>OZ022514.1:48727166-51302575 GCA_963989385.1 Ctena decussata
GTAGGTAGCCATCTGAAACTTGGCATATATAAAGGTCATTAACATGTCTACATGCATGCACAATCTTATGTCAACTGATTGCATAACTTGCGAACTATAGGCCATCGAAATTTTTGTAAACAAAAGTTTGTGCGACTTTAGCTCCCAAACGGAATAAAAGCTAAAGCTGAAATAGCCTTCATTCTATTTCACTTATTTGTGTCTACACATGTATATGTTTTGCAGAGACTCAAAGCTCTTGAGAATGGAGAAAATGAGGTGTCAATTTTGCATTGGACCCTATGGGAAAATGCATTAAACGCCTACTGCTCCGACGTTCAGCGACCGATAACATCCATCTTTACACTGTAAACGGTAATTACATAGGTACATGCCTGGGGCAAATAACAGCGCAAAGAATTGTCCATGTGCAGAGTAATAAAGGAGCAAACTTTTATATATGGGCCTGCAGTGGAAGTTATTCTTAAAAGGTGACTTTCACGAATCGTTCTGAAACTGTGCTAAATTACAGATAATTCCCATATATTTCTTGGGAGAAAGTGCCCTGAAATTCTCCTTTCTCCGTTGTCGAGATATTCGAGGGCAAAGTCGTGCAGTTTTCGACTTCCAGGGGCTATAACTCGAAAACTAAAGAACGAGAATTTTTGGCACATATGGTCAATTGAATGTTTATCCCAACCCTCTCATTTGGCACTAGTTTCAGCCCGAATTGTGCAAGTCACCTAAGGTCACGAATCGTCCCGAACGTGTAGCCCAAATTGTGAAAATTTCAAACCGCTACTGCTTGCTTGTATGAGTAGGTAGCCATCTGAAACTTGGCATATATAAAGGTCATTAACATGTCTACATGCATGCACAATCTTATGTCAACTGATTGCATAACTTGCGAACTATAGGCCATCGAAATTTTTGTAAACAAAAGTTTGTGCGACTTTAGCTCCCAAACGGAATAAAAGCTAAAGCTGAAATAGCCTTCATTCTATTTCACTTATTTGTGTCTACACATGTATATGTTTTGCAGAGACTCAAAGCTCTTGAGAATGGAGAAAATGAGGTGTCAATTTTGCATTGGACCCTATGGGAAAATGCATTAAACGCCTACTGCTCCGACGTTCAGCGACCGATAACATCCATCTTTACACTGTAAACGGTAATTACATAGGTACATGCCTGGGGCAAATAACAGCGCAAATAATTGTCCATGTGCAGAGTAATAAAGGAGCAAACTTTTATATATGGGCCTGCAGTGGAAGTTATTCTTAAAAGGTGACTTTCACGAATCGTTCTGAAACTGTGCTAAATTACAGATAATTCCCATATATTTCTTGTGAGAAAATGCCCTGGAATTCTCCTTTCTCCGTTGTCGAGATATTCGAGGACAAAGTCGTGCAGTTTTCGACTTCCAGGGGCTATAACTCGAAAACTAAAGAACGAGAATTTTTGGCACATATGGTCAATTGAATGTTTATCCCAACCCTCTCATTTGGCACTAGTTTCAACCCGAATTGTGCAAATCACCTAAGGTCACGAATCGTCCCGTACGTGTAGCCCAAATTGTGAAAATTTCAAACCGCTACTGCTTGCTTGTATGAGTAGGTAGCCATCTGAAACTTGGCATATATAAAGGTCATTAACATGTCTACATGCATGCACAATCTTATGTCAACTGATTGCATAACTTGCGAACTATAGGCCATCGAAATTTTTGTAAACAAAAGTTTGTGCGACTTTAGCTCCCAAACGGAATAAAAGCTAAAGCTGAAATAGCCTTCATTCTATTTCACTTATTTGTGTCTACACATGTATATGTTTTGCAGAGACTCAAAGCTCTTGAGAATGGAGAAAATGAGGTGTCAATTTTGCATTGGACCCTATGGGAAAATGCATTAAACGCCTACTGCTCCGACGTTCAGCGACCGATAACATCCATCTTTACACTGTAAACGGTAATTACATAGGTACATGCCTGGGGCAAATAACAGCGCAAATAATTGTCCATGTGCAGAGTAATAAAGGAGCAAACTTTTATATATGGGCCTGCAGTGGAAGTTATTCTTAAAAGGTGACTTTCACGAATCGTTCTGAAACTGTGCTAAATTACAGATAATTCCCATATATTTCTTGGGAGAAAGTGCCCTGAAATTCTCCTTTCTCCGTTGTCGAGATATTCGAGGGCAAAGTCGTGCAGTTTTTGACTTCCAGGGGCTATAACTCGAAAACTAAAGAACGAGAATTTTTGGCACATATGGTCAATTGAATGTTTATCCCAACCCTCTCATTTGGCACTAGTTTCAACCCGAATTGTGCAAGTCACCTAAGGTCACGAATCGTCCCGAACGTGTAGCCCAAATTATGAAAATTTCAAACCGCTACTGCTTGCTTGTATGAGTAGGTAGCCATCTGAAACTTGGCATATATAAAGGTCATTAACATGTCTACATGCATGCACAATCTTATGTCAACTGATTGCATAACTTGCGAACTATAGGCCATCGAAATTTTTGTAAACAAAAGTTTGTGCGACTTTAGCTTCCAAACGGAATAAAAGCTAAAGCTGAAATAGCCTTCATTCTATTTCACTTATTTGTGTCTACACATGTATATGTTTTGCAGAGACTCAAAGCTCTTGAGAATGGAGAAAATGAGGTGTCAATTTTGCATTGGACCCTATGGGAAAATGCATTAAACGCCTACTGCTCCGACGTTCAGCGACCGATAACATCCATCTTTACACTGTAAACGGTAATTACATAGGTACATGCCTGGGGCAAATAACAGCGCAAATAATTGTCCATGTGCAGAGTAATAAAGGAGCAAACTTTTATATATGGGCCTGCAGTGGAAGTTATTCTTAAAAGGTGACTTTCACGAATCGTTCTGAAACTGTGCTAAATTACAGATAATTCCCATATATTTCTTGGGAGAAAGTGCCCTGAAATTCTCCTTTCTCCGTTGTCGAGATATTCGAGGGCAAAGTCGTGCAGTTTTCGACTTCCAGGGGCTATAACTCGAAAACTAAAGAACGAGAATTTTTGGCACATATGGTCAATTGAATGTTTATCCCAACCCTCTCATTTGGCACTAGTTTCAGCCCGAATTGTGCAAGTCACCTAAGGTCACGAATCGTCCCGAACGTGTAGCCCAAATTGTGAAAATTTCAAACCGCTACTGCTTGCTTGTATGAGTAGGTAGCCATCTGAAACTTGGCATATATAAAGGTCATTAACATGTCTACATGCATGCACAATCTTATGTCAACTGATTGCATAACTTGCGAACTATAGGCCATCGAAATTTTTGTAAACAAAAGTTTGTGCGACTTTAGCTCCCAAACGGAATAAAAGCTAAAGCTGAAATAGCCTTCATTCTATTTCACTTATTTGTGTCTACACATGTATATGTTTTGCAGAGACTCAAAGCTCTTGAGAATGGAGAAAATGAGGTGTCAATTTTGCATTGGACCCTATGGGAAAATGCATTAAACGCCTACTGCTCCGACGTTCAGCGACCGATAACATCCATCTTTACACTGTAAACGGTAATTACATACGTACATGCCTGGGGCAAATAACAGCGCAAATAATTGTCCATGTGCAGAGTAATAAAGGAGCAAACTTTTATATATGGGCCTGCAGTGGAAGTTATTCTTAAAAGGTGACTTTCACGAATCGTTCTGACACTGTGCTAAATTACAGATAATTCCCATATATTTCTTGGGAGAAAGTGCCCTGAAATTCTCCTTTCTCCGTTGTCGAGATATTCGAGGGCAAAGTCGTGCAGTTTTCGACTTCCAGGGGCTATAACTCGAAAACTAAAGAACGAGAATTTTTGGCACATATGGTCAATTGAATGTTTATCCCAACCCTCTCATTTGGCACTAGTTTCAGCCCGAATTGTGCAAGTCACCTAAGGTCACGAATCGTCCCGAACGTGTAGCCCAAATTGTGAAAATTTCAAACCGCTACTGCTTGCTTGTATGAGTAGGTAGCCATCTGAAACTTGGCATATATAAAGGTCATTAACATGTCTACATGCATGCACAATCTTATGTCAACTGATTGCATAACTTGCGAACTATAGGCCATCGAAATTTTTGTAAACAAAAGTTTGTGCGACTTTAGCTCCCAAACGGAATAAAAGCTAAAGCTGAAATAGCCTTCATTCTATTTCACTTATTTGTGTCTACACATGTATATGTTTTGCAGAGACTCAAAGCTCTTGAGAATGGAGAAAATGAGGTGTCAATTTTGCATTGGACCCTATGGGAAAATGCATTAAACGCCTACTGCTCCGACGTTCAGCGACCGATAACATCCATCTTTACACTGTAAACGGTAATTACATAGGTACATGCCTGGGGCAAATAACAGCGCAAATAATTGTCCATGTGCAGAGTAATAAAGGAGCAAACTTTTATATATGGGCCTGCAGTGGAAGTTATTCTTAAAAGGTGACTTTCACGAATCGTTCTGAAACTGTGCTAAATTACAGATAATTCCCATATATTTCTTGGGAGAAAGTGCCCTGAAATTCTCCTTTCTCCGTTGTCGAGATATTCGAGGGCAAAGTCGTGCAGTTTTCGACTTCCAGGGGCTATAACTCGAAAACTAAAGAACGAGAATTTTTGGCACATATGGTCAATTGAATGTTTATCCCAACCCTCTCATTTGGCACTAGTTTCAGCCCGAATTGTGCAAGTCACCTAAGGTCACGAATCGTCCCGAACGTGTAGCCCAAATTGTGAAAATTTCAAACCGCTACTGCTTGCTTGTATGAGTAGGTAGCCATCTGAAACTTGGCATATATAAAGGTCATTAACATGTCTACATGCATGCACAATCTTATGTCAACTGATTGCATAACTTGCGAACTATAGGCCATCGAAATTTTTGTAAACAAAAGTTTGTGCGACTTTAGCTCCCAAACGGAATAAAAGCTAAAGCTGAAATAGCCTTCATTCTATTTCACTTATTTGTGTCTACACATGTATATGTTTTGCAGAGACTCAAAGCTCTTGAGAATGGAGAAAATGAGGTGTCAATTTTGCATTGGACCCTATGGGAAAATGCATTAAACGCCTACTGCTCCGACGTTCAGCGACCGATAACATCCATCTTTACACTGTAAACGGTAATTACATAGGTACATGCCTGGGGCAAATAACAGCGCAAATAATTGTCCATGTGCAGAGTAATAAAGGAGCAAACTTTTATATATGGGCCTGCAGTGGAAGTTATTCTTAAAAGGTGACTTTCACGAATCGTTCTGAAACTGTGCTAAATTACAGATAATTCCCATATATTTCTTGTGAGAAAATGCCCTGAAATTCTCCTTTCTCCGTTGTCGAGATATTCGAGGACAAAGTCGTGCAGTTTTCGACTTCCAGGGGCTATAACTCGAAAACTAAAGAACGAGAATTTTTGGCACATATGGTCAATTGAATGTTTATCCCAACCCTCTCATTTGGCACTAGTTTCAACCCGAATTGTGCAAATCACCTAAGGTCACGAATCGTCCCGTACGTGTAGCCCAAATTGTGAAAATTTCAAACCGCTACTGCTTGCTTGTATGAGTAGGTAGCCATCTGAAACTTGGCATATATAAAGGTCATTAACATGTCTACATGCATGCACAATCTTATGTCAACTGATTGCATAACTTGCGAACTATAGGCCATCGAAATTTTTGTAAACAAAAGTTTGTGCGACTTTAGCTCCCAAACGGAATAAAAGCTAAAGCTGAAATAGCCTTCATTCTATTTCACTTATTTGTGTCTACACATGTATATGTTTTGCAGAGACTCAAAGCTCTTGAGAATGGAGAAAATGAGGTGTCAATTTTGCATTGGACCCTATGGGAAAATGCATTAAACGCCTACTGCTCCGACGTTCAGCGACCGATAACATCCATCTTTACACTGTAAACGGTAATTACATACGTACATGCCTGGGGCAAATAACAGCGCAAATAATTGTCCATGTGCAGAGTAATAAAGGAGCAAACTTTTATATATGGGCCTGCAGTGGAAGTTATTCTTAAAAGGTGACTTTCACGAATCGTTCTGAAACTGTGCTAAATTACAGATAATTCCCATATATTTCTTGGGAGAAAGTGCCCTGAAATTCTCCTTTCTCCGTTGTCGAGATATTCGAGGGCAAAGTCGTGCAGTTTTCGACTTCCAGGGGCTATAACTCGAAAACTAAAGAACGAGAATTTTTGGCACATATGGTCAATTGAATGTTTATCCCAACCCTCTCATTTGGCACTAGTTTCAGCCCGAATTGTGCAAGTCACCTAAGGTCACGAATCGTCCCGAACGTGTAGCCCAAATTGTGAAAATTTCAAACCGCTACTGCTTGCTTGTATGAGTAGGTAGCCATCTGAAACTTGGCATATATAAAGGTCATTAACATGTCTACATGCATGCACAATCTTATGTCAACTGATTGCATAACTTGCGAACTATAGGCCATCGAAATTTTTGTAAACAAAAGTTTGTGCGACTTTAGCTCCCAAACGGAATAAAAGCTAAAGCTGAAATAGCCTTCATTCTATTTCACTTATTTGTGTCTACACATGTATATGTTTTGCAGAGACTCAAAGCTCTTGAGAATGGAGAAAATGAGGTGTCAATTTTGCATTGGACCCTATGGGAAAATGCATTAAACGCCTACTGCTCCGACGTTCAGCGACCGATAACATCCATCTTTACACTGTAAACGGTAATTACATAGGTACATGCCTGGGGCAAATAACAGCGCAAATAATTGTCCATGTGCAGAGTAATAAAGGAGCAAACTTTTATATATGGGCCTGCAGTGGAAGTTATTCTTAAAAGGTGACTTTCACGAATCGTTCTGAAACTGTGCTAAATTACAGATAATTCCCATATATTTCTTGGGAGAAAGTGCCCTGAAATTCTCCTTTCTCCGTTGTCGAGATATTCGAGGGCAAAGTCGTGCAGTTTTCGACTTCCAGGGGCTATAACTCGAAAACTAAAGAACGAGAATTTTTGGCACATATGGTCAATTGAATGTTTATCCCAACCCTCTCATTTGGCACTAGTTTCAGCCCGAATTGTGCAAGTCACCTAAGGTCACGAATCGTCCCGAACGTGTAGCCCAAATTGTGAAAATTTCAAACCGCTACTGCTTGCTTGTATGAGTAGGTAGCCATCTGAAACTTGGCATATATAAAGGTCATTAACATGTCTACATGCATGCACAATCTTATGTCAACTGATTGCATAACTTGCGAACTATAGGCCATCGAAATTTTTGTAAACAAAAGTTTGTGCGACTTTAGCTCCCAAACGGAATAAAAGCTAAAGCTGAAATAGCCTTCATTCTATTTCACTTATTTGTGTCTACACATGTATATGTTTTGCAGAGACTCAAAGCTCTTGAGAATGGAGAAAATGAGGTGTCAATTTTGCATTGGACCCTATGGGAAAATGCATTAAACGCCTACTGCTCCGACGTTCAGCGACCGATAACATCCATCTTTACACTGTAAACGGTAATTACATACGTACATGCCTGGGGCAAATAACAGCGCAAATAATTGTCCATGTGCAGAGTAATAAAGGAGCAAACTTTTATATATGGGCCTGCAGTGGAAGTTATTCTTAAAAGGTGACTTTCACGAATCGTTCTGACACTGTGCTAAATTACAGATAATTCCCATATATTTCTTGGGAGAAAGTGCCCTGAAATTCTCCTTTCTCCGTTGTCGAGATATTCGAGGGCAAAGTCGTGCAGTTTTCGACTTCCAGGGGCTATAACTCGAAAACTAAAGAACGAGAATTTTTGGCACATATGGTCAATTGAATGTTTATCCCAACCCTCTCATTTGGCACTAGTTTCAGCCCGAATTGTGCAAGTCACCTAAGGTCACGAATCGTCCCGAACGTGTAGCCCAAATTGTGAAAATTTCAAACCGCTACTGCTTGCTTGTATGAGTAGGTAGCCATCTGAAACTTGGCATATATAAAGGTCATTAACATGTCTACATGCATGCACAATCTTATGTCAACTGATTGCATAACTTGCGAACTATAGGCCATCGAAATTTTTGTAAACAAAAGTTTGTGCGACTTTAGCTCCCAAACGGAATAAAAGCTAAAGCTGAAATAGCCTTCATTCTATTTCACTTATTTGTGTCTACACATGTATATGTTTTGCAGAGACTCAAAGCTCTTGAGAATGGAGAAAATGAGGTGTCAATTTTGCATTGGACCCTATGGGAAAATGCATTAAACGCCTACTGCTCCGACGTTCAGCGACCGATAACATCCATCTTTACACTGTAAACGGTAATTACATAGGTACATGCCTGGGGCAAATAACAGCGCAAATAATTGTCCATGTGCAGAGTAATAAAGGAGCAAACTTTTATATATGGGCCTGCAGTGGAAGTTATTCTTAAAAGGTGACTTTCACGAATCGTTCTGAAACTGTGCTAAATTACAGATAATTCCCATATATTTCTTGGGAGAAAGTGCCCTGAAATTCTCCTTTCTCCGTTGTCGAGATATTCGAGGGCAAAGTCGTGCAGTTTTCGACTTCCAGGGGCTATAACTCGAAAACTAAAGAACGAGAATTTTTGGCACATATGGTCAATTGAATGTTTATCCCAACCCTCTCATTTGGCACTAGTTTCAGCCCGAATTGTGCAAGTCACCTAAGGTCACGAATCGTCCCGAACGTGTAGCCCAAATTGTGAAAATTTCAAACCGCTACTGCTTGCTTGTATGAGTAGGTAGCCATCTGAAACTTGGCATATATAAAGGTCATTAACATGTCTACATGCATGCACAATCTTATGTCAACTGATTGCATAACTTGCGAACTATAGGCCATCGAAATTTTTGTAAACAAAAGTTTGTGCGACTTTAGCTCCCAAACGGAATAAAAGCTAAAGCTGAAATAGCCTTCATTCTATTTCACTTATTTGTGTCTACACATGTATATGTTTTGCAGAGACTCAAAGCTCTTGAGAATGGAGAAAATGAGGTGTCAATTTTGCATTGGACCCTATGGGAAAATGCATTAAACGCCTACTGCTCCGACGTTCAGCGACCGATAACATCCATCTTTACACTGTAAACGGTAATTACATAGGTACATGCCTGGGGCAAATAACAGCGCAAATAATTGTCCATGTGCAGAGTAATAAAGGAGCAAACTTTTATATATGGGCCTGCAGTGGAAGTTATTCTTAAAAGGTGACTTTCACGAATCGTTCTGAAACTGTGCTAAATTACAGATAATTCCCATATATTTCTTGTGAGAAAATGCCCTGAAATTCTCCTTTCTCCGTTGTCGAGATATTCGAGGACAAAGTCGTGCAGTTTTCGACTTCCAGGGGCTATAACTCGAAAACTAAAGAACGAGAATTTTTGGCACATATGGTCAATTGAATGTTTATCCCAACCCTCTCATTTGGCACTAGTTTCAACCCGAATTGTGCAAATCACCTAAGGTCACGAATCGTCCCGTACGTGTAGCCCAAATTGTGAAAATTTCAAACCGCTACTGCTTGCTTGTATGAGTAGGTAGCCATCTGAAACTTGGCATATATAAAGGTCATTAACATGTCTACATGCATGCACAATCTTATGTCAACTGATTGCATAACTTGCGAACTATAGGCCATCGAAATTTTTGTAAACAAAAGTTTGTGCGACTTTAGCTCCCAAACGGAATAAAAGCTAAAGCTGAAATAGCCTTCATTCTATTTCACTTATTTGTGTCTACACATGTATATGTTTTGCAGAGACTCAAAGCTCTTGAGAATGGAGAAAATGAGGTGTCAATTTTGCATTGGACCCTATGGGAAAATGCATTAAACGCCTACTGCTCCGACGTTCAGCGACCGATAACATCCATCTTTACACTGTAAACGGTAATTACATAGGTACATGCCTGGGGCAAATAACAGCGCAAATAATTGTCCATGTGCAGAGTAATAAAGGAGCAAACTTTTATATATGGGCCTGCAGTGGAAGTTATTCTTAAAAGGTGACTTTCACGAATCGTTCTGAAACTGTGCTAAATTACAGATAATTCCCATATATTTCTTGGGAGAAAGTGCCCTGAAATTCTCCTTTCTCCGTTGTCGAGATATTCGAGGGCAAAGTCGTGCAGTTTTCGACTTCCAGGGGCTATAACTCGAAAACTAAAGAACGAGAATTTTTGGCACATATGGTCAATTGAATGTTTATCCCAACCCTCTCATTTGGCACTAGTTTCAGCCCGAATTGTGCAAGTCACCTAAGGTCACGAATCGTCCCGAACGTGTAGCCCAAATTGTGAAAATTTCAAACCGCTACTGCTTGCTTGTATGAGTAGGTAGCCATCTGAAACTTGGCATATATAAAGGTCATTAACATGTCTACATGCATGCACAATCTTATGTCAACTGATTGCATAACTTGCGAACTATAGGCCATCGAAATTTTTGTAAACAAAAGTTTGTGCGACTTTAGCTCCCAAACGGAATAAAAGCTAAAGCTGAAATAGCCTTCATTCTATTTCACTTATTTGTGTCTACACATGTATATGTTTTGCAGAGACTCAAAGCTCTTGAGAATGGAGAAAATGAGGTGTCAATTTTGCATTGGACCCTATGGGAAAATGCATTAAACGCCTACTGCTCCGACGTTCAGCGACCGATAACATCCATCTTTACACTGTAAACGGTAATTACATAGGTACATGCCTGGGGCAAATAACAGCGCAAATAATTGTCCATGTGCAGAGTAATAAAGGAGCAAACTTTTATATATGGGCCTGCAGTGGAAGTTATTCTTAAAAGGTGACTTTCACGAATCGTTCTGAAACTGTGCTAAATTACAGATAATTCCCATATATTTCTTGTGAGAAAGTGCCCTGAAATTCTCCTTTCTCCGTTGTCGAGATATTCGAGGGCAAAGTCGTGCAGTTTACGACTTCCAGGGGCTATAACTCGAAAACTAAAGAACGAGAATTTTTGGCACATATGGTCAATTGAATGTTTATCCCAACCCTCTCATTTGGCACTAGTTTCAGCCCGAATTGTGCAAGTCACCTAAGGTCACGAATCGTCCCGAACGTGTAGCCCAAATTGTGAAAATTTCAAACCGCTACTGCTTGCTTGTATGAGTAGGTAGCCATCTGAAACTTGGCATATATAAAGGTCATTAACATGTCTACATGCATGCACAATCTTATGTCAACTGATTGCATAACTTGCGAACTATAGGCCATCGAAATTTTTGTAAACAAAAGTTTGTGCGACTTTAGCTCCCAAACGGAATAAAAGCTAAAGCTGAAATAGCCTTCATTCTATTTCACTTATTTGTGTCTACACATGTATATGTTTTGCAGAGACTCAAAGCTCTTGAGAATGGAGAAAATGAGGTGTCAATTTTGCATTGGACCCTATGGGAAAATGCATTAAACGCCTACTGCTCCGACGTTCAGCGACCGATAACATCCATCTTTACACTGTAAACGGTAATTACATAGGTACATGCCTGGGGCAAATAACAGCGCAAATAATTGTCCATGTGCAGAGTAATAAAGGAGCAAACTTTTATATATGGGCCTGCAGTGGAAGTTATTCTTAAAAGGTGACTTTCACGAATCGTTCTGAAACTGTGCTAAATTACAGATAATTCCCATATATTTCTTGGGAGAAAATGCCCTGAAATTCTCCTTTCTCCGTTGTCGAGATATTCGAGGGCAAAGTCGTGCAGTTTTCGACTTCCAGGGGCTATAACTCGAAAACTAAAGAACGAGAATTTTTGGCACATATGGTCAATTGAATGTTTATCCCAACCCTCTCATTTGGCACTAGTTTCAACCCGAATTGTGCAAATCACCTAAGGTCACGAATCGTCCCGTACGTGTAGCCCAAATTGTGAAAATTTCAAACCGCTACTGCTTGCTTGTATGAGTAGGTAGCCATCTGAAACTTGGCATATATAAAGGTCATTAACATGTCTACATGCATGCACAATCTTATGTCAACTGATTGCATAACTTGCGAACTATAGGCCATCGAAATTTTTGTAAACAAAAGTTTGTGCGACTTTAGCTCCCAAACGGAATAAAAGCTAAAGCTGAAATAGCCTTCATTCTATTTCACTTATTTGTGTCTACACATGTATATGTTTTGCAGAGACTCAAAGCTCTTGAGAATGGAGAAAATGAGGTGTCAATTTTGCATTGGACCCTATGGGAAAATGCATTAAACGCCTACTGCTCCGACGTTCAGCGACCGATAACATCCATCTTTACACTGTAAACGGTAATTACATAGGTACATGCCTGGGGCAAATAACAGCGCAAATAATTGTCCATGTGCAGAGTAATAAAGGAGCAAACTTTTATATATGGGCCTGCAGTGGAAGTTATTCTTAAAAGGTGACTTTCACGAATCGTTCTGAAACTGTGCTAAATTACAGATAATTCCCATATATTTCTTGGGAGAAAGTGCCCTGAAATTCTCCTTTCTCCGTTGTCGAGATATTCGAGGGCAAAGTCGTGCAGTTTTCGACTTCCAGGGGCTATAACTCGAAAACTAAAGAACGAGAATTTTTGGCACATATGGTCAATTGAATGTTTATCCCAACCCTCTCATTTGGCACTAGTTTCAGCCCGAATTGTGCAAGTCACCTAAGGTCACGAATCGTCCCGAACGTGTAGCCCAAATTGTGAAAATTTCAAACCGCTACTGCTTGCTTGTATGAGTAGGTAGCCATCTGAAACTTGGCATATATAAAGGTCATTAACATGTCTACATGCATGCACAATCTTATGTCAACTGATTGCATAACTTGCCAACTATAGGCCATCGAAATTTTTGTAAACAAAAGTTTGTGCGACTTTAGCTCCCAAACGGAATAAAAGCTAAAGCTGAAATAGCCTTCATTCTATTTCACTTATTTGTGTCTACACATGTATATGTTTTGCAGAGACTCAAAGCTCTTGAGAATGGAGAAAATGAGGTGTCAATTTTGCATTGGACCCTATGGGAAAAAGGCATTAAACGCCTACTGCTCCGACGTTCAGCGACCGATAACATCCATCTTTACACTGTAAACGGTAATTACATAGGTACATGCCTGGGGCAAATAACAGCGCAAATAATTGTCCATGTGCAGAGTAATAAAGGAGCAAACTTTTATATATGGGCCTGCAGTGGAAGTTATTCTTAAAAGGTGACTTTCACGAATCGTTCTGAAACTGTGCTAAATTACAGATAATTCCCATATATTTCTTGGGAGAAAGTGCCCTGAAATTCTCCTTTCTCCGTTGTCGAGATATTCGAGGGCAAAGTCGTGCAGTTTTCGACTTCCAGGGGCTATAACTCGAAAACTAAAGAACGAGAATTTTTGGCACATATGGTCAATTGAATGTTTATCCCAAACCTCTTATTTGGCACTAGTTTCAGCCCGAATTGTGCAAGTCACCTAAGGTCACGAATCGTCCCGAACGTGTAGCCCAAATTGTGAAAATTTCAAACCGCTACTGCTTGCTTGTATGAGTAGGTAGCCATCTGAAACTTGGCATATATAAAGGTCATTAACATGTCTACATGCATGCACAATCTTATGTCAACTGATTGCATAACTTGCGAACTATAGGCCATCGAAATTTTTGTAAACAAAAGTTTGTGCGACTTTAGCTCCCAAACGGAATAAAAGCTAAAGCTGAAATAGCCTTCATTCTATTTCACTTATTTGTTTCTACACATGTATATGTTTTGCAGAGACTCAAAGCTCTTGAGAATGGAGAAAATGAGGTGTCAATTTTGCATTGGACCCTATGGGAAATGCATTAAACGCCTACTGCTCCGACGTTCAGCGACCGATAACATCCATCTTTACACTGTAAACGGTAATTACATAGGTACATGCCTGGGGCAAATAACAGCGCAAATAATTGTCCATGTGCAGAGTAATAAAGGAGCAAACTTTTATATATGGGCCTGCAGTGGAAGTTATTCTTAAAAGGTGACTTTCACGAATCGTTCTGAAACTGTGCTAAATTACAGATAATTCCCATATATTTCTTGGGAGAAAGTGCCCTGAAATTCTCCTTTCTCCGTTGTCGAGATATTCGAGGGCAAAGTCGTGCAGTTTTCGACTTCCAGGGGCTATAACTCGAAAACTAAAGAACGAGAATTTTTGGCACATATGGTCAATTGAATGTTTATCCCAACCCTCTCATTTGGCACTAGTTTCAGCCCGAATTGTGCAAGTCACCTAAGGTCACGAATCGTCCCGAACGTGTAGCCCAAATTGTGAAAATTTCAAACCGCTACTGCTTGCTTGTATGAGTAGGTAGCCATCTGAAACTTGGCATATATAAAGGTCATTAACATGTCTACATGCATGCACAATCTTATGTCAACTGATTGCATAACTTGCGAACTATAGGCCATCGAAATTTTTGTAAACAAAAGTTTGTGCGACTTTAGCTCCCAAACGGAATAAAAGCTAAAGCTGAAATAGCCTTCATTCTATTTCACTTATTTGTGTCTACGCATGTATATGTTTTGCAGAGACTCAAAGCTCTTGAGAATGGAGAAAATGAGGTGTCAATTTTGCATTGGACCCTATGGGAAAATGCATTAAACGCCTACTGCTCCGACGTTCAGCGACCGATAACATCCATCTTTACACTGTAAACGGTAATTACATAGGTACATGCCTGGGGCAAATAACAGCGCAAATAATTGTCCATGTGCAGAGTAATAAAGGAGCAAACTTTTATATATGGGCCTGCAGTGGAAGTTATTCTTAAAAGGTGACTTTCACGAATCGTTCTGAAACTGTGCTAAATTACAGATAATTCCCATATATTTCTTGGGAGAAAGTGCCCTGAAATTCTCCTTTCTCCGTTGTCGAGATATTCGAGGGCAAAGTCGTGCAGTTTTCGACTTCCAGGGGCTATAACTCGAAAACTAAAGAACGAGAATTTTTGGCACATATGGTCAATTGAATGTTTATCCCAACCCTCTCATTTGGCACTAGTTTCAGCCCGAATTATGCAAGTCACCTAAGGTCACGAATCGTCCCGAACGTGTAGCCCAAATTGTGAAAATTTCAAACCGCTACTGCTTGCTTGTATGAGTAGGTAGCCATCTGAAACTTGGCATATATAAAGGTCATTAACATGTCTACATGCATGCACAATCTTATGTCAACTGATTGCATAACTTGCGAACTATAGGCCATCGAAATTTTTGTAAACAAAAGTTTGTGCGACTTTAGCTCCCAAACGGAATAAAAGCTAAAGCTGAAATAGCCTTCATTCTATTTCACTTATTTGTGTCTACACATGTATATGTTTTGCAGAGACTCAAAGCTCTTGAGAATGGAGAAAATGAGGTGTCAATTTTGCATTGGACCCTATGGGAAAATGCATTAAACGCCTATTGCTCCGACGTTCAGCGACCGATAACATCCATCTTTACACTGTAAACGGTAATTACATAGGTACATGCCTGGGGCAAATAAAAGCGCAAATAATTGTCCATGTGCAGAGTAATAAAGGAGCAAACTTTTATATATGGGCCTGCAGTGGAAGTTATTCTTAAAAGGTGACTTTCACGAATCGTTTTGAAACTGTGCTAAATTACAGATAATTCCCATATATTTCTTGGGAGAAAATGCCCTGAAATTCTCCTTTCTCCGTTGTCGAGATATTCGAGGGCAAAGTCGTGCAGTTTTCGACTTCCAGGGGCTATAACTCGAAAACTAAAGAACGAGAATTTTTGGCACATATGGTCAATTGAATGTTTATCCCAACCCTCTCATTTGGCACTAGTTTCAGCCCGAATTGTGCAAGTCCCGAACGTGTAGCCCAAATTGTGAAAATTTCAAACCGCTACTGCTTGCTTGTATGAGTAGGTAGCCATCTGAAACTTGGCATATATAAAGGTCATTAACATGTCTACATGCATGCACAATCTTATGTCAACTGATTGCATAACTTGCGAACTATAGGCCATCGAAATTTTTGTAAACAAAAGTTTGTGCGACTTTAGCTCCCAAACGGAATAAAAGCTAACGCTGAAATAGCCTTCATTCTATTTCACTTATTTGTGTCTACACATGTATATGTTTTGCAGAGACTCAAAGCTCTTGAGAATGGAGAAAATGAGGTGTCAATTTTGCATTGGACCCTATGGGAAAATGCATTAAACGCCTACTGCTCCGACGTTCAGCGACCGATAACATCCATCTTTACACTGTAAACGGTAATTACATAGGTACATGCCTGGGGCAAATAACAGCGCAAATAATTGTCCATGTGCAGAGTAATAAAGGAGCAAACTTTTATATATGGGCCTGCAGTGGAAGTTATTCTTAAAAGGTGACTTTCACGAATCGTTCTGAAACTGTGCTAAATTACAGATAATTCCCATATATTTCTTGGGAGAAAATGCCCTGAAATTCTCCTTTCTCCGTTGTCGAGATATTCGAGGGCAAAGTCGTGCAGTTTTCGACTTCCAGGGGCTATAACTCGAAAACTAAAGAACGAGAATTTTTGGCACATATGGTCAATTGAATGTTTATCCCAACCCTCTCATTTGGCACTAGTTTCAGCCCGAATTGTGCAAGTCACCTAAGGTCACGAATCGTCCCGAACGTGTAGCCCAAATTGTGAAAATTTCAAACCGCTACTGCTTGCTTGTATGAGTAGGTAGCCATCTGAAACTTGGCATATATAAAGGTCATTAACATGTCTACATGCATGCACAATCTTATGTCAACTGATTGCATAACTTGCGAACTATAGGCCATCGAAATTTTTGTAAACAAAAGTTTGTGCGACTTTAGCTCCCAAACGGAATAAAAGCTAAAGCTGAAATAGCCTTCATTCTATTTCACTTATTTGTTTCTACACATGTATATGTTTTGCAGAGACTCAAAGCTCTTGAGAATGGAGAAAATGAGGTGTCAATTTTGCAATGGACCCTATGGGAAATGCATTAAACGCCTACTGCTCCGACGTTCAGCGACCGATAACATCCATCTTTACACTGTAAACGGTAATTACATAGGTACATGCCTGGGGCAAATAACAGCGCAAATAATTGTCCATGTGCAGAGTAATAAAGGAGCAAACTTTTATATATGGGCCTGCAGTGGAAGTTATTCTTAAAAGGTGACTTTCACGAATCGTTCTGAAACTGTGCTAAATTACAGATAATTCCCATATATTTCTTGGGAGAAAGTGCCCTGAAATTCTCCTTTCTCCGTTGTCGAGATATTCGAGGGCAAAGTCGTGCAGTTTTCGACTTCCAGGGGCTATAACTCGAAAACTAAAGAACGAGAATTTTTGGCACATATGGTCAATTGAATGTTTATCCCAACCCTCTCATTTGGCACTAGTTTCAGCCCGAATTGTGCAAGTCACCTAAGGTCACGAATCGTCCCGAACGTGTAGCCCAAATTGTGAAAATTTCAAACCGCTACTGCTTGCTTGTATGAGTAGGTAGCCATCTGAAACTTGGCATATATAAAGGTCATTAACATGTCTACATGCATGCACAATCTTATGTCAACTGATTGCATAACTTGCGAACTATAGGCCATCGAAATTTTTGTAAACAAAAGTTTGTGCGACTTTAGCTCCCAAACGGAATAAAAGCTAAAGCTGAAATAGCCTTCATTCTATTTCACTTATTTGTGTCTACACATGTATATGTTTTGCAGAGACTCAAAGCTCTTGAGAATGGAGAAAATGAGGTGTCAATTTTGCATTGGACCCTATGGGAAAATGCATTAAACGCCTACTGCTCCGACGTTCAGCGACCGATAACATCCATCTTTACACTGTAAACGGTAATTACATAGGTACATGCCTGGGGCAAATAACAGCGCAAATAATTGTCCATGTGCAGAGTAATAAAGGAGCAAACTTTTATATATGGGCCTGCAGTGGAAGTTATTCTTAAAAGGTGACTTTCACGAATCGTTCTGAAACTGTGCTAAATTACAGATAATTCCCATATATTTCTTGGGAGAAAGTGCCCTGAAATTCTCCTTTCTCCGTTGTCGAGATATTCGAGGGCAAAGTCGTGCAGTTTTCGACTTCCAGGGGCTATAACTCGAAAACTAAAGAACGAGAATTTTTGGCACATATGGTCAATTGAATGTTTATCCCAACCCTCTCATTTGGCACTAGTTTCAGCCCGAATTGTGCAAGTCACCTAAGGTCACGAATCGTCCCGAACGTGTAGCCCAAATTGTGAAAATTTCAAACCGCTACTGCTTGCTTGTATGAGTAGGTAGCCATCTGAAACTTGGCATATATAAAGGTCATTAACATGTCTACATGCATGCACAATCTTATGTCAACTGATTGCATAACTTGCGAACTATAGGCCATCGAAATTTTTGTAAACAAAAGTTTGTGCGACTTTAGCTCCCAAACGGAATAAAAGCTAAAGCTGAAATAGCCTTCATTCTATTTCACTTATTTGTGTCTACACATGTATATGTTTTGCAGAGACTCAAAGCTCTTGAGAATGGAGAAAATGAGGTGTCAATTTTGCATTGGACCCTATGGGAAAATGCATTAAACGCCTACTGCTCCGACGTTCAGCGACCGATAACATCCATCTTTACACTGTAAACGGTAATTACATAGGTACATGCCTGGGGCAAATAACAGCGCAAATAATTGTCCATGTGCAGAGTAATAAAGGAGCAAACTTTTATATATGGGCCTGCAGTGGAAGTTATTCTTAAAAGGTGACTTTCACGAATCGTTCTGAAACTGTGCTAAATTACAGATAATTCCCATATATTTCTTGGGAGAAAATGCCCTGAAATTCTCCTTTCTCCGTTGTCGAGATATTCGAGGGCAAAGTCGTGCAGTTTTCGACTTCCAGGGGCTATAACTCGAAAACTAAAGAACGAGAATTTTTGGCACATATGGTCAATTGAATGTTTATCCCAACCCTCTCATTTGGCACTAGTTTCAGCCCGAATTGTGCAAGTCCCGAACGTGTAGCCCAAATTGTGAAAATTTCAAACCGCTACTGCTTGCTTGTATGAGTAGGTAGCCATCTGAAACTTGGCATTTATATAAAGGTCATTAACATGTCTACATGCATGCACAATCTTATGTCGACTGATTGCATAACTTGCGAACTATAGGCCATCGAAATTTTTGTAAACAAAAGTTTGTGCGACTTTAGCTCCCAAACGGAATAAAAGCTAAAGCTGAAATAGCCTTCATTCTATTTCACTTATTTGTGTTTACACATGTATATGTTTTGCAGAGACTCAAAGCTCTTGAGAATGGAGAAAATGAGGTGTCAATTTTGCATTGGACCCTATGGGAAATGCATTAAACGCCTACTGCTCCGACGTTCAGCGACCGATAACATCCATCTTTACACTGTAAACGGTAATTACATAGGTACATGCCTGGGGCAAATAACAGCGCAAATAATTGTCCATGTGCAGAGTAATAAAGGAGCAAACTTTTATATATGGGCCTGCAGTGGAAGTTATTCTTAAAAGGTGACTTTCACGAATCGTTCTGAAACTGTGCTAAATTACAGATAATTCCCATATATTTCTTGGGAGAAAGTGCCCTGAAATTCTCCTTTCTCCGTTGTCGAGATATTCGAGGGCAAAGTCGTGCAGTTTTCGACTTCCAGGGGCTATAACTCGAAAACTAAAGAACGAGAATTTTTGGCACATATGGTCAATTGAATGTTTATCCCAACCCTCTCATTTGGCACTAGTTTCAGCCCGAATTGTGCAAGTCACCTAAGGTCACGAATCGTCCCGAACGTGTAGCCCAAATTGTGAAAATTTCAAACCGCTACTGCTTGCTTGTATGAGTAGGTAGCCATCTGAAACTTGGCATATATAAAGGTCATTAACATGTCTACATGCATGCACAATCTTATGTCAACTGATTGCATAACTTGCGAACTATAGGCCATCGAAATTTTTGTAAACAAAAGTTTGTGCGACTTTAGCTCCCAAACGGAATAAAAGCTAAAGCTGAAATAGCCTTCATTCTATTTCACTTATTTGTGTCTACACATGTATATGTTTTGCAGAGACTCAAAGCTCTTGAGAATGGAGAAAATGAGGTGTCAATTTTGCATTGGACCCTATGGGAAAATGCATTAAACGCCTACTGCTCCGACGTTCAGCGACTGATAACATCCATCTTTACACTGTAAACGGTAATTACATAGGTACATGCCTGGGGCAAATAACAGCGCAAATAATTGTCCATGTGCAGAGTAATAAAGGAGCAAACTTTTATATATGGGCCTGCAGTGGAAGTTATTCTTAAAAGGTGACTTTCACGAATCGTTCTGAAACTGTGCTAAATTACAGATAATTCCCATATATTTCTTGGGAGAAAGTGCCCTGAAATTCTCCTTTCTCCGTTGTCGAGATATTCGAGGGCAAAGTCGTGCAGTTTTCGACTTCCAGGGGCTATAACTCGAAAACTAAAGAACGAGAATTTTTGGCACATATGGTCAATTGAATGTTTATCCCAACCCTCTCATTTGGCACTAGTTTCAGCCCGAATTGTGCAAGTCACCTAAGGTCACGAATCGTCCCGAACGTGTAGCCCAAATTGTGAAAATTTCAAACCGCTACTGCTTGCTTGTATGAGTAGGTAGCCATCTGAAACTTGGCATATATAAAGGTCATTAACATGTCTACATGCATGCACAATCTTATGTCAACTGATTGCATAACTTGCGAACTATAGGCCATCGAAATTTTTGTAAACAAAAGTTTGTGCGACTTTAGCTCCCAAACGGAATAAAAGCTAAAGCTGAAATAGCCTTCATTCTATTTCACTTATTTGTGTCTACACATGTATATGTTTTGCAGAGACTCAAAGCTCTTGAGAATGGAGAAAATGAGGTGTCAATTTTGCATTGGACCCTATGGGAAAATGCATTAAACGCCTACTGCTCCGACGTTCAGCGACCGATAACATCCATCTTTACACTGTAAACGGTAATTACATAGGTACATGCCTGGGGCAAATAACAGCGCAAATAATTGTCCATGTGCAGAGTAATAAAGGAGCAAACTTTTATATATGGGCCTGCAGTGGAAGTTATTCTTAAAAGGTGACTTTCACGAATCGTTCTGAAACTGTGCTAAATTACAGATAATTCCCATATATTTCTTGGGAGAAAATGCCCTGAAATTCTCCTTTCTCCGTTGTCGAGATATTCGAGGGCAAAGTCGTGCAGTTTTCGACTTCCAGGGGCTATAACTCGAAAACTAAAGAACGAGAATTTTTGGCACATATGGTCAATTGAATGTTTATCCCAACCCTCTCATTTGGCACTAGTTTCAGCCCGAATTGTGCAAGTCCCGAACGTGTAGCCCAAATTGTGAAAATTTCAAACCGCTACTGCTTGCTTGTATGAGTAGGTAGCCATCTGAAACTTGGCATTTATATAAAGGTCATTAACATGTCTACATGCATGCACAATCTTATGTCGACTGATTGCATAACTTGCGAACTATAGGCCATCGAAATTTTTGTAAACAAAAGTTTGTGCGACTTTAGCTCCCAAACGGAATAAAAGCTAAAGCTGAAATAGCCTTCATTCTATTTCACCTATTTGTGTCTACACATGTATATGTTTTGCAGAGACTCAAAGCTCTTGAGAATGGAGAAAATGAGGTGTCAATTTTGCATTGGACCCTATGGGAAATGCATTAAACGCCTACTGCTCCGACGTTCAGCGACCGATAACATCCATCTTTACACTGTAAACGGTAATTACATAGGTACATGCCTGGGGCAAATAACAGCGCAAATAATTGTCCATGTGCAGAGTAATAAAGGAGCAAACTTTTATATATGGGCCTGCAGTGGAAGTTATTCTTAAAAGGTGACTTTCACGAATCGTTCTGAAACTGTGCTAAATTACAGATAATTCCCATATATTTCTTGGGAGAAAGTGCCCTGAAATTCTCCTTTCTCCGTTGTCGAGATATTCGAGGGCAAAGTCGTGCAGTTTTCGACTTCCAGGGGCTATAACTCGAAAACTAAAGAACGAGAATTTTTGGCACATATGGTCAATTGAATGTTTATCCCAACCCTCTCATTTGGCACTAGTTTCAGCCCGAATTGTGCAAGTCACCTAAGGTCACGAATCGTCCCGAACGTGTAGCCCAAATTGTGAAAATTTCAAACCGCTACTGCTTGCTTGTATGAGTAGGTAGCCATCTGAAACTTGGCATATATAAAGGTCATTAACATGTCTACATGCATGCACAATCTTATGTCAACTGATTGCATAACTTGCGAACTATAGGCCATCGAAATTTTTGTAAACAAAAGTTTGTGCGACTTTAGCTCCCAAACGGAATAAAAGCTAAAGCTGAAATAGCCTTCATTCTATTTCACTTATTTGTGTCTACACATGTATATGTTTTGCAGAGACTCAAAGCTCTTGAGAATGGAGAAAATGAGGTGTCAATTTTGCATTGGACCCTATGGGAAAATGCATTAAACGCCTACTGCTCCGACGTTCAGCGACTGATAACATCCATCTTTACACTGTAAACGGTAATTACATAGGTACATGCCTGGGGCAAATAACAGCGCAAATAATTGTCCATGTGCAGAGTAATAAAGGAGCAAACTTTTATATATGGGCCTGCAGTGGAAGTTATTCTTAAAAGGTGACTTTCACGAATCGTTCTGAAACTGTGCTAAATTACAGATAATTCCCATATATTTCTTGGGAGAAAGTGCCCTGAAATTCTCCTTTCTCCGTTGTCGAGATATTCGAGGGCAAAGTCGTGCAGTTTTCGACTTCCAGGGGCTATAACTCGAAAACTAAAGAACGAGAATTTTTGGCACATATGGTCAATTGAATGTTTATCCCAACCCTCTCATTTGGCACTAGTTTCAGCCCGAATTGTGCAAGTCACCTAAGGTCACGAATCGTCCCGAACGTGTAGCCCAAATTGTGAAAATTTCAAACCGCTACTGCTTGCTTGTATGAGTAGGTAGCCATCTGAAACTTGGCATATATAAAGGTCATTAACATGTCTACATGCATGCACAATCTTATGTCAACTGATTGCATAACTTGCGAACTAGAGGCCATCGAAATTTTTGTAAACAAAAGTTTGTGCGACTTTAGCTCCCAAACGGAATAAAAGCTAAAGCTGAAATAGCCTTCATTCTATTTCACTTATTTGTGTCTACACATGTATATGTTTTGCAGAGACTCAAAGCTCTTGAGAATGGAGAAAATGAGGTGTCAATTTTGCATTGGACCCTATGGGAAAATGCATTAAACGCCTACTGCTCCGACGTTCAGCGACTGATAACATCCATCTTTACACTGTAAACGGTAATTACATAGGTACATGCCTGGGGCAAATAACAGCGCAAATAATTGTCCATGTGCAGAGTAATAAAGGAGCAAACTTTTATATATGGGCCTGCAGTGGAAGTTATTCTTAAAAGGTGACTTTCACGAATCGTTCTGAAACTGTGCTAAATTACAGATAATTCCCATATATTTCTTGGGAGAAAGTGCCCTGAAATTCTCCTTTCTCCGTTGTCGAGATATTCGAGGGCAAAGTCGTGCAGTTTTCGACTTCCAGGGGCTATAACTCGAAAACTAAAGAACGAGAATTTTTGGCACATATGGTCAATTGAATGTTTATCCCAACCCTCTCATTTGGCACTAGTTTCAGCCCGAATTGTGCAAGTCACCTAAGGTCACGAATCGTCCCGAACGTGTAGCCCAAATTGTGAAAATTTCAAACCGCTACTGCTTGCTTGTATGAGTAGGTAGCCATCTGAAACTTGGCATATATAAAGGTCATTAACATGTCTACATGCATGCACAATCTTATGTCAACTGATTGCATAACTTGCGAACTATAGGCCATCGAAATTTTTGTAAACAAAAGTTTGTGCGACTTTAGCTCCCAAACGGAATAAAAGCTAAAGCTGAAATAGCCTTCATTCTATTTCACTTATTTGTGTCTACACATGTATATGTTTTGCAGAGACTCAAAGCTCTTGAGAATGGAGAAAATGAGGTGTCAATTTTGCATTGGACCCTATGGGAAAATGCATTAAACGCCTACTGCTCCGACGTTCAGCGACCGATAACATCCATCTTTACACTGTAAACGGTAATTACATAGGTACATGCCTGGGGCAAATAACAGCGCAAATAATTGTCCATGTGCAGAGTAATAAAGGAGCAAACTTTTATATATGGGCCTGCAGTGGAAGTTATTCTTAAAAGGTGACTTTCACGAATCGTTCTGAAACTGTGCTAAATTACAGATAATTCCCATATATTTCTTGGGAGAAAGTGCCCTGAAATTCTCCTTTCTCCGTTGTCGAGATATTCGAGGGCAAAGTCGTGCAGTTTTCGACTTCCAGGGGCTATAACTCGAAAACTAAAGAACGAGAATTTTTGGCACATATGGTCAATTGAATGTTTATCCCAACCCTCTCATTTGGCACTAGTTTCAGCCCGAATTGTGCAAGTCACCTAAGGTCACGAATCGTCCCGAACGTGTAGCCCAAATTGTGAAAATTTCAAACCGCTACTGCTTGCTTGTATGAGTAGGTAGCCATCTGAAACTTGGCATATATAAAGGTCATTAACATGTCTACATGCATGCACAATCTTATGTCAACTGATTGCATAACTTGCGAACTATAGGCCATCGAAATTTTTGTAAACAAAAGTTTGTGCGACTTTAGCTCCCAAACGGAATAAAAGCTAAAGCTGAAATAGCCTTCATTCTATTTCACTTATTTGTGTCTACACATGTATATGTTTTGCAGAGACTCAAAGCTCTTGAGAATGGAGAAAATGAGGTGTCAATTTTGCATTGGACCCTATGGGAAAATGCATTAAACGCCTACTGCTCCGACGTTCAGCGACCGATAACATCCATCTTTACACTGTAAACGGTAATTACATAGGTACATGCCTGGGGCAAATAACAGCGCAAATAATTGTCCATGTGCAGAGTAATAAAGGAGCAAACTTTTATATATGGGCCTGCAGTGGAAGTTATTCTTAAAAGGTGACTTTCACGAATCGTTCTGAAACTGTGCTAAATTACAGATAATTCCCATATATTTCTTGGGAGAAAATGCCCTGAAATTCTCCTTTCTCCGTTGTCGAGATATTCGAGGGCAAAGTCGTGCAGTTTTCGACTTCCAGGGGCTATAACTCGAAAACTAAAGAACGAGAATTTTTGGCACATATGGTCAATTGAATGTTTATCCCAACCATCTCATTTGGCACTAGTTTCAGCCCGAATTGTGCAAGTCCCGAACGTGTAGCCCAAATTGTGAAAATTTCAAACCGCTACTGCTTGCTTGTATGAGTAGGTAGCCATCTGAAACTTGGCATATATAAAGGTCATTAACATGTCTACATGCATGCACAATCTTATGTCAACTGATTGCATAACTTGCGAACTATAGGCCATCGAAATTTTTGTAAACAAAAGTTTGTGCGACTTTAGCTCCCAAACGGAATAAAAGCTAAAGCTGAAATAGCCTTCATTCTATTTCACCTATTTGTGTCTACACATGTAAATGTTTTGCAGAGACTCAAAGCTCTTGAGAATGGAGAAAATGAGGTGTCAATTTTGCATTGGACCCTATGGGAAATGCATTAAACGCCTACTGCTCCGACGTTCAGCGACCGATAACATCCATCTTTACACTGTAAACGGTAATTACATAGGTACATGCCTGGGGCAAATAACAGCGCAAATAATTGTCCATGTGCAGAGTAATAAAGGAGCAAACTTTTATATATGGGCCTGCAGTGGAAGTTATTCTTAAAAGGTGACTTTCACGAATCGGTCTGAAACTGTGCTAAATTACAGATAATTCCCATATATTTCTTGGGAGAAAGTGCCCTGAAATTCTCCTTTCTCCGTTGTCGAGATATTCGAGGGCAAAGTCGTGCAGTTTTCGACTTCCAAGGGCTATAACTCGAAAACTAAAGAACGAGAATGTTTGGCACATATGGTCAATTGAATGTTTATCCCAACCCTCTCATTTGGCACTAGTTTCAGCCCGAATTGTGCAAGTCACCTGAGGTCACGAATCGTCCCGAACGTGTAGCCCAAATTGTGAAAATTTCAAACCGCTACTGCTTGCTTGTATGAGTAGGTAGCCATCTGAAACTTGGCATATATAAAGGTCATTAACATGTCTACATGCATGCACAATCTTATGTCAACTGATTGCATAACTTGCGAACTATAGGCCATCGAAATTTTTGTAAACAAAAGTTTGTGCGACTTTAGCTCCCAAACGGAATAAAAGCTAAAGCTGAAATAGCCTTCATTCTATTTCACTTACTTGTGTCTACACATGTATATGTTTTGCAGAGACTCAAAGCTCTTGAGAATGGAGAAAATGAGGTGTCAATTTTGCATTGGACCCTATGGGAAAATGCATTAAACGCCTACTGCTCCGACGTTCAGCGACCGATAACATCCATCTTTACACTGTAAACGGTAATTACATAGGTACATGCCTGGGGCAAATAACAGCGCAAATAATTGTCCATGTGCAGAGTAATAAAGGAGCAAACTTTTATGTATGGGCCTGCAGTGGAAGTTATTCTTAAAAGGTGACTTTCACGAATCGTTCTGAAACTGTGCTAAATTACAGATAATTCCCATATATTTCTTGGGAGAAAATGCCCTGAAATTCTCCTTTCTCCGTTGTCGAGATATTCGAGGGCAAAGTCGTGCAGTTTTCGACTTCCAGGGGCTATAACTCGAAAACTAAAGAACGAGAATTTTTGGCACATATGGTCAATTGAATGTTTATCCCAACCCTCTCATTTGGCACTAGTTTCAGCCCGAATTGTGCAAGTCCCGAACGTGTAGCCCAAATTGTGAAAATTTCAAACCGCTACTGCTTGCTTGTATGAGTAGGTAGCCATCTGAAACTTGGCATTTATATAAAGGTCATTAACATGTCTACATGCATGCACAATCTTATGTCAACTGATTGCATAACTTGCGAACTATAGGCCATCGAAATTTTTGTAAACAAAAGTTTGTGCGACTTTAGCTCCCAAACGGAATAAAAGCTAAAGCTGAAATAGCCTTCATTCTATTTCACTTATTTGTGTCTACACATGTATATGTTTTGCAGAGACTCAAAGCTCTTGAGAATGGAGAAAATGAGGTGTCAATTTTGCATTGGACCCTATGGGAAAATGCATTAGACGCCTACTGCTCCGACGTTCAGCGACCGATAACATCCATCTTTACACTGTAAACGGTAATTACATAGGTACATGCCTGGGGCAAATAACAGCGCAAATAATTGTCCATGTGCAGAGTAATAAAGGAGCAAACTTTTATATATGGGCCTGCAGTGGAAGTTATTCTTAAAAGGTGACTTTCACGAATCGTTCTGAAACTGTGCTAAATTACAGATAATTCCCATATATTTCTTGGGAGAAAATGCCCTGAAATTCTCCTTTCTCCGTTGTCGAGATATTCGAGGGCAAAGTCGTGCAGTTTTCGACTTCCAGGGGCTATAACTCGAAAACTAAAGAACGAGAATTTTTGGCACATATGGTCAATTGAATGTTTATCCCAACCATCTCATTTGGCACTAGTTTCAGCCCGAATTGTGCAAGTCCCGAACGTGTAGCCCAAATTGTGAAAATTTCAAACCGCTACGGCTTGCTTGTATGAGTAGGTAGCCATCTGAAACTTGGCATATATAAAGGTCATTAACATGTCTACATGCATGCACAATCTTATGTCAACTGATTGCATAACTTGCGAACTATAGGCCATCGAAATTTTTGTAAACAAAAGTTTGTGCGACTTTAGCTCCCAAACGGAATAAAAGCTAAAGCTGAAATAGCCTTCATTCTATTTCACCTATTTGTGTCTACACATGTATATGTTTTGCAGAGACTCAAAGCTCTTGAGAATGGAGAAAATGAGGTGTCAATTTTGCATTGGACCCTATGGGAAATGCATTAAACGCCTACTGCTCCGACGTTCAGCGACCGATAACATCCATCTTTACACTGTAAACGGTAATTACATAGGTACATGCCTGGGGCAAATAACAGCGCAAATAATTGTCCATGTGCAGAGTAATAAAGGAGCAAACTTTTATATATGGGCCTGCAGTGGAAGTTATTCTTAAAAGGTGACTTTCACGAATCGTTCTGAAACTGTGCTAAATTACAGATAATTCCCATATATTTCTTGGGAGAAAGTGCCCTGAAATTCTCCTTTCTCCGTTGTCGAGATATTCGAGGGCAAAGTCGTGCAGTTTTCGACTTCCAGGGGCTATAACTCGAAAACTAAAGAACGAGAATTTTTGGCACATATGGTCAATTGAATGTTTATCCCAACCCTCTCATTTGGCACTAGTTTCAGCCCGAATTGTGCAAGTCACCTAAGGTCACGAATCGTCCCGAACGTGTAGCCCAAATTGTGAAAATTTCAAACCGCTACTGCTTGCTTGTATGAGTAGGTAGCCATCTGAAACTTGGCATATATAAAGGTCATTAACATGTCTACATGCATGCACAATCTTATGTCAACTGATTGCATAACTTGCGAACTATAGGCCATCGAAATTTTTGTAAACAAAAGTTTGTGCGACTTTAGCTCCCAAACGGAATAAAAGCTAAAGCTGAAATAGCCTTCATTCTATTTCACTTATTTGTGTCTACACATGTATATGTTTTGCAGAGACTCAAAGCTCTTGAGAATGGAGAAAATGAGGTGTCAATTTTGCATTGGACCCTATGGGAAAATGCATTAAACGCCTACTGCTCCGACGTTCAGCGACCGATAACATCCATCTTTACACTGTAAACGGTAATTACATAGGTACATGCCTGGGGCAAATAACAGCGCAAATAATTGTCCATGTGCAGAGTAATAAAGGAGCAAACTTTTATATATGGGCCTGCAGTGGAAGTTATTCTTAAAAGGTGACTTTCACGAATCGTTCTGAAACTGTGCTAAATTACAGATAAATCCCATATATTTCTTGGGAGAAAGTGCCCTGAAATTCTCCTTTCTCCGTTGTCGAGATATTCGAGGGCAAAGTCGTGCAGTTTTTGACTTCCAGGGGCTATAACTCGAAAACTAAAGAACGAGAATTTTTGGCACATATGGTCAATTGAATGTTTATCCCAACCCTCTCATTTGGCACTAGTTTCAGCCCGAATTGTGCAAGTCACCTAAGGTCACGAATCGTCCCGAACGTGTAGCCCAAATTATGAAAATTTCAAACCGCTACTGCTTGCTTGTATGAGTAGGTAGCCATCTGAAACTTGGCATATATAAAGGTCATTAACATGTCTACATGCATGCACAATCTTATGTCAACTGATTGCATAACTTGCGAACTATAGGCCATCGAAATTTTTGTAAACAAAAGTTTGTGCGACTTTAGCTCCCAAACGGAATAAAAGCTAAAGCTGAAATAGCCTTCATTCTATTTCACTTATTTGTGTCTACACATGTATATGTTTTGCAGAGACTCAAAGCTCTTGAGAATGGAGAAAATGAGGTGTCAATTTTGCATTGGACCCTATGGGAAAATGCATTAAACGCCTACTGCTCCGACGTTCAGCGACCGATAACATCCATCTTTACACTGTAAACGGTAATTACATAGGTACATGCCTGGGGCAAATAACAGCGCAAATAATTGTCCATGTGCAGAGTAATAAAGGAGCAAACTTTTATATATGGGCCTGCAGTGGAAGTTATTCTTAAAAGGTGACTTTCACGAATCGTTCTGAAACTGTGCTAAATTACAGATAATTCCCATATATTTCTTGGGAGAAAGTGCCCTGAAATTCTCCTTTCTCCGTTGTCGAGATATTCGAGGGCAAAGTCGTGCAGTTTTCGACTTCCAGGGGCTATAACTCGAAAACTAAAGAACGAGAATTTTTGGCACATATGGTCAATTGAATGTTTATCCCAACCCTCTCATTTGGCACTAGTTTCAGCCCGAATTGTGCAAGTCACCTAAGGTCACGAATCGTCCCGAACGTGTAGCCCAAATTGTGAAAATTTCAAACCGCTACTGCTTGCTTGTATGAGTAGGTAGCCATCTGAAACTTGGCATATATAAAGGTCATTAACATGTCTACATGCATGCACAATCTTATGTCAACTGATTGCATAACTTGCGAACTATAGGCCATCGAAATTTTTGTAAACAAAAGTTTGTGCGACTTTAGCTCCCAAACGGAATAAAAGCTAAAGCTGAAATAGCCTTCATTCTATTTCACTTATTTGTGTCTACACATGTATATGTTTTGCAGAGACTCAAAGCTCTTGAGAATGGAGAAAATGAGGTGTCAATTTTGCATTGGACCCTATGGGAAAATGCATTAAACGCCTACTGCTCCGACGTTCAGCGACCGATAACATCCATCTTTCACTGTAAACGGTAATTACATAGGTACATGCCTGGGGCAAATAACAGCGCAAATAATTGTCCATGTGCAGAGTAATAAAGGAGCAAACTTTTATATATGGGCCTGCAGTGGAAGTTATTCTTAAAAGGTGACTTTCACGAATCGTTCTGAAACTGTGCTAAATTACAGATAATTCCCATATATTTCTTGGGAGAAAGTGCCCTGAAATTCTCCTTTCTCCGTTGTCGAGATATTCGAGGGCAAAGTCGTGCAGTTTTCGACTTCCAGGGGCTATAACTCGAAAACTAAAGAACGAGAATTTTTGGCACATATGGTCAATTGAATGTTTATCCCAACCCTCTCATTTGGCACTAGTTTCAGCCCGAATTGTGCAAGTCACCTAAGGTCACGAATCGTCCCGAACGTGTAGCCCAAATTGTGAAAATTTCAAACCGCTACTGCTTGCTTGTATGAGTAGGTAGCCATCTTTAAACTTGGCATATATAAAGGTCATTAACATGTCTACATGCATGCACAATCTTATGTCAACTGATTGCATAACTTGCGAACTATAGGCCATCGAAATTTTTGTAAACAAAAGTTTGTGCGACTTTAGCTCCCAAACGGAATAAAAGCTAAAGCTGAAATAGCCTTCATTCTATTTCACTTATTTGTGTCTACACATGTATATGTTTTGCAGAGACTCAAAGCTCTTGAGAATGGAGAAAATGAGGTGTCAATTTTGCATTGGACCCTATGGGAAAATGCATTAAACGCCTACTGCTCCGACGTTCAGCGACCGATAACATCCATCTTTACACTGTAAACGGTAATTACATAGGTACATGCCTGGGGCAAATAACAGCGCAAATAATTGTCCATGTGCAGAGTAATAAAGGAGCAAACTTTTATATATGGGCCTGCAGTGGAAGTTATTCTTAAAAGGTGACTTTCACGTCTCGTTCTGAAACTGTGCTAAATTACAGATAATTCCCATATATTTCTTGGGAGAAAGTACCCTGAAATTCTCCTTTCTCCGTTGTCGAGATATTCGAGGGCAAAGTCGTGCAGTTTTCGACTTCCAGGGGCTATAACTCGAAAACTAAAGAACGAGAATTTTTGGCACATATGGTCAATTGAATGTTTATCCCAACCCTCTCATTTGGCACTAGTTTCAGCCCGAATTGTGCAAGTCACCTAAGGTCACGAATCGTCCCGAACGTGTAGCCCAAATTGTGAAAATTTCAAACCGCTACTGCTTGCTTGTATGAGTAGGTAGCCATCTGAAACTTGGCATATATAAAGGTCATTAACATGTCTACATGCATGCACAATCTTATGTCAACTGATTGCATAACTTGCGAACTATAGGCCATCGAAATTTTTATAAACAAAAGTTTGTGCGACTTTAGCTCCCAAACGGAATAAAAGCTAAAGCTGAAATAGCCTTCATTCTATTTCACTTATTTGTGTCTACACATGTATATGTTTTGCAGAGACTCAAAGCTCTTGAGAATGAAGAAAATGAGGTGTCAATTTTGCATTGGACCCTATGGGAAAATGCATTAAACGCCTACTGCTCCGACGTTCAGCGACCGATAACATCCATCTTTACACTGTAAACGGTAATTACATAGGTACATGCCTGGGGCAAATAACAGCGCAAATAATTGTCCATGTGCAGAGTAATAAAGGAGCAAACTTTTATATATGGGCCTGCAGTGGAAGTTATTCTTAAAAGGTGACTTTCACGAATCGTTCTGAAACTGTGCTAAATTACAGATAATTCCCATATATTTCTTGGGAGAAAGTGCCCTGAAATTCTCCTTTCTCCGTTGTCGAAATATTCGAGGGCAAAGTCGTGCAGTTTTCGACTTCCAGGGGCTATAACTCGAAAACTAAAGAACGAGAATTTTTGGCACATATGGTCAATTGAATGTTTATCCCAGCCCTCTCATTTGGCACTAGTTTCAGCCCGAATTGTGCAAGTCACCTAAGGTCACGAATCGTCCCGAACGTGTAGCCCAAATTGTGAAAGTTTCAAACCGCTTCTGCTTGCTTGTATGAGTAGGTAGCCATCTGAAACTTGGCATATATAAAGGTCATTAACATGTCTACATGCATGCACAATCTTATGTCAACTGATTGCATAACTTGCGAACTATAGGCCATCGAAATTTTTGTAAACAAAAGTTTGTGCGACTTTAGCTCCCAAACGGAATAAAAGCTAAAGCTGAAATAGCCTTCATTCTATTTCACTTATTTGTGTCTACACATGTATATGTTTTGCAGAGACTCAAAGCTCTTGAGAATGGAGAAAATGAGGTGTCAATTTTGCATTGGACCCTATGGGAAAATGCATTAAACGCCTACTGCTCCGACGCTCAGCGACCGATAACATCCATCTTTACACTGTAAACGGTAATTACATAGGTACATGCCTGGGGCAAATAACAGCGCAAATAATTGTCCATGTGCAGAGTAATAAAGGAGCAAACTTTTATATATGGGCCTGCAGTGGAAGTTATTCTTAAAAGGTGACTTTCACGTCTCGTTCTGAAACTGTGCTAAATTACAGATAATTCCCATATATTTCTTGGGAGAAAGTACCCTGAAATTCTCCTTTCTCCGTTGTCGAGATATTCGAGGGCAAAGTCGTGCAGTTTTCGACTTCCAGGGGCTATAACTCGAAAACTAAAGAACGAGAATTTTTGGCACATATGGTCAATTGAATGTTTATCCCAACCCTCTCATTTGGCACTAGTTTCAGCCCGAATTGTGCAAGTCACCTAAGGTCACGAATCGTCCCGAACGTGTAGCCCAAATTGTGAAAATTTCAAACCGCTACTGCTTGCTTGTATGAGTAGGTAGCCATCTGAAACTTGGCATATATAAAGGTCATTAACATGTCTACATGCATGCACAATCTTATGTCAACTGATTGCATAACTTGCGAACTATAGGCCATCGAAATTTTTATAAACAAAAGTTTGTGCGACTTTAGCTCCCAAACGGAATAAAAGCTAAAGCTGAAATAGCCTTCATTCTATTTCACTTATTTGTGTCTACACATGTATATGTTTTGCAGAGACTCAAAGCTCTTGAGAATGAAGAAAATGAGGTGTCAATTTTGCATTGGACCCTATGGGAAAATGCATTAAACGCCTACTGCTCCGACGTTCAGCGACCGATAACATCCATCTTTACACTGTAAACGGTAATTACATAGGTACATGCCTGGGGCAAATAACAGCGCAAATAATTGTCCATGTGCAGAGTAATAAAGGAGCAAACTTTTATATATGGGCCTGCAGTGGAAGTTATTCTTAAAAGGTGACTTTCACGAATCGTTCTGAAACTGTGCTAAATTACAGATAATTCCCATATATTTCTTGGGAGAAAGTGCCCTGAAATTCTCCTTTCTCCGTTGTCGAAATATTCGAGGGCAAAGTCGTGCAGTTTTCGACTTCCAGGGGCTATAACTCGAAAACTAAAGAACGAGAATTTTTGGCACATATGGTCAATTGAATGTTTATCCCAGCCCTCTCATTTGGCACTAGTTTCAGCCCGAATTGTGCAAGTCACCTAAGGTCACGAATCGTCCCGAACGTGTAGCCCAAATTGTGAAAATTTCAAACCGCTACTGCTTGCTTGTATGAGTAGGTAGCCATCTGAAACTTGGCATATATAAAGGTCATTAACATGTCTACATGCATGCACAATCTTATGTCAACTGATTGCATAACTTGCGAACTATAGGCCATCGAAATTTTTGTAAACAAAAGTTTGTGCGACTTTAGCTCCCAAACGGAATAAAAGCTAAAGCTGAAATAGCCTTCATTCTATTTCACTTATTTGTGTCTACACATGTATATGTTTTGCAGAGACTCAAAGCTCTTGAGAATGGAGAAAATGAGGTGTCAATTTTGCATTGGACCCTATGGGAAAATGCATTAAACGCCTACTGCTCCGACGCTCAGCGACCGATAACATCCATCTTTACACTGTAAACGGTAATTACATAGGTACATGCCTGGGGCAAATAACAGCGCAAATAATTGTCCATGTGCAGAGTAATAAAGGAGCAAACTTTTATATATGGGCCTGCAGTGGAAGTTATTCTTAAAAGGTGACTTTCACGAATCGTTCTGAAACTGTGCTAAATTACAGATAATTCCCATATATTTCTTGGGAGAAAGTGCCCTGAAATTCTCCTTTCTCCGTTGTCGAGATATTCGAGGGCAAAGTCGTGCAGTTTTCGACTTCCAGGGGCTATAACTCGAAAACTAAAGAACGAGAATTTTTGGCACATATGGTCAATTGAATGTTTATCCCAGCCCTCTCATTTGGCACTAGTTTCAGCCCGAATTGTGCAAGTCACCTAAGGTCACGAATCGTCCCGAACGTGTAGCCCAAATTGTGAAAATTTCAAACCGCTACTGCTTGCTTGTATGAGTAGTTAGCCATCTGAAACTTGGCATATATAAAGGTCATTAACATGTCTACATGCATGCACAATCTTATGTCAACTGATTGCATAACTTGCGAACTATAGGCCATCGAAATTTTTGTAAACAAAAGTTTGTGCGACTTTAGCTCCCAAACGGAATAAAAGCTAAAGCTGAAATAGCCTTCATTCTATTTCACTTATTTGTGTCTACACATGTATATGTTTTGCAGAGACTCAAAGCTCTTGAGAATGGAGAAAATGAGGTGTCAATTTTGCATTGGACCCTATGGGAAAATGCATTAAACGCCTACTGCTCCGACGTTCAGCGACCGATAACATCCATCTTTACACTGTAAACGGTAATTACATAGGTACGTGCCTGGGGCAAATAACAGCGCAAATAATTGTCCATGTGCAGAGTAATAAAGGAGCAAACTTTTATATATGGGCCTGCAGTGGAAGTTATTCTTAAAAGGTGACTTTCACGAATCGTTCTGAAACTGTGCTAAATTACAGATAATTCCCATATATTTCTTGGGAGAAAGTGCCCTGAAATTCTCCTTTCTCCGTTGTCGAGATATTCGAGGGCAAAGTCGTGCAGTTTTCGACTTCCAGGGGCTATAACTCGAAAACTAAAGAACGAGAATGTTTGGCACATATGGTCAATTGAATGTTTATCCCAACCCTCTCATTTGGCACTAGTTTCAGCCCGAATTGTGCAAGTCACCTAAGGTCACGAATCGTCCCGAACGTGTAGCCCAAATTGTGAAAATTTCAAACCGCTACTGCTTGCTTGTATGAGTAGGTAGCCATCTGAAACTTGGCATATATAAAGGTCATTAACATGTCTATATGCATGCACAATCTTATGTCAACTGATTGCATAACTTGCGAACTATAGGCCATCGAAATTTTTGTAAACAAAAGTTTGTGCGACTTTAGCTCCCAAACGGAATAAAAGCTAAAGCTGAAATAGCCTTCATTCTATTTCACTTATTTGTGTCTACACATGTATATGTTTTGCAGAGACTCAAAGCTCTTGAGAATGGAGAAAATGAGGTGTCAATTTTGCATTGGACCCTATGGGAAAATGCATTAAACGCCTACTGCTCCGACGCTCAGCGACCGATAACATCCATCTTTACACTGTAAACGGTAATTACATAGGTACATGCCTGGGGCAAATAACAGCGCAAATAATTGTCCATGTGCAGAGTAATAAAGGAGCAAACTTTTATATATGGGCCTGCAGTGGAAGTTATTCTTAAAAGGTGACTTTCACGAATCGTTCTGAAACTGTGCTAAATTACAGATAATTCCCATATATTTCTTGGGAGAAAGTGCCCTGAAATTCTCCTTTCTCCGTTGTCGAGATATTCGAGGGCAAAGTCGTGCAGTTTTCGACTTCCAGGGGCTATAACTCGAAAACTAAAGAACGAGAATTTTTGGCACATATGGTCAATTGAATGTTTATCCCAACCCTCTCATTTGGCACTAGTTTCAGCCCGAATTGTGCAAGTCACCTAAGGTCACGAATCGTCCCGAACGTGCAGCCCAAATTGTGAAAATTTCAAACCGCTACTGCTTGCTTGTATGAGTAGGTAGCCATCTGAAACTTGGCATATATAAAGGTCATTAACATGTCTACATGCATGCACAATCTTATGTCAACTGATTGCATAACTTGCGAACTACAGGCCATCGAAATTTTTGTAAACAAAAGTTTGTGCGACTTTAGCTCCCAAACGGAATAAAAGCTAAAGCTGAAATAGCCTTCATTCTATTTCACTTATTTGTGTCTACACATGTATATGTTTTGCAGAGACTCAAAGCTCTTGAGAATGGAGAAAATGAGGTGTCAATTTTGCATTGGACCCTAGGGAAAATGCATTAAACGCCTACTGCTCCGACGTTCAGCGACCGATAACATCCATCTTTACACTGTAAACGGTAATTACATAGGTACATGCCTGGGGCAAATAACAGCGCAAATAATTGTCCATGTGCAGAGTAATAAAGGAGCAAACTTTTATATATGGGCCTGCAGTGGAAGTTATTCTTAAAAGGTGACTTTCACGAATCGTTCTGAAACTGTGCTAAATTACAGATAATTCCCATATATTTCTTGGGAGAAAGTGCCCTGAAATTCTCCTTTCTCCGTTGTCGAGATATTCGAGGGCAAAGTCGTGCAGTTTTCGACTTCCAGGGGCTATAACTCGAAAACTAAAGAACGAGAATGTTTGGCACATATGGTCAATTGAATGTTTATCCCAACCCTCTCATTTGGCACTAGTTTCAGCCCGAATTGTGCAAGTCACCTAAGGTCACGAATCGTCCCGAACGTGTAGCCCAAATTGTGAAAATTTCAAACCGCTACTGCTTGCTTGTATGAGTAGGTAGCCATCTGAAACTTGGCATATATAAAGGTCATTAACATGTCTACATGCATGCACAATCTTATGTCAACTGATTGCATAACTTGCGAACTATAGGCCATCGAAATTTTTGTAAACAAAAGTTTTGTGCGACTTTAGCTCCCAAACGGAATAAAAGCTAAAGCTGAAATAGCCTTCATTCTATTTCACTTATTTGTGTCTACACATGTATATGTTTTGCAGAGACTCAAAGCTCTTGAGAATGGAGAAAATGAGGTGTCAATTTTGCATTGGACCCTATGGGAAAATGCATTAAACGCCTACTGCTCCGACGTTCAGCGACCGATAACATCCATCTTTACACTGTAAACGGTAATTACATAGGTACATGCCTGGGGCAAATAACAGCGCAAATAATTGTCCATGTGCAGAGTAATAAAGGAGCAAACTTTTATATATGGGCCTGCAGTGGAAGTTATTCTTAAAAGGTGACTTTCACGAATCGTTCTGAAACTGTGCTAAATTACAGATAATTCCCATATATTTCTTGGGAGAAAGTGCCCTGAAATTCTCCTTTCTCCGTTGTCGAGATATTCGAGGGCAAAGTCGTGCAGTTTTCGACTTCCAGGGGCTATAACTCGAAAACTAAAGAACGAGAAGTTTTGGCACATATGGTCAATTGAATGCTTATCCCAACCCTCTCATTTGGCACTAGTTTCAGCCCGAATTGTGCAAGTCACCTATGGTCACGAATCGTCCCGAACGTGTAGCCCAAATTGTGAAAATTTCAAACCGCTACTGCTTGCTTGTATGAGTAGGTAGCCATCTGAAACTTGGCATATATAAAGGTCATTAACATGTCTACATGCATGCACAATCTTATGTCAACTGATTGCATAACTTGCGAACTATAGGCCATCGAAATTTTTGTAAACAAAAGTTTGTGCGACTTTAGCTCCCAAACGGAATAAAAGCTAAAGCTGAAATAGCCTTCATTCTATTTCACTTATTTGTGTCTACACATGTATATGTTTTGCAGAGACTCAAAGCTCTTGAGAATGGAGAAAATGAGGTGTCAATTTTGCATTGGACCCTATGGGAAAATGCATTAAACGCCTACTGCTCCGACGTTCAACGACCGATAACATCCATCTTTACACTGTAAACGGTAATTACATAGGTACATGCCTGGGGCAAATAACAGCGCAAATAATTGTCCATGTGCAGAGTAATAAAGGAGCAAACTTTTATATATGGGCCTGCAGTGGAAGTTATTCTTAAAAGGTGACTTTCACGAATCGTTCTGAAACTGTGCTAAATTACAGATAATTCCCATATATTTCTTGGGAGAAAGTGCCCTGAAATTCTCCTTTCTCCGTTGTCGAGATATTCGAGGGCAAAGTCGTGCAGTTTTCGACTTCCAGGGGCTATAACTCGAAAACTAAAGAACGAGAATTTTTGGCACATATGGTCAATTGAATGTTTATCCCAACCCTCTCATTTGGCACTAGTTTCAGCCCGAATTGTGCAAGTCACCTAAGGTCACGAATCGTCCCGAACGTGTAGCCCAAATTGTGAAAATTTCAAACCGCTACTGCTTGCTTGTATGAGTAGGTAGCCATCTGAAACTTGGCATATATAAAGGTCATTAACATGTCTACATGCATGCACAATCTTATGTCAACTGATTGCATAACTTGCGAACTATAGGCCATCGAAATTTTTGTAAACAAAAGTTTGTGCGACTTTAGCTCCCAAACGGAATAAAAGCTAAAGCTGAAATAGCCTTCATTCTATTTCACTTATTTGTGTCTACACATGTATATGTTTTGCAGAGACTCAAAGCTCTTGAGAATGGAGAAAATGAGGTGTCAATTTTGCATTGGACCCTATGGGAAAATGCATTAAACGCCTACTGCTCCGACGTTCAGCGACCGATAACATTCATCTTTACACTGTAAACGGTAATTACATAGGTACATGCCTGGGGCAAATAACAGCGCAAATAATTGTCCATGTGCAGAGTAATAAAGGAGCAAACTTTTATATATGGGCCTGCAGTGGAAGTTATTCTTAAAAGGTGACTTTCACGAATCGTTCTGAAACTGTGCTAAATTACAGATAATTCCCATATATTTCTTGGGAGAAAGTGCCCTGAAATTCTCCTTTCTCCGTTGTCGAGATATTCGAGGGCAAAGTCGTGCAGTTTTCGACTTCCAGGGGCTATAACTCGAAAACTAAAGAACGAGAATTTTTGGCACATATGGTCAATTGAATGTTTATCCCAACCCTCTCATTTGGCACTAGTTTCAGCCCGAATTGTGCAAGTCACCTAAGGTCACGAATCGTCCCGAACGTGTAGCCCAAATTGTGAAAAGTTCAAACCGCTACTGCTTGCTTGTATGAGTAGGTAGCCATCTGAAACTTGGCATATATAAAGGTCATTACCATGTCTACATGCATGCACAATCTTATGTCAACTGATTGCATAACTTGCGAACTATAGGCCATCGAAATTTTTGTACACAAAAGTTTGTGCGACTTTAGCTCCCAAACGGAATAAAAGCTAAAGCTGAAATAGCCTTCATTCTATTTCACTTATTTGTGTCTACACATGTATATGTTTTGCAGAGACTCAAAGCTCTTGAGAATGGAGAAAATGAGGTGTCAATTTTGCATTGGACCCTATGGGAAAATGCATTAAACGCCTACTGCTCCGACGTTCAGCGACCGATAACATCCATCTTTACACTGTAAACGGTAATTACATAGGTACATGCCTGGGGCAAATAACAGCGCAAATAATTGTCCATGTGCAGAGTAATAAAGGAGCAAACTTTTATATATGGGCCTGCAGTGGAAGTTATTCTTAAAAGGTAACTTTCACGAATCGTTCTGAAACTGTGCTAAATTACAGATAATTCCCATATATTTCTTGGGAGAAAGTGCCCTGAAATTCTCCTTTCTCCGTTGTCGAGATATTCGAGGGCAAAGTCGTGCAGTTTTCGACTTCCAAGGGCTATAACTCGAAAACTAAAGAACGAGAATTTTTGGCCTCATATGGTCAATTGAATGTTTATCCCAACCCTCTCATTTGGCACTAGTTTCAGCCCGAATTGTGCAAGTCACCTAAGGTCACGAATCGTCCCGAACGTGTAGCCCAAATTGTGAAAATTTCAAACCGCTACTGCTTGCTTGTATGAGTAGGTAGCCATCTGAAACTTGGCATATATAAAGGTCATTAACATGTCTACATGCATGCACAATCTTATGTCAACTGATTGCATAACTTGCGAACTATAGGCCATCGAAATTTTTGTAAACAAAAGTTTGTGCGACTTTAGCTCCCAAACGGAATAAAAGCTAAAGCTGAAATAGCCTTCATTCTATTTCACTTATTTGTGTCTACACATGTATATGTTTTGCAGAGACTCAAAGCTCTTGAGAATGGAGAAAATGAGGTGTCAATTTTGCATTGGACCCTATGGGAAAATGCATTAAACGCCTACTGCTCCGACGTTCAACGACCGATAACATCCATCTTTACACTGTAAACGGTAATTACATAGGTACATGCCTGGGGCAAATAACAGCGCAAATAATTGTCCATGTGCAGAGTAATAAAGGAGCAAACTTTTATATATGGGCCTGCAGTGGAAGTTATTCTTAAAAGGTGACTTTCACGAATCGTTCTGAAACTGTGCTAAATTACAGATAATTCCCATATATTTCTTGGGAGAAAGTGCCCCGAAATTCTCCTTTCTCCGTTGTCGAGATATTCGAGGGCAAAGTCGTGCAGTTTTCGACTTCCAGGGGCTATAACTCGAAAACTAAAGAACGAGAATTTTTGGCACATATGGTCAATTGAATGTTTATCCCAACCCTCTCATTTGGCACTAGTTTCAGCCCGAATTGTGCAAGTCACCTAAGGTCACGAATCGTCCCGAACGTGTAGCCCAAATTGTGAAAATTTCAAACCGCTACTGCTTGCTTGTATGAGTAGGTAGCCATCTGAAACTTGGCATATATAAAGGTCATTAACATGTCTACATGCATGCACAATCTTATGTCAACTGATTGCATAACTTGCGAACTATAGGCCATCGAAATTTTTGTACACAAAAGTTTGTGCGACTTTAGCTCCCAAACGGAATAAAAGCTAAAGCTGAAATAGCCTTCATTCTATTTCACTTATTTGTGTCTACACATGTATATGTTTTGCAGAGACTCAAAGCTCTTGAGAATGGAGAAAATGAGGTGTCAATTTTGCATTGGACCCTATGGGAAAATGCATTAAACGCCTACTGCTCCGACGTTCAGCGACCGATAACATCCATCTTTACACTGTAAACGGTAATTACATAGGTACATGCCTGGGGCAAATAACAGCGCAAATAATTGTCCATGTGCAGAGTAATAAAGGAGCAAACTTTTATATATGGGCCTGCAGTGGAAGTTATTCTTAAAAGGTGACTTTCACGAATCGTTCTGAAACTGTGCTAAATTACAGATAATTCCCATATATTTCTTGGGAGAAAGTGCCCTGAAATTCTCCTTTCTCCGTTGTCGAGATATTCGAGGGCAAAGTCGTGCAGTTTTCGACTTCCAGGGGCTATAACTCGGAAACTAAAGAACGAGAATTTTTGGCACATATGGTCAATTGAATGTTTATCCCAACCCTCTCATTTGGCACTAGTTTCAGCCCGAATTGTGCAAGTCACCTAAGGTCACGAATCGTCCCGAACGTGTAGCCCAAATTGTGAAAAGTTCAAACCGCTACTGCTTGCTTGTATGAGTAGGTAGCCATCTGAAACTTGGCATATATAAAGGTCATTAACATGTCTACATGCATGCACAATCTTATGTCAACTGATTGCATAACTTGCGAACTATAGGCCATCGAAATTTTTGTAAACAAAAGTTTGTGCGACTTAGCTCCCAAACGGAATAAAAGCTAAAGCTGAAATAGCCTTCATTCTATTTCACTTATTTGTGTCTACACATGTATATGTTTTGCAGAGACTCAAAGCTCTTGAGAATGGAGAAAATGAGGTGTCAATTTTGCATAGGACCCTATGGGAAAATGCATTAAACGCCTACTGCTCCGACGTTCAGCGACCGATAACATCCATCTTTACACTGTAAACGGTAATTACATAGGTACATGCCTGGGGCAAATAACAGCGCAAATAATTGTCCATGTGCAGAGTAATAAAGGAGCAAACTTTTATATATGGGCCTGCAGTGGAAGTTATTCTTAAAAGGTGACTTTCACGAATCGTTCTGAAACTGTGCTAAATTACAGATAATTCCCATATATTTCTTGGGAGAAAGTGCCCTGAAATTCTCCTTTCTCCGTTGTCGAGATATTCGAGGGCAAAGTCGTGCAGTTTTCGACTTCCAGGGGCTATAACTCGGAAACTAAAGAACGAGAATTTTTGGCACATATGGTCAATTGAATGTTTATCCCAACCCTCTCATTTGGCACTAGTTTCAGCCCGAATTGTGCAAGTCACCTAAGGTCACGAATCGTCCCGAACGTGTAGCCCAAATTGTGAAAAGTTCAAACCGCTACTGCTTGCTTGTATGAGTAGTTAGCCATCTGAAACTTGGCATATATAAAGGTCATTAACATGTCTACATGCATGCACAATCTTATGTCAACTGATTGCATAACTTGCGAACTATAGGCCATCGAAATTTTTGTAAACAAAAGTTTGTGCGACTTTAGCTCCCAAACGGAATAAAAGCTAAAGCTGAAATAGCCTTCATTCTATTTCACTTATTTGTGTCTACACATGTATATGTTTTGCAGAGACTCAAAGCTCTTGAGAATGGAGAAAATGAGGTGTCAATTTTGCATTGGACCCTATGGGAAAATGCATTAAACGCCTACTGCTCCGACGTTCAGCGACCGATAACATCCATCTTTACACTGTAAACGGTAATTACATAGGTACATGCCTGGGGCAAATAACAGCGCAAATAATTGTCCATGTGCAGAGTAATAAAGGAGCAAACTTTTATATATGGGCCTGCAGTGGAAGTTATTCTTAAAAGGTGACTTCCACGAATCGTTCTGAAACTGTGCTAAATTACAGATAATTCCCATATATTTCTTGGGAGAAAGTGCCCTGAAATTCTCCTTTCTCCGTTGTCGAGATATTCGAGGGCAAAGTCGTGCAGTTTTCGACTTCCAGGGGCTATAACTCGGAAACTAAAGAACGAGAATTTTTGGCACATATGGTCAATTGAATGTTTATCCCAACCCTCTCATTTGGCACTAGTTTCAGCCCGAATTGTGCAAGTCACCTAAGGTCACGAATCGTCCCGAACGTGTAGCCCAAATTGTGAAAAGTTCAAACCGCTACTGCTTGCTTGTATGAGTAGGTAGCCATCTGAAACTTGGCATATATAAAGGTCATTAACATGTCTACATGCATGCACAATCTTATGTCAACTGATTGCATAACTTGCGAACTATAGGCCATCGAAATTTTTGTAAACAAAAGTTTGTGCGACTTAGCTCCCAAACGGAATAAAAGCTAAAGCTGAAATAGCCTTCATTCTATTTCACTTATTTGTGTCTACACATGTATATGTTTTGCAGAGACTCAAAGCTCTTGAGAATGGAGAAAATGAGGTGTCAATTTTGCATAGGACCCTATGGGAAAATGCATTAAACGCCTACTGCTCCGACGTTCAGCGACCGATAACATCCATCTTTACACTGTAAACGGTAATTACATAGGTACATGCCTGGGGCAAATAACAGCGCAAATAATTGTCCATGTGCAGAGTAATAAAGGAGCAAACTTTTATATATGGGCCTGCAGTGGAAGTTATTCTTAAAAGGTGACTTTCACGAATCGTTCTGAAACTGTGCTAAATTACAGATAATTCCCATATATTTCTTGGGAGAAAGTGCCCTGAAATTCTCCTTTCTCCGTTGTCGAGATTTTCGAGGGCAAAGTCGTGCAGTTTTCGACTTCCAGGGGCTATAACTCGGAAACTAAAGAACGAGAATTTTTGGCACATATGGTCAATTGAATGTTTATCCCAACCCTCTCATTTGGCACTAGTTTCATCCCGAATTGTGCAAGTCACCTAAGGTCACGAATCGTCCCGAACGTGTAGCCCAAATTGTGAAAAGTTCAAACCGCTACTGCTTGCTTGTATGAGTAGGTAGCCATCTGAAACTTGGCATATATAAAGGTCATTAACATGTCTACATGCATGCACAATCTTATGTCAACTGATTGCATAACTTGCGAACTATAGGCCATCGAAATTTTTGTAAACAAAAGTTTGTGCGACTTTAGCTCCCAAACGGAATAAAAGCTAAAGCTGAAATAGCCTTCATTCTATTTCACTTATTTGTGTCTACACATGTATATGTTTTGCAGAGACTCAAAGCTCTTGAGAATGGAGAAAATGAGGTGTCAATTTTGCATTGGACCCTATGGGAAAATGCATTAAACGCCTACTGCTCCGACGTTCAGCGACCGATAACATCCATCTTTACACTGTAAACGGTAATTACATAGGTACATGCCTGGGGCAAATAACAGCGCAAATAATTGTCCATGTGCAGAGTAATAAAGGAGCAAACTTTTATATATGGGCCTGCAGTGGAAGTTATTCTTAAAAGGTGACTTCCACGAATCTTTCTGAAACTGTGCTAAATTACAGATAATTCCCATATATTTCTTGGGAGAAAGTGCCCTGAAATTCTCCTTTCTCCGTTGTCGAGATATTCGAGGGCAAAGTCGTGCAGTTTTCGACTTCCAGGGGCTATAACTCGAAAACTAAAGAACGAGAATTTTTGGCACATATGGTCAATTGAATGTTTATCCCAACCCTCTCATTTGGCACTAGTTTCAGCCCGAATTGTGCAAGTCACCTAAGGTCACGAATCGTCCCGAACGTGTAGCCCAAATTGTGAAAAGTTCAAACCGCTACTGCTTGCTTGTATGAGTAGGTAGCCATCTGAAACTTGGCATATATAAAGGTCATTAACATGTCTACATGCATGCACAATCTTATGTCAACTGATTGCATAACTTGCGAACTATAGGCCATCGAAATTTTTGTAAACAAAAGTTTGTGCGACTTTAGCTTCCAAACGGAATAAAAGCTAAAGCTGAAATAGCCTTCATTCTATTTCACTTATTTGTGTCTACACATGTATATGTTTTGCAGAGACTCAAAGCTCTTGAGAATGGAGAAAATGAGGTGTCAATTTTGCATTGGACCCTATGGGAAAATGCATTAAACGCCTACTGCTCCGACGTTCAGCGACCGATAACATCCATCTTTACACTGTAAACGGTAATTACATAGGTACATGCCTGGGGCAAATAACAGCGCAAATAATTGTCCATGTGCAGAGTAATAAAGGAGCAAACTTTTATATATGGGCCTGCAGTGGAAGTTATTCTTAAAAGGTGACTTTCACGAATCGTTCTGAAACTGTGCTAAATTACAGATAATTCCCATATATTTCTTGGGAGAAAGTGCCCTGAAATTCTCCTTTCTCCGTTGTCGAGATATTCGAGGGCAAAGTCGTGCAGTTTTCGACTTCCAGGGGCTATAACTCGAAAACTAAAGAACGAGAATTTTTGGCACATATGGTCAATTGAATGTTTATCCCAACCCTCTCATTTGGCACTAGTTTCAGCCCGAATTGTGCAAGTCACCTAAGGTCACGAATCGTCCCGAACGTGTAGCCCAAATTGTGAAAATTTCAAACCGCTACTGCTTGCTTGTATGAGTAGGTAGCCATCTGAAACTTGGCATATATAAAGGTCATTAACATGTCTACATGCATGCACAATCTTATGTCAACTGATTGCATAACTTGCGAACTATAGGCCATCGAAATTTTTGTAAACAAAAGTTTGTGCGACTTTAGCTCCCAAACGGAATAAAAGCTAAAGCTGAAATAGCCTTCATTCTATTTCACTTATTTGTTTCTACACATGTATATGTTTTGCAGAGACTCAAAGCTCTTGAGAATGGAGAAAATGAGGTGTCAATTTTGCATTGGACCCTATGGGAAATGCATTAAACGCCTACTGCTCCGACGTTCAGCGACCGATAACATCCATCTTTACACTGTAAACGGTAATTACATAGGTACATGCCTGGGGCAAATAACAGCGCAAATAATTGTCCATGTGCAGAGTAATAAAGGAGCAAACTTTTATATATGGGCCTGCAGTGGAAGTTATTCTTAAAAGGTGACTTTCACGAATCGTTCTGAAACTGTGCTAAATTACAGATAATTCCCATATATTTCTTGGGAGAAAGTGCCCTGAAATTCTCCTTTCTCCGTTGTCGAGATATTCGAGGGCAAAGTCGTGCAGTTTTCGACTTCCAGGGGCTATAACTCGAAAACTAAAGAACGAGAATTTTTGGCACATATGGTCAATTGAATGTTTATCCCAACCCTCTCATTTGGCACTAGTTTCAGCCCGAATTGTGCAAGTCACCTAAGGTCACGAATCGTCCCGAACGTGTAGCCCAAATTGTGAAAATTTCAAACCGCTACTGCTTGCTTGTATGAGTAGGTAGCCATCTGAAACTTGGCATATATAAAGGTCATTAACATGTCTACATGCATGCACAATCTTATGTCAACTGATTGCATAACTTGCGAACTATAGGCCATCGAATTTTTTGTAAACAAAAGTTTGTGCGACTTTAGCTTCCAAACGGAATAAAAGCTAATGCTGAAATAGCCTTCATTCTATTTCACTTATTTGTGTCTACACATGTATATGTTTTGCAGAGACTCAAAGCTCTTGAGAATGGAGAAAATGAGGTGTCAATTTTGCATTGGACCCTATGGGAAAATGCATTAAACGCCTACTGCTCCGACGTTCAGCGACCGATAACATCCATCTTTACACTGTAAACGGTAATTACATAGGTACATGCCTGGGGCAAATAACAGCGCAAATAATTGTCCATGTGCAGAGTAATAAAGGAGCAAACTTTTATATATGGGCCTGCAGTGGAAGTTATTCTTAAAAGGTGACTTTCACGAATCGTTCTTAAACTGTGCTAAATTACAGATAATTCCCATATATTTCTTGGGAGAAAGTGCCCTGAAATTCTCCTTTCTCCGTTGTCGAGATATTCGAGGGCAAAGTCGTGCAGTTTTCGACTTCCAAGGGCTATAACTCGAAAACTAAAGAACGAGAATTTTTGGCCTCATATGGTCAATTGAATGTTTATCCCAACCCTCTCATTTGGCACTAGTTTCAGCCCGAATTGTGCAAGTCACCTAAGGTCACGAATCGTCCCGAACGTGTAGCCCAAATTGTGAAAATTTCAAACCGCTACTGCTTGCTTGTATGAGTAGGTAGCCATCTGAAACTTGGCATATATAAAGGTCATTAACATGTCTACATGCATGCACAATCTTATGTCAACTGATTGCATAACTTGCGAACTATAGGCCATCGAAATTTTTGTAAACAAAAGTTTGTGCGACTTTAGCTCCCAAACGGAATAAAAGCTAAAGCTGAAATAGCCTTCATTCTATTTCACTTATTTGTGTCTACACATGTATATGTTTTGCAGAGACTCAAAGCTCTTGAGAATGGAGAAAATGAGGTGTCAATTTTGCATTGGACCCTATGGGAAAATGCATTAAACGCCTACTGCTCCGACGTTCAACGACCGATAACATCCATCTTTACACTGTAAACGGTAATTACATAGGTACATGCCTGGGGCAAATAACAGCGCAAATAATTGTCCATGTGCAGAGTAATAAAGGAGCAAACTTTTATATATGGGCCTGCAGTGGAAGTTAATCTTAAAAGGTGACTTTCGCGAATCGTTCTGAAACTGTGCTAAATTACAGATAATTCCCATATATTTCTTGGGAGAAAGTGCCCTGAAATTCTCCTTTCTCCGTTGTCGAGATATTCGAGGGCAAAGTCGTGCAGTTTTCGACTTCTAGGGGCTATAACTCGAAAACTAAAGAACGAGAATTTTTGGCACATATGGTCAATTGAATGTTTATCCCAACCCTCTCATTTGGCACTAGTTTCAGCCCGAATTGTGCAAGTCACCTAAGGTCACGAATCGTCCCGAACGTGTAGCCCAAATTGTGAAAATTTCAAACCGCTACTGCTTGCTTGTATGAGTAGGTAGCCATCTGAAACTTGGCATATATAAAGGTCATTAACATGTCTACATGCATGCACAATCTTATGTCAACTGATTGCATAACTTGCGAACTATAGGCCATCGAAATTTTTGTAAACAAAAGTTTGTGCGACTTTAGCTCCCAAACGGAATAAAAGCTAAAGCTGAAATAGCCTTCATTCTATTTCACTTATTTGTGTCTACACATGTATATGTTTTGCAGAGACTCAAAGCTCTTGAGAATGGAGAAAATGAGGTGTCAATTTTGCATTGGACCCTATGGGAAAATGCATTAAACGCCTACTGCTCCGACGTTCAGCGACCGATAACATCCATCTTTACACTGTAAACGGTAATTACATAGGTACATGCCTGGGGCAAATAACAGCGCAAATAATTGTCCATGTGCAGAGTAATAAAGGAGCAAACTTTTATATATGGGCCTGCAGTGGAAGTTATTCTTAAAAGGTGACTTTCACGAATCGTTCTGAAACTGTGCTAAATTACAGATAATTCCCATATATTTCTTGGGAGAAAGTGCCCTGAAATTCTCCTTTCTCCGTTGTCGAGATATTCGAGGGCAAAGTCGTGCAGTTTTCGACTTCCAGGGGCTATAACTCGGAAACTAAAGAACGAGAATTTTTGGCACATATGGTCAATTGAATGTTTATCCCAACCCTCTCATTTGGCACTAGTTTCAGCCCGAATTGTGCAAGTCACCTAAGGTCACGAATCGTCCCGAACGTGTAGCCCAAATTGTGAAAATTTCAAACCGCTACTGCTTGCTTGTATGAGTAGGTAGCCATCTGAAACTTGGCATATATAAAGGTCATTAACATGTCTACATGCATGCACAATCTTATGTCAACTGATTGCATAACTTGCGAACTATAGGCCATCGAAATTTTTGTAAACAAAAGTTTGTGCGACTTTAGCTCCCAAACGGAATAAAAGCTAAAGCTGAAATAGCCTTCATTCTATTTCACTTATTTGTGTCTACACATGTATATGTTTTGCAGAGACTCAAAGCTCTTGAGAATGGAGAAAATGAGGTGTCAATTTTGCATTGGACCCTATGGGAAAATGCATTAAACGCCTACTGCTCCGACGTTCAACGACCGATAACATCCATCTTTACACTGTAAACGGTAATTACATAGGTACATGCCTGGGGCAAATAACAGCGCAAATAATTGTCCATGTGCAGAGTAATAAAGGAGCAAACTTTTATATATGGGCCTGCAGTGGAAGTTAATCTTAAAAGGTGACTTTCGCGAATCGTTCTGAAACTGTGTTAAATTACAGATAATTCCCATATATTTCTTGGGAGAAAGTGCCCTGAAATTCTCCTTTCTCCGTTGTCGAGATATTCGAGGGCAAAGTCGTGCAGTTTTCGACTTCCAGGGGCTATAACTCGAAAACTAAAGAACGAGAATTTTTGGCACATATGGTCAATTGAATGTTTATCCCAACTCTCTCATTTGGCACTAGTTTCAGCCCGAATTGTGCAAGTCACCTAAGGTCACGAATCGTCCCGAACGTGTAGCCCAAATTGTGAAAATTTCAAACCGCTACTGCTTGCTTGTATGAGTAGGTAGCCATCTGAAACTTGGCATATATAAAGGTCATTAACATGTCTACATGCATGCACAATCTTATGTCAACTGATTGCATAACTTGCGAACTATAGGCCATCGAAATTTTTGTAAACAAAAGTTTGTGCGACTTTAGCTCCCAAACGGAATAAAAGCTAAAGCTGAAATAGCCTTCATTCTATTTCACTTATTTGTGTCTACACATGTATATGTTTTGCAGAGACTCAAAGCTCTTGAGAATGGAGAAAATGAGGTGTCAATTTTGCATTGGACCCTATGGGAAAATGCATTAAACGCCTACTGCTCCGACGTTCAGCGACCGATAACATCCATCTTTACACTGTAAACGGTAATTACATAGGTACATGCCTGGGGCAAATAACAGCGCAAATAATTGTCCATGTGCAGAGTAATAAAGGAGCAAACTTTTATATATGGGCCTGCAGTGGAAGTTATTCTTAAAAGGTGACTTTCACGAATCGTTCTGAAACTGTGCTAAATTACAGATAATTCCCATATATTTCTTGGGAGAAAGTGCCCTGAAATTCTCCTTTCTCCGTTGTCGAGATATTCGAGGGCAAAGTCGTGCAGTTTTCGACTTCCAGGGGCTATAACTCGGAAACTAAAGAACGAGAATTTTTGGCACATATGGTCAATTGAATGTTTATCCCAACCCTCTCATTTGGCACTAGTTTCAGCCCGAATTGTGCAAGTCACCTAAGGTCACGAATCGTCCCGAACGTGTAGCCCAAATTGTGAAAAGTTCAAACCGCTTCTGCTTGCTTGTATGAGTAGGTAGCCATCTGAAACTTGGCATATATAAAGGTCATTAACATGTCTACATGCATGCACAATCTTATGTCAACTGATTGCATAACTTGCGAACTATAGGCCATCGAAATTTTTGTAAACAAAAGTTTGTGCGACTTTAGCTCCCAAACGGAATAAAAGCTAAAGCTGAAATAGCCTTCATTCTATTTCACTTATTTGTGTCTACACATGTATATGTTTTGCAGAGACTCAAAGCTCTTGAGAATGGAGAAAATGAGGTGTCAATTTTGCATTGGACCCTATGGGAAAATGCATTAAACGCCTACTGCTCCGACGTTCAGCGACCGATAACATCCATCTTTACACTGTAAACGGTAATTACATAGGTACATGCCTGGGGCAAATAACAGCGCAAATAATTGTCCATGTGCAGAGTAATAAAGGAGCAAACTTTTATATATGGGCCTGCAGTGGAAGTTATTCTTAAAAGGTGACTTTCACGAATCGTTCTGAAACTGTGCTAAATTACAGATAATTCCCATATATTTCTTGGGAGAAAGTGCCCTGAAATTCTCCTTTCTCCGTTGTCGAGATATTCGAGGGCAAAGTCGTGCAGTTTTCGACTTCCAGGGGCTATAACTCGGAAACTAAAGAACGAGAATTTTTGGCACATATGGTCAATTGAATGTTTATCCCAACCCTCTCATTTGGCACTAGTTTCAGCCCGAATTGTGCAAGTCACCTAAGGTCACGAATCGTCCCGAACGTGTAGCCCAAATTGTGAAAAGTTCAAACCGCTACTGCTTGCTTGTATGAGTAGGTAGCCATCTGAAACTTGGCATATATAAAGGTCATTAACATGTCTACATGCATGCACAATCTTATGTCAACTGATTGCATAACTTGCGAACTATAGGCCATCGAAATTTTTGTAAACAAAAGTTTGTGCGACTTTAGCTCCCAAACGGAATAAAAGCTAAAGCTGAAATAGCCTTCATTCTATTTCACTTATTTGTGTCTACACATGTATATGTTTTGCAGAGACTCAAAGCTCTTGAGAATGGAGAAAATGAGGTGTCAATTTTGCATTGGACCCTATGGGAAAATGCATTAAACGCCTACTGCTCCGACGTTCAGCGACCGATAACATCCATCTTTACACTGTAAACGGTAATTACATAGGTACATGCCTGGGGCAAATAACAGCGCAAATAATTGTCCATGTGCAGAGTAATAAAGGAGCAAACTTTTATATATGGGCCTGCAGTGGAAGTTATTCTTAAAAGGTGACTTTCACGAATCGTTCTGAAACTGTGCTAAATTACAGATAATTCCCATATATTTCTTGGGAGAAAGTGCCCTGAAATTCTCCTTTCTCCGTTGTCGAGATATTCGAGGGCAAAGTCGTGCAGTTTTCGACTTCCAGGGGCTATAACTCGGAAACTAAAGAACAAGAATTTTTGGCACATATGGTCAATTAAATGTTTATCCCAACCCTCTCATTTGGCACTAGTTTCAGCCCGAATTGTGCAAGTCACCTAAGGTCACGAATCGTCCCGAACGTGTAGCCCAAATTGTGAAAAGTTCAAACCGCTACTGCTTGCTTGTATGAGTGGGTAGCCATCTGAAACTTGGCATATATAAAGGTCATTAACATGTCTACATGCATGCACAATCTTATGTCAACTGATTGCATAACTTGCGAACTATAGGCCATCGAAATTTTTGTAAACAAAAGTTTGTGCGACTTTAGCTCCCAAACGGAATAAAAGCTAAAGCTGAAATAGCCTTCATTCTATTTCACTTATTTGTGTCTACACATGTATATGTTTTGCAGAGACTCAAAGCTCTTGAGAATGGAGAAAATGAGGTGTCAATTTTGCATTGGACCCTATGGGAAAATGCATTAAACGCCTACTGCTCCGACGTTCAGCGACCGATAACATCCATCTTTACACTGTAAACGGTAATTACATAGGTACATGCCTGGGGCAAATAACAGCGCAAATAATTGTCCATGTGCAGAGTAATAAAGGAGCAAACTTTTATATATGGGCCTGCAGTGGAAGTTATTTTTAAAAGGTGACTTTCACGAATCGTTCTGAAACTGTGCTAAATTACAGATAATTCCCATATATTTCTTGGGAGAAAGTGCCCTGAAATTCTCCTTTCTCCGTTGTCGAGATATTCGAGGGCAAAGTCGTGCAGTTTTCGACTTCCAGGGGCTATAACTCGAAAACTAAAGAACGAGAATTTTTGGCACATATGGTCAATTGAATGTTTATCCCAACCCTCTCATTTGGCACTAGTTTCAGCCCGAATTGTGCAAGTCACCTAAGGTCACGAATCGTCCCGAACGTGTAGCCCAAATTGTGAAAATTTCAAACCGCTACTGCTTGCTTGTATGAGTAGGTAGCCATCTGAAACTTGGCATATATAAAGGTCATTAACATGTCTACATGCATGCACAATCTTATGTCAACTGATTGCATAACTTGCCAACTATAGGCCATCGAAATTTTTGTAAACAAAAGTTTGTGCGACTTTAGCTCCCAAACGGAATAAAAGCTAAAGCTGAAATAGCCTTCATTCTATTTCACTTATTTGTGTCTACACATGTATATGTTTTGCAGAGACTCAAAGCTCTTGAGAATGGAGAAAATGAGGTGTCAATTTTGCATTGGACCCTAAGGGAAAATGCATTAAACGCCTACTGCTCCGACGTTCAGCGACCGATAACATCCATCTTTACACTGTAAACGGTAATTACATAGGTACATGCCTGGGGCAAATAACAGCGCAAATAATTGTCCATGTGCAGAGTAATAAAGGAGCAAACTTTTATATATGGGCCTGCAGTGGAAGTTATTCTTAAAAGGTGACTTTCACGAATCGTTCTGAAACTGTGCTAAATTACAGATAATTCCCATATATTTCTTGGGAGAAAGTGCCCTGAAATTCTCCTTTCTCCGTTGTCGAGATATTTGAGGGCAAAGTCGTGCAGTTTTCGACTTCCAGGGGCTATAACTCGGAAACTAAAGAACGAGAATTTTTGGCACATATGGTCAATTGAATGTTTATCCCAACCCTCTCATTTGGCACTAGTTTCAGCCCGAATTGTGCAAGTCACCTAAGGTCACGAATCGTCCCGAACGTGTAGCCCAAATTGTGAAAAGTTCAAACCGCTACTGCTTGCTTGTATGAGTAGGTAGCCATCTGAAACTTGGCATATATAAAGGTCATTAACATGTCTACATGCATGCACAATCTTATGTCAACTGATTGCATAACTTGCGAACTATAGGCCATCGAAATTTTTGTAAACAAAAGTTTGTGCGACTTAAGCTCCCAAACGGAATAAAAGCTAAAGCTAGAATAGCCTTCATTCTATTTCACTTATTTGTGTCTACACATGTATATGTTTTGCAGAGACTCAAAGCTCTTGAGAATGGAGAAAATGAGGTGTCAATTTTGCATTGGACCCTATGGGAAAATGCATTAAACGCCTACTGCTCCGACGTTCAGCGACCGATAACATCCATCTTTACACTGTAAACGGTAATTACATAGGTACATGCCTGGGGCAAATAACAGCGCAAATAATTGTCCATGTGCAGAGTAATAAAGGAGCAAACTTTTATATATGGGCCTGCAGTGGAAGTTATTCTTAAAAGGTGACTTTCACGAATCGTTCTGAAACTGTGCTAAATTACAGATAATTCCCATATATTTCTTGGGAGAAAGTGCCCTGAAATTCTCCTTTCTCCGTTGTCGAGATATTCGAGGGCAAAGTCGTGCAGTTTTCGACTTCCAGGGGCTATAACTCGGAAACTAAAGAACGAGAATTTTTGGCACATATGGTCAATTGAATGTTTATCCCAACCCTCTCATTTGGCACTAGTTTCAGCCCGAATTGTGCAAGTCACCTAAGGTCACGAATCGTCCCGAACGTGTAGCCCAAATTGTGAAAAGTTCAAACCGCTACTGCTTGCTTGTATGAGTAGGTAGCCATCTGAAACTTGGCATATATAAAGGTCATTAACATGTCTACATGCATGCACAATCTTATTTCAACTGATTGCATAACTTGCGAACTATAGGCCATCGAAATTTTTGTAAACAAAAGTTTGTGCGACTTTAGCTCCCAAACGGAATAAAAACTAAAGCTGAAATAGCCTTCATTCTATTTCACTTATTTGTGTCTACACATGTATATGTTTTGCAGAGACTCAAAGCTCTTGAGAATGGAGAAAATGAGGTGTCAATTTTGCATTGGACCCTATGGGAAAATGCATTAAACGCCTACTGCTCCGACGTTCAGCGACCGATAACATCCATCTTTACACTGTAAACGGTAATTACATAGGTACATGCCTGGGGCAAATAACAGCGCAAATAATTGTCCATGTGCAGAGTAATAAAGGAGCAAACTTTTATATATGGGCCTGCAGTGGAAGTTATTCTTAAAAGGTGACTTTCACGAATCGTTCTGAAACTGTGCTAAATTACAGATAATTCCCATATATTTCTTGGGAGAAAGTGCCCTGAAATTCTCCTTTCTCCGTTGTCGAGATATTCGAGGGCAAAGTCGTGCAGTTTTCGACTTCCAGGGGCTATAACTCGAAAACTAAAGAACGAGAATTTTTGGCACATATGGTCAATTGAATGTTTATCCCAACCCTCTCATTTGGCACTAGTTTCAGCCCGAATTGTGCAAGTCACCTAAGGTCACGAATCGTCCCGAACGTGTAGCCCAAATTGTGAAAATTTCAAACCGCTACTGCTTGCTTGTATGAGTAGGAAGCCATCTGAAACTTGGCATATATAAAGGTCATTAACATGTCTACATGCATGCACAATCTTATGTCAACTGATTGCATAACTTGCGAACTATAGGCCATCGAAATTTTTGTAAACAAAAGTTTGTGCGACTTTAGCTCCCAAACGGAATAAAAGCTAAAGCTAAAATAGCCTTCATTCTATTTCACTTATTTGTGTCTACACATGTATATGTTTTGCAGAGACTCAAAGCTCTTGAGAATGGAGAAAATGAGGTGTCAATTTTGCATTGGACCCTATGGGAAAATGCATTAAACGCCTACTGCTCCGACGTTCAGCGACCGATAACATCCATCTTTACACTGTAAACGGTAATTACATAGGTACATGCCTGGGGCAAATAACAGCGCAAATAATTGTCCATGTGCAGAGTAATAAAGGAGCAAACTTTTATATATGGGCCTGCAGTGGAAGTTATTCTTAAAAGGTGACTTTCACGAATCGTTCTGAAACTGTGCTAAATTACAGATAATTCCCATATATTTCTTGGGAGAAAGTGCCCTGAAATTCTCCTTTCTCCGTTGTCGAGATATTCGAGGGCAAAGTCGTGCAGTTTTCGACTTCCAGGGGCTATAACTCGGAAACTAAAGAACGAGAATTTTTGGCACATATGGTCAATTGAATGTTTATCCCAACCCTCTCATTTGGCACTAGTTTCAGCCCGAATTGTGCAAGTCACCTAAGGTCACGAATCGTCCCGAACGTGTAGCCCAAATTGTGAAAAGTTCAAACCGCTACTGCTTGCTTGTATGAGTAGGTAGCCATCTGAAACTTGGCATATATAAAGGTCATTAACATGTCTACATGCATGCACAATCTTATGTCAACTGATTGCATAACTTGCGAACTATAGGCCATCGAAATTTTTGTAAATAAAAGTTTCTGCGACTTTAGCTCCCAAATGGAATAAAAGCTAAAGCTGAAATAGCCTTCATTCTATTTCACTTATTTGTGTCTACACATATATATGTTTTGCAGAGACTCAAAGCTCTTGAGAATGGAGAAAATGAGGTGTCAATTTTGCATTGGACCCTATGGGAAAATGCATTAAACGCCTACTGCTCCGACGTTCAGCGACCGATAACATCCATCTTTACACTGTAAACGGTAATTACATAGGTACATGCCTGGGGCAAATAACAGCGCAAATAATTGTCCATGTGCAGAGTAATAAAGGAGCAAACTTTTATATATGGGCCTGCAGTGGAAGTTATTCTTAAAAGGTGACTTTCACGAATCGTTCTGAAACTGTGCTAAATTACAGATAATTCCCATATATTTCTTGGGAGAAAGTGCCCTGAAATTCTCCTTTCTCCGTTGTCGAGATATTCGAGGGCAAAGTCGTGCAGATTTCGACTTCCAGGGGCTATAACTCGGAAACTAAAGAACGAGAATTTTTGGCACATATGGTCAATTGAATGTTTATCCCAACCCTCTCATTTGGCACTAGTTTCAGCCCGAATTGTGCAAGTCACCTAAGGTCACGAATCGTCCCGAACGTGTAGCCCAAATTGTGAAAAGTTCAAACCGCTACTGCTTGCTTGTATGAGTAGGTAGCCATCTGAAACTTGGCATATATAAAGGTCATTAACATGTCTACATGCATGCACAATCTTATGTCAACTGATTGCATAACTTGCGAACTATAGGCCATCGAAATTTTTGTAAACAAAAGTTTGTGCGACTTTAGCTCCCAAACGGAATAAAAGCTAAAGCTGAAATAGCCTTCATTCTATTTCACTTATTTGTGTCTACACATGTATATGTTTTGCAGAGACTCAAAGCTCTTGAGAATGGAGAAAATGAGGTGTCAATTTTGCATTGGACCCTATGGGAAAATGCATTAAACGCCTACTGCTCCGACGTTCAGCGACCGATAACATCCATCTTTACACTGTAAACGGTAATTACATAGGTACATGCCTGGGGCAAATAACAGCGCAAATAATTGTCCATGTGCAGAGTAATAAAGGAGCAAACTTTTATATATGGGCCTGCAGTGGAAGTTATTCTTAAAAGGTGACTTTCACGAATCGTTCTGAAACTGTGCTAAATTACAGATAATTCCCATATATTTCTTGGGAGAAAGTGCCCTGAAATTCTCCTTTCTCCGTTGTCGAGATATTCGAGGGCAAAGTCGTGCAGTTTTCGACTTCCAGGGGCTATAACTCGAAAACTAAAGAACGAGAATTTTTGGCACATATGGTCAATTGAATGTTTATCCCAACCCTCTCATTTGGCACTAGTTTCAGCCCGAATTGTGCAAGTCACCTAAGGTCACGAATCGTCCCGAACGTGTAGCCCAAATTGTGAAAATTTCAAACCGCTACTGCTTGCTTGTATGAGTAGGTAGCCATCTGAAACTTGGCATATATAAAGGTCATTAACATGTCTACATGCATGCACAATCTTATGTCAACTGATTGCATAACTTGCGAACTATAGGCCATCGAAGTTTTTGTAAACAAAAGTTTGTGCGACTTTAGCTTCCAAACGGAATAAAAGCTAAAGCTGAAATAGCCTTCATTCTATTTCACTTATTTGTGTCTACACATGTATATGTTTTGCAGAGACTCAAAGCTCTTGAGAATGGAGAAAATGAGGTGTCAATTTTGCATTGGACCCTATGGGAAAATGCATTAAACGCCTACTGCTCCGACGTTCAGCGACCGATAACATCCATCTTTACACTGTAAACGGTAATTACATAGGTACATGCCTGGGGCAAAAAACAGCGCAAATAATTGTCCATGTGCAGAGTAATAAAGGAGCAAACTTTTATATATGGGCCTGCAGTGGAAGTTATTCTTAAAAGGTGACTTTCACGAATCGTTCTGAAACTGTGCTAAATTACAGATAATTCCCATATATTTCTTGGGAGAAAGTGCCCTGAAATTCTCCTTTCTCCGTTGTCGAGATATTCGAGGGCAAAGTCGTGCAGTTTTCGACTTCCAGGGGCTATAACTCGAAAACTAAAGAACGAGAATTTTTGGCACATATGGTCAATTGAATGTTTATCCCAACCCTCTCATTTGGCACTAGTTTCAGCCCGAATTGTGCAAGTCACCTAAGGTCACGAATCGTCCCGAACGTGTAGCCCAAATTGTGAAAATTTCAAACCGCTACTGCTTGCTTGTATGAGTAGGTAGCCATCTGAAACTTGGCATATATAAAGGTCATTAACATGTCTACATGCATGCACAATCTTATGTCAACTGATTGCATAACTTGCGAACTATAGGCCATCGAAATTTTTGTAAACAAAAGTTTGTGCGACTTTAGCTCCCAAACGGAATAAAAGCTAAAGCTGAAATAGCCTTCATTCTATTTCACTTATTTGTGTCTACACATATATATGTTTTGCAGAGACTCAAAGCTCTTGAGAATGGAGAAAATGAGGTGTCAATTTTGCATTGGACCCTATGGGAAAATGCATTAAACGCCTACTGCTCCGACGTTCAGCGACCGATAACATCCATCTTTACACTGTAAACGGTAATTACATAGGTACATGCCTGGGGCAAAAAACAGCGCAAATAATTGTCCATGTGCAGAGTAATAAAGGAGCAAACTTTTATATATGGGCCTGCAGTGGAAGTTATTCTTAAAAGGTGACTTTCACGAATCGTTCTGAAACTGTGCTAAATTACAGATAATTCCCATATATTTCTTGGGAGAAAGTGCCCTGAAATTCTCCTTTCTCCGTTGTCGAGATATTCGAGGGCAAAGTCGTGCAGTTTTCGACTTCCAGGGGCTATAACTCGGAAACTAAAGAACGAGAATTTTTGGCACATATGGTCAATTGAATGTTTATCCCAACCCTCTCATTTGGCACTAGTTTCAGCCCGAATTGTGCAAGTCACCTAAGGTCACGAATCGTCCCGAATGTGTAGCCCAAATTGTGAAAAGTTCAAACCGCTACTGCTTGCTTGTATGAGTAGGTAGCCATCTGAAACTTGGCATATATAAAGGTCATTAACATGTCTACATGCATGCACAATCTTATGTCAACTGATTGCATAACTTGCGAACTATAGGCCATCGAAATTTTTGTAAACAAAAGTTTGTGCGACTTTAACTCCCAAACGGAATAAAAGCTAAAGCTGAAATAGCCTTCATTCTATTTCACTTATTTGTGTCTACAAATGTATATGTTTTGCAGAGACTCAAAGCTCTTGAGAATGGAGAAAATGAGGTGTCAGTTTTGCATTGGACCCTATGGGAAAATGCATTAAACGCCTACTGCTCCGACGTTCAGCGACCGATAACATCCATCTTTACACTGTAAACGGTAATTACATAGGTACATGCCTGGGGCAAATAACAGCGCAAATAATTGTCCATGTGCAGAGTAATAAAGGAGCAAACTTTTATATATGGGCCTGCAGTGGAAGTTATTCTTAAAAGGTGACTTTCACGAATCGTTCTGAAACTGTGCTAAATTACAGATAATTCCCATATATTTCTTGGGAGAAAGTGCCCTGAAATTCTCCTTTCTCCGTTGTCGAGATATTCGAGGGCAAAGTCGTGCAGTTTTCGACTTCCAGGGGCTATAACTCGAAAACTAAAGAACGAGAATTTTTGGCACATATGGTCAATTGAATGTTTATCCCAACCCTCTCATTTGGCACTAGTTTCAGCCCGAATTGTGCAAGTCACCTAAGGTCACGAATCGTCCCGAACGTGTAGCCCAAATTGTGAAAATTTCAAACCGCTACTGCTTGCTTGTATGAGTAGGTAGCCATCTGAAACTTGGCATATATAAAGGTCATTAACATGTCTACATGCATGCACAATCTTATGTCAACTGATTGCATAACTTGCGAACTATAGGCCATCGAAATTTTTGTAAACAAAAGTTTGTGCGACTTTAGCTCCCAAACGGAATAAAAGCTAAAGCTGAAATAGCCTTCATTCTATTTCACTTATTTGTGTCTACGCATATATATGTTTTGCAGAGACTCAAAGCTCTTGAGAATGGAGAAAATGAGGTGTCAATTTTGCATTGGACCCTATGGGAAAATGCATTAAACGCCTACTGCTCCGACGTTCAGCGACCGATAACATCCATCTTTACACTGTAAACGGTAATTACATAGGTACATGCCTGGGGCAAATAACAGCGCAAATAATTGTCCATGTGCAGAGTAATAAAGGAGCAAACTTTTATATATGGGCCTGCAGTGGAAGTTATTCTTAAAAGGTGACTTTCACGAATCGTTCTGAAACTGTGCTAAATTACAGATAATTCCCATATATTTCTTGGGAGAAAGTGCCCTGAAATTCTCCTTTCTCCGTTGTCGAGATATTCGAGGGCAAAGTCGTGCAGTTTTCGACTTCCAGGGGCTATAACTCGAAAACTAAAGAACGAGAATTTTTGGCACATATGGTCAATTGAATGTTTATCCCAACCCTCTCATTTGGCACTAGTTTCAGCCCGAATTGTGCAAGTCACCTAAGGTCACGAATCGTCCCGAACGTGTAGCCCAAATTGTGAAAATTTCAAACCGCTACTGCTTGCTTGTATGAGTAGGTAGCCATCTGAAACTTGGCATATATAAAGGTCATTAACATGTCTACATGCATGCACAATCTTATGTCAACTGATTGCATAACTTGCGAACTATAGGCCATCGAAATTTTTGTAAACAAAAGTTTGTGCGATTTTAGCTCCCAAACGGAATAAAAGCTAAAGCTGAAATAGCCTTCATTCTATTTCACTTATTTGTGTCTACACATGTATATGTTTTGCAGAGACTCAAAGCTCTTGAGAATGGAGAAAATGAGGTGTCAATTTTGCATTGGACCCTATGGGAAAATGCATTAAACGCCTACTGCTCCGACGTTCAGCGACCGATAACATCCATCTTTACACTGTAAACGGTAATTACATAGGTACATGCCTGGGGCAAATAACAGCGCAAATAATTGTCCATGTGCAGAGAAATAAAGGAGCAAACTTTTATATATGGGCCTGCAGTGGAAGTTATTCTTAAAAGGTGACTTTCACGAATCGTTCTGAAACTGTGCTAAATTACAGATAATTCCCATATATTTCTTTGGAGAAAGTGCCCTGTAATTCTCCTTTCTCCGTTGTCGAGATATTCGAGGGCAAAGTCGTGCAGTTTTCGACTTCCAGGGGCTATAACTCGAAAACTAAAGAACGAGAATTTTTGGCACATATGGTCAATTGAATGTTTATCCCAACCCTCTCATTTGGCACTAGTTTCAGCCCGAATTGTGCAAGTCACCTAAGGTCACGAATCGTCCCGAACGTGTAGCCCAAATTGTGAAAATTTCAAACCGCTACTGCTTGCTTGTATGAGTAGGTAGCCATCTGAAACTTGGCATATATAAAGGTCATTAACATGTCTACATGCATGCACAATCTTATGTCAACTGATTGCATAACTTGCGAACTATAGGCCATCGAATTTTTTGTAAACAAAAGTTTGTGCGACTTTAGCTCCCAAACGGAATAAAAGCTAAAGCTGAAATAGCCTTCATTCTATTTCACTTATTTGTGTCTACACATGTATATGTTTTGCAGAGACTCAAAGCTCTTGAGAATGGAGAAAATGAGGTGTCAATTTTGCATTGGACCCTATGGGAAAATGCATTAAACGCCTACTGCTCCGACGTTCAGCGACCGATAACATCCATCTTTACACTGTAAACGGTAATTACATAGGTACATGCCTGGGGCAAATAACAGCGCAAATAATTGTCCATGTGCAGAGTAATAAAGGAGCAAACTTTTATATATGGGCCTGCAGTGGAAGTTATTCTTAAAAGGTGACTTTCACGAATCGTTCTGAAACTGTGCTAAATTACAGATAATTCCCATATATTTCTTGGGAGAAAGTGCCCTGAAATTCTCCTTTCTCCGTTGTCGAGATATTCGAGGGCAAAGTCGTGCAGTTTTCGACTTCCAGGGGCTATAACTCGAAAACTAAAGAACGAGAATTTTTGGCACATATGGTCAATTAAATGTTTATCCCAACCCTCTCATTTGGCACTAGTTTCAGCCCGAATTGTGCAAGTCACCTAAGGTCACGAATCGTCCCGAACGTGTAGCCCAAATTGTGAAAATTTCAAACCGCTACTGCTTGCTTGTATGAGTAGGTAGCCATCTGAAACTTGGCATATATAAAGGTCATTAACATGTCTACATGCATGCACAATCGTATGTCAACTGATTGCATAACTTGCGAACTATAGGCCATCGAAATTTTTGTAAACAAAAAGTTGTGCGACTTTAGCTCCCAAACGGAATAAAAGCTAAAGCTGAAATAGCCTTCATTCTATTTCACTTATTTGTGTCTACACATGTATATGTTTTGCAGAGACTCAAAGCTCTTGAGAATGGAGAAAATGAGGTGTCAATTTTGCATTGGACCCTATGGGAAATGCATTAAACGCCTACTGCTCCGACGTTCAGCGACCGATAACATCCATCTTTACACTGTAAACGGTAATTACATAGGTACATGCCTGGGGCAAATAACAGCGCAAATAATTGTCCATGTGCAGAGTAATAAAGGAGCAAACTTTTATATATGGGCCTGCAGTGGAAGTTATTCTTAAAAGGTGACTTTCACGAATCGTTCTGAAACTGTGCTAAATTACAGATAATTCCCATATATTTCTTGGGAGAAAGTGCCCTGAAATTCTCCTTTCTCCGTTGTCGAGATATTCGAGGGCAAAGTCGTGCAGTTTTCGACTTCCAGGGGCTATAACTCGAAAACTAAAGAACGAGAATTTTTGGCACATATGGTCAATTGAATGTTTATCCCAACCCTCTCATTTGGCACTAGTTTCAGCCCGAATTGTGCAAGTCACCTAAGGTCACGAATCGTCCCGAACGTGTAGCCCAAATTGTGAAAATTTCAAACCGCTACTGCTTGCTTGTATGAGTAGGTAGCCATCTGAAACTTGGCATATATAAAGGTCATTAACATGTCGAATTGTGCAAGTCACCTAAGGTCACGAATCGTCCCGAACGTGTAGCCCAAATTGTGAAAATTTCAAACCGCTACTGCTTGCTTGTATGAGTAGGTAGCCATCTGAAACTTGGCATATATAAAGGTCATTAACATGTCTACATGCATGCACAATCTTATGTCAACTGATTGCATAACTTGCGAACTATAGGCCATCGAAATTTTTGTAAACAAAAGTTTGTGCGATTTTAGCTCCCAAACGGAATAAAAGCTAAAGCTGAAATAGCCTTCATTCTATTTCACTTATTTGTGTCTACACATGTATATGTTTTGCAGAGACTCAAAGCTCTTGAGAATGGAGAAAATGAGGTGTCAATTTTGCATTGGACCCTATGGGAAAATGCATTAAACGCCTACTGCTCCGACGTTCAGCGACCGATAACATCCATCTTTACACTGTAAACGGTAATTACATAGGTACCTGCCTGGGGCAAATAACAGCGCAAATAATTGTCCATGTGCAGAGTAATAAAGGAGCAAACTTTTATATATGGGCCTGCAGTGGAAGTTATTCTTAAAAGGTGACTTTCACGAATCGTTCTGAAACTGTGCTAAATTACAGATAATTCCCATATATTTCTTGGGAGAAAGTGCCCTGAAATTCTCCTTTCTCCGTTGTCGAGATATTCGAGGGCAAAGTCGTGCAGTTTTCGACTTCCAGGGGCTATAACTCGAAAACTAAAGAACGAGAATTTTTGGCACATATGGTCAATTGAATGTTTATCCCAACCCTCTCATTTGGCACTAGTTTCAGCCCGAATTGTGCAAGTCACCTAAGGTCACGAATCGTCCCGAACGTGTAGCCCAAATTGTGAAAATTTCAAACCGCTACTGCTTGCTTGTATGAGTAGGTAGCCATCTGAAACTTGGCATATATAAAGGTCATTAACATGTCTACATGCATGCACAATCTTATGTCAACTGATTGCATAACTTGCGAACTATAGGCCATCGAAATTTTTGTAAACAAAAGTTTGTGCGACTTTAGCTCCCAAACGGAATAAAAGCTAAAGCTGAAATAGCCTTCATTCTATTTCACTTATTTGTGTCTACACATGTATATGTTTTGCAGAGACTCAAAGCTCTTGAGAATGGAGAAAATGAGGTGTCAATTTTGCATTGGACCCTATGGGAAATGCATTTAACGCCTAATGTTCCGACGTTCAGCGACCGATAACATCCATCTTTACACTGTAAACGGTAATTACATAGGTACATGCCTGGGGCAAATAACAGCGCAAATAATTGTCCATGTGCAGAGTAATAAAGGAGCAAACTTTTATATATGGGCCTGCAGTGGAAGTTATTCTTACAAGGTGACTTTCACGAATCGTTCTGAAACTGTGCTAAATTACAGATAATTCCCATATATTTCTTGGGAGAAAGTGCCCTGAAATTCTCCTTTCTCCGTTGTCGAGATATTCGAGGGCAAAGTCGTGCAGTTTTCGACTTCCAGGGGCTATAACTCGAAAACTAAAGAACGAGAATTTTTGGCACATATGGTCAATTGAATGTTTATCCCAACCCTCTCATTTGGCACTAGTTTCAGCCCGAATTGTGCAAGTCACCTAAGGTCACGAATCGTCCCGAACGTGTAGCCCAAATTGTGAAAATTTCAAACCGCTACTGCTTGCTTGTATGAGTAGGTAGCCATCTGAAACTTGGCATATATAAAGGTCATTAACATGTCTACATGCATGCACAATCTTATGTCAACTGATTGCATAACTTGCGAACTATAGGCCATCGAAATTTTTGTAAACAAAAGTTTGTGCGACTTTAGCTCCCAAACGGAATAAAAGCTAAAGCTGAAATAGCCTTCATTCTATTTCACTTATTTGTGTCTACACATGTATATGTTTTGCAGAGACTCAAAGCTCTTGAGAATGGAGAAAATGAGGTGTCAATTTTGCATTGGACCCTATGGGAAAATGCATTAAACGCCTACTGCTCCGACGTTCAGCGACCGATAACATCCATCTTTACACTGTAAACGGTAATTACATAGGTACCTGCCTGGGGCAAATAACAGCGCAAATAATTGTCCATGTGCAGAGTAATAAAGGAGCAAACTTTTATATATGGGCCTGCAGTGGAAGTTATTCTTAAAAGGTGACTTTCACGAATCGTTCTGAAACTGTGCTAAATTACAGATAATTCCCATATATTTCTTGGGAGAAAGTGCCCTGAAATTCTCCTTTCTCCGTTGTCGAGATATTCGAGGGCAAAGTCGTGCAGTTTTCGACTTCCAGGGGCTATAACTCGAAAACTAAAGAACGAGAATTTTTGGCACATATGGTCAATTGAATGTTTATCCCAACCCTCTCATTTGGCACTAGTTTCAGCCCGAATTGTGCAAGTCACCTAAGGTCACGAATCGTCCCGAACGTGTAGCCCAAATTGTGAAAATTTCAAACCGCTACTGCTTGCTTGTATGAGTAGGTAGCCATCTGAAACTTGGCATATATAAAGGTCATTAACATGTCTACATGCATGCACAATCTTATGTCAACTGATTGCATAACTTGCGAACTATAGGCCATCGAAATTTTTGTAAACAAAAGTTTGTGCGATTTTAGCTCCCAAACGGAATAAAAGCTAAAGCTGAAATAGCCTTCATTCTATTTCACTTATTTGTGTCTACACATGTATATGTTTTGCAGAGACTCAAAGCTCTTGAGAATGGAGAAAATGAGGTGTCAATTTTGCATTGGACCCTATGGGAAAATGCATTAAACGCCTACTGCTCCGACGTTCAGCGACCGATAACATCCATCTTTACACTGTAAACGGTAATTACATAGGTACATGCCTGGGGCAAATAACAGCGCAAATAATTGTCCATGTGCAGAGTAATAAAGGAGCAAACTTTTATATATGGGCCTGCAGTGGAAGTTATTCTTAAAAGGTGACTTTCACGAATCGTTCTGAAACTGTGCTAAATTACAGATAATTCCCATATATTTCTTGGGAGAAAGTGCCCTGAAATTCTCCTTTCTCCGTTGTCGAGATATTCGAGGGCAAAGTCGTGCAGTTTTCGACTTCCAGGGGCTATAACTCGAAAACTAAAGAACGAGAATTTTTGGCACATATGGTCAATTGAATGTTTATCCCAACCCTCTCATTTGGCACTAGTTTCAGCCCGAATTGTGCAAGTCACCTAAGGTCACGAATCGTCCCGAACGTGTAGCCCAAATTGTGAAAATTTCAAACCGCTACTGCTTGCTTGTATGAGTAGGTAGCCATCTGAAACTTGGCATATATAAAGGTCATTAACATGTCTACATGCATGCACAATCTTATGTCAACTGATTGCATAACTTGCGAACTATAGGCCATCGAAATTTTTGTAAACAAAAAGTTGTGCGACTTTAGCTCCCAAACGGAATAAAAGCTAAAGCTGAAATAGCCTTCATTCTATTTCACTTATTTGTGTCTACACATGTATATGTTTTGCAGAGACTCAAAGCTCTTGAGAATGGAGAAAATGAGGTGTCAATTTTGCATTGGACCCTATGGGAAATGCATTAAACGCCTACTGCTCCGACGTTCAGCGACCGATAACATCCATCTTTACACTGTAAACGGTAATTACATAGGTACATGCCTGGGGCAAATAACAGCGCAAATAATTGTCCATGTGCAGAGTAATAAAGGAGCAAACTTCTCTATATGGGCCTGCAGTGGAAGTTATTCTTAAAAGGTGACTTTCACGAATCGTTCTGAAACTGTGCTAAATTACAGATAATTCCCATATATTTCTTGGGAGAAAGTGCCCTGAAATTCTCCTTTCTCCGTTGTCGAGATATTCGAGGGCAAAGTCGTGCAGTTTTCGACTTCCAGGGGCTATAACTCGAAAACTAAAGAACGAGAATTTTTGGCACATATGGTCAATTGAATGTTTATCCCAACCCTCTCATTTGGCACTAGTTTCAGCCCGAATTGTGCAAGTCACCTAAGGTCACGAATCGTCCCGAACGTGTAGCCCAAATTGTGAAAATTTCAAACCGCTACTGCTTGCTTGTATGAGTAGGTAGCCATCTGAAACTTGGCATATATAAAGGTCATTAACATGTCTACATGCATGCACAATCTTATGTCAACTGATTGCATAACTTGCGAACTATAGGCCATCGAAATTTTTGTAAACAAAAGTTTGTGCGATTTTAGCTCCCAAACGGAATAAAAGCTAAAGCTGAAATAGCCTTCATTCTATTTCACTTATTTGTGTCTACACATGTATATGTTTTGCAGAGACTCAAAGCTCTTGAGAATGGAGAAAATGAGGTGTCAATTTTGCATTGGACCCTATGGGAAAATGCATTAAACGCCTACTGCTCCGACGTTCAGCGACCGATAACATCCATCTTTACACTGTAAACGGTAATTACATAGGTACATGCCTGGGGCAAATAACAGCGCAAATAATTGTCCATGTGCAGAGTAATAAAGGAGCAAACTTTTATATATGGGCCTGCAGTGGAAGTTATTCTTAAAAGGTGACTTTCACGAATCGTTCTGAAACTGTGCTAAATTACAGATAATTCCCATATATTTCTTGGGAGAAAGTGCCCTGAAATTCTCCTTTCTCCGTTGTCGAGATATTCGAGGGCAAAGTCGTGCAGTTTTCGACTTCCAGGGGCTATAACTCGAAAACTAAAGAACGAGAATTTTTGGCACATATGGTCAATTGAATGTTTATCCCAACCCTCTCATTTGGCACTAGTTTCAGCCCGAATTGTGCAAGTCACCTAAGGTCACGAATCGTCCCGAACGTGTAGCCCAAATTGTGAAAATTTCAAACCGCTACTGCTTGCTTGTATGAGTAGGTAGCCATCTGAAACTTGGCATATATAAAGGTCATTAACATGTCTACATGCATGCACAATCTTATGTCAACTGATTGCATAACTTGCGAACTATAGGCCATCGAAATTTTTGTAAACAAAAGTTTGTGCGATTTTAGCTCCCAAACGGAATAAAAGCTAAAGCTGAAATAGCCTTCATTCTATTTCACTTATTTGTGTCTACACATGTATATGTTTTGCAGAGACTCAAAGCTCTTGAGAATGGAGAAAATGAGGTGTCAATTTTGCATTGGACCCTATGGGAAAATGCATTAAACGCCTACTGCTCCGACGTTCAGCGACCGATAACATCCATCTTTACACTGTAAACGGTAATTACATAGGTACATGCCTGGGGCAAATAACAGCGCAAATAATTGTCCATGTGCAGAGTAATAAAGGAGCAAACTTTTATATATGGGCCTGCAGTGGAAGTTATTCTTAAAAGGTGACTTTCACGAATCGTTCTGAAACTGTGCTAAATTACAGATAATTCCCATATATTTCTTGGGAGAAAGTGCCCTGAAATTCTCCTTTCTCCGTTGTCGAGATATTCGAGGGCAAAGTCGTGCAGTTTTCGACTTCCAGGGGCTATAACTCGAAAACTAAAGAACGAGAATTTTTGGCACATATGGTCAATTGAATGTTTATCCCAACCCTCTCATTTGGCACTAGTTTCAGCCCGAATTGTGCAAGTCACCTAAGGTCACGAATCGTCCCGAACGTGTAGCCCAAATTGTGAAAATTTCAAACCGCTACTGCTTGCTTGTATGAGTAGGTAGCCATCTGAAACTTGGCATATATAAAGGTCATTAACATGTCTACATGCATGCACAATCTTATGTCAACTGATTGCATAACTTGCGAACTATAGGCCATCGAAATTTTTGTAAACAAAAAGTTGTGCGACTTTAGCTCCCAAACGGAATAAAAGCTAAAGCTGAAATAGCCTTCATTCTATTTCACTTATTTGTGTCTACACATGTATATGTTTTGCAGAGACTCAAAGCTCTTGAGAATGGAGAAAATGAGGTGTCAATTTTGCATTGGACCCTATGGGAAATGCATTAAACGCCTACTGCTCCGACGTTCAGCGACCGATAACATCCATCTTTACACTGTAAACGGTAATTACATAGGTACATGCCTGGGGCAAATAACAGCGCAAATAATTGTCCATGTGCAGAGTAATAAAGGAGCAAACTTCTCTATATGGGCCTGCAGTGGAAGTTATTCTTAAAAGGTGACTTTCACGAATCGTTCTGAAACTGTGCTAAATTACAGATAATTCCCATATATTTCTTGGGAGAAAGTGCCCTGAAATTCTCCTTTCTCCGTTGTCGAGATATTCGAGGGCAAAGTCGTGCAGTTTTCGACTTCCAGGGGCTATAACTCGAAAACTAAAGAACGAGAATTTTTGGCACATATGGTCAATTGAATGTTTATCCCAACCCTCTCATTTGGCACTAGTTTCAGCCCGAATTGTGCAAGTCACCTAAGGTCACGAATCGTCCCGAACGTGTAGCCCAAATTGTGAAAATTTCAAACCGCTACTGCTTGCTTGTATGAGTAGGTAGCCATCTGAAACTTGGCATATATAAAGGTCATTAACATGTCTACATGCATGCACAATCTTATGTCAACTGATTGCATAACTTGCGAACTATAGGCCATCGAAATTTTTGTAAACAAAAGTTTGTGCGATTTTAGCTCCCAAACGGAATAAAAGCTAAAGCTGAAATAGCCTTCATTCTATTTCACTTATTTGTGTCTACACATGTATATGTTTTGCAGAGACTCAAAGCTCTTGAGAATGGAGAAAATGAGGTGTCAATTTTGCATTGGACCCTATGGGAAAATGCATTAAACGCCTACTGCTCCGACGTTCAGCGACCGATAACATCCATCTTTACACTGTAAACGGTAATTACATAGGTACATGCCTGGGGCAAATAACAGCGCAAATAATTGTCCATGTGCAGAGTAATAAAGGAGCAAACTTTTATATATGGGCCTGCAGTGGAAGTTATTCTTAAAAGGTGACTTTCACGAATCGTTCTGAAACTGTGCTAAATTAAGATAATTCCCATATATTTCTTGGGAGAAAGTGCCCTGAAATTCTCCTTTCTCCGTTGTCGAGATATTCGAGGGCAAAGTCGTGCAGTTTTCGACTTCCAGGGGCTATAACTCGAAAACTAAAGAACGAGAATTTTTGGCACATATGGTCAATTGAATGTTTATCCCAACCCTCTCATTTGGCACTAGTTTCAGCCCGAATTGTGCAAGTCACCTAAGGTCACGAATCGTCCCGAACGTGTAGCCCAAATTGTGAAAATTTCAAACCGCTACTGCTTGCTTGTATGAGTAGGTAGCCATCTGAAACTTGGCATATATAAAGGTCATTAACATGTCTACATGCATGCACAATCTTATGTCAACTGATTGCATAACTTGCGAACTATAGGCCATCGAAATTTTTGTAAACAAAAGTTTGTGCGACTTTAGCTCCCAAACGGAATAAAAGCTAAAGCTGAAATAGCCTTCATTCTATTTCACTTATTTGTGTCTACACATGTATATGTTTTGCAGAGACTCAAAGCTCTTGAGAATGGAGAAAATGAGGTGTCAATTTTGCATTGGACCCTATGGGAAATGCATTAAACGCCTACTGCTCCGACGTTCAGCGACCGATAACATCCATCTTTACACTGTAGACGGTAATTACATAGGTACATGCCTGGGGCAAATAACAGCGCAAATAATTGTCCATGTGCAGAGTAATAAAGGAGCAAACTTTTATATATGGGCCTGCAGTGGAAGTTATTCTTAAAAGGTTACTTTCACGAATCGTTCTGAAACTGTGCTAAATTACAGATAATTCCCATATATTTCTTGGGAGAAAGTGCCCTGAAATTCTCCTTTCTCCGTTGTCGAGATATTCAAGGGCAAAGTCGTGCAGTTTTCGACTTCCAGGGGCTATAACTCGAAAACTAAAGAACGAGAATTTTTGGCACATATGGTCAATTGAATGTTTATCCCAACCCTCTCATTTGGCACTAGTTTCAGCCCGAATTGTGCAAGTCACCTAAGGTCACGAATCGTCCCGAACGTGTAGCCCAAATTGTGAAAATTTCAAACCGCTACTGCTTGCTTGTATGAGTAGGTAGCCATCTGAAACTTGGCATATATAAAGGTCATTAACATGTCTACATGCATGCACAATCTTATGTCAACTGATTGCATAACTTGCGAACTATAGGCCATCGAAATTTTTGTAAACAAAAGTTTGTGCGACTTTAGCTCCCAAACGGAATAAAAGCTAAAGCTAAAATAGCCTTCATTCTATTTCACTTATTTGTGTCTACACATGTATATGTTTTGCAGAGACTCAAAGCTCTTGAGAATGGAGAAAATGAGGTGTCAATTTTGCATTGGACCCTATGGGAAAATGCATTAAACGCCTACTGCTCCGACGTTCAGCGACCGATAACATCCATCTTTACACTGTAAACGGTAATTACATAGGTACATGCCTGGGGCAAATAACAGCGCAAATAATTGTCCATGTGCAGAGTAATAAAGGAGCAAACTTTTATATATGGGCCTGCAGTGGAAGTTATTCTTAAAAGGTGACTTTCACGAATCGTTCTGAAACTGTGCTAAATTACAGATAATTCCCATATATTTCTTGGGAGAAAGTGCCCTGAAATTCTCCTTTCTCCGTTGTCGAGATATTCGAGGGCAAAGTCGTGCAGTTTTCGACTTCCAGGGGCTATAACTCGAAAACTTAAAAACGAGAATTTTTGGCACATATGGTCAATTGAATGTTTATCCCAACCCTCTCATTTGGCACTAGTTTCAGCCCGAATTGTGCAAGTCACCTAAGGTCACGAATCGTCCCGAACGTGTAGCCCAAATTGTGAAAATTTCAAACCGCTACTGCTTGCTTGTATGAGTAGGTAGCCATCTGAAACTTGGCATATATAAAGGTCATTAACATGTCTACATGCATGCACAATCTTATGTCAACTGATTGCATAACTTGCGAACTATAGGCCATCGAAATTTTTGTAAACAAAAGTTTGTGCGACTTTAGCTCCCAAACGGAATAAAAGCTAAAGCTGAAATAGCCTTCATTCTATTTCACTTATTTGTGTCTACACATGTATATGTTTTGCAGAGACTCAAAGCTCTTGAGAATGGAGAAAATGAGGTGTCAATTTTGCATTGGACCCTATGGGAAAATGCATTAAACGCCTACTGCTCCGACGTTCAGCGACCGATAACATCCATCTTTACACTGTAAACGGTAATTACATAGGTACATGCCTGGGGCAAATAACAGCGCAAATAATTGTCCATGTGCAGAGTAATAAAGGAGCAAACTTTTATATATGGGCCTGCAGTGGAAGTTATTCTTAAAAGGTGACTTTCACGAATCGTTCTGAAACTGTGCTAAATTACAGATAATTCCCATATATTTCTTGGGAGAAAGTGCCCTGAAATTCTCCTTTCTCCGTTGTCGAGATATTCGAGGGCAAAGTCGTGCAGTTTTCGACTTCCAGGGGCTATAACTCGAAAACTAAAGAACGAGAATTTTTGGCACATATGGTCAATTGAATGTTTATCCCAACCCTCTCATTTGGCACTAGTTTCAGCCCGAATTGTGCAAGTCACCTAAGGTCACGAATCGTCCCGAACGTGTAGCCCAAATTGTGAAAATTTCAAACCGCTACTGCTTGCTTGTATGAACAGGTAGCCATCTGAAACTTGGCATATATAAAGGTCATTAACATGTCTACATGCATGCACAATCTTATGTCAACTGATTGCATAACTTGCGAACTATAGGCCATCGAAATTTTTGTAAACAAAAAGTTGTGCGACTTTAGCTCCCAAACGGAATAAAAGCTAAAGCTGAAATAGCCTTCATTCTATTTCACTTATTTGTGTCTACACATGTATATGTTTTGCAGAGACTCAAAGCTCTTGAGAATGGAGAAAATGAGATGTCAATTTTGCATTGGACCCTATGGGAAATGCATTAAACGCCTACTGCTCCGACGTTCAGCGACCGATAACATCCATCTTTACACTGTAAACGGTAATTACATAGGTACATGCCTGGGGCAAATAACAGCGCAAATAATTGTCCATGTGCAGAGTAATAAAGGAGCAAACTTTTATATATGGGCCTGCAGTGGAAGTTATTCTTAAAAGGTGACTTTCACGAATCGTTCTGAAACTGTGCTAAATTACAGATAATTCCTATATATTTCTTGGGAGAAAGTGCCCTGAAATTCTCCTTTCTCCGTTGTCGAGATATTCCAGGGCAAAGTCGTGCAGTTTTCGACTTCCAGGGGCTATAACTCGAAAACTAAAGAACGAGAATTTTTGGCACATATGGTCAATTGAATGTTTATCCCAACCCTCTCATTTGGCACTAGTTTCAGCCCGAATTGTGCAAGTCACCTAAGGTCACGAATCGTCCCGAACGTGTAGCCCAAATTGTGAAAATTTCAAACCGCTACTGCTTGCTTGTATGAGTAGGTAGCCATCTGAAACTTGGCATATATAAAGGTCATTAACATGTCTACATGCATGCACAATCTTATGTCAACTGATTGCATAACTTGCGAACTATAGGCCATCGAATTTTTTGTAAACAAAAGTTTGTGCGATTTTAGCTCCCAAACGGAATAAAAGCTAAAGCTGAAATAGCCTTCATTCTATTTCACTTATTTGTGTCTACACATGTATATGTTTTGCAGAGACTCAAAGCTCTTGAGAATGGAGAAAATGAGGTGTCAATTTTGCATTGGACCCTATGGGAAAATGCATTAAACGCCTACTGCTCCGACGTTCAGCGACCGATAACATCCATCTTTACACTGTAAACGGTAATTACATAGGTACCTGCCTGGGGCAAATAACAGCGCAAATAATTGTCCATGTGCAGAGTAATAAAGGAGCAAACTTTTATATATGGGCCTGCAGTGGAAGTTATTCTTAAAAGGTGACTTTCACGAATCGTTCTGAAACTGTGCTAAATTACAGATAATTCCCATATATTTCTTGGGAGAAAGTGCCCTGAAATTTTCCTTTCTCCGTTGTCGAGATATTCGAGGGCAAAGTCGTGCAGTTTTCGACTTCCAGGGGCTATAACTCGAAAACTAAAGAACGAGAATTTTTGGCACATATGGTCAATTGAATGTTTATCCCAACCCTCTCATTTGGCACTAGTTTCAGCCCGAATTGTGCAAGTCACCTAAGGTCACGAATCGTCCCGAACGTGTAGCCCAAATTGTGAAAATTTCAAACCGCTACTGCTTGCTTGTATGAGTAGGTAGCCATCTGAAACTTGGCATATATAAAGGTCATTAACATGTCTACATGCATGCACAATCTTATGTCAACTAACTGCATAACTTGCGAACTATAGGCCATCGAAATTTTTGTAAACAAAAGTTTGTGCGATTTTAGCTCCCAAACGGAATAAAAGCTAAAGCTGAAATAGCCTTCATTCTATTTCACTTATTTGTGTCTACACATGTATATGTTTTGCAGAGACTCAAAGCTCTTGAGAATGGAGAAAATGAGGTGTCAATTTTGCATTGGACCCTATGGGAAAATGCATTAAACGCCTACTGCTCCGACGTTCAGCGACCGATAACATCCATCTTTACACTGTAAACGGTAATTACATAGGTACATGCCTGGGGCAAATAACAGCGCAAATAATTGTCCATGTGCAGAGTAATAAAGGAGCAAACTTTTATATATGGGCCTGCAGTGGAAGTTATTCTTAAAAGGTGACTTTCACGAATCGTTCTGAAACTGTGCTAAATTACAGATAATTCCCATATATTTCTTGGGAGAAAGTGCCCAGAAATTCTCCTTTCTCCGTTGTCGAGATATTCGAGGGCAAAGTCGTGCAGTTTTCGACTTCCAGGGGCTATAACTCGAAAACTAAAGAACGAGAATTTTTGGCACATATGGTCAATTGAATGTTTATCCCAACCCTCTCATTTGGCACTAGTTTCAGCCCGAATTGTGCAAGTCACCTAAGGTCACGAATCGTCCCGAACGTGTAGCCCAAATTGTGAAAATTTCAAACCGCTACTGCTTGCTTGTATGAGTAGGTAGCCATCTGAAACTTGGCATATATAAAGGTCATTAACATGTCTACATGCATGCACAATCTTATGTCAACTGATTGCATAACTTGCGAACTATAGGCCATCGAAATTTTTGTAAACAAAAAGTTGTGCGACTTTAGCTCCCAAACGGAATAAAAGCTAAAGCTGAAATAGCCTTCATTCTATTTCACTTATTTGTGTCTACACATGTATATGTTTTGCAGAGACTCAAAGCTCTTGAGAATGGAGAAAATGAGGTGTCAATTTTGCATTGGACCCTATGGGAAATGCATTAAACGCCTACTGCTCCGACGTTCAGCGACCGATAACATCCATCTTTACACTGTAAACGGTAATTACATAGGTACATGCCTGGGGCAAATAACAGCGCAAATAATTGTCCATGTGCAGAGTAATAAAGGAGCAAACTTCTCTATATGGGCCTGCAGTGGAAGTTATTCTTAAAAGGTGACTTTCACGAATCGTTCTGAAACTGTGCTAAATTACAGATAATTCCCATATATTTCTTGGGAGAAAGTGCCCTGAAATTCTCCTTTCTCCGTTGTCGAGATATTCAAGGGCAAAGTCGTGCAGTTTTCGACTTCCAGGGGCTATAACTCGAAAACTAAAGAACGAGAATTTTTGGCACATATGGTCAATTGAATGTTTATCCCAACCCTCTCATTTGGCACTAGTTTCAGCCCGAATTGTGCAAGTCACCTAAGGTCACGAATCGTCCCGAACGTGTAGCCCAAATTGTGAAAATTTCAAACCGCTACTGCTTGCTTGTATGAGTAGGTAGCCATCTGAAACTTGGCATATATAAAGGTCATTAACATGTCTACATGCATGCACAATCTTATGTCAACTGATTGCATAACTTGCGAACTATAGGCCATCGAAATTTTTGTAAACAAAAGTTTGTGCGACTTTAGCTCCCAAACGGAATAAAAGCTAAAGCTGAAATAGCCTTCATTCTATTTCACTTATTTGTGTCTACACATGTATATGTTTTGCAGAGACTCAAAGCTCTTGAGAATGGAGAAAATGAGGTGTCAATTTTGCATTGGACCCTATGGGAAAATGCATTAAACGCCTACTGCTCCGACGTTCAGCGACCGATAACATCCATCTTTACACTGTAAACGGTAATTACATAGGTACATGCCTGGGGCAAATAACAGCGCAAATAATTGTCCATGTGCAGAGTAATAAAGGAGCAAACTTTTATATATGGGCCTGCAGTGGAAGTTATTCTTAAAAGGTGACTTTCACGAATCGTTCTGAAACTGTGCTAAATTACAGATAATTCCCATATATTTCTTGGGAGAAAGTGCCCTGAAATTCTCCTTTCTCCGTTGTCGAGATATTCGAGGGCAAAGTCGTGCAGTTTTCGACTTCCAGGGGCTATAACTCGAAAACTTAAAAACGAGAATTTTTGGCACATATGGTCAATTGAATGTTTATCCCAACCCTCTCATTTGGCACTAGTTTCAGCCCGAATTGTGCAAGTCACCTAAGGTCACGAATCGTCCCGAACGTGTAGCCCAAATTGTGAAAATTTCAAACCGCTACTGCTTGCTTGTATGAGTAGGTAGCCATCTGAAACTTGGCATATATAAAGGTCATTAACATGTCTACATGCATGCACAATCTTATGTCAACTGATTGCATAACTTGCGAACTATAGGCCATCGAAATTTTTGTAAACAAAAGTTTGTGCGACTTTAGCTCCCAAACGGAATAAAAGCTAAAGCTGAAATAGCCTTCATTCTATTTCACTTATTTGTGTCTACACATGTATATGTTTTGCAGAGACTCAAAGCTCTTGAGAATGGAGAAAATGAGGTGTCAATTTTGCATTGGACCCTATGGGAAAATGCATTAAACGCCTACTGCTCCGACGTTCAGCGACCGATAACATCCATCTTTACACTGTAAACGGTAATTACATAGGTACATGCCTGGGGCAAATAACAGCGCAAATAATTGTCCATGTGCAGAGTAATAAAGGAGCAAACTTTTATATATGGGCCTGCAGTGGAAGTTATTCTTAAAAGGTGACTTTCACGAATCGTTCTGAAACTGTGCTAAATTACAGATAATTCCCATATATTTCTTGGGAGAAAGTGCCCTGAAATTCTCCTTTCTCCGTTGTCGAGATATTCGAGGGCAAAGTCGTGCAGTTTTCGACTTCCAGGGGCTATAACTCGAAAACTAAAGAACGAGAATTTTTGGCACATATGGTCAATTGAATGTTTATCCCAACCCTCTCATTTGGCACTAGTTTCAGCCCGAATTGTGCAAGTCACCTAAGGTCACGAATCGTCCCGAACGTGTAGCCCAAATTGTGAAAATTTCAAACCGCTACTGCTTCCTTGTATGAGTAGGTAGCCATCTGAAACTTGGCATATATAAAGGTCATTAACATGTCTACATGCATGCACAATCTTATGTCAACTGATTGCATAACTTGCGAACTATAGGCCATCGAAATTTTTGTAAACAAAAAGTTGTGCGACTTTAGCTCCCAAACGGAATAAAAGCTAAAGCTGAAATAGCCTTCATTCTATTTCACTTATTTGTGTCTACACATGTATATGTTTTGCAGAGACTCAAAGCTCTTGAGAATGGAGAAAATGAGGTGTCAATTTTGCATTGGACCCTATGGGAAAATGCATTAAACGCCTACTGCTCCGACGTTCAGCGACCGATAACATCCATCTTTACACTGTAAATGGTAATTACATAGGTACATGCCTGGGGCAAATAACAGCGCAAATAATTGTCCATGTGCAGAGTAATAAAGGAGCAAACTTTTACATATGGGCCTGCAGTGGAAGTTATTCTTAAAAGGTGACTTTCACGAATCGTTCTGAAACTGTGCTAAATAACAGATAATTCCCATATATTTCTTGGGAGAAAGTGCCCTGAAATTCTCCTTTCTCCGTTGTCGAGATATTCGAGGGCAAAGTCGTGCAGTTTTCGACTTCCAGGGGCTATAACTCGTAAACTAAAAAACGAGAATTCTTGGCACATATGGTCAATTAAATGTTTATCCCAACCCTCTCATTTGGCACTAGTTTCAGCCCGAATTGTGCAAGTCACCTAAGGTCACGAATCGTCCCGAACGTGTAGCCCAAATTGTGAAAATTTCAAACCGCTACTGCTTGCTTGTATGAGTTGGTAGCCATCTGAAACTTGGCATATATAAAGGTCATTAACATGTCTACATGCATGCACAATCTTATGTCAACTGATTGCATAACTTGCGAACTATAGGCCATCGAAATTTTTGTAAACAAAAGTTTGTGCGACTTTAGCTCCCAAACGGAATAAAAGCTAAAGCTGAAATAGCCTTCATTCTATTTTACTTATTTGTGTCTACACATGTATATGTTTTGCAGAGACTCAAAGCTCTTGAGAATGGAGAAAATGAGGTGTCAATTTTGCATTGGACCCTATGGGAAAATGCATTAAACGCCTACTGCTCCGACGTTCAGCGACCGATAACATCCATCTTTACACTGTAAACGGTAATTACATAGGTACATGCCTGGGGCAAATAACAGCGCAAATAATTGTCCATGTGCAGAGTAATAAAGGAGCAAACTTTTATATATGGGCCTGCAGTGGAAGTTATTCTTAAAAGGTGACTTTCACGAATCGTTCTGAAACTGTGCTAAATTACAGATAATTCCCATATATTTCTTGGGAGAAAGTGCCCTGAAATTCTCCTTTCTCCGTTGTCGAGATATTCGAGGGCAAAGTCGTGCAGTTTTCGACTTCCAGGGGCTATAACTCGAAAACTAAAGAACGAGAATTTTTGGCACATATGGTCAATTGAATGTTTATCCCAACCCTCTCATTTGGCACTAGTTTCAGCCCGAATTGTGCAAGTCACCTAAGGTCACGAATCGTCCCGAACGTGTAGCCCAAATTGTGAAAATTTCAAACCGCTACTGCTTGCTTGTATGAGTAGGTAGCCATCTGAAACTTGGCATATGTAAAGGTCATTAACATGTCTACATGCATGCACAATCTTATGTCAACTGATTGCATAACTTGCGAACTATAGGCCATCGAAATTTTTGTAAACAAAAGTTTGTGCGACTTTAGCTCCCAAACGGAATAAAAGCTAAAGCTGAAATAGCCTTCATTCTATTTCACTTATTTGTGTCTACACATGTATATGTTTTGCAGAGACTCAAAGCTCTTGAGAATGGAGAAAATGAGGTGTCAATTTTGCATTGGACCCTATGGGAAAATGCATTAAACGCCTACTGCTCCGACGTTCAGCGACCGATAACATCCATCTTTACACTGTAAATGGTAATTACATAGGTACATGCCTGGGGCAAATAACAGCGCAAATAATTGTCCGTGTGCAGAGTAATAAAGGAGCAAACTTTTACATATGGGCCTGCAGTGGAAGTTATTCTTAAAAGGTGACTTTCACGAATCGTTCTGAAACTGTGCTAAATTACAGATAATTCCCATATATTTCTTGGGAGAAAGTGCCCTGAAATTCTCCTTTCTCCGTTGTCGAGATATTCGAGGGCAAAGTCGTGCAGTTTTCGACTTCCAGGGGCTATAACTCGAAAACTAAAGAACGAGAATTTTTGGCACATATGGTCAATTGAATGTTTATCCCAACCCTCTCATTTGGCACTAGTTTCAGCCCGAATTGTGCAAGTCACCTAAGGTCACGAATCGTCCCGAACTTGTAGCCCAAATTGTGAAAATTTCAAACCGCTACTGCTTGCTTGTATGAGTAGGTAGCCATTTGAAACTTGGCATATATAAAGGTCATTAACATGTCTACATGCATGCACAATCTTATGTCAACTGATTGCATAACTTGCGAACTATAGGCCATCGAAATTTTTGTAAACAAAAGTTTGTGCGACTTTAGCTCCCAAACGGAATAAAAGCTAAAGCTGAAATAGCCTTCATTCTATTTCACTTATTTGTGTCTACACATGTATATGTTTTGCAGAGACTCAAAGCTCTTGAGAATGGAGAAAATGAGGTGTCAATTTTGCATTGGACCCTATGGGAAAATGCATTAAACGCCTACTGCTCCGACGTTCAGCGACCGATAACATCCATCTTTACACTGTAAACGGTAATTACATAGGTACATGCCTGGGGCAAATAACAGCGCAAATAATTGTCCATGTGCAGAGTAATAAAGGAGCAAACTTTTATATATGGGCCTGCAGTGGAAGTTATTCTTAAAAGGTGACTTTCACGAATCGTTCTGAAACTGTGCTAAATTACAGATAATTCCCATATATTTCTTGGGAGAAAGTGCCCTGAAATTCTCCTTTCTCCGTTGTCGAGATATTCGAGGGCAAAGTCGTGCAGTTTTCGACTTCCAGGGGCTATAACTCGAAAACTAAAGATTGAGAATTTTTGGCACATATGGTCAATTGAATGTTTATCCCAACCCTCTCATTTGGCACTAGTTTCAGCCCGAATTGTGCAAGTCACCTAAGGTCACGAATCGTCCCGAACTTGTAGCCCAAATTGTGAAATTTTCAAACCGCTACTGCTTGCTTGTATGAGTAGGTAGCCATCTGAAACTTGGCATATATAAAGGTCATTAACATGTCTACATGCATGCACAATCTTATGTCAACTGATTGCATAACTTGCGAACTATAGGCCATCGAATTTTTTGTAAACAAAAGTTTGTGCGACTTTAGCTCCCAAACGGAATAAAAGCTAAAGCTGAAATAGCCTTCATTCTATTTCACTTATTTGTGTCTACACATGTATATGTTTTGCAGAGACTCAAAGCTCTTGAGAATGGAGAAAATGAGGTGTCAATTTTGCATTGGACCCTATGGGAAAATGCATTAAACGCCTACTGCTCCGACGTTCAGCGACCGATAACATCCATCTTTACACTGTAAACGGTAATTACATAGGTACATGCCTGGGGCAAATAACAGCGCAAATAATTGTCCATGTGCAGAGTAATAAAGGAGCAAACTTTTATATATGGGCCTGCAGTGGAAGTTATTCTTAAAAGGTAACTTTCACGAATCGTTCTGAAACTGTGCTAAATTACAGATAATTCCCATATATTTCTTGGGAGAAAGTGCCCTGAAATTCTCCTTTCTCCGTTGTCGAGATATTCGAGGGCAAAGTCGTGCAGTTTTCGACTTCCAGGGGCTATAACTCGAAAACTAAAGAACGAGAATTTTTGGCACATATGGTCAATTGAATGTTTATCCCAACCCTCTCATTTGGCACTAGTTTCAGCCCGAATTGTGCAAGTCACCTAAGGTCACGAATCGTCCCGAACGTGTAGCCCAAATTGTGAAAATTTCAAACCGCTACTGCTTGCTTGTATGAGTAGGTAGCCATCTGAAACTTGGCATATATAAAGGTCATTAACATGTCTACATGCATGCACAATCTTATGTCAACTGATTGCATAACTTGCGAACTATAGGCCATCGAAATTTTTGTAAACAAAAGTTTGTGCGACTTTAGCTCCCAAACGGAATAAAAGCTAAAGCTGAAATAGCCTTCATTCTATTTCACTTATTTGTGTCTACACATGTATATGTTTTGCAGAGACTCAAAGCTCTTGAGAATGGAGAAAATGAGGTGTCAATTTGGCATTGGACCCTATGGGAAAATGCATTAAACGCCTACTGCTCCGACGTTCAGCGACCGATAACATCCATCTTTACACTGTAAACGGTAATTACATAGGTACATGCCTGGGGCAAATAACAGCGCGGCGCAAATAATTGTCCATGTGCAGAGTAATAAAGGAGCAAACTTTTATATATGGGCCTGCAGTGGAAGTTATTCTTAAAAGGTGACTTTCACGAATCGTTCTGAAACTGTGCTAAATTACAGATAATTCCCATATATTTCTTGGGAGAAAGTGCCCTGAAATTCTCCTTTCTCCGTTGTCGAGATATTCGAGGGCAAAGTCGTCCAGTTTTCGACTTCCAGGGGCTATAACTCGAAAACTAAAGAACGAGAATTTTTGGCACATATGGTCAATTGAATGTTTATCCCAACCCTCTCATTTGGCACTAGTTTCAGCCCGAATTGTGCAAGTCACCTAAGGTCACGAATCGTCCCGAACGTGTAGCCCAAATTGTGAAAATTTCAAACCGCTACTGCTTGCTTGTTTGAGTAGGTAGCCATCTGAAACTTGGCATATATAAAGGTCATTAACATGTCTACATGCATGCACAATCTTATGTCAACTGATTGCATAACTTGCGAACTATAGGCCATCGAAATTTTTGTAAATAACAAAAGTTTGTGCGACTTTAGCTCCCAAACGGAATAAAAGCTAAAGCTGAAATAGCCTTCATTCTATTTCACTTATTTGTGTCTACACATGTATATGTTTTGCAGAGACTCAAAGCTCTTGAGAATGGAGAAAATGAGGTGTCAATTTTGCATTGGACCCTATGGGAAAATGCATTAAACGCCTACTGCTCCGACGTTCAGCGACCGATAACATCCATCTTTACACTGTAAACGGTAATTACATAGGTACATGCCTGGGGCAAATAACAGCGCAAATAATTGTCCATGTGCAGAGTAATAAAGGAGCAAACTTTTATATATGGGCCTGCAGTGGAAGTTATTCTTAAAAGGTGACTTTCACGAATCGTTCTGAAACTGTGCTAAATTACAGATAATTCCCATATATTTCTTGGGAGAAAGTGCCCTGAAATTCTCCTTTCTCCGTTGTCGAGATATTCGAGGGCAAAATCGTGCAGTTTTCGACTTCCAGGGGCTATAACACGAAAACTAAAGAACGAGAATTTTTGGCACATATGGTCAATTGAATGTTTATCCCAACCCTCTCATTTGGCACTAGTTTCAGCCCGAATTGTGCAAGTCACCTAAGGTCACGAATCGTCCCGAACGTGTAGCCCAAATTGTGAAAATTTCAAACCGCTACTGCTTGCTTGTTTGAGTAGGTAGCCATCTGAAACTTGGCATATATAAAGGTCATTAACATGTCTACATGCATGCACAATCTTATGTCAACTGATTGCATAACTTGCGAACTATAGGCTATCGAAATTTTTGTAAACAAAAGTTTTTGCGACTTTAGCTCCCAAACGGAATAAAAGCTAAAGCTGAAATAGCCTTCATTCTATTTCACTTATTTGTGTCTACACATGTATATGTTTTGCAGAGACTCAAAGCTCTTGAGAATGGAGAAAATGAGGTGTCAATTTTGCATTGGACCCTATGGGAAAATGCATTAAACGCCTACTGCTCCGACGTTCAGCGACCGATAACATCCATCTTTACACTGTAAACGGTAATTACATAGGTACATGCCTGGGGCAAATAACAGCGCGGCGCAAATAATTGTCCATGTGCAGAGTAATAAAGGAGCAAACTTTTATATATGGGCCTGCAGTGGAAGTTATTCTTAAAAGGTGACTTTCACGAATCGTTCTGAAACTGTGCTAAATTACAGATAATTCCCATATATTTCTTGGGAGAAAGTGCCCTGAAATTCTCCTTTCTCCGTTGTCGAGATATTCGAGGGCAAAGTCGTGCAGTTTTCGACTTCCAGGGGCTATAACTCGAAAACAAAAGAACGAGAATTTTTGGCACATATGGTCAATTGAATGTTTATCCCAACCCTCTCATTTGGCACTAGTTTCAGCCCGAATTGTGCAAGTCACCTAAGGTCACGAATCGTCCCGAACGTGTAGCCCAAATTGTGAAAATTTCAAACCGCTACTGCTTGCTTGTTTGAGTAGGTAGCCATCTGAAACTTGGCATATATAAAGGTCATTAACATGTCTACATGCATGCACAATCTTATGTCAACTGATTGCATAACTTGCGAACTATAGGCCATCGAAATTTTTGTAAACAAAAGTTTGTGCGACTTTAGCTCCCAAACGGAATAAAAGCTAAAGCTGAAAAAGCCTTCATTCTATTTCACTTATTTGTTTCTACACATGTATATGTTTTGCAGAGACTCAAAGCTCTTGAGAATGGAGAAAATGAGGTGTCAATTTTGCATTGGACCCTATGGGAAAATGCATTAAACGCCTACTGCTCCGACGTTCAGCGACCGATAACATCCATCTTTACACTGTAAACGGTAATTACATAGGTACATGCCTGGGGCAAATAACAGCGCAAATAATTGTCCATGTGCAGAGTAATAAAGGAGCAAACTTTTATATATGGGCCTGCAGTGGAAGTTATTCTTAAAAGGTGACTTTCACGAATCGTTCTGAAACTGTGCTAAATTACAGATAATTCCCATATATTTCTTGGGAGAAAGTGCCCTGAAATTCTCCTTTCTCCGTTGTCGAGATATTCGAGGGCAAAGTCGTGCAGTTTTCGACTTCCAGGGGCTATAACTCGAAAACTAAAGAACGAGAATTTTTGGCACATATGGTCAATTGAATGTTTATCCCAACCCTCTCATTTGGCACTAGTTTCAGCCCGAATTGTGCAAGTCACCTAAGGTCACGAATCGTCCCGAACGTGTAGCCCAAATTGTGAAAATTTCAAACCGCTACTGCTTGCTTGTTTGAGTAGGTAGCCATCTGAAACTTGGCATATATAAAGGTCATTAACATGTCTACATGCATGCACAATCTTATGTCAACTGATTGCATAACTTGCGAACTATAGGCCATCGAAATTTTTGTAAACAAAAGTTTGTGCGACTTTAGCTCCCAAACGGAATAAAAGCTAAAGCTGAAATAGCCTTCATTCTATTTCACTTATTTGTGTCTACACATGTATATGTTTTGCAGAGACTCAAAGCTCTTGAGAATGGAGAAAATGAGGTGTCAATTTTGCATTGGACCCTATGGGAAAATGCATTAAACGCCTACTGCTCCGACGTTCAGCGACCGATAACATCCATCTTTACACTGTAAACGGTAATTACATAGGTACATGCCTGGGGCAAATAACAGCGCGGCGCAAATAATTGTCCATGTGCAGAGTAATAAAGGAGCAAACTTTTATATATGGGCCTGCAGTGGAAGTTATTCTTAAAAGGTGACTTTCACGAATCGTTCTGAAACTGTGCTAAATTACAGATAATTCCCATATATTTCTTGGGAGAAAGTGCCCTGAAATTCTCCTTTCTCCGTTGTCGAGATATTCGAGGGCAAAGTCGTGCAGTTTTCGACTTCCAGGGGCTATAACTCGAAAACTAAAGAACGAGAATTTTTGGCACATATGGTCAATTGAATGTTTATCCCAACCCTCTCATTTGGCACTAGTTTCAGCCCGAATTGTGCAAGTCACCTAAGGTCACGAATCGTCTCGAACGTGTAGCCCAAATTGTGAAAATTTCAAACTGCTACTGCTTGCTTGTATGAGTAGGTAGCCATCTGAAACTTGGCATATATAAAGGTCATTAACATGTCTACATGCATGCACAATCTTATGTCAACTGATTGCATAACTTGCGAACTATAGGCCATCGAAATTTTTGTAAACAAAAGTTTGTGCGACTTTAGCTCCCAAACGGAATAAAAGCTAAAGCTGAAATAGCCTTCATTCTATTTCACTTATTTGTGTCTACACATGTATATGTTTTGCAGAGACTCAAAGCTCTTGAGAATGGAGAAAATGAGGTGTCAATTTTGCATTGGACCCTATGGGAAAATGCATTAAACGCCTACTGCTCCGACGTTCAGCGACCGATAACATCCATCTTTACACTGTAAACGGTAATTACATAGGTACATGCCTGGGGCAAATAACAGCGCGGCGCAAATAATTGTCCATGTGCAGAGTAATAAAGGAGCAAACTTTTATATATGGGCCTGCAGTGGAAGTTATTCTTAAAAGGTGACTTTCACGAATCGTTCTGAAACTGTGCTAAATTACAGATAATTCCCATATATTTCTTGGGAGAAAGTGCCCTGAAATTCTCCTTTCTCCGTTGTCGAGATATTCGAGGGCAAAGTCGTGCAGTTTTCGACTTCCAGGGGCTATAACTCGAAAACTAAAGAACGAGAATTTTTGGCACATATGGTCAATTGAATGTTTATCCCAACCCTCTCATTTGGCACTAGTTTCAGCCCGAATTGTGCAAGTCACCTAAGGTCACGAATCGTCCCGAACGTGTAGCCCAAATTGTGAAAATTTCAAACCGCTACTGCTTGCTTGTTTGAGTAGGTAGCCATCTGAAACTTGGCATATATAAAGGTCATTAACATGTCTACATGCATGCACAATCTTATGTCAACTGATTGCATAACTTGCGAACTATAGGCCATCGAAATTTTTGTAAACAAAAGTTTGTGCGACTTTAGCTCCCAAACGGAATAAAAGCTAAAGCTGAAAAAGCCTTCATTCTATTTCACTTATTTGTTTCTACACATGTATATGTTTTGCAGAGACTCAAAGCTCTTGAGAATGGAGAAAATGAGGTGTCAATTTTGCATTGGACCCTATGGGAAAATGCATTAAACGCCTACTGCTCCGACGTTCAGCGACCGATAACATCCATCTTTACACTGTAAACGGTAATTACATAGGTACATGCCTGGGGCAAATAACAGCGCGGCGCAAATAATTGTCCATGTGCAGAGTAATAAAGGAGCAAACTTTTATATATGGGCCTGCAGTGGAAGTTATTCTTAAAAGGTGACTTTCACGAATCGTTCTGAAACTGTGCTAAATTACAGATAATTCCCATATATTTCTTGGGAGAAAGTGCCCTGAAATTCTCCTTTCTCCGTTGTCGAGATATTCGAGGGCAAAGTCGTGCAGTTTTCGACTTCCAGGGGCTATAACTCGAAAACTAAAGAACGAGAATTTTTGGCACATATGGTCAATTGAATGTTTATCCCAACCCTCTCATTTGGCACTAGTTTCAGCCCGAATTGTGCAAGTCACCTAAGGTCACGAATCGTCCCGAACGTGTAGCCCAAATTGTGAAAATTTCAAACCGCTACTGCTTGCTTGTATGAGTAGGTAGCCATCTGAAACTTGGCATATATAAAGGTCATTAACATGTCTACATGCATGCACAATCTTATGTCAACTGATTGCATAACTTGCGAACTATAGGCCATCGAAATTTTTGTAAACAAAAGTTTGTGCGACTTTAGCTCCCAAACGGAATAAAAGCTAAAGCTGAAATAGCCTTCATTCTATTTCACTTATTTGTGTCTACACATGTATATGTTTTGTAGAGACTCAAAGCTCTTGAGAATGGAGAAAATGAGGTGTCAATTTTGCATTGGACCCTATGGGAAAATGCATTAAACGCCTACTGCTCCAACGTTCAGCGACCGATAACATCCATCTTTACACTGTAAACGGTAATTACATAGGTACATGCCTGGGGCAAATAACAGCGCAAATAATTGTCCATGTGCAGAGTAATAAAGGAGCAAACTTTTATATATGGGCCTGCAGTGGAAGTTATTCTTAAAAGGTGACTTTCACGAATCGTTCTGAAACTGTGCTAAATTACAGATAATTCCCATATATTTCTTGGGAGAAAGTGCCCTGAAATTCTCCTTTCTCCGTTGTCGAGATATTCGAGGGCAAAGTCGTGCAGTTTTCGACTTCCAGGGGCTATAACTCGAAAACTAAAGAACGAGAATTTTTGGCACATATGGTCAATTGAATGTTTATCCCAACCCTCTCATTTGGCACTAGTTTCAGCCCGAATTGTGCAAGTCACCTAAGGTCACGAATCGTCCCGAACGTGTAGCCCAAATTGTGAAAATTTCAAACCGCTACTGCTTGCTTGTATGAGTAGGTAGCCATCTGAAACTTGGCATATATAAAGGTCATTAACATGTCTACATGCATGCACAATCTTATGTCAACTGATTGCATAACTTGCGAACTATAGGCCATCGAAATTTTTGTAAACAAAAGTTTGTGCGACTTTAGCTCCCAAACGGAATAAAAGCTAAAGCTGAAATAGCCTTCATTCTATTTCACTTATTTGTGTCTACACATGTATATGTTTTGCAGAGACTCAAAGCTCTTGAGAATGGAGAAAATGAGGTGTCAATTTTGCATTGGACCCTATGGGAAAATGCATTAAACGCCTACTGCTCCGACGTTCAGCGACCGATAACATCCATCTTTACACTGTAAACGGTAATTACATAGGTACATGCCTGGGGCAAATAACAGCGCAAATAATTGTCCATGTGCAGAGTAATAAAGGAGCAAACTTTTATATATGGGCCTGCAGTGGAAGTTATTCTTAAAAGGTGACTTTCACGAATCGTTCTGAAACTGTGCTAAATTACAGATAATTCCCATATATTTCTTGGGAGAAAGTGCCCTGAAATTCTCCTTTCTCCGTTGTCGAGATATTCGAGGGCAAAGTCGTGCAGTTTTCGACTTCCAGGGGCTATAACTCGAAAACTAAAGAACGAGAATTTTTGGCACATATGGTCAATTGAATGTTTATCCCAACCCTCTCATTTGACACTAGTTTCAGCCCGAATTGTGCAAGTCACCTAAGGTCACGAATCGTCCCGAACGTGTAGCCCAAATTGTGAAAATTTCAAACCGCTACTGCTTGCTTGTATGAGTAGGTAGCCATCTGAAGCTTGGCATATATAAAGGTCATTAACATGTCTACATGCATGCACAATCTTATGTCAACTGATTGCATAACTTGCGAACTATAGGCCATCGAAATTTTTGTAAACAAAAGTTTGTGCGACTTTAGCTCCCAAACGGAATAAAAGCTAAAGCTGAAATAGCCTTCATTCTATTTCACTTATTTGTGTCTACACATGTATATGTTTTGCAGAGACTCAAAGCTCTTGAGAATGGAGAAAATGAGGTGTCAATTTTGCATTGGACCCTATGGGAAAATGCATTAAATGCCTACTGCTCCGACGTTCAGCGACCGATAACATCCATCTTTACACTGTAAACGGTAATTACATAGGTACATGCCTGGGGCAAATAACAGCGCAAATAATTGTCCATGTGCAGAGTAATAAAGGAGCAAACTTTTAAAAATGGGCCTGCAGTGGAAGTTATTCTTAAAAGGTGACTTTCACGAATCGTTCTGAAACTGTGCTAAATTACAGATAATTCCCATATATTTCTTGGGAGAAAGTGCCCTGAAATTCTCCTTTCTCCGTTGTCGAGATATTCGAGGGCAAAGTCGTGCAGTTTTCAACTTCCAGGGGCTATAACTCGAAAACTAAAGAACGAGAATTTTTGGCACATATGGTCAATTGAATGTTTATCCCAACCCTCTCATTTGGCACTAGTTTCAGCCCGAATTGTGCAAGTCACCTAAGGTCACGAATCGTCCCGAACGTGTAGCCCAAATTGTGAAAATTTCAAACCGCTACTGCTTGCTTGTATGAGTAGGTAGCCATCTGAAACTTGGCATATATAAAGGTCATTAACATGTCTACATGCATGCACAATCTTATGTCAACTGATTGCATAACTTGCGAACTATAGGCCATCGAAATGTTTGTAAACAAAAGTTTGTGCGACTTTAGCTCCCAAACGGAATAAAAGCTAAAGCTGAAATAGCCTTCATTCTATTTCACTTATTTGTGTCTACACATGTATATGTTTTGCAGAGACTCAAAGCTCTTGAGAATGGAGAAAATGAGGTGTCAATTTTGCATTGGACCCTATGGGAAAATGCATTAAACGCCTACTGCTCCGACGTTCAGCGACCGATAACATCCATCTTTACACTGTAAACGGTAATTACATAGGTACATGCCTGGGGCAATTAACAGCGCAAATAATTGTCCATGTGCAGAGTAATAAAGGAGCAAACTTTTATATATGGGCCTGCAGTGGAAGTTATTCTTAAAAGGTGACTTTCACGAATCGTTCTGAAACTGTGCTAAATTACAGATAATTCCCATATATTTCTTGGGAGAAAGTGCCCTGAAATTCTCCTTTCTCCGTTGTCGAGATATTCGAGGGCAAAGTCGTGCAGTTTTCGACTTCCAGGGGCTATAATTCGAAAACTAAAGAACGAGAATTTTTGGCACATATGGTCAATTGAATGTTTATCCCAACCCTCTCATTTGGCTCTAGTTTCAGCCCGAATTGTGCAAGTCACCTAAGGTCACGAATCGTCCCGAACGTGTAGCCCAAATTGTGAAAATTTCAAACCGCTACTGCTTCCTTGTATGAGTAGGTAGCCATCTGAAACTTGGCATATATAAAGGTCATTAACATGTCTACATGCATGCACAATCTTATGTCAACTGATTGCATAACTTGCGAACTATAGGCCATCGAAATTTTTGTAAACAAAAGTTTGTGCGACTTTAGCTCCCAAACGGAATAAAAGCTAAAGCTGAAATAGCCTTCATTCTATTTCACTTATTTGTGTCTACACATGTATATGTTTTGCAGAGACTCAAAGCTCTTGAGAATGGAGAAAATGAGGTGTCAATTTTGCATTGGACCCTATGGGAAAATGCATTAAACGCCTACTGCTCCGACGTTCAGCGACCGATAACATCCATCTTTACACTGTAAACGGTAATTACATAGGTACATGCCTGGGGCAAATAACAGCGCAAATAATTGTCCATGTGCAGAGTAATAAAGGAGCAAACTTTTATATATGGGCCTGCAGTGGAAGTTATTCTTAAAAGGTGACTTTCACGAATCGTTCTGAAACTGTGCTAAATTACAGATAATTCCCATATATTTCTTGGGAGAAAGTGCCCTGAAATTCTCCTTTCTCCGTTGTCGAGATATTCGAGGGCAAAGTCGTGCAGTTTTCGACTTCCAGGGGCTATAACTCGAAAACTAAAGAACGAGAATTTTTGGCACATATGGTCAATTGAATGTTTATCCCAACCCTCTCATTTGGCACTAGTTTCAGCCCGAATTGTGCAAGTCACCTAAGGTCACGAATCGTCTCGAACGTGTAGCCCAAATTGTGAAAATTTCAAACTGCTACTGCTTGCTTGTATGAGTAGGTAGCCATCTGAAACTTGGCATATATAAAGGTCATTAACATGTCTACATGCATGCACAATCTTATGTCAACTGATTGCATAACTTGCGAACTATAGGCCATCGAAATTTTTGTAAACAAAAGTTTGTGCGACTTTAGCTCCCAAACGGAATAAAAGCTAAAGCTGAAATAGCCTTCATTCTATTTCACTTATTTGTGTCTACACATGTATATGTTTTGCAGAGACTCAAAGCTCTTGAGAATGGAGAAAATGAGGTGTCAATTTTGCATTGGACCCTATGGGAAAATGCATTAAACGCCTACTGCTCCGACGTTCAGCGACCGATAACATCCATCTTTACACTGTAAACGGTAATTACATAGGTACATGCCTGGGGCAAATAACAGCGCGGCGCAAATAATTGTCCATGTGCAGAGTAATAAAGGAGCAAACTTTTATATATGGGCCTGCAGTGGAAGTTATTCTTAAAAGGTGACTTTCACGAATCGTTCTGAAACTGTGCTAAATTACAGATAATTCCCATATATTTCTTGGGAGAAAGTGCCCTGAAATTCTCCTTTCTCCGTTGTCGAGATATTCGAGGGCAAAGTCGTGCAGTTTTCGACTTCCAGGGGCTATAACTCGAAAACTAAAGAACGAGAATTTTTGGCACATATGGTCAATTGAATGTTTATCCCAACCCTCTCATTTGGCACTAGTTTCAGCCCGAATTGTGCAAGTCACCTAAGGTCACGAATCGTCCCGAACGTGTAGCCCAAATTGTGAAAATTTCAAACCGCTACTGCTTGCTTGTTTGAGTAGGTAGCCATCTGAAACTTGGCATATATAAAGGTCATTAACATGTCTACATGCATGCACAATCTTATGTCAACTGATTGCATAACTTGCGAACTATAGGCCATCGAAATTTTTGTAAACAAAAGTTTGTGCGACTTTAGCTCCCAAACGGAATAAAAGCTAAAGCTGAAAAAGCCTTCATTCTATTTCACTTATTTGTTTCTACACATGTATATGTTTTGCAGAGACTCAAAGCTCTTGAGAATGGAGAAAATGAGGTGTCAATTTTGCATTGGACCCTATGGGAAAATGCATTAAACGCCTACTGCTCCGACGTTCAGCGACCGATAACATCCATCTTTACACTGTAAACGGTAATTACATAGGTACATGCCTGGGGCAAATAACAGCGCGGCGCAAATAATTGTCCATGTGCAGAGTAATAAAGGAGCAAACTTTTATATATGGGCCTGCAGTGGAAGTTATTCTTAAAAGGTGACTTTCACGAATCGTTCTGAAACTGTGCTAAATTACAGATAATTCCCATATATTTCTTGGGAGAAAGTGCCCTGAAATTCTCCTTTCTCCGTTGTCGAGATATTCGAGGGCAAAGTCGTGCAGTTTTCGACTTCCAGGGGCTATAACTCGAAAACTAAAGAACGAGAATTTTTGGCACATATGGTCAATTGAATGTTTATCCCAACCCTCTCATTTGGCACTAGTTTCAGCCCGAATTGTGCAAGTCACCTAAGGTCACGAATCGTCCCGAACGTGTAGCCCAAATTGTGAAAATTTCAAACCGCTACTGCTTGCTTGTATGAGTAGGTAGCCATCTGAAACTTGGCATATATAAAGGTCATTAACATGTCTACATGCATGCACAATCTTATGTCAACTGATTGCATAACTTGCGAACTATAGGCCATCGAAATTTTTGTAAACAAAAGTTTGTGCGACTTTAGCTCCCAAACGGAATAAAAGCTAAAGCTGAAATAGCCTTCATTCTATTTCACTTATTTGTGTCTACACATGTATATGTTTTGCAGAGACTCAAAGCTCTTGAGAATGGAGAAAATGAGGTGTCAATTTTGCATTGGACCCTATGGGAAAATGCATTAAACGCCTACTGCTCCAACGTTCAGCGACCGATAACATCCATCTTTACACTGTAAACGGTAATTACATAGGTACATGCCTGGGGCAAATAACAGCGCAAATAATTGTCCATGTGCAGAGTAATAAAGGAGCAAACTTTTATATATGGGCCTGCAGTGGAAGTTATTCTTAAAAGGTGACTTTCACGAATCGTTCTGAAACTGTGCTAAATTACAGATAATTCCCATATATTTCTTGGGAGAAAGTGCCCTGAAATTCTCCTTTCTCCGTTGTCGAGATATTCGAGGGCAAAGTCGTGCAGTTTTCGACTTCCAGGGGCTATAACTCGAAAACTAAAGAACGAGAATTTTTGGCACATATGGTCAATTGAATGTTTATCCCAACCCTCTCATTTGGCACTAGTTTCAGCCCGAATTGTGCAAGTCACCTAAGGTCACGAATCGTCCCGAACGTGTAGCCCAAATTGTGAAAATTTCAAACCGCTACTGCTTGCTTGTATGAGTAGGTAGCCATCTGAAACTTGGCATATATAAAGGTCATTAACATGTCTACATGCATGCACAATCTTATGTCAACTGATTGCATAACTTGCGAACTATAGGCCATCGAAATTTTTGTAAACAAAAGTTTGTGCGACTTTAGCTCCCAAACGGAATAAAAGCTAAAGCTGAAATAGCCTTCATTCTATTTCACTTATTTGTGTCTACACATGTATATGTTTTGCAGAGACTCAAAGCTCTTGAGAATGGAGAAAATGAGGTGTCAATTTTGCATTGGACCCTATGGGAAAATGCATTAAACGCCTACTGCTCCGACGTTCAGCGACCGATAACATCCATCTTTACACTGTAAACGGTAATTACATAGGTACATGCCTGGGGCAAATAACAGCGCAAATAATTGTCCATGTGCAGAGTAATAAAGGAGCAAACTTTTATATATGGGCCTGCAGTGGAAGTTATTCTTAAAAGGTGACTTTCACGAATCGTTCTGAAACTGTGCTAAATTACAGATAATTCCCATATATTTCTTGGGAGAAAGTGCCCTGAAATTCTCCTTTCTCCGTTGTCGAGATATTCGAGGGCAAAGTCGTGCAGTTTTCGACTTCCAGGGGCTATAACTCGAAAACTAAAGAACGAGAATTTTTGGCACATATGGTCAATTGAATGTTTATCCCAACCCTCTCATTTGACACTAGTTTCAGCCCGAATTGTGCAAGTCACCTAAGGTCACGAATCGTCCCGAACGTGTAGCCCAAATTGTGAAAATTTCAAACCGCTACTGCTTGCTTGTATGAGTAGGTAGCCATCTGAAGCTTGGCATATATAAAGGTCATTAACATGTCTACATGCATGCACAATCTTATGTCAACTGATTGCATAACTTGCGAACTATAGGCCATCGAAATTTTTGTAAACAAAAGTTTGTGCGACTTTAGCTCCCAAACGGAATAAAAGCTAAAGCTGAAATAGCCTTCATTCTATTTCACTTATTTGTGTCTACACATGTATATGTTTTGCAGAGACTCAAAGCTCTTGAGAATGGAGAAAATGAGGTGTCAATTTTGCATTGGACCCTATGGGAAAATGCATTAAATGCCTACTGCTCCGACGTTCAGCGACCGATAACATCCATCTTTACACTGTAAACGGTAATTACATAGGTACATGCCTGGGGCAAATAACAGCGCAAATAATTGTCCATGTGCAGAGTAATAAAGGAGCAAACTTTTAAAAATGGGCCTGCAGTGGAAGTTATTCTTAAAAGGTGACTTTCACGAATCGTTCTGAAACTGTGCTAAATTACAGATAATTCCCATATATTTCTTGGGAGAAAGTGCCCTGAAATTCTCCTTTCTCCGTTGTCGAGATATTCGAGGGCAAAGTCGTGCAGTTTTCAACTTCCAGGGGCTATAACTCGAAAACTAAAGAACGAGAATTTTTGGCACATATGGTCAATTGAATGTTTATCCCAACCCTCTCATTTGGCACTAGTTTCAGCCCGAATTGTGCAAGTCACCTAAGGTCACGAATCGTCCCGAACGTGTAGCCCAAATTGTGAAAATTTCAAACCGCTACTGCTTGCTTGTATGAGTAGGTAGCCATCTGAAACTTGGCATATATAAAGGTCATTAACATGTCTACATGCATGCACAATCTTATGTCAACTGATTGCATAACTTGCGAACTATAGGCCATCGAAATGTTTGTAAACAAAAGTTTGTGCGACTTTAGCTCCCAAACGGAATAAAAGCTAAAGCTGAAATAGCCTTCATTCTATTTCACTTATTTGTGTCTACACATGTATATGTTTTGCAGAGACTCAAAGCTCTTGAGAATGGAGAAAATGAGGTGTCAATTTTGCATTGGACCCTATGGGAAAATGCATTAAACGCCTACTGCTCCGACGTTCAGCGACCGATAACATCCATCTTTACACTGTAAACGGTAATTACATAGGTACATGCCTGGGGCAATTAACAGCGCAAATAATTGTCCATGTGCAGAGTAATAAAGGAGCAAACTTTTATATATGGGCCTGCAGTGGAAGTTATTCTTAAAAGGTGACTTTCACGAATCGTTCTGAAACTGTGCTAAATTACAGATAATTCCCATATATTTCTTGGGAGAAAGTGCCCTGAAATTCTCCTTTCTCCGTTGTCGAGATATTCGAGGGCAAAGTCGTGCAGTTTTCGACTTCCAGGGGCTATAACTCGAAAACTAAAGAACGAGAATTTTTGGCACATATGGTCAATTGAATGTTTATCCCAACCCTCTCATTTGGCACTAGTTTCAGCCCGAATTGTGCAAGTCACCTAAGGTCACGAATCGTCCCGAACGTGTAGCCCAAATTGTGAAAATTTCAAACCGCTACTGCTTGCTTGTATGAGTAGGTAGCCATCTGAAACTTGGCATATATAAAGGTCATTAACATGTCTACATGCATGCACAATCTTATGTCAACTGATTGCATAACTTGCGAACTATAGGCCATCGAAATGTTTGTAAACAAATGTTTGTGCGACTTTAGCTCCCAAACGGAATAAAAGCTAAAGCTGAAATAGCCTTCATTCTATTTCACTTATTTGTGTCTACACATGTATATGTTTTGCAGAGACTCAAAGCTCTTGAGAATGGAGAAAATGAGGTGTCAATTTTGCATTGGACCCTATGGGAAAATGCATTAAACGCCTACTGCTCCGACGTTCAGCGACCGATAACATCCATCTTTACACTGTAAACGGTAATTACATAGGTACATGCCTGGGGCAAATAACAGCGCAAATAATCGTCCATGTGCAGAGTAATAAAGGAGCAAACTTTTATATATGGGCCTGCAGTGGAAGTTATTCTTAAAAGGTGACTTTCACGAATCGTTCTGAAACTGTGCTAAATTACAGATAATTCCCATATATTTCTTGGGAGAAAGTGCCCTGAAATTCTCCTTTCTCCGTTGTCGAGATATTCGAGGGCAAAGTCGTGCAGTTTTCGACTTCCAGGGGCTATAACTCGAAAACTAAAGAACGAGAATTTTTGGCACATATGGTCAATTGAATGTTTATCCCAACCCTCTCATTTGGCACTAGTTTCAGCCCGAATTGTGCAAGTCACCTAAGGTCACGAATCGTCCCGAACGTGTAGCCCAAATTGTGAAAATTTCAAACCGCTACTGCTTGCTTGTATGAGTAGGTAGCCATCTGAAACTTGGCATATATAAAGGTCATTAATATGTCTACATGCATGCACAATCTTATGTCAACTGATTGCATAACTTGCGAACTATAGGCCATCGAAATTTTTGTAAACAAAAGTTCGTGCGACTTTAGCTCCCAAACGGAATAAAAGCTAAAGCTGAAATAGCCTTCATTCTATTTCCCTTATTTGTGTCTACACATGTATATGTTTTGCAGAGACTCAAAGCTCTTGAGAATGGAGAAAATGAGGTGTCAATTTTGCATTGGACCCTATGGGAAAATGCATTAAACGCCTACTGCTCCGACGTTCAGCGACCGATAACATCCATCTTTACACTGTAAACGGTAATTACATAGGTACATGCCTGGGGCAAATAACAGCGCAAATAATTGTCCATGTGCAGAGTAATAAAGGAGCAAACTTTTATATATGGGCCTGCAGTGGAAGTTATTCTTAAAAGGTGACTTTCACGAATCGTTCTGAAACTGTGCTAAATTACAGATAATTCCCATATATTTCTTGGGAGAAAGTGCCCTGAAATTCTCCTTTCTCCGTTGTCGAGATATTCGAGGGCAAAGTCGTGCAGTTTTCGACTTCCAGGGGCTATAACTCGAAAACTAAAGAACGAGAATTTTTGGCACATATGGTCAATTGAATGTTTATCCCAACCCTCTCATTTGGCACTAGTTTCAGCCCGAAATGTGCAAGTCACCTAAGGTCACGAATCGTCCCGAACGTGTAGCCCAAATTGTGAAAATTTCAAACCGCTACTGCTTGCTTGTATGAGTAGGTAGCCATCTGAAACTTGGCATATATAAAGGTCATTAACATGTCTACATGCATGCACAATCTTATTTCAACTGATTGCATAACTTGCGAACTATAGGCCATCGAAATTTTTGTAAACAAAAGTTTGTGCGACTTTAGCTCCCAAACGGAATAAAAGCTAAAGCTGAAATAGCCTTCATTCTATTTCACTTATTTGTGTCTACACATGTATATGTTTTGCAGAGACTCAAAGCTCTTGAGAATGGAGAAAATGAGGTGTCAATTTTGCATAGGACCCTATGGGAAAATGCATTCAACGCCTACTGCTCCGACGTTCAGCGACCGATAACATCCATCTTTACACTGTAAACGGTAATTACATAGGTACATGCCTGGGGCAAATAACAGCGCAAATAATTGTCCATGTGCAGAGTAATAAAGGAGCAAACTTTTATATATGGGCCTGCAGTGGAAGTTATTCTTAAAAGGTGACTTTCACGAATCGTTCTGAAACTGTGCTAAATTACAGATAATTCCCATATATTTCTTGGGAGAAAGTGCCCTGAAATTCTCCTTTCTCCGTTGTCGAGATATTCGAGGGCAAAGTCGTGCAGTTTTCGACTTCCAGGGGCTATAACTCGAAAACTAAAGAACGAGAATTTTTGGCACATATGGTCAATTGAATGTTTATCCCAACCCTCTCATTTGGCACTAGTTTCAGCCCGAATTGTGCAAGTCACCTAAGGTCACGAATCGTCCCGAACGTGTAGCCCAAATTGTGAAAATTTCAAACCGCTACTGCTTGCTTGTATGAGTAGGTAGCCATCTGAAACTTGGCATATATAAAGGTCATTAATATGTCTACATGCATGCACAATCTTATGTCAACTGATTGCATAACTTGCGAACTATAGGCCATCGAAATTTTTGTAAACAAAAGTTCGTGCGACTTTAGCTCCCAAACGGAATAAAAGCTAAAGCTGAAATAGCCTTCATTCTATTTCCCTTATTTGTGTCTACACATGTATATGTTTTGCAGAGACTCAAAGCTCTTGAGAATGGAGAAAATGAGGTGTCAATTTTGCATTGGACCCTATGGGAAAATGCATTAAACGCCTACTGCTCCGACGTTCAGCGACCGATAACATCCATCTTTACACTGTAAACGGTAATTACATAGGTACATGCCTGGGGCAAATAACAGCGCAAATAATTGTCCATGTGCAGAGTAATAAAGGAGCAAACTTTTATATATGGGCCTGCAGTGGAAGTTATTCTTAAAAGGTGACTTTCACGAATCGTTCTGAAACTGTGCTAAATTACAGATAATTCCCATATATTTCTTGGGAGAAAGTGCCCTGAAATTCTCCTTTCTCCGTTGTCGAGATATTCGAGGGCAAAGTCGTGCAGTTGTCGACTTCCAGGGGCTATAACTCGAAAACTAAAGAACGAGAATTTTTGGCACATATGGTCAATTGAATGTTTATCCCAACCCTCTCATTTGGCACTAGTTTCAGCCCGAATTGTGCAAGTCACCTAAGGTCACGAATCGTCCCGAACGTGTAGCCCAAATTGTGAAAATTTCAAACCGCTACTGCTTGCTTGTATGAGTAGGTAGCCATCTGAAACTTGGCATATATAAAGGCCATTAACATGTCTACATGCATGCACAATCTTATGTCAACTGATTGCATAACTTGCGAACTATAGGCCATCGAAATTTTTGTAAACAAAAGTTTGTGCGACTTTAGCTCCCAAACGGAATAAAAGCTAAAGCTGAAATAGCCTTCATTCTATTTCACTTATTTGTGTCTACACATGTATATGTTTTGCAGAGACTCAAAGCTCTTGAGAATGGAGAAAATGAGGTGTCAATTTTGCATTGGACCCTATGGGAAAATGCATTAAACGCCTACTGCTCCGACGTTCAGCGACCGATAACATCCATCTTTACACTGTAAACGGTAATTACATAGGTACATGCCTGGGACAAATAACAGCGCAAATAATTGTCCATGTGCAGAATAATAAAGGAGCAAACTTTTATATATGGGCCTGCAGTGGAAGTTATTCTTAAAAGGTGACTTTCACGAATCGTTCTGAAACTGTGCTAAATTACAGATAATTCCCATATATTTCTTGGGAGAAAGTGTCCTGAAATTCTCCTTTCTCCGTTGTCGAGATATTAGAGGGCAAAGTCGTGCAGTTTTCGACTTCCAGGGGCTATAACTCGAAAACTAAAGAACGAGAATTTTTGGCACATATGGTCAATTGAATGTTTATCCCAACCCTCTCATTTGGCACTAGTTTCAGCCCGAATTGTGCAAGTCACCTAAGGTCACGAATCGTCCCGAACGTGTAGCCCAAATTGTGAAAATTTCAAACCGCTACTGCTTGCTTGTATGAGTAGGTAGCCATCTGAAACTTGGCATATATAAAGGTCATTAACATGTCTACATGCATGCACAATCTTATGTCAACTGATTGCATAACTTGCGAACTATAGGCCATCGAAATTTTTGTAAACAAAAGTTTGTGCGACTTTAGCTCCCAAACGGAATAAAAGCTAAAGCTGAAATAGCCTTCATTCTATTTCACTTATTTGTGTCTACACATGTATATGTTTTGCAGAGACTCAAAGCTCTTGAGAATGGAGAAAATGAGGTGTCAATTTTGCATAGGACCCTATGGGAAAATGCATTCAACGCCTACTGCTCCGACGTTCAGCGACCGATAACATCCATCTTTACACTGTAAACGGTAATTACATAGGTACATGCCTGGGGCAAATAACAGCGCAAATAATTGTCCATGTGCAGAGTAATAAAGGAGCAAACTTTTATATATGGGCCTGCAGTGGAAGTTATTCTTAAAAGGTGACTTTCACGAATCGTTCTGAAACTGTGCTAAATTACAGATAATTCCCATATATTTCTTGGGAGAAAGTGCCCTGAAATTCTCCTTTCTCCGTTGTCGAGATATTCGAGGGCAAAGTCGTGCAGTTTTCGACTTCCAGGGGCTATAACTCGAAAACTAAAGAACGAGAATTTTTGGCACATATGGTCAATTGAATGTTTATCCCAACCCTCTCATTTGGCACTAGTTTCAGCCCGAATTGTGCAAGTCACCTAAGGTCACGAATCGTCCCGAACGTGTAGCCCAAATTGTGAAAATTTCAAACCGCTACTGCTTGCTTGTATGAGTAGGTAGCCATCTGAAACTTGGCATATATAAAGGTCATTAATATGTCTACATGCATGCACAATCTTATGTCAACTGATTGCATAACTTGCGAACTATAGGCCATCGAAATTTTTGTAAACAAAAGTTTGTGCGACTTTAGCTCCCAAACGGAATAAAAGCTAAAGCTGAAATAGCCTTCATTCTATTTCCCTTATTTGTGTCTACACATGTATATGTTTTGCAGAGACTCAAAGCTCTTGAGAATGGAGAAAATGAGGTGTCAATTTTGCATTGGACCCTATGGGAAAATGCATTAAACGCCTACTGCTCCGACGTTCAGCGACCGATAACATCCATCTTTACACTGTAAACGGTAATTACATAGGTACATGCCTGGGGCAAATAACAGCGCAAATAATTGTCCATGTGCAGAGTAATAAAGGAGCAAACTTTTATATATGGGCCTGCAGTGGAAGTTATTCTTAAAAGGTGACTTTCACGAATCGTTCTGAAACTGTGCTAAATTACAGATAATTCCCATATATTTCTTGGGAGAAAGTGCCCTGAAATTCTCCTTTCTCCGTTGTCGAGATATTCGAGGGCAAAGTCGTGCAGTTTTCGACTTCCAGGGGCTATAACTCGAAAACTAAAGAACGAGAATTTTTGGCACATATGGTCAATTGAATGTTTATCCCAACCCTCTCATTTGGCACTAGTTTCAGCCCGAAATGTGCAAGTCACCTAAGGTCACGAATCGTCCCGAACGTGTAGCCCAAATTGTGAAAATTTCAAACCGCTACTGCTTGCTTGTATGAGTAGGTAGCCATCTGAAACTTGGCATATATAAAGGTCATTAACATGTCTACATGCATGCACAATCTTATTTCAACTGATTGCATAACTTGCGAACTATAGGCCATCGAAATTTTTGTAAACAAAAGTTTGTGCGACTTTAGCTCCCAAACGGAATAAAAGCTAAAGCTGAAATAGCCTTCATTCTATTTCACTTATTTGTGTCTACACATGTATATGTTTTGCAGAGACTCAAAGCTCTTGAGAATGGAGAAAATGAGGTGTCAATTTTGCATAGGACCCTATGGGAAAATGCATTCAACGCCTACTGCTCCGACGTTCAGCGACCGATAACATCCATCTTTACACTGTAAACGGTAATTACATAGGTACATGCCTGGGGCAAATAACAGCGCAAATAATTGTCCATGTGCAGAGTAATAAAGGAGCAAACTTTTATATATGGGCCTGCAGTGGAAGTTATTCTTAAAAGGTGACTTTCACGAATCGTTCTGAAACTGTGCTAAATTACAGATAATTCCCATATATTTCTTGGGAGAAAGTGCCCTGAAATTCTCCTTTCTCCGTTGTCGAGATATTCGAGGGCAAAGTCGTGCAGTTTTCGACTTCCAGGGGCTATAACTCGAAAACTAAAGAACGAGAATTTTTGGCACATATGGTCAATTGAATGTTTATCCCAACCCTCTCATTTGGCACTAGTTTCAGCCCGAATTGTGCAAGTCACCTAAGGTCACGAATCGTCCCGAACGTGTAGCCCAAATTGTGAAAATTTCAAACCGCTACTGCTTGCTTGTATGAGTAGGTAGCCATCTGAAACTTGGCATATATAAAGGTCATTAATATGTCTACATGCATGCACAATCTTATGTCAACTGATTGCATAACTTGCGAACTATAGGCCATCGAAATTTTTGTAAACAAAAGTTCGTGCGACTTTAGCTCCCAAACGGAATAAAAGCTAAAGCTGAAATAGCCTTCATTCTATTTCCCTTATTTGTGTCTACACATGTATATGTTTTGCAGAGATTCAAAGCTCTTGAGAATGGAGAAAATGAGGTGTCAATTTTGCATTGGACCCTATGGGAAAATGCATTAAACGCCTACTGCTCCGACGTTCAGCGACCGATAACATCCATCTTTACACTGTAAACGGTAATTACATAGGTACATGCCTGGGGCAAATAACAGCGCAAATAATTGTCCATGTGCAGAGTAATAAAGGAGCAAACTTTTATATATGGGCCTGCAGTGGAAGTTATTCTTAAAAGGTGACTTTCACGAATCGTTCTGAAACTGTGCTAAATTACAGATAATTCCCATATATTTCTTGGGAGAAAGTGCCCTGAAATTCTCCTTTCTCCGTTGTCGAGATATTCGAGGGCAAAGTCGTGCAGTTGTCGACTTCCAGGGGCTATAACTCGAAAACTAAAGAACGAGAATTTTTGGCACATATGGTCAATTGAATGTTTATCCCAACCCTCTCATTTGGCACTAGTTTCAGCCCGAATTGTGCAAGTCACCTAAGGTCACGAATCGTCCCGAACGTGTAGCCCAAATTGTGAAAATTTCAAACCGCTACTGCTTGCTTGTATGAGTAGGTAGCCATCTGAAACTTGGCATATATAAAGGCCATTAACATGTCTACATGCATGCACAATCTTATGTCAACTGATTGCATAACTTGCGAACTATAGGCCATCGAAATTTTTGTAAACAAAAGTTTGTGCGACTTTAGCTCCCAAACGGAATAAAAGCTAAAGCTGAAATAGCCTTCATTCTATTTCACTTATTTGTGTCTACACATGTATATGTTTTGCAGAGACTCAAAGCTCTTGAGAATGGAGAAAATGAGGTGTCAATTTTGCATTGGACCCTATGGGAAAATGCATTAAACGCCTACTGCTCCGACGTTCAGCGACCGATAACATCCATCTTTACACTGTAAACGGTAATTACATAGGTACATGCCTGGGACAAATAACAGCGCAAATAATTGTCCATGTGCAGAATAATAAAGGAGCAAACTTTTATATATGGGCCTGCAGTGGAAGTTATTCTTAAAAGGTGACTTTCACGAATCGTTCTGAAACTGTGCTAAATTACAGATAATTCCCATATATTTCTTGGGAGAAAGTGTCCTGAAATTCTCCTTTCTCCGTTGTCGAGATATTAGAGGGCAAAGTCGTGCAGTTTTCGACTTCCAGGGGCTATAACTCGAAAACTAAAGAACGAGAATTTTTGGCACATATGGTCAATTGAATGTTTATCCCAACCCTCTCATTTGGCACTAGTTTCAGCCCGAATTGTGCAAGTCACCTAAGGTCACGAATCGTCCCGAACGTGTAGCCCAAATTGTGAAAATTTCAAACCGCTACTGCTTGCTTGTATGAGTAGGTAGCCATCTGAAACTTGGCATATATAAAGGTCATTAACATGTCTACATGCATGCACAATCTTATGTCAACTGATTGCATAACTTGCGAACTATAGGCCATCGAAATTTTTGTAAACAAAAGTTTGTGCGACTTTAGCTCCCAAACGGAATAAAAGCTAAAGCTGAAATAGCCTTCATTCTATTTCACTTATTTGTGTCTACACATGTATATGTTTTGCAGAGACTCAAAGCTCTTGAGAATGGAGAAAATGAGGTGTCAATTTTGCATAGGACCCTATGGGAAAATGCATTCAACGCCTACTGCTCCGACGTTCAGCGACCGATAACATCCATCTTTACACTGTAAACGGTAATTACATAGGTACATGCCTGGGGCAAATAACAGCGCAAATAATTGTCCATGTGCAGAGTAATAAAGGAGCAAACTTTTATATATGGGCCTGCAGTGGAAGTTATTCTTAAAAGGTGACTTTCACGAATCGTTCTGAAACTGTGCTAAATTACAGATAATTCCCATATATTTCTTGGGAGAAAGTGCCCTGAAATTCTCCTTTCTCCGTTGTCGAGATATTCGAGGGCAAAGTCGTGCAGTTTTCGACTTCCAGGGGCTATAACTCGAAAACTAAAGAACGAGAATTTTTGGCACATATGGTCAATTGAATGTTTATCCCAACCCTCTCATTTGGCACTAGTTTCAGCCCGAATTGTGCAAGTCACCTAAGGTCACGAATCGTCCCGAACGTGTAGCCCAAATTGTGAAAATTTCAAACCGCTACTGCTTGCTTGTATGAGTAGGTAGCCATCTGAAACTTGGCATATATAAAGGTCATTAATATGTCTACATGCATGCACAATCTTATGTCAACTGATTGCATAACTTGCGAACTATAGGCCATCGAAATTTTTGTAAACAAAAGTTCGTGCGACTTTAGCTCCCAAACGGAATAAAAGCTAAAGCTGAAATAGCCTTCATTCTATTTCCCTTATTTGTGTCTACACATGTATATGTTTTGCAGAGACTCAAAGCTCTTGAGAATGGAGAAAATGAGGTGTCAATTTTGCATTGGACCCTATGGGAAAATGCATTAAACGCCTACTGCTCCGACGTTCAGCGACCGATAACATCCATCTTTACACTGTAAACGGTAATTACATAGGTACATGCCTGGGGCAAATAACAGCGCAAATAATTGTCCATGTGCAGAGTAATAAAGGAGCAAACTTTTATATATGGGCCTGCAGTGGAAGTTATTCTTAAAAGGTGACTTTCACGAATCGTTCTGAAACTGTGCTAAATTACAGATAATTCCCATATATTTCTTGGGAGAAAGTGCCCTGAAATTCTCCTTTCTCCGTTGTCGAGATATTCGAGGGCAAAGTCGTGCAGTTGTCGACTTCCAGGGGCTATAACTCGAAAACTAAAGAACGAGAATTTTTGGCACATATGGTCAATTGAATGTTTATCCCAACCCTCTCATTTGGCACTAGTTTCAGCCCGAATTGTGCAAGTCACCTAAGGTCACGAATCGTCCCGAACGTGTAGCCCAAATTGTGAAAATTTCAAACCGCTACTGCTTGCTTGTATGAGTAGGTAGCCATCTGAAACTTGGCATATATAAAGGCCATTAACATGTCTACATGCATGCACAATCTTATGTCAACTGATTGCATAACTTGCGAACTATAGGCCATCGAAATTTTTGTAAACAAAAGTTTGTGCGACTTTAGCTCCCAAACGGAATAAAAGCTAAAGCTGAAATAGCCTTCATTCTATTTCACTTATTTGTGTCTACACATGTATATGTTTTGCAGAGACTCAAAGCTCTTGAGAATGGAGAAAATGAGGTGTCAATTTTGCATTGGACCCTATGGGAAAATGCATTAAACGCCTACTGCTCCGACGTTCAGCGACCGATAACATCCATCTTTACACTGTAAACGGTAATTACATAGGTTCATGCCTGGGACAAATAACAGCGCAAATAATTGTCCATGTGCAGAATAATAAAGGAGCAAACTTTTATATATGGGCCTGCAGTGGAAGTTATTCTTAAAAGGTGACTTTCACGAATCGTTCTGAAACTGTGCTAAATTACAGATAATTCCCATATATTTCTTGGGAGAAAGTGTCCTGAAATTCTCCTTTCTCCGTTGTCGAGATATTAGAGGGCAAAGTCGTGCAGTTTTCGACTTCCAGGGGCTATAACTCGAAAACTAAAGAACGAGAATTTTTGGCACATATGGTCAATTGAATGTTTATCCCAACCCTCTCATTTGGCACTAGTTTCAGCCCGAATTGTGCAAGTCACCTAAGGTCACGAATCGTCCCGAACGTGTAGCCCAAATTGTGAAAATTTCAAACCGCTACTGCTTGCTTGTATGAGTAGGTAGCCATCTGAAACTTGGCATATATAAAGGTCATTAACATGTCTACATGCATGCACAATCTTATGTCAACTGATTGCATAACTTGCGAACTATAGGCCATCGAAATTTTTGTAAACAAAAGTTTGTGCGACTTTAGCTCCCAAACGGAATAAAAGCTAAAGCTGAAATAGCCTTCATTCTATTTCACTTATTTGTGTCTACACATGTATATGTTTTGCAGAGACTCAAAGCTCTTGAGAATGGAGAAAATGAGGTGTCAATTTTGCATTGGACCCTATGGGAAAATGCATTAAACGCCTACTGCTCCGACGTTCAGCGACCGATAACATCCATCTTTACACTGTAAACGGTAATTACATAGGTACATGCCTGGGGCAAATAACAGCGCAAATAATTGTCCATGTGCAGAGTAATAAAGGAGCAAACTTTTATATATGGGCCTGCAGTGGAAGTTATTCTTAAAAGGTGACTTTCACGAATCGTTCTGAAACTGTGCTAAATTACAGATAATTCCCATATATTTCTTGGGAGAAAGTGACCTGAAATTCTCCTTTCTCCGTTGTCGAGATATTCGAGGGCAAAGTCGTGCAGTTTTCGACTTCCAGGGGCTATAACTCGAAAACTAAAGAACGAGAATTTTTGGCACATATGGTCAATTGAATGTTTATCCCAACCCTCTCATTTGGCACTAGTTTCAGCCCGAATTGTGCAAGTCACCTAAGGTCACGAATCGTCCCGAACGTGTAGCCCAAATTGTGAAAATTTCAAACCGCTACTGCTTGCTTGTATGAGTAGGTAGCCATCTGAAACTTGGCATATATAAAGGTCATTAACATGTCTACATGCATGCACAATCTTATGTCAACTGATTGCATAACTTGCGAACTATAGGCCATCGAAATTTTTGTAAACAAAAGTTTGTGCGACTTTATCTCCCAAACGGAATAAAAGCTAAAGCTGAAATAGCCTTCATTCTATTTCACTTATTTGTGTCTACACATGTATATGTTTTGCAGAGACTCAAAACTCTTGAGAATGGAGAAAATGAGGTGTCAATTTTGCATTGGACCCTATGGGAAAATGCATTAAACGCCTACTGCTCCGACGTTCAGCGACCGATAACATCCATCTTTACACTGTAAACGGTAATTACATAGGTACATGCCTGGGGCAAATAACAGCGCAAATAATTGTCCATGTGCAGAGTAATAAAGGAGCAAACTTTTTATATATGGGCCTGCAGTGGAAGTTATTCTTAAAAGGTGACTTTCACGAATCGTTCTGAAACTGTGCTAAATTACAGATAATTCCCATATATTTCTTGGGAAAAAAGTGCCCTGAAATTCTCCTTTCTCCGTTGTCGAGATATTCGAGGGCAAAGTCGTGCAGTTTTCGACTTCCAGGGGCTATAACTCGAAAACTAAAGAACGAGAATTTTTGGCACATATGGTCAATTGAATGTTTATCCCAACCCTCTCATTTGGCACTAGTTTCAGCCCGAATTGTGCAAGTCACCTAAGGTCACGAATCGTCCCGAACGTGTAGCCCAAATTGTGAAAATTTCAAACCGCTACTGCTTGCTTGTATGAGTAGGTAGCCATCTGAAACTTGGCATATATAAAGGTCATTAACATGTCTACATGCATGCACAATCTTATGTCAACTGATTGCATAACTTGCGAACTATAGGCCATCGAAATTTTTGTAAACAAAAGTTTGTGCGACATTAGCTCCCAAACGGAATAAAAGCTAAAGCTGAAATAGCCTTCATTCTATTTCACTTATTTGTGTCTACACATGTATATGTTTTGCAGAGACTCAAAGCTCTTGAGAATGGAGAAAATGAGGTGTCAATTTTGCATTGGACCCTATGGGAAAATGCATTAAACGCCTACTGCTCCGACGTCCAGCGACCGATAACATCCATCTTACACTGTAAACGGTAATTACATAGATACATGCCTGGGGCAAATAACAGCGCAAATAATTGTCCATGTGCAGAATATTAAAGGAGCAAACTTTTATATATGGGCCTGCAGTGGAAGTTATTCTTAAAAGGTGATTTTCACGAATCGTTCTGAAACTGTGCTAAATTACAGATAATTCCCATATATTTCTTGGGAGAAAGTGCCCTGTAATTCTCCTTTCTCCGTTGTCGAGATATTCGAGGGCAAAGTCGTGCAGTTTTCGACTTCCAGGGGCTATAACTCGAAAACTAAAGAACGAGAATTTTTGGCACATATGGTCAATTGAATGTTTATCCCAACCCTCTCATTTGGCACCAGTTTCAGCCCGAATTGTGCAAGTCACCTAAGGTCACGAATCGTCCCGAACGTGTAGCCCAAATTGTGAAAATTTCAAACCGCTACTGCTTGCTTGTATGAGTAGTTAGCCATCTGAAACTTGGCATATATAAAGGTCATTAACATGTCTACATGCATGCACAATCTTATGTCAACTGATTGCATAACTTGCGAACTATAGGCCATCGAAATTTTTGTAAACAAAAGTTTGTGCGACTTTAGCTCCCAAACGGAATAAAAGCTAAAGCTGAAATAGCCTTCATTCTATTTCACTTATTTGTGTCTACACATGTATATGTTTTGCAGAGACTCAAAGCTCTTGAGAATGGAGAAAATGAGGTGTCAATTTTGCATTGGACCCTATGGGAAAATGCATTAAACGCCTACTGCTCCGACGTTCAGCGACCGATAACATCCATCTTTACACTGTAAACGGTAATTACATAGGTACATGCCTGGGGCAAATAACAGCGCAAATAATTGTCCATGTGCAGAGTAATAAAGGAGCAAACTTTTTTATATGGGCCTGCAGTGGAAGTTATTCTTAAAAGGTGACTTTCACGAATCGTTCTGAAACTGTGCTAAATTACAGATAATTCCCATATATTTCTTGGGAGAAAGTGCCCTGAAATTCTTCTTTCTCCGTTGTCGAGATATTCGAGGGCAAAGTCGTGCAGTTTTCGACTTCCAGGGGCTATAACTCGAAAACTAAAGAACGAGAATTTTTGGCACATATGGTCAATTGAATGTTTATCCCAACCCTCTCATTTGGCACTAGTTTCAGCCCGAATTGTGCAAGTCACCTAAGGTCACGAATCGTCCCGAACGTGTAGCCCAAATTGTGAAAATTTCAAACCGCTACTGCTTGCTTGTATGAGTAGGTAGCCATCTGAAACTTGGCATATATAAAGGTCATTAACATGTCTACATGCATGCACAATCTTATGTCAACTGATTGCATAACTTGCGAACTATAGGCCATCGAATTTTTTGTAAACAAAAGTTTGTGCGACTTTAGCTCCCAAACGGAATAAAAGCTAAAGCTGAAATAGCCTTCATTCTATTTCACTTATTTGTGTCTACACATGTATATGTTTTGCAGAGACTCAAAGCTCTTGAGAATGGAGAAAATGAGGTGTCAATTTTGCATTGGACCCTATGGGAAAATGCATTAAACGCCTACTGCTCCGACGTTCAGCGACCGATAACATCCATCTTTACACTGTAAACGGTAATTACATAGGTACATGCCTGGGGCAAATAACAGCGCAAATAATTGTCCATGTGCAGAGTAATAAAGGAGCAAACTTTTATATATGGGCCTGCAGTGGAAGTTATTCTTAAAAGGTGACTTTCACGAATCGTTCTGAAACTGTGCTAAATTACAGATAATTCCCATATATTTCTTGGGAAAAAAGTGCCCTGAAATTCTCCTTTCTCCGTTGTCGAGATATTCGAGGGCAAAGTCGTGCAGTTTTCGACTTCCAGGGGCTATAACTCGAAAACTAAAGAACGAGAATTTTTGGCACATATGGTCAATTGAATGTTTATCCCAACCCTCTCATTTGGCACTAGTTTCAGCCCGAATTGTGCAAGTCACCTAAGGTCACGAATCGTCCCGAACGTGTAGCCCAAATTGTGAAAATTTCAAACCGCTACTGCTTGCTTGTATGAGTAGGTAGCCATCTGAAACTTGGCATATATAAAAGTCATTAACATGTCTACATGCATGCACAATCTTATGTCAACTGATTGCATAACTTGCGAACTATAGGCCATCGAAATTTTTGTAAACAAAAGTTTGTGCGACATTAGCTCCCAAACGGAATAAAAGCTAAAGCTGAAATAGCCTTCATTCTATTTCACTTATTTGTGTCTACACATGTATATGTTTTGCAGAGACTCAAAGCTCTTGAGAATGGAGAAAATGAGGTGTCAATTTTGCATTGGACCCTATGGGAAAATGCATTAAACGCCTACTGCTCCGACGTTCAGCGACCGATAACATCCATCTTTACACTGTAAACGGTAATTACATAGATACATGCCTGGGGCAAATAACAGCGCAAATAATTGTCCACGTGCAGAATAATAAAGGAGCAAACTTTTATATATGGGCCTGCAGTGGAAGTTATTCTTAAAAGGTGATTTTCACGAATCGTTCTGAAACTGTGCTAAATTACAGATAATTCCCATATATTTCTTGGGAGAAAGTGCCCTGTAATTCTCCTTTCTCCGTTGTCGAGATATTCGAGGGCAAAGTCGTGCAGTTTTCGACTTCCAGGGGCTATAACTCGAAAACTAAAGAACGAGAATTTTTGGCACATATGGTCAATTGAATGTTTATCCCAACCCTCTCATTTGGCACCAGTTTCAGCCCGAATTGTGCAAGTCACCTAAGGTCACGAATCGTCCCGAACGTGTAGCCCAAATTGTGAAAATTTCAAACCGCTACTGCTTGCTTGTATGAGTAGTTAGCCATCTGAAACTTGGCATATATAAAGGTCATTAACATGTCTACATGCATGCACAATCTTATGTCAACTGATTGCATAACTTGCGAACTATAGGCCATCGAAATTTTTGTAAACAAAAGTTTGTGCGACTTTAGCTCCCAAACGGAATAAAAGCTAAAGCTGAAATAGCCTTCATTCTATTTCACTTATTTGTGTCTACACATGTATATGTTTTGCAGAGACTCAAAGCTCTTGAGAATGGAGAAAATGAGGTGTCAATTTTGCATTGGACCCTATGGGAAAATGCATTAAACGCCTACTGCTCCGACGTTCAGCGACCGATAACATCCATCTTTACACTGTAAACGGTAATTACATAGGTACATGCCTGGGGCAAATAACAGCGCAAATAATTGTCCATGTGCAGAGTAATAAAGGAGCAAACTTTTATATATGGGCCTGCAGTGGAAGTTATTCTTAAAAGGTGACTTTCACGAATCGTTCTGAAACTGTGCTAAATTACAGATAATTCCCATATATTTCTTGGGAGAAAGTGCCCTGAAATTCTTCTTTCTCCGTTGTCGAGATATTCGAGGGCAAAGTCGTGCAGTTTTCGACTTCCAGGGGCTATAACTCGAAAACTAAAGAACGAGAATTTTTGGCACATATGGTCAATTGAATGTTTATCCCAACCCTCTCATTTGGCACTAGTTTCAGCCCGAATTGTGCAAGTCACCTAAGGTCACGAATCGTCCCGAACGTGTAGCCCAAATTGTGAAAATTTCAAACCGCTACTGCTTGCTTGTATGAGTAGGTAGCCATCTGAAACTTGGCATATATAAAGGTCATTAACATGTCTACATGCATGCACAATCTTATGTCAACTGATTGCATAACTTGCGAACTATAGGCCATCGAAATTTTTGTAAACAAAAGTTTGTGCGACTTTAGCTCCCAAACGGAATAAAAGCTAAAGCTGAAATAGCCTTCATTCTATTTCACTTATTTGTGTCTACACATGTATATGTTTTGCAGAGACTCAAAGCTCTTGAGAATGGAGAAAATGAGGTGTCAATTTTGCATTGGACCCTATGGGAAAATGCATTAAACGCCTACTGCTCCGACGTTCAGCGACCGATAACATCCATCTTTACACTGTAAACGGTAATTACATAGGTTCATGCCTGGGGCAAATAACAGCGCAAATAATTGTCCATGTGCAGAGTAATAAAGGAGCAAACTTTTATATATGGGCCTGCAGTGGAAGTTATTCTTGAAAGGTGACTTTCACGAATCGTTCTGAAACTGTGCTAAATTACAGATAATTCCCATATATTTCTTGGGAGAAAGTGCCCTGAAATTCTCCTTTCTCCGTTGTCGAGATATTCGAGGGCAAAGTCGTGCAGTTTTCGACTTCCAGGGGCTATAACTCGAAAACTAAAGAACGAGAATTTTTGGCACATATGGTCAATTGAATGTTTATCCCAACCCTCTCATTTGGCAATGGTTTCAGCCCGAATTGTGCAAGTCACCTAAGGTCACGAATCGTCCCGAACGTGTAGCCCAAATTGTGAAAATTTCAAACCGCTACTGCTTGCTTGTATGAGTAGGTAGCCATCTGAAACTTGGCATATATAAAGGTCATTAACATGTCTACATGCATGCACAATCTTATGTCAACTGATTGCATAACTTGCGAACTATAGGCCATCGAATTTTGTGTAAACAAAAGTTTGTGCGACTTTAGCTTCCAAACGGAATAAAAGCTAAAGCTGAAATAGCCTTCATTCTATTTCACTTATTTGTGTCTACACATGTATATGTTTTGCAGAGACTCAAAGCTCTTGAGAATGGAGAAAATGAGGTGTCAATTTTGCATTGGACCCTATGGGAAAATGCATTAAACGCCTACTACTCCGACGTTTAGCGACCGATAACATCCATCTTTACACTGTAAACGGTAATTACATAGGTACATGCCTGGGGCAAATAACAGCGCAAATAATTGTCCATGTGCAGAGTAATAAAGGAGCAAACTTTTATATATGCGCCTGCAGTGGAAGTTATTCTTAAAAGGTGACTTTCACGAATCGTTCTGAAACTGTGCTAAATTACAGATAATTCCCATATATTTCTTGGGAGAAAGTGCCCTGAAATTCTCCTTTCTCCGTTGTCGAGATATTCGAGGGCAAAGTCGTGCAGTTTTCGACTTCCAGGGGCTATAACTCGAAAACTAAAGAACGAGAATTTTTGGCACATATGGTCAATTGAATGTTTATCCCAACCCTCTCATTTGGCACTAGTTTTAGCCCGAATTGTGCAAGTCACCTAAGGTCACGAATCGTCCCGAACGTGTAGCCCAAATTGTGAAAATTTCAAACCGCTACTGCTTGCTTGTATGAGTAGGTAGCCATCTGAAACTTGGCATATATAAAGGTCATTAACATGTCTACATGCATGCACAATCTTATGTCAACTGATTGCATAACTTGCGAACTATAGGCCATCGAAATTTTTGTAAACAAAAGTTTGTGCGACTTTAGCTCCCAAACGGAATAAAAGCTAAAGCTGAAATAGCCTTCATTCTATTTCACTTATTTGTGTCTACACATGTATATGTTTTGCAGAGACTCAAAGCTCTTGAGAATGGAGAAAATGAGGTGTCAATTTTGCATTGGACCCTATGGGAAAATGCATTAAACGCCTACTGCTCCGACGTTCAGCGACCGATAACATCCATCTTTACACTGTAAACGGTAATTACATAGGTACATGCCTGGGGCAAATAACAGCGCAAATAATTGTCCATGTGCAGAGTAATAAAGGAGCAAACTTTTATATATGGGCCTGCAGTGGAAGTTATTCTTAAAAGGTGACTTTCACGAATCGTTCTGAAACTGTGCTAAATTACAGATAATTCCCATATATTTCTTGGGAGAAAGTGCCCTGAAATTCTCCTTTCTCCGTTGTCGAGATATTCGAGGGCAAAGTCGTGCAGTTTTCGACTTCCAGGGGCTATAACTCGAAAACTAAAGAACGAGAATTTTTGGCACATATGGTCAATTGAATGTTTATCCCAACCCTCTCATTTGGCACTAGTTTCAGCCCGAATTGTGCAAGTCACCTAAGGTCACGAATCGTCCCGAACGTGTAGCCCAAATTGTGAAAATTTCAAACCGCTACTGCTTGCTTGTATGAGTAGTTAGCCATCTGAAACTTGGCATATATAAAGGTCATTAACATGTCTACATGCATGCACCATCTTATGTCAACTGATTGCATAACTTGCGAACTATAGGCCATCGAAATTTTTGTAAACAAAAGTTTGTGCGACTTTAGCTCCCAAACGGAATAAAAGCTAAAGCTGAAATAGCCTTCATTCTATTTCACTTATTTGTCTATACACATGTATATGTTTTGCAGAGACTCAAAGCTCTTGAGAATGGAGAAAATGAGGTGTCAATTTTGCATTGGACCCTATGGGAAAATGCATTAAACGCCTACTGCTCCGACGTTCAGCGACCGATAACATCCATCTTTACACTGTAAACGGTAATTACATAGGTACATGCCTGGGGCAAATAACAGCGCAAATAATTGTCCATGTGCAGAGTAACTTTTATATATATGGGCCTGCAGTGGAAGTTATTCTTAAAAGGTGACTTTCACGAATCGTTCTGAAACTGTGCTAAATTACAGATAATTCCCATATATTTCTTGGGAGAAAGTGCCCTGAAATTCTCCTTTCTCCGTTGTCGAGATATTCGAGGGCAAAGTCGTGCAGTTTTCGACTTCCAGGGGCTATAACTCGAACACTAAAGAACGAGAATTTTTGGCACATATGGTCAATTGAATGTTTATCCCACCCCTCTCATTTGGCACTAGTTTCAGCCCGAATTGTGCAAGTCACCTAAGGTCACGAATCGTCCCGAACGTGTAGCCCAAATTGTGAAAATTTCAAACCGCTACTGCTTGCTTGTATGAGTAGGTAGCCATCTGAAACTTGGCATATATAAAGGTCATTAACATGTCTACATGCATGCACAATCTTATGTCAACTGATTGCATAACTTGCGAACTATAGGCCATCGAAATTTTTGTAAACAAAAGTTTGTGCGACTTTAGCTCCCAAACGGAATAAAAACTAAAGCTGAAATAGCCTTCATTCTATTTCACTTATTTGTGTCTACACATGTATATGTTTTGCAGAGACTCAAAGCTCTTGAGAATGGAGAAAATGAGGTGTCAATTTTGCATTGGACCCTATGGGAAAATGCATTAAACGCCTACTGCTCCGACGTTCAGCGACCGATAACATCCATCTTTACACTGTAAACGGTAATTACATAGGTACATGCCTGGGACAAATAACAGCGCAAATAATTGTCCATGTGCAGAATAATAAAGGAGCAAACTTTTATATATGGGCCTGCAGTGGAAGTTATTCTTAAAAGGTGACTTTCACGAATCGTTCTGAAACTGTGCTAAATTACAGATAATTCCCATATATTTCTTGGGAGAAAGTGCCCTGAAATTCTCCTTTCTCCGTTGTCGAGATATTCGAGGGCAAAGTCGTGCAGTTTTCGACTTCCAGGGGCTATAACTCGAAAACTAAAGAACGAGAATTTTTGGCACATATGGTCAATTGAATGTTTATCCCAACCCTCTCATTTGGCACTAGTTTCAGCCCGAATTGTGCAAGTCACCTAAGGTCACGAATCGTCCCGAACGTGTAGCCCAAATTGTGAAAATTTCAAACCGCTACTGCTTGCTTGTATGAGTAGGTAGCCATCTGAAACTTGGCATATATAAAGGTCATTAACATGTCTACATGCATGCACAATCTTATGTCAACTGATTGCATAACTTGCGAACTATAGGCCATCGAAATTTTTGTAAACAAAAGTTTGTGCGACTTTAGCTCCCAAACGGAATAAAAACTAAAGCTGAAATAGCCTTCATTCTATTTCACTTATTTGTGTCTACACATGTATATGTTTTGCAGAGACTCAAAGCTCTTGAGAATGGAGAAAATGAGGTGTCAATTTTGCATTGGACCCTATGGGAAAATGCATTAAACGCCTACTGCTCCGACGTTCAGCGACCGATAACATCCATCTTTACACTGTAAACGGTAATTACATAGATACATGCCTGGGGCAAATAACAGCGCAAATAATTGTCCATGTGCAGAGTAATAAAGGAGCAAACTTTCATATATGGGCCTGCAGTGGAAGTTATTCTTAAAAGGTGACTTTCACGAATCGTTCTGAAACTGTGCTAAATTACAGATAATTCCCATATATTTCTTGGGAGAAAGTGCCCTGAAATTCTCCTTTCTCCGTTGTCGAGATATTCGAGGGCAAGGTCGTGCAGTTCTCGACTTCCAGGGGCTATAACTCGAAAACTAAAGAACGAGAATTTTTGGCACATATGGTCAATTGAATGTTTATCCCAACCCTCTCATTTGGCACTAGTTTCAGCCCGAATTGTGCAAGTCACCTAAGGTCACGAATCGTCCCGAACGTGTAGCCCAAATTGTGAAAATTTCAAACCGCTACTGCTTGCTTGTATGAGTAGGTAGCCATCTGAAACTTGGCATATATAAAGGTCATTAACATGTCTACATGCATGCACAATCTTATGTCAACTGATTGCATAACTTGCGAACTATAGGCCATCGAAATTTTTGTAAACAAAAGTTTGTGCGACTTTAGCTCCCAAACGGAATAAAAACTAAAGCTGAAATAGCCTTCATTCTATTTCACTTATTTGTGTCTACACATGTATATGTTTTGCAGAGACTCAAAGCTCTTGAGAATGGAGAAAATGAGGTGTCAATTTTGCATTGGACCCTATGGGAAAATGCATTAAACGCCTACTGCTCCGACGTTCAGCGACCGATAACATCCATCTTTACACTGTAAACGGTAATTACATAGATACATGCCTGGGGCAAATAACAGCGCAAATAATTGTCCATGTGCAGAGTAATAAAGGAGCAAACTTTTATATATGGGCCTGCAGTGGAAGTTATTCTTAAAAGGTGACTTTCACGAATCGTTCTGAAACTGTGCTAAATTACAGATAATTCCCATATATTTCTTGGGAGAAAGTGCCCTGAAATTCTCCTTTCTCCGTTGTCGAGATATTCGAGGGCAAAGTCGTGCAGTTTTCGACTTCCAGGGGCTATAACTCGAAAACTAAAGAACGAGAATTTTTGGCACATATGGTCAATTGAATGTTTATCCCAACCCTCTCATTTGGCACTAGTTTCAGCCCGAATTGTGCAAGTCACCTAAGGTCACGAATCGTCCCGAACGTGTAGCCCAAATTGTGAAAATTTCAAACCGCTACTGCTTGCTTGTATGAGTAGGTAGCCATCTGAAACTTGGCATATATAAAGGTCATTAACATGTCTACATGCATGCACAATCTTATGTCAACTGATTGCATAACTTGCGAACTATAGGCCATCGAAATTTTTGTAAACAAAAGTTTGTGCGACTTTAGCTCCCAAACGGAATAAAAGCTAAAGCTGAAATAGCCTTCATTCTATTTCACTTATTTGTGTCTACACATGTATATGTTTTGCAGAGACTCAAAGCTCTTGAGAATGGAGAAAATGAGGTGTCAATTTTGCATTGGACCCTATGGGAAAATGCATTAAACGCCTACTGCTCCGACGTTCAGCGACCGATAACATCCATCTTTACACTGTAAACGGTAATTACATAGGTACATGCCTGGGGGAAATAACAGCGCAAATAAATGTCCATGTGCAGAGTAATAAAGGAGCAAACTTTTATATATGGGCCTGCAGTGGAAGTTATTCTTAAAAGGTGACTTTCACGAATCGTTCTGAAACTGTGCTAAATTACATATAATTCCCATATATTTCTTGGGAGAAAGTGCCCTGAAATTCTCCTTTCTCCGTTGTCGAGATATTCGAGGGCAAAGTCGTGCAGTTTTCAACTTCCAGGGGCTATAACTCGAAAACTAAAGAACGAGAATTTTTGGCACATATGGTCAATTGAATGTTTATCCCAACCCTCTCATTTGGCACTAGTTTCAGCCCGAATTGTGCAAGTCACCTAAGGTCACGAATCGTCCCGAACGTGTAGCCCAAATTGTGAAAATTTCAAACCGCTACTGCTTGCTTGTATGAGTAGGTAGCCATCTGAAACTTGGCATATATAAAGGTCATTAACATGTCTACATGCATGCACAATCTTATGTCAACTGATTGCATAACTTGCGAACTATAGGCCATCGAAATTTTTGTAAACAAAAGTTTGTGCGACTTTAGCTCCCAAACGGAATAAAAGCTAAAGCTGAAATAGCCTTCATTCTATTTCACTTATTTGTGTCTACACATGTATATGTTTTGCAGAGACTCAAAGCTCTTGAGAATGGAGAAAATGAGGTGTCAATTTTGCATTGGACCCTATGGGAAAATGCATTAAACGCCTACTGCTCCGACGTTCAGCGACCGATAACATCCATCTTTACACTGTAAACGGTAATTACATAGGTACATGCCTGGGACAAATAACAGAGCAAATAATTGTCCATGTGCAGAATAATAAAGGAGCAAACTTTTATATATGGGCCTGCAGTGGAAGTTATTCTTAAAAGGTGACTTTCACGAATCGTTCTGAAACTGTGCTAAATTACAGATAATTCCCATATATTTCTTGGGAGAAAGTGCCCTGAAATTCTCCTTTCTCCGTTGTCGAGATATTCGAGGGCAAAGTCGTGCAGTTTTCGACTTCCAGGGGCTATAACTCGAACACTAAAGAACGAGAATTTTTGGCACATATGGTCAATTGAATGTTTATCCAACCCCTCTCATTTGGCACTAGTTTCAGCCCGAATTGTGCAAGTCACCTAAGGTCACGAATCGTCCCGAACGTGTAGCCCAAATTGTGAAAATTTCAAACCGCTACTGCTTGCTTGTATGAGTAGGTAGCCATCTGAAACTTGGCATATATAAAGGTCATTAACATGTCTACATGCATGCACAATCTTATGTCAACTGATTGCATAACTTGCGAACTATAGGCCATCGAAATTTTTGTAAACAAAAGTTTGTGCGACTTTAGCTCCCAAACGGAATAAAAGCTAAAGCTGAAATAGCCTTCATTCTATTTCACTTATTTGTGTCTACACATGTATATGTTTTGCAGAGACTCAAAGCTCTTGAGAATGGAGAAAATGAGGTGTCAATTTTGCATTGGACCCTATGGGAAAATGCATTAAACGCCTACTGCTCCGACGTTCAGCGACCGATAACATCCATCTTTACACTGTAAACGGTAATTACATAGGTACATGCCTGGGACAAATAACAGCGCAAATAATTGTCCATGTGCAGAATAATAAAGGAGCAAACTTTTATATATGGGCCTGCAGTGGAAGTTATTCTTAAAAGGTGACTTTCACGAATCGTTCTGAAACTGTGCTAAATTACAGATAATTCCCATATATTTCTTGGGAGAAAGTGCCCTGAAATTCTCCTTTCTCCGTTGTCGAGATATTCGAGGGCAAAGTCGTGCAGTTTTCGACTTCCAGGGGCTATAACTCGAAAACTAAAGAACGAGAATTTTTGGCACATATGGTCAATTGAATGTTTATCCCAACCCTCTCATTTGGCACTAGTTTCAGCCCGAATTGTGCAAGTCACCTAAGGTCACGAATCGTCCCGAACGTGTAGCCCAAATTGTGAAAATTTCAAACCGCTACTGCTTGCTTGTATGAGTAGGTAGCCATCTGAAACTTGGCATATATAAAGGTCATTAACATGTCTACATGCATGCACAATCTTATGTCAACTGATTGCATAACTTGCGAACTATAGGCCATCGAAATTTTTGTAAACAAAAGTTTGTGCGACTTTAGCTCCCAAACGGAATAAAAACTAAAGCTGAAATAGCCTTCATTCTATTTCACTTATTTGTGTCTACACATGTATATGTTTTGCAGAGACTCAAAGCTCTTGAGAATGGAGAAAATGAGGTGTCAATTTTGCATTGGACCCTATGGGAAAATGCATTAAACGCCTACTGCTCCGACGTTCAGCGACCGATAACATCCATCTTTACACTGTAAACGGTAATTACATAGATACATGCCTGGGGCAAATAACAGCGCAAATAATTGTCCATGTGCAGAGTAATAAAGGAGCAAACTTTCATATATGGGCCTGCAGTGGAAGTTATTCTTAAAAGGTGACTTTCACGAATCGTTCTGAAACTGTGCTAAATTACAGATAATTCCCATATATTTCTTGGGAGAAAGTGCCCTGAAATTCTCCTTTCTCCGTTGTCGAGATATTCGAGGGCAAGGTCGTGCAGTTCTCGACTTCCAGGGGCTATAACTCGAAAACTAAAGAACGAGAATTTTTGGCACATATGGTCAATTGAATGTTTATCCCAACCCTCTCATTTGGCACTAGTTTCAGCCCGAATTGTGCAAGTCACCTAAGGTCACGAATCGTCCCGAACGTGTAGCCCAAATTGTGAAAATTTCAAACCGCTACTGCTTGCTTGTATGAGTAGGTAGCCATCTGAAACTTGGCATATATAAAGGTCATTAACATGTCTACATGCATGCACAATCTTATGTCAACTGATTGCATAACTTGCGAACTATAGGCCATCGAAATTTTTGTAAACAAAAGTTTGTGCGACTTTAGCTCCCAAACGGAATAAAAACTAAAGCTGAAATAGCCTTCATTCTATTTCACTTATTTGTGTCTACACATGTATATGTTTTGCAGAGACTCAAAGCTCTTGAGAATGGAGAAAATGAGGTGTCAATTTTGCATTGGACCCTATGGGAAAATGCATTAAACGCCTACTGCTCCGACGTTCAGCGACCGATAACATCCATCTTTACACTGTAAACGGTAATTACATAGGTACATGCCTGGGGCAAATAACAGCGCAAATAATTGTCCATGTGCAGAGTAATAAAGGAGCAAACTTTTATATATGGGCCTGCAGTGGAAGTTATTCTTAAAAGGTGACTTTCACGAATCGTTCTGAAACTGTGCTAAATTACAGATAATTCCCATATATTTCTTGGGAGAAAGTGCCCTGAAATTCTCCTTTCTCCGTTGTCGAGATATTCGAGGGCAAAGTCGTGCAGTTTTCGACTTCCAGGGGCTATAACTCGAAAACTAAAGAACGAGAATTTTTGGCACATATGGTCAATTGAATGTTTATCCCAACCCTCTCATTTGGCACTAGTTTCAGCCCGAATTGTGCAAGTCACCTAAGGTCACGAATCGTCCCGAACGTGTAGCCCAAATTGTGAAAATTTCAAACCGCTACTGCTTGCTTGTATGAGTAGGTAGCCATCTGAAACTTGGCATATATAAAGGTCATTAACATGTCTACATGCATGCACAATCTTATGTCAACTGATTGCATAACTTGCGAACTATAGGCCATCGAAATTTTTGTAAACAAAAGTTTGTGCGACTTTAGCTCCCAAACGGAATAAAAGCTAAAGCTGAAATAGCCTTCATTCTATTTCACTTATTTGTGTCTACACATGTATATGTTTTGCAGAGACTCAAAGCTCTTGAGAATGGAGAAAATGAGGTGTCAATTTTGCATTGGACCCTATGGGAAAATGCATTAAACGCCTACTGCTCCGACGTTCAGCGACCGATAACATCCATCTTTACACTGTAAACGGTAATTACATAGGTACATGCCTGGGGCAAATAACAGCGCAAATAATTGTCCATGTGCAGAGTAATAAAGGAGCAAACTTTTATATATGGGCCTGCAGTGGAAGTTATTCTTAAAAGGTGACTTTCACGAATCGTTCTGAAACTGTGCTAAATTACAGATAATTCCCATATATTTCTTGGGAGAAAGTGCCCTGAAATTCTCCTTTCTCCGTTGTCGAGATATTCGAGGGCAAAGTCGTGCAGTTTTCGACTTCCAGGGGCTATAACTCGAAAACTAAAGAACGAGAATTTTTGGCACATATGGTCAATTGAATGTTTATCCCAACCCTCTCATTTGGCACTAGTTTCAGCCCGAATTGTGCAAGTCACCTAAGGTCACGAATCGTCCCGAACGTGTAGCCCAAATTGTGAAAATTTCAAACCGCTACTGCTTGCTTGTATGAGTAGGTAGCCATCTGAAACTTGGCATATATAAAGGTCATTAACATGTCTACATGCATGCACAATCTTATGTCAACTGATTGCATAACTTGCGAACTATAGGCCATCGAAATTTTTGTAAACAAAAGTTTGTGCGACTTTAGCTCCCAAACGGAATAAAAGCTAAAGCTGAAATAGCCTTCATTCTATTTCACTTATTTGTGTCTACACATGTATATGTTTTGCAGAGACTCAAAGCTCTTGAGAATGGAGAAAATGAGGTGTCAATTTTGCATTGGACCCTATGGGAAAATGCATTAAACGCCTACTGCTCCGACGTTCAGCGACCGATAACATCCATCTTTACACTGTAAACGGTAATTACATAGGTACATGCCTGGGGCAAATAACAGCGCAAATAATTGTCCATGTGCAGAGTAATAAAGGAGCAAACTTTTATATATGGGCCTGCAGTGGAAGTTATTCTTAAAAGGTGACTTTCACGAATCGTTCTGAAACTGTGCTAAATTACAGATAATTCCCATATATTTCTTGGGAGAAAGTGCCCTGAAATTCTCCTTTCTCCGTTGTCGAGATATTCGAGGGCAAAGTCGTGCAGTTTTCGACTTCCAGGGGCTATAACTCGAAAACTAAAGAACGAGAATTTTTGGCACATATGGTCAATTGAATGTTTATCCCAACCCTCTCATTTGGCACTAGTTTCAGCCCGAATTGTGCAAGTCACCTAAGGTCACGAATCGTCCCGAACGTGTAGCCCAAATTGTGAAAATTTCAAACCGCTACTGCTTGCTTGTATGAGTAGGTAGCCATCTGAAACTTGGCATATATAAAGGTCATTAACATGTCTACATGCATGCACAATCTTATGTCAACTGATTGCATAACTTGCGAACTATAGGCCATCGAAATTTTTGTAAACAAAAGTTTGTGCGACTTTAGCTCCCAAACGGAATAAAAACTAAAGCTGAAATAGCCTTCATTCTATTTCACTTATTTGTGTCTACACATGTATATGTTTTGCAAAGACTCAAAGCTCTTGAGAATGGAGAAAATGAGGTGTCAATTTTGCATTGGACCCTATGGGAAAATGCATTAAACGCCTACTGCTCCGACGTTCAGCGACCGATAACATCCATCTTTACACTGTAAACGGTAATTACATAGATACATGCCTGGGGCAAATAACAGCGCAAATAATTGTCCATGTGCAGAGTAATAAAGGAGCAAACTTTTATATATGGGCCTGCAGTGGAAGTTATTCTTAAAAGGTGACTTTCACGAATCGTTCTGAAACTGTGCTAAATTACAGATAATTCCCATATATTTCTTGGGAGAAAGTGCCCTGAAATTCTCCTTTCTCCGTTGTCGAGATATTCGAGGGCAAAGTCGTGCAGTTTTCGACTTCCAGGGGCTATAACTCGAAAACTAAAGAACGAGAATTTTTGGCACATATGGTCAATTGAATGTTTATCCCTACCCTCTCATTTGGCACTAGTTTCAGCCCGAATTGTGCAAGTCACCTAAGGTCACGAATCGTCCCGAACGTGTAGCCCAAATTGTGAAAATTTCAAACCGCTACTGCTTGCTTGTATGAGTAGGTAGCCATCTGAAACTTGGCATATATAAAGGTCATTAACATGTCTACATGCATGCACAATCTTATGTCAACTGATTGCATAACTTGCGAACTATAGGCCATCGAAATTTTTGTAAACAAAAGTTTGTGCGACTTTAGCTCCCAAACGGAATAAAAGCTAAAGCTGAAATAGCCTTCATTCTATTTCACTTATTTGTGTCTACACATGTATATGTTTTGCAGAGACTCAAAGCTCTTGAGAATGGAGAAAATGAGGTGTCAATTTTGCATTGGACCCTATGGGAAAATGCATTAAACGCCTACTGCTCCGACGTTCAGCGACCGATAACATCCATCTTTACACTGTAAACGGTAATTACATAGGTACATGCCTGGGGCAAATAACAGCGCAAATAATTGTCCATGTGCAGAGTAATAAAGGAGCAAACTTTTATATATGGGCCTGCAGTGGAAGTTATTCTTAAAAGGTGACTTTCACGAATCGTTCTGAAACTGTGCTAAATTACAGATAATTCCCATATATTTCTTGGGAGAAAGTGCCCTGAAATTCTCCTTTCTCCGTTGTCGAGATATTCGAGGGCAAAGTCGTGCAGTTTTCGACTTCCAGGGGCTATAACTCGAAAACTAAAAAACGAGAATTTTTGGCACATATGGTCAATTGAATGTTTATCCCAACCCTCTCATTTGGCACTAGTTTCAGCCCGAATTGTGCAAGTCACCTAAGGTCACGAATCGTCCCGAACGTGTAGCCCAAATTGTGAAAATTTCAAACCGCTACTGCTTGCTTGTATGAGTAGGTAGCCATCTGAAACTTGGCATATATAAAGGTCATTAACATGTCTACATGCATGCACAATCTTATGTCAACTGATTGCATAACTTGCGAACTATAGGCCATCGAAATTTTTGTAAACAAAAGTTTGTGCGACTTTAGCTCCCAAACGGAATAAAAGCTAAAGCTGAAATAGCCTTCATTCTATTTCACTTATTTGTGTCTACACATGTATATGTTTTGCAGAGACTCAAAGCTCTTGAGAATGGAGAAAATGAGGTGTCAATTTTGCATTGGACCCTATGGGAAAATGCATTAAACGCCTACTGCTCCGACGTTCAGCGACCGATAACATCCATCTTTACACTGTAAACGGTAATTACATAGGTACATGCCTGGGGCAAATAACTGCGCAAATAATTGTCCATGTGCAGAGTAATAAAGGAGCAAACTTTTATATATGGGCCTGCAGTGGAAGTTATTCTTAAAAGGTGACTTTCACGAATCGTTCTGAAACTGTGCTAAATTACAGATAATTCCCATATATTTCTTGGGAGAAAGTGCCCTGAAATTCTCCTTTCTCCGTTGTCGAGATATTCGAGGGCAAAGTCGTGCAGTTTTCGACTTCCAGGGGCTATAACTCGAAAACTAAAGAACGAGAATTTTTGGAACATATGGTCATTTGAATGTTTATCCCAACCCTCTCATTTGGCACTAGTTTCAGCCCGAATTGTGCAAGTCACCTAAGGTCACGAATCGTCCCGAACGTGTAGCCCAAATTGTGAAAATTTCAAACCGCTACTGCTTGCTTGTATGAGTAGGTAGCCATCTGAAACTTGGCATATATAAAGGTCATTAACATGTCTACATGCATGCACAATCTTATGTCAACTGATTGCATAACTTGCGAACTATAGGCCATCGAAATTTTTGTAAACAAAAGTTTGTGCGACTTTAGCTCCCAAACGGAATAAAAGCTAAAGCTGAAATAGCCTTCATTCTATTTCACTTATTTGTGTCTACACATGTATATGTTTTGCAGAGACTCAAAGCTCTTGAGAATGGAGAAAATGAGGTGTCAATTTTGCATTGGACCCTATGGGAAAATGCATTAAACGCCTACTGCTCCGACGTTCAGCGACCGATAACATCCATCTTTACACTGTAAACGGTAATTACATAGGTACATGCCTGGGGCAAATAACAGCGCAAATAATTGTCCATGTGCAGAGTAATAAAGGAGCAAACTTTTATATATGGGCCTGCAGTGGAAGTTATTCTTAAAAGGTGACTTTCACGAATCGTTCTGAAACTGTGCTAAATTACAGATAATTCCCATATATTTCTTGGGAGAAAGTGCCCTGAAATTCTCCTTTCTCCGTTGTCGAGATATTCGAGGGCAAAGTCGTGCAGTTTTCGACTTCCAGGGGCTATAACTCGAAAACTAAAGAACGAGAATTTTTGGCACATATGGTCAATTGAATGTTTATCCCAACCCTCTCATTTGGCACTAGTTTCAGCCCGAATTGTGCAAGTCACCTAAGGTCACGAATCGTCCCGAACGTGTAGCCCAAATTGTGAAAATTTCAAACCGCTACTGCTTGCTTGTATGAGTAGGTAGCCATCTGAAACTTGGCATATATAAAGGTCATTAACATGTCTACATGCATGCACAATCTTATGTCAACTGATTGCATAACTTGCGAACTATAGGCCATCGAAATTTTTGTAAACAAAAGTTTGTGCGACTTTAGCTCCCAAACGGAATAAAAGCTAAAGCTGAAATAGCCTTCATTCTATTTCACTTATTTGTGTCTACACATGTATATGTTTTGCAGAGACTCAAAGCTCTTGAGAATGGAGAAAATGAGGTGTCAATTTTGCATTGGACCCTATGGGAAAATGCATTAAACGCCTACTGCTCCGACGTTCAGCGACCGATAACATCCATCTTTACACTGTAAACGGTAATTACATAGGTACATGCCTGGGACAAATAACAGCGCAAATAATTGTCCATGTGCAGAATAATAAAGGAGCAAACTTTTATATATGGGCCTGCAGTGGAAGTTATTCTTAAAAGGTGACTTTCACGAATCGTTCTGAAACTGTGCTAAATTACAGATAATTCCCATATATTTCTTGGGAGAAAGTGCCCTGAAATTCTCCTTTCTCCGTTGTCGAGATATTCGAGGGCAAAGTCGTGCAGTTTTCGACTTCCAGGGGCTATAACTCGAAAACTAAAGACCGAGAATTTTTGGCACATATGGTCAATTGAATGTTTATCCCAACCCTCTCATTTGGCACTAGTTTCAGCCCGAATTGTGCAAGTCACCTAAGGTCACGAATCGTCCCGAACGTGTAGCCCAAATTGTGAAAATTTCAAACCGCTACTGCTTGCTTGTATGAGTAGGTAACCATCGGAAACTTGGCATATATAAAGGTCATTAACATGTCTACATGCATGCACAATCTTATGTCAACTGATTGCATAACTTGCGAACTATAGGCCATCGAAATTTTTGTAAACAAAAGTTTGTGCGACTTTAGCTCCCAAACGGAATAAAAGCTAAAGCTGAAATAGCCTTCATTCTATTTCACTTATTTGTGTCTACACATGTATATGTTTTGCAGAGACTCAAAGCTCTTGAGAATGGAGAAAATGAGGTGTCAATTTTACATTGGACCCTATGGGAAAATGCATTAAACGCCTACTGCTCCGACGTTCAGCGACCGATAACATCCATCTTTACACTGTAAACGGTAATTACATAGGTACATGCCTGGGACAAATAACAGCGCAAATAATTGTCCATGTGCAGAGTAATAAAGGAGCAAACTTTTATATATGGGCCTGCAGTGGAAGTTATTCTTAAAAGGTGACTTTCACGAATCGTTCTGAAACTGTGCTAAATTACAGATAATTCCCATATATTTCTTGGGAGAAAGTGCCCTGAAATTCTCCTTTCTCCGTTGTCGAGATATTCGAGGGCAAAGTCGTGCAGTTTTCGACTTCCAGGGGCTATAACTCGAAAACTAAAGAACGAGAATTTTTGGCACATATGGTCAATTGAATGTTTATCCCAACCCTCTCATTTGGCACTAGTTTCAGCCCGAATTGTGCAAGTCACCTAAGGTCACGAATCGTCCCGAACGTGTAGCCCAAATTGTGAAAATTTCAAACCGCTACTGCTTGCTTGTATGAGTAGTTAGCCATCTGAAACTTGGCATATATAAAGGTCAATAACATGTCTACATGCATGCACAATCTTATGTCAACTGATTGCATAACTTGCGAACTATAGGCCATCGAAATTTTTGTAAACAAAAGTTTGTGCGACTTTATCTCCCAAACGGAATAAAAGCTAAAGCTGAAATAGCCTTCATTCTATTTTACTTATTTGTGTCTACACATGTATATGTTTTGCAGAGACTCAAAGCTCTTGAGAATGGAGAAAATGAGGTGTCAATTTTGCATTGGACCCTATGGGAAAATGCATTAAACGCCTACTGCTCCGACGTTCAGCGACCGATAACATCCATCTTTACACTGTAAACGGTAATTACATAGGTACATGCCTGGGGCAAATAACAGCGCAAATAATTGTCCATGTGCAGAGTAATAAAGGAGCAAACTTTTATATATGGGCCTGCAGTTGAAGTTATTCTTAAAAGGTGACTTTCACGAATCGTTCTGAAACTGTGCTAAATTACAGATAATTCCCATATATTTCTTGGGAGAAAGTGCCCTGAAATTCTCCTTTCTCCGTTGTCGAGATATTCGAGGGCAAAGTCGTGCAGTTTTCGACTTCCAGGGGCTATAACTCGAAAACTAAAGAACGAGAATTTTTGGCACATATGGTCAATTGAATGTTTATCCCAACCCTCTCATTTGGCACTAGTTTCAGCCCGAATTGTGCAAGTCACCTAAGGTCACGAATCGTCCCGAACGTGTAGCCCAAATTGTGAAAATTTCAAACCGCTACTGCTTGCTTGTATGAGTAGGTAGCCATCTGAAACTTGGCATATATAAAGGTCATTAACATGTCTACATGCATGCACAATCTTATGTCAACTGATTGCATAACTTGCGAACTATAGGCCATCGAAATTTTTGTAAACAAAAGTTTGTGCGACTTTAGCTCCCAAACGGAATAAAAGCTAAAGCTGAAATAGCCTTCATTCTATTTCACTTATTTGTGTCTACACATGTATATGTTTTGCAGAGACTCAAAGCTCTTGAGAATGGAGAAAATGAGGTGTCAATTTTGCATTGGACCCTATGGGAAAATGCATTAAACGCCTACTGCTCCGACGTTCAGCGACCGATAACATCCATCTTTACACTGTAAACGGTAATTACATAGGTACATGCCTGGGGCAAATAACTGCGCAAATAATTGTCCATGTGCAGAGTAATAAAGGAGCAAACTTTTATATATGGGCCTGCAGTGGAAGTTATTCTTAAAAGGTGACTTTCACGAATCGTTCTGAAACTGTGCTAAATTACAGATAATTCCCATATATTTCTTGGGAGAAAGTGCCCTGAAATTCTCCTTTCTCCGTTGTCGAGATATTCGAGGGCAAAGTCGTGCAGTTTTCGACTTCCAGGGGCTATAACTCGAAAACTAAAGAACGAGAATTTTTGGAACATATGGTCATTTGAATGTTTATCCCAACCCTCTCATTTGGCACTAGTTTCAGCCCGAATTGTGCAAGTCACCTAAGGTCACGAATCGTCCCGAACGTGTAGCCCAAATTGTGAAAATTTCAAACCGCTACTGCTTGCTTGTATGAGTAGGTAGCCATCTGAAACTTGGCATATATAAAGGTCATTAACATGTCTACATGCATGCACAATCTTATGTCAACTGATTGCATAACTTGCGAACTATAGGCCATCGAAATTTTTGTAAACAAAAGTTTGTGCGACTTTAGCTCCCAAACGGAATAAAAGCTAAAGCTGAAATAGCCTTCATTCTATTTCACTTATTTGTGTCTACACATGTATATGTTTTGCAGAGACTCAAAGCTCTTGAGAATGGAGAAAATGAGGTGTCAATTTTGCATTGGACCCTATGGGAAAATGCATTAAACGCCTACTGCTCCGACGTTCAGCGACCGATAACATCCATCTTTACACTGTAAACGGTAATTACATAGGTACATGCCTGGGGCAAATAACAGCGCAAATAATTGTCCATGTGCAGAGTAATAAAGGAGCAAACTTTTATATATGGGCCTGCAGTGGAAGTTATTCTTAAAAGGTGACTTTCACGAATCGTTCTGAAACTGTGCTAAATTACAGATAATTCCCATATATTTCTTGGGAGAAAGTGCCCTGAAATTCTCCTTTCTCCGTTGTCGAGATATTCGAGGGCAAAGTCGTGCAGTTTTCGACTTCCAGGGGCTATAACTCGAAAACTAAAGAACGAGAATTTTTGGCACATATGGTCAATTGAATGTTTATCCCAACCCTCTCATTTGGCACTAGTTTCAGCCCGAATTGTGCAAGTCACCTAAGGTCACGAATCGTCCCGAACGTGTAGCCCAAATTGTGAAAATTTCAAACCGCTACTGCTTGCTTGTATGAGTAGGTAGCCATCTGAAACTTGGCATATATAAAGGTCATTAACATGTCTACATGCATGCACAATCTTATGTCAACTGATTGCATAACTTGCGAACTATAGGCCATCGAAATTTTTGTAAACAAAAGTTTGTGCGACTTTAGCTCCCAAACGGAATAAAAGCTAAAGCTGAAATAGCCTTCATTCTATTTCACTTATTTGTGTCTACACATGTATATGTTTTGCAGAGACTCAAAGCTCTTGAGAATGGAGAAAATGAGGTGTCAATTTTGCATTGGACCCTATGGGAAAATGCATTAAACGCCTACTGCTCCGACGTTCAGCGACCGATAACATCCATCTTTACACTGTAAACGGTAATTACATAGGTACATGCCTGGGACAAATAACAGCGCAAATAATTGTCCATGTGCAGAATAATAAAGGAGCAAACTTTTATATATGGGCCTGCAGTGGAAGTTATTCTTAAAAGGTGACTTTCACGAATCGTTCTGAAACTGTGCTAAATTACAGATAATTCCCATATATTTCTTGGGAGAAAGTGCCCTGAAATTCTCCTTTCTCCGTTGTCGAGATATTCGAGGGCAAAGTCGTGCAGTTTTCGACTTCCAGGGGCTATAACTCGAAAACTAAAGACCGAGAATTTTTGGCACATATGGTCAATTGAATGTTTATCCCAACCCTCTCATTTGGCACTAGTTTCAGCCCGAATTGTGCAAGTCACCTAAGGTCACGAATCGTCCCGAACGTGTAGCCCAAATTGTGAAAATTTCAAACCGCTACTGCTTGCTTGTATGAGTAGGTAACCATCGGAAACTTGGCATATATAAAGGTCATTAACATGTCTACATGCATGCACAATCTTATGTCAACTGATTGCATAACTTGCGAACTATAGGCCATCGAAATTTTTGTAAACAAAAGTTTGTGCGACTTTAGCTCCCAAACGGAATAAAAGCTAAAGCTGAAATAGCCTTCATTCTATTTCACTTATTTGTGTCTACACATGTATATGTTTTGCAGAGACTCAAAGCTCTTGAGAATGGAGAAAATGAGGTGTCAATTTTACATTGGACCCTATGGGAAAATGCATTAAACGCCTACTGCTCCGACGTTCAGCGACCGATAACATCCATCTTTACACTGTAAACGGTAATTACATAGGTACATGCCTGGGACAAATAACAGCGCAAATAATTGTCCATGTGCAGAGTAATAAAGGAGCAAACTTTTATATATGGGCCTGCAGTGGAAGTTATTCTTAAAAGGTGACTTTCACGAATCGTTCTGAAACTGTGCTAAATTACAGATAATTCCCATATATTTCTTGGGAGAAAGTGCCCTGAAATTCTCCTTTCTCCGTTGTCGAGATATTCGAGGGCAAAGTCGTGCAGTTTTCGACTTCCAGGGGCTATAACTCGAAAACTAAAGAACGAGAATTTTTGGCACATATGGTCAATTGAATGTTTATCCCAACCCTCTCATTTGGCACTAGTTTCAGCCCGAATTGTGCAAGTCACCTAAGGTCACGAATCGTCCCGAACGTGTAGCCCAAATTGTGAAAATTTCAAACCGCTACTGCTTGCTTGTATGAGTAGTTAGCCATCTGAAACTTGGCATATATAAAGGTCAATAACATGTCTACATGCATGCACAATCTTATGTCAACTGATTGCATAACTTGCGAACTATAGGCCATCGAAATTTTTGTAAACAAAAGTTTGTGCGACTTTATCTCCCAAACGGAATAAAAGCTAAAGCTGAAATAGCCTTCATTCTATTTTACTTATTTGTGTCTACACATGTATATGTTTTGCAGAGACTCAAAGCTCTTGAGAATGGAGAAAATGAGGTGTCAATTTTGCATTGGACCCTATGGGAAAATGCATTAAACGCCTACTGCTCCGACGTTCAGCGACCGATAACATCCATCTTTACACTGTAAACGGTAATTACATAGGTACATGCCTGGGGCAAATAACAGCGCAAATAATTGTCCATGTGCAGAGTAATAAAGGAGCAAACTTTTATATATGGGCCTGCAGTTGAAGTTATTCTTAAAAGGTGACTTTCACGAATCGTTCTGAAACTGTGCTAAATTACAGATAATTCCCATATATTTCTTGGGAGAAAGTGCCCTGAAATTCTCCTTTCTCCGTTGTCGAGATATTCGAGGGCAAAGTCGTGCAGTTTTCGACTTCCAGGGGCTATAACTCGAAAACTAAAGAACGAGAATTTTTGGCACATATGGTCAATTGAATGTTTATCCCAACCCTCTTATTTGGCACTAGTTTCAGCCCGAATTGTGCAAGTCACCTAAGGTCACGAATCGTCCCGAACGTGTAGCCCAAATTGTGAAAATTTCAAACCGCTACTGCTTGCTTGTATGAGTAGGTAGCCATCTGAAACTTAGCATATATAAAGGTCATTAACATGTCTACATGCATGCACAATCTTATGTCAACTGATTGCATAACTTGCGAACTATAGGCCATCGAAATTTTTGTAAACAAAAGTTTGTGCGACTTTAGCTCCCAAACGGAATAAAAGCTAAAGCTGAAATAGCCTTCATTCTATTTCACTTATTTGTGTCTACACATGTATATGTTTTGCAGAGACTCAAAGCTCTTGAGAATGGAGAAAATGAGGTGTCAATTTTGCATTGGACCCTATGGGAAAATGCATTAAACGCCTACTGCTCCGACGTTCAGCGACCGATAACATCCATCTTTACACTGTAAACGGTAATTACATAGGTACATGCCTGGGGCAAATAACAGCGCAAATAATTGTCCATGTGCAGAGTAATAAAGGAGCAAACTTTTATATATGGGCCTGCAGTGGAATTTATTCTTAAAAGGTGACTTTCACGAATCGTTCTGAAACTGTGCTAAATTACAGATAATTCCCATATATTTCTTGGGAGAAAGTGCCCTGAAATTCTCCTTTCTCCGTTGTCGAGATATTCGAGGGCAAAGTCGTGCAGTTTTCGACTTCCAGGGGCTATAACTCGAAAACTAAAGAACGAGAATTTTTGGCACATATGGTCAATTGAATGTTTATCCCAACCCTCTCATTTGGCACTAGTTTCAGCCCGAATTGTGCAAGTCACCTAAGGTCACGAATCGTCCCGAACGTGTAGCCCAAATTGTGAAAATTTCAAACCGCTACTGCTTGCTTGTATGAGTAGTTAGCCATCTGAAACTTGGCATATATAAAGGTCATTAACATGTCTACATGCATGCACAATCTTATGTCAACTGATTGCATAACTTGCGAACTATAGGCCATCGAAATTTTTGTAAACAAAAGTTTGTGCGACTTTAGCTCCCAAACGGAATAAAAGCTAAAGCTGAAATAGCCTTCATTCTATTTCACTTATTTGTGTCTACACATGTATATGTTTTGCAGAGACTCAAAGCTCTTGAGAATGGAGAAAATGAGGTGTCAATTTTGCATTGGACCCTATGGGAAAATGCATTAAACGCCTACTGCTCCGACGTTCAGCGACCGATAACATCCATCTTTACACTGTAAACGGTAATTACATAGGTACATGCCTGGGGCAAATAACAGCGCAAATAATTGTCCATGTGCAGAGTAATAAAGGAGCAAACTTTTATATATGGGCCTGCAGTGGAAGTTATTCTTAAAAGGTGACTTTCACGAATCGTTCTGAAACTGTGCTAAATTACAAATAATTCCCATATATTTCTTGGGAGAAAGTGCCCTGAAATTCTCCTTTCTCCGTTGTCGAGATATTCGAGGGCAAAGTCGTGCAGTTTTTGACTTCCAGGGGCTATAACTCGAAAACTAAAGAACGAGAATTTTTGGCACATATGGTCAATTGAATGTTTATCCCAACCCTCTCATTTGGCACTAGTTTCAGCCCGAATTGTGCAAGTCACCTAAGGTCACGAATCGTCCCGAACGTGTAGCCCAAATTGTGAAAATTTCAAACCGCTACTGCTTGCTTGTATGAGTAGGTAGCCATCTGAAACTTGGCATATATAAAGGTCATTAACATGTCTACATGCATGCACAATCTTATGTCAACTGATTGCATAACTTGCGAACTATAGGCCATCGAAATTTTTGTAAACAAAAGTTTGTGCGACTTTAGCTCCCAAACGGAATAAAAGCTAAAGCTGAAATAGCCTTCATTCTATTTCACTTATTTGTGTCTACACATGTATATGTTTTGCAGAGACTCAAAGCTCTTGAGAATGGAGAAAATGAGGTGTCAATTTTGCATTGATCCCTATGGGAAAATGCATTAAACGCCTACTGCTCCGATGTTCAGCGACCGATAACATCCATCTTTACACTGTAAACGATAATTACATAGGTACATGCCTGGGGCAAATAACAGCGCAAATAATTGTCCATGTGCAGAGTAATAAAGGAGCAAACTTTTATATATGGGCCTGCAGTGGAAGTTATTCTTAAAAGGTGACTTTCACGAATCGTTCTGAAACTGTGCTAAATTACAGATAATTCCCATATATTTCTTGGGAGAAAGTGCCCTGAAATTCTCCTTTCTCCGTTGTCGAGATATTCGAGGGCAAAGTCGTGCAGTTTTCGACTTCCAGGGGCTATAACTCGAAAACTAAAGAACGAGAATTTTTGGCACATATGGTCAATTGAATGTTTATCCCAACCCTCTCATTTGGCACTAGTTTCAGCCCGAATTGTGCAAGTCACCTAAGGTCACGAATCGTCCCGAACGTGTAGCCCAAATTGTGAAAATTTCAAACCGCTACTGCTTGCTTGTATGAGTAGGTAGCCATCTGAAACTTGGCATATATAAAGGTCATTAACATGTCTACATGCATGCACAATCTTATGTCAACTGATTGCATAACTTGCGAACTATAGGCCATCGAAATTTTTGTAAACAAAAGTTTGTGCGACTTTAGCTCCCAAACGGAATAAAAGCTAAAGCTGAAATAGCCTTCATTCTATTTCACTTATTTGTGTCTACACATGTATATGTTTTGCAGAGACTCAAAGCTCTTGAGAATGGAGAAAATGAGGTGTCAATTTTGCATTGGACCCTATGGGAAAATGCATTAAACGCCTACTGCTCCGACGTTCAGCGACCGATAACATCCATCTATACACTGTAAACGGTAATTACATAGGTACATGCCTGGGGCAAATAACAGCGCAAATAATTGTCCATGTGCAGAGTAATAAAGGAGCAAACTTTTATATATGGGCCTGCAGTGGAAGTTATTCTTAAAAGGTGACTTTCACGAATCGTTCTGAAACTGTGCTAAATTACAGATAATTCCCATATATTTCTTGGGAGAAAGTGCCCTGAAATTCTCCTTTCTCCGTTGTCGAGATATTCGAGGGCAAAGTCGTGCAGTTTTCGACTTCCAGGGGCTATAACTCGAAAACTAAAGAACGAGAATTTTTGGCACATATGGTCAATTGAATGTTTATCCCAACCCTCTCATTTGGCACTAGTTTCAGCCCGAATTGTGCAAGTCACCTAAGGTCACGAATCGTCCCGAACGTGTAGCCCAAATTGTGAAAATTTCAAACCGCTACTGCTTGCTTGTATGAGTAGGTAGCCATCTGAAACTTGGCATATATAAAGGTCATTAACATGTCTACATGCATGCACAATCTTATGTCAACTGATTGCATAACTTGCGAACTATAGGCCATCGAAATTTTTGTAAACAAAAGTTTGTGCGACTTTAGCTCCCAAACGGAATAAAAGCTAAAGCTGAAATAGCCTTCATTCTATTTCACTTATTTGTGTATACACATGTATATGTTTTGCAGAGACTCAAAGCTCTTGAGAATGGAGAAAATGAGGTGTCAATTTTGCATTGGACCCTATGGGAAAATGCATTAAACGCCTATTGCTCCGACGTTCAGCGACCGATAACATCCATCTTTACACTGTAAACGGTAATTACATAGGTACATGCCTGGGGCAAATAACAGCGCAAATAATTGTCCATGTGCAGAGTAATAAAGGAGCAAACTTTTATATATGGGCCTGCAGTGGAAGTTATTCTTAAAAGGTGACTTTCACGAATCGTTCTGAAACTGTGCTAAATCACAGATAATTCCCATATATTTCTTGGGAGAAAGTGCCCTGAAATTCTCCTTTCTCCGTTGTCGAGATATTCGAGGGCAAAGTCGTGCAGTTTTCGACTTCCAGGGGCTATAACTCGAAAACTAAAGAACGAGAATTTTTGGCACATATGGTCAATTGAATGTTTATCCCAACCCTCTCATTTGGCACTAGTTTCAGCCCGAATTGTGCAAGTCACCTAAGGTCACGAATCGTCCCGAACGTGTAGCCCAAATTGTGAAAATTTCAAACCGCTACTGCTTGCTTGTATGAGTAGGTAGCCATCTGAAACTTGGCATATATAAAGGTCATTAACATGTCTACATGCATGCACAATCTTATGTCAACTGATTGCATAACTTGCGAACTATAGGCCATCGAAATGTTTGTAAACAAATGTTTGTGCGACTTTAGCTCCCAAACGGAATAAAAGCTAAAGCTGAAATAGCCTTCATTCTATTTCACTTATTTGTGTCTACACATGTATATGTTTTGCAGAGACTCAAAGCTCTTGAGAATGGAGAAAATGAGGTGTCAATTTTGCATTGGACCCTATGGGAAAATGCATTAAACGCCTACTGCTCCGACGTTCAGCGACCGATAACATCCATCTTTACACTGTAAACGGTAATTACATAGGTACATGCCTGGGGCAAATAACAGCGCAAATAATTGTCCATGTGCAGAGTAATAAAGGAGCAAACTTTTATATATGGGCCTGCAGTGGAAGTTATTCTTAAAAGGTGACTTTCACGAATCGTTCTGAAACTGTGCTAAATTACAGATAATTCCCATATATTTCTTGGGAGAAAGTGCCCTGAAATTCTCCTTTCTCCGTTGTCGAGATATTCGAGGGCAAAGTCGTGCAGTTTTCGACTTCCAGGGCCTATAACTCGAAAACTAAAGAACGAGAATTTTTGGCACATATGGTCAATTGAATGTTTATCCCAACCCTCTCATTTGGCACTAGTTTCAGCCCGAATTGTGCAAGTCACCTAAGGTCACGAATCGTCCCGAACGTGTAGCCCAAATTGTGAAAATTTCAAACCGCTACTGCTTGCTTGTATGAGTAGGTAGCCATCTGAAACTTGGCATATATAAAGGTCATTAACATGTCTACATGCATGCACAATCTTATGTCAACTGATTGCATAACTTGCGAACTATAGGCCATCGAAATTTTTGTAAACAAAAGTTTGTGCGACTTTAGCTCCCAAACGGAATAAAAGCTAAAGCTGAAATAGCCTTCATTCTATTTCACTTATTTGTGTCTACACATGTATATGTTTTGCAGAGACTCAAAGCTCTTGAGAATGGAGAAAATGAGGTGTCAATTTTGCATTGGACCCTATGGGAAAATGCATTAAACGCCTACTGCTCCGACGTTCAGCGACCGATAACATCCATCTTTACACTGTAAACGGTAATTACATAGGTACATGCCTTAGGCAAATAACAGCGCAAATAATTGTCCATGTGCAGAGTAATAAAGGAGCAAACTTTTATATATGGGCCTGCAGTGGAAGTTATTCTTAAAAGGTGACTTTCACGAATCGTTCTGAAACTGTGCTAAATTACAGATAATTCCCATATATTTCTTGGGAGAAAGTGCCCTGAAATTCTCCTTTCTCCGTTGTCGAGATATTCGAGGGCAAAGTCGTGCAGTTTTCGACTTCCAGGGGCTATAACTCGAAAACTAAAGAACGAGAATTTTTGGCACATATGGTCAATTGAATGTTTATCCCAACCCTCTCATTTGGCACTAGTTTCAGCCCGAATTGTGCAAGTCACCTAAGGTCACGAATCGTCCCGAACGTGTAGCCCAAATTGTGAAAATTTCAAACCGCTACTGCTTGCTTGTATGAGTAGGTAGCCATCTGAAACTTGGCATATATAAAGGTCATTAACATGTCTACATGCATGCACAATCTTATGTCAACTGATTGCATAACTTGCGAACTATAGGCCATCGAAATTTTTGTAAACAAAAGTTTGTGCGACTTTAGCTCCCAAACGGAATAAAAGCTAAAGCTGAAATAGCCTTCATTCTATTTCACTTATTTGTGTCTACACATGTATATGTTTTGCAGAGACTCAAAGCTCTTGAGAATGGAGAAAATGAGGTGTCAATTTTGCATTGGACCCTATGGGAAAATGCATTAAACGCCTACTGCTCCGACGTTCAGCAACCGATAACATCCATCTTTACACTGTAAACGGTAATTACATAGGTACATGCCTGGGGCAAATAACAGCGCAAATAATTGTCCATGTGCAGAGTAATAAAGGAGCAAACTTTTATATATGGGCCTGCAGTGGAAGTTATTCTTAAAAGGTGACTTCCACGAATCGTTCTGAAACTGTGCTAAATTACAGATAATTCCCATATATTTCTTGGGAGAAAGTGCCCTGAAATTCTCCTTTCTCCGTTGTCGAGATATTCGAGGGCAAAGTCGTGCAGTTTTCGACTTCCAGGGGCTATAACTCGAAAACTAAAGAACGAGAATTTTTGGCACATATGGTCAATTGAATGTTTATCCCAACCCTCTCATTTGGCACTAGTTTCAGCCCGAATTGTGCAAGTCACCTAAGGTCACGAATCGTCCCGAACGTGTAGCCCAAATTGTGAAAATTTCAAACCGCTACTGCTTGCTTGTATGAGTAGGTAGCCATCTGAAACTTGGCATATATAAAGGTCATTAACATGTCTACATGCATGCACAATCTTATGTCAACTGATTGCATAACTTGCGAACTATAGGCCATCGAAATTTTTGTAAACAAAAGTTTGTGCGACTTTAGCTCCCAAACGGAATAAAAGCTAAAGCTGAAATAGCCTTCATTCTATTTCACTTATTTGTGTCTACACATGTATATGTTTTGCAGAGACTCAAAGCTCTTGAGAATGGAGAAAATGAGGTGTCAATTTTGCATTGGACCCTATGGGAAAATGCATTAAACGCCTACTGCTCCGACGTTCAGCGACCGATAACATCCATCTTTACACTGTAAACGGTAATTACATAGGTACATGCCTGGGGCAAATAACAGCGCAAATAATTGTCCATGTGCAGAGTAATAAAGGAGCAAACTTTTATATATGGGCCTGCAGTGGAAGTTATTCTTAAAAGGTGACTTTCACGAATCGTTCTGAAACTGTGCTAAATTACAGATAATTCCCATATATTTCTTGGGAGAAAGTGCCCTGAAATTCTCCTTTCTCCGTTGTCGAGATATTCGAGGGCAAAGTCGTGCAGTTTTCGACTTCCAGGGGCTATAACTCGAAAACTAAAGAACGAGAATTTTTGGCACATATGGTCAATTGAATGTTTATCCCAACCCTCTCATTTGGCACAAGTTTCAGCCCGAATTGTGCAAGTCACCTAAGGTCACGAATCGTCCCGAACGTGTAGCCCAAATTGTGAAAATTTCAAACCGCTACTGCTTGCTTGTATGAGTAGGTAGCCATCTGAAACTTGGCATATATAAAGGTCATTAACATGTCTACATGCATGCACAATCTTATGTCAACTGATTGCATAACTTGCGAACTATAGGCCATCGAAATTTTTGTAAACAAAAGTTTGTGCGACTTTAGCTCCCAAACGGAATAAAAGCTAAAGCTGAAATAGCCTTCATTCTATTTCACTTATTTGTGTCTACACATGTATATGTTTTGCAGAGACTCAAAGCTCTTGAGAATGGAGAAAATGAGGTGTCAATTTTGCATTGGACCCTATGGGAAAATGCATTAAACGCCTACTGCTCCGACGTTCAGCGACCGATAACATCCATCTTTACACTGTAAACGGTAATTACATAGGTACATGCCTGGGGCAAATAACAGCGCAAATAATTGTCCATGTGCAGAGTAATAAAGGAGCAAACTTTTATATATGGGCCTGCAGTGGAAGTTATTCTTAAAAGGTGACTTTCACGAATCGTTCTGAAACTGTGCTAAATTACAGATAATTCCCATATATTTCTTGGGAGAAAGTGCCCTGAAATTCTCCTTTCTCCGTTGTCGAGATATTCGAGGGCAAAGTCGTGCAGTTTTCGACTTCCAGGGGCTATAACTCGAAAACTAAAGAACGAGAATTTTTGGCACATATGGTCAATTGAATGTTTATCCCAACCCTCTCATTTGGCACTAGTTTCAGCCCGAATTGTGCAAGTCACCTAAGGTCACGAGTCGTCCCGAACGTGTAGCCCAAATTGTGAAAATTTCAAACCGCTACTGCTTGCCTGTTTGAGTAGGTAGCCATCTGAAACTTGGCATATATAAAGGTCATTAACATGTCTACATGCATGCACAATCTTATGTCAACTGATTGCATAACTTGCGAACTATAGGCCATCGAAATTTTTGTAAACAAAAGTTTGTGCGACTTTAGCTCCCAAACGGAATAAAAGCTAAAGCTGAAATAGCCTTCATTCTATTTCACTTATTTGTGTCTACACATGTATATGTTTTGCAGAGACTCAAAGCTCTTGAGAATGGAGAAAATGAGGTGTCAATTTTGCATTGGACCCTATGGGAAAATGCATTAAACGCCTACTGCTCCGACGTTCAGCGACCGATAACATCCATCTTTACACTGTAAACGGTAATTACATAGGTACATGCCTGGGGCAAATAACAGCGCAAATAATTGTCCATGTGCAGAGTAATAAAGGAGCAAACTTTTATATATGGGCCTGCAGTGGAAGTTATTCTTAAAAGGTGACTTTCACGAATCGTTCTGAAACTGTGCTAAATTACAGATAATTCCCATATATTTCTTGGGAGAAAGTGCCCTGAAATTCTCCTTTCTCCGTTGTCGAGATATTCGAGGGCAAAGTCGTGCAGTTTTCGACTTCCAGGGGCTATAACTCGAAAACTAAAGAACGAGAATTTTTGGCACATATGGTCAATTGAATGTTTATCCCAACCCTCTCATTTGACACTAGTTTCAGCCCGAATTGTGCAAGTCACCTAAGGTCACGAATCGTCCCGAACGTGTAGCCCAAATTGTGAAAATTTCAAACCGCTACTGCTTGCTTGTATGAGTAGGTAGCCATCTGAAACTTGGCATATATAAAGGTCATTAACATGTCTACATGCATGCACAATCTTATGTCAACTGATTGCATAACTTGCGAACTATAGGCCATCGAAATTTTTGTAAACAAAAGTTTGTGCGACTTTAGCTCCCAAACGGAATAAAAGCTAAAGCTGAAATAGCCTTCATTCTATTTCACTTATTTGTGTCTACACATGTATATGTTTTGCAGAGACTCAAAGCTCTTGAGAATGGAGAAAATGAGGTGTCAATTTTGCATTGGACCCTATGGGAAAATGCATTAAACGCCTACTGCTCCGACGTTCAGCGACCGATAACATCCATCTTTACACTGTAAACGGTAATTACATAGGTACATGCCTGGGGCAAATAACAGCGCAAATAATTGTCCATGTGCAGAGTAATAAAGGAGCAAACTTTTATATATGGGCCTGCAGTGGAAGTTATTCTTAAAAGGTGACTTTCACGAATCGTTCTGAAACTGTGCTAAATAACAGATAATTCCCATATATTTCTTGGGAGAAAGTGCCCTGAAATTCTCCTTTCTCCGTTGTCGAGATATTCGAGGGCAAAGTCGTGCAGTTTTCGACTTCCAGGGGCTATAACTCGAAAACTAAAGAACGAGAATTTTTGGCACATATGGTCAATTGAATGTTTATCCCAACCATCTCATTTGGCACTAGTTTCAGCCCGAATTGTGCAAGTCACCTAAGGTCACGAATCGTCCCGAACGTGTAGCCCAAATTGTGAAAATTTCAAACCGCTACTGCTTGCTTGTATGAGTAGGTAGCCATCTGAAACTTGGCATATATAAAGGTCATTAACATGTCTACATGCATGCACAATCTTATGTCAACTGATTGCATAACTTGCGAACTATAGGCCATCGAAATTTTTGTAAACAAAAGTTTGTGCGACTTTAGCTCCCAAACGGAATAAAAGCTAAAGCTGAAATAGCCTTCATTCTATTTCACTTATTTGTGTCTACACATGTATATGTTTTGCAGAGACTCAAAGCTCTTGAGAATGGAGAAAATGAGGTGTCAATTTTGCATTGGACCCTATGGGAAAATGCATTAAACGCCTACTGCTCCGACGTTGAGCGACCGATAACATCCATCTTTACACTGTAAACGGTAATTACATAGGTACATGCCTGGGGCAAATAACAGCGCAAATAATTGTCCATGTGCAGAGTAATAAAGGAGCAAACTTTTATGTATGGGCCTGCAGTGGAAGTTATTCTTAAAAGGTGACTTTCACGAATCGTTCTGAAACTGTGCTAAATTACAGATAATTCCCATATATTTCTTGGGAGAAAGTGCCCTGAAATTCTCCTTTCTCCGTTGTCGAGATATTCGAGGGCAAAGTCGTGCAGTTTTCGACTTCCAGGGGCTATAACTCGAAAACTAAAGAACGAGAATTTTTGGCACATATGGTCAATTGAATGTTTATCCCAACCCTCTCATTTGGCACTAGTTTCAGCCCGAATTGTGCAAGTCACCTAAGGTCACGAATCGTCCCGAACGTGTAGCCCAAATTGTGAAAATTTCAAATCGCTACTGCTTGCTTGTATGAGTAGGTAGCCATCTGAAACTTGGCATATATAAAGGTCATTAACATGTCTACATGCATGCACAATCTTATGTCAACTGATTGCATAACTTGCGAACTATAGGCCATCGAAATTTTTGTAAACAAAAGTTTGTGCGACTTTAGCTCCCAAACGGAATAAAAGCTAAAGCTGAAATAGCCTTCATTCTATTTCACTTATTTGTGTCTACACATGTATATGTTTTGCAGAGACTCAAAGCTCTTGAGAATGGAGAAAATGAGGTGTCAATTTTGCATTGGACCCTATGGGAAAATGCATTAAACGCCTACTGCTCCGACGTTCAGCAACCGATAACATCCATCTTTACACTGTAAACGGTAATTACATAGGTACATGCCTGGGGCAAATAACAGCGCAAATAATTGTCCATGTGCAGAGTAATAAAGGAGCAAACTTTTATATATGGGCCTGCAGTGGAAGTTATTCTTAAAAGGTGACTTTCACGAATCGTTCTGAAACTGTGCTAAATTACAGATAATTTCCATATATTTCTTGGGAGAAAGTGCCCTGAAATTCTCCTTTCTCCGTTGTCGAGATATTCGAGGGCAAAGTCGTGCAGTTTTCGACTTCCAGGGGCTATAACTCGAAAACTAAAGAACGAGAATTTTTGGCACATATGGTCAATTGAATGTTTATCCCAACCCTCTCATTTGGCACTAGTTTCAGCCCGAATTGTGCAAGTCACCTAAGGTCACGAATCGTCCCGAACGTGTAGCCCAAATTGTGAAAATTTCAAATCGCTACTGCTTGCTTGTATGAGTAGGTAGCCATCTGAAACTTAGCATATATAAAGGTCATTAACATGTCTACATGCATGCACAATCTTATGTCAACTGATTGCATAACTTGCGAACTATAGGCCATCGAAATTTTTGTAAACAAAAGTTTGTGCGACTTTAGCTCCCAAACGGAATAAAAGCTAAAGCTGAAAAAGCCTTCATTCTATTTCACTTATTTGTGTCTACACATGTATATGTTTTGCAGAGACTCAAAGCTCTTGAGAATGGAGAAAATGAGGTGTCAATTTTGCATTGGACCCTATGGGAAAATGCATTAAACGCCTACTGCTCCGACGTTCAGCGACCGATAACATCCATCTTTACACTGTAAACGGTAATTACATAGGTACATGCCTGGGGCAAATGACAGCGCAAATAATTGTCCATGTGCAGAGTAATAAAGGAGCAAACTTTTATATATGGGCCTGCAGTGGAAGTTATTCTTAAAAGGTGACTTTCACGAATCGTTCTGAAACTGTGCTAAATTACAGATAATTCCCATATATTTCTTGGGAGAAAGTGCCCTGAAATTCTCCTTTCTCCGTTGTCGAGATATTCGAGGGCAAAGTCGTGCAGTTTTCGACTTCCAGGGGCTATAACTCGAAATCTAAAGAACGAGAATTTTTGGCACATATGGTCAATTGAATGTTTATCCCAACCCTCTCATTTGGCACTAGTTTCAGCCCGAATTGTGCAAGTCACCTAAGGTCACGAATCGTCCCGAACGTGTAGCCCAAATTGTGAAAATTTCAAACCGCTACTGCTTGCTTGTATGAGTAGGTAGCCATCTGAAACTTGGCATATATAAAGGTCATTAACATGTCTACATGCATGCACAATCTTATGTCAACTGATTGCATAACTTGCGAACTATAGGCCATCGAAATTTTTGTAAACAAAAGTTTGTGCGACTTTAGCTCCCAAACGGAATAAAAGCTAAAGCTGAAATAGCCTTCATTCTATTTCACTTATTTGTGTCTACACATGTATATGTTTTGCAGAGACTCAAAGCTCTTGAGAATGGAGAAAATGAGGTGTCAATTTTGCATTGGACCCTATGGGAAAATGCATTAAACGCCTACTGCTCCGACGTTCAGCGACCGATAACATCCATCTTTACACTGTAAACGGTAATTACATAGGTACATGCCTGGGGCAAATAACAGCGCAAATAATTGTCCATGTGCAGAGTAATAAAGGAGCAAACTTTTATATATGGGCCTGCAGTGGAAGTTATTCTTAAAAGGTGACTTTCACGAATCGTTCTGAAACTGTGCTAAATTACAGATAATTCCCATATATTTCTTGGGAGAAAGTGCCCTGAAATTCTCCTTTCTCCGTTGTCGAGATATTCGAGGGCAAAGTCGTGCAGTTTTCGACTTCCAGGGGCTATAACTCGAAAACTAAAGAACGAGAATTTTTGGCACATATGGTCAATTGAATGTTTATCCCAACCCTCTCATTTGGCACTAGTTTCAGCCCGAATTGTGCAAGTCACCTAAGGTCACGAATCGTCCCGAACGTGTAGCCCAAATTGTGAAAATTTCAAATCGCTACTGCTTGCTTGTATGAGTAGGTAGCCATCTGAAACTTAGCATATATAAAGGTCATTAACATGTCTACATGCATGCACAATCTTATGTCAACTGATTGCATAACTTGCGAACTATAGGCCATCGAAATTTTTGTAAACAAAAGTTTGTGCGACTTTAGCTCCCAAACGGAATAAAAGCTAAAGCTGAAAAAGCCTTCATTCTATTTCACTTATTTGTGTCTACACATGTATATGTTTTGCAGAGACTCAAAGCTCTTGAGAATGGAGAAAATGAGGTGTCAATTTTGCATTGGACCCTATGGGAAAATGCATTAAACGCCTACTGCTCCGACGTTCAGCGACCGATAACATCCATCTTTACACTGTAAACGGTAATTACATAGGTACATGCCTGGGGCAAATGACAGCGCAAATAATTGTCCATGTGCAGAGTAATAAAGGAGCAAACTTTTATATATGGGCCTGCAGTGGAAGTTATTCTTAAAAGGTAACTTTCACGAATCGTTCTGAAACTGTGCTAAATTACAGATAATTCCCATATATTTCTTGGGAGAAAGTGCCCTGAAATTCTCCTTTCTCCGTTGTCGAGATATTCGAGGGCAAAGTCGTGCAGTTTTCGACTTCCAGGGGCTATAACTCGAAATCTAAAGAACGAGAATTTTTGGCACATATGGTCAATTGAATGTTTATCCCAACCCTCTCATTTGGCACTAGTTTCAGCCCGAATTGTGCAAGTCACCTAAGGTCACGAATCGTCCCGAACGTGTAGCCCAAATTGTGAAAATTTCAAACCGCTACTGCTTGCTTGTATGAGTAGGTAGCCATCTGAAACTTGGCATATATAAAGGTCATTAACATGTCTACATGCATGCACAATCTTATGTCAACTGATTGCATAACTTGCGAACTATAGGCCATCGAAATTTTTGTAAACAAAAGTTTGTGCGACTTTAGCTCCCAAACGGAATAAAAGCTAAAGCTGAAATAGCCTTCATTCTATTTCACTTATTTGTGTCTACACATGTATATGTTTTGCAGAGACTCAAAGCTCTTGAGAATGGAGAAAATGAGGTGTCAATTTTGCATTGGACCCTATGGGAAAATGCATTAAACGCCTACTGCTCCGACGTTCAGCGACCGATAACATCCATCTTTACACTGTAAACGGTAATTACATAGGTACATGCCTGGGGCAAATAACAGCGCAAATAATTGTCCATGTGCAGAGTAATAAAGGAGCAAACTTTTATATATGGGCCTGCAGTGGAAGTTATTCTTAAAAGGTGACTTTCACGAATCGTTCTGAAACTGTGCTAAATTACAGATAATTCCCATATATTTCTTGGGAGAAAGTGCCCTGAAATTCTCCTTTCTCCGTTGTCGAGATATTCGAGGGCAAAGTCGTGCAGTTTTCGACTTCCAGGGGCTATAACTCGAAAACTAAAGAACGAGAATTTTTGGCACATATGGTCAATTGAATGTTTATCCCAACCCTCTCATTTGGCACTAGTTTCAGCCCGAATTGTGCAAGTCACCTAAGGTCACGAATCGTCCCGAACGTGTAGCCCAAATTGTGAAAATTTCAAACCCCTACTGCTTGCTTGTATAAGTAGGTAGCCATCTGAAACTTGGCATATATAAAGGTCATTAACATGTCTACATGCATGCACAATCTTATGTCAACTGATTGCATAACTTGCGAACTATAGGCCATCGAAATTTTTGTAAACAAAAGTTTGTGCGACTTTAGCTCCCAAACGGAATAAAAGCTAAAGCTGAAATAGCCTTCATTCTATTTCACTTATTTGTGTCTACACATGTATATGTTTTGCAGAGACTCAAAGCTCTTGAGAATGGAGAAAATGAGGTGTCAATTTTGCATTGGACCCTATGGGAAAATGCATTAAACGCCTACTGCTCCGACGTTCAGCGACCGATAACATCCATCTTTACACTGTAAACGGTAATTACATAGGTACATGCCTGGGGCAAATAACAGCGCAAATAATTGTCCATGTGCAGAGTAATAAAGGAGCAAACTTTTATATATGGGCCTGCAGTGGAAGTTATTCTTAAAAGGTGACTTTCACGAATCGTTCTGAAACTGTGCTAAATTACAGATAATTCCCATATATTTCTTGGGAGAAAGTGCCCTGAAATTCTCCTTTCTCCGTTGTCGAGATATTCGAGGGCAAAGTCGTGCAGTTTTCGACTTCCAGGGGCTATAACTCGAAAACTAAAGAACGAGAATTTTTGGCACATATGGTCAATTGAATGTTTATCCCAACCCTCTCATTTGGCACTAGTTTCAGCCCGAATTGTGCAAGTCACCTAAGGTCACGAATCGTCCCGAACGTGTAGCCCAAATTGTGAAAATTTCAAACCGCTACTGCTTGCTTGTATGAGTAGGTAGCCATCTGAAACTTGGCATATATAAAGGTCATTAACATGTCTACATGCATGCACAATCTTATGTCAACTGATTGCATAACTTGCGAACTATAGGCCATCGAAATGTTTGTAAACAAAAGTTTGTGCGACTTTAGCTCCCAAACGGAATAAAAGCTAAAGCTGAAATAGCCTTCATTCTATTTCACTTATTTGTGTCTACACATGTATATGTTTTGCAGAGACTCAAAGCTCTTGAGAATGGAGAAAATGAGGTGTCAATTTTGCATTGGACCCTATGGGAAAATGCATTAAACGCCTACTGCTCCGACGTTCAGCGACCGATAACATCCATCTTTACACTGTAAACGGTAATTACATAGGTACATGCCTGGGGCAAATAACAGCGCAAATAATTGTCCATGTGCAAAGTAATAAAGGAGCAAACTTTTATATATGGGCCTGCAGTGGAAGTTATTCTTAAAAGGTGACTTTCACGAATCGTTCTGAAACTGTGCTAAATTACAGATAATTCCCAAATATTTCTTGGGAGAAAGTGCCCTGAAATTCTCCTTTCTCCGTTGTCGAGATATTCGAGGGCAAAGTCGTGCAGTTTTCGACTTCCAGGGGCTATAACTCGAAAACTAAAGAACGAGAATTTTTGGCACATATGGTCAATTGAATGTTTATCCCAACCCTCTCATTTGGCACTAGTTTCAGCCCGAATTGTGCAAGTCACCTAAGGTCACGAATCGTCCCGAACGTGTAGCCCAAATTGTGAAAATTTCAAACCGCTACTGCTTGCTTGTATGAGTAGGTAGCCATCTGAAACTTGGCATATATAAAGGTCATTAACATGTCTACATGCATGCACAATCTTATGTCAACTGATTGCATAACTTGCGAACTATAGGCCATCGAAATGTTTGTAAACAAAAGTTTGTGCGACTTTAGCTCCCAAACGGAATAAAAGCTAAAGCTGAAATAGCCTTCATTCTATTTCACTTATTTGTGTCTACACCTGTATATGTTTTGCAGAGACTCAAAGCTCTTGAGAATGGAGAAAATGAGGTGTCAATTTTGCATTGGACCCTATGGGAAAATGCATTAAACGCCTACTGCTCCGACGTTGAGCGACCGATAACATCCATCTTTACACTGTAAACGGTAATTACATAGGTACATGCCTGGGGCAAATAACAGCGCAAATAATTGTCCATGTGCAAAGTAATAAAGGAGCAAACTTTTATATATGGGCCTGCAGTGGAAGTTATTCTTAAAAGGTGACTTTCACGAATCGTTCTGAAACTGTGCTAAATTACAGATAATTCCCAAATATTTCTTGGGAGAAAGTGCCCTGAAATTATCTTTTCTCCGTTGTCGAGATATTCGAGGGCAAAGTCGTGCAGTTTTCGACTTCCAGGGGCTATAACTCGAAAACTAAAGAACGAGAATTTTTGGCACATATGGTCAATTGAATGTTTATCCCAACCCTCTCATTCGCACTAGTTTCAGCCCGAATTGTGCAAGTCACCTAAGGTCACGAATCGTCCCGAACGTGTAGCCCAAATTGTGAAAATTTCAAACCGCTACTGCTTGCTTGTATGAGTAGGTAGCCATCTGAAACTTGGCATATATAAAGGTCATTAACATGTCTACATGCATGCACAATCTTATGTCAACTGATTGCATAACTTGCGAACTATAGGCCATCGAAGTTTTTGTAAACAAAAGTTTGTGCGACTTTAGCTCCCAAACGGAATAAAAGCTAAAGCTGAAATAGCCTTCATTCTATTTCACTTATTTGTGTCTACACATGTATATGTTTTGCAGAGACTCAAAGCTCTTGAGAATGGAGAAAATGAGGTGTCAATTTTGCATTGGACCCTATGGGAAAATGCATTAAACGCCTACTGCTCCGACGTTCAGCGACCGATAACATCCATCTTTACACTGTAAACGGTAATTACATAGGTACATGCCTGGGGCAAATAACAGCGCAAATAATTGTCCATGTGCAGAGTAATAAAGGAGCAAACTTTTATATATGGGCCTGCAGTGGAAGTTATTCTTAAAAGGTGACTTTCACGAATCGTTCTGAAACTGTGCAAAATTACAGATAATTCCCATATATTTCTTGGGAGAAAGTGCCCTGAAATTCTCCTTTCTCCGTTGTCGAGATATTCGAGGGCAAAGTCGTGCAGTTTTCGACTTCCAGGGGCTATAACTCGAAAACTAAAGAACGAGAATTTTTGGCACATATGGTCAATTGAATGTTTATCCCAACCCTCTCATTTGGCACTAGTTTCAGCCCGAATTGTGCAAGTCACCTAAGGTCACGAATCGCCCCGAACGTGTAGCCCAAATTGTGAAAATTTCAAACCGCTACTGCTTGCTTGCTTGTATGAGTAGGTAGCCATCTGAAACTTGGCATATATAAAGGTCATTAACATGTCTACATGCATGCACAATCTTATGTCAACTGATTGCATAACTTGCGAACTATAGGCCATCGAAATTTTTGTAAACAAAAGTTTGTGCGACTTTAGCTCCCAAACGGAATAAAAGCTAAAGCTGAAATAGCCTTCATTCTATTTCACTTATTTGTGTCTACACATGTATATGTTTTGCAGAGACTCAAAGCTCTTGAGAATGGAGAAAATGAGGTGTCAATTTTGCATTGGACCCTATGGGAAAATGCATTAAACGCCTACTGGTTCGACGTTCAGCGACCGATAACATCCATCTTTACACTGTAAACGGTAATTACATAGGTACATGCCTGGGGCAAATAACAGCGCAAATAATTGTCCATGTGCAGAGTAATAAAGGAGCAAACTTTTATATATGGGCCTGCAGTGGAAGTTATTCTTAAAAGGTGACTTTCACGAATCGTTCTGAAACTGTGCTAAATTACAGATAATTCCCATATATTTCTTGGGAGAAAGTGCCCTTAAATTCTCCTTTCTCCGTTGTCGAGATATTCGAGGGCAAAGTCGTGCAGTTTTCGACTTCCAGGGGCTATAACTCGAAAACTAAAGAACGAGAATTTTTGGCACATATGGTCAATTGAATGTTTATCCCAACCCTCTCATTTGGCACTAGTTTCAGCCCGAATTGTGCAAGTCACCTAAGGTCACGAATCGTCCCGAACGTGTAGCCCAAATTGTGAAAATTTCAAACCGCTACTGCTTGCTTGTATGAGTAGGTAGCCATCTGAAACTTGGCATATATAAAGGTCATTAACATGTCTACATGCATGCACAATCTTATGTCAACTGATTGCATAACTTGCGAACTATAGGCCATCGAAATTTTTGTAAACAAAAGTTTGTGCGACTTTAGCTCCCAAACGGAATAAAAGCTAAAGCTGAAATAGCCTTCATTCTATTTCACTTATTTGTGTCTACACATGTATATGTTTTGCAGAGACTCAAAGCTCTTGAGAATGGAGAAAATGAGGTGTCAATTTTGCATTGGACCCTATGGGAAAATGCATTAAACGCCTACTGGTTCGACGTTCAGCGACCGATAACATCCATCTTTACACTGTAAACGGTAATTACATAGGTACATGCCTGGGGCAAATAACAGCGCAAATAATTGTCCATGTGCAGAGTAATAAAGGAGCAAACTTTTATATATGGGCCTGCAGTGCAAGTTATTCTTAAAAGGTGACTTTCACGAATCGTTCTGAAACTGTGCTAAATTACAGATAATTCCCATATATTTCTTGGGAGAAAGTGCCCTGAAATTCTCCTTTCTCCGTTGTCGAGATATTCGAGGGCAAAGTCGTGCAGTTTTCGACTTCCAGGGGCTATAACTCGAAAACTAAAGAACGAGAATTTTTGGCACATATGGTCAATTGAATGTTTATCCCAACCCTCTCATTTGGCACTAGTTTCAGCCCGAATTGTGCAAGTCACCTAAGGTCACGAATCGTCCCGAACGTGTAGCCCAAATTGTGAAAATTTCAAACCGCTACTGCTTGCTTGTATGAGTAGGTAGCCATCTGAAACTTGGCATATATAAAGGTCATTAACATGTCTACATGCATGCACAATCTTATGTCAACTGATTGCATAACTTGCGAACTATAGGCCATCGAAATTTTTGTAAACAAAAGTTTGTGCGACTTTAGCTCCCAAACGGAATAAAAGCTAAAGCTGAAATAGCCTTCATTCTATTTCACTTATTTGTGTCTACACATGTATATGTTTTGCAGAGACTCAAAGCTCTTGAGAATGGAGAAAATGAGGTGTCAATTTTGCATTGGACCCTATGGGAAAATGCATTAAACGCCTACTGCTCCGACGTTCAGCGACCGATAACATCCATCTTTACACTGTAAACGGTAATTACATAGGTACATGCCTGGGGCAAATAACAGCGCAAATAATTGTCCATGTGCAGAGTAATAAAGGAGCAAACTTTTATATATGGGCCTGCAGTGGAAGTTATTCTTAAAAGGTGACTTTCACGAATCGTTCTGAAACTGTGCTAAATTACAGATAATTCCCATATATTTCTTGGGAGAAAGTGCCCTGAAATTCTCCTTTCTCCGTTGTCGAGATATTCGAGGGCAAAGTCGTGCAGTTTTCGACTTCCAGGGGCTATAACTCGAAAACTAAAGAACGAGAATTTTTGGCACATATGGTCAATTGAATGTTTATCCCAACCCTCTCATTTGGCACTAGTTTCAGCCCGAATTGTGCAAGTCACCTAAGGTCACGAATCGTCCCGAACGTGTAGCCCAAATTGTGAAAATTTCAAACCGCTACTGCTTGCTTGTATGAGTAGGTAGCCATCTGAAACTTGGCATATATAAAGGTCATTAACATGTCTACATGCATGCACAATCTTATGTCAACTGATTGCATAACTTGCGAACTATAGGCCATCGAATTTTTTGTAAACAAAAGTTTGTGCGACTTTAGCTCCCAAACGGAATAAAAGCTAAAGCTGAAATAGCCTTCATTCTATTTCACTTATATGTGTCTACACATGTATATGTTTTGCAGAGACTCAAAGCTCTTGAGAATGGAGAAAATGAGGTGTCAATTTTGCATTGGACCCTATGGGAAAATGCATTAAACGCCTACTGGTTCGACGTTCAGCGACCGATAACATCCATCTTTACACTGTAAACGGTAATTACATAGGTACATGCCTGGGGCAAATAACAGCGCAAATAATTGTCCATGTGCAGAGTAATAAAGGAGCAAACTTTTATATATGGGCCTGCAGTGGAAGTTATTCTTAAAAGGTGACTTTCACGAATCGTTCTGAAACTGTGCTAAATTACAGATAATTCCCATATATTTCTTGGGAGAAAGTGCCCTGAAATTCTCCTTTCTCCGTTGTCGAGATATTCGAGGGCAAAGTCGTGCAGTTTTCGACTTCCAGGGGCTATAACTCGAAAACTAAAGAACGAGAATTTTTGGCACATATGGTCAATTGAATGTTTATCCCAACCCTCTCATTTGGCACTAGTTTCAGCCCGAATTGTGCAAGTCACCTAAGGTCACGAATCGTCCCGAACGTGTAGCCCAAATTGTGAAAATTTCAAACCGCTACTGCTTGCTTGTATGAGTAGGTAGCCATCTGAACATTGGCATATATAAAGGTCATTAACATGTCTACATGCATGCACAATCTTATGTCAACTGATTGCATAACTTGCGAACTATAGGCCATCGAAATTTTTGTAAACAAAAGTTTGTGCGACTTTAGCTCCCAAACGGAATAAAAGCTAAAGCTGAAATAGCCTTCATTCTATTTCACTTATTTGTGTCTACACATGTATATGTTTTGCAGAGACTCAAAGCTCTTGAGAATGGAGAAAATGAGATGTCAATTTTGCATTGGACCCTATGGGAAAATGCATTAAACGCCTACTGCTCCGACGTTCAGCGACCGATAACATCCATCTTTACACTGTAAACGGTAATTACATAGGTACATGCCTGGGGCAAATAACAGCGCAAATAATTGTCCATGTGCAGAGTAATAAAGGAGCAAACATTTATATATGGGCCTGCAGTGGAAGTTATTCTTAAAAGGTGACTTTCACGAATCGTTCTGAAACTGTGCTAAATTACAGATAATTCCCATATATTTCTTGGGAGAAAGTGCCCTGAAATTCTCCTTTCTCCGTTGTCGAGATATTCGAGGGCAAAGTCGTGCAGTTTTCGACTTCCAGGGGCTATAACTCGAAAACTAAAGAACGAGAATTTTTGGCACATATGGTCAATTGAATGTTTATCCCAACCCTCTCATTTGGCACTAGTTTCAGCCCGAATTGTGCAAGTCACCTAAGGTCACGAATCGTCCCGAACGTGTAGCCCAAATTGTGAACATTTCAAACCGCTACTGCTTGCTTGTATGAGTAGGTAGCCATCTGAAACTTGGCATATATAAAGGTCATTAACATGTCTACATGCATGCACAATCTTATGTCAACTGATTGCATAACTTGCGAACTATAGGCCATCGAAATTTTTGTAAACAAAAGTTTGTGCGACTTTAGCTCCCAAACGGAATAAAAACTAAAGCTGAAATAGCCTTCATTCTATTTCACTTATTTGTGTCTACACATGTATATGTTTTGCAGAGACTCAAAGCTCTTGAGAATGGAGAAAATGAGGTGTCAATTTTGCATTGGACCCTATGGGAAAATGCATTAAACGCCTACTGCTCCGACGTTCAGCGACCGATAACATCCATCTTTACACTGTAAACGGTAATTACATAGATACATGCCTGGGGCAAATAACAGCGCAAATAATTGTCCATGTGCAGAGTAATAAAGGAGCAAACTTTTATATATGGGCCTGCAGTGGAAGTTATTCTTAAAAGGTGACTTTCACGAATCGTTCTGAAACTGTGCTAAATTACAGATAATTCCCATATATTTCATGGGAGAAAGTGCCCTGAAATTCTCCTTTCTCCGTTGTCGAGATATTCGAGGGCAAAGTCGTGCAGTTCTCGACTTCCAGGGGCTATAACTCGAAAACTAAAGAACGAGAATTTTTGGCACATATGGTCAATTGAATGTTTATCCCAACCCTCTCATTTGGCACTAGTTTCAGCCCGAATTGTGCAAGTCACCTAAGGTCACGAATCGTCCCGAACGTGTAGCCCAAATTGTGAAAATTTCAAACCGCTACTGCTTGCTTGTATGAGTAGGTAGCCATCTGAAACTTGGCATATATAAAGGTCATTAACATGTCTACATGCATGCACAATCTTATGTCAACTGATTGCATAACTTGCGAACTATAGGCCATCGAAATTTTTGTAAACAAAAGTTTGTGCGACTTTAGCTCCCAAACGGAATAAAAGCTAAAGCTGAAATAGCCTTCATTCTATTTCACTTATTTGTGTCTACACATGTATATGTTTTGCAGAGACTCAAAGCTCTTGAGAATGGAGAAAATGAGGTGTCAATTTTGCATTGGACCCTATGGGAAAAATGCATTAAACGCCTACTGCTCCGACGTTCAGCGACCGATAACATCCATCTTTACACTGTAAACGGTAATTACATAGGTACATGCCTGGGGCAAATAACAGCGCAAATAATTGTCCATGTGCAGAGTAATAAAGGAGCAAACTTTTATATATGGGCCTGCAGTGGAAGTTATTCTTAAAAGGTGACTTTCACGAATCGTTCTGAAACTGTGCTAAATTACAGATAATTCCCATATATTTCTTGGGAGAAAGTGCCCTGAAATTCTCCTTTCTCCGTTGTCGAGATATTCGAGGGCAAAGTCGTGCAGTTTTCGACTTCCAGGGGCTATAACTCGAAAACTAAAGAACGAGAATTTTTGGCACATATGGTCAATTGAATGTTTATCCCAACCCTCTCATTTGGCACTAGTTTCAGCCCGAATTGTGCAAGTCACCTAAGGTCACGAATCGTCCCGAACGTGTAGCCCAAATTGTGAAAATTTCAAACCGCTACTGCTTGCTTGTATGAGTAGGTAGCCATCTGAAACTTGGCATATATAAAGGTCATTAACATGTCTACATGCATGCACAATCTTATGTCAACTGATTGCATAACTTGCGAACTATAGGCCATCGAAATTTTTGTAAACAAAAGTTTGTGCGACTTTAGCTCCCAAACGGAATAAAAGCTAAAGCTGAAATAGCCTTCATTCTATTTCACTTATTTGTGTCTACACATGTATATGTTTTGCAGAGACTCAAAGCTCTTGAGAATGGAGAAAATGAGGTGTCAATTTTGCATTGGACCCTATGGGAAAATGCATTAAACGCCTACTGCTCCGACGTTCAGCGACCGATAACATCCATCTTTACACTGTAAACGGTAATTACATAGGTACATGCCTGGGGCAAATAACAGCGCAAATAATTGTCCATGTGCAGAGTAATAAAGGAGCAAACTTTTATATATGGGCCTGCAGTGGAAGTTATTCTTAAAAGGTGACTTTCACGAATCGTTCTGAAACTGTGCTAAATTACAGATAATTCTCATATATTTCTTGGGAGAAAGTGCCCTGAAATTCTCCTTTCTCCGTTGTCGAGATATTCGAGGGCAAAGTCGTGCAGTTTTCGACTTCCAGGGGCTATAACTCGAAAACTAAAGAACGAGAATTTTTGGCACATATGGTCAATTGAATGTTTATCCCAACCCTCTCATTTGGCACTAGTTTCAGCCCGAATTGTGCAAGTCACCTAAGGTCACGAATCGTCCCGAACGTGTAGCCCAAATTGTGAAAATTTCAAACCGCTACTGCTTGCTTGTATGAGTAGGTAGCCATCTGAAACTTGGCATATATAAAGGTCATTAACATGTCTACATGCATGCACAATCTTATGTCAACTGATTGCATAACTTGCGAACTATAGGCCATCGAAATGTTTGTAAACAAAAGTTTGTGCGACTTTAGCTCCCAAACGGAATAAAAGCTAAAGCTGAAATAGCCTTCATTCTATTTCACTTATTTGTGTCTACACATGTATATGTTTTGCAGAGACTCAAAGCTCTTGAGAATGGAGAAAATGAGGTGTCAATTTTGCATTGGACCCTATGGGAAAATGCATTAAACGCCTACTGCTCCGACGTTCAGCGACCGATAACATCCATCTTTACACTGTAAACGGTAATTACATAGGTACATGCCTGGGGCAAATAACAGCGCAAATAATTGTCCATGTGCAGAGTAATAAAGGAGCAAACTTTTATATATGGGCCTGCAGTGGAAGTTATTCTTAAAAGGTGACTTTCACGAATCGTTCTGAAACTGTGCTAAATTACAGATAATTCCCATATATTTCTTGGGAGAAAGTGCCCTGAAATTCTCCTTTCTCCGTTGTCGAGATATTCGAGGGCAAAGTCGTGCAGTTTTCGACTTCCAGGGGCTATAACTCGAAAACTAAAGAACGAGAATTTTTGGCACATATGGTCAATTGAATGTTTATCCCAACCCTCTCATTTGGCACTAGTTTCAGCCCGAATTGTGCAAGTCACCTAAGGTCACGAATCGTCCCGAACGTGTAGCCCAAATTGTGAAAATTTCAAACCGCTACTGCTTGCTTGTATGAGTAGGTAGCCATCTGAAACTTGGCATATATAAAGGTCATTAACATGTCTACATGCATGCACAATCTTATGTCAACTGATTGCATAACTTGCGAACTATAGGCCATCGAAATTTTTGTAAACAAAAGTTTGTGCGACTTTAGCTCCCAAACGGAATAAAAACTAAAGCTGAAATAGCCTTCATTCTATTTCACTTATTTGTGTCTACACATGTATATGTTTTGCAGAGACTCAAAGCTCTTGAGAATGGAGAAAATGAGGTGTCAATTTTGCATTGGACCCTATGGGAAAATGCATTAAACGCCTACTGCTCCGACGTTCAGCGACCGATAACATCCATCTTTACACTGTAAACGGTAATTACATAGATACATGCCTGGGGCAAATAACAGCGCAAATAATTGTCCATGTGCAGAGTAATAAAGGAGCAAACTTTTATATATGGGCCTGCAGTGGAAGTTATTCTTAAAAGGTGACTTTCACGAATCGTTCTGAAACTGTGCTAAATTACAGATAATTCCCATATATTTCTTGGGAGAAAGTGCCCTGAAATTCTCCTTTCTCCGTTGTCGAGATATTCGAGGGCAAGGTCGTGCAGTTCTCGACTTCCAGGGGCTATAACTCGAAAACTAAAGAACGAGAATTTTTGGCACATATGGTCAATTGAATGTTTATCCCAACCCTCTCATTTGGCACTAGTTTCAGCCCGAATTGTGCAAGTCACCTAAGGTCACGAATCGTCCCGAACGTGTAGCCCAAATTGTGAAAATTTCAAACCGCTACTGCTTGCTTGTATGAGTAGGTAGCCATCTGAAACTTGGCATATATAAAGGTCATTAACATGTCTACATGCATGCACAATCTTATGTCAACTGATTGCATAACTTGCGAACTATAGGCCATCGAAATTTTTGTAAACAAAAGTTTGTGCGACTTTAGCTCCCAAACGGAATAAAAACTAAAGCTGAAATAGCCTTCATTCTATTTCACTTATTTGTGTCTACACATGTATATGTTTTGCAGAGACTCAAAGCTCTTGAGAATGGAGAAAATGAGGTGTCAATTTTGCATTGGACCCTATGGGAAAATGCATTAAACGCCTACTGCTCCGACGTTCAGCGACCGATAACATCCATCTTTACACTGTAAACGGTAATTACATAGGTACATGCCTGGGGCAAATAACAGCGCAAATAATTGTCCATGTGCAGAGTAATAAAGGAGCAAACTTTTATATATGGGCCTGCAGTGGAAGTTATTCTTAAAAGGTGACTTTCACGAATCGTTCTGAAACTGTGCTAAATTACAGATAATTCCCATATATTTCTTGGGAGAAAGTGCCCTGAAATTCTCCTTTCTCCGTTGTCGAGATATTCGAGGGCAAAGTCGTGCAGTTTTCGACTTCCAGGGGCTATAACTCGAAAACTAAAGAACGAGAATTTTTGGCACATATGGTCAATTGAATGTTTATCCCAACCCTCTCATTTGGCACTAGTTTCAGCCCGAATTGTGCAAGTCACCTAAGGTCACGAATCGTCCCGAACGTGTAGCCCAAATTGTGAAAATTTCAAACCGCTACTGCTTGCTTGTATGAGTAGGTAGCCATCTGAAACTTGGCATATATAAAGGTCATTAACATGTCTACATGCATGCACAATCTTATGTCAACTGATTGCATAACTTGCGAACTATAGGCCATCGAAATTTTTGTAAACAAAAGTTTGTGCGACTTTAGCTCCCAAACGGAATAAAAACTAAAGCTGAAATAGCCTTCATTCTATTTCACTTATTTGTGTCTACACATGTATATGTTTTGCAAAGACTCAAAGCTCTTGAGAATGGAGAAAATGAGGTGTCAATTTTGCATTGGACCCTATGGGAAAATGCATTAAACGCCTACTGCTCCGACGTTCAGCGACCGATAACATCCATCTTTACACTGTAAACGGTAATTACATAGATACATGCCTGGGGCAAATAACAGCGCAAATAATTGTCCATGTGCAGAGTAATAAAGGAGCAAACTTTTATATATGGGCCTGCAGTGGAAGTTATTCTTAAAAGGTGACTTTCACGAATCGTTCTGAAACTGTGCTAAATTACAGATAATTCCCATATATTTCTTGGGAGAAAGTGCCCTGAAATTCTCCTTTCTCCGTTGTCGAGATATTCGAGGGCAAAGTCGTGCAGTTTTCGACTTCCAGGGGCTATAACTCGAAAACTAAAGAACGAGAATTTTTGGCACATATGGTCAATTGAATGTTTATCCCAACCCTCTCATTTGGCACTAGTTTCAGCCCGAATTGTGCAAGTCACCTAAGGTCACGAATCGTCCCGAACGTGTAGCCCAAATTGTGAAAATTTCAAACCGCTACTGCTTGCTTGTATGAGTAGGTAGCCATCTGAAACTTGGCATATATAAAGGTCATTAACATGTCTACATGCATGCACAATCTTATGTCAACTGATTGCATAACTTGCGAACTATAGGCCATCGAAATTTTTGTAAACAAAAGTTTGTGCGACTTTAGCTCCCAAACGGAATAAAAGCTAAAGCTGAAATAGCCTTCATTCTATTTCACTTATTTGTGTCTACACATGTATATGTTTTGCAGAGACTCAAAGCTCTTGAGAATGGAGAAAATGAGGTGTCAATTTTGCATTGGACCCTATGGGAAAATGCATTAAACGCCTACTGCTCCGACGTTCAGCGACCGATAACATCCATCTTTACACTGTAAACGGTAATTACATAGGTACATGCCTGGGGCAAATAACAGCGCAAATAATTGTCCATGTGCAGAGTAATAAAGGAGCAAACTTTTATATATGGGCCTGCAGTGGAAGTTATTCTTAAAAGGTGACTTTCACGAATCGTTCTGAAACTGTGCTAAATTACAGATAATTCCCATATATTTCTTGGGAGAAAGTGCCCTGAAATTCTCCTTTCTCCGTTGTCGAGATATTCGAGGGCAAAGTCGTGCAGTTTTCGACTTCCAGGGGCTATAACTCGAAAACTAAAGAACGAGAATTTTTGGAACATATGGTCATTTGAATGTTTATCCCAACCCCTCTCATTTGGCACTAGTTTCAGCCCGAATTGTGCAAGTCACCTAAGGTCACGAATCGTCCCGAACGTGTAGCCCAAATTGTGAAAATTTCAAACCGCTACTGCTTGCTTGTATGAGTAGGTAGCCATCTGAAACTTGGCATATATAAAGGTCATTAACATGTCTACATGCATGCACAATCTTATGTCAACTGATTGCATAACTTGCGAACTATAGGCCATCGAAATTTTTGTAAACAAAAGTTTGTGCGACTTTAGCTCCCAAACGGAATAAAAGCTAAAGCTGAAATAGCCTTCATTCTATTTCACTTATTTGTGTCTACACATGTATATGTTTTGCAGAGACTCAAAGCTCTTGAGAATGGAGAAAATGAGGTGTCAATTTTGCATTGGACCCTATGGGAAAATGCATTAAACGCCTACTGCTCCGACGTTCAGCGACCGATAACATCCATCTTTACACTGTAAACGGTAATTACATAGGTACATGCCTGGGACAAATAACAGCGCAAATAATTGTCCATGTGCAGAATAATAAAGGAGCAAACTTTTATATATGGGCCTGCAGTGGAAGTTATTCTTAAAAGGTGACTTTCACGAATCGTTCTGAAACTGTGCTAAATTACAGATAATTCCCATATATTTCTTGGGAGAAAGTGCCCTGAAATTCTCCTTTCTCCGTTGTCGAGATATTCGAGGGCAAAGTCGTGCAGTTTTCGACTTCCAGGGGCTATAACTCGAAAACTAAAGACCGAGAATTTTTGGCACATATGGTCAATTGAATGTTTATCCCAACCCTCTCATTTGGCACTAGTTTCAGCCCGAATTGTGCAAGTCACCTAAGGTCACGAATCGTCCCGAACGTGTAGCCCAAATTGTGAAAATTTCAAACCGCTACTGCTTGCTTGTATGAGTAGGTAACCATCGGAAACTTGGCATATATAAAGGTCATTAACATGTCTACATGCATGCACAATCTTATGTCAACTGATTGCATAACTTGCGAACTATAGGCCATCGAAATTTTTGTAAACAAAAGTTTGTGCGACTTTAGCTCCCAAACGGAATAAAAGCTAAAGCTGAAATAGCCTTCATTCTATTTCACTTATTTGTGTCTACACATGTATATGTTTTGCAGAGACTCAAAGCTCTTGAGAATGGAGAAAATGAGGTGTCAATTTTACATTGGACCCTATGGGAAAATGCATTAAACGCCTACTGCTCCGACGTTCAGCGACCGATAACATCCATCTTTACACTGTAAACGGTAATTACATAGGTACATGCCTGGGACAAATAACAGCGCAAATAATTGTCCATGTGCAGAGTAATAAAGGAGCAAACTTTTATATATGGGCCTGCAGTGGAAGTTATTCTTAAAAGGTGACTTTCACGAATCGTTCTGAAACTGTGCTAAATTACAGATAATTCCCATATATTTCTTGGGAGAAAGTGCCCTGAAATTCTCCTTTCTCCGTTGTCGAGATATTCGAGGGCAAAGTCGTGCAGTTTTCGACTTCCAGGGGCTATAACTCGAAAACTAAAGAACGAGAATTTTTGGCACATATGGTCAATTGAATGTTTATCCCAACCCTCTCATTTGGCACTAGTTTCAGCCCGAATTGTGCAAGTCACCTAAGGTCACGAATCGTCCCGAACGTGTAGCCCAAATTGTGAAAATTTCAAACCGCTACTGCTTGCTTGTATGAGTAGTTAGCCATCTGAAACTTGGCATATATAAAGGTCATTAACATGTCTACATGCATGCACAATCTTATGTCAACTGATTGCATAACTTGCGAACTATAGGCCATCGAAATTTTTGTAAACAAAAGTTTGTGCGACTTTATCTCCCAAACGGAATAAAAGCTAAAGCTGAAATAGCCTTCATTCTATTTTACTTATTTGTGTCTACACATGTATATGTTTTGCAGAGACTCAAAGCTCTTGAGAATGGAGAAAATGAGGTGTCAATTTTGCATTGGACCCTATGGGAAAATGCATTAAACGCCTACTGCTCCGACGTTCAGCGACCGATAACATCCATCTTTACACTGTAAACGGTAATTACATAGGTACATGCCTGGGGCAAATAACAGCGCAAATAATTGTCCATGTGCAGAGTAATAAAGGAGCAAACTTTTATATATGGGCCTGCAGTTGAAGTTATTCTTAAAAGGTGACTTTCACGAATCGTTCTGAAACTGTGCTAAATTACAGATAATTCCCATATATTTCTTGGGAGAAAGTGCCCTGAAATTCTCCTTTCTCCGTTGTCGAGATATTCGAGGGCAAAGTCGTGCAGTTTTCGACTTCCAGGGGCTATAACTCGAAAACTAAAGAACGAGAATTTTTGGCACATATGGTCAATTGAATGTTTATCCCAACCCTCTTATTTGGCACTAGTTTCAGCCCGAATTGTGCAAGTCACCTAAGGTCACGAATCGTCCCGAACGTGTAGCCCAAATTGTGAAAATTTCAAACCGCTACTGCTTGCTTGTATGAGTAGGTAGCCAGCTGAAACTTGGCATATATAAAGGTCATTAACATGTCTACATGCATGCACAATCTTATGTCAACTGATTGCATAACTTGCGAACTATAGGCCATCGAAATTTTTGTAAACAAAAGTTTGTGCGACTTTAGCTCCCAAACGGAATAAAAGCTAAAGCTGAAATAGCCTTCATTCTATTTCACTTATTTGTGTCTACACATGTATATGTTTTGCAGAGACTCAAAGCTCTTGAGAATGGAGAAAATGAGGTGTCAATTTTGCATTGGACCCTATGGGAAAATGCATTAAACGCCTACTGCTCCGACGTTCAGCGACCGATAACATCCATCTTTACACTGTAAACGGTAATTACATAGGTACATGCCTGGGGCAAATAACAGCGCAAATAATTGTCCATGTGCAGAGTAATAAAGGAGCAAACTTTTATATATGGGCCTGCAGTGGAAGTTATTCTTAAAAGGTGACTTTCACGAATCGTTCTGAAACTGTGCTAAATTACAGATAATTCCCATATATTTCTTGGGAGAAAGTGCCCTGAAATTCTCCTTTCTCCGTTGTCGAGATATTCGAGGGCAAAGTCGTGCAGTTTTCGACTTCCAGGGGCTATAACTCGAAAACTAAAGAACGAGAATTTTTGGCACATATGGTCAATTGAATGTTTATCCCAACCCTCTCATTTGGCACTAGTTTCAGCCCGAATTGTGCAAGTCACCTAAGGTCACGAATCGTCCCGAACGTGTAGCCCAAATTGTGAAAATTTCAAACCGCTACTGCTTGCTTGTATGAGTAGTTAGCCATCTGAAACTTGGCATATATAAAGGTCATTAACATGTCTACATGCATGCACAATCTTATGTCAACTGATTGCATAACTTGCGAACTATAGGCCATCGAAATTTTTGTAAACAAAAGTTTGTGCGACTTTAGCTCCCAAACGGAATAAAAGCTAAAGCTGAAATAGCCTTCATTCTATTTCACTTATTTGTGTCTACACATGTATATGTTTTGCAGAGACTCAAAGCTCTTGAGAATGGAGAAAATGAGGTGTCAATTTTGCATTGGACCCTATGGGAAAATGCATTAAACGCCTACTGCTCCGACGTTCAGCGACCGATAACATCCATCTTTACACTGTAAACGGTAATTACATAGGTACATGCCTGGGGCAAATAACAGCGCAAATAATTGTCCATGTGCAGAGTAATAAAGGAGCAAACTTTTATATATGGGCCTGCAGTGGAAGTTATTCTTAAAAGGTGACTTTCACGAATCGTTCTGAAACTGTGCTAAATTACAAATAATTCCCATATATTTCTTGGGAGAAAGTGCCCTGAAATTCTCCTTTCTCCGTTGTCGAGATATTCGAGGGCAAAGTCGTGCAGTTTTTGACTTCCAGGGGCTATAACTCGAAAACTAAAGAACGAGAATTTTTGGCACATATGGTCAATTGAATGTTTATCCCAACCCTCTCATTTGGCACTAGTTTCAGCCCGAATTGTGCAAGTCACCTAAGGTCACGAATCGTCCCGAACGTGTAGCCCAAATTGTGAAAATTTCAAACCGCTACTGCTTGCTTGTATGAGTAGGTAGCCATCTGAAACTTGGCATATATAAAGGTCATTAACATGTCTACATGCATGCACAATCTTATGTCAACTGATTGCATAACTTGCGAACTATAGGCCATCGAAATTTTTGTAAACAAAAGTTTGTGCGACTTTAGCTCCCAAACGGAATAAAAGCTAAAGCTGAAATAGCCTTCATTCTATTTCACTTATTTGTGTCTACACATGTATATGTTTTGCAGAGACTCAAAGCTCTTGAGAATGGAGAAAATGAGGTGTCAATTTTGCATTGATCCCTATGGGAAAATGCATTAAACGCCTACTGCTCCGATGTTCAGCGACCGATAACATCCATCTTTACACTGTAAACGATAATTACATAGGTACATGCCTGGGGCAAATAACAGCGCAAATAATTGTCCATGTGCAGAGTAATAAAGGAGCAAACTTTTATATATGGGCCTGCAGTGGAAGTTATTCTTAAAAGGTGACTTTCACGAATCGTTCTGAAACTGTGCTAAATTACAGATAATTCCCATATATTTCTTGGGAGAAAGTGCCCTGAAATTCTCCTTTCTCCGTTGTCGAGATATTCGAGGGCAAAGTCGTGCAGTTTTCGACTTCCAGGGGCTATAACTCGAAAACTAAAGAACGAGAATTTTTGGCACATATGGTCAATTGAATGTTTATCCCAACCCTCTCATTTGGCACTAGTTTCAGCCCGAATTGTGCAAGTCACCTAAGGTCACGAATCGTCCCGAACGTGTAGCCCAAATTGTGAAAATTTCAAACCGCTACTGCTTGCTTGTATGAGTAGGTAGCCATCTGAAACTTGGCATATATAAAGGTCATTAACATGTCTACATGCATGCACAATCTTATGTCAACTGATTGCATAACTTGCGAACTATAGGCCATCGAAATTTTTGTAAACAAAAGTTTGTGCGACTTTAGCTCCCAAACGGAATAAAAGCTAAAGCTGAAATAGCCTTCATTCTATTTCACTTATTTGTGTCTACACATGTATATGTTTTGCAGAGACTCAAAGCTCTTGAGAATGGAGAAAATGAGGTGTCAATTTTGCATTGGACCCTATGGGAAAATGCATTAAACGCCTACTGCTCCGACGTTCAGCGACCGATAACATCCATCTATACACTGTAAACGGTAATTACATAGGTACATGCCTGGGGCAAATAACAGCGCAAATAATTGTCCATGTGCAGAGTAATAAAGGAGCAAACTTTTATATATGGGCCTGCAGTGGAAGTTATTCTTAAAAGGTGACTTTCACGAATCGTTCTGAAACTGTGCTAAATTACAGATAATTCCCATATATTTCTTGGGAGAAAGTGCCCTGAAATTCTCCTTTCTCCGTTGTCGAGATATTCGAGGGCAAAGTCGTGCAGTTTTCGACTTCCAGGGGCTATAACTCGAAAACTAAAGAACGAGAATTTTTGGCACATATGGTCAATTGAATGTTTATCCCAACCCTCTCATTTGGCACTAGTTTCAGCCCGAATTGTGCAAGTCACCTAAGGTCACGAATCGTCCCGAACGTGTAGCCCAAATTGTGAAAATTTCAAACCGCTACTGCTTGCTTGTATGAGTAGTTAGCCATCTGAAACTTGGCATATATAAAGGTCATTAACATGTCTACATGCATGCACAATCTTATGTCAACTGATTGCATAACTTGCGAACTATAGGCCATCGAAATTTTTGTAAACAAAAGTTTGTGCGACTTTAGCTCCCAAACGGAATAAAAGCTAAAGCTGAAATAGCCTTCATTCTATTTCACTTATTTGTGTCTACACATGTATATGTTTTGCAGAGACTCAAAGCTCTTGAGAATGGAGAAAATGAGGTGTCAATTTTGCATTGGACCCTATGGGAAAATGCATTAAACGCCTACTGCTCCGACGTTCAGCGACCGATAACATCCATCTTTACACTGTAAACGGTAATTACATAGGTACATGCCTGGGGCAAATAACAGCGCAAATAATTGTCCATGTGCAGAGTAATAAAGGAGCAAACTTTTATATATGGGCCTGCAGTGGAAGTTATTCTTAAAAGGTGACTTTCACGAATCGTTCTGAAACTGTGCTAAATTACAAATAATTCCCATATATTTCTTGGGAGAAAGTGCCCTGAAATTCTCCTTTCTCCGTTGTCGAGATATTCGAGGGCAAAGTCGTGCAGTTTTTGACTTCCAGGGGCTATAACTCGAAAACTAAAGAACGAGAATTTTTGGCACATATGGTCAATTGAATGTTTATCCCAACCCTCTCATTTGGCACTAGTTTCAGCCCGAATTGTGCAAGTCACCTAAGGTCACGAATCGTCCCGAACGTGTAGCCCAAATTGTGAAAATTTCAAACCGCTACTGCTTGCTTGTATGAGTAGGTAGCCATCTGAAACTTGGCATATATAAAGGTCATTAACATGTCTACATGCATGCACAATCTTATGTCAACTGATTGCATAACTTGCGAACTATAGGCCATCGAAATTTTTGTAAACAAAAGTTTGTGCGACTTTAGCTCCCAAACGGAATAAAAGCTAAAGCTGAAATAGCCTTCATTCTATTTCACTTATTTGTGTCTACACATGTATATGTTTTGCAGAGACTCAAAGCTCTTGAGAATGGAGAAAATGAGGTGTCAATTTTGCATTGATCCCTATGGGAAAATGCATTAAACGCCTACTGCTCCGATGTTCAGCGACCGATAACATCCATCTTTACACTGTAAACGATAATTACATAGGTACATGCCTGGGGGAAATAACAGCGCAAATAATTGTCCATGTGCAGAGTAATAAAGGAGCAAACTTTTATATATGGGCCTGCAGTGGAAGTTATTCTTAAAAGGTGACTTTCACGAATCGTTCTGAAACTGTGCTAAATTACAGATAATTCCCATATATTTCTTGGGAGAAAGTGCCCTGAAATTCTCCTTTCTCCGTTGTCGAGATATTCGAGGGCAAAGTCGTGCAGTTTTCGACTTCCAGGGGCTATAACTCGAAAACTAAAGAACGAGAATTTTTGGCACATATGGTCAATTGAATGTTTATCCCAACCCTCTCATTTGGCACTAGTTTCAGCCCGAATTGTGCAAGTCACCTAAGGTCACGAATCGTCCCGAACGTGTAGCCCAAATTGTGAAAATTTCAAACCGCTACTGCTTGCTTGTATGAGTAGGTAGCCATCTGAAACTTGGCATATATAAAGGTCATTAACATGTCTACATGCATGCACAATCTTATGTCAACTGATTGCATAACTTGCGAACTATAGGCCATCGAAATTTTTGTAAACAAAAGTTTGTGCGACTTTAGCTCCCAAACGGAATAAAAGCTAAAGCTGAAATAGCCTTCATTCTATTTCACTTATTTGTGTCTACACATGTATATGTTTTGCAGAGACTCAAAGCTCTTGAGAATGGAGAAAATGAGGTGTCAATTTTGCATTGGACCCTATGGGAAAATGCATTAAACGCCTACTGCTCCGACGTTCAGCGACCGATAACATCCATCTATACACTGTAAACGGTAATTACATAGGTACATGCCTGGGGCAAATAACAGCGCAAATAATTGTCCATGTGCAGAGTAATAAAGGAGCAAACTTTTATATATGGGCCTGCAGTGGAAGTTATTCTTAAAAGGTGACTTTCACGAATCGTTCTGAAACTGTGCTAAATTACAGATAATTCCCATATATTTCTTGGGAGAAAGTGCCCTGAAATTCTCCTTTCTCCGTTGTCGAGATATTCGAGGGCAAAGTCGTGCAGTTTTCGACTTCCAGGGGCTATAACTCGAAAACTAAAGAACGAGAATTTTTGGCACATATGGTCAATTGAATGTTTATCCCAACCCTCTCATTTGGCACTAGTTTCAGCCCGAATTGTGCAAGTCACCTAAGGTCACGAATCGTCCCGAACGTGTAGCCCAAATTGTGAAAATTTCAAACCGCTACTGCTTGCTTGTATGAGTAGGTAGCCATCTGAAACTTGGCATATATAAAGGTCATTAACATGTCTACATGCATGCACAATCTTATGTCAACTGATTGCATAACTTGCGAACTATAGGCCATCGAAATTTTTGTAAACAAAAGTTTGTGCGACTTTAGCTCCCAAACGGAATAAAAGCTAAAGCTGAAATAGCCTTCATTCTATTTCACTTATTTGTGTATACACATGTATATGTTTTGCAGAGACTCAAAGCTCTTGAGAATGGAGAAAATGAGGTGTCAATTTTGCATTGGACCCTATGGGAAAATGCATTAAACGCCTATTGCTCCGACGTTCAGCGACCGATAACATCCATCTTTACACTGTAAACGGTAATTACATAGGTACATGCCTGGGGCAAATAACAGCGCAAATAATTGTCCATGTGCAGAGTAATAAAGGAGCAAACTTTTATATATGGGCCTGCAGTGGAAGTTATTCTTAAAAGGTGACTTTCACGAATCGTTCTGAAACTGTGCTAAATTACAGATAATTCCCATATATTTCTTGGGAGAAAGTGCCCTGAAATTCTCCTTTCTCCGTTGTCGAGATATTCGAGGGCAAAGTCGTGCAGTTTTCGACTTCCAGGGGCTATAACTCGAAAACTAAAGAACGAGAATTTTTGGCACATATGGTCAATTGAATGTTTATCCCAACCCTCTCATTTGGCACTAGTTTCAGCCCGAATTGTGCAAGTCACCTAAGGTCACGAATCGTCCCGAACGTGTAGCCCAAATTGTGAAAATTTCAAACCGCTACTGCTTGCTTGTATGAGTAGGTAGCCATCTGAAACTTGGCATATATAAAGGTCATTAACATGTCTACATGCATGCACAATCTTATGTCAACTGATTGCATAACTTGCGAACTATAGGCCATCGAAATGTTTGTAAACAAATGTTTGTGCGACTTTAGCTCCCAAACGGAATAAAAGCTAAAGCTGAAATAGCCTTCATTCTATTTCACTTATTTGTGTCTACACATGTATATGTTTTGCAGAGACTCAAAGCTCTTGAGAATGGAGAAAATGAGGTGTCAATTTTGCATTGGACCCTATGGGAAAATGCATTAAACGCCTACTGCTCCGACGTTCAGCGACCGATAACATCCATCTTTACACTGTAAACGGTAATTACATAGGTACATGCCTGGGGCAAATAACAGCGCAAATAATTGTCCATGTGCAGAGTAATAAAGGAGCAAACTTTTATATATGGGCCTGCAGTGGAAGTTATTCTTAAAAGGTGACTTTCACGAATCGTTCTGAAACTGTGCTAAATTACAGATAATTCCCATATATTTCTTGGGAGAAAGTGCCCTGAAATTCTCCTTTCTCCGTTGTCGAGATATTCGAGGGCAAAGTCGTGCAGTTTTCGACTTCCAGGGGCTATAACTCGAAAACTAAAGAACGAGAATTTTTGGCACATATGGTCAATTGAATGTTTATCCCAACCCTCTCATTTGGCACTAGTTTCAGCCCGAATTGTGCAAGTCACCTAAGGTCACGAATCGTCCCGAACGTGTAGCCCAAATTGTGAAAATTTCAAACCGCTACTGCTTGCTTGTATGAGTAGGTAGCCATCTGAAACTTGGCATATATAAAGGTCATTAACATGTCTACATGCATGCACAATCTTATGTCAACTGATTGCATAACTTGCGAACTATAGGCCATCGAAATTTTTGTAAACAAAAGTTTGTGCGACTTTAGCTCCCAAACGGAATAAAAGCTAAAGCTGAAATAGCCTTCATTCTATTTCACTTATTTGTGTCTACACATGTATATGTTTTGCAGAGACTCAAAGCTCTTGAGAATGGAGAAAATGAGGTGTCAATTTTGCATTGGACCCTATGGGAAAATGCATTAAACGCCTACTGCTCCGACGTTCAGCGACCGATAACATCCATCTTTACACTGTAAACGGTAATTACATAGGTACATGCCTGGGGCAAATAACAGCGCAAATAATTGTCCATGTGCAGAGTAATAAAGGAGCAAACTTTTATATATGGGCCTGCAGTGGAAGTTATTCTTAAAAGGTGACTTTCACGAATCGTTCTGAAACTGTGCTAAATTACAGATAATTCCCATATATTTCTTGGGAGAAAGTGCCCTGAAATTCTCCTTTCTCCGTTGTCGAGATATTCGAGGGCAAAGTCGTGCAGTTTTCGACTTCCAGGGGCTATAACTCGAAAACTAAAGAACGAGAATTTTTGGCACATATGGTCAATTGAATGTTTATCCCAACCCTCTCATTTGGCACTAGTTTCAGCCCGAATTGTGCAAGTCACCTAAGGTCACGAATCGTCCCGAACGTGTAGCCCAAATTGTGAAAATTTCAAACCGCTACTGCTTGCTTGTATGAGTAGGTAGCCATCTGAAACTTGGCATATATAAAGGTCATTAACATGTCTACATGCATGCACAATCTTATGTCAACTGATTGCATAACTTGCGAACTATAGGCCATCGAAATTTTTGTAAACAAAAGTTTGTGCGACTTTAGCTCCCAAACGGAATAAAAGCTAAAGCTGAAATAGCCTTCATTCTATTTCACTTATTTGTGTCTACACATGTATATGTTTTGCAGAGACTCAAAGCTCTTGAGAATGGAGAAAATGAGGTGTCAATTTTGCATTGGACCCTATGGGAAAATGCATTAAACGCCTACTGCTCCGACGTTCAGCAACCGATAACATCCATCTTTACACTGTAAACGGTAATTACATAGGTACATGCCTGGGGCAAATAACAGCGCAAATAATTGTCCATGTGCAGAGTAATAAAGGAGCAAACTTTTATATATGGGCCTGCAGTGGAAGTTATTCTTAAAAGGTGACTTCCACGAATCGTTCTGAAACTGTGCTAAATTACAGATAATTCCCATATATTTCTTGGGAGAAAGTGCCCTGAAATTCTCCTTTCTCCGTTGTCGAGATATTCGAGGGCAAAGTCGTGCAGTTTTCGACTTCCAGGGGCTATAACTCGAAAACTAAAGAACGAGAATTTTTGGCACATATGGTCAATTGAATGTTTATCCCAACCCTCTCATTTGGCACTAGTTTCAGCCCGAATTGTGCAAGTCACCTAAGGTCACGAATCGTCCCGAACGTGTAGCCCAAATTGTGAAAATTTCAAACCGCTACTGCTTGCTTGTATGAGTAGGTAGCCATCTGAAACTTGGCATATATAAAGGTCATTAACATGTCTACATGCATGCACAATCTTATGTCAACTGATTGCATAACTTGCGAACTATAGGCCATCGAAATTTTTGTAAACAAAAGTTTGTGCGACTTTAGCTCCCAAACGGAATAAAAGCTAAAGCTGAAATAGCCTTCATTCTATTTCACTTATTTGTGTCTACACATGTATATGTTTTGCAGAGACTCAAAGCTCTTGAGAATGGAGAAAATGAGGTGTCAATTTTGCATTGGACCCTATGGGAAAATGCATTAAACGCCTACTGCTCCGACGTTCAGCGACCGATAACATCCATCTTTACACTGTAAACGGTAATTACATAGGTACATGCCTGGGGCAAATAACAGCGCAAATAATTGTCCATGTGCAGAGTAATAAAGGAGCAAACTTTTATATATGGGCCTGCAGTGGAAGTTATTCTTAAAAGGTGACTTTCACGAATCGTTCTGAAACTGTGCTAAATTACAGATAATTCCCATATATTTCTTGGGAGAAAGTGCCCTGAAATTCTCCTTTCTCCGTTGTCGAGATATTCGAGGGCAAAGTCGTGCAGTTTTCGACTTCCAGGGGCTATAACTCGAAAACTAAAGAACGAGAATTTTTGGCACATATGGTCAATTGAATGTTTATCCCAACCCTCTCATTTGGCACTAGTTTCAGCCCGAATTGTGCAAGTCACCTAAGGTCACGAATCGTCCCGAACGTGTAGCCCAAATTGTGAAAATTTCAAACCGCTACTGCTTGCTTGTATGAGTAGGTAGCCATCTGAAACTTGGCATATATAAAGGTCATTAACATGTCTACATGCATGCACAATCTTATGTCAACTGATTGCATAACTTGCGAACTATAGGCCATCGAAATTTTTGTAAACAAAAGTTTGTGCGACTTTAGCTCCCAAACGGAATAAAAGCTAAAGCTGAAATAGCCTTCATTCTATTTCACTTATTTGTGTCTACACATGTATATGTTTTGCAGAGACTCAAAGCTCTTGAGAATGGAGAAAATGAGGTGTCAATTTTGCATTGGACCCTATGGGAAAATGCATTAAACGCCTACTGCTCCGACGTTCAGCGACCGATAACATCCATCTTTACACTGTAAACGGTAATTACATAGGTACATGCCTGGGGCAAATAACAGCGCAAATAATTGTCCATGTGCAGAGTAATAAAGGAGCAAACTTTTATATATGGGCCTGCAGTGGAAGTTATTCTTAAAAGGTGACTTTCACGAATCGTTCTGAAACTGTGCTAAATTACAGATAATTCCCATATATTTCTTGGGAGAAAGTGCCCTGAAATTCTCCTTTCTCCGTTGTCGAGATATTCGAGGGCAAAGTCGTGCAGTTTTCGACTTCCAGGGGCTATAACTCGAAAACTAAAGAACGAGAATTTTTGGCACATATGGTCAATTGAATGTTTATCCCAACCCTCTCATTTGGCACTAGTTTCAGCCCGAATTGTGCAAGTCACCTAAGGTCACGAGTCGTCCCGAACGTGTAGCCCAAATTGTGAAAATTTCAAACCGCTACTGCTTGCCTGTTTGAGTAGGTAGCCATCTGAAACTTGGCATATATAAAGGTCATTAACATGTCTACATGCATGCACAATCTTATGTCAACTGATTGCATAACTTGCGAACTATAGGCCATCGAAATTTTTGTAAACAAAAGTTTGTGCGACTTTAGCTCCCAAACGGAATAAAAGCTAAAGCTGAAATAGCCTTCATTCTATTTCACTTATTTGTGTCTACACATGTATATGTTTTGCAGAGACTCAAAGCTCTTGAGAATGGAGAAAATGACGTGTCAATTTTGCATTGGACCCTATGGGAAAATGCATTAAACGCCTACTGCTCCGACGTTCAGCGACCGATAACATCCATCTTTACACTGTAAACGGTAATTACATAGGTACATGCCTGGGGCAAATAACAGCGCAAATAATTGTCCATGTGCAGAGTAATAAAGGAGCAAACTTTTATATATGGGCCTGCAGTGGAAGTTATTCTTAAAAGGTGACTTTCACGAATCGTTCTGAAACTGTGCTAAATTACAGATAATTCCCATATATTTCTTGGGAGAAAGTGCCCTGAAATTCTCCTTTCTCCGTTGTCGAGATATTCGAGGGCAAAGTCGTGCAGTTTTCGACTTCCAGGGGCTATAACTCGAAAACTAAAGAACGAGAATTTTTGGCACATATGGTCAATTGAATGTTTATCCCAACCCTCTCATTTGACACTAGTTTCAGCCCGAATTGTGCAAGTCACCTAAGGTCACGAATCGTCCCGAACGTGTAGCCCAAATTGTGAAAATTTCAAACCGCTACTGCTTGCTTGTATGAGTAGGTAGCCATCTGAAACTTGGCATATATAAAGGTCATTAACATGTCTACATGCATGCACAATCTTATGTCAACTGATTGCATAACTTGCGAACTATAGGCCATCGAAATTTTTGTAAACAAAAGTTTGTGCGACTTTAGCTCCCAAACGGAATAAAAGCTAAAGCTGAAATAGCCTTCATTCTATTTCACTTATTTGTGTCTACACATGTATATGTTTTGCAGAGACTCAAAGCTCTTGAGAATGGAGAAAATGAGGTGTCAATTTTGCATTGGACCCTATGGGAAAATGCATTAAACGCCTACTGCTCCGACGTTCAGCGACCGATAACATCCATCTTTACACTGTAAACGGTAATTACATAGGTACAGGCCTGGGGCAAATAACAGCGCAAATAATTGTCCATGTGCAGAGTATTAAAGGAGCAAACTTTTATATATGGGCCTGCAGTGGAAGTTATTCTTAAAAGGTGACTTTCACGAATCGTTCTGAAACTGTGCTAAATTACAGATAATTCCCATATATTTCTTGGGAGAAAGTGCCCTGAAATTCTCCTTTCTCCGTTGTCGAGATATTCGAGGGCAAAGTCGTGCAGTTTTCGACTTCCAGGGGCTATAACTCGAAAACTAAAGAACGAGAATTTTTGGCACATATGGTCAATTGAATGTTTATCCCAACCCTCTCATTTGGCACTAGTTTCAGCCCGAATTGTGCAAGTCACCTAAGGTCACGAATCGTCCCGAACGTGTAGCCCAAATTGTGAAAATTTCAAACCGCTACTGCTTGCTTGTATGAGTAGGTAGCCATCTGAAACTTGGCATATATAAAGGTCATTAACATGTCTACATGCATGCACAATCTTATGTCAACTGATTGCATAACTTGCGAACTATAGGCCATCGAAATTTTTGTAAACAAAAGTTTGTGCGACTTTAGCTCCCAAACGGAATAAAAGCTAAAGCTGAAATAGCCTTCATTCTATTTCACTTATTTGTGTCTACACATGTATATGTTTTGCAGAGACTCAAAGCTCTTGAGAATGGAGAAAATGAGGTGTCAATTTTGCATTGGACCCTATGGGAAAATGCATTAAACGCCTACTGCTCCGACGTTCAGCGACCGATAACATCCATCTTTACACTGTAAACGGTAATTACATAGGTACATGCCTGGGGCAAATAACAGCGCAAATAATTGTCCATGTGCAGAGTAATAAAGGAGCAAACTTTTATATATGGGCCTGCAGTGGAAGTTATTCTTAAAAGGTGACTTTCACGAATCGTTCTGAAACTGTGCTAAATTACAGATAATTCCCATATATTTCTTGGGAGAAAGTGCCCTGAAATTCTCCTTTCTCCGTTGTCGAGATATTCGAGGGCAAAGTCGTGCAGTTTTCGACTTCCAGGGGCTATAACTCGAAAACTAAAGAACGAGAATTTTTGGCACATATGGTCAATTGAATGTTTATCCCAACCCTCTCATTTGGCACTAGTTTCAGCCCGAATTGTGCAAGTCACCTAAGGTCACGAATCGTCCCGAACGTGTAGCCCAAATTGTGAAAATTTCAAACCGCTACTGCTTGCTTGTTTGAGTAGGTAGCCATCTGAAACTTGGCATATATAAAGGTCATTAACATGTCTACATGCATGCACAATCTTATGTCAACTGATTGCATAACTTGCGAACTATAGGCCATCGAAATTTTTGTAAACAAAAGTTTGTGCGACTTTAGCTCCCAAACGGAATAAAAGCTAAAGCTGAAATAGCCTTCATTCTATTTCACTTATTTGTGTCTACACATGTATATGTTTTGCAGAGACTCAAAGCTCTTGAGAATGGAGAAAATGAGGTGTCAATTTTGCATTGGACCCTATGGGAAAATGCATTAAACGCCTACTGCTCCGACGTTCAGCGACCGATAACATCCATCTTTACACTGTAAACGGTAATTACATAGGTACATGCCTGGGGCAAATAACAGCGCAAATAATTGTCCATGTGCAGAGTAATAAAGGAGCAAACTTTTATATATGGGCCTGCAGTGGAAGTTATTCTTAAAAGGTGACTTTCACGAATCGTTCTGAAACTGTGCTAAATTACAGATAATTCCCATATATTTCTTGGGAGAAAGTGCCCTGAAATTCTCCTTTCTCCGTTGTCGAGATATTCGAGGGCAAAGTCGTGCAGTTTTCGACTTCCAGGGGCTATAACTCGAAAACTAAAGAACGAGAATTTTTGGCACATATGGTCAATTGAATGTTTATCCCAACCCTCTCATTTGGCACTAGTTTCAGCCCGAATTGTGCAAGTCACCTAAGGTCACGAATCGTCCCGAACGTGTAGCCCAAATTGTGAAAATTTCAAACCGCTACTGCTTGCTTGTTTGAGTAGGTAGCCATCTGAAACTTGGCATATATAAAGGTCATTAACATGTCTACATGCATGCACAATCTTATGTCAACTGATTGCATAACTTGCGAACTATAGGCCATCGAAATTTTTGTAAACAAAAGTTTGTGCGACTTTAGCTCCCAAACGGAATAAAAGCTAAAGCTGAAATAGCCTTCATTCTATTTCACTTATTTGTGTCTACACATGTATATGTTTTGCAGAGACTCAAAGCTCTTGAGAATGGAGAAAATGAGGTGTCAATTTTGCATTGGACCCTATGGGAAAATGCATTAAACGCCTACTGCTCCGACGTTCAGCGACCGATAACATCCATCTTTACACTGTAAACGGTAATTACATAGGTACATGCCTGGGGCAAATAACAGCGCAAATAATTGTCCATGTGCAGAGTAATAAAGGAGCAAACTTTTATATATGGGCCTGCAGTGGAAGTTATTCTTAAAAGGTGACTTTCACGAATCGTTCTGAAACTGTGCTAAATTACAGATAATTCCCATATATTTCTTGGGAGAAAGTGCCCTGAAATTCTCCTTTCTCCGTTGTCGAGATATTCGAGGGCAAAGTCGTGCAGTTTTCGACTTCCAGGGGCTATAACTCGAAAACTAAAGAACGAGAATTTTTGGCACATATGGTCAATTGAATGTTTATCCCAACCATCTCATTTGGCACTAGTTTCAGCCCGAATTGTGCAAGTCACCTAAGGTCACGAATCGTCCCGAACGTGTAGCCCAAATTGTGAAAATTTCAAACCGCTACTGCTTGCTTGTATGAGTAGGTAGCCATCTGAAACTTGGCATATATAAAGGTCATTAACATGTCTACATGCATGCACAGTCTTATGTCAACTGATTGCATAACTTGCGAACTATAGGCCATCGAAATTTTTGTAAACAAAAGTTTGTGCGACTTTAGCTCCCAAACGGAATAAAAGCTAAAGCTGAAATAGCCTTCATTCTATTTCACTTATTTGTGTCTACACATGTATATGTTTTGCAGAGACTCAAAGCTCTTGAGAATGGAGAAAATGAGGTGTCAATTTTGCATTGGACCCTATGGGAAAATGCATTAAACGCCTACTGCTCCGACGTTCAGCGACCGATAACATCCATCTTTACACTGTAAACGGTAATTACATAGGTACATGCCTGGGGCAAATAACAGCGCAAATAATTGTCCATGTGCAGAGTAATAAAGGAGCAAACTTTTATGTATGGGCCTGCAGTGGAAGTTATTCTTAAAAGGTGACTTTCACGAATCGTTCTGAAACTGTGCTAAATTACAGATAATTCCCATATATTTCTTGGGAGAAAGTGCCCTGAAATTCTCCTTTCTCCGTTGTCGAGATATTCGAGGGCAAAGTCGTGCAGTTTTCGACTTCCAGGGGCTATAACTCGAAAACTAAAGAACGAGAATTTTTGGCACATATGGTCAATTGAATGTTTATCCCAACCCTCTCATTTGGCACTAGTTTCAGCCCGAATTGTGCAAGTCACCTAAGGTCACGAATCGTCCCGAACGTGTAGCCCAAATTGTGAAAATTTCAAATCGCTACTGCTTGCTTGTATGAGTAGGTAGCCATCTGAAACTTAGCATATATAAAGGTCATTAACATGTCTACATGCATGCACAATCTTATGTCAACTGATTGTATAACTTGCGAACTATAGGCCATCGAAATTTTTGTAAACAAAAGTTTGTGCGACTTTAGCTCCCAAACGGAATAAAAGCTAAAGCTGAAATAGCCTTCATTCTATTTCACTTATTTGTGTCTACACATGTATATGTTTTGCAGAGACTCAAAGCTCTTGAGAATGGAGAAAATGAGGTGTCAATTTTGCATTGGACCCTATGGGAAAATGCATTAAACGCCTACTGCTCCGACGTTCAGCAACCGATAACATCCATCTTTACACTGTAAACGGTAATTACATAGGTACATGCCTGGGGCAAATGACAGCGCAAATAATTGTCCATGTGCAGAGTAATAAAGGAGCAAACTTTTATATATGGGCCTGCAGTGGAAGTTATTCTTAAAAGGTGACTTTCACGAATCGTTCTGAAACTGTGCTAAATTACAGATAATTCCCATATATTTCTTGGGAGAAAGTGCCCTGAAATTCTCCTTTCTCCGTTGTCGAGATATTCGAGGGCAAAGTCGTGCAGTTTTCGACTTCCAGGGGCTATAACTCGAAATCTAAAGAACGAGAATTTTTGGCACATATGGTCAATTGAATGTTTATCCCAACCCTCTCATTTGGCACTAGTTTCAGCCCGAATTGTGCAAGTCACCTAAGGTCACGAATCGTCCCGAACGTGTAGCCCAAATTGTGAAAATTTCAAACCGCTACTGCTTGCTTGTATGAGTAGGTAGCCATCTGAAACTTGGCATATATAAAGGTCATTAACATGTCTACATGCATGCACAATCTTATGTCAACTGATTGCATAACTTGCGAACTATAGGCCATCGAAATTTTTGTAAACAAAAGTTTGTGCGACTTTAGCTCCCAAACGGAATAAAAGCTAAAGCTGAAATAGCCTTCATTCTATTTCACTTATTTGTGTCTACACATGTATATGTTTTGCAGAGACTCAAAGCTCTTGAGAATGGAGAAAATGAGGTGTCAATTTTGCATTGGACCCTATGGGAAAATGCATTAAACGCCTACTGCTCCGACGTTCAGCGACCGATAACATCCATCTTTACACTGTAAACGGTAATTACATAGGTACATGCCTGGGGCAAATAACAGCGCAAATAATTGTCCATGTGCAGAGTAATAAAGGAGCAAACTTTTATATATGGGCCTGCAGTGGAAGTTATTCTTAAAAGGTGACTTTCACGAATCGTTCTGAAACTGTGCTAAATTACAGATAATTCCCATATATTTCTTGGGAGAAAGTGCCCTGAAATTCTCCTTTCTCCGTTGTCGAGATATTCGAGGGCAAAGTCGTGCAGTTTTCGACTTCCAGGGGCTATAACTCGAAAACTAAAGAACGAGAATTTTTGGCACATATGGTCAATTGAATGTTTATCCCAACCCTCTCATTTGGCACTAGTTTCAGCCCGAATTGTGCAAGTCACCTAAGGTCACGAATCGTCCCGAACGTGTAGCCCAAATTGTGAAAATTTCAAATCGCTACTGCTTGCTTGTATGAGTAGGTAGCCATCTGAAACTTAGCATATATAAAGGTCATTAACATGTCTACATGCATGCACAATCTTATGTCAACTGATTGCATAACTTGCGAACTATAGGCCATCGAAATTTTTGTAAACAAAAGTTTGTGCGACTTTAGCTCCCAAACGGAATAAAAGCTAAAGCTGAAAAAGCCTTCATTCTATTTCACTTATTTGTGTCTACACATGTATATGTTTTGCAGAGACTCAAAGCTCTTGAGAATGGAGAAAATGAGGTGTCAATTTTGCATTGGACCCTATGGGAAAATGCATTAAACGCCTACTGCTCCGACGTTCAGCGACCGATAACATCCATCTTTACACTGTAAACGGTAATTACATAGGTACATGCCTGGGGCAAATGACAGCGCAAATAATTGTCCATGTGCAGAGTAATAAAGGAGCAAACTTTTATATATGGGCCTGCAGTGGAAGTTATTCTTAAAAGGTGACTTTCACGAATCGTTCTGAAACTGTGCTAAATTACAGATAATTCCCATATATTTCTTGGGAGAAAGTGCCCTGAAATTCTCCTTTCTCCGTTGTCGAGATATTCGAGGGCAAAGTCGTGCAGTTTTCGACTTCCAGGGGCTATAACTCGAAATCTAAAGAACGAGAATTTTTGGCACATATGGTCAATTGAATGTTTATCCCAACCCTCTCATTTGGCACTAGTTTCAGCCCGAATTGTGCAAGTCACCTAAGGTCACGAATCGTCCCGAACGTGTAGCCCAAATTGTGAAAATTTCAAACCGCTACTGCTTGCTTGTATGAGTAGGTAGCCATCTGAAACTTGGCATATATAAAGGTCATTAACATGTCTACATGCATGCACAATCTTATGTCAACTGATTGCATAACTTGCGAACTATAGGCCATCGAAATTTTTGTAAACAAAAGTTTGTGCGACTTTAGCTCCCAAACGGAATAAAAGCTAAAGCTGAAATAGCCTTCATTCTATACCACTTATTTGTGTCTACACATGTATATGTTTTGCAGAGACTCAAAGCTCTTGAGAATGGAGAAAATGAGGTGTCAATTTTGCATTGGACCCTATGGGAAAATGCATTAAACGCCTACTGCTCCGACGTTCAGCGACCGATAACATCCATCTTTACACTGTAAACGGTAATTACATAGGTACATGCCTGGGGCAAATAACAGCGCAAATAATTGTCCATGTGCAGAGTAATAAAGGAGCAAACTTTTATATATGGGCCTGCAGTGGAAGTTATTCTTAAAAGGTGACTTTCACGAATCGTTCTGAAACTGTGCTAAATTACAGATAATTCCCATATATTTCTTGGGAGAAAGTGCCCTGAAATTCTCCTTTCTCCGTTGTCGAGATATTCGAGGGCAAAGTCGTGCAGTTTTCGACTTCCAGGGGCTATAACTCGAAAACTAAAGAACGAGAATTTTTGGCACATATGGTCAATTGAATGTTTATCCCAACCCTCTCATTTGGCACTAGTTTCAGCCCGAATTGTGCAAGTCACCTAAGGTCACGAATCGTCCCGAACGTGTAGCCCAAATTGTGAAAATTTCAAACCGCTACTGCTTGCTTGTATGAGTAGGTAGCCATCTGAAACTTGGCATATATAAAGGTCATTAACATGTCTACATGCATGCACAATCTTATGTCAACTGATTGCATAACTTGCGAACTATAGGCCATCCAATTTTTTGTAAACAAAAGTTTGTGCGACTTTAGCTCCCAAACGGAATAAAAGCTAAAGCTGAAATAGCCTTCATTCTATTTCACTTATTTGTGTCTACACATGTATATGTTTTGCAGAGACTCAAAGCTCTTGAGAATGGAGAAAATGAGGTGTCAATTTTGCATTGGACCCTATGGGAAAATGCATTAAACGCCTACTGCTCCGACGTTCAGCGACCGATAACATCCATCTTTACACTGTAAACGGTAATTACAAAGGTACATGCCTGGGGCAAATAACAGCGCAAAAAAAAGTCCATGTGCAGAGTAATAAAGGAGCAAACTTTTATGTATGGGCTGCAGTGGAAGTTATTCTTAAAAGGTGACTTTCACGAATCGTTCTGAAACTGTGCTAAATTACAGATAATTCCCAAATATTTCTTGGGAGAAAGTGCCCTGAAATTATCCTTTCTCCGTTGTCGAGATATTCGAGGGCAAAGTCGTGCAGTTTTCGACTTCCAGGGGCTATAACTCGAAAACTAAAGAACGAGAATTTTTGGCACATATGGTCAATTGAATGTTTATCCCAACCCTCTCATTCGCACTAGTTTCAGCCCGAATTGTGCAAGTCACCTAAGGTCACGAATCGTCCCGAACGTGTAGCCCAAATTGTGAAAATTTCAAACCGCTACTGCTTGCTTGCTTGTATGAGTAGGTAGCCATCTGAAACTTGGCATATATAAAGGTCATTAACATGTCTACATGCATGCACAATCTTATGTCAACTGATTGCATAACTTGCGAACTATAGGCCATCGAAATTTTTGTAAACAAAAGTTTGTGCGACTTTAGCTCCCAAACGGAATAAAAGCTAAAGCTGAAATAGCCTTCATTCTATTTCACTTATTTGTGTCTACACATGTATATGTTTTGCAGAGACTCAAAGCTCTTGAGAATGGAGAAAATGAGGTGTCAATTTTGCATTGGACCCTATGGGAAAATGCATTAAACGCCTACTGGTTCGACGTTCAGCGACCGATAACATCCATCTTTACACTGTAAACGGTAATTACATAGGTACATGCCTGGGGCAAATAACAGCGCAAATAATTGTCCATGTGCAGAGTAATAAAGGAGCAAACTTTTATATATGGGCCTGCAGTGGAAGTTATTCTTAAAAGGTGACTTTCACGAATCGTTCTGAAACTGTGCTAAATTACAGATAATTCCCATATATTTCTTGGGAGAAAGTGCCCTGAAATTCTCCTTTCTCCGTTGTCGAGATATTCGAGGGCAAAGTCGTGCAGTTTTCGACTTCCAGGGGCTATAACTCGAAAACTAAAGAACGAGAATTTTTGGCACATATGGTCAATTGAATGTTTATCCCAACCCTCTCATTTGGCACTAGTTTCAGCCCGAATTGTGCAAGTCACCTAAGGTCACGAATCGTCCCGAACGTGTAGCCCAAATTGTGAAAATTTCAAACCGCTACTGCTTGCTTGTATGAGTAGGTAGCCATCTGAAACTTGGCATATATAAAGGTCATTAACATGTCTACATGCATGCACAATCTTATGTCAACTGATTGCATAACTTGCGAACTATAGGCCATCGAAATTTTTGTAAACAAAAGTTTGTGCGACTTTAGCTCCCAAACGGAATAAAAGCTAAAGCTGAAATAGCCTTCATTCTATTTCACTTATTTGTGTCTACACATGTATATGTTTTGCAGAGACTCAAAGCTCTTGAGAATGGAGAAAATGAGGTGTCAATTTTGCATTGGACCCTATGGGAAAATGCATTAAACGCCTACTGCTCCGACGTTCAGCGACCGATAACATCCATCTTTACACTGTAAACGGTAATTACATAGGTACATGCCTGGGGCAAATAACAGCGCAAATAATTGTCCATGTGCAGAGTAATAAAGGAGCAAACTTTTATATATGGGCCTGCAGTGCAAGTTATTCTTAAAAGGTGACTTTCACGAATCGTTCTGAAACTGTGCTAAATTACAGATAATTCCCATATATTTCTTGGGAGAAAGTGCCCTGAAATTCTCCTTTCTCCGTTGTCGAGATATTCGAGGGCAAAGTCGTGCAGTTTTCGACTTCCAGGGGCTATAACTCGAAAACTAAAGAACGAGAATTTTTGGCACATATGGTCAATTGAATGTTTATCCCAACCCTCTCATTTGGCACTAGTTTCAGCCCGAATTGTGCAAGTCACCTAAGGTCACGAATCGTCCCGAACGTGTAGCCCAAATTGTGAAAATTTCAAACCGCTACTGCTTGCTTGTATGAGTAGGTAGCCATCTGAAACTTGGCATATATAAAGGTCATTAACATGTCTACATGCATGCACAATCTTATGTCAACTGATTGCATAACTTGCGAACTATAGGCCATCGAATTTTTTGTAAACAAAAGTTTGTGCGACTTTAGCTCCCAAACGGAATAAAAGCTAAAGCTGAAATAGCCTTCATTCTATTTCACTTATATGTGTCTACACATGTATATGTTTTGCAGAGACTCAAAGCTCTTGAGAATGGAGAAAATGAGGTGTCAATTTTGCATTGGACCCTATGGGAAAATGCATTAAACGCCTACTGCTCCGACGGTCAGCGACCGATAACATCCATCTTTACACTGTAAACGGTAATTACATAGGTACATGCCTGGGGCAAATAACAGCGCAAATAATTGTCCATGTGCAGAGTAATAAAGGAGCAAACTTTTATATATGGGCCTGCAGTGGAAGTTATTCTTAAAAGGTGACTTTCACGAATCGTTCTGAAACTGTGCTAAATTACAGATAATTCCCATATATTTCTTGGGAGAAAGTGCCCTGAAATTCTCCTTTCTCCGTTGTCGAGATATTCGAGGGCAAAGTCGTGCAGTTTTCGACTTCCAGGGGCTATAACTCGAAAACTAAAGAACGAGAATTTTTGGCACATATGGTCAATTGAATGTTTATCCCAACCCTCTCATTTGGCACTAGTTTCAGCCCGAATTGTGCAAGTCACCTAAGGTCACGAATCGTCCCGAACGTGTAGCCCAAATTGTGAAAATTTCAAACCGCTACTGCTTGCTTGTATGAGTAGGTAGCCATCTGAACATTGGCATATATAAAGGTCATTAACATGTCTACATGCATGCACAATCTTATGTCAACTGATTGCATAACTTGCGAACTATAGGCCATCGAAATTTTTGTAAACAAAAGTTTGTGCGACTTTAGCTCCCAAACGGAATAAAAGCTAAAGCTGAAATAGCCTTCATTCTATTTCACTTATTTGTGTCTACACATGTATATGTTTTGCAGAGACTCAAAGCTCTTGAGAATGGAGAAAATGAGATGTCAATTTTGCATTGGACCCTATGGGAAAATGCATTAAACGCCTACTGCTCCGACGTTCAGCGACCGATAACATCCATCTTTACACTGTAAACGGTAAGTACATAGGTACATGCCTGGGGCAAATAACAGCGCAAATAATTGTCCATGTGCAGAGTAATAAAGGAGCAAACATTTATATATGGGCCTGCAGTGGAAGTTATTCTTAAAAGGTGACTTTCACGAATCGTTCTGAAACTGTGCTAAATTACAGATAATTCCCATATATTTCTTGGGAGAAAGTGCCCTGAAATTCTCCTTTCTCCGTTGTCGAGATATTCGAGGGCAAAGTCGTGCAGTTTTCGACTTCCAGGGGCTATAACTCGAAAACTAAAGAACGAGAATTTTTGGCACATATGGTCAATTGAATGTTTATCCCAACCCTCTCATTTGGCACTAGTTTCAGCCCGAATTGTGCAAGTCACCTAAGGTCACGAATCGTCCCGAACGTGTAGCCCAAATTGTGAACATTTCAAACCGCTACTGCTTGCTTGTATGAGTAGGTAGCCATCTGAAACTTGGCATATATAAAGGTCATTAACATGTCTACATGCATGCACAATCTTATGTCAACTGATTGCATAACTTGCGAACTATAGGCCATCGAAATTTTTGTAAACAAAAGTTTGTGCGACTTTAGCTCCCAAACGGAATAAAAACTAAAGCTGAAATAGCCTTCATTCTATTTCACTTATTTGTGTCTACACATGTATATGTTTTGCAGAGACTCAAAGCTCTTGAGAATGGAGAAAATGAGGTGTCAATTTTGCATTGGACCCTATGGGAAAATGCATTAAACGCCTACTGCTCCGACGTTCAGCGACCGATAACATCCATCTTTACACTGTAAACGGTAATTACATAGATACATGCCTGGGGCAAATAACAGCGCAAATAATTGTCCATGTGCAGAGTAATAAAGGAGCAAACTTTTATATATGGGCCTGCAGTGGAAGTTATTCTTAAAAGGTGACTTTCACGAATCGTTCTGAAACTGTGCTAAATTACAGATAATTCCCATATATTTCATGGGAGAAAGTGCCCTGAAATTCTCCTTTCTCCGTTGTCGAGATATTCGAGGGCAAAGTCGTGCAGTTCTCGACTTCCAGGGGCTATAACTCGAAAACTAAAGAACGAGAATTTTTGGCACATATGGTCAATTGAATGTTTATCCCAACCCTCTCATTTGGCACTAGTTTCAGCCCGAATTGTGCAAGTCACCTAAGGTCACGAATCGTCCCGAACGTGTAGCCCAAATTGTGAAAATTTCAAACCGCTACTGCTTGCTTGTATGAGTAGGTAGCCATCTGAAACTTGGCATATATAAAGGTCATTAACATGTCTACATGCATGCACAATCTTATGTCAACTGATTGCATAACTTGCGAACTATAGGCCATCGAAATTTTTGTAAACAAAAGTTTGTGCGACTTTAGCTCCCAAACGGAATAAAAGCTAAAGCTGAAATAGCCTTCATTCTATTTCACTTATTTGTGTCTACACATGTATATGTTTTGCAGAGACTCAAAGCTCTTGAGAATGGAGAAAATGAGGTGTCAATTTTGCATTGGACCCTATGGGAAAATGCATTAAACGCCTACTGCTCCGACGTTCAGCGACCGATAACATCCATCTTTACACTGTAAACGGTAATTACATAGGTACATGCCTGGGGCAAATAACAGCGCAAATAATTGTCCATGTGCAGAGTAATAAAGGAGCAAACTTTTATATATGGGCCTGCAGTGGAAGTTATTCTTAAAAGGTGACTTTCACGAATCGTTCTGAAACTGTGCTAAATTACAGATAATTCCCATATATTTCTTGGGAGAAAGTGCCCTGAAATTCTCCTTTCTCCGTTGTCGAGATATTCGAGGGCAAAGTCGTGCAGTTTTCGACTTCCAGGGGCTATAACTCGAAAACTAAAGAACGAGAATTTTTGGCACATATGGTCAATTGAATGTTTATCCCAACCCTCTCATTTGGCACTAGTTTCAGCCCGAATTGTGCAAGTCACCTAAGGTCACGAATCGTCCCGAACGTGTAGCCCAAATTGTGAAAATTTCAAACCGCTACTGCTTGCTTGTATGAGTAGGTAGCCATCTGAAACTTGGCATATATAAAGGTCATTAACATGTCTACATGCATGCACAATCTTATGTCAACTGATTGCATAACTTGCGAACTATAGGCCATCGAAATTTTTGTAAACAAAAGTTTGTGCGACTTTAGCTCCCAAACGGAATAAAAGCTAAAGCTGAAATAGCCTTCATTCTATTTCACTTATTTGTGTCTACACATGTATATGTTTTGCAGAGACTCAAAGCTCTTGAGAATGGAGAAAATGAGGTGTCAATTTTGCATTGGACCCTATGGGAAAATGCATTAAACGCCTACTGCTCCGACGTTCAGCGACCGATAACATCCATCTTTACACTGTAAACGGTAATTACATAGGTACATGCCTGGGGCAAATAACAGCGCAAATAATTGTCCATGTGCAGAGTAATAAAGGAGCAAACTTTTATATATGGGCCTGCAGTGGAAGTTATTCTTAAAAGGTGACTTTCACGAATCGTTCTGAAACTGTGCTAAATTACAGATAATTCTCATATATTTCTTGGGAGAAAGTGCCCTGAAATTCTCCTTTCTCCGTTGTCGAGATATTCGAGGGCAAAGTCGTGCAGTTTTCGACTTCCAGGGGCTATAACTCGAAAACTAAAGAACGAGAATTTTTGGCACATATGGTCAATTGAATGTTTATCCCAACCCTCTCATTTGGCACTAGTTTCAGCCCGAATTGTGCAAGTCACCTAAGGTCACGAATCGTCCCGAACGTGTAGCCCAAATTGTGAAAATTTCAAACCGCTACTGCTTGCTTGTATGAGTAGGTAGCCATCTGAAACTTGGCATATATAAAGGTCATTAACATGTCTACATGCATGCACAATCTTATGTCAACTGATTGCATAACTTGCGAACTATAGGCCATCGAAATTTTTGTAAACAAAAGTTTGTGCGACTTTAGCTCCCAAACGGAATAAAAGCTAAAGCTGAAATAGCCTTCATTCTATTTCACTTATTTGTGTCTACACATGTATATGTTTTGCAGAGACTCAAAGCTCTTGAGAATGGAGAAAATGAGGTGTCAATTTTGCATTGGACCCTATGGGAAAATGCATTAAACGCCTACTGCTCCGACGTTCAGCGACCGATAACATCCATCTTTACACTGTAAACGGTAATTACATAGGTACATGCCTGGGGCAAATAACAGCGCAAATAATTGTCCATGTGCAGAGTAATAAAGGAGCAAACTTTTATATATGGGCCTGCAGTGGAAGTTATTCTTAAAAGGTGACTTTCACGAATCGTTCTGAAACTGTGCTAAATTACAGATAATTCCCATATATTTCATGGGAGAAAGTGCCCTGAAATTCTCCTTTCTCCGTTGTCGAGATATTCGAGGGCAAAGTCGTGCAGTTCTCGACTTCCAGGGGCTATAACTCGAAAACTAAAGAACGAGAATTTTTGGCACATATGGTCAATTGAATGTTTATCCCAACCCTCTCATTTGGCACTAGTTTCAGCCCGAATTGTGCAAGTCACCTAAGGTCACGAATCGTCCCGAACGTGTAGCCCAAATTGTGAAAATTTCAAACCGCTACTGCTTGCTTGTATGAGTAGGTAGCCATCTGAAACTTGGCATATATAAAGGTCATTAACATGTCTACATGCATGCACAATCTTATGTCAACTGATTGCATAACTTGCGAACTATAGGCCATCGAAATTTTTGTAAACAAAAGTTTGTGCGACTTTAGCTCCCAAACGGAATAAAAGCTAAAGCTGAAATAGCCTTCATTCTATTTCACTTATTTGTGTCTACACATGTATATGTTTTGCAGAGACTCAAAGCTCTTGAGAATGGAGAAAATGAGGTGTCAATTTTGCATTGGACCCTATGGGAAAATGCATTAAACGCCTACTGCTCCGACGTTCAGCGACCGATAACATTCATCTTTACACTGTAAACGGTAATTACATAGGTACATGCCTGGGGCAAATAACAGCGCAAATAATTGTCCATGTGCAGAGTAATAAAGGAGCAAACTTTTATATATGGGCCTGCAGTGGAAGTTATTCTTAAAAGGTGACTTTCACGAATCGTTCTGAAACTGTGCTAAATTACAGATAATTCCCATATATTTCATGGGAGAAAGTGCCCTGAAATTCTCCTTTCTCCGTTGTCGAGATATTCGAGGGCAAAGTCGTGCAGTTCTCGACTTCCAGGGGCTATAACTCGAAAACTAAAGAACGAGAATTTTTGGCACATATGGTCAATTGAATGTTTATCCCAACCCTCTCATTTGGCACTAGTTTCAGCCCGAATTGTGCAAGTCACCTAAGGTCACGAATCGTCCCGAACGTGTAGCCCAAATTGTGAAAATTTCAAACCGCTACTGCTTGCTTGTATGAGTAGGTAGCCATCTGAAACTTGGCATATATAAAGGTCATTAACATGTCTACATGCATGCACAATCTTATGTCAACTGATTGCATAACTTGCGAACTATAGGCCATCGAAATTTTTGTAAACAAAAGTTTGTGCGACTTTAGCTCCCAAACGGAATAAAAGCTAAAGCTGAAATAGCCTTCATTCTATTTCACTTATTTGTGTCTACACATGTATATGTTTTGCAGAGACTCAAAGCTCTTGAGAATGGAGAAAATGAGGTGTCAATTTTGCATTGGACCCTATGGGAAAAATGCATTAAACGCCTACTGCTCCGACGTTCAGCGACCGATAACATCCATCTTTACACTGTAAACGGTAATTACATAGGTACATGCCTGGGGCAAATAACAGCGCAAATAATTGTCCATGTGCAGAGTAATAAAGGAGCAAACTTTTATATATGGGCCTGCAGTGGAAGTTATTCTTAAAAGGTGACTTTCACGAATCGTTCTGAAACTGTGCTAAATTACAGATAATTCCCATATATTTCTTGGGAGAAAGTGCCCTGAAATTCTCCTTTCTCCGTTGTCGAGATATTCGAGGGCAAAGTCGTGCAGTTTTCGACTTCCAGGGGCTATAACTCGAAAACTAAAGAACGAGAATTTTTGGCACATATGGTCAATTGAATGTTTATCCCAACCCTCTCATTTGGCACTAGTTTCAGCCCGAATTGTGCAAGTCACCTAAGGTCACGAATCGTCCCGAACGTGTAGCCCAAATTGTGAAAATTTCAAACCGCTACTGCTTGCTTGTATGAGTAGGTAGCCATCTGAAACTTGGCATATATAAAGGTCATTAACATGTCTACATGCATGCACAATCTTATGTCAACTGATTGCATAACTTGCGAACTATAGGCCATCGAAATTTTTGTAAACAAAAGTTTGTGCGACTTTAGCTCCCAAACGGAATAAAAGCTAAAGCTGAAATAGCCTTCATTCTATTTCACTTATTTGTGTCTACACATGTATATGTTTTGCAGAGACTCAAAGCTCTTGAGAATGGAGAAAATGAGGTGTCAATTTTGCATTGGACCCTATGGGAAAATGCATTAAACGCCTACTGCTCCGACGTTCAGCGACCGATAACATCCATCTTTACACTGTAAACGGTAATTACATAGGTACATGCCTGGGGCAAATAACAGCGCAAATAATTGTCCATGTGCAGAGTAATAAAGGAGCAAACTTTTATATATGGGCCTGCAGTGGAAGTTATTCTTAAAAGGTGACTTTCACGAATCGTTCTGAAACTGTGCTAAATTACAGATAATTCCCATATATTTCTTGGGAGAAAGTGCCCTGAAATTCTCCTTTCTCCGTTGTCGAGATATTCGAGGGCAAAGTCGTGCAGTTTTCGACTTCCAGGGGCTATAACTCGAAAACTAAAGAACGAGAATTTTTGGCACATATGGTCAATTGAATGTTTATCCCAACCCTCTCATTTGGCACTAGTTTCAGCCCGAATTGTGCAAGTCACCTAAGGTCACGAATCGTCCCGAACGTGTAGCCCAAATTGTGAAAATTTCAAACCGCTACTGCTTGCTTGTATGAGTAGGTAGCCATCTGAAACTTGGCATATATAAAGGTCATTAACATGTCTACATGCATGCACAATCTTATGTCAACTGATTGCATAACTTGCGAACTATAGGCCATCGAAATTTTTGTAAACAAAAGTTTGTGCGACTTTAGCTCCCAAACGGAATAAAAGCTAAAGCTGAAATAGCCTTCATTCTATTTCACTTATTTGTGTCTACACATGTATATGTTTTGCAGAGACTCAAAGCTCTTGAGAATGGAGAAAATGAGGTGTCAATTTTGCATTGGACCCTATGGGAAAATGCATTAAACGCCTACTGCTCCGACGTTCAGCGACCGATAACATCCATCTTTACACTGTAAACGGTAATTACATAGGTACATGCCTGGGGCAAATAACAGCGCAAATAATTGTCCATGTGCAGAGTAATAAAGGAGCAAACTTTTATATATGGGCCTGCAGTGGAAGTTATTCTTAAAAGGTGACTTTCACGAATCGTTCTGAAACTGTGCTAAATTACAGATAATTCCCATATATTTCTTGGGAGAAAGTGCCCTGAAATTCTCCTTTCTCCGTTGTCGAGATATTCGAGGGCAAAGTCGTGCAGTTTTCGACTTCCAGGGGCTATAACTCGAAAACTAAAGAACGAGAATTTTTGGCACATATTGTCAATTGAATGTTTATCCCAACCCTCTCATTTGGCACTAGTTTCAGCCCGAATTATGCAAGTCACCTAAGGTCACGAATCGTCCCGAACGTGTAGCCCAAATTATGAAAATTTCAAACCGCTACTGCTTGCTTGTATGAGTAGGTAGCCATCTGAAACTTGGCATATATAAAGGTCATTAACATGTCTACATGCATGCATAATCTTATGTCAACTGATTGCATAACTTGCGAACTATAGGCCATCGAATTTTTTGTAAACAAAAGTTTGTGCGACTTTAGCTCCCAAACGGAATAAAAGCTAAAGCTGAAATAGCCTTCATTCTATTTCACTTATTTGTGTCTACACATGTATATGTTTTGCAGAGACTCAAAGCTCTTGAGAATGGAGAAAATGAGGTGTCAATTTTGCATTGGACCCTATGGGAAAATGCATTAAACGCCTACTGCTCCGACGTTCAGCGACCGATAACATCCATCTTTACACTGTAAACGGTAATTACATAGGTACATGCCTGGGGCAAATAACAGCGCAAATAATTGTCCATGTGCAGAGTAATAAAGGAGCAAACTTTTATATATGGGCCTGCAGTGGAAGTTATTCTTAAAAGGTGACTTTCACGAATCGTTCTGAAACTGTGCTAAATTACAGATAATTCCCATATATTTCTTGGGAGAAAGTGCCCTGAAATTCTCCTTTCTCCGTTGTCGAGATATTCGAGGGCAAAGTCGTGCAGTTTTCGACTTCCAGGGGCTATAACTCGAAAACTAAAGAACGAGAATTTTTGGCACATATGGTCAATTGAATGTTTATCCCAACCCTCTCATTTGGCACTAGTTTCAGCCCGAATTGTGCAAGTCACCTAAGGTCACGAATCGTCCCGAACGTGTAGCCCAAATTGTGAAAATTTCAAACCGCTACTGCTTGCTTGTATGAGTAGGTAGCCATCTGAAACTTGGCATATATAAAGGTCATTAACATGTCTACATGCATGCACAATCTTATGTCAACTGATTGCATAACTTGCGAACTATAGGCCATCGAAATTTTTGTAAACAAAAGTTTGTGCGACTTTAGCTCCCAAACGGAATAAAAGCTAAAGCTGAAATAGCCTTCATTCTATTTCACTTATTTGTGTCTACACATGTATATGTTTTGCAGAGACTCAAAGCTCTTGAGAATGGAGAAAATGAGGTGTCAATTTTGCATTGGACCCTATGGGAAAATGCATTAAACGCCTACTGCTCCGACGTTCAGCGACCGATAACATCCATCTTTACACTGTAAACGGTAATTACATAGGTACATGCCTGGGGCAAATAACAGCGCAAATAATTGTCCATGTGCAGAGTAATAAAGGAGCAAACTTTTATATATGGGCCTGCAGTGGAAGTTATTCTTAAAAGGTGACTTTCACGAATCGTTCTGAAACTGTGCTAAATTACAGATAATTCCCATATATTTCTTGGGAGAAAGTGCCCTGAAATTCTCCTTTCTCCGTTGTCGAGATATTCGAGGGCAAAGTCGTGCAGTTTTTGACTTCCAGGGGCTATAACTCGAAAACAAAAGAACGAGAATTTTTGGCACATATGGTCAATTGAATGTTTATCCCAACCCTCTCATTTGGCACTAGTTTCAACCCGAATTGTGCAAGTCACCTAAGGTCACACGAATCGTCCCGAACGTGTAGCCCAAATTATGAAAATTTCAAACCGCTACTGCTTGCTTGTATGAGTAGGTAGCCATCTGAAACTTGGCATATATAAAGGTCATTAACATGTCTACATGCATGCACAATCTTATGTCAACTGATTGCATAACTTGCGAACTATAGGCCATCGAAATTTTTGTAAACAAAAGTTTGTGCGACTTTAGCTCCCAAACGGAATAAAAGCTAAAGCTGAAATAGCCTTCATTCTATTTCACTTATTTGTGTCTACACATGTATATGTTTTGCAGAGACTCAAAGCTCTTGAGAATGGAGAAAATGAGGTGTCAATTTTGCATTGGACCCTATGGGAAAATGCATTAAACGCCTACTGCTCCGACGTTCAGCGACCGATAACATCCATCTTTACACTGTAAACGGTAATTACATAGGTACATGCCTGGGGCAAATAACAGCGCAAATAATTGTCCATGTGCAGAGTAATAAAGGAGCAAACTTTTATATATGGGCCTGCAGTGGAAGTTATTCTTAAAAGGTGACTTTCACGAATCGTTCTGAAACTGTGCTAAATTACAGATAATTCCCATATATTTCTTGGGAGAAAGTGCCCTGAAATTCTCCTTTCTCCGTTGTCGAGATATTCGAGGGCAAAGTCGTGCAGTTTTCGACTTCCAGGGGCTATAACTCGAAAACTAAAGAACGAGAATTTTTGGCACATATGGTCAATTGAATGTTTATCCCAACCCTCTCATTTGGCACTAGTTTCAGCCCGAATTGTGCAAGTCACCTAAGGTCACGAATCGTCCCGAACGTGTAGCCCAAATTGTGAAAATTTCAAACCGCTACTGCTTGCTTGTATGAGTAGGTAGCCATCTGAAACTTGGCATATATAAAGGTCATTAACATGTCTACATGCATGCACAATCTTATGTCAACTGATTGCATAACTTGCGAACTATAGGCCATCGAAATTTTTGTAAACAAAAGTTTGTGCGACTTTAGCTCCCAAACGGAATAAAAGCTAAAGCTGAAATAGCCTTCATTCTATTTCACTTATTTGTGTCTACACATGTATATGTTTTGCAGAGACTCAAAGCTCTTGAGAATGGAGAAAATGAGGTGTCAATTTTGCATTGGACCCTATGGGAAAATGCATTAAACGCCTACTGTTCCGACGTTCAGCGACCGATAACATCCATCTTTACACTGTAAACGGTAATTACATAGGTACATGCCTGGGGCAAATAACAGTGCAAATAATTGTCCATGTGCAGAGTAATAAAGGAGCAAACTTTTATATATGGGCCTGCAGTGGAAGTTATTCTTAAAAGGTGACTTTCACGAATCGTTCTGAAACTGTGCTAAATTACAGATAATTCCCATATATTTCTTGGGAGAAAGTGCCCTGAAATTCTCCTTTCTCCGTTGTCGAGATATTCGAGGGCAAAGTCGTGCAGTTTTCGACTTCCAGGGGCTATAACTCGAAAACTAAAGAACGAGAATTTTTGGCACATATGGTCAATTGAATGTTTATCCCAACCCTCTCATTTGGCGATAGTTTCAGCCCGAATTGTGCAAGTCACCTAAGGTCACGAATCGTCCCGAACGTGTAGCCCAAATTGTGAAAATTTCAAACCGCTACTGCTTGCTTGTATGAGTAGGTAGCCATCTGAAACTTGGCATATATAAAGGTCATTAGCATGTCTACATGCATGCACAATCTTATGTCAACTGATTGCATTACTTGCGAACTATAGGCCATCGAAATTTTTGTAAACAAAAGTTTGTGCGACTTTAGCTCCCAAACGGAATAAAAGCTAAAGCTGAAATAGCCTTCATTCTATTTCACTTATTTGTGTCTACACATGTATATGTTTTGCAGAGACTCAAAGCTCTTGAGAATGGAGAAAATGAGGTGTCAATTTTGCATTGGACCCTATGGGAAAATGCATTAAACGCCTACTGCTCCGACGTTCAGCGACCGATAACATCCATCTTTACACTGTAAACGGTAATTACATAGGTACATGCCTGGGGCAAATAACAGCGCAAATAATTGTCCATGTGCAGAGTAATAAAGGAGCAAACTTTTATATATGGGCCTGCAGTGGAAGTTATTCTTAAAAGGTGACTTTCACGAATCGTTCTGAAACTGTGCTAAATTACAGATAATTCCCATATATTTCTTGGGAGAAAGTGCCCTGAAATTCTCCTTTCTCCGTTGTCGAGATATTCGAGGGCAAAGTCGTGCAGTTTTTGACTTCCAGGGGCTATAACTCGAAAACTAAAGAACGAGAATTTTTGGCACATATGGTCAATTGAATGTTTATCCCAACCCTCTCATTTGGCACTAGTTTCAACCCGAATTGTGCAAGTCACCTAAGGTCACACGAATCGTCCCGAACGTGTAGCCCAAATTATGAAAATTTCAAACCGCTACTGCTTGCTTGTATGAGTAGGTAGCCATCTGAAACTTGGCATATATAAAGGTCATTAACATGTCTACATGCATGCACAATCTTATGTCAACTGATTGCATAACTTGCGAACTATAGGCCATCGAAATTTTTGTAAACAAAAGTTTGTGCGACTTTAGCTCCCAAACGGAATAAAAGCTAAAGCTGAAATAGCCTTCATTCTATTTCACTTATTTGTGTCTACACATGTATATGTTTTGCAGAGACTCAAAGCTCTTGAGAATGGAGAAAATGAGGTGTCAATTTTGCATTGGACCCTATGGGAAAATGCATTAAACGCCTACTGCTCCGACGTTCAGCGACCGATAACATCCATCTTTACACTGTAAACGGTAATTACATAGGTACATGCCTGGGGCAAATAACAGCGCAAATAATTGTCCATGTGCAGAGTAATAAAGGAGCAAACTTTTATATATGGGCCTGCAGTGGAAGTTATTCTTAAAAGGTGACTTTCACGAATCGTTCTGAAACTGTGCTAAATTACAGATAATTCCCATATATTTCTTGGGAGAAAGTGCCCTGAAATTCTCCTTTCTCCGTTGTCGAGATATTCGAGGGCAAAGTCGTGCAGTTTTCGACTTCCAGGGGCTATAACTCGAAAACTAAAGAACGAGAATTTTTGGCACATATGGTCAATTGAATGTTTATCCCAACCCTCTCATTTGGCACTAGTTTCAGCCCGAATTGTGCAAGTCACCTAAGGTCACGAATCGTCCCGAACGTGTAGCCCAAATTGTGAAAATTTCAAACCGCTACTGCTTGCTTGTATGAGTAGGTAGCCATCTGAAACTTGGCATATATAAAGGTCATTAACATGTCTACATGCATGCACAATCTTATGTCAACTGATTGCATAACTTGCGAACTATAGGCCATCGAAATTTTTGTAAACAAAAGTTTGTGCGACTTTAGCTCCCAAACGGAATAAAAGCTAAAGCTGAAATAGCCTTCATTCTATTTCACTTATTTGTGTCTACACATGTATATGTTTTGCAGAGACTCAAAGCTCTTGAGAATGGAGAAAATGAGGTGTCAATTTTGCATTGGACCCTATGGGAAAATGCATTAAACGCCTACTGTTCCGACGTTCAGCGACCGATAACATCCATCTTTACACTGTAAACGGTAATTACATAGGTACATGCCTGGGGCAAATAACAGTGCAAATAATTGTCCATGTGCAGAGTAATAAAGGAGCAAACTTTTATATATGGGCCTGCAGTGGAAGTTATTCTTAAAAGGTGACTTTCACGAATCGTTCTGAAACTGTGCTAAATTACAGATAATTCCCATATATTTCTTGGGAGAAAGTGCCCTGAAATTCTCCTTTCTCCGTTGTCGAGATATTCGAGGGCAAAGTCGTGCAGTTTTCGACTTCCAGGGGCTATAACTCGAAAACTAAAGAACGAGAATTTTTGGCACATATGGTCAATTGAATGTTTATCCCAACCCTCTCATTTGGCGATAGTTTCAGCCCGAATTGTGCAAGTCACCTAAGGTCACGAATCGTCCCGAACGTGTAGCCCAAATTGTGAAAATTTCAAACCGCTACTGCTTGCTTGTATGAGTAGGTAGCCATCTGAAACTTGGCATATATAAAGGTCATTAGCATGTCTACATGCATGCACAATCTTATGTCAACTGATTGCATTACTTGCGAACTATAGGCCATCGAAATTTTTGTAAACAAAAGTTTGTGCGACTTTAGCTCCCAAACGGAATAAAAGCTAAAGCTGAAATAGCCTTCATTCTATTTCACTTATTTGTGTCTACACATGTATATGTTTTGCAGAGACTCAAAGCTCTTGAGAATGGAGAAAATGAGGTGTCAATTTTGCATTGGACCCTATGGGAAAATGCATTAAACGCCTACTGCTCCGACGTTCAGCGACCGATAACATCCATCTTTACACTGTAAACGGTAATTACATAGGTACATGCCTGGGGCAAATAACAGCGCAAATAATTGTCCATGTGCAGAGTAATAAAGGAGCAAACTTTTATATATGGGCCTGCAGTGGAAGTTATTCTTAAAAGGTGACTTTCACGAATCGTTCTGAAACTGTGCTAAATTACAGATAATTCCCATATATTTCTTGGGAGAAAGTGCACTGAAATTCTCCTTTCTCCGTTGTCGAGATATTCGAGGGCAAAGTCGTGCAGTTTTCGACTTCCAGGGGCTATAACTCGAAAACTAAAGAACGAGAATTTTTGGCACATATGGTCAATTGAATGTTTATCCCAACCCTCTCATTTGGCACTAGTTTCAGCCCGAATTGTGCAAGTCACCTAAGGTCACGAATCGTCCCGAACGTGTAGCCCAAATTGTGAAAATTTCAAACCGCTACTGCTTGCTTGTATGAGTAGGTAGCCATCTGAAACTTGGCATATATAAAGGTCATTAGCATGTCTACATGCATGCACAATCTTATGTCAACTGATTGCATAATTTGCGAACTATAGGCCATCGAAATTTTTGTAAACAAAAGTTTGTGCGACTTTAGCTCCCAAACGGAATAAAAGCTAAAGCTGAAATAGCCTTCATTCTATTTCACTTATTTGTGTTTACACATGTATATGTTTTGCAGAGACTCAAAGCTCTTGAGAATGGAGAAAATGAGGTGTCAATTTTGCATTGGACCCTATGGGAAAATGCATTAAACGCCTACTGCTCCGACGTTCAGCGACCGATAACATCCATCTTTACACTGTAAACGGTAATTACATAGGTACATGCCTGGGGCAAATAACAGCGCAAATAATTGTCCATGTGCAGAGTAATAAAGGAGCAAACTTTTATGTATGGGCTGCAGTGGAAGTTATTCTTAAAAGGTGACTTTCACGAATCGTTCTGAAACTCTGCTAAAATTACAAATAATTCCCATATATTTCTTGGGAAAAAATTCCAGAAATTCTCCTTTCTCCGTTGTCGAGATATTCGAGGGCAAAGTCGTGCAGTTTTCGACTTCCAGGGGCTATAACTCGAAAACTAAAGAACGAGAATTTTTGGCACATATGGTCAATTGAATGTTTATCCCAACCCTCTCATTTGGCGATAGTTTCAGCCCGAATTGTGCAAGTCACCTAAGGTCACGAATCGTCCCGAACGTGTAGCCCAAATTGTGAAAATTTCAAACCGCTACTGCTTGCTTGTATGAGTAGGTAGCCATCTGAAACTTGGCATATATAAAGGTCATTAGCATGTCTACATGCATGCACAATCTTATGTCAACTGATTGCATAACTTGCGAACTATAGGCCATCGAAATTTTTGTAAACAAAAGTTTGTGCGACTTTAGCTCCCAAACGGAATAAAAGCTAAAGCTGAAATAGCCTTCATTCTATTTCACTTATTTGTGTCTACACATGTATATGTTTTGCAGAGACTCAAAGCTCTTGAGAATGGAGAAAATGAGGTGTCAATTTTGCATTGGACCCTATGGGAAAATGCATTAAACGCCTACTGCTCCGACGTTCAGCGACCGATAACATCCATCTTTACACTGTAAACGGTAATTACATAGGTACATGCCTGGGGCAAATAACAGCGCAAATAATTGTCCATGTGCAGAGTAATAAAGGAGCAAACTTTTATATATGGGCCTGCAGTGGAAGTTATTCTTAAAAGGTGACTTTCACGAATCGTTCTGAAACTGTGCTAAATTACAGATAATTCCCATATATTTCTTGGGAGAAAGTGCCCTGAAATTCTCCTTTCTCCGTTGTCGAGATATTCGAGGGCAAAGTCGTGCAGTTTTCGACTTCCAGGGGCTATAACTCGAAAACTAAAGAACGAGAATTTTTGGCACATATGGTCAATTGAATGTTTATCCCAACCCTCTCATTTGGCACTAGTTTCAGCCCGACTTGTGCAAGTCACCTAAGGTCACGAATCGTCCCGAACGTGTAGCCCAAATTGTGAAAATTTCAAACCGCTACTGCTTGCTTGTATGAGTAGGTAGCCATCTGAAACTTGGCATATATAAAGGTCATTAACATGTCTACATGCATGCACAATCTTATGTCAACTGATTGCATAACTTGCGAACTATAGGCCATCGAAATTTTTGTAAACAAAAGTTTGTGCGACTTTAGCTCCCAAACGGAATAAAAGCTAAAGCTGAAATAGCCTTCATTCTATTTCACTTATTTGTGTCTACACATGTATATGTTTTGCAGAGACTCAAAGCTCTTGAGAATGGAGAAAATGAGATGTCAATTTTGCATTGGACCCTATGGGAAAATGCATTAAACGCCTACTGCTCCGACGTTCAGCGACCGATAACATCCATCTTTACACTGTAAACGGTAATTACATAGGTACATGCCTGGGGCAAATAACAGCGCAAATAATTGTCCATGTGCAGAGTAATAAAGGAGCAAACTTTTATATATGGGCCTGCAGTGGAAGTTATTCTTAAAAGGTGACTTTCACGAATCGTTCTGAAACTGTGCTAAATTACAGATAATTCCCATATATTTCTTGGGAGAAAGTGCCCTGAAATTCTCCTTTCTCCGTTGTCGAGATATTCGAGGGCAAAGTCGTGCAGTTTTCGACTTCCAGGGGCTATAACTCGAAAACTAAAGAACGAGAATTTTTGGCACATATGGTCAATTGAATGTTTATCCCAACCCTCTCATTTGGCACTAGTTTCAGCCCGAATTGTGCAAGTCACCTAAGGTCACGAATCGTCCCGAACGTGTAGCCCAAATTGTGAAAATTTCAAACCGCTACTGCTTGCTTGTATGAGTAGGTAGCCATCTGAAACTTGGCATATATAAAGGTCATTAACATGTCTACATGCATGCACAATCTTATGTCAACTGATTGCATAACTTGCGAACTATAGGCCATCGAAATTTTTGTAAACAAAAGTTTGTGCGACTTTAGCTCCCAAACGGAATAAAAGCTAAAGCTGAAATAGCCTTCATTCTATTTCACTTATTTGTGTCTACACATGTATATGTTTTGCAGAGACTCAAAGCTCTTGAGAATGGAGAAAATGAGGTGTCAATTTTGCATTGGACCCTATGGGAAAATGCATTAAACGCCTACTGCTCCGACGTTCAGCGACCGATAACATCCATCTTTACACTGTAAACGGTAATTACATAGGTACATGCCTGGGGCAAATAACAGCGCAAATAATTGTCCATGTGCAGAGTAATAAAGGAGCAAACTTTTATATATGGGCCTGCAGTGGAAGTTATTCTTAAAAGGTGACTTTCACGAATCGTTCTGAAACTGTGCTAAATTACAGATAATTCCCATATATTTCATGGGAGAAAGTGCCCTGAAATTCTCCTTTTTCCGTTGTCGAGATATTCGAGGGCAAAGTCGTGCAGTTCTCGACTTCCAGGGGCTATAACTCGAAAACTAAAGAACGAGAATTTTTGGCACATATGGTCAATTGAATGTTTATCCCAACCCTCTCATTTGGCACTAGTTTCAGCCCGAATTGTGCAAGTCAGCTAAGGTCACGAATCGTCCCGAACGTGTAGCCCAAATTGTGAAAATTTCAAACCGCTACTGCTTGCTTGTATGAGTAGGTAGCCATCTGAAACTTGGCATATATAAAGGTCATTAACATGTCTACATGCATGCACAATCTTATGTCAACTGATTGCATAACTTGCGAACTATAGGCCATCGAAATTTTTGTAAACAAAAGTTTGTGCGACTTTAGCTCCCAAACGGAATAAAAGCTAAAGCTGAAATAGCCTTCATTCTATTTCACTTATTTGTGTCTACACATGTATATGTTTTGCAGAGACTCAAAGCTCTTGAGAATGGAGAATATGAGGTGTCAATTTTGCATTGGACCCTATGGGAAAATGCATTAAACGCCTACTGCTCCGACGTTCAGCGACCGATAACATCCATCTTTACACTGTAAACGGTAATTACATAGGTACATGCCTGGGGCAAATAACAGCGCAAATAATTGTCCATGTGCAGAGTAATAAAGGAGCAAACTTTTATATATGGGCCTGCAGTGGAAGTTATTCTTAAAAGGTGACTTTCACGAATCGTTCTGAAACTGTGCTAAATTACAGATAATTCCCATATATTTCTTGGGAGAAAGTGCCCTGAAATTCTCCTTTCTCCGTTGTCGAGATATTCGAGGGCAAAGTCGTGCAGTTTTCGACTTCCAGGGGCTATAACTCGAAAACTAAAGAACGAGAATTTTTGGCACATATGGTCAATTGAATGTTTATCCCAACCCTCTCATTTGGCACTAGTTTCAGCCCGAATTGTGCAAGTCACCTAAGGTCACGAATCGTCCCGAACGTGTAGCCCAAATTGTGAAAATTTCAAACCGCTACTGCTTGCTTGTATGAGTAGGTAGCCATCTGAAACTTGGCATATATAAAGGTCATTAACATGTCTACATGCATGCACAATCTTATGTCAACTGATTGCATAACTTGCGAACTATAGGCCATCGAAATTTTTGTAAACAAAAGTTTGTGCGACTTTAGCTCCCAAACGGAATAAAAGCTAAAGCTGAAATAGCCTTCATTCTATTTCACTTATTTGTGTCTACACATGTATATGTTTTGCAGAGACTCAAAGCTCTTGAGAATGGAGAAAATGAGGTGTCAATTTTGCATTGGACCCTATAGGAAAATGCATTAAACGCCTACTGCTCCGACGTTCAGCGACCGATAACATCCATCTTTACACTGTAAACGGTAATTACATAGGTACATGCCTGGGGCAAATAACAGCGCAAATAATTGTCCATGTGCAGAGTAATAAAGGAGCAAACTTTTATATATGGGCCTGCAGTGGAAGTTATTCTTAAAAGGTGACTTTCACGAATCGTTCTGAAACTGTGCTAAATTACAGATAATTCCCATATATTTCTTGGGAGAAAGTGCCCTGAAATTCTCCTTTCTCCGTTGTCGAGATATTCGAGGGCAAAGTCGTGCAGTTTTCGACTTCCAGGGGCTATAACTCGAAAACTAAAGAACGAGAATTTTTGGCACATATGGTCAATTGAATGTTTATCCCAACCCTCTCATTTGGCACTAGTTTCAGCCCGAATTGTGCAAGTCACCTAAGGTCACGAATCGTCCCGAACGTGTAGCCCAAATTGTGAAAATTTCAAACCGCTACTGCTTGCTTGTATGAGTAGGTAGCCATCTGAAACTTGGCATATATAAAGGTCATTAACATGTCTACATGCATGCACAATCTTATGTCAACTGATTGCATAACTTGCGAACTATAGGCCATCGAAATTTTTGTAAACAAAAGTTTGTGCGACTTTAGCTCCCAAACGGAATAAAAGCTAAAGCTGAAATAGCCTTCATTCTATTTCACTTATTTGTGTCTACACATGTATATGTTTTGCAGAGACTCAAAGCTCTTGAGAATGGAGAAAATGACGTGTCAATTTTGCATTGGACCCTATGGGAAAATGCATTAAACGCCTACTGCTCCGACGTTCAGCGACCGATAACATCCATCTTTACACTGTAAACGGTTATTACATAGGTACATGCCTGGGGCAAATAACAGCGCAAATAATTGTCCATGTGCAGAGTAATAAAGGAGCAAACTTTTATATATGGGCCTGCAGTGGAAGTTATTTTTAAAAGGTGACTTTCACGAATCGTTCTGAAACTGTGCTAAATTACAGATAATTCCCATATATTTCTTGGGAGAAAGTGCCCTGAAATTCTCCTTTCTCCGTTGTCGAGATATTCGAGGGCAAAGTCGTGCAGTTTTCGACTTCCAGGGGCTATAACTCAAAAACTAAAGAACGAGAATTTTTGGCACATATGGTCAATTGAATGTTTATCCCAACCCTCTCATTTGGCACTAGTTTCAGCCCGAATTGTGCAAGTCACCTAAGGTCACGAATCGTCCCGAACGTGTAGCCCAAATTGTGAAAATTTCAAACCGCTACTGCTTGCTTGTATGAGTAGGTAGCCATCTGAAACTTGGCATATATAAAGGTCATTAACATGTCTACATGCATGCACAATCTTATGTCAACTGATTGCATAACTTGCGAACTATAGGCCATCGAAATTTTTGTAAACAAAAGTTTGTGCGACTTTAGCTCCCAAACGGAATAAAAGCTAAAGCTGAAATAGCCTTCATTCTATTTCACTTATTTGTGTCTACACATGTATATGTTTTGCAGAGACTCAAAGCTCTTGAGAATGGAGAAAATGAGGTGTCAATTTTGCATTGGACCCTATGGGAAAATGCATTAAACGCCTACTGCTCCGACGTTCAGCGACCGATAACATCCATCTTTACACTGTAAACGGTAATTACATAGGTACATGCCTGGGGCAAATAACAGCGCAAATAATTGTCCATGTGCAGAGTAATAAAGGAGCAAACTTTTATATATGGGCCTGCAGTGGAAGTTATTCTTAAAAGGTGACTTTCACGAATCGTTCTGAAACTGTGCTAAATTACAGATAATTCCCATATATTTATTGGGAGAAAGTGCCCTGAAATTCTCCTTTCTCCGTTGTCGAAATATTCGAGGGCAAAGTCGTGCAGTTTTCGACTTCCAGGGGCTATAACTCGAAAACTAAAGAACGAGAATTTTTGGCACATATGGTCAATTGAATGTTTATCCCAACCCTCTCATTTGGCACTAGTTTCAGCCCGAATTGTGCAAGTCACCTAAGGTCTCGAATCGTCCCGAACGTGTAGCTAAAATTGTGAAAATTTCAAACCGCTACTGCTTGCTTGTATGAGTAGGTAGCCATCTGAAACTTGGCATATATAAAGGTCATTAACTTGTCTACATGCATGCACAATCTTATGTCAACTGATTGCATAACTTGCGAACTATAGGCCATCGAAATTTTTGTAAACAAAAGTTTGTGCGACTTTAGCTCCCAAACGGAATAAAAGCTAAAGCTGAAATAGCCTTCATTCTATTTCACTTATTTGTGTCTACACATGTATATGTTTTGCAGAGACTCAAAGCTCTTGAGAATGGAGAAAATGAGGTGTCAATTTTGCATTGGACCCTATGGGAAAATGCATTAAACGCCTACTGCTCCGACGTTCAGCGACCGATAACATCCATCTTTACACTGTAAACGGTAATTACATAGGTACATGCCTGGGGCAAATAACAGCGCAAATAATTGTCCATGTGCAGAGTAATAAAGGAGCAAACTTTTATATATGGGCCTGCAGTGGAAGTTATTCTTAAAAGGTGACTTTCACGAATTGTTCTGAAACTGTGCTAAATTACAGATAATTCCCATATATTTCTTGGGAGAAAGTGCCCTGAAATTCTCCTTTCTCCGTTGTCGAGATATTCGAGGGCAAAGTCGTGCAGTTTTCGACTTCCAGGGGCTATAACTCGAAAACTAAAGAACGAGAATTTTTGGCACATATGGTCAATTGAATGTTTATCCCAACCCTCTCATTTGGCACTAGTTTCAGCCCGAATTGTGCAAGTCACCTAAGGTCACGAATCGTCCCGAACGTGTAGCCCAAATTGTGAAAATTTCAAACCGCTACTGCTTGCTTGTATGAGTAGGTAGCCATCTGAAACTTGGCATATATAAAGGTCATTAGCATGTCTACATGCATGCACAATCTTATGTCAACTGATTGCATAACTTGCGAACTATAGGCCATCGAATTTTTTGTAAACAAAAGTTTGTGCGACTTTAGCTCCCAAACGGAATAAAAGCTAAAGCTGAAATAGCCTTCATTCTATTTCACTTATTTGTGTCTACACATGTATATGTTTTGCAGAGACTCAAAGCTCTTGAGAATGGAGAAAATGAGGTGTCAATTTTGCATTGGACCCTATGGGAAAATGCATTAAACGCCTACTGCTCCGACGTTCAGCGACCGATAACATCCATCTTTACACTGTAAACGGTAATTACATAGGTACATGCCTGGGGCAAATAACAGCGCAAATAATTGTCCATGTGCAGAGTAATAAAGGAGCAAACTTTTATATATGGGCCTGCAGTGGAAGTTATTCTTAAAAGGTGACTTTCACGAATCGTTCTGAAACTGTGCTAAATTACAGATAATTCCCATATATTTATTGGGAGAAAGTGCCCTGAAATTCTCCTTTCTCCGTTGTCGAAATATTCGAGGGCAAAGTCGTGCAGTTTTCGACTTCCAGGGGCTATAACTCGAAAACTAAAGAACGAGAATTTTTGGCACATATGGTCAATTGAATGTTTATCCCAACCCTCTCATTTGGCACTAGTTTCAGCCCGAATTGTGCAAGTCACCTAAGGTCTCGAATCGTCCCGAACGTGTAGCTAAAATTGTGAAAATTTCAAACCGCTACTGCTTGCTTGTATGAGTAGGTAGCCATCTGAAACTTGGCATATATAAAGGTCATTAACATGTCTACATGCATGCACAATCTTATGTCAACTGATTGCATAACTTGCGAACTATAGGCCATCGAAATTTTTGTAAACAAAAGTTTGTGCGACTTTAGCTCCCAAACGGAATAAAAGCTAAAGCTGAAATAGCCTTCATTCTATTTCACTTATTTGTGTCTACACATGTATATGTTTTGCAGAGACTCAAAGCTCTTGAGAATGGAGAAAATGAGGTGTCAATTTTGCATTGGACCCTATGGGAAAATGCATTAAACGCCTACTGCTCCGACGTTCAGCGACCGATAACATCCATCTTTACACTGTAAACGGTAATTACATAGGTACATGCCTGGGGCAAATAACAGCGCAAATAATTGTCCATGTGCAGAGTAATAAAGGAGCAAACTTTTATATATGGGCCTGCAGTGGAAGTTATTCTTAAAAGGTGACTTTCACGAATTGTTCTGAAACTGTGCTAAATTACAGATAATTCCCATATATTTCTTGGGAGAAAGTGCCCTGAAATTCTCCTTTCTCCGTTGTCGAGATATTCGAGGGCAAAGTCGTGCAGTTTTCGACTTCCAGGGGCTATAACTCAAAAACTAAAGAACGAGAATTTTTGGCACATATGGTCAATTGAATGTTTATCCCAACCCTCTCATTTGGCACTAGTTTCAGCCCGAATTGTGCAAGTCACCTAAGGTCACGAATCGTCCCGAACGTGTAGCCCAAATTGTGAAAATTTCAAACCGCTACTGCTTGCTTGTATGAGTAGGTAGCCATCTGAAACTTGGCATATATAAAGGTCATTAGCATGTCTACATGCATGCACAATCTTATGTCAACTGATTGCATAACTTGCGAACTATAGGCCATCGAATTTTTTGTAAACAAAAGTTTGTGCGACTTTAGCTCCCAAACGGAATAAAAGCTAAAGCTGAAATAGCCTTCATTCTATTTCACTTATTTGTGTCTACACATGTATATGTTTTGCAGAGACTCAAAGCTCTTGAGAATGGAGAAAATGAGGTGTCAATTTTGCATTGGACCCTATGGGAAAATGCATTAAACGCCTACTGCTCCGACGTTCAGCGACCGATAACATCCATCTTTACACTGTAAACGGTAATTACATAGGTACATGCCTGGGGCAAATAACAGCGCAAATAATTGTCCATGTGCAGAGTAATAAAGGAGCAAACTTTTATATATGGGCCTGCAGTGGAAGTTATTCTTAAAAGGTGACTTTCACGAATCGTTCTGAAACTGTGCTAAATTACAGATAATTCCCATATATTTATTGGGAGAAAGTGCCCTGAAATTCTCCTTTCTCCGTTGTCGAAATATTCGAGGGCAAAGTCGTGCAGTTTTCGACTTCCAGGGGCTATAACTCGAAAACTAAAGAACGAGAATTTTTGGCACATATGGTCAATTGAATGTTTATCCCAACCCTCTCATTTGGCACTAGTTTCAGCCCGAATTGTGCAAGTCACCTAAGGTCTCGAATCGTCCCGAACGTGTAGCTAAAATTGTGAAAATTTCAAACCGCTACTGCTTGCTTGTATGAGTAGGTAGCCATCTGAAACTTGGCATATATAAAGGTCATTAACATGTCTACATGCATGCACAATCTTATGTCAACTGATTGCATAACTTGCGAACTATAGGCCATCGAAATTTTTGTAAACAAAAGTTTGTGCGACTTTAGCTCCCAAACGGAATAAAAGCTAAAGCTGAAATAGCCTTCATTCTATTTCACTTATTTGTGTCTACACATGTATATGTTTTGCAGAGACTCAAAGCTCTTGAGAATGGAGAAAATGAGGTGTCAATTTTGCATTGGACCCTATGGGAAAATGCATTAAACGCCTACTGCTCCGACGTTCAGCGACCGATAACATCCATCTTTACACTGTAAACGGTAATTACATAGGTACATGCCTGGGGCAAATAACAGCGCAAATAATTGTCCATGTGCAGAGTAATAAAGGAGCAAACTTTTATATATGGGCCTGCAGTGGAAGTTATTCTTAAAAGGTGACTTTCACGAATCGTTCTGAAACTGTGCTAAATTACAGATAATTCCCATATATTTCTTGGGAGAAAGTGCCCTGAAATTCTCCTTTCTCCGTTGTCGAGATATTCGAGGGCAAAGTCGTGCAGTTTTCGACTTCCAGGGGCTATAACTCGAAAACTAAAGAACGAGAATTTTTGGCACATATGGTCAATTGAATGTTTATCCCAACCCTCTCATTTGGCACTAGTTTCAGCCCGAATTGTGCAAGTCACCTAAGGTCACGAATCGTCCCGAACGTGTAGCCCAAATTGTGAAAATTTCAAACCGCTACTGCTTGCTTGTATGAGTAGGTAGCCATCTGAAACTTGGCATATATAAAGGTCATTAACATGTCTACATGCATGCACAATCTTATGTCAACTGATTGCATAACTTGCGAACTATAGGCCATCGAAATTTTTGTAAACAAAAGTTTGTGCGACTTTAGCTCCCAAACGGAATAAAAGCTAAAGCTGAAATAGCCTTCATTCTATTTCACTTATTTGTGTCTACACATGTATATGTTTTGCAGAGACTCAAAGCTCTTGAGAATGGAGAAAATGAGGTGTCAATTTTGCATTGGACCCTATGGGAAAATGCATTAAACGCCTACTGCTCCGACGTTCAGCGACCGATAACATCCATCTTTACACTGTAAACGGTAATTACATAGGTACATGCCTGGGGCAAATAACAGCGCAAATAATTGTCCATGTGCAGAGTAATAAAGGAGCAAACTTTTATATATGGGCCTGCAGTGGAAGTTATTCTTAAAAGGTGACTTTCACGAATCGTTCTGAAACTGTGCTAAATTACAGATAATTCCCATATATTTCTTGGGAGAAAGTGCCCTGAAATTCTCCTTTCTCCGTTGTCGAGATATTCGAGGGCAAAGTCGTGCAGTTTTCGACTTTCAGGGGCTATAACTCGAAAACTAAAGAACGAGAATTTTTGGCACATATGGTCAATTGAATGTTTATCCCAACCCTCTCATTTGGCACTAGTTTCAGCCCGAATTGTGCAAGTCACCTAAGGTCACGAATCGTCCCGAACGTGTAGCCCAAATTGTGAAAATTTCAAACCGCTACTGCTTGCTTGTATGAGTAGGTAGCCATCTGAAACTTGGCATATATAAAGGTCATTAACATGTCTACATGCATGCACAATCTTATGTCAACTGATTGCATAACTTGCGAACTATAGGCCATCGAAATTTTTGTAAACAAAAGTTTGTGCGACTTTAGCTCCCAAACGGAATAAAAGCTAAAGCTGAAATAGCCTTCATTCTATTTCACTTATTTGTGTCTACACATGTATATGTTTTGCAGAGACTCAAAGCTCTTGAGAATGGAGAAAATGAGGTGTCAATTTTGCATTGGACCCTATGGGAAAATGCATTAAACGCCTACTGCTCCGACGTTCAGCGACCGATAACATCCATCTTTACACTGTAAACGGTAATTACATAGGTACATGCCTGGGGCAAATAACAGCGCAAATAATTGTCCATGTGCAGAGTAATAAAGGAGCAAACTTTTATATATGGGCCTGCAGTGGAAGTTATTCTTAAAAGGTGACTTTCACGAATCGTTCTGAAACTGTGCTAAATTACAGATAATTCCCATATATTTCTTGGGAGAAAGTGCCCTGAAATTCTCCTTTCTCCGTTGTCGAGATATTCGAGGGCAAAGTCGTGCAGTTTTCGACTTCCAGGGGCTATAACTCGAAAACTAAAGAACGAGAATTTTTGGCACATATGGTCAATTGAATGTTTATCCCAACCCTCTCATTTGGCACTAGTTTCAGCCCGAATTGTGCAAGTCACCTAAGGTCACGAATCGTCCCGAACGTGTAGCCCAAATTGTGAAAATTTCAAACCGCTACTGCTTGCTTGTATGAGTAGGTAGCCATCTGAAACTTGGCATATATAAAGGTCATTAACATGTCTACATGCATGCACAATCTTATGTCAACTGATTGCATAACTTGCGAACTATAGGCCATCGAAATTTTTGTAAACAAAAGTTTGTGCGACTTTAGCTCCCAAACGGAATAAAAGCTAAAGCTGAAATAGCCTTCATTCTATTTCACTTATTTGTGTCTACACATGTATATGTTTTGCAGAGACTCAAAGCTCTTGAGAATGGAGAAAATGAGGTGTCAATTTTGCATTGGACCCTATGGGAAAATGCATTAAACGCCTACTGCTCCGACGTTCAGCGACCGATAACATCCATCTTTACACTGTAAACGGTAATTACATAGGTACATGCCTGGGGCAAATAACAGCGCAAATAATTGTCCATGTGCAGAGTAATAAAGGAGCAAACTTTTATATATGGGCCTGCAGTGGAAGTTATTCTTAAAAGGTGACTTTCACGAATCGTTCTGAAACTGTGCTAAATTACAGATAATTCCCATATATTTCTTGGGAGAAAGTGCCCTGAAATTCTCCTTTCTCCGTTGTCGAGATATTCGAGGGCAAAGTCGTGCAGTTTTCGACTTCCAGGGGCTATAACTCAAAAACTAAAGAACGAGAATTTTTGGCACATATGGTCAATTGAATGTTTATCCCAACCCTCTCATTTGGCACTAGTTTCAGCCCGAATTGTGCAAGTCACCTAAGGTCACGAATCGTCCCGAACGTGTAGCCCAAATTGTGAAAATTTCAAACCGCTACTGCTTGCTTGTATGAGTAGGTAGCCATCTGAAACTTGGCATATATAAAGGTCATTAACATGTCTACATGCATGCACAATCTTATGTCAACTGATTGCATAACTTGCGAACTATAGGCCATCGAAATTTTTGTAAACAAAAGTTTGTGCGACTTTAGCTCCCAAACGGAATAAAAGCTAAAGCTGAAATAGCCTTCATTCTATTTCACTTATTTGTGTCTACACATGTATATGTTTTGCAGAGACTCAAAGCTCTTGAGAATGGAGAAAATGAGGTGTCAATTTTGCATTGGACCCTATGGGAAAATGCATTAAACGCCTACTGCTCCGACGTTCAGCGACCGATAACATCCATCTTTACACTGTAAACGGTAATTACATAGGTACATGCCTGGGGCAAATAACAGCGCAAATAATTGTCCATGTGCAGAGTAATAAAGGAGCAAACTTTTATATATGGGCCTGCAGTGGACGTTATTCTTAAAAGGTGACTTTCACGAATCGTTCTGAAACTGTGCTAAATTACAGATAATTCCCATATATTTCTTGGGAGAAAGTGCCCTGAAATTCTCCTTTCTCCGTTGTCGAGATATTCGAGGGCAAAGTCGTGCAGTTTTCGACTTCCAGGGGCTATAACTCGAAAACTAAAGAACGAGAATTTTTGGCACATATGGTCAATTGAATGTTTATCCCAACCCTCTCATTTGGCACTAGTTTCAGCCCGAATTGTGCAAGTCACCTAAGGTCACGAATCGTCCCGAACGTGTAGCCCAAATTGTGAAAATTTCAAACCGCTACTGCTTGCTTGTATGAGTAGGTAGCCATCTGAAACTTGGCATATATAAAGGTCATTAACATGTCTACATGCATGCACAATCTTATGTCAACTGATTGCATAACTTGCGAACTATAGGCCATCGAAATTTTTGTAAACAAAAGTTTGTGCGACTTTAGCTCCCAAACGGAATAAAAGCTAAAGCTGAAATAGCCTTCATTCTATTTCACTTATTTGTGTCTACACATGTATATGTTTTGCAGAGACTCAAAGCTCTTGAGAATGGAGAAAATGAGGTGTCAATTTTGCATTGGACCGTATGGGAAAATGCATTAAACGCCTACTGCTCCGACGTTCAGCGACCGATAACATCCGTCTTTACACTGTAAACGGTAATTACATAGGTACATGCCTGGGGCAAATAACAGCGCAAATAATTGTCCATGTGCAGAGTAATAAAGGAGCAAACTTTTATATATGGGCCTGCAGTGGAAGTTATTCTTAAAAGGTGACTTTCACGAATCGTTCTGAAACTGTGCTAAATTACAGATAATTCCCATATATTTCTTGGGAGAAAGTGCCCTGAAATTCTCCTTTCTCCGTTGTCGAGATATTCGAGGGCAAAGTCGTGCAGTTTTCGACTTCCAGGGGCTATAACTCGAAAACTAAAGAACGAGAATTTTTGGCACATATGGTCAATTGAATGTTTATCCCAACCCTCTCATTTGGCACTAGTTTCAGCCCGAATTGTGCAAGTCACCTAAGGTCACGAATCGTCCCGAACGTGTAGCCCAAATTGTGAAAATTTCAAACCGCTACTGCTTGCTTGTATGAGTAGGTAGCCATCTGAAACTTGGCATATATAAAGGTCATTAACATGTCTACATGCATGCACAATCTTATGTCAACTGATTGCATAACTTGCGAACTATAGGCCATCGAAATTTTTGTAAACAAAAGTTTGTGCGACTTTAGCTCCCAAACGGAATAAAAGCTAAAGCTGAAATAGCCTTCATTCTATTTCACTTATTTGTGTCTACACATGTATATGTTTTGCAGAGACTCAAAGCTCTTGAGAATGGAGAAAATGAGGTGTCAATTTTGCATTGGACCCTATGGGAAAATGCATTAAACGCCTACTGCTCCGACGTTCAGCGACCGATAACATCCATCTTTACACTGTAAACGGTAATTACATAGGTACATGCCTGGGGCAAATAACAGCGCAAATAATTGTCCATGTGCAGAGTAATAAAGGAGCAAACTTTTATATATGGGCCTGCAGTGGAAGTTATTCTTAAAAGGTGACTTTCACGAATCGTTCTGAAACTGTGCTAAATTACAGATAATTCCCATATATTTCTTGGGAGAAAGTGCCCTGAAATTCTCCTTTCTCCGTTGTCGAGATATTCGAGGGCAAAGTCGTGCAGTTTTCGACTTCCAGGGGCTATAACTCGAAAACTAAAGAACGAGAATTTTTGGCACATATGGTCAATTGAATGTTTATCCCAACCCTCTCATTTGGCACTAGTTTCAGCCCGAATTGTGCAAGTCACCTAAGGTCACGAATCGTCCCGAACGTGTAGCCCAAATTGTGAAAATTTCAAACCGCTACTGCTTGCTTGTATGAGTAGGTAGCCATCTGAAACTTGGCATATATAAAGGTCATTAACATGTCTACATGCATGCACAATCTTATGTCAACTGATTGCATAACTTGCGAACTATAGGCCATCGAAATTTTTGTAAACAAAAGTTTGTGCGACTTTAGCTCCCAAACGGAATAAAAGCTAAAGCTGAAATAGCCTTCATTCTATTTCACTTATTTGTGTCTACACATGTATATGTTTTGCAGAGACTCAAAGCTCTTGAGAATGGAGAAAATGAGGTGTCAATTTTGCATTGGACCCTATGGGAAAATGCATTAAACGCCTACTGCTCCGACGTTCAGCGACCGATAACATCCATCTTTACACTGTAAACGGTAATTACATAGGTACATGCCTGGGGCAAATAACAGCGCAAATAATTGTCCATGTGCAGAGTAATAAAGGAGCAAACTTTTATATATGGGCCTGCAGTGGAAGTTATTCTTAAAAGGTGACTTTCACGAATCGTTCTGAAACTGTGCTAAATTACAGATAATTCCCATATATTTCTTGGGAGAAAGTGCCCTGAAATTCTCCTTTCTCCGTTGTCGAGATATTCGAGGGCAAAGTCGTGCAGTTTTCGACTTCCAGGGGCTATAACTCGAAAACTAAAGAACGAGAATTTTTGGCACATATGGTCAATTGAATGTTTATCCCAACCCTCTCATTTGGCACTAGTTTCAGCCCGAATTGTGCAAGTCACCTAAGGTCACGAATCGTCCCGAACGTGTAGCCCAAATTGTGAAAATTTCAAACCGCTACTGCTTGCTTGTATGAGTAGGTAGCCATCTGAAACTTGGCATATATAAAGGTCATTAACATGTCTACATGCATGCACAATCTTATGTCAACTGATTGCATAACTTGCGAACTATAGGCCATCGAAATTTTTGTAAACAAAAGTTTGTGCGACTTTAGCTCCCAAACGGAATAAAAGCTAAAGCTGAAATAGCCTTCATTCTATTTCACTTATTTGTGTCTACACATGTATATGTTTTGCAGAGACTCAAAGCTCTTGAGAATGGAGAAAATGAGGTGTCAATTTTGCATTGGACCCTATGGGAAAATGCATTAAACGCCTACTGCTCCGACGTTGAGCGACCGATAACATCCATCTTTACACTGTAAACGGTAATTACATAGGTACATGCCTGGGGCAAATAACAGCGCAAATAATTGTCCATGTGCAGAGTAATAAAGGAGCAAACTTTTATATATGGGCCTGCAGTGGAAGTTATTCTTAAAAGGTGACTTTCACGAATCGTTCTGAAACTGTGCTAAATTACAGATAATTCCCATATATTTCTTGGGAGAAAGTGCCCTGAAATTCTCCTTTCTCCGTTGTCGAGATATTCGAGGGCAAAGTCGTGCAGTTTTCGACTTCCAGGGGCTATAACTCGAAAACTAAAGAACGAGAATTTTTGGCACATATGGTCAATTGAATGTTTATCCCAACCCTCTCATTTGGCACTAGTTTCAGCCCGAATTGTGCAAGTCACCTAAGGTCACGAATCGTCCCGAACGTGTAGCCCAAATTGTGAAAATTTCAAATCGCTACTGCTTGCTTGTATGAGTAGGTAGCCATCTGAAACTTAGCATATATAAAGGTCATTAACATGTCTACATGCATGCACAATCTTATGTCAACTGATTGCATAACTTGCGAACTATAGGCCATCGAAATTTTTGTAAACAAAAGTTTGTGCGACTTTAGCTCCCAAACGGAATAAAAGCTAAAGCTGAAATAGCCTTCATTCTATTTCACTTATTTGTGTCTACACATGTATATGTTTTGCAGAGACTCAAAGCTCTTGAGAATGGAGAAAATGAGGTGTCAATTTTGCATTGGACCCTATGGGAAAATGCATTAAACGCCTACTGCTCCGACGTTCAGCAACCGATAACATCCATCTTTACACTGTAAACGGTAATTACATAGGTACATGCCTGGGGCAAATAACAGCGCAAATAATTGTCCATGTGCAGAGTAATAAAGGAGCAAACTTTTATATATGGGCCTGCAGTGGAAGTTATTCTTAAAAGGTGACTTTCACGAATCGTTCTGAAACTGTGCTAAATTACAGATAATTCCCATATATTTCTTGGGAGAAAGTGCCCTGAAATTCTCCTTTCTCCGTTGTCGAGATATTCGAGGGCAAAGTCGTGCAGTTTTCGACTTCCAGGGGCTATAACTCGAAAACTAAAGAACGAGAATTTTTGGCACATATAGTCAATTGAATGTTTATCCCAACCCTCTCATTTGGCACTAGTTTCAGCCCGAATTGTGCAAGTCACCTAAGGTCACGAATCGTCCCGAACGTGTAGCCCAAATTGTGAAAAATTCAAATCGCTACTGCCTGCTTGTATGAGTAGGTAGCCATCTGAAACTTGGCATATATAAAGGTCATTAACATGTCTACATGCATGCACAATCTTATGTCAACTGATTGCATAACTTGCGAACTATAGGCCATCGAAATTTTTGTAAACAAAAGTTTGTGCGACTTTAGCTCCCAAACGGAATAAAAGCTAAAGCTGAAATAGCCTTCATTCTATTTCACTTATTTGTGTCTACACATGTATATGTTTTGCAGAGACTCAAAGCTCTTGAGAATGGAGAAAATGAGGTGTCAATTTTGCATTGGACCCTATGGGAAAATGCATTAAACGCCTACTGCTCCGACGTTCAGCGACCGATAACATCCATCTTTACACTGTAAACGGTAATTACATAGGTACATGCCTGTGGCAAATAACAGCGCAAATAATTGTCCATGTGCAGAGTAATAAAGGAGCAAACTTTTATATATGGGCCTGCAGTGGAAGTTATTCTTAAAAGGTGACTTTCACGAATCGTTCTGAAACTGTGCTAAATTACAGATAATTCCCATATATTTCTTGGGAGAAAGTGCCCTGAAATTCTCCTTTCTCCGTTGTCGAGATATTCGAGGGCAAAGTCGTGCAGTTTTCGACTTCCAGGGGCTATAACTCGAAAACTAAAGAACGAGAATTTTTGGCACATATGGTCAATTGAATGTTTATCCCAACCGTCTCATTTGGCACTAGTTTCAGCCCGAATTGTGCAAGTCACCTAAGGTCACGAATCGTCCCGAACGTGTAGCCCAAATTGTGAAAATTTCAAATCGCTACTGCTTGCTTGTATGAGTAGGTAGCCATCTGAAACTTAGCATATATAAAGGTCATTAACATGTCTACATGCATGCACAATCTTATGTCAACTGATTGCATAACTTGCGAACTATAGGCCATCGAATTTTTTGTAAACAAAAGTTTGTGCGACTTTAGCTCCCAAACGGAATAAAAGCTAAAGCTGAAATAGCCTTCATTCTATTTCACTTATTTGTGTCTACACATGTATATGTTTTGCAGAGACTCAAAGCTCTTGAGAATGGAGAAAATGAGGTGTCAATTTTGCATTGGACCCTATGGGAAAATGCATTAAACGCCTACTGCTCCGACGTTCAGCAACCGATAACATCCATCTTTACACTGTAAACGGTAATTACATAGGTACATGCCTGGGGCAAATAACAGCGCAAATAATTGTCCATGTGCAGAGTAATAAAGGAGCAAACTTTTATATATGGGCCTGCAGTGGAAGTTATTCTTAAAAGGTGACTTTCACGAATCGTTCTGAAACTGTGCTAAATTACAGATAATTCCCATATATTTCTTGGGAGAAAGTGCCCTGAAATTCTCCTTTCTCCGTTGTCGAGATATTTGAGGGCAAAGTCGTGCAGTTTTCGACTTCCAGGGGCTATAACTCGAAAACTAAAGAACGAGAATTTTTGGCACATATAGTCAATTGAATGTTTATCCCAACCCTCTCATTTGGCACTAGTTTCAGCCCGAATTGTGCAAGTCACCTAAGGTCACGAATCTTCCCGAACGTGTAGCCCAAATTGTGAAAATTTCAAATCGCTACTGCTTGCTTGTATGAGTAGGTAGCCATCTGAAACTTAGCATATATAAAGGTCATTAACATGTCTACATGCATGCACAATCTTATGTCAACTGATTGCATAACTTGCGAACTATAGGCCATCGAAATTTTTGTAAACAAAAGTTTGTGCGACTTTAGCTCCCAAACGGAATAAAAGCTAAAGCTGAAATAGCCTTCATTCTATTTCACTTATTTGTGTCTACACATGTATATGTTTTGCAGAGACTCAAAGCTCTTGAGAATGGAGAAAATGAGGTGTCAATTTTGCATTGGACCCTATGGGAAAATGCATTAAACGCCTACTGCTCCGACGTTCAGCGACCGATAACATCCATCTTTACACTGTAAACGGTAATTACATAGTTACATGCCTGGGGCAAATAACAGCGCAAATAATTGTCCATGTGCAGAGTAATAAAGGAGCAAACTTTTATATATGGGCCTGCAGTGGAAGTTATTCTTAAAAGGTGACTTTCACGAATCGTTCTGAAACTGTGCTAAATTACAGATAATTCCCATATATTTCTTGGGAGAAAGTGCCCTGAAATTCTCCTTTCTCCGTTGTCGAGATATTCGAGGGCAAAGTCGTGCAGTTTTCGACTTCCAGGGGCTATAACTCGAAAACTAAAGAACGAGAATTTTTGGCACATATGGTCAATTGAATGTTTATCCCAACCGTCTCATTTGGCACTAGTTTCAGCCCGAATTGTGCAAGTCACCTAAGGTCACGAATCGTCCCGAACGTGTAGCCCAAATTGTGAAAATTTCAAACCGCTACTGCTTGCTTGTATGAGTAGGTAGCCATCTGAAACTTGGCATATATAAAGGTCATTAACATGTCTACATGCATGCACAATCTTATGTCAACTGATTGCATAACTTGCGAACTATAGGCCATCGAAATTTTTGTAAACAAAAGTTTGTGCGACTTTAGCTCCCAAACGGAATAAAAGCTAAAGCTGAAATAGCCTTCATTCTATTTCACTTATTTGTGTCTACACATGTATATGTTTTGCAGAGACTCAAAGCTCTTGAGAATGGAGAAAATGAGGTGTCAATTTTGCATTGGACCCTATGGGAAAATGCATTAAACGCCTACTGCTCCGACGTTCAGCGACCGATAACATCCATCTTTACACTGTAAACGGTAATTACATAGGTACATGCCTGGGGCAAATAACAGCCCAAATAATTGTCCATGTGCAGAGTAATAAAGGAGCAAACTTTTATATATGGGCCTGCAGTGGAAGTTATTCTTAAAAGGTGACTTTCACGAATCGTTCTGAAACTGTGCTAAATTACAGATAATTCCCATATATTTCTTGGGAGAAAGTGCCCTGAAATTCTCCTTTCTCCGTTGTCGAGATATTCGAGGGCAAAGTCGTGCAGTTTTCGACTTCCAGGGGCTATAACTCGAAAACTAAAGAACGAGAATTTTTGGCACATATGGTCAATTGAATGTTTATCCCAACCCTCTCATTTGGCACTAGTTTCAGCCCGAATTGTGCAAGTCACCTAAGGTCACGAATCGTCCCGAACGTGTAGCCCAAATTGTGAAAATTTCAAACCGCTACTGCTTGCTTGTATGAGTAGGTAGCCATCTGAAACTTGGCATATATAAAGGTCATTAACATGTCTACATGCATGCACAATCTTATGTCAACTGATTGCATAACTTGCGAACTATAGGCCATCGAAATTTTTGTAAACAAAAGTTTGTGCGACTTTAGCTCCCAAACGGAATAAAAGCTAAAGCTGAAATAGCCTTCATTCTATTTCACTTATTTGTGTCTACACATGTATATGTTTTGCAGAGACTCAAAGCTCTTGAGAATGGAGAAAATGAGGTGTCAATTTTGCATTGGACCCTATGGGAAAATGCATTAAACGCCTACTACTCCGACGTTGAGCGACCGATAACATCCATCTTTACACTGTAAACGGTAATTACATAGGTACATGCCTGGGGCAAATAACAGCGCAAATAATTGTCTTTGTGCAGATTAATAAAGGAGCAAACTTTTATATATGGGCCTGCAGTGGAAGTTATTCTTAAAAGGTGACTTTCACGAATCGTTCTGAAACTGTGCTAAATTACAGATAATTCCCATATATTTCTTGGGAGAAAGTGCCCTGAAATTCTCCTTTCTCCGTTGTCGAGATATTCGAGGGCAAAATCTTGCAGTTTTCGACTTCCAGGGGCTATAACTCGAAAACTAAAGAACGAGAATTTTTGGCACATATGGTCAATTGAATGTTTATCCCAACCCTCTCATTTGGCACTAGTTTCAGCCCGAATTGTGCAAGTCACCTAAGGTCACGAATCGTCCCGAACGTGTAGCCCAAATTGTGAAAATTTCAAACCGCTACTGCTTGCTTGTATGAGTAGGTAGCCATCTGAAACTTGGCATATATAAAGGTCATTAACATGTCTACATGCATGCACAATCTTATGTCAACTGATTGCATAACTTGCGAACTATAGGCCATCGAAATTTTTGTAAACAAAAGTTTGTGCGACTTTAGCTCCCAAACGGAATAAAAGCTAAAGCTGAAATAGCCTTCATTCTATTTCACTTATTTGTGTCTACACATGTATATGTTTTGCAGAGACTCAAAGCTCTTGAGAATGGAGAAAATGAGGTGTCAATTTTGCATTGGACCCTATGGGAAAATGCATTAAACGCCTACTGCTCCGACGTTCAGCGACCGATAACATCCATCTTTACACTGTAAACGGTAATTACATAGGTACATGCCTGGGGCAAATAACAGCGCAAATAATTGTCCATGTGCAGAGTAATAAAGGAGCAAACTTTTATATATGGGCCTGCAGTGGAAGTTATTCTTAAAAGGTGACTTTCACGAATCGTTCTGAAACTGTGCTAAATTACAGATAATTCCCATATATTTCTTGGGAGAAAGTGCCCTGAAATTCTCCTTTCTCCGTTGTCGAGATATTCGAGGGCAAAGTCGTGCAGTTTTCGACTTCCAGGGGCTATAACTCGAAAACTAAAGAACGAGAATTTTTGCCACATATGGTCAATTGAATGTTTATCCCAACCCTCTCATTTGGCACTAGTTTCAGCCCGAATTGTGCAAGTCACCTAAGGTCACGAATCGTCCCGAACGTGTAGCCCAAATTGTGAAAATTTCAAACCGCTACTGCTTGCTTGTATGAGTAGGTAGCCATCTGAAACTTGGCATATATAAAGGTCATTAACATGTCTACATGCATGCACAATCTTATGTCAACTGATTGCATAACTTGCGAACTATAGGCCATCGAAATTTTTGTAAACAAAAGTTTGTGCGACTTTAGCTCCCAAACGGAATAAAAGCTAAAGCTGAAATAGCCTTCATTCTATTTCACTTATTTGTGTCTACACATGTATATGTTTTGCAGAGACTCAAAGCTCTTGAGAATGGAGAAAATGAGGTGTCAATTTTGCATTGGACCCTATGGGAAAATGCATTAAACGCCTACTGCTCCGACGTTCAGCGACCGATAACATCCATCTTTACACTGTAAACGGTAATTACATAGGTACATGCCTGGGGCAAATAACAGCGCAAATAATTGTCTTTGTGCAGAGTAATAAAGGAGCAAACTTTTATATAAGGGCCTGCAGTGGAAGTTATTCTTAAAGGGTGACTTTCACGAATCGTTCTGAAACTGTGCTAAATTACAGATAATTCCCATATATTTCTTGGGAGAAAGTGCCCTGAAATTCTCCTTTCTCCGTTGTCGAGATATTCGAGGGCAAAATCTTGCAGTTTTCGACTTCCAGGGGCTATAACTCGAAAACTAAAGAACGAGAATTTTTGGCACATATGGTCAATTGAATGTTTATCCCAACCCTCTCATTTGGCACTAGTTTCAGCCCGAATTGTGCAAGTCACCTAAGGTCACGAATCGTCCCGAACGTGTAGCCCAAATTGTGAAAATTTCAAACCGCTACTGCTTGCTTGTATGAGTAGGTAGCCATCTGAAACTTGGCATATATAAAGGTCATCAACATGTCTACATGCATGCACAATCTTATGTCAACTGATTGCATAACTTGCGAACTATAGGCCATCGAAATTTTTGTAAACAAAAGTTTGTGCGACTTTAGCTCCCAAACGGAATAAAAGCTAAAGCTGAAATAGCCTTCATTCTATTTCACTTATTTGTGTCTACACATGTATATGTTTTGCAGAGACTCAAAGCTCTTGAGAATGGAGAAAATGAGGTGTCAATTTTGCATTGGACCCTATGGGAAAATGCATTAAACGCCTACTGCTCCGACGTTCAGGGACCGATAACATCCATCTTTACACTGTAAACGGTAATTACATAGGTACATGCCTGGGGCAAATAACAGCGCAAATAATTGTCCATGTGCAGAGTAATAAAGGAGCAAACTTTTATATATGGGCCTGCAGTGGAAGTTATTCTTAAAAGGTGACTTTCACGAATCGTTCTGAAACTGTGCTAAATTACAGATAATTCCCATATATTTCTTGGGAGAAAGTGCCCTGAAATTCTCCTTTCTCCGTTGTCGAGATATTCGAGGGCAAAGTCGTGCAGTTTTCGACTTCCAGGGGCTATAACTCGAAAACTAAAGAACGAGAATTTTTGGCACATATGGTCAATTGAATGTTTATCCCAACCCTCTCATTTGGCACTAGTTTCAGCCCGAATTGTGCAAGTCACCTAAGGTCACGAATCGTCCCGAACGTGTAGCCCAAATTGTGAAAATTTCAAACCGCTACTGCTTGCTTGTATGAGTAGGTAGCCATCTGAAACTTGGCATATATAAAGGTCATTAACATGTCTACATGCATGCACAATCTTATGTCAACTGATTGCATAACTTGCGAACTATAGGCCATCGAAATTTTTGTAAACAAAAGTTTGTGCGACTTTAGCTCCCAAACGGAATAAAAGCTAAAGCTGAAATAGCCTTCATTCTATTTCACTTATTTGTGTCTACACATGTATATGTTTTGCAGAGACTCAAAGCTCTTGAGAATGGAGAAAATGAGGTGTCAATTTTGCATTGGACCCTATGGGAAAATGCATTAAACGCCTACTGCTCCGACGTTCAGCGACCGATAACATCCATCTTTACACTGTAAACGGTAATTACATAGGTACATGCCTGGGGCAAATAACAGCGCAAATAATTGTCCATGTGCAGAGTAATAAAGGAGCAAACTTTTATGTATGGGCCTGCAGTGGAAGTTATTCTTAAAAGGTGACTTTCACGAATCGTTCTGAAACTGTGCTAAATTACAGATAATTCCCATATATTTCTTGGGAGAAAGTGCCCTGAAATTCTCCTTTCTCCGTTGTCGAGATATTCGAGGGCAAAGTCGTGCAGTTTTCGACTTCCAGGGGCTATAACTCGAAAACTAAAGAACGAGAATTTTTGGCACATATGGTCAATTGAATGTTTATCCCAACCCTCTCATTTGGCACTAGTTTCAGCCCGAATTATGCAAGTCACCTAAGGTCACGAATCGTCCCGAACGTGTAGCCCAAATTGTGAAAATTTCAAACCGCTACTGCTTGCTTGTATGAGTAGGTAGCCATCTGAAACTTGGCATTAATAAAGTTCATTAACATGTCTACATGCATGCACAATCTTATGTCAACTGATTGCATAACTTGCGAACTATAGGCCATCGAAATTTTTGTAAACAAAAGTTTGTGCGACTTTAGCTCCCAAACGGAATAAAAGCTAAAGCTGAAATAGCCTTCATTCTATTTCACTTATTTGTGTCTACACATGTATATGTTTTGCAGAGACTCAAAGCTCTTGAGAATGGAGAAAATGAGGTGTCAATTTTGCATTGGACCCTATGGGAAAATGCATTAAACGCCTACTGCTCCGACGTTCAGCGACCGATAACATCCATCTTTACACTGTAAACGGTAATTACATAGGTACATGCCTGGGGCAAATAACAGCGCAAATAATTGTCCATGTGCAGAGTAATAAAGGAGCAAACTTTTATATATGGGCCTGCAGTGGAAGTTATTCTTAAAAGGTGACTTTCACGAATCGTTCTGAAACTGTGCTAAATTACAGATAATTCCCATATATTTCTTGGGAGAAAGTGCCCTGAAATTCTCCTTTCTCCGTTGTCGAGATATTCGAGGGCAAAGTCGTGCAGTTTTCGACTTCCAGGGGCTATAACTCGAAAACTAAAGAACGAGAATTTTTGGCACATATGGTCAATTGAATGTTTATCCCAACCCTCTCATTTGGCACTAGTTTCAGCCCGAATTGTGCAAGTCACCTAAGGTCACGAATCGTCCCGAACGTGTAGCCCAAATTGTGAAAATTTCAAACCGCTACTGCTTGCTTGTATGAGTAGGTAGCCATCTGAAACTTGGCATATATAAAGGTCATTTAACATGTCTACATGCATGCACAATCTTATGTCAACTGATTGCATAACTTGCGAACTATAGGCCATCGAAATTTTTGTAAACAAAAGTTTGTGCGACTTTAGCTCCCAAACGGAATAAAAGCTAAAGCTGAAATAGCCTTCATTCTATTTCACTTATTTGTGTCTACACATGTATATGTTTTGCAGAGACTCAAAGCTCTTGAGAATGGAGAAAATGAGGTGTCAATTTTGCATTGGACCCTATGGGAAAATGCATTAAACGCCTACTGCTCCGACGTTCAGGGACCGATAACATCCATCTTTACACTGTAAACGGTAATTACATAGGTACATGCCTGGGGCAAATAACAGCGCAAATAATTGTCCATGTGCAGAGTAATAAAGGAGCAAACTTTTATATATGGGCCTGCAGTGGAAGTTATTCTTAAAAGGTGACTTTCACGAATCGTTCTGAAACTGTGCTAAATTACAGATAATTCCCATATATTTCTTGGGAGAAAGTGCCCTGAAATTCTCTTTTCTCTGTTGTCGAGATATTCGAGGGCAAAGTCGTGCAGTTTTCGACTTCCAGGGGCTATAACTCGAAAACTAAAGAACGAGAATTTTTGGCACATATGGTCAATTGAATGTTTATCCCAACCCTCTCATTTGGCACTAGTTTCAGCCCGAATTGTGCAAGTCACCTAAGGTCACGAATCGTCCCGAACGTGTAGCCCAAATTGTGAAAATTTCAAACCGCTACCGCTTGCTTGTATGAGTAGGTAGCCATCTGAAACTTGGCATATATAAAGGTCATTATCATGTCTACATGCATGCACAATCTTATGTCAACTGATTGCATAACTTGCGAACTATAGGCTATCGAAATTTTTGTAAACAAAAGTTTGTGCGACTTTAGCTCCCAAACGGAATAAAAGCTAAAGCTGAAATAGCCTTCATTCTATTTCACTTATTTGTGTCTACACATGTATATGTTTTGCAGTGACTCAAAGCTCTTGAGAATGGAGAAAATGAGGTGTCAATTTTGCATTGGACCCTATGGGAAAATGCATTAAACGCCTACTGCTCCGACGTTCAGCGACCGATAACATCCATCTTTACACTGTAAACGGTAATTACATAGGTACATGCCTGGGGCAAATAACAGCGCAAATAATTGTCCATGTGCAGAGTAATAAAGGAGCAAACTTTTATATATGGGCCTGCAGTGGAAGTTATTCTTAAAAGGTGACTTTCACGAATCGTTCTGAAACTGTGCTAAATTACAGATAATTCCCATATATTTCTTGGGAGAAAGTGCCCTGAAATTCTCTTTTCTCTGTTGTCGAGATATTCGAGGGCAAAGTCGTGCAGTTTTCGACTTCCAGGGGCTATAACTCGAAAACTAAAGAACGAGAATTTTTGGCACATATGGTCAATTGAATGTTTATCCCAACCCTCTCATTTGGCACTAGTTTAAGCCCGAATTGTGCAAGTCACCTAAGGTCACGAATCGTCCCGAACGTGTAGCCCAAATTGTGAAAATTTCAAACCGCTACTGCTTGCTTGTATGAGTAGGTAGCCATCTGAAACTTGGCATATATAAAGGTCATTAACATGTCTACATGCATGCACAATCTTATGTCAACTGATTGCATAACTTGCGAACTATAGGCCATCGAAATTTTTGTAAACAAAAGTTTGTGCGACTTTAGCTCCCAAACGGAATAAAAGCTAAAGCTGAAATAGCCTTTATTCTATTTCACTTATTTGTGTCTACACATGTATATGTTTTGCAGAGACTCAAAGCTCTTGAGAATGGAGAAAATGAGGTGTCAATTTTGCATTGGACCCTATGGGAAAATGAATTAAACGCCTACTGCTCCGACGTTCAGCGACCGATAACATCCATCTTTACACTGTAAACGGTAATTACATAGGTACATGCCTGGGGCAAATAACAGCGCAAATAATTGTTCATGTGCAGAGTAATAAAGGAGCAAACTTTTATATATGGGCCTGCAGTGGAAGTTATTCTTAAAAGGTGACTTTCACGAATCGTTCTGAAACTGTGCTAAATTACAGATAATTCCCATATATTTCTTGGGAGAAAGTGCCCTGAAATTCTCCTTTCTCCGTTGTCGAGATATTCGAGGGCAAAGTCGTGCAGTTTTCGACTTCCAGGGGCTATAACTCGAAAACTAAAGAACGAGAATTTTTGGCACATATGGTCAATTGAATGTTTATCCCAACCCTCTCATTTGGCACTAGTTTCAGCCCGAATTGTGCAAGTCACCTAAGGTCACGAATCGTCCCGAACGTGTAGCCCAAATTGTGAAAATTTCAAACCGCTACTGCTTGCTTGTATGAGTAGGTAGCCATCTGAAACTTGGCATATATAAAGGTCATTAACATGTCTACATGCATGCACAATCTTATGTCAACTGATTGCATAACTTGCGAACTATAGGCCATCGAAATTTTTGTAAACAAACGTTTGTGCGACTTTAGCTCCCAAACGGAATAAAAGCTAAAGCTGAAATAGCCTTTATTCTATTTCACTTATTTGTGTCTACACATGTATATGTTTTGCAGAGACTCAAAGCTCTTGAGAATGGAGAAAATGAGGTTTCAATTTTGCATTGGACCCTATGGGAAAATGCATTAAACGCCTACTGCTCCGACGTTCAGCGACCGATAACATCCATCTTTACACTGTAAACGGTAATTACATAGGTACATGCCTGGGGCAAATAACAGCGCAAATAATTGTCCATGTGCAGAGTAATAAAGGAGCAAACTTTTATATATGGGCCTGCAGTGGAAGTTATTCTTAAAAGGTGACTTTCACGAATCGTTCTGAAACTGTGCTAAATTACAGATAATTCCCATATATTTCTTGGGAGAAAGTGCCCTGAAATTCTCCTTTCTCCGTTGTCGAGATATTCGAGGGCAAAGTCGTGCAGTTTTCGACTTCCAGGGGCTATAACTCGAAAACTAAAGAACGAGAATTTTTGGCACATATGGTCAATTGAATGTTTATCCCAACCCTCTCATTTGGCACTAGTTTCAGCCCAAATTGTGCAAGTCACCTAAGGTCACGAATCGTCCCGAACGTGTAGCCCAAATTGTGAAAAGTTCAAACCGCTACTGCTTGCTTGTATGAGTAGGTAGCCATCTGAAACTTGGCATATATAAAGGTCATTAACATGTCTACATGCATGCACAATCTTATGTCAACTGATTGCATAACTTGCGAACTATAGGCCATCGAAATTTTTGTAAACAAAAGTTTGTGCGACTTTAGCTCCCAAACGGAATAAAAGCTAAAGCTGAAATAGCCTTCATTCTATTTCACTTATTTGTGTCTACACATGTATATGTTTTGCAGAGACTCAAAGCTCTTGAGAATGGAGAAAATGAGGTGTCAATTTTGCATTGGACCCTATGGGAAAATGCATTAAACGCCTACTGCTCCGACGTTCAGCGACCGATAACATCCATCTTTACACTGTAAACGGTAATTACATAGGTACATGCCTGGGGCAAATAACAGCGCAAGTAATTGTCCATGTGCAGAGTAATAAAGGAGCAAACTTTTATATATGGGCCTGCAGTGGAAGTTATTCTTAAAAGGTGACTTTCACGAATCGTTCTGAAACTGTGCTAAATTACAGATAATTCCCATATATTTCTTGGGAGAAAGTGCCCTGAAATTCTCCTTTCTCCGTTGTCGAGATATTCGAGGGCAAAGTCGTGCAGTTTTCGACTTCCAGGGGCTATAACTCGAAAACTAAAGAACGAGAATTTTTGGCACATATGGTCAATTGAATGTTTATCCCAACCCTCTCATTTGGCACTAGTTTCAGCCCGAATTGTGCAAGTCACCTAAGGTCACGAATCGTCCCGAACGTGTAGCCCAAATTGTGAAACTTTCAAACCGCTACTGCTTGCTTGTATGAGTAGGTAGCCATCTGAAACTTGGCATATATAAAGGTCATTAACATGTCTACATGCATGCACAATCTTATGTCAACTGATTGCATAACTTGCGAACTATAGGCCATCGAAATTTTTGTAAACAAAAGTTTGTGCGACTTTAGCTCCCAAACGGAATAAAAGTTAAAGCTGAAATAGCCTTCATTCTATTTCACTTATTTGTGTCTACACATGTATATGTTTTGCAGAGACTCAAAGCTCTTGAGAATGGAGAAAATGAGGTGTCAATTTTGCATTGGACCCTATGGGAAAATGCATTAAACGCCTACTGCTCCGACGTTCAGCGACCGATAACATCCATCTTTACACTGTAAACGGTAATTACATAGGTACATGCCTGGGGCAAATAACAGCGCAAATAATTGTCCATGTGCAGAGTAATAAAGGAGCAAACTTTTATATATGGGCCTGCAGTGGAAGTTATTCTTAAAAGGTGACTTTCACGAATCGTTCTGAAACTGTGCTAAATTACAGATAATTCCCATATATTTCTTGGGAGAAAGTGCCCTGAAATTCTCCTTTCTCCGTTGTCGAGATATTCGAGGGCAAAGTCGTGCAGTTTTCGACTTCCAGGGGCTATAACTCGAAAACTAAAGAACGAGAATTTTTGGCACATATGGTCAATTGAATGTTTATCCCAACCCTCTCATTTGGCACTAGTTTCAGCCCGAATTGTGCAAGTCACCTAAGGTCACGAATCGTCCCGAACGTGTAGCCCAAATTGTGAAAATTTCAAACCGCTACTGCTTGCTTGTATGAGTAGGTAGCCATCTGAAACTTGGCATATATAAAGGTCATTAACATGTCTACATGCATGCACAATCTTATGTCAACTGATTGCATAACTTGCGAACTATAGGCCATCGAAATTTTTGTAAACAAACGTTTGTGCGACTTTAGCTCCCAAACGGAATGAAAGCTAAAGCTGAAATAGCCTTCATTCTATTTCACTTATTTGTGTCTACACATGTATATGTTTTGCAGAGACTCAAAGCTCTTGAGAATGGAGAAAATGAGGTGTCAATTTTGCATTGGACCCTATGGGAAAATGCATTAAACGCCTACTGCTCCGACGTTCAGCGACCGATAACATCCATCTTTACACTGTAAACGGTAATTACATAGGTACATGCCTGGGGCAAATAACAGCGCAAATAATTGTCCATGTGCAGAGTAATAAAGGGGCAAACTTTTATATATGGGCCTGCAGTGGAAGTTATTCTTAAAAGGTGACTTTCACGAATCGTTCTGAAACTGTGCTAAATTACAGATAATTCCCATATATTTCTTGGGAGAAAGTGCCCTTAAATTCTCCTTTCTCCGTTGTCGAGATATTCGAGGGCAAAGTCGTGCAGTTTTCGACTTCCAGGGGCTATAACTCGAAAACTAAAGAACGAGAATTTTTGGCACATATGGTCAATTGAATGTTTATCCCAACCCTCTCATTTGGCACTAGTTTCAGCCCGAATTGTGCAAGTCACCTAAGGTCACGAATCGTCCCGAACGTGTAGCCCAAATTGTGAAAATTTCAAACCGCTACTGCTTGCTTGTATGAGTAGGTAGCCATCTGAAACTTGGCATATATAAAGGTCATTAACATGTCTACATGCATGCACAATCTTATGTCAACTGATTGCATAACTTGCGAACTATAGGCCATCGAAATTTTTGTAAACAAAAGTTTGTGCGACTTTAGCTCCCAAACGGAATAAAAGTTAAAGCTGAAATAGCCTTCATTCTATTTCACTTATTTGTGTCTACACATGTATATGTTTTGCAGAGACTCAAAGCTCTTGAGAATGGAGAAAATGAGGTGTCAATTTTGCATTGGACCCTATGGGAAAATGCATTAAACGCCTACTGCTCCGACGTTCAGCGACCGATAACATCCATCTTTACACTGTAAACGGTAATTACATAGGTACATGCCTGGGGCAAATAACAGCGCAAGTAATTGTCCATGTGCAGAGTAATAAAGGAGCAAACTTTTATATATGGGCCTGCAGTGGAAGTTATTCTTAAAAGGTGACTTTCACGAATCGTTCTGAAACTGTGCTAAATTACAGATAATTCCCATATATTTCTTGGGAGAAAGTGCCCTGAAATTCTCCTTTCTCCGTTGTCGAGATATTCGAGGGCAAAGTCGTGCAGTTTTCGACTTCCAGGGGCTATAACTCGAAAACTAAAGAACGAGTATTTTTGGCACATATGGTCAATTGAATGTTTATCCCAACCCTCTCATTTGGCACTAGTTTCAGCCCGAATTGTGCAAGTCACCTAAGGTCACGAATCGTCCCGAACGTGTAGCCCAAATTGTGAAAATTTCAAACCGCTACTGCTTGCTTGTATGAGTAGGTAGCCATCTGAAACTTGGCATATATAAAGGTCATTAACATGTCTACATGCATGCACAATCTTATGTCAACTGATTGCATAACTTGCGAACTATAGGCCATCGAAATTTTTGTAAACAAAAGTTTGTGCGACTTTAGCTCCCAAACGGAATAAAAGCTAAAGCTGAAATAGCCTTCATTCTATTTCACTTATTTGTGTCTACACATGTATATGTTTTGCAGAGACTCAAAGCTCTTGAGAATGGAGAAAATGAGGTGTCAATTTTGCATTGGACCCTATGGGAAAATGCATTAAACGCCTACTGCTCCGACGTTCAGCGACCGATAACATCCATCTTTACACTGTAAACGGTAATTACATAGGTACATGCCTGGGGCAAATAACAGCGCAAATAATTGTCCATGTGCAGAGTAATAAAGGAGCAAACTTTTATATATGGGCCTGCAGTGGAAGTTATTCTTAAAAGGTGACTTTCACGAATCGTTCTGAAACTGTGCTAAATTACAGATAATTCCCATATATTTCTTGGGAGAAAGTGCCCTGAAATTCTCCTTTCTCCGTTGTCGAGATATTCGAGGGCAAAGTCGTGCAGTTTTCGACTTCCAGGGGCTATAACTCGAAAACTAAAGAACGAGAATTTTTGGCCCATATGGTCAATTGAATGTTTATCCCAACCCTCTCATTTGGCACTAGTTTAAGCCCGAATTGTGCAAGTCACCTAAGGTCACGAATCGTCCCGAACGTGTAGCCCAAATTGTGAAAATTTCAAACCGCTACTGCTTGCTTGTATGAGTAGGTAGCCATCTGAAACTTGGCATATATAAAGGTCATTAACATGTCTACATGCATGCATAATCTTATGTCAACTGATTGCATAACTTGCGAACTATAGGCCATCGAAATTTTTGTAAACAAAAGTTTGTGCGACTTTAGCTCCCAAACGGAATAAAAGCTAAAGCTGAAATAGCCTTCATTCTATTTCACTTATTTGTGTCTACACATGTATATGTTTTGCAGAGACTCAAAGCTCTTGAGAATGGAGAAAATGAGGTGTCAATTTTGCATTGGACCCTATGGGAAAATGCATTAAACGCCTACTGCTCCGACGTTCAGCGACCGATAACATCCATCTTTACACTGTAAACGGTAATTACATAGGTACATGCCTGGGGCAAATAACAGCGCAAATAATTGTCCATGTGCAGAGTAATAAAGGAGCAAACTTTTATATATGGGCCTGCAGTGGAAGTTATTCTTAAAAGGTGACTTTCACGAATCGTTCTGAAACTGTGCTAAATTACAGATAATTCCCATATATTTCTTGGGAGAAAGTGCCCTGAAATTCTCCTTTCTCCGTTGTCGAGATATTCGAGGGCAAAGTCGTGCAGTTTTCGACTTCCAGGGGCTATAACTCGAAAACTAAAGAACGAGAATTTTTGGCACATATGGTCAATTGAATGTTTATCCCAACCCTCTCATTTGGCACTAGTTTCAGCCCGAATTGTGCAAGTCACCTAAGGTCACGAATCGTCCCGAACGTGTAGCCCAAATTGTGAAAATTTCAAACCGCTACTGCTTGCTTGTATGAGTAGATAGCCATCTGAAACTTGGCATATATAAAGGTCATTAACATGTCTACATACATGCACAATCTTATGTCAACTGATTGCATAACTTGCGAACTATAGGCCATCGAAATTTTTGTAAACAAACGTTTGTGCGACTTTAGCTCCCAAACGGAATAAAAGCTAAAGCTGAAATAGCCTTCATTCTATTTCACTTATTTGTGTCTACACATGTATATGTTTTGCAGAGACTCAAAGCTCTTGAGAATGGAGAAAATGAGGTGTCAATTTTGCATTGGACCCTATGGGAAAATGCATTAAACGCCTACTGCTCCGACGTTCAGCGACCGATAACATCCATCTTTACACTGTAAACGGTAATTACATAGGTACATGCCTGGGGCAAATAACAGCGCAAATAATTGTCCATGTGCAGAGTAATAAAGGAGCAAACTTTTATATATGGGCCTGCAGTGGAAGTTATTCTTAAAAGGTGACTTTCACGAATCGTTCTGAAACTGTGCTAAATTACAGATAATTCCCATATATTTCTTGGGAGAAAGTGCCCTGAAATTCTCCTTTCTCCGTTGTCGAGATATTCGAGGGCAAAGTCGTGCAGTTTTCGACTTCCAGGGGCTATAACTCGAAAACTAAAGAACGAGAATTTTTGGCACATATGGTCAATTGAATGTTTATCCCAACCCTCTCATTTGGCACTAGTTTCAGCCCGAATTGTGCAAGTCACCTAAGGTCACGAATCGTCCCGAACGTGTAGCCCAAATTGTGAAAATTTCAAACCGCTACTGCTTGCTTGTATGAGTAGGTAGCCATCTGAAACTTGGCATATATAAAGGTCATTAACATGTCTACATGCATGCACAATCTTATGTCAACTGATTGCATAACTTGCGAACTATAGGCCATCGAAATTTTTGTAAACAAAAGTTTGTGCGACTTTAGCTCCCAAACGGAATAAAAGCTAAAGCTGAAATAGCCTTCATTCTATTTCACTTATTTGTGTCTACACATGTATATGTTTTGCAGAGACTCAAAGCTCTTGAGAATGGAGAAAATGAGGTGTCAATTTTGCATTGGACCCTATGGGAAAATGCATTAAACGCCTACTGCTCCGACGTTCAGCGACCGATAACATCCATCTTTACCCTGTAAACGGTAATTACATAGGTACATGCCTGGGGCAAATAACAGCGCAAATAATTGTCCATGTGCAGAGTAATAAAGGAGCAAACTTTTATATATGGGCCTGCAGTGGAAGTTATTCTTAAAAGGTGACTTTCACGAATCGTTCTGAAACTGTGCTAAATTACAGATAATTCCCATTATTTCTTGGGAGAAAGTGCCCTGAAATTCTCCTTTCTCCGTTGTCTAGATATTCGAGGGCAAAGTCGTGCAGTTTTCGACTTCCAGGGGCTATAACTCGAAAACTAAAGAACGAGAATTTTTGGCACATATGGTCAATTGAATGTTTATCCCAACCCTCTCATTTGGCACTAGTTTCAGCCCGAATTGTGCAAGTCACCTAAGGTCACGAATCGTCCCGAACGTGTAGCCCAAATTGTGAAAATTTCAAACCGCTACTGCTTGCTTGTATGAGTAGGTAGCCATCTGAAACTTGGCATATATAAAGGTCATTAACATGTCTACATGCATGCACAATCTTATGTCAACTGATTGCATAACTTGCGAACTATAGGCCATCGAAATTTTTGTAAACAAACGTTTGTGCGACTTTAGCTCCCAAACGGAATAAAAGCTAAAGCTGAAATAGCCTTCATTCTATTTCACTTATTTGTGTCTACACATGTATATGTTTTGCAGAGACTCAAAGCTCTTGAGAATGGAGAAAGGGTGTCAATTTTGCATTGGACCCTATGGGAAAATGCATTAAACGCCTACTGCTCCGACGTTCAGCGACCGATAACATCCATCTTTACACTGTAAACGGTAATTACATAGGTACATGCCTGGGGCAAATAACAGCGCAAATAATTGTCCATGTGCAGAGTAATAAAGGAGCAAACTTTTATATATGGGCCTGCAGTGGAAGTTATTCTTAAAAGGTGACTTTCACGAATCGTTCTGAAACTGTGCTAAATTACAGATAATTCCCATATATTTCTTGGGAGAAAGTGCCCTGAAATTCTCCTTTCTCCGTTGTCGAGATATTCGAGGGCAAAGTCGTGCAGTTTTCGACTTCCAGGGGCTATAACTCGAAAACTAAAGAACGAGAATTTTTGGCACATATGGTCAATTGAATGTTTATCCCAACCCTCTCATTTGGCACTAGTTTCAGCCCGAATTGTGCAAGTCACCTAAGGTCACGAATCGTCCCGAACGTGTAGCCCAAATTGTGAAAATTTCAAACCGCTACTGCTTGCTTGTATGAGTAGGTAGCCATCTGAAACTTGGCATATATAAAGGTCATTAACATGTCTACATGCATGCACAATCTTATGTCAACTGATTGCATAACTTGCGAACTATAGGCCATCGAAATTTTTGTAAACAAAAGTTTGTGCGACTTTAGCTCCCAAACGGAATAAAAGCTAAAGCTGAAATAGCCTTCATTCTATTTCACTTATTTGTGTCTACACATGTATATGTTTTGCAGAGACTCAAAGCTCTTGAGAATGGAGAAAATGAGGTGTCAATTTTGCATTGGACCCTATGGGAAAATGCATTAAACGCCTACTGCTCCGACGTTCAGCGACCGATAACATCCATCTTTACACTGTAAACGGTAATTACATAGGTACATGCCTGGGGCAAATAACAGCGCAAATAATTGTCCATGTGCAGAGTAATAAAGGAGCAAACTTTTATATATGGGCCTGCAGTGGAAGTTATTCTTAAAAGGTGACTTTCACGAATCGTTCTGAAACTGTGCTAAATTACAGATAATTCCCATATATTTCTTGGGAGAAAGTGCCCTGAAATTCTCCTTTCTCCGTTGTCGAGATATTCGAGGGCAAAGTCGTGCAGTTTTCGACTTCCAGGGGCTATAACTCGAAAACTAAAGAACGAGAATTTTTGGCACATATGGTCAATTGAATGTTTATCCCAACCCTCTCATTTGGCACTAGTTTCAGCCCGAATTGTGCAAGTCACCTAAGGTCACGAATCGTCCCGAACGTGTAGCCCAAATTGTGAAAATTTCAAACCGCTACTGCTTGCTTGTATGAGTAGGTAGCCATCTGAAACTTGGCATATATAAAGGTCATTAACATGTCTACATGCATGCACAATCTTATGTCAACTGATTGCATAACTTGCGAACTATAGGCCATCGAAATTTTTGTAAACAAACGTTTGTGCGACTTTAGCTCCCAAACGGAATAAAAGCTAAAGCTGAAATAGCCTTCATTCTATTTCACTTATTTGTGTCTACACATGTATATGTTTTGCAGAGACTCAAAGCTCTTGAGAATGGAGAAAATGAGGTGTCAATTTTGCATTGGACCCTATGGGAAAATGCATTAAACGCCTACTGCTCCGACGTTCAGCGACCGATAAAATCCATCTTTACACTGTAAACGGTAATTACATAGGTACATGCCTGGGGCAAATAACAGCGCAAATAATTGTCCATGTGCAGAGTAATAAAGGAGCAAACTTTTATATATGGGCCTGCAGTGGAAGTTATTCTTAAAAGGTGACTTTCACGAATCGTTCTGAAACTGTGCTAAATTACAGATAATTCCCATATATTTCTTGGGAGAAAGTGCCCTGAAATTCTCCTTTCTCCGTTGTCTAGATATTCGAGGGCAAAGTCGTGCAGTTTTCGACTTCCAGGGGCTATAACTCGAAAACTAAAGAACGAGAATTTTTGGCACATATGGTCAATTGAATGTTTATCCCAACCCTCTCATTTGGCACTAGTTTCAGCCCGAATTGTGCAAGTCACCTAAGGTCACGAATCGTCCCGAACGTGTAGCCCAAATTGTGAAAATTTCAAACCGCTACTGCTTGCTTGTATGAGTAGGTAGCCATCTGAAACTTGGCATATATAAAGGTCATTAACATGTCTACATGCATGCACAATCTTATGTCAACTGATTGCATAACTTGCGAACTATAGGCCATCGAAATTTTTGTAAACAAAAGTTTGTGCGACTTTAGCTCCCAAACGGAATAAAAGTTAAAGCTGAAATAGCCTTCATTCTATTTCACTTATTTGTGTCTACACATGTATATGTTTTGCAGAGACTCAAAGCTCTTGAGAATGGAGAAAATGAGGTGTCAATTTTGCATTGGACCCTATGGGAAAATGCATTAAACGCCTACTGCTCCGACGTTCAGCGACCGATAACATCCATCTTTACACTGTAAACGGTAATTACATAGGTACATGCCTGGGGCAAATAACAGCGCAAGTAATTGTCCATGTGCAGAGTAATAAAGGAGCAAACTTTTATATATGGGCCTGCAGTGGAAGTTATTCTTAAAAGGTGACTTTCACGAATCGTTCTGAAACTGTGCTAAATTACAGATAATTCCCATATATTTCTTGGGAGAAAGTGCCCTGAAATTCTCCTTTCTCCGTTGTCGAGATATTCGAGGGCAAAGTCGTGCAGTTTTCGACTTCCAGGGGCTATAACTCGAAAACTAAAGAACGAGAATTTTTGGCACATATGGTCAATTGAATGTTTATCCCAACCCTCTCATTTGGCACTAGTTTCAGCCCGAATTGTGCAAGTCACCTAAGGTCACGAATCGTCCCGAACGTGTAGCCCAAATTGTGAAAATTTCAAACCGCTACTGCTTGCTTGTATGAGTAGGTAGCCATCTGAAACTTGGCATATATAAAGGTCATTAACATGTCTACATGCATGCACAATCTTATGTCAACTGATTGCATAACTTGCGAACTATAGGCCATCGAAATTTTTGTAAACAAAAGTTTGTGCGACTTTAGCTCCCAAACGGAATAAAAGCTAAAGCTGAAATAGCCTTCATTCTATTTCACTTATTTGTGTCTACACATGTATATGTTTTGCAGAGACTCAAAGCTCTTGAGAATGGAGAAAATGAGGTGTCAATTTTGCATTGGACCCTATGGGAAAATGCATTAAACGCCTACTGCTCCGACGTTCAGCGACCGATAACATCCATCTTTACACTGTAAACGGTAATTACATAGGTACATGCCTGGGGCAAATAACAGCGCAAATAATTGTCCATGTGCAGAGTAATAAAGGAGCAAACTTTTATATATGGGCCTGCAGTGGAAGTTATTCTTAAAAGGTGACTTTCACGAATCGTTCTGAAACTGTGCTAAATTACAGATAATTCCCATATATTTCTTGGGAGAAAGTGCCCTGAAATTCTCCTTTCTCCGTTGTCGAGATATTCGAGGGCAAAGTCGTGCAGTTTTCGACTTCCAGGGGCTATAACTCGAAAACTAAAGAACGAGAATTTTTGGCACATATGGTCAATTGAATGTTTATCCCAACCCTCTCATTTGGCACTAGTTTAAGCCCGAATTGTGCAAGTCACCTAAGGTCACGAATCGTCCCGAACGTGTAGCCCAAATTGTGAAAATTTCAAACCGCTACTGCTTGCTTGTATGAGTAGGTAGCCATCTGAAACTTGGCATATATAAAGGTCATTAACATGTCTACATGCATGCACAATCTTATGTCAACTGATTGCATAACTTGCGAACTATAGGCCATCGAAATTTTTGTAAACAAAAGTTTGTGCGACTTTAGCTCCCAAACGGAATAAAAGCTAAAGCTGAAATAGCCTTCATTTTATTTCACTTATTTGTGTCTACACATGTATATGTTTTGCAGAGACTCAAAGCTCTTGAGAATGGAGAAAATGAGGTGTCAATTTTGCATTGGACCCTATGGGAAAATGCATTAAACGCCTACTGCTCCGACGTTCAGCGACCGATAACATCCATCTTTACACTGTAAACGGTAATTACATAGGTACATGCCTGGGGCAAATAACAGCGCAAATAACTGTCCATGTGCAGAGTAATAAAGGAGCAAACTTTTATATATGGGCCTGCAGTGGAAGTTATTCTTAAAAGGTGACTTTCACGAATCGTTCTGAAACTGTGCTAAATTACAGATAATTCCCATATATTTCTTGGGAGAAAGTGCCCTGAAATTCTCCTTTCTCCGTTGTCGAGATATTCGAGGGCAAAGTCGTGCAGTTTTCGACTTCCAGGGGCTATAACTCGAAAACTAAAGAACGAGAATTTTTGGCACATATGGTCAATTGAATGTTTATCCCAACCCTCTCATTTGGCACTAGTTTCAGCCCGAATTGTGCAAGTCACCTAAGGTCACGAATCGTCCCGAACGTGTAGCCCAAATTGTGAAAATTTCAAACCGCTACTGCTTGCTTGTATGAGTAGGTAGCCATCTGAAACTTGGCATATATAAAGGTCACTAACATGTCTACATGCACGCACAATCTTATGTCAACTGATTGCATAACTTGCAAACTATAGGCCATCGAAATTTTTGTAAACAAAAGTTTGTGCGACTTTAGCTCCCAAACGGAATAAAAGCTAAAGCTGAAATAGCCTTCATTCTATTTCACTTATTTGTGTCTACACATGTATATGTTTTGCAGAGACTCAAAGCTCTTGAGAATTGAGAAAATGAGGTGTCAATTTTGCATTGGACCCTATGGGAAAATGCATTAAACGCCTACTGCTCCGACGTTCAGCGACCGATAACATCCATCTTTACACTGTAAACGGTAATTACATAGGTACATGCCTGGGGCAAATAACAGCGCAAATAATTGTCCATGTGCAGAGTAATAAAGGAGCAAACTTTTATATATGGGCCTGCAGTGGAAGTTATTCTTAAAAGGTGACTTTCACGAATCGTTCTGAAACTGTGCTAAATTACAGATAATTCCCATATATTTCTTGGGAGAAAGTGCCCTGAAATTCTCCTTTCTCCGTTGTCTAGATATTCGAGGGCAAAGTCGTGCAGTTTTCGACTTCCAGGGGCTATAACTCGAAAACTAAAGAACGAGAATTTTTGGCACATATGGTCAATTGAATGTTTATCCCAACCCTCTCATTTGGCACTAGTTTCAGCCCGAATTGTGCAAGTCACCTAAGGTCACGAATCGTCCCGAACGTGTAGCCCAAATTGTGAAAATTTCAAACCGCTACTGCTTGCTTGTATGAGTAGGTAGCCATCTGAAACTTGGCATATATAAAGGTCATTAACATGTCTACATGCATGCACAATCTTATGTCAACTGATTGCATAACTTGCGAACTATAGGCCATCGAAATTTTTGTAAACAAACGTTTGTGCGACTTTAGCTCCCAAACGGAATAAAAGCTAAAGCTGAAATAGCCTTCATTCTATTTCACTTATTTGTGTCTACACATGTATATGTTTTGCAGAGACTCAAAGCTCTTGAGAATGGAGAAAATGAGGTGTCAATTTTGCATTGGACCCTATGGGAAAATGCATTAAACGCCTACTGCTCCGACGTTCAGCGACCGATAACATCCATCTTTACACTGTAAACGGTAATTACATAGGTACATGCCTGGGGCAAATAACAGCGCAAATAATTGTCCATGTGCAGAGTAATAAAGGAGCAAACTTTTATATATGGGCCTGCAGTGGAAGTTATTCTTAAAAGGTGACTTTCACGAATCGTTCTGAAACTGTGCTAAATTACAGATAATTCCCATATATTTCTTGGGAGAAAGTGCCCTGAAATTCTCCTTTCTCCGTTGTCGAGATATTCGAGGGCAAAGTCGTGCAGTTTTCGACTTCCAGGGGCTATAACTCGAAAACTAAAGAACGAGAATTTTTGGCACATATGGTCAATTGAATGTTTATCCCAACCCTCTCATTTGGCACTAGTTTCAGCCCGAATTGTGCAAGTCACCTAAGGTCACGAATCGTCCCGAACGTGTAGCCCAAATTGTGAAAATTTCAAACCGCTACTGCTTGCTTGTATGAGTAGGTAGCCATCTGAAACTTGGCATATATAAAGGTCATTAACATGTCTACATGCATGCACAATCTTATGTCAACTGATTGCATAACTTGCGAACTATAGGCCATCGAAATTTTTGTAAACAAAAGTTTGTGCGACTTTAGCTCCCAAACGGAATAAAAGCTAAAGCTGAAATAGCCTTCATTCTATTTCACTTATTTGTGTCTACACATGTATATGTTTTGCAGAGACTCAAAGCTCTTGAGAATGGAGAAAATGAGGTGTCAATTTTGCATTGGACCCTATGGGAAAATGCATTAAACGCCTACTGCTCCGACGTTCAGCGACCGATAACATCCATCTTTACACTGTAAACGGTAATTACATAGGTACATGCCTGGGGCCAATAACAGCGCAAGTAATTGTCCATGTGCAGAGTAATAAAGAAGCAAACTTTTATATATGGGCCTGCAGTGGAAGTTATTCTTAAAAGGTGACTTTCACGAATCGTTCTGAAACTGTGCTAAATTACAGATAATTCCCATATATTTCTTGGGAGAAAGTGCCCTGAAATTCTCCTTTCTCCGTTGTCGAGATATTCGAGGGCAAAGTCGTGCAGTTTTCGACTTCCAGGGGCTATAACTCGAAAACTAAAGAACGAGAATTTTTGGCACATATGGTCAATTGAATGTTTATCCCAACCCTCTCATTTGGCACTAGTTTCAGCCCGAATTGTGCAAGTCACCTAAGGTCACGAATCGTCCCGAACGTGTAGCCCAAATTGTGAAAATTTCAAACCGCTACTGCTTGCTTGTATGAGTAGGTAGCCATCTGAAACTTGGCATATATAAAGGTCATTAACATGTCTACATGCATGCACAATCTTATGTCAACTGATTGCATAACTTGCGAACTATAGGCCATCGAAATTTTTGTAAACAAAAGTTTGTGCGACTTTAGCTCCCAAACGGAATAAAAGCTAAAGCTGAAATAGCCTTCATTCTATTTCACTTATTTGTGTCTACACATGTATATGTTTTGCAGAGACTCAAAGCTCTTGAGAATGGAGAAAATGAGGTGTCAATTTTGCATTGGACCCTATGGGAAAATGCATTAAACGCCTACTGCTCCGACGTTCAGCGACCGATAACATCCATCTTTACACTGTAAACGGTAATTACATAGGTACATGCCTGGGGCAAATAACAGCGCAAATAATTGTCCATGTGCAGAGTAATAAAGGAGCAAACTTTTATATATGGGCCTGCAGTGGAAGTTATTCTTAAAAGGTGACCTTCACGAATCGTTCTGAAACTGTGCTAAATTACAGATAATTCCCATATATTTCTTGGGAGAAAGTGCCCTGAAATTCTCCTTTCTCCGTTGTCGAGATATTCGAGGGCAAAGTCGTGCAGTTTTCGACTTCCAGGGGCTATAACTCGAAAACTAAAGAACGAGAATTTTTGGCACATATGGTCAATTGAATGTTTATCCCAACCCTCTCATTTGGCACTAGTTTAAGCCCGAATTGTGCAAGTCACCTAAGGTCACGAATCGTCCCGAACGTGTAGCCCAAATTGTGAAAATTTCAAACCGCTACTGCTTGCTTGAATGAGTAGGTAGCCATCTGAAACTTGGCATATATAAAGGCCATTAAAATGTCTACATGCATGCACAATCTTATGTCAACTGATTGCATAACTTGCGAACTATAGGCCATCGAAATTTTTGTAAACAAAAGTTTGTGCGACTTTAGCTCCCAAACGGAATAAAAGCTAAAGCTGAAATAGCCTTCATTTTATTTCACTTATTTGTGTCTACACATGTATATGTTTTGCAGAGACTCAAAGCTCTTGAGAATGGAGAAAATGAGGTGTCAATTTTGCATTGGACCCTATGGGAAAATGCATTAAACGCCTACTGCTCCGACGTTCAGCGACCGATAACATCCATCTTTACACTGTAAACGGTAATTACATAGGTACATGCCTGGGGCAAATAACAGCGCAAATAACTGTCCATGTGCAGAGTAATAAAGGAGCAAACTTTTATATATGGGCCTGCAGTGGAAGTTATTCTTAAAAGGTGACTTTCACGAATCGTTCTGAAACTGTGCTAAATTACAGATAATTCCCATATATTTCTTGGGAGAAAGTGCCCTGAAATTCTCCTTTCTCCGTTGTCGAGATATTCGAGGGCAAAGTCGTGCAGTTTTCGACTTCCAGGGGCTATAACTCGAAAACTAAAGAACGAGAATTTTTGGCACATATGGTCAATTGAATGTTTATCCCAACCCTCTCATTTGGCACTAGTTTCAGCCCGAATTGTGCAAGTCACCTAAGGTCACGAATCGTCCCGAACGTGTAGCCCAAATTGTGAAAATTTCAAACCGCTACTGCTTGCTTGTATGAGTAGGTAGCCATCTGAAACTTGGCATATATAAAGGTCACTAACATGTCTACATGCACGCACAATCTTATGTCAACTGATTGCATAACTTGCGAACTATAGGCCATCGAAATTTTTGTAAACAAAAGTTTGTGCGACTTTAGCTCCCAAACGGAATAAAAGCTAAAGCTGAAATAGCCTTCATTCTATTTCACTTATTTGTGTCTACACATGTATATGTTTTGCAGAGACTCAAAGCTCTTGAGAATTGAGAAAATGAGGTGTCAATTTTGCATTGGACCCTATGGGAAAATGCATTAAACGCCTACTGCTCCGACGTTCAGCGACCGATAACATCCATCTTTACACTGTAAACGGTAATTACATAGGTCCATGCCTGGGGCAAATAACAGCGCAAATAATTGTCCATGTGCAGAGTAATAAAGGAGCAAACTTTTATATATGGGCCTGCAGTGGAAGTTATTCTTAAAAGGTGACTTTCACGAATCGTTCTGAAACTGTGCTAAATTACAGATAATTCCCATATATTTCTTGGGAGAAAGTGCCCTGAAATTCTCCTTTCTCCGTTGTCTAGATATTCGAGGGCAAAGTCGTGCAGTTTTCGACTTCCAGGGGCTATAACTCGAAAACTAAAGAACGAGAATTTTTGGCACATATGGTCAATTGAATGTTTATCCCAACCCTCTCATTTGGCACTAGTTTCAGCCCGAATTGTGCAAGTCACCTAAGGTCACGAATCGTCCCGAACGTGTAGCCCAAATTGTGAAAATTTCAAACCGCTACTGCTTGCTTGTATGAGTAGGTAGCCATCTGAAACTTGGCATATATAAAGGTCATTAAAATGTCTACATGCATGCACAATCTTATGTCAACTGATTGCATAACTTGCGAACTATAGGCCATCGAAATTTTTGTAAACAAAAGTTTGTGCGACTTTAGCTCCCAAACGGAATAAAAGCTAAAGCTGAAATAGCCTTCATTCTATTTCACTTATTTGTGTCTACACATGTATATGTTTTGCAGAGACTCAAAGCTCTTGAGAATGGAGAAAATGAGGTGTCAATTTTGCATTGGACCCTATGGGAAAATGCATTAAACGCCTACTGCTCCGACGTTCAGCGACCGATAACATCCATCTTTACACTGTAAACGGTAATTACATAGGTACATGCCTGGGGCCAATAACAGCGCAAGTAATTGTCCATGTGCAGAGTAATAAAGAAGCAAACTTTTATATATGGGCCTGCAGTGGAAGTTATTCTTAAAAGGTGACTTTCACGAATCGTTCTGAAACTGTGCTAAATTACAGATAATTCCCATATATTTCTTGGGAGAAAGTGCCCTGAAATTCTCCTTTCTCCGTTGTCGAGATATTCGAGGGCAAAGTCGTGCAGTTTTCGACTTCCAGGGGCTATAACTCGAAAACTAAAGAACGAGAATTTTTGGCACATATGGTCAATTGAATGTTTATCCCAACCCTCTCATTTGGCACTAGTTTCAGCCCGAATTGTGCAAGTCACCTAAGGTCACGAATCGTCCCGAACGTGTAGCCCAAATTGTGAAAATTTCAAACCGCTACTGCTTGCTTGTATGAGTAGGTAGCCATCTGAAACTTGGCATATATAAAGGTCATTAACATGTCTACATGCATGCACAATCTTATGTCAACTGATTGCATAACTTGCGAACTATAGGCCATCGAAATTTTTGTAAACAAAAGTTTGTGCGACTTTAGCTCCCAAACGGAATAAAAGCTAAAGCTGAAATAGCCTTCATTCTATTTCACTTATTTGTGTCTACACATGTATATGTTTTGCAGAGACTCAAAGCTCTTGAGAATGGAGAAAATGAGGTGTCAATTTTGCATTGGACCCTATGGGAAAATGCATTAAACGCCTACTGCTCCGACGTTCAGCGACCGATAACATCCATCTTTACACTGTAAACGGTAATTACATAGGTACATGCCTGGGGCAAATAACAGCGCAAATAACTGTCCATGTGCAGAGTAATAAAGGAGCAAACTTTTATATATGGGCCTGCAGTGGAAGTTATTCTTAAAAGGTGACTTTCACGAATCGTTCTGAAACTGTGCTAAATTACAGATAATTCCCATATATTTCTTGGGAGAAAGTGCCCTGAAATTCTCCTTTCTCCGTTGTCGAGATATTCGAGGGCAAAGTCGTGCAGTTTTCGACTTCCAGGGGCTATAACTCGAAAACTAAAGAACGAGAATTTTTGGCACATATGGTCAATTGAATGTTTATCCCAACCCTCTCATTTGGCACTAGTTTCAGCCCGAATTGTGCAAGTCACCTAAGGTCACGAATCGTCCCGAACGTGTAGCCCAAATTGTGAAAATTTCAAACCGCTACTGCTTGCTTGTATGAGTAGGTAGCCATCTGAAACTTGGCATATATAAAGGTCACTAACATGTCTACATGCACGCACAATCTTATGTCAACTGATTGCATAACTTGCGAACTATAGGCCATCGAAATTTTTGTAAACAAAAGTTTGTGCGACTTTAGCTCCCAAACGGAATAAAAGCTAAAGCTGAAATAGCCTTCATTCTATTTCACTTATTTGTGTCTACACATGTATATGTTTTGCAGAGACTCAAAGCTCTTGAGAATTGAGAAAATGAGGTGTCAATTTTGCATTGGACCCTATGGGAAAATGCATTAAACGCCTACTGCTCCGACGTTCAGCGACCGATAACATCCATCTTTACACTGTAAACGGTAATTACATAGGTCCATGCCTGGGGCAAATAACAGCGCAAATAATTGTCCATGTGCAGAGTAATAAAGGAGCAAACTTTTATATATGGGCCTGCAGTGGAAGTTATTCTTAAAAGGTGACTTTCACGAATCGTTCTGAAACTGTGCTAAATTACAGATAATTCCCATATATTTCTTGGGAGAAAGTGCCCTGAAATTCTCCTTTCTCCGTTGTCTAGATATTCGAGGGCAAAGTCGTGCAGTTTTCGACTTCCAGGGGCTATAACTCGAAAACTAAAGAACGAGAATTTTTGGCACATATGGTCAATTGAATGTTTATCCCAACCCTCTCATTTGGCACTAGTTTCAGCCCGAATTGTGCAAGTCACCTAAGGTCACGAATCGTCCCGAACGTGTAGCCCAAATTGTGAAAATTTCAAACCGCTACTGCTTGCTTGTATGAGTAGGTAGCCATCTGAAACTTGGCATATATAAAGGTCATTAACATGTCTACATGCATGCACAATCTTATGTCAACTGATTGCATAACTTGCGAACTATAGGCCATCGAAATTTTTGTAAACAAACGTTTGTGCGACTTTAGCTCCCAAACGGAATAAAAGCTAAAGCTGAAATAGCCTTCATTCTATTTCACTTATTTGTGTCTACACATGTATATGTTTTGCAGAGACTCAAAGCTCTTGAGAATGGAGAAAATGAGGTGTCAATTTTGCATTGGACCCTATGGGAAAATGCATTAAACGCCTACTGCTCCGACGTTCAGCGACCGATAACATCCATCTTTACACTGTAAACGGTAATTACATAGGTACATGCCTGGGGCAAATAACAGCGCAAATAATTGTCCATGTGCAGAGTAATAAAGGAGCAAACTTTTATATATGGGCCTGCAGTGGAAGTTATTCTTAAAAGGTGACTTTCACGAATCGTTCTGAAACTGTGCTAAATTACAGATAATTCCCATATATTTCTTGGGAGAAAGTGCCCTGAAATTCTCCTTTCTCCGTTGTCGAGATATTCGAGGGCAAAGTCGTGCAGTTTTCGACTTCCAGGGGCTATAACTCGAAAACTAAAGAACGAGAATTTTTGGCACATATGGTCAATTGAATGTTTATCCCAACCCTCTCATTTGGCACTAGTTTCAGCCCGAATTGTGCAAGTCACCTAAGGTCACGAATCGTCCCGAACGTGTAGCCCAAATTGTGAAAATTTCAAACCGCTACTGCTTGCTTGTATGAGTAGGTAGCCATCTGAAACTTGGCATATATAAAGGTCATTAACATGTCTACATGCATGCACAATCTTATGTCAACTGATTGCATAACTTGCGAACTATAGGCCATCGAAATTTTTGTAAACAAAAGTTTGTGCGACTTTAGCTCCCAAACGGAATAAAAGCTAAAGCTGAAATAGCCTTCATTCTATTTCACTTATTTGTGTCTACACATGTATATGTTTTGCAGAGACTCAAAGCTCTTGAGAATGGAGAAAATGAGGTGTCAATTTTGCATTGGACCCTATGGGAAAATGCATTAAACGCCTACTGCTCCGACGTTCAGCGACCGATAACATCCATCTTTACACTGTAAACGGTAATTACATAGGTACATGCCTGGGGCCAATAACAGCGCAAGTAATTGTCCATGTGCAGAGTAATAAAGAAGCAAACTTTTATATATGGGCCTGCAGTGGAAGTTATTCTTAAAAGGTGACTTTCACGAATCGTTCTGAAACTGTGCTAAATTACAGATAATTCCCATATATTTCTTGGGAGAAAGTGCCCTGAAATTCTCCTTTCTCCGTTGTCGAGATATTCGAGGGCAAAGTCGTGCAGTTTTCGACTTCCAGGGGCTATAACTCGAAAACTAAAGAACGAGAATTTTTGGCACATATGGTCAATTGAATGTTTATCCCAACCCTCTCATTTGGCACTAGTTTCAGCCCGAATTGTGCAAGTCACCTAAGGTCACGAATCGTCCCGAACGTGTAGCCCAAATTGTGAAAATTTCAAACCGCTACTGCTTGCTTGTATGAGTAGGTAGCCATCTGAAACTTGGCATATATAAAGGTCATTAACATGTCTACATGCATGCACAATCTTATGTCAACTGATTGCATAACTTGCGAACTATAGGCCATCGAAATTTTTGTAAACAAAAGTTTGTGCGACTTTAGCTCCCAAACGGAATAAAAGCTAAAGCTGAAATAGCCTTCATTCTATTTCACTTATTTGTGTCTACACATGTATATGTTTTGCAGAGACTCAAAGCTCTTGAGAATGGAGAAAATGAGGTGTCAATTTTGCATTGGACCCTATGGGAAAATGCATTAAACGCCTACTGCTCCGACGTTCAGCGACCGATAACATCCATCTTTACACTGTAAACGGTAATTACATAGGTACATGCCTGGGGCAAATAACAGCGCAAATAATTGTCCATGTGCAGAGTAATAAAGGAGCAAACTTTTATATATGGGCCTGCAGTGGAAGTTATTCTTAAAAGGTGACTTTCACGAATCGTTCTGAAACTGTGCTAAATTACAGATAATTCCCATATATTTCTTGGGAGAAAGTGCCCTGAAATTCTCCTTTCTCCGTTGTCTAGATATTCGAGGGCAAAGTCGTGCAGTTTTCGACTTCCAGGGGCTATAACTCGAAAACTAAAGAACGAGAATTTTTGGCACATATGGTCAATTGAATGTTTATCCCAACCCTCTCATTTGGCACTAGTTTCAGCCCGAATTGTGCAAGTCACCTAAGGTCACGAATCGTCCCGAACGTGTAGCCCAAATTGTGAAAATTTCAAACCGCTACTGCTTGCTTGTATGAGTAGGTAGCCATCTGAAACTTGGCATATATAAAGGTCATTAACATGTCTACATGCATGCACAATCTTATGTCAACTGATTGCATAACTTGCGAACTATAGGCCATCGAAATTTTTGTAAACAAACGTTTGTGCGACTTTAGCTCCCAAACGGAATAAAAGCTAAAGCTGAAATAGCCTTCATTCTATTTCACTTATTTGTGTCTACACATGTATATGTTTTGCAGAGACACAAAGTTCTTGAGAATGGAGAAATGAGGTGTCAATTTTGCATTGGACCCTATGGGAAAATGCATTAAACGCCTACTGCTCCGACGTTCAGCGACCGATAACATCCATCTTTACACTGTAAACGGTAATTACATAGGTACATGCCTGGGGCAAATAACAGCGCAAATAATTGTCCATGTGCAGAGTAATAAAGGAGCAAACTTTTATATATGGGCCTGCAGTGGAAGTTATTCTTAAAAGGTGACTTTCACGAATCGTTCTGAAACTGTGCTAAATTACAGATAATTCCCATATATTTCTTGGGAGAAAGTGCCCTGAAATTCTCCTTTCTCCGTTGTCGAGATATTCGAGGGCAAAGTCGTGCAGTTTTCGACTTCCAGGGGCTATAACTCGAAAACTAAAGAACGAGAATTTTTGGCACATATGGTCAATTGAATGTTTATCCCAACCCTCTCATTTGGCACTAGTTTCAGCCCGAATTGTGCAAGTCACCTAAGGTCACGAATCGTCCCGAACGTGTAGCCCAAATTGTGAAAATTTCAAACCGCTACTGCTTGCTTGTATGAGTAGGTAGCCATCTGAAACTTGGCATATATAAAGGTCATTAACATGTCTACATGCATGCACAATCTTATGTCAACTGATTGCATAACTTGCGAACTATAGGCCATCGAATTTTTTGTAAACAAAAGTTTGTGCGACTTTAGCTCCCAAACGGAATAAAAGTTAAAGCTGAAATAGCCTTCATTCTATTTCACTTATTTGTGTCTACACATGTATATGTTTTGCAGAGACTCAAAGCTCTTGAGAATGGAGAAAATGAGGTGTCAATTTTGCATTGGACCCTATGGGAAAATGCATTAAACGCCTACTGCTCCGACGTTCAGCGACCGATAACATCCATCTTTACACTGTAAACGGTAATTACATAGGTACATGCCTGGGGCAAATAACAGCGCAAGTAATTGTCCATGTGCAGAGTAATAAAGGAGCAAACTTTTATATATGGGCCTGCAGTGGAAGTTATTCTTAAAAGGTGACTTTCACGAATCGTTCTGAAACTGTGCTAAATTACAGATAATTCCCATATATTTCTTGGGAGAAAGTGCCCTGAAATTCTCCTTTCTCCGTTGTCGAGATATTCGAGGGCAAAGTCGTGCAGTTTTCGACTTCCAGGGGCTATAACTCGAAAACTAAAGAACGAGAATTTTTGGCACATATGGTCAATTGAATGTTTATCCCAACCCTCTCATTTGGCACTAGTTTCAGCCCGAATTGTGCAAGTCACCTAAGGTCACGAATCGTCCCGAACGTGTAGCCCAAATTGTGAAAATTTCAAACCGCTACTGCTTGCTTGTATGAGTAGGTAGCCATCTGAAACTTGGCATATATAAAGGTCATTAACATGTCTACATGCATGCACAATCTTATGTCAACTGATTGCATAACTTGCGAACTATAGGCCATCGAAATTTTTGTAAACAAAAGTTTGTGCGACTTTAGCTCCCAAACGGAATAAAAGCTAAAGCTGAAATAGCCTTCATTCTATTTCACTTATTTGTGTCTACACATGTATATGTTTTGCAGAGACTCAAAGCTCTTGAGAATGGAGAAAATGAGGTGTCAATTTTGCATTGGACCCTATGGGAAAATGCATTAAACGCCTACTGCTCCGACGTTCAGCGACCGATAACATCCATCTTTACACTGTAAACGGTAATTACATAGGTACATGCCTGGGGCAAATAACAGCGCAAATAATTGTCCATGTGCAGAGTAATAAAGGAGCAAACTTTTATATATGGGCCTGCAGTGGAAGTTATTCTTAAAAGGTGACTTTCACGAATCGTTCTGAAACTGTGCTAAATTACAGATAATTCCCATATATTTCTTGGGAGAAAGTGCCCTGAAATTCTCCTTTCTCCGTTGTCGAGATATTCGAGGGCAAAGTCGTGCAGTTTTCGACTTCCAGGGGCTATAACTCGAAAACTAAAGAACGAGAATTTTTGGCACATATGGTCAATTGAATGTTTATCCCAACCCTCTCATTTGGCACTAGTTTAAGCCCGAATTGTGCAAGTCACCTAAGGTCACGAATCGTCCCGAACGTGTAGCCCAAATTGTGAAAATTTCAAACCGCTACTGCTTGCTTGTATGAGTAGGTAGCCATCTGAAACTTGGCATATATAAAGGTCATTAACATATCTACATGCATGCACAATCTTATGTCAACTGATTGCATAACTTGCGAACTATAGGCCATCGAAATTTTTGTAAACAAAAGTTTGTGCGACTTTAGCTCCCAAACGGAATAAAAGCTAAAGCTGAAATAGCCTTCATTTTATTTCACTTATTTGTGTCTACACATGTATATGTTTTGCAGAGACTCAAAGCTCTTGAGAATGGAAAAATGAGGTGTCAATTTTGCATTGGACCCTATGGGAAAATGCATTAAACGCCTACTGTTCCGACGTTCAGCGACCGATAACATCCATCTTTACACTGTAAACGGTAATTACATAGGTACATGCCTGGGGCAAATAACAGCGCAAATAATTGTCCATGTGCAGAGTAATAAAGGAGCAAACTTTTATATATGGGCCTGCAGTGGAAGTTATTCTTAAAAGGTGACTTTCACGAATCGTTCTGAAACTGTGCTAAATTACAGATAATTCCCATATATTTCTTGGGAGAAAGTGCCCTGAAATTCTCCTTTCTCCGTTGTCGAGATATTCGAGGGCAAAGTCGTGCAGTTTTCGACTTCCAGGGGCTATAACTCGAAAACTAAAGAACGAGAATTTTTGGCACATATGGTCAATTGAATGTTTATCCCAACCCTCTCATTTGGCACTAGTTTAAGCCCGAATTGTGCAAGTCACCTAAGGTCACGAATCGTCCCGAACGTGTAGCCCAAATTGTGAAAATTTCAAACCGCTACTGCTTGCTTGTATGAGTAGGTAGCCATCTGAAACTTGGCATATATAAAGGTCATTAACATGTCTACATGCACGCACAATCCTATGTCAACTGATTGCATAACTTGCGAACTATAGGCCATCGAAATTTTTGTAAACAAAAGTTTGTGCGACTTTAGCTCCCAAACGGAATAAAAGCTAAAGCTGAAATAGCCTTCATTCTATTTCACTTATTTGTGTCTACACATGTATATGTTTTGCAGAGACTCAAAGCTCTTGAGAATTGAGAAAATGAGGTGTCAATTTTGCATTGGACCCTATGGGAAAATGCATTAAACGCCTACTGCTCCGACGTTCAGCGACCGATAACATCCATCTTTACACTGTAAACGGTAATTACATAGGTACATGCCTGGGGCAAATAACAGCGCAAATAATTGTCCATGTGCAGAGTAATAAAGGAGCAAACTTTTATATATGGGCCTGCAGTGGAAGTTATTCTTAAAAGGTGACTTTCACGAATCGTTCTGAAACTGTGCTAAATTACAGATAATTCCCATATATTTCTTGGGAGAAAGTGCCCTGAAATTCTCCTTTCTCCGTTGTCTAGATATTCGAGGGCAAAGTCGTGCAGTTTTCGACTTCCAGGGGCTATAACTCGAAAACTAAAGAACGAGAATTTTTGGCACATATGGTCAATTGAATGTTTATCCCAATTCTCTCATTTGGCACTAGTTTCAGCCCGAATTGTGCAAGTCACCTAAGGTCACGAATCGTCCCGAACGTGTAGCCCAAATTGTGAAAATTTCAAACCGCTACTGCTTGCTTGTATGAGTAGGTAGCCATCTGAAACTTGGCATATATAAAGGTCATTAACATGTCTACATGCATGCACAATCTGATGTCAACTGGTTGCATAACTTGCGAACTATAGGCCATCGAAATTTTTTTAAACAAAAGTTTGTGCGACTTTAGCTCCCAAACGGAATAAAAGTTAAAGCTGAAATAGCCTTCATTCTATTTCACTTATTTGTGTCTACACATGTATATGTTTTGCAGAGACTCAAAGCTCTTGAGAATGGAGAAAATGAGCTGTCAATTTTGCATTGGACCCTATGGGAAAATGCATTAAACGCCTACTGCTCCGACGTTCAGCGACCGATAACATCCATCTTTACACTGTAAACGGTAATTACATAGGTACATGCCTGGGGCAAATAACAGCGCAAATAATTGTCCATGTGCAGAGTAATAAAGGAGCAAACTTTTATATATGGGCCTGCAGTGGAAGTTATTCTTAAAAGGTGACTTTCACGAATCGTTCTGAAACTGTGCTAAATTACAGATAATTCCCATATATTTCTTGGGAGAAAGTGCCCTGAAATTCTCCTTTCTCCGTTGTCTAGATATTCGAGGGCAAAGTCGTGCAGTTTTCGACTTCCAGGGGCTATAACTCGAAAACTAAAGAACGAGAATTTTTGGCACATATGGTCAATTGAATGTTTATCCCAACCCTCTCATTTGGCACTAGTTTCAGCCCGAATTGTGCAAGTCACCTAAGGTCACGAATCGTCCCGAACGTGTAGCCCAAATTGTGAAAATTTCAAACCGCTACTGCTTGCTTGTATGAGTAGGTAGCCATCTGAAACTTGGCATATATAAAGGTCATTAACATGTCTACATGCATGCACAATCTGATGTCAACTGGTTGCATAACTTGCGAACTATAGCCCATCGAAATTTTTTTAAACAAAAGTTTGTGCGACTTTAGCTCCCAAACGGAATAAAAGTTAAAGCTGAAATAGCCTTCATTCTATTTCACTTATTTGTGTCTACACATGTATATGTTTTGCAGAGACTCAAAGCTCTTGAGAATGGAGAAAATGAGGTGTCAATTTTGCATTGGACCCTATGGGAAAATGCATTAAACGCCTACTGCTCCGACGTTCAGCGACCGATAACATCCATCTTTACACTGTAAACGGTAATTACATAGCTACATGCCTGGGGCAAATAACAGCGCAAGTAATTGTCCATGTGCAGAGTAATAAAGGAGCAAACTTTTATATATGGGCCTGCAGTGGAAGCTATTCTTAAAAGGTGACTTTCACGAATCGTTCTGAAACTGTGCTAAATTACAGATAATTCCCATATATTTCTTGGGAGAAAGTGCCCTGAAATTCTCCTTTCTCCGTTGTCGAGATATTCGAGGGCAAAGTCGTGCAGTTTTCGACTTCCAGGGGCTATAACTCGAAAACTAAAGAACGAGAATTTTTGGCACATATGGTCAATTGAATGTTTATCCCAACCCTCTCATTTGGCACTAGTTTCAGCCCGAATTGTGCAAGTCACCTAAGGTCACGAATCGTCCTGAACGTGTAGCCCAAATTGTGAAAATTTCAAACCGCTACTGCTTGCTTGTATGAGTAGGTAGCCATCTGAAACTTGGCATATATAAAGGTCATTAACATGTCTACATGCATGCACAATCTTATGTCAACTGATTGCATAACTTGCGAACTATAGGCCATCGAAATTTTTGTAAACAAAAGTTTGTGCGACTTTAGCTCCCAAACGGAATAAAAGCTAAAGCTGAAATAGCCTTCATTCTATTTCACTTATTTGTGTCTACACATGTATATGTTTTGCAGAGACTCAAAGCTCTTGAGAATGGAGAAAATGAGGTGTCAATTTTGCATTGGACCCTATGGGAAAATGCATTAAACGCCTACTGCTCCGACGTTCAGCGACCGATAACATCCATCTTTACACTGTAAACGGTAATTACATAGGTACATGCCTGGGGCAAATAACAGCGCAAGTAATTGTCCATGTGCAGAGTAATAAAGGAGCAAACTTTTATATATGGGCCTGCAGTGGAAGTTATTCTTAAAAGGTGACTTTCACGAATCGTTCTGAAACTGTGCTAAATTACAGATAATTCCCATATATTTCTTGGGAGAAAGTGCCCTGAAATTCTCCTTTCTCCGTTGTCGAGATATTCGAGGGCAAAGTCGTGCAGTTTTCGACTTCCAGGGGCTATAACTCGAAAACTAAAGAACGAGAATTTTTGGCACATATGGTCAATTGAATGTTTATCCCAACCCTCTCATTTGGCACTAGTTTCAGCCCGAATTGTGCAAGTCACCTAAGGTCACGAATCGTCCCGAACGTGTAGCCCAAATTGTGAAAATTTCAAACCGCTACTGCTTGCTTGTATGAGTAGGTAGCCATCTGAAACTTGGCATATATAAAGGTCATTAACATGTCTACATGCATGCACAATCTTATGTCAACTGATTGCATAACTTGCGAACTATAGGCCATCGAAATTTTTGTAAACAAAAGTTTGTGCGACTTTAGCTCCCAAACGGAATAAAAGCTAAAGCTGAAATAGCCTTCATTCTATTTCACTTATTTGTGTCTACACATGTATATGTTTTGCAGAGACTCAAAGCTCTTGAGAATGGAGAAAATGAGGTGTCAATTTTGCATTGGACCCTATGGGAAAATGCATTAAACGCCTACTGCTCCGACGTTCAGCGACCGATAACATCCATCTTTACACTGTAAACGGTAATTACATAGGTACATGCCTGGGGCAAATAACAGCGCAAATAATTGTCCATGTGCAGAGTAATAAAGGAGCAAACTTTTATATATGGGCCTGCAGTGGAAGTTATTCTTAAAAGGTGACTTTCACGAATCGTTCTGAAACTGTGCTAAATTACAGATAATTCCCATATATTTCTTGGGAGAAAGTGCCCTGAAATTCTCCTTTCTCCGTTGTCGAGATATTCGAGGGCAAAGTCGTGCAGTTTTCGACTTCCAGGGGCTATAACTCGAAAACTAAAGAACGAGAATTTTTGGCACATATGGTCAATTGAATGTTTATCCCAACCCTCTCATTTGGCACTAGTTTAAGCCCGAATTGTGCAAGTCACCTAAGGTCACGAATCGTCCCGAACGTGTAGCCCAAATTGTGAAAATTTCAAACCGCTACTGCTTGCTTGTATGAGTAGGTAGCCATCTGAAACTTGGCATATATAAAGGTCATTAACATATCTACATGCATGCACAATCTTATGTCAACTGATTGCATAACTTGCGAACTATAGGCCATCGAAATTTTTGTAAACAAAAGTTTGTGCGACTTTAGCTCCCAAACGGAATAAAAGCTAAAGCTGAAATAGCCTTCATTTTATTTCACTTATTTGTGTCTACACATGTATATGTTTTGCAGAGACTCAAAGCTCTTGAGAATGGAAAAATGAGGTGTCAATTTTGCATTGGACCCTATGGGAAAATGCATTAAACGCCTACTGTTCCGACGTTCAGCGACCGATAACATCCATCTTTACACTGTAAACGGTAATTACATAGGTACATGCCTGGGGCAAATAACAGCGCAAATAATTGTCCATGTGCAGAGTAATAAAGGAGCAAACTTTTATATATGGGCCTGCAGTGGAAGTTATTCTTAAAAGGTGACTTTCACGAATCGTTCTGAAACTGTGCTAAATTACAGATAATTCCCATATATTTCTTGGGAGAAAGTGCCCTGAAATTCTCCTTTCTCCGTTGTCGAGATATTCGAGGGCAAAGTCGTGCAGTTTTCGACTTCCAGGGGCTATAACTCGAAAACTAAAGAACGAGAATTTTTGGCACATATGGTCAATTGAATGTTTATCCCAACCCTCTCATTTGGCACTAGTTTAAGCCCGAATTGTGCAAGTCACCTAAGGTCACGAATCGTCCCGAACGTGTAGCCCAAATTGTGAAAATTTCAAACCGCTACTGCTTGCTTGTATGAGTAGGTAGCCATCTGAAACTTGGCATATATAAAGGTCATTAACATGTCTACATGCACGCACAATCCTATGTCAACTGATTGCATAACTTGCGAACTATAGGCCATCGAAATTTTTGTAAACAAAAGTTTGTGCGACTTTAGCTCCCAAACGGAATAAAAGCTAAAGCTGAAATAGCCTTCATTCTATTTCACTTATTTGTGTCTACACATGTATATGTTTTGCAGAGACTCAAAGCTCTTGAGAATTGAGAAAATGAGGTGTCAATTTTGCATTGGACCCTATGGGAAAATGCATTAAACGCCTACTGCTCCGACGTTCAGCGACCGATAACATCCATCTTTACACTGTAAACGGTAATTACATAGGTACATGCCTGGGGCAAATAACAGCGCAAATAATTGTCCATGTGCAGAGTAATAAAGGAGCAAACTTTTATATATGGGCCTGCAGTGGAAGTTATTCTTAAAAGGTGACTTTCACGAATCGTTCTGAAACTGTGCTAAATTACAGATAATTCCCATATATTTCTTGGGAGAAAGTGCCCTGAAATTCTCCTTTCTCCGTTGTCTAGATATTCGAGGGCAAAGTCGTGCAGTTTTCGACTTCCAGGGGCTATAACTCGAAAACTAAAGAACGAGAATTTTTGGCACATATGGTCAATTGAATGTTTATCCCAATTCTCTCATTTGGCACTAGTTTCAGCCCGAATTGTGCAAGTCACCTAAGGTCACGAATCGTCCCGAACGTGTAGCCCAAATTGTGAAAATTTCAAACCGCTACTGCTTGCTTGTATGAGTAGGTAGCCATCTGAAACTTGGCATATATAAAGGTCATTAACATGTCTACATGCATGCACAATCTGATGTCAACTGGTTGCATAACTTGCGAACTATAGGCCATCGAAATTTTTTTAAACAAAAGTTTGTGCGACTTTAGCTCCCAAACGGAATAAAAGTTAAAGCTGAAATAGCCTTCATTCTATTTCACTTATTTGTGTCTACACATGTATATGTTTTGCAGAGACTCAAAGCTCTTGAGAATGGAGAAAATGAGCTGTCAATTTTGCATTGGACCCTATGGGAAAATGCATTAAACGCCTACTGCTCCGACGTTCAGCGACCGATAACATCCATCTTTACACTGTAAACGGTAATTACATAGGTACATGCCTGGGGCAAATAACAGCGCAAATAATTGTCCATGTGCAGAGTAATAAAGGAGCAAACTTTTATATATGGGCCTGCAGTGGAAGTTATTCTTAAAAGGTGACTTTCACGAATCGTTCTGAAACTGTGCTAAATTACAGATAATTCCCATATATTTCTTGGGAGAAAGTGCCCTGAAATTCTCCTTTCTCCGTTGTCTAGATATTCGAGGGCAAAGTCGTGCAGTTTTCGACTTCCAGGGGCTATAACTCGAAAACTAAAGAACGAGAATTTTTGGCACATATGGTCAATTGAATGTTTATCCCAACCCTCTCATTTGGCACTAGTTTCAGCCCGAATTGTGCAAGTCACCTAAGGTCACGAATCGTCCCGAACGTGTAGCCCAAATTGTGAAAATTTCAAACCGCTACTGCTTGCTTGTATGAGTAGGTAGCCATCTGAAACTTGGCATATATAAAGGTCATTAACATGTCTACATGCATGCACAATCTGATGTCAACTGGTTGCATAACTTGCGAACTATAGCCCATCGAAATTTTTTTAAACAAAAGTTTGTGCGACTTTAGCTCCCAAACGGAATAAAAGTTAAAGCTGAAATAGCCTTCATTCTATTTCACTTATTTGTGTCTACACATGTATATGTTTTGCAGAGACTCAAAGCTCTTGAGAATGGAGAAAATGAGGTGTCAATTTTGCATTGGACCCTATGGGAAAATGCATTAAACGCCTACTGCTCCGACGTTCAGCGACCGATAACATCCATCTTTACACTGTAAACGGTAATTACATAGCTACATGCCTGGGGCAAATAACAGCGCAAGTAATTGTCCATGTGCAGAGTAATAAAGGAGCAAACTTTTATATATGGGCCTGCAGTGGAAGCTATTCTTAAAAGGTGACTTTCACGAATCGTTCTGAAACTGTGCTAAATTACAGATAATTCCCATATATTTCTTGGGAGAAAGTGCCCTGAAATTCTCCTTTCTCCGTTGTCGAGATATTCGAGGGCAAAGTCGTGCAGTTTTCGACTTCCAGGGGCTATAACTCGAAAACTAAAGAACGAGAATTTTTGGCACATATGGTCAATTGAATGTTTATCCCAACCCTCTCATTTGGCACTAGTTTCAGCCCGAATTGTGCAAGTCACCTAAGGTCACGAATCGTCCTGAACGTGTAGCCCAAATTGTGAAAATTTCAAACCGCTACTGCTTGCTTGTATGAGTAGGTAGCCATCTGAAACTTGGCATATATAAAGGTCATTAACATGTCTACATGCATGCACAATCTTATGTCAACTGATTGCATAACTTGCGAACTATAGGCCATCGAAATTTTTGTAAACAAAAGTTTGTGCGACTTTAGCTCCCAAACGGAATAAAAGCTAAAGCTGAAATAGCCTTCATTCTATTTCACTTATTTGTGTCTACACATGTATATGTTTTGCAGAGACTCAAAGCTCTTGAGAATGGAGAAAATGAGGTGTCAATTTTGCATTGGACCCTATGGGAAAATGCATTAAACGCCTACTGCTCCGACGTTCAGCGACCGATAACATCCATCTTTACACTGTAAACGGTAATTACATAGGTACATGCCTGGGGCAAATAACAGCGCAAGTAATTGTCCATGTGCAGAGTAATAAAGGAGCAAACTTTTATATATGGGCCTGCAGTGGAAGTTATTCTTAAAAGGTGACTTTCACGAATCGTTCTGAAACTGTGCTAAATTACAGATAATTCCCATATATTTCTTGGGAGAAAGTGCCCTGAAATTCTCCTTTCTCCGTTGTCGAGATATTCGAGGGCAAAGTCGTGCAGTTTTCGACTTCCAGGGGCTATAACTCGAAAACTAAAGAACGAGAATTTTTGGCACATATGGTCAATTGAATGTTTATCCCAACCCTCTCATTTGGCACTAGTTTCAGCCCGAATTGTGCAAGTCACCTAAGGTCACGAATCGTCCCGAACGTGTAGCCCAAATTGTGAAAATTTCAAACCGCTACTGCTTGCTTGTATGAGTAGGTAGCCATCTGAAACTTGGCATATATAAAGGTCATTAACATGTCTACATGCATGCACAATCTTATGTCAACTGATTGCATAACTTGCGAACTATAGGCCATCGAAATTTTTGTAAACAAAAGTTTGTGCGACTTTAGCTCCCAAACGGAATAAAAGCTAAAGCTGAAATAGCCTTCATTCTATTTCACTTATTTGTGTCTACACATGTATATGTTTTGCAGAGACTCAAAGCTCTTGAGAATGGAGAAAATGAGGTGTCAATTTTGCATTGGACCCTATGGGAAAATGCATTAAACGCCTACTGCTCCGACGTTCAGCGACCGATAACATCCATCTATACACTGTAAACGGTAATTACATAGGTACATGCCTGGGGCAAATAACAGCGCAAATAATTGTCCATGTGCAGAGTAATAAAGGAGCAAACTTTTATATATGGGCCTGCAGTGGAAGTTATTCTTAAAAGGTGACTTTCACGAATCGTTCTGAAACTGTGCTAAATTACAGATAATTCCCATATATTTCTTGGGAGAAAGTGCCCTGAAATTCTCCTTTCTCCGTTGTCGAGATATTCGAGGGCAAAGTCGTGCAGTTTTTGACTTCCAGGGGCTATAACTCGAAAACTAAAGAACGAGAATTTTTGGCACATATGGTCAATTGAATGTTTATCCCAACCCTCTCATTTGGCACTAGTTTCAGCCCGAATTGTGCAAGTCACCTAAGGTCACGAATCGTCCCGAACGTGTATCCCAAATTGTGAAAATTTCAAACCGCTACTGCTTGCTTGTATGAGTAGGTAGCCATCTGAAACTTGGCATATATAAAGGTCATTAACATGTCTACATGCATGCACAATCTTATGTCAACTGATTGCATAACTTGCGAACTATAGGCCATCGAAATTTTTGTAAACAACAGTTTGTGCGACTTTAGCTCCCAAACGGAATAAAAGCTAAAGCTGAAATAGCCTTCATTCTATTTCACTTATTTGTGTCTACACATGTATATGTTTTGCAGAGACTCAAAGCTCTTGAGAATGGAGAAAATGAGGTGTCAATTTTGCATTGGACCCTATGGGAAAATGCATTAAACGCCTACTGCTCCGACGTTCAGCGACCGATAACATCCATCTTTACACTGTAAACGGTAATTACATAGGTACATGCCTGGGGCAAATAACAGCGCAAATAATTGTCCATGTGCAGAGTAATAAAGGAGCAAACTTTTATATATGGGCCTGCAGTGGAAGTTATTCTTAAAAGGTGACTTTCACGAATCGTTCTAAAACTGTGCTAAATTACAGATAATTCCCATATATTTCTTGGGAGAAAGTGCCCTGAAATTCTCCTTTCTCCGTTGTCGAGATATTCGAGGGCAAAGTCGTGCAGTTTTCGACTTCCAGGGGCTATAACTCGAAAACTAAAGAACGAGAATTTTTGGCACATATGGTCAATTGAATGTTTATCCCAACCCTCTCATTTGGCACTAGTTTCAGCCCGAATTGTGCAAGTCACCTAAGGTCACGAATCGTCCCGAACGTGTAGCCCAAACTGTGAAAATTTCAAACCGCTACTGCTTGCTTGTATGAGTAGGTAGCCATCTGAAACTTGGCATATATAAAGGTCATTAACATGTCTACATGCATGCACAATCTTATGTCAACTGATTGCATAACTTGCGAACTATAGGCCATCGAAATTTTTGTAAACAAAAGTTTGTGCGACTTTAGCTCCCAAACGGAATAAAAGCTAAAGCTGAAATAGCCTTCATTCTATTTCACTTATTTGTGTCTACACATGTATATGTTTTGCAGAGACTCAAAGCTCTTGAGAATGGAGAAAATGAGGTGTCAATTTTGCATTGGACCCTATGGGAAAATGCATTAAACGCCTACTGCTCCGACGTTCAGCGACCGATAACATCCATCTTTACACTGTAAACGGTAATTACATAGGTACATGCCTGGGGCAAATAACAGCGCAAATAATTGTCCATGTGCAGAGTAATAAAGGAGCAAACTTTTATATATGGGCCTGCAGTGGAAGTTATTCTTAAAAGGTGACTTTCACGAATCGTTCTGAAACTGTGCTAAATTACAGATAATTCCCATATATTTCTTGGGAGAAAGTGCCCTGAAATTCTCCTTTCTCCGTTGTCGAGATATTCGAGGGCAAAGTCGTGCAGTTTTCGACTTCCAGGGGCTATAACTCGAAAACTAGAGAACGAGAATTTTTGGCACATATGGTCAATTGAATGTTTATCCCAACCCTCTCATTTGGCACTAGTTTCAGCCCGAATTGTGCAAGTCACCTAAGGTCCCGAATCGTCCCGAACGTGTAGCCCAAATTGTGAAAATTTCAAACCGCTACTGCTTGCTTGTATGAGTAGGTAGCCATCTGAAACTTGGCATATATAAAGGTCATTAACATGTCTACATGCATGCACAATCTTATGTCAACTGATTGCATAACTTGCGAACTATAGGCCATCGAAATTTTTGTAAACAAAAGTTTGTGCGACTTTAGCTCCCAAACGGAATAAAAGCTAAAGCTGAAATAGCCTTCATTCTATTTCACTTATTTGTGTCTACACATGTATATGTTTTGCAGAGACTCAAAGCTCTTGAGAATGGAGAAAATGAGGTGTCAATTTTGCATTGGACCCTATGGGAAAATGCATTAAACGCCTACTGCTCCGACGTTCAGCGACCGATAACATCCATCTTTACACTGTAAACGGTAATTACATAGGTACATGCCTGGGGCAAATAACAGCGCAAATAATCGTCCATGTGCAGAGTAATAAAGGAGCAAACTTTTATATATGGGCCTGCAGTGGAAGTTATTCTTAAAAGGTGACTTTCACGAATCGTTCTGAAACTGTGCTAAATTACAGATAATTCCCATTTATTTCTTGGGAGAAAGTGCCCTGAAATTCTCCTTTCTCCGTTGTCGAGATATTCGAGGGCAAAGTCGTGCAGTTTTCGACTTCCAGGGGCTATAACTCGAAAACTAAAGAACGAGAATTTTTGGCACATATGGTCAATTGAATGTTTATCCCAACCCTCTCATTTGGCACTAGTTTCAGCCCGAATTGTGCAAGTCACCTAAGGTCACGAATCGTCCCGAACGTGTAGCCCAAATTGTGAAAATTTCAAACCGCTACTGCTTGCTTGTATGAGTAGGTAGCCATCTGAAACTTGGCATATATAAAGGTCATTAACATGTCTACATGCATGCACAATCTTATGTCAACTGATTGCATAACTTGCGAACTATAGGCCATCGAAATTTTTGTAAACAAAAGTTTGTGCGACTTTAGCTCCCAAACGGAATAAAAGCTAAAGCTGAAATAGCCTTCATTCTATTTCACTTATTTGTGTCTACACATGTATATGTTTTGCAGAGACTCAAAGCTCTTGAGAATGGAGAAAATGAGGTGTCAATTTTGCATTGGACCCTATGGGAAAATGCATTAAACGCCTACTGCTCCGACGTTCAGCGACCGATAACATCCATCTTTACACTGTAAACGGTAATTACATAGGTACATGCCTGGGGCAAATAACAGCGCAAATAATTGTCCATGTGCAGAGTAATAAAGGAGCAAACTTTTATATATGGGCCTGCAGTGGAAGTTATTCTTAAAAGGTGACTTTCACGAATCGTTCTGAAACTGTGCTAAATTACAGATAATTCCCATATATTTCTTGGGAGAAAGTGCCCTGAAATTCTCCTTTCTCCGTTGTCGAGATATTCGAGGGCAAAGTCGTGCAGTTTTCGACTTCCAGGGGCTATAACTCGAAAACTAAAGAACGAGAATTTTTGGCACATATGGTCAATTGAATGTTTATCCCAACCCTCTCATTTGGCACTAGTTTCAGCCCGAATTGTGCAAGTCACCTAAGGTCACGAATCGTCCCGAACGTGTAGCCCAAATTGTGAAAATTTCAAACCGCTACTGCTTGCTTGTATGAGTAGGTAGCCATCTGAAACTTGGCATATATAAAGGTCATTAACATGTCTACATGCATGCACAATCTTATGTCAACTGATTGCATAACTTGCGAACTATAGGCCATCGAAATTTTTGTAAACAAAAGTTTGTGCGACTTTAGCTCCCAAACGAAATAAAAGCTAAAGCTGAAATAGCCTTCATTCTATTTCACTTATTTGTGTCTACACATGTATATGTTTTGCAGAGACTCAAAGCTCTTGAGAATGGAGAAAATGAGGTGTCAATTTTGCATTGGACCCTATGGGAAAATGCATTAAACGCCTACTGCTCCGACGTTCAGCGACCGATAACATCCATCTTTACACTGTAAACGGTAATTACATAGGTACATGCCTGGGGCAAATAACAGCGCAAATAATTGTCCATGTGCAGAGTAATAATGGAGCAAACTTTTATATATGGGCCTGCAGTGGAAGTTATTCTTAAAAGGTGACTTTCACGAATCGTTCTGAAACTGTGCTAAATTACAGATAATTCCCATATATTTCTTGGGAGAAAGTGCCCTGAAATTCTCCTTTCTCCGTTGTCGAGATATTCGAGGGCAAAGTCGTGCAGTTTTCGACTTCCAGGGGCTATAACTCGAAAACTAAAGAACGAGAATTTTTGGCACATATGGTCAATTGAATGTTTATCCCAACCCTCTCATTTGGCACTAGTTTCAGCCCGAATTGTGCGAGTCACCTAAGGTCACGAATCGTCCCGAACGTGTAGCCCAAATTGTGAAAATTTCAAACCGCTACTGCTTGCTTGTATGAGTAGGTAGCCATCTGAAACTTGGCATATATAAAGGTCATTAACATGTCTACATGCATGCACAATCTTATGTCAACTGATTGCATAACTTGCGAACTATAGGCCATCGAAATTTTTGTAAACAAAAGTTTGTGCGACTTTAGCTCCCAAACGGAATAAAAGCTAAAGCTGAAATAGCCTTCATTCTATTTCACTTATTTGTGTCTACACATGTATATGTTTTGCAGAGACTCAAAGCTCTTGAGAATGGAGAAAATGAGGTGTCAATTTTGCATTGGACCCTATGGGAAAATGCATTAAACGCCTACTGCTCCGACGTTCAGCGACCGATAACATCCATCTTTACACTGTAAACGGTAATTACATAGGTACATGCCTGGGGCAAATAACAGCGCAAATAATTGTCCATGTGCAGAGTAATAAAGGAGCAAACTTTTATATATGGGCCTGCAGTGGAAGTTATTCTTAAAAGGTGACTTTCACGAATCGTTCTGAAACTGTGCTAAATTACAGATAATTCCCATATATTTCTTGGGAGAAAGTGCCCTGAAATTCTCCTTTCTCCGTTGTCGAGATATTCGAGGGCAAAGTCGTGCAGTTTTCGACTTCCAGGGGCTATAACTCGAAAACTAAAGAACGAGAATTTTTGGCACATATGGTCAATTGAATGTTTATCCCAACCCTCTCATTTGGCACTAGTTTCAGCCCGAATTGTGCAAGTCACCTAAGGTCACGAATCGTCCCGAACGTGTAGCCCAAATTGTGAAAATTTCAAACCGCTACTGCTTGCTTGTATGAGTAGGTAGCCATCTGAAACTTGGCATATATAAAGGTCATTAACATGTCTACATGCATGCACAATCTTATGTCAACTGATTGCATAACTTGCGAACTATAGGCCATCGAAATTTTTGTAAACAAAAGTTTGTGCGACTTTAGCTCCCAAACGGAATAAAAGCTAAAGCTGAAATAGCCTTCATTCTATTTCACTTATTTGTGTCTACACATGTATATGTTTTGCAGAGACTCAAAGCTCTTGAGAATGGAGAAAATGAGGTGTCAATTTTGCGTTGGACCCTATGGGAAAATGCATTAAACGCCTACTGCTCCGACGTTCAGCGACCGATAACATCCATCTTTACACTGTAAACGGTAATTACATAGGTACATGCCTGGGGCAAATAACAGCGCAAATAATTGTCCATGTGCAGAGTAATAAAGGAGCAAACTTTTATATATGGGCCTGCAGTGGAAGTTATTCTTAAAAGGTGACTTTCACGAATCGTTCTGAAACTGTGCTAAATTACAGATAATTCCCATATATTTCTTGGGAGAAAGTGCCCTGAAATTCTCCTTTCTCCGTTGTCGAGATATTCGAGGGCAAAGTCGTGCAGTTTTCGACTTCCAGGGGCTATAACTCGAAAACTAAAGACCGAGAATTTTTGACACATATGGCCAATTGAATGTTTATCCCAACCCTCTCATTTGGCACTAGTTTCAGCCCGAATTGTGCAAGTCACCTAAGGTCACGAATCGTCCCGATTGCATTGGACCCTATGGGAAAATGCATTAAACGCCTACTGCTCCGACGTTCAGCGACCGATAACATCCATCTTTACACTGTAAACGGTAATCACATAGGTACATGCCTGGGGCAAATAACAGCGCAAGTAATTGTCCATGTGCAGAGTAATAAAGGAGCAAACTTTTATATATGGGCCTGCAGTGGAAGTTATTCTTAAAAGGTGACTTTCACGAATCGTTCTGAAACTGTGCTAAATTACAGATAATTCCCATATATTTCTTGGGAGAAAGTGCCCTGAAATTCTCCTTTCTCCGTTGTCGAGATATTCGAGGGCAAAGTCGTGCAGTTTTCGACTTCCAGGGGCTATAACTCGAAAACTAAAGAACGAGAATTTTTGGCACATATGGTCAATTGAATGTTTATCCCAACCCTCTCATTTGGCACTAGTTTCAGCCCGAATTGTGCAAGTCACCTAAGGTCACGAATCGTCCCGAACGTGTAGCCCAAATTGTGAAAAAATTCAAACCGCTACTGCTTGCTTGTATGAGTAGGTAGCCATCTGAAACTTGGCATATATAAAGGTCATTAACATGTCTACATGCATGCACAATCTTATGTCAACTGATTGCATAACTTGCGAACTATAGGCCATCGAAATTTTTGTAAACAAAAGTTTGTGCGACTTTAGCTCCCAAACGGAATAAAAGCTAAAGCTGAAATAGCCTTCATTCTATTTCACTTATTTGTGTCTACACATGTATATGTTTTGCAGAGACTCAAAGCTCTTGAGAATGGAGAAAATGAGGTGTCAATTTTGCATTGGACCCTATGGGAAAATGCATTAAACGCCTACTGCTCCGACGTTCAGCGACCGATAACATCCATCTTTACACTGTAAACGGTAATTACATAGGTACATGCCTGGGGCAAATAACAGCGCAAATAATTGTCCATGTGCAGAGTAATAATGGAGCAAACTTTTATATATGGGCCTGCAGTGGAAGTTATTCTTAAAAGGTGACTTTCACGAATCGTTCTGAAACTGTGCTAAATTACAGATAATTCCCATATATTTCTTGGGAGAAAGTGCCCTGAAATTCTCCTTTCTCCGTTGTCGAGATATTCGAGGGCAAAGTCGTGCAGTTTTCGACTTCCAGGGGCTATAACTCGAAAACTAAAGAACGAGAATTTTTGGCACATATGGTCAATTGAATGTTTATCCCAACCCTCTCATTTGGCACTAGTTTCAGCCCGAATTGTGCGAGTCACCTAAGGTCACGAATCGTCCCGAACGTGTAGCCCAAATTGTGAAAATTTCAAACCGCTACTGCTTGCTTGTATGAGTAGGTAGCCATCTGAAACTTGGCATATATAAAGGTAATTAACATGTCTACATGCATGCACAATCTTATGTCAACTGATTGCATAACTTGCGAACTATAGGCCATCGAATTTTTTGTAAACAAAAGTTTGTGCGACTTTAGCTCCCAAACGGAATAAAAGCTAAAGCTGAAATAGCCTTCATTCTATTTCACTTATTTGTGTCTACACATGTATATGTTTTGCAGAGACTCAAAGCTCTTGAGAATGGAGAAAATGAGGTGTCAATTTTGCATTGGACCCTATGGGAAAATGCATTAAACGCCTACTGCTCCGACGTTCAGCGACCGATAACATCCATCTTTACACTGTAAACGGTAATTACATAGGTACATGCCTGGGGCAAATAACAGCGCAAATAATTGTCCATGTGCAGAGTAATAAAGGAGCAAACTTTTATATATGGGCCTGCAGTGGAAGTTATTCTTAAAAGGTGACTTTCACGAATCGTTCTGAAACTGTGCTAAATTACAGATAATTCCCATATATTTCTTGGGAGAAAGTGCCCTGAAATTCTCCTTTCTCCGTTGTCGAGATATTCGAGGGCAAAGTCGTGCAGTTTTCGACTTCCAGGGGCTATAACTCGAAAACTAAAGAACGAGAATTTTTGGCACATATGGTCAATTGAATGTTTATCCCAACCCTCTCATTTGGCACTAGTTTCAGCCCGAATTGTGCAAGTCACCTAAGGTCACGAATCGTCCCGAACGTGTAGCCCAAATTGTGAAAATTTCAAACCGCTACTGCTTGCTTGTATGAGTAGGTAGCCATCTGAAACTTGGCATATATAAAGGTCATTAACATGTCTACATGCATGCACAATCTTATGTCAACTGATTGCATAACTTGCGAACTATAGGCCATCGAAATTTTTGTAAACAAAAGTTTGTGCGACTTTAGCTCCCAAACGGAATAAAAGCTAAAGCTGAAATAGCCTTCATTCTATTTCACTTATTTGTGTCTACACATGTATATGTTTTGCAGAGACTCAAAGCTCTTGAGAATGGAGAAAATGAGGTGTCAATTTTGCATTGGACCCTATGGGAAAATGCATTAAACGCCTACTGCTCCGACGTTCAGCGACCGATAACATCCATCTTTACACTGTAAACGGTAATCACATAGGTACATGCCTGGGGCAAATAACAGCGCAAATAATTGTCCATGTGCAGAGTAATAAAGGAGCAAACTTTTATATATGGGCCTGCAGTGGAAGTTATTCTTAAAAGGTGACTTTCACGAATCGTTCTGAAACTGTGCTAAATTACAGATAATTCCCATATATTTCTTGGGAGAAAGTGCCCTGAAATTCTCCTTTCTCTGTTGTCGAGATATTCGAGGGCAAAGTCGTGCAGTTTTCGACTTACAGGGGCTATAACTCGAAAACTAAAGAACGAGAATTTTTGGCACATATGGTCAATTGAATGTTTATCCCAACCCTCTCATTTGGCACTAGTTTCAGCCCGAATTGTGCAAGTCACCTAAGGTCACGAATCGTCCCGAACGTGTAGCCCAAATTGTGAAAATTTCAAACCGCTACTGCTTGCTTGTATGAGTAGGTAGCCATCTGAAACTTGGCATATATAAAGGTCATTAACATGTCTACATGCATGCACAATCTTATGTCAACTGATTGCATAACTTGCGAACTATAGGCCATCGAAATTTTTGTAAACAAAAGTTTGTGCGACTTTAGCTCCCAAACGGAATAAAAGCTAAAGCTGAAATAGCCTTCATTCTATTTCACTTATTTGTGTCTACACATGTATATGTTTTGCAGAGACTCAAAGCTCTTGAGAATGGAGAAAATGAGGTGTCAATTTTGCATTGGACCCTATGGGAAAATGCATTAAACGCCTACTGCTCCGACGTTCAGCGACCGATAACATCCATCTTTACACTGTAAACGGTAATTACATAGGTACATGCCTGGGGCAAATAACAGCGCAAATAATTGTCCATGTGCAGAGTAATAAAGGAGCAAACTTTTATATATGGGCCTGCAGTGGAAGTTATTCTTAAAAGGTGACTTTCACGAATCGTTCTGAAACTGTGCTAAATTACAGATAATTCCCATATATTTCTTGGGAGAAAGTGCCCTGAAATTCTCCTTTCTCCGTTGTCGAGATATTCGAGGGCAAAGTCGTGCAGTTTTCGACTTCCAGGGGCTATAACTCGAAAACTAAAGAACGAGAATTTTTGGCACATATGGTCAATTGAATGTTTATCCCAACCCTCTCATTTGGCACTAGTTTCAGCCCGAATTGTGCAAGTCACCTAAGGTCACGAATCGTCCCGAACGTGTAGCCCAAATTGTGAAAATTTCAAACCGCTACTGCTTGCTTGTATGAGTAGGTAGCCATCTGAAACTTGGCATATATAAAGGTCATTAACATGTCTACATGCATGCACAATCTTATGTCAACTGATTGCATAACTTGCGAACTATAGGCCATCGAAATTTTTGTAAACAAAAGTTTGTGCGACTTTAGCTCCCAAACGGAATAAAAGCTAAAGCTGAAATAGCCTTCATTCTATTTCACTTATTTGTGTCTACACATGTATATGTTTTGCAGAGACTCAAAGCTCTTGAGAATGGAGAAAATGAGGTGTCAATTTTGCATTGGACCCTATGGGAAAATGCATTAAACGCCTACTGCTCCGACGTTCAGCGACCGATAACATCCATCTTTACACTGTAAACGGTAATCACATAGGTAAATGCCTGGGGCAAATAACAGCGCAAATAATTGTCCATGTGCAGAGTAATAAAGGAGCAAACTTTTATATATGGGCCTGCAGTGGAAGTTATTCTTAAAAGGTGACTTTCACGAATCGTTCTGAAACTGTGCTAAATTACAGATAATTCCCATATATTTCTTGGGAGAAAGTGCCCTGAAATTCTCCTTTCTCTGTTGTCGAGATATTCGAGGGCAAAGTCGTGCAGTTTTCGACTTCCAGGGGCTATAACTCGAAAACTAAAGAACGAGAATTTTTGGCACATATGGTCAATTGAATGTTTATCCCAACCCTCTCATTTGGCACTAGTTTCAGCCCGAATTGTGCAAGTCACCTAAGGTCACGAATCGTCCCGAACGTGTAGCCCAAATTGTGAAAATTTCAAACCGCTACTGCTTGCTTGTATGAGTAGGTAGCCATCTGAAACTCGGCATATATAAAGGTCATTAACATGTCTACATGCATGCACAATCTTATGTCAACTGATTGCATAACTTGCGAACTATAGGCCATCGAAATTTTTGTAAACAAAAGTTTGTGCGACTTTAGCTCCCAAACGGAATAAAAGCTAAAGCTGAAATAGCCTTCATTCTATTTCACTTATTTGTGTCTACACATGTATATGTTTTGCAGAGACTCAAAGCTCTTGAGAATGGAGAAAATGAGGTGTCAATTTTGCATTGGACCCTATGGGAAAATGCATTAAACGCGTACTGCTCCGACGTTCAGCGACCGATAACATCCATCTTTACACTGTAAACGGTAATCACATAGGTACATGCCTGGGGCAAATAACAGCGCAAATAATTGTCCATGTGCAGAGTAATAAAGGAGCAATCTTTTATATATGGGCCTGCAGTGGAAGTTATTCTTAAAAGGTGACATTCACGAATCGTTCTGAAACTGTGCTAAATTACAGATAATTCCCATATATTTCTTGGGAGAAAGTGCCCTGAAATTCTCCTTTCTCCGTTGTCGAGATATTCGAGGGCAAAGTCGTGCAGTTTTCGACTTCCAGGGGCTATAACTCGAAAACTAAAGAACGAGAATTTTTGGCACATATGGTCAATTGAATGTTTATCCCAACCCTCTCATTTGGCACTAGTTTCAGCCCGAATTGTGCAAGTCACCTAAGGTCACGAATCGTCCCGAACGTGTAGCCCAAATTGTGAAAATTTCAAACCGCTACTGCTTGCTTGTATGAGTAGGTAGCCATCTGAAACTTGGCATATATAAAGGTCATTAACATGTCTACATGCATGCACAATCTTATGTCAACTGATTGCATAACTTGCGAACTATAGGCCATCGAAATTTTTGTAAACAAAAGTTTGTGCGACTTTAGCTCCCAAACGGAATAAAAGCTAAAGCTGAAATAGCCTTCATTCTATTTCACTTATTTGTGTCTACACATGTATATGTTTTGCAGAGACTCAAAGCTCTTGAGAATGGAGAAAATGAGGTGTCAATTTTGCATTGGACCCTATGGGAAAATGCATTAAACGCCTACTGCTCCGACGTTCAGCGACCGATAACATCCATCTTTACACTGTAAACGGTAATTACATAGGTACATGCCTGGGGCAAATAACAGCGCAAATAATTGTCCATGTGCAGAGTAATAAAGGAGCAAACTTTTATATATGGGCCTGCAGTGGAAGTTATTCTTAAAAGGTGACTTTCACGAATCGTTCTGAAACTGTGCTAAATTACAGATAATTCCCATATATTTCTTGGGAGAAAGTGCCCTGAAATTCTCCTTTCTCCGTTGTCGAGATATTCGAGGGCAAAGTCGTGCAGTTTTCGACTTCCAAGGGCTATAACTCGAAAACTAAAGAACGAGAATTTTTGGCACATATGGTCAATTGAATGTTTATCCCAACCCTCTCATTTGGCACTAGTTTCAGCCCGAATTGTGCAAGTCACCTAAGGTCACGAATCGTCCCGAACGTGTAGCCCAAATTGTGAAAATTTCAAACCGCTACTGCTTGTTTGTATGAGTAGGTAGCCATCTGAAACTTGGCATATATAAAGGTCATTAACATGTCTACATGCATGCACAATCTTATGTCAACTGATTGCATAACTTGCGAACTATAGGCCATCGAATTTTTAGTAAACAAAAGTTTGTGCGACTTTAGCTCCCAAACGGAATAAAAGCTAAAGCTGAAATAGCCTTCATTCTATTTCACTTATTTGTGTCTACACATGTATATGTTTTGCAGAGACTCAAAGCTCTTGAGAATGGAGAAAATGAGGTGTCAATTTTGCATTGGACCCTATGGGAAAATGCATTAAACGCCTACTGCTCCGACGTTCAGCGACCGATAACATCCATCTTTACACTGTAAACGGTAATTACATAGGTACATGCCTGGGGCAAATAACAGCGCAAATAATTGTCCATGTGCAGAGTAATAAAGGAGCAAACTTTTATATATGGGCCTGCAGTGGAAGTTATTCTTAAAAGGTGACTTTCACGAATCGTTCTGAAACTGTGCTAAATTACAGATAATTCCCATATATTTCTTGGGAGAAAGTGCCCTGAAATTCTCCTTTCTCCGTTGTCGAGATATTCGAGGGCAAAGTCGTGCAGTTTTCAACTTCCAGGGGCTATAACTCGAAAACTAAAGAACGAGAATTTTTGGCACATATGGTCAATTGAATGTTTATCCCAACCCTCTCATTTGGCACTAGTTTCAGCCCGAATTGTGCAAGTCACCTAAGGTCACGAATCGTCCCGAACGTGTAGCCCAAATTGTGAAAATTTCAAACCGCTACTGCTTGCTTGTATGAGTAGGTAGCCATCTGAAACTTGGCATATATAAAGGTCATTAACATGTCTACATGCATGCACAATCTTATGTCAACTGATTGCATAACTTGCGAACTATAGGCCATCGAAATTTTTGTAAACAAAAGTTTGTGCGACTTTAGCTCCCAAACGGAATAAAAGCTAAAGCTGAAATAGCCTTCATTCTATTTCACTTATTTGTGTCTACACATGTATATGTTTTGCAGAGACTCAAAGCTCTTGAGAATGGAGAAAATGAGGTGTCAATTTTGCATTGGACCCTATGGGAAAATGCATTAAACGCCTACTGCTCCGACGTTCAGCGACCGATAACATCCATCTTTACACTGTAAACGGTAATTACATAGGTACATGCCTGGGGCAAATAACAGCGCAAATAATTGTCCATGTGCAGAGTAATAAAGGAGCAAACTTTTATATATGGGCCTGCAGTGGAAGTTATTCTTAAAAGGTGACTTTCACGAATCGTTCTGAAACTGTGCTAAATTACAGATAATTCCCATATATTTCTTGGGAGAAAGTGCCCTGAAATTCTCCTTTCTCCGTTGTCGAGATATTCGAGGGCAAAGTCGTGCAGTTTTCGACTTCCAGGGGCTATAACTCGAAAACTAAAGAACGAGAATTTTTGGCACATATGGTCAATTGAATGTTTATCCCAACCCTCTCATTTGGCACTAGTTTCAGCCCGAATTGTGCAAGTCACCTAGGTCACGAATCGTCCCGAACGTGTAGCCCAAATTGTGAAAATTTCAAACCGCTACTGCTTGCTTGTATGAGTAGGTAGCCATCTGAAACATGGCATATATAAAGGTCATTAACATGTCTACACGCATGCACAATCTTATGTCAACTGATTGCATAACTTGCGAACTATAGGCCATCGAAATTTTTGTAAACAAAAGTTTGTGCGACTTTAGCTCCCAAACGGAATAAAAGCTAAAGCTGAAATAGCCTTCATTCTATTTCACTTATTTGTGTCTACACATGTATATGTTTTGCAGAGACTCAAAGCTCTTGAGAATGGAGAAAATGAGGTGTCAATTTTGCATTGGACCCTATGGGAAAATGCATTAAACGCCTACTGCTCCGACGTTCAGCGACCGATAACATCCATCTTTACACTGTAAACGGTAATTACATAGGTACATGCCTGGGGCAAATAACAGCGCAAATAATTGTCCATGTGCAGAGTAATAAAGGAGCAAACTTTTATATATGGGCCTGCAGTGGAAGTTATTCTTAAAAGGTGACTTTCACGAATCGTTCTGAAACTGTGCTAAATTACAGATAATTCCCATATATTTCTTGGGAGAAAGTGCCCTGAAATTCTCCTTTCTCCGTTGTCGAGATATTCGAGGGCAAAGTCGTGCAGTTTTCGACTTCCAGGGGCTATAACTCGAAAACTAAAGAACGAGAATTTTTGGCACATATGGTCAATTGAATGTTTATCCCAACCCTCTCATTTGGCACTAGTTTCAGCCCGAATTGTGCAAGTCACCTAAGGTCACGAATCGTCCCGAACGTGTAGCCCAAATTGTGAAAATTTCAAACCGCTACTGCTTGTTTGTATGAGTAGGTAGCCATCTGAAACTTGGCATATATAAAGGTCATTAACATGTCTACATGCATGCACAATCTTATGTCAACTGATTGCATAACTTGCGAACTATAGGCCATCGAAATTTTTGTAAACAAAAGTTTGTGCGACTTTAGCTCCCAAACGGAATAAAAGCTAAAGCTGAAATAGCCTTCATTCTATTTCACTTATTTGTGTCTACACATGTATATGTTTTGCAGAGACTCAAAGCTCTTGAGAATGGAGAAAATGAGGTGTCAATTTTGCATTGGACCCTATGGGAAAATGCATTAAACGCCTACTGCTCCGACGTTCAGCGACCGATAACATTCATCTTTACACTGTAAACGGTAATTACATAGGTACATGCCTGGGGCAAATAACAGCGCAAATAATTGTCCATGTGCAGAGTAATAAAGGAGCAAACTTTTATATATGGGCCTGCAGTGGAAGTTATTCTTAAAAGGTGACTTTCACGAATCGTTCTGAAACTGTGCTAAATTACAGATAATTCCCATATATTTCTTGGGAGAAAGTGCCCTGAAATTCTCCTTTCTCCGTTGTCGAGATATTCGAGGGCAAAGTCGTGCATTTTTCGACTTCCAGGGGCTATAACTCGAAAACTAAAGAACGAGAATTTTTGGCACATATGGTCAATTGAATGTTTATCCCAACCCTCTCATTTGGCACTAGTTTCAGCCCGAATTGTGCAAGTCCCCTAGGTCACGAATCGTCCCGAACGTGTAGCCCAAATTGTGAAAATTTCAAACCGCTACTGCTTGCTTGTATGAGTAGGTAGCCATCTGAAACATGGCATATATAAAGGTCATTAACATGTCTACACGCATGCACAATCTTATGTCAACTGATTGCATAACTTGCGAACTATAGGCCATCGAAATTTTTGTAAACAAAAGTTTGTGCGACTTTAGCTCCCAAACGGAATAAAAGCTAAAGCTGAAATAGCCTTCATTCTATTTCACTTATTTGTGTCTACACATGTATATGTTTTGCAGAGACTCAAAGCTCTTGAGAATGGAGAAAATGAGGTGTCAATTTTGCATTGGACCCTATGGGAAAATGCATTAAACGCCTACTGCTCCGACGTTCAGCGACCGATAACATCCATCTTTACACTGTAAACGGTAATTACATAGGTACATGCCAAGGGCAAATAACAGCGCAAATAATTGTCCATGTGCAGAGTAATAAAGGAGCAAACTTTTATATATGGGCCTGCAGTGGAAGTTATTCTTAAAAGGTGACTTTCACGAATCGTTCTGAAACTGTGCTAAATTACAGATAATTCCCATATATTTCTTGGGAGAAAGTGCCCTGAAATTCTCCTTTCTCCGTTGTCGAGATATTCGAGGGCAAAGTCGTGCATTTTTCGACTTCCAGGGGCTATAACTCGAAAACTAAAGAACGAGAATTTTTGGCACATATGGTCAATTGAATGTTTATCCCAACCCTCTCATTTGGCACTAGTTTCAGCCCGAATTGTGCAAGTCACCTAAGGTCACGAATCGTCCCGAACGTGTAGCCCAAATTGTGAAAATTTCAAACCGCTACTGCTTGTTTGTATGAGTAGGTAGCCATCTGAAACTTGGCATATATAAAGGTCATTAACATGTCTACATGCATGCACAATCTTATGTCAACTGATTGCATAACTTGCGAACTATAGGCCATCGAAATTTTTGTAAACAAAAGTTTGTGCGACTTTAGCTCCCAAACGGAATAAAAGCTAAAGCTGAAATAGCCTTCATTCTATTTCACTTATTTGTGTCTACACATGTATATGTTTTGCAGAGACTCAAAGCTCTGGAGAATGGAGAAAATGAGGTGTCAATTTTGCATTGGACCCTATGGGAAAATGCATTAAACGCCTACTGCTCCGACGTTCAGCGACCGATAACATCCATCTTTACACTGTAAACGGTAATTACATAGGTACATGCCTGGGGCAAATAACAGCGCAAATAATTGTCCATGTGCAGAGTAATAAAGGAGCAAACTTTTATATATGGGCCTGCAGTGGAAGTTATTCTTAAAAGGTGACTTTCACGAATCGTTCTGAAACTGTGCTAAATTACAGATAATTCCCATATATTTCTTGGGAGAAAGTGCCCTGAAATTCTTCTTTCTCCGTTGTCGAGATATTCGAGGGCAAAGTCGTGCAGTTTTCGACTTCCAGGGGCTATAACTCGAAAACTAAAGAACGAGAATTTTTGGCACATATGGTCAATTGAATGTTTATCCCAACCCTCTCATTTGGCACTAGTTTCAGCCCGAATTGTGCAAGTCACCTAAGGTCACGAATCGTCCCGAACGTGTAGCCCAAATTGTGAAAATTTCAAACCGCTACTGCTTGCTTGTATGAGTAGGTAGCCATCTGAAACTTGGCATATATAAAGGTCATTAACATGTCTACATGCATGCACAATCTTATGTCAACTGATTGCATAACTTGCGAACTATAGGCCATCGAAATTTTTGTAAACAAAAGTTTGTGCGACTTTAGCTCCCAAACGGAATAAAAGCTAAAGCTGAAATAGCCTTCATTCTATTTCACTTATTTGTGTCTACACATGTATATGTTTTGCAGAGACTCAAAGCTCTTGAGAATGGAGAAAATGAGGTGTCAATTTTGCATTGGACCCTATGGGAAAATGCATTAAACGCCTACTGCTCCGACGTTCAGCGACCGATAACATCCATCTTTACACTGTAAACGGTCATTACATAGGTACATGCCTGGGGCAAATAACAGCGCAAATAATTGTCCATGTGCAGAGTAATAAAGGAGCAAACTTTTATATATGGGCCTGCAGTGGAAGTTATTCTTAAAAGGTGACTTTCACGAATCGTTCTGAAACTGTGCTAAATTACAGATAATTCCCATATATTTCTTGGGAGAAAGTGCCCTGAAATTCTCCTTTCTCCGTTGTCGAGATATTCGAGGGCAAAGTCGTGCAGTTTTCGACTTCCAGGGGCTATAACTCGAAAACTAAAGAACGAGAATTTTTGGCACATATAGTCAATTGAATGTTTATCCCAACCCTCTCATTTGGCACTAGTTTCAGCCCGAATTGTGCAAGTCACCTAAGGTCACGAATCCTCCCGAACGTGTAGCCCAAATTGTGAAAATTTCAAACCGCTACTGCTTGCTTGTATGAGTAGGTAGCCATCTGAAACTTGGCATATATAAAGGTCATTAACATGTCTACATGCATGCACAATCTTATGTCAACTGATTGCATAACTTGCGAACTATAGGCCATCGAAATTTTTGTAAACAAAAGTTTGTGCGACTTTAGCTCCCAAACGGAATAAAAGCTAAAGCTGAAATAGCCTTCATTCTATTTCACTTATTTGTGTCTACACATGTATATGTTTTGCAGAGACTCAAAGCTCTTGAGAATGGAGAAAATGAGGTGTCAATTTTGCATTGGACCCTATGGGAAAATGCATTAAACGCCTACTGCTCCGACGTTCAGCGACCGATAACATTCATCTTTACACTGTAAACGGTAATTACATAGGTACATGCCTGGGGCAAATAACAGCGCAAATAATTGTCCATGTGCAGAGTAATAAAGGAGCAAACTTTTATATATGGACCTGCAGTGGAAGTTATTCTTAAAAGGTGACTTTCACGAATCGTTCTGAAACTGTGCTAAATTACAGATAATTCCCATATATTTCTTGGGAGAAAATGCCCTGAAATTCTCCTTTCTCCGTTGTCGAGATATTCGAGGGCAAAGTCGTGCAGTTTTCGACTTCCAGGGGCTATAACTCGAAAACTAAAGAACGAGAATTTTTGGCACATATGGTCAATTGAATGTTTATCCCAACCCTCTCATTTGGCACTAGTTTCAGCCCGAATTGTGCAAGTCACCTAAGGTCACGAATCGTCCCGAACGTGTAGCCCAAATTGTGAAAATTTCAAACCGCTACTGCTTGCTTGTATGAGTAGGTAGCCATCTGAAACTTGGCATATATAAAGGTCATTAACATGTCTACATGGATGCACAATCTTATGTCAACTGATTGCATAACTTGCGAACTATAGGCCATCGAAATTTTTGTAAACAAAAGTTTGTGCGACTTTAGCTCCCAAACGGAATAAAAGCTAAAGCTGAAATAGCCTTCATTCTATTTCACTTATTTGTGTCTACACATGTATATGTTTTGCAGAGACTCAAAGCTCTTGAGAATGGAGAAAATGAGGTGTCAATTTTGCATTGGACCCTATGGGAAAATGCATTAAACGCCTACTGCTCCGACGTTCAGCGACCGATAACATCCATCTTTACACTGTAAACGGTAATTACATAGGTACATGCCTGGGGCAAATAACAGCGCAAATAATTGTCCATGTGCAGAGTAATAAAGGAGCAAACTTTTATATATGGGCCTGCAGTGGAAGTTATTCTTAAAAGGTGACTTTCACGAATCGTTCTGAAACTGTGCTAAATTACAGATAATTCCCATATATTTCTTGGGAGAAAGTGCCCTGAAATTCTCCTTTCTCCGTTGTCGAGATATTCGAGGGCAAAGTCGTGCAGTTTTCGACTTCCAGGGGCTATAACTCGAAAACTAAAGAACGAGAATTTTTGGCACATATGGTCAATTGAATGTTTATCCCAACCCTCTCATTTGGCACTAGTTTCAGCCCGAATTGTGCAAGTCACCTAAGGTCACGAATCGTCCCGAAAGTGTAGCCCAAATTGTGAAAATTTCAAACCGCTACTGCTTGCTTGTATGAGTAGGTAGCCATCTGAAACTTGGCATATATAAAGGTCATTAACATGTCTACATGCATGCACAATCTTATGTCAACTGATTGCATAACTTGCGAACTATAGGCCATCGAAATTTTTGTAAACAAAAGTTTGTGCGACTTTAGCTCCCAAACGGAATAAAAGCTAAAGCTGAAATAGCCTTCATTCTATTTCACTTATTTGTGTCTGCACATGTATATGTTTTGCAGAGACTCAAAGCTCTTGAGAATGGAGAAAATGAGGTGTCAATTTTGCATTGGACCCTATGGGAAAATGCATTAAACGCCTACTGCTCCGACGTTCAGCGACCGATAACATCCATCTTTACACTGTAAACGGTAATTACATAGGTACATGCCTGGGGCAAATAACAGCGCAAATAATTGTCCATGTGCAGAGTAATAAAGGAGCAAACTTTTATATATGGGCCTGCAGTGGAATTATTCTTAAAAGGTGACTTTCACGAATCGTTCTGAAACTGTGCTAAATTACAGATAATTCCCATATATTTCTTGGGAGAAAGTGCCCTGAAATTCTCCTTTCTCCGTTGTCGAGATATTCGAGGGCAAAGTCGTGCATTTTTCGACTTCCAGGGGCTATAACTCGAAAACTAAAGAACGAGAATTTTTGGCACATATGGTCAATTGATATTTATCCCAACCCTCTCATTTGGCACTAGTTTCAGCCCGAATTGTGCAAGTCACCTAAGGTCACGAATCGTCCCGAACGTGTAGCCCAAATTGTGAAAATTTCAAACCGCTACTGCTTGCTTGTATGAGTAGGTAGCCATCTGAAACTTGGCATATATAAAGGTCATTAACATGTCTACATGCATGCACAATCTTATGTCAACTGATTGCATAACTTGCGAACTATAGGCCATCGAAATTTTTGTAAACAAAAGTTTGTGCGACTTTAGCTCCCAAACGGAATAAAAGCTAAAGCTGAAATAGCCTTCATTTTATTTCACTTATTTGTGTCTACACATGTATATGTTTTGCAGAGACTCAAAGCTCTTGAGAATGGAGAAAATGAGGTGTCAATTTTGCATTGGACCCTATGGGAAAATGCATTAAACGCCTACTGCTCCGACGTTCAGCGACCGATAACATCCATCTTTACACTGTAAACGGTAATTACATAGGTACATGCCTGGGGCAAATAACAGCGCAAATAATTGTCCATGTGCAGAGTAATAAAGGAGCAAACTTTTATATATGGGCCTGCAGTGGAAGTTATTCTTAAAAGGTGACTTTCACGAATCGTTCTGAAACTGTGCTAAATTACAGATAATTCCCATATATTTCTTGGGAGAAAGTGCCCTGAAATTCTCCTTTCTCCGTTGTCGAGATATTCGAGGGCAAAGTCGTGCAGTTTTCGACTTCCAGGGGCTATAACTCGAAAACTAAAGAACGAGAATTTTTGGCACATATGGTCAATTGAATGTTTATCCCAACCCTCTCATTTGGCACTAGTTTCAGCCCGAATTGTGCAAGTCACCTAAGGTCACGAATCGTCCCGAACGTGTAGCCCAAATTGTGAAAATTTCAAACCGCTACTGCTTGCTTGTATGAGTAGGTAGCCATCTGAAACTTGGCATATATAAAGGTCATTAACATGTCTACATGCATGCACAATCTTATGTCAACTGATTGCATAACTTGCGAACTATAGGCCATCGAAATTTTTGTAAACAAAAGTTTGTGCGACTTTAGCTCCCAAACGGAATAAAAGCTAAAGCTGAAATAGCCTTCATTCTATTTCACTTATTTGTGTCTACACATGTATATGTTTTGCAGAGACTCAAAGCTCTTGAGAATGGAGAAAATGAGGTGTCAATTTTGCATTGGACCCTATGGGAAAATGCATTAAACGCCTACTGCTCCGACGTTCAGCGACCGATAACATCCATCTTTACACTGTAAACGGTAATTACATAGGTACATGCCTGGGGCAAATAACAGCGCAAATAATTGTCCATGTGCAGAGTAATAAAGGAGCAAACTTTTATATATGGGCCTGCAGTGGAAGTTATTCTTAAAAGGTGACTTTCACGAATCGTTCTGAAACTGTGCTAAATTACAGATAATTCCCATATATTTCTTGGGAGAAAGTGCCCTGAAATTCTCCTTTCTCCGTTGTCGAGATATTCGAGGGCAAAGTCGTGCAGTTTTCGACTTCCAGGGGCTATAACTCGAAAACTAAAGAACGAGAATTTTTGGCACATATGGTCAATTGAATGTTTATCCCAACCCTCTCATTTGGCACTAGTTTCAGCCCGAATTGTGCAAGTCACCTAAGGTCACGAATCGTCCCGAACGTGTAGCCCAAATTGTGAAAATTTCAAACCGCTACTGCTTGCTTGTATGAGTAGGTAGCCATCTGAAACTTGGCATATATAAAGGTCATTAACATGTCTACATGCATGCACAATCTTATGTCAACTGATTGCATAACTTGCGAACTATAGGCCATCGAAATTTTTGTAAACAAAAGTTTGTGCGACTTTAGCTCCCAAACGGAATAAAAGCTAAAGCTGAAATAGCCTTCATTCTATTTCACTTATTTGTGTCTACACATGTATATGTTTTGCAGAGACTCAAAGCTCTTGAGAATGGAGAAAATGAGGTGTCAATTTTGCATTGGACCCTATGGGAAAATGCATTAAACGCCTACTGCTCCGACGTTCAGCGACCGATAACATCCATCTTTACACTGTAAACGGTAATTACATAGGTACATGCCTGGGGCAAATAACAGCGCAAATAATTGTCCATGTGCAGAGTAATAAAGGAGCAAACTTTTATATATGGGCCTGCAGTGGAAGTTATTCTTAAAAGGTGACTTTCACGAATCGTTCTGAAACTGTGCTAAATTACAGATAATTCCCATATATTTCTTGGAAGAAAGTGCCCTGAAATTCTCCTTTCTCCGTTGTCGAGATATTCGAGGGCAAAGTCGTGCAGTTTTCGACTTCCAGGGGCTATAACTCGAAAACTAAAGAACGAGAATTTTTGGCACATATGGTCAATTGAATGTTTATCCCAACCCTCTCATTTGGCACTAGTTTCAGCCCGAATTGTGCAAGTCACCTAAGGTCACGAATCGTCCCGAACGTGTAGCCCAAATTGTGAAAATTTCAAACCGCTACTGCTTGCTTGTATGAGTAGGTAGCCATCTGAAACTTGGCATATATAAAGGTCATTAACATGTCTACATGCATGCACAATCTTATGTCAACTGATTGCATAACTTGCGAACTAAAGGCCATCGAAATTTTTGTAAACAAAAGTTTGTGCGACTTTAGCTCCCAAACGGAATAAAAGCTAAAGCTGAAATAGCCTTCATTCTATTTCACTTATTTGTGTCTACACATGTATATGTTTTGCAGAGACTCAAAGCTCTTGCGAATGGAGAAAATGAGGTGTCAATTTTGCATTGGACCCTATGGGAAAATGCATTAAACGCCTACTGCTCCGACGTTCAGCGACCGATAACATCCATCTTTACACTGTAAACGGTCATTACATAGGTACATGCCTGGGGCAAATAACAGCGCAAATAATTGTCCATGTGCAGAGTAATAAAGGAGCAAACTTTTATATATGGGCCTGCAGTGGAAGTTATTCTTAAAAGGTGACTTTCACGAATCGTTCTGAAACTGTGCTAAATTACAGATAATTCCCATATATTTCTTGGGAGAAAGTGCCCTGAAATTCTCCTTTCTCCGTTGTCGAGATATTCGAGGGCAAAGTCGTGCAGTTTTCGACTTCCAGGGGCTATAACTCGAAAACTAAAGAACGAGAATTTTTGGCACATATGGTCAATTGAATGTTTATCCCAACCCTCTCATTTGGCACTAGTTTCAGCCCGAATTGTGCAAGTCACCTAAGGTCACGAATCGTCCCGAACGTGTAGCCCAAATTGTGAAAATTTCAAACCGCTACTGCTTGCTTGTATGAGTAGGTAGCCATCTGAAACTTGGCATATATAAAGGTCATTAACATGTCTACATGCATGCACAATCTTATGTCAACTGATTGCATAACTTGCGAACTATAGGCCATCGAAATTTTTGTAAACAAAAGTTTGTGCGACTTTAGCTCCCAAACGGAATAAAAGCTAAAGCTGAAATAGCCTTCATTCTATTTCACTTATTTGTGTCTACACATGTATATGTTTTGCAGAGACTCAAAGCTCTTGAGAATGGAGAAAATGAGGTGTCAATTTTGCATTGGACCCTATGGGAAAATGCATTAAACGCCTACTGCTCCGACGTTCAGCGACCGATAACATCCATCTTTACACTGTAAACGGTAATTACATAGGTATATGCCTGGGGCAAATAACAGCGCAAATAATTGTCCATGTGCAGAGTAATAAAGGAGCAAACTTTTATATATGGGCCTGCAGTGGAAGTTATTCTTAAAAGGTGACTTTCACGAATCGTTCTGAAACTGTGCTAAATTACAGATAATTCCCATATATTTCTTGGGAGAAAGTGCCCTGAAATTCTCCTTTCTCCGTTTTCGAGATATTCGAGGGCAAAGTCGTGCAGATTACGACTTCCAGGGGCTATAACTCGAAAACTAAAGAACGAGAATTTTTGGCACATATGGTCAATTGAATGTTTATCCCAACCCTCTCATTTGGCACTAGTTTCAGCCCGAATTGTGCAAGTCACCTAAGGTCACGAATCGTCCCGAACGTGTAGCCCAAATTGTGAAAATTTCAAACCGCTACTGCTTGCTTGTATGAGTAGGTAGCCATCTGAAACTTGGCATATATAAAGGTCATTAACATGTCTACATGCATGCACAATCTTATGTCAACTGATTGCATAACTTGCGAACTATAGGCCATCGAAATTTTTGTAAACAAAAGTTTGTGCGACTTTAGCTCCCAAACGGAATAAAAGCTAAAGCTGAAATAGCCTTCATTTTATTTCACTTATTTGTGTCTACACATGTATATGTTTTGCAGAGACTCAAAGCTCTTGAGAATGGAGAAAATGAGGTGTCAATTTTGCATTGGACCCTATGGGAAAATGCATTAAACGCCTACTGCTCCGACGTTCAGCGACCGACAACATCCATCTTTACACTGCAAACGGTAATTACATAGGTACATGCCTGGGGCAAATAACAGCGCAAATAATTGTCCATGTGCAGAGCAATAAAGGAGCAAACTTTTATATATGGGCCTGCAGTGGAATTATTCTTAAAAGGTGACTTTCACGAATCGTTCTGAAACTGTGCTAAATTACAGATAATTCCCATATATTTCTTGGGAGAAAGTGCCCTGAAATTCTCCTTTCTCCGTTGTCGAGATATTCGAGGGCAAAGTCGTGCAGTTTTCGACTTCCAGGGGCTATAACTCGAAAACTAAAGAACGAGAATTTTTGGCACATATGGTCAATTGATATTTACCCCAACCCTCTCATTTGGCACTAGTTTCAGCCCGAATTGTGCAAGTCACCTAAGGTCACGAATCGTCCCGAACGTGTAGCCCAAATTGTGAAAATTTCAAACCGCTACTGCTTGCTTGTATGAGTAGGTAGCCATCTGAAACTTGGCATATATAAAGGTCATTGACATGTCTACATGCATGCACAATCTTATGTCAAATGATTGCATAACTTGCGAACTACTCCTAATTTTAGCAGAGTTTCAGAACGATTCGTGAAAGTCACCTTTTAAGAATAACTTCCACTGCAGCCCATACATAAAAGTTTGCTCCTTTATTACTCTGCACATGGACTTTTTTTTGCGCTGTTATTTGCCCCAGGCATGTACCTTTGTAATTACCGTTTACAGTGTAAAGATGGATGTTATCGGTCGCTGAACGTCGGAGCAGTAGGCGTTTAATGCATTTTCCCATAGGGTCCAATGCAAAATTGACACCTCATTTTCTCCATTCTCAAGAGCTTTGAGTCTCTGCAAAACATATACATGTGTAGACACAAATAAGTGAAATAGAATGAAGGCTATTTCAGCTTTAGCTTTTATTCCGTTTGGGAGCTAAAGTCGCACAAACTTTTGTTTACAAAAAATTGGATGGCCTATAGTTCGCAAGTTATGCAATCAGTTGACATAAGATTGTGCATGCATGTAGACATGTTAATGACCTTTATATATGCCAAGTTTCAGATGGCTACCTACTCATACAAGCAAGCAGTAGCGGTTTGAAATTTTCACAATTTGGGCTACACGTTCGGGACGATTCGTGACCTTAGGTGACTTGCACAATTCGGGCTGAAACTAGTGCCAAATGAGAGGGTTGGGATAAACATTCAATTGACCATATGTGCCAAAAATTCTCGTTCTTTAGTTTTCGAGTTATAGCCCCTGGAAGTCGTAATCTGCACGACTTTGCCCTCGAATATCTCGAAAACGGAGAAAGGAGAATTTCTGGGATTTTTTCCCAAGAAATATATGGGAATTATCTGTAATTTTAGCAGAGTTTCAGAACGATTCGTGAAAGTCACCTTTTAAGAATAACTTCCACTGCAGCCCATACATAAAAGTTTGCTCCTTTATTACTCTGCACATGGACAATTATTTGCGCTGTTATTTGCCCCAGGCATGTACCTATGTAATTACCGTTTACAGTGTAAAGATGGATGTTATCGGTCGCTGAACGTCGGAGCAGTACGCGTTTAATGCATTTTCCCATAGGGTCCAATGCAAAATTGACACCTCATTTTCTCCATTCTCAAGAGCTTTGAGTCTCTGCAAAACATATACATGTGTAGAGACAAATAAGTGAAATAGAATGAAGGCTATTTCAGCTTTAGCTTTTATTCCGTTTTGGAGCTAAAGTCGCACAAACTTTTGTTTACAAAAATTTCGATGGCCTATAGTTCGCAAGTTATGCAATCAGTTGACATAAGATTGTGCATGCATGAAGACATGTTAATGACCTTTATATATGCCAAGTTTCAGATGGCTACCTACTCATACAAGCAAGCAGTAGCGGTTTGAAATTTTCACAATTTGGGCTACACGTTCGGGACGATTCGTGACCTTAGGTGACTTGCACAATTCGGGCTGAAACTAGTGCCAAATGAGAGGGTTGGGATAAACATTCAATTGACCATATGTGCCAAAAATTCTCGTTCTTTAGTTTTCGAGTTATAGCCCCTGGAAGTCGTAATCTGCACGACTTTGCCCTCGAATATATCGAAAACGGAGAAAGGAGAATTTCTGGGATTTTTTCCCAAGAAATATATGGGAATTATCTGTAATTTTAGCAGAGTTTCAGAACGATTCGTAAAAGTCACCTTTTAAGAATAACTTCCACTGCAGCCCATACATAAAAGTTTGCTCCTTTATTACTCTGCACATGGACAATTATTTGCGCTGTTATTGCCCCAGGCATGTACCTATGTAATTACCGTTTACAGTGTAAAGATGGATGTTATCGGTCGCTGAACGTCGGAGCAGTAGGCGTTTAATGCATTTTCCCATAGGGTCCAATGCAAAGTTGACACCTCATTTTCTCCATTCTCAAGAGCTTTGAGTCTCTGCAAAACATATACATGTGTAGACACAAATAAGTATAATAGAATGAAGGCTATTTCAGCTTTAGCTTTTATTCCGTTTGGGAGCTAAAGTCGCACAAACTTTTGTTTACAAAATTTTCGATGGCCTATAGTTCGCAAGTTATGCAATCAGTTGACATAAGATTGTGCATGCATGTAGACATGTTAATGACCTTTATATATGCCAAGTTTCAGATGGCTACCTACTCATACAAGCAAGCAGTAGCGGTTTGAAATTTTCACAATTTGGGCTACACGTTCGGGACGATTCGTGACCTTAGGTGACTTGCACAATTCGGGCTGAAACTAGTGCCAAATGAGAGGGTTGGGATAAACATTCAATTGACCATATGTGCCAAAAATTCTCGTTCTTTAGTTTTCGAGTTATAGCCCCTGGAAGTCGTAATCTGCACGACTTTGCCCTCGAATATCTCGAAAACGGAGAAAGGAGAATTTCTGGGATTTTTTTTTCCAAGAAATATATGGGAATTATCTGTAATTTTAGCAGAGTTTCAGAACGATTCGTGAAAGTCACCTTTTAAGAATAACTTCCACTGCAGCCCATACATAAAAGTTTGCTCCTTTATTACTCTGCACATGGACAATTATTTGCGCTGTTATTTGCCCCAGGCATGTACCTATGTAATTACCGTTTACAGTGTAAAGATGGATGTTATCGGTCGCTGAACGTCGGAGCAGTAGGCGTTTAATGCATTTTCCCATAGGGTCCAATGCAAAATTGACACCTCATTTTCTCCATTCTCAAGAGCTTTGAGTCTCTGCAAAACAAATACATGTGTAGACACAAATAAGTGAAATAGAATGAAGGCTATTTCAGCTTTAGCTTTTATTCCGTTTGGGAGCTAAAGTCGCACAAACTTTTGTTTACAAAAATTTCGATGACATCTAGTTCGCAAGTTATGCAATCAGTTGACATAAGATTGTGCATGCATGTAGACATGTTAATGACCTTTATATATGCCAAGTTTCAGATGGCTACCTACTCATACAAGCAAGCAGTAGCGGTTTGAAATTTTCACAATTTGGGCTACACGTTCGGGACGATTCGTGACCTTAGGTGACTTGCACAATTCGGGCTGAAACTAGTGCCAAATGAGAGGGTTGGGATAAACATTCAATTGACCATATGTGCCAAAAATTCTCGTTCTTTAGTTTTCGAGTTATAGCCCCTGGAAGTCGTAATCTGCACGACTTTGCCCTCGAATATCTCGAAAACGGAGAAAGGAGAATTTCTGGGATTTTTTCCCAAGAAATATATGGGAATTATCTGTAATTTTAGCAGAGTTTCAGAACGATTCGTGAAAGTCACCTTTTAAGAATAACTTCCACTGCAGCCCATACATAAAAGTTTGCTCCTTTATTACTCTGCACATGGACAATTATTTGCGCTGTTATTTGCCCCAGGCATGTACCTATGTAATTACCGTTTACAGTGTAAAGATGGATGTTATCGGTCGCTGAACGTCGGAGCAGTAGGCGTTTAATGCATTTTCCCATAGGATCCAATGCAAAATTGACACCTCATTTTCTCCATTCTCAAGAGCTTTGAGTCTCTGCAAAACATATACATGTGTAGACACAAATAAGTGAAATAGAATGAAGGCTATTTCAGCTTTAGCTTTTATTCCGTTTGGGAGCTAAAGTCGCACAAACTTTTGTTTACCAAAATTTCGATGGCCTATAGTTCGCAAGTTATGCAATCAGTTGACATAAGATTGTGCATGCATGTAGACATGTTAATGACCTTTATATATGCCAAGTTTCAGATGGCTACCTACTCATACAAGCAAGCAGTAGCGGTTTGAAATTTTCACAATTTGGGCTACACGTTCGGGACGATTCGTGACCTTAGGTGACTTGCACAATTCGGGCTGAAACTAGTGCCAAATGAGAGGGTTGGGATAAACATTCAATTGACCATATGTGCCAAAAATTCTCGTTCTTTAGTTTTCGAGTTATAGCCCCTGGAAGTCGTAATCTGCACGACTTTGCCCTCGAATATCTCGAAAACGGAGAAAGGAGAATTTCTTGGATTTTTTCCCAAGAAATATATGGGAATTATCTGTAATTTTAGCAGAGTTTCAGAACGATTCGTGAAAGTCACCTTTTAAGAATAACTTCCACTGCAGCCCATACATAAAAGTTTGCTCCTTTATTACTCTGCACATGGACAATTATTTGCGCTGTTATTTGCCCCAGGCATGTACCTATGTAATTACCGTTTACAGTGTAAAGATGGATGTTATCGGTCGCTGAACGTCGGAGCAGTAGGCGTTTAATGCATTTTCCCATAGGGTCCAATGCAAAATTGACACCTCATTTTCTCCATTCTCAAGAGCTTTGAGTCTCTGCAAAACATACATGTGTAGACACAAATAAGTGAAATAGAATGAAGGCTATTTCAGCTTTAGCTTTTATTCCGTTTGGGAGCTAAAGTCGCACAAACTTTTGTTTACAAAAATTTCGATGGCCTATAGTTCGCAAGTTATGCAATCAGTTGACATAAGATTGTGCATGCATGTAGACATGTTAATGACCTTTATATATGACAAGCTTCAGATGGCTACCTACTCATACAAGCAAGCAGTAGCGGTTTGAAATTTTCACAATTTGGGCTACACGTTCGGGACGATTCGTGACCTTAGGTGACTTGCACAATTCGGGCTGAAACTAGTGCCAAATGAGAGGGTTGGGATAAACATTCAATTGACCATATGTGCCAAAAATTCTCGTTCTTTAGTTTTCGAGTTATAGCCCCTGGAAGTCGTAATCTGCACGACTTTGCCCTCGAATATCTCGAAAACGGAGAAAGGAGAATTTCTGGGATTTTTTCCCAAGAAATATATGGGAATTATCTGTAATTTTAGCAGAGTTTCAGAACGATTCGTGAAAGTCACATTTTAAGAATAACTTCCACTGCAGCCCATACATAAAAGTTTGCTCCTTTATTACTCTGCACATGGACAATTATTTGCGCTGTTATTTGCCCCAGGCATGTACCTATGTAATTACGGTTTACAGTGTAAAGATGGATGTTATCGGTCGCTGAACGTCGGAGCAGTAGGCGTTTAATGCATTTTCCCATAGGGTCCAATGCAAAATTGACCCCTCATTTTCTCTATTCTCAAGAGCTTTGAGTCTCTGCAAAACATACATGTGTAGACACAAATAAGTGAAATAGAATGAAGGCTATTTCAGCTTTAGCTTTTATTCCGTTTGGGAGCTAAAGTCGCACAAACTTTTGTTTAAAAAAATTTCGATGGCCTATAGTTCGCAAATTATGCAAACAGTTGACATAAGATTGTGCATGCATGTAGACATGTTAATGACCTTTATATATGCCAAGTTTCAGATGGCTACCTACTCATACAAGCAAGCAGTAGCGGTTTGAAATTTTCACAATTTGGGCTACACGTTCGGGACGATTCGTGACCTTAGGTGACTTGCACAATTCGGGCTGAAACTAGTGCCAAATGAGAGGGTTGGGATAAACATTCAATTGACCATATGTGCCAAAAATTCTCGTTCTTTAGTTTTCGAGTTAAAGCCCCTGGAAGTCGTAATCTGCACGACTTTGCCCTCGAATATCTCGAAAACGGAGAAAGGAGAATTTCTGGGATTTTTTCCCAAGAAATATATGGGAATTATCTGTAATTTTAGCAGAGTTTCAGAACGATTCGTGAAAGTCACCTTTTAAGAATAACTTCCACTGCAGCCCATACATAAAAGTTTGCTCCTTTATTACTCTGCACATGGACAATTATTTGCGCTGTTATTTGCCCCAGGCATGTACCTATGTAATTACCGTTTACAGTGTAAAGATGGATGTTATCGGTCGCTGAACGTCGGAGCAGTAGGCGTTTAATGCATTTTCCCATAGGGTCCAATGCAAAATTGACACCTCATTTTCTCCATTCTCAAGAGCTTTGAGTCTCTGCAAAACATATACATGTGTAGACACAAATAAGTGAAATAGAATGAAGGCAATTTCAGCTTTAGCTTTTATTCCGTTTGGGAGCTAAAGTCGCACAAACTTTTGTTTACAAAAATTTCGATGGCCTATAGTTCGCAAGTTATGCAATCAGTTGACATAAGATTGTGCATGCATGTAGACATGTTAATGACCTTTATATATGCCAAGTTTCAGATGGCTACCTACTCATACAAGCAAGCAGTAGCGGTTTGAAATTTTCACAATTTGGGCTACACGTTCGGGACGATTCGTGACCTTAGGTGACTTGCACAATTCGGGCTGAAACTAGTGCCAAATGAGAGGGTTGGGATAAACATTCAATTGACCATATGTGCCAAAAATTCTCGTTCTTTAGTTTTCGAGTTATAGCCCCTGGAAGTCGTAATCTGCACGACTTTGCCCTCGAATATCTCGAAAACGGAGAAAGGAGAATTTCTGGGATTTTTTCCCAAGAAATATATGGGAATTATCTGTAATTTTAGCAGAGTTTCAGAACGATTCGTGAAAGTCACCTTTTAAGAATAACTTCCACTGCAGGCCCATACATAAAAGTTTGCTCCTTTATTACTCTGCACATGGACGATTATTTGCGCTGTTATTTGCCCCAGGCATGTACCTATGTAATTACCGTTTACAGTGTAAAGATGGATGTTATCGGTCGCTGAACGTCGGAGCAGTAGGCGTTTAATGCATTTTCCCATAGGGTCCAATGCAAAATTGACACCTCATTTTCTCCATTCTCAAGAGCTTTGAGTCTCTGCAAAACATATACATGTGTAGACACAAATAAGTGAAATAGAATGAAGGCTATTTCAGCTTTAGCTTTTATTCCGTTTGGGAGCTAAAGTCGCACAAACTTTTGTTTACAGAAATTTCGATGGCCTATAGTTCGCAAGTTATGCAATCAGTTGACATAAGATTGTGCATGCATGTAGACATGTTAATGACCTTTATATATGCCAAGTTTCAGATGGCTACCTACTCATACAAGCAAGCAGTAGCGGTTTGAAATTTTCACAATTTGGGCTACACGTTCGGGACGATTCGTGACCTTAGGTGACTTGCACAATTCGGGCTGAAACTAGTGCCAAATGAGAGGGTTGGGATAAACATTCAATTGACCATATGTGCCAAAAATTCTCGTTCTTTAGTTTTCGAGTTATAGCCCCTGGAAGTCGTAATCTGCACGACTTTGCCCTCGAATATCTCGAAAACGGAGAAAGGAGAATTTCTGGGATTTTTTCCCAAGAAATATATGGGAATTATCTGTAATTTTAGCAGAGTTTCAGAACGATTCGTGAAAGTCACCTTTTAAGAATAACTTCCACTGCAGCCCATACATAAAAGTTTGCTCCTTTATTACTCTGCACATGGACAATTATTTGCGCTGTTATTTGCCCCAGGCATGTACCTATGTAATTACCGTTTACAGTGTAAAGATGGATGTTATCGGTCGCTGAACGTCGGAGCAGTAGGCGTTTAATGCATTTTCCCATAGGGTCCAATGCAAAATTGACACCTCATTTTCTCCATTCTCAAGAGCTTTGAGTCTCTGCAAAACATATACATGTGTAGACACAAATAAGTGAAATAGAATGAAGGCAATTTCAGCTTTAGCTTTTATTCCGTTTGGGAGCTAAAGTCGCACAAACTTTTGTTTACAAAAATTTCGATGGCCTATAGTTCGCAAGTTATGCAATCAGTTGACATAAGATTGTGCATGCATGTAGACATGTTAATGACCTTTATATATGCCAAGTTTCAGATGGCTACCTACTCATACAAGCAAGCAGTAGCGGTTTGAAATTTTCACAATTTGGGCTACACGTTCGGGACGATTCGTGACCTTAGGTGACTTGCACAATTCGGGCTGAAACTAGTGCCAAATGAGAGGGTTGGGATAAACATTCAATTGACCATATGTGCCAAAAATTCTCGTTCTTTAGTTTTCGAGTTAAAGCCCCTGGAAGTCGTAATCTGCACGACTTTGCCCTCGAATATCTCGAAAACGGAGAAAGGAGAATTTCTGGGATTTTTTCCCAAGAAATATATGGGAATTATCTGTAATTTTAGCAGAGTTTCAGAACGATTCGTGAAAGTCACCTTTTAAGAATAACTTCCACTGCAGCCCATACATAAAAGTTTGCTCCTTTATTACTCTGCACATGGACAATTATTTGCGCTGTTATTTGTCCCAGGCATGTACCTATGTAATTACCGTTTACAGTGTAAAGATGGATGTTATCGGTCGCTGAACGTCGGAGCAGTAGGCGTTTAATGCATTTTCCCATAGGGTCCAATGCAAAATTGACACCTCATTTTCTCCATTCTCAAGAGCTTTGAGTCTCTGCAAAACATATACATGTGTAGACACAAATAAGTGAAATAGAATGAAGGCTATTTCAGCTTTAGCTTTTATTCCGTTTGGGAGCTAAAGTCGCACAAACTTTTGTTTACAAAAATTTCGATGGCCTATAGTTCGCAAGTTATGCAATCAGTTGACATAAGATTGTGCATGCATGTAGACATGTTAATGACCTTTATATATGCCAAGTTTCAGATGGCTACCTACTCATACAAGCAAGCAGTAGCGGTTTGAAATTTTCACAATTTGGGTTACACGTTCGGGACGATTCGTGACCTTATTTGACTTACACAATTCGGGCTGAAACTAGTGCCAAATGAGAGGGTTGGGATAAACATTCAATTGACCATATGTGCCAAAAATTCTCGTTCTTTAGTTTTCGAGTTATAGCCCCAGGAAGTCGTAATCTGCACGACTTTGCCCTCGAATATCTCGAAAACGGAGAAAGGAGAATTTCTGGGATTTTCTCCCAAGAAATATATGGGAATTATCTGTAATTTTAGCAGAGTTTCAGAACGATTCGTGAAAGTCACCTTTTAAGAATAACTTCCACTGCAGCCCATACATAAAAGTTTGCTCCTTTATTACTCTGCACATGGACAATTATTTGCGCTGTTATTTGCCCCAGGCATGTACCTATGTAATTACCGTTTACAGTGTAAAGATGGATGTTATCGGTCGCTGAACGTCGGAGCAGTAGGCGTTTAATGCATTTTCCCATAGGGTCCAATGCAAAATTGACACCTCATTTTCTCCATTCTCAAGAGCTTTGAGTCTCTGCAAAACATATACATGTGTAGACACAAATAAGTGAAATAGGATGAAGGCTATTTCAGCTTTAGCTTTTATTCCGTTTGGGAGCTAAAGTCGCACAAACTTTTGTTTACAAAAATTTCGATGGCCTATAGTTCGCAAGTTATGCAATCAGTTGACATAAGATTGTGCTTGCATGTAGACATGTTAATGACCTTTATATATGCCAAGTTTCAGATGGCTACCTACTCATACAAGCAAGCAGTAGCGGTTTGAAATTTTCACAATTTGGGCTACACGTTCGGGACGATTCGTGACCTTAGGTGACTTGCACAATTCGGGCTGAAACTAGTGCCAAATGAGAGGGTTGGGATAAACATTCAATTGACCATATGTGCCAAAAATTCTCGTTCTTCAGTTTTCGAGTTATAGCCCCTGGAAGTCGTAATCTGCACGACTTTGCCCTCGAATATCTCGAAAACGGAGAAAGGAGAATTTCTTGGATTTTTTCCCAAGAAATATATGGGAATTATCTGTAATTTTAGCAGAGTTTCAGAACGATTCGTGAAAGTCACCTTTTAAGAATAACTTCCACTGCAACCCATACATAAAAGTTTGCTCCTTTATTACTCTGCACATGGACAATTATTTGCGCTGTTATTTGCCCCAGGCATGTACCTATGTAATTACCGTTTACAGTGTAAAGATGGATGTTATCGGTCACTGAACGTCGGAGCAGTAAGCGTTTAATGCATTTTCCCATAGGGTCCAATGCAAAATTGACACCTCATTTTCTCCATTCTCAAGAGCTTTGAGTCTCTGCAAAACATATACATGTGTAGACACAAATAAGTGAAATAGAATGAAGGCTATTTCAGCTTTAGCTTTTATTCCGTTTGGGAGCTAAAGTCGCACAAACTTTTGTTTACAAAAATTTCGATGGGCTTTAGTTCGCAAGTTATGCAATCAGTTGACATAAGATTGTGCATGCGTGTAGACATGTTAATGACCTTTATATATGCCAAGTTTCAGATGGCTACCTACTCATACAAGCAAGCAGTAGCGGTTTGAAATTTTCACAATTTGGGCTACACGTTCAGGACGATTCGTGACCTTAGGTGACTTGCACAATTCGGGCTGAAACTAGTGCCAAATGAGAGGGTTGGGATAAACATTCAATTGACCATATGTGCCAAAAATTCTCGTTCTTTAGTTTTCGAGTTATAGCCCCTGGAAGTCGTAATCTGCTAGACTTTGCCCTCGAATATCTCGAAAACGGAGAAAGGAGAATTTCTGGGATTTTTTCCCAAGAAATATATGGGAATTATCTGTAATTTTAGCAGAGTTTCAGAACGATTCGTGAAAGTCACCTTTTAAGAATAACTTCCACTGCAGCCCATACATAAAAGTTTGCTCCTTTATTACTCTGCACATGGACAATTATTTGCGCTGTTATTTACCCCAGGCATGTACCTATGTAATTACCGTTTACAGTGTAAAGATGGATGTTATCGGTCGCTGAACGTCGAAGCAGTAGGCGTTTAATGCATTTTCCCATAGGGTCCAATGCAAAATTGATACCTCATTTTCTCCATTCTCAAGAGCTTTGAGTCTCTGCAAAACATATACATGTGTAGACACAAATAAGTGAAATAGAATGAAGGCTATTTCAGCTTTAGCTTTTATTCCGTTTGGGAGCTAAAGTCGCACAAACTTTTGTTTACAAAAATTTCGATGGCCTATAGTTCGCAAGTTATGCAATCAGTTGACATAAGATTGTGCATGCATGTAGACATGTTAATGACCTTTATATATGCCAAGTTTCAGATGGCTACCTACATATACAAGCAAGCAGTAGCGGTTTGAAATTTTCACAATTTGGGCTACACGTTCGGGACGATTCGTGACCTTAGGTGACTTGCACAATTCGGGCTGAAACTAGTGCCAAATGAGAGGGTTGGGATAAACATTCAATTGACCATATGTGCCAAAAATTCTCGTTCTTTAGTTTTCGAGTTATAGCCCCTGGAAGTCGTAATCTGCACGACTTTGCCCTCGAATATCTCGAAAACGGAGAAAGGAGAATTTCTGGGATTTTTTCCCAAGAAATATACTGGAATTATCTGTAATTTTAGCAGAGTTTCAGAACGATTCGTGAAAGTCACCTTTTAAGAATAACTTCCACTGCAGCCCATACATAAAATTTTGCTCCTTTATTACTCTGCACATGGACAATTATTTGCGCTGTTATTTGCCCCAGGCATGTACCTATGTAATTACCGTTTACAGTGTAAAGATGGATGTTATCGGTCGCTGAACGTCGGAGCAGTAGGCGTTTAATGCATTTTCCCATAGGGTCCAATGCAAAGTTGACACCTCATTTTCTCCATTCTCAAGAGCTTTGAGTCTCTGCAAAACATATACATGTGTAGACACAAATAATTGAAATAGAATGAAGGCTATTTCAGCTTTAGCTTTTATTCCGTTTGGGAGCTAAAGTCGCACAAACTTTTGTTTACAAAAATTTCGATGGCCTATAGTTCGCAAGTTATGCAATCAGTTGACATAAGATTGTGAACGATTCGTGAAAGTCACCTTTTAAGAATAACTTCCACTGCAGCCCATACATAAAAGTTTGCTCCTTTATTACTCTGCACATGGACAATTATTTGCGCTGTTATTTGCCCCAGGCATGTACCTATGTAATTACCGTTTACAGTGTAAAGATGGATGTTATCGGTCGCTGAACGTCGGAGCAGTAGGCGTTTAATGCATTTTCCCATAGGGTCCAATGCAAAATTGACACCTCATTTTCTCCATTCTCAAGAGCTTTGAGTCTCTGCAAAACATATACATGTGTAGACACAAATAAGTGAAATAGAATGAAGGCTATTTCAGCTTTAGCTTTTATTCCGTTTGGGAGCTAAAGTCGCACAAACTTTTGTTTACAAAAATTTCAATGGCCTATAGTTTGCAAGTTATGCAATCAGTTGACATAAGATTGTGCATGCATGTAGACATGTTAATGGCCTTTATATATGCCAAGTTTCAGATGGCTACCTACTCATACAAGCAAGCAGTAGCGGTTTGAAATTTTCACAATTTGGGCTACACGTTCAGGACGATTCGTGACCTTAGGTGACTTGCACAATTCGGGCTGAAACTAGTGCCAAATGAGAGGGTTGGGATAAACATTCAATTGACCATATGTGCCAAAAATTCTCGTTCTTTAGTTTTCGAGTTATAGCCCCTGGAAGTTTCTAATCTGCACGACTTTGCCCTCGAATATCTCGAAAACGGAGAAAGGAGAATTTCTGGGATTTTTTCCCAAGAAATATATGGGAATTATCTGTAATTTTAGCAGAGTTTCAGAACGATTCGTGAAAGTCACCTTTTAAGAATAACTTCCACTGCAGCCCATACATAAAAGTTTGCTCCTTTATTACTCTGCACATGGACAATTATTTGCGCTGTTATTTGCCCCAGGCATGTACCTATGTAATTACCGTTTACAGTGTAAAGATGGATGTTATCGGTCGCTGAACGTCGGAGCAGTAGGCGTTTAATGCATTTTCCTATAGGGTCCAATGCAAAATTGATACCTCATTTTCTCCATTCTCAAGAGCTTTGAGTCTCTGCAAAACATATACATGTGTAGACACAAATAAGTGAAATAGAATGAAGGCTATTTCAGCTTTAGCTTGTATTCCGTTTGGGAGCTAAAGTCGCACAAACTTTTGTTTACAGAAATTTCGATGGCCTATAGTTCGCAAGTTATGCAATCAGTTGACATAAGATTGTGCATGCATGTAGACATGTTAATGGCCTTTATATATGCCAAGTTTCAGATGGCTACCTACATATACAAGCAAGCAGTAGCGGTTTGAAATTTTCACAATTTGGGCTACACGTTCGGGACGATTCGTGACCTTAGGTGACTTGCACAATTCGGGCTGAAACTAGTGCCAAATGAGAGGGTTGGGATAAACATTCAATTGACCATATGTGCCAAAAATTCTCGTTCTTTAGTTTTCGAGTTATAGCCCCTGGAAGTCGTAATCTGCTAGACTTTGCCCTCGAATATCTCGAAAACGGAGAAAGGAGAATTTCTGGGATTTTTTCCCAAGAAATATATGAGAATTATCTGTAATTTTAGCAGAGTTTCAGAACGATTCGTGAAAGTCACCTTTTAAGAATAACTTCCACTGCAGCCCATACATAAAGGTTTGCTCCTTTATTACTCTGCACATGGACAATTATTTGCGCTGTTATTTGCCCCAGGCATGTACCTATGTAATTACCGTTTACAGTGTAAAGATGGATGTTATCGGTCGCTGAACGTCGGAGCAGTAGGCGTTTAATGCATTTTCCCATAGGGTCCAATGCAAAGTTGACACCTCATTTTCTCCATCCTCAAGAGCTTTGAGTCTCTGCAAAACATATACATGTGTAGACACAAATAATTGAAATAGAATGAAGGCTATTTCAGCTTTAGCTTTTATTCCGTTTGGGAGCTAAAGTCGCACAAACTTTTGTTTACAAAAAATTCGATGGCCTATAGTCCGCAAGTTATGCAATCAGTTGACATAAGATTGTGCATGCATGTAGACATGTTAATGACCTTTATATATGCCAAGTTTCAGATGGCTACCTACTCATACAAGCAAGCAGTAGCGGTTTGAAATTTTCACAATTTGGGCTACACGTTCGGGACGATTCGTGACCTTAGGTGACTTGCACAATTCGGGCTGAAACTAGTGCCAAATGAGAGGGTTGGGATAAACATTCAATTGACCATATGTGCCAAAAATTCTCGTTCTTTAGTTTTCGAGTTATAGCCCCTGGAAGTCGTAATCTGCACGACTTTGCCTTCGAATATCTCGAAAACGGAGAAAGGAGAATTTCTGGGATTTTTTCCCAAGAAATATATGGGAATTATCTGTAATTTTAGCAGAGTTTCAGAACGATTCGTGAAAGTCACCTTTTAAGAATAACTTCCACTGCAGCCCAAACATAAAAGTTTGCTCCTTTATTACTCTGCACATGGACAATTATTTGCGCTGTTATTTGCCCCAGGCATGTACCTATGTAATTACCGTTTACAGTGTAAAGATGGATGTTATCGATCGCTGAACGTCGGAGCAGTAGGCGTTTAATGCATTTTCCCATAGGGTCCAAGGCGAAATTGACACCTCATTTTCTCCATTCTCAAGAGCTTTGAGTCTCTGCAAAACATATACATGTGTAGACACAAATAAGTGAAATAGAATGAAGGCTATTTCAGCTTTAGCTTTTATTCCGTTTGGGAGCTAAAGTCGCACAAACTTTTGTTTACAAAAATTTCGATGGCCTATAGTTCGTAAGTTATGCAATCAGTTGACATAAGATTGTGCATGCATGTAGACATGTTAATGACCTTTATATATGCCAAGTTTCAGATGGCTACCTACTCATACAAGCAAGCAGTAGCGGTTTGAAATTTTCACAATTTGGGCTACACGTTCGGGACGATTCGTGACCTGTGGTGACTTGCACAATTCGGGCTGAAACTAGTGCCAAATGAGAGGGTTGGGATAAACATACAATTGACCATATGTGCCAAAAATTCTCGTTCTTTAGTTTTCGAGTTATAGCCTCTGGAAATCGTAATCTGCACGACTTTGCCCTCGAATATCTCGAAAACGGAGAAAGGAGAATTTCTGGGATTTTTTCCCAAGAAATATATGGGAATTATCTGTAATTTTAGCAGAGTTTCAGAACGATTCGTGAAAGTCACCTTTTAAGAATAACTTCCACTGCAACCCATACATAAAAGTTTGCTCCTTTATTACTCTGCACATGGACAATTATTTGCGCTGTTATTTGCCCCAGGCATGTACCTATGTAATTACCGTTTACAGTGTAAAGATGGATGTTATCGGTCGCTGAACGTCGGAGCAGTAGGCGTTTAATGCATTTTCCCATAGGGTCCAATGCAAAATTGACACCTCATTTTCTCCATTCTCAAGAGCTTTGAGTCTCTGCAAAACATATACATGTGTAGACACCAATAAAAGAAATAGAATGAAGGCTATTTCAGCTTTAGCTTTTATTCCGTTTGGGAGCTAAAGTCGCACAAACTTTTGTTTACAAAAATTTCGATGGCCTATAGTTCGCAAGTTATGCAATCAGTTGACATAAGATTGTGCGCGCATGTAGACATGTTAATGACCTTTATATACGCCAAGTTTCAGATGGCTACCTACTCATACAAGCAAGCAGTAGCGGTTTGAAATTTTCACAATTTGGGCTACACGTTCGGGACGATTCGTGACCTTACGTGACTTGCACAATTCGGGCTGAAACTAGTGCCAAATGAGAGGGTTGGGATAAACATTCAATCGACCATATGTGCCAAAAATTCTCGTTCTTTAGTTTTCGAGTTAAATCCCCTGGAAGTCGTAATCTGCACGACTTTGCCCTCGAATATCTCGAAAACGGAGAAAGGAGAATTTCTGGGATTTTTTCCCAAGAAATATATGAGAATTATCTGTAATTTTAGCAGAGTTTCAGAACGATTCGTCAAAGTCACCTTTTAAGAATAACTTCCACTGCAGCCCATACATAAAAGTTTGCTCCTTTATTACTCTGCACATGGACAATTATTTGCGCTGTTATTTGCCCCAGGCATGTACCTATGTAATTACCGTTTACAGTGTAAAGATGGATGTTATCGGTAGCTGAACGTCGGAGCAGTAGGCGTTTAATGCATTTTCCCATAGGGTCCAATGCAAAATTGACACCTCATTTTCTCCATTCTCAAGAGCTTTGAGTCTCTGCAAAACATATACATGTGTAGACACAAATAAGTGAAATAGAATGAAGGCTATTTCAGCTTTAGTTTTTATTCCGTTTGGGAGCTAAAGTCGCACAAACTTTTGTTTACAAAAAATTCGATGGCCTATAGTTCGCAAGTTATGCAATCAGTTGACATAAGATTGTGCATGCATGTAGACATGTTAATGACCTTTATATATGCCAAGTTTCAGATGGCTACCTACTCATACAAGCAAGCAGTAGCGGTTTGAAATTTTCACAATTTGGGCTACACGTTCGGGACGATTCGTGACCTTAGGTGACTTGCACAATTCGGGCTGAAACTAGTGCCAAATGAGAGGGTTGGGATAAACATTCAATTGACCATATGTGCCAAAAGTTCTCGTTCTTTAGTTTTCGAGTTAAAGCCCCTGGAAGTCGTAATCTGCACGACTTTGCCCTCGAATATCTCGAAAACGGAGAAAGGAGAATTTCTGGGATTTTTTTCCAAGAAATATATGGGAATTATCTGTAATTTTAGCAGAGTTTCAGAACGATTCGTGAAAGTCACCTTTTAAGAATAACTTCCACTGCAGCCCATACATTAAAGTTTGCTCCTTTATTACTCTGCACATGGACAATTATTTGCGCTGTTATTTGCCCCAGGCATGTACCTATGTAATTACCGTTTACAGTGTAAAGATGGATGTTATCGGTCGCTGAACGTCGGAGCAGTAGGCGTTTAATGCATTTTCCCATAGGGTCCCATGCAAAATTGACACCTCATTTTCTCCATTCTCAAGAGCTTTGAGTCTCTGCAAAACATATACATGTGTAGACACAAATAAGTGAAATAGAATGAAGGCTATTTCAGCTTTAGCTTTTATTCCGTTTGGGAGCTAAAGTCGCACAAACTTTTGTTTACAAAAATTTCGATGGCCTATAGTTCGCAAGTTATGCAATCAGTTGACATAAGATTGTGCATGCATGTAGACATGTTAATGACCTTTATATATGCCAAGTTTCAGATGGCTACCTACTCATACAAGCAAGCAGTAGCGGTTTGAAATTTTCACAATTTGGGCTACACGTTCGGGACGATTCGTGACCTTATTTCGGGCTGAAACTAGTGCCAAATGAGAGGGTTGGGATAAACATTCAATTGACCATATGTGCCAAAAATTCTCGTTCTTTAGTTTTCGAGTTATAGCCCCTGGAAGTCGTAATCTGCACGACTTTGCCCTCGAATATCTCGAAAACGGAGAAAGGAGAATTTCTTGGATTTTTTCCCAAGAAATATATGGGAATTATCTGTAATTTTAGCAGAGTTTCAGAACGATTCGTGAAAGTCACCTTTTAAGAATAACTTCCACTGCAGCCCATACATAAAAGTTTGCTCCTTTATTACTCTGCACATGGACAATTATTTGCGCTGTTATTTGCCCCAGGCATGTACCTATGTAATTACCGTTTACAGTGTAAAGATGGATGTTATCGGTCGCTGAACGTCGGAGCAGTAAGCGTTTAATGCATTTTCCCATAGGGTCCCATGCAAAATTGACACCTCATTTTCTCCATTCTCAAGAGCTTTGAGTCTCTGCAAAACATATACATGTGTAGACACAAATAAGTGAAATAGAATGAAGGCTATTTCAGCTTTAGCTTTTATTCCGTTTGGGAGCTAAAGTCGCACAAACTTTTGTTTACAAAAAATTCGATGGGCTATAGTTCGCAAGTTATGCAATCAGTTGACATAAGATTGTGCATGCATGTAGACATGTTAATGACCTTTATATATGCCAAGTTTCAGATGGCTACCTACTCATACAAGCAAGCAGTAGCGGTTTGAAATTTTCACAATTTGGGCTACACGTTCAGGACGATTCGTGACCTTAGGTGACTTGCACAATTCGGGCTGAAACTAGTGCCAAATGAGAGGGTTGGGATAAACATTCAATTGACAATATGTGCCAAAAATTCCCGTTCTTTAGTTTTCGAGTTATAGCCCCTGGAAGTTTCTAATCTGCACGACTTTGCCCTCGAATATCTCGAAAACGGAGAAAGGAGAATTTCTGGGATTTTTTTCCCAAGAAATATATGGGAATTATCTGTAATTTTAGCAGAGTTTCAGAACGATTCGTGAAAGTCACCTTTTAAGAATAACTTCCACTGCAGCCCATACATAAAAGTTTGCTCCTTTATTACTCTGCACATGGACAATTATTTGCGCTGTTATTTGCCCCAGGCATGTACCTATGTAATTACCGTTTACAGTGTAAAGATGGATGTTATCGGTCGCTGAACGTCGGAGCAATAGGCGTTTAATGCATTTTCCCATAGGGTCCAATGCAAAATTGACACCTCATTTTCTCCATTCTCAAAAGCTTTGAGTCTCTGCAAAACATATACATGTGTAGACACAAATAAGTGAAATAGAATGAAGGCTATTTCAGCTTTAGCTTTTATTCCGTTTGGGAGCTAAAGTCGCACAAACTTTTGTTTACAAAAATTTCGATGGCCTATAGTTCGCAAGTTATGCAATAAGTTGACATAAGATTGTGCATGCATGTAAACATGTTAATGACCTTTATATATGCCAAGTTTCAGATGGCTACCTACTCATACAAGCAAGCAGTAGCGGTTTGAAATTTTCACAATTTGGGCTACACGTTCGGGACGATTCGTGACCTTAGGTGACTTGCACAATTCGGGCTGAAACTAGTGCCAAATGAGAGGGTTGGGATAAACATTCAATTGACCATATGTGCCAAAAATTCTCGTTCTTTAGTTTTCGAGTTATAGCCCCTGGAAGTCGTAATCTGCACGACTTTGCCCTCGAATATCTCGAAAACAGAGAAAGGATAATTTCTGGGATTTTTTCCCAAGAAAAGATTGTGCATGCATGTAGACATGTTAATGACCTTTATATATGCCAAGTTTCAGATGGCTACCTACTCATACAAGCAAGCAGTAGCGGTTTGAAATTTTCACAATTTGGGCTACACGTTCGGGACGATTCGTGACCTTAGGTGACTTGCACAATTCGGGCTGAAACTAGTGCCAAATGAGAGGGTTGGGATAAACATTCAATTGACCATATGTGCCAATAATTCTCGTTCTTTAGTTTTCGAGTTATAGCCCCTGGAAGTCGTAATCTGCACGACTTTGCCCTCGAATATCTCGAAAACGGAGAAAGGAGAATTTCTGGGATTTTTTCCCAAGAAATATATGGGAATTATCTGTAATTTTAGCAGAGTTTCAGAACGATTCGTGAAAGTCACATTTTAAGAATAACTTCCACTGCAGCCCATACATAAAAGTTTGCTCCATTATTACTCTGCACATGGACAATTATTTGCGCTGTTATTTGCCCCAGGCATGTACCTATGTAATTACCGTTTACAGTGTAAAGATGGATGTTATCGGTCGCTGAACGTCGGAGCAGTAGGCGTTTAATGCATTTTCCCATAGGGTCCAATGCAAAATTGACACCTTTGCTCCATTCTCAAGAGCTTTGAGTCTCTGCAAAACATATACATGTGTAGACACAAATAAGTGAAATAGAATGAAGGCTATTTCAGCTTCAGCTTTTATTCCGTTTGGGAGCTAAAGTCGCACAAACTTTTGTTTACAAAAATTTCGATGGCCTATAGTTCGCAAGTTATGCAATCAGTTGACATAAGATTGTGCATGCATGTAGACATGTTAATGACCTTTATATAAGCCAAGTTTCAGATGGCTACCTACTCATACAAGCAAGCAGTAGCGGTTTGAAATTTTCACAATTTGGGCTACACGTTCGGGACGATTCGGGACCTTAGGTGACTTGCACAATTCGGGCTGAAACTAGTGCCAAATGAGAGGGTTGGGATAAACATTCAATTGACCATATGTGCCAAAAATTCTCGTTCTTTAGTTTTCGAGTTATAGCCCCTGGAAGTCGTAATGTGCACGACTTTGCCCTCGAATATCTCGAAAACGGAGAAAGGAGAATTTCTGGGATTTTTTCCCAAGAAATATATGGGAATTATCTGTAATTTTAGCAGAGTTTCAGAACGATTCGTGAAAGTCACCTTTTAAGAATAACTTCCACTGCAGCCCATACATAAAAGTTTGCTCCTTTATTACTCTGCACATGGACAATTATTTGCGCTGTTATTTGCCCCAGGCATGTACCTATGTAATTACCGGTTACAGTGTAAAGATGGATGTTATCGGTCGCTGAACGTCGGAGCAGTAGGCGTTGAATGCATTTTCCCATAGGGTCCAATTGCAAAATTGACACCTCATTTTCTCCATTCTCAAGAGCTTTGAGTCTCTGCAAAACATATACATGTGTAGACACAAATAAGTGAAATAGAATGAAGGCTATTTCAGCTTTAGCTTTTATTCCGTTTGGGAGCTAAAGTCGCACAAACTTTTGTTTACAAAAATTTCGATGGCCTATAGTTCGCAAGTTATGCAATCAGTTGACATAAGATTGTGCATGCATGTAGACATGTTAATGACCTTTATATATGCCAAGTTTCAGATGGCTACCTACTCATACAAGCAAGCAGTAGCGGTTTGAAATTTTCACAATTTGGGCTACACGTTCGGGACGATTCGTGACCTTAGGTGACTTGCACAATTCGGGCTGAAACTAGTGCCAAATGAGAGGGTTGGGATAAACATTCAATTGACCATATGTGCCAAAAATTCTCGTTCTTTAGTTTTCGAGTTATAGCCCCTGGAAGTCGTAATCTGCACGACTTTGCCCTCGAATATCTCGAAAACGGAGAAAGGATAATTTCTGGAATTTTTTCCCAAGAAATATATGGGAATATTTTGTAATTTTAGCAGAGTTTCAGAACGATTCGTGAAAGTCACCTTTTAAGAATAACTTCCACTGCAGCCCATACATAAAAGTTTGCTCCTTTATTACTCTGCACATGGACAATTATTTGCGCTGTTATTTGCCCCAGGCATGTACCTATGTAATTACCGTTTACAGTGTAAAGATGGATGTTATCGGTCGCTGAACGTCGGAGCAACAGGCGTTTAATGCATTTTCCCATAGGGTCCAATGCAAAATTGACACCTCATTTTCTCCATTCTCAAGAGCTTTGAGTCTCTGCAAAACATATACATGTGTAGACACAAATAAGTGAAATAGAATGAAGGCTATTTCAGCTTTAGCTTTTATTCCGTTTGGGAGCTAAAGTCGCACAAACTTTTGTTTACAAAAATTTCGATGGCCTATAGTTCGCAAGTTATGCAATCAGTTGACATAAGATTGTGCATGCATGTAGACATGTTAATGACCTTTATATATGCCAAGTTTCAGATGGCTACCTACTTATACAAGCAAGCAGTAGCGGTTTGAAATTTTCACAATTTGGGCTACACGTTCGGGACGATTCGTGACCTTAGGTGACTTGCACAATTCGGGCTGAAACTAGTGCCAAATGAGAGGGTTGGGATAAACATTCAATTGACCATATGTGCCAAAAATTCTCGTTCTTTAGTTTTCGAGTTATAGCCCCTGGAAGTCGTAATCTGCACGACTTTGCCCTCGAATATCTCGAAAACGGAGAAAGGAGAATTTCTGGGATTTTTTCCCAAGAAATATATGGGAATTATCTGTAATTTTAGCAGAGTTTCAGAACGATTCGTGAAAGTCACCTTTTAAAATAACTTCCACTGCAGCCCATACATAAAAGTTTGCTCCTTTATTACTCTGCACATGGACAATTATTTGCGCTGTTATTTGCCCCAGGCATGTACCTATGTAATTACCGTTTACAGTGTAAAGATGGATGTTATCGGTCGCTGAACGTTGGAGTAGTAGGCGTTTAATTCATTTCCCATAGGGTCCAATGCAAAATTGACACCTCATTTTCTCCATTCTCAAGAGCTTTGAGTCTCTGCAAAACATATACATGTGTAGACACAAATAAGTGAAATAGAATGAAGGCTATTTCAGCTTTAGCTTTTATTCCGTTTGGGAGCTAAAGTCGCACAAACTTTTGTTTACAAAAATTTCGATGGCCTATAGTTCGCAAGTTATGCAATCAGTTGACATAAGATTGTGCATGCATGTAGACATGTTAATGACCTTTATATACGCCAAGTTTCAGATGGCTACCTACTCATACAAGCAAGCAGTAGCGGTTTGAAATTTTCACAATTTGGGCTACACGTTCGGGACGATTCGTGACCTTAGGTGACTTGCACAATTCGGGCTGAAACTAGTGCCAAATGAGAGGGTTGGGATAAACATTCAATTGACCATATGTGCCAAAAATTCTCGTTCTTTAGTTTTCGAGTTATAGCCCCTGGAAGTCGTAATCTGCACGACTTTGCCCTCGAATATCTCGAAAACGGAGAAAGGAGAATTTCTGGAATTTTTTCCCAAGAAATATATGGGAATTATTTGTAATTTTAGCAGAGTTTCAGAACGATTCGTGAAAGTCACCTTTTAAGAATAACTTCCACTGCAGCCCATACATAAAAGTTTGCTCCTTTATTACTCTGCACATGGACAATTATTTGCGCTGTTATTTGCCCCAGGCATGTACCTATGTAATTACCGTTTACAGTGTAAAGATGGATGTTATCGGTCGCTGAACGTCGGAGCAGTAGGCGTTTAATGCATTTTCCCATAGGGTCCAATGCAAAATTGACACCTCATTTTCTCCATTCTCAAGAGCTTTGAGTCTCTGCAAAACATATACATGTGTAGACACAAATAAGTGAAATAGAATGAAGGCTATTTCAGCTTTAGCTTTTATTCCGTTTGGGAGCTAAAGTCGCACAAACTTTTGTTTACAAAAATTTCGATGGCCTATAGTTCGCAAGTTATGCAATCAGTTGACATAAGATTGTGCATGCATGTAGACATGTTAATGACCTTTATATATGCCAAGTTTCAGATGGCTACCTACTCATACAAGCAAGCAGTAGCGGTTTGAAATTTTCACAATTTGGGCTACACGTTCGGGACGATTCGTGACCTTAGGTGACTTGCACAATTCGGGCTGAAACTAGTGCCAAATGAGAGGGTTGGGATAAACATTCAATTGACCATATGTGCCAATAATTCTCGTTCTTTAGTTTTCGAGTTATAGCCCCTGGAAGTCGTAATCTGCACGACTTTGCCCTCGAATATCTCGAAAACGGAGAAAGGAGAATTTCTGGGATTTTTTCCCAAGAAATATATGGGAATTATCTGTAATTTTAGCAGAGTTTCAGAACGATTCGTGAAAGTCACCTTTTAAGAATAACTTCCACTGCAGCCCATACATAAAAGTTTGCTCCTTTATTACTCTGCACATGGACAATTATTTGCGCTGTTATTTGCCCCAGGCATGTCATTACCGTTTACAGTGTAAAGATGGATGTTATCGATCGCTGAACGTCGGAGCAGTAGGCGTTTAATGCATTTTCCCATAGGGTCCAATGCGAAATTGACACCTCATTTTCTCCATTCTCAAGAGCTTTGAGTCTCTGCAAAACATATACATGTGTAGACACAAATAAGTGAAATAGAATGCAGGCTATTTCAGCTTTAGCTTTTATTCCGTTTGGGAGCTAAAGTCGCACAAACTTTTGTTTACAAAAATTTCGATGGCCTATAGTTCGGAAGTTATGCAATCAGTTGACATAAGATTGTGCATGCATGTAGACATGTTAATGACCTTTATATATGCCAAGTTTCAGATGGCTACCTACTCATACAAGCAAGCAGTAGCGGTTTGAAATTTTCACAATTTGGGCTACACGTTCGGGACGATTCGTGACCTTAGGTGACTTGCACAATTCCGCTGAAACTAGTGCCAAATGAGAGGGTTGGGATAAACATTCAATTGACCATATGTGCCAAAAATTCTCGTTCTTTAGTTTTCGAGTTATAGCCCCTGGAAGTCGTAATCTGCACGACTTTGCCCACGAATATCTCGAAAACGGAGAAAGGAGAATTTCTGGGATTTTTTCCCAAGAAATATATGGGAATTATCTGTAATTTTAGCAGAGTTTCAGAACGATTCGTGAAAGTCACCTTTTAACTTCCACTGCAGCCCATACATAAAAGTTTGCTCCTTTATTACTCTGCACATGGACAATTATTTGCGCTGTTATTTGCCCCAGGCATGTACCTATGTAATTACCGTTTACAGTGTAAAGATGGATGTTATCGGTCGCTGAACGTCGGAGCAGTAGGCGTTTAATGCATTTTCCCATAGGGTCCAATGCAAAATTGACACCTCATTTTCTCCATTCTCAAGAGCTTTGAGTCTCTGCAAAACATATACATGTGTAGACACAAATAAGTGAAATAGAATGAAGGCTATTTGAGCTTTAGCCTTAATTCCGTTTGGGAGCTAAAGTCGCACAAACTTTTGTTTACAAAAATTTCGATGGCCTATAGTTCGCAAGTTATGCAATCAGTTGACATAAGATTGTGCATGCATGTAGACATGTTAATGACCTTTATATATGCCAAGTTTCAGATGGCTACCTACTCATACAAGCAAGCAGTAGCGGTTTGAAATTTTCACAATTTGGGCTACACGTTCGGGACGATTCGTGACCATAGGTGACTTGCACAATTCGGGCTGAAACTAGTGCCAAATGAGAGGGTTGGGATAAACTTTCAATTGACCATATGTGCCAAAAATTCTCGTTCTTTAGTTTTCGAGTTATGGCCCCTGGAAGTCGTAATCTGCACGACTTTGCCCTCGAATATCTCGAAAACGGAGAAAGGAGAATTTCTTTGATTTTTTCCCAAGAAATATTTGGGAATTATCTGTAATTTTAGCAGAGTTTCAGAACGATTCGTGAAAGTCACCTTTTAAGAATAACTTCCACTGCAGCCCATACATAAAAGTTTGCTCCTTTATTACTCTGCACATGGACAATTATTTGCGCTGTTATTTGCCCCAGGCATGTACCTATGTAATTACCGTTTACAGTGTAAAGATGGATGTTATCGGTCGCTGAACGTCGGAGCAGTAGGCGTTTAATGCATTTTCCCATAGGGTCCAATGCAAAATTGACACCTCATTTTCTCCATTCTCAAGAGCTTTGAGTCTCTGCAAAACATATACATGTGTAGACACAAATAAGTGAAATAGAATGAAGGCTATTTCAGCTTTAGCTTTTATTCCGTTTGGGAGCTAAAGTCGCACAAACTTTTGTTTACAAAAATTTCGATGGCCTATAGTTCGCAAGTTATGCAATCAGTTGACATAAGATTGTGCATGCATGTAGACATGTTAATGACCTTTATATATGCCAAGTTTCAGATGGCTACCTACTCATACAAGCAAGCAGTAGCGGTTTGAAATTTTCACAATTTGGGCTACACGTTCGGGACGATTCGTGACCTTAGGTGACTTGCACAATTCGGGCTGAAACTAGTGCCAAATGAGAGGGTTGGGATAAACATTCAATTGACCATATGTGCCAAAACTTCTCGTTCTTTAGTTTTCGAGTTATAGCCCCTGGAAGTCGTAATCTGCACGACTTTGCCCTGGAATATCTCGAAAACGGAGAAAGGAGAATTTCTGGGATTTTTTCCCAAGAAATATCTGGGAATTATCTGTAATTTTAGCAGAGTTTCAGAACGATTCGTGAAAGTCACCTTTTAAAATAACTTCCACTGCAGCCCATACATAAAAGTTTGCTCTTTTATTACTCTGCACATGGACAATTATTTGCGCTGTTATTTGCCCCAGGCATGTACATATGTAATTACCGTTTACAGTGTAAAGATGGATGTAATCGGTCGCTGAACGTCGGAGCAGTAGGCGTTTAATGCATTTCCCATAGGGTCCAATGCAAAATTGACACCTCATTTTCTCCATTCTCAAGAGCTTTGAGTCTCTGCAAAACATATACATGTGTAGACACAAATAAGTGAAATAGAATGAAGGCTATTTCAGCTTTAGCTTTTATTCCGTTTGGGAGCTAAAGTCGCACAAACTTTTGTTTACAAAAATTTCGATGGCCTATAGTTCGCAAGTTATGCAATCAGTTGACATAAGATTGTGCATGCATGTAGACATGTTAATGACCTTTATATACGCCAAGTTTCAGATGGCTACCTACTCATACAAGCAAGCAGTGGCGGTTTGAAATTTTCACAATGTGGGCTACACGTTCGGGACGATTCGTGACCTTAGGTGACTTGCACAATTCGGGCTGAAACTAGTGCCAAATGAGAGGGTTGGGATAAACATTCAATTGACCATATGTGCCAAAAATTCTCGTTCTTTAGTTTTCGAGTTATAGCCCCTGGAAGTCGTAATCTGCACGACTTTGCCCTCGAATATCTCGAAAACGGAGAAAGGAGAATTTCTGGAATTTTTTCCCAAGAAATATATGGGAATTATCTGTAATTTTAGCAGAGTTTCAGAACGATTCGTGAAAGTCACCTTTTAAGAATAACTTCCACTGCAGCCCATACATAAAAGTTTGCTCCTTTATTACTCTGCACATGGACAATTATTTGCGCTGTTATTTGCCCCAGGCATGTACCTATGTAATTACCGTTTACAGTGTAAAGATGGATGTTATCGGTCGCTGAACGTCGGAGCAGTAGGCGTTTAATGCATTTTCCCATAGGGTCCAATGCAAAATTGACACCTCATTTTCTCCATTCTCAAGAGCTTTGAGTCTCTGCAAAACATATACATGTGTAGACACAAATAAGTGAAATAGAATGAAGGCTATTTCAGCTTTAGCTTTTATTCCGTTTGGGAGCTAAAGTCGCACAAACTTTTGTTTACAAAAATTTCGATGGCCTATAGTTCGCAAGTTATGCAATCAGTTGACATAAGATTGTGCATGCATGTAGACATGTTAATGACCTTTATATATGCCAAGTTTCAGATGGCTACCTACTCATACAAGCAAGCAGTAGCGGTTTGAAATTTTCACAATTTGGGCTACACGTTCGGGACGATTCGTGACCTTAGGTGACTTGCACAATTCGGGCTGAAACTAGTGCCAAATGAGAGGGTTGGGATAAACATTCAATTGACCATATGTGCCAAAAATTCTCGTTCTTTAGTTTTCGAGTTATAGCCCCTGGAAGTCGTAATCTGCACGACTTTGCCCTCGAATATCTCGAAAACGGAGAAAGGAGAATTTCTGGGATTTTTTCCCAAGAAATATATGGGAATTATCTGTAATTTTAGCAGAGTTTCAGAACGATTCGTGAAAGTCACCTTTTAAGAATAACTTCCACTGCAGCCCATACATAAAAGTTTGCTCCTTTATTACTCTGCACATGGACAATTATTTGCGCTGTTATTTGCCCCAGGCATGTACCTATGTAATTACCGTTTACAGTGTAAAGATGGATGTTATCGGTCGCTGAACGTCGGAGCAGTAGGCGTTTAATGCATTTTCCCATAGGGTCCAATGCAAAATTGACACCTCATTTTCTCCATTCTCAAGAGCTTTGAGTCTCTGCAAAACATATACATGTGTAGACACAAATAAGTGAAATAGAATGAAGGCTATTTCAGCTTTAGCTTTTATTCCGTTTGGGAGCTAAAGTCGCACAAACTTTTGTTTACAAAAATTTCGATGGCCTATAGTTCGCAAGTTATGCAATCAGTTGACATAAGATTGTGCATGCATGTAGACATGTTAATGACCTTTATATATGCCAAGTTTCAGATGGCTACCTACTCATACAAGCAAGCAGTAGCGGTTTGAAATTTTCACAATTTGGGCTACACGTTCGGGACGATTCGTGACCTTAGGTGACTTGCACAATTCGGGCTGAAACTAGTGCCAAATGAGAGGGTTGGGATAAACATTCAATTGACCATATGTGCCAAAAATTCTCGTTCTTTAGTTTTCGAGTTATAGCCCCTGGAAGTCGTAATCTGCACGACTTTGCCCTCGAATATCTCGAAAACGGAGAAAGGAGAATTTCTGGGATTTTTTCCCAAGAAATATATGGGAATTATCTGTAATTTTAGCAGAGTTTCAGAACGATTCGTGAAAGTCACCTTTTAAGAATAACTTCCACTGCAGCCCAAACATAAAAGTTTGCTCCTTTATTACTCTGCACATGGACAATTATTTGCGCTGTTATTTGCCCCAGGCATGTACCTATGTAATTACCGTTTACAGTGTAAAGATGGATGTTATCGATCGCTGAACGTCGGAGCAGTAGGCGTTTAATGCATTTTCCCATAGGGTCCAATGCGAAATTGACACCTCATTTTCTCCATTCTCAAGAGCTTTGAGTCTCTGCAAAACATATACATGTGTAGACACAAATAAGTGAAATAGAATGAAGGCTATTTCAGCTTTAGCTTTTATTCCGTTTGGGAGCTCAAGTCGCACAAACTTTTGTTTACAAAAATTTCGATGGCCTATAGTTCGGAAGTTATGCAATCAGTTGACATAAGATTGTGCATGCATGTAGACATGTTAATGACCTTTATATATGCCAAGTTTCAGATGGCTACCTACTCATACAAGCAAGCAGTAGCGGTTTGAAATTTTCACAATTTGGGCTACACGTTCGGGACGATTCGTGACCTTAGGTGACTTGCACAATTCGGCTGAAACTAGTGCCAAATGAGAGGGTTGGGATAAACATTCAATTGACCATATGTGCCAAAAATTCTCGTTCTTTAGTTTTCGAGTTATAGCCCCTGGAAGTCGTAATCTGCACGACTTTGCCCACGAATATCTCGAAAACGGAGAAAGGAGAATTTCTGGGATTTTTTCCCAAGAAATATGTGGGAATTATCTGTAATTTTAGCAGAGTTTCAGAACGATTCGTGAAAGTCACCTTTTAACTTCCACTGCAGCCCATACATAAAAGTTTGCTCCTTAATTACTCTGCACATGGACAATTATTTGCGGTGTTATTTGCCCCAGGCATGTACCTATGTAATTACCGTTTACAGTGTAAAGATGGATGTTATCGGTCGCTGAACGTCGGAGCAGTAGGCGTTTAATGCATTTTCCCATAGGGTCCAATGCAAAATTGACACCTCATTTTCTCCATTCTCAAGAGCTTTGAGTCTCTGCAAAACATATACATGTGTAGACACAAATAAGTGAAATAGAATGAAGGCTATTTCAGTTTTAGCCTTAATTCCGTTTGGGAGCTAAAGTCGCACAAACTTTTGTTTACAAAAATTTCGATGGCCTATAGTTCGCAAGTTATGCAATCAGTTGACATAAGATTGTGCATGCATGTAGACATGTTAATGACCTTTATATATGCCAAGTTTCAGATGGCTACCTACTCATACAAGCAAGCAGTAGCGGTTTGAAATTTTCACAATTTGAGCTACACGTTCGGGACGATTCGTGACCTTAGGTGACTTGCACAATTCGGCTGAAACTAGTGCCAAATGAGAGGATTGGGATAAACTTTCAATTGACCATATGTGCCAAAAATTCTCGTTCTTTAGTTTTCGAGTTATGGCCCCTGGAAGTCGTAATCTGCACGACTTTGCCCTCGAATATCTCGAAAACGGAGAAAGGAGAATTTCTGGGATTTTTTCCCAAGAAATATATGAGATTTATCTGTAATTTTAGCAGAGTTTCAGAACGATTCGTGAAAGTCACCTTTTAAGAATAACTTCCACTGCAGCCCATACATAAAAGTTTGCTCCTTTATTACTCTGCACATGGACAATTATTTGCGCTGTTATTTGCCCCAGGCATGTACCTATGTAATTACCGTTTACAGTGTAAAGATGGATGTTATCGGTCGCTGAACGTCGGAGCAGTAGGCGTTTAATGCATTTACCCATAGGGTCCAATGCAAAATTGACACCTCATTTTCTCCATTCTCAAGAGCTTTGAGTCTCTGCAAAACATATACATGTGTAAACACAAATAAGTGAAATAGAATGAAGGCTATTTCAGCTTTAGCTTTTATTCCGTTTGGGAGCTTAAGTCGCACAAACTTTTGTTTACAAAAATTTCGATGGCCTATAGTTCGCAAGTTATGCAATCAGTTGACATAAGATTGTGCATGCATGTAGACATGTTAATGACCTTTATATATGCCAAGTTTCAGATGGCTACCTACTCATACAAGCAAGCAGTAGCGGTTTGAAATTTTCACAATTTGGGCTACACGTTCGGGACGATTCGTGACCATAGGTGACTTGCACAATTCGGGCTGAAACTAGTGCCAAATGAGAGGGTTGGGATAAACATTCAATTGACCATATGTGCCAAAAATTCTCGTTCTTTAGTTTTCGAGTTATAGCCCCTGGAAGTCGTAATCTGCACGACTTTGCCCTCGAATATCTCGAAAACGGAGAAAGGAGAATTTCTGGGATTTTTCCCAAGAAATATATGGGAATTATCTGTAATTTTAGCAGAGTTTCAGAACGATTCGTGAAAGTCACCTTTTAAGAATAACTTCCACTGCAGCCCATACATAAAAGTTTGCTCCTTTATTACTCTGCACATGGACAATTATTTGCGCTGTTATTTGCCCCAGGCATGTACCTATGTAATTACCGTTTACAGTGTAAAGATGGATGTTATCGGTCGCTGAACGTCGGAGCAGTAGGCGTTAAATGCATTTTCCCATAGGGTCCAATGCAAAATTGACACCTCATTTTCTCCATTCTCAAGAGCTTTGAGTCTCTGCAAAACATATACATGTGTAGACACAAATAAGTGAAATAGAATGAAGGCTATTTCAGCTTTAGCTTTTATTCCGTTTGGGAGCTAAAGTCGCACAAACTTTTGTTTACAAAAATTTCGATGGCCTATAGTTCGCAAGTTATGCAATCAGTTGACATAAGATTGTGCATGCATGTAGACATGCTAATGACCTTTATATATGCCAAGTTTCAGATGGCTACCTACTCATACAAGCAAGCAGTGGCGGTTTGAAATTTTCACAATTTGGGCTACACGTTCGGGACGATTCGTGACCTTAGGTGACTTGCACAATTCGGGCTGAAACTAGTGCCAAATGAGAGGGTTGGGATAAACATTCAATTGACCATATGTGCCAAAAATTCTCGTTCTTTAGTTTTCGAGTTATAGCCCCTGGAAGTCGTAATCTGCACGACTTTGCCCTCGAATATCTCGAAAACGGAGAAAGGAGAATTTCTGGGATTTTTTCCCAAGAAATATATGGGAATTATCTGTAATTTTAGCAGAGTTTCAGAACGATTCGTGAAAGTCACCTTTTAAGAATAACTTCCACTGCAGCCCATACATAAAAGTTTGCTCCTTTATTACTCTGCACATGGACAATTATTTGCGCTGTTATTTGCCCCAGGCATGGACCTATGGTATTACCGTTTACAGTGTAAAGATGGATGTTATCGGTCTCTGAACGTCGGAGCAGTAGGCGTTTAATGCATTTCCCCTAGGGTCCAATGCAAAATTGACACCTCATTTTCTCCATTCTCAAGAGCTTTGAGTCTCTGCAAAACATATACATGTGTAGACACAAATAAGTGAAATAGAATGAAGGCTATTTCAGCTTTAGCTTTTATTCCGTTTGGGAGCTAAAGTCGCACAAACTTTTGTTTACAAAAATTTCGATGGCCTATAGTTCGCAAGTTATGCAATCAGTTGACATAAGATTGTGGATGCATGTAGACATGTTAATGACCTTTATATATGCCAAGTTTCAGATGGCTACCTACTCATACAAGCAAGCAGTAGCGGTTTGAAATTTTCACAATTTGGGCTACACGTTCGGGACGATTCGTGACCTTAGGTGACTTGCACAATTCGGGCTGAAACTAGTGCCAAATGAGAGGGTTGGGATAAACATTCAATTGACCATATGTGCCAAAAATTCTCGTTCTTTAGTTCCGAGTTATAGCCCCTGGAAGTCGTAATCTGCACGACTTTGCTCTCGAATATCTCGAAAACGGAGAAAGGAGAATTTCTGGGATTTTTTCCCAAGAAATATATGGGAATTATCTGTAATTTTAGCAGATTTTCAGAACGATTCGTGAAAGTCACCTTTTAAGAATAACTTCCACTGCAGCCCATACATAAAAGTTTGCTCCTTTATTACTCTGCACATGGACAATTATTTGCGCTGTTATTTGCCCCAGGCATGTACCTATGTAATTACCGTTTACAGTGTAAAGATGGATGTTATCGGTCTCTGAACGTCGGATCAGTAGGCGTTTAATGCATTTTCCCATAGGGTCCAATGCAAAATTGACACCTCATTTTCTCCATTCTCAAGAGCTTTGAGTCTCTGCAAAACATATACATGTGTCGACACAAATAAGTGAAATAGAATGAAGGCTATTTCAGCTTTAGCTTTTATTCCGTTTGGGAGCTAAAGTCGCACAAACTTTTGTTTACAAAAATTTCGATGACCTCTAGTTCGCAAGTTATGCAATCAGTTGACATAAGATTTTGCATGCATGTAGACATGTTAATGACCTTTATAATGCCAAGTTTCAGATGGCTACCTACTCATACAAGCAAGCAGTAGCGGTTTGAAATTTTCACAATTTGGGCTACACGTTCGGGACGATTCGTGACCTTAGGTGACTTGCACAATTCGGGCTGAAACTAGTGCCAAATGAGAGGGTTGGGATAAACATTCAATTGACCATATGTGCCAAAAATTCTCGTTCTTTAGTTTTCGAGTTATAGCCCCTGGAAGTCGTAATCTGCACGACTTTGCCCTCGAATATCTCGAAAACGGAGAAAGGAGAATTTCTGGGATTTTTTCCCAAGAAATATATGGGAATTATCTGTAATTTTAGCAGAGTTTCAGAACGATTCGTGAAAGTCACCTTTTAAGAATAACTTCCACTGCAGCCCATACATAAATGTTTGCTCCTTTATTACTCTGCACATGGACAATTATTTGCGCTGTTATTTGCCCCAGGCATGTACCTATGTAATTACCGTTTACAGTGTAAAGATGGATGTTATCGGTCGCTGAACGTCGGAGCAGTAGGCGTTTAATGCATTTTCCCATAGGGTCCAATGCAAAATTGACACCTCATTTTCTCCATTCTCAAGAGCTTTGAGTCTCTGCAAAACATATACATGTGTAGACAAAAATAAGTGAAATAGAATGAAGGCTATTTCAGCTTTAGCTTTTATTCCGTTTGGGAGCTAAAGTCGCACAAACTTTTGTTTACAAAAATTTCGATGGCCTATAGTTCGCAAGTTATGCAATCAGTTGACATAAGATTGTGCATGCATGTAGACATGTTAATGACCTTTATATATGCCAAGTTTCAGATGGCTACCTACTCATACAAGCAAGCAGTAGCGGTTTGAAATTTTCACAATTTGGGCTACACGTTCGGGACGATTCGTGACCATAGGTGACTTGCACAATTCGGGCTGAAACTAGTGCCAAATGAGAGGGTTGGGATAAACATTCAATTGACCATATGTGCCAAAAATTCTCGTTCTTTAGTTTTCGAGTTATAGCCCCTGGAAGTCCTAATCTGCACGACTTTGCCCTCGAATATCTCGAAAACGGAGAAAGGAGAATTTCTGGGATTTTTCCCAAGAAATATATGGGAATTATCTGTAATTTTAGCAGAGTTTCAGAACGATTTGTGAAAGTCACCTTTTAAGAATAACTTCCACTGCAGCCCATACATAAAAGTTTGCTCCTTTATTACTCTGCACATGGACAATTATTTGCGCTGTTATTTGCCCCAGGCATGTACCTATGTAATTACCGTTTACAGTGTAAAAATGGATGTTATCGGTCGCTGAACGTCGGAGCAGTAGGCGTTTAATGCATTTTCCCATAGGGTCCAATGCAAAATTGACACCTCATTTTCTCCATTCTCAAGAGCTTTGAGTCTCTGCAAAACATATACATGTGTAGACACAAATAAGTGAAATAGAATGAAGGCTATTTCAGCTTTAGCTTTTATTCCGTTTGGGAGCTAAAGTCGCACAAACTTTTGTTTACAAAAATTTCGATGGCCTATAGTTCGCAAGTTATGCAATCAGTTGACATAAGATTGTGCATGCATGTAGACATGTTAATGACCTTTATATATGCCAAGTTTCAGATGGCTACCTACTCATACAAGCAAGCAGTAGCGGTTTGAAATTTTCACAATTTGGGCTACACGTTCGGGACGATTCGTGACCTTAGGTGACTTGCACAATTCGGGCTGAAACTAGTGCCAAATGAGAGGGTTGGGATAAACATTCAATTGACCATATGTGCCAAAAATTCTCGTTCTTTAGTTTTCGAGTTATAGCCCCTGGAAGTCGTAATCTGCACGACTTTGCCCTCGAATATCTCGAAAACGGAGAAAGGAGAATTTTTGGGATTTTTTCCCAAGAAATATATGGGAATTATCTGTAATTTTAGCAGAGTTTCAGAACGATTCGTGAAAGTCACCTTTTAAGAATAACTTCCACTGCAGCCCATACATAAAAGTTTGCTCCTTTATTACTCTGCACATGGACAATTATTTGCGCTGTTATTTGCCCCAGGCATGTACCTATGTAATTACCGTTTACAGTGTAAAGATGGATGTTATCGGTCGCTGAACGTCGGAGCAGTAGGCGTTTAATGCATTTTCCCATAGGGTCCAATGCAAAATTGACACCTCATTTTCTCCATTCTCAAGAGCTTTGAGTCTCTGCAAAACATATACATGTGTAGACACAAATACGTGAAATAAAAAGAAGGCTATTTCAGCTTTAGCTTTTATTCCGTTTGGGAGCTAAAGTCGCACAAACTTTTGTTTACAAAAATTTCGATGGCCTATAGTTCGCAAGTTATGCAATCAGTTGACATAAGATTGTGCATGCATGTAGACATGTTAATGACCTTTATATATGCCAAGTTTCAGATGGCTACCTACTCATACAAGCAAGCAGTAGCGGTTTGAAATTTTCACAATTTGGGCTACACGTTCGGGACGATTCGTGACCTTAGGTGACTTGCACAATTCGGGCTGAAACTAGTGCCAAATGAGAGGGTTGGGATAAACATTCAATTGACCATATGTGCCAAAAATTCTCGTTCTTTAGTTTTCGAGTTATAGCCCCTGGAAGTCGTAATCTGCACGACTTTGCCCTCGAATATCTCGACAACGGAGAAAGGAGAATTTCAGGGTACTTTCTCCCAAGAAATATATGGGAATTATCTGTAATTTAGCACAGTTTCAGAACGATTCGTGAAAGTCACCTTTTAAGAATAACTTCCACTGCAGGCCCATATATAAAAGTTTGCTCCTTTATTACTCTGCACATGGACAATTATTTGCGCTGTTATTTGCCCCAGGCATGTACCTATGTAATTACCGTTTACAGTGTAAAGATGGATGTTATCGGTCCCTGAACGTCGGAGCAGTAGGCGTTTAATGCATTTTCCCATAGGGTCCAATGCAAAATTGATACCTCATTTTCTCCATTCTCAAGAGCTTTGAGTCTCTGCAAAACATATACATGTGTAGACACAAATAAGTGAAATAGAATGAAGGCTATTTCAGCTTAAGCTTTTATTCCGTTTGGGAGCTAAAGTCGCACAAACTTTTGTTTGCAAAAATTTCGATGACCTCTAGTTCGCAAGTTATGCAATCAGTTGACATAAGATTGTGCATGCATGTAGACATGTTAATGACCTTTATATATGCCAAGTTTCAGATGGCTACCTACTCATACAAGCAAGCAGTAGCGGTTTGAAATTTTCACAATTTGGGCTACACGTTCGGGACGATTCGTGACCTTAGGTGACTTGCACAATTCGGGCTGAAACTAGTGCCAAATGAGAGGGTTGGGATAAACATTCAATTGACCATATGTGCCAAAAATTCTCGTTCTTTAGTTTTCGAGTTATAGCCCCTGGAAGTCGTAATCTGCACGACTTTGCCCTCGAATATCTCGAAAACGGAGAAAGGAGAATTTCTGGGATTTTTTCCCAAGAAATATATGGGAATTATCTGTAATTTTAGCAGAGTTTCAGAACGATTCGTGAAAGTCACCTTTTAAGAATAACTTCCACTGCAGCCCATACATAAAAGTTTGCTCTTTTATTACTCTGCACATGGACAATTATTTGCGCTGTTTTTTGCCCCAGGCATGTACCTATGTAATTACCGTTTACAGTGTAAAGATGGATGTTATCGGTCGCTGAACGTCGGAGCAGTAGGCGTTTAATGCATTTTCCCATAGGGTCCAATGCAAAATTGACACCTCATTTTGTCCATTCTCAAGAGCTTTGAGTCTCTGCAAAACATATACATGTGTAGACACAAATAAGTGAAATAGAATGAAGGCTATTTCAGCTTTAGCTTTCATTCCGTTTGGGAGCTAAAGTCGCACAAACTTTTGTTTACAAAAATTTCGATGGCCTATTGTTCGCAAGTTATGCAATCAGTTGACATAAGATTGTGCATGCATGTAGACATGTTAATGACCTTTATATATGCCAAGTTTCAGATGGCTACCTACTCATACAAGCAAGCAGTAGCGGTTTGAAATTTTCACAATTTGGGCTACACGTTCGGGACGATTCGTGACCTTAGGTGACTTGCACAATTCGGGCTGAAACTAGTGCCAAATGAGAGGGTTGGGATAAACATTCAATTGACCATATGTGCCAAAAATTCTCGTTCTTTAGTTTTCGAGTTATAGCCCCTGGAAGTCGTAATCTGCACGACTTTGCCCTCGAATATCTCGAAAACGGAGAAAGGAGAATTTCTGGGATTTTTTCCCAAGAAATATATGGGAATTATCTGTAATTTTAGCAGAGTTTCAGAACGATTCGTGAAAGTCACCTTTTAAGAATAACTTCCACTGCAGCCCATACATAAAAGTTGGCTCCTTTATTACTCTGCACATGGACAATTATTTGCGCGGTTATTTGTCCCAGGCATGTACCTATGTAATTACCGTTTACAGTGTAAAGATGGATGTTATCGGTCGCTGAACGTCGGAGCAGTAGGCGTTTAATGCATTTTCCCATAGGGTCCAATGCAAAATTGACACCTCATTTTCTCCATTCTCAAGAGCTTTGAGTCTCTGCAAAACATATACATGTGTAGACACAAATAAGTGAAATAGAATGAAGGCTATTTCAGCTTTAGCTTTTATTCCGTTTGGGAGCTAAAGTCGCACAAACTTTTGTTTACAAAAATTTCGATGGCCAATAGTTCGCAAGTTATGCAATCAGTTGACAAAAGATTGTGCATGCATGTAGACATGTTAATGACCTTTATATATGCCAAGTTTCAGATGGCTACCTACTCATACAAGCAAGCAGTAGCGGTTTGAAATTTTCACAATTTGGGCTACACGTTCGGGACGATTCGTGACCTTAGGTGACTTGCACAATTCGGGCTGAAACTAGTGCCAAATGAGAGGGTTGGGATAAACATTCAATTGACCATATGTGCCAAAAATTCTCGTTCTTTAGTTTTCGAGTTATAGCCCCTTGAAGTCGTAATCTGCACGACTTTGCCCTCGAATATCTCGAAAACGGAGAAAGGAGAATTTTTGGGATTTTTTCCCAAGAAATATATGGGAATTATCTGTAATTTTAGCAGAGTTTCAGAACGATTCGTGAAAGTCACCTTTTAAGAATAACTTCCACTGCAGCCCATACATAAATGTTTGCTCCTTTATTACTCTGCACATGGACAATTATTTGCGCTGTTATTTGCCCCAGGCATGTACCTATGTAATTACCGTTTACAGTGTAAAGATGGATGTTATCGGTCGCTGAACGTCGGAGCAGTAGGCGTTTAATGCATTTTCCCATAGGGTCCAATGCAAAATTGACACCTCATTTTCTCCATTCTCAAGAGCTTTGAGTCGCACAAACTTTTGTTTACAAAAATTTCGATGGCCTATAGTTCGCAAGTTATGCAATCAGTTGACATAAGATTGTGCATGCATGTAGACATGTTAATGACCTTTATATACGCCAAGTTTCAGATGGCTACCTACTCATACAAGCAAGCAGTAGCGGTTTGAAATTTTCACAATTTGGGCTACACGTTCGGGACGATTCGTGACCTTAGGTGACTTGCACAATTCGGGCTGAAACTAGTGCCAAATGAGAGGGTTGGGATAAACATTCAATTGACCATATATGCCAAAAATTCTCGTTCTTAAGTTTTCGAGTTATAGCCCCTGGAAGTCGTAATCAGCACGACTTTGCCCTCGAATATCTCGAAAACGGAGAAAGGAGAATTTCTGGGATTTTTTCCCAAGAAATATATGGGAATTATCTGTAATTTTAGCAGAGTTTCAGAACGATTCGTGAAAGTCACCTTTTAAGAATAACTTCCACTGCAGCCCATACATAAAAGTTTGCTCTTTTATTACTCTGCACATGGACAATTATTTGCGCTGTTATTTGCCCCAGGCATGTACCTATGTAATTACCGTTTACAGTGTAAAGATGGATGTTATCGGTCGCTGAACGTCGGAGCAGTAGGCGTTTAATGCATTTTCCCATAGGGTCCAATGCAAAATTGACACCTCATTTTCTCCATTCTCAAGAGCTTTGAGTCTCTGCAAAACATATACATGTGTAGACACAAATAAGTGAAATAGAATGAAGGCTATTTCAGCTTTAGCTTTCATTCCGTTTGGGAGCTAAAGTCGCACAAACTTTTGTTTACAAAAATTTCGATGGCCTATAGTTCGCAAGTTATGCAATCAGTTGACAAAAGATTGTGCATGCATGTAGACATGTTAATGACCTTTATATATGCCAAGTTTCAGATGGCTACCTACTCATACAAGCAAGCAGTAGCAGTTTGAAATTTTCACAATTTGGGCTACACGTTCGGGACGATTCGTGACCTTAGGTGACTTGCACAATTCGGGCTGAAACTAGTGCCAAATGAGAGGGTTGGGATAAACATTCAATTGACCATATGTGCCAAAAATTCTCGTTCTTTAGTTTTCGAGTTATAGCCCCTGGAAGTCGTAATCTGCACGACTTTGCCCTCGAATATCTCGAAAACGGAGAAAGGAGAATTTCTGGGATTTTTTCCCAAGAAATATATGGGAATTATCTGTAATTTTAGCAGATTTTCAGAACGATTCGTGAAAGTCACCTTTTAACTTCCACTGCAGCCCATACATAAAAGTTTGCTCCTTTATTACTCTGCACATGGACAATTATTTGCGCTGTTATTTGCCCCAGGCATGTACCTATGTAATTACCGTTTACAGTGTAAAGATGGATGTTATCGGTCGCTGAACGTCGGAGCAGTAGGCGTTTAATGCATTTTCCCATAGGGTCCAATGCAAAATTGACACCTCATTTTCTCCATTCTCAAGAGCTTTGAGTCTCTGCAAAACATATACATGTGTAGACACAAATAAGTGAAATAGAATGAAGGCTATTTCAGCTTTAGCCTTAATTCCGTTTGGGAGCTAAAGTCGCACAAACTTTTGTTTACAAAAATTTCGATGGCCTATAGTTCGCAAGTTATGCAATCAGTTGACATAAGATTGTGCATGCATGTAGACATGTTAATGACCTTTATATATGCCAAGTTTCAGATGGCTACCTACTCATACAAGCAAGCAGTAGCGGTTTGAAATTTTCACAATTTGGGCTACACGTTCGGGACGATTCGTGACCTTAGGTGACTTGCACAATTCGGGCTGAAACTAGTGCCAAATGAGAGGGTTGGGATAAACATTCAATTGACCATATGTGCCAAAAATTCTCGTTCTTTAGTTTTCGAGTTATAGCCCCTGGAAGTCGTAATCTGCACGACTTTGCCCTCGAATATCTCGAAAACGGAGAAAGGAGATTTTTTCCCAAGAAATATATGGGAATTATCTGTAATTTTAGCAGATTTTCAGAACGATTCGTGAAAGTCACCTTTTAACTTCCACTGCAGCCCATACATAAAAGTTTGCTCCTTTATTACTCTGCACATGGACAATTTTTTGCGCTGTTATTTGCCTCAGGCATGTACCTATGTAATTACCGTTTACAGTGTAAAGATGGATGTTATCGGTCGCTGAACGTCGGAGCAGTAGGCGTTTAATGCATTTTCCCATAGTGTCCAATGCAAAATTGACACCTCATTTTCTCCATTCTCAAGAGCTTTGAGTCTCTGCAAAACATATACATGTGTAGACACAAATAAGTGAAATAGAATGAAGGCTATTTCAGCTTTAGCCTTTATTCCGTTTGGGAGCTAAAGTCGCACAAACTTTTGTTTACAAAAATTTCGATGGCCTATAGTTCGCAAGTTATGCAATCAGTTGACATAAGATTGTGCATGCATGTAGACATGTTAATGACCTTTATATATTCCAAGTTTCAGATGGCTACCTACTCATACAAGCAAGCAGTAGCGGTTTGAAATTTTCACAATTTGGGCTACACGTTCGGGACGATTCGTGACCTTAGGTGACTTGCACAATTCGGGCTGAAACTAGTGCCAAATGAGAGGATTGGGATAAACATTCAATTGACCATATGTGCCAAAAGTTCTCGTTCTTAAGTTTTCGAGTTATAGCCCCTGGAAGTCGTAATCTGCACGACTTTGCCCTCGAATATCTCGAAAACGGAGAAAGGAGAATTTCTGGGATTTTTTTCCCAAGAAATATATGGGAATTATCTGTAATTTTAGCAGAGTTTCAGAACGATTCGTGAAAGTCACCTTTTAAGAATAACTTCCACTGCAGCCCATACATAAAAGTTTGCTCCTTTATTACTCTGCACATGGACAATTATTTGCGCTGTTATTTGCCCCAGGCATGTACCTATGTAATTACCGTTTACAGTGTAAAGATGGATGTTATCGGTCGCTGAACGTCGGAGCAGTAGGCGTTTAGTGCATTTTCCCATAGGGTCCAATGCAAAATTGACACCTCATTTTCTCCATTCTCAAGAGCTTTGAGTCTCTGCAAAACATATACATGTGTAGACACACATAAGTGAAATAGAATGAAGGCTATTTCAGCTTTAGCTTTCATTCCGTTTGGGAGCTAAAGTCGCACAAACTTTTGTTTACAAAAAATTCGATGGCCTATAGTTCGCAAGTTATGCAATCAGTTGACATAAGATTGTGCATGCATGTAGACATGTTAATGACCTTTATATATATCAAGTTTCGGATGGCTACCTACTCATACAAGCAAGCAGTAGCGGTTTGAAATTTTCACAATTTGGGCTACACGTTCGGGACGATTCGTGACCTTAGGTGACTTGCACAATTCGGGCTGAAACTAGTGCCAAATGAGAGGGTTGGGATAAACATTCAATTGACCATATGTGCCAAAAATTCTCGTTCTTTAGTTTTCGAGTTATAGCCCCTGAAAGTCGTAATCTGCACGACTTTGCCCTCGAATATGTCGAAAACGGAGAAAGGAGAATTTCTGGGATTTTTTCCCAAGAAATATATGGGAATTATCTGTAATTTTAGCAGAGTTTCAGAACGATTCGTGAAAGTCACCTTTTAAGAATAACTTCCACTGCAGCCCATACATAAAAGTTTGCTCCTTTATTACTCTGCACATGGACAATTATTTGCGCTGTTATTTGCCCCAGGCATGTACCTATGTAATTACCGTTTACAGTGTAAAGATGGATGTTATCGGTCGCTGAACGTCGGAGCAGTAGGCGTTTAATGCATTTTCCCATAGGGTCCAATGCAAAGTTGACACCTCATTTTCTCCATCCTCAAGAGCTTTGAGTCTCTGCAAAACATATACATGTGTAGACACAAATAATTGAAATAGAATGAAGGCTATTTCAGCTTTAGCTTTTATTCCGTTTGGGAGCTAAAGTCGCACAAACTTTTGTTTACAAAAAATTCGATGGCCTATAGTCCGCAAGTTATGCAATCAGTTGACATAAGATTGTGCATGCATGTAGACATGTTAATGACCTTTATATATGCCAAGTTTCAGATGGCTACCTACTCAAACAAGCAAGCAGTAGCGGTTTGAAATTTTCACAATTTGGGCTACACGTTCGGGACGATTCGTGACCTTAGGTGACTTGCACAATTCGGGCTGAAACTAGTGCCAAATGAGAGGGTTGGGATAAACATTCAATTGACCATATGTGCCAAAAATTCTCGTTCTTTAGTTTTCGAGTTATAGCCCCTGGAAGTCGTAATCTGCACGACTTTGCCCTCGAATATCTCGAAAACGGAGAAAGGAGAATTTCTGGGATTTTTTCCCAAGAAATATATGGGAATTATCTGTAATTTTACCAGAGTTTCAGAACGATTCGTGAAAGTCACCTTTTAAGAATAACTTCCACTGCAGCCCATACATAAAAGTTTGCTCCTTTATAACTCTGCACATGGACAATTATTTGCGCTGTTATTTGCCCCAGGCATGTACCTATGTAATTACCGTTTACAGTGTAAAGATGGATGTTATCGGTCGCTGAACGCCGGAGCAGTAGGCGTTTAATGCATTTTCCCATAGGGTCCAATGCGAAATTAACACCTCATTTTCTCCATTCTCAAGAGCTTTGAGTCTCTGCAAAACATATACATGTGTAGACACAAATAAGTGAAATAGAATGAAGGCTATTTCAGCTTTAGCTTTCATTCCGTTTGGGAGCTAAAGTCGCACAAACTTTTGTTTACAAAAATTTCGATGGCCTATAGTTCGCAAGTTATGCAATCAGTTGACATAAGATTGTGCATGCATGTAGACATGTTAATGACCTTTATATATGCCAAGTTTCAGATGGCTACCTACTCATACAAGCAAGCAGTAGCGGTTTGAAATTTTCACAATTTGGGCTACACGTTCGGGACGATTCGTGACCATAGGTGACTTGCACAATTCGGGCTGAAACTAGTGCCAAATGAGAGGGTTGGGATAAACATTCAATTGACCAAATGTGCCAAAAATTCTCGTTCTTTAGTTTTCGAGTTATAGCCCCTGGAAGTCGTAATCTGCACGACTTTGCCCTCGAATATCTCGAAAACGGAGAAAGGAGAATTTCTGGGATTTTTTCCCAAGAAATATAATGGAATTATCTGTAATTTTAGCAGAGTTTCAGAACGATTCGTGAAAGTCACCTTTTAAGAATAACTTCCACTGCAGCCCATACATAAAAGTTTGCTCCTTTATTACTCTGCACATGGACAATTATTTGCGCTGTTATTTGCCCCAGGCATGTACCTATGTAATTACCGTTTACAGTGTAAAGATGGATGTTATCGGTCGCTGAACGTCGGAGCAGTAGGCGTTTAATGCATTTTCCCATAGGGTCCAATGCAAAATTGACACCTCATTTTCTCCATTCTCAAGAGCTTTGAGTCTCTGCAAAACATATACATGTGTAGACACAAATAATTGAAATAGAATGAAGGCTATTTCAGCTTTAGCTTTTATTCCGTTTGGGAGCTAAAGTCGCACAAACTTTTGTTTACAAAAATTTCGATGGCCTATAGTTCGCAAGTTATGCAATCAGTTGACATAAGATTGTGCATGCATGTAGACATGTTAATGACCTTTATATATGCCAAGTTTCAGATGGCTACCTACTCATACAAGCAAGCAGTAGCGGTTTGAAATTTTCACAATTTGGGCTACACGTTCGGGACGATTCGTGACCTTAGGTGACTTGCACAATTCGGGCTGAAACTAGTGCCAAATGAGAGGGTTGGGATAAACATTCAATTGACCATATGTGCCAAAAATTCTCGTTCTTTAGTTTTCGAGTTATAGCCCCTGGAAGTCGTAATCTGCACGACTTTGCCCTCGAATATCTCGAAAACGGAGAAAGGAGAATTTCTGGGATTTTTTCCCAAGAAATATATGGGAATTATCTGTAATTTTAGCAGAGTTTCAGAACGATTCGTGAAAGTCACCTTTTAAGAATAACTTCCACTGCAGCCCATACATAAAAGTTTGCTCCTTTATTACTCTGCACATGGACAATTATTTGCGCTGTTATTTGCCCCAGGCATGAACCTATGTAATTACCGTTTACAGTGTAAAGATGGATGTTATCGGTCGCTGAACGTCGGAGCAGTAGGCGTTTAATACATTTTCCCATAGGGTCCAATGCGAAATCGACACCTCATTTTCTCCATTCTCAAGAGCTTTGAGTCTCTGCAAAACATATACATGTGTAGACACAAATAAGTGTAATAGAATGAAGGCTATTTCAGCTTTAGCTTTTATTCCGTTTGGGAGCTAAAGTCGCACAAACTTTTGTTTACAAAAATTTCGATGGCCTATAGTTCGCAAGTTATGCAATCAGTTGACATAAGATTGTGCATGCATGTAGACATGTTAATGACCTTTATATATGCCAAGTTTCAGATGGCTACCTACTCATACAAGCAAGCAGTAGCGGTTTGAAATTTTCACAATTTGGGCTACACGTTCGGGACGATTCGTGACCTTAGGTGACTTGCACAATTCGGGCTGAAACTAGTGCCAAATGAGAGGGTTGGGATAAACATTCAATTGAACATATGTGCCAAAAATTCTCGTTCTTTAGTTTTCGAGTTATAGCCCCTGGAAGTCGTAATCTGCACGACTTTGCCCTCGAATATCTCGAAAACGGAGAAAGGAGAATTTCTGGGATTTTTTCCCAAGAAATATATGGGAATTATCTGTAATTTTAGCAGATTTTCAGAACGATTCGTGAAAGTCACCTTTTAAGAATAACTTCCACTGCAGCCCATACATAAAAGTTTGCTCCTTTATTACTCTGCACATGGACAATTATTTGCGCTGTTATTTGCCCCAGGCATGTACCTATGTAGTTACCGTTTACAGTGTAAAGATGGATGTTATCGGTCTCTGAACGTCGGAGCAGTAGGCGTTTAATGCATTTTCCCATAGGGTCCAATGCAAAATTGACACCTCATTTTCTCCATTCTCAAGAGCTTTGAGTCTCTGCAAAACATATACATGTGTAGACACAAATAAGTGAAATAGAATGAAGGCTATTTCAGCTTTAGCTTTTATTCCGTTTGGGAGCTAAAGTCGCACAAACTTTTGTTTACAAAAATTTCGATGGCCTATAGTTCGCAAGTTATGCAATCAGTTGACATAAGATTGTGCATGCATGTAGACATGTTAATGACCTTTATATATGCCAAGTTTCAGATGGCTACCTACTCATACAAGCAAGCAGTAGCGGTTTGAAATTTTCACAATTTGGGCTACACGTTCGGGACGATTCGTGACCTTAGGTGACTTGCACAATTCGGGCTGAAACTAGTGCCAAATGAGAGGGTTGGGATAAACATTCAATTGACCATATGTGCCAAAAATTCTCGTTCTTTAGTTTTCGAGTTATAGCCCCTGGAAGTCGTAATCTGCACGACTTTGCCCTCGAATATCTCGAAAACGGAGAAAGGAGAATTTCTGGGATTTTTTCCCAAGAAATATATGGGAATTATCTGTAATTTTAGCAGAGTTTCAGAACGATTCGTGAAAGTCACCTTTTAAGAATAACTTCCACTGCAGCCCATACATAAAAGTTTGCTCCTTTATTACTCTGCACATGGACAATTATTTGCGCTGTTATTTGCCCCAGGCATGTACCTATGTAATTACCGTTTACAGTGTAAAGATGGATGTTATCGGTCGCTGAACGTCGGAGCAGTAGGCGTTTAATGCATTTTCCCATAGGGTCCAATGCAAAATTGACACCTCATTTTCTCCATTCTCAAGAGCTTTGAGTCTCTGCAAAACATATACATGTGTAGACACAAATAAGTGAAATAGAATGAAGGCTATTTCAGCTTTAGCTTTTATTCCGTTTGGGAGCTAAAGTCGCACAAACTTTTGTTTACAAAAATTTCGATGGCCTATAGTTCGCAAGTTATGCAATCAGTTGACATAAGATTGTGCATGCATGTAGACATGTTAATGACCTTTATATATGCCAAGTTTCAGATGGCTACCTACTCATACAAGCAAGCAGTAGCGGTTTGAAATTTTCACAATTTGGGCTACACGTTCGGGACGATTCGTGACCTTAGGTGACTTGTACAATTCGGGCTGAAACTAGTGCCAAATGAGAGGGTTGGGATAAACATTCAATTGACCATATGTGCCAAAAATTCTCGTTCTTTAGTTTTCGAGTTATAGCCCCTGGAAGTCGTAATCTGCACGACTTTGCCCTCGAATATCTCGAAAACGGAGAAAGGAGAATTTCTGGGATTTTTTCCCAAGAAATATATGGGAATTATCTGTAATTTTAGCAGAGTTTCAGAACGATTCGTGAAAGTCACCTTTTAAGAATAACTTCCACTGCAGCCAATACATAAAAGTTTGCTCCTTTATTACTCTGCACATGGACAATTATTTGCGCTGTTATTTGCCCCAGGCATGTACCTATGTAATTACCGTTTACAGTGTAAAGATGGATGTTATCGGTCGCTGAACGCCGGAGCAGTAGGCGTTTAATGCATTTTCCCATAGGGTCCAATGCAAAATTGACACCTCATTTTCTCCATTCTCAAGAGCTTTGAGTCTCTGCAAAACATATACATGTGTAGACACAAATAAGTGTAATAGAATGAAGGCTATTTCAGCTTTAGCTTTTATTCCGTTTGGGAGCTAAAGTCGCACAAACTTTTGTTTACAAAAATTTCGATGACCTCTTGTTCGCAAGTTATGCAATCAGTTGACATAAGATTGTGCATGCATGTAGACATGTTAATGACCTTTATATATGCCAAGTTTCAGATGGCTACCTACTCATACAAGCAAGCAGTAGCGGTTTGAAATTTTCACAATTTGGGCTACACGTTCGGGACGATTCGTGACCTTAGGTGACTTGCACAATTCGGGCTGAAACTAGTGCCAAATGAGAGGGTTGGGATAAACATTCAATTGACCATATGTGCCAAAAATTCTCGTTCTTTAGTTTTCGAGTTATAGCCCCTGGAAGTCGTAATCTGCACGACTTTGCCCTCGAATATCTCGAAAACGGAGAAAGGAGAATTTCTGGGATTTTTTCCCAAGAAATATATGGGAATTATCTGTAATTTTACCAGAGTTTCAGAACGATTCGTGAAAGTCACCTTTTAAGAATAACTTCCACTGCAGCCCATACATAAAAGTTTGCTCCTTTATTTCTCTGCACATGGACAATTAGTTGCGCTGTTATTTGCCCCAGGCATGTACCTATGTAATTACCGTTTACAGTGTAAAGATGGATGTTATCGGTCGCTGAACGTCGGAGCAGTAGGCGTTTAATGCATTTTCCCATAGGGTCCAATGCAAAATTGACACCTCATTTTCTCCATTCTCAAGAGCTTTGAGTCTCTGCAAAACATATACATGTGTAGACACAAATAAGTGAAATAGAATGAAGGCTATTTCAGCTTTAGCTTTTATTCCGTTTGGGAGCTAAAGTCGCACAAACTTTTGTTTACAAAAATTTCGAGGGCCTATAGTTCGCAAGTTATGCAATCAGTTGACATAAGATTGTGCATGCATGTAGACATGTTAATGACCTTTATATATGCCAAGTTTCAGATGGCTACCTACTCATACAAGCAAGCAGTAGCGGTTTGAAATTTTCACAATTTGGGCTACACGTTCGGGACGATTCGTGACCTTAGGTGACTTGCACAATTCGGGCTGAAACTAGTGCCAAATGAGAGGGTTGGGATAAACATTCAATTGACCATATGTGCCAAAAATTCTCGTTCTTTAGTTTTCGAGTTATAGCCCCTGGAAGTCGTAATCTGCACGACTTTGCCCTCGAATATCTCGAAAACGGAGAAAGGAGAATTTCTGGGATTTTTTCCCAAGAAATATATGGGAATTATCTGTAATTTTAGCAGAGTTTCAGAACGATTCGTGAAAGTCACCTTTTAAGAATAACTTCCACTGCAGCCCATACATAAAAGTTTGCTCCTTTATTACTCTGCACATGGACAATTATTTGCGCGGTTATTTGTCCCAGGCATGTACCTATGTAATTACCGTTTACAGTGTAAAGATGGATGTTATCGGTCGCTGAACGTCGGAGCAGTAGGCGTTTAATGCATTTTCCCATAGGGTCCAATGCAAAATTGACACCTCATTTTCTCCATTCTCAAGAGCTTTGAGTCTCTGCATAACATATACATGTGTAGACACAAATAAGTGAAATAGAATGAAGGCTATTTCAGCTTTAGCTTTTATTCCGTTTGGGAGCTAAAGTCGCACAAACTTTTGTTTACAAAAATTTCGATGGCCTATAGTTCGCAAGTTATGCAATCAGTTGACATAAGATTGTGCATGCATGTAGACATGTTAATGACCTTTATATATGCCAAGTTTCAGATGGCTACCTACTCATACAAGCAAGCAGTAGCGGTTTGAAATTTTCACAATTTGGGCTACACGTTCGGGACGATTCGTGACCTTAGGTGACTTGCACAATTCGGGCTGAAACTAGTGCCAAATGAGAGGGTTAGGATAAACATTCAATTGACCATATGTGCCAAAAATTCTCGTTCTTTAGTTTTCGAGTTATAGCCCCTGGAAGTCGTAATCTGCACGACTTTGCCCTCGAATATCTCGAAAACGGAGAAAGGAGAATTTCTGGGATTTTTTCCCAAGAAATATATGGGAATTATCTGTAATTTTAGCAGAGTTTCAGAACGATTCGTGAAAGTCACCTTTTAAGAATAACTTCCACTGCAGCCCATACATAAAAGTTTGCTCCTTTATTACTCTGCACATGGACAATTATTTGCGCTGTTATTTGTCCCAGGCATGTACCTATGTAATTACCGTTTACAGTGTAAAGATGGATGTTATCGGTCGCTGAACGTCGGAGCAGTAGGCGTTTAATGCATTTTCCCATAGGGTCCAATGCAAAATTGACACCTCATTTTCTCCATTCTCAAGAGCTTTGAGTCTCTGCAAAACATATACATGTGTAGACACAAATAAGTGAAATAGAATGAAGGCTATTTCAGCTTTAGCTTTTATTCCGTTTGGGAGCTAAAGTCGCACAAACTTTTGTTTACAAAAATTTCGATGGCCTATAGTTCGCAAGTTATGCAATCAGTTGACATAAGATTGTGCATGCATGTAGACATGTTAATGACCTTTATATATGCCAAGTTTCAGATGGCTACCTAGTCATACAAGCAAGCAGTAGCGGTTTGAAATTTTCACAATTTGGGCTACACGTTCGGGACGATTCGTGACCTTAGGTGACTTGCACAATTCGGGCTGAAACTAGTGCCAAATGAGAGGGTTGGGATAAACATTCAATTGACCATATGTGCCAAAAATTCTCGTTCTTTAGTTTTCGAGTTATAGCCCCTGGAAGTCGTAATCTGCACGACTTTGCCCTCGAATATCTCGAAAACGGAGAAAGGAGAATTTCTGGGATTTTTTCCCAAGAAATATATGGGAATTATCTGTAATTTTAGCAGAGTTTCAGAACGATTCGTGAAAGTCACCTTTTAAGAATAACTTCCACTGCAGCCCATACATAAAAGTTTGCTCTTTTATTACTCTGCACATGGACAATTATTTGCGCTGTTATTTGCCCCCGGCATGTACCTGTGTAATTACCGTTTACAGTGTAAAGATGGATGTTATCGGTCGCTGAACGTCGGAGCAGTAGGCGTTTAATGCATTTTCCCATAGGGTCCAATGCAAAATTGACACCTCATTTTCTCCATTCTCAAGAGCTTTGAGTCTCTGCAAAACATATACATTTGTAGACACAAATAAGAGAAATAGAATGAAGGCTATTTCAGCTTTAGCTTTCATTCCGTTTGGGAGCTAAAGTCGCACAAACTTTTGTTTACAAAAATTTCGATGGCCAATAGTTCGCAAGTTATGCAATCAGTTGATAAAAGATTGTGCATGCATGTAGACATGTTAATGACCTTTATATATGCCAAGTTTCAGATGGCTACCTGCTCATACAAGCAAGCAGTAGCGGTTTGAAATTTTCACAATTTGGGCTACACGTTCGGGACGATTCGTGACCTTAGGTGACTTGCACAATTCGGGCTGAAACTAGTGCCAAATGAGAGGGTTGGGATAAACATTCAATTGACCATATGTGCCAAAAATTCTCGTTCTTTAGTTTTCGAGTTATAGCCCCTGGAAGTCGTAATCTGCACGACTTTGCCCTCGAATATCTCGAAAACGGAGAAAGGAGAATTTCTGGGATTTTTTCCCAAGAAATATATGGGAATTATCTGTAATTTTAGCAGAGTTTCAGAACGATTCGTGAAAGTCACCTTTTAAGAATAACTTCCACTGCAGCCCATACATAAATGTTTGCTCCTTTATTACTCTGCACATGGACAATAATTTGCGCTGTTATTTGCCCCAGGCATGTACCTATGTAATTACCGTTTACAGTGTAAAGATGGATGTTATCGGTCGCTGAACGTCGGAGCAGTAGGCGTTTAATGCATTTTCCCATAGGGTCCAATGCAAAATTGACACCTCATTTTCTCCATTCTCAAGAGCTTTGAGTCTCTGCAAAACATATACATGTGTAGACACAAATAAGTGAAATAGAATGAAGGCTATTTCAGCTTTAGCTTTTATTCCGTTTACGGAGCTAAAGTCGCACAAACTTTTGTTTACAAAAATTTCGATGGCCTATAGTTCGCAAGTTATGCAATCAGTTGACATAAGATTGTGCATGGATGTAGACATGTTAATGACCTTTATGTATGCCAAGTTTCAGATGGCTACCTACTCATACAAGCAAGCAGTAGCGGTTTGAAATTTTCACAATTTGGGCTACACGTTCGGGACGATTCGTGACCTTAGGTGACTTGCACAATTCGGGTTGAAACTAGTGCCAAATGAGAGGGTTGGGATAAACATTCAATTGACCACATATGCCAAAAATTCTCGTTCTTAAGTTTTCGAGTTATAGCCCCTGGAAGTCGTAATCTGCACGACTTTGCCCTCGAATATCTCGAAAACGGAGAAAGGAGAATTTCTGGGATTTTTTCCCAAGAAATATATGGGAATTATCTGTAATTTTAGCAGAGTTTCAGAACGATTCGTGAAAGTCACCTTTTAAGAATAACTTCCACTGCAGCCCATACATAAAAGTTTGCTCCTTTATTACTCTGCACATGGACAATTATTTGCGCTGTTATTTGCCCCAGGCATGTACCTATGTAATTACCGTTTACAGTGTAAAGATGGATGTTATCGGTCGCTGAACGTCGGAGCAGTAGGCGTTTAATGCATTTTCCCATAGGGTCCAATGCAAAATTGACACCTCATTTTCTCCATTCTCAAGAGCTTTGAGTCTCTGCAAAACATATACATGTGTAGACACAAATAAGTGAAATAGAATGAAGGCTATTTCAGCTTTAGCTTTTATTCCGTTTGGGAGCTAAAGTCGCACAAACTTTTGTTTACAAAAATTTCGATGGCCTATAGTTCGCAAGTTATGCAATCAGTTGACATAAGATTGTGCGTGCATGTAGACATGTTAATGACCTTTATATATGCCAAGTTTCAGATGGCTACCTACTCATACAAGCAAGCAGTAGCGGTTTGAAATTTTCACAATTTGGGCTACACGTTCGGGACGATTCGTGACCTTAGGTGACTTGCACAATTCGGGCTGAAACTAGTGCCAAATGAGAGGGTTGGGATAAACATTCAATTGACCATATGTGCCAAAAATTCTCGTTCTTTAGTTTTCGAGTTATAGCCCCTGGAAGTCGTAATCTGCACGACTTTGCCCTCGAATATCTCGAAAACGGAGAAAGGAGAATTTCTGGGATTTTTTCCCAAGAAATATATGGGAATTATCTGTAATTTTAGCAGAGTTTCAGAACGATTCGTGAAAGTCACCTTTTAAGAATAACTTCCACTGCAGCCCATACATAAAAGTTTGCTCCTTTATTACTCTGCACATGGACAATTATTTGCGCTGTTATTTGCCCCAGGCATGTACCTATGTAATTACCGTTTACAGTGTAAAGATGGATGTTATCGGTCGCTGAACGTCGGAGCAGTAGGCGTTTAATGCATTTTCCCATAGGGTCCAATGCAAAATTGACACCTCATTTTCTCCATTCTCAAGAGCTTTGAGTCTCTGCAAAACATATACATGTGTAGACACAAATAAGTGAAATAGAATGAAGGCTATTTCAGCTTTAGCTTTTATTCCGTTTGGGAGCTAAAGTCGCACAAACTTTTATTTACAAAAATTTCGATGGCCTATAGTTCGCAAGTTATGCAATCAGTTGACATAAGATTGTGCATGCATGTAGACATGTTAATGACCTTTATATATGCCAAGTTTCAGATGGCTACCTAGTCATACAAGCAAGCAGTAGCGGTTTGAAATTTTCACAATTTGGGCTACACGTTCGGGACGATTCGTGACCTTAGGTGACTTGCACAATTCGGGCTGAAACTAGTGCCAAATGAGAGGGTTGGGATAAACATTCAATTGACCATATGTGCCAAAAATTCTCGTTCTTTAGTTTTCGAGTTAAAGCCCCTGGAAGTCGTAATCTGCACGACTTTGCCCTCGAATATCTCGAAAACGGAGAAAGGAGAATTTCTGGGATTTTTTCCCAAGAAATATATGGGAATTATCTGTAATTTTAGCAGAGTTTCAGAACGATTCGTGAAAATCACCTTTTAAGAATAACTTCCACTGCAGCCCATACATAAAAGTTTGCTCCTTTATTACTCTGCACATGGACAATTATTTGCGCTGTTATTTGCCCCAGGCATGTACCTATGTAATTACCGTTTATAGTGTAAAGATGGATGTTATCGGTCGCTGAACGTCGGAGCAGTAGGCGTTTAATGCATTTTCCCATAGGGTCCAATGCAAAATTGACACCTCATTTTCTCCATTCTCAAGAGCTTTGAGTCTCTGCAAAACATATACATGTGTAGACACAAATAAGTGAAATAGAATGAAGGCTATTTCAGCTTTAGCTTTTATTCCGTTTGGGAGCTAAAGTCGCACAAACTTTTGTTTACAAAAATTTCGATGGCCTATAGTTCGCAAGTTATGCAATCAGTTGACATAAGATTGTGCATGCATGTAGACATGTTAATGACCTTTATATATGCCAAGTTTCAGATGGCTACCTACTCATACAAGCAAGCAGTAGCGGTTTGAAATTTTCACAATTTGGGCTACACGTTCGGGACGATTCGTGACCTTAGGTGACTTGCACAATTCGGGCTGAAACTAGTGCCAAATGAGAGGGTTGGGATAAACATTCAATTGACCATATGTGCCAAAAATTCTCGTTCTTTAGTTTTCGAGTTATAGCCCCTGGAAGTCGTAATCTGCACGACTTTGCCCTCGAATATCTCGAAAACGGAGAAAGGAGAATTTCTGGGATTTTTTCCCAAGAAATATATGGGAATTATCTGTAATTTTAGCAGAGTTTCAGAACGATTCGTGAAAGTCACCTTTTAAGAATAACTTCCACTGCAGCCCATACATAAAAGTTTGCTCCTTTATTACTCTGCACATGGACAATTATTTGCGCTGTTATTTGCCCCAGGCATGTACCTATGTAATTACCGTTTATAGTGTAAAGATGGATGTTATCGGTCGCTGAACGTCGGAGAAGTAGGCGTTGAATGCATTTTCCCATAGGGTCCAATGCAAAATTGACACCTCATTTTCTCCATTCTCAAGAGATTTGAGTCTCTGCAAAACATATACATGTGTAGACACAAATAAGTGAAATAGAATGAAGGCTATTTCAGCTTTAGCTTTTATTCCGTTTGGGAGCTAAAGTCGCACAAACTTTTGTTTACAAAAATTTCGATGGCCTATAGTTCGCAAGTTATGCAATCAGTTGACATAAGATTGTGCATGCATGTAGACATGTTAATGACCTTTATATATGCCAAGTTTCAGATGGCTACCTACTCATACAAGCAAGCAGTAGCTGTTTGAAATTTTCACAATTTGGGCTACACGTTCGGGACGATTCGTGACCATAGGTGACTTGCACAATTCGGGCTGAAACTAGTGCCAAATGAGAGGGTTGGGATAAACATTCAATTGACCATATGTGCCAAAAATTCTCGTTCTTTAGTTTTCGAGTTATAGCCCCTGGAAGTCGTAATCTGCACGACTTTGCCCTCGAATATCTCGAAAACGGAGAAAGGAGAATTTCTGGGATTTTTTCCCAAGAAATATATGGGAATTATCTGTAATTTTAGCAGAGTTTCAGAACGATTCGTGAAAGTCACCTTTTAAGAATAACTTCCACTGCAGCCCATACATAAAAGTTTGCTCCTTTATTACTCTGCACATGGACAATTATTTGCGCTGTTATTTGCCCCAGGCATGTACCTATGTAATTAACGTTTACAGTGTAAAGATGGATGTTATCGGTCGCTGAACGTCGGAGCAGTAGGCGTTTAATGCATTTTCCCATAGGGTCCAATGCAAAATTGACACCTCATTTTCTCCATTCTCAAGAGCTTTGAGTCTCTGCAAAACATATACATGTGTAGACACAAATAAGTAAAATAGAATGAAGGCTATTTCAGCTTTAGCTTTTATTCCGTTTGGGAGCTAAAGTCGCACAAACTTTTGTTTACAAAAATTTCGATGGCCTATAGTTCGCAAGTTATGCAATCAGTTGACATAAGATTGTGCATGCATGTAGACATGTTAATGACCTTTATATATGCCAAGTTTCAGATGGCTACCTACTCATACAAGCAAGCAGTAGCGGTTTGAAATTTTCACAATTTGGGCTACACGTTCGGGACGATTCGTGACCTTAGGTGACTTGCACAATTCGGGCTGAAACTAGTGCCAAATGAGAGGGTTGGGATAAACATTTAATTGACCATATGTGCCAAAAATTCTCGTTCTTTTGTTTTCGAGTTATAGCCCCTGGAAGTCGTAATCTGCACGACTTTGCCCTCGAATATCTCGAAAACGGAGAAAGGAGAATTTCTGGGATTTTTTCCCAAGAAATATATGGGAATTATCTGTAATTTTAGCAGAGTTTCAGAACGATTCGTGAAAGTCACCTTTAAGAATAACTTCCACTGCAGCCCATACATAAAAGTTTGCTCCTTTATTACTCTGCACATGGACAATTATTTGCGCTGTTATTTGCCCCAGGCATGTACCTATGTAATTACCGTTTACAGTGTAAAGATGGATGTTATCGGTCGCTGAACGTCGGAGCAGTAGGCGTTTAATGCATTTTCCCATAGGGTCCAATGCAAAATTGACACCTCATTTTCTCCATTCTCAAGAGCTTTGAGTCTCTGCAAAACATATACATGTGTAGACACAAATAAGTGAAATAGAATGAAGGCTATTTCAGCTTTAGCTTTTATTCCGTTTGGGAGCTAAAGTCGCACAAACTTTTGTTTACAAAAATTTCGAGGGCCTATAGTTCGCAAGTTATGCAATCAGTTGACATAAGATTGTGCATGCATGTAGACATGTTAATGACCTTTATATATGCCAAGTTTCAGATGGCTACCTACTCATACAAGCAAGCAGTAGCGGTTTGAAATTTTCACAATTTGGGCTACACGTTCGGGACGATTCGTGACCTTAGGTGACTTGCACAATTCGGGCTGAAACTAGTGCCAAATGAGAGGGTTGGGATAAACATTCAATTGACCATATGTGCCAAAAATTCTCGTTCTTTAGTTTTCGAGTTATAGCCCCTGGAAGTCGTAATCTGCACGACTTTGCCCTCGAATATCTCGAAAACGGAGAAAGGAGAATTTCTGGGATTTTTTCCCAAGAAATATATGGGAATTATCTGTAATTTTAGCAGAGTTTCAGAACGATTCGTGAAAGTCACCTTTTAAGAATAACTTCCACTGCAGCCCATACATAAAAGTTTGCTCCTTTATTACTCTGCACATGGACAATTATTTGCGCTGTTATTTGCCCCAGGCATGTACCTATGTAATTACCGTTTACAGTGTAAAGATGGATGTTATCGGTCGCTGAACGTCGGAGCAGTAGGCGTTTAATGCATTTTCCCATAGGGTCCAATGCAAAATTGACACCTCATTTTCTCCATTCTCAAGAGCTTTGAGTCTCTGCAAAACATATACATGTGTAGACACAAATAAGTGAAATAGAATGAAGGCTATTTCAGCTTTAGCTTTTATTCCGTTTGGGAGCTAAAGTCGCACAAACTTTTATTTACAAAAATTTCGATGGCCTATAGTTCGCAAGTTATGCAATCAGTTGACATAAGATTGTGCATGCATGTAGACATGTTAATGACCTTTATATATGCCAAGTTTCAGATGGCTACCTAGTCATACAAGCAAGCAGTAGCGGTTTGAAATTTTCACAATTTGGGCTACACGTTCGGGACGATTCGTGACCTTAGGTGACTTGCACAATTCGGGCTGAAACTAGTGCCAAATGAGAGGGTTGGGATAAACATTCAATTGACCATATGTGCCAAAAATTCTCGTTCTTTAGTTTTCGAGTTAAAGCCCCTGGAAGTCGTAATCTGCACGACTTTGCCCTCGAATATCTCGAAAACGGAGAAAGGAGAATTTCTGGGATTTTTTCCCAAGAAATATATGGGAATTATCTGTAATTTTAGCAGAGTTTCAGAACGATTCGTGAAAATCACCTTTTAAGAATAACTTCCACTGCAGCCCATACATAAAAGTTTGCTCCTTTATTACTCTGCACATGGACAATTATTTGCGCTGTTATTTGCCCCAGGCATGTACCTATGTAATTACCGTTTATAGTGTAAAGATGGATGTTATCGGTCGCTGAACGTCGGAGCAGTAGGCGTTTAATGCATTTTCCCATAGGGTCCAATGCAAAATTGACACCTCATTTTCTCCATTCTCAAGAGCTTTGAGTCTCTGCAAAACATATACATGTGTAGACACAAATAAGTGAAATAGAATGAAGGCTATTTCAGCTTTAGCTTTTATTCCGTTTGGGAGCTAAAGTCGCACAAACTTTTGTTTACAAAAATTTCGATGGCCTATAGTTCGCAAGTTATGCAATCAGTTGACATAAGATTGTGCATGCATGTAGACATGTTAATGACCTTTATATATGACAAGCTTCAGATGGCTACCTACTCATACAAGCAAGCAGTAGCGGTTTGAAATTTTCACAATTTGGGCTACACGTTCGGGACGATTCGTGACCTTAGGTGACTTGCACAATTCGGGCTGAAACTAGTGCCAAATGAGAGGGTTGGGATAAACATTCAATTGACCATATGTGCCAAAAATTCTCGTTCTTTAGTTTTCGAGTTATAGCCCCTGGAAGTCGTAATCTGCACGACTTTGCCCTCGAATATCTCGAAAACGGAGAAAGGAGAATTTCTGGGATTTTTTCCCAAGAAATATATGGGAATTATCTGTAATTTTAGCAGAGTTTCAGAACGATTCGTGAAAGTCACCTTTTAAGAATAACTTCCACTGCAGCCCATACATAAAAGTTTGCTCCTTTATTACTCTGCACATGGACAATTATTTGCGCTGTTATTTGCCCCAGGCATGTACCTATGTAATTACCGTTTATAGTGTAAAGATGGATGTTATCGGTCGCTGAACGTCGGAGAAGTAGGCGTTGAATGCATTTTCCCATAGGGTCCAATGCAAAATTGACACCTCATTTTCTCCATTCTCAAGAGATTTGAGTCTCTGCAAAACATATACATGTGTAGACACAAATAAGTGAAATAGAATGAAGGCTATTTCAGCTTTAGCTTTTATTCCGTTTGGGAGCTAAAGTCGCACAAACTTTTGTTTACAAAAATTTCGATGGCCTATAGTTCGCAAGTTATGCAACAGTTGACATAAGATTGTGCATGCATGTAGACATGTTAATGACCTTTATATATGCCAAGTTTCAGATGGCTACCTACTCATACAAGCAAGCAGTAGCGGTTTGAAATTTTCACAATTTGGGCTACACGTTCGGGACGATTCGTGACCATAGGTGACTTGCACAATTCGGGCTGAAACTAGTGCCAAATGAGAGGGTTGGGATAAACATTCAATTGACCATATGTGCCAAAAATTCTCGTTCTTTAGTTTTCGAGTTATAGCCCCTGGAAGTCGTAATCTGCACGACTTTGCCCTCGAATATCTCGAAAACGGAGAAAGGAGAATTTCTGGGATTTTTTCCCAAGAAATATATGGGAATTATCTGTAATTTTAGCAGAGTTTCAGAACGATTCGTGAAAGTCACCTTTTAAGAATAACTTCCACTGCAGCCCATACATAAAAGTTTGCTCCTTTATTACTCTGCACATGGACAATTATTTGCGCTGTTATTTGCCCCAGGCATGTACCTATGTAATTAACGTTTACAGTGTAAAGATGGATGTTATCGGTCGCTGAACGTCGGAGCAGTAGGCGTTTAATGCATTTTCCCATAGGGTCCAATGCAAAATTGACACCTCATTTTCTCCATTCTCAAGAGCTTTGAGTCTCTGCAAAACATATACATGTGTAGACACAAATAAGTAAAATAGAATGAAGGCTATTTCAGCTTTAGCTTTTATTCCGTTTGGGAGCTAAAGTCGCACAAACTTTTGTTTACAAAAATTTCGATGGCCTATAGTTCGCAAGTTATGCAATCAGTTGACATAAGATTGTGCATGCATGTAGACATGTTAATGACCTTTATATATGCCAAGTTTCAGATGGCTACCTACTCATACAAGCAAGCAGTAGCGGTTTGAAATTTTCACAATTTGGGCTACACGTTCGGGACGATTCGTGACCTTAGGTGACTTGCACAATTCGGGCTGAAACTAGTGCCAAATGAGAGGGTTGGGATAAACATTTAATTGACCATATGTGCCAAAAATTCTCGTTCTTTTGTTTTCGAGTTATAGCCCCTGGAAGTCGTAATCTGCACGACTTTGCCCTCGAATATCTCGAAAACGGAGAAAGGAGAATTTCTGGGATTTTTTCCCAAGAAATATATGGGAATTATCTGTAATTTTAGCAGAGTTTCAGAACGATTCGTGAAAGTCACCTTTAAGAATAACTTCCACTGCAGCCCATACATAAAAGTTTGCTCCTTTATTACTCTGCACATGGACAATTATTTGCGCTGTTATTTGCCCCAGGCATGTACCTATGTAATTACCGTTTACAGTGTAAAGATGGATGTTATCGGTCTCTGAACGTCGGAGCAGTAGGCGTTTAATGCATTTTCCCATAGGGTCCAATGCAAAATTGACACCTCATTTTCTCCATTCTCAAGAGCTTTGATTCTCTGCAAAACATATACATGTGTAACCACAAATAAGTGAAATAGAATGAAGGCTATTTCAGCTTTAGCTTTTATTCCGTTTGGGAGCTAAAGTCGCACAAACTTTTGTTTACAAAAATTTCGATGGCCTATAGTTCGCAAGTTATGCAATCAGTTGACATAAGATTGTGCATGCATGTAGACATGTTAATGACCTTTATATATACCAAGTTTCAGATGGCTACCTACTCATACAAGCAAGCAGTAGCGGTTTGAAATTTTCACAATTTGGGCTACACGTTCGGGACGATTCGTGACCTTAGGTGACTTGCACAATTCGGGCTGAAACTAGTGCCAAATGAGAGGGCTGGGAGAAACATTCAATTGACCATATGTGCCAAAAATTCTCGTTCTTTAGTTTTCGAGTTATAGCCCCTGGAAGTCATAATCTGCACGACTTTGCCCTCGAATATCTCAAAAACGGAGAAAGGAGAATTTCTGGGATTTTTTCCCAGGAAATATATGGGAATTATCTGTAATTTTAGCAGAGTTTCAGAACGATTCGTGAAAGTCACCTTTTAGGAATAACTTCCACTGCAGCCCATACATACAAGTTTGCTCCTTTATTACTCTGCACATGGACAGTTATTTGCGCTGTTATTTGCCCCAGGCATGTACCTATGTAATTAACGTTTACAGTGTAAAGATGGATGTTATCGGTCTCTGAACGTCGGAGCAGTAGGCGTTTAATGCATTTTCCCATAGGGTCCAATGCAAAATTGACACCTCATTTTCTCCATTCTCAAGAGCTTTGATTCTCTGCAAAACATATACATGTGTAGACACAAATAAGTGAAATAGAATGAAGGCTATTTCAGCTTTAGCTTTTATTCCGTTTGGGAGCTAATGTCGCACAAACTTTTGTTTACAAAAATTTCGATGGCCTATAGTTCGCAAGTTATGCAATCAGTTGACATAAGATTGTGCATGTATGTAGACATGTTAATGACCTTTATATATGCCAAGTTTCAGATGGCTACCTACTCATACAAGCAAGCAGTAGCGGTTTGAAATTTTCACAATTTGGGCTACACGTTCGGGACGATTCGTGACCTTAGGTGACTTGCACAATTCGGGCTGAAACTAGTGCCAAATGAGAGGGCTGGGATAAACATTCAATTGACCATATGTGCCAAAAATTCTCGTTCTTTAGTTTTCGAGTTATAGCCCCTGGAAGTCGTAATCTGCACGACTTTGCCCTCGAATATCTCGAAAACGGAGAAAGGAGAATTTCTGGGATTTTTTCCCAAGAAATATATGGGAATTATCTGTAATTTTAGCAGAGTTTCAGAACGATTCGTGAAAGTCACCTTTTAAGAATAACTTCCACTGCAGCCCATACATAAAAGTTTGCTCCTTTATTACTCTGCACATGGACAATTATTTGCGCTGTTATTTGCCCCAGGCATGTACCTATGTAATTAACGTTTACAGTGTAAAGATGGATGTTATCGGTCGCTGAACGTCGGAGCAGTAGGCGTTTAATGCATTTTCCCATAGGGTCCAATGCAAAATTGACACCTCATTTTCTCCATTCTCAAGAGCTTTGAGTCTCTGCAAAACATATACATGTGTAGACACAAATAAGTGAAATAGAATGAAGGCTATTTCAGCTTTAGCTTTTATTCCGTTTGGGAGCTAAAGTCGCACAAACTTTTGTTTACAAAAATTTCGATGGCCTATAGTTCGCAAGTTATGCAATCAGTTGACATAAGATTGTGCATGCATGTAGACATGTTAATGACCTTTATATATGCCAAGTTTCAGATGGCTACCTACTCATACAAGCAAGCAGTAGCGGTTTGAAATTTTCACAATTTGGGCTACAGGTTCGGGACGATTCGTGACCTTAGGTGACTTGCACAATTCGGGCTGAAACTAGTGCCAAATGAGAGGGTTGGGATAAACATTCAATTGACCATATGTGCCAAAAATTCTCGTTCTTTAGTTTTCGAGTTATAGCCCCTGGAAGTCGTAATCTGCACGACTTTGCCCTCGAATATCTCGAAAACGGAGAAAGGAGAATTTCTGGGATTTTTTCCCAAGAAATATATGGGAATTATCTGTAATTTTAGCAGAGTTTCAGAACGATTCGTGAAAGTCACCTTTTAAGAATAACTTCCACTGCAGCCCATACATAAAAGTTTGCTCCTGTATTACTCTGCACATGGACAATTATTTGCGCTGTTATTTGCCCCAGGCATGTACCTGTGTAATTAACGTTTACAGTGTAAAGATGGATGTTATCGGTCGCTGAACGTCGGAGCAGTAGGCGTTTAATGCATTTTCCCATAGGGTCCAATGCAAAATTGACACCTCATTTTCTCCATTCTCAAGAGCTTTGAGTCTCTGCAAAACATATACATGTGTAGACACAAATAAGTGAAATAGAATGAAGGCTATTTCAGCTTTAGCTTTTATTCCGTTTGGGAGCTAAAGTCGCACAAACTTTTGTTTACAAAAATTTCGATGGCCTATAGTTCGCAAGTTATGCAATCAGTTGACATAAGATTGTGCATGCATGTAGACATGTTAATGACCTTTATATATGCCAAGTTTCAGATGGCTACCTACTCATACAAGCAAGCAGTAGCTGTTTGAAATTTTCACAATTTGGGCTACACGTTCGGGACGATTCGTGACCTTAGGTGACTTGCACAATTCGGGCTGAAACTAGTGCCAAATGAGAGGGTTGGGATAAACATTCAATTGACCATATGTGCCAAAAATTCTCGTTCTTTAGTTTTCGAGTTATAGCCCCTGGAAGTCGTAATCTGCACGACTTTGCCCTCGAATATCTCGAAAACGGAGAAAGGAGAATTTCTGGGATTTTTTCCCAAGAAATATATGGGAATTATCTGTAATTTTAGCAGAGTTTCAGAACGATTCGTGAAAGTCACCTTTTAAGAATAACTTCCACTGCAGCCCATACATAAAAGTTTGCTCCTTTATTACTCTGCACATGGACAATTGTTTGCGCTGTTATTTGTCCCAGGCATGTACCTATGTAATTACCGTTTACAGTGTAAAGATGGATGTTATCGGTCGCTGAACGTCGGAGCAGTAGGCGTTTAATGCATTTTCCCGTAGGGTCCAATGCAAAATTGACACCTCATTTTCTCCATTCTCAAGAGCTTTGAGTCTCTGCAAAACATATACATGTGTAGACATAAATAAGTGAAATAGAATGAAGGCTATTTCAGCTTTAGCTTTTATTCCGTTTGGGAGCTAAAGTCGCACAAACTTTTGTTTACAAAAATTTCGATGGCCTATAGTTCGCAAGTTATGCAATCGATTGACATAAGATTGTGCATGCATGTAGACATGTTAATGACCTTTATATATACCAAGTTTCAGATGGCTACCTACTCATACAAGCAAGCAGTAGCGGTTTGAAATTTTCACAATTTGGGCTACACGTTCGGGACGATTCGTGACCTAAGGTGACTTGCACAATTCGGGCTGAAACTAGTGCCAAATGAGAGGCCTGGTATAAACATTCAATTGACCATATGTGCCAAAAATTCTCGTTCTTTAGTTTTCGAGTTATAGCCCCTGGAAGTCGTAATCTGCACGACTTTGCCCTCGAATATCTCGAAAACGGAGAAAGGAGAATTTCTGGGATTTTTTCCCAAGAAATATATGGGAATTATCTGTAATTTTAGCAGAGTTTCAGAACGATTCGTGAAAGTCACCTTTTAAAAATAACTTCCACTGCAGCCCATACATAAAAGTTTGCTCCTTTATTACTCTGCACATGGACAATTATTTGCGCTGTTATTTGCCCCAGGCATGTACCTATGTAATTAACGTTTACAGTGTAAAGATGGATGTTATCGGTCGCTGAACGTCGGAGCAGTAGGCGTTTAATGCATTTTCCCATAGGGTCCAATGCAAAATTGACACCTCATTTTCTCCATTCTCAAGAGCTTTGATTCTCTGCAAAACATATACATGTGTAGACACAAATAAGTGAAATAGAATGAAGGCTATTTCAGCTTTAGCTTTTATTCCGTTTGGGAGCTAATGTCGCACAAACTTTTGTTTACAAAAATTTCGATGGCCTTTAGTTCGCAAGTTATGCAATCAGTTGACATAAGATTGTGCATGCATGTAGACATGTTAATGACCTTTATATATGCCAAGTTTCAGATGGCTACCTACTCATACAAGCAAGCAGTAGCGGTTTGAAATTTTCACAATTTGGGCTACACGTTCGGGACGATTCGTGACCTTAGGTGACTTGCACAATTCGGGCTGAAACTAGTGCCAAATGAGAGGGTTGGGATAAACATTCAATTGACCATATGTGCCAAAAATTCTCGTTCTTTAGTTTTCGAGTTATAGCCCCTGGAAGTCGTAATCTGCACGACTTTGCCCTCGAATATCTCGAAAACGGAGAAAGGAGAATTTCTGGGATTTTTTCTCAAGAAATATATGGGAATTATCTGTAATTTTAGCAGAGTTTCAGAACGATTCGTGAAAGTCACCTTTTAAGAATAACTTCCACTGCAGCCCATACATAAAAGTTTGCTCCTTTATTACTCTGCACATGGACAATTATTTGCGCTGTTATTTGCCCCAGGCATGTACCTATGTAATTAACGTTTACAGTGTAAAGATGGATGTTATCGGTCGCTGAACGTCGGAGCAGTAGGCGTTTAATGCATTTTCCCATAGGGTCCAATGCAAAATTGACACCTCATTTTCTCCATTCTCAAGAGCATTGAGACTCTGCAAAACATATACATGTGTAGACACAAATAAGTGAAATAGAATGAAGGCTATTTCAGCTTTAGCTTTTATTCCGTTTGGGAGCTAATGTCGCACAAACTTTTGTTTACAAAAATTTCGATGGCCTATAGTTCGCAAGTTATGCAATCAGTTGACATAAGATTGTGCATGCATGTAGACATGTTAATGACCTTTATATATGCCAAGTTTCAGATGGCTACCTACTCATACAAGCAAGCAGTAGCGGTTTGAAATTTTCACAATTTGGGCTACACGTTCGGGACGATTCGTGACCTTAGGTGACTTGCACAATTCGGGCTGAAACTAGTGCCAAATGAGAGGGTTGGGATAAACATTCAATTGACCATATGTGCCAAAAATTCTCGTTCTTTAGTTTTCGAGTTATAGCCCCTGGAAGTCGTAATCTGCACGACTTTGCCCTCGAATATCTCGAAAACGGAGAAAGGAGAATTTCTGGGATTTTTTCCCAAGAAATATATGGGAATTATCTGTAATTTTAGCAGAGTTTCAGAACGATTCGTGAAAGTCACCTTTTAAGAATAACTTCCACTGCAGCCCATACATAAAAGTTTGCTCCTTTATTACTCTGCACATGGACAATTATTTGCGCTGTTATTTGCCCCAGGCATGTACCTATGTAATTACCGTTTACAGTGTAAAGATGGATGTTATCGGTCGCTGAACGTCGGAGCAGTAGGCGTTTAATGCATTTTCCCATAGGGTCCAATGCAAAATTGACACCTCATTTTCTCCATTCTCAAGAGCTTTGAGTCTCTGCAAAACATATACATGTGTAGACACAAATAAGTGAAATAGAATGAAGGCTATTTCAGCTTTAGCTTTTATTCCGTTTGGGAGCTAAAGTCGCACAAACTTTTATTTACAAAAATTTCGATGGCCTATAGTTCGCAAGTTATGCAATCAGTTGACATAAGATTGTGCATGCATGTAGACATGTTAATGACCTTTATATATGCCAAGTTTCAGATGGCTACCTAGTCATACAAGCAAGCAGTAGCGGTTTGAAATTTTCACAATTTGGGCTACACGTTCGGGACGATTCGTGACCTTAGGTGACTTGCACAATTCGGGCTGAAACTAGTGCCAAATGAGAGGGTTGGGATAAACATTCAATTGACCATATGTGCCAAAAATTCTCGTTCTTTAGTTTTCGAGTTAAAGCCCCTGGAAGTCGTAATCTGCACGACTTTGCCCTCGAATATCTCGAAAACGGAGAAAGGAGAATTTCTGGGATTTTTTCCCAAGAAATATTATGGGAATTATCTGTAATTTTAGCAGAGTTTCAGAACGATTCGTGAAAATCACCTTTTAAGAATAACTTCCACTGCAGCCCATACATAAAAGTTTGCTCCTTTATTACTCTGCACATGGACAATTATTTGCGCTGTTATTTGCCCCAGGCATGTACCTATGTAATTACCGTTTATAGTGTAAAGATGGATGTTATCGGTCGCTGAACGTCGGAGCAGTAGGCGTTTAATGCATTTTCCCATAGGGTCCAATGCAAAATTGACACCTCATTTTCTCCATTCTCAAGAGCTTTGAGTCTCTGCAAAACATATACATGTGTAGACACAAATAAGTGAAATAGAATGAAGGCTATTTCAGCTTTAGCTTTTATTCCGTTTGGGAGCTAAAGTCGCACAAACTTTTGTTTACAAAAATTTCGATGGCCTATAGTTCGCAAGTTATGCAATCAGTTGACATAAGATTGTGCATGCATGTAGACATGTTAATGACCTTTATATATGACAAGCTTCAGATGGCTACCTACTCATACAAGCAAGCAGTAGCGGTTTGAAATTTTCACAATTTGGGCTACACGTTCGGGACGATTCGTGACCTTAGGTGACTTGCACAATTCGGGCTGAAACTAGTGCCAAATGAGAGGGTTGGGATAAACATTCAATTGACCATATGTGCCAAAAATTCTCGTTCTTTAGTTTTCGAGTTATAGCCCCTGGAAGTCGTAATCTGCACGACTTTGCCCTCGAATATCTCGAAAACGGAGAAAGGAGAATTTCTGGGATTTTTTCCCAAGAAATATATGGGAATTATCTGTAATTTTAGCAGAGTTTCAGAACGATTCGTGAAAGTCACCTTTTAAGAATAACTTCCACTGCAGCCCATACATAAAAGTTTGCTCCTTTATTACTCTGCACATGGACAATTATTTGCGCTGTTATTTGCCCCAGGCATGTACCTATGTAATTACCGTTTATAGTGTAAAGATGGATGTTATCGGTCGCTGAACGTCGGAGAAGTAGGCGTTGAATGCATTTTCCCATAGGGTCCAATGCAAAATTGACACCTCATTTTCTCCATTCTCAAGAGATTTGAGTCTCTGCAAAACATATACATGTGTAGACACAAATAAGTGAAATAGAATGAAGGCTATTTCAGCTTTAGCTTTTATTCCGTTTGGGAGCTAAAGTCGCACAAACTTTTGTTTACAAAAATTTCGATGGCCTATAGTTCGCAAGTTATGCAACAGTTGACATAAGATTGTGCATGCATGTAGACATGTTAATGACCTTTATATATGCCAAGTTTCAGATGGCTACCTACTCATACAAGCAAGCAGTAGCTGTTTGAAATTTTCACAATTTGGGCTACACGTTCGGGACGATTCGTGACCATAGGTGACTTGCACAATTCGGGCTGAAACTAGTGCCAAATGAGAGGGTTGGGATAAACATTCAATTGACCATATGTGCCAAAAATTCTCGTTCTTTAGTTTTCGAGTTATAGCCCCTGGAAGTCGTAATCTGCACGACTTTGCCCTCGAATATCTCGAAAACGGAGAAAGGAGAATTTCTGGGATTTTTTCCCAAGAAATATATGGGAATTATCTGTAATTTTAGCAGAGTTTCAGAACGATTCGTGAAAGTCACCTTTTAAGAATAACTTCCACTGCAGCCCATACATAAAAGTTTGCTCCTTTATTACTCTGCACATGGACAATTATTTGCGCTGTTATTTGCCCCAGGCATGTACCTATGTAATTAACGTTTACAGTGTAAAGATGGATGTTATCGGTCGCTGAACGTCGGAGCAGTAGGCGTTTAATGCATTTTCCCATAGGGTCCAATGCAAAATTGACACCTCATTTTCTCCATTCTCAAGAGCTTTGAGTCTCTGCAAAACATATACATGTGTAGACACAAATAAGTAAAATAGAATGAAGGCTATTTCAGCTTTAGCTTTTATTCCGTTTGGGAGCTAAAGTCGCACAAACTTTTGTTTACAAAAATTTCGATGGCCTATAGTTCGCAAGTTATGCAATCAGTTGACATAAGATTGTGCATGCATGTAGACATGTTAATGACCTTTATATATGCCAAGCTTCAGATGGCTACCTACTCATACAAGCAAGCAGTAGCGGTTTGAAATTTTCACAATTTGGGCTACACGTTCGGGACGATTCGTGACCTTAGGTGACTTGCACAATTCGGGCTGAAACTAGTGCCAAATGAGAGGGTTGGGATAAACATTTAATTGACCATATGTGCCAAAAATTCTCGTTCTTTTGTTTTCGAGTTATAGCCCCTGGAAGTCGTAATCTGCACGACTTTGCCCTCGAATATCTCGAAAACGGAGAAAGGAGAATTTCTGGGATTTTTTCCCAAGAAATATATGGGAATTATCTGTAATTTTAGCAGAGTTTCAGAACGATTCGTGAAAGTCACCTTTAAGAATAACTTCCACTGCAGCCCATACATAAAAGTTTGCTCCTTTATTACTCTGCACATGGACAATTATTTGCGCTGTTATTTGCCCCAGGCATGTACCTATGTAATTACCGTTTACAGTGTAAAGATGGATGTTATCGGTCTCTGAACGTCGGAGCAGTAGGCGTTTAATGCATTTTCCCATAGGGTCCAATGCAAAATTGACACCTCATTTTCTCCATTCTCAAGAGCTTTGATTCTCTGCAAAACATATACATGTGTAACCACAAATAAGTGAAATAGAATGAAGGCTATTTCAGCTTTAGCTTTTATTCCGTTTGGGAGCTAAAGTCGCACAAACTTTTGTTTACAAAAATTTCGATGGCCTATAGTTCGCAAGTTATGCAATCAGTTGACATAAGATTGTGCATGCATGTAGACATGTTAATGACCTTTATATATACCAAGTTTCAGATGGCTACCTACTCATACAAGCAAGCAGTAGCGGTTTGAAATTTTCACAATTTGGGCTACACGTTCGGGACGATTCGTGACCTTAGGTGACTTGCACAATTCGGGCTGAAACTAGTGCCAAATGAGAGGGCTGGGAGAAACATTCAATTGACCATATGTGCCAAAAATTCTCGTTCTTTAGTTTTCGAGTTATAGCCCCTGGAAGTCATAATCTGCACGACTTTGCCCTCGAATATCTCAAAAACGGAGAAAGGAGAATTTCTGGGATTTTTTCCCAGGAAATATATGGGAATTATCTGTAATTTTAGCAGAGTTTCAGAACGATTCGTGAAAGTCACCTTTTAGGAATAACTTCCACTGCAGCCCATACATACAAGTTTGCTCCTTTATTACTCTGCACATGGACAGTTATTTGCGCTGTTATTTGCCCCAGGCATGTACCTATGTAATTAACGTTTACAGTGTAAAGATGGATGTTATCGGTCGCTGAACGTCGGAGCAGTAGGCGTTTAATGCATTTTCCCATAGGGTCCAATGCAAAATTGACACCTCATTTTCTCCATTCTCAAGAGCTTTGATTCTCTGCAAAACATATACATGTGTAGACACTAATAAGTGAAATAGAATGAAGGCTATTTCAGCTTTAGCTTTTATTCCGTTTGGGAGCTTATGTCGCACAAACTTTTGTTTACAAAAATTTCGATGGCCTATAGTTCGCAAGTTATGCAATCAGTTGACATAAGATTGTGCATGTATGTAGACATGTTTATGACCTTTATATATGCCAAGTTTCAGATGGCTACCTACTCATACAAGCAAGCAGTAGCGGTTTGAAATTTTCACAATTTGGGCTACACGTTCGGGACGATTCGTGACCTTAGGTGACTTGCACAATTCGGGCTGAAACTAGTGCCAAATGAGAGGGCTGGGATAAACATTCAATTGACCATATGTGCCAAAAATTCTCGTTCTTTAGTTTTCGAGTTATAGCCCCTGGAAGTCGTAATCTGCACGACTTTGCCCTCGAATATCTCGAAAACGGAGAAAGGAGAATTTCTGGGATTTTTTCCCAAGAAATATATGGGAATTATCTGTAATTTTAGCAGAGTTTCAGAACGATTCGTGAAAGTCACCTTTTAAGAATAACTTCCACTGCAGCCCATACATAAAAGTTTGCTCCTTTATTACTCCGCACATGGACAATTATTTGCGCTGTTATTTGCCCCAGGCATGTACCTATGTAATTAACGTTTACAGTGTAAAGATGGATGTTATCGGTCGCTGAACGTCGGAGCAGTAGGCGTTTAATGCATTTTCCCATAGGGTCCAATGCAAAATTGACACCTCATTTTCTCCATTCTCAAGAGCTTTGAGTCTCTGCAAAACATATACATGTGTAGACACAAATAAGTGAAATAGAATGAAGGCTATTTCAGCTTTAGCTTTTATTCCGTTTGGGAGCTAAAGTCGCACAAACTTTTGTTTACAAAAATTTCGATGGCCTATAGTTCGCAAGTTATGCAATCAGTTGACATAAGATTGTGCATGCATGTAGACATGTTAATGACCTTTATATATGCCAAGTTTCAGATGGCTACCTACTCATACAAGCAAGCAGTAGCGGTTTGAAATTTTCACAATTTGGGCTACACGTTCGGGACGATTCGTGACCTTAGGTGACTTGCACAATTCGGGCTGAAACTAGTGCCAAATGAGAGGGTTGGGATAAACATTCAATTGACCATATGTGCCAAAAATTCTCGTTCTTTAGTTTTCGAGTTATAGCCCCTGGAAGTCGTAATCTGCACGACTTTGCCCTCGAATATCTCGAAAACGGAGAAAGGAGAATTTCTGGGATTTTTTCCCAAGAAATATATGGGAATTATCTGTAATTTTAGCAGAGTTTCAGAACGATTCGTGAAAGTCACCTTTTAAGAATAACTTCCACTGCAGCCCATACATAAAAGTTTGCTCCTTTATTACTCTGCACATGGACAATTATTTGCGCTGTTATTTGCCCCAGGCATGTACCTGTGTAATTAACGTTTACAGTGTAAAGATGGATGTTATCGGTCGCTGAACGTCGGAGCAGTAGGCGTTTAATGCATTTTCCCATAGGGTCCAATGCAAAATTGACACCTCATTTTCTCCATTCTCAAGAGCTTTGAGTCTCTGCAAAACATATACATGTGTAGACACAAATAAGTGAAATAGAATGAAGGCTATTTCAGCTTTAGCTTTTATTCCGTTTGGGAGCTAAAGTCGCACAAACTTTTGTTTACAAAAATTTCGATGGCCTATAGTTCGCAAGTTATGCAATCAGTTGACATAAGATTGTGCATGCATGTAGACATGTTAATGACCTTTATATATGCCAAGTTTCAGATGGCTACCTACTCATACAAGCAAGCAGTAGCTGTTTGAAATTTTCACAATTTGGGCTACACGTTCGGGACGATTCGTGACCTTAGGTGACTTGCACAATTCGGGCTGAAACTAGTGCCAAATGAGAGGGTTGGGATAAACATTCAATTGACCATATGTGCCAAAAATTCTCGTTCTTTAGTTTTCGAGTTATAGCCCCTGGAAGTCGTAATCTGCACGACTTTGCCCTCGAATATCTCGAAAACGGAGAAAGGAGAATTTCTGGGATTTTTTCCCAAGAAATATATGGGAATTATCTGTAATTTTAGCAGAGTTTCAGAACGATTCGTGAAAGTCACCTTTTAAGAATAACTTCCACTGCAGCCCATACATAAAAGTTTGCTCCTTTATTACTCTGCACATGGACAATTGTTTGCGCTGTTATTTGTCCCAGGCATGTACCTATGTAATTACCGTTTACAGTGTAAAGATGGATGTTATCGGTCGCTGAACGTCGGAGCAGTAGGCGTTTAATGCATTTTCCCGTAGGGTCCAATGCAAAATTGACACCTCATTTTCTCCATTCTCAAGAGCTTTGAGTCTCTGCAAAACATATACATGTGTAGACATAAATAAGTGAAATAGAATGAAGGCTATTTCAGCTTTAGCTTTTATTCCGTTTGGGAGCTAAAGTCGCACAAACTTTTGTTTACAAAAATTTCGATGGCCTATAGTTCGCAAGTTATGCAATCGATTGACATAAGATTGTGCATGCATGTAGACATGTTAATGACCTTTATATATACCAAGTTTCAGATGGCTACCTACTCATACAAGCAAGCAGTAGCGGTTTGAAATTTTCACAATTTGGGCTACACGTTCGGGACGATTCGTGACCTAAGGTGACTTGCACAATTCGGGCTGAAACTAGTGCCAAATGAGAGGCCTGGTATAAACATTCAATTGACCATATGTGCCAAAAATTCTCGTTCTTTAGTTTTCGAGTTATAGCCCCTGGAAGTCGTAATCTGCACGACTTTGCCCTCGAATATCTCGAAAACGGAGAAAGGAGAATTTCTGGGATTTTTTCCCAAGAAATATATGGGAATTATCTGTAATTTTAGCAGAGTTTCAGAACGATTCGTGAAAGTCACCTTTTAAAAATAACTTCCACTGCAGCCCATACATAAAAGTTTGCTCCTTTATTACTCTGCACATGGACAATTATTTGCGCTGTTATTTGCCCCAGGCATGTACCTATGTAATTAACGTTTACAGTGTAAAGATGGATGTTATCGGTCGCTGAACGTCGGAGCAGTAGGCGTTTAATGCATTTTCCCATAGGGTCCAATGCAAAATTGACACCTCATTTTCTCCATTCTCAAGAGCTTTGATTCTCTGCAAAACATATACATGTGTAGACACTAATAAGTGAAATAGAATGAAGGCTATTTCAGCTTTAGCTTTTATTCCGTTTGGGAGCTAATGTCGCACAAACTTTTGTTTACAAAAATTTCGATGGCCTTTAGTTCGCAAGTTATGCAATCAGTTGACATAAGATTGTGCATGCATGTAGACATGTTAATGACCTTTATATATGCCAAGTTTCAGATGGCTACCTACTCATACAAGCAAGCAGTAGCGGTTTGAAATTTTCACAATTTGGGCTACACGTTCGGGACGATTCGTGACCTTAGGTGACTTGCACAATTCGGGCTGAAACTAGTGCCAAATGAGAGGGTTGGGATAAACATTCAATTGACCATATGTGCCAAAAATTCTCGTTCTTTAGTTTTCGAGTTATAGCCCCTGGAAGTCGTAATCTGCACGACTTTGCCCTCGAATATCTCGAAAACGGAGAAAGGAGAATTTCTGGGATTTTTTCTCAAGAAATATATGGGAATTATCTGTAATTTTAGCAGAGTTTCAGAACGATTCGTGAAAGTCACCTTTTAAGAATAACTTCCACTGCAGCCCATACATAAAAGTTTGCTCCTTTATTACTCTGCACATGGACAATTATTTGCGCTGTTATTTGCCCCAGGCATGTACCTATGTAATTAACGTTTACAGTGTAAAGATGGATGTTATCGGTCGCTGAACGTCGGAGCAGTAGGCGTTTAATGCATTTTCCCATAGGGTCCAATGCAAAATTGACACCTCATTTTCTCCATTCTCAAGAGCATTGAGACTCTGCAAAACATATACATGTGTAGACACAAATAAGTGAAATAGAATGAAGGCTATTTCAGCTTTAGCTTTTATTCCGTTTGGGAGCTAATGTCGCACAAACTTTTGTTTACAAAAATTTCGATGGCCTATAGTTCGCAAGTTATGCAATCAGTTGACATAAGATTGTGCATGCATGTAGACATGTTAATGACCTTTATATATGCCAAGTTTCAGATGGCTACCTACTCATACAAGCAAGCAGTAGCGGTTTGAAATTTTCACAATTTGGGCTACACGTTCGGGACGATTCGTGACCTTAGGTGACTTGCACAATTCGGGCTGAAACTAGTGCCAAATGAGAGGGTTGGGATAAACATTCAATTGACCATATGTGCCAAAAATTCTCGTTCTTTAGTTTTCGAGTTATAGCCCCTGGAAGTCGTAATCTGCACGACTTTGCCCTCGAATATCTCGAAAACGGAGAAAGGAGAATTTCTGGGATTTTTTCTCAAGAAATATATGGGAATTATCTGTAATTTTAGCAGAGTTTCAGAACGATTCGTGAAAGTCACCTTTTAAGAATAACTTCCACTGCAGCCCATACATAAAAGTTTGCTCCTTTATTACTCTGCACATGGACAATTATTTGCGCTGTTATTTGCCCCAGGCATGTACCTATGTAATTAACGTTTACAGTGTAAAGATGGATGTTATCGGTCGCTGAACGTCGGAGCAGTAGGCGTATAATGCATTTTCCCATAGGGTCCAATGCAAAATTGACACCTCATTTTCTCCATTCTCAAGAGCATTGAGACTCTGCAAAACATATACATGTGTAGACACAAATAAGTGAAATAGAATGAAGGCTATTTCAGCTTTAGCTTTTATTCCGTTTGGGAGCTAATGTCGCACAAACTTTTGTTTACAAAAATTTCGATGGCCTATAGTTCGCATGTTATGCAATCAGTTGACATAAGATTGTGCATGCATGTAGACATGTTAATGACCTTTATATATGCCAAGTTTCAGATGGCTACCTACTCATACAAGCAAGCAGTAGCGGTTTGAAATTTTCACAATTTGGGCTACACGTTCGGGACGATTCGTGACCTTAGGTGACTTGCACAATTCGGGCTGAAACTAGTGCCAAATGAGAGGGCTGGGATAAACATTCAATTTACCATATGTGCCAAAACTTCTCGTTCTTTAGTTTTCGAGTTATAGACCCTGGAAGTCGTAATCTGCACGACTTTGCCCTCGAATATCTCGAAAACGGAGAAAGGAGAATTTCTGGGATTTTTTCTCAAGAAATATATGGGAATTATCTGTAATTTTAGCAGAGTTTCAGAACGATTCGTGAAAGTCACCTTTTAAGAATAACTTCCACTGCAGCCCATACATAAAAGTTTGCTCCTTTATTACTCTGCACATGGACAATTATTTGCGCTGTTATTTGCCCCAGGCATGTACCTATGTAATTACCGTTTACAGTGTAAAGATGGATGTTATCGGTCGCTGAACGTCGGAGCAGTAGGCGTTTAATGCATTTTCCCATAGGGTCCAATGCAAAATTGACACCTCATTTTCTCCATTCTCAAGAGCATTGAGTCTCTGCAAAACATATACATGTGTAGACACAAATAAGTGAAATAGAATGAAGTCTATTTCAGCTTTAGCTTTTATTCCGTTTGGGAGCTAAAGTCGCACAAACTTTTGTTTACAAAAATTTCGATGGCCTATAGTTCGCAAGTTATGCAATCAGTTGACATAAGATTGTGCATGCATGTAGACATGTTAATGACCTTTATATATGCCAAGTTTCAGATGGCTACCTACTCATACAAGCAAGCAGTAGCGGTTTGAAATTTTCACAATTTGGGCTACACGTTCGGGACGATTCGTGACCTTAGGTGACTTGTACAATTCGGGCTGAAACTAGTGCCAAATGAGAGGGTTGGGATAAACATTCAATTGACCATATACATGTATGTGCCAAAAATTCTCGTTCTTTAGTTTTCGAGTTATAGCCCCTGGAAGTCGTAATCTGCACGACTTTGCCCTCGAATATCTCGAAAACGGAGAAAGGAGAATTTCTGGGATTTTTTCCCAAGAAATATATGGGAATTATCTGTAATTTTAGCAGAGTTTCAGAACGATTCGTGAAAGTCACCTTTTAAGAATAACTTCCACTGCAGCCCATACATAAAAGTTTGCTCCTTTATTACTCTGCACATGGACAATTATTTGCGCTGTTATTTGCCCCAGGCATGTACCTATGTAATTACCGTTTATAGTGTAAAGATGGATGTTATCGGTCGCTGAACGTCGGAGCAGTAGGCGTTTAATGCATTTTCCCATAGGGTCCAATGCAAAATTGACACCTCATTTTCTCCATTCTCAAGAGCTTTGAGTCTCTGCAAAACATATACATGTGTAGACACAAATACGTGAAATAGAATGAAGGCTATTTCAGCTTTAGCTTTTATTCCGTTTGGGAGCTAAAGTCGCACAAACTTTTGTTTACAAAAATTTCGATGGCCTATAGTTCGCAAGTTATGCAATCAGTTGACATAAGATTGTGCATGCATGTAGACATGTTAATGACCTTTATATATGCCAAGTTTCAGATGGCTACCTACTCATACAAGCAAGCAGTAGCGGTTTGAAATTTTCACAATTTGGGCTACACGTTCGGGACGATTCGTGACCTTAGGTGACTTGCACAATTCGAGCTGAAACTAGTGCCAAATGAGAGGGTTGGGATAAACATTCAATTGACCATATGTGCCAAAAATTCTCGTTCTTTAGTTTTCACGTTATAGCCCCTGGAAGTCGTAATCTGCACGACTTTGCCCTCGAATATCTCGAAAACGGAGAAAGGAGAATTTCTGGGATTTTTTCCCAAGAAATATATGGGAATTATCTGTAATTTTTTCAGAGTTTCAGAACGATTCGTGAAAGTCACCTTTTAAGAATAACTTCCACTGCAGCCCATACATAAAAGTTTGCTCCTTTATTACTCTGCACATGGACAATTATTTGCGCTGTTATTTGCCCCAGGCATGTGCCTATGTAATTACCGTTTACAGTGTAAAGATGGATGTTATCGGTCGCGGAACGTCGGAGCAGTAGGCGTTTAATGCATTTTCCCATAGGGTCCAATGCAAAATTGACACCTCATTTTCTCCATTCTCAAGAGCTTTTAGTCTCTGCAAAACATATACATGTGTAGACACAAATAAGTGAAATAGAATGAAGGCTATTTCAGCTTTAGCTTTTATTCCGTTTGGGAGCTAAAGTCGCACAAACTTTTGTTTACAAAAATTTCGATGGCCTATAGTTCGCAAGTTATGCAATCAGTTGACATAAGATTGTGCATGCATGTAGACATGTTAATGACCTTTATATATGCCAAGTTTCAGATGGCTACCTACTCATACAAGCAAGCAGTAGCGGTTTGAAATTTTCACAATTTGGGCTACACGTTCGGGACGATTCGTGACCTTAGGTGACTTGCACAATTCGGGCTGAAACTAGTGCCAAATGAGAGGGTTGGGATAAACATTCAATTGACCATATGTGCCAAAAATTCTCGTTCTTTAGTTTTCGAGTTATAGCCCCTGGAAGTCGTAATCTGCACGACTTTGCCCTCGAATATCTCGAAAACGGAGAAAGGAGAATTTCTGGGATTTTTTCCCAAGAAATATATGGGAATTATCTGTAATTTTAGCAGAGTTTCAGAACGATTCGTGAAAGTCACCTTTTAAGAATAACTTCCACTGCAGCCCATACATAAAAGTTTGCTCCTTTATTACTCTGCACATGGACAATTATTTGCGCTGTTATTTGCCCCAGGCATGTACCTGTGTAATTAACGTTTACAGTGTAAAGATGGATGTTATCGGTCGCTGAACGTCGGAGCAGTAGGCGTTTAATGCATTTTCCCATAGGGTCCAATGCAAAATTGACACCTCATTTTCTCCATTCTCAAGAGCTTTGAGTCTCTGCAAAACATATACATGTGTAGACACAAATAAGTGAAATAGAATGAAGGCTATTTCAGCTTTAGCTTTTATTCCGTTTGGGAGCTAAAGTCGCACAAACTTTTGTTTACAAAAATTTCGATGGCCTATAGTTCGCAAGTTATGCAATCAGTTGACATAAGATTGTGCATGCATGTAGACATGTTAATGACCTTTATATATGCCAAGTTTCAGATGGCTACCTACTCATACAAGCAAGCAGTAGCGGTTTGAAATTTTCACAATTTGGGCTACACGTTCGGGACGATTCGTGACCTTAGGTGACTTGCACAATTCGGGCTGAAACTAGTGCCAAATGAGAGGGTTGGGATAAACATTCAATTGACCATATGTGCCAAAAATTCTCGTTCTTTAGTTTTCGAGTTATAGCCCCTGGAAGTCGTAATCTGCACGACTTTGCCCTCGAATATCTCGAAAACGGAGAAAGGAGAATTTCTGGGATTTTTTCCCAAGAAATATATGGGAATTATCTGTAATTTTAGCAGAGTTTCAGAACGATTCGTGAAAGTCACCTTTTAAGAATAACTTCCACTGCAGCCCATACATAAAAGTTTGCTCCTTTATTACTCTGCACATGGACAATTGTTTGCGCTGTTATTTGTCCCAGGCATGTACCTATGTAATTACCGTTTACAGTGTAAAGATGGATGTTATCGGTCGCTGAACGTCGGAGCAGTAGGCGTTTAATGCATTTTCCCATAGGGTCCAATGCAAAATTGACACCTCATTTTCTCCATTCTCAAGAGCTTTGAGTCTCTGCAAAACATATACATGTGTAGACATAAATAAGTGAAATAGAATGAAGGCTATTTCAGCTTTAGCTTTTATTCCGTTTGGGAGCTAATGTCGCACAAACTTTTGTTTACAAAAATTTCGATGGCCTTTAGTTCGCAAGTTATGCAATCAGTTGACATAAGATTGTGCATGCATGTAGACATGTTAATGACCTTTATATATGCCAAGTTTCAGATGGCTACCTACTCATACAAGCAAGCAGTAGCGGTTTGAAATTTTCACAATTTGGGCTACACGTTCGGGACGATTCGTGACCTTAGGTGACTTGCACAATTCGGGCTGAAACTAGTGCCAAATGAGAGGGTTGGGATAAACATTCAATTGACCATATGTGCCAAAAATTCTCGTTCTTTAGTTTTCGAGTTATAGCCCCTGGAAGTCGTAATCTGCACGACTTTGCCCTCGAATATCTCGAAAACGGAGAAAGGAGAATTTCTGGGATTTTTTCTCAAGAAATATATGGGAATTATCTGTAATTTTAGCAGAGTTTCAGAACGATTCGTGAAAGTCACCTTTTAAGAATAACTTCCACTGCAGCCCATACATAAAAGTTTGCTCCTTTATTACTCTGCACATGGACAATTATTTGCGCTGTTATTTGCCCCAGGCATGTACCTATGTAATTAACGTTTACAGTGTAAAGATGGATGTTATCGGTCGCTGAACGTCGGAGCAGTAGGCGTTTAATGCATTTTCCCATAGGGTCCAATGCAAAATTGACACCTCATTTTCTCCATTCTCAAGAGCATTGATACTCTGCAAAACATATACATGTGTAGACACAAATAAGTGAAATAGAATGAAGGCTATTTCAGCTTTAGCTTTTATTCCGTTTGGGAGCTAATGTCGCACAAACTTTTGTTTACAAAAATTTCGATGGCCTATAGTTCGCAAGTTATGCAATCAGTTGACATAAGATTGTGCATGCATGTAGACATGTTAATGACCTTTATATATGCCAAGTTTCAGATGGCTACCTACTCATACAAGCAAGCAGTAGCGGTTTGAAATTTTCACAATTTGGGCTACACGTTCGGGACGATTCGTGACCTTAGGTGACTTGCACAATTCGGGCTGAAACTAGTGCCAAATGAGAGGGTTGGGATAAACATTCAATTGACCATATGTGCCAAAAATTCTCGTTCTTTAGTTTTCGAGTTATAGCCCCTGGAAGTCGTAATCTGCACGACTTTGCCCTCGAATATCTCGAAAACGGAGAAAGGAGAATTTCTGGGATTTTTTCTCAAGAAATATATGGGAATTATCTGTAATTTTAGCAGAGTTTCAGAACGATTCGTGAAAGTCACCTTTTAAGAATAACTTCCACTGCAGCCCATACATAAAAGTTTGCTCCTTTATTACTCTGCACATGGACAATTATTTGCGCTGTTATTTGCCCCAGGCATGTACCTATGTAATTAACGTTTACAGTGTAAAGATGGATGTTATCGGTCGCTGAACGTCGGAGCAGTAGGCGTTTAATGCATTTTCCCATAGGGTCCAATGCAAAATTGACACCTCATTTTCTCCATTCTCAAGAGCATTGAGACTCTGCAAAACATATACATGTGTAGACACAAATAAGTGAAATAGAATGAAGGCTATTTCAGCTTTAGCTTTTATTCCGTTTGGGAGCTAATGTCGCACAAACTTTTGTTTACAAAAATTTCGATGGCCTATAGTTCGCAAGTTATGCAATCAGTTGACATAAGATTGTGCATGCATGTAGACATGTTAATGACCTTTATATATGCCAAGTTTCAGATGGCTACCTACTCATACAAGCAAGCAGTAGCGGTTTGAAATTTTCACAATTTGGGCTACACGTTCGGGACGATTCGTGACCTTAGGTGACTTGCACAATTCGGGCTGAAACTAGTGCCAAATGAGAGGGCTGGGATAAACATTCAATTAACCATATGTGCCAAAACTTCTCGTTCTTTAGTTTTCGAGTTATAGCCCCTGGAAGTCGTAATCTGCACGACTTTGCCCTCGAATATCTCGAAAACGGAGAAAGGAGAATTTCTGGGATTTTTTCTCAAGAAATATATGGGAATTATCTGTAATTTTAGCAGAGTTTCAGAACGATTCGTGAAAGTCACCTTTTAAGAATAACTTCCACTGCAGCCCATACATAAAAGTTTGCTCCTTTATTACTCTGCACATGGACAATTATTTGCGCTGTTATTTGCCCCAGGCATGTACCTATGTAATTACCGTTTACAGTGTAAAGATGGATGTTATCGGTCGCTGAACGTCGGAGCAGTAGGCGTTTAATGCATTTTCCCATAGGGTCCAATGCAAAATTGACACCTCATTTTCTCCATTCTCAAGAGCATTGAGTCTCTGCAAAACATATACATGTGTAGACACAAATAAGTGAAATAGAATGAAGTCTATTTCAGCTTTAGCTTTTATTCCGTTTGGGAGCTAAAGTCGCACAAACTTTTGTTTACAAAAATTTCGATGGCCTATAGTTCGCAAGTTATGCAATCAGTTGACATAAGATTGTGCATGCATGTAGACATGTTAATGACCTTTATATATGCCAAGTTTCAGATGGCTACCTACTCATACAAGCAAGCAGTAGCGGTTTGAAATTTTCACAATTTGGGCTACACGTTCGGGACGATTCGTGACCTTAGGTGACTTGTACAATTCGGGCTGAAACTAGTGCCAAATGAGAGGGTTGGGATAAACATTCAATTGACCATATACATGTATGTGCCAAAAATTCTCGTTCTTTAGTTTTCGAGTTATAGCCCCTGGAAGTCGTAATCTGCACGACTTTGCCCTCGAATATCTCGAAAACGGAGAAAGGAGAATTTCTGGGATTTTTTCCCAAGAAATATATGGGAATTATCTGTAATTTTAGCAGAGTTTCAGAACGATTCGTGAAAGTCACCTTTTAAGAATAACTTCCACTGCAGCCCATACATAAAAGTTTGCTCCTTTATTACTCTGCACATGGACAATTATTTGCGCTGTTATTTGCCCCAGGCATGTACCTATGTAATTACCGTTTATAGTGTAAAGATGGATGTTATCGGTCGCTGAACGTCGGAGCAGTAGGCGTTTAATGCATTTTCCCATAGGGTCCAATGCAAAATTGACACCTCATTTTCTCCATTCTCAAGAGCTTTGAGTCTCTGCAAAACATATACATTGGTAGACACAAATACGTGAAATAGAATGAAGGCTATTTCAGCTTTAGCTTTTATTCCGTTTGGGAGCTAAAGTCGCACAAACTTTTGTTTACAAAAATTTCGATGGCCTATAGTTCGCAAGTTATGCAATCAGTTGACATAAGATTGTGCATGCATGTAGACATGTTAATGACCTTTATATATGCCAAGTTTCAGATGGCTACCTACTCATACAAGCAAGCAGTAGCGGTTTGAAATTTTCACAATTTGGGCTACACGTTCGGGACGATTCGTGACCTTAGGTGACTTGCACAATTCGGGCTGAAACTAGTGCCAAATGAGAGGGTTGGGATAAACATTCAATTGACCATATGTGCCAAAAATTCTCGTTCTTTAGTTTTCGAGTTATAGCCCCTGGAAGTCGTAATCTGCACGACTTTGCCCTCGAATATCTCGAAAACGGAGAAAGGAGAATTTCTGGGATTTTTTCCCAAGAAATATATGGGAATTATCTGTAATTTTAGCAGAGTTTCAGAACGATTCGTGAAAGTCACCTTTTGAGAATAACTTCCACTGCAGCCCATACATAAAAGTTTGCTCCTTTATTACTCTGCACATGGACAATTATTTGCGCTGTTATTTGCCCCAGGCATGTACCTATGTAATTACCGTTTACAGTGTAAAGATGGATGTTATCGGTCGCTGAACGTCGGAGCAGTAGGCGTTTAATGCATTTTCCCATAGGGTCCAATGCAAAATTGACACCTCATTTTCTCCATTCTCAAGAGCTTTGAGTCTCTGCAAAACATATACATGTGTAGACACAAATAAGTGAAATAGAATGAAGGCTATTTCAGCTTTAGCTTTTATTCCGTTTGGGAGCTAAAGTCGCACAAACTTTTGTTTACAAAAATTTCGATGGCCTATAGTTCGCAAGTTATGCAATCAGTTGACATAAGATTGTGCATGCATGTAGACATGTTAATGACCTTTATATATGCCAAGTTTCAGATGGCTACCTACTCATACAAGCAAGCAGTAGCGGTTTGAAATTTTCACAATTTGGGCTACACGTTCGGGACGATTCGTGACCTTAGGTGACTTGCACAATTCGGGCTGAAACTAGTGCCAAATGAGAGGGTTGGGATAAACATTCAATTGACCATATGTGCCAAAAAATTCTCGTTCTTTAGTTTTCGAGTTATAGCCCCTGGAAGTCGTAATCTGCACGACTTTGCCCTCGAATATCTCGAAAACGGAGAAAGGAGAATTTCTGGGATTTTTTCCCAAGAAATATATGGGAATTATCTGTAATTTTAGCAGAGTTTCAGAACGATTCGTGAAAGTCACCTTTTAAGAATAACTTCCACTGCAGCCCATACATAAAAGTTTGCTCCTTTATTACTCTGCACATGGACAATTATTTGCGCTGTTATTTGCCCCAGGCATGTACCTATGTAATTACCGTTTATAGTGTAAAGATGGATGTTATCGGTCGCTGAACGTCGGAGCAGTAGGCGTTTAATGCATTTTCCCATAGGGTCCAATGCAAAATTGACACCTCATTTTCTCCATTCTCAAGAGCTTTGAGTCTCTGCAAAACATATACATTGGTAGACACAAATACGTGAAATAGAATGAAGGCTATTTCAGCTTTAGCTTTTATTCCGTTTGGGAGCTAAAGTCGCACAAACTTTTGTTTACAAAAATTTCGATGGCCTATAGTTCGCAAGTTATGCAATCAGTTGACATAAGATTGTGCGTGCATGTAGACATGTTAATGACCTTTATATATGCCAAGTTTCAGATGGCTACCTACTCATACAAGCAAGCAGTAGCGGTTTGAAATTTTCACAATTTGGGCTACACGTTCGGGACGATTCGTGACCTTAGGTGACTTGCACAATTCGAGCTGAAACTAGTGCCAAATGAGAGGGTTGGGATAAACATTCAATTGACCATATGTGCCAAAAATTCTCGTTCTTTAGTTTTCGAGTTATAGCCCCTGGAAGTCGTAATCTGCACGACTTTGCCCTCGAATATCTCGAAAACGGAGAAAGGAGAATTTCTGGGATTTTTTCCCAAGAAATATATGGGAATTATCTGTAATTTTTTCAGAGTTTCAGAACGATTCGTGAAAGTCACCTTTTAAGAATAACTTCCACTGCAGCCCATACATAAAAGTTTGCTCCTTTATTACTCTGCACATGGACAATTATTTGCGCTGTTATTTGCCCCAGGCATGTACCTATGTAATTACCGTTTACAGTGTAAAGATGGATGTTATCGGTCGCTGAACGTCGGAGCAGTAGGCGTTTAATGCATTTTCCCATATGGTCCAATGCAAAATTGACACCTCATTTTCTCCATTCTCAAGAGCTTTGAGTCTCTGCAAAACATATACATGTGTAGACACAAATAAGTGAAATAGAATGAAGGCTATTTCAGCTTTAGCTTTTATTCCGTTTGGGAGCTAAAGTCGCACAAACTTTTGTTTACAAAAATTTCGATGGCCTATAGTTCGCAAGTTATGCAATCAGTTGACATAAGATTGTGCATGCATGTAGACATGTTAATGACCTTTATATATGCCAAGTTTCAGATGGCTACCTACTCATACAAGCAAGCAGTAGCGGTTTGAAATTTTCACAATTTGGGCTACACGTTCGGGACGATTCGTGACCTTAGGTGACTTGCACAATTCGGGCTGAAACTAGTGCCAAATGAGAGGGTTGGGATAAACATTCAATTGACCATATGTGCCAAAAATTCTCGTTCTTTAGTTTTCGAGTTATAGCCCCTGGAAGTCGTAATCTGCACGACTTTGCCCTCGAATATCTCGAAAACGGAGAAAGGAGAATTTCTGGGATTTTTTCCCAAGAAATATATGGGAATTATCTGTAATTTTAGCAGAGTTTCAGAACGATTCGTGAAAGTCACCTTTTGAGAATAACTTCCACTGCAGCCCATACATAAAAGTTTGCTCCTTTATTACTCTGCACATGGACAATTATTTGCCCTGTTATTTGCCCCAGGCATGTACCTATGTAATTACCGTTTACAGTGTAAAGATGGATGTTATCGGTCGCTGAACGTCGGAGCAGTAGGCGTTTAATGCATTTTCCCATAGGGTCCAATGCAAAATTGACACCTCATTTTCTCCATTCTCAAGAGCTTTGAGTCTCTGCAAAACATATACATGTGTAGACACAAATAAGTGAAATAGAATGAAGGCTATTTCAGCTTTAGCTTTTATTCCGTTTGGGAGCTAAAGTCGCACAAACTTTTGTTTACAAAAATTTCGATGGCCTATAGTTCGCAAGTTATGCAATCAGTTGACATAAGATTGTGCATGCATGTAGACATGTTAATGACCTTTATATATGCCAAGTTTCAGATGGCTACCTACTCATACAAGCAAGCAGTAGCGGTTTGAAATTTTCACAATTTGGGCTATACGTTCGGGACGATTCGTGACCTTAGGTGACTTGCACAATTCGGGCTGAACTAGTGCCAAATGAGAGGGTTGGGATAAACATTCAATTGACCATATGTGCCAAAAATTCTCGTTCTTTAGTTTTCGAGTTATAGCCCCTGGAAGTCGTAATCTGCACGACTTTGCCCTCGAATATCTCGAAAACGGAGAAAGGAGAATTTCTGGGATTTTTTCCCAAGAAATATATGGGAATTATCTGTAATTTTAGCAGAGTTTCAGAACGATTCGTGAAAGTCACCTTTTAAGAATAACTTCCACTGCAGCCCATACATAAAAGTTTGCTCCTTTATTACTCTGCACATGGACAATTATTTGCGCTGTTATTTGCCCCAGGCATGTACCTATGTAATTACCGTTTACAGTGTAAAGATGGATGTTATCTGTCGCTGAACGTCGGAGCAGTAGGCGTTTAATGCATTTTCCCATAGGGTCCAATGCAAAATTGACACCTCATTTTCTCCATTCTCAAGAGCTTTGAGTCTCTACAAAACATATACATGTGTAGACACAAATAAGTGAAATAGAATGAAGGCTATTTCAGCTTTAGCTTTTATTCCGTTTGGGAGCTAAAGTCGCACAAACTTTTGTTTACAAAAAATTCGATGGCCTATAGTTCGCAAGTTATGCAATCAGTTGACATCAGATTGTGCATGCATGTAGACATGTTAATGATCTTTATATATGCCAAGTTTCAGATGGCTACCTACTCATACAAGCAAGCAGTAGCGGTTTGAAATTTTCACAATTTGGGCTACACGTTCGGGACGATTCGTGACCTTAGGTGACTTGCACAATTCGGGCTGAAACTAGTGCCAAATGAGAGGGTTGGGATAAACATTCAATTGACCATATGTGCCAAAAATTCTCGTTCTTTAGTTTTCGAGTTATAGCCCCTGGAAGTCGTAATCTGTACGACTTTGCCCTCGAATATCTCGAAAACGGAGAAAGGAGAATTTCTGGGATTTTTTCCCAAGAAATATATGGGAATTATCTGAAATTTTAGCAGAGTTTCAGAACGATTCGTGAAAGTCACCTTTTAAGAATAACTTCCACTGCAGCCCATACATAAAAGTTTGCTCCTTTATTACTCTGCACATGGACATTATTTGCGCTGTTATTTGCCCCAGGCATGTACCTATGTAATTACCGTTTACAGTGTAAAGATGGATGTTATCGGTCGCTGAACGTCGGAGCAGTAAGCGTTTAATGCATTTTCCCATAGGTTCCAATGCAAAATTGACACCTCATTTTCTCCATTCTCAAGAGCTTTGAGTCTCTGCAAAACATATACATGTGTAGACACAAATAAGTGAAATAGAATGAAGGCTATTTCAGCTTTAGCTTTTATTCCGTTTGGGAGCTAAAGCCGCACAAACTTTTGTTTACAAAAATTTCGATGGCCTATAGTTCGCAAGTTATGCAATCAGTTGACATAAGATTGTGCATGCATGTAGACATGTTAATGACCTTTATATATGCCAAGTTTCAGATGGCTACCTACTCATACATGCAAGCAGTAGCGGTTTGAAATTTTCACAATTTGGGCTACACGTTCGGGACGATTCGTGACCTTAGGTGACTTGCACAATTCGAGCTGAAACTAGTGCCAAATGAGAGGGTTGGGATAAACATTCAATTGACCATATGTGCCAAAAATTCTCGTTCTTTAGTTTTCGAGTTATAGCCCCTGGAAGTCGTAATCTGCACGACTTTGCCCTCGAATATCTCTAAAACGGAGAAAGGAGAATTTCTGGGATTTTTTCCCAAGAAATATATGGGAATTATCTGTAATTTTAGCAGAGTTTCAGAACGATTCGTGAAAGTCACCTTTTAAGAATAACTTCCACTGCAGCCCATACATAAAAGTTTGCTCTTTTATTACTCTGCACATGGACAATTATTTGCGCTGTTATTTGCCCCAGGCATGTACCTATGTAATTAACGTTTACAGTGTAAAGATGGATGTTATCGGTCGCTGAACGTCGGAGCAGTAGGCGTTTAATGCATTTTCCCATAGGGTCCAATGCAAAATTGACACCTCATTTTCTCCATTCTCAAGAGCTTTTAGTCTCTGCAAAACATATACATGTGTAGACACAAATACGTGAAATAGAATGAAGGCTATTTCAGCTTTAGCTTTTATTCTGTTTGGGAGCTAAAGTCGCACAAACTTTTGTTTACAAAAATTTCGATGGCCTATAGTTCGCAAGTTATGCAATCAGTTGACATAAGATTGTGCATGCATGTAGACATGTTAATGACCTTTATATATGCCAAGTTTCAGATGGCTACCTACTCAACAAGCAAGCAGTAGCGGTTTGAAATTTTCACAATTTGGGCTACACGTTCGGGACGATTCGTGACCTTAGGTGACTTGCACAATTCGGGCTGAAACAAGTGCCAAATGAGAGGGTTGGGATAAACATTCAATTGACCATATGTGCCAAAAATTCTCGTTCTTTAGTTTTCGAGTTAAAGCCCCTGGAAGTCGTAATCTGCACGACTTTGCCCTCGAATATCTCGAAAACGGAGAAAGGAGAATTTCTGGGATTTTTTTTCCAAGAAATATATGGGAATTATCTGTAATTTTAGCAGAGTTTCAGAACGATTCGTGAAAGTCACCTTTTAAGAATAACTTCCACTGCAGCCCATACATAAAAGTTTGCTCCTTTATTACTCTGCACATGGACAATTATTTGCGCTGTTATTTGCCCCAGGCATGTACCTATGTAATTACCGTTTACAGTGTAAAGATGGATGTTATCGGTCGCTGAACGTCGGAGCAGTAGGCGTTTAATGCATTTTCCCATAGGGTCCAATGCAAAATTGACACCTCATTTTCTCCATTCTCAAGAGCTTTGAGTCTCTGCAAAACATATACATGTGTAGACACAAATAAGTGAAATAGAATGAAGGCTATTTCAGCTTTAGCTTTTATTCCGTTTGGGAGCTAAAGTCGCACAAACTTTTGTTTACAAAAATTTCGATGGCCTATAGTTCGCAAGTTATGCAATCAGTTGACAAAAGATTGTGCATGCATGTAGACATGTTAATGACCTTTATATATGCCAAGTTTCAGATGGCTACCTACTCATACAAGCAAGCAGTAGCGGTTTGAAATTTTCACAATTTGGGCTACACGTTCGGGACGATTCGTGACCTTAGGTGACTTGCACAATTCGGGCTGAAACTAGTGCCAAATGAGAGGGTTGGGATAAACATTCAATTGACCATATGTGCCAAAAATCTCGTTCTTTAGTTTTCGAGTTATAGCCCCTGGAAGTCGTAATCTGCACGACTTTGCCCTCGAATATCTCGAAAACGGAGAAAGGAGAATTTCTGGGATTTTTTCCCAAGAAATATATGGGAATTATCAGTAATTTTAGCAGAGTTTCAGAACGATTCGTGAAAGTCACCTTTTAAGAATAACTTCCACTGCAGCCCATACATAAAAGTTTGCTCCTTTATTACTCTGCACATGAACAATTATTTGCGCTGTTATTTGCCCCGGGCATGTACCTATGTAATTACCGTTTACAGTGTAAAGATGGATGTTATCGGTCGCTGAACGTCGGAGCAGTAGGCGTTTAATGCATTTTCCCATAGGGTCCAATGCAAAATTGACACCTCATTTTCTCCATTCTCAAGAGCTTTGAGTCTCTGCAAAACATAACATGTGTAGACACAAATAAGTGAAATAGAATGAAGGCTATTTCAGCTTTAGCTTTTATTCCGTTTGGGAGCTAAAGTCGCACAAACTTTTGTTTACAAAAATTTCGATGGCCTATAGTTCGCAAGTTATGCAATCAGTTGACATCAGATTGTGCATGCATGTAGGCATGTTAATGACCTTTATATATGCCAAGTTTCAGATGGCTACCTACTCATACAAGCAAGCAGTAGCGGTTTGAAATTTTCACAATTTGGGCTACACGTTCGGGACGATTCGTGACCTTAGGTGACTTGCACAATTCGGGCTGAAACTAGTGCCAAATGAGAGGGTTGGGATAAACATTCAATTGACCATATGTGCCAAACATTCTCGTTCTTTAGTTTTCGAGTTATAGCCCCTGGAAGTCGTAATCTGCACGACTTTGCCCTCGAATATCTCGAAAACGGAGAAAGGAGAATTTCTGGGATTTTTTCACAAGAAATATATGGGAATTATCTGTAATTTTAGCAGTGTTTCAGAACGATTCGTGAAAGTCACCTTTTAAGAATAACTTCCACTGCAGCCCATACATAAAAGTTTGCTCCTTTATTACTCTGCACATGGACAATTATTTGCGCTGTTATTTGCCCCAGGCATGTACCTATGTAATTACCGTTTATAGTGTAAAGATGGATGTTATCGGTCGCTGAACGTCGGAGCAGTAGGCGTTTAATGCATTTTCCCATAGGGTCCAATGCAAAATTGACACCTCATTTTCTCCATTCTCAAGAGCTTTGAGTCTCTGCAAAACATATACATGTGTAGACACAAAAAAGTAAAATAGAATGAAGGCTATTTCAGCTTTAGCTTTTATTCCGTTTGGGAGCTAAAGTCGCACAAACTTTTGTTTACAAAAATTTCGATGGCCTATAGTTCGCTAGTTATGCAATCAGTTGACATAAGATTGTGCATGCATGTAGACATGCTAATGACCTTTATATATGCCAAGTTTCAGATGGCTACCTACTCATACAAGCAAGCAGTAGCGGTTTGAAATTTTCACAATTTGGGCTACACGTTCGGGACGATTCGTGACCTTAGGTGACTTGCACAATTCGGGCTGAAACTAGTGCCAAATGAGAGGGTTGGGATAAACATTCAATTCAACATATGTGCCAAAAATTCTCGTTCTTTAGTTTTCGAGTTATAGCCCCTGGAAGTCGTAATCTGCACGACTTTGCCCTCGAATATCTCGAAAACGAAGAAAGGAGAATTTCTGGGATTTTTTCACAAGAAATATATGGGAATTATCTGTAATTTTAGCAGAGTTTCAGAACGATTCGTGGAAGTCACATTTTTAGAATAACTTCCACTGCAGCCCATACATAAAAGTTTGCTCCTTTATTACTCTGCACTTGGACAATTATTTGCGCTGTTATTTGCCCCAGGCATGTACCTATGTAATTAACGTTTACAGTGTAAAGATGGATGTTATCTGTCGCTGAACGTCGGAGCAGTAGGCGTTTAATGCATTTTCCCATAGGGTCCAATGCAAAATTGACACCTCATTTTCTCCATTCTCAAGAGCTTTGAGTCTCTACAAAACATATACATGTGTAGACACAAATAAGTGAAATAGAATGAAGGCTATTTCAGCTTTAGCTTTTATTCCGTTTGGGAGCTAAAGTCGCACAAACTTTTGTTTACAAAAAATTCGATGGCCTATAGTTCGCAAGTTATGCAATCAGTTGACATCAGATTGTGCATGCATGTAGACATGTTAATGACCTTTATATATGCCAAGTTTCAGATGGCTACCTACTCATACAAGCAAGCAGTAGCGGTTTGAAATTTTCACAATTTGGGCTACACGTTCGGGACGATTCGTGACCTTAGGTGACTTGCACAATTCGGGCTGAAACTAGTGCCAAATGAGAGGGTTGGGATAAACATTCAATTGACCATATGTGCCAAAAATTCTCGTTCTTTAGTTTTCGAGTTATAGCCCCTGGAAGTCGTAATCTGTACGACTTTGCCCTCGAATATCTCGAAAACGGAGAAAGGAGAATTTCTGGGATTTTTTCCCAAGAAATATATGGGAATTATCTGAAATTTTAGCAGAGTTTCAGAACGATTCGTGAAAGTCACCTTTTAAGAATAACTTCCACTGCAGCCCATACATAAAAGTTTGCTCCTTTATTACTCTGCACATGGACATTATTTGCGCTGTTATTTGCCCCAGGCATGTACCTATGTAATTACCGTTTACAGTGTAAAGATGGATGTTATCGGTCGCTGAACGTCGGAGCAGTAAGCGTTTAATGCATTTTCCCATAGGTTCCAATGCAAAATTGACACCTCATTTTCTCCATTCTCAAGAGCTTTGAGTCTCTGCAAAACATATACATGTGTAGACACAAATAAGTGAAATAGAATGAAGGCTATTTCAGCTTTAGCTTTTATTCCGTTTGGGAGCTAAAGCCGCACAAACTTTTGTTTACAAAAATTTCGATGGCCTATAGTTCGCAAGTTATGCAATCAGTTGACATAAGATTGTGCATGCATGTAGACATGTTAATGACCTTTATATATGCCAAGTTTCAGATGGCTACCTACTCATACATGCAAGCAGTAGCGGTTTGAAATTTTCACAATTTGGGCTACACGTTCGGGACGATTCGTGACCTTAGGTGACTTGCACAATTCGAGCTGAAACTAGTGCCAAATGAGAGGGTTGGGATAAACATTCAATTGACCATATGTGCCAAAAATTCTCGTTCTTTAGTTTTCGAGTTATAGCCCCTGGAAGTCGTAATCTGCACGACTTTGCCCTCGAATATCTCTAAAACGGAGAAAGGAGAATTTCTGGGATTTTTTCCCAAGAAATATATGGGAATTATCTGTAATTTTAGCAGAGTTTCAGAACGATTCGTGAAAGTCACCTTTTAAGAATAACTTCCACTGCAGCCCATACATAAAAGTTTGCTCTTTTATTACTCTGCACATGGACAATTATTTGCGCTGTTATTTGCCCCAGGCATGTACCTATGTAATTAACGTTTACAGTGTAAAGATGGATGTTATCGGTCGCTGAACGTCGGAGCAGTAGGCGTTTAATGCATTTTCCCATAGGGTCCAATGCAAAATTGACACCTCATTTTCTCCATTCTCAAGAGCTTTTAGTCTCTGCAAAACATATACATGTGTAGACACAAATACGTGAAATAGAATGAAGGCTATTTCAGCTTTAGCTTTTATTCTGTTTGGGAGCTAAAGTCGCACAAACTTTTGTTTACAAAAATTTCGATGGCCTATAGTTCGCAAGTTATGCAATCAGTTGACATAAGATTGTGCATGCATGTAGACATGTTAATGACCTTTATATATGCCAAGTTTCAGATGGCTACCTACTCAACAAGCAAGCAGTAGCGGTTTGAAATTTTCACAATTTGGGCTACACGTTCGGGACGATTCGTGACCTTAGGTGACTTGCACAATTCGGGCTGAAACAAGTGCCAAATGAGAGGGTTGGGATAAACATTCAATTGACCATATGTGCCAAAAATTCTCGTTCTTTAGTTTTCGAGTTAAAGCCCCTGGAAGTCGTAATCTGCACGACTTTGCCCTCGAATATCTCGAAAACGGAGAAAGGAGAATTTCTGGGATTTTTTTTCCAAGAAATATATGGGAATTATCTGTAATTTTAGCAGAGTTTCAGAACGATTCGTGAAAGTCACCTTTTAAGAATAACTTCCACTGCAGCCCATACATAAAAGTTTGCTCCTTTATTACTCTGCACATGGACAATTATTTGCGCTGTTATTTGCCCCAGGCATGTACCTATGTAATTACCGTTTACAGTGTAAAGATGGATGTTATCGGTCGCTGAACGTCGGAGCAGTAGGCGTTTAATGCATTTTCCCATAGGGTCCAATGCAAAATTGACACCTCATTTTCTCCATTCTCAAGAGCTTTGAGTCTCTGCAAAACATATACATGTGTAGACACAAATAAGTGAAATAGAATGAAGGCTATTTCAGCTTTAGCTTTTATTCCGTTTGGGAGCTAAAGTCGCACAAACTTTTGTTTACAAAAATTTCGATGGCCTATAGTTCGCAAGTTATGCAATCAGTTGACAAAAGATTGTGCATGCATGTAGACATGTTAATGACCTTTATATATGCCAAGTTTCAGATGGCTACCTACTCATACAAGCAAGCAGTAGCGGTTTGAAATTTTCACAATTTGGGCTACACGTTCGGGACGATTCGTGACCTTAGGTGACTTGCACAATTCGGGCTGAAACTAGTGCCAAATGAGAGGGTTGGGATAAACATTCAATTGACCATATGTGCCAAAAATCTCGTTCTTTAGTTTTCGAGTTATAGCCCCTGGAAGTCGTAATCTGCACGACTTTGCCCTCGAATATCTCGAAAACGGAGAAAGGAGAATTTCTGGGATTTTTTCCCAAGAAATATATGGGAATTATCAGTAATTTTAGCAGAGTTTCAGAACGATTCGTGAAAGTCACCTTTTAAGAATAACTTCCACTGCAGCCCATACATAAAAGTTTGCTCCTTTATTACTCTGCACATGGACAATTATTTGCGCTGTTATTTGCCCCGGGCATGTACCTATGTAATTACCGTTTACAGTGTAAAGATGGATGTTATCGGTCGCTGAACGTCGGAGCAGTAGGCGTTTAATGCATTTTCCCATAGGGTCCAATGCAAAATTGACACCTCATTTTCTCCATTCTCAAGAGCTTTGAGTCTCTGCAAAACATAACATGTGTAGACACAAATAAGTGAAATAGAATGAAGGCTATTTCAGCTTTAGCTTTTATTCCGTTTGGGAGCTAAAGTCGCACAAACTTTTGTTTACAAAAATTTCGATGGCCTATAGTTCGCAAGTTATGCAATCAGTTGACATCAGATTGTGCATGCATGTAGGCATGTTAATGACCTTTATATATGCCAAGTTTCAGATGGCTACCTACTCATACAAGCAAGCAGTAGCGGTTTGAAATTTTCACAATTTGGGCTACACGTTCGGGACGATTCGTGACCTTAGGTGACTTGCACAATTCGGGCTGAAACTAGTGCCAAATGAGAGGGTTGGGATAAACATTCAATTGACCATATGTGCCAAACATTCTCGTTCTTTAGTTTTCGAGTTATAGCCCCTGGAAGTCGTAATCTGCACGACTTTGCCCTCGAATATCTCGAAAACGGAGAAAGGAGAATTTCTGGGATTTTTTCACAAGAAATATATGGGAATTATCTGTAATTTTAGCAGTGTTTCAGAACGATTCGTGAAAGTCACCTTTTAAGAATAACTTCCACTGCAGCCCATACATAAAAGTTTGCTCCTTTATTACTCTGCACATGGACAATTATTTGCGCTGTTATTTGCCCCAGGCATGTACCTATGTAATTACCGTTTATAGTGTAAAGATGGATGTTATCGGTCGCTGAACGTCGGAGCAGTAGGCGTTTAATGCATTTTCCCATAGGGTCCAATGCAAAATTGACACCTCATTTTCTCCATTCTCAAGAGCTTTGAGTCTCTGCAAAACATATACATGTGTAGACACAAAAAAGTAAAATAGAATGAAGGCTATTTCAGCTTTAGCTTTTATTCCGTTTGGGAGCTAAAGTCGCACAAACTTTTGTTTACAAAAATTTCGATGGCCTATAGTTCGCTAGTTATGCAATCAGTTGACATAAGATTGTGCATGCATGTAGACATGCTAATGACCTTTATATATGCCAAGTTTCAGATGGCTACCTACTCATACAAGCAAGCAGTAGCGGTTTGAAATTTTCACAATTTGGGCTACACGTTCGGGACGATTCGTGACCTTAGGTGACTTGCACAATTCGGGCTGAAACTAGTGCCAAATGAGAGGGTTGGGATAAACATTCAATTCAACATATGTGCCAAAAATTCTCGTTCTTTAGTTTTCGAGTTATAGCCCCTGGAAGTCGTAATCTGCACGACTTTGCCCTCGAATATCTCGAAAACGAAGAAAGGAGAATTTCTGGGATTTTTTCACAAGAAATATATGGGAATTATCTGTAATTTTAGCAGAGTTTCAGAACGATTCGTGGAAGTCACATTTTTAGAATAACTTCCACTGCAGCCCATACATAAAAGTTTGCTCCTTTATTACTCTGCACTTGGACAATTATTTGCGCTGTTATTTGCCCCAGGCATGTACCTATGTAATTAACGTTTACAGTGTAAAGATGGATGTTATCGGTCGCTGAACGTCGGAGCAGTAGGCGTTTAATGCATTTTCCCATAGGGTCCAATGCAAAATTGACACCTCATTTTCTCCATTCTCAAGAGCTTTGAGTCTCTGCAAAACATATACATGTGTAGACACAAATAAGTGAAATAGAATGAAGGCTATTTCAGCTTTAGCTTTTATTCCGTTTGGGAGCAAAAGTCGCACAAACTTTTGTTTACAAACATTTCGATGGCCTATAGTTCGCAAGTTATGCAATCAGTTGACATAAGATTGTGCATGCATGTAGACATGTTAATGACCTTTATATATGCCAAGTTTCAGATGGCTACCTACTCATACAAGAAAGCAGTAGCGGTTTGAAATTTTCACAATTTGGGCTACACGTTCGGGACGATTCGTGACCTTAGGTGACTTGCACAATTCGGGCTGAAACTAGTGCCAAATGAGAGGGTTGGGATAAACATTCAATTGAACATATGTGCCAAAAATTCTCGTTCTTTAGTTTTCGAGTTATAGCCCCTGGAAGTCGTAATCTGCACGACTTTGCCCTCGAAAATCTCGAAAACGGAGAAAGGAGAATTTCTGGGATTTTTTCCCAAGACATATATGGGAATTATCTGTAATTTTAGCAGAGTTTCAGAACGATTCGTGAAAGTCACCTTTTAAGCATAACTTCCACTGCAGCCCATACATAAAAGTTTGCTCCTTTATTACTCTGCACATGGACAATTATTTGCGCTGTTATTTGCCCCAGGCATGTACCTATGTAATTACCGTTTACAGTGTAAAGATGGATGTTATCGGTCGCTGAACGTCGGAGCAGTAGGCGTTTAATGCATTTTCCCATAGGGTCCAATGCAAAATTGACACCTCATTTTCTCCATTCTCAAGAGCTTTGAGTCTCTGCAAAACATATACATGTGTAGACACAAATAAGTGAAATAGAATGAAGGCTATTTCAGCTTTAGCTTTTATTCCGTTTGGGAGCTAAAGTCGCACAAACTTTGGTTTCAAAAATTTCGATGGCCTATAGTTCGCTAGTTATGCAATTAGTTGACATAAGATTGTGCATGCATGTAGACATGTTAATGACCTTTATATATGCCAAGTTTCAGATGGCTACCTACTCATACAAGCAAGCAGTAGCGGTTTGAAATTTTCACAATTTGGGCTACACGTTCGGGACGATTCGTGACCTTAGGTGACTTGCACAATTCGGGCTGAAACTAGTGCCAAATGAGAGGGTTGGGATAAACATTCAATTGACCATATGTGCCAAAAATTCTCGGTCTTTAGTTTTCGAGTTATAGCCCCTGGAAGTCGTAATCTGCACGACTTTGCCCTCGAATATCTCGAAAACGGAGAAAGGAGAATTTCTGGGATTTTTTCTCAAGAAATATATGGGAATTATCTGTAATTTTAGCAGAGTTTCAGAACGATTCGTGAAAGTCACCTTTTAAGAATAACTTCCAATGCAGCCCATACATAAAATTTTGCTCCTTTATTACTCTGCACATGGACACTTATTTGCGCTGTTATTTGCCCCAGGCATGTACCTATGTAATTACCGTTTACAGTGTAAAGATGGATGTTATCGGTCGCTGAACGTCGGAGCAGTAGGCGTTTAATGCATTTTCCCATAGGGTCCAATGCAAAATTGACACCTCATTTTCTCCATTCTCAAGAGCTTTGAGTCTCTGCAAAACATATACATGTGTAGACACAAATAAGTAAAATAGAATGAAGGCTATTTCAGCTTTAGCTTTTATTCCGTTTGGGAGCTAAAGTCGCACAAACTTTTGTTTACAAAAATTTCGATGGCCTATAGTTCACAAGTTATGCAATCAGTTGACATAAGATTGTGCATGCATGTAGACATGTTAATGACCTTTATATATGCCAAGTTTCAGATGGCTACCTACTCATACAAGCAAGCAGTAGCGGTTTGAAATTTTCACAATTTGGGCTACACGTTCGGGACGATTCGTGACCTTAGGTGACTTGCACAATTCGGGCTGAAACTAGTGCCAAATGAGAGGGTTGGGATAAACATTCAATTGCACATAAGTGCCAAAAATTCTCGTTCTTTAGTTTTCGAGTTATAGCCCCTGGAAGTCGTAATCTGCACGACTTTGCCCTCGAATATCTCGAAAACGGAGAAAGGAGAATTTCTGGGATTTTTTCCCAAGAAATATATGGGAATTATCTGTAATTTTAGCAGAGTTTCAGAACGATTCGTGAAAGTCACCTTTTAAGAATAACTTCCACTGCAGCCCATACATAAAAGTTTGCTCCTTTATTACTCTGCACATGGACAATTATTTGTGCTGTTATTTGCCCCAGGCATGTACCTATGTAATTAACGTTTACAGTGTAAAGATGGATGTTATCGGTCGCTGAACGTCGGAGCAGTAGGCGTTTAATGCATTTTCCCATAGGGTCCAATGCAAAATTGACACCTCATTTTCTCCATTCTCAAGAGCTTTGAGTCTCTGCAAAACATATACATGTGTAGACACAAATATGTGAAATAGAATGAAGGCTATTTCAGCTTTAGCTTTTATTCCGTTTGGGAGCTAAAGTCGCACAAACTTTTGTTTACAAAAAATTCGATGGCCTATAGTTCGCAAGTTATGCAATCAGTTGACATAAGATTGTGCATGCATGTAGACATGTTAATGACCTTTATATATGCCAAGTTTCAGATGGCTACCTACTCATACAAGCAAGCAGTAGCGGTTTGAAATTTTCACAATTTGGGCTACATGTTCGGGACGATTCGTGACCTTAGGTGACTTGCACAATTCGGGCTGAAACTAGTGCCAAATGAGAGGGTTGGGATAAACATTCAATTGAACATATGTGCCAAAAATTCTCGTTCTTTAGTTTTCGAGTTATAGCCCCTGGAAGTCGTAATCTGCACGACTTTGCCCTCGAATATCTCGAAAACGGAGAAAGGAGAATTTCTGGGATTTTTTCCCAAGAAATAAATGGGAATTATCTGTAATTTTAGCAGAGTTTCAGAACGATTCGTGAAAGTCACCTTTTAAGAATAACTTCCACTGCAGCCCATACATAAAAGTTTGCTCCTTTATTACTCTGCACATGGACACTTATTTGCGCTGTTATTTGCCCCAGGCATGTACCTATGTAATTACCGTTTACAGTGTAAAGATGGATGTTATCGGTCGCTGAACGTCGGAGCAGTAGGCGTTTAATGCATTTTCCCATAGGGTCCAATGCAAAATTGACACCTCATTTTCTCCATTCTCAAGAGCTTTGAGTCTCTGCAAAACATATACATGTGTAGACAAAAATAAGTGAAATAGAATGAAGGCTATTTCAGCTTTAGCTTTTATTCCGTTTGGGAGCTAAAGTCGCACAAACTTTTGTTTACAAAAATTTCGATGGCCTATAGTTCGCAAGTTATGCAATCAGTTGACATAAGATTGTGCATGCATGTAGACATGTTAATGACCTTTATATATGCCAAGTTTCAGATGGCTACCTACTCATACAAGCAAACAGTAGCGGTTTGAAATTTTCACAATTTGGGCTACACGTTCGGGACGATTCGTGACCTTAGGTGACTTGCACAATTCGGGCTGAAACTAGTGCCAAATGAGAGGGTTGGGATCAACATTCAATTGACCATATGTGCCAAAAATTCTCGTTCTTTAGTTTTCGAGTTATAGCCCTTTGAAGTCGTAATCTGCACGACTTTGCCATCGAATATCTCGAAAACGGAGAAAGGAGAATTTCTGGGATTTTTTCCCAAGAAATATATGGGAATTATCTGTAATTTTAGCAGAGTTTCAGAACGATTCGTGAAAGTCACCTTTTAAGAATAACTTCCACTGCAGCCCATACATAAAAGTTTGCTCCTTTATTACTCTGCACATGGACAATTATTTGCGCTGTTATTTGCCCCAGGCATGTACCTATGTAATTAACGTTTACAGTGTAAAGATGGATGTTATCGGTCGCTGAACGTCGGAGCAGTAGGCGTTTAATGCATTTTCCCATAGGGTCCAATGCAAAATTGACACCTCATTTTCTCCATTCTCAAGAGCTTTGAGTCTCTGCAAAACATATATATGTGTAGACACAAATAAGTGAAATAGAATGAAGGCTATTTCAGCTTTAGCTTTTATTCCGTTTGGGAGCTAAAGTCGCACAAACTTTTGTTTACAAAAATTTCGATGGCCTATAGTTCGCAAGTTATGCAATCAGTTGACATAAGTTTGTGTATGCATGTAGACATGTTACTGACCTTTATATATGCCAAGTTTCAGATGGCTACCTAATCATACAAGCAAGCAGTAGCGGTTTGAAATTTTCACAATTTGGGCTACACGTTCGGGACGATTCGTGACCTTAGGTGACTTGCACAATTCGGGCTGAAACTAGTGCCAAATGAGAGGGTTGGGATAAACATTCAATTGACCATATGTGCCAAAAATGCTCGTTCTTTAGTTTTCGAGTTATAGCCCCTGGAAGTCGTAATCTGCACGACTTTGCCCTCGAATATCTCGAAAACGGAGAAAGGAGAATTTCTGGGATTTTTTCACAAGAAATATATGGGAATTATCTGTAATTTTAGCAGAGTTTCAGAACGATTCGTGAAAGTCACCTTTTAAGAATAACTTCCACTGCAGCCCATACATAAAAGTTTGCTCCTTTATTACTCTGCACATGGACAATTATTTGTGCTGTTATTTGCCCCAGGCATGTACCTATGTAATTAACGTTTACAGTGTAAAGATGGATGTTATCGGTCGCTGAACGTCGGAGCAGTAGGCGTTTAATGCATTTTCCCATAGGGTCCAATGCAAAATTGACACCTCATTTTCTCCATTCTCAAGAGCTTTGAGTCTCTGCAAAACATATACATGTGTAGACACAAATAAGTGAAATAGAATGAAGGCTATTTCAGCTTTAGCTTTTATTCCGTTTGGGAGCTAAAGTCGCACAAACTTTTGTTTACAAAAATTTCGATGGCCTATAGTTCGCAAGTTATGCAATCAGTTGACATAAGTTTGTGTATGCATGTAGACATGTTAATGACCTTTATATATGCCAAGTTTCAGATGGCTACCTACTCATACAAGCAAGCAGTAGCGGTTTGAAATTTTCACAATTTGGGCTACACGTTCGGGACGATTCGTGACCTTAGGTGACTTGCACAATTCGGGCTGAAACTAGTGCCAAATGAGAGGGTTGGGATAAACATTCAATTGAACATATGTGCCAAAAATTCTCGTTCTTTAGTTTTCGAGTTATAGCCCCTGGAAGTCGTAATCTGCACGACTTTGCCCTCGAATATCTCGAAAACGGAGAAAGGAGAATTTCTGGGATTTTTTCCCAAGAAATAAATGGGAATTATCTGTAATTTTAGCAGAGTTTCAGAACGATTCGTGAAAGTCACCTTTTAAGAATAACTTCCACTGCAGCCCATACATAAAAGTTTGCTCCTTTATTACTCTGCACATGGACAATTATTTGCGCTGTTATTTGCTCCAGGCATGTACCTATGTAATTACCGTTTACAGTGTAAAGATGGATGTTATCGGTCGCTGAACGTCGGAGCAGTAGGCGTTTAATGCATTTTCCCATAGGGTCCAATGCAAAATTGACACCTCATTTTCTCCATTCTCAAGAGCTTTGAGTCTCTGCAAAACATATACATGTGTAGACACAAATAAGTGAAATAGAATGAAGGCTATTTCAGCTTTAGCTTTTATTCCGTTTGGGAGCTAAAGTCGCACAAACTTTTGTTTACAAAAAATTCGATGGCCTATAGTTCGCAAGTTATGCAATCAGTTGACATAAGATTGTGCATGCATGTAGACATGTTAATGACCTTTATATATGCCTAGTTTCAGATGGCTACCTACTCATACAAGCAAGCAGTAGCGATTTGAAATTTTCACAATTTGGGTTACATGTTCGGGACGATTCGTGACCTTAGGTGACTTGCACAATTCGGGCTGAAACTAGTGCCAAATGAGAGGGTTGGGATAAACATTCAATTGACCATATGTGCCAAAAATTCTCGTTCTTTAGTTTTCGAGTTATAGCCCCTGGAAGTCGTAATCTGCACGACTTTGCCCTCGAATATCTCGAAAACGGAGAAAGGAGAATTTCTGGGATTTTTTCACAAGAAATATATGGGAATTATCTGTAATTTTAGCAGAGTTTCAGAACGATTCGTGAAAGTCACCTTTTAAGAATAACTTCCACTGCAGCCCATACATAAAAGTTTGCTCCTTTATTACTCTGCACATGGACAATTATTTGCGCTGTTATTTGCCCCAGGCATGTACCTATGTAATTACTGTTTACAGTGTAAAGATGGATGTTATCGGTCGCTGAACGTCGGAGCAGTAGGCGTTTAATGCATTTTCCCATAGGGTCCAATGCAAAATTGACACCTCATTTTCTCCATTCTCAAGAGCTTTGAGTCTCTGCAAAACATATACATGTGTAGACACAAATAAGTGAAATAGAATGAAGGCTATTTCAGCTTTAGCTTTTATTCCGTTTGGGAGCTAAAGTCGCACAAACTTTTGTTTACAAAAATTTCGATGGACTATAGTTCGCAAGTTATGCAATCAGTTGACATAAGATTGTGCATGCATGTAGACATGTTAATGACCTTTATATATGCCAAGTTTCAGATGGCTACCTACTCATACAAGCAAGCAGTAGCGGTTTGAAATTTTCACAATTTGGGCTACACGTTCGGGACGATTCGTGACCTTAGGTGACTTGCACAATTCGGGCTGAAACTAGTGCCAAATGAGAGGGTTGGGATAAACATTCAATTGACCATATGTGCCAAAAATTCTCGTTCTTTAGTTTTCGAGTTATAGCCCCTGGAAGTCGTAATCTGCACGACTTTGCCCTCGAATATCTCGAAAACGAAGAAAGGAGAATTTCTGGGATTTTTTCACAAGAAATATATGGGAATTATCTGTAATTTTAGCAGAGTTTCAGAACGATTCGTGAAAGTCACCTTTTAAGAATAACTTCCACTGCAGCCCATACATAAAAGTTTGCTCCTTTATTACTCTGCACATGGACAATTATTTGTGCTGTTATTTGCCCCAGGCATGTACCTATGTAATTAACGTTTACAGTGTAAAGATGGATGTTATCGGTCGCTGAACGTCGGAGCAGTAGGCGTTTAATGCATTTTCCCATAGGGTCCAATGCAAAATTGACACCTCATTTTCTCCATTCTCAAGAGCTTTGAGTCTCTGCAAAACATATACATGTGTAGACACAAATAAGTGAAATAGAATGAAGGCTATTTCAGCTTTAGCTTTTATTCCGTTTGGGAGCTAAAGTCGCACAAACTTTTGTTTACAAAAATTTCGATGGCCTATAGTTCGCAAGTTATGCAATCAGTTGACATAAGATTGTGCATGCATGCAGACATGTTAATGACCTTTATATATGCCAAGTTTCAGATGGCTACCTACTCATACAAGCAAGCAGTAGCGATTTGAAATTTTCACAATTTGGGCTACATGTTCGGGACGATTCGTGACCTTAGGTGATTTGCACAATTCGGGCTGAAACTAGTGCCAAATGAGAGGGTTGGGATAAACATTCAATTGACCATATGTGCCAACAATTCTCGTTCTTTAGTTTTCGAGTTATAGCCCCTGGAAGTCGTAATCTGCACGACTTTGCCCTCGAATATCTCGAAAACGGAGAAAGGAGAATTTCTGGGATTTTTTCCCAAGAAATATATGGGAATTATCTGTAATTTTAGCAGAGTTTCAGAACGATTCGTGAAAGTCACCTTTTAAGAATAACTTCCACTGCAGCCCATACATAAAAGTTTGCTCCTTTATTACTCTGCACATGGACAATTATTTGCGCTGTTATTTGCCCCAGGCATGTACCTATGTAATTACTGTTTACAGTGTAAAGATGGATGTTATCGGTCGCTGAACGTCGGAGCAGTAGGCGTTTAATGCATTTTCCCATAGGGTCCAATGCAAAATTGACACCTCATTTTCTCCATTCTCAAGAGCTTTGAGTCTCTGCAAAACATATACATGTGTAGACACAAATAAGTGAAATAGAATGAAGGCTATTTCAGCTTTAGCTTTTATTCCGTTTGGGAGCTAAAGTCGCACAAACTTTTGTTTACAAACATTTCGATGGCCTATAGTTCGCAAGTTATGCAATCAGTTGACATAAGATTGTGCATGCATATAGACATTTTAATGACCTTTATATATGCCAAGTTTCAGATGGCTACCTACTCATACAAGCAAGCAGTAGCGGTTTGAAATTTTCACAATTTGGGCTACACGTTCGGGACGATTCGTGACCTTAGGTGACTTGCACAATTCGGGCTGAAACTAGTGCCAAATGAGAGGGTTGGGATAAACATTCAATTGACCATATGTGCCAAAAATTCTCGTTCTTTAGTTTTCGAGTTATAGCCCCTGGAAGTCGTAATCTGCACGACTTTGCCCTCGAATATCTCGAAAACGAAGAAAGGAGAATTTCTGGGATTTTTTCACAAGAAATATATGGGAATTATCTGTAATTTTAGCAGAGTTTCAGAACGATTCGTGAAAGTCACCTTTTTAGAATAACTTCCACTGCAGCCCATACATAAAAGTTTGCTCCTTTATTACTCTGCACATGGACAATTATTTGCGCTGTTATTTGCCCCAGGCATGTACCTATGTAATTACCGTTTACAGTGTAAAGATGGATGTTATCGGTCGCTGAACGTCGGAGCAGTAGGCGTTTAATGCATTTTCCCATAGGGTCCAATGCAAAATTGACACCTCATTTTCTCCATTCTCAAGAGCTTTGAGTCTCTGCAAAACATATACATGTGTAGACACAAATAAGTGAAATAGAATGAAGGCTATTTCAGCTTTAGCTTTTATTCCGTTTGGGAGCTAAAGTCGCACAAACTTTGGTTTCAAAAATTTCGATGGCCTATAGTTCGCTAGTTATGCAATTAGTTGACATAAGATTGTGCATGCATGTAGACATGTTAATGACCTTTATATATGCCAAGTTTCAGATGGCTACCTACTCATACAAGCAAGCAGTAGCGGTTTGAAATTTTCACAATTTGGGCTACACGTTCGGGACGATTCGTGACCCTAGGTGACTTGCACAATTCGGGCTGAAACTAGTGCCAAATGAGAGGGTTGGGATAAACATTCAATTGACCATATGTGCCAAAAATTCTCGGTCTTTAGTTTTCGAGTTATAGCCCCTGGAAGTCGTAATCTGCACGACTTTGCCCTCGAATATCTCGAAAACGGAGAAAGGAGAATTTCTGGGATTTTTTCTCAAGAAATATATGGGAATTATCTGTAATTTTAGCAGAGTTTCAGAACGATTCGTGAAAGTCACCTTTTAAGAATAACTTCCACTGCAGCCCATACATAAAAGTTTGCTCCTTTAATACTCTGCACATGGACACTTATTTGCGCTGTTATTTGCCCCAGGCATGTACCTATGTAATTACCGTTTACAGTGTAAAGATGGATGTTATCGGTCGCTGAACGTCGGAGCAGTAGGCGTTTAATGCATTTTCCCATAGGGTCCAATGCAAAATTGACACCTCATTTTCTCCATTCTCAAGAGCTTTGAGTCTCTGCAAAACATATACATGTGTAGACACAAATAAGTAAAATAGAATGAAGGCTATTTCAGCTTTAGCTTTTATTCCGTTTGGGAGCTAAAGTCGCACAAACTTTTGTTTACAAAAATTTCGATGGCCTATAGTTCACAAGTTATGCAATCAGTTGACATAAGATTGTGCATGCATGTAGACATGTTAATGACCTTTATATATGCCAAGTTTCAGATGGCTACCTACTCATACAAGCAAGCAGTAGCGGTTTGAAATTTTCACAATTTGGGCTACACGTTCGGGACGATTCGTGACCTTAGGTGACTTGCACAATTCGGGCTGAAACTAGTGCCAAATGAGAGGGTTGGGATAAACATTCAATTGCACATATGTGCCAAAAATTCTCGTTCTTTAGTTTTCGAGTTATAGCCCCTGGAAGTCGTAATCTGCACGACTTTGCCCTCGAATATCTCGAAAACGGACAAAGGAGAATTTCTGGGATTTTTTCACAAGAAATATATGGGAATTATCTGTAATTTTAGCAGAGTTTCAGAACGATTCGTGAAAGTCACCTTTTAAGAATAACTTCCACTGCAGCCCATACATAAAAGTTTGCTCCTTTATTACTCTGCACATGGACAATTATTTGTGCTGTTATTTGCCCCAGGCATGTACCTATGTAATTAACGTTTACAGTGTAAAGATGGATGTTATCGGTCACTGAACGTCGGAGCAGTAGGCGTTTAATGCATTTTCCCATAGGATCCAATGCAAAATTGACACCTCATTTTCTCCATTCTCAAGAGCTTTGAGTCTCTGCAAAACATATACATGTGTAGACACAAATAAGTGAAATAGAATGAAGGCTATTTCAGCTTTAGCTTTTATTCCGTTTGGGAGCTAAAGTCGCACAAACTTTTGTTTACAAAAAATTCGATGGCCTATAGTTCGCAAGTTATGCAATCAGTTGACATAAGATTGTGCATGCATGTAGACATGTTAATGACCTTTATATATGCCAAGTTTCAGATGGCTACCTACTCATACAAGCAAGCAGTAGCGGTTTGAAATTTTCACAATTTGGGCTACACGTTCGGGACGATTCGTGACCTTAGGTGACTTGCACAATTCGGGCTGAAACTAGTGCCAAATGAGAGGGTTGGGATAAACATTCAATTGAACATATGTGCCAAAAATTCTCGTTCTTTAGTTTTCGAGTTATAGCCCCTGGAAGTCGTAATCTGCACGACTTTGCCCTCGAATATCTCGAAAACGGAGAAAGGAGAATTTCTGGGATTTTTTCCCAAGAAATAAATGGGAATTATCTGTAATTTTAGCAGAGTTTCAGAACGATTCGTGAAAGTCACCTTTTAAGAATAACTTCCACTGCAGCCCATACATAAAAGTTTGCTCCTTTATTACTCTGCACATGGACAATTATTTGCGCTGTTATTTGCCCCAGGCATGTACCTATGTAATTACCGTTTACAGTGTAAAGATGGATGTTATCGGTCGCTGAACGTCGGAGCAGTAGGCGTTTAATGCATTTTCCCATAGGGTCCAATGCAAAATTGACACCTCATTTTCTCCATTCTCAAGAGCTTTGAGTCTCTGCAAAACATATACATGTGTAGACACAAATAAGTGAAATAGAATGAAGGCTATTTCAGCTTTAGCTTTTATTCCGTTTGGGAGCTAAAGTCGCACAAACTTTTGTTTACAAAAATTTCGATGGCCTATAGTTCGCAAGTTATGCAATCAGTTGACATAAGATTGTGCATGCATGTAGACATGTTAATGACCTTTATATATGCCAAGTTTCAGATGGCTACCTACTCATACAAGCAAGCAGTAGCGGTTTGAAATTTTCACAATTTGGGCTACACGTTCGGGACGATTCGTGACCTTAGGTGACTTGCACAATTCGGGCTGAAACTAGTGCCAAATGAGAGGGTTGGGATAAACATTCAATTGACCATATGTGCCAAAAATTCTCGTTCTTTAGTTTTCGAGTTATAGCCCCTGGAAGTCGTAATCTGCACGACTTTGCCCTCGAATATCTCGAAAACGGAGAAAGGAGAATTTCTGGGATTTTTTCCCAAGAAATATATGGGAATTATCTGTAATTTTAGCAGAGTTTCAGAACGATTCGTGAAAGTCACCTTTTAAGAATAACTTCCACTGCAGCCCATACATAAAAGTTTGCTCCTTTATTACTCTGCACATGGACAATTATTTGCGCTGTTATTTGCCCCAGGCATGTACCTATGTAATTACCGTTTACAGTGTAAAAGATGGATGTTATCTGTCGCTGAACGTCGGAGCAGTAGGCGTTTAATGCATTTTCCCATAGGGTCCAATGCAAAATTGACACCTCATTTTCTCCATTCTCAAGAGCTTTGAGTCTCTGCAAAACATATACATGTGTAGACACAAATAAGTAAAATAGAATGAAGGCTATTTCAGCTTTAGCTTTTATTCCGTTTGGGAGCTAAAGTCGCACAAACTTTTGTTTACAAAAATTTCGATGGCCTATAGTTCACAAGTTATGCAATCAGTTGACATAAGATTGTGCATGCATGTAGACATGTTAATGACCTTTATATATGCCAAGTTTCAGATGGCTACCTACTCATACAAGCAAGCAGTAGCGGTTTGAAATTTTCACAATTTGGGCTACACGTTCGGGACGATTCGTGACCTTAGGTGACTTGCACAATTCGGGCTGAAACTAGTGCCAAATGAGAGGGTTGGGATAAACATTCAATTGCACATATGTGCCAAAAATTCTCGTTCTTTAGTTTTCGAGTTATAGCCCCTGGAAGTCGTAATCTGCACGACTTTGCCCTCGAATATCTCGAAAACGGAGAAAGGAGAATTTCTGGGATTTTTTCACAAGAAATATATGGGAATTATCTGTAATTTTAGCAGAGTTTCAGAACGATTCGTGAAAGTCACCTTTTAAGAATAACTTCCACTGCAGCCCATACATAAAAGTTTGCTCCTTTATTACTCTGCACATGGACAATTATTTGTGCTGTTATTTGCCCCAGGCATGTACCTATGTAATTAACGTTTACAGTGTAAAGATGGATGTTATCGGTCACTGAACGTCGGAGCAGTAGGCGTTTAATGCATTTTCCCATAGGATCCAATGCAAAATTGACACCTCATTTTCTCCATTCTCAAGAGCTTTGAGTCTCTGCAAAACATATACATGTGTAGACACAAATAAGTGAAATAGAATGAAGGCTATTTCAGCTTTAGCTTTTATTCCGTTTGGGAGCTAAAGTCGCACAAACTTTTGTTTACAAAAAATTCGATGGCCTATAGTTCGCAAGTTATGCAATCAGTTGACATAAGATTGTGCATGCATGTAGACATGTTAATGACCTTTATATATGCCAAGTTTCAGATGGCTACCTACTCATACAAGCAAGCAGTAGCGGTTTGAAATTTTCACAATTTGGGCTACACGTTCGGGACGATTCGTGACCTTAGGTGACTTGCACAATTCGGGCTGAAACTAGTGCCAAATGAGAGGGTTGGGATAAACATTCAATTGAACATATGTGCCAAAAATTCTCGTTCTTTAGTTTTCGAGTTATAGCCCCTGGAAGTCGTAATCTGCACGACTTTGCCCTCGAATATCTCGAAAACGGAGAAAGGAGAATTTCTGGGATTTTTTCCCAAGAAATAAATGGGAATTATCTGTAATTTTAGCAGAGTTTCAGAACGATTCGTGAAAGTCACCTTTTAAGAATAACTTCCACTGCAGCCCATACATAAAAGTTTGCTCCTTTATTACTCTGCACATGGACAATTATTTGCGCTGTTATTTGCCCCAGGCATGTACCTATGTAATTACCGTTTACAGTGTAAAGATGGATGTTATCGGTCGCTGAACGTCGGAGCAGTAGGCGTTTAATGCATTTTCCCATAGGGTCCAATGCAAAATTGACACCTCATTTTCTCCATTCTCAAGAGCTTTGAGTCTCTGCAAAACATATACATGTGTAGACACAAATAAGTGAAATAGAATGAAGGCTATTTCAGCTTTAGCTTTTATTCCGTTTGGGAGCTAAAGTCGCACAAACTTTTGTTTACAAAAATTTCGATGGCCTATAGTTCGCAAGTTATGCAATCAGTTGACATAAGATTGTGCATGCATGTAGACATGTTAATGACCTTTATATATGCCAAGTTTCAGATGGCTACCTACTCATACAAGCAAGCAGTAGCGGTTTGAAATTTTCACAATTTGGGCTACACGTTCGGGACGATTCGTGACCTTAGGTGACTTGCACAATTCGGGCTGAAACTAGTGCCAAATGAGAGGGTTGGGATAAACATTCAATTGACCATATGTGCCAAAAATTCTCGTTCTTTAGTTTTCGAGTTATAGCCCCTGGAAGTCGTAATCTGCACGACTTTGCCCTCGAATATCTCGAAAACGAAGAAAGGAGAATTTCTGGGATTTTTTCACAAGAAATATATGGGAATTATCTGTAATTTTAGCAGAGTTTCAGAACGATTCGTGAAAGTCACCTTTTAAGAATAACTTCCACTGCAGCCCATACATAAAAGTTTGCTCCTTTATTACTCTGCACATGGACAATTATTTGTGCTGTTATTTGCCCCAGGCATGTACCTATGTAATTAACGTTTACAGTGTAAAGATGGATGTTATCGGTCGCTGAACGTCGGAGCAGTAGGCGTTTAATGCATTTTCCCATAGGGTCCAATGCAAAATTGACACCTCATTTTCTCCATTCTCAAGAGCTTTGAGTCTCTGCAAAACATATACATGTGTAGACACAAATAAGTGAAATAGAATGAAGGCTATTTCAGCTTTAGCTTTTATTCCGTTTGGGAGCTAAAGTCGCACAAACTTTTGTTTACAAAAATTTCGATGGCCTATAGTTCGCAAGTTATGCAATCAGTTGACATAAGATTGTGCATGCATGCAGACATGTTAATGACCTTTATATATGCCAAGTTTCAGATGGCTACCTACTCATACAAGCAAGCAGTAGCGATTTGAAATTTTCACAATTTGGGCTACATGTTCGGGACGATTCGTGACCTTAGGTGATTTGCACAATTCGGGCTGAAACTAGTGCCAAATGAGAGGGTTGGGATAAACATTCAATTGACCATATGTGCCAACAATTCTCGTTCTTTAGTTTTCGAGTTATAGCCCCTGGAAGTCGTAATCTGCACGACTTTGCCCTCGAATATCTCGAAAACGGAGAAAGGAGAATTTCTGGGATTTTTTCCCAAGAAATATATGGGAATTATCTGTAATTTTAGCAGAGTTTCAGAACGATTCGTGAAAGTCACCTTTTAAGAATAACTTCCACTGCAGCCCATACATAAAAGTTTGCTCCTTTATTACTCTGCACATGGACAATTATTTGCGCTGTTATTTGCCCCAGGCATGTACCTATGTAATTACTGTTTACAGTGTAAAGATGGATGTTATCGGTCGCTGAACGTCGGAGCAGTAGGCGTTTAATGCATTTTCCCATAGGGTCCAATGCAAAATTGACACCTCATTTTCTCCATTCTCAAGAGCTTTGAGTCTCTGCAAAACATATACATGTGTAGACACAAATAAGTGAAATAGAATGAAGGCTATTTCAGCTTTAGCTTTTATTCCGTTTGGGAGCTAAAGTCGCACAAACTTTTGTTTACAAACATTTCGATGGCCTATAGTTCGCAAGTTATGCAATCAGTTGACATAAGATTGTGCATGCATATAGACATTTTAATGACCTTTATATATGCCAAGTTTCAGATGGCTACCTACTCATACAAGCAAGCAGTAGCGGTTTGAAATTTTCACAATTTGGGCTACACGTTCGGGACGATTCGTGACCTTAGGTGACTTGCACAATTCGGGCTGAAACTAGTGCCAAATGAGAGGGTTGGGATAAACATTCAATTGACCATATGTGCCAAAAATTCTCGTTCTTTAGTTTTCGAGTTATAGCCCCTGGAAGTCGTAATCTGCACGACTTTGCCCTCGAATATCTCGAAAACGAAGAAAGGAGAATTTCTGGGATTTTTTCACAAGAAATATATGGGAATTATCTGTAATTTTAGCAGAGTTTCAGAACGATTCGTGAAAGTCACCTTTTTAGAATAACTTCCACTGCAGCCCATACATAAAAGTTTGCTCCTTTATTACTCTGCACATGGACAATTATTTGCGCTGTTATTTGCCCCAGGCATGTACCTATGTAATTACCGTTTACAGTGTAAAGATGGATGTTATCGGTCGCTGAACGTCGGAGCAGTAGGCGTTTAATGCATTTTCCCATAGGGTCCAATGCAAAATTGACACCTCATTTTCTCCATTCTCAAGAGCTTTGAGTCTCTGCAAAACATATACATGTGTAGACACAAATAAGTGAAATAGAATGAAGGCTATTTCAGCTTTAGCTTTTATTCCGTTTGGGAGCTAAAGTCGCACAAACTTTGGTTTCAAAAATTTCGATGGCCTATAGTTCGCTAGTTATGCAATTAGTTGACATAAGATTGTGCATGCATGTAGACATGTTAATGACCTTTATATATGCCAAGTTTCAGATGGCTACCTACTCATACAAGCAAGCAGTAGCGGTTTGAAATTTTCACAATTTGGGCTACACGTTCGGGACGATTCGTGACCCTAGGTGACTTGCACAATTCGGGCTGAAACTAGTGCCAAATGAGAGGGTTGGGATAAACATTCAATTGACCATATGTGCCAAAAATTCTCGGTCTTTAGTTTTCGAGTTATAGCCCCTGGAAGTCGTAATCTGCACGACTTTGCCCTCGAATATCTCGAAAACGGAGAAAGGAGAATTTCTGGGATTTTTTCTCAAGAAATATATGGGAATTATCTGTAATTTTAGCAGAGTTTCAGAACGATTCGTGAAAGTCACCTTTTAAGAATAACTTCCACTGCAGCCCATACATAAAAGTTTGCTCCTTTAATACTCTGCACATGGACACTTATTTGCGCTGTTATTTGCCCCAGGCATGTACCTATGTAATTACCGTTTACAGTGTAAAGATGGATGTTATCGGTCGCTGAACGTCGGAGCAGTAGGCGTTTAATGCATTTTCCCATAGGGTCCAATGCAAAATTGACACCTCATTTTCTCCATTCTCAAGAGCTTTGAGTCTCTGCAAAACATATACATGTGTAGACACAAATAAGTAAAATAGAATGAAGGCTATTTCAGCTTTAGCTTTTATTCCGTTTGGGAGCTAAAGTCGCACAAACTTTTGTTTACAAAAATTTCGATGGCCTATAGTTCACAAGTTATGCAATCAGTTGACATAAGATTGTGCATGCATGTAGACATGTTAATGACCTTTATATATGCCAAGTTTCAGATGGCTACCTACTCATACAAGCAAGCAGTAGCGGTTTGAAATTTTCACAATTTGGGCTACACGTTCGGGACGATTCGTGACCTTAGGTGACTTGCACAATTCGGGCTGAAACTAGTGCCAAATGAGAGGGTTGGGATAAACATTCAATTGCACATATGTGCCAAAAATTCTCGTTCTTTAGTTTTCGAGTTATAGCCCCTGGAAGTCGTAATCTGCACGACTTTGCCCTCGAATATCTCGAAAACGGACAAAGGAGAATTTCTGGGATTTTTTCACAAGAAATATATGGGAATTATCTGTAATTTTAGCAGAGTTTCAGAACGATTCGTGAAAGTCACCTTTTAAGAATAACTTCCACTGCAGCCCATACATAAAAGTTTGCTCCTTTATTACTCTGCACATGGACAATTATTTGTGCTGTTATTTGCCCCAGGCATGTACCTATGTAATTAACGTTTACAGTGTAAAGATGGATGTTATCGGTCACTGAACGTCGGAGCAGTAGGCGTTTAATGCATTTTCCCATAGGATCCAATGCAAAATTGACACCTCATTTTCTCCATTCTCAAGAGCTTTGAGTCTCTGCAAAACATATACATGTGTAGACACAAATAAGTGAAATAGAATGAAGGCTATTTCAGCTTTAGCTTTTATTCCGTTTGGGAGCTAAAGTCGCACAAACTTTTGTTTACAAAAAATTCGATGGCCTATAGTTCGCAAGTTATGCAATCAGTTGACATAAGATTGTGCATGCATGTAGACATGTTAATGACCTTTATATATGCCAAGTTTCAGATGGCTACCTACTCATACAAGCAAGCAGTAGCGGTTTGAAATTTTCACAATTTGGGCTACACGTTCGGGACGATTCGTGACCTTAGGTGACTTGCACAATTCGGGCTGAAACTAGTGCCAAATGAGAGGGTTGGGATAAACATTCAATTGAACATATGTGCCAAAAATTCTCGTTCTTTAGTTTTCGAGTTATAGCCCCTGGAAGTCGTAATCTGCACGACTTTGCCCTCGAATATCTCGAAAACGGAGAAAGGAGAATTTCTGGGATTTTTTCCCAAGAAATAAATGGGAATTATCTGTAATTTTAGCAGAGTTTCAGAACGATTCGTGAAAGTCACCTTTTAAGAATAACTTCCACTGCAGCCCATACATAAAAGTTTGCTCCTTTATTACTCTGCACATGGACAATTATTTGCGCTGTTATTTGCCCCAGGCATGTACCTATGTAATTACCGTTTACAGTGTAAAGATGGATGTTATCGGTCGCTGAACGTCGGAGCAGTAGGCGTTTAATGCATTTTCCCATAGGGTCCAATGCAAAATTGACACCTCATTTTCTCCATTCTCAAGAGCTTTGAGTCTCTGCAAAACATATACATGTGTAGACACAAATAAGTGAAATAGAATGAAGGCTATTTCAGCTTTAGCTTTTATTCCGTTTGGGAGCTAAAGTCGCACAAACTTTTGTTTACAAAAATTTCGATGGCCTATAGTTCGCAAGTTATGCAATCAGTTGACATAAGATTGTGCATGCATGTAGACATGTTAATGACCTTTATATATGCCAAGTTTCAGATGGCTACCTACTCATACAAGCAAGCAGTAGCGGTTTGAAATTTTCACAATTTGGGCTACACGTTCGGGACGATTCGTGACCTTAGGTGACTTGCACAATTCGGGCTGAAACTAGTGCCAAATGAGAGGGTTGGGATAAACATTCAATTGACCATATGTGCCAAAAATTCTCGTTCTTTAGTTTTCGAGTTATAGCCCCTGGAAGTCGTAATCTGCACGACTTTGCCCTCGAATATCTCGAAAACGGAGAAAGGAGAATTTCTGGGATTTTTTCCCAAGAAATATATGGGAATTATCTGTAATTTTAGCAGAGTTTCAGAACGATTCGTGAAAGTCACCTTTTAAGAATAACTTCCACTGCAGCCCATACATAAAAGTTTGCTCCTTTATTACTCTGCACATGGACAATTATTTGCGCTGTTATTTGCCCCAGGCATGTACCTATGTAATTACCGTTTACAGTGTAAAAGATGGATGTTATCTGTCGCTGAACGTCGGAGCAGTAGGCGTTTAATGCATTTTCCCATAGGGTCCAATGCAAAATTGACACCTCATTTTCTCCATTCTCAAGAGCTTTGAGTCTCTGCAAAACATATACATGTGTAGACACAAATAAGTAAAATAGAATGAAGGCTATTTCAGCTTTAGCTTTTATTCCGTTTGGGAGCTAAAGTCGCACAAACTTTTGTTTACAAAAATTTCGATGGCCTATAGTTCACAAGTTATGCAATCAGTTGACATAAGATTGTGCATGCATGTAGACATGTTAATGACCTTTATATATGCCAAGTTTCAGATGGCTACCTACTCATACAAGCAAGCAGTAGCGGTTTGAAATTTTCACAATTTGGGCTACACGTTCGGGACGATTCGTGACCTTAGGTGACTTGCACAATTCGGGCTGAAACTAGTGCCAAATGAGAGGGTTGGGATAAACATTCAATTGCACATATGTGCCAAAAATTCTCGTTCTTTAGTTTTCGAGTTATAGCCCCTGGAAGTCGTAATCTGCACGACTTTGCCCTCGAATATCTCGAAAACGGAGAAAGGAGAATTTCTGGGATTTTTTCACAAGAAATATATGGGAATTATCTGTAATTTTAGCAGAGTTTCAGAACGATTCGTGAAAGTCACCTTTTAAGAATAACTTCCACTGCAGCCCATACATAAAAGTTTGCTCCTTTATTACTCTGCACATGGACAATTATTTGTGCTGTTATTTGCCCCAGGCATGTACCTATGTAATTAACGTTTACAGTGTAAAGATGGATGTTATCGGTCACTGAACGTCGGAGCAGTAGGCGTTTAATGCATTTTCCCATAGGATCCAATGCAAAATTGACACCTCATTTTCTCCATTCTCAAGAGCTTTGAGTCTCTGCAAAACATATACATGTGTAGACACAAATAAGTGAAATAGAATGAAGGCTATTTCAGCTTTAGCTTTTATTCCGTTTGGGAGCTAAAGTCGCACAAACTTTTGTTTACAAAAAATTCGATGGCCTATAGTTCGCAAGTTATGCAATCAGTTGACATAAGATTGTGCATGCATGTAGACATGTTAATGACCTTTATATATGCCAAGTTTCAGATGGCTACCTACTCATACAAGCAAGCAGTAGCGGTTTGAAATTTTCACAATTTGGGCTACACGTTCGGGACGATTCGTGACCTTAGGTGACTTGCACAATTCGGGCTGAAACTAGTGCCAAATGAGAGGGTTGGGATAAACATTCAATTGAACATATGTGCCAAAAATTCTCGTTCTTTAGTTTTCGAGTTATAGCCCCTGGAAGTCGTAATCTGCACGACTTTGCCCTCGAATATCTCGAAAACGGAGAAAGGAGAATTTCTGGGATTTTTTCCCAAGAAATAAATGGGAATTATCTGTAATTTTAGCAGAGTTTCAGAACGATTCGTGAAAGTCACCTTTTAAGAATAACTTCCACTGCAGCCCATACATAAAAGTTTGCTCCTTTATTACTCTGCACATGGACAATTATTTGCGCTGTTATTTGCCCCAGGCATGTACCTATGTAATTACCGTTTACAGTGTAAAGATGGATGTTATCGGTCGCTGAACGTCGGAGCAGTAGGCGTTTAATGCATTTTCCCATAGGATCCAATGCAAAATTGACACCTCATTTTCTCCATTCTCAAGAGCTTTGAGTCTCTGCAAAACATATACATGTGTAGACACAAATAAGTGAAATAGAATGAAGGCTATTTCAGCTTTAGCTTTTATTCCGTTTGGGAGCTAAAGTCGCACAAACTTTTGTTTACAAAAATTTCGATGGCCTATAGTTCGCAAGTTATGCAATCAGTTGACATAAGATTGTGCATGCATGTAGACATGTTAATGACCTTTATATATGCCAAGTTTCAGATGGCTACCTACTCATACAAGCAAGCAGTAGCGGTTTGAAATTTTCACAATTTGGGCTACACGTTCGGGACGATTCGTGACCTTAGGTGACTTGCACAATTCGGGCTGAAACTAGTGCCAAATGAGAGGGTTGGGATAAACATTCAATTGACCATATGTGCCAAAAATTCTCGTTCTTTAGTTTTCGAGTTATAGCCCCTGGAAGTCGTAATCTGCACGACTTTGCCCTCGAATATCTCGAAAACGGAGATAGGAGAATTTCTGGGATTTTTTCCCAAGAAATATATGGGAATTATCTGTAATTTTAGCAGAGTTTCAGAACGATTCGTGAAAGTCACCTTTTAAGAATAACTTCCACTGCAGCCCATACATAAAAGTTTGCTCCTTTATTACTCTGCACATGGACAATTATTTGCGCTGTTATTTGCCCCAGGCATGTACCTATGTAATTACCGTTTACAGTGTAAAGATGGATGTTATCTGTCGCTGAACGTCGGAGCAGTAGGCGTTTAATGCATTATCCCATAGGGTCCAATGCAAAATTGACACCTCATTTTCTCCATTCTCAAGAGCTTTGAGTCTCTGCAAAACATATACATGTGTAGACACAAATAAGTGAAATAGAATGAAGGCTATTTCAGCTTTAGCTTTTATTCCGTTTGGGAGCTAAAGTCGCACAAACTTTTGTTTACAAAAATTTCGATGGCCTATAGTTCGCAAGTTATGCAATCAGTTGACATAAGATTGTGCATGCATGTAGACATGTTAATGACCTATATATATGCCAAGTTTCAGATGGTTACCTACTCATACAAGCAAGCAGTAGCGGTTTGAAATTTTCACAATGTGGGCTACACGTTCGGGACGATTCGTGACCTTAGGTGACTTGCACAATTCGGGCTGAAACTAGTGCCAAATGAGAGGGTTGGGATAAACATTCAATTGACCATATGTGCCAAAAATTCTCGTTCTTTAGTTTTCGAGTTATAGCCCCTGGAAGTCGTAATCTGCACGACTTTGCCCTCGAATATCTCGAAAACGGAGAAAGGAGAATTTCTGGGATTTTTTCCCAAGAAATATATGGGAATTATCTGTAATTTTAGCAGAGTTTCAGAACGATTCGTGAAAGTCACCTTTTAAGAATAACTTCCACTGCAGCCCATACATAAAAGTTTGCTCCTTTATTACTCTGCACATGGACAATTATTTGCGCTGTTATTTGCCCCAGGCATGTACCTATGTAATTACCGTTTACAGTGTAAAGATGGATGTTATCGGTCGCTGAACGTCGGAGCAGTAGGCGTTTAATGCATTTTCCCATAGGGTCCAATGCAAAATTGACACCTCATTTTCTCCATTCTCAAGAGCTTTGAGTCTCTGCAAAACATATACATGTGTAGACACAAATAAGTAAAATAGAATGAAGGCTATTTCAGCTTTAGCTTTTATTCCGTTTGGGAGCTAAAGTCGCACAAACTTTTGTTTACAAAAATTTCGATGGCCTATAGTTCGCAAGTTATGCAATCAGTTGACATAAGATTGTGCATGCATGTAGACATGTTAATGACCTTTATATATGCCAAGTTTCAGATGGCTACCTACTCATACAAGCAAGCAGTAGCGGTTTGAAATTTTCACAATTTGGGCTACACGTTCGGGACGATTCGTGACCTTAGGTGACTTGCACAATTCGGGCTGAAACTAGTGCCAAATGAGAGGGTTGAGATAAACATTTAATTGACCATATGTGCCAAAAATTCTCGTTCTTTAGTTTTCGAGTTATAGCCCCTGGAAGTCGTAATCTGCACGACTTTGCCCTCGAATATCTCAAAAACGGAGAAAGGAGAATTTCTGGGATTTTTTCCCAAGAAATATATGGGAATTATCTGTAATTTTAGCAGAGTTTCAGAACGATTCGTGAAAGTCACCTTTTAAGAATAACTTCCACTGCAGCCCATACATAAAAGTTTGCTCCTTTATTACTCTGCACATGGACAATTATTTGCGCTGTTATTTGCCCCAGGCATGTACCTATGTAATTACCGTTTACAGTGTAAAGATGGATGTTATCTGTCGCTGAATGTCGGAGCAGTAGGCGTTTAATGCATTTTCCCATAGGGTCCAATGCAAAATTGACACCTCATTTTCTCCATTCTCAAGAGCTTTGAGTCTCTGCAAAACATATACATGTGTAGACACATATAAGTGAAATAGATTGAAGGCTATTTCAGCTTTAGCTTTTATTCCGTTTGGGAGCTAAAGTCGCACAAACTTTTGTTTACAAAAATTTCGATGGCCTATAGTTCGCAAGTTATGCAATCAGTTGACATAAGATTGTGCATGCATGTAGACATGTTAATGACCTTTATATATGCCAAGTTTCAGATGGCTACCTACTCATACAAGCAAGCAGTAGCGGTTTGAAATTTTCACAATTTGGGCTACACGTTCGGGACGATTCGTGACCTTAGGTGACTTGCACAATTCGGGCTGAAACTAGTGCCAAATGAGAGGGTTGGGATAAACATTCAATTGAACATATGTGCCAAAAATTCTCGTTCTTTAGTTTTCGAGTTATAGCCCCTGGAAGTCGTAATCTGCACGACTTTGCCCTCGAATATCTCGAAAACGGAGAAAGGAGAATTTCTGGGATTTTTTCCCAAGACATATATGGGAATTATCTGTAATTTTAGCAGAGTTTCAGAACGATTCGTGAAAGTCACCTTTTAAGAATAACTTCCACTGCAGCCCATACATAAAAGATTGCTCCTTTATTACTCTGCACATGGACAATTATTTGCGCTGTTATTTGCCCCAGGCATGTACCTATGTAATTACCGTTTACAGTGTAAAGATGGATGTTATCGGTCGCTGAACGTCGGAGCAGTAGGCGTTTAATGCATTTTCCCATAGGGTCCAATGCAAAATTGACACCTCATTTTCTCCATTCTCAAGAGATTTGAGTCTCTGCAAAACATATACATGTGTAGACACAAATAAGTGAAATAGAAAGAAGGCTATTTCAGCTTTAGCTTTTATTCCGTTTGGGAGCTAAAGTCGCACAAACTTTTGTTTACAAAAATTACGATGGCCTATAGTTCGCAAATTATGCAATCAGTTGACATAAGATTGTGCACGCATGTAGACATGTTAATGACCTTTATATATGCCAAGTTTCAGATGGTTACCTACTCATACAAGCAAGCAGTAGCGGTTTGAAATTTTCACAATGTGGGCTACACGTTCGGGACGATTCGTGACCATAGGTGACTTGCACAATTCGGGCTGAAACTAGTGCCAAATGAGAGGGTTGGGATAAACATTCAATTGACCATATGTGCCAAAAATTCTCGTTCTTTAGTTTTCGAGTTATAGCCCCTGGAAGTCGTAATCTGCACGACTTTGCCCTCGAATATCTCGAAAACGGAGAAAGGAGAATTTCTGGGATTTTTTCCCAAGAAATATATGGGAATTATCTGTAATTTTAGCAGAGTTTCAGAACGATTCGTGAAAGTCACCTTTTAAGAATAACTTCCACTGCAGCCCATACATAAAAGTTGGCTCCTTTATTACTCTGCACATGGACAATTATTTGCGCTGTTATTTGCCCCAGGCATGTACCTATGTAATTACCGTTTACAGTGTAAAGATGGATGTTATCGGTCGCTGAACGTCGGAGCAGTAGGCGTTTAATGCATTTTCCCATAGGGTCCAATGCAAAATTGACACCTCATTTTCTCCATTCTCAAGAGCTTTGAGTCTCTGCAAAACATATACATGTGTAGACACAAATAAGTGAAATAGAATGAAGGCTATTTCAGCTTTAGCTTTTATTCCGTTTGGGAGCTAAAGTCGCACAAACTTTTGTTTACAAAAATTTCGATGGCCTATAGTTCGCAAGTTATGCAATCAGTTGACATAAGATTGTGCATGCATGTAGACATGTTAATGACCTTTATATATGCCAAGTTTCAGATGGCTACCTACTCATACAAGCAAGCAGTAGCGGTTTGAAATTTTCACAATTTGGGCTACACGTTCGGGACGATTCGTGACCTTAGGTGACTTGCACAATTCGGGCTGAAACTAGTGCCAAATGAGAGGGTTGGGATAAACATTCAATTGACCATATGTGCCAAAAATTCTCGTTCTTTAGTTTTCGAGTTATAGCCCCTGGAAGTCGTAATCTGCACGACTTTGCCCTCGAATATCTCGAAAACGGAGAAAGGAGAATTTCTGGGATTTTTTCCCAAGAAATATATGGGAATTATCTGTAATTTTAGCAGAGTTTCAGAACGATTCGTGAAAGTCACCTTTTAAGAATAACTTCCACTGCAGCCCATACATAAAAGTTGGCTCCTTTATTACTCTGCACATGGACAATTATTTGCGCTGTTATTTGCCCCAGGCATGTACCTATGTAATTACCGTTTACAGTGTAAAGATGGATGTTATCTGTCGCTGAACGTCGGAGCAGTAGGCGTTTAATGCATTTTCCCATAGGGTCCAATGCAAAATTGACACCTCATTTTCTCCATTCTCAAGAGCTTTGAGTCTCTGCAAAACATATACATGTGTAGACACAAATAAGTGAAATAGAATGAAGGCTATTTCAGCTTTAGCTTTTATTCCGTTTGGGAGCTAAAGTCGCACAAACTTTTGTTTACAAAAATTTCGATGGCCTATAGTTCGCAAGTTATGCAATCAGTTGACATAAGATTGTGCATGCATGTAGACATGTTAATGACCTTTATATATGCCAAGTTTCAGATGGCTACCTACTCATACAAGCAAGCAGTAGCGGTTTGAAATTTTCACAATTTGGGCTACACGTTCGGGACGATTCGTGACCTTAGGTGACTTGCACAATTCGGGCTGAAACTAGTGCCAAATGAGAGGGTTGGGATAAACATTCAATTGACCATATGTGCCAAAAATTCTCGTTCTTTAGTTTTCGAGTTATAGCCCCTGGAAGTCGTAATCTGCACGACTTTGCCCTCGAATATCTCGAAAACGGAGAAAGGAGAATTTCTGGGATTTTTTCCCAAGAAATATATGGGAATTATCTGTAATTTTAGCAGAGTTTCAGAACGATTCGTGAAAGTCACCTTTTAAGAATAACTTCCACTGCAGCCCATACATAAAAGTTTGCTCCTTTATTACTCTGCACATGGACAATTATTTGCGCTGTTATTTGCCCTAGGCATGTACCTATGTAATTACCGTTTACAGTGTAAAAGATGGATGTTATCTGTCGCTGAACGTCGGAGCAGTAGGCGTTTAATGCATTTTCCCATAGGGTCCAATGCAAAATTGACACCTCATTTTCTCCATTCTCAAGAGCTTTGAGTCTCTGCAAAACATATACATGTGTAGACACAAATAAGTGAAATAGAATGAAGGCTATTTCAGCTTTAGCTTTTATTCCGTTTGGGAGCTAAAGTCGCACAAACTTTTGTTTACAAAAATTTCGATGGCCTATAGTTCGCAAGTTATGCAATCAGTTGACATAAGATTGTGCATGCATGTAGACATGTTAATGACCTTTATATATGCCAAGTTTCAGATGGCTACCTACTCATACAAGCAAGCAGTAGCGGTTTGAAATTTTCACAATTTGGGCTACACGTTCGGGACGATTCGTGACCTTAGGTGACTTGCACAATTCGGGCTGAAACTAGTGCCAAATGAGAGGGTTGGGATAAACATTCAATTGACCATATGTGCCAAAAATTCTCGTTCTTTAGTTTTCGAGTTATAGCCCCTGGAAGTCGTAATCTGCACGACTTTGCCCTCGAATATCTCGAAAACGGAGAAAGGAGAATTTCTGGGATTTTTTCCCAAGAAATATATGGGAATTATCTGTAATTTTAGCAGAGTTTCAGAACGATTCGTGAAAGTCACCTTTTAAGAATAACTTCCACTGCAGCCCATACATAAAAGTTTGCTCCTTTATTACTCTGCACATGGACAATTATTTGCGCTGTTATTTGCCCCAGGCATGTACCTATGTAATTACCGTTTACAGTGTAAAGATGGATGTTATCTGTCGCTGAACGTCGGAGCAGTAGGCGTTTAATGCATTTTCCCATAGGGTCCAATGCAAAATTGACACCTCATTTTCTCCATTCTCAAGAGCTTTGAGTCTCTACAAAACATATACATGTGTAGACACAAATAAGTGAAATAGAATGAAGGCTATTTCAGCTTTAGCTTTTATTCCGTTTGGGAGCTAAAGTCGCACAAACTTTTGTTTACAAAAATTTCGATGGCCTATAGTTCGCAAGTTATGCAATCAGTTGACATAAGATTGTGCATGCATGTAGACATGTTAATGACCTTTATATATGCCAAGTTTCAGATGGCTACCTACTCATACAAGCAAGCAGTAGCGGTTTGAAATTTTCACAATTTGGGCTACACGTTCGGGACGATTCGTGACCTTAGGTGACTTGCACAATTCGGGCTGAAACTAGTGCCAAATGAGAGGGTTGGGATAAACATTCAATTGACCGTATGTGCCAAAAATTCTCGTTCTTTAGTTTTCGAGTTATAGCCCCTGGAAGTCGTAATCTGCACGACTTTGCCCTCGAATATCTCGAAAACGGAGAATTTCTGGGATTTTTTCCCAAGAAATATATGGGAATTATCTGTAATTTTAGCAGAGTTTCAGAACGATTCGTGAAAGTCACCTTTTAAGAATAACTTCCACTGCAGCCCATACATAAAAGTTTGCTCCTTTATTACTCTGCACATGGACAATTATTTGCGCTGTTATTTGCCCCAGGCATGTACCTATGTAATTACCGTTTACAGTGTAAAGATGGATGTTATCGGTCGCTGAACGTCGGAGCAGTAGGCGTTTAATGCATTTTCCCATAGGGTCCAATGCAAAATTGACACCTCATTTTCTCCATTCTCAAGAGCTTTGAGTCTCTGCAAAACATATACATGTGTAGACACAAATAAGTGAAATAGAATGAAGGCTATTTCAGCTTTAGCTTTTATTCCGTTTGGGAGCTTAAGTCGCACAAACTTTTGTTTACAAAAAATTCGATGGCCTATAGTTCGCAAGTTATGCAATCAGTTGACATAAGAGTGTGCATGCATGTAGACATGTTAATGACCTTTATATATGCCAAGTTTCAGATGGCTACCTACTCATACAAGCAAGCAGTAGCGGTTTGAAATTTTCACAATTTGGGCTACACGTTCGGGACGATTCGTGACCTTAGGTGACTTGCATAATTCGGGCTGAAACTAGTGCCAAATGAGAGGGTTGGGATAAACATTCAATTGACCATATGTGCCAAAAATTCTCGTTCTTTAGTTTTCGAGTTATAGCCCCTGGAAGTCGTAATCTGCACGACTTTGCCCTCGAATATCTCGAAAACGGAGAATTTCTGGGATTTTTTCCCAAGAAATATATGGGAATTATCTGTAATTTTAGCAGAGTTTCAGAATGATTCGTGAAAGTCACCTTTTAAGAATAACTTCCACTGCAGCCCATACATAAAAGTTTGCTCCTTTATTACTCTGCACATGGACAATTATTTGCGCTGTTATTTGCCCCAGGCATGTGTCTATGTAATTACCGTTTACAGTGTAAAGATGGATGTTATCGGTCGCTGAATGTCGGAGCAGTAGGCGTTTAATGCATTTTCCCATAGGGTCCAATGCAAAATTGACACCTCATTTTCTCCATTCTCAAGAGCTTTGAGTCTCTGCAAAACATATACATGTGTAGACACAAATAAGTGAAATAGAATGAAGGCTATTTCAGCTTTAGCTTTTATTCCGTTTGGGAGCTTAAGTCGCACAAACTTTTGTTTACAAAAATTTCGATGGCCTATAGTTCGCAAGTTATGCAATCAGTTGACATAAGAGTGTGCATGCATGTAGACATGTTAATGACCTTTATATATGCCAAGTTTCAGATGGCTACCTACTCATACAAGCAAGCAGTAGCGGTTTGAAATTTTCACAATTTGGGCTACACGTTCGGGACGATTCGTGACCTTAGTTGACTTGCACAATTCGGGCTGAAACTAGTGCCAAATGAAAGGGTTGGGATAACATTCAATTGACCATATGTGCCAAAAATTCTCGTTCTTTAGTTTTCGAGTTATAGCCCCTGGAAGTCGTAATCTGCACGATTTTGCCCTCGAATATCTCGAAAACGGAGAAAGGAGAATTTCTGGGATTTTTTCCCTAGAAATATATGGGAATTATCTGTAATTTTAGCAGAGTTTCAGAACGATTCGTGAAAGTCACCTTTTAAGAATAACTTCCACTGCAGCCCATACATAAAAGTTTGCTCCTTTATTACTCTGCACATGGACAATTATTTGCGCTGTTATTTGCCCCAGGCATGTACCTATGTAATTACCGTTTACAGTGTAAAGATGGATGTTATCGGTCGCTGAACGTCGGAGCAGTAGGCGTTTAATGCATTTTCCCATAGGGTCCAATGCAAAATTGACACCTCATTTTCTCCATTCTCAAGAGCTTTGAGTCTCTGCAAAACATATACATGTGTAGACACAAATAAGTGAAATAGAATGAAGGCTATTTCAGCTTTAGCTTTTATTCCGTTTGGGAGCTAAAGTCGCACAAACTTTTGTTTACAAAAATTTCGATGGCCTATAGTTCGCAAGTTATGCAATCAGTTGACATAAGATTGTGCATGCATGTAGACATGTTAATGACCTTTATATATGCCAAGTTTCAGATGGCTACCTACTCATACAAGCAAGCAGTAGCGGTTTGAAATTTTCACAATTTGGGCTACACGTTCGGGACGATTCGTGACCTTAGGTGACTTGCACAATTCGGGCTGAAACTAGTGCCAAATGAGAGGGTTGGGATAAACATTCAATTGACCATATGTGCCAAAAATTCTCGTTCTTTAGTTTTCGAGTTATAGCCCCTGGAAGTCGTAATCTGCACGACTTTGCCCTCGAATATCTCGAAAACGGAGAAAGGAGAATTTCTGGGATTTTTTCCCAAGAAATATATGGGAATTATCTGTAATTTTAGCAGAGTTTCAGAACGATTCGTGAAAGTCACCTTTTAAGAATAACTTCCACTGCAGCCCATACATAAAAGTTGGCTCCTTTATTACTCTGCACATGGACAATTATTTGCGCTGTTATTTGCCCCAGGCATGTACCTATGTAATTACCGTTTACAGTGTAAAGATGGATGTTATCTGTCGCTGAACGTCGGAGCAGTAGGCGTTTAATGCATTTTCCCATAGGGTCCAATGCAAAATTGACACCTCATTTTCTCCATTCTCAAGAGCTTTGAGTCTCTGCAAAACATATACATGTGTAGACACAAATAAGTGAAATAGAATGAAGGCTATTTCAGCTTTAGCTTTTATTCCGTTTGGGAGCTAAAGTCGCACAAACTTTTGTTTACAAAAATTTCGATGGCCTATAGTTCGCAAGTTATGCAATCAGTTGACATAAGATTGTGCATGCATGTAGACATGTTAATGACCTTTATATATGCCAAGTTTCAGATGGCTACCTACTCATACAAGCAAGCAGTAGCGGTTTGAAATTTTCACAATTTGGGCTACACGTTCGGGACGATTCGTGACCTTAGGTGACTTGCACAATTCGGGCTGAAACTAGTGCCAAATGAGAGGGTTGGGATAAACATTCAATTGACCATATGTGCCAAAAATTCTCGTTCTTTAGTTTTCGAGTTATAGCCCCTGGAAGTCGTAATCTGCACGACTTTGCCCTCGAATATCTCGAAAACGGAGAAAGGAGAATTTCTGGGATTTTTTCCCAAGAAATATATGGGAATTATCTGTAATTTTAGCAGAGTTTCAGAACGATTCGTGAAAGTCACCTTTTAAGAATAACTTCCACTGCAGCCCATACATAAAAGTTTGCTCCTTTATTACTCTGCACATGGACAATTATTTGCGCTGTTATTTGCCCTAGGCATGTACCTATGTAATTACCGTTTACAGTGTAAAAGATGGATGTTATCTGTCGCTGAACGTCGGAGCAGTAGGCGTTTAATGCATTTTCCCATAGGGTCCAATGCAAAATTGACACCTCATTTTCTCCATTCTCAAGAGCTTTGAGTCTCTGCAAAACATATACATGTGTAGACACAAATAAGTGAAATAGAATGAAGGCTATTTCAGCTTTAGCTTTTATTCCGTTTGGGAGCTAAAGTCGCACAAACTTTTGTTTACAAAAATTTCGATGGCCTATAGTTCGCAAGTTATGCAATCAGTTGACATAAGATTGTGCATGCATGTAGACATGTTAATGACCTTTATATATGCCAAGTTTCAGATGGCTACCTACTCATACAAGCAAGCAGTAGCGGTTTGAAATTTTCACAATTTGGGCTACACGTTCGGGACGATTCGTGACCTTAGGTGACTTGCACAATTCGGGCTGAAACTAGTGCCAAATGAGAGGGTTGGGATAAACATTCAATTGACCATATGTGCCAAAAATTCTCGTTCTTTAGTTTTCGAGTTATAGCCCCTGGAAGTCGTAATCTGCACGACTTTGCCCTCGAATATCTCGAAAACGGAGAAAGGAGAATTTCTGGGATTTTTTCCCAAGAAATATATGGGAATTATCTGTAATTTTAGCAGAGTTTCAGAACGATTCGTGAAAGTCACCTTTTAAGAATAACTTCCACTGCAGCCCATACATAAAAGTTTGCTCCTTTATTACTCTGCACATGGACAATTATTTGCGCTGTTATTTGCCCCAGGCATGTACCTATGTAATTACCGTTTACAGTGTAAAGATGGATGTTATCTGTCGCTGAACGTCGGAGCAGTAGGCGTTTAATGCATTTTCCCATAGGGTCCAATGCAAAATTGACACCTCATTTTCTCCATTCTCAAGAGCTTTGAGTCTCTACAAAACATATACATGTGTAGACACAAATAAGTGAAATAGAATGAAGGCTATTTCAGCTTTAGCTTTTATTCCGTTTGGGAGCTAAAGTCGCACAAACTTTTGTTTACAAAAATTTCGATGGCCTATAGTTCGCAAGTTATGCAATCAGTTGACATAAGATTGTGCATGCATGTAGACATGTTAATGACCTTTATATATGCCAAGTTTCAGATGGCTACCTACTCATACAAGCAAGCAGTAGCGGTTTGAAATTTTCACAATTTGGGCTACACGTTCGGGACGATTCGTGACCTTAGGTGACTTGCACAATTCGGGCTGAAACTAGTGCCAAATGAGAGGGTTGGGATAAACATTCAATTGACCATATGTGCCAAAAATTCTCGTTCTTTAGTTTTCGAGTTATAGCCCCTGGAAGTCGTAATCTGCACGACTTTGCCCTCGAATATCTCGAAAACGGAGAATTTCTGGGATTTTTTCCCAAGAAATATATGGGAATTATCTGTAATTTTAGCAGAGTTTCAGAATGATTCGTGAAAGTCACCTTTTAAGAATAACTTCCACTGCAGCCCATACATAAAAGTTTGCTCCTTTATTACTCTGCACATGGACAATTATTTGCGCTGTTATTTGCCCCAGGCATGTACCTATGTAATTACCGTTTACAGTGTAAAGATGGATGTTATCGGTCGCTGAACGTCGGAGCAGTAGGCGTTTAATGCATTTTCCCATAGGGTCCAATGCAAAATTGACACCTCATTTTCTCCATTCTCAAGAGCTTTGAGTCTCTGCAAAACATATACATGTGTAGACACAAATAAGTGAAATAGAATGAAGGCTATTTCAGCTTTAGCTTTTATTCCGTTTGGGAGCTTAAGTCGCACAAACTTTTGTTTACAAAAATTTCGATGGCCTATAGTTCGCAAGTTATGCAATCAGTTGACATAAGAGTGTGCATGCATGTAGACATGTTAATGACCTTTATATATGCCAAGTTTCAGATGGCTACCTACTCATACAAGCAAGCAGTAGCGGTTTGAAATTTTCACAATTTGGGCTACACGTTCGGGACGATTCGTGACCTTAGTTGACTTGCACAATTCGGGCTGAAACTAGTGCCAAATGAAAGGGTTGGGATAACATTCAATTGACCATATGTGCCAAAAATTCTCGTTCTTTAGTTTTCGAGTTATAGCCCCTGGAAGTCGTAATCTGCACGATTTTGCCCTCGAATATCTCGAAAACGGAGAAAGGAGAATTTCTGGGATTTTTTCCCTAGAAATATATGGGAATTATCTGTAATTTTAGCAGAGTTTCAGAACGATTCGTGAAAGTCACCTTTTAAGAATAACTTCCACTGCAGCCCATACATAAAAGTTTGCTCCTTTATTACTCTGCACATGGACAATTATTTGCGCTGTTATTTGCCCCGGGCATGTATCTATGTAATTACCGTTTACAGTGTGAAGATGGATGTTATCAGTCGCTGAACGTCGGAGCAGTAGGCGTTTAATGCATTTTCCCATAGGGTCCAATGCAAAATTGACACCTCATTTTCTCCATTCTCAAGAGCTTTGAGTCTCTGCAAAACATATACATGTGTAGACACAAATAAGTGAAATAGAATGAAGGCTATTTCAGCTTTAGCTTTTATTCCGTTTGGGAGCTAAAGTCGCACAAACTTTTGTTTACAAAAATTTCGATGGCCTATAGTTCGCAAGTTATGCAATCAGTTGACATAAGATTGTGCATGCATGTAGACATGTTAATGACCTTTATATATGCCAAGTTCCAGATGGCTACCTGCTCATACAAGCAAGCAGTAGCGGTTTGAAATTTTCACAATTTGGGCTACACGTTCGGGACGATTCGTGACCTTAGGTGACTTGCACAATTTGGGCTGAAACTAGTGCCGAATGAGAGGGTTGGGATAAACATTCAATTGACCATATGTGCCAAAAATTCTCGTTCTTTAGTTTTCGAGTTATAGCCCCTGGAAGTCGTAATCTGCACGACTTTGCCCTCGAATATCTCGAAAACGGAGAAAGGAGAATTTCTGGGATTTTTTCCCAAGAAATATATGGGAATTATCTGTAATTTTAGCAGAGTTTCAGAACGATTCGTGAAAGTCACCTTTTAAGAATACCTTCCACTGCAGCCAATACATAAAAGTTTGCTCCTTTATTACTCTGCACATGGACAATCATTTGCACTGTTATTTGCCCCAGGCATGTACCTATGTAATTACCGTTTACAGTGTAAAGATGGATGTTATCGGTCGCTGAACGTCGGAGCAGTAGGCGTTTAATGCATTTCCCATAGGGTCCAATGCAAAATTGACACCTCATTTTCTCCATTCTCAAGAGCTTTGAGTCTCTGCAAAACATATACATGTGTAGACACAAATAAGTGAAATAGAATGAAGGCTTTTTCAGCTTTAGCTTTTATTCCGTTTGGGAGCTAAAGTCGCACAAACTTTTGTTTACAAAAATTTAGATGGCCTATAGTTCGCAAGTTATGCAATCAGTTGACATCAGATTGTGCATGCATGTAAACATGTTAATGACCTTTATATATGCCAAGTTTCAGATGGCTACCTACTCATACAAGCAAGCAGTAGCGGTTTGAAATTTTCACAATTTGGGCTACACGTTCGGGACGATTCGTGACCTTAGGTGACTTGCACAATTCGGGCTGAAACTAGTGCCAAATGAGAGGGTTGGGATAAACATTCAATTGACCATATGTGCCAAAAATTCTCGTTCTTTAGTTTTCGAGTTATAGCCCCTGGAAGTCGTAATCTGCACGACTTTGCCCTCGAATATCTCGAAAACGGAGAAAGGAGAATTTCTGGGATTTTTTCCCAAGAAATATATGGGAATTATCTGTAATTTTAGCAGAGTTTCAGAACGATTCGTGAAAGTCACCTTTTAAGAATAACTTCCACTGCAGCCCATACATAAAAGTTTGCTCCTTTATTACTCTGCACATGGACAATTATTTGCGCTGTTATTTGCCCCAGGCATGTACCTATGTAATTACCGTTTACAGTGTAAAGATGGATGTTATCGGTCGCTGAACGTCGGAGCAGTAGGCGTTTAATGCATTTTCCCATAGGGTCCAATGCAAAATTGACACCTCACTTTCTCCATTCTCAAGAGCTTTTGGTCTCTGCAAAACATATACATGTGTAGACACAAATAAGTGAAATAGAATGAAGGTTATTTCAGCTTTAGCTTTTATTCCGTTTGGAAGCTAAAGTCGCACAAACTTTTGTTTACAAAAATTTTGATGGCCTATAGTTCGCAAGTTATGCAATCAGTTGACATAAGATTGTGCATGCATGTAGACATGTTAATGACCTTTATATATGCCAAGTTTCAGATGGCTACCTACTCATACAAGCAAGCAGTAGCGGTTTGAAATTTTCACAATTCGGGCTGAAACTAGTGCCAAATGAGAGGGTTGGGATAAACATTCAATTGACCATATGTGCCAAAAATTCTCGTTCTTTAGTTTTCGAGTTATAGCCCCTGGAAGTCGTAATCTGCACGACTTTGCCCTCGAATATCTCGAAAACGGAGAAAGGAGAATTTCTGGGATTTTTTCCCAAGAAATATATGGGAATTATCTGTAATTTTAGCAGAGTTTCAGAACGATTCGTGAAAGTCACCTTTTAAGAATACCTTCCACTGCAGCCAATACATAAAAGTTTGCTCCTTTATTACTCTGCACATGGACAATCATTTGCGCTGTTATTTGCCCCAGGCATGTACCTATGTAATTACCGTTTACAGTGTAAAGATGGATGTTATCGGTCGCTGAACGTCGGAGCAGTAGGCGTTTAATGCATTTCCCATAGGGTCCAATGCAAAATTGACACCTCATTTTCTCCATTCTCAAGAGCTTTGAGTCTCTGCAAAACATATACATGTGTAGACACAAATAAGTGAAATAGAATGAAGGCTATTTCAGCTTTAGCTTTTATTCCGTTTGGGAGCTAAAGTCGCACAAACTTTTGTTTACAAAAATTTCGATGGCCTATAGTTCGCAAGTTATGCAATCAGTTGACATAAGATTGTGCATGCATGTAAACATGTTAATGACCTTTATATATGCCAAGTTTCAGATGGCTACCTACTCATACAAGCAAGCAGTAGCGGTTTGAAATTTTCACAATTTGGGCTACACGTTCGGGACGATTCGTGACCTTAGGTGACTTGCACAATTCGGGCTGAAACTAGTGCCAAATGAGAGGGTTGGGATAAACATTCAATTGACCATATGTGCCAAAAATTCTCGTTCTTTAGTTTTCGAGTTATAGCCCCTGGAAGTCGTAATCTGCACGACTTTTCCCTCGAATATCTCGAAAACGGAGAAAGGAGAATTTCTGGGATTTTTTCCCAAGAAATATATGGGAATTATCTGTAATTTTAGCAGAGTTTCAGAACGATTCGTGAAAGTCACCTTTTAAGAATAACTTCCACTGCAGCCCATACATAAAAGTTTGCTCCTTTATTACTCTGCACATGGACAATTATTTGCGCTGTTATTTGCCCCAGGCATGTACCTATGTAATTACCGTTTACAGTGTAAAGATGGATGTTATCGGTCGCTGAACGTCGGAGCAGTAGGCGTTTAATGCATTTTCCCATAGGGTCCAATGCAAAATTGACACCTCATTTTCTCCATTCTCAAGAGCTTTGAGTCTCTGCAAAACATATACATGTGTAGACACAAATAAGTGAAATAGAATGAAGGCTATTTCAGCTTTAGCTTTTATTCCGTTTGGGAGCTTAAGTCGCACAAACTTTTGTTTACAAAAATTTCGATGGCCTATAGTTCGCAAGTTATGCAATCAGTTGACATAAGATTGTGCATGCATGTAGACATGTTAATGACCTTTATATATGGCAAGTTTCAGATGGCTACCTACTCATACAAGCAAGCAGTAGCGGTTTGAAATTTTCACAATTTGGGCTACACGTTCGGGACGATTCGTGACCTTAGGTGACTTGCACAATTCGGGCTGAAACTAGTGCCAAATGAGAGGGTTGGGATAAACATTCAATTGACCATATGTGCCAAAAATTCTCGTTCTTTAGTTTTCGAGTTATAGCCCCTGGAAGTCGTAATCTGCACGACTTTGCCCTCGAATATCTCGAAAACGGAGAAAGGTGAATTTCTGGGATTTTTTCCCAAGAAATATACGGGAATTATCTGTAATTTTAGCAGAGTTTCAGAACGATTCGTGAAAGTCACCTTTTAAGAATAACTTCCACTGCAGCCCATACATAAAAGTTTGCTCCTTTATTACTCTGCACATGGACAATTATTTGCGCTGTTATTTGCCCCAGGCATGTACCTATGTAATGACCGTTTACAGTGTAAAGATGGATGTTATCGGTCGCTGAACGTCGGAGCAGTAGGCGTTTAATGCATTTTCCCATAGGGACCAATGCAAAATTGACACCTCATTTTCTCCATTCTCAAGAGCTTTGAGTCTCTGCAAAACATATACATGTGTAGACACAAATAAGTGAAATAGAATGAAGGCTATTTCAGCTCTAGCTTTTATTCCGTTTGGGAGCTAAAGTCGCACAAACTTTTGTTTACAAAAATTTCGATGGCCTATAGTTCGCAAGTTATGCAATCAGTTGACATAAGATTGTGCATGCATGTAGACATGTTAATGACCTTTATATATGCTAAGTTTCAGATGGCTACCTACTCATACAAGCAAGCAGTAGCGGTTTGAAATTTTCACAATTTGGGCTACACGTTCGGGACGATTCGTGACCTTAGGTGACTTGCACAATTCGGGCTGAAACTAGTGCCAAATGAGAGGGTTGTGATAAAGATTCAATTGACCATATGTGCCAACAATTCTCGTTCTTTAGTTTTCGAGTTATAGCCCCTGGAAGTCGTAATCTGCACGACTTTGCCCTCGAATATCTCGAAAACGGAGAAAGGAGAATTTCTGGGATTTTTTCCCAAGAAATATATGGGAATTATCTGTAATTTTAGCAGAGTTTCAGAACGATTCGTGAAAGTCACCTTTTAAGAATAACCTCCACTGCAGCCCATACATAAAAGTTTGCTCCTTTATTACTCTGCACATGGACAATTATTTGCGCTGTTATTTGCCCCAGGCATGTACCTATGTAATTACCGTTTACAGTGTAAAGATGGATGTTATCGGTCGCTGAACGTCGGAGCAGTAGGCGTTTAATGCATTTTACCATAGGGTCCTATGCTAAATTGACACCTCACTTTCTCCATTCTCAAGAGCTTTTGGTCTCTGCAAAACATATACATGTGTAGACACAAATAAGTGAAATAGAATGAAGGTTATTTCAGCTTTAGCTTTTATTCCGTTTGGGGGCTAAAGTCGCACAAACTTTTTTTTACAAAAATTTCGATGGCCTATAGTTCGCAAGTTATGCAATCAGTTGACATAAAATTGTGCATGCATGTAGACATGTTAATGACCTTTATATATGCCAAGTTTCAGATGGCTACCTACTCATACAAGCAAGCAGTAGCGGTTTGAAATTTTCACAATTTGGGCTACACGTTCGGGACGATTCGTGACCTTAGGTGACTTGCACAATTCGGGCTGAAACTAATGCCAAATGAGAGGGTTGGGATAAACATTCAATTGACCATATGTGCCAAAAATTCTCGTTCTTTAGTTTTCGAGTTATAGCCCCTGGAAGTCGTAATCTGCACGACTTTGCCCTCGAATATCTCGAAAACGGAGAAAGGAGAAATTCTGGGATTTTTTCCCAAGAAATATATGGGAATTATCTGTAATTATAGCAGAGTTTCAGAACGATTCGCGAAAGTCACCTTTTAAGAATAACTTCCACTGCAGCCCATACATAAAAGTTTGCTCCTTTATTACTCTGCACATGGACAATTATTTGCGCTGTTATTTGCCCCAGGCATGTACCTATGTAATTACCGTTTACAGTGTAAAGATGGATGTTATCGGTCGCTGAACGTCGGAGCAGTAGGCGTTTAATGCATTTCCCATAGGGTCCAATGCAAAATTGACACCTCATTTTCTCCATTCTCAAGAGCTTTGAGTCTCTGCAAAACATATACATGTGTAGACACAAATAAGTGAAATAGAATGAAGGCTATTTCAGCTTTAGCTTTTATTCCGTTTGGGAGCTAAAGTCGCACAAACTTTTGTTTACAAAAATTTCGATGGCCTATAGTTCGCAAGTTATGCAATCAGTTGACATAAGATTGTGCATGCATGTAGACATGTTAATGACCTTTATATATGCCAAGTTTCAGATGGCTACCTACTCATACAAGCAAGCAGTAGCGGTTTGAAATTTTCACAATTTGGGCTACACGTTCGGGACGATTCGTGACCTTAGGTGACTTGCACAATTCGGGCTGAAACTAGTGCCAAATGAGAGGGTTGGGATAAACATTCAATTGACCATATGTGCCAAAAATTCTCGTTCTTTAGTTTTCGAGTTATAGCCCCTGGAAGTCGTAATCTGCACGACTTTGCCCTCGAATATCTCGAAAACGGAGAAAGGAGAATTTCTGGGATTTTTTCCCAAGAAATATATGGGAATTATCTGTAATTTTAGCAGAGTTTCAGAACGATTCGTGAAAGTCACCTTTTAAGAATAACCTCCACTGCAGCCCATACATAAAAGTTTGCTCCTTTATTACTCTGCACATGGACAATTATTTGCACTGTTATTTGCCCCAGGCATGTACCTATGTAATTACCGTTTACAGTGTAAAGATGGATGTTATCGGTCGCTGAACGTCGGAGCAGTAGGCGTTTAATGCATTTTCCCATAGGGTCCAATGCAAAATTGATACCTCATTTTCTCCATTCTCAAGAGCTTTGAGTCTCTGCAAAACATATACATGTGTAGACACAAATAAGTGAAATAGAATGAAGGCTATTTCAGCTTTAGCTTTTATTCCGTTTGGGAGCTAAAGTCGCACAAACTTTTGTTTACAAAAATTTCGATGGCCTATAGTTCGCAAGTTATGCAATCAGTTGACATAAGATTGTGCATGCATGTAGACATGTTAATGACCTTTATATATGCCAAGTTTCAGATGGCTACCTACTCATACAAGCAAGCAGTAGCGGTTTGAAATTTTCACAATTTGGGCTACACGTTCGGGACGATTCGTGACCTTAGGTGACTTGCACAATTCGGGCTGAAACTAGTGCCAAATGAGAGGGTTGGGATAAATATTCAATTGACCATATGTGCCAAAAATTCTGGTTCTTTAGTTTTCGAGTTATAGCCCCTGGAAGTCGTAATCTGCACGACTTTGCCCTCGAATATCTCGAAAACGGAGAAAGGAGAATTTCTGGGATTTTTTCCCAAGAAATATATGGGAATTATCTGTAATTTTAGCAGAGTTTCAGAACGATTTGTGAAAGTCACCTTTTAAGAATAACTTCCACTGCAGCCCATACATAAAAGTTTGCTCCTTTATTACTCTGCACATGGACAATTATTTGCGCTGTTATTTGCCCCAGGCATGTACCTATGTAATTACCGTTTACAGTGTAAAGATGGATGTTATCGGTCGCTGAACGTCGGAGCAGTAGGCGTTTAATGCATTTTCCCATAGGGTCCAATGCAAAATTGACACCTCATTTTCTCCATTCTCAAGAGCTTTGAGTCTCTGCAAAACATATACATGTGTAGACAAAAATAAGTGAAATAGAATGAAGGCTATTTCAGCTTGAGCTTTTATTCCGTTTGGGAGCTAAAGTCGCACAAACTTTTGTTTACAAAAATTTCGATGGCCTATAGTTCGCAAGTTATGCAATCAGTTGACATAAGATTGTGCATGCATGTAGACATGTTAATGACCTTTATATATGCCAAGTTTCAGATGGTTACCTACTCATATAAGCAAGCAGTAGCGGTTTGAAATTTTCACAATGTGGGCTACACGTTCGGGACGATTCGTGACCTCAGGTGACTTGCACAATTCGGGCTGAAACTAGTGCCAAATGAGAGGGTTGGGATAAACATTCAATTGACCATATGTGCCAAACATTCTCGTTCTTTAGTTTTCGAGTTATAGCCCCTGGAAGTCGTAATCTGCACGAATTTGCCCTCGAATATCTCGAAAACGGAGAAAGGAGAATTTCTGGGATTTTTTCCCAAGAAATATATGGGAATTATCTGTAATTTTAGCAGAGTTTCAGAACGATTCGTGAAAGTCACCTTTTAAGAATAACTTCCACTGCAGCCCATACATAAAAGTTTGCTCCTTTATTACTCTGCACATGGACAATTATTTGCGCTGTTATTTGCCCCAGGCATGTACCTATGTAATTACCGTTTACAGTGTAAAGATGGATGTTATCGGTCGCTGAACGTCGGAGCAGTAGGCGTTTAATGCATTTTCCCATAGGGTCCAATGCAAAATTGACACCTCTTTTTCTCCATTCTCAAGAGCTTTGAGTCTCTGCAAAACATATACATGTGTAGACACAAATAAGTGAAATAGAATGAAGGTTATTTCAGCTTTAGCTTTTATTCCGTTTGGGAGCTAAAGTCGCACAAACTTTTGTTTACAAAAATTTCGATGGCCTATAGTTCGCAAGTTATGCAATCAGTTGACATAAGATTGTGCATGCATGTAGACATGTTAATGACCTTTATATATGCCAAGTTTCAGATGGTTACCTACTCATATAAGCAAGCAGTAGCGGTTTGAAATTTTCACAATGTGGGCTACACGTTCGGGACGATTCGTGACCTCAGGTGACTTGCACAATTCGGGCTGAAACTAGTGCCAAATGAGAGGGTTGGGATAAACATTCAATTGACCATATGTGCCAAAAATTCTCGTTCTTTAGTTTTCGAGTTATAGCCCCTGGAAGTCGTAATCTGCACGAATTTGCCCTCGAATATCTCGAAAACGGAGAAAGGAGAATTTCTGGGATTTTTTCCCGAGAAATATATGGGAATTATCTGTAATTTTAGCAGAGTTTCAGAACGATTCGTGAAAGTCACCTTTTAAGAATAACTTCCACTGCAGCCCATACATAAACGTTTGCTCCTTTATTACTCTGCACATGGACAATTATTTGCGCTGTTATTTGCCCCAGGCATGTACCTATGTAATTACCGTTTACAGTGTAAAGATGGATGTTATCGGTCGCTGAACGTCGGAGCAGTAGGCGTTTAATGCATTTTCCCATAGGGTCCAATGCAAAATTGACACCTCTTTTTCTCCATTCTCAAGAGCTTTGAGTCTCTGCAAAACATATACATGTGTAGACACAAATAAGTGAAATAGAATGAAGGTTATTTCAGCTTTAGCTTTTATTCCGTTTGGGAGCTAAAGTCGCACAAACTTTTGTTTACAAAAATTTCGATGGCCTATTGTTCGCAAGTTATGCAATCAGTTGACATAAGATTGTGCATGCATGTAGACATGTTAATGACCTTTATATATGCCAAGTTTCAGATGGCTACCTACTCATACAAGCAAGCAGTAGCGGTTTGAAATTTTCACAATTTGGGCTACACGTTCGGGACGATTCGTGACCTTAGGTGACTTGCACAATTCGGGCTGAAACTAGTGCCAAATGAGAGGGTTGGGATAAACATTCAATTGACCATATGTGCCAAAAATTCTCGTTCTTTAGTTTTCGAGTTATAGCCCCTGGAAGTCGTAATCTGCACGACTTTGCCCTCGAATATCTCGAAAACGGAGAAAGGAGAATTTCTGGGATTTTTTCCCAAGAAATATATGGGAATTATCTGTAATTTTAGCAGAGTTTCAGAACGATTCGTGAAAGTCACCTTTTAAGAATAACTTCCACTGCAGCCCATACATAAAAGTTTGCTCCTTTATTACTCTGCACATGGACAATTATTTGCGCTGTTATTTGCCCCAGGCATGTACCTATGTAATTACCGTTTACAGTGTAAAGATGGATGTTATCGGTCACTGAACGTCGGAGCAGTAGGCGTTTAATGCATTTTCCCATAGGGTCCAATGCAAAATTGACACCTCATTTTCTCCATTCTCAAGAGCTTTGAGTCTCTGCAAAACATATACATGTGTAGACACAAATAAGTGAAATAGAATGAAGGCTATTTCAGCTTTAGCTTTTATTCCGTTTGGGAGCTAAAGTCGCACAAACTTTTGTTTACAAAAATTTCGATGGCCTATAGTTCGCAAGTTATGCAATCAGTTGACATAAGATTGTGCATGCATGTAGACATGTTAATGACCTTTATATATGCCAAGTTTCAGATGGCTACCTACTCATACAAGCAAGCAGTAGCGGTTTGAAATTTTCACAATTTGGGCTACACGTTCGGGACGATTCGTGACCTTAGGTGACTTGCACAATTCGGGCTGAAACTAGTGCCAAATGAGAGGGTTGGGATAAACATTCAATTGACCATATGTGCCAAAAATTCTCGTTCTTTAGTTTTCGAGTTATAGCCCCTGGAAGTCGTAATCTGCACGACTTTGCCCTCGAATATCTCGAAAACGGAGAAAGGAGAATTTCTGGGATTTTTTCCCAAGAAATATATGGGAATTATCTGTAATTTTAGCAGAGTTTCAGAACGATTCGTGAAAGTCACCTTTTAAGAATAACTTCCACTGCAGCCCATACATAAAAGTTTGCTCCTTTATTACTCTGCACATGGACAATTATTTGCGCTGGTATTTGCCCCAGGCATGTACCTATGTACCGTTTACAGTGTAAAGATGGATGTTATCGGTCGCTGAACGTCGGAGCAGTAGGCGTTTAATGCATTTTCCCATAGGGTCCAATGCAAAATTGACACCTCATTTTCTCCATTCTCAAGAGCTTTGAGTCTCTGCAAAACATATACATGTGTAGACACAAATAAGTGAAATAGAATGAAGGCTATTTCAGCTTTAGCTTTTATTCCGTTTGGGAGCTAAAGTCGCACAAACTTTTGTTTACAAAAATTTCGATGGCCTATAGTTCGCAAGTTATGCAATCAGTTGACATAAGATTGTGCATGCATGTAGACATGTTAATGACCTTTATATATGCCAAGTTTCAGATGGCTACCTACTCATACAAGCAAGCAGTAGCGGTTTGAAATTTTCACAATTTGGGCTGCACGTTCGGGACGATTCGTGACCTTAGGTGACTTGCACAATTCGGGCTGAAACTAGTGCCAAATGAGAGGGTTGGGATAAACATTCAATTGACCATATGTGCCAAAAATTCTCGTTCTTTAGTTTTCGAGTTATAGCCCCTGGAAGTCGTAATCTGCACGACTTTGCCCTCGAATATCTCGAAAACGGAGAAAGGAGAATTTCTGGGATTTTTTCCCAAGAAATATATGGGAATTATCTGTAATTTTAGCAGAGTTTCAGAACGATTCGTGAAAGTCACCTTTTAAGAATAACTTCCACTGCAGCCCATACATAAACGTTTGCTCCTTTATTACTCTGCACATGGACAATTATTTGCGCTGTTATTTGCCCCAGGCATGTACCTATGTAATTACCGTTTACAGTGTAAAGATGGATGTTATCGGTCGCTGAACGTCGGAGCAGTAGGCGTTTAATGCATTTTCTCATAAGGTCCAATGCAAAATTGACACCCCATTTTCTCCATTCTCAAGAGCTTTGAGTCTCTGCAAAACATATACATGTGTAGACACAAATAAGTGAAATAGAATGAAGGCTATTTCAGCTTTAGCTTTTTTTCCGTTTGGGAGCTAAAGTCGCACAAACTTTTGTTTACAAAAATTTCGATGGCCTATAGTTCGCAAGTTATGCAATCAGTTGACATAAGATTGTGCATGCATGTAGACATGTTAATGACCTTTATATATGCCAAGTTTCAGATGGCTTCCTACTCATACAAGCAAGCAGTAGCGGTTTGAAATTTTCACAATTTGGGCTACACGTTCGGGACGATTCGTGACCTTAGGTGACTTGCACAATTCGGGCTGAAACTAGTGCCAAATGAGAGGGTTGGGATAAACATTCAATTGACCATATGTGCCAAAAATTCTCGTTCTTTAGTTTTCGAGTTATAGCCCCTGGAAGTCGTAATCTGCACGACTTTGCCCTCGAATATCTTGAAAACGGAGAAAGGAGAATTTCTGGGATTTTTTCCCAAGAAATATATGAGAATTATCTGTAATTTTAGCAGAGTTTCAGAACGATTCGTGAAAGTCACCCTTTAAGAATAACTTCCACTGCAGCCCATACATAAAAGTTTGCTCCTTTATAACTCTACACATGGACAATTATTTGCGCTGGTATTTGCCCCAGGCATGTACCTATGTAATTACCGTTTACAGTGTAAAGATGGATGTTATCGGTCGCTGAACGTCGGAGCAGTAGGTGTTTAATGCATTTTCCCATAGGGACCAATGCAAAATTGACACCTCATTTTCTCCATTCTCAAGAGCTTTGAGTCTCTGCAAAACATATACATGTGTCGACACAAATAAGTGAAATAGAATGAAGGCTATTTCAGCTTTAGCTTTTATTCCGTTGGGAGCTAAAGTCGCACAAACTTTTGTTTACAAAAATTTCGATGGCCTATTGTTCGCAAGTTATGCAATCAGTTGACATAAGATTGTGCATGCATGTAGACATGTTAATGACCTTTATATATGCCAAGTTTCAGATGGCTACCTACTCATACAAGCAAGCAGTAGCGGTTTGAAATTTTCACAATTTGGGCTACACGTTCGGGACGATTCGTGACCTTAGGTGACTTGCACAATTCGGGCTGAAACTAGCGCCAAATGAGAGGGTTGGGATAAACATTCAATTGACCATATGTGCCAAAAATTCTCGTTCTTTAGTTTTCGAGTTATAGCCCCTGGAAGTCGTAATCTGCACGACTTTGCCCTCGAATATCTCGAAAACGGAGAAAGGAGAATTTCTGGGATTTTTTCCCAAGAAATATATGGGAATTATCTGTAATTTTAGCAGAGTTTCAGAACGATTCTTGAAAGTCACCTTTTAAGAATAACTTCCACTGCAGCCCATACATAAAAGTTTGCTCCTATATTACTCTGCACGTGGACAATTATTTGCGCTGTTATTTGCCCCAGGCATGTACCTATGTAATTACCGTTTACAGTGTAAAGATGGATGTTATCGGTCGCTGAACGTCGGAGCAGTAGGCGTTTAATGCATTTTCCCATAGGGTCCAATGCAAAATTGACACCTCATTTTCTCCATTCTCAAGAGCTTTGAGTCTCTGCAAAACATATACATGTGTAGACACAAATAAGTGAAATAGAATGAAGGCTATTTCAGCTTTAGCTTTTATTCCGTTTGGGAGCTAAAGTCGCACAAACTTTTGTTTACAAAAATTTCGATGGCCTATAGTTCGCAAGTTATGCAATCAGTTGACATAAGATTGTGCATGCATGTAGACATGTTAATGACCTTTGAATATGCCAAGTTTCAGATGGCTACCTACTCATACAAGCAAGCAATAGCGGTTTGAAATTTTCACAATTTGGGCTACACGTTCGGGACGATTCGTGACCTTAGGTGACTTGCACAATTCGGGCTGAAACTAGTGCCAAATGAGAGGGTTGGGATAAACATTCAATTGACCATATGTGCCAAAAATTCTCGTTCTTTAGTTTTCGAGTTATAGCCCCTGGAAGTCGTAATCTGCACGACTTTGCCCTCGAATATCTCGAAAACGGAGAAAGGAGAATTTCTGGGATTTTTTCCCAAGAAATATATGGGAATTATCTGTAATTTTAGCAGAGTTTCAGAACGATTCGTGAAAGTCACCTTTTAAGAATAACTTCCACTGCAGCCCATACATAAAAGTTTGCTCCTTTATTACTCTGCACATGCACAATTATTTGCGCTGTTATTTGCCCCAGGCATGTACCTATGTGATTACCGTTTACAGTGTAAAGATGGATGTTATCGGTCGCTGAACGTCGGAGCAGTAGGCGTTTAATGCATTTTCCCATAGGGTCCAATGCAAAATTGACACCTCATTTTCTCCATTCTCAAGAGCTTTGAGTCTCTGCAAAACATATACATGTGTAGACACAAATAAGTGAAATAGAATGAAGGCTATTTCAGCTTTAGCTTTTATTCCGTTTGGGAGCTAAAGTCGCACAAACTTTTGTTTACAAAAATTTCGATGGCCTATAGTTCGCAAGTTATGCAATCAGTTGACATAAGATTGTGCATGCATGTAGACATGTTAATGACCTTTATATATGCCAAGTTTCAGATGGCTACCTACTCATACAAGCAAGCAGTAGCGGTTTGAAATTTTCACAATTTGGGCTACACGTTCGGGACGATTCGTGACCTTAGGTGACTTGCACAATTCGGGCTGAAACTAGTGCCAAATGAGAGGGTTGGGATAAACATTCAATTGACCATATGTGCCAAAAATTCTCGTTCTTTAGTTTTCGAGTTATAGCCCCTGGAAGTCGTAATCTGCACGACTTTGCCCTCGAATATCTGAAAAACGGAGAAAGGAGAATTTCTGGGATTTTTTCCCAAGAAATATATGGGAATTATCTGTAATTTTAGCTGAGTTTCAGAACGATTCGTGAAATGCACCTTTTAAGAATAACTTCCACTGCAGCCCATACATAAAAGTTTGCTCCTTTATTACTCTGCACATGGACAATTATTTGCGCTGTTATTTGCCCCAGGCATGTACCTATGTAATTACCGTTTACAGTGTAAAGATGGATGTTATCGGTCGCTGAACGTCGGAGCAGTAGGCGTTTAATGCATTTTCTCATAAGGTCCAATGCAAAATTGACACCCCATTTTCTCCATTCTCAAGAGCTTTGAGTCTCTGCAAAACATATACATGTGTAGACACAAATAAGTGAAATAGAATGAAGGCTATTTCAGCTTTAGCTTTTATTCCGTTTGGGAGCTAAAGTCGCACAAACTTTTGTTTACAAAAATTTCGATGGCCTATAGTTCGCAAGTTATGCAATCAGTTGACATAAGATTGTGCATGCATGTAGACATGTTAATGACCTTTATATATGCCAAGTTTCAGATGGCTACCTACTCATACAAGCAAGCAGTAGCGGTTTGAAATTTTCACAATTTGGGCTACACGTTCGGGACGATTCGTGACCTTAGGTGACTTGCACAATTCGGGCTGAAACTAGTGCCAAATGAGAGGGTTGGGATAAACATTCAATTGACCATATGTGCGAAAAATTCTCGTTCTTTAGTTTTCGAGTTATAGCCCCTGGAAGTCGTAATCTGCACGACTTTGCCCTCGAATATCTCGAAAACGGAGAAAGGAGAATTTCTGGGATTTTTTCCCAAGAAATATATGGGAATTATCTGTAATTTTAGCAAAGTTTCAGAACGATTCGTGAAAGTCACCTTTTAAGAATAACTTCCACTGCAACCCATACATAAAAGTTTGCTCCTTTATTACTCTGCACATGGACAATTATTTGCGCTGTTATTTGCCCCAGGCATGTACCTATGTAATTACCGTTTACAGTGTAAAGATGGATGTTATCAGTCGCTGAACGTCGGAGCAGTAGGCGTTTAATGCATTTTCCCATAGGGTCCAATGCAAAATTGACACCTCATTGTCTCCATTCTCAAGAGCTTTGAGTCTCTGCAAAACATATACATGTGTAGACACAAATAAGTGAAATAGAATGAAGGCTATTTCAGCTTTAGCTTTTATTCCGTTTGGGAGCTAAAGTCGCACAAACTTTTGTTTACAAAAATTTCGATGGCCTATAGTTCGCAAGTTATGCAATCAGTTGACATAAGATTGTGCATGCATGTAGACATGTTAATGACCTTTATATATGCCAAGTTTCAGATGGCTACCTACTCATACAAGCAAGCAATAGCGGTTTGAAATTTTCACAATTTGGGCTACATGTTCGGGACGATTCGTGACCTTAGGTGACTTGCACAATTCGGGCTGAAACTAGTGCCAAATGAGAGGGTTGGGATAAACATTCAATTGACCATATGTGCCAAAAATTCTCGTTCTTTAGTTTTCGAGTTATAGCCCCTGGAAGTCGTAATCTGCACGACTTTGCCCTCGAATATCTCGAAAACGGAGAAAGGAGAATTTCTGGGATTTTTTCCCAAGAAATATATGGGAATTATCTGTAATTTTAGCAAAGTTTCAGAACGATTCGTGAAAGTCACCTTTTAAGAATAACTTCCACTGCAGCCCATACATAAACGTTTGCTCCTTTATTACTCTGCACATGGATAATTATTTGCGCTGTTATTTGCCCCAGGCATGTATCTATGTAATTACCGTTTACAGTGTAAAGATGGGTGTTATCAGTCGCTGAACGTCGGAGCAGTAGGCGTTTAATGCATTTTCCCATATGGTCCAATGCAAAATTGACACCTCATTTTCTCCATTCTCAAGAGCTTTGAGTCTCTGCAAAACATATACATGTGTAGACACAAATAAGTGAAATAGAATGAAGGCTATTTCAGCTTTAGCTTTTATTCCGTTTGGGAGCTAAAGTCGCACAAACTTTTGTTTACAAAAAATTCGATATCCTATAGTTCGCAAGTTATGCAATCAGTTGACATAAGATTGTGCATGCATGTAGACATGTTAATGACCTTTATATATGCCAAGTAAGTTTCAGATGGCTACCTACTCATACAAGCAAGCAGTAGCGGTTCGAAATTTTCACAATTTGGGCTACACGTTCGGGACGATTCGTGACCTTAGGTGACTTGCACAATTCGGGCTGAAACTAGTGCCAAATAAGAGGGTTGGGATAAACATTCAATTGACCATATGTGCCAAAAATTCTCGTTCTTTAGTTTTCGAGTTATAGCCCCTGGAAGTCGTAATCTGCACGACTTTGCCCTCGAATATCTCGAAAACGGAGAAAGGAGAATTTCTGGGATTTTTTCCCAAGAAATATATGGGAATTATCTGTAATTTTAGCAGAGTTTCAGAACGATTCGTGAAAGTCACCTTTTAAGAATAACTTCCACTGCAGCCCATACATAAAAGTTTGCTCCTTTATTACTCTGCACATGGACAATTATTTGTGCTGTTATTTGCCCCAGGCATGTACCTATGTAATTACCGTTTACAGTGTAAAGATGGATGTTATCGGTCGCTAAACGTCGGAGCAGTAGGCGTTAAATGCATTTTCCCATAGGGTCCAATGCAAAATGGACACCTCATTTTCTCCATTCTCAAGAGCTTTGAATCTCTGCAAAACATATACATGTGTAGACACAAATAAGTGAAATAGAATGAAGGCTATTTCAGCTTTAGCTTTTATTCCGTTTGGGAGCTAAAGTCGCACAAACTTTTGTTTACAAAAATTTCGATGGCCTATAGTTCGCAAGTTATGCAATCAGTTGACATAAGATTGTGCATGCATGTAGACATGTTAATGACCTTTATATATGCCAAGTTTCAGATGGCTACCTACTCATACAAGCAAGCAGTAGGGGTTTGAAATTTTCACAATTTGGGCTACACGTTCGGGACGATTCGTGACCTTAGGTGACTTGCACAATTCGGGCTGAAACTAGTGCCAAATGAGAGGGTTGGGATAAACATTCAATTGACCATATGTGCCAAAAATTCTCGTTCTTTAGTTTTCGAGTTATAGCCCCTGGAAGTCGTAATCTGCACGACTTTGCCCTCGAATATCTCGAAAACGGAGAAAGGAGAATTTCTGGGATTTTTTCCCAAGAAATATATGGGAATTATCTGTAATTTTAGCAGAGTTTCAGAACGATTCGTGAAAGTCACCTTTTAAGAATAACTTCCACTGCAGCCCATACATAAAAGTTTGCTCCTTTATTACTTTGCACATGGACACTTATTTGCGCTGTTATTTGCCCCAGGAATGTACCTATGTAATTACCGTTTACAGTGTAAAGATGGATGTTATCGGTCGCTGAACGTCGGAGCAGTAGGCGTTTAATGCATTTTCCCATAGGGTCCAATGCAAAATTGACATCTCATTTTCTCCATTCTCAAGAGCTTTGAGTCTCTGCAAAACATATACATGTGTAGACACAAATAAGTGAAATAGAATGAAGGCTATTTCAGCTTTAGCTTTTATTCCGTTTGGGAGCTAAAGTCGCACAAACTTTTGTTTACAAAAATTTCGATGGCCTATAGTTCGCAAGTTATGCAATCAGTTGACATAAGATTGTGCATGCATGTAGACATGTTAATGACCTTTATATATGCCAAGTTTCAGATGGCTACCTACTCATACAAGCAAGCTGTAGCGGTTTGAAATTTTCACAATTTGGGCTACACGTTCGGGACGATTCGTGACCTTAGGTGACTTGCACAATTCGGGCTGAAACTAGTGCCAAATGAGAGGGCTGGGATAAACATTCAATTGACCATATGTGCGAAAAATTCTCGTTCTTTAGTTTTCGAGTTATAGCCCCTGGAAGTCGTAATCTGCACGACTTTGCCCTCGAATATCTCGAAAACGGAGAAAGGAGAATTTCTGGGATTTTTTTCCAAGAAATATATGGGAATTATCTGTAATTTTAGCAGAGTTTCAGAACGATTCGTGAAAGTCACCTTTTAAGAATAACTTCCACTGCAGCCCATACATAAAAGTTTGCTCCTTTATTACTCTGCACATGGACACTTATTTGCGCTGTTATTTGCCCCAGGCATGTACCTATGTAATTACCGTTTACAGTGTAAAGATGGATGTTATCAGTCGCTGAACGTCGGAGCAGTAGGCGTTTAATGCATTTTCCCATAGGGTCCAATGCAAAATTGACACCTCATTTTCTCCATTCTCAAGAGCTTTGAGTCTCTGCAAAACATATACATGTGTAGACACAAATAAGTGAAATAGAATGAAGGCTATTTCAGCTTTAGCCTTTATTCCGTTTGGGAGCTAAAGTCGCACAAACTTTTGTTTACAAAAATTTCGATGGCCTATAGTTCGCAAGTTATGCAATCAGTTGACATAAGATTGTGCATGCATGTAGACATGTTAATGACCTTTATATATGCCAAGTTTCAGATGGCTACCTACTCATACAAGCAAGCAATAGCGGTTTAAAATTTTCACAATTTGGGCTACATGTTCGGGACGATTCGTGACCTTAGGTGACTTGCACAATTCGGGCTGAAACTAGTGCCAAATGAGAGGGTTGGGATAAACATTCAATTGACCATATGTGCCAAAAATTCTCGTTCTTTAGTTTTCGAGTTATAGCCCCTGGAAGTCGTAATCTGCACGACTTTGCCCTCGAATATCTCGAAAACGGAGAAAGGAGAATTTCTGGGATTTTTTCCCAAGAAATATATGGGAATTATCTGTAATTTTAGCAGAGTTTCAGAACGATTCGTGAAAGTCACCTTTTAAGAATAACTTCCACTGCAGCCCATACATAAAAGTTTGCTCCTTTATTACTCTGCACATGGACAATTATTTGCGCTGTTATTTGCCCCAGGCATGTATCTATGTAATTACCGTTTACAGTGTAAAGATGGGTGTTATCGGTCGCTGAACGTCGGAGCAGTAGGCGTTTAATGCATTTTCCCATATGGTCCAATGCAAAATTGACACCTCATTTTCTCCATTCTCAAGAGCTTTGAGTCTCTGCAAAACATATACATGTGTAGACACAAATAAGTGAAATAGAATGAAGGCTATTTCAGCTTTAGCTTTTATTCCGTTTGGGAGCTAAAGTCGCACAAACTTTTGTTTACAAAAATTTCGATGGCCTATAGTTCGCAAGTTATGCAATCAGTTGACAAAAGATTGTGCATGCATGTAGACATGTTAATGACCTTTATATATGCCAAGTAAGTTTCAGATGGCTACCTACTCATACAAGCAAGCAGTAGCGGTTTGAAATTTTCACAATTTGGGCTACACGTTCGGGACGATTCGTGACCTTAGGTGACTTGCACAATTCGGGCTGAAACTAGTGCCAAATAAGAGGGTTGGGATAAACATTCAATTGACCATATGTGCCAAAAATTCTCGTTCTTTAGTTTTCGAGTTATAGCCCCTGGAAGTCGTAATCTGCACGACTTTGCCCTCGAATATCTCGAAAACGGAGAAAGGAGAATTTCTGGGATTTTTTCCCAAGAAATATATGGGAATTATCTGTAATTTTAGCAGAGTTTCAGAACGATTCGTGAAAGTCACCTTTTAAGAATAACTTCCACTGCAGCTCATACATAAAAGTTTGCTCCTTTATTACTCTGCACATGGACAATTATTTGCGCTGTTATTTGCCCCAGGCATGTACCTATGTAATTACCGTTTACAGTGTAAAGATGGATGTTATCGGTCGCTAAACGTCGGAGCAGTAGGCGTTTAATGCATTTTCCCATAGGGTCCAATGCAAAATTGACACCTCATTTTCTCCATTCTCAAGAGCTTTGAGTCTCTGCAAAACATATACATGTGTAGACACAAATAAGTGAAATAGAATGAAGGCTATTTCAGCTTTAGCTTTTATTCCGTTTGGGAGCTAAAGTCGCACAAACTTTTGTTTACAAAAATTTCGATGGCCTATAGTTCGCAAGTTATGCAATCAGTTGACATAAGATTGTGCATGCATGTAGACATGTTAATGACCTTTATATATGCCAAGTTTCAGATGGCTACCTACTCATACAAGCAAGCAGTAGGGGTTTGAAATTTTCACAATTTGGGCTACACGTTCGGGACGATTCGTGACCTTAGGTGACTTGCACAATTCGAGCTGAAACTAGTGCCAAATGAGAGGGTTGGGATAAACATTCAATTGACCATATGTGCCAAAAATTCTCGTTCTTTAGTTTTCGAGTTATAGCCCCTGGAAGTCGTAATCTGCACGACTTTGCCCTCGAATATCTCGAAAACGGAGAAAGGAGAATTTCTGGGATTTTTTCCCAAGAAATATATGGGAATTATCTGTAATTTTAGCAGCGTTTCAGAACGATTCGTGAAAGTCACCTTTTAAGAATAACTTCCACTGCAGCCCATACATAAAAGTTTGCTCCTTTATTACTCTGCACATGGACACTTATTTGCGCTGTTATTTGCCCCAGGCATGTACCTATGTAATTACCGTTTACAGTGTAAAGATGGATGTTATCGGTCGCTGAACGTCGGAGCAGTAGGCGTTAAATGCATTTTCCCATAGGGTCCAATGCAAAATTGACACCTCATTTTCTCCATTCTCAAGAGCTTTGAGTCTCTGCAAAACATATACATGTGTAGACACAAATAAGTGAAATAGAATGAAGGCTATTTCAGCTTTAGCTTTTATTCCGTTTGGGAGCTAAAGTCGCACAAACTTTTGTTTACAAAAATTTCGATGGCCTATAGTTCGCAAGTTATGCAATCAGTTGACATAAGATTGTGCATGCATGTAGACATGTTAATGACCTTTATATATGCCAAGTTTCAGATGGCTACCTACTCATACAAGCAAGCTGTAGCGGTTTGAAATTTTCACAATTTGGGCTACACGTTCGGGACGATTCGTGACCTTAGGTGACTTGCACAATTCGGGCTGAAACTAGTGCCAAATGAGAGGGCTGGGATAAACATTCAATTGACCATATGTGCCAAAAATTCTCGTTCTTTAGTTTTCGAGTTATAGCCCCTGGAAGTCGTAATCTGCACGAATTTGCCCTCGAATATCTCGAAAACGGAGAAAGGAGAATTTCTGGGATTTTTTCCCAAGAAATATATGGGAATTATCTGTAATTTTAGCAGAGTTTCAGAACGATTCGTGAAAGTCACCTTTAAGAATAACTTCCACTGCAGCCCATACATAAAAGTTTGCTCCTTTATTACTCTGCACATGGACAATTATTTGTGCTGTTATTTGCCCCAGGCATGTACCTATGTAATTACCGTTTACAGTGTAAAGATGGATGTTATCGGTCGCTGAACGTCGGAGCAGTAGGCGTTTAATGCATTTTCCCATAGGGTCCAATGCAAAATTGACACCTCATTTTCTTCATTCTCAAGAGCTTTGAGTCTCTGCAAAACATATACATGTGTAGACACAAATAAGTGAAATAGAATGAAGGCTATTTCAGCTTTAGCTTTTATTCCGTTTGGGAGCTAAAGTCGCACAAACTTTTGTTTACAAAAATTTCGATGGCCTATAGTTCGCAAGTTATGCAATCAGTTGACATAAGATTGTGCATGCATGTAGACATGTTAATGACCTTTATATATGCCAAGTTTCAGATGGCTACCTACTCATACAAGCAAGCAGTAGCGGTTTGAAATTTTCACAAATTGGGCTACACGTTCGGGACGATTCGTGACCTTAGGTGACTTGCACAATTCGGGCTGAAACTAGTGCCAAATGAGAGGGTTGGGATAAACATTCAATTGACCATATGTGCCAAAAATTCTCGTTCTTTAGTTTTCGAGTTATAGCCCCTGGAAGTCGTAATCTGCACGACTTTGCCCTCGAATATCTCGAAAACGGAGAAAGGAGAATTTCTGGGATTTTTTCCCAAGAAATATATGGGAATTATCTGTAATTTTAGCAGAGTTTCAGAACGATTCGTGAAAGTCACCTTTTAAGAATAACTTCCACTGCAGCCCATTCTTAAAAGTTTGCTCCTTTATTACTCTGCACATGGACACTTATTTGCGCTGTAATTTGCCCCAGGCATGTACCTATGTAATTACCGTTTACAGTGTAAAGATGGATGTTATCGGTCGCTGAACGTCGGAGCAGTAGGCGTTTAATGCATTTTCCCATAGGGTCCAATGCAAAATTGACACCTCATTTTCTCCATTCTCAAGAGCTTTGAGTCTCTGCAAAACATATACATGTGTAGACACAAATAAGTGAAATAGAATGAAGGCTATTTCAGCTTTAGCTTTTATTCCGTTTGGGAGCTAAAGTCGCACAAACTTTTGTTTACAAAAATTTCGATGGCCTATAGTTCGCAAGTTATGCAATCAGTTGACATAAGATTGTGCATGCATGTAGACATGTTAATGACCTTTATATATGCCAAGTTTCAGATGGCTACCTACTCATACAAGCAAACAGTAGCGGTTTGAAATTTTCACAATTTGGGCTACACGTTCGGGACGATTCGTGACCTTAGGTGACTTGCACAATTCGGGCTGAAACTAGTGCCAAATGAGAGGGTTGGGATAAACATTCAATTGACCATATGTGCCAAAAATTTTCGTTCTTTAGTTTTCGAGTTATAGCCCCTGGAAGTCGTAATCTGCACGACTTTGCCCTCGAATATCTCGAAAACGGAGAAAGGCGAATTTCTGGGATTTTTTCCCAAGAAATATATGGGAATTATCTGTAATTTTAGCAGCGTTTCAGAACGATTCGTGAAAGTCACCTTTTAAGAATAACTTCCACTGCAGCCCATACATAAAAGTTTGCTCCTTTATTACTCTGCACATGGACACTTATTTGCGCTGTAATTTGCCCCAGGCATGTACCTATGTAATTACCGTTTACAGTGTAAAGATGGATGTTATCGGTCGCTGAACGTCGGAGCAGTAGGCGTTTAATGCATTTTCCCACAGGGTCCAATGCAAAATTGACACCTCATTTTCTCCATTCTCAAGAGCTTTGAGTCTCTGCAAAACATATACATGTGTAGACACAAATAAGTGAAATAGAATGAAGGCTATTTCAGCTTTAGCTTTTATTCCGTTTGGGAGCTAAAGTCGCACAAACTTTTGTTTACAAAAATTTCGATGGCCTATAGTTCGCAAGTTATGCAATCAGTTGACATAAGATTGTGCATGCATGTAGACATGTTAATGACCTTTATATATGCCAAGTTTCAGATGGCTACCTACTCATACAAGCAAGCAGTAGGGGTTTGAAATTTTCACAATTTGGGCTACACGTTCGGGACGATTCGTGACCTTAGGTGACTTGCACAATTCGGGCTGAAACTAGTGCCAAATGAGAGGGTTGTGATAAAGATTCAATTGACCATATGTGCCAAAAATTCTCGTTCTTTAGTTTTCGAGTTATAGCCCCTGGAAGTCGTAATCTGCACGACTTTGCCCTCGAATATCTCGAAAACGGAGAAAGGAGAATTTCTGGGATTTTTTCCCAAGAAATATATGGGAATTATCTGTAATTTTAGCAGAGTTTCAGAACGATTCGTGAAAGTCACCTTTTAAGAATAACTTCCACTGCAGCCCATACATAAAAGTTTGCTCCTTTATTACTCTGCACATGGACACTTATTTGCGCTGTTATTTGCCCCAGGCATGTACCTATGTAATTACCGTTTACAGTGTAAAGATGGATGTTATCGGTCGCTGAACGTCGGAGCAGTAGGCGTTTAATGCATTTTCCCATAGGGTCCAATGCAAAATTGACACCTCATTTTCTCCATTCTCAAGAGCTTTGAGTCTCTGCAAAACATATACATGTGTAGACACAAATAAGTGAAATAGAATGAAGGCTATTTCAGCTTTAGCTTTTATTCCGTTTGGGAGCTAAAGTCGCACAAACTTTTGTTTTACAAAAATTTCGATGGCCTATAGTTCGCAAGTTATGCAATCAGTTGACATAAGATTGTGCATGCATGTAGACATGTTAATGACCTTTATATATTCCAAGTTTCAGATGGCTACCTACTCATACAAGCAAGCAGTAGGGGTTTGAAATTTTCACAATTTGGGCTACACGTTCGGGACGATTCGTGACCTTAGGTGACTTGCACAATTCGGGCTGAAACTAGTGCCAAATGAGAGGGTTGTGATAAACATTCAATTGACCATATGTGCCAAAAATTCTCGTTCTTTAGTTTTCGAGTTATAGCCCCTGGAAGTCGTAATCTGCACGACTTTGCCCTCGAATATCTCGAAAACGGAGAAAGGAGAATTTCTGGGATTTTTTCCCAAGAAATATATGGGAATTATCTGTAATGGTAGCAGAGTTTCAGAACGATTCGTGAAAGTCACCTTTTAAGAATAACTTCCACTGCAGCCCATACATAAAAGTTTGCTCCTTTATTACTCTGCACATGGACACTTATTTGCGCTGTTATTTGCCCCAGGCATGTACCTATGTAATTGCCGTTTACAGTGTAAAGATGGATGTTATCGGTCGCTGAACGTCGGAGCAGTAGGCGTTTAATGCATTTTCCCATAGGGTCCAATGCAAAATTGACACCTCATTTTCTCCATTCTCAAGAGCTTTGAGTCTCTGCAAAACATATACATGTGTAGACACAAATAAGTGAAATAGAATGAAGGCTATTTCAGCTTTAGCTTTTATTCCGTTTGGGAGCTAAAGTCGCACAAACTTTTGTTTACAAAAATTTCGATGGCCTATAGTTCGCAAGTTATGCAACCAGTTGACATAAGATTGTGCATGCATGTAGACATGTTAATGACTTTTATATATGCCAAGTTTGAGGTGGCTACCTACTCATACAAGCAAGCAGTAGCGGTTTGAAATTTTCACAATTTGGGCTACACGTTCGGGACGATTCGTGACCTTAGGTGACTTGCACAATTCGGGCTGAAACTAGTGCCAAATGAGAGGGCTGGGATAAACATTCAATTGACCATATGTGCGAAAAATTCTCGTTCTTTAGTTTTCGAGTTATAGCCCCTGGAAGTCGTAATCTGCACGACTTTGCCCTCGAATATCTCGAAAACGGAGAAAGGAGAATTTCTGGGATTTTTTCCCAAGAAATATATGGGAATTATCTGTAATTTTAGCAGAGTTTCAGAACGATTCGTGAAAGTCACCTTTTAAGAATAACTTCCACTGCAGCCCATACATAAAAGTTTGCTCCTTTATTACTCTGCACATGGACAATTATTTGTGCTGTTATTTGCCCCAGGCATGTACCTATGTAATTACCGTTTACAGTGTAAAGATGGATGTTATCGGTCGCTGAACGTCGGAGCAGTAGGCGTTTAATGCATTTTCCCATAGGGTCCAATGCAAAATTGACACCTCATTTTCTCCATTCTCAAGAGCTTTGAGTCTCTGCAAAACATATACATGTGTAGACACAAATAAGTGAAATAGAATGAAGGCTATTTCAGCTTTAGCTTTTATTCCGTTTGGGAGCTAAAGTCGCACAAACTTTTGTTTACAAAAATTTCGATGGCCTATAGTTCGCAAGTTATGCAATCAGTTGACATAAGATTGTGCATGCATGTAGACATGTTAATGACCTTTATATATGCCAAGTTTCAGATGGCTACCTACTCATACAAGCAAGCAGTAGGGGTTTGGAATTTTCACAATTTGGGCTACACGTTCGGGACGATTCGTGACCTTAGGTGACTTGCACAATTCGGGCTGAAACTAGTGCCAAATGAGAGGGTTGGGATAAACATTCAATTGACCATATGTGCCAAAAATTCTCGTTCTTTAGTTTTCGAGTTATAGCCCCTGGAAGTCGTAATCTGCACGACTTTGCCCTCGAATATCTCGAAAACGGAGAAAGGAGAATTTCTGGGATTTTTTCCCAAGAAATATATGGGAATTATCTGTAATTGTAGCAGTTTCAGAACGATTCGTGAAAGTCACCTTTTAAGAATAACTTCCACTGCAGCCCATACATAAAAGTTTGCTCCTTTATTACTCTGCACATGGACAATTATCTGCGCTGTTATTTGCCCCAGGCATGTACCTATGTAATTACCGTTTACAGTGTAAAGATGGATGTTATCGGTCGCTAAACATCGGAGCAGTAGGCGTGTAATGCATTTTCCCATAGGGTCCAATGCAAAATTGACACCTCATTTTCTCCTTTCTCAAGAGCTTTGAGTCTCTGCAAAACATATACATGTGTAGACACAAATAAGTGAAATAGAATGAAGGCTATTTCAGCTTTAGCTTTTATTCCGTTTGGGAGCTAAAGTCGCACAAACTTTTGTTTACAAAAATTTCGATGGCCTATAGTTCGCAAGTTATGCAATCAGTTGACATAAGATTGTGCATGCATGTAGACATGTTAATGACCTTTATATATGCCAAGTTTCAGATGGCTACCTACTCATACAAGCAAGCAGTAGCGGTTTGAAATTTTCACAATTTGGGCTACACGTTCGAGACGATTCGTGACCTTAGGTGACTTGCACAATTCGGGCTGAAACTAGTGCCAAATGAGAGGGTTGGGATAAACATTCAATTGACCATATGTGCCAAAAATTCTCGTTCTTTAGTTTTCGAGTTATAGCCCCTGGAAGTCGTAATCTGCACGACTTTGCCCTCGAATATCTCGAAAACGGAGAAAGGAGAATTTCTAGGATTTTTTCCCAAGAAATATATGGGAATTATCTGTAATTTTAGCAGAGTTTCAGAACGATTCGTGAAAGTCACCTTTTAAGAATAACTTCCACTGCAGCCCATACATAAAAGTTTGCTCTTTTATTACTCTGCACATTGACACTTATTTGCGCTGTTATTTGCCCCAGGCATGTACCTATGTAATTACCGTTTACAGTGTAAAGATGGATGTTATCGGTCGCTGAACGTCGGAGCAGTAGGCGTTTAATGCATTTTCCCCTAGGGTCCAATGCAAAATTGACACCTCATTTTCTCCATTCTCAAGAGCTTTGAGTCTCTGCAAAACATATACATGTGTAGACACAAATAAGTGAAATAGAATGAAGGCTATTTCAGCTTTAGCTTTTATTCCGTTTGGGAGCTAAAGTCGCACAAACTTTTGTTTACAAAAATTTCGATGGCCTATAGTTCGCAAGTTATGCAATCAGTTGACATAAGATTGTGCATGCATGTAGACATGTTAATGACCTTTATATATGCCAAGTTTCAGATGGCTACCTACTCATACAAGCAAGCAGTAGCGGTTTGAAATTTTCACAATTTGGGCTACACGTTCGGGACGATTCGTGACCTTAAGTGACTTGCACAATTCGGGCTGAAACTAGTGCCAAATGAGAGGGCTGGGATAAACATTCAATTGACCATATGTGCCAAAAATTCTCGTTCTTTAGTTTTCGAGTTATAGCCCCTGGAAGTCGTAATCTGCACGACTTTGCCCTCGAATATCTCGAAAACGGAGAAAGGAGAATTTCTGGGATTTTTTCCCAAGAAATATATGGGAATTATCTGTAATTTTAGCAGAGTTTCAGAACGATTCGTGAAAGTCACCTTTTAAGAATAACTTCCACTGCAGCCCATACATAAAAGTTTGCTCCTTTATTACTCTGCACATGGACAATTATTTGTGCTGTTATTTGCCCCAGGCATGTACCTATGTAATTACCGTTTATAGTGTAAAGATGGATGTTATCGGTCGCTGAACGTCGGAGCAGTAGGCGTTTAATGCATTTTCCCATAGGGTCCAATGCAAAATTGACACCTCATTTTCTCCATTCTCAAGAGCTTTGAGTCTCTGCAAAACATATACATGTGTAGACACAAATAAGTGAAATAGAATGAAGGCTATTTCAGCTTTAGCTTTTATTCCGTTTGGGAGCTAAAGTCGCACAAACTTTTGTTTACAAAAATTTCGATGGCCTATAGTTCGCAAGTTATGCAATCAGTTGACATAAGATTGTGCATGCATGTAGACATGTTAATGACCTTTATATATGCCAAGTTTCAGATGGCTACCTACTCATACAAGCAAACAGTAGCGGTTTGAAATTTTCACAATTTGGGCTACACGTTCGGGACGATTCGTGACCTTAGGTGACTTGCACAATTCGGGCTGAAACTAGTGCCAAATGAGAGGGTTGGGATAAACATTCAATTGACCATATGTGCCAAAAATTCTCGTTCTTTAGTTTTCGAGTTATAGCCCCTGGAAGTCGTAATCTGCACGACTTTGCCCTCGAATATCTCGAAAACGGAGAAAGGAGAATTTCTGGGATTTTTTCCCAAGAAATATATGGGAATTATCTGTAATTTTAGCAGAGTTTCAGAACGATTCGTGAAAGTCACCTTTTAAGAATAACTTCCACTGCAGCCCATACATAAAAGTTTGCTCCTTTATTACTCTGCACATGGACAATTATTTGCGCTGTTATTTGCCCCAGGTATGTACCTATGTACCGGTTACAGTGTAAAGATGGATGTTATCGGTCGCTGAACGTCGGAGCAGTAGGCGTTTAATGCATTTTCCCATAGGGTCCAATGCAAAATTGACACCTCATTTTCTCCATTCTCAAGAGCTTTGAGTCTCTGCAAAACATATACATGTGTAGACACAAATAAGTGAAATAGAATGAAGGCTATTTCAGCTTTAGCTTTTATTCCGTTTGGGAGCTAAAGTCGCACAAACTTTTGTTTACAAAAATTTCGATGGCCTATAGTTCGCAAGTTATGCAATCAGTTGACATAAGATTGTGCATGCATGTAGACATGTTAATAACCTTTAAATATGCCAAGTTTCAGATGGCTACCTACTCATACAAGCAAGCAGTAGCGGTTTGAAATTTTCACAATTAGGGCTACATGTTCGGGACGATTCGTGACCTTAGGTGACTTGCACAATTCGTGCTGAAACTAGTGCCAAATGAGAGGGTTGGGATAAACATTCAATTGACCATATGTGCCAAAAATTCTCGTTCTTTAGTTTTCGAGTTATAGCCCCTGGAAGTCGTAATCTGCACGACTTTGCCCTCGAATATCTCGAAAACGGAGAAAGGAGAATTTCTGGGATTTTTTCCCAAGAAATATATGGGAATTATCTGTAATTTTAGCAGAGTTTCAGAACGATTCGTGAAAGTCACCTTTTAAGAATAACTTCCACTGCAGCCCATACATAAAAGTTTGCTCCTATATTACTCTGCACATGGACACTTATTTGCGCTGTTATTTGCCCCAGGCATGTACCTATGTAATTACCGTTTACAGTGTAAAGATGGATGTTATCGGTCGCTGAACGTCGGAGCAGTAGGCGTTTAATGCATTTTCCCATAGGGTCCAATGCAAAATTGACACCTCATTTTCTCCATTCTCAAGAGCTTTGAGTCTCTGCAAAACATATACATGTGTAGACACAAATAAGTGAAATAGAATGAAGGCTATTTCAGCTTTAGCTTTTATTCCGTTTGGGAGCTAAAGTCGCACAAACTTTTGTTTACAAAAATTTCGATGGCCTATAGTTCGCAAGTTATGCAATCAGTTGACATAAGATTGTGCATGCATGTAGACATGTTAATGACCTTTATATATGCCAAGTTTCAGATGGCTACCTACTCATACAAGCAAGCATTAGGGGTTTGAAATTTTCACAATTTGGGCTACACGTTCGGGACGATTCGTGACCTTAGGTGACTTGCACAATTCGGGCTGAAACTAGTGCCAAATGAGAGGGTTGGGATAAACATTCAATTGACCATATGTGCCAAAAATTCTCGTTCTTTAGTTTTCGAGTTATAGCCCCTGGAAGTCGTAATCTGCACGACTTTGCCCTCGAATATCTCGAAAACGGAGAAAGGAGAATTTCTGGGATTTTTTCCCAAGAAATATATGGGAATTATATGTAATTGTAGCAGTTTCAGAACGATTCGTGAAAGTCACCTTTTAAGAATAACTTCCACTGCAGCCCATACATAAAAGTTTGCTCCTTTATTACTCTGCACATGGACAATTATTTGCGCTGTTATTTGCCCCAGGCATGTACCTATGTAATTACCGTTTACAGTGTAAAGATGGATGTTATCGGTCGCTAAACGTCGGAGCAGTAGGCGTTTAATGCATTTTCCCGCAGGGTCCAATGCAAAATTGACACCTCATTTACTCCATTCTCAAGAGCTTTGAGTCTCTGCAAAACATATACATGTGTAGACACAAATAAGTGAAATAGAATGAAGGCTATTTCAGCTTTAGCTTTTATTCCGTTTGGGAGCTAAAGTCGCACAAACTTTTGTTTACAAAAATTTCGATGGCCTATAGTTCGCAAGTTATGCAATCAGTTGACATAAGATTGTGCATGCATGTAGACATGTTAATGACCTTTATATATGCCAAGTTTCAGATGGCTACCTACTCATACAAGCAAGCAGTAGCGGTTTGAAATTTTCACAATTTGGGCTACACGTTCGGGACGATTCGTGACCTTAGGTGACTTGCACAATTCGGGCTGAAACTAGTGCCAAATGAGAGGGTTGGGATAAACATTCAATTGACCATATGTGCCAAAATTTCTCGTTATTTAGCTTTCGAGTTATAGCCCCTGGAAGTCGTAATCTGCACGACTTTGCCCTCGAATATCTCGAAAACGGAGAAAGGAGAATTTCTGGGATTTTTTCCCAAGAAATATATGGGAATTATCAGTAATTGTAGCAGTTTCAGAACGATTCGTGAAAGTCACCTTTTAAGAATAACTTCCACTGCAGCCCATACATAAAAGTTTGCTCCTTTATTACTCTGCACATGGACAATTATTTGCGCTGTTATTTGCCCCAGGCATGTACCTATGTAATTACCGTATACAGTGTAAAGATGGATGTTATCGGTCGCTAAACGTCGGAGCAGTAGGCGTTTAATGCATTTTCCAGCAGGGTCCAATGCAAAATTGACACCTCATTTACTCCATTCTCAAGAGCTTTGAGTCTCTGCAAAACATATACATGTGTAGACACAAATAAGTGAAATAGAATGAAGGCTATTTCAGCTTTAGCTTTTATTCCGTTTGGGAGCTAAAGTCGCACAAACTTTTGTTTACAAAAATTTCGATGGCCTATAGTTCGCAAGTTATGCAATCAGTTGACATAAGATTGTGCATGCATGTAGACATGTTAATGACCTTTATATATGCCAAGTTTCAGATGGCTACCTACTCATACAAGCAAGCAGTAGCGGTTTGAAATTTTCACAATTTGGGCTACACGTTCGGGACGATTCGTGACCTTAGGTGACTTGCACAATTCGGGCTGAAACTAGTGCCAAATGAGAGGGTTGGGATAAACATTCAATTGACCATATGTGCCAAAAATTCTCGTTCTTTAGTTTTCGAGTTATAGCCCCTGGAAGTCGTAATCTGCCCGACTTTGCCCTCGAATATCTCGAAAACGGAGAAAGGAGAATTTCTGGGATTTTTTCCCAAGAAATATATGGGAATTATCTGTAATTTTAGCAGAGTTTCAGAACGATTCGTGAAAGTCACCTTTTAAGAATAACTTCCACTGCAGCCCATACATAAAAGTTTGCTCCTTTATTACTCTGCACATGGACACTTATTTGCGCTGTTTTTGCCCCAGGCATGTACCTATGTAATTACCGTTTACAGTGTAAAGATGGATGTTATCGGTCGCTGAACGTCGGAGCAGTAGGCGTTTAATGCATTTTCCCATAGGGTCCAATGCAAAATTGACACCTCATTTTCTCCATTCTCAAGAGCTTTGAGTCTCTGCAAAACATATACATGTGTAGACACAAATAAGTGAAATAGAATGAAGGCTATTTCAGCTTTAGCTTTTATTCCGTTTGGGAGCTAAAGTCGCACAAACTTTTGTTTTACAAAAATTTCGATGGCCTATAGTTCGCAAGTTATGCAATCAGTTGACATAAGATTGTGCATGCATGTAGACATGTTAATGACCTTTATATATTCCAAGTTTCAGATGGCTACCTACTCATACAAGCAAGCAGTAGGGGTTTGAAATTTTCACAATTTGGGCTACACGTTCGGGACGATTCGTGACCTTAGGTGACTTGCACAATTCGGGCTGAAACTAGTGCCAAATGAGAGGGTTGGGATAAACATTCAATTGACCATATGTGCCAAAAATTCTCGTTCTTTAGTTTTCGAGTTATAGCCCCTGGAAGTCGTAATCTGCACGACTTTGCCCTCGAATATCTCGAAAACGGAGAAAGGAGAATTTCTGGGATTTTTTCCCAAGAAATATATGGGAATTATCTGTAATTGTAGCAGAGTTTCAGAACGATTCGTGAAAGTCACCTTTTAAGAATAACTTCCACTGCAGCCCATACATAAAAGTTTGCTCCTTTATTACTCTGCACATGGACACTTATTTGCGCTGTTATTTGCCCCAGGCATGTACCTATGTAATTGCCGTTTACAGTGTAAAGATGGATGTTATCGGTCGCTGAACGTCGGAGCAGTAGGCGTTTAATGCATTTTCCCATAGGGTCCAATGCAAAATTGACACCTCATTTTCTCCATTCTCAAGAGCTTTGAGTCTCTGCAAAACATATACATGTGTAGACACAAATATGTGAAATAGAATGAAGGCTATTTCAGCTTTAGCTTTTATTCCGTTTGGGAGCTAAAGTCGCACAAACTTTTGTTTACAAAAATTTCGATGGCCTATAGTTCGCAAGTTATGCAATCAGTTGACATAAGATTGTGCATGCATGTAGACATGTTAATGACCTTTATATATGCCAAGTTTCAGATGGCTACCTACTCATACAAGCAAGCAGTAGCGGTTTGAAATTTTCACAATTTGGGCTACACGTTCGGGACGATTCGTGACCTTAGGTGACTTGCACAATTCGGGCTGAAACTAGTGCCAAATGAGAGGGCTGGGATAAACATTCAATTGACCATATGTGCGAAAAATTCTCGTTCTTTAGTTTTCGAGTTATAGCCCCTGGAAGTCGTAATCTGCACGACTTTGCCCTCGAATATCTCGAAAACGGAGAAAGGAGAATTTCTGGGATTTTTTCCCAAGAAATATATGGGAATTATCTGTAATTTTAGCAGAGTTTCAGAACGATTCGTGAAAGTCACCTTTTAAGAATAACTTCCACTGCAGCCCATACATAAAAGTTTGCTCCTTTATTACTCTGCACATGGACAATTATTTGTGCTGTTATTTGCCCCAGGCATGTACCTATGTAATTACCGTTTATAGTGTAAAGATGGATGTTATCGGTCGCTGAACGTCGGAGCAGTAGGCGTTTAATGCATTTTCCCATAGGGTCCAATGCAAAATTGACACCTCATTTTCTCCATTCTCAAGAGCTTTGAGTCTCTGCAAAACATATACATGTGTAGACACAAATAAGTGAAATAGAATGAAGGCTATTTCAGCTTTAGCTTTTATTCCGTTTGGGAGCTAAAGTCGCACAAACTTTTGTTTACAAAAATTTCGATGGCCTATAGTTCGCAAGTTATGCAATCAGTTGACATAAGATTGTGCATGCATGTAGACATGTTAATGACCTTTATATATGCCAAGTTTCAGATGGCTACCTACTCATACAAGCAAGCAGTAGGGGTTTGGAATTTTCACAATTTGGGCTACACGTTCGGGACGATTCGTGACCTTAGGTGACTTGCACAATTCGGGCTGAAACTAGTGCCAAATGAGAGGGTTGGGATAAACATTCAATTGACCATATGTGCCAAAAATTCTCGTTCTTTAGTTTTCGAGTTATAGCCCCTGGAAGTCGTAATCTGCACGACTTTGCCCTCGAATATCTCGAAAACGGAGAAAGGAGAATTTCTGGGATTTTTTCCCAAGAAATATATGGGAATTATCTGTAATTGTAGCAGAGTTTCAGAACGATTCGTGAAAGTCACCTTTTAAGAATAACTTCCACTGCAGCCCATACATAAAAGTTTGCTCCTTTATTACTCTGCACATGGACACTTATTTGCGCTGTTATTTGCCCCAGGCATGTACCTATGTAATTGCCGTTTACAGTGTAAAGATGGATGTTATCGGTCGCTGAACGTCGGAGCAGTAGGCGTTTAATGCATTTTCCCATAGGGTCCAATGCAAAATTGACACCTCATTTTCTCCATTCTCAAGAGCTTTGAGTCTCTGCAAAACATATACATGTGTAGACACAAATAAGTGAAATAGAATGAAGGCTATTTCAGCTTTAGCTTTTATTCCGTTTGGGAGCTAAAGTCGCACAAACTTTTGTTTACAAAAATTTCGATGGCCTATAGTTCGCAAGTTATGCAATCAGTTGACATAAGATTGTGCATGCATGTAGACATGTTAATGACCTTTATATATGCCAAGTTTCAGATGGCTACCTACTCATACAAGCAAGCAGTAGCGGTTTGAAATTTTCACAATTTGGGCTACACGTTCGGGACGATTCGTGACCTTAGGTGACTTGCACAATTCGGGCTGAAACTAGTGCCAAATGAGAGGGCTGGGATAAACATTCAATTGACCATATGTGCGAAAAATTCTCGTTCTTTAGTTTTCGAGTTATAGCCCCTGGAAGTCGTAATCTGCACGACTTTGCCCTCGAATATCTCGAAAACGGAGAAAGGAGAATTTCTGGAATTTTTTCCCAAGAAATATATGGGAATTATCTGTAATTTTAGCAGAGTTTCAGAACGATTCGTGAAAGTCACCTTTTAAGAATAACTTCCACTGCAGCCCATACATAAAAGTTTGCTCCTTTATTACTCTGCACATGGACAATTATTTGTGCTGTTATTTGCCCCAGGCATGTACCTATGTAATTACCGTTTATAGTGTAAAGATGGATGTTATCGGTCGCTGAACGTCGGAGCAGTAGGCGTTTAATGCATTTTCCCATAGGGTCCAATGCAAAATTGACACCTCATTTTCTCCATTCTCAAGAGCTTTGAGTCTCTGCAAAACATATACATGTGTAGACACAAATAAGTGAAATAGAATGAAGGCTATTTCAGCTTTAGCTTTTATTCCGTTTGGGAGCTAAAGTCGCACAAACTTTTGTTTACAAAAATTTCGATGGCCTATAGTTCGCAAGTTATGCAATCAGTTGACATAAGATTGTGCATGCATGTAGACATGTTAATGACCTTTATATATGCCAAGTTTCAGATGGCTACCTACTCATACAAGCAAGCAGTAGGGGTTTGGAATTTTCACAATTTGGGCTACACGTTCGGGACGATTCGTGACCTTAGGTGACTTGCACAATTCGGGCTGAAACTAGTGCCAAATGAGAGGGTTGGGATAAACATTCAATTGACCATATGTGCCAAAAATTCTCGTTCTTTAGTTTTCGAGTTATAGCCCCTGGAAGTCGTAATCTGCACGACTTTGCCCTCGAATATCTCGAAAACGGAGAAAGGAGAATTTCTGGGATTTTTTCCCAAGAAATATATGGGAATTATCTGTAATTTTAGCAGAGTTTCAGAACGATTCGTGAAAGTCACCTTTTAAGAATAACTTCCACTGCAGCCCATACATAAAAGTTTGCTCCTTTATTACTCTGCACATGGACAATTATTTGCGCTGTTATTTGCCCCAGGCATGTACCTATGTACCGGTTACAGTGTAAAGATGGATGTTATCGGTCGCTGAACGTCGGAGCAGTAGGCGTTTAATGCATTTTCCCATAGGGTCCAATGCAAAATTGACACCTCATTTTCTCCATTCTCAAGAGCTTTGAGTCTCTGCAAAACATATACATGTGTAGACACAAATAAGTGAAATAGAATGAAGGCTATTTCAGCTTTAGCTTTTATTCCGTTTGGGAGCTAAAGTCGCACAAACTTTTGTTTACAAAAATTTCGATGGCCTATAGTTCACAAGTTATGCAATCAGTTGACATAAGATTGTGCATGCATGTAGACATGTTAATGACCTTTAAATATGCCAAGTTTCAGATTGCTACCTACTCATACAAGCAAGCAGTAGCGGTTTGAAATTTTCACAATTAGGGCTACATGTTCGGGACGATTCGTGACCTTAGGTGACTTGCACAATTCGGGCTGAAACTAGTGCCAAATGAGAGGGTTGGGATAAACATTCAATTGACCATATGTGCCAAAAATTCTCGTTCTTTAGTTTTCGAGTTATAGCCCCTGGAAGTCGTAATCTGCACGACTTTGCCCTCGAATATCTCGAAAACGGAGAAAGGAGAATTTCTGGGATTTTTTCCCAAGAAATATATGGGAATTATCTGTAATTTTAGCAGAGTTTCAGAACGATTCGTGAAAGTCACCTTTTAAGAATAACTTCCACTGCAGCCCATACATAAAAGTTTGCTCCTATATTACTCTGCACATGGACACTTATTTGCGCTGTTATTTGCCCCAGGCATGTACCTATGTAATTACCGTTTACAGTGTAAAGATGGATGTTATCGGTCGCTGAACGTCGGAGCAGTAGGCGTTTAATGCATTTTCCCATAGGGTCCAATGCAAAATTGACACCTCATTTTCTCCATTCTCAAGAGCTTTGAGTCTCTGCAAAACATATACATGTGTAGACACAAATAAGTGAAATAGAATGAAGGATATTTCAGCTTTAGCTTTTATTCCGTTTGGGAGCTAAAGTCGCACAAACTTTTGTTTACAAAAATTTCGATGGCCTATAGTTCGCAAGTTATGCAATCAGTTGACATAAGATTGTGCATGCATGTAGACATGTTAATGACCTTTATATATGCCAAGTTTCAGATGGCTACCTACTCATACAAGCAAGCATTAGGGGTTTGAAATTTTTACAATTTGGGCTACACGTTCGGGACGATTCGTGACCTTAGGTGACTTGCACAATTCGGGCTGAAACTAGTGCCAAATGAGAGGGTTGGGATAAACATTCAATTGACCATATGTGCCAAAAATTCTCGTTCTTTAGTTTTCGAGTTATAGCCCCTGGAAGTCGTAATCTGCACGACTTTGCCCTCGAATATCTCGAAAACGGAGAAAGGAGAATTTCTGGGATTTTTTCCCAAGAAATATATGGGAATTATCTGTAATTGTAGCAGTTTCAGAACGATTCGTGAAAGTCACCTTTTAAGAATAACTTCCACTGCAGCCCATACATAAAAGTTTGCTCCTTTATTACTCTGCACATGGACAATTATTTGCGCTGTTATTTGTCCCAGGCATGTACCTATGTAATTACCGTTTACAGTGTAAAGATGGATGTTATCGGTCGCTAAACGTCGGAGCAGTAGGCGTTTAATGCATTTTCCCACAGGGTCCAATGCAAAATTGACACCTCATTTACTCCATTCTCAAGAGCTTTGAGTCTCTGCAAAACATATACATGTGTAGACACAAATAAGTGAAATAGAATGAAGGCTATTTCAGCTTTAGCTTTTATTCCGTTTGGGAGCTAAAGTCGCACAAACTTTTGTTTACAAAAATTTCGATGGCCTATAGTTCGCAAGTTATGCAATCAGTTGACATAAGATTGTGCATGCATGTAGACATGTTAATGACCTTTATATATGCCAAGTTTCAGATGGCTACCTACTCATACAAGCAAGCAGTAGCGGTTTGAAATTTTCACAATTTGGGCTACACGTTCGGGACGATTCGTGACCTTAGGTGACTTGCACAATTCGGGCTGAAACTAGTGCCAAATGAGAGGGTTGGGATAAACATTCAATTGACCATATGTGCCAAAAATTCTCGTTCTTTAGTTTTCGAGTTATAGCCCCTGGAAGTCGTAATCTGCATGACTTTGCCCTCGAATATCTCGAAAACGGAGAAAGGAGAATTTCTGGGATTTTTTCCCAAGAAATATATGGGAATTATCTGTAATTTTAGCAGAGTTTCAGAACGATTCGTGAAAGTCACCTTTTAAGAATAGCTTCCACTGCAGCCCATACATAAACGTTTGCTCCTTTATTACTCTGCACATGGACAATTATTTGCGCTGTTATTTGCCCCAGGCATGTACCTATGTAATTACCGTTTACAGTGTAAAGATGGATGTTATCGGTCGCTGAACGTCGGAGCAGTAGGCGTTTAATGCATTTTCCAATAGGGTCCAATGCAAAATTGACACCTCATTTTCTCCATTCTCAAGAGCTTTGAGTCTCTGCAAAACATATACATGTGTAGACACAAATAAGTGAAATAGAATGAAGGCTATTTCAGCTTTAGCTTATATTCCGTTTGGGAGCTAAAGTCGCACAAACTTTTGTTTACAAAAATTTCGATGGCCTATAGTTCGCAAGTTATGCAATCAGTTGACATAAGATTGTGCATGCATGTAGACATGTTAATGACCTTTATATATGCCAAGTTTCAGATGGCTACCTACTCATACAAGCAAGCAGTAGCGGTTTGAAATTTTCACAATTAGGGCTACATGTTCGGGACGATTCGTGACCTTAGGTGACTTGCACAATTCTTGCTGAAACTAGTGCCAAATGAGAGGGTTGGGATAAACATTCAATTGACCATATGTGCCAAAAATTCTCGTTCTTTAGTTTTCGAGTTATAGCCCCTGGAAGTCGTAATCTGCACGACTTTGCCCTCGAATATCTCGAAAACGGAGAAAGGAGAATTTCTGGGATTTTTTCCCAAGAAATATATGGGAATTATCTGTAATTTTAGCAGAGTTTCAGAACGATTCGTGAAAGTCACCTTTTAAGAATAACTTCCACTGCAGCCCATACATAAAAGTTTGCTCCTATATTACTCTGCACATGGACACTTATTTGCGCTGTTATTTGCCCCAGGCATGTACCTATGTAATTACCGTTTACAGTGTAAAGATGGATGTTATCGGTCGCTGAACGTCGGAGCAGTAGGCGTTTAATGCATTTTCCCATAGGGTCCAATGCAAAATTGACACCTCATTTTCTCCATTCTCAAGAGCTTTGAGTCTCTGCAAAACATATACATGTGTAGACACAAATAAGTGAAATAGAATGAAGGATATTTCAGCTTTAGCTTTTATTCCGTTTGGGAGCTAAAGTCGCACAAACTTTTGTTTACAAAAATTTCGATGGCCTATAGTTCGCAAGTTATGCAATCAGTTGACATAAGATTGTGCATGCATGTAGACATGTTAATGACCTTTATATATGCCAAGTTTCAGATGGCTACCTACTCATACAAGCAAGCATTAGGGGTTTGAAATTTTTACAATTTGGGCTACACGTTCGGGACGATTCGTGACCTTAGGTGACTTGCACAATTCGGGCTGAAACTAGTGCCAAATGAGAGGGTTGGGATAAACATTCAATTGACCATATGTGCCAAAAATTCTCGTTCTTTAGTTTTCGAGTTATAGCCCCTGGAAGTCGTAATCTGCACGACTTTGCCCTCGAATATCTCGAAAACGGAGAAAGGAGAATTTCTGGGATTTTTTCCCAAGAAATATATGGGAATTATCTGTAATTGTAGCAGTTTCAGAACGATTCGTGAAAGTCACCTTTTAAGAATAACTTCCACTGCAGCCCATACATAAAAGTTTGCTCCTTTATTACTCTGCACATGGACAATTATTTGCGCTGTTATTTGTCCCAGGCATGTACCTATGTAATTACCGTTTACAGTGTAAAGATGGATGTTATCGGTCGCTAAACGTCGGAGCAGTAGGCGTTTAATGCATTTTCCCACAGGGTCCAATGCAAAATTGACACCTCATTTACTCCATTCTCAAGAGCTTTGAGTCTCTGCAAAACATATACATGTGTAGACACAAATAAGTGAAATAGAATGAAGGCTATTTCAGCTTTAGCTTTTATTCCGTTTGGGAGCTAAAGTCGCACAAACTTTTGTTTACAAAAATTTCGATGGCCTATAGTTCGCAAGTTATGCAATCAGTTGACATAAGATTGTGCATGCATGTAGACATGTTAATGACCTTTATATATGCCAAGTTTCAGATGGCTACCTACTCATACAAGCAAGCAGTAGCGGTTTGAAATTTTCACAATTTGGGCTACACGTTCGGGACGATTCGTGACCTTAGGTGACTTGCACAATTCGGGCTGAAACTAGTGCCAAATGAGAGGGTTGGGATAAACATTCAATTGACCATATGTGCCAAAAATTCTCGTTCTTTAGTTTTCGAGTTATAGCCCCTGGAAGTCGTAATCTGCATGATTTTGCCCTCGAATATCTCGAAAACGGAGAAAGGAGAATTTCTGGGATTTTTTCCCAAGAAATATATGGGAATTATCTGTAATTTTAGCAGAGTTTCAGAACGATTCGTGAAAGTCACCTTTTAAGAATAACTTCCACTGCAGCCCATACATAAACGTTTGCTCCTTTATTACTCTGCACATGGACAATTATTTGCGCTGTTATTTGCCCCAGGCATGTACCTATGTAATTACCGTTTACAGTGTAAAGATGGATGTTATCGGTCGCTGAACGTCGGAGCAGTAGGCGTTTAATGCATTTTCCAATAGGGTCCAATGCAAAATTGACACCTCATTTTCTCCATTCTCAAGAGCTTTGAGTCTCTGCAAAACATATACATGTGTAGACACAAATAAGTGAAATAGAATGAAGGCTATTTCAGCTTTAGCTTTTATTCCGTTTGGGAGCTAAAGTCGCACAAACTTTTGTTTACAAAAATTTCGATGGCCTATAGTTCGCAAGTTATGCAATCAGTTAACATAAGATTGTGCATGCATGTAGACATGTTAATGACCTTTATATATGCCAAGTTTCAGATGGCTACCTACTCATACAAGCAAGCAGTAGCGGTTTGAAATTTTCACAATTTGGGCTACACGTTCGGGACGATTCGTGACCTTAGGTGACTTGCACAATTCGGGCTGAAACTAGTGCCAAATGAGAGGGTTGGGATAAACATTCAATTGACCATATGTGCCAAAAATTCTCGTTCTTTAGTTTTCGAGTTATAGCCACTGGAAGTCGTAATCTGCACGACTTTGCCCTCGAATATCTCGAAAACGGAGAAAGGAGAATTTCTGGGATTTTTTCCCAAGAAATATATGGGAATTATCTGTAATTTTAGCAGAGTTTCAGAACGATTCGTGAAAGTCACCCTTTAAGAATAACTTCCACTGCAGCCCATACATAAAAGTTTGCTCCTTTATAACTCTGCACATGGACAATTATTTGCGCTGTTATTTGCCCCAGGCATGTACCTATGTAATTACCGTTTACAGTGTAAAGATGGATGTTATCGGTCGCTGAACGTCGGAGCAGTAGGTGTTTAATGCATTTTCCCATAGGGACCAATGCAAAATTGACACCTCATTTTCTCCATTCTCAAGAGCTTTGAGTCTCTGCAAAACATATACATGTGGAGACACAAATAAGTGAAATAGAATGAAGGCTATTTCAGCTTTAGCTTTTATTCCGTTTGGGAGCTAAAGTCGCGCAAACTTTTGTTTACAAAAAATTCGATGGCCTATAGTTCGCAAGTTATGCAATCAGTTGACATAAGATTGTGCATGCATGTAGACATGTTAATGACCTTTATATATGCCAAGTTTCAGATGGCTACCTACTCATACAAGCAAGCAGTAGCGGTTTGAAATTTTCACAATTTGGGCTACACGTTCGGGACGATTCGTGACCTTAGGTGACTTGCACAATTCGGGCTGAAACTAGTGCCAAATGAGAGGGCTGGGATAAACATTCAATTGACCATATGTGCGAAAAATTCTCGTTCTTTAGTTTTCGAGTTATAGCCCCTGGAAGTCGTAATCTGCACGACTTTGCCCTCGAATATCACGAAAACGGAGAAAGGAGAATTTCTGGGATTTTTTCCCAAGAAATATATGGGAATTATCTGTAATTTTAGCAGAGTTTCAGAACGATTCGTGAAAGTCACCTTTTAAGAATAACTTCCACTGCAGCCCATACATAAAAGTTTGCTCCTTTATTACTCTGCACATGGACAATTATTTGTGCTGTTATTTGCCCCAGGCATGTACCTATGTAATTACCGTTTATAGTGTAAAGATGGATGTTATCGGTCGCTGAACGTCGGAGCAGTAGGCGTTTAATGCATTTTCCCATAGGGTCCAATGCAAAATTGACACCTCATTTTCTCCATTCTCAAGAGCTTTGAGTCTCTGCAAAACATATACTTGTGTAGACACAAATAAGTGAAATAGAATGAAGGCTATTTCAGCTTTAGCTTTTATTCCGTTTGGGAGCTAAAGTCGCACAAACTTTTGTTTACAAAAATTTCGATGGCCTATAGTTCGCAAGTTATGCAATCAGTTGACATAAGATTGTGCATGCATGTAGACATGTTAATGACCTTTATATATGCCAAGTTTCAGATGGCTACCTACTCATACAAGCAAACAGTAGCGGTTTGAAATTTTCACAATTTGGGCTACACGTTCGGGACGATTCGTGACCTTAGGTGACTTGCACAATTCGGGCTGAAACTAGTGCCAAATGAGAGGGTTGGGATAAACATTCAATTGACCATATGTGCCAACAATTCTCGTTCTTTAGTTTTCGAGTTATAGCCCCTGGAAGTCGTAATCTGCACGACTTTGCCCTCGAATATCTCGAAAACGGAGAAAGGAGAATTTCTGGGATTTTTTCCCAAGAAATATATGGGAATTATCTGTAATTTTAGCAGAGTTTCAGAACGATTCGTGAAAGTCACCTTTTAAGAATAACTTCCACTGCAGCCCATACATAAAAGTTTGCTCCTTTATTACTCTGCACATGGACAATTATTTGCGCTGTTATTTGCCCCAGGCATGTACCTATGTACCGGTTACAGTGTAAAGATGGATGTTATCGGTCGCTGAACGTCGGAGCAGTAGGCGTTTAATGCATTTTCCCATAGGGTCCAATGCAAAATTGACACCTCATTTTCTCCATTCTCAAGAGCTTTGAGTCTCTGCAAAACATATACATGTGTAGACACAAATAAGTGAAATAGAATGAAGGCTATTTCAGCTTTAGCTTTTATTCCGTTTGGGAGCTAAAGTCGCACAAACTTTTGTTTACAAAAATTTCGATGGCCTATAGTTCGCAAGTTATGCAATCAGTTAACATAAGATTGTGCATGCATGTAGACATGTTAATGACCTTTAAATATGCCAAGTTTCAGATGGCTACCTACTCATACAAGCAAGCAGTAGCGGTTTGAAATTTTCAAAATTTGGGCTACATGTTCGGGACGATTCGTGACCTTAGGTGACTTGCACAATTCGGGCTGAAACTAGTGCCAAATGAGAGGGTTGGGATAAACATTCAATTGACCATATGTGCCAAAAATTCTCGTTCTTTAGTTTTCGAGTTATAGCCCCTGGAAGTCGTAATCTGCACGACTTTGCCCTCGAATATCTCGAAAACGGAGAAAGGAGAATTTCTGGGATTGTTTCCCAAGAAATATATGGGAATTATCTGTAATTTTAGCAGAGTTTCAGAACGATTCGTGAAAGTCACCTTTTAAGAATAACTTCCACTGCAGCCCATACATAAAAGTTTGCTCCTTTATTACTCTGCACATGGACACTTATTTGCGCTGTTATTTGCCCCAGGCATGTACCTATGTAATTACCGTTTACAGTGTAAAGATGGATGTTATCGGTCGCTGAACGTCGGAGCAGTAGGCGTTTAATGCATTGTCCCATAGGGTCCAATGCAAAATTGACACCTCATTTTCTCCATTCTCAAGAGCTTTGAGTCTCTGCAAAACATATACATGTGTAGACACAAATAAGTGAAATAGAATGAAGGCTATTTCAGCTTTAGCTTTTATTCCGTTTGGGAGCTAAAGTCGCACAAACTTTTGTTTACAAAAATTTCGATGGCCTATAGTTCGCAAGTTATGCAATCAGTTGACATAAGATTGTGCATGCATGTACACATTTTAATGACCTTTATATATGCCAAGTTTCAGATGGCTACCTACTCATACAAGCAAGCAGTAGCGGTTTGAAATTTTCACAATTTGGGCTACACGTTCGGGACGATTCGTGACCTTAGGTGACTTGCACAATTTGGGCTGAAACTAGTGCCAAATGAGAGGGTTGGGATAAACATTCAATTGACCATATGTGCCAAAAATTCTCGTTCTTTAGTTTTCGAGTTATAGCCCCTGGAAGTCTTAATCTGCACGACTTTGCCCTCGAATATCTCGAAAACGGAGAAAGGAGAATTTCTGGGATTTTTTCCCAAGAAATATATGGGAATTATCTGTAATTGTAGCAGTTTCAGAACGATTCGTGAAAGTCACCTTTTAAGAATAACTTCCACTGCAGCCCATACATAAAAGTTTGCTCCTTTATTACTCTGCACATGGACAATTATTTGCGCTGTTATTTGCCCCAGGCATGTACCTATGTAATTACCGTTTACAGTGTAAAGATGGATGTTATCGGTCGCTAAACGTCGGAACAGTAGGCGTTTAATGCATTTTCCCATAGGGTCCAATGCAAAATTGACACCTCATTTTCTCCATTCTCAAGAGCTTTGAGTCTCTGCAAAACATATACATGTGTAGACACAAATAAGTGAAATAGAATGAAGGCTATTTCAGCTTTAGCTTTTATTCCGTTTGGGAGCTAAAGTCGCACAAACTTTTGTTTACAAAAATTTCGATGGCCTATAGTTCGCAAGTTATGCAATCAGTTGACATAAGATTGTGCATGCATGTAGACATATTAATGACCTTTATATATGCCAAGTTTCAGATGGCTACCTACTCATACAAGCAAGCAGTAGCGGTTTGAAATTTTCACAATTTGGGCTACACGTTCGGGACGATTCGTGACCTTAGGTGACTTGCACAATTCGGGCTGAAACTAGTGCCAAATGAGAGGGTTGGGATAAACATTCAATTGACCAAATGTGCGAAAAATTCTCGTTCTTTAGTTTTCGAGTTATAGCCCCTGGAAGTCGTAATCTGCACGACTTTGCCCTCGAATATCTCGAAAACGGAGAAAGGAGAATTTCTGGGATTTTTCCCAAGAAATATATGGGAATTATCTGTAATTTTAGCAGAGTTTCAGAACGATTCGTGAAAGTCACCTTTTAAGAATAACTTCCACTGCAGCCCATACATAAAAGTTTGCTCCTTTATTACTCTGCACATGGACAATTATTTGTGCTGTTATTTGCCCCAGGCATGTACCTATGTAATTACCGTTTACAGTGTAAAGATGGATGTTATCGGTCGCTGAACGTCGGAGCAGTAGGCGTTTAATGCATTTTCCCATAGGGTCCAATGCAAAATTGACACCTCATTTTCTCCATTCTCAAGAGCTTTGAGTCTCTGCAAAACATATACATGTGTAGACACAAATAAGTGAAATAGAATGAAGGCTATTTCAGCTTTAGCTTTTATTCCGTTTGGGAGCTAAAGTCGCACAAACTTTTGTTTACAAAAATTTCGATGGCCTATAGTTCGCAAGTTATGCAATCAGTTGACATAAGATTGTGCATGCATGTAGACATGTTAATGACCTTTATATATGCCAAGTTTCAGATGGCTACCTACTCATACAAGCAAGCAGTAGCGGTTTGAAATTTTCACAATTTGGGCTACACGTTCGGGACGATTCGTGACCTTAGGTGACTTGCACAATTCGGGCTGAAACTAGTGCCAAATGAGAGGGTTGGGATAAACATTCAATTGACCATATGTGCCAAAAATTCTCGTTCTTTAGTTTTCGAGTTATAACCCCTGGAAGTCGTAATCTGCACGACTTTGCCCTCGAATATCTCGAAAACGGAGAAAGGAGAATTTCTGGGATTTTTTCCCAAGAAATATATGGGAATTATCTGTAATTTTAGCAGAGTTTCAGAACGATTCGTGAAAGTCACCTTTTAAGAATAACTTCCACTGCAGCCCATACATAAAAGTTTGCTCCTTTATTACTCTGCACATGGACAATTATTTGCGCTGTTATTTGCCCCAGGCATGTACCTATGTACCGGTTACAGTGTAAAGATGGATGTTATCGGTCGCTGAACGTCGGAGCAGTAGGCGTTTAATGCATTTTCCCATAGGGTCCAATGCAAAATTGACACCTCATTTTCTCCATTCTCAAGAGATTTGAGTCTCTGCAAAACATATACATGTGTAGACACAAATAAGTGAAATAGAATGAAGGCTATTTCAGCTTTAGCTTTTATTCCGTTTGGGAGCTAAAGTCGCACAAACTTTTGTTTACAAAAATTTCGATGGCCTATAGTTCGCAAGTTATGCAATCAGTTGACATAAGATTGTGCATTCATGTAGACATGTTAATGACCTTTATATATGCGAAGTTTCAGATGGCTACCTACTCATACAAGCAAGCAGCAGGGGTTTGAAATTTTCACAATTTGGGCTACACGTTCGGGACGATTCGTGACCTTAGGTGACTTGCACAATTCGGGCTGAAACTAGTGCCAAATGAGAGGGTTGGGATAAACATTCAATTGACCATATGTGCCAAAAATTCTCGTTCTTTAGTTTTCGAGTTATAGCCCCTGGAAGTCGTAATCTGCACGACTTTGCCCTCGAATATCTCGAAAACGGAGAAAGGAGAATTTCTGGGATTTTTTCCCAAGAAATATATGGGAATTATCTGTAATTTTAGCAGTTTCAGAACGATTCGTGAAAGTCACCTTTTAAGAATAACTTCCACTGCAGCCCATACATAAAAGTTTGCTCCTTTATTACTCTGCACATGGACAATTATTTGCGCTGTTATTTGCCCCAGGCATGTACCTATGTAATTACCGTTTACAGTGTAAAGATGGATGTTATCGGTCGCTAAACGTCGGAGCAGTAGGCGTTTAATGCATTTTCCCATAGGGTCCAATGCAAAATTGACACCTCATTTTCTCCATTCTCAAGAGCTTTGAGTCTCTGCAAAACATATACATGTGTAGACACAAATAAGTGAAATAGAATGAAGGCTATTTCAGCTTTAGCTTTTATTCCGTTTGGGAGCTAAAGTCGCACAAACTTTTGTTTACAAAAATTTCGATGGCCTATAGTTCGCAAGTTATGCAATCAGTTGACATAAGATTGTGCATGCATGTAGACATGTTAATGACCTTTATATATGCCAAGTTTCAGATGGCTACCTACTCATACAAGCAAGCAGTAGCGGTTTGAAATTTTCACAATTTGGGCTACACGTTCGGGACGATTCGTGACCTTAGGTGACTTGCACAATTCGGGCTGAAACTAGTGCCAAATGAGAGGGTTGGGATAAACATTCAATTGACCATATGTGCCAAAAATTCTCGTTCTTTAGTTTTCGAGTTATAGCCCCTGGAAGTCGTAATCTGCACGACTTTGCCCTCGAATATCTCGAAAACGGAGAAAGGAGAATTTCTGGGATTTTTTCCCAAGAAATATATGGGAATTATCTGTAATTTTAGCAGAGTTTCAGAACGATTCGTGAAAGTCACCTTTTAACAATAACTTCCACTGCAGCCCATACATAAAAGTTTGCTCCTTTATTACTCTGCACATGGACACTTATTTGCGCTGTTATTTGCCCCAGGCATGTACCTATGTAATTGCCGTTTACAGTGTAAAGATCGATGTTATCGGTCGCTGAACGTCGGAGCAGTAGGCGTTTAATGCAGTTTCCCATAGGGTCCAATGCAAAATTGACACCTCATTTTCTCCATTCTCAAGAGCTTTGAGTCTCTGCAAAACATATACATGTGTAGACACAAATAAGTGAAATAGAATGAAGGCTATTTCAGCTTTAGCTTTTATTCCGTTTGGGAGCTAAAGTCGCACAAACTTTTGTTTACAAAAATTTCGATGGCCTATAGTTCGCAAGTTATGCAATCAGTTGACATAAGATTGTGCATGCATGTAGACATGTTAATGACCTTTATATATGCCAAGTTTCAGATGGCTACCTACTCATACAAGCAAGCAGTAGCGGTTTGAAATTTTCACAATTTGGGCTACACGTTCGGGACGATTCGTGACCTTAGGTGACTTGCACAATTCGGGCTGAAACTAGTGCCAAATGAGAGGGTTGGGATAAACATTCAATTGACCATATGTGCCAAAAATTCTCGTTCTTTAGTTTTCGAGTTATAGCCCCTGGAAGTCGTAATCTGCACGACTTTGCCCTCGAATATCTCGAAAACGGAGAAAGGAGAATTTCTGGGATTTTTTCCCAAGAAATATATGGGAATTATCTGTAATTTTAGCAGAGTTTCAGAACGATTCGTGAAAGTCACCTTTTAAGAATAACTTCCACTGCAGCCCATACATAAAAGTTTGCTCCTTTATTACTCTGCACATGGACAATTATTTGCGCTGTTATTTGCCCCACGCATGTATCTATGTACCGTTTACAGTGTAAAGATGGATGTTATCGGTCGCTGAACGTCGGAGCAGTAGGCGTTTAATGCATTTTCCCATAGGGTCCAATGCAAAATTGACACCTCATTTTCTCCATTCTCAAGAGCTTTGAGTCTCTGCAAAAAATATACATGTGTAGACACAAATAAGTGAAATAGAATGAAGGCTATTTCAGCTTTAGCTTTTATTCCGTTTGGGAGCTAAAGTCGCACAAACTTTTGTTTACAAAAATTTCGATGGCCTATAGTTCGCAAGTTATGCAATCAGTTGACATAAGATTGTGCATGCATGTAGACATGTTAATGACCTTTATATATGCCAAGTTTCAGATGGCTACCTACTCATACAAGCAAGCAGTAGCGGTTTGAAATTTTCACAATTTGGGCTACACGTTCGGGACGATTCGTGACCTTAGGTGACTTGCACAATTCGGGCTGAAACTAGTGCCAAATGAGAGGGTTGGGATAAACATTCAATTGACCATATGTGCCAAAAATTCTCGTTCTTTAGTTTTCGAGTTATAGTCCCTGGAAGTCGTAATCTGCACGACTTTGCCCTCGAATATCTCGAAAACGGAGAAAGGAGAATTTCTGGGATTTTTTCCCAAGAAATATATGGGAATTATCTGTAATTTTAGCAGAGTTTCAGGACGATTCGTGAAAGTCACCTTTTAAGAATAACTTCCACTGCAGCCCATACATAAAAGTTTGCTCCTTTATTACTCTGCACATGGACAATTATTTGCGCTGTTATTTGCCCCAGGCATGTACCTATGTAATTACCGTTTACAGTGTAAAGATGGATGTTATCGGTCGCTGAACGTCGGAGCAGTAGGCGTTTAATGCAGTTTCCCATAGGGTCCAATGCAAAATTGACACCTCATTTTCTCCATTCTCAAGAGCTTTGAGTCTCTGCAAAACATATACATGTGTAGACACAAATAAGTGAAATAGAATGAAGGCTATTTCAGCTTTAGCTTTTATTCCGTTTGGGAGCTAAAGTCGCACAAACTTTTGTTTACAAAAATTTCGATGGCCTATAGTTCGCAAGTTATGCAATCAGTTGACATAAGATTGTGCATGCATGTAAACATGTTAATGACCTTTATATATGCCAAGTTTCAGATGGCTACCTACTCATACAAGCAAGCAGTAGCGGTTTGAAATTTTCACAATTTGGGCTACACGTTCGGGACGATTCGTGACCTTAGGTGACTTGCACAATTCGGGCTGAAACTAGTGCCAAATAAGAGGGTTGGGATAAACATTCAATTGACCATATGTGCCCAAAATTCTCGTTCTTTAGTTTTCGAGTTATAGCCCCTGGAAGTCGTAATCTGCACGACTTTGCCCTCGAATATCTCGAAAACGGAGAAAGGAGAATTTCTGGGATTTTTTCCCAAGAAATATATGGGAATTATCTGTAATTTTAGCAGAGTTTCAGAACGATTCGTGAAAGTCACCTTTTAAGAATAACTTCCACTGCAGCCCATACATAAAAGTTTGCTCCTTTATTACTCTGCACATGGACAATTATTTGCGCTGTTATTTGCCCCAGGCATGTATCTATGTACCGTTTACAGTGTAAAGATGGATGTTATCGGTCGCTGAACGTCGGAGCAGTAGGCGTTTAATGCATTTTCCCATAGGGTCCAATGCAAAATTGACACCTCATTTTCTCCATTCTCAAGAGCTTTGAGTCTCTGCAAAACATATACATGTGTAGACACAAATAAGTGAAATAGAATGAAGGCTATTTCAGCTTTAGCTTTTATTCCGTTTGGGAGCTAAAGTCGCACAAACTTTTGTTTACAAAAATTTCGATGGCCTATAGTTCGCAAGTTATGCAATCAGTTGACATAAGATTGTGCATGCCTGTAGACATGTTAATGACCTTTATATATGCCAAGTTTCAGATGGCTACCTACTCATACAAGCAAGCAGTAGCGGTTTGAAATTTTCACAATTTGGGCTACACGTTCGGGACGATTCGTGACCTTAGGTGACTTGCACAATTCGGGCTGAAACTAGTGCCAAATGAGAGGGTTGGGATAAACATTCAATTGACCATATGTGCCAAAAATTCTCGTTCTTTAGTTTTCGAGTTATAGCCCCTGGAAGTCGTAATCTGCACGACTTTGCCCTCGAATATCTCGAAAACGGAGAAAGGAGAATTTCTGGGATTTTTTCCCAAGAAATATATGGGAATTATCTGTAATTTTAGCAGAGTTTCAGGACGATTCGTGAAAGTCACCTTTTAAGAATAACTTCCACTGCAGCCCATACATAAAAGTTTGCTCCTTTATTACTCTGCACATGGACAATTATTTGCGCTGTTATTTGCCCCAGGCATGTACCTATGTAATTGCCGTTTACAGTGTAAAGATGGATGTTATCGGTCGCTGAACGTCGGAGCAGTAGGCGTTTAATGCAGTTTCCCATAGGGTCCAATGCAAAATTGACACCTCATTTTCTCCATTCTCAAGAGCTTTGAGTCTCTGCAAAACATATACATGTGTAGACACAAATAAGTGAAATAGAATGAAGGCTATTTCAGCTTTAGCTTTTATTCCGTTTGGGAGCTAAAGTCGCACAAACTTTTGTTTACAAAAATTTCGATGGCCTATAGTTCGCAAGTTATGCAATCAGTTGACATAAGATTGTGCATGCCTGTAGACATGTTAATGACCTTTATATATGCCAAGTTTCAGATGGCTACCTACTCATACAAGCAAGCAGTAGCGGTTTGAAATTTTCACAATTTGGGCTACACGTTCGGGACGATTCGTGACCTTAGGTGACTTGCACAATTCGGGCTGAAACTAGTGCCAAATGAGAGGGTTGGGATAAACATTCAATTGACCATATGTGCCAAAAATTCTCGTTCTTTAGTTTTCGAGTTATAGCCCCTGGAAGTCGTAATCTGCACGACTTTGCCCTCGAATATCTCGAAAACGGAGAAAGGAGAATTTCTGGGATTTTTTCCCAAGAAATATATGGGAATTATCTGTAATTTTAGCAGAGTTTCAGAACGATTCGTGAAAGTCACCTTTTAAGAATAACTTCCACAGCAGCCCATACATAAAAGTTTGCTCCTTTATTACTCTGCACATGGACAATTATTTGCGCTGTTATTTGCCCCAGGCATGTACCTATGTAATTACCGTTTACAGTGTAAAGATGGATGTTATCGGTCGCTAAACGTCGGAGCAGTAGGCGTTTAATGCAGTTTCCCATAGGGTCCAATGCAAAATTGACACCTCATTTTCTCCATTCTCAAGAGCTTTGAGCCTCTGCAAAACATATACATGTGTAGACACAAATAAGTGAAATAGAATGAAGGCTATTTCAGCTTTAGCTTTTATTCCGTTTGGGAGCTAAAGTCGCACAAACTTTTGTTTTCAAAAATTTCGATGGCCTATAGTTCGCAAGTTATGCAATCAGTTGACATAAGATTGTGCATGCATGTAGACATGTTAATGACCTTTATATATGCCAAGTTTCAGATGGCTACCTACTCATACAAGCAAGCAGTAGCGGTTTGAAATTTTCACAATTTGGGCTACACGTTCGGGACGATTCGTGACCTTAGGTGACTTGCACAATTCGGGCTGAAACTAGTGCCAAATGAGAGGGTTGGGATAAACATTCAATTGACCATATGTGCCAAAAATTCTCGTTCTTTAGTTTTCGAGTTATAGCCCCTGGAAGTCGTAATCTGCACGACTTTGCCCTCGAATATCTCGAAAACGGAGAAAGGAGAATTTCTGGGATTTTTTCCCAAGAAATATATGGGAATTATCTGTAATTTTAGCAGAGTTTCAGAACGATTCGTGAAAGTCACCTTTTAAGAATAACTTCCACTGCAGCCCATACATAAAAGTTTGCTCCTTTATTACTCTGCACATGGACAATTATTTGCGCTGTTATTTGCCCCAGGCATGTACCTATGTAATAACCGTTTACAGTGTAAAGATGGATGTTATCGGTCGCTAAACGTCGGAGCAGTAGGCGTTTAATGCATTTTCCCATAGGGTCCAATGCAAAATTGACACCTCATTTTCTCCATTCTCAAGAGCTTTGAGCCTCTGCAAAACATCTACATGTGTAGACACAAATAAGTGAAATAGAATGAAGGCTATTTCAGCTCTAGCTTTTATTCCGTTTGGGAGCTAAAGTCGCACAAACTTTTGTTTACAAAAATTTCGATGGCCTATAGTTCGCAAGTTATGCAATCAGTTAACATAAGATTGTGCATGCATGTAGACATGTTAATGACCTTTATATATGCCAAGTTTCAGATGGCTACCTACTCATACAAGCAAGCAGTAGCGGTTTGAAATTTTCACAATTTGGGCTACACGTTCGGGACGATTCGTGACCTTAGGTGACTTGCACAATTCGGGCTGAAACTAGTGCCAAATGAGAGGGTTGGGATAAACATTCAATTGACCATATGTGCCCAAAATTCTCGTTCTTTAGTTTTCGAGTTATAGCCCCTGGAAGTCGTAATCTGCACGACTTTGCCCTCGAATATCTCGAAAACGGAGAAAGGAGAATTTCTGGAGAATTTCTGGGATTTTTTCCCAAGAAATATATGGGAATTATCTGTAATTTTAGCAGAGTTTCAGAACGATTCGTGAAAGTCACCTTTTAAGAATAACTTCCACTACAGCCCATACATAAAAGTTTGCTCCTTTATTACTCTGCACATGGACAATTATTTGCGCTGTTATTTGCCCCAGGCATGTACCTATGTACCGTTTACAGTGTAAAGATGGATGTTATCGGTCGCTGAACGTCGGAGCAGTAGGCGTTTAATGCATTTTCCCATAGGGTCCAATGCAAAATTGACACCTCATTTTCTCCATTCTCAAGAGCTTTGAGTCTCTGCAAAACATATACATGTGTAGACACAAATAAGTGAAATAGAATGAAGGCTATTTCAGCTTTAGCTTTTATTCCGTTTGGGAGCTAAAGTCGCACAAACTTTTGTTTACAAAAATTTCGATGGCCTATAGTTCGCAAGTTATGCAATCAGTTGACATAAGATTGTGCATGCATGTAGACATGTTAATGACCTTTATATATGCCAAGTTTTAGATGGCTACCTACTCATACAAGCAAGCAGTAGCGGTTTGAAATTTTCACAATTTGGGCTACACGTTCGGGACGATTCGTGACCTTAGGTGACTTGCACAATTCGGGCTGAAACTAGTGCCAAATGAGAGGGTTGGGATAAACATTCAATTGACCATATGTGCCAAAAATTCTCGTTCTTTAGTTTTCGAGTTATAGCCCCTGGAAGTCGTAATCTGCACGACTTTGCCCTCGAATATCTCGAAAACGGAGAAAGGAGAATTTCTGGGATTTTTTCCCAAGAAATATATGGGAATTATCTGTAATTTTAGCAGAGTTTCAGAACGATTCGTGAAAGTCACCTTTTAAGAATAACTTCCACTGCAGCCCATACATAAAAGTTTGCTCCTTTATTACTCTGCACATGGACAATTATTTGCGCTGTTATTTGCCCCAGGCATGTACCTATGTAACAACCGTTTACAGTGTAAAGATTGATGTTATCGGTCGCTAAACGTCGGAGCAGTAGGCGTTTAATGCATTTTCCCATAGGGTCCAATGCAAAATTGACACCTCATTTTCTCCATTCTCAAGAGCTTTGAGCCTCTGCAAAACATCTACATGTGTAGACACAAATAAGTGAAATAGAATGAAGGCTATTTCAGCTCTAGCTTTTATTCCGTTTGGGAGCTAGAGTCGCACAAACTTTTGTTTACAAAAATTTCGATGGCCTATAGTTCGCAAGTTATGCAATCAGTTAACATAAGATTGTGCATGCATGTAGACATGTTAATGACCTTTATATATGCCAAGTTTCAGATGGCTACCTACTCATACAAGCAAGCAGTAGCGGTTTGAAATTTTCACAATTTGGGCTACACGTTCGGGACGATTCGTGACCTTAGGTGACTTGCACAATTCGGGCTGAAACTAGTGCCAAATGAGAGGGTTGGGATAAACATTCAATTGACCATATGTGCCCAAAATTCTCGTTCTTTAGTTTTCGAGTTATAGCCCCTGGAAGTCGTAATCTGCACGACTTTGCCCTCGAATATCTCGAAAACGGAGAAAGGAGAATTTCTGGAGAATTTCTGGGATTTTTTCCCAAGAAATATATGGGAATTATCTGTAATTTTAGCAGAGTTTCAGAACGATTCGTGAAAGTCACCTTTTAAGAATAACTTCCACTACAGCCCATACATAAAAGTTTGCTCCTTTATTACTCTGCACATGGACAATTATTTGCGCTGTTATTTGCCCCAGGCATGTACCTATGTACCGTTTACAGTGTAAAGATGGATGTTATCGGTCGCTGAACGTCGGAGCAGTAGGCGTTTAATGCATTTTCCCATAGGGTCCAATGCAAAATTGACACCTCATTTTCTCCATTCTCAAGAGCTTTGAGTCTCTGCAAAACATCTACATGTGTAGACACAAATAAGTGAAATAGAATGAAGGCTATTTCAGCTTTAGCTTTTATTCCGTTTGGGAGCTAAAGTCGCACAAACTTTTGTTTACAAAAATTTCGATGGCCTATAGTTCGCAAGTTATGCAATCAGTTGACATAAGATTGTGCATGCATGTAGACATGTTAATGACCTTTATATATGCCAAGTTTTAGATGGCTACCTACTCATACAAGCAAGCAGTAGCGGTTTGAAATTTTCACAATTTGGGCTACACGTTCGGGACGATTCGTGACCTTAGGTGACTTGCACAATTCGGGCTGAAACTAGTGCCAAATGAGAGGGTTGGGATAAACATTCAATTGACCATATGTGCCAAAAATTCTCGTTCTTTAGTTTTCGAGTTATAGCCCCTGGAAGTCGTAATCTGCACGAATTTGCCCTCGAATATCTCGAAAACGGAGAAAGGAGAATTTCTGGGATTTTTTCCCAAGAAATATATGGGAATTATCTGTAATTTTAGCAGAGTTTCAGAACGATTCGTGAAAGTCACCTTTTAAGAATAACTTCCACTGCAGCCGATACATAATAGTTTGCTCCTTTATTACTCTGCACATGGACAATTATTTGCGCTGTTATTTGCCCCAGGCATGTACCTATGTAATTACCGTTTACAGTGTAAAGATGGATGTTATAGGTCGCTGAACGTCGGAGCAGTAGGCGTTTAATGCATTTTCCCATAGGGTCCAATGCAAAATTGACACCTCATTTTCTCCATTCTCAAGAGCTTTGAGTCTCTGCAAAACATATACATGTGTAGACACAAATAAGTGAAATAGAATGAAGGCTATTTCAGCTTTAGCTTTTATTCCGTTTGGGAGCTAAAGTCGCACAAACTTTTGTTTACAAAAATTTCGATGGCCTATAGTTCGCAAGTTATGCAATCAGTTGACATAAGATTGTGCATGCATGTAGACATGTTAATGACCTTTATATATGCCAAGTTTCAGATGGCTACCTACTCATACAAGCAAGCAGTAGCGGTTTGAAATTTTCACAATTTGGGCTACACGTTCGGGACGATTCGTGACCTTAGGTGACTTGCACAATTCGGGCTGAAACTAGTGCCAAATGAGAGGGTTGGGATAAACATTCAATTGACCATATGTGCCAAAAATTCTCGTTCTTTAGTTTTCGAGTTATAGCCCCTGGAAGTCGTAATCTGCACGAATTTGCCCTCGAATATCTCGAAAACGGAGAAAGGAGAATTTCTGGGATTTTTTCCCAAGAAATATATGGGAATTATCTGTAATTTTAGCAGAGTTTCAGAACGATTCGTGAAAGTCACCTTTTAAGAATAACTTCCACTGCAGCCCATACATAAAAGTTTGCTCCTTTATTACTCTGCACATGGACAATTATTTGCGCTGTTATTTGCCCCAGGCATGTACCTGTGTAATTACCGTTTACAGTGTAAAGATGGATGTTATCGGTCGCTGAACGTCGGAGCAGTAGGCGTTTAATGCATTTTCCCATAGGGTCCAATGCAAAATTGACACCTCATTTTCTCCATTCTCAAGAGCTTTGAGTCTCTGCAAAACATATACATTTGTAGATACAAATAAGTGAAATAGAATGAAGGCCATTTCAGCTTTAGCTTTTATTCCGTTTGGAAGCTAAAGTCGCACAAACTTTTGTTTACAAAAATTTCGATGGCCTATAGTTCGCAAGTTATGCAATCAGTTAACATAAGATTGTGCATGCATGTAGACATGTTAATGACCTTTATATATGCCAAGTTTCAGATGGCTACCTACTCATACAAGCAAGCAGTAGCGGTTTGAAATTTTCACAATTTGGGCTACACGTTCGGGACGATTCGTGACCTTAGGTGACTTGCACAATTCGGGCTGAAACTAGTGCCAAATGAGAGGGTTGGGATAAACATTCAATTGACCATATGTGTCAAAAATTCTCGTTCTTTAGTTTTCGAGTTATAGCCCCTGGAAGTCGTAATCTGCACGATTTTGCCCTCGAATATCTCGAAAACGGAGAAAGGAGAATTACTGGGATTTTTTCCCAAGAAATATATGGGAATTATCTGTAATTTTAGCAGAGATTCAGAACGATTCGTGAAAGTCACCTTTTAAGAATAACTTCCACTGCAGCCCATACATAAAAGTTTGCTCCTTTATTACTCTGCACATGGACAATTATTTGCGCTGTTATTTGCCCCAGGCATGTACCTATGTAATTACCGTTTACAGTGTAAAGATGGATGCTATCGGTCGCTGAACGTCGGAGCAGTAGGCGTTAAATGCATTTTCCCATAGGGTCCAATGCAAAATTGACACCTCATTTTCTCCATTCTCAAGAGCTTTGAGCCTCTGCAAAACATATACATGTGTAGACACAAATAAGTGAAATAGAATGAAGGCTATTTCAGCTTTAGCTTTTATTCCGTTTGGGAGCTAAAGTCGCACAAACTTTTGTTTACAAAAATTTTGATGGCCTATAGTTCGCAAGTTATGCAATCAGTTGACATAAGATTGTGCATGCATGTAGACATGTTAATGACCTTTATATATGCCAAGTTTCAGATGGCTACCTACTCATACAAGCAAGCAGTAGCGGTTTGAAATTTTCACAATTTGGGCTACACGTTCGGGATGATTCGTGACCTTAGGTGACTTGCACAATTCGGGCTGAAACTAGTGCCAACTGAGAGGGTTGGGATAAACATTCAATTGACCATATGTGCCAAAAATTCTCGTTCTTTAGTTTTCGAGTTATAGCCCCTGGAAGTCGTAATCTGCACGACTTTGCCCTCGAATATCTCGAAAACGGAGAAAGGAGAATTTCTGGGATTTTTTTCCAAGAAATATATGAGAATTATCTGTAATTTTAGCAGAGTTTCAGAACGATTCTTGAAAGTCACCTTTTAAGAATAACTTCCACTGCAGCCCATACATAAAAGTTTGCTCCTTTATTACTCTGCACATGGACAATTATTTGCGCTGTTATTTGCCCCAGGCATGTGCCTATGTACCGTTTACAGTGTAAAGATGGATGTTATCGGTCGCTGAACGTCGGAGCAGTAGGCGTTTAATGCATTTTCCCATAGGGTCCAATGCAAAATTGACACCTCATTTTCTCCATTCTCAAGAGCTTTGAGTCTCTTCAAAACATATACATGTGTAGACACAAATAAGTGAAATAGAATGAAGGCTATTTCAGCTTTAGCTTTTATTCCGTTTGGGAGCTAAAGTCGCACAAACTTTTGTTTACAAAAATTTCGATGGCCTATAGTTCGCAAGTTATGCAATCAGTTGACATAAGATTGTGCATGCATGTAGACATGTTAATGACCTTTATATATGCCAAGTTTCAGATGGCTACCTACTCATACAAGCAAGCAGTAGCGGTTTGAAATTTTCACAATTTGGGCTACACGTTCGGGACGATTCGTGACCTTAGGTGACTTGCACAATTCGGGCTGAAACTAGTGCCAAATAAGAGGGTTGGGATAAACATTCAATTGACCATATGTGCCAAAAATTCTCGTTCTTTAGTTTTCGAGTTATAGCCCCTGGAAGTCGTAATCTGCACGACTTTGCCCTCGAATATCTCAAAAACGGAGAAAGGAGAATTTCTGGGATTTTTTCCCAAGAAATATATGGGAATTATCTGTAATTTTAGCAGAGTTTCAGAACGATTCGTGAAAGTCACCTTTTAAGAATAACTTCCACTGCAGCCCATACATAAAAGTTTGCTCCTTTATTACTCTGCACATGGACAATTATTTGCGCTGTTATTTGCCCCAGGCATGTTCCTATGTAATTACCGTTTACAGTGTAAAGATGGATGTTATCGGTCGCTGAACGTCGATGCAGTAGGCGTTTAATGCATTTTCTCATAAGGTCCAATGCAAAATTGACACCTCATTTTCTCCATTCTCAAGAGCTTTGAGTCTCTGCAAAACATATACATGTGTAGACACAAATAAGTGAAATAGAATGAAGGCTATTTCAGCTTTAGCTTTTATTCCGTTTGGGAGCTAAAGTCGCACAAACTTTTGTTTACAAAAATTTCGATGGCCTATAGTTCGCAAGTTATGCAATCAGTTGACATAAGATTGTGCATGCATGTAGACATGTTAATGACCTTTATATATGCCAAGTTTCAGATGGCTACCTACTCATACAAGCAAGCAGTAGCGGTTTGAAATTTTCACAATTTGGGCTACACGTTCGGGACGATTCGTGACCTTAGGTGACTTGCACAATTCGGGCTGAAACTAGTGCCAAATGAGAGGGTTGGGATAAACATTCAATTGACCATATGTGCCAAAAATTCTCGTTCTTTAGTTTTCGAGTTATAGCCCCTGGAAGTCGTAATCTGCACGACTTTGCCCTCGAATATCTCGAAAACGGAGAAAGGAGAATTTCTGGGATTTTTTCCCAAGAAATATATGGGAATTATCTGTAATTTTAGCAGAGTTTCAGAACGATTCGTGAAAGTCACCTTTTAAGAATAACTTCCACTGCAGCCCATACATAAAAGTTTGCTCCTTTATTACTCTGCACATGGACAATTATTTGCGCTGTTATTTGCCCCAGGCATGTACCTATGTACCGTTTACAGTGTAAAGATGGATGTTATCGGTCGCTGAACGTCGGAGCAGTAGGCGTTTAATGCATTTTCCCATAGGGTCCAATGCAAAATTGACACCTCATGTTCTCCATTCTCAAGAGCTTTGAGTCTCTGCAAAACATATACATGTGTAGACACAAATAAGTGAAATAGAATGAAGGCTATTTCAGCTTTAGCTTTTATTCCGTTTGGGAGCTAAAGTCGCACAAACTTTTGTTTACAAAAATTTCGATGGCCTATAGTTCGCAAGTTATGCAATCAGTTGACATAAGATTGTGCATGCATGTAGACATGTTAATACCCTTTATATATGCCAAGTTTCAGATGGCTACCTACTCATACAAGCAAGCAGTAGCGGTTTGAAATTTTCACAATTTGGGCTACACGTTCGGGACGATTCGTGACCTTAGGTGACTTGCACAATTCGGGCTGAAACTAGTGCCAAATGAGAGGGTTGGGATAAACATTCAATTGACCATATGTGCCAAAAATTCTCGTTCTTTAGTTTTCGAGTTATAGCCCCTGGAAGTCGTAATCTGCACGACTTTGCCCTCGAATATCTCAAAAACGGAGAAAGGAGAATTTCTGGGATTTTTTCCCAAGAAATATATGGGAATTATCTGTAATTTTAGCAGAGTTTCAGAACGATTCGCGAAAGTCACCTTTTAAGAATAACTTCCACTGCAGCCCATACATAAGAGTTTGCTCCTTTATTACTCTGCACATGGACAATTATTTGCGCTGTTATTTGCCCCAGGCATGTACCTATGTAATTACCGTTTACAATGTAAAGATGGATGTTATCGGTCGCTGAACGTCGGAGCAGTTGGCGTTTAATGCATTTTCTCATAAGGTCCAATGCAAAATTGACACCTCATTTTCTCCATTCTCAAGAGCTTTGAGTCTCTGCAAAACATATACATGTGTAGACACAAATAAGTGAAATAGAATGAAGGCTATTTCAGCTTTAGCTTTTATTCCGTTTGGGAGCTAAAGTCGCACAACTTTTTGTTTACAAAAAATTCGATGGCCTATAGTTCGCAAGTTATGCAATCAGTTGACATAAGATTGTGCATGCATGTAGACATGTTAATGACCTTTAAATATGCCAAGTTTCAGATGGCTACCTACTCATACAAGCAAGCAGTAGCGGTTTGAAATTTTCACAATTTGGGCTACACGTTCGGGACGATTCGTGACCTTAGGTGACTTGCACAATTCGGGCTGAAACTAGTGCCAAATGAGAGGGTTGGGATAAACATTCAATTGACCATATGTGCCAAAAATTCTCGTTCTTTAGTTTTCGAGTTATAGCCCCTGGAAGTCGTAATCTGCACGACTTTGCCCTCGAATATCTCGAAAACGGAGAAAGGAGAATTTCTGGGATTTTTTCCCAAGAAATATATGGGAATTATCTGTAATTTTAGCAGAGTTTCAGAACGATTCGTGAAAGTCACCTTTTAAGAATAACTTCCACTGCAGCCCATACATAAAAGTTTGCTCCTTTATTACTCTGCACATGGACAATTATTTGCGCTGTTATTTGCCCCAGGCATGTACCTATGTACCGTTTACAGTGTAAAGATGGATGTTATCGGTCGCTGAACGTCGGAGCAGTAGGCGTTTAATGCATTTTCCCATAGGGTCCAATGCAAAAATGACACCTCATTTTCTCCATTCTCAAGAGCTTTGAGTCTCTGCAAAACATATACATGTGTAGACACAAATAAGTGAAATAGAATGAAGGCTATTTCAGCTTTAGCTTTTATTCCGTTTGGGAGCTAAAGTCGCACAAACTTTTGTTTACAAAAATTTCGATGGCCTATAGTTCGCAAGTTATGCAATCAGTTGACATAAGATTGCGCATGCATGTAGACATGTTAATGACCTTTATATATGCCAAGTTTCAGATGGCTACCTACTCATACAAGCAAGCAGTAGCGGTTTGAAACGCATATTGCTGTATAGCCTCTTACGACATCTCCTATACCATATTACATAGATTTTTCCCCTGAAAAAGACTAAGTTATTTCAAACTAGCCTTTTCAAGCTTACTAAAGCGGTGTCACCTCTGGACACGCCCAGCCCGAGAATGCCCCGGGTTGCGGACTTAGTCTCCGGACGGCGTGTCCAGAGTGACACCCTTTACTACTATTGTACTTTAACACACATTATTTGTCGTTTAAGCCAAATTTAGAGCTTTCGCGTATTAAATTGATTGTGTGTACCCAAGTCAAACAGTTGATGCCATTTGTAGCATGTAATAAAAATAAAAACCCTTAAATTCAACCTCACAAAATAACTGAAAGTGAGGTTATCGAAAACAAATACACTATTTCGAAAGGAAATTAACTATATGAACATAAAATACGATAGTTTAAAAATGCAATTCGAGTCACGTGCTAAAGATATAGATCTCCAGGAAGCAGGTAAAATTGTCGCGGTGATTCCAATGTCATCATTTGAAAAATTAAAAAAAAGCAGTTCTCCAGTTCTCCACTACTCTATACAAATTTGCAAGGCCAACAATTTTTCGGTTTCAGGAGACATAATGACAGTGAATACAAAAACGGGAGGATTGATGCATTGTTAATGTTGTATTGCCTTCCACTAAACTGAATAGAGTAGCTGTATTTTTATGACCACATATTTTCATTGAACCATTGCATTGGAGACATTGCTTAGGCTTAGAATGTCAGGAGTGTAACGCTAGATTTGAAATTAGATGACAGCGTAGTTTTCTACGTTTGACTAAGTGAACTTGAATTTAACATTTTTCTGTATTACTGAATTTAGTGGTAGTGACTCCTTAACTGAAAATGTCAGTTTTTATTCATAGCAATGACACTGGATCCCATATCTTTTTGTAACTCTTTTATAATAATATTTCTTTATATAATCCTTCCATATTATCAATAAATCTATGTATATGAAATATGCTTTAAAGTTTTTGTGACAAAGTGTATCTTTACAGTATTTTTGAGTTTACAAGCAGTCTGGTTGGGCCCAGTAAAACATGTTTAAGACATCCAGTAATCTTTTGCTGACCGTTCCAAGGCGGTACTTCTGTTGCGTTCTTTGATGTTATATTTGCGGTGTCCGCTTGTCTATGGTTTCTGGCGATTTGGTCGCCTGCATTGCTGCCCAATCTGCCTTCTGTTTTGTTTTGTTTTGTAATTAAAATAAAAAAAATAAGTAAAAGTAGATGTTGATGCTGCTATTGGGGTAGCTGAATGGCCATCTGTTTGGGAAAGAGCTGCTCATTCGGTTTACTGTGCGTGTCTTTCGTGGACTTGTGTCAATTTCTGTGTGTACATGTATGTGTTTCTTTCCCTAAATTGGTTTTGAGAGCGGGATGTGGGATTTGATTGTATTAATTCCTGATCATTACCCATCTTTTTACTAAGCGTGAGTGACTGACTGAACTCGGGTTCAACGTTCCACCAACAACTAGGTCATACGGAGACCGTCCTCGGTTTAAAGTCTCATCCGAAAGACCGTAGAAGCGAGGGATCGATCTTGCGCTCCCTGGATTGCTAGTCTAACGCATTACCCCCTACACTACCGCCGCTCCTAGCAGTCTTGGCCACTCTTTGCTGAAGGTCATATTAAGAAGTAGAATACAAAGTCCTCCTGCGTGCATACAGCAAATCGTTTGCAAAATAAAGAAAACAGATGTTGGAAGATGTTTTAGTGTAAATAAGACCTAAATTGGTTCAGTGCAGGTCTTAGACATGAAAACAGACCAATTAAGAATATAAAGGAGGTAACGGGACGAAACATGTGTATGACAGGAGTGTTACGATTTTGAAAAAAAAAAAAAAAAAAAACAGTGTCAGATGCAGTTAATACCTTTTTAAATTTTCTGTGGACCAAAAGTTTCTGATGAGTCATATGAGTCATATAAGATTTTCAATTTAATATCTCACTTAACTTTCAGATCACTTTTTATTTAAAGTGTTACACTCATGACATCTAAGGGTGGCTTTAGGTAGGTAAAAATAATTGTTAAATGTTTTTCATATAATTTCCTTAGTCCGTTGTAACCCGTCTGTTGGTCTAAGTTATTTAGTTCAATAAAGATAGCTGAGTTGCCATCTATTTGGGAAAGAGCTGCTGACTCGGCTTATCACTTGTAATTTATTGTTTGTTGGGATGTCTTTGTCAATCTTTCCCTTTGATGTTGGGGATAGGGTTTGGGATCTGATTCAGTCAGTTCCTGAAGTTACTCTTTAAATTTATATAAAGCCACCCTCAGATGTCATGAGTGTAACACTTTAAATAATATATAAAGCCACCCTCAGATGTCATGAGTGTAACACTTTAAATAAAAAGTGATATGTATGTGCATACTTCAGTGGCAGCAAAGTAGATACTGGTGTAAACTAAAAACACAGCTATTTAATCCAGTCTTTTAAATCATTGAAAACAATATCAATCAGGTACATATTTTAGGCTTTTTTTGAAATATGTGATTTTTCAAGAGAGGGAAAGGAGTTGAGGAATGGGTGGGGTCGGAAAGGGGGGTAGGGGGGGGGGAGGGGAGACTTAAATTCTACAGGGAATAGTGAAAAGATTGTTCAAAGACTTTTCCAAAAATGTTTTACCTGCTTGAAACACAAAATTCCATACATCTAAGATGACAAGAAAACACTAAAGTACTAAAGGAAAATCTGATAAATAATAATACTGTCTTGCTTTTTTTTCGAAAACACATTCCTTAACTGACACATACAAAGCGTTAATTTTCTGACATTTTAGCCACCCTTTGGAATTTAAGATAATCCATTGAGGGAATTTGATGAAATTTGGCAGCTAACATGTGGATATATCGTCACATTTCTTACAGTGCAAAGTAAGCATGCAAAGAAGCATATATCAGTTTGGTATCAATCGGAACACCGCTCTGCCAATTCCGTTGAATTGGCCGAGCGTGCCCCGATTGAGTTTGGTATCTGATAAAAGAACTCTGCTGAACTGGTGCCATTTTTCTAAGTGCCCATATATGCGCGTAAGATATTTTGGTTTCCTCGAGCCTGTGGATGCTCCATAAGAAATTTATTATCAATTGGCTCAGTTGCTTTTAGGGAGATGTTTAAAATTGCTGAAATATGAGACACCTTGGTCAAAGGTCAAAGAATGATCTCAAAATTCTTCATGTTCTTAATTCTTTTATTGTAGATTACAACTTTTATACATGTACTAAAACCTTCTATAGTTTCCATGAAATCTTATGTTATAGCATTTCCCATATAAAACACAGAAAGCATATTTGGCCTTGCCATAAAACAAATCAAGGTCAATGAGTACCCGATGCCACATACTAAGTATAAAGGCCATGGGTATATATCAGTTCGGCACATGCATACGGAGTTTATGTCTTTCAGCTAGTCCGCTATGCTAGAGCCTGTTTCAAATATCAAGACTTTGTTGAAAGATGGAAGCTACTCATCCGTAAACTTTTGACACAGGGTTATCAGAAAGTAAAGCTTATGTCGAAAGTTAAAAAGTTTTATGGGAGACACCATGACCTCGTTGATCTCTACAATGTGGCCGTTTCTAAACTAATTTCCGATTTAATGGCCTCAGCTGAAGCTTAGTTAGGCTTTCAAATATCGGACTTTCATTTCAAATGACGTTTTCCACAGATAAATAAATATGGCGGGTGTATTATACTCGTAACAGGCAGGTGATGCTTGCTACTCGCGAGTACCTGATCACACTTCTGTTTTATGGTCCATGTCTGTGTATCTTGAATATTCCGGAATTATCAATTGTTAAATGACTTAAGAGTTCGGACTTATGATTTCGGTACTTTGACCACTTCTATTTCTGGAGGAGATGAATTCTAAATTTTCAGAAAATAGATTTTCTGATGTCAAAAATAGATTTTCTGATAATACAAAATAGATTTTCTAATTCCATAAAACAGATGTTTTTTGTCATCATAAAATAGATTTTCTGATATCATCAATTAGATTATTTTTTGTTTTCATGAAGAAGCATGTACGTGATTGTTAAATGGTATTACGGTCTGAACGAAGACGCCATCCCAGTAAAGCATACAGTAACTCATTAGTTAGGAATACAGTTGTCTGCTCAGAGACGATAGTTAGCGTACAGCTACCTCTACAACCCTTCGTTGTTTTAACTTGAAAACATCCATAAATTTTGCAAACCGTAACAGTAGAAAGTGTATGTTCATGTTAAAATATGACTCATAATTAGATAAAAAAAGAAAACAACAACTGACCTGAGTGCAATTCAAGCATCAACGTGGTAGGATCTGTGCTCAAATCGGTCTTACGTGAGATCGCTTTGTCTTTCTATATCTTGTCTTGGTTGGTCTGCCTTTCGCGCTTTTTTTCTGGGAACTGTAGGAGTGAGCCTCCTCATTTTGTTTTTTTCTTTTTATTGTGGATGGGGACATAGTTTATAGAGTTTGCACAACCACTATATGTATAATGCGTGCATTGTGCCGCTAAGTGTATTCGCATTTTGTGACATGCGGCTAACTAAAGTGTTGGACAGGTAAGCTTTTAATGCATATAGTTCTTGTGGCATAGTTTGGTACCGTAAACGGAGTCCTAGCATTTTCCGAAATGCACCACTTAGACAAGCACGATTAAAATCAGATGATAAGTAAACATCTATATAGATATAAAGATATATTATTAGAAAATTGATTCACACTGATTATTTCAAAATTTAACAAACTCCAATCGACGGATGAAAGCTTGACTATAATCATCCTAACTTTAATGGCTATGGTATCAGTACGGCAAAGTTATGTATATTGATTTACAAGATTGATACAGTCGCCATCGTTGCATTATACCGCAACACAGCCATTCTCGTTTCTGATTACTTAAGACGGCATTTTCAGGTATATGTAAGGAAGTTTTGATCGTATGTCATCAAAATATTTTCCTTCTTAGGCTTGAATTATTTACAATTCGACATTTTATTTATTTATTTACTTATTTTTTTCTTTATTTATTTATTTTTATTTTATTTATTAATTTTCATTTGTTTTTGTACAGTTTTCCAAGATTGGCCGACGTCAGCATAATTCAAAAATGACTGCTTAAAACTAATTAATGACTTCTTAGCTGTACAGAAATTCCTTCTAAAATGATGGCCTTTTGCCTTTTATTGACTTGACCAGTCAGAACCGCATGTTACTATCTTCATCTATGGTACAGATGCAAACATCCCTGTATGAGCTTGGAAAAAAATTAGGTCTTAAATTAGGGAGATTTTGACCAAAAATTAGGGCTATTTTCGCAAAGTTTTAGGGCTAACATTAGGAATCAAAGTTTTTTTTGTGTTTTTCCCTAGCCCAATCATATGCCAAAACCTAGCACCATAGTTAGCGGAATATGGTTCAAATTACGAGTGAACGAGGTCGCATTATACACCCCAGCAGGCACAAAATGTTGAAGCTACATTGAATCGACGTTGATTCAACGTCATGACGTTGAATCAACGCTGATTCAATGTTGATGCAACGATGTGTGCCTGAAGGGCATGCACTTTTAAACATACGAGTAGATCTAGTGAGTCTCTGTTTTTGTAAAATTCTTTTTTCTTTTCGGTTAAGTATTTTTCCGTTGAATATGTAATAACAACCATGATCTATATAACTGCACTCGTGTAGGTACAATAAGGTACAATAATTGCACATAACAGGTACTCCAATTACACTAGTAATCAAGGAAGGATATGGGATATAACTACAAATAAGTTAAGGACAAACGCATTTTAATTATTGCTCTTGTTCTTTTCTCAAACATTGTATTACCAGCTGTATTGCTCAATAAAAAACAAGTACAGACAGACAAGTTCGTACCACGCACAATCATCCCACTGAGCGTAAAAGGTTAAATCAACATTGAACCAACCTTGATTCAACATCACTATGTTGAATCAAGGTTGATTCAAGATTGGTTCAACATTGTGTGCTGGTTTACTCCGTTGGAGCGGTGGATAACGGTGCGAATAGCTCCTTCGCCCCTCACCTTCCTCCAGTTGCACTGGAATAATTCTAATTTTCTAAGTCAGTACGCAAACATACCTACACGATGTACGCAGGTGCGTTCGAAACTTTATCAAATACGCACACTGTAAAAAATTTCCGTAGATTTTACGGTAGAATAGCTGGCAACCAGCTGCCAGTCCATTTCCAGTAAATTTTACGGGCACGCGTAAAATTGCAGGAATCATCAAGCAGATTAGGATAGAATAGAACAGGTGTTAGTTTGGTCATATAACCCTTCAACACTATGAAGGTATTTTCGAGTATGGCCAGTTAACATAACACTACCATATCGTGATTTCCAACAATGATCTACAGGCAAACGCCCGTAAAATTACGAGAAATAGACTGGCAGCTGGTTGCTAGTTATTCTACCGTAAAATCTACGGACTTTTTTTTTACAGTGCACCGGCGCTATAGCAGCCCCGTTAGCTCAGTGGCCTGTTGATCCAGCAGTCCGGTGTTCGATTCCCGGAGGCGGAATTCTTTTCAATCATTAACGGACTTCCATTGCACGCAGCCTTTCATAAGCACCCTCCCATCGTCCTGATATGACTGAAATACTGTTGAAAACGACGTGAAATCGCAAGTCATCCATCCATCCTTCGCACCGGCGTTTCCCTGTAGGTTAGGCAGAGCACACCTAATACCGCGTAAGCGAAGGGACGTAACTTAAAATTGCGAGTCAAAGAGTTAAACATTTGTTTATCGCCCTTCAGTATTCTGGCATCAGACAGCTGATAACGATTCTAACAAATATCAAGGTGTGTTTAAAGGCTTTTCTGTGAGAAAATATACCATTTACATGTATCTGCTGAAAATTACCTAGAACAACTCAGTAGGCTATACACACAGTTTTTACACCATATCGTACCAACATCGATATGATGTCATGACGTCGCCTCAAAGTTTGTTTCAACGTCACACTGATGCACAGCCCAGCAGGCACGGAAGATTGAATCAACATTGAATAAACGTTGATTCAACGTCATGACGTTCAGTGATGATTCAACGCTTTGTGTCTCGTGGGAAATGACGTTTTCAAAAATCGTGATCGCCAGGTAAAGGCTATACTACTCAAGCAAAACCGTAAAAATCAGAAAATTCGGACCGTATCTATTTGGTTATAAGAGGGCAGTCTATCTTTCAAAAATTACCGCAAATATGTAAACCAGTCTTGTGTAATGCAGCTATAAAATTGAGTTTTCTCTTCCTGAAAAACTCCCAAAGACCTAGTTCCGTCTTATAAGACGGGGAAGAATGATCTTCTTCGGAGCAACAAATTTAATAAAATAAATAAAACATTAAATATGTCGAGTAATTAAACGGGAAAGCATGGGCAGACTACGTGCCAGGGGGTATATGTAATGGGTTCGTTCACTTGAGCCGGCACTTGATCATTCTTGGGAACGTCGACGTCGCTAGGAGATTTGGACGTCAATAATGAATAAGACGTACCATCATAATAAATCATGACCACAAATACTATGACAGCAACATGCCAATGCAATAGTGTAAAAGTAAAAAGTATGCAAAGACCAGGAACTGAAACAATCAAAATCCAAATCCAACCCTCAAACCATAGTTGGAAACAACCTAGGTAAGAGTACGCAGGGGCAGCCTGATCAGGCCAATCCGACTGCTTATTTGGATTTTTTTTTTCAAATTTAAGATGCAGGCTATTCACAGCCCGGGATCCACGTTACGTTCATTAAAGGAAAACACTCAATAAAATGCCTGTTGGACTCAACTTAAAGATTTTAATAAAACATGAAATTTGCCGAAAATTTAATGAAAATAAGAGGAAGATATGACAGTTTAAAGATATTAAAATGTTGAGTTGGGAACCAGCAAATCTGTGAGTTAATGACGTCATAAACTCACAGTCAAAAAAGAAAATCCTAAATAACTTTAGTTTGAAACAAACTGTAGATAAATGAAATGTATAAATCTATATTTTTACTTCATAAAGAAACAAATAAACTAAATGATACTGTAAAATTAAGGAATTTATGCTCTAATTCTAGATTTAAATATTTATCACGTGACAAGAACTTCCAAAATGGCCGCCTCCGTGACCGCCATTTTGATTTCTTGAAAATCTTCATTTCTTTCTTATTCTAAGTCCGATTTTCATGAAAATTTTCACCAAATGTAATTGCTAATCAAAATCTATAATTTGAGGTCTATTCATATTTAAGTGAGTGTTTTCCTTTAATTAAAGGTGAATCGGTTACACTTTCAGGGGAAGCAACTCTAGCATTTCATGTTGCTTTTTTTTTCTAAATGAGGGTTAACTCTTAAAGGAGAGAATTTGCTCCCTTAGGAATAAATTCTTTCCTGTAAGAGTAGGCCCCACCTTGGAAAGGCTTCATCCTCCATGGAAGCAAACAGGAAGTCACAGAAGTTGTTTACCTTTGTAAAATGGCAGAAAAATATGGAGGTGTATCAAAAAAAACTTAACTGAAACTTTCAGTAAAAGGCCTGATCTGGGTCTACTCGGCTGTCAAAATATTCAGAACAATACAGTTACTCTATAATTCGATGTAAACATAAAAATTACTCAAAAAAGGTTATGTATCACCAATCACCACTTTGTACAAGAATTTACAACTGCAACAGAGTCGTTCCTTCTTTCTCTCTCAGTTCTGAGTATTTGGGTTTAAGAGACATCAGAGATTTCTTAAGTTTCGTTTTCTGATGACCACAAGCCAGTTTTGTTAAGAATTTAAGTAAATAAGATAAATCAAATAAAATGAGATAAAAAATAAAACCAAATAAAGAAAACTATTTCACACAAGTTTTCTTTTTCAGTTCTTGCCGTTGGAAAAAATATGTTCTGTAGCTGCCATGAAAAAAAACCCTGAAGTTATAAATGCAGGCATGCCCTGCGTACGAAACTGGTGATTTTGTTAAAATTGAACTTTTGACTAAAGTGTCATGTAATATAATACGATCGTGCCTATTTTATTCTTTCTTGATGCCTCATTATAAGAATAAGAAATATTTAACGAAAGAATCCCTTTTGATTTTCGCCTAGGTATGGCGAGCTGAAATAGGATGCAACGTTTCTTTCGTGAGTAGTATACCTACTTATCTGTGGAATGCAGCTGAGAAACGAGTAGTAGATATTAGCGGAAATGCCTTTACCTTTGTACTTGAAGAGTTTTCCTGTAAAAATAAACTTCCGAAACTTAGAAAATACAAAACATGGCGTAGATTTGATTCTGACATATTTCATAACATACTGTTTTTGAGTTTGTTCATTGAGATTAAAATGACTAATCCTGAAGTTTTTATACTTTGTGTTGTTTTTTCTTTGAATTCAGGAGTTGATATTCTGGAAGTACCGTCAATGCCAAGAATTAAAGGTTTGGAAAGACACTGTGTATGACTCGAAAGTAGTTATGACGTCAGTCGGGGAGTGGAAAGGGGCAGGGGGTCGTGGAAGCAAATTTTAGACCAAGCTCATCCTACACCGTTAATTTATTCTGTCCAGTTTAGGGACGAGTCATTCATTATCAGGTGAGGACTGTCATTCACCAAATTTTTCCCGACCCCCCCCCCACCACCAACCCAGATTGGTGACAAAAAAGCTTATCCCCCCCTCACACACCAGCTCTTCTTCACACAAACACCATAATACCTATTTTATGTCAGACTGATCTCAATCAAAACCTTAGTGAAACACAAAAGAACATCTTATTCTGACGTATTAATTAATCTTGCAGATTAATGGTCTGTTTAAATTGTGTCTGCAATTCTTGCACTTTGTTCTGCTTATTGCCATCTCGAAATCTGTTTGTAAACTGTTACTGTTAATTATATTAATGGGGAGGGCGGGGGTTTGGGGCTGCACCCCCAGAAGTCACAGTAGCTTTTCTGATGACAAGGCACATGGAGAGCTGAAATCACTAACGCAGGCATTAAATTTGAGAACAAAATCATTTTCTCAACATGATTTTATAGACAATTGTATACTGTTCTACAAGAAAATTAATGAAACGATCTGCTTTTGGATAGATTTTTTTTTTGGTTGGTTGATTTGATGCTTTACGTCCACGGTAAACAACTATGGTCATGTCGGGACGGTCAGTTAACCTAACCACACTATTCCTGGGCAGGCTTAGACCTCCTAAGCGGTTAACCAGTACTAAGTGCACATACTTTCGCCAGTAACTGACAACTGCCCTTCTTGAATCAGCGGAAGGAGAAACGAAAGTATGTGGCCAGACCGGGATTCGAACCCAGGACCTCTGACTTACGAGTCAGGTGCCCTACCGATTGCGCTACCCGGCCCGGCCTTTTGGATAGAAGCTGCTCAGGTTTTGTATGTCGTTCCCATAAATGTCTTTAAGTTTTTGAATTTGAAAGAAAAGAGTCTGAAATTTTAGGAATAATGGGAGGGGGGTCTGGGATGCCCCCCCGAAGCTGGGACAATTTTTTAAACATGAAGACTGATAGAAGAATTCTGACCCCCCCCCCCTCACCCCAATATGCCTTATAAAATAAATGACCCCCCTGCTCCAAGGCTTACTGATTTCGCCCCCCCTCCCCCAAGTATATCACCAAAAACAAAATCCGACTCCTCTATATGTACCCGGCGCCCACCTCCTATTAATAAATGACACATCTCTTATCTTTAGTTTTAGATTTATGTCATGTCATCACTATGTATTTTTCATCACCCAGTTAGAGAGGGAAGACATTGCGTTTTTGTTTTTGTTTTTTCATAAATTTGTGTCTGGGAATGACAAAATGTTAACTTACATATAGGCAGCTAACTATTATATTTCTGTTGAAATGATATAAACGTAAGAATTTCGGTAGTCTGAGAGCGTGCACTGAGTGAACCTTCCCCATTTTCAAAACGGAAGAATTGAAAGTAAATAACAAAAATTGGGAATAAATAAACAAAGGCCCTGTTTATGCCGAGCGGCTCTGATTATATCGGCCGGCTCGTACGTATGCCGTATGCGGCTTGATTTTAAGAATCGGGTTATTACGACAAAGGGTACAACATCGATAGCTCGCAAGTGTTTTCGAGTGCTGGAAACAAAAAAAAAAATCAGGGGAGGATTTTAACACACGTTGGATTTACGATGATCACTAGGCGCCGTGATCGAGTGGTTTATAGCGACTCGGTTATGGAGCAGACGGTCGCCGGTTTAAACCCGGGTTGGGCCATCCGACAACTGAAATACTCTTTCTGTCAACCTTGCAATAAATGAGTACCTGTTTACAGTGTTCAGAATCAGGAAAGGATAAGACAGCGAAAGGAGAGGGATGGACTCCACCTTTCATTTCCTATGCCCAAGATACAGTGGGCCTCTAATCCCCACTGCCCCAACGGCCGCAAGGCTATGGGGAACCTTTACTCTGAAGTATAATGCAGTACAAGATGTATGCTGTGGAAAACAACATCCATTAAGTTGAAATCAAATGCACTTATTAAAACCTTTTTCTCGCCTTAACGATAATGCGAAATCAACCATCTGTCAAATTGCAACTAATTTTGACGGACCTTAAAACCAAAATAAGAATCAAACACATAGGTCCCTGCACGTGATGTAGACTTCAGTCTTGTTTCAGAACGCTCATACAGTTAAGACATTTATTTTTGTTGTAACCAGACTCTTACAAAAAAATAATAAGCCGTCGCGTCAGAGCCAGCCGATATAATCAGACCCGCTCGACAAAATCTACGCCTTGGTTCATTTATTCTTAATTTCCGTTATTTTCTTTCAATTCTTCCTTTTTGAAAATGGGGAAGGATCAGACAATTAGTGCAGGCTCTTCCACCACCAAAATCCTCATGTTTATATCGTTTTGAAGCGGTTAACTTAACAGATTTACCCTCTGCATTTAGGTCGCATTCTCTGTATGGTACGTCAAAAACCTTACATTGTGCGTCGTGATATATTTGGTCGTTGCTTTACATTGCCCCTTTATTTTATGCTTTATTGAATTTAATTGTTTTCTCTGTATTTCAGTAAGGACTCCTCTTCAGTTGAGAATATGATGGCAGTCGCAGCAGAGCTTATGTAAACTTCATACTTTTCAATCCAATGAACATATTTTACGGCCGTATATCCAATGACAAGTTGTTTTTTATTGGGCGCCGTTTTACTATAAAATCAGCATTTTTGATATCATATATTCTATTTTTGATATCACAAATTCGCCTTCTTGATATCACAAAACACATTTTTGATAATCACAAAATAGAGTTTGTGATATAACAAATTCTATTTTGTGATATCATAAAATATTTTGTGATATTTTACAAAATGGAATTTGTGAAATCACAAAATAGGGATTTTATAGTAAAACGGCGCCTTATAGTTTTTACTATTATAGTGTACGCAGACCAAGGGTACCTGAAGTCAGCGGATGCATTGATGCACACCCAACTCATATATGCATATGGAATTCGAAATATATAATAATTGAGCCACAACGCAAGAAACCCAACTAAGCGGTTGTTCACCCAGCGCAGACTCAGATTAGTCTGGGCATCCGCCAAGTCTGATCAGAGTCTTCGCTGTCAGCAAGGAGATAGCTTAGACCTATAACTTCCCTTTAAGCGCAAGGCGAAGTCTCTGATCAGACCGGGCGTATGCCCAGGCTGATCTGAGTCTGCTTGTCCTTTAAATATTCTGAGTAGAGAATTCGTTTAAAAGGAAATAAGTTTTGAATTCTATAAATTGCATGTTCCATATCAGTATCAGCTCCGGTGTTTCGTATTGCCATTTCAGTATCAGCTCCGGTGTTTCATGTTCCCATTTGAGTATCAGCTCCGGTGTTTTATATTCCCGCAAGATCGATCCCCCGTTTCTCTGGTCTTTCGGATGAGACTTTAAACCGAGGTCCCGTCTCCATATGACCTCGTTGTTGGTTGGACGTGCAACCCAAGTTCACTCACCCATTTCAGTATCAGCTCCGGTGTTTCATATTCCAATTTCAGTATCAGCTTCAGTGAGTGCTTCATATTCTCATGTTAGTATCAATTCCGGTGTTCAAAGGCAGGCATTCCGGTGTTCAAAGGCAGGCATTGTATGCCCGTTCAAGTCCCAAGCAATACTAAACTATTCGCAGCTCTGTTATCATTCGTGTGGTAATTCAGATAAGTCGGCAAAACGTTCTGATATCCCTTTCAGGTGTATGTGCGCAACTTCGCATTCTCCCGTTTGCTTCTCTGGACAGTAAAATATATTTGAGCCGCGACACGAGAAAACCAACAAAGTGGTGCGCCCAGCGCAGACTCTGTCTGGACATCCGCCAAGTCTGGTCAGACTCTTCCCCAAGCACTTAAAGGGTAGCTATGGGTCTAAGCTACCTCCATGTGGACAGCGAAGACTCTGATCAGATTCAGCGGATGCACAGGCTGATCTGAATCTGCGATGGGCGCACAACCACATTGTTGGTTTTCTCGTGTCGCGGCTAAATTATCTGAAACGGGTCCATTCTTAAAGGACAAAAATGCTCTTTAGTTGGCTCCTAAGGAGCAAATTATTTTCGTTTAGTGTTGACATTATGCACCAGTCATTTGCAACCACGGCCCCCATGGGGCCTGGATAGCGGGGGCATAGCGGGGCTTAAGTACAGTGTTTTTACATAAGAGGTGTCCCGGCAGTGCCGTGGATACGCCGGGCTTTTGATTCCCGCCAAAACGGCGAGAAAAATGGTGGAGTGTTTTTAATGAAATTGTCAGAATATTGATTTTTAGCGCGCCTTTGCGAAGCAAAGGAGAGCTTATGCTATACCCTCGGCGTCGTAGTCCGAGTATGCGTTAGCGTTAGCGTCTGCGTTAGCGTCAGCGTCCTCGTCGACGTCCGTGATCAGGTTAACCAATGTTAACAATTGCGTTTAACTCGTTGTTCAAAACTGTATTTTACAAACTACAGCAGCTACAATCATCATACTTGCTACATTTATACATCCATATGACTGCAGCAGCTGCATGACACAATTGTATGTCCTTGACCTATATATGTTGACTGACTTTGCTGTTTGGCACTGTTTTTAAGGCATTTTGTTTTAGTTTTGATGAAACCTTTGACAGAAGAGACTTGATACTTGGTCAAATAGCATATCCCTATAATTGCAGCAGCTGCAAAGCTACCATGCAGACTCCTCTGCCCTTGACCTTTGTTCATGGTCCAGTGATTTTCTTATATTTCAAGCACTGTTTGATGGATTAACATCATATCTGGCATAGTGGATCAGTCTGACATGGAGAATAACCTTATATTATTTATAGATCACTGTGACCTATATTTCATGGTTCATTGATTTTGCCTTGCGTCTCCAAAACTATTTATAGATTAACATCTTCTTTGGGAATTTGAGGTCACTCAGACATAAATTTAATCATTCAGTGTTTTTGCTTCATATTTTTTGAGTTGTATTTAGTATCTATTCATCATATACCTGGGATAATGGCTCAGTCTGACACTGCAGATGACCTGATATATTTGTAGGTCTTTGTGACTGTGAGAGTCAGGCACCCATAAGGCGCGCTTTGTTGTCTTCTGACAACTCTTGTTAAACTTATATGATCCTCTGGGGGGCGGAGACCTTTACCAGGGATTTGACATAAATAATGTCCCCACAGTGCAGGGCATATACCAGGGCTTTGCAGAGTGAAAAGTCAATATCTCCGCTATTCCCCGGCCCCAGTGGGGCCGTGGTTGCAAATGACTGGTGCATTAGGGGGGAGTGGCATCAATTAAAATGGCAGAGTTGCTACCTTAGAAAGTGCACCCATTCACCTACAAAAATCAAACATTGTTCAACGATCATCTCCTCAGAAACTATGTGGCCACTTAGACTCAAACTTTACAGAAAAGATCTTAGTACTAACCTATATAGAATTACTGTATTTCATGGCAAAAGCTTTATGGCAACTTATATGTCTCCCCGTACATCATCATAGTGCAGATTATATTTTCTGGTCCTTTGGGGTCATTGAGTTAATTTGTGTAATTTTAGAAATAGAGTTCCGCTTAAGCCTGTGATAGGGGGCGTTGCTGGTGTCGCACATTTCATTACTAGTCATGAAAACCAGGTCTGCTATTTTCTATTCTTTGGTGTGTCCCTGGCTTCCAAAGGATCTTACTTTTCAGAACATATTTATATTTTTCAAAGACTAGTAATGGGATATACGTGGAGATTTGCATGTTTTGCTGTATTACTGCAGTTCTTTTTTAGATGTTTTCTGCAGAAATGTTTCTTGAGTAGTAATCTATGATTCGTATGTATGTTTTCCAAATTACTGTATCTAATTGGTTGCAATGGCAGCATTCAAACTTGCGAAACCATATTTACACTTCCGGTCAAAACAGCCAAAAGGGAACGCTTCACTATAATTAAAATACAAGTACTTTCCCCTCTGTGACCCCATTTTCTTTATGCAGCAGACTTGTATATGGCAAATACATAATATATATGAGTGGGAAGCTGGGTCACGGGGGGAGGGAGGGACGATACTTAGTAAGCCAAAGAAGAAGAATGGTCAAAAGTAGCACTGTGATCTTAAAGGATTTAATTGTGTACCATGACCTTGAAATGCGGTTAAGTTTTGGGGCACCTAGATGATCTTTCCGCCATTTTTGCAAAGGGGGAGTACTTTAAGGTCTTCGTGTTTGCTTCCGTGATTGGTAAAGCCCCTCCCGTCTGGGGTCTGCTCTTAAAGGAGAAGGGGTTTCCTAATAGGGGAAGAAAATTTTCCCTGAAAAAGTAAAAAGATGGGCAATGAGCAGGAATTAATACAATCAAATCCCACATTCCGCTCTCAAAACAAATAGGGAAAGGAGGACATACACACAGAAAGTGACTCAAGTTTACAAAAGGCACGCAAAGTAAACCGAATGAGCAGCTTTCCCAAACAGTTGGTCATTCAGCTACCCCAATAACAGCATCAACATCTATTTTTACTTATCTTTTATTTTAGTTGCAAAACAAAACAAAACAGAAGGCAGATTGAACAGCAATACGGGTGCCCAAACCGCCTGAGACCATAGACAATCGGACACAGCACAATATAACATCAAGGAACCGCAGCAGAAGTAGCGCTTGAACGGTTAGCAAAAGATTACTGGTGGTCTTAAACTAGTTTTACCGGACCCAAACCTCGCCCTTAGTTTCCACAACGGTTCAATCAATCAAACTCCGCCTCGTACCCGTTAGAACGCTTAAACCCCACAACAGACTGAACCAACTATACGAAAAACATTTAACAATGAGTTTTACCTATTTTTAGCTCACCTGAGCACGAAGTGCTCAGGGTGAGCTTTTGGGATACCGTGATGTCCGCCGTCCGTCGTACGTGTGGACGTCCGGACGTCCGTCAACTTTTGCTTGTGTACACTCTAGAGGGCACAGTTTTGATCCAATCTTCATGAAACTTTGTCAGAATGTTTATCTCTATAAAATCTAGGCCAAGTTCGAAACTGGGTCATGTTAGGTCAAAAACTAGGTCACTAGGTCAAATATTAGAAAAACCTTGTGTACGCTCTAGAGGTCACAGTTTCGATCCAATCTTCATGAAACTTTGTCAGAATGTTTATCCTCACAATATCCAGGCCAAGTTTGAAACTGGGTCATGTGGGATCATAAACTAGGTCACTAGGTCAAATATAAGAAAAACCTTGTGTACGCTCTAGAGGTCACAGTTTTGCTCCAATCTTCATGAAACTTTGTCAGAATGTTTATCCTCACAATATCCAGGCCAAGTTTGAAACTGGGTCATGTCAGGTCAAAAGCTAGGTCACAAGGTCAAATATTAGAAAAACCTTGTTCACGCTCTAGAGGTCACAGTTTTGATCCAATTTTCATGAAGCTTTGTCAGAATGTTTATCCTCACAATATCCACGCCAAGTTCGAAACTGGGTCATGTCTGGTCAAAAACTAGGTCACTAGCTCAAGTATTAGAAAAACCTTGTGTACGCTCTAGAGGTCACAGTTTTGATCCAATCGTCATGAAACTTTGTCAGAATGTTTATCCTCACAAGATCCAGGCCAAGTTTGAAACTGGGTCATGTTGGGTCAAAAACTAGGTCACAAGGTCAAATATTAGAAAAATCTTGTGTACGCTCTAGAGGTCACAGTTTTGATCCAATCTTCATTATAATTTGTCAGAATGTTTATCCTCAGAATATCCAGGCCAAGTTTGAAACTGGGTCATGTCGGGTCAAAAACTAGGTCACAAGGTCAAATGGTAGAAAAACCTTGTGTACGCTCTAGAGGTCACAGTTTTGATCCAATCTTCATGAAACTTTGTCAGAATGTTTATCCTCACAATATCCAGGCCAGGTTCGTAACTGGGTCATGGCGGGCCAAAAACTAGGTCACTCTGTCAAATATTAGTAAAACCTTGTGTACGCTTTAGAGGTCACAGTTTTGATCCAATCTTCTTGAAACTTTGATAGAATGTTTATCCTCACAAAATCCAGGCCACGTTCGAAACTGGGCCATGTCGGATCGAAAACTAGGTCACTAGGTCCAATATTAGAAAAACCTTGTGTACGCTCTAGAGGTCAGAGTTTTGATCCAATCTTCATGAAACTTTGTCAGAATGTTTATCCTCACAATATCCAGGCCTAGTTTTAAATTGGGTGATGTCGGGTCTAAAACAAGGTCATTAGGTCAAATTTCTAGAATAACCTTGTGTACGCTCTAGAGGGAACACTTTTTTATCCAATCTTAATGAAACTTTGTCAGAATGTTTATTCTCAAACTATCCAGGCCAAGTATAAAACTGGGTCATGTCGGGTCAAAAACTAGGTCACTAGGTCAAATATTAGAAAAACCTTGTGTACGCTCTAGAGGTCAAAGTTTTGATCCAATCTTCATGAAACTTTGTCAGAATGTTTATCCTCACAATATCCAGGCCAAGTTCGAAACTGGGTCATGTTGGGTTTAAAACTAGGTCACTAGGTCAAATATTAGAAAAACCTTGTGTACGCTCTAGAGGTCACAGTTTTGATCCAATCTTCATGAAACTTTGTCAGAATGTTTATCATCACAATATCCAGGCCAAGTTTGAAACTGGGTCATGTCTGGTCAAAAACTAGGTCACTAGCTCAAGTATTAGAAACACCTTTTGTACGCTCTAGAGGTCACAGTTTTGATCCAATCTTCATGAAGCTTTGTCAGAATGTTTATCCTCACAAGATCCAGGCCAAGTTTGAAACTGGGTCATGTTGGGTCAAAAACTAGGTCACAAGGTCAAATATTAGAAAAATCTTGTGTACGCTTTAGAGGTCACAGTTTTGCTCCAATCTTCATTAAATTTGTCAGAATGTTTATCCTCACAATATCCAGGCCAAGTTGGAAACTGGGTCATGTGTGGTCAAAAACTAGGTCACAAGGTCAAATATTAGAAAAACCTTGTGTACGCTCTAGAGGTCACAGTTTTGATCCAATCTTCATGAAACTTTGTCAGAATGTTTATCCTTTGAATATCCAGGCCAGGTTCATAATTGGGTCATGTCGGGTCAAAAACTAGGTCACTCTGTCAAATATTAGAAAAACCTTGTGTACGCTTTAGAGTTCACAGTTTTGATCCAATCTTCATGAAACTTTGTCAGAATGTTTATCCTCACAATATCCAGGCCAACTTCGAAACTGGGTCATGTCTGGTCAAAAACTAGGTCGCTAGCTCAAGTATTAGAAAAACCTTGTGTACACTCCAGAGGTCACAGTTTTGATCCAATCTTCATGAAACTTTGTCAGAATGTTTATCCTCACAATATCCAGGCCACGTTCGAAACTGGGTGATGTCGGGTCTAAAACAAGGTCATTAGTTTAAATTTCTAGAATAACCTTGTGTACGCTCTAGAGGGAACAGTTTTTTGATCCAGTCTTAATGAAACTTTTTCAGAATGTTTATTCTCACAATATCCAGGCCAAGTATGAAACTGGGTGATGTCGGGTCAAAAACTAGGTCACTAGGTCAAATATTAGAAAAACCTTGTGTACGCTCTAGAGGTCAAACTTTTGATCCAATCTTCATGAAACTTTGTCAGAATGTTTATCCTCACAATATCCAGGCCAGGTTCGAAACTGGGTCATGTCGGGTTTAAAACTAGGTCACTAGGTCAAATATTAGAAAAACCTTGTGTACGCGCTAGAGGTCACAGTTTTGATCCAATCTTCATGAAACTTTGTCAGAATGTTTATCATCACAATATCCATGTCAGTTTTGAAATTTGGTCATGTCCGGTCAAAAACTAGGTCACAAGGTCAAATCTTAGAATAACCTTGTGTATGCTCTAGAGGTCACAGTTTTAATTCAATCTTTTTGAAACTTTGTCAGAATGTTTATCATCACAATATCTTGGCCAGGTTTGACAGTAGGTCATGTTGGGTCAAAAACTAGGTCACCAAGTCAAATATAAGAACGACCTTGTGTATGCTCCAGAGGGCACAGTTTTGATCCAATCTTGTCAGAATTTTTATCTTCACAATGTCCAGGCGAAGTTTGAAACTGGGTCATGTTGGGTCAAAAACTAGGTCACTAGGTCAAATATAAGAAAGACCTTGTGTACCTGTAGAGGGCACAGATTTGATCCAATCTTCATGAAACTTTGTCAGAATGTTATCCTCACAATATCCAGGCCAGGTTTGAAACTGGGTCATGTCGGGTCAAAAACAAGGTCACTAGGTCAAATCTTAGAAAAACTTTGTGTACACCCAAGAGGGCACAGTTTTGATCCAATCTTCATGAATCTTTGTCAGAATGTTTATCTCCATAAAATCTAGGTCAGGTTTGAAAATGAGTCATGTCGGTCAAAAACTAGGTCAAATCTTAATAAAGTTATGCTGCAAGAATCAGAACTAACATTGCAATGATGCAGCCATAAACTCCTTGGAAAACATTATTTTTCACCACAGAGATAATGATGCTACCATTCTATCATCTGTGTTCGCCTAGTTCAGTCTAGATCAAATCCATCAAAGGAACTCAACATGAACGGGTACTTTTCGGGGAAGCAACTCTGCCATTTTTAGCTCACCTGAGCCTTACAGTATTGGTGTTAGCTGCCTCTGTCATCCATCCATAAACATTTTCTAACATCTCTGTAACCACTGGGCAGACTAAACTCAAATTTCATATGGAGCCTGCATGGGTCAAAGGATTGAATCTTGGTTACATGACCAAGGTGGCCGCCATTCCCATGTACGGTAAAATCTCTTATAAATCTTCACCAGAGCCAGTGAACTGATTAATGCTCAGGTGAGCGATTCAGGGCCACCATGGCCCTCTTGTTTATTTTCTATTATAAAACAAAACAGGAGGCAAAGCGGGCAGCTGCGGAATTACCAGGTGGCCACAATGCTAACAGTCCACAAACAAATTTTTTTCGTAGTGAGGAAAGGTAAAATCTAAATGAGCCGCGACGCGAGAAAACCAACAAAGTAGTTGTGCGCCCAGCGCAGACTCAGATCAGCCTGGGCATCCGCCCAGTCTGATCAGAGTCTTCGCTGTCCGCATGGAGGTAGCTGAGACACTTAGCTACCATTTAAGCGCTTAGCAAAAAGTCTGAGCGGACCAGACAGATGCCCAGACTGACCTGAGTCTGCGCTGGGCGCATAACCACATTGTTCGTTTTCTCGCGTCGCGGCTGAAATGACTGCGTTGTTTCTTCCTACAGAGCACCTACACAACTTTACTATAACATTATCAAGAACTTTCGTATTAGCCCAGTTACACGTCCGAGGTCTGCTGTATTGGCCCAAGGACATGTAACTGGGTCAGTACGAAATTTCATGATTGAAGACAAGTTTATCAATTAACGTCATTGATATTGGCCGAGTTGTATTGACCTAATTTGGCTTGTATTGGCCGAGTTTGGCTTTTTTGGTCTGGTAAGTCTGTATTGGCGGAGTTTGTCAAAATAAGCCCAGTTTCTTACTGATTTGATATTAACTGCTTTGCCATATAAGTACTGTATTGCTATTGGTTAATTTATAATGATGTTTATAAAACAAGTGTAACATGTCCCATGAATTCAAATTATTACACTTTCGGGTGTGTCTTACGATAATAAAATTTTTATTATATATATTAACAAAATGTAAAGATATAATGTTAGATGAAACAAAAAATGACTTGTGCAACCATTTTCGAAGATAAAACAAAAGTGGTCATTCTTTCTTATGCCATTTAAGGTTTATGGATGCTCCTGCATTTTTTTTCGCAGTTTTTATATAGAGGAGCTGCTTTTGTAACTTCCTTTCTGCTACTCTAATAGCTGAGGCCCTTTCCAGTTAGATCTGCAATTAAAGGTAGGGGAACAGATGTTTATGTTAGGAGTTGATCTTCATTGTGAGGGATGACAAACATATAATCTTTAGTTGTGTCCCCTGAATGTGTACCCGTTTACTTTTAATTCAGATTGTTATAAATGTATTCTACTTCACTTATTTCTGTCTTCAGTTTGTTTGATATGATCTGTTATTTAAATTTCTTGCCTCGATAATATCGACTTACTCTATTGTCCAACACCTGTATATGCTCCTATACGTGACTCTTGTATTTTGTATGCTGCTTGTTCCATAATGAACCGCCTAAATAGACAAACATTGTCATGATAAACATCAGTCAAGGTCAATGAAACAGTGCTCTTTTTCTAACAATGACGAATTTGTCGATGAAACCATATTACTAATGTATAGATTTAGGCGCAGACTGGTTTAAGCCAAGTACATTGAAATACCGTAAAAATCTAAGTATTGGGACAGATATGCCTAAAGAACCAGATCAGGAACAGTCTTATCAGGGTTTTTCGGATAATTTGTTCAGTCTGTTGTGTCGTACTGGTGTGCACCGCGGCGACGGGTGAGGGTGAAGGTTTGGGCCCAGTAAACCCGGTTTAAACCCCCAGTAGTTATTACTGACCGTCCCAAGGCGGTATTTTCGTTACGGTTGCATTTGTTTTATGTTCGGTGTTGTTTAACTTATTGTGTTTTCATTTTAACCCTTCCATTGGTCTAAATTATTTAGTCAGTAAAGAAAGCTGAGTTGCCATCTATTTGGGAAAGAGCTGCTTACTCGGCTTATCACTTGTAATTTTTTGTTTGTTGGGATGTCTTTGTCAATCTTTCCCTTTGATGTTGGGGAAAGGGTTTAGGATCTGATTCAGTCAGTTCCTGAAGTGTATTTACTCTTACATTAACACAGTTTACTATTCCATCTGCATCCTGCGTTGTAAAACCTTTGGACAGGTAAAGCAATTGCATTCGGTGTTCCAATTTTTAGAATGTTTATAATTTTTATAATATAGATGTTTTGCGACAAACTGCATGCTTGGTGGTTAACCCAATCAAGGAGTAAAAGCTGTGCCTACGATGGTGGGTTGGACCGTAGGACTTTATGAAGGCGCCTAACTAAACCTTACTTATTACATATAGTAATACAGACGGTTGGCGCCTGGCACCCGTACCAGGACGTCTTGGATTGGGTCCACTGTGGTTTAACTGGTAGGTTTCTTCTGTTCCAGAATTTCAGTGTGGCTATTTTTGTGCGTCCTCAAATTTGTTTATTTCAGTTTTAATTTTCATTTCTTTGTTTCTGAGATGTTACACTCATTAGCTAGGAATCTTCAAACTACCGTTGAAAAGGACTGAAACTGCAAGGTCACCAATCCATTGCACAAGCATGTGCATTTCGCATAAACTGGGGGTGGTTTTGGCCGGGCGATGGTCCTGGGTAACTGTTAGATCCAGGGCGTCATACTAATTTGGTAATAGTAGCGCAAGGGTCTACTGTGCTACCAGTGGGTACGGGTGGGGGTTGTTTGGACTTTTTTTCTCTCCCCTATCTTTTTTATTTCTCCCTCTCTCTGGGAGACGGTTTAATATAGACTGAAATGCTATCTCAAAAAGTCGTTCAACCCAAATCACCAACCAACAAATCACATATGAGCCGCGACACGAGTAAACCAACAAAGTGGTTGTGAGCACAGCGAAGACTCAGATCAGCCTAGGCAGCCACCCAGTTTGATCAGACTCTTTTTTAAGTGCTCAAAGGGTAGCCAAGGATCTAAGTTACCTCCTTGCGGACAGCGAAGACTCTGATCAGACCGGGCGGATGCCCAGGCTGATCTGAGTCTGCGCTGGGCGCACAACCACATTGTTGGTTTTGTCGTGTCGCGGCTCATATATTCTATCTCTGCCGTAAGAGCTTGCCAAATCCAGTATGCAAGCACGGGAATCTAATCATGATCTTTGCAGTTTACCTGTAAATCTGCTCGGTACAGCTATTGTCTGAGTGAGCTGCGCATGCTCTGACCAGACTGTATATATATTTTCATGTATACACGGGTCGGTGCGAGCATGTTCTTTTCGTATTTTTTTCTCGCGCGATAGATTAATTTTTATGATGGTATATTTTATGCTTCTCATATAAATAATTTTTCAGCAAAAGTGGAAATGCACTGGAGTTAACGGCAACGTCACGATTTAACGAACACTTTTGTCCACCCTCTGTATGTGTAATATGAAGGAAAATTTTCCAGTTTGAAATATGAGTTTTGCTTAATGTCTATAGAAACGGGAATGTAATGGATAAGAAACACTAATTTCATTATAATATATATACAACAAATATTCAGCAAAGATAACACATTATGTTTAAATGAATTACAGTAATAATTGTCTCTAATTCTATGCTCTTAAGGTAAATGGGTACATCTCCGTGTGTTTCCGCCATTTTACAAAGGGAAACAACTGTGACTTCCTGTTTACTTCCCTGGACAATGAATTCCTTCAGAAATGTGATTTACTCGTAAAGGAAAGAATTTTTGCTTAGAGAAGCAGTTGTTTTTATTACAAGACTTTCCCCCATTCAGAAGGGTAGCAAAAATAAAAAAGGAAGGTGCTTCCTGTGAAACTGTACCCATTCTTCTTAAATACACAAACATACGCACACGCACACACACACGCACACTTTTTCTTGATATGAAAACAATTGTTATTAATACACTCAGAGAATAAACTTAGCAGAAACTGACAATATTTACAAGCTTGATTGTGCTCTATCGGTCGATGTTTTATTCACTGTTTATGAATATCCTTAATTTGCGTTTTACATACCCATGATTTGGTTAAATGGATATCCAATATTCCTGCTGATTTATGGAATATCAAAATTGAAATGAGGATGACCTTATTTCGATTTTGAAATTCCATAAATCAGTATTCTGATAGACTAGTGGATATCCGAAATTGTTGTTCAATCTTAGGTATCAAACATCGATCTGTCTTCAGCAGCAGCTAGCAAATCCATACTTAGCCTTGATAAAATAAAAATAAAATATAAGCCAAGAGGAATAAATTCTTTATTTAAGAGTTGACCCCAATTCAAAAAGGAGGCAAGAATGAAAATGGCAAAGTTACTTCTCATGCAAGTCTACACATTTAGCTTAACTTGACCAAAGCAATGAAAATACCTGGCAGAAATGACTAACTCATTTATGTTATGCACAATGGATCTGTTATTGGCTGATAGGATCCTACTCATTCACTTGTCAAACTTGTAAGACCCTATATCTGATTACTTCTTTCTTTCTCTAAATGTAAAACAAATTATTACAAACATGATTGCGACATAGTATGAAGACGTGCCTGATTGCATCTTTTTACCTTTGCATCCGTAGTATGAGAAAATATTATGATAAGATGATAGCCGATGAAATAGTCATGACGTCAAAGTGGCGTCAGTCTGACGTAATGAGGTCATACTTACGTCGTAACAATGTGTGTTCACTGGGTTTGATTCAATGTCGTCGGAACATGGAGGAATGACAAATTAATCAGTTTTCTATGGTTCACATCTGTTTCTCCTGACACTGATATTTGTAAACTACTAAGTTGAATGGGGAGCCATATGAGCGAGAAGAAATATTAACTGTCTAATTCAACTCTATTTAAATATTTGGAGAATTACAAGTTAGCAGCCATTACGTAAGACAAATTGTAGGGGTAATATATTCTTTCCCTTTAAAAAATTTGATTCCGTTTTGTAACAAGATGTCACATGTGTTGTCTCCCGTTGTGAATTTGGCGGTTAAGCTTAGAGGTATATCCATACTAATCGGGGATGTGGAGTTTACTTCTTAGGGAGGCAATCTTGCCATTCCTTTTCTACGAAGGTCGGGACTAAGATGAAAGATTTTTTTCCTGTAGGAGCAAATTCTTCCCTTTCACTCGTGCACCCCAGTTTGTGTAGGATTTGTCACCCAGGACTGTAAACAGTATGTCACATAAGTTGCCTCCCCTTGTAAAAATGGCGGTCTAACTAGGATGTGTATCCGGTCTCCTCATTGACTTTTGTTGGAGTAGACAGTGGCGTGTGTTAGTGAAAGAGAGGTAATCAGCGCGGCCTGGTTGCGTGTACTAGGCTGCATGGTTGTCTCCCTCCGTTCCCCAAGCCTTCGGATGTTCTTTGGCTCTTAATGCCGCTTGTTTTGGGATAAGACTTTACGTCCGATCTCACATTGCTTGTTTTCAGGTTGTCTAACGTAATGACTACTGACAGGAAATTCTCTTCGGTGGATGGATGGATGATTTGCGATTTTAAGTCATTTTCAACAGTATTTTCAGTCGTATCAAGACGATGGGAGTGTGATTATGGAAGGCTGTAAGCAATGGAACACCTGTTACGGTAGGAATGATTCTCGCCTCAAGTGGAACTCGAACCCGGGTCCGCTAGATCAGTAGGCCAGCGTTTAACCCACTGAGCTACCGGGGCTCAATTCTCTTTGAAGTTCCGTTATACTGAAGAAGGCCTTATATAGCTAAAATATATAAATAGAGTGGAATAAGATATTGCTCAGTTCTTTTCCTATTGGTAGACAGTTACAAGTTGAAATATTTAAGAGTTGCTTTCCTCCGGCTAAGATATGCATAGGTCTAATAACGTGCTGATTGAATGCTTGCTTGTGCAGACATTACCCGAGCACCTAGTCAGCTGTGCGCTACAACAACTGGTCAGTACTAGAGTTGGTACATGAAGATGATAAGCTGCTACCTGTCGTAATTTAAATGCGAGAGGGTTATTTTCACTATTAATTGGAAATCTTTTCCTCGAGAGGAGCTCCAGTAGCTCAGTAGGTTAAGCGCAAGCCTGCTAATCTAGCAATCCCATGTTTGATTTTTGCAGGATTCGAAAATCTTTTCAACTGTACATTTGGGTTCCATTGCATATAGCTTTTACTTATCACCCTCTTATTGTCCTGATATGACTGGAATTCTGTAGAATAGGAAGTAGAATTACAAGTCATTCATCCATTCTATTCCTCGCGAAACAGAAAATCCGACAAATGTTAATGTCAGAAGAAATGGTATATATATACACCTTATCAACTATGTTTTCAGGGATGTTAGGAAACGAAAAACAGCAGTCACGAAACGAAAACGAGTCATAGTTACCAAGCGATCTCCTTATCAGGACGTTTGGTAACTATGACTCTTTTTCGTTTCGTAACAGCTGTTTTTCATTTCCTAACGGTTCTTGTGTACAATACATAGTTAACTAGGGGCGATAAAGTGACAATCACAATTCATGCATTATATCAAACATCCAAACAATGCCATGATGTTGAAAAACGTCCATTCGTCAGTGCGATGTCTTTGTCTTAAAACAACTTAGTACGAACATTTGCTCGATGTTGAAACAATGTCGTATTAATGTCGATGCGACGTCAGGACGTCGCATCGACGTTGATACGACGTTGTTTCATCATAGTGTTTCATCCATCATGTACTTAGTCGCGAGTTCTTGAAAACGATAAAGCTTCAGAGATAAGAATTATTCGGAAAAATAGAAAAAAATGATTTCTACAGTATGTCTGTCAGTGTGTACTATTAGTCTATGACAACTTAAAGCGGTCGACTGTGTCCACTTCTAAATAACTGATGAGAATCTCATTAGTGTTATCACAGTAAACTATGTCCTGCACATTTGGCTGAAGATCGATGCCTGACAGAAGAATCCTATTCTGACTAAAATCAGCTGACCAGACACATATTTCTCCTGACCTCCTGTAGCAAACATAGACATTACCATCATTATCAACAGTGAGACCATGAGGACGCTTGCCATTCACATCAACTATCTTGATAACATCACCATTGTTAGCATCCAGCAGTGTTATTGTATCCTTGCCCCAGTCAGTTACTATGACGGTCAGTTTGTCATTTATGGTAGTTGTTGTTACAGAGTATGGGTTTTCAAACAGCTGTTGACCATTGTGATCTGTTGATACGGACCACAGCTCAGCTCCAGTCATAGTGATCATTTTCACACATCTTGGTTCATTCCACTTAATCACCACAAGATAATTGTTACATGGCGCTACACTACTTGCCTTGTATCCCAGTGACACTGATCTCTGTATCGCCAATGAGCCTGGATCGGATATATCTAATATATGAAGTATCCCATCATTTGTACTAACTGCTGCTGTAGAGTCATCAATCACAGTGATGTCATCTGGTGGACCAGACAGTGCCAGAGATGACAGTAACTTATTGTCAGGTGAGACAACCTTCACTTTTACGTTACCCCAGTCAGCTAGAAGTAGCAGGTTATTACGTGTAACAGCCATTCCACCGATATCGCAAGTTTGTTTATCATCTGCCATTTTCACATTGAAAGGAGTCATCTTTGTAGATTTAAGTTGGCTTATATCTCTGCCAATCCTACCTAACGGTGAGGGAAAAGTTATCTCTGGTGTCGGTATCCTCCGGTCAAACTGAGATAAAACTTCCTTGACACTGCCTAGCGGATTGTTTGCTGAGAGAAAAGCTAATGTTTCAGGGTTTGTAGAGAATGATAAGTCTACTTTGCACAGCTGTTTCTCCAACTCAGCTAATTCTGTCTGATTCTGACGAACATTTTCTGCCATTTTTTGAAGTTGTATAAATACATGAGGATTTATGTCTGTACCTATGATCTTGTCAATTTTAGTGAGAGTTTGATCGAGGGAAGTAATCATGTCTGACAGAGCAGACATCCGCTTAGACAGGTATGACACTTTCTTGTCACAAGCATTGTTTATATCGGAGATTGTACTCGAATACGCGGTTTCAATTTTCAAAATTAGTTGATCTCGTAGTTCCTGCACCTCTTTAATCATTTCATTCTTTTGACTTCTAATGTTATCTTCTTTTGTTCCCTTGTTAATTTTGACAGAAGTTATTTTTTTCTTGATTTTCTCAGCTGCATCCCTAAATTCCTGAATATCAGTTGGGCCGAGATCTGTACAGAGGTCAGATATACTGTTTTGTTTACATGTCCTGTGGAACTCAGCAATGCACTGACTGCATACCATTTTACTATGATCCATACAAAAATTGTCGTTCACATTGCCTTTATGTATGTCACAGTCTAGATATTTGACAGGCCTGTCAGCTTGTGTCTTTGGTAGTCTTTCACCCTGTAGTAGGCTATGGCTTCGCATGGGAGGAAACATGTTGTGGTTATCAAGACATGGCTTGCACATGAAGGTATAGCACTCTAGACAGAATCCCGAGGCTTCAAATTTTGTGTTATTCTTTTTGAAACACAGATCGCACCACGGAGCAGTCAGTTCCTCCGAGAGTCCGTCACCCTTAAACACATTGCCGTCGTCTGCAGCGTCAGCAGGCGCCATTCTGGAAAACAAATACAATTAGGTGGAGTTATCTGCAAAGGAATTTACGACATGTGGGATTAACGGAGATTCAACCCTCTATGTACATTACGTAAATATGACGTCCTTACGAAGTTGGTTTGACATCATCACACAACGTCAACATGACATTGTATTAACATAGCATTGACGTCGCCACGACATCATTTCTACGTTCTTTGGCACTAGATACATTTTTGTCAATACCATTTGAAGTTCTCCAATACAGCCACTATCATTGTTGAGGGCATAGCCCACTAGAACAGTCCTTACTCAATTTTAGAGACTGTCTAGCCTTGCGTGTTCGCAATATCATGCTAGAGAACAAAAAAGACCTGTCAAATTTGTATCATTTTCCGATTTCTTTGTTTTGGCGAAATGTTGTTTGCTTTACGATACGGCACATTAAATCACTGGAGAGGAAGCAACTTGGCAATGCACTGTTTGATCAATTATATTATCAGTCCTGCGTACGTTTCCAAACATGTGCATGATACAATTAATCTGAGATTATTCTGCATTGCAAGTGCGCCTTCAGAGGTTTCGCTAGTTGCATATGAGGAATTGACTCTAAATGCAGTCTCGGGCTATTCCGGGTTTGTTTGCTTCTATCGATGTTAGACTCATTTCCAGCCATCAAACCCTGTCCAGACCGTACAAGTAAATACGTTGAGCAGACCGAGTTACATGAAATTTAGAAGCGCCGGTCGAAAAGAGGACTGTCTACGATTACGTCACTACGAGTTATCGATATAGTTAAAAATTATAATAAATCTCCTATTTTTTATGAGGAAATTGTGGCTGTTAATTTATACGTCACCTCTATATAATAAATAATCATCCGAAGTTTATCAATTAAATATGAACACTTTATTTATTTTTTAAGAAAATACTTAGAAATGATTCAACAGGTTACCTTTAGTATGTTTGTAAAATAAAATAAATGACAAAACGTCTTTTCAATTTTGTAGAAGCTAATTACCTCCCTTGTTTCTACTAAGCGCTCCATTTTGGCAGTTGTCTGCTCACCTGAGAGTTTTCATTCTCCTCAGTATTGATTGTAAAGTCAAGAAATTTGCTCACCTGAGAATTGTGTACATATGAAAGGTCCACGTGGACCTCTCTTGCCAATCTTGGCACTTTCTTTAAAAAAACATTCCAAAAACAATAAATAAATAAAAATAAAAAATAGAAGGAAAAGAAAAGATACAATGGGCCATTCTTCGAAGTTTCGGCTACCCAAGCTTCATCAATGCCTATAACAATATCTAGTGGCGATAGCCAGAGAAAATTATGCAGCCGATTTAAAGACTTATTAGCAAATAGGGTCCAAAAAGTTTAAAAAGCGATGATCAAGAATAAGAGTCTAAACCAATCGAACATTTTTGATTTTTCAGAATAAATCCTCTGTTCTAAAAGGTTAAATATAAAATATAGTCTGCATTATTGATGGTATATGAGGAGACGTCACACGGCATAATACCAGCTGCAGTAAGCCATTCTCTGTAAGCACCAAAATGAGGTGAAAATGACATGTCTCAGATTTTCACGAAAATGAGTGTCATTTTTGCTTATGTTTAGTGATAAACAAAAATAAAAGTTTTTTTTCGATCAAACTATACGTTGCCATGGCAACCAGGAGTTTTTGTTTTTCAGTGTAATGTGGTGATTTTTCAAATGAAAAATGCAAGATTTGACTCCAGTTGTTATGGTAGTAATTCACAACAAGTGGTATTGACGTTGCCATGGCAACCAGGAGTTTTTGTTTTTCAGTGTAATGTGGTGATTTTTCAAATGAAAAATGCAAGATTTGACTCCAGTTGTTATGGTAGTAATTCACAAGTGGTATTGACGTTGCCATGGCAACCAGGAGTTTTTGTTTTTCAGTGTAATGTGGTGATTTTTCAAATGAAAAATGCAAGATTTGACTCCAGTTGTTATGGTAGTAATTCACAACAAGTGGTATTGACGTTGCCATGGCAACCAGGAGTTTTTGTTTTTCAGTGTAATGTGGTGATTTTTCAAATGAAAAATGCAAGATTTGACTCCAGTTGTTATGGTAGTAATTCACAACAAGTGGTATTGACGTTGCCATGGCAACCAGGAGTTTTTGTTTTTCAGTGTAATGTGGTGATTTTTTCAAATGAAAAATGCAAGATTTGACTCCAGTTGTTATGGTAGTAATTCACAACAAGTGGTATTGATACTTACTTTTTACAAGAGAAACATGTAAGTGCTGCATACAAATACAGATTTTTTTTTTCATATTGCTATGGCCAAGCAGTCAGTGATCTTGACTTTCACCTAGTAAATCGTCTATTTCAAAACATCAAAAATCAGCAATTTTTAAGACGTTTTACTAAAAAATGCGGCTTTAGATTTTTTCTTTATTTTGGAGCAGAGAGTATAAAGCCTAGTTGTTGATATATCCAAAAATTGGAGATGGTATATTTTTTAAATCGAAAATATTTTTCTTTGAATTTAGTCACCGTCAGAGAAATCAGAAGAAACTTTCTTAATTGAAATTCTGAGATAAAATACAATACCTTGAACATTTTCAAGAAATATGAGCCAAAATACAAGTTGATGCATGATTAACAACTGATGAAAACTACATAGAGAGTTTTCACTCTCAAAAATACGTTAGTACCTTACGATTTGGGGTTAAATTACAACACCCACTTTCTTTCAATGCAAAACCAAATTAAAAGTTGCATGCTTCGATGAATATATCTCAGTCTTTGCTGATTTTCAATGGTCTAGGGGGCTTCTACAAGCTCATTATTTTTGCCGTCTTTCTTTTTTTCATAATGTTATCACAGTGGTTGGTGTGTGTGTGTGTGTGGGTGGGGGGGGGGGGCGGGGGCGGGATGGGGGACATTTTTTTTGTGCGGATCCTATCAGCGTCTGCGTAGTCCTTGCCTGCACTCTATGTCCTGTAGGAATAAATGGATTATGGCCATACTTGCATGCATACATAATTGGGTAGGGGTAGAGAACTGATTAGACTTTGTTGACCTTGACCCTATTTTCAAGGTCACAGAAGGTCAAAGAATGATGAAAAATGACTTTACTGCACCGTATCTCCTAAAGGGATAAATTGATTTTTACCAGACTCGCACAAATATATCATTGTGAAATTTGAAAAGAACTGGCTAGATTTTGCTGACCTTGGTCACGGAAGGTCACTGAGTGCTAGAAAAAATGGCTTGTCAGCACTATATCTTCTGAATGGATGGATGGATTTTAAGCAAATATGCACAGATATATTACTCTGAAATGAAAAAGAACTTATTAGATGTTGGTGACTTGACCCTATTTTCAAGGTCACAGGAGGTTAGAAATGTTGAAAAATCGCTTGTCTGAACAATATCTTCTGAATGGATGGATGGATTTTAACCAATCTTGCATAAACATACCACTGGGAGATGCAAAAGAAACTGATAAGGTTTTGGTAACCTTGACCTCATTTTTGAGGACACAGGAGGCTGAAGCGTGTTGAAATATGGCTTGTCTGCATGGTAACTCCTAACGGGATTGATGGATTGTGACCAAACATAGATAAGTTTATAATCAGGAGGTGAAAAAGTACTGATTAGATGGTGGTGACCTGGACCCAAATTTCAAGATTTACAACTTTGCAATATTTAGGGAAAATGATACAGCTGCAAAAGGATAGGAGGGGGTTCATCTGTTTTCGTAAAAGAAACATGTTTAGTTTATTTTACTTATCACGTAGTAACCATAGCAACCAATACTCTATCACTAGTCTGTTTTTGTTGGAGACGAATATTTAAAATGGATGGATGGATGACTTGCGATTTTACGTCCTTTACGACAGTCTTTCAGTCAAATCAGGACGATGGGACGGTAATAACGAAAGGCTGTGTGCCATGGAACCCCGTTTACCGTAGGAAAAATTCTCGCCTCAGGCGGGTTTCGAACCCGGTCCGCTACCTCAGTTAGTGAGCGCTTAAGCTACTGAGCTACCGGGGCTCCTGGATATTTAAACAAACATTCAAATTTAGTTGAAAGTGTTACTTGTGATTTTCTATAAATGTATACACTTTCAAATGGCCAAATAAGTTTCACCTTGGACAATAATTCGGTATATTTTAGTTTCTATGGATACAACCAGATGTTCCATCAAAACAGCAATTGACAATTTGAGTGCATCTGTAAGCAAGCAAATAAAGGACATAAAATGAGTAGAAATACATTTAAATATTTCATAATGGAGAAGAAAATTTGCTTATATATTTACCATATTGATAAACATATTTATGTTCTTCCACCATTGTGGAGGGGGGTGGGGGAGGGGGTTGGGAAAGGAGGATAGGGAAGGCGGGTATGTTGTTTTGGTGCAGATCCAGCCTGCATTGATGGCGGTGTCTGTGTGTCAGTAAAACTTCATGTCTGCACTCTATCTCCTAAAGGGATAAAAGTATTTTCAGCAAACTTGCAAAGATACATCTGGGTGGGGAAAAAAACTGATTAGATTTTGGTGACGTTGACCTCATTTCAATGTCATAGGAGGTATCTGAATGGCTTGCTGGCGCCACATGTCCTATAGTGGTGGATAGACTTAGATCAAACGTGCACAAATATATCACAAGGAAGTAGAAAAGAACTGAAAAAAAGTTGGTGCCCTTGACCATATTTTCAGGTCACAGGAGGTCAAAAACAGTGAAAATGGTTTGTATGCACCATATCTTTTGAAGGGATTTATGAATTTTGATCTAACTTGCACAGGTATATAATAAGGATACGGGGAAACACTGTTAGACTTTGGTGACATTGACCTTATATTCAAGGTCACATGAGGACTTATAGTGTTAAAATGGCTTGCTTGCACCATATCTCCGGAAATAACAGTTGGAGTGTGACCAAATTTGCACAGACACACCACTGGAACATGGGAAAGAATTAATTGGATGGTTGTCCAGGGACAACTTGTCGAGCCAAATGTTTGCTTTAGTGACCTATAAGTATGTCAAGACTATCTGTTTCATTTACTTATTAGAAAGAAGCCAAAACAATCATACACCATGATACAGCATATTTTTAGCTCACCTGAGCCAGCGGCTCTGGGGGAGCTTATAGGATGGTAAGGCTCCGTCGTCCGTCGTCGTCCGTCCGTCCGTTCACAATTTCAAGCAGCTTCTCCTCCGAAACCACTGTGCCAATTGTAACCAAATTTCATGTGTGGCCTCCAGAGGAAGGGGGAAGGAATAGTTGTTCAAACGCCACTGGTCACATGGGCAACATGGCCGCCATGCCCATATATGGTCAACACCTAAAAAAATCTTCTTCTCCAGAACCAATAAGCCGATGGCCTTGAAACCTGGTATGTAGCATCGGGTACGCAAGTACTACCAAAACTGTTCAAATTATGACCTTTGGTTGATCTTGCCCTTTTTACGGCAAGGTCAAATTCACTTCCTTGTGCTCTATATGGCAAAATGCTACAACATAAACTATCTTGGAAACTGTTGTAGATTTTGGGCTAAGAATTGGTAAATACAGTCATCTTAATGAGTACATGAAGATCTATACGTACAAGAGGTCAAGGTCATTCTTTGACCCCGAACTCTCATATTAGACAATTTCAGACTATCTCCTCAACAGCCATTGGACCAATTGAAACCAAATTTCATTGTTATGAATATGGTGTTTAATTTGGTGTAAATATTTTCTTTTACCATGACTTTGCAGTTTTTAGATGTTTACTAGGTTTGAAATAAACAAGTTGTTTACATTGTACTTTAGAACATTCTGGAATAACTATTTTTAGTACTGAGAAAATATTAGACCTTTCTGTTGTAAACATTAAGAATCTTCTGGTATGAAATTATGTCAGAATTGAGTACTTTTTGGTAAGATCTATTTTTGGTTAGTTCCGGAATGTTCCTAGATAGTATATAAAGAAGTCAGATTTTCATTTAAAATCATCTTTGTAAGTTTCACCAGTCTATAGTTAAATAAGTTATACTGGAATTTAAACATACTGGATTACTTTTGTGACTATTGGAAATATTCATGTGCTCATACAGACTTTATTTTCTGGGATCAGAAATTATTAAAGGACTTGTGTTTTAAATTCTGAGGGACTTTCAGACTAAAATAAGGTATCTTAAATTACATATTTTCTTGATTAACAAATGACTGTTTTATTTTGATGTACATGTAAATAAATTTTGTTAAGTTTAAAAACAGGCTTGTTGCTGGTTTACTTCCATCTTTTTGTTACCTCCGCCAGGTCGTAACAAATTGGGGGCTCGTCCGGGATTGAAATTTCTTGTGCATCAAATAATTTTGAATTTAAAAAAAAAAAAAAAAAAAAGTTTTCACTGTTTGATTCAAACAAGTAAAGCCAGCAAAAAGCAATCATGTCTTTTGATCTTGATAAATTCATTGCTGCGCCTTCTCAGGAGCTGTTGAATTTGGCCAAAAAGACAGATTTATTGGATATTGCAGCACATTATGAATTAACATCAGTCAAAAGGTCTATGTTGAAACATGAAATTAAGAATATTTTGATTCAGTTCTTTGTTGATGAGGAAATTTTTGATTCCTCTGCAACCTCTCACATTCTCGTCACTCAAACTGATTTGCAGATGAGAGAATTAGAAATTCAAAGACAAATTGAAATGGAAAAATTAAGACTGGAGCATGAAGAAAGAGTAAGGATTGAAAAAGCTGAGCGTGAGGAAAGAATTAGGCTTGAAACATTAGAACGAGAAGAAAGGTTGCAGAGGCAAAAATTAGAACAAGAAAAAGAAAGACTAGAACATGAAAAATTGAAGTTAGAAAAGGAAGAACGAGTTGAAATAGAAAAAGAAAAATTAAAATTTGAAAAAGAAAGAATTGAAATTGAAAAAGAAGAAAAAGAGAGAGAAAGACAATTTCAAATTAGAATGAAAGAAATTGAAATACAAGACAAAACTAAATCAAAATCTTTGCCTTTGGACTCAACCAAAGTTTTTGATGTTACTAAAACATCAGACTCGTTCCTCCATTTCAAGAAAAAGAAGTTGATAAATATTTTCTTCACTTTGAAAAAGTAGCTGAAAATTTGAAATGGCCAAAAGAGCATTGGACTTTGCTTCTTCAGAGCGTTGTGATCGGCAAGGCTCGCGAAATTTATACTCAACTTTCTCTCGAGCAGAGCTCAGATTATGACAAAGTAAAAGAAGTTATTCTTAAGGCTTATGAGTTGGTCCCTGAGGCTTACAGGCAGAAATTTAGGAACTGTAGAAAAGAAAATGACAAAACTTATGTTGAATTTGCTAGGACAAAAGAGCAGTTATTTGATAGGTGGAGCTCATCAAAGAAAGTAGGCTCTGATCATGGAAAACTTAGACAGCTCATGCTTGTTGAAGAATTTAAAAGGTGCATTAATTCTGACATTAAATCATTTTTAGATGAAAAGGAAGTCGAAACGTTAGAGGCAGCAGCTCGTTTGGCTGATGATTATGCTTTAACTCATAAGACTTCTTTTGTGCACAAGCCTTTTCCTAAAAAGACCTTTTTCCCTCAGTCAGGTCCAAAATTCAGTCCCAGTAATCCATCTGGCAATTCCAGCCCTGCATATACTCCAAAACCCAAACCCCCTGGTGAAAACAAAGGTCAAAATCCCTTATCTCAGCCTATTTGTAATTATTGTAAGCAAACAGGACATATAATTTCTGAATGTTTACTTTTAAAGAGGAAGAGAGAAAAACAAGAGGGCCCAAAACCCACAGGTCTTACCTCTTTACGGTCAACACCACAGTCTTGTGTTCAGGATCAAATTCCTATTCAGGCCAAAATTTCTGAGACTGATTCTGTTATGGAGATTTATGAACCATTCTTATCAGAAGGTTTTGTGTCACTAAATTGTGACTTTGCCCAGTCTACCCCTATTACTATCTTACGAGATACTGGAGCTTCTCAATCCCTTATTTTGGCAGATACCCTGCCATTTTCCGAGAAGACTTCTTCTGGGACAAGTGTCCTTATTCAGGGAGTAGAATGTGGATTTATTAATGTACCGCTTCATAACATTTATTTGTCCTCAGACTTAATTTCTGGTCCAGTGGCTGTTGGTATTAGACCTTCATTACCTTTTAAAGGTGTTCACTTATTGTTAGGCAATGACCTAGCAGGAGATAAGGTTGTGGTTAATCCACTTTTGACCAACACTCCTTGTGTTGATCAACCGCCTGACCCCATTGAGCAGGAAATTCCTGACCTTTACCCTTCATGTGCTGTCACTAGGGCTATGGCAAAGAAAGCCATGTTATATGATGGGAAGCAGGACATTGATTTAACTGATACTTTTATAGGTCAGTCTTTTAATGACGAGATTTCAGAATCTCTTTCACCCAGCCTGTCTGACATGCAGACAGACTTTACTCACAACTCATCTGTGTCCAACTCAGACCACTCCTCTTCATTTTCAAATGACAAAGGTCATGACCTTCTGTCAAGGTCACAGCTTTGCAAAGAACAACACAGTGATCCTGAGATCTCACCTTTATTTGAAAGGGTTTTAGATGAGAATGACATGTCCCAGGTTCCTGTTTGCTATTATGTCAAAAATGACATTTTGATGAGAAAATGGCGTCCTCCTGATGTCTCAGCAGAAGACGAGTGGACTGTTAACCACCAAATTGTGGTTCCAAGGGTTTATCGCCCTGAAATTTTAAACTTGGCCCATGAAACTCCCATGTCAGGTCATTTAGGTGTAAACAAGACCTATCACAAGATTCTTAATCATTTCTACTGGCCAGGGTTAAAATCTGATGTTTCTAAACATTGCAAATCTTGCCATACATGTCAAATGGTAGGAAAACCTAATCAAACCATCCCTAAAGCCCACTTGCAGCCAATTCCTGCATTTGAGGAACCTTTTAGCAGAATAATTATTGATTGTGTAGGGCCTTTACCCAAAACAAAGTCAGGTTGTGAATATCTTTTGACCATAATGTGTGCTTCAACACGTTTCCCAGAAGCAATTCCACTTAGGAATATTAAGACAAAGACCATAGTTAAGGCTCTTGTGAAGTTTTTCACATTTGTAGGTCTCCCTAAATCTGTCCAGTCAGATCAAGGCTCTAATTTTATGTCAGGAATATTTCAGCAAGTGATGCATGAATTAGGCATTAAGCAATGTCGGTCATCAGCATATCATCCTGAAAGTCAAGGTGCCTTAGAACGATTTCATCAAACGTTGAAAAACATGATCAGATCTTACTGCTTTGACACTGAAAAGGATTGGGATGAAGGCATTCATTTGCTGTTATTTGCTGCTAGGGAATCTGTACAAGAATCTCTTGGTTTCAGCCCATTTGAGCTTGTATTTGGTCACACAGTTCGTGGACCACTGAAACTTTTGAAAGAGAAATTTCTTTCTGATGATAACAGTTCTTTGAATTTGCTTCAATATGTTTCTGACTTCAATAACAGATTGTCAAAAGCCTGTGAAGCTGCTCGGTCCAATCTCAAATCAGCTCAAAACAAAATGAAATTTCATTATGATGAAAATGCCAGGGAAAGAAATTTTAAACCTGGAGAGAAGGTACTTGCTCTTTTGCCAATTCCTGGCAGACCTCTGCAGGCCAGATATTACGGCCCTTACACTGTTGACAAAAAGCTCAGTGATGTAAATTATATTATCAACACACCTGGGAGGCGCAAGGATAAACAGTTATGTCATATTAATATGTTGAAAAAGTACATTGATAGGGATAATTCAGTTGTTTCACCAATAAGTGTAGTAAATTCTGTCCCTCAAGAACAATCTGAAATGGACTCTGAGGATATGAACTGTATAAAATCTGATCCCTCATCATCAAAACTCCAGAATTCTGACATCTTAAAGGATCTCGACCAGAAACTGTCACACCTGGATCCAGTCAAGAGACTTGAACTGAAACAGTTAATTCTTGAATATGAGCACTTATTTCCGGACATTCCAACCAGGACTGACAGAATCTTTCATGATGTTGACATTGATGGCGCAAAGCCTGTGAAGCAACATCCTTATCGAATGAACCCTGTGAAGCAACAGTATCTCGGGGAAGAAATTCAGTATTTGCTGGAAAATGATTTTATAGAACCAAGTCAAAGTGACTGGAGTTCTCCTTGTATTCTGGTGCCAAAACCTGTAGAATCTAAAGTGGAGGCTATCTCGAATTTTCCTGTACCTACATGCAAAAGACAACTGATGCGCTTTCTTGGTATGGCAGGATATTATAGGAAGTTCTGTAATAACTTCTCTGTTATTGCAGAACCCTTGACAAATTTACTAGGTAAAGGAAAGAAATATATTTGGAATGAAGAATGTCAAAAGTCCTTTGATAAGTTAAAGGCCATACTTAAGAGTGCTCCAGTTCTCTTAGCACCAGACTTCAACAAAGCATTTAAATTGGCAGTAGATGCTAGTGACGTTGGTGCAGGCAGTGTTTTGGTTCAGGAAGATAATGATGGTGTGGATCACCCTGTTTGTTACTTTTCTAAGAAGTTTAACAAACATCAGAGAAATTACTCTACTATTGAAAAAGAGTGTTTATCTCTCATCCTTGCTATTCAGCAATTTGAAGTGTACTTATCTTCTTCAGCCACACCAATTGTTGTCTTCAGTGATCACAATCCACTGACCTTCATTCATAAAATGAAGAATAAGAATCAGCGGTTACTCAGGTGGAGTCTCATGTTGCAGGAGTACAATCTTGACATCAGACATATCAGAGGAAAAGATAATATTATCCCGGATGCACTTTCAAGGGCCTAAATTTGGCTATTACTACATGATGTCTGGATTAGTACTGATATATATACAGTGTATATGCATTAAACTTAATTTTGTTTCATAATTGGTCATATGGCAAAAGAAAGCTTTATTTCATAAAACTTTCTTTTCCTTGAAGAGGGGAAGTGTTATGAATATGGTGTTTAATTTGGTGTAAATATTTTCTTTTACCATGACTTTGCAGTTTTTAGATGTTTACTAGGTTTGAAATAAACAAGTTGTTTACATTGTACTTTAGAACATTCTGGAATAACTATTTTTAGTACTGAGAAAATATTAGACCTTTCTGTTGTAAACATTAAGAATCTTCTGGTATGAAATTATGTCAGAATTGAGTACTTTTTGGTAAGATCTATTTTTGGTTAGTTCCGGAATGTTCCTAGATAGTATATAAAGAAGTCAGATTTTCATTTAAAATCATCTTTGTAAGTTTCACCAGTCTATAGTTAAATAAGTTATACTGGAATTTAAACATACTGGATTACTTTTGTGACTATTGGAAATATTCATGTGCTCATACAGACTTTATTTTCTGGGATCAGAAATTATTAAAGGACTTGTGTTTTAAATTCTGAGGGACTTTCAGACTAAAATAAGGTATCTTAAATTACATATTTTCTTGATTAACAAATGACTGTTTTATTTTGATGTACATGTAAATAAATTTTGTTAAGTTTAAAAACAGGCTTGTTGCTGGTTTACTTCCATCTTTTTGTTACCTCCGCCAGGTCGTAACATCATATAGAGCCTCCAGGGGATGAGGGAACAAAAATTTATTCATACGGTCCAGGTCACATTACCAACTTGACCGCCACGCCTATAACTGGTAAAAAACCTTTAAAAATCTTTAGACTTTTATTCATCGTCTTTTATAATATTTGGTTCCTTTTTAAATTAAGCAGTCTTTGAATCGACTGCCCAATTAAAATTTAGAAATTACAGTATGCTTTTGTTCTGGTTTCGTCACGAGATATTGTCAGGCTCACTGACGAGGCTTAATTAGCCGAAACTACGTAGTCTGACCCATGTTCCTACTTCTGTATGTATTCTCTGCTCTTGAAGGAACTTTTAAGATTTTAATTTTACCTCACTGCAGCCGGTGTTGTGCCGTGTGGAGGCCGTAAAACGTCTCCCCGTACATCATCCATAGTGCAGATTATATTTTATTTACATCCTTTGAGATCAGGGGATAGATTCTGAGAAATCTAAAATTTGAGATCGATTTAGACTTTTATTCATCGTCTTTTATAATATTTGGTTCCTTTTGAAATTAATCAGTCTTTGAATCGACTGCCCAATTAAAATTTAGAAATTACAGTATGCTTTTTTTCTGGTTTCGTCACCAGATTTTGTCAGGGTCACTGACGAGGCTTAATTAACCGAAACTACGTAGTCTGGCCCATATTCCTACTTCTGTATGTATATTCTGCTCTTGAAGGTACTTTTAAGATTTTAATTCTTCTCCGGAACCCATTGACCAATGGCCTTCAAACTTGGTATGTAGCATTGGGTACTCAAGTTCTATCAAGATTGTTCAAATTATGACATTGGGTTGACTTTGACCTTGTAAAGGGCAAGGTCAAATATGGGAAAGTGCTCAAACATAAGAATTCTTCGGAAAGTTCTGAAGATTTAGGCCTAAAAATTGGTATATGCAGTCATCTTAATGAGTACATGAAGATTTGTGAGTGCAAGAGGTCAAGGTCATTCTTTGACCTTTGACCCAGAACTCTCATATTTTGACAATTTTAAAAAATCTCCTCAAACACCGCTGGGACAATTTTAACCAAATTTCATAGAGCCTCCAGGGTTTCAGGGAATGAAAATTTGTTCAAACTGTTGTGGTCACATGACCAACATTGCTGCCATGCCCATATATGGTAAAAACCTTTAAAATCTTCTTCTCTGGAAAAAAATAGATCGATGGCCTTGAAACTTGGTATATAGCATTGGGTACTCCAGTACTATCAAGATTGTTCAAATGTGACCTTGGGTTGACCTTGACCTTATTTACAGCAAGGTCAAAAATTTGAAAATGCTAGAACATAAGATTTCATGGGAAGTGTTGAAGATTTTGACCTAAAAATTGGTATTTACAGTTATCTTAATGAGGTCATGAAGAATTATGAGAACAAGAGGTCAAGGTCATTCTTTGACTTTTGACACAGATCTCTCATATTTTGACATTTTCTTACATTTCTTCAAAAGCCAAAGGGCCAGTTGTAAACACATTTCATATAGAGCCTCCGGGGATTGATTGAACAAAAATTTGTTCAAACGGCCCAGGTCACATGACCAACATGGCTGCCACACCCATTTATGTTAAAACCTTTATATTTCTTCTCCAGAACCAATACACCAATGGGCTTGAAACTTGATACGTAGCATGGAGTACTAGAGTACTACAAAGACTGCTCCTTCCGCTGATTCAAGAAGGGCAGTTGTCAGGTACTGGTGAAAGTATGTGCACTTAGTACTGGTTAACCGCTTAGGAGGTCTAAGCCTGCCCAGGAATAGTGTGGTTAGGTTAACTGACCGTCCCGACATGACCTTAGTTGTTTACCGTAGACGTTAAGCATCAAATCAACCAACCAACTACAAAGACTGTTCAAATGATGACCTTAGGTTTACCTTGACCATTTTTTGCGGCATGGTCAAATATGGGAAAATGCGAGAACATAACATTTCATGGAATTTTTTGAAAATGTTGGCCAAAAAATGGTATACATGTGTAAACGGTTGTCTTAATGAGTACATGAAGAGTTATGAGTACAAGAGGTGATGGTCATTCTTTGACTTTTGACCAAAAACTCATATTTTGACAATATCAGACATAAGAAAAAGCCACCTTGCCAATTGTTCATGTGAGCGATTCAGGGCCTCATGGCCCTCTTTTTTTATGAAAGAAAACAAGTGGAACTATGGCCATGACAAGCACACATTATGGCAATTTTATTATTTGACCTTGAAGTGTGACTTTGACCTTGGAACAACCTGAACAAACAGTTCTACTCATCACGGAGAACAGCTGTGCCAAATTATTTTGAAATTCATGCATAACTGTATCAATTATAAGGCCCGGACAAGCTCAGTTTATGACATTTTTTATCATTTGACCTTCAAGCGTGACCTTGACCTTGGACTTACCTTAATAAATTTCACTTGCCACTTCTACTCATCAAGGAGAACAATTATGCCAAACTGTTTTGAAATTCATACATAAATGTAGAAGTAATGGCCAGGACATGCCCTATTTATGACTATTTTTATCATTTGATATTCAAGTGTAACCTTGAACTTGGATATACCTGCAGATGTTTCAGATGGTACTTGAACTCATCAAGGAGAACAACTGTGCCGTTTTTTTTTAATCCATGCATAAATGTAGCTGTTACGGCCCGAACAAGCTCAATTTTTATCAGTTGACCTGCGAATGTGACCTTGACATTGGCCCTACCTGACCAAATGTTCCAAATGGCACTTTTTCTCATAAAGGAGAACAATTGTGCCAAACGATTTTGAAATCCATCTACAAAAGTAGAAGTAATGGCCCGGACAAGCTCAATATATGACCATTTTACCTTTTGACCTTTAAGTGTGACCTTGACCTTGGACTTACCTGAACGAATGTTTCAAATGACACTTCTGGGCATCAAGGAGAAGAACTGTGCACGATTATTTTGAAATCTATCCATAAATATAGAAGTGTTAAAGGTCCCAGGAAGTCAAAGAAAGCTGCTAAATGGATTGTTTAACTTTCATGCCGTTTTGAAGGTCAAAGATGGTCTTAAAATGTTTAAAAAATGGCCTATCTATACCCTATATTACGAAGCATCTGTTGAAATTATGCTACACTAGCCCTAAATATTCATTTGGAGAAGATTCATAACTGATTATTAGGGCCCCGCAGGACAAAGTAATTTGTAATTTTGTAATTGGCAGGTACGGTCATCGTGTCCACTCCATAACTTTGAAACTCTTTATGATATTTTCATGAAATTTGGTACAAATGTTAAACAGCATCAGTCAATATGCAGAGTGAAAGAACCACAACTCCACCTATATTGTTTACTGAAATATGCCTCTTTGTATTTTTTTTTGGTATATTTTCACGAAACTTGGTACAAATGTACCGATGTGCAGAGGACAAGCAGTGTATGCTCGATAACTCTAAAACCATTTTTAGATATTTTCACAAAACTTGGTACGAAAGTAAAACGTCATCAGACGATTTGCAGACAACAACTAGAAATGTGTCCATAGGACAAGGATGCCCCCGCCTAGTGCCCTAAGTAAGATGGCGCCTTGTTTAAGGTACTGTCACTTGTAGCATAACTAAGTTCACAAAGTCAGTTTTCTGTGGTACATGTTCTATTGTTTTCCCTGGGCAGATGTATTGTGCTTCTTGGATCAAGAGAAGTGTGTGTGGGTGGGTGGGGGGGGGGGAGGGGGGCTTCGAGGGGGTGTCATGAAATGGATGCCATGCAACTTTCCAAAAGAAATAGACCGAAAACAAGTAACTTTTCACAAACTAACAAACGGAAACCATTATTGTATGAAATGAAGTCAAAAACAGGCCATAACTCCTACAATAATTGACGGATTTTACCAAACGTCGAACTTGATCTGTATTTTATGATTATATACCTGTGTATAAAACATTTACTCAATACACCAATGCTTTCAAAAGATAGTGAACGGAAACCAGTTTTCCATACAAAATGAATGCGAAAAAGGGCTATAACTCCCACAATAATCCACGGATTTTACCCAGCCTCGAACTTGAACTGTATTTTATGATTATATACCATGTGTATAAAAAATGAATTCAATACACCAATGCCTTCAAAAGATATCGAACGGAAGCCATTTTCTCATACAAAATGAAGTCAAACAAGGTCCATAACTCCCACAATAATCGACGGATTTTGCCCAACATCAAACTTGACCTGTATTTTATGATTATATACCATGTGTATAAAATATGAGTTCAATACACAAATGCTTTCAAAAGCTAATGAACGAAAACCATTTTTTCATAGAAAATAAAGTCAAAAAAGGGCCATAACTCCCATAACAAGAGGCCCATGGGCCACAAAGCTCACCAGATCTCTAGCTCAAAATTGCTATCACATTTGTATAGGCTTAAAATTGTACAGGCTTATACAAAATACAACTACAAAGTCTCAGTCTGAGTCTGTTGACTTGATTACAAAATACATAGCTATTGTCCACATTTGATTGCCATGACAACAAAAAAGGATCATTTTCAAAGGATTTTTACTATTTTTTCCTTTTGGTTGCCATGGCAACTGATTGAAATGAGCAGTGTGCAGAAAAAAACATAGGGCTGATAGAAGACCACTCAAGGAATATTTCTGAAAAAGAGAGCTCAGACTATTTGGGATTGCTTAGCAATGAAGCCCATTTTTTGTTTTTCCACTATAAATTGCCATACCAAACATGTCCTTTGAACAATGACAATTGAGAAGATAAAATCTGTAAAGACTAAGATGATTAGTATGTCTATGAAGTGTCGGCCTCATAGAGCATATGGTTTCTGAGGAGATGATTTAAGTTTTTTTTTTTTTTTTTTTTTTGTTTCCATGGCAACCAATAAAAAGAGCAATGGGCCAAAATGACATATAGCTGATGGAAGCCTTATCAAGGAACATTTCTGTAAAAGTTTTGTCAAAATATCTGCAAAGGCTTGGCAGTAAATGCCGTTTTTCAATGTTCCCTATTATAAGTCTATGGGAAATCTAAGTTGCCATAGCAACCAAACTAAAGAACAGCTTTTCTTAAAAAACACAAACTTTCAATCCCCCAGCCCAAGGTTGCTACAGATAAAATTTGGGCCAAATCGGCCCAGTGGCTTTAGAGGAGATGTTGTTTGAAAGTGTTGACGGACGACGTCATACGACATACGACAGACGACATACGACGACGACGACGGACAGCTGCCTATCCTATAAGCTCCCCCGGAGCCTTCGGCTCTGGTGAGCTAAAAATCTACGGATTCTGCCTAACATCAAACTTAAACTGTATATTATGATTCTATACCTGTGTATAAATTATGATTTCAATACACCGATGCCTTCAAAAGATAGCGAACGGAAACAATTTTTTCATACATAATGAAGACGAAAAAGAGCCGCCATATCTCCCACAATAATCGACGGATTTCGCCAAACATCGACCTTGATCTGTATTTTATGATTATATACATGTGTATAAATTAAATATGAATTCAGTACACCAATGCTTTTAAAAGATAATGAACGGAAACCAGTTTTTCATACAAAATAAAGTCGAAAAAAGGCCATATCTCCCACAATAATCGAAGGATTTTGCCCAACATCGAACTTGACCTATATTTTATGATTATATACCTGTGTATAAAATATGAGTTCAATACATCAATATTTTCAAAAGATATCGAACGGGAACAAGTTTTTCATACAAAATAAAGTCAAAAAAGGCCATATCTCCCACAATAATCAACGGATTTTGCCCAACATCAAATTTGAACTGTATTTTATGATTATATACCTATGTATCAAGGTCTAGGTCATTCTATGCACATGAAACATTCAGTTTCAAATGAAAACACTCAGATTCAGTACATTTCTGCTGATTGATTGTGTAAAATCTATGATTAAACTCCGTTTAGTCTAACCTTGGCATTGACCTTGAAAATGATGTCATGGCCAATTAAGAACTAGAACTGTCGGAGAATCCGACTATACCCCCGCTTAACTGCTTTAATCAAATGGTGATATACTAAATATCAATATTCTATTTAAATTCCTTTGTTGTAAAATGGAATGAAATGATTTCACATCAACAAAAAGAACAATTAAGAAATACATGAAAGACATAAGTCTTTATCATCCTGTATACCAAATATTAACATTCTAACTTGAAGGGTTGCTGTAAAATGTGTTACGAGGTTGCTGTAAAATGTGTTACGAATAATTGCATTATTAAAAGAAACGAAAAAGAAAGATAAATGGAAAAATAAAGGGAGGAATAAGCAGGAGAAGGTTGGATCTTGTTCCCACAATACAACAAGTTATCGTCAACCTGCATACAAAATATCATTGTTCTAACTTGCAATGGTTGTGTTGAAATCTTTGACAAAACGTTCATTGTTCAAAGTATGGAGAGAAAGAAAATCGGATAATTACAGAAAAAAAAACACGCCAGATACGGCTGGTATGCAATCCATAGATACAATAAGTCGTTATCAATCTTTATCATATGACGTCGCATCCGAGAGTGTAATAAAGCCATGCATTAAAAACGATAATCCACTAGTGGATTAAATATGCAAATTACGTCGTAACGTTAAGCGTTGGCGTCCATAAAACGTCGCGTTTTCTAATGTCGAAATCGTGACGTTTTAGTGCAAAATTTGCTAATAAAATGCGATTTTAGTGTCATATGATAAATAGAATCTTGCATTCGTGCTCCTGTTTTATTGAATTTATTAAACTCGTTGGTGAAAACGATAAGATGCTCGGCAGAGCCTCGCATCTTATCTTTTCCCCAACTCGTTTAATAAATTCAATAATACATGAGCACTCATGTAAGATCCTCTATGTATACCAAATATGAAATTCAACCTTGGAGGGTTGCCGTAAAATCTTTACGAAAGATTGCATTATTCAAAGTAAAGAGAGAAAGAAAATCGGACAAATCATGGAAGAATCAGGAGAAGGCTGGTTCCCAATCCCAAGATATAGTAAGTTGTCATTAATCTGCATACCAAATATGACTACTCTGACTTGCATGGTTGCACAGAAACCTTTGACAAAAATTTTCATTATTCAAATTATGGAAAGAAAGATAATTGGACAAATATAAGGAAGAATGAGCAGGAGAAGGCTAGTTCTTGATCCCACAATAGAACACACCATCATTAACCTGTATGCCAAATATGACCACCAAACAATAGGAAGAATAAGCAGGGAAAGGCTGGTATTAAATCCCACGATACTACATGTCATCGTCAGCCTGCATACCAAATATGTCTACACTAGCTTGCATAGTTGTGGAGAAATATTTGACAAAAGTTCATTATTCAAAGCATGGAAAGACAAAAAAAATGGACAAAAAAGGGAAGAATAAGCAGGAGAAGGCTGGTTCTCAATCCCACCTTACAACACATCGTCATCAACCTGTATGCCAAATATGACTATTCTAGCTAGTACAGTTGTGGAGATATCTTTGACGATAAATTTCATTATTCAAAGCATGGGGAGAAAGAAAAACTAAAAAAGTATCAGGAAAAATAAGCAGAAGAAATCTGGCTGTCAATCCCACGATACACTAACCTATCACCAACTTGTAAACCAAATATGACCTATCAAGCTTGCAAGGTTGTGGAGATATCTTTGACGAAAAATGTAATCAAACAGGTTAACGGAATTACGGAAATCGGAAGGACGGAAGGACGGACGGACAGATGTAAACCAATATACCCCCACTTTTTCAAAGCGGGGGTATAATGATGTCATGGCCATTTTATCATAACTAGTGCTCTAACTTCTCATAATGTTCAATTTAGTCCCATTTTGGGCACATGTTTATATCAATTCAAGAGCTACTGTGTAGACAATGGTCAAAACTTGACTTAACTTGACCATATACAACGCGTCAATCCACTACTGCAACATGTCGTTGTTGGAGCAGGTTCAGAAACGTTCCGTTATCTCAAAATATTAAAAAGACAGACAATCAAAGTCGTTTCTTCATAGACGTCGGCTCAGTTGATCCTAGTCACAAAATTTATCTTAACGGTACCTGTCAGCTACATTATCAACGACTTCCGCGGCGGTCACATTGTTAGCGCGAGGTTGACAGAGTACAGCGAGACTCTGACGTCACAAATCTAGTTACCGCGACTTTAGCTGAGCGGTTTTAATACCGTTATAATTGGATCAAAAGAAATCAGTTTTTCGGCGGAATATTTTATCTGACAGTTGACCGTAACAGAATACCATCGCCTTGACAGATTACCATCGCCTTTAGAAGGACGTTGGTTGCAGTAGATACTTGACTTGTAGTAAGTCTGACTGTGACCTTGAAACTAACGTCAAGGTCACCATAATTCAATCAACAGTTTGCACTCTTTCCAAAAGCGGACACTATAGGCTAATCATTAGCTGAAAATAAAATATTTTGCTCTTGGGCAGAAAAGGGCCTTATAAGCACCCCCGTTCCCTTTAAAATCTGGGAAGTGAGATGTAAGAAGTGAGAAGTAGAAAGTTGAAACTGAAGAACCATATGTCTTTGTTCGCACCCGCTGATCGAGCACATTGCTTCAAAACTATGAACTGCTCCATCCTAAGCTGAGTTTACACCCCGAAAATACCTGAATTTCCCACCCGCATCTTAAAAGTCTGCATGGGGGCCTATCTATCCCGTAAACTTGCAAGGTCGTTGGAGACACCTAAGATGACTTTGTCAAATAGATAACAGCTTTATCATACTTGGCTTCAAACCAACAAACTTCATTATACACTGCCAAGTATTTCTTCTCAAGAAGACATTAAAAGGTCTTGAGAACTGCGACGCCCACGGAGAGTTTATAAAAATAAGTAGGGTATTATAGGAGGACCATGCTGGACCCTACCACAGAAACATTTCCGCTGGATAAATGACAGAACCAGCAATAGGTTCAGCATAACAGCGTATAGCAACATATTAATGGCATATGCCAAAGAGAATCTGCAAATTCAGCAGTCATTGATAAAAGTCAGCTCATAATACAACAACTGATAAACATTAAAACAACTTACATTTAACTAATGTAGAATAATTCCCCTTCCTGTATGTTTACTTAACCTATATTCACGAAACTGATGCACGAATTAAAACTAACATATCGTTTCAGAATGAGCTTAATAACTATTAGTGTTTTTAGTGGTTTGGACTGCTCACGAACATGCTGCTACTTTAAACGACGTATGTAGGGTTAATACCTTTAAATTAAGGCTATTTATACGTGCGTTCCCGACGACGCTTCGCGTCGTCGTACGGAACGCACGACTATAGACTGAGGTTGTTTGTTTGCTTGTCGTGTTCCCCATAGGCGCACGATCGAGAAAACGCTTGCATTTCAATGCTTTTGCGATGATCAAGCAAGAAGCACGCCTCAGAGTTCGCCCATTCGGTCCACCTCGGCTACCTTTCGCGATAAACTGGTCCCAAGTTGGCCAATAATCAATAGATATGACTACTTATTAGGTAAGGAACCAATCTACCTTGGCGACGGCAGGAAAGAATTTCATTGGCTAAGTAAATCACATGATACCGCTCGGCAACGCGGCTATTTTCAATCGGCCATTGATAACATTTCGTTGCTTCAAAGTGGATTTATTGATTTACTTAGGTTCTTTATCAGCTGGTAAGAACAGAAATCATTTTAACTAGGCCTGTACGTTATAGGCAAGCTCAGTCTAGAGTGCACAGCTATCTTTTTTATGAAATATTCAGGAAATCGAAGAGGAAAATGCATCAGTACTGGTGCTCGTATCGTATCCTTTTCGTACCACAGGAGGTCCGCTGTTCAGTCACGATGGTGTATCGCTTGAACTAGTCTTCAATCAAACTGAATGGTACCCTGGTCGTTCATACCACACCCTGTACGTTTGATATGACTATGATTTCAGATTTGAGCCGCGACACGACAAAACCACAGACTCTTGGGGTCAGTAGGTGCATTTGGTCGAAAATTGATCTCCTGCAGCTTTTTTCTCACTTATTTTTACATTTTAGTATACCTGAACACCTCCTTAACTGAGATAAATGGTTTGGTCATGTATAGAAAATGTTTGCAATTATCGATATTTGCTCCCCTGGCTTAAAAAAGCACAAGATATGCAACTCCGTGGTGTTCAATGTTGACCCCTCTCTCGGTAAACAGGGCTGCGCTTTCCGAATTCAACGCAATCACCTAAGATACTTACGTCCTTCAGTTCGCCAGACATTGGCCTTTACGTGGACACCGGCATCATTTCAAACTTCTTTCAAATTCTTGCTTTTTCCCACCGAATGTGTTGAAAAATAAGGACAAAAATCTTGATTTGCAGCAAAAGGGATAATGTTTACAGTTGCCTGGTTCCATCCCCTTTTCTCTACTCTCTTGTTGAGGCACTCCAGCAAGTGGTTTTTAGTAGAATTTTTTCTTTAAAGATGTTTAAATATCAAAATTTTAGGTTTAACATACCCAAAACCATTTCTCGTAGCTAAATACTGACTTGCAGCATATTGCATGACCTTCTGGTGGACTAAGGTTTTGGTCCCATTATTTTCTGTTATAGCAACCAACCAACGAGTTGTTTGCCGCCGAAGGCGGCAAACAACGAGTGTTGGTTGCTTTACGATTAAGGCGTATTTCTGTTCTATTCTATTCTGTCCCGTACCACTAAGGCTTCGAAATTTTTGTGTCACTGAATTTCCGGTCGGCGTTTTTCTTTCTATGGAGAAACGAGACGCTGGCATTTTTATTGGACGAAAATAAATTCTGAACTTCCGCCGCCACTTCCCTGGCAACACGCGTCTGAATTCCAAAAAAAATCCTGTGATGGCCGTCAGAATATTCGGCTAGAAGGCCGTACAGCTCGAAGAAAAAAACAACCCTTACCTTTTAACTGCGGCTTCTCGGCATCTTTTTATTGGTGACACGCATTACATTTCTAGGTCGGGTGCACACGTGATGTAGCTAGCAAGCTTTACAACTGTCTAGAAACGACAAAGGCTGACGGAGAGACGGAGTCTTTCTGCAAAACAGCTTCTACAAGGCCTATCGGTTTTCCCTCAGTTATATAAATAATCTAGTAATCGATTGGATGAAGCACCAGTGTGACGTTGCATCTTTTATGTGTGACGTCAAAACCAATACTGGTTGCGTTCGGGGTTTTGCCAATGTCACTATTGACATGCCAATGACGCTCTGAGTTTCAATATTGGCACCATTGGCTCTACCATTGAAACCAGCAATGCCGACCATTGGCTGCCAATACTGCAGACAACTTAGGGCGTGGGAAAAATTACCATGGCGGGAAATTTGCGTCATTCAATATGGCAATTTATTGAACCCATCATAAACACTCGAGTTGACACAGGAGAATTTTTCCCAACAATAATGAAAAAAATTTAGAAAAACTAAAAATTTCTAAGCACAGAAAAATATTGGCTCTGCAATGGTGCTATAGGCGCCATCTGCTCTACCAATGGTACCATTGGCGCCATTGGCTCTACCAAAGAACTGCCAGTGGTGACATTGGCAATTTTGCCAGTGGTGCCAACGGTTGCCAATGGCACAATTGGCTGCCGATACTGTGCAGGGTTTTACGGTTGCCAATGGTACCATTCTCTCTATGTCTGTCTCTTCAAAACACCTGTCCCCTGTCCTGTCTCTTGCCTAGGCCTACCTTTTTTATTCTCATTTCATTATCATTTATTTAATATCTCGTGATACGAATGTGTTGTTCAGATGTCGACCGAAAATGGTAAAATTAATCAATCAATCAATCAATGAATAAATCAATCAATCAATTAATCAATCTCATAACAAAAGGAGCTATCCATGCAGCTGTGCTAAAATGTTCTTGTTTCAGTTTTTTACTGGAGTCATAATGTAGGTTGGTTGCAATTTAGGTGGCGCCTATTTCATATTATAATCCTGTCTTTTGCTTATTTTGCCAAAGATAAAGTTACGTCCCTTACACTTTTGGTATTATGTAGTAGATATAATTATAACGTGACTTCGTGCGAAGTTTTAGCCTGATCGGTCAATTCTTTGATGACTTAGGACCAAAAAAAGGAATTTGAGTTTATTTGTCTTGGAAGTAACCATTCTGGAGCCTGAGTGGCCTGATTCTATTTTCTTAATTTCTGCATTATTTTCCTATTGTGGGAGCAGACAGTGAGGCAAGTTGTCTTTCTGGACAGCTGATAACATTTCTACACTTTGAACTTAATTATTATGCAGAAATGACTTTGGTCACTCTTTGGCTGCATGACTTGCATTCCAGACTTATAGATTCAGAACTGCAAAATTCCAAATTTCTCAGCTTTTAGGGTGTTTTCCTAAAATTCCTTGGCCAATATGTTTTTATATATTTTTTTTGTTTATTTTTACAAAGTTTCATAATTTTTGCTCACTTTTAACCATGTTTAATAATTAAAAAGGGTCCTTAGACATTAACAGGTGCCAAAGTCAGCCATCTTGGATTTTGGGGCATTTCGGAACCAAAATTAAACTTCAATTTAAAAACTTTCTAGGGACTGTCATCAGATAAAAGTTAACTCTTAGGATGCAGAAATATTTAAAGTTTTGTCTGCTATACTTTGCTTTTTGAAATAATTTTTCGTTTAGTTAAATTAGATGAAAAAAGATTTCAGCCAATCAGAGAAGAGCTGTTTCAGACCCTAGTGTATAAATAGACTGGAGCTTTAAGGGATGTGTATTGCAATTTGGGATTACTAACAGCTAACACTTAACTAGTTGGCTAGGTAAAAATTATTGGGAAAGTAACAATAAATTAAAGGGAAATTAGTTTTGAAATTAATTATTTAGGCAAATTATTGGAAAAGTAAATTTTATTTTGGGGACTTTGGAAATTATATCTATTTCTGAACAACAATACAATAGAAATTTACTTTGGAAAATTAAGCAGTTTTTGGATAAAATCACTTAGAATCATGCTTTAAAATGTGGCTTCTTATTTTGGCTTATTTTGGCTTTAACTCTACATTTTCTGCTGAATTTTGCCACATATTCTTGTATCATCTTTGCCACAATCTTGTACCTTTATCAGTACATGTATTACTATCAAGAACAGTGGAGTACTATTGGTGAACTTTGTCTGCGAGTTTCACACAGGCTGTAAATGTTGGACATTTTATCTGAGTGACTCTGTCAGACAAAAGTTGACCATGTGGCTATGTGGCAAATTTGATGTTTATTGCTTTGTTGTTTATGGTTTGAACATGTAGATTTTAAACAAGAAAGAAAAATAGAACAAAATTGATTCTTAAATTTATTTGATTGTTATTCACTTCTTTCACTCTAGCAAGTCAGAGTTAGACTTATAAAAAGTTATAAGTCTGAGCCTCACTTGGTAGCAAGGATTCTGACTTTCCTACTAATTAAGTCAGTGGTGTCGGTCATCTTGACAAAACAAATTAACTCCCGCTGAGTGAATAAAAACTTTCCTTAGTCCACATTCATATCCAAAGAGTGTAGACTGTCGACCCAGCCAAGATTTTTACATTGATAACCCTGGGCATCTGGACCAGATAATTTGAGACCATTTTATTTTGGTGCAGCTTACTCAGGGTTACTACAACCTCTTTTGTCTATTTTTATCATTTTTTGTTTGGAGCAGGGTTTTCCAATAGTAAACATATTCCTTCTGGTTTCCAGCCTTTGATGAGGCCACAACTATTTTTAAAATTATTTGAGAAACATAATTTCCTTCACAATGGCATAAATGCTTGATGCCATATCTATTATCACTGTAACAAGAGATGGAATCCAAACTCACAAATACATCAACATCATACGATATCCATGGGCTTGTCACTTGACACATATTTTCAAAATAGTCATAGCTATACAATAAATATGTGAATTTATCACATGAACAAAAAGCATGAAGTATACATTTAACACATTTATATATACTCAAGCGACTGTTGAATAAATGCTCATTTGATTGATAACAATAACATTATCGAAAGTGACTAGACCTGTTGGCTACTAGAGTGTTTTCTGGTGTTAAAACAAGTGAATATATGTTTAGACAGCTTTTCTTAAATAAATATATCTTCTGATGTCATTAGCCATAAAAATTTATTTTCCTCTGATAATTCTTTAAAGTTCTTACAGTATTTCTCGATGTAATTAAATAATTCATCACGTTCACACGAAAACCTTTGACATTTAATTAGGAAATGCATTTCATCTTCAACTTCTTTTGCCTGACAAAATTTACAAATTCTATACTCTGCTTTTATATTCCTATATCTTCCTCTTTCAATCGCTAACTGATGAGCACTTATCCTAAATTGAGTAAAGCATTTTCGTATATCCCTATTTTTGATTATTTGAAGGTAAATTTCTTTTTTAAATATTGGCTTAAAGGTGTAATAAGTACGTAATTTTCCATGTTTAATAACTGCATTTTCTTTTACTTGTTTTTCCCAATATTCCATTGATCTCTGAATTAATTTGCTTTTGATTTCTTCTATACTCATATCTAAATTAATTTCTGATTCTTTTAAAATGAAATCAATTCCAGGATACCAACTCTGCTTGCCACTTTCATATAAATTTTACTCGTTTCTAATGTTTGTGCTAACAGACTGTTATCATCCACCGTACCAATTCTTCTAAAATATTTCAAAATTGAACAAATTATATCAATAGAATAAGGTGTTCTACCTAAATCTCCATTAACTGCCAGATTTGTTGCTCTTTTATGCACACGTAATATATATTTATAGAATTTCGTTGGTAACTTTTCACATTCAAAATTCATGTATGCCTTTTCCACTTCAAATTCAGTTTCATTTTTTATTGATGCTTTTGATGGTACAGTAGCTCCCCAAATTTCACCAAAGTCTACCTGTCGCGCGCATACGGGTAAACATTGTTCCTCGCGCTGCAAATCAAGATCTTTGTCCTTATTTTTCGACACATTCGGTGAGAAAAAAGCAACAATTTGAAAGAAGTTTGAAATGATGCCGGTGTCCACGTAAAGGCCAATGTCTGGCAAACTGAGGGACGTAAGTATCTTGATGATTGCGTTGAATTCGGAAGGCGCAGCCCTGTTTACCGAGAGAGGGGTCAACATTGAACACCAGGGAGTTGCATATCTTGTGTTTTTTAAGCCAAGGGAGCAAATATCGATAATTGCAAACGTTTTCTATACATGACCAAACCATTTATCTCAGTTAAGGAGGTGTTCAGGTATACTAAAATGTAAAAATAAGTGAGAAAAAAGCTGCAGGAGATCAATTTTCGACCAAATGCACCTACTGACCCCAAGTGACTGTGGACAAAACCAGCAAAGGGGCAAATGTGCCCAGCGGAGACTCAGATCAGCCTGGGCATTCGCCCGGTCTGATTAGATTCGCTGTCCGCATGAAGCTTGCTTACACGGCCTGCTAACACCTTTAGCTACCATTTAGGCACACAGCGAAGACTCCGATGAGACCTGAAGACTGGGCAGATGCTGATTTACAGTGCTGTCGGCCTATTCGGCGCACTTAAAGAATCGTTAACTGGTGAATGATTGTCCTTGGACGTATCACCAGTAAACACTTCTGATTCTGATTCTGAACTGTGTAAATCAGAACAGTAAAAAAATAAACAACAGATATTGTGTTTATAAAGTACAATAATCACCCTTTATTTCATCTGAATCCATCATCTGGTATTGATCACAATATGAAAAGAAACTCAAAACTCATGTACCATTGTGCACGAGGGACCCCTTTTTTGTCGGACAATTCGACGCAGCTTCTGAAAATGTCTTATTCCTGACATAAATAATGGGCTAATTTGTGAAACAGACTATACTCGTGACATCACTTTGCGGGCTGCAGAAGGAGCTTGTGGAAAGTTTCAACAACTATTAGTTTAAACATATTTTATTTCAACAATCATACATATACAGAGAAATGATATACATGATCAGTAGGATTAGAACGAAAGCGTATGCTTATTTAGTTCTTCTCCTTGAACTATTCTCAACAACTATAATCTATTTGCTTTAGCAGTGTTAAATCATGATCCTTTGGACATTTGCTGAGTGAGTTATTTTATAATTCACTTCTTTACTATGTGCATTTATGCAAGGCATGCAAAGAGTGATAACTATTATTTACAAATAACAAGTGCTGCCGAAGTGAGTTGACCTACATCCGTGATGTGTACTCAGAGCCATTGTGTTTGTAAACAAAGATTGCGAAATACGGTGTGTATTCAGCATATGCCGAGCTGCAAGTAACATTTGCAAATATCTGCATAAAACCAAGTGCAACTAACCCCTCTGGACAGACATGATCTTGTTTACCGCATATAAAGATCTCCGCTTGAAGGACTCTTGGATAACAGTCGACAAAAATTATCAACACATGTTTAACGGTAAATAATCTAAATTACGTTACGTAACGAACGGTAAATTACGTTATGTAACGTGCGCCGATTAACCCTATGCGCGGAATAGGCCGACATGACAGTAAGTCTGCGCTGCGCGTACAACAGGGATAAAGACTAATGATTCGGCGAAAATTCAGAATTTAACTTTAGGGATATGGGCATTTTCTTCCAAATTTCATGGGCCCAGCCCAAAGTTTAGGGGCTTTGGGCAACTGGGCCCCTGTTAATCTTTATCCCTGCACAACCACTTTGTTGGTTTTCTCTACATGTTCCTGGTAAGGCCAGTTTCTTAAAATTTGTTTCTTTTATGCTGAGCTGGGCCGGGTAGTGCAGTCAGTAAGGCATGTGACGTATAAGCCAGAGGTCCTGGGTTTGATACCCATTCCGGCCACTTACTTTCATTTCTCCGTGTCTGCTGATTCAAGAAAGGCAATTATCAGTTACTGGTGAAAGAGGAGCACTTAGTAATGGTTAACGACTTAGGAGGTCTAAGCCTGCCCAGGAGTAGTGATGTTAAGTTAGCTGACCGTCCCGACATGACCATAGCTTTTTACCGTGGACGTTAAGCACTAAATCAGTCAAAAAATCTGCACCCCCTCCCACCACACACACACACACACACACACACACACACACACACACACACACTACAAAACCATTTAACAAAAATATTTTTTTCAGATTTGGATTCTTTGTCCAAAATTCACCTACTTGAGAGCTCAAAATTAGATTTATAGGGTTTGTGCTAAATAGAAATTATTCTTTTCACAATCAAATGTTGAATGTATTATATGCCATACATCTGTGTACATGGTGGCTGTTTGAGATTTCACCTCTTTTTAGCAGTCAAGCATAATGTTTAAATCTGAGTATAAGATGATAATGCATCTGTTAGACAGATAATGTCAATCAGACGCATAAAAGAACGACAATATATTACTTATATGTGTTTTGAAGTGCACCCTTTTTACCAAGGCCCATGGGGTCTTCAGTTGGGGGATTTGCCATCTCCTCTGATGGCAATTTTTCTACACTGTAGAGTGAGTCAGACAAGTACCAACTGTATGAATGAAGCATATCCAAGTTAACCCAGTTTGCATCCCAGTTACCTAGTGTAAGTAAGTGGTTAGGTGCTTCAGACCTTGGATCATAGACTCACAGATCATTCGAGTCATACTGGACCGTAGATTTTGTCTCTATTTAAATGGCACTTCCGTGTTCAAACGATAAGCCCGAGTTGATCTTGGTCTTTTTACAGATAACTCATAGGTCAGACGTGTGCTTCCTAATGTTTGAGAAATTTCTGCTATTTAATGAGATATCTCTGAATTTGTTGGAACCTTTGGTATGAAAGTTTGTATGTACAGTCAAATAAATGGCTACTTGAAGTTTATTGAGTAACAGAGGTCAGTATCAGTTTTTGATCAAGGTCACTCATATTTCACCAACTTCGGATTTTTCCTGGTAACCAATATGGCTGTCATGCACATATCATTAAAAAGTTTCCACAATCAAATGACCCATGACACTGAAACTTGGTACATGTACACAGCATTTGAAATTAATACATTCTGGGATTTGTTCAAATGGTAGCCCTAGGTTTACCTTTGACCTTTTGACTTAGGTGAGCTATTCAGGTGTATTTGGTACATGTTACATGTACATTTGCATGTACTGTAATTTAAATGAATTACTGAAAAATCATTTTTCATTTTATACATTTTAGGAGATTTTAACTGTAATCCGGCACATCTGATTTGGAGACAAGTCACAGCCTAAAAAGACTTATATTTTTCTACCGAATTATGATATTTCTCTCATCAATGGAGGCGACACTTGTCTTTTCAACCACAATGGAAACATAATTCGTTGTAAATATTTTACATGTCGCTGGCCGGGTTTGAACCCTCACGGATGCGGCGACAGCGCCTAGCACTGCAATGTGCGTCAGCTTTAACCATTACGCTACCGAGACTTTTTTTTGGGACGTTCAAACCCGGCCAGCGACATGTAAAAGACTTAGATATTTGTATTGGCTGGTTCATACACATTGGTGTTTGTCTGTGATTAACTCAGCAATCATCAATTCTGTATATCATTTTGAGCTTGCCACACAAGATTTCAACAACTTCCACAAAGTCACCAAGAAGAAAAAATGAAAGTGCTACATACTGGTTTGAGGTATCTGGTGTTAAGGAAGCCTTAGATATAAAGCTTTAATAGGAAGGTATGTACGATTATTTTTTATGTCTCCGCCCGAATGGGTCGGAGACATATTGTTTTTGCCCTGGTCATCTGACTGTCTGTCCGTCTGTCACAAATCGTGTCCGCTCAATAACTCTGTCACCGATTGAGATAATTTCACGAAACTTAGTACAAACATAAAGCATCATCAGACGACATGCAGAGAGCAAGACCCGTACCTCCACCTACATTTTTTACAGAATAATACCCCTTTGAAAATTTTAGTATGGTAATTCTATCCGCTCAGTAACTGTAACGGATTGAGATTCTTTCACAAAACTTGGTACAAATCTAAAACATGATCAGACGATGTGCAGAGAGCAAGACCCGTAACTCCACTTAGAATTTTTACGGAATTATGCCTCTTTGAAAATTTTAGAATGGAAATCGTGTCCGCTCAATAACCATGTAACAGATTGAGATAATTTCTCAAAACTTGGCATAAATATAAAGCATTATCAGACGACGTGCAGAGAGCAAGACCCATAACTCCGCCTACATTTTTACGGAATTATGTCACTTTGAAAAATTTTAGTTTAGAAATCGTGTCCGCTCAATAACTCTGTAACCGACTGAGATAATTTCACAAAACTTACATGTAGTACAAATTTAAAGCATAATCAGACGACATGCAGAGAGCAAGACCTGTAACCCCACCTATATTTTTATGGAATTATGCCCCTTTGTAAATTTAGGTATGGAAATCATGTCCGCTCTATAACTCTACAAGTTTACGAGATATTTTCATGAAAGTTAGTACAAATATAAAGTATCATCAGAGGATGTGTGGAGAGCAAGACCTGTTACTCCACCTACATTTTTTACAGAATTGTGCCCCTTTGAAAATTTTAGTTTGGAAATTGTGTCCGCTCAATAACTCTGTAACCCATTGAGATGATTTCACGAAACTTGGTACAAATATAAAGCATTATCAGACGGAATGCGGAGAGCTAGACCCATAACTCCACTGACATTTTTTATGGAATTATGCCCCTTTGTAAATTTTAGTATGGAAATCGTGTCTGCTCCATATCTCTAAAACTATATGAGATATTTTCATGAAACTTAGTACAAATATAGAGCATGATCAGAGGATGTGCAGAGAACAAGAATCGTAACTCCACCTACATTTTTATGGAATCATGCCCCTTTGTAAATTTTAGTATGGAAATTGTGTCCGCTCCATAACTCTGAAACTATATGAGATATTTTCGCAAAACTTAGTACAACTTTAAAGTATCATGACTTGATGGGCAGAGAAAATTCTGCTTACATTTACTACAGAATTATGCCCCTTTGAAAATTTTAGTATGGAAATCTCTGAAACTATATGAGTTATTTTTATGAAACTTGGTACAAATATAAAACATCAAACAATTTGCAGTGAACAAGGACTGTAACTCCATCTACACTTTTTTATGGAATTTTGCCTCTTTGTAAATTTAAGTATGTAAATCATGTTTGTTCTATAACTTTAAAACTGTAATAAATATTTTCAGCAATTTTTATACAAATATAAAGCATCATCAGACGATGTGCAGAGAACAAGATCCATATGATCTGTATCTTAAAAACCTAAAGAGATATTTTCATGAAACTTCACACAGATGTGAAGAAAACAGTTATTCTGGATTTTTGGCGTTATCCCTTTTGAGCATTGAAAATAGTATATTTTGCCCTTTTGAGCATTGAAAATAGTACATTTTGCTTTAATTAAAATATTTTCATGAAATTTTGTTCAATTATAAAGCATTATCAAATGATGTGCAAAAAAAAACAAGATCAGTAGCTCTGCCTACATTTTTAATGAAATTATGCCCCTTTGTAATTTTTCAGTATAGAAATGGTGTTCCCTCTGTAACTTTATAACCGTTGAAAATATTTTTACAAAACTTGGTTCAAATATAAACCATCATCAGAAAATTTGAAGAGAAAAGAACCCTACATCCACCTACATTTTTCACAGACTTATAAATTTTGGCCTAAACATCGTTATATACATCCATCTTAAGAAGTAGCCATATCAAGTGGATGGAAACGCATGTATATAGGTAACACCTATTTAATTCATATTAGTCTTGCTCTATGATGACCTCTTTTAATATTTAGCAGCTGAATAAAATATCATTTTGTGTTAAACAGTCCAAACACAATGTCAAAATCTCATATCAGTGTTACTGAACTCAAACCGAAAGCTTTAACTGCTGTTTATCAAAATATTTCATGAAAATGCTATTCCACTGTACTCCTTGATTTATGAAAATAAATACAGCATGCTTTGTCCCAATTCTTGCTTTTTAATCTTTTTTTTCCTCCCTTAATATTCTGATTCGACCATGTTTAATCATTATATGGGAGACAGTTCTCAGACTGTTGGAAGGAGGCAAGACGTAGATGTAAGCTTTAAAGTTGCCGGGAAATACTCTGTGAAACCATCGCAACTCCGAAGTAACAGTCAACCAGTGTAGCTGTGACGTGACTTTAAATCTACAATGATGAAATGAGGACTTGTCCAAGATATTTTCATACTTAACATTTGTGAGAAACTATATCAACTGCCGTCCACAAATAAAGGTGCTAGAACCATGATGAAGTTTTACCTAAATTACCGTCTTCGACCTTGATCTGTGACCTATAATGCTGAAACATGAATTTGCTCATGATATTTTAATGCTATTTTTTGTGAAGCTATACCAAAATCGGTCCATATAGAAGGTGCTAGACGGATGACAATATATTTTTCTAAAAATAGCAATTATGACCTTGACCTTGACCCTAAAAATCTTGATTGCGAACTTGCTTAAGATATTGTCACACTCAACATTTGGCTGAAGTGACATTAAAATTTGTCTAGTAATAAAACGGCAAGAGCAATGAAATTTAGTTCTAAAAAAAGAAACTATGACCTTGACCTTAGACCTATAGTGCTGAAATGCAAATTATTCCAAGATATTGCTATTCTTAACTATTCTTAACATTTGTTTAAAGTTATATCAAAACCATACCAAAAATAAAAGCGCCAGAGGGATGAAAAAAGCTTCTTTTTTCTAAAATCAAAAAAGATCAACACTGACCTTGACCATACTCCTACCAAAATAAAACACAAACTCGTTTGAGGTGTTGTCATACCCAATATAACTGTGATGTTTTATCAAAACCGGTTAATAAATGAGGTCGCTAGAACAATGACTAAAGGTAAACTTGTACATAGGCAATGGAAATATGGTCAAAACATGTATGTCACTTAAGGGGTTAAAATTCTGAATTAATGACCTAAACCAAAGCTGTATCTCCTATATGCACATGTTAAGTGCATTGCTTAACTGTGTTGCAAGTTTCAAATCCCTGCATTAAATACTGTAGGAGGATTTGCGGAGACATGGGCAGTACTACAAAGTGTGAATTCTTGTCAAAATATAATTTAAAAAAATATTAAGGGGTCAAACTTTTACCCTGCGATTTCTGGAACATTTCAAACATTTGCTAAAATAAATCATTTGTACCTGAAACCTGAAGTTTGAATCTATAGCCTTTGTCCTGACCAAGTTCAGGCTTTAAGTCAAACTATCCCTAAAATGAAAGTAGTTTGAATTCCCATAGAGAATTGATAGTGTGTCAGTTTGGTCGGGCATAACTTCTAAAATTGCTATGAGTTTTAAACTTGTTACAGCTTGCTGACCTTAAAAGTGATTAAATTTGGTGATTATCGAGCAATTTTGCAAAACATTCATGAATTGGTGAAATTGAAAATTTTGGTGAATTAGCTCCTTATAGACTTCAAACCACTTTGATTTTGATAGTAGTGTAAATTGAAGTCTGGACTTGGTCAAGATAAAGGATACAGTTTTAAACTTCATGTGTACAAAACTTGCAAAATGAATGAAATGGAAGGTAGAAATGTTTTATTTTACAAAATGTTTGAAATGTTCCAGAAATCGCAGGGTAAAAGTTTTATCCCTTAATATTTTTTCGAGTATATGTACGCCATTTAAGGGAACATTATTCTGCAAAAACGACCTGGATTGATAACAAAAGTTTTCCTTTATGCGCGTGCGCAATAGATGTCTGAACTGTGTAGCACGTTTCAAATCCCTGCATCAACTGCTGTAGGAGGGTCTAAGGATACACGAGCAGTACTACAAAGTGTGAATTCTGGTCAAAATATTAAAGTCATTCCAGGGTGTTACACAGATTAAGAAGTTCAGATGTAGGGAAAACATCTCAATTGGAACCTGGAACGTGAGGACTCTGGGGCCAGCTGGGAAGCTTGCGGAGCTGACACGTGCAACGAACAGGTATCACTGGAACATACTGGGGCTCTGTGAGATGCGCTGGAAAATTTTTGTGAGATGTCAACAGACGACAGACACAAAATTTATTTCAGTGGAGAAAAGGACAAACATGAATATGGGGTTGGATTTCTTGTTCATAAGGACATGGTGAGTACTGTCTTGGCAGTCTCCAGCAGACTGATTACAATTTGGGTGAGAGCAGCTCCTTTCAACATTACCATCATACGTTTTATGCACCAACATCTGGGCATGACGGTAGTGAGGTAGAACACTTCTTTCAGCAACTCCAGGAAATCATAAACCAAACACCCAAGAAGGACATTCTGGTTGTACAAGGGGATTGGAATGCTAAACTTGGTAATGATGCACAGGCAGACTGGGAAAACGTTTGTGGATCCTACTGCAATGTCGAGACAAATGAGAAAGGTCTCAGACATCTAGAGTTTGCAACCTGTAACAGCCTAGTACTGACAAACACCCTTGATCCTCACAAACCATCAAGAAGATGGACATGGCACAGTCCAGATGCGAAACAACACAATCAGATTGATTACATCTTAGTGAGAAAGCGTTTCCGATCAGGAGTCAACATCCACAGGACGGAGCAGACATAGGAAGTGACAATGACCTGGTGATGATGACCTTCCGAGTTCGTCTGATGAAGGCTAGAAAGCCAACCCAGCCAAGACTAAAGTTTGATCGTGAGAAGCTAAGGGACTTTTAAAAAAATAATAGGTGGGACATTTGCACCACTCATTGGTCTGAGGGATGATGACATTGAGGTAGATACCATGATTACGACCTAAAATACATAAGTGACTGAGGCAGCCAGTGAGATACTTGGGAAGGAACGTCGCTGGAAAAAGCCCTGGGTCACTAGGGATGTTCTCACCTCTGTGATGAGAGAAGAAATTTGAAGAAGAAGAGGTATGAAGCAGGAGGAGCAGAAGAATAGAGGGAATCAATCAAGAGGATTCAAAAGGCAGTGAAGAAAGCGAAGGAGGACTGAATAGCTAGTCAGTGCGAGGAGATTGAAACTTGCCTGAAAAAAAAAGAAAAAATAAAAGGCCATCGGCCAAGTGTCACCCGACGTTTGAAATGTGTCACAAACTGCAGCCCTTTATTCCGTTTCAGAGTAACTGTATGGCCAAAACCAGAAAATATGTGTACAACAGAATCTGATAAGGAAATAATAATTGAAGCATAAGCAAAGACATATGAGCCGCGACGCGAGAAAACCAACAAAGTGGCTGTGCGCCCAACGCAGACTCAGATCAGCCTGGGCATCCGCCCAGTCTGATCAGAGTCTTCGCTGTCCGCATGGAGGTAGCTGAGACACTTAGCTACCATTTAAGCGCTTAGCAAAAAGTCTGAGCGGACCAGACGGATGCCCAGACAGAGCTGAGTCTGCGCTGAGCGCACAACCACATTGTTGGTTTTCTCGCGTCGCGGCTCATATACCCAATTACTGGGCCTCTATGAGGTTATAAAATACTTAAGTTCAGGACTGGGCGTATGTGTGTAAAATCAGGTTACTGAAACTTTAGGCCCTTACAGAATGCCTAAACATCAAGACCATATACCCAATAACAAAATAACAAGGGCCATAATCCTCCTAATATGAATCTGATGAAAAAATGAACATTGCATTTATGAAGATTCAGCCCATTAATATGAATAGTTCTTGAGTTATCCTTTTACCTTTAAGTGAATGTCTGTTATCTATGAAAGGGGAATAACTATGTCACTAATAAATTTAGCATATCCTAACAATAATCAGAATACTCAATTTACCAAATGCTAATAGCATACTAAATTTCAGCTCTCTCGGTCAAACGGTTCAAAAAGAAAATTGCCAAAAACGACAAAGTGCCATAACTTTGTAAAATATTGGGCAATTGAAATTCAAAAATCACATGCACATCTTCAGATCGTGATGAAACATTCTGCACATTTTCAAGTTGATCTGATAAAAGATGTGGCAGGAGTTGCGGGGACAAGGTCTGAGTCAGCAAGGGTCGTAACTCCATCAAAAATGGCCGAAACAAAAATCAAAAACCACATGCACATCTTCATATCATAAGAATACAATCTGTAAAATTTCAAATCAATCCGATGAAAGATGTAGGAGGAGTTGCGGGGACACAATTTCGGACGGACAGAAAATGCCAAAAACGACAAAGGGCAAAATTTCAATTCAATCTGATAAAAGATGTTGTAGAAGTTGCGGGGACAAGGTCTGAGTCAGCAAGGGCCGTAACTCCACCAAAAATGGCTGAAACAAAAATAAAAAACCACATGCACATCTTCATATCATCATAAGAATATAATCTGTAAAATTTCAAATCAATCCGATGAAAGACGTAGGAGGAGTTGCGGGGACAAGATTTCGGACGGACGGACGGACGGACTGACACACGGACGGACGAGGGTCATTTCTATAGTCCCCCTCCGCCTACGTCGGGTGACAAAAAACAAGAAAGCATACCAGCTGGTGAAGGATCTAACTTCAGAGAAACAGGGTAGATCCACAACTATTCAGGGCAAGTCTGGGAAATGCCTTACAGAGGAAAAAAGATTTCTAGCAAATGGACAGAATATTGCTCAGAACTATACAACCATGAGACTGTTGCGGTTATGGACTGCAATCAGTCCCCAGAAGAAGATCAATAATCGATCCTTCGTGAGAAAGTTGGGATTGTAGATTAACGAAGGGGGATCTGCCGGAGTTGATAATATACCAGCAGAGCTTGTTCACGCTCGCGGGAGACCATGATTGCTGTTTTAACAGATATCTGTAACAGGATCTAAAAACAAGAGAATGGCCTACCCCCATCGATCCCATCGATGCAGTCGCTGATTATTACTCTCCCTAAACCAGAGGACCATTGTTACTGTAGCTCACCTGAGTCCATTTATCCTCAGCTCTCAGGGGTAAGTAACTCTAAGGCAAATTGTACAATATGACAGAATTTTGAAGTCTACTTCTTGAGAACGTTTCTGTAAAACTTTTGTCAAAATATCAATTGAATGTTTATCCCAACCCTCTCATTTTGCACTCGTTTTAGCCCGAATTGTGCAAGTCACCTAAGGTCACGCATCGTCCCGAACTCGTAGCCAAAATTGTGAAAATTTCAAACCGCTACAACGACACAGAAATAAATGCTAATTTACATTTTCCCATTCTAAGTATATGGAAACTTTTAAGTTGCAATCGCAACAAAGTACATAGGCAACAATAATAGAAAATAGTAATTCAATAGAGGCTATTATTAAGATCCTTCCAGTAAAGTTTCAGCTTTATCGTCCAATTAGTTTCTGACTAGATATTTTTTGAGTATGTTTTCTGTTTTTGAACATTTGGTTACCATGGCAACCAGCCAAATTGTGCCATTTGCATAAATAACTTGCTGTTGCTAGAGGACTATTCCAGAAACAATTCTGTAAAAGTTTTGTCATAATATCTGCAGCGATATAGCTATGAATGAAAATTTTCAACTTTCCTATACTAAGTCAATGGCAAATTAAAGTTCCCACAGAAACAAAACTACAGGAGCAACTGCCATGAGAAACAGAATTTCAATAAAAGATAGTACTAAGATCCCTTCTATAAAGTTTGAGCTGTATCGGTCGCATAGTTTTTGAGATGATTTATGAATATTTTTTCAATTTTTCGGTTGCCATGGCCACCAGCCAAATTCTGCAATTTGCATAAATTTAATAAGGCTGGTTGAGGACTACTCTAGAAAAATTTCTATGAAAGTTTTGTCAAAATATCTGCATCAACATAGCAATAAATGCAAATTTTCCATTTTGGCATTATAAATCAATGGCAGCTTTAAGCTCCCATAACAACCAAAATGCTAGAGAAATTGCCAAGAAAAACAGTACTTTTATAGAAGCTAGTACTAAGATCCTTTCTTTGAAATTTGGGCTTTATTGGTTGCATAGTTCCTGAGGAGATGATTTTTGAATATTTTTTCTATTTTTAATCATTCGGTTGCCATGACAACCAGTAAAATTATGCAATTTACTTAAAATTCATGTGGTTGATAGAAGACTATTCAAGGAACATTTCTGTAAAAGTTTTTTCAAAATATCTGCTGTGACACAGCAATAAATGCAAATTTTCAATTTTCCCATACAAGTCAATGGAAACTTTAAGTTGCCATAGCAACCAAAGTTATGAAGCGATTGAATGAAAACAGTAATATTGGTTCCCCCTGCCTATAGATGCTATATATTAAAGTTGGTTACAATGGGCCTTGTAGTTTCAGAGAAGATATCGTTTGAAAATGTTGACGGACGGACGACGGATGCCTGCCTATACTATAAGCGCACCTGTAAGCCTTCGGCTCAGGTGAGCTAAATATGCAACCTACAGCTCTGCCAGAACTACAGAACCATCAGCCTCATCAGCCATTCAAGCAAAATCATGTTCAGAGTCACCTTGATCAGGCTTAAACCACTAGCCGAAGAGATGATCGCTGAGGACTAGGCTGGGTTCCGGGCAGGAAGGAGCACCACAGAACAAATTTTCAACCTTAGAATCCTGTGTGAAAAGTATCTCGAACATCAGCAGAATCTGTACCATGTCTTCATTGATTTAGAAAAAACCTTTTGACAGGGTATGACATGCAGCCTTATGATCCACCATGCGGAAGTACAGTATCAATGCAAATCTAGTTCGCACCACTGAGCAGCGATACGAATAGGCTACGAGTGCAGTCCTGATAAATGGCAGCACAGGAGGATGATTCAAAACAACAGTTGGAGTAAGACAATGATGTCTTTTGTAACCCACCGTCTTCAACATTTTTCTCGGACGAACCATTTCTCATGCTCTGGAAGAACATGACGGAAAGGTTAGCATAGGCGGCAGAAACATTACCAACTGCAGTTTACCGATGGCATAGACGATATAGCTGAGGATGACCAGGAACTAGAAGTAAAAAGTACGCAAAGACCAGGAACTGAAACAATCAAAATCCAAATCCAGCCCTCAAACCATAGTTAGAACACTAGTTGAAAGTCTCGACCAAACCTGCACAAGGTTTAAGATGAAGATCAGTGCTGCGAAAACCAAACAGCGCATATGGCATCCAGAGGGAGATCGAGGTAAAAGGGCAGAAGCTTGGTACTGTAAATAGCTTCAAATACCTTGGAGAAGTGGTCTCAGATGATTGCTCAAAACAGGAGGTTCTCTCAAGGATGGCACAAGCCATTTCAGCTCTTACCAAGCCAATTTGGAGATTTTCCCATATAACTACATAACGAACCCATACACCTTGCAATAAATTAGGCTACGATCAACGTCATCCCTTTGTTTCTGGAAATAAAACTTTTAACATGCCCACATATTGTAAATATGCTTTAAGAATCTTGGTTATTTAATTTTTCAGTTTAATGGTCCATGCAAGTTTCATACTAAATATGGCTCCAGATATCCAAGCGGCTTTAAAGGAGAGCTTATTTAAATTTTGAAATCACGATGACGTTGATAAAAGTCATTTTTTTTTCTTGTTCTTTGCACAAACTTTATCTTGATCAGCTTATTTAATAAAGCATATACACAAAAGTATTATATATTTGACTTAAGTGGTTTCCGAGAAGCTTTTTTTAAAAACATTTTCACATACAAAAGCATAGCCAAACCAAATTAAAATCCTAAATAGGTGCTTTAAAGGTAGGTTCCTGTACTTTGGAATGCATCATAATTTTGATTATTTTTTATCCAAGTTGTTGGAAAGCACTTATAAAGAGGAAATGAATAAGTTTCACTAAAAAGTGTAAATCAAAAAATCGTAGAAAATGGCGTTTTGCAAGGGATTTCCTAACTCTGCTTCGCACACCAGTTAGGGCTATTTTTAGTTCGCACCAAAAATAGATAAAATAGCTGACGTCATGCTGCATTGCATTTCGGGATAGTTTTAACCCATCCACCATGCCAGGACCTCTGGAAGATCTCACGGCGAGAGAAAATTAACCGTTGACAAATGACATCAGAAACTGCGGACTTGTAGACATATATTCATATTTATTTTTAGAACTGGAATTCCAACAAAAGAAAATAAACCAAAGGGAAAACGACTATTTTCTTCAGCATCTGACAATTTTCTCAGTAGCAACAGTTTTAGAAAAATAAGAGAATTCAATACTACCCAGAAAAAGACAAAATTATTTTGTGAACATAATTGTTATCGCTAGGCCAGGAACCTACCTTTAAGAGCAGATAATACATTCAGAAGAAGGAACATGGGCCAGACTACGTAGTTGAGGCTAATAAAGCTTCGCCAGCGACCCTGACAATATCTGGTGACGAAACCAGAGAAAACATAATGATTCAAAGACTGATTAGTATGAAAAAGGATCCACATAATATAAAGGATGATGATCTAGGATAATGGTCTAAATCTATCTCAAATTTTATTTTTTTCAGAATATATATCCTCTGATCTCAAAGGACGAAAATAAAATCTATTTTCTGCACGATGGATGAAGTACGGGAAGACGTTTTACGGGCGCTACACTGCACAACACCAGCTGCAGTGAGGTAATATTAAAATCTTTAATAGTTCCTTCAAGTGCAGAGAATACATTCAGAAGAAGGAGCATGGACCAAATTACGTAGTTTCGTCTAATAAAGCCTCATCAGTAACCCTGACAATATCTGATGACAAAACCAGAGATAAACATAATGTAATTTCTTAATTTTAATTGGCATTCGATTAAAAGACTGATTAGTATCATAAAGGATCCATATAATATAAACGATGATGATCTAGAATAGTAGTCTAAATCTATCTCAAATTCTAATTTTCTCAGCATATATCCTCCGATTTCAAAGTTGACCTTGCCATAAATTAGATCAACTTGAAGGTCAACGCACGGTCTTCATTTGAAAAAAACTTATAGGACCCGAGTCTTCTATGCTACATACCAATGTTTAACGTCATTGCATGTTTGGTTCTGGAGAAGAAAATTTTTATGGAGTTTTATCATTTATGGGCATGGCAGAAATTTTGATCATGTGACCATAACAATCTGAACATACTTTCGTTCCACTGAACCAGTAAGGCTCCACATGAGATATGGGGTCACTTGGCCAAGTGGATTTAGAGATAAAGATGTTTGAAAATGTAAATGGATAACGGAATCTCAGTGACCTTAAACAAATGTCAAAGAATGAACTTGACCTTAGGCATCAATTCGCAATTTGTTTATTTAGTTAATTATTCATAAAAATTATTGTATCTAAGACTAAGGCTAAGATAGTTTCTAAGATTTACAATTTAAGCATTTTCCCATATCAAAAGTAAAAAGTATGCAAAGACCAGGAACTGAAACAATCAAAATCCAAAACCAGCCCTCAAACCATAGTTGGAAACAACTAAGATTACAAATAATCAAGATACAGAGAACATATGGCCAACCGAGTGAGCAGCTTGTTCCCAAAAGGTGGCCACTCAGCAACCCAAACCGAACCAAAAATAATAATAACATACATAAGGTAAAACATCACAGAAACTCTGACACCAAAAACAGGCAACAAAGAACCACAACTGAACTACCGCCTTGGAACGGTCAGTAATGAATTACTGGGGGGCTTAAATCGATTTTACAGGCCCAACCTCACCCTCAGTTTCTGAAGTGGTACAAAACATTTAGTTGGTTGTTCGGTTCGCATGATAACCCTCTAACTCGTCAATGAATCATCACGGTAAACACATAAATCAAATTTCAACACCATGAAGAAGCAAAGACGAGGACTCAACAGATACAACGGGCCGTCTGACAGGTGGAGATCCCTGTCCTGCCAAACAACCCCACTGGAAATCTGAAGCAAAAGAAGGTCACCAGTTGAGCCCCGGTGGACCAAGCAACAGACAAAAAGGCTCCGGTCCCAACCAACTAAAATATATAGCTTTAGGTCGGGGCCATCATAGAGTCTGACGACCGATCCCCCGGTGTGCAATTAAAGAGTGCAGCAAAGCTATCAACCGTGATTGGGTTAATCACTAAGCATGCAGACTGTCGCATAACATTTAAATTATAGCCAATACGTTTGTGACGTATTATTATTTTTCGGAATTGATCAGAAATTTCAGTCCTACCCTTAATCTTTTTGAATTTGTATACTAAGTCACCATAAAATTCTGGTTCCGATAGGCCTTGGTGTAAAAGAAATTTTAATCCGACATCAAATTTTGAAACCAATTCATGGTGTCTGCGATAGAATTTAGAAAAAGCCTTTCTAAGCTTATGATACCGATAGCCCTGTTGAAGAAGTTTAGCAGTTAAACATTTATTACGAGCATTAAAGTCATCTACATGACTACACACTCTAGCAAATCTTATAAGTTGAGAAATATACACTCCATAAGAGGGACGACGTGGAACGTCACCATCCAAAAATGGAAAATTAACTATATCAAAGTCAAAGTCATCACGTTTATCATAAATTTTAGAAGATACAAAACCGTTAGAAATATAAAAAGGGGGCCTCGGTATCTGAAGTATTAGCTTTATTCAATTTAAGTTCAGGTGGGTAAATTTGGTTAACCATGCTTTCAAAATAAGGATTATCAATATTCAGAAGATCGTCTAAATATCTAGAGGTTGAGTTAAATGCCTCAATGATATCAGCTTGATTATCAACAGAAAGAGAAGTCATGAAATCTCTTTCATAACAAAATAAAAACAAATCGGCCACAAGAGGAGCACAATTTGTACCCATCGGAATACCAACAATTTGTCTGTATAACTTATTACCAAATCTGATGTAAATATTATCTAAGAGATATGATAAGGCGTCACATACATTCTGACATGACCAAAGACTATATCCTCTATATATTTTACGGTCAGTAGAAGTGAAAAACGCTTTCTTATCGTTACAGGCAATATAAAGGGTATCTTCATTTTTGGAGAACTTTTTGAAGGCCCTCTCAATCAAATCAACAAGTTTTTCCTTTATTAAATTATGGGGTAATGTGGTATAAAGAGTAGAAAAATCATAAGTGGACAAACTAGTCGCACGGAACCCTCTTGACCTCACCAGAATTTTTTATAGACCAAAACATATTTTTCCCTGAAAAACAGCATAACGAATCAAAGTTCACCTTGCCATAAATTTAGTCAAGGTAAACGCACGGTCATCATCTGGCTTTGTAGGGCCTGAGTCTTTAATGCTACATACAAAGTTTCAAGGTCATTAACCTTTTGGTTCTGCTGAACTAGACCATCTGAACAAACCTTCGTTCCCCGGACCAATGGAGGCTCTACATGAAAAATGGATTCAATCTGCTAAATGCCTTTAGATGTTTGAAAATCTTGACAGACGGTCGGAAGACAGGACGGACGGACGACGGAGGCCTGGCTTTACTATAAGCTAACATATGAGCCTTAAGGCTCAGGTGAGCTTCAGTTACGCATTAATATGGGTTAAGTTAAGGTGCCTCTATTCAACATTTCGGGTATCATATCAGAAGCGTTTATTCAGTTGAAACCCAAGAAATTGAGATGATATACATGGAAGACACTTTATATTTTTGATACAAGTTTAAGAATGAGAAATATCTTAATTTAGATTTTCTTATCGTATTGATTTAGTTTAACAACCTCAGCTTAAACGAAAGGGTAATGTTGAAAGTGCGTTATTGGTATCTCGGAAATGATCCCCATAAGCGTTTGAAAAAAATGTTCTTTAAATAAAGCAATACACAACTTTTCCTTCCTGGAATTTTAAAAGCTGTCCCCAGGATTACATGTCTCAAAGATTTAGAAATATCTGAAACTATAAATTCTGTCTCATCCTCAGGATTATATTTTTCCAAGATTTAGAAATATCTCAAACTTTAAACGTTGTTTCTTACCCAGCATTACTTCTCTAAAAGACTTAAAAATATCTGAAACTATAAAAGCTGTCTCTTCCCCAGGATTGCTTGTCTTAAAGACGTACAAACAGCTAAAACTTTAAACGGTACCTCATCCCGAGGATAACTTGTCTCAAATATATTAAAATTTTTGAAACTTTAACGCTCCATTATCTCCAAGACTACTTGTCTGAAAGACTTAAAAAATTCTGAAACTTAAACGCTATCTGATACCAAAGATTATATTTCTCAAAGATTTTAAAATATATGTAATTTTAAACACTATTTCATCCCAAAGATTACATGTCTCAATGACTTAATTATATCTGAAACTTTAAACGTTGTCTCGTTCCCAGGATTACATTGCTAAAAGATTTAAACGTATCTGAACCTTGAAACACAGGATTATATTTCACAAATATTTAGATATGTGTAAAGATGCAAAATATATATATTTTTATATCATCATGACTTCATTTTTTACGTAGAATAGGTCTGCAAAACATAAATATATTAATGACAGTCTCAGAAATGAACTTCACAGCTGCTTTGGAAAATATTTTTTAAAGAAAATAATGAACAACTTTACCTTTCTGGAACTGTTGGCGCTGTTTCATCCCAAGGACTATTCGGTAATTTAATGACTTCATGTGATACGGTACATGATAGTTTTCTACGTTTATTCCCGCACTCTGCAAAAAGATATTAAACCCAATTATTCTGCACACGAACTGCATAGTTTAGCATCAAACCTCAGAGGCAGACTAGTCTCGAGGCAGACTAGTTTGACTCAAATGGTAAGAGATGCCTTCATAAAAAGTACCATTTCAACTAAGAATCAGGCAGTTTGCATTGTTATGGTGGCATATCAAGGTTTTCAGATTTTGTCCAAAACTTATGTATACATTCATTTGCCGACCAAACCTCAACCTGCAAAATCTTATGTCGATCAGTCAATAGTTCCTATGGAAATGTGGGAATTTTTTTTTAAGTAACGTTTAATGGGCGGCAGTCTGGAATATAGTTTCTGTTGAAAACCAAGGTATATATACGAGTATTTACCTCACAAACCGTTTGAGTTTTCAGCAACCACATCTTAACAGATTTGGAACATCTGAGTGAGTTCCGAAACAAATATATTTTATTTACTGTGTACTATGAAGACAATTATGATACAAGGTTTCTAGGGCATCTGAAGACAGGACAAGGTGGAAAGGGATTGTTTTGAAGTCAGCGAACGACCTAGTAAGGTTATGGGATAGAATAGAATAGAAAATGAAGACAATTATTAGTACTCTAAAGCACAAGTTCTGTACTTTTGCAATCTAAAGATACCTGTCTTTATAAATGGCCCTAGTAATTTGTTTATTGGTCCACCGATACTTTCATATATTCACCTGTAATTTTATCGATGCACCTGCATATCTTATCTGTCTACCGATACATGCTAAATATCTGTGGATCGATAAAATTTCGGTGGACCTGTTAATTAGCTGTCCACTGATAAAAATTATCTGTTTAACGGGTGTACCGCTGAAATTAAACGGTGCACCTACATTTATTTATAGGTGGACCGGTATCGGTAGTTTTGACCTTTTAGGTACATCATAGTTCAAGCCCTTAGAAACAACCTCTTCACAGATGAGAGACTTCTGACTAAATTCCACATGGAATATCTTTTATGGGGACTATATAATAGAAACACTTGTAAGTAATGTTTGTAACGTAGGTGAATGAAGTTTGAAAACTTAGAGAGCATGTATTTATGTCCTTAGCAACCCGCCTGAGCCCTAAGCAACCATCTCTTTACATATTTTGGAACTTTTGATTGAGTTATACACTAAATTCACCGCCCAGCATACTATGTAAATGTAAGTATATTTTGAAGTTCACCTTAATGACTTTCAAAATACGCTCATAAAAATGCATAATTATATATTTTTTCTTACAAACCAGTTTTAGCCCTTTGCAACCATGTTATGAGATATTTGGAATGATAAAGTGTATTTCAAACGAAATATAAATTATATTCTGCTTTGCAACCTACTGTGTAGTTAACAGTAAGCCATGTTGGAAGTGTTCACAAGTGCTTGACATTCGCAATATGAATAACCGTCTCCTTATAGATGGGACACGTTGTTTGAATTTCATACAGAATGTGTTAATGTGCAACAAACCATGAAGACATTTTGTAGATAATGTTTGAATAACAGCTGTTTGCCTGGGAAAGGTGTACATATTTGTCGTTACCAACCGGTTTTATCCCTTAGCAACCATCTTCGAACAGACTTTGAACTTTTGGCTTAATTCAACAAAGAATATCTCTTTTTTTTGCCCAAAAACTATTATATTTTTGGTAAATTGTAAAGCACAGCTGAAAAATTCCTAACACCTGCTATTTAAACGTTTAGATATTCGCCAAAGGCAACAATCCCTTAGGAACCATCTTTTAACATATGAAAGCGGTTATCTGAAATTCAAATATAATTTTTTTATGTGTGAAATGAACTAGGTAGAAAATTGATAGCAATATCTGAAGTACAGCTTTCTGACTATTTAAAGTCTTTTGAAAATCTTGAGTATGGTTTTGACTTTGGCAACAAATTTAAAGAGTAACCGCACTTCAGGAACTGACTGAATCAGATCCCAAACCCTATCCCCAACATCAAAGGGAAAGATTTACAAAGACATCCCAACAAACAATAAATTACAAGTGATAAGCCGAGTCAGCAGCTCTTTTCCAAATAATTGGCAACTCAGCTGTCTTTAGTGAACTAAATAATTTAGACCAACAGAAGGGTTACAACAGACTAAGCAAATTATACGAAAAACATTTAACAATTATTTTTACCTATTTTCAATTTTTATTATAGAAGGGTTAAAATAAGAATACAAGAACATAAAACAGATGCAACCGCAACGAAAGTACCGCTTTGGGACGGTCAGTAATACCTACTGGGGAGTTTAAACCGGTTTTACTGGGTCCAAACCTTCGCCCTCACCCTCCCCCGCGGTGCACACCATTAGTTGGTAGTTCGGTTTGTATGGAGGTCCCCTAACTCATCACAAGTCTGACACTTCAATAACCAACTCGCAACAGAAAGTTTTGACTGAATTCCAATCAGAAAAAAAAAACAATTGTAAAAGAAACTTTGAAGCTAATTGTCAGTATGTATTTGATTCATTTAAGGTGAGGTGGGAGTAATTAACAAAACACATGATTTTATTCATACTTCCTTATATTGTACATTTTCAGTCCCTCTTTCAGAAAATGTAATAAAGCAGGGGGGTCGCCGATGTCATTTTTAAGATATCTGACCTCGAAAACGTCAATATTTCCACTTTTTCGACCCGACGTTATAATGGCGTTCTATTGAAAATGCACTTTTTTGCTCGTACCTCTTGGATAAAAGCCTTCATTCTGAGAAAACAAAACACATTTTTGTCTTCAAAAACTAACACAGTATCACCCAATGATAGAAGTTCACATTAAAGCAATAAAAATAGTAGGTCGCCAACTTAACTTCAGAGTTAAAGTGCATTAAATACCCGGCCTGCCGTCTCTTTAGACTGAAATGTTGACGTTGCGCATGGTGACGTTTACGTTACTTAACTTTTCGCGCCACATATCAACTATCGCTTTTTGTAGGCTACCGGCAAAATTTGTCCGGAACTTTCATCACTCATGATTGTCATTGTCTGGAAAGTGCAGGATGAAGGCAGATGTAATACGTTTCTCTAAATCTCTGCATAATCCGTCTTAACTAAGTATTTTTAATTTTAAAAAAATCGAAAGCATTGCCATTATGCCCTCCCATACAGCTGACGGGCACCCGAGACAGTTGACGGGCACCCGAGTTGGGGCGGGCTTCCACGTGTTATGACATTTGAACAATTCCCTTGTCCTCTTGGCTTTTGTACAGTGTAAGCGAGTCAAGTTTTCCAGTTCCTGACCCGACCCAAGAAAGGGCCTAATATATTCTGCACGGTAACCTAACGGTCCAACGACTGGACTTCGTCGACTCTCTCTCGTTCTCTCTCTCTCTCTCTCTCTCTCTCTGTAAAAATGATAGGCAGCTTTGATTCATTTTAACGTCCAGGAGATACTTTGATATACACTTGAAACAGAAATAAATGATAGTGGTCAAGGTACCCAAATCATAAGTCCGAACTCGTAGGTCATTTAAACATAGACAATTCCGGAATATTTTAGATACACAGACATGGACCCCAAAACAGAGGTGTGATCAGGTGCCCGCGGGATAGTAAGCATCACCTGCCTATTATAATACACCCGCCATATCTCTGTATCTGTGGAAAAAGTCAGTGAAAATGAAAGTCCGGTATTTGAAAGCTTCACTAAGCTTCGGCTGAGGCCATCAAATCGGAGATAAGTTTAGAAACGGCCACATTGTAGGGATCAACAAGGTCATGGTGTCTCCCATAAAACTTTTTAAAAAATGAAAAACAGAAAAGTGAAAGAAAGGCAAGGAAAAAGAAACGCCACATTGTTTTTAGCTTATTGACAGAACAGATGTTGAATTATCGTATCAACGTCGATAAAAGATTCTGATGACATTGCGTCGACGTTGATAAGGCAGCCTGGCGGTGTTCAAATGCTAGGGACAGTCTAAGAATTTTTGATATAACTGAAATTTGGCATAGCTTTTGCTGATTAGTATTTAGAGTGTGGATAGTATGATAACGACTGTCTATGGCTGCTACCATGTTAACTGCTAAGTACGTTGTGGAAGTGTAGACAGTGATCTGACTATTCATTGTACGATTCTGGATTCAATTTCACGAGGCTTTGTTAATGCAACTCAACAGCTGCGAACTCCATCTAACAAACTAATGAGGAACTGTCAGAGAACAGCTATATTTTTTCAGTTTCTTCTCTACGGCACTTTCTAACTCAAAAGCTGCGAACTCAGTCTCATAAACTGTCATAAACTGTTAAGAAACTGTCAAATATCCCACAAGTAGTCTTCCGCACGGAAAACTAACTATCTTTTTCAGTTTCTGCTCTACGGCACTTTCTACTTCCTTTAACTTTCGCCCAGCGCTCAGCCTCCTTGCATTTTGTGAGCAGACCATGAAGTGATCACAGAAGCGGCTAACGTTGACGCCATCTTGTTTTTGTCAAATGGAACGTTCGACGTCATTACGTAGCGTAGTGACGGAAACTGCCGCACGGCGGCGCTGAATTACTCCCACCTCACCTTAAACCTGTTGAATATTCTGTCACTTTTGATTAAACGCTTACAGATGCAATGACTTCTACAGACACTGCCCGTGGTGAAAAAGTATAAAGAATCATTTGGAAATTTTGTTTGGAAATCTGTGTATGCATTTGTTCTTTGCAGACAATTGGATTCCTTAGCAACCATCTCTAATAACATTCACATCTTTTGGATGCGCTTATGTTAAATTACAATATAATATTCATATACAGATATATAGCCATTGCGGATGTATTATGTCGGGTATATTATAATAGAAAGAGTACACTGCAAACAGAATTTATTTGTTTTGGAATTCATTCAAAGTTCCAAATGTGGATAGGTGTGGTTGCTAGGGCAAAACCAGGTCACTAAAACAAATACATGTGCATGGCATTCGACAGATTTAACATAACAAAAATAAAAAACAAAAAACAACCAAAACAAAAATTACTGAACTGAAGAGAGGTAAACAAACGCTCGAGGAATGCAAAAATGACATTTTAACCATGGCTTCAAAGTTCGAAACCGACAGAAATAAAACTACTCAAACAGTATTTTGCGACTCACAATGGTCTACTATAGAACAGCGTATAGTTAAAAATAATGTGCTGATACTCTGACTTCCACTCTCTTTGGACAATCATGCGCTCTGGAGCTTGTGGGTAGGCGTTGTGCGCCTCTTCTAGGTATTCAAGTTCTACCTCGAGGATGAAGCCCTCTAGATCGTCTGCTGGATGATCTGCAATGATTTTGGCCAGCTCCTCGCAGTCTTCTTCCCACTGAAAGCCACCAGTGGGTAAAGGCTGGCTCATCGCCCACCCATAAAGGTTATTTGCGTCCAGGTAGAGAATATGGCTACCTGGCGTTTCTGGGTCGTAACCCTCTACCAGAGTATTGTTGGCTTTAGCATGGCGCTTTGAGACCATTGAGATTCCGCCCCGCATTCCCTTCTCGACAAACAGATGCTGGTCGTAGTCTTTGAGCAGCTCGAGCTCCACTTCTGTCTTCTTGAGTAGGGCGTCCCAGCTGAAGCCTGGGGCCGTGTAGTAGTGAGCCGGATCTAGACCGTACTGGCGGAGGCACATCTTCCTGAACGTCTCTAAGACATCCACCAGAAGCAATAGGTCGGTGCGGCAGTATAGGTCGCTGTAGTCCCCTAGGGTCTTACACCCGAAGGTCGTCAAGACCTGCTGCGCGTGGGCGTAGTCCGCCTCGTTAATGTTCTCATCGGATAGCTTGCTGAAGAAGGCCTCCTGGGGTGGGAGCTTGGTCTCTTCAAAGTGCGCCCAGGTGTCCATGTACTCATAGGGATACACTCCCTTGCGTCAAGAGCTGGCGCTTGCGTCGGTCTGGCTCGTAGTGGGTCGTGATTTGAAAAGCCTCAGGCTGGTTTGCCGCCACCAGCTTGTCGAGGGAAGCTAGCAGAAACTGTGCGCTGTCAATGAACCGCAGCTGGCCAAGGCTGAACGAGATGTACTTTTCTGTGTTGTTTGGGATACAGCTCACCCAACCTTCGACCTCTGAGATAGCCTGCATCAGCAGGTGGGAGTCATACCGCATGAGGTTGTAAAACACCACGGGAATGTTGTTGGTCTTGGGCTTTAACCGTAGCTTGAGGTTGCAAGGGGCACTATGGGCGGCGCCCCGGTACTCCCCCGAGATGTGACAACGATCGCAGACGGAGTCACCCTCGAGAGGTTTGCCACACACATGGCACGTCTTAGCGGCGCGGAAGGCCTGCCAGTCCTCTCGTGTCATCTTTATAGCTTTGGGGTTGACCAACACGTCTTTAATCTTGCACTCCTCTTCCTGCAATGCTTGAAGGAAGTGTTCGGCCGCGTTTTGCCCTCTGTACTTCACTGGCGGCTCCGTCTGGCCATCAAACCGCACCACGATGAAGCAGTAACTGCAAGCCTCGTGCTGTTGTGTTTGTCGGGTGTTGTTTTTGTGGGGTCGAGAGCAGAGAACACAGTCAGAAGAAGGAACATGGGACAGACTACGTAGTTTCGGCTAATGAAGTCTCTTCAGTTGCCTTCAGTTGCCCTGAAAATATCTGGTGACGAAACCAGAGAGACGCATACTGTAATTTCTTAATTTGTAATTGGGCAGTCGAGTCAAAGACTGAAAGTCAACCGAGCATCATATTTAATACTTACTTCTTTCTTCACCGTCCCGCATGTGGGATTTTATATCCTTTATATCCTTATGTATTTCGCCCACTTTGGCATATATTTCCGATTGCGTTTTCCCGTCAGCTTGCGTATGCAGAATTTCCAATTGCGTCTCCCTCATTTCTTTCTGTGTGGCACCCTGAAACAGAAAAGAAACACGGTGATAAGTATTGGATTTACTTACAGCACTATCTAAGAGCTTAAACGTAAGCGGGTAAAGAAGCTTTAAAAAGATTTCTAAGCTCAATGAAAATGCATAAAATGACTTACAAGCGTCAAACGTCTATGACTTTTTTTAAACAATGGCCACAACTTATTATATATTTTTACATTCCGGGAAAACAAAACAAAACAAGGAAAATATAAATCAAGCTATACAAAATGTTTCAATGTAAAAGATCGACAGGACTCGGACTTTTTGAAGGCGCCAACCTTAACCAAACGTATCACTGACACAGAAGATTGGCGCCTGCCACCACAATGGTTAATGTATTTAAGCTTTTGGTCGATCATTCAAGTAGAAAAAAACCCAAATGTCTTCATCTTGATACAACATGATTGTAAACATCACATTCAGCTGGTATACAGGTGTAATGTTTTCTGGTCAGGTAGACTAACACACTCTGTTTCCGTTGGCTGCAGGTAGATGTTGAGTCCAAGAGTTTTCTCCGTTTACCATTTTACGAATACATATGTCTACACGGTAACCAAATTATGTGTCCACACGATTACTAACTGACAAAAAATTGCATCTGTCTACACGGTACACCGCTGAAAACTACCTGTGTCTACACAGTATACCGTCGAATTATTTTTAAGTCGAATATCATCCGTCAGAGAAATTTCTTTGAGTTTTCATCAATAGAGAGAAGTTTTCAGGGGATGGGCTTATGGTATTTAGTCAATTTAGGACTATATTTGCAGTGTGATTGATAATTTAACAGAAAAATGTAGCGCTCTCAATCTTATTTTCTGACTGTATCACCAGTCACTCTATCATTGTCAAATTCTCGGCATAGCAACCAGCCTGCCTTAAAACAAGAGCAATATCACAAAATTCAAACATTTGCGGGCATGTCAGTGCCAATGTTATGATTCGTAAAGAAAACAAGAGGGCCATGAGGCCCTGAATCGCTCACCTGAACAATTGGCAAGCTGGCTTTTACTTAACATGTCTGAAATTGTCAAAATATGAGTTTTGGGTCAAAAGTCAAAGAATGACCATGACCACTTGTACTCATAAATCTTCATGTACTCATTAAGACAACCATATATACCATTTTTAGGCCAAAATCTTCAAAACTTTCCATGAAATCTTATGTTCTAGCATTTTCCCATATTTGACCATGCCGCAAAAAAGGTCAAGGTAAACCCAAGGTCACCATTTGAACAGTCTTGGTGGTACTCTAGTACTCCATGCTATTTACCAAGTTTCAAGGCCATAGGTGGATTGGTTCTGGAGAAGAATAATATTAAAGATTTATACCATAAGTGGTAATGGCGGCCATGTTGGTCATGTGACCTGGACCGTTTGAACAAATTTTTCATTCAATCAACCCCTGGAGGCTCTATATGAAATGTGTTCACAATTGGCCCTTTGGCTTTTGAGGAAATGGCTGAAAATGTCAAAATATGAGCGATCTGGATCAAAGGTAAAAAAATGACCTTGACCTCTTGTACTCATAATTCTTCATGAACTCATTAAGACAACTGTATATACCAATTTTTTAGGCCAAAATCTTCAAAACTTTCCATGAAATCATATGTTCTACCATTTTCCCATATTTGACCTTGCTGTAAAAGGTCAAGGTCAACACAAGGTCATAATTTGAACAATCTTGATAGTACTCAAGTACCCAATGCTACATACAAAGTCTCAAGGCCATCGGTCAATTGGTTCTGGAGAAGAAGATTTATAAAGGTATTTACCATATATGGGCATGGTGGCCATGTTGGTCATGTGTCCAGGAGCGTTAGAAATTTTTTTCATTCCCTCAACCCCTCGAGGCTCTATATGAAATTTGGTTTCAATTGGCTTAGTGGTTTTAATGCAGATTCTTTGAAATTGTCAAAATTTGAAATTTCTGGGTCAAAGGTCAAAGAATGACCTTGACCTCTTGTACTCACAAATCTTCATGTACTCATTCAGATGATTGTATATACCAATTTTTAGGCCAAAATCTTCAAAACTTACCATGAAATCTCATGTGCTAGCATTTTCCGATATTTGACCTTGCCGTAAAAAAGGGCAAGGTCAACCCAGGGTCATAATTTGAACAATCTTGATAGTACTTGAGTACCCAATGCCACATACCGAGTTTCAAGGCCATCCGTCTACTGGTTCTGGAGAAGAAGATTTTTAAAGGTTTTTACCATATATGGGCGTGGTGGCCATGTTGGTCATGTGACCTGGACCGTATGAACAAATTTTCATTCCCTCAACCCCTGGAGGATCTATATGCAATTTAATTACAATTGGCCTAGTTGTTTTTGAGGAGATTGTTTGATATTGTCAAAATATGAGAGTTCTGGGTCAAAGGTCAAAGAATGACCTTGACCTCTTGAACTCATAAATCTTCATGTAGTCATTAAGATGACTGTATGTACCAATTTTTAGGCCAAAATATTCAACAGTTTCCAAGATATCTTATGTTGCAGCATTTTGCCATATAAAAGCATAAGGAAGCAAATTTGACCTTACCGTAAAAAAGGTCAAGGTCAACCCAAGATCATAATTTGAACAATCTTGGTAGTACTCGTGTACCCGATGCTACATACCAAGTTTCAAGGCCATCGCCCTATTGGTTCTGGAGAAGAAGATTTTTTCAGGTTTTTACCATATATGGGCATGGCGGCCATGTTGGTCATGTGACCAGGACCGTTTGAACAACTTTTCGTTCCTAAGGTCCCAGGAGGCTACATATGAAATTTGGTTGCAATTGGCCAAGCGGTTTTAGAGGAGAAGTTGTTTGAAAGTGTGGACGGACGACGGACGACGTACGACGGACGACGGACGCCGGAGCCTTACCATCCTATAAGCTCCCCCGGAGCCGCTGGCTCAGGTGAGCTAAAAAATCATATTTTTGAATATGTAAAGCTTCTTACGGTTTCCTTTCACATTGGTCCGCCATCTTTAACTGTTCTACACTGGGACCAAAAAGTCTACACTGTATGACGTAGACGACTGTGGATGATGTACGGGAAAACGTTGAACGGCCACTACACGGTACGTTAGGTGAAGTAAAGTGAAAGTAAAATCTTAAAGAGTTCCTTAAAGAGCAGAGAACACACTCGAAAGAAGGAACATCGGTCATACATTGAGGATTCGATAAAATAAGCCCCATCTGTGACCCTGACAAGATGTATTGACCAAAGTCTGAGATAAAATACTAAAATTTCTACATTTTACATGAATCAAAGACTAGTTATTACTCTATCCAAAAAAAGGGTCCAAAGGAATAAAACGCGATGATCTAGAATATAAGTCTAAATCAAACAAAAAATATCTGATTTCTCAGAATGTATCCCCTGATCTCAAAGGAAAAATATAAAATATAATCGGCACTATGGATGATGTACGCGGAGACGTTTTACGGCCTTCACACTGCACAACACCAGCTGCAGTAGAGTCAAATTAAAGTCTTAAAATGTTCCTTAAAGAACAGAGAACACGAATTCGAAAGAAGGAAAATGAGTCATACTTTGTTGTTTCGGCTTAAATTATATCTTCATCGCTCGAATAACATTTCGGTGAAAATATTGTATTTTTTATTATTTATTTTATTATAATCATTCAGCGGACACCCTTTCTGCAGGCGATAAGACACAAATAATAGCCTACCATGTTTTGCAGTTCCTCCATAGTTTCCTTCTGGTTGTTCTCCTGTTGTTCTCTGAGCGTTTGAAGAAGACTCTGGAAAGTGGATTGGTCAATGGATTCAGTTTTTAGATTATCAATGAATTCTTCTGTCTTCTGTTGCTTTAGTCCTGGGCTTCCATGGCCAGAAATGCGAAGAATGACTTCTCTGACCTCAGACCACTTGGCTTGAAAATCGTTATACTTCACGTTAGTATTAGGAATATGTGCAAACATGGAGTTTCTGAATTCTCGCATTCGGTGGATGTCATCTACAAGGCTGATGTCGTTTTGACCAGGGATATTTTTCCAGTCATGATTGGGTGATACAACAGTCGGACAGATGGTTGTGCAGATACTCCTGAATATTTTAACAAGCAGAGTGATGTCAAAGTTCTTAGGATTGGGTGGTCTTTCATTTAAAAGAGTAAACTCGTTATCAAACAAAACTTTTGGTTTACGATGATAAAGACCATTAATCTTCGCCAAGTTTGTTTGAAAAGCATTCTCGAGTGTTTGAGGACGTATAACATGAACAAGCACATCTCTAAGGACATCGGAACCAACGTTGACAATCAGTTTTACCAGTCGAGAAAAATTCGCAAATTCTTCGTCCCCGCCAGGCATTATTGCATGGTTTCACAATCTTGTACTTTCCATCGGTGCGTCTTGACAGACTGCAAAGCAACATGAGGCTAAATCGTAATAAAATACAGTAAATGCACGGAAAGGTCCTGATAGACTACAAAAACAACATGAATAGATCTTGATAGACGACGATGACAGTATTGGTAGGTTTTGCTATCTTACAAAACCAGCACGAGACGGTCTTAATAGACTGCAATAACATGAAGAATAGGTTTTGAAAGCCTGCCATAACAACAGCGATATGGGTAAATTTTAACAGTAAGTACACTTCAGGAACCGACTGAATCAGATCCCAAACCCTATCCCCAACATCAAAGGGAAATACTGACAAAGACATCCCAACAAACAATAAATTACAAGTGATAAGCCGGGTCAGCAGCTCTTTTCCAAATAGGTGGCAACTCAGCTATCGTTATTGAACTAAATAATTAAGACCAACAGATGGGTTACAACAGACTTAGCAAATTATACGAAAAACATTTAACAATTATTTTTACCTATTTTCTATTTTTATTATAGAAGGGTTAAAATGAGAACACAATAAATTAAACAGCGCCGAACATAAAACAAATGCAACCGCAACGAAAGTACCGCCTTGGGACGGTCAGTAATAACTAATGGGGGGTTTAAACCGGTTTTACTGGGCCCAAACCTTCACCCTGACCCTCCGCCGCGGTGCACACAATTAGGTTCGTATGGAGGTCCCCTAACTCATCAGAGAGTCATCACGGTCAACAATTAAAATCAAGAAAAGACCGTGATGAAGCAAGGATGAGGAATCGACAGCCGAAAAGTGTTGAGACACCTGGAGATCCTTGGGGCGTCAGCAACACCACTGGAGCACTGGAGCAAAAGAAGACCACCAGTTGAACCCCGGTGGGCCAAGAAACAGACAAACATCGGGCGCCAACCAACTAATATATAGCTTTATGTAGGGGCTATCATAGAGTCTGAACCCCGACCCACCGGCGTGCAATTAAAGAGGACAGCAAAGTTGTCAACCGTAATTGGGTTAACCACTAAGCATACAGATTGTCGCAGTACATCTATGTTATAGCCAATGCGTTTAAATCGTATGATAATTTTCTTAAATTGATCAGGAAATTCTGTTTTCCCTACGATTTTGCGTAATTTATATACAAAGTCACCATAAAATTCAGGTTCCGATAGGCCTTGACGCAAAAGTGACCTTAAAGCTGTATTATATTTAGAAACCAATTCAAAGTGTCTACGATAAAATTTAGAAAAAGCTTTCCGAAGTTTATGATACCGATACCCCTGCTGTAAAAGCTTGGCAGTCAAACTTTTATTACGAGCATTAAAATCAGCCAAATGACTAGACACCATAGCGAAGCGAATAAGCTGAGAAACGTAAACACGATAAGAAGTGGTGCGGGGACAATCACCATCTAAAAACGGAAAATTCATCAAAATCATCGCGTTTGTCATAAATTTTAGATGAAACAAATCCATCTAAAACTGATAAATGTAAATCCAAAAATGGGGCCTCGGTATCAGAGTATTTGCTTTGTTTAACTGCAATTCAGCAGGATACATTTGATTAACCATTCCTTCAAAATAAGGATTGTGAATATTTAAAATGTCGTCCAAGTATCTAGACGTTGAGTTTAATGCTTCAATGACACGAGCTTGAGTATCATCAGAAAGAGACATCATAAAGTCACTTTCATAGCAAAATAAAAACAAATCTGCTACAAGAGGAGCGCAGTTAGTACCCATCGGAATCCCTATAATTTGTCTGTGTAACTTAGTACCGAATCTGATGAAAACGTTATCTAGAACATACACTAAAGCATCACAAACATTTTGGCAAGACCACATTTTAAACCTTTTTTGGTCATCGGATGTAAAAAAAAGCATGTTTATCATTGCAAGCAAGATAGGCCTTAGTGCCGCCAAGTTCTTGTTTTAATGTGTTAATATAGTGTAGCCGTCAAACAACGACAACGTTATTTGCAGCCTTGTCTGCTGGAACCAGAACATACTTACTATGAAACTGCTGGATACCCAACTTTAGGTGACGGAATGTTGATTTAGATTTAGGCGGCAAAAGATTTGTGTTTTGGGAATAGAATTTAATACCTTTATCCATTACATTAAAAATGTTCACCTTCCATTCCTTTAAGGCATCAGATCCAACATGCTCCCGCTTGCACAATCGATTACCAAAATCAGTTAAAGAACAGGCTATATCTTCCCTACATTTTTTGCAATCAATACGTTTAGGAAATCTATATTTTGGTCCCTTCGAAATAATGTTACGAATTCTTGAATAAGAAATAATATCAAGATTCCCTGTAATGACATGGCCAGCGGCAGAATAGATAAATTTGGAGTCTATACAATCTCATGTAACGGGGGTACCTGTGTGAACATCAAGATCTGAGACCAGTTTATTAAAGTTAAATATAGTGTTTCTAATTGGTTTGTTATATTTATAACATATGATAGGTGGCTCCTTATTGACGAAATAATCCGGAATCGATGCAGTTACAGACCGATCCTTAAAGATACTTTGTAGGTCAATGAAATCAATTCCTTTATTTTTTAAAGGAATTCTGAGAATTTGTTTTTATGGTTGATCTCAGATTCGATTAGTGGACGAAGAGCATGTTGAGTATAACATCTTGTCAGAAGTGCGGCCTCGTACAGTTGATGACCGTTATCGTAGAACTTATTAGCCTCATTATCTAAAACGCATTTAACAGAAGCCGGAAGAGAAAATAAAAATGAGAGCATAGAATGTCGACCTTGGTGTTTTAGTATTTCCGACAAAATTTTAAGGGAAGCATAGCAGTATTTTTTCGTTTTATATTACCATTTTTTCTTAAACCATGACTTCTATGCTTGCATTTTGGAATATCAAAAAGAGAAAATACGTCAAAATTAGGCATTTTCGAAATGTTACCTTCTTGATAAATGTTGTCATTAACCCTAATGGAAATGCAGTTTGTAACAATTTTATCCATTTTAATTCAACCTCGTGTCTCTTTATATTTTTGAAACGCCAGGATGATTAAGTGTCATAAATTATATTCTCTATTGGCTGTATAGATACGTCAGCAGGAGAATGGCCTGTACGTTTTAAATGTTGATAAAGAAATGTATCAATTTTTTTAGGATTTTTAATTCTACGATAATGTTCACCAAATCGTTTCTTAAGCCTTGATAGACAACAATAACAACAAAGTAGGTTTTAAAAGTGTTCGCTGCTCCTGGAGGAACTCTTTAAGAATTTAATTTGACTACCTGTTGTGCTGAGAGGGGGCCGCAAAACATCTCCCTGTACATCATCTATTGTGCAGATTGTATTTTGTTTGAGCACTTAGGGAGAAAAGTATGTATTTTGAGAAATCAAATATATTTGATTGGTTTAGATTCTTATCCAGATAATTGCGCGATAATCATTCGGACTATTTTGATACTACTCAGACTTTAAATCGACTACAATATTTAGATTTAGAAATTGCGGTCTGCTTTTCTCTGGATTTTGTTACCAGATATTGGCATTGTCACTGATAAGGCTGGAGTAGTCGTGACTTTGAAGTATGATCCTTCTTTTGGATAGTGTCCTCTGCTCTTGAAGGAACACTTTAAGATTTTAATTTGATTGAAAGCAGTCATAAAATTGAAGGGTTTTGATTTATTGCAATAATAACATCGGTAAGGCTTGATATACTGCGATACAACACAATATAGTCTTGATAGGCGATAATTACAACAAGGGAAGGTCTTAAGAGACTACAGTAACAACATAGGTCTTGATAGGCTGCAATAACAACATGGGTAGGTATTCAGTTGTTTCAGTCCATATTGAGCCGTCTCACAGGAGAAGGAACGAAAAGGCATATATAGCATACCCAAACAACCCCAGTCTCGCACCTGCTGCAAGGGCAGCCGACTCTTGTCCTGCTATAATCCAAAATAAGTAGGATTTTCCGGCATTTCGGCGGTTGTTTGTCCTTTATATTTATATATATTTATAGTGGAACATTTTTGTAAGTACTATAATACCAGAATATCTTTTATCAAATGACGTCGCTGTTCTTCAATGGATAACGTCGTGTCATAAAAATCGTATGACCACACGTGTAATTACACTTTGGCGCGTACACGTAATGACAACGTTCGTGTCAATAATGCGTTTTCTTATTGAAATAATGTTGAGTTTTAAGGGGTTAAAATCCCATTTTAAGGGGTCATATGATAAACAGAATCTTACACTCGTGGTCATTTCATATGAAATTTATAACAACTTAGGTTGCTATTGATAGGCTGCAACAAAAATATAGATAGGATGCAATAACACCATGGATAGGTCTTGATAGTGTGCAGTAAGAAATGTTTTGATAGACTACAACAACAACAGAAATAAATCTTGATAGACGACAAAACTAAGGAGAAAAAATCTCAGGAATTGACACAATTCAATTCCAGACCCAACCCAAGAAACAACACAAAATTAGTCACCACCAAAAACAAAACCAGCGGCAGCCATTTTCCATGTAGGTAGCCAACGGGCTAGTCTGAACATCACAAACAATACATCAATAACAGACATAGCAACTAACAACATATAAAACAACCAAGAAAAACTAAAAAAGAATTGTCGCCTTGGGACGGCCAGTAATAATAATACTGGGGAAGTTAACCGGTTTGTGGTCGACCAACCCTCGCCCTTTGCTCTGTTTGTGGTTCATCAGATACTAAAGTGTTCAACCCCATTAAAAACTAAAACAACCACCGCCCACACAACAGTCTTATAAAAAGCACCAACCCTGTAAATAAGTACAAATTATACGTGAAACATTAAACATCTATTTTTACCTATTTTCAAATTCCTGATGTCAGGGCTAGTCGTAAAGCCACAATCTCACTGTTATATATTGAGGACTAGATTTTACTGCGTTTTTAAAACGTGGCAAAACGGCAGTATACGCTATAAAACGTAGTGAACCCGTATATAGATATTGGTAAATACGAGGGGCAATCCAGAGTTAGCGGTACTGGTTTTATAGCTTCTGAGTAAGTCGATATATACTAGGTCAAAAAAGTTCCAATACATGAAATTTCTTTTGTTGTTATGGCAACTGCAGAAATTAAGATCATATATAGTTTACTAATTTCAAAAGAGTATGCATTTGCTTATTGAACAGACTTATTTGTTTTGGTTTCCTAGGACTACACATGCTACAAGGGTCGTTTGAATATGCAAGGGGTAATTTTTCATTTTTACAGAGTAACATCATTAAAACTGCCCAAGTTCACAGTTTTTAAAACTGGTTTGTGAATAATGATTTCCAAGATTCTGCGCTCCATACACAAGAGCAAGGCCTTAGGTAAGGCTACTTGCCAAAGAAATCATATTTGACCGCTTCTGATTCGAGAATTTGAACCACAACTCAGGGTACTGCGATTTCTTTAAAGACTGTTTAAATGCCACTTTCAGTGGGATTTCCATAGGAAATCGAAATCGTAATGGCTAGCGGGCGTGTAACAATTCTTCCAATTTTGTCATTATGCCATGAAAACAATGACATAACAAAAATGTTTATGAAGAAACTTTGAAAAAAGACCGTCAGGTACAGTAAAAATGACGCCTTGAAAATCGCTATATTTTTAATTAAAAGGGAGATAATCTGAGAATTTGAAGAATTTAAACCTCGCCTGTAAAGCCTGACTACAAGCCATTAAACATTTTAAGTGTTTTTCGAACTTTCTGCATTATGGACTTTTCTGCGCAATACAAAATTTATTCCTGCGCATGCGCAGAAATGAGATGCATTCAAATTGACTCCTATAGAATAATGCCAGATAACTCTAATATTAACAAGTATGGGTTGACAATTTTCTGAGCATTTGGTTCTTTGGCGTCTCTCCAAACATACATGAGCCTCAATTAATTCCAATGTGCACTTGGTTCCTTGAAAATATGGTCGATAGTTGGTATCGTTACTTTTTTGACCGAGTAAATATCAACCAAATTACAACAACATGAAATATAATCTATTACCAACCAACCCTGCAAATATGATTCAAATCGGACATGAAACATAAAGTTGACATTAAATCTAACTTTACATATAACACAATGCCGGGGCAGGTATTTAACGTCACAACGTCAAAATTTTGACGTTACTTCTCCACGTAGTCACTTCTTACGATTTTCTTCCTTCTTTGAACAGCCGGCACCAAACAAATGTGCGATTCCTGGATATGGAGTGTTTCGTCGTTGTCTCTAGAAGTAATTTGTATGTTTCGGTTGGTGAATATCCCTGTTTGACACAAAACTTAATAACTGCGCGCGTTTCGATACTTTCACTTGACGTCATGTCTGACATTTACTTCTGAAGTAAACTGGTCCGTTTTGTTCAAATGAAAGCGGTAATGACGTTGAAAATTTTACCGTTAAATGATATGACGTCAATTTTGATGTGTACGACGTCGCGGTAAAATCGACGCGTTAGAAAGGGTAAAAAATACGTATGGAACATCAAGAACGCTAACTAATTGAACACCTGCCCCGCTTAACCGTACATTGGTTGCTATGGAAACACTAAATATACCGACGTGATTGAACGATACCGCTGATTTTTCTATATCATGTTACATAGATTTATTACTTGTATTATGCCAAATTTCAGAATGAAAAACAAACACATATTCAATTTAGAGCACCAGTACCGCTAATTCTGGATTGCCCCTCGTACGTGACCTAGTAGGTAATATGAAACACTACGTTCAAGTTGAATTTTTGTTTCAAACGTAGCTAGGCCACGTATGTAGCTGTATATATTACATTTGGTGTAGCATTTTTAACTCAAACACGGCATTTTGATATAAGAAGCGTTTACCTAATAGAACGTAGCGACACATAGTAAACGTAGTCAAAACGTACTAAAACGTAGCCGAAACGCATTAAATACGTACAAAAACGTAACACGAATAACCTAGAGGTCCTCTAAGTCTCAGTCTCAACGTTACGTGTTGAGAATTAGGTTTTCTACTCATTGAAAACGTACCAAAACTGGAATATGCGTATTAAAACGTAGAGAATACTTATTTACATACGGATATTTACAGGTGGACATGGCACAGCCCAGATTTGAAACACCACAATCAGATTGATTACATCTTGGTAAGGAAGCGCTTCCGATCAAGAGTCAACATCCATAGGACAAGCAGTTTTCCTGGAGCAGACATAGGAATTGACCATGACCTGGTCATGATGACCGCCCGAGTTCGTCTGAAGAAGGCTAGAAAGCCAACCCAGCCAAGACTGAAGTTTGATCTTGAGAAGCCAAGGGACCCAGAGGTGGCATGCACTTTTCAAGCAACAATAGGTGGAAAATTTGCACCACTCATTGGTCTGAGGGATGATGACATGGACATAGATACCATGATTACCACCTACAATACATTAGTGACTGATGCAGCCAGTGAGATACTTGGGAGGGAACGTCGCAGGAAAAAGCCATGGGTCACTAGAGATGTTCTCGACCTCTGTGATGAGAGGAGAAACTTGAAGAAGAAGAGGTATGAAGCAGGAGGAGCAGACGAATACAGGGGAGCAAACAAGAGGATTCAGAAGGCAGTGAAGAAAGCGAAGGAGGACTGGATAGCTAGTCAGTGCGAGGAGATCGAAACTTGCCTGAACAAAAACCACAGCAAGAAAGCATACCAGCTGGTGAAGGATCTAACTTCAGAGAAACAGGGTAGATCCACAACTATCCAGGACAAGTCTGGGAAATGCCTTACAGAAGAACAAGAGATTCTCAGCAGATGGACAGAATATTGCTCAGAATTATACAACCATGAGACTGATGGTGACAATGCAGTTCTGGACTGCAGTCAGCCCCCAGAAGAAGATCAACAGCCGATCCTTCGTGAGGAAGTTGAGATTGCAGTAGCAGCACTGAAGAAAGGAAAATCTGCCGGAGTTGATAATATACCAGCAGAACTTGTTCAAGCTGGAGGGGAGACCATGATTGATGTTTTAACTGATATCTGTAACAGGATCTGGAGAACAGGAGAATGGCCTACCCCATGGACTCAGTCGCTGATTATTACGCTCCCCAAAAAGGGCAACCTACAGCTCTGCCAGAACTACAGAACCATCAGCTTCATCAGTTATTCAAGCAAAGTCATGCTGAAAGTCATCTTGAACAGGCTTAAGCCACAAGCCGAAGAGATAATCGCTGAGGAACAGGCTGGGGTCCGAACAGGAAGGAGCACCACAGCACAGATCTTCAACCTTAGAATCCTGTGTGAAAAGTATTTTCAACATCAGCAGAATCTGTGCCATGTCTTCAATGATTTAAAAATAAAGCCTTTGACAGGGTATGGCATGCAGCCTTATAGGCCACCATGAGGAAGTACAATATCAATGCAAACCTAGTTCGCACCATTAAGCAGCTATACGACAAGGCTACAAGTGCAGTCCTGATAAATGGCAGCACAGGAGAATGGTTCAGAACAACAGTTGGAGTAAGACAAGGATGTCATCTGTCACCCACCCTCTTCAACATTTTTCTCGAACAGATCATGTCTGATGCCTTGGAAGAACAGGACGGAAAGGTTAGCATAGGCGGCAGAAATATTACCAACCTGCGGTTTGCCGATGACATAGACGCTCTAGCAGAGGAAGAGCAAGAACTAGAAGCTCTAGCTGAAAGTCTCGACCAAACCTGCACAAGGTATAAGATGGAGATAAGTGCTGAGAAGACCAAACTGATGACAAACAGCGCAGATGGCATCCAGAGGTAGATCAAGGTAAAGGGGCAGAAGCTGGGTACTGTAAGCAGCTTCAAATACCTTGGAGCAGTTGTCTCAGATGATGACTCAAAACAGGAGGTTCTCTAAAGGATAGCACAAGCCACTTCAGCTTTTACCAAGCTGAACCCAATTTGGAGAGATAACAACATATCTCTTGGATCAACGGTGACACTTATGCGCTCCCTTGTCATTTCCATATTTCTGTATGCCTGTGAATCGTGGACCTTGACAGCAGAGTTAGAGAAAAGAACGCAGGCCTTTGAGATGAGATGCTACCGAAGATTACTGAACATTTCCTACAAGGACCATATAACCAATGAGGAGGTTCGCAGGAAGATCCAAGCAGCCATTGGAGAATATGATGAACTCCTGACGCTGGTCAAGAAATGGAAACTAAGGTGGTTTGGCCACGTCTCAAGGTCTTCTGGTTTAGCAAAGACAATTCTTCAGGGCACAGTGAAAGGAAAAAGAAGAAGAGGTAGACAGAAGAAGAGGTGGGAAGACAATATCAAGGAGTGGACAGGAATGGATTTTGCCAGCTCAACTAGGCCAGCTGAAGACAGGACAAGGTGGAAAGGGATTGTTTTGAAGTCATCTGTGGTGCCCCAACGACCTAGTAAGGTTATGGGATAGAATAGAATAGAAAAGAATATACAGTTACATACGTGGCCTAGCTGCGTTTGAAAATACCTACTGTATGCGAAGTCAAAACGTATTGAAACGTACTAGAATGTAGATGAAACGTTTTAAATACGTAGCCATATGTGAAGGTCCTCTGCTTACTGCTATGCATTATATACGCTTTCTCACTGAGACTGAGCCCTTTAGAAGGTAATTATTACGAAGGCCATTTTCTCATTTCTTTAGGTATTTTTTCTCAATAAAAGAATTTGCTATAAACCTAAATAAGGAAATTACGACTCATTTAATTGGTATTCTTCAAAATAAAAAGAATTTGCTCCCTACCTAAGAAAGGTAATTATTACGAAGACTATTTTCTCATTTCATTAGAATTCGGATAGGCGAGAATTGTTACAAAAACATTACTCTCATTTCATCAGATATTTCTCTCAAAAAACAGACTTTTCTCCCTAACTAAAAGAGGTAATTATTACAAAGCTTATTGCTCTCATTTCATTAGCGATTTCTCAAATAAAAATAATTCGCACCCTACCTAAAGGTGCTAATTATTACAAATACAATTCGTCTCATTTTATTTGCTATTTTCCCAATGAAGATAATTTGCTCCCTAAATAAAGAAGGCAATTATAACAAAAACTATTTTTCTCATTTCATTTGCTTTCCTTCAAAATGAAAGAATTTTTGCCTCTACTCAAACGAGGTATCTATAAAAAAATGTTTTTCTTATCTCATTAGTGACTTATCCAAATAACAAGAATTTGCTCCCTACCTAAAGGAGATAATTATTACAAATACATTTTTCCTCCTTATTTCATTAGGGAGTAGTTCTCCAAATTGAGTATTTGCTCCCTACATTAAGGAGGTAACAAATACAAAGACTATTTCTTCTTTTTTCATTTGGCATTTCTCCCAATTAAAGGACTTTGCTCCCTACATAAAAAAGGTAATCACATTTTTTTTCGTTCACTAGGATTTGTCTCAATAAGAGTTTACTCCCATCCTGAAAGGAGGTAATTACACAAAAATATTTTTTTCCTATATCAATAGGAATTTTGTTTGCTCTCTACCTAAAGAAGGTAATGATAACATTGACTATTTTTTCTCATTTCATCAGGGCTTTTTCCCCCAAAAAAAGAATACGCTCCTAAACTAAAAGAGGCAATTATAACTAAGGCGTATTTTTCTCATTTCATTAGTTATTGCTGCTAATGAAATTTGCTCCCTCCATAAATGAGGTAATTATTACAAAAGATTTTTTTTCTCGTGTCATTAGGCATTTCTCTCTCAAAAAAAGAAATTTGCTCCCTCCCTGAAGGATGAAATTTCTTCAGGTATTTCTGTCCAAAAAGTCTCCCTTCTTAAAGGAGGTTATTAATACAAAGACCATTTTTTATTCCATTATGTATTTTTGTCAATAAAAAAGAATTTGCTCCCTACCTATAGGGGGGGGGAGGGGGATATCATTACAAAGACTTTTTCATTTCACTGGGATTTATCTCAATCAAAAGAATTTGCTTCCTTCCCAAATGTGATTTATATCACCAAAACTACTTTTTTTCTGATTTCATCAGGCATTTCTATCAATAAAAAGAATATGCTCCCTACCTAAAGAAGGTACATATTAGTTATTAGAAATACTATTTTCTGTCATTTCAAAAGGCATGTTTCTGAATAAAAAATAATTTGCTCCCTACCTTCAGGAAATAATTATTACAAAGACTTTTTTTCTCTCATTTCATAACGCATTTCTCTCAATACAAAGAATGTGCGAGCAAATTCTTTCCATTAAAGGCCAGTATTGAAAGTATTTTAACGTATATTGATATGCACGTAATGTCCTTATACAGCTTGCAAACTGAGAGGAATAGGTGTGAATGATTGTTGTTCTGCATTAAGCCAGCAAACAAACTGGGATCCTTGATCTTAAAAACAAAAGTTTGTGGGATTTGATTGTATTATTGTGCGGACGCTATGACTTGGCAATGTTATTATTTTGTGTTTATTTTGATTTGGTGACTGATTAGCTATATAGACGAGTTCAACTTAAGCAACCCAAGCAACTGGAAGGAATAAATCTGATTAACTTTGTTTAATACTTTCGCTTTTGTTCTCCATGATATTCTTGAACTACAAGTATTTCCTGGGTTTAAGCTTCCAGATGGTATTATTTAGATATTATATTAGAACTGCCAGTTAAAGGTAGGTTCCTGGCCTAGCAATAACATTTATGTTCACAAAATAATTTTGTCTTTTTCTGGGTAGTATTGAATTCTCTTATTTTTCTGAAACTGTTACTACTGAGAAAATCGTCAAATGTTGTAGAAAATAGTCGTTTTCCCTTTGGTTTTTTTTCTTTGTTGGGATTCCAATTCTAAAAATAAATATGTATATATGTCTACAAGTCCGCAGTTTCTGATGTCATTTGCCAACAGTTAATTTTCTCTTGCCGTGAGCTCTTCCAGAGGTCCTGGTATGGCGGATGGGTTAAATCTATCCCGAAAAGCAGTGCAGTATGACGTCAGCTATGTTATCTATTTTTTGGCGCGAACTAAAAATAGCGCTAACTGGTGTGCGAAGCAGAGTTAGGAAATCCCTTGCAAAACGACTTTTCTACGATTTTTTTATTTACACTTTTAAGTGAAACTTATTCATTTCCTCTTTATAAGTGCTTTCCAACAACTTGGATAAAAATAATCAAAATTATGGTGCATTCCAAAGTACAGGAACCTACCTTTAACCGTAATATTAAATCATGACCATAGATAAAGAATTTAGATGAACTGCACTGTATACTGTTGACATTAAAATGTAAAGAAAATACTGCCACGTTAGCGCGACTGACCTATAATTCCTGCTCATTGCCTATCTTTTTATTTACCATATATGACAGTTATGATATCGCAAAATTGAATGAAATATTCTGGGTTGCCAGCAAAAAAGACCCCCCCCCCCCCCCAATCCAAAAAAAAAATAAATAATAATAACATGTTTTGAAAGAAAAAAATCAAGACTGTTTTGTTTTTAAAAGCTGGCTTACAACGAAGGTAGAGTAACCTGAAACACAGTGACAGCTATTTCGATAACATAATACATACAGTGTACCACTGGGAGACAATGGTGGATTAACAGAGACCTCAGTTCGACAGGGCTGTGTAAACACAGCGGAAAAACATGGCTATATACCCATATACCAGTAACATTAAATTGTGTGTGGGTGAACAATCAGTTCATAGGTACCGAGTTTGCCATGACTCTGAATGCATGCAGACTGAGAACACTAGTAGAGACATAAATAAACATGAGCATTACCTTTCTGTACACCTTGCTTTATCCCGATCTTGTTTTCATTGGTTTTACACCGATAGTCCATGAATTATTGACCTCCAAATCTAAGATTTACACGTTCACCAAATCGAGCGTATACACAAATATCGGTTTCCTTGAAAGGAAGTAAATTGAAAACAGCATACATTTAGTGACATTTTAGCACCTGACACGTGTTGAAACTGTGTAGAGCCAAACCATTTTAAGACGAAAACGCCTCGCTTGAGCATGCAAATCCTTTTGTGATGTACATTGACGTCAGGCAGACCTGCTGCTCCTAATCTAGAAACAAGGCTAAGGTTACCCGCAGCCTAATTGCCGTAAGGGCAGTGGAAGTTAGAGGCCCACTGTTTCTTTAGTTCAGCATATGAAAGGCTAAGCCCACCTCTCTCCTTTCCCTGACTTTTCCTTCCCTGATTCGAAAAAGGTACCCGTTTACTGCTGGGCCGATATGGATGCATTACCCACATCATAACAAAGCGTCTTCAACCATCCGACCACGGTGACTCTCAACAAGAGCTGTATTATTTTAAAGACAACTGAAAGCGCTTCTGATAACGTTGGTTTTAAAATCAAAGTTAAAAAGGATTCGTGGGAATTATTCTGATTATCCCGTGACATTAGGTTATGAAGGTGGGTGACTCGCAGCGAGCCTACAATAAGGTGTTCGAAAGATATGAAAGATTCCGCTTCACGACTCTTGAAATTTACAACATTTGTACAAATATATATTTAAAAGGTTAAACTTAATTTATTAGACTTCAAAACACAGAAATCTAAACGAATTTATAAACGATTTCTCATTGGGGCGGATAATTGTCAAGAGGGCATCCGGATAATCAGGGAAAGTATTTCATTTATCACCGCTGTGGCACGGGATTGACTCCTGGCCGGGTAGTGTTCGACCCTCGAAAATCAGTGGTTCTCACCTTTTTTTTCTTTTTCCCTCCCACAAGTGAAACCACAGAGTACCAACTATACAAATTTAACCTCATATTAAGCATTTACCGTTTATTTATTTATTTATTTATTTATTTTTATCTTTTTCACAACTTATATCAGGTATCAAAGGAACCGTAAAACTGCTAAGTATTGGGAGAGATGTGTTTGAGCAACCAGACTAGACACACACCAGACTGTTTCTAAAACCTCTACATTGTCTGTCATTCTAGTTGCATCTTTTGCAAACATTGCTGCATTTTATTGCAAACTGTTTTGTTTTAGTACAGTTGTGATTATTCTTTAGGTCCCAAATTTTCTACATGCTATTTCATAATTTATTCACTGGCAAATTTAAACAAGTTATACACACAGGTAGTACCTCCCACTTAAGACACCACCAATTACAAAAAAAGTTGACTCGCTGATGATCCTAACGCCAAAAGTGTCGCATTTCTCCCGGGTAAAGATAGATAGATTTTATTCAATTCCAATAGCCCAACTGGACTTTGAGGATTCAAATAGCGAACAGTGCAATTCAACCAATATTAAATCACTCTATCATTGTGGTTTGATAACAAGCAACCCAACAGGCACATAGTTCCTTTGATTCAACGTCGAGTCAATGACTATTCATCACCATGTGCCCGGTGGGAACTAATGCACAATCTAAATATAAATAGTAAACATCCAATGATACAAAATCTATGGACTGAGAAATCTTACCATATAATTTCCATTTGAACAGCTTGCTTTTCGAAACTAAAATACCAAATTTGAACAAAACAAATAATTTATAGCCGATATTTTCCCGCATTTACGTGGAGAAAGAGTTTTTTACGTTTCGCACTCCAAACAAAACAAATTTAATCTTGTTAGAAATGCCAAACCACACCTCAAGTTGATATGCCATAGAGTAATGGGACATGGCTTCGCACAGGGCATGGCTTCGCACTTCTCTGGGATTTCTTAGTATATGCCAGTCATCAGTTGTTGAAACATTATTTTGTTCTGCAACTATTTAAAGGTTGATGAATCAAGTTTTTTTAAATCACTGTCGCGCCAAAATGTTACAAATATTCAGATCCAAGTCGGCAAAGTTCAACTTTTTAAGAACAGGCAATATTATTGATAGCACACTGTCGAAGTTAGTCTCCAGAAGTGTTAATGAAATTTTTATTTGCTCTCTTAAGAATACGAAGTGCACAATCATCAAAACCCATGCCAGTTATATAAATACCAAAGATTTTCCATGGTATGGAGTGTGAAATTTTTACCTTACTTTTATGAGAAAAGTCCGCATATTATTTTTAGCTGTCATCCTATCTAGTCGTAAGTCCACTGTAAGATTACACAGTCGAGTTTTAATGGATTCAACAACATATTGTCAGTCACTTATTAGCCATTTTTGTAAATCAAATAAAAATCTGAAAATCGCTGATGTTCGTCTTTCCAATAACGGAAGAAGCATTGATATTATACTATTACCTTGCAAACTGTAAATAATATAGCATATTAGCTGTTGTTTTATGATTTTCCTTTACTGGTCGTAAGTTGTATGACAGAATATTCAAAGACATCTCAGGAGATGGCTTTTATATAGCAGGAGATGGCTTTTATATAGCAGGAGATGGCTTTTATATAAGCATTTTGCTTACTGTCAGATCCTGTACCATTATCTACTTTTGTATTATATATATGTAATTCCTATGAATAAAATATTGTTTTAAACCAAAGACATCTAGAGTGCTTCTATTTCCTGCCAGAAAGGATATATACTAAAATTTCACGTAGGACTGCTGTACATATTACGGCACGTGCTACATGTACATATGTCAGAGTCTGAGACCAATTATTTACATATTTGATTTCCAGAAAGGGTCATGGTATATTATATAATGAACAAACATTATTTTACAAGGGTTGTCAGCTAATGCTGCAAAGTTCATAAAACTGTGCGAAGCCATGTCCCCTTACTCTATACAAAAGGTCATAACGCTTTTGTTGGTCTAGTCATGCTTGTTTAAAGAGGGCACAGTCCATGGGTTCGAGACCATATCTGGCACATTACCTCAGTGTGTGTACAGTTTTGCCGGTTTTATAAGGCGGACGCCGGTCCGACGTTCGGTGGCACTACAATCACCGGCCGCCAACCTGATACCAGTTATCCTGCTCAGAACACACTGGGTGCTGATTGTCTGGTCTTCTTTATAAGTCCATATCACTGAGTTCAAAGTCACTCAATAAGGTAGGGATAGTCTAGTCTAGTCTATCCTATAACCTTGCCTGGTCTATTTGAACCAGAAAAAATGATGGGACATGTGCCGCTCATGGGAGTCGAACCCGCGACATCCTATGTGAAAGGCAAACACCCTCTCCACTAGGCCAGGCGCTCTGCAGCGGTCATAACAGGTTGTCGTTAACCTCTCGTGAGAATGTACAGAATTCTATTTTAATCATTCTCGCCACCACATTCTCGCGATAGTGCACCCGGATGGCTCAGTCGGTGGCGAGGTTTGTCTCTAGATTAGTTACAGACTTCTGCTGCGCAGGTTCGAGTCCTGAGAGTCCGGTTAGATGCATTAGCGCTGACAAGTATGAAATATTGGCTGTTTTCTTGCGGATGGTGTTTTTTAGGGTATTTCCAAACCCCTGTAGGGCTACGTACTACTTCAGGTTTTCTTCCACCACAAAATAGTCATCCTATATAAAACGTCCTTTCGGGTGAGACTTTAAACCAAGGTCCCGTGTTAGCATGACCTCTGTGTTTGTAGGATGTTAAACTCGAGTTCACTCACTGAATCTTATATAAAATGGCTCGAACATGGCGGAAAGTGGCGACTGCTTGCAAAAAGATTCTCGAGACAGGTAAATGAAAGCTCGTTATAACTATATACATGTGTGCGAAACGATAGATATAATACGCATCAAGGACAACAGAACAGGAATTATGTTACGAAATTACCTGCGCAAGTGAGTATTTCACAAGGACAGTTGTAATATTATATTGGCTTAGCATGATTTACCCGTATCTATTGTAAATGAAATGGTATTCTTGTTTTGTTGTGAAAAAAAAAACTTTAAAGGGAAGCAACCTTTCCATTTTCATTTATGTTTTCCTTCTCCAAGTGGTCCGCTCTTTAAAGAAAGAATTTACTTTCGTAGGAGAAACTACTTTCCTTTAAGGGTTTCCCAATGCAAACTAGGTGGGTGGAGTGGATAAAATAATAATCAATATTTATTTGCGCCTTTTTCACTATATTTGGCACACAAAAAACAGACCCTTGTTATGCCAATGTATGGAGTATTTCATTACTTACTTTATGAAAAAAGAATGTTTTTCAGGTGCATAAATGATTTGTTTAGCTACGGGACAATATATAACATGCCTATAGCTGAACGGTATCTCGTGGGAACAAATAATGGTGCCAAAAAAGGTAGATTTTTCATTGTTATGCCGTTGCACTTCAATTTGAGGCTTTTTTCAACAAGAAAATGCATTGTTTTAATCCAATTTTATGCTTAAAAACTGCTTATCATATGCTGTAAAAATTATTAAAGATTAAAACTTTTTTTATTTTCTTAAGTTTCGACTCTTAATGACCGAACAGCAGAGTTTAATGCAAAAAGCTTCCTTCGTTATGCATTTTGTACTTTTTTGGCATTTTCTACTTTACCTATTAGCTAAATATACTAAAATATGTACAGCGTGTGATTAAATGAGTTTAGAATCACATATTAAGCATATACTATACAAATATGACAGAATGGAAGCGAGTGTGATTAAATCTAGAAAATGCCATCTTTTCGTATCAGGCTCCTGAACGGATGAAAATTCTGTAGTGTCCGCAACAACCCTGTTTCTACAGAGCTACAGATGAATGACAGAACAAATTCATTGTTGTGCTGAAATGGCATTACAACATATCATTCCACAACAAAAAATATTTCGCTTCGATCAAAAGCTTTACTTTTGGCAGCCCAATGACTGTGTCCGCAACACTGTAGTGTCCGCAACGCAAACTTTAGCTATATAATAAATTACAATATAATGAGATAGTTTCATTCATTATTGCTCTAATAGGTTCAAATGACTGTTTTATATTAAGTTTACTAATATATTTGGTAATAAATATTTTAGTTTTCATACGGTAAGGATAAAACTTAAAAACAAATATTTTCTCTTCATATAGCTCAAGTATCAAATGAAGCTATTTTTTGTCTACACATTATATCTAACTAAGAAATAATTGACATAGTATCAGTTTAAAGTGAAAAATATGCTTGAAATATGTATTAAACTGAATATACAGCCTTATAGGAGTTTTGTTTGTGTTGCGGACACTACAAAATAAATCAAATATGAATGTCAGGTGTTTATAACTTTCAGAATCGAAAATGACCAAAACAACATCTAAAACTACAAGCACAGTGGCAGCCCAAACTATTTACTAAAGTGTAATTCAATCCATGTAAAAGTGTTAGAAATATGACACAAAATCTCTGAACCATGAAATATAGGTCACACGGATATACAATTAGTATGAGGTCACTTACAATGTCATCCGAATGCAATATATGATGTTAGAGACACTGACTAAAATCACTGGACCATGAAATATAGGTCACACTGACCAACAGTTAACTAGTATGATGTCACTCACACTGTCAGCCCCAACCATTAACCCAAGTTTAATGCAAATCAACAGAAAAGTGTTAGAAATATGACACAAAATCTTTGGACCATGAAATATAGGTCATTGTAAACAACGATTAGTATGAGGTCACTTACAGTGTCAGCCCAAACCATATATCAATGTATAATGTAGATCCATGTAATAGTGTTAGAAATATGAAATAAAATCACTGGACCCTGAAATATAGGTCACACTGAGACCTACAATAGAATTAGTATGTAGGGCTGGGACGAGTACCCGGGTACCCGAGTCACGGGTCGGGTAGACCAATTACCCGGGTGCATATTTACTACCCGTTACCTTAATGCTTATTATTATGTAATTCATTAGTATTCTATTTCAATAGAATTCCAAGCAAATAGAGTAAAGTTTTGTGTGACTTTCTTGTATAAGTTGCCATCATAATTGCCATTGAACCGTTTTTGTATATTATAACAGAGAGATATTTAAATTTTAGTGTCCTTCCCATACATATGTATGAAAATGACTTATACCTTTCTTATAATATTATTTGAGCTAAACGTATATTTCTGACCGTGGACATGCTCAAAATGCTATGGTAACGGGTACCCACGGGTAATAGGGAATCGGGTACCCAGGTACAAAATCTCTACCCATCCCAGCCCTATTAGTATGAGGTCACTCGTAGCGTTAGCCGCAAGTATTTACCCAAGTATACGGTAAATCCATGAAATAGTTGAAGAAATATGAGGCAAAATCACTGGACTATACAGTATATGTTACTGGGACCAGATTTTTTATCTCTATATAAGTGGTGCCCATAAAAGGCACCAGTCCCCATTCAAAATAGTATCTTTTTTCCCAAGTGCAAGTTGAAAAATTCCCAATTGCAGAAGAATTTTTCTAGGGACCATCTTACAAGCATAAATTTACTTGCTTGCTTAGAGAACTGGCAGATATAATGCTATAAATGAATGTTAATATTATATATTCAGTATCATGTTCCCTATCCCACCACTTAAGACTAAATAAAGGTGTTTCTGAAATTCCCAATTCTGTGGGCACCGGCACCATTCTCAATATAGTGAAAAAATCACTGGGGACCCACCTTTAGTTGTATGTCAAACAGTGGCACATACTGACTTTTTATCCCGAGTTATGTTCATCCATCTAATAGTCTTCAGGATATTACAAGGCAAAATCACTGGACCATGAAATATAGCTCATGGCCAGATATGCATCAATGCCTTCAGTAGATCTTTCTAGTTTTTCCAGTGTAGCAAGTTTGAAGACTATTATCCCTAATGTGGTTACTTAGAAACAGCAGAAGTTTTTGGTCCAAAAAGTCTGGTGACAACTAGTTGTCAGCAGATGATTTGGGTCCAAAAAGTCTGGTGACAACCGGTTGTCAGTAGACCTGGCCTTAAAATTTTCAATTTCACATCCTTGATAATGATGACTGGTTAACAGAAAATATGCAAAACAGTGCTCTAATAGGTATTAAACTTTCCTTGATAAAATTTTAAGTGAAAAAATCATGGCTTTTATTGAACACAAACTTTATTTCTGGCTGTATTTAATCAGAATCAGATGCGCTGTTTAGCCTGAAAATGTAGTGTCCGCAACAGAAACAGGCTGCTGTTTAACCTTTGATTTCCAAGTTGTCTGTTATTGTTCTTAGAATTTTTTTGTTAATTTCTCAAAAAAGTGTGTTTGATTTATGTAAGAAAATGCAATTGAATACTATCTACTAGAATGCAGTGACAGTTTCCTATGTTTGTGTAGACTGATTCAAATTTTATGCTTCACATGAAATTTTTTGTCGGCTGTAATTACCCGTACCTAAAAGTGCTATTTACAAATAATAAAACATCAATTTAGATTATGTGTGCATAACAAAGGTTTAACAAATTGAAGTAGAATTTTCTTGCTGTTTCTAAGCACATAATTAGAAATGCTAGTTTTGCATGAAAACTGTAGTGTCCGCAACAAAAAATGTACTTTCTTTTGACTGTGATTCACAAATAAATTTGTAGTTCAACACCAAAGATGACTTTCTCCTATATATTAATACTCTCTGGCTGATGAATTAATGTGTATGGCTTCAAACAAGGCTGCCTACTGATAAAATAGGCAGATTCTAACTAAGAGCATCAAATTTTTCATCAAAAATACTAATGTTTGAGTTGCATAAAATACATATGAAATGTTGAAGAAATGGTGCGAAGTGCTATTATAAATTTGCGTTAGGATGACGTTGAATAAATTTCAACTCACAGAACAAAATTTTACAAGGTTATCTTGTAAAAAGTCATGCATAACAATAGTTGATTTGTAGTGTCCGCAACAGCTTTACCCGATGTTATGAAGAGAGGTGTAACTTTTTAATGGCTTTAGATTCAACCGAAAAACTCTAGGACAATATGCTCACATAGTATACCATTGTGTAAAAATAGAACACTTTCACACACAATCAACTTCATTTTTCACCCTCAAGTGCAACATACCCGTGCCAAATATAGTGAAAAAGGCGTTGGTAAATGAGATGGGGAGATAAGAGTTTGAATTGCTCAAATAAAAACATATACCGAGTGAAGTTTTTTTACATCCAATAAATATATTACAGCGCGTTAGTTTGCCAATAAACTGCAGAAAAGTGTGGGTTTCGGCGTTTACCGCCGAAGTCACATTTATAACATTTTTTAAAAAAAATAATTGAAGGCATAGTGATTAGGGAATCATAGTCAACAATGTATGAAAGTATTATTGGCAAAAACAACCTCATTATGCAAAAGTCTATTCAAACCTCATGCCACGATTTTCCAAAGAGACAGGGCAGCCATTTTTCATTGATGAAATGTGTAAACAAACTGCAAAGGTATTTTCTCAACAGCAGATCGTGTAATCGGGTAGATGATGTGCTGCGGCAAATACAACTTATAAAACAGTATATTCATCCATACAGTCTTATTTAAGTTTCAGTTTTTGTAACTTCTTCGATTGCACAGTAACCAGGAACATTTTCTACCCCTTTAAAACCAAAAAAACACCATTTCGACGTCCACCGATTTCATCTGAGACTTATCACTCGGATGTCGCAAATTTATCAATCCGCATCAAACGGAGCTATACCGAAACATCGGAAAAATTTGACTAAATGTTACCTTTCGGTGTGCTCTTATGCATGATAATGTATAAAATATATAAATTACACCAAAATTATTTGAAATAAGGCATGGGAAAAGCATAAATCGGATTATATATATTCCGCCAAAACTCGGAAATGGAAGTCCTTCGGTTCTTCCGGTTTATTTTCATGGCAGTTTGTAAACATGGAAGATAATCGGTAGAGTTACAACATAAGATTTCTGCAAGTTTCAACGCTTCATCAAGGTAAGCATTTCGTCATTTCATTACATTTTTGTTCTATATGGAAGAAGGAAGTATTTTCCGGATCTGATCGTCATTGCAAAGGTAAAATATTCTGCGTTTTAATATCACAACTCTGTAGGCATTAGTAGTAAACAAAAATCCCGTGCTTTTCGAGGACCGAAGTAAACAAGTATGGTGGATGGCCGTCGTCGAACTTACATATCAGATTAGCAAAAATTGAATTCAAAGGGCTGTTAATGTAAATTTATGTGCTAGTTTTCAGTGAAGTATTGTCTTTTTGATAACTGAAGTGTTTTTGCAACATTGAGACAAGGACAAGATAGAAATGGCTATACGGAGGAAAGAAAAATACCAAAAGTCAAAGCGAAAGTTTGGGCAGGCATGTGGAAGATACAGCCGCAGAACTAAATCAAAGGAGAAAGCTTATTTCTTGAAACGTGAAGAGAATAAATAAAAGTGTATCAGAGTGAAAATCGTCATTTTCCACCATATCAGCTTGTAAGGAAGCAGTGTTCTTCCCACGGTCTGTATGATTTACCTGTCAAAGTACCATAAAGTCTATATAAACAGCCACAGTCCGAAATATATTCTCAACTTTTCCGCTTAGGACAAATATGTGTGTTTCTGGTCTTTCTACCCTAAATTTTCTCCACACTCTAATGATTTTATTTTATATTCTGAAAAAAATAAAATATTTGTTTTGTTTTTTTCGGGTTGCTGACCTACTCAAATTTTTGGCACAACCCTAAAATTTTTATGCATTTGGAGAGAGAAAAAGAAAAGAAAAGAGAAAGCTGTGCATGATATCCGCCATGTTGGTATTCTTTTGGTGATGTATTTTACCTGTAACCAATCACTATATTTTACAGTTTCGTATTTGCCGGTATCTTCCAGTCTGCCATTCACAAGTGTTTTCTTTCCATAACATAGTGAGCCTGATTGGGAATAGTTTACTGGTGACACATCAAAAGACAGTCTGTCACCAGGACCCTTAACTCTTGTGAGGTTGTTTCTTCACGTCACCAAGGTGGGGAATTATAAACACAATCGTCTGCACCTTCAGCAGAGGTGAAGAAATGATGCAGCTTAGTATGACCGGATAACAAAGAAAGTCCTATGCAGTAATTCAAAACACACCATTTCCAATATGCATATGTCAGTATAGGTGAGTATCTTACTGACTGGTTTGGGTGGTGAGATACTGTACGCCCTAAGGACACACCCATATTAGGCCTGTACGGATTATATGCCACCAAAAAATCAACCATTCTTTAGCTTTGGCTGCTTCAAAAGGCTCCCTTTTTGCATCATTTCATCTCTGTATAGTACTGAGAAGCAGATAGTGTGACTTAGTACTGAGAAGCAGATAGTGTGACTTTAGATGATTCGTCCATGACAAAATTGAAAAGTTCAAAACCATGACTTCTTGCACGGTGACTGTGTCAACAGCATTAAAGAGGGACTTCATTTCCGTTTTTGATGACATGTTAACAAGACACAAGGCTCCTTATTTTCTTTTTTCACCATCTAACTACTCACTGGTGAGTTAACCACACATTGCCAGTCTATTTTTAAGATTGTAAGATTGTCCATAACAAACAATTGTTCGGCAGGTTACTGACATCATCATCATGTTTGGCTATTCCTTGTTTGTTTGTTTTTTGTTGTTGTTTTTTTTTGGGGGGGGGGAGGGGGCAGGCAAGATAGGAAACACACATTAGTTATTATAAAAGTTAGCCTCACATGTTTTTGTATCATATAGGATAAATGCATTATGAAATGCTGTTTTATGGCCCTTTCAAAAGTATTTTGGTGGTGTTGAGCTGATAGAAGGATGACAATGAAGGGCTATGTGCAATGGAGCCCATTTATGTGACAGTCATTTGTAACCACCACACTGCAACACCCGGGGCATGGCTGGGGATAGCAGGGGAAATGAGCCGTGGTTTTATGTTCACATCATCACCAGTGCTGGGCAGTGGGCAAGTGTCTGGATTTTGACTCTTTTCCACAATAGCAGTGGAAGAAAAACATAAGAAACTGCAGCAGTGTTTTTACAAACTTTTTGTCTCCACAATATGGGGCTTACAAAGGGGATTTACTAGACAAAAAGTCAAAGTCGATGCTGTTCCCAAGGGCTGGGTGGGGTGTGGGTATACCAATGACTGGTGCATTATGTTCAAACATTTCCTCCTGCAAGAGGACTGTGTAACCCTTATCACTGACATAGCAGGACAGTGTTAGTGCTAACCATCAAAGTCATTTGATCTATTGTTTTTTTGTTGTCTTGCCTGCGAAGCAGAGGCGAGACATATGTATTACTATTCCGGTGTCAGCGGCGGCAGCATCAGCGTAAACTTTTGAGTTTTTGCGTTTACGTCATTTTCTCAGAAACTATAAGGGCTAGAGCCATGAAACTTGGTTCATGCATACATCTGCAAGAGTAGATCTCAAAGCCATCATCAGTATTGACTTTTGACCTGCATTTTACGGTTGACTGACTTTGCAAATTTTTGTCGAGTTTTCGCATTTAGATCATTTTCTCAGAAACTATATGGGCTAGAGCCATGAAACTTGGGTCATGCATGGATCTGGAAGAGTAAATCTCAAAGCCATCATCAATATTGAGTCTTGACCTACATTTTACAGTTGTCGACTAACTTTGCAATTTTTAGCCGAGTTTTTGCATTTAGGTCATTTTCTCAGAAACTATAAGGGCTAGAGCCATGAAACTGGGGTCATGCATTCATCTGGAATCGAAGAGCTCAAAGTCATCATCAATACTGAGTCTTTTCCAACATTTTACGTTTGACTGACTTAGCATTTTTTGCCAAGTTTTCACGTTTAGGTCTGTTTCCCAGAAACTATAAGGGCTAGAGCCATGAAACATGGTTCATGCATACACTTTGCTGATTTAGCTCTGTTTTGTGAAGGCAGGCAAGACACCGCATTCCGCTGAATTCTTGTCTTTGAACCGCAAAATGATACAAACATTTATCACCTTTTAATGTTCCAGTTATCTAAAGTTATGTACATGTATTTATCAGCATTTTGCAAAAGGGGGGCATTATTTAGTGTATTAAACCAGCCACTGCCATACTAGCTCTAATGAGCTATTTAAAGGTGACAAGTATACTTTCATAGGAAGCAATTCTACAATTTATGACTCCCTTTTCTTTAGGAGTCAACACTTAAAGCAAAGAATTTGCTCCTGACATAATACACTTTTATCTTAATATATTTTTAAGTTTTAAGCGAGCATTGCTTGAAATTGGCAAAATTTGTGCAATACATATAAAACAAGTTTCTATGGTTTAAAGCCATTTTTGATGGACTTTAGCATCTTTTCTTATAGAGAAAGTGAAAGATTGGAAGTGGATGTATTAGATACGTGCCATTAGCACTTCAGCCATTTATATTTTCTGAATATTATCACTCCCTGATAGATTACGGATCTCTTTCATTTTCTTATGATTCATAACTAAAAATACAACAAATTCTGAACACTTATTTAGACTATTTGCGGATTACACTGTGTCCCAATTTTTATAATTATTACGACAACCCATATAAAAGTTTATGGAGCGGTGGAACAAACTATGCAGGCACATCATATATAGGTTAATGTATACAATATTTTTTAATGCTTTTGTATTTTTTCACCTGTGACTATGAAAAGCAAGACACATGTATTTATTTTCCTGCCTTTTCGGTGTAAACTTCGGTTGACTCTTACAGAGAGGTTAGACACCACTTTTCACAAAATTTGGTACTTGTATCTGAGGTCTCACTTTGTTAAATGAATTTGATGTATTTATGATATTTAAATTATGTCAATCATTATTCAATGTTCGCAGGAAACAGGACCATCAAGAAGAACAAGACGTTCCAAACCGGTAAAGTTTGTTGGCCGCCAAATCAGCCATAAGTGGGTACTTGATGAAGGTAGTGAAAAAACCAAGTGGTATTCAGGAACAGTACTTGAAGTTATTAAAGGTAATGATTAAGAAACAGATCAGCTTTAGCAGTGAATTGTTGCTTAATAATTCACTGTTTGGAGATCAGTTTTAAAGAAGATCATTTCACGAGCGTAGAGCGCGAGTGAAATAGCTACTTACAACTGACCGACAGACAGGGAATTATTGCTAAACAATTCAGTGCCAGAGCTAAACTATTTCAATTATAAGGCTCAAAAATGCTGAAAAAGTATTTTCATTCAAACTCTACCAACCTTCCTGCCAGTGCGTTTATGCTCCCGCCAATATTCTTAACTGTATCTACAGTATATGTAAGTTTTTATAGTGATTTTAGAAAAAAATTCTTGGAATGTTCAAGCCACCTTGCCAACCATTTAAAACCATAAACACCCAGAATTTGTGACAGTTGGTATTGAAAGCTAAAAAACCTGTATTTTCTTACAAATAATGTTTAAAAATGCTATTTAGCTTGCCTGTACGAAAGTACTGAGAGCTATTGTTGTCAATTGGACGTCAGTGTCGGCGTTGGCATGGGCGTGGGTGTCACACTTTAAAGTTTGACATTAAAGTTCTTTTATGTGAAGGGCAAGGCACTGCAGGCGAGCTATCCTGTACGGGGACAGGTCTTGTTTGTAAAAAATGTTATTTCTGCATATAATTTGAATGATTCACTTTTTTTTAATAAAGATATATCACATGCATGCTAGTGATCAATATAAGCTCGCCTGAATGAAAGTTCAGGAAGAGCTATTGTCACCCTGGCGTCGAGGGTCCAAATGTGTTGTCATTGTGGACATGCTTGCTTGAAGTTTGATGCATAGCAAGCCACACCACCATAGTGACTGTGTGATGGGCAAGCACCAATTCAGGTTAGCTATGCTGTCAGACGACAACTCTTGTTAAAAATAACTTGTAACTGCCAAATTTAAGATATGTCAAAGTCACTGGAAGTAGGAGATTTCCAAACAAAGTATGTGGAGGAATAATGGACCCTGATTCCCTAAAAGTAATGTAGTCAGAATATGCCCAGTGGTCACAGTAAATCAAGGCAAAAATAAGAATGAATAATTTTTAGCTCTTTCTTTAATGGACATCAGCAAAGTGTTTGCTGAAAAAGGAAAAAAACACTTGGTGTACAGATTAGAGACTAGTGCTGTTCACTCCTCTGTTTATAAAATTTTAAACATAGCATTAGAAATGCCTTTTTATAGGTATGTGGTTGAGTCAGAACCTTGATGATGGCAAAATATTCCTGAATATTGAGGAATGGTATGGCTGTTATATGGTTTCTGCCTCCATTATAAAAAAGATACAATTGATGAAGATTGTTTGCACAAGTTTTTTTTAAGTATTTCATTTAACTTTTACTGTGAAAGTTTTGTTTACAAAGGTTGAAAACTTCCATAAGAAATAATTCTAAATATTTTGAAAATACATTTCTTTAACAGCTGATAATGCACTGTTCTCATGAAGAAATTGTAGTTTCAGCTCCATATCCTTTTGTTTCAAACACACCAAACAGTAAAGAACTTAATAGTACAAGCACATAATACAGCACAGAAGCATCAGTATGAATAAAAAAATAGATCAAATGCTAATAAATTGTGTATGATAATCTTTATTAAATCTATAGTGTTCAGTAAAAAATGAATTTGGTAGACAAACGGAATATTTATGTAAAAAAAATATTTTGAAAATAGGCCAATTGGAGGCTTGAATTGTCATTAATCAGTTAAATATTTGATTACGCACATTACAGGAGTTGATGGTGAACCAGATGCAGAATACAAGATTTATTATGATGAGGAGAACATAACATATGATGTGGATGATGTCTACAGTGACTATTTGAAAGGGTGGATAAAATTTACTGATATTTGAGGTATGTACAAATAATACACCATTTTTTCCTGAGGTCTACGTAATGTCGGGTATTGAGGATCAGGGTTGGCAATGTCAAGAAAAACATCTGGAAAACAATAATTATTCCATGTCAGGGAAAATTCATAGAATTTGTGGTAGGTCAGGGAAATTTTGAAAAGTGGGAGAATTTAAAACTTAATGGCTTCTGCAGTCTTCAGTTAATACGTGTATTCTGTTCAAGGAGAAAAGATGCACTTTCTACAGAAATAGTCCAGGTACATTTCCATGATACTCCAGCCACATTTCCCTCCTTATTGGTGGCTACTCTTAAAGGAAAGAATTTGCTACCTAGAGGGCAAATTCTTTCTTTTAAGAGTAACCTCCTAATTTCTAAGTTAAACCAAACTGTTGAAGTGAAGAGTAGAATTAACTTTTGGATTGGTGGCTACTTTTTAAGGTAAAAATTTGCCCCCTGGGGGAGCAAATTATTTCCTTTAAGAGAACCCACCAATAGCAAATTATACGGTTTGCACTGATGAAGTGAACAGTAAAATTAACTTTTGCATTGTTAAAAAGGGTATGGAAAAACTGTAAAATATCAGATTAAAATTGTGGAAAATTCAGAGAATTTTGAAGTGAAAGATAAGTGGCAACCCTCAGGATAATTTTGAGTTAATTTTTCTGCATTTCTCTACTAAAACATACAGTGTGACACTCATAAGAAACATCTCTGCAAGATGGTTCTATTGGGGGGTCACAGCATGTGGTTTTATCTAGAAATTTGGAATAGTTAGCAATAAAGTTAACTGTTACTCCTTGTTTTTGTTATGCATTACCATGGCAACTAGATACCAGGAATAGTTTGACTAGGTTAAGAAAAATTGCTTTCACTGTAGAAGCTACATGCAGTTAATATCAGATGTCCAGTTTCGTATTTCATAGTTAGTTCTTTAAACATTTACAACCGAGAGCCCAAAACACCATAATGATCCTAAATAGTAGGACACATGGCCCAAATACTTCAAGTAATTTATACCTTTTTTGTGTGGAAAAGATGAAGGCTAATTACTACTAGTGTATCCTTCAATCACACTTTTTTTGTGAGCAGTTTGATCGTAGTATACATTGAATGCTCAGGAACATCTGTCCCAATATTTATGATCATTGCGTTAAATTTTTTTAGACTGGTTATCCTGAGTTACTTTACAATTGTAGAGAGTATAAGGGGTGCAATTTTTCTAATATATAATATTAAAAATGGAATAAAGACAAGACTGAATGAAAGTCAGGGTACACCCGTATCAGACTTATCAGACTGCTGTGAGGTATGACATAAGTGTCTGATCTCCACCTCTGGTGCTAACCATACCGTGCCGTTATTTATCCCTTCAGATGACACCAACGGGCTGTCAAAACCCATGTAAGGATACTTGCATCAACTTCTGCAGGTGCCAAGGAATGGTGGTAGTGTTCTGGTTTACATGTTAGTATAAAGATAAGGAGGTTGCAGGTTTGATGCCCACTTCTCGGGTCTTTCAGACGATACTTTAGTCTGAGGTCCTGTCTCTGTATGACCTTTGCATCTGTGGGCCATTACATTAATGTTAATTCACTCACTCTGCAGGTGCCCAGCTAATAAATTTTTGGTCTGCACATACATTTTACATTTTTAGCTCACCTGAACGAAGTTCAGGAAGAGCTATTGTACTACCCCTGGCGTCAGCGTTGGCGTCGGCGTTAGCTAAATGTTAAAGTTTTATGTTAAATTTTTTTATGTGATGGACAAGGCGCTGTCAGGCTAGCTATCCTGTCCCGGTGACAGGTCTTGTTGTACATTAGAATCAGGTGCAAGTGATAAGTTACAATTTTTCTTTAATGATACTCTTCATTTTTTCAGCTTTGATGCCGTAGAGCTCAGGAGACTGTGCTCCTGTACAGTCCACACAAGCCCATTGCCACAATCAACAGGTCATATCCGTTCTTCAACAGCTGATTTGGTCTAGCCAGCTGATTTGACAGTTTTACTCTTTTCAAGGGAGACAACAGCAACTGATATAAATATTGTGGCATAGCAGGTATTGTCCACCATACCTTGTCTGTGGTACTACTTTATAAACCAAAAATATGTCTGAAAAATCATGATTTTTTACACTGGGTATGGACATTTCAATGCTGTTTATTCTTTTATGTTTCAATAATGAGACTGCAGACTTTCATACATTGTAGAGTGATAGCTGGACTAAATAATGATGAAGGTTTATTGTGGAATTATAATGTGGAAAATTAGTTCAGACGTAAACGGATTCAAAGTACATGAGGTGAGATATTTCTGTCTCTTTATGCAGAAATTTCACAAAATATACATGAACAGGCTGTGAACATGATGAAACAACATTTAGACTTTGGTATATGTAGAAAAAAAATGTATTTTTTAAAAAATTCAATTGCACATATTTTCACGTACCCCACCCACCTGTGTTCATTGGGAAACCCTTAAGAGTAAATCCCATTTTAGCAGTGTTTCGACACTCGTGGAAGAAATGAGGTCACAAAAGTAGTCTCCCTTTGAATAAGATGCGAAACATCGGCGTGCACCCCAATCTTTAATCAACATTGAATCAACGTACCTTTTCCGCAACACCATCAATTAAATTCGTCTTTTATTGTGATGTTCAGGCTAGTCCGTTGAACACCTACATGGAAAAATGGGAAATGTCTGTTCACATGGCTGCCGCTGATGTTGTCTGTTGTGATGACTAATTTTGTGTTTCTCTTACCTACGTGGTGTCTTGGGTTGGATGTGGTATTGAATAGGATCAGTTCCTGAAAAGTTTCCTCCTGACATTTTTAGGGCATCTCATCTGCTGTCCGTCAGCAGAATTCTGCTATGGTGTAGGGCGTATGGTGAATAGATATGTTGTAAAATCTAATTATTAGTGAAACACCCTGTCATACAAAATAATCCTTCAACAGTGGCCACTCCTACTACTAGATACTTTCTCTAAATGCAAACAAATTTGAATTCTTCATTCATAACCTTTCAACCATTACTCTAAAAAAAAGAATCGCAAAACGGATTTAGGACTATAAGGCAAGTCAGAAAAATAATAAAATGAAATAATAAAAAAGAACAAGTGCTTATAAAATGCAACAAAACTTTCAGCAATTCGTTGTTGTGCTTGTTGCAAGGCTGAAACTTGTTTGAATGTGGCAAAAAATTGCGTCGAAATAAAGAAAAGAAGGAAATTTATGTACACAGTGCAACAAATGCACTGGAGATTCCGCATGTCTGTACAATTAACCTGTCAAAAAATAAGTAATTCTTTATTAGCGAAATAAGTGTTACACAATTTGTTGTACATTGCCTTTGTTGCCTGCGGTGAATAGAAAACCAATACGAACCGCAGCACACAATAATGTCGTTACATACATGTTTTTGAAAAAAAAAACCAAGAAAAAAATCAACAACCGTTAAATATATTTTCTTACAGCAAGATTCTAACCAGTCTGTGAATCCCTCAGTGTACAGTAAGTAGAACCTTTGTGTCGTACCGGTAGAACCACGCGTTGCATGTGAGCAGCCAAGGCACTGATCAGACTATGCAGATGCACAGGCTGGTCCAAGCCTTTGTTGGTCCTAAAGTATTAAGCATATTCTGTGCGTATTCCCGGCTTACAAATGGCATTGTTTAACAATCCTAAATTTATTGTAGCAAAATAAACGTAATATTCTGAAACAATTAAAATATATTGTTTCATGTAAATATAGTTTTAAAATCCATAAGTCTGAGTGATCTTTCTAGTGGCTAATGTGGTCATGCAGCGGTTCCACTATCTTACACTTAAAGTGGTGTTGCATGTGGTTCTTCTATAGGAGTTTCTCTTTCTATCACTTGTAGTGTGCTCACATATATGTTGTCAATGAGGTAAATTGGTACACTTTCAGGGGAAGCAACTCTGTCATTTTCAATTTTGACTGACTACTCAATTGGGCTCAACACTTTAGGGAAACAATTTACTCCTCGTGCAGCAGGTTTTTCCTTTATGAGTAAACCCATGTTCTGAAGGGTTTCACCATCCAGGGAAGCAAATAGGAATTTACAAAAGTTGTTTCTCCTTTGAAAAGGGCGGGAAAATATAGGTGAACTTGGTAGGTTGGTTGATTTGATGCTTAACGTCCACGGTAAACAACTAAGGTCATGTCGGGACGGTCAGTTAACCTAACCACACTATTCCTGGGCAGGCTTAGACCTCCTAAGCGGTTAACCAGTACTAAGTGCACATACTTTCGCCAGTAACTGACAACTGCCCTTCTTGAATCAGCGGAAGGAGAAACGAAAGTATGTGGCCAGACCGGGATTCGAACCCAGGACCTCTGACTTACGAGTCAGGTGCCCTACCGATTACGCTACCCGGCCCGGCGAACTATAACATCTTTTATGTTTGCGTACATTTGTATGTTTATTTATGTGTTTAATAGAAAATTCTAACCTATTCGACAATTTTCTTAGAAGAAAGTATACTGGGCAGACGATGTTCATACGTCCGTAAACAACACTCGTTCAAGCGACATTGTGCATAAGCGACGTCACTGATAATCCAAGTAGTTTATTGGCCGACGTAACGATCGATATAAGTCATATCGTAGTGACGGCTGGTGAACGTCATAACCAAACACGTTGGTTAATGACTATTCTTCGCCCTGTTCTTGGTGTTAAATAAGCCAAACCTTTAAGAATCAGTGATAAAAATGATGTGAAAATATAGTGTAAATAAAAAGATACATTTCATTTTTAGAAGTTCTTGGAAGTATAAACGCTATGGATTCCATGCAAAGTTTACGTGACGCCCTCGGGCATCACTTACTTTGCACGTAACCCATTGCGTTCATTCTTCCATGAACATCCGACACATGACATTTATTTCTTAAATCAATTGTATTGCTGTAGCCTGGCATGAGCACTTAAAAATCAGTACAACCACGCCTGTAAATGCGCAAGTCCTTTCTTACTTGGAAATGATTAATTCATGTTTCTGAAAGTGGTTAACCATAATGTGAAAATGCTACTTGACTCATGTGTACGAAAATCATAGCTGTTCGTAGCAGTTCAATTGGTTGTTATATTCTGGCAATGTCTTGGTAGGAATTGAACTGCATGTTTACTTGGCGTGATAGCTCATGTTCAATCAGGTATAACGCAGAACTACTTTAGCGACTGGACAAAGAATTAAGCTCACTTAAAAGGTGCATCATGATCGTGTAGAGATTTTCAAAACCGATATATACAATGTCTGCAATCTTTGGACGAGCAGAAATTCCGGTATCTCTTTAGGGTTAGCGCTGGCCTAGCAGTTCCGGATCCAATTTCCACATGAGGCAAAATATTTTTAAACATAGACGGGAATCCGCTGCACACAGCAATACCTTAGTACTCTTCAATCGTCCTAATATAGCTGAAATACTGTTGTGAAGGACGTAAACTTACAAGGCCAGCCATCCATGATACGAGCATGTGCATTTCGTACATGTGTATATATCGTGTCTTCATGGACCATTGCAAACAGCTCATTACTACTCTACCATCGTCCTAACATGACTGCAATACTGTCGAAAAATCCATCATTGAATAATTTCTGCCATGCGAAATTATGCTGCAATTCTGTTTTTCTTGATTTCGTAGCTTACGTTACGTCAAACACTTACAGCGTACCTTTATGCAAAACGACATCATAGGCGTAATAAGATTGTTTGATATGATAACTATACCCTGTGATATAGTATGATCATTGAATTTAAGAAAAAAATATGACATTATAAGACTAGTGCGTTTTCATTGACGCTGAGTATATATTTCGACCAAGAGAGCCAGACCGCCAACAATGGCATCTGGGACCTGTTCTGTGAATTATTTTTGACATACTCCGTCATCGTGCTCATAATTTCGATAGAATGAGTGCCCACGAGACAAACAACATTTAAACAACAATGAGTCAACGTTATAAGGTTGAGTCAACGTTGATTTAATGTTAATTCAAATTCTTGTGCCTAGTGGGACCCTGCCGATCCAAAGTATTTTGACCGAATTTAGTTAAAAAACAACTGCAGATCAAGATTAAAAAGCTCAGTAGGAGCTGTCTGATCAACGTCTACATGGGTGTCTGATGTCATCAAGTTAAACAAGAGCTGTCGCCTGACAGCATAGCTCGCCTGAATAGGTGCTTGCCCATCACAAGTCGCTATGGTGGTGTGGACTGCTATGTATAAAACTTCAGGCAAGCATGTCCATAATGACAACACATTTATAAACAAAAGCTATCTCAGAAATGTCTTAAAAAAAAAAATCCACATGAAATTTCAAAGTCCATGAGCTTAAGGTCAAAGAACTAAGGGGTAGGGGGGAGGAGGGCAGGGCTAGGATGTATCAAAGCCTTTAACCGTTATCTAACATCAGTCCAAGTATTAGTATCAACTGAGTCCATTGTGGCACTGTGAAATTATGTCTTCATTAATATAAAACTAATCAAAATCTTTAAGACAAAACTCAAAGTCCATGACCTTGACATCAAGGTCATCCAGTCGGGTAAGTATATAGTGTTTTGTAAAAACTCAAAAAAGTGTCTAACATCAGTTCAAGTGTAAACTAAATCTCTGCCAAGCATTATGAATCAGTACGCAATTAAAAAACTTTAATAAAGACCAAATTTCCTAAGTCCCTGACCTTGACATCAAGGTCACCGAGCAGGGCTGGGGTAGTACTCTGTAAAACTTTGGACTAATATCTAACTACAGTGCAAATATAAAAAGAATTCATCTATGGTTTCAGGAGATATGTGTCATTAAAAAACTTTAACCAAAACATCCAATCAATAAAAAGACAATTTTCTAAGTCCATGACCTTGACATCAAGGTCACTGAGGGGGGTGGGGTTAGTACCTTGGAAAACTTTAGACCAATATCTAACTACAGTGCAAGTATCAAAGGAATCCATCCATGGGTTAAGGAGATACTGGGCTTTAGAAAACTTTAACCAAAACATCCAGTCCCAAAAAACTCCCAATTTTCTAAGTCCATGACCTTGACATCAAGGTCAAGGAGTGGGGTGGGGGTGGTACCATGTTAAACTTTGGACCAATATCTAACTACAGTGCAAGTATCAAAAGAATCCATCCATGGGTTAGGGAGATATAGGTCTTTAAAAAACTTTAACCAAAACATCCATCCGGACGCCGACGCCGACGCCAACGCCGACGCGGACGCGGACGCGGACGCGGACGCCGTGGTGACAACAATAGCTCTTCCTGAACTTTCGTTCAGGCGAGCTAAAAATTTAAGCGAACCACAGATGGTTAATGGCGACTGAGTATTTTTCAAACCTAGAATTCTTTTCACAAAGAGAGAGAGACACACACACACACATACACATACACACAGAGAGAATGAGACGCGCGCGGGCATACATGTACACACTCAGCACATAATTAGGAGCCCCAGTAGCTTAGAAGGTTCAACGCTTGTCTGTTGAGCTGGCGGTTAGAAGATGGATGGAGGCAGACATCTTTTAAACTGATAACATGGTTCCAATTTAGACTGCTTTTCAGTACCACCCACCCATAGTTCTAATATACCTGAAACACTGTTAAAAAGGGCCATCCATCCTTCAGTAGACAGTTCACTCTCTAAAGCTTGAACCAAGGTATATTGTACGTTTCTGAAACAGTTCCTACCCATCGAGAAAACAACGATTAAACAACACTGAATCATCGTTGATTCAACTTTATGTCGTTAATTCAACGTTGATCCAATCCTCACAAGCCATGAAAAGAATCATGCAAGTATTTTTTTATTAAATGCCTTACCTCAGATTCGGAAAATACGTCCTACAAGTATATGTGCTAAGAACAGAAGAAACAAGCAGAACCCAGGGGGAGGAAGGCTTTTGTGGATGGCTACTTGTGACAGTTTAGTCATACATGTAATTCACACAAGAGATTACGAGTCATTTGAAACCTTTATCTGCAGATTATATCTTTTGTAAACATATTCAATCTGATTGTGTGATCGGGCCGCGTAGCGCAATCAGTAGGGCACCTGACTCATAAGTCAGAGGTCCTGGGTTCGAAACCCGGTCTGGCCACATACTTTCGTTTCTCCTTCCGCTGATTCAAGAAGGGCAGTTGTCAGTTACTGGCGAAAGTATGTGCACTTTGCACTGGTTAACCGCTTAGGAGGTCTAAGCCTGCCCTTTTTTTTTTGGTCAAGTTTGTTTCGGGATTTTATTCTTAAACTTCAACTAAGAGCAAACAAACCATTTCCTTCTCATTTACCCCCACATCATTCTTGACAGCATAGGCAATGGTCTCAGACCGTGACTTGATTTATCTGAAGATATAGTTACTCCGCCTCTTGTAAAACATCATGATACATGTACCTCAACTCGTCCAAATATTGGCACAGTAGTATCTGAGGCATTTATGCTCACCCAGACCAAACTGTTCCTAATATACCCTCTGATCAGGTTTATGCTCACCCAGACCAAACTGTTCCTAATATACCCTCTGGTCAGGTTTTGCAATGTTTATAATTTTGCCATTCTTACGTAGTTTTGTTTTATTTATTTATTTATGCATTAAACAGAAAACAGTCTGGGATCAGGTCCGGAAGAAGTACCACAGAAAGATCTTCAACCTCAGAATCCTATTTGAAAAGTACATTCAATAGCAGCAGAATTTGTTACTAATAGATTTCATATCTACATCGATTTCAAAAAGGATTTTGGCAGGGAATGGTATGCAGCCTTAAAGGCCACCATGCGGAAGTACAATATCAATGTAAATCTGGCTCAGGCCATTGAGCACATCTATGACAAGGCTATATATAATATGAAATATGCGCTATATGTATTCCTCGATTTCCTTTCGTTGACTGGGCGGTGCTGTTAGAGGCTTGTCATTCAATATCAAAATCGAGCAGTCCACATTACAAATCGGTAAATAGCATGCTCATGAGTTGTTACGCATAATTGGCAGATTAAAAATGCCCGGTAAACGTTATCGGTCATCGCAATTGATAATCAGTTTCCGCTGTACAGGCACACTACGTCGAAATGACGCCGGAGGAACGTCGATGCAATGTTATGACGCTTTACTGCGTTTATACAAGGTTGTTCCGATGTCATATATACGTTGCATCGACGGCGTCACAACGTTTAGACGTTGTCTGTATGCTGGGTTGGAAAAAAATATTGTTGTGCGTTCTCCGATCATTCCGTGCCTTTTGTAAAGGTGAGCTTTGTTCTGCGCGAGTGAGAATAAAAATCATTACCGCATTATACCTTTTTAGAAAATATACTCGTCGAAGGTAAGGTCAGAATTAAGCACCACCCAGTCAGCAAAAGGAAATCGAGGAATACCTATATTGCAACCAACCAAGACATGACTTCAACACTGAACACTCCTTAGTTAACATACTTAATAACCATTTCAGTATTTTCTGTGTTGCAGTTATCCATGTAACTCCATATGCAATCTGTCTTGTCACAGTTTTGTTTCCTTGCATTGTTTACTACGATAGAAGTTTTATGCACTCTAAAGAGCATGCAAAGATACTGACTGTATACTATTTGCTATGTACCGTGAATTGAGTACTGTGTACGGTCTACTGTGTGTTCTTTGTCCTGTTTACTGATAGTTCTCAGTGAACAGTAAACACGACGCAGTAGCCATTAAACAGGACACAGTACACAATAGTTGGTTATTTGGTCTCGATTTAACGGTTCTTTTACAGTTTTTCAGTCTATATCGATCCGTATCTCAGAGAGAGTGAGAAAGAAAAGAGAAGTAAAAGGCCACAGAAAAAAATCCAAACAACATCCACCGGAACCTACTGCATGCATAGTAGGCTATAGTATACAAGGTTTATTAAAAAGGAAAATCCAAAAAAAAAAAAAAAAAATAATAATAATAATAAATAAATAAATAAATAAAATAAAATAAAAAATAAAAGCCTGAGCAATAAATTTTAATTTCGGTGAAGATTATTTTAATGTCCAACAAAAATGCCAGCCACTTATTTAAAACATAGCCAACTTTTTTCCTCAGTCCCGTATAATCTACCTGTAGACGACGATATCGCGTGAGCTTGAAATAGCATTAAATTATATAGGACATTGACGGTTTTTCACTTTTTTTGTCTTCCTAGAATAAAAAATGAAAAATGTTGTGTTAGGTCAGTATAGTGCACTTTTTTTAGCTGCACATAGATATGTTTTTCTAACTATTAAGTTTAAACTTAATGCGGTCATTTTTGCTCTGATTAATATGGCCATCATTTTCTAATAGTATATAGGGAAAATAGAGAAAATGAGCAAAAAGTTACTCAGTTTTCTACGTTTTTCTTAAAGCACGGATCTAAAGTAAAAAATGTTGTGTTATCTTAGTATTCTACACTATCTTACAAATCTTTTGATATATTTTGTGGGAAATTCAAAGAAATATTAGTGCGGTAATATTTTACAAACTTAATACTACCCTACAGCCAAAAAACTGAATTTTCAGTACAGTGCGTGACTATATCGAGGTGAGGAGAATTGTTGGGGACGGTCCGACCCGAAATTCAGTGACGAAAAAAAAATCGAAGCCTTAGGGGTATGGGACAGAATAGAATATAACGGTAATACTCGCTATATCGTTAAGCAAGCAACACTCGCTGTTTTCCGCCTTCGGCAACTCATTGCTTAGTTGCTATAAGTGCGATTCAGATGCATGGCAGCAAAGGAGAATGGTTCAGAACAACAGCTGGAGTTAAGCAAGGATGCCTTCTCTCATCCACTCTCTTCAACATTCTACTCGAAAAGATTATGGCTGATGCTCTGGAAGAACACAATAGAATGATTAGCATAGGCGGAAGAACTATTACCAATCTGCAAAAAATCGAAGACTTAGGGCCGCTTTCTCGTTCATTTAATCAGCGGTTTTTGTTTTCAAAGTTTTTATTTTCTTCAGTTTTCCGACGTTTCCTACCCTCGTTTAACGCAAAAAGTTTCATGTTTAGACGAATAAAATGCTATTGAGGATTAAAAAATCTGTTTTCACATTAGGTTCGATAAAAAGTGTGGTTATGGAGAACAAGGGCTTCGCAAGCGGCGCATAATACGCCTGTTTCAATTTCCTAAAGGAGTTACAGAATGAGCAATATTGCAAAAGGATAGACAGGCAGACAAACAGGGGCAACCACTCTATAATAATTAACTAGAACTGTCAGCGAATCCGACTATACCCCGCTTAATTGCTTAAATCAAATGATGTTATTTTCACACAAATATTTAGATGATGTTGCAGTCATTATACCCCCACTTTGAAAAAGTGGGGGGTATGCTGGTTTACATCTGTCTGTCCGTCCGTCCGTCCATCTGTCCGTCCTTCCATCTGTCCTTCCGTCCCCATTTGATCAAATTTTTCATCGAAAATTTCTTCACAACCATACAAGCTAGACTGGTCATATTTGGCATACAGGTTGATATTTCCACCATATACACAAATGTATAGCATACGATACATTCAACTTTCAAAATGTGTGAATAACTTCTTAAGTACAAGCCCTACAAACCTAATTTTGAGCTCTCTAGTAAGTGAATTTGGACAAAGAATCCAAATCTGGAATTTTTTTTTTTTTTTTTTTTTTTTTTTGGGGGGTGGGGGGGGGGGGGAGGACGGGAGTGCGGGGAGGGAATGATGTGGAGGGGTCAGAGAGAGTTAGGAACACTGATAAGATATCACAGCATGATCATCGATATTCTAGAAGGTTCGACGTTATTTTATTATTCAAAGTATGGAAAGAACGAATATTGGACAAATACAGGGAAGAATAAGCAGAAAAGGCTGGTTCTCAATCCAAAGATACAACATATCGTCACCAACCTGTATACCAAATATGACTACTCTAGCTTGCATGGTTGTGCAGAAATCTTTGACAAAAAATTTCATTATTCAAAGTAGGGAAAGAAAGAAAATCGGACAAATACAGGGAAGAATAAGCAGGAGAATGCTGGTTCTCCATCCCACGATACAACATGTCGTCATCAACCTGCATAACAAATATGACTACTCTAGCTTGCGTGGTTGTGGAGAAATCTTTGACGAAAAATTTCATTATTCAAAGTATGGAAAGAAAGAAAATCGGACAAATACAGGGAAGAATAAGCAGGAGAAGGCTGGTTCTCAATCCCAAAATACAACAAATATGACCAGTCTAGCTTGTATGGTTGTGAAGAAATTTTCGATGAAAAATTTGATCAAATGGGGACGGAAGGACAGATGGAAGGACGGACAGATGGACGGACGGACAGACAGATGTAAACCAGCAAACTCCCCACTTTTTCAAAGTGGGGGTATAATGACTGCAACATCATCTAAATATTTAACACTGATATACTGTTAGTATTCCAAGGTAGGTTGGACAAGGGAGATAACCTACATACATAAGTTACACCATTTTTAGTTCTAGTTTTTTCCCTTGACAATATATTGTACAAGAAAACATGAAAATAGCCTTTTCGAACTAATGAAAGGGATTAACTCTAAAACGAAGAAAGGGAAAGCAGCCATTTTTGTACGCGACACATCGTTAGGACTTAATTCACATTGCTATGAAGTTTTATAAAGATATCCCAAACGGTTATCCAGTTATGGCGCGTACAAGACTTACAGGAAAAAAATTAATCAAAGGGGTATAACTTCAAAAGTAAGAAAGGGGGAGCAACCATTCTTGTACGCGACACGTTCCCCCACCCTGATACATATGTAAAAAGTATGCAAAGACCAGGAACTGAAACAATCAAAATCCAAATCCAGCCCTCAAACCATAGTTGGAAACAACTAAGATGACAAATAATCAAGATACAGAGAACATATGGCCAACCGAGTGAGCAGCTTGTTCCCAAAAGGTGGCCACTCAGCAACCCAAACCGAACCAAAAATAATAAGAACATACATAAGGTAAAACATCACAGAAACTCTGACACCAAAAACAGGCAACAGAGAACCACAACAGAACTACCGCCTTGGAACGGTCAGTAATGAATTACTGGGGGGCTTAAATCGATTTTACAGGTCTACCAAATTTCATGAAGATATCCCAAATGGTTACTGAGTTATGGCGTGTACAAGAATGTTGACGGACGGACGGACAGCGCCACGACATAATACGTCCGTTTTTTCAAAACGGGCGTATAAAAATTAAAACGGTTGCAACTTTATGTATACCAGACGTTCGGGAAATATTTTCTTTTGGCCGAAAACCTTAGTTGTTCAAAAGACACAGTACCTTATGAAGAGGACGTTTCTTTTTTTGTGTAAGTATATATTTTAATTTACCACATGGATAAACTATCTCAAACTGGCACAAGATACTCCTCATTATCTAGGGACCCATATATTATACATAACATAGAGGCCCAGATGGCGGGGCTGAAGGCCCAAAGCTCACCCCCTGGATCCGGGACTGCTAAAGAGGACAACTCCTTTTCCGACTTCAAAAAAGGAATCTCAGGAGAGTGAACCAGTTCACTTAAATCACTTTGAATGGATAAATCCAAATCAGGATCCAATTGACTGGAAATGTGTTTACAGCGAGGCACCAGAGGAATCCGAATCTGTATGAATGGAATTTTTCTGTGCAAGAATGGTATCCTCTGGCTGTCGCCGGGCGTTCAGAGAAGTTGGGGCAGGGTTCTTATTTTTTCCAAAACCTGTTTTGGTGCACGATCCCTTGCAACGGTTGATGGGGATTTATCATTGGTAGATTTGTCTTGATGATTGGCTTGCTGACATACGAAAGCAAAGTGACCGTCCTCCAAGGGTCTTACTAAACACTCTAAGACAACACAAAGACACGTGACCCAAAAACCACAAAGACTCCACAGACACCACAAAGACACCACAAAAACCCACAAAGACACCACAAAGACACTACAAGACATCTAATACTATGAAATACTGCTTAATAAATTATTTTATCATTAATTTTGACAGAATTCACCCCGACATTTTAATATTGTGATGCCGAGCAGTCATACATAGAGACAAAGACAGTACGCGGACACACAAAATCACTCAAATAGATCTACGTAATACTAGGAAATACGTCAAGTTATCATTATTTCTTGAAAATATGTGCACATTCCATTGGTTACAGGCTGCTTCGAGAGCCTGCGCTGGTATCGCCAGGAAAGAATTTGCTCCCATAAAAATACCATCACAGGGTCCCACATTTGTTACAAAAAGAAATGCACAATTCATTGGTTGTAGCCTGCTCCGAGAGCCTGTGCTGCTATTAGTGCAGAAAAGAATGTGCTCTCATAAGAGTAGATCTACCATCACAGGGTCCTTCATTCATTACAAAAGAAAATGCACAATTCATTGGTTACAGCTTCCTCCGAGAGCCTGTGCTGGTATAAGTGCAGAAACGAATTCGCTCCCACAAAAGAGCAAATTCTTTTCAGAAAGAGTACCATCACAGGGTCTAGCAGCTGGGGCCGTAATCATAAAGCGACTCAAGTCGTTGCTATGCTGTTGTTAAGGCTAAATTTTTTTAAAAGAGATTCCCTACAACTGAAATTTGCTCTGGAGGAACAGTCTTTTTTCAGACTGTTCCTCCAGAGCAATTTCGTAGTTGTAAGAAATCTCCTTAATAGAAATTTAGCCTTAGCAACAGCATAGCAACGACTTAAGTGGTTTTATAAATACGACTCCTGGTTGAAACCATTGTGAGATTAAATTCTATCAAAAGATCGTCTGATAGCATTTGTATAGGAGTGATTGCCTTTGTAAAGGAAATAATATGCTCTCACAGAAGAGCACTTACTTTCCTGTGAGAGAAACATCACAGGGTCTAGTCTAGACATTTTTGGCGGCAAACATCCTGATCATGAGTGAGAATCCCTTTGACTGTCTGGTTAATTTCCAGGAAACTGTTGGGTCTTCCCTGTCTAAACAGTTGATGCAATCCAAGAGTTTGGGGAATCACACTGGGAAGCGGTTTAACCAGCTTGACCATTGTTTTTCACACAATACTTTTTGGTGTTCTCATAGTGTCATCAATTACAGGCGGTGATCAGGGATGACATCAAGTGACATACAAATGGATGGGTTTGTTTTCTTATGTCATTTTGAATGATAAAATCTCTATGAAATTTTCTAGCTTGACTAAATATGTCCATTGTTTCTTTATTATTTTATATTAGATAAAAAGCAGCTCGAGTGTGCACAATCATGTTTAGACGACAGATTTTGTGTTTAATCCTAATATCATTGGTGATCTAGATCTCCATATAATTTCAATATAGTAAAGTTAAGCAAACCACTCTCTTCAACATTCTCCTCGAAAAGATTATGGCTGATGCTCTGGAAGAACACAATACAATGGTTAGCATAGGCGGAAGAACTATTACCAATCTGCAGTTCACCGATTGCAAGCTGAGGAAAAGTTACAAATGTAGAGCAAAACAACAACTGAAAAGGGACATAACTCAGGAAAAAATGCAGAAGTTTCAAACCAATAACTCAATACACATCTATAGACCAGTATATGTTCACACACTTAATTTGAAAAATATCAGAGAAACTGTTTACGAGAAAAAGCAGCTACAAACACTGTTTTCACAAACCACAAAGGGGCATAAAGAAGCTGGAAAACTCTTCTGGAAAAGCTGAATAATATTTGTCATCTGTTGTCTTCTCCTATATATCTATGCACCAAATAGGAATAAAATGGAAGCAACATGACAAAAATTCCTATATAAACAGAGCATAAAATATCAAAAAAGGGGCATAACTCAAGCAAAAAAGGGTTGGAAAATAAAATTATAACCTAAATGCCTATCTTCATATGAGTATGTGTTCACATCCTTAATTTCAAGAAAATCTGTCAAACAGTTTTGGGGGAGTAGTGATAACAAACTTTTATTACAAAAAATACAAAGGGGAGTAACTCAGCAGGCAAACACCTCCAGGAAAAAATAGAAAACATGTGTCAACTATTTTCTTATGAAGCATTGATGAACCAAATTTGAATAAAATCAAAGCAAAAATGACAAAAGAGCCCTCAAAATTAGGCTCAAAATTATCAAAAAGGGGCATAACTCAGAAAAGAGGGGTCAGATTTCAAAATAGAAACCTTAATGCATATCTTCATACCAATATGTGTTCACATACTTGATTTCAAGAAAATCAGTCAAGCGGTCTAGGAGGAGTTGTGATAAACTTTTTGACAAAAAATATACAGGGGCATAACTCAGCAATAAAACATTTCCGGGAAAAAAAAGGAAAACATGTGTCAACTCTTTTCTTATTATGCATCTATGAACCAAATTTGAATAAAATCAAAGCAAAAACAACTACTCCCCCCCCCCCCCCCCCGCCCCCAAATTAGGGCCAAAATTATCAAAAAGGGGCATAACTCATAAAACAGGGGTCAGATTTCACAACAGAAACCTTAATGCACATCACATACTTAATTTCAAGAAAATTGGTCAAGCGGACTAGGAGGAGTTGCGATAACAAACTTTTTTTACAACTAGAAAATGTGTTTATGAAACACTATGCCCCCAACTGTATCCTTGCCTCTAAGAAAGGTTCATCCCATAATGTTAAGGTCAGAAAGGAATTTCAATCCATTCATCTACATCTTAGTCTGTAACTGTGTGTTCCTATATCTAATGGTTCTTGACTGTAAGGGTACCTTAGTACCATAGGCTTAAAATGCACTAAGTCGAAAAAGGGGGATAACTCGGTAAAAAAATCACTAGACTAAGTCCAAAAAGGGGCATAACTCTAGAAATACCTGACCGACGGGAAAAAGAAAAAATACGGGTCCACTTATTTTTCATGTACATGCCACATAAAAAATTTCAAGATCCTAGCATAAGCCGTTCCTGAGTTTCCTAGCTGCCAAAAAGCGTTACAGACAGACGGACAGACAGACAGACGGACAGTCCCAAACCAATATGCCCCCTCAACTTCTCTGAAGTTGGGGGCATACAAAATATAAAGGGGCATAACTCAGCATTAAAACCCATCCGCGAAAAACTGATAAATACGTATCACCTATTTTCTTATGCTGCATCCATGGACAAAATCTGAAACGAATTGGAGCAAATTTAAAGTGTTGCGGACGGCCTGAAAGACAGACAGACAGATGGAAGGACAACGTCAAAACAGTTTACCCCCTCAAACATAGTTTGCGGGGGGTATAAAAAGGTTTCCCATAGCCTAGTAGCCTTGTAGGCAGTGGAGTTAGAGACCCACTGTGTCTTGGGCACAGCATATGAAAGGCAGATCCTTTCGCTGCATTATCCTTCCCTGATTTTAAGCAGGTAACCATTTACTGCTAGTTACTGACAGTTTTCCAGTCATGTGAATGCGAAACCCTAGCGCAATTACAAAACCTTCCGGCAACTTTCTGCACGATAACTGAAGGTCTCTAACCACTCAACCACAGCGTCTCTCTTCAATGTAGAATGAGTCAACAATAGGAGTATCTCTTTGACATTTTAATGTATATACCATTCTTAACAATCTACAGCTCAAGAAAATCTGGTAAAAAATTCTGTCCTCAAGGCAATCTTTAACTTTCATAACTGAGTCCTGTCTTTATAACTAGAATCTCTATAAAACATAATTTCTTTGACATTTTAATGTATATACCATTTTTAACAATCTACAGCTAAATCTACAGCTCATGAAAATCTGGTAAAAAAATTCTGTCCTCAAGGCAATCTTCATCTTCCATTACTGAGTCCTGTCTTTGTTCCTAGAATCTTTATAATAACACATAATACAATTCACAATTCACACTCATTATCTCAAACACTGATATCTCAAAGAATTGTCTTATATCAAAAATAAAGGCTGGACACATTTCCTATTTTTCTTTACATTTCAACTCTGGCTATCTCAAACTACTTTAATCTCAAAGTAAATTTTCTGGCCCAGAAAATTTACTATGAGATATCAGTAGTTTTAGATAAACTTCGTCGTAGCTGTATCTAGAGTTGACTGTACATGTATATAAATAGCTGTTGTCATAAAGTTAAGATAACATGAAAAATTAAGGCAAAATAATAGCATTATAAACAACTTGTAATACCCTGCCACTGCCAAATGTGCTACTGATCAGTAGTTTTAGATAAACTTTGACTTTGAGATATCGAGAGTTGACTGTATATGAATAGCTGTTGCGACACAGTTAAGGTAACATAAAGAATTAAGATGAAACAAAAGCATCATACACAACTTGTAATACACTGCTATGGCCAACCAATATCCTTTAACAGATTTTTTTTTTCATGATTTCTATACACATTTTAGGTTTATGGCAGAGAGCAGATAACCTCCTTGGGATAAAAATTTGACCTGCACAGGGAGCTTTTTTGCGTTGACTTTTTGTTGTGTATTTCAGAAATTCCCTTCTTATTTTGATTTGATATAGTTTTTCATGATTATATACCTATATGAGCCACAACACGAGAAAACCAACAGAGTGGTTATGCGCCCAGTGCAGACTCAGATCAGCCTGGGCATCTGCCCAGTCTGATCAGAGTCTTCACTGCCTGCATAGAGGTAGCTTAGACCCTTAGCTACCCTTTAATTGCTAAGACAAGAGTTTTATCAGACTGGAAAGATGCCCAGGCTGATCTGAGTCTATGCTGGGCACACAACCACTTTGTTGGTTTTCTCGTGTCACGGCTCAAATAATCATGGGGACAAAATTTTGATCCCAACCAGAAGCTCATATCATTCTGATGATTTTTTGCATGTTTCAGGAAAATCACCTCCACCTCTGTTTTTTTTTTCATGATTTTATACCTGCATATAGCCCCATGGCAGGGGTGATAGCCCTGGAGGACAAAATTCTTTTTTTAACAGAAAGCTTATAATACCAGAAGTCTAATTTTATACAGATTTTTTCATGATTTTATATATGTACGCACTACGTAGCCCCAGGGCAGGAGAAGAAAACTGAACATAATTCTGCTTGTAACAGAAAGCTTATGTTACTATGATCACTTCTGTGAAATTTCATCGGGATATTTAAAAGCATAAAAATCCCCCAGACTGAAAACCACTTTTAAGACTTTGACAAGGGCAATAACTGTCACATTGACAAGATATCCAATTTGCCCATTAACAAGCGCAACAGATATCAATTCACATGCCAAGTTTGAAGAAATCCATCAATAAATACTTAAGTTGTTGAGCAGAAACAAAATGCTCATGGATGAACTGATGGACAAATATGTCTGAAGGACAGACACACAGACAGCCAGCAGGAAAAAATAATACCCCAGCAGTGCTCCCAATAAGAAGGGGTAACAGGGATAATTCAGAGGTAACTGTCCTTATTTCTCCATTAAAACATATGACCTGTGACACAAGAAAACCAACAAAGTGGTTGTGCCCCCAGTGCAGACTAAGATCAGTCTGGCCATCAGCCCAGTCTGACCAGAGTCTTCCCTTTGCGCTTGAAGGTTAGCTAAGGGTCTAAGCTAGTTGCATTTGGACAGCAAAGATTCTGATCAGACTGGGCGGATGCCACTTTGTTGGTTTTGTCATGTCAGGCTCATTTATGATGTGACCAATCAAAAGAACCGTCTCAGCAAAAAATTCCAGTTTAGGCTCACAACATATCATTATGTTGAGAAGTAAGAATAAATATATCTGAATTATCCTAAATATCCCTCCTTAGCTGGAGCATTGCTCACCACTAACAAGTGGAGGCTACAAACACAAACAAGCATTTATTGCACTGACAATCAAAGAAATCTTTGTACAGTATTAACAGATATGTAACATATATATATGTCTGCTCCTGCACAATTTACATTCAAGCATTTAGTTTTTATGCCCCCACCTTCAAAGAAGTTGAAGGGGACTATTTCTTTCGGCTTGCCCGTCCCTCCATTCGTCCAATTCATCTGTCAGTAACACTTTAAGTATGCTCTGTAACTAAGAAAATGTAAAAACTGGGGTCTTGATATTTGATAAATGGACAGATTATAAAAAAAAATAGTGGATCTGTATCTTTTCTTTTCCGCCAGCCATGTACTTCAGAGTTATGCCCCTTTTTGAAAAAATATATGTAAGCTGTTAGCAAAATTTTGGAAAACGTATTTGAGATAAAATGTTCATATTTGCCATACTGGTAAAAGTAGGCCTAAGGTGTAGCTCATCTGATTCACTTAAGGGCTAATTTTGTAAAAAAAAAAAACTGAATTATGTCTCTTTGTTAACTTAGACATTTTTCGGTCTTTTGAACCATTTGACCTACAGACCTGATTTTTTGTATACATATAGTATCTGATGTGTTGATCACTTTGACAATAATCATGTTATGCTGACTTCATTATTGACAGAGTTATGCCCCTTTTTCTTACTTGTACAAAGCATTGTAGGTAAGATCTAGTACTGAAGAACTGCAACTGCTGGAGCCTTGATAATTCATAGGTGGAGAGACCATGAAACCATAAAAAGATAAGTACACCCTTATTTTTTCTCTTTTCCATTGACCATGTAGGTTTAGATTTATGGCCCTTTTTTGAAAGTGGGGGCACAGAGTTTTACCAACACATTTTCTAATTAAATTCAATATGAGCTGTTTATTCTATTTACAGTTAATACAATTAAAATTCACTTTATCCTGTATTTTATAAAACAGAAAACCTTATTGCTTTCTCATGCTGACCTAGTTCAGTTGCTGGTATAGGACAGTCCTTTTATAATGTTATAATGCCGAACATAATAACACAGATCTGGATATAATGCTGTAAAATATTGACTCCCAAACTTAAGCATTTTTCACTGAATTGGTATACTTTTAAAAAAGGAAGGCAACTCTGTCATTATATTAACACTTAACGGAAAGAGTGAGCTCCACTAGGAGCAAATTCTTTGCTTGAAGAGTAGACCCCATCTTAGATGGACTTTGTCAGTAAAGTTGTTTCCTGTAAAAATTGGTGGAAAACAAACATGGGGGAGAGGGTGTTCCCATACATCTTAAAGGAAAATGACAATTAGATGGTCATTTTACTGTAATTGCAATTTACTTTTTCACCGTCTTTCTTTAGACCCCAAACATAGCATTATAAAGACCTAAATATTTAGTACCTTACACCATACAATGTAAAAGTCAGTTGTCTTCAATCATAGTCTCAGTTTAAGAGCAAACTCTGACTTTTGATTTTTTACTTCTATATACATATATACAGTTCACAGGCACATTTATTGGGTTCGAGGTTATAAAACTTGAGAATAATCTCAAACTCAAAATAAAGCACACTGATTGGCTGCTTCCAAACATGTGCTCAGAAGCAACCAATCAGTGTGCTTTAATTCGAGTTTGAGAATGTACTGGTTTTATAACCTCTGGGCTTTGTGGCATCATGAATCTATAGGTCATTGACATACACAATTTTACTTCTATATACATATATACAGTTCATGTTGCTAATGTTGAGGCATTCACATTTCATCCCTAATGATGTCAGGTGTAAACATTAACTCATGTCAACTTTCACCTTAACATAGTCCTTGAGTAGAAAACATCAATCATAATATTATTGCTGTTTATTCCATATAATGTTAGAATCCTTACCAGCAAACAGTCACAGATTAACATGTGTTGTCATACAGATGCCATCAAGAATTAATATTTTGTGATATGCCCCCAAACATAATGTTTGAATCAGTGATAAATCACCAGTAAAGATAAATATTTTTTTTTAATCCAGCGAATAAAATCCTGTCTATACTGCTTATTCCCATCAAGAACTAATTTGTTCTTCTATTCCTGCCGAAGAAAAACAGTTTCTTTCTCAGCGTGACCACAGGTGCTGGAGTCTGTTTGAAGATACCGCCATCCACATGGGCATTACCAAGGCTTACCTCTTCATTAACTTTCACTAGAATACTCATCAGGTCATGTCTGAAAAAAAACAAAAAAAAAAAACTAATGTTTTTGTGACCTTAAGGTGAATGGAAACACATTCAGGGGAGGCAACTTAATAATGCCACTTTCATTTTGGCCTCCCTTTTCAGAGGAGGTCAACTCTTCTTGCCTTTATTTGTACACCCCATTTAGAAGGGCCCTAGGATCTAATTCTTTCCTTTATGCGTAGACCCCATTTAGAAGGGCCCTACGAACAAATTCTTTCCTTTATGAGAAGACCCCATTTAGAAGGGCCCTAGGAGCAAATTCTTTCCTTTATGAGTAGAACCCATTTAGAAGGGCCTTAGGAGCTAATTCTTGCCTTTATGAGTAGACCCCATTTAGAAGGGCCCTAGGAGCTAATTCTTTCCTTTAATGAGTAGACCCCATTTAGAAGGGCCCTACGAACAAATTCTTTCCTTTATGAGAAGACCCCATTTAGAAGGGCCCTAGGAGCTAATTCTTTCCTTTATGAGTAGACCCCATTTAGAAGGGCCTTAGGAGCTAATTCTTGCCTTTATGAGTACACCCCATTTCGAAGGGCCCTAGGAGCTAATTCTTTCCTTTATGAGTAGACCCCATTTAGAAGGGCCCTACGAACAAATTCTTTCCTTTATGAGAAGACCCCATTTAGAAGGGCCCTAGGAGCAAATTCTTTCCATTATGAGTAGACCCCATTTAGAAGGGCACTAGGAGCTAATTCTTGCCTTTATGAGTAGACCCCATTTAGAAGGGCCCTAGGAGCTAATTCTCTCCTTTAATGAGTAGACACCATTTAGAAGGGCCCTACGAACAAAGTCTTTCCTTTATGAGAAGACCCCATTTAGAAGGGCCCTAGGAGCAAATTCTTTCCTTTATGAGTAGACCCCATTTAGAAGGGCCCTAGGAGCTAATTCTTTCCTTTATGAGAAGACCCAATTTAGAAGGGCCCTAGGAGCTAATTCTTGCCTTTATGAGTAGACCCCATTTAGAAGGGCCTTAGGAGCTAATTCTTGCCTTTATGAGTAGACCCCATTTAGAAGGGTCCTAGGAGCTAATTCTTGCCTTTATGAGTAGACCCCATTTAGAAGGGCCCTAGGAGCTAATTCTTTCCTTTATGAGTAGACCCCATTTAGAAGGGCCCTAGGAGCTAATTCTTTCCTTCATGAGTGGACCCCATTTAGAAGGGCCCTATGAGCTAATTCTTTCCTTTATGAGTAGACCCCATTTAGAAGGGCCCTAGGAGCTAATTCTTTCCTTTATGAGTAGACCCCATTTAGAAGGGCCTTAGGAGATTATTCTTTCCTTTATGAGTGGACCCCATTTAGAAGGGCACTAGGATCAAATTCTTTCCCTAAAGAGTAGATGCTATTTAGAAGGGTCTTAAGAGCAAATTCTCTCTTTATGCGTAGACCCCATTTAGAAGGGCCCTAGGAGCTAATTCTTTCCTTTATGAGTAGACACCATTTAGAAGCGCCCTAGGAGCTAATTCTTTCCTTTATGAGTAGACCCCATTTAGAAGGGCCCTAGGAGCAAATTCTTCCCTTTATGAGAAGACCCCATTTAGAAGGGCCCTAGGAGCTAATTCTTTCCTTTATGAGTAGACACCATTTAGAAGGGCCCTAGGAGCTAATTCTTTCCTTTATGAGTAGACCCCATTTAGAAGAGCCCTAGGCGCTAATTCTTTCCTTTATGAGAAGACCCCATTTAGAAGGGCCCTAGGAGCTAATTCTTTCCTATATGAGTAGACCCCATTTAGAAGGGCCCTAGGAGCTAATTCTTTCCTTCATGAGTAGACCCCATTTAGAAGGGTCCTAGGAGCTAATTCTTTCCTTTATGAGTAGACCCCATTTAGAAGGGCCCTAGGAGCAAATTCTTTCCTTTATGAGTAGACCCCATTTAGAAGGGCCCTAGGAGCTAATTCTTTCCTTCATGAGTAGACCCCATTTAGAAGGGCCCTAGGAGCTAATTCTTTCCTTTATGAGTAGAACCCATTTAGAAGGGCCTTAGGAGCTAATTCTTGCCTTTATGAGTAGACCCCATTTAGAAGGGCCCTAGGAGCTAATTCTTGCCTTTATGAGTAGACCCCATTTAGAAGGGCCCTAGGAACTAATTCTTTCCTTTATGAGTAGACCCCATTTAGAAGGGCCCTAGGAGCTAATTCTTTCCTTTATGAGTAGATCCCATTTAGAAGGGCCCTAGGAGCTAATTCTTTCCTTTATGAGTAGACCCCATTTAGAAGGGCCCTAGGAGCTAATTCTTTCCTATATGAGTAGACCCCATTTAGAAGGGCCCTAGGAGCTTATTCTTTCCTTTATAAGTAGACCCCATTTAGAAGGGCCCTAAGAGCTAATTCTTTCCTTTATGAGTAGACCCCATTTAAAAGGGCCCTAGGAGCTTATTCTTTCATTTATGAGTAGACACCATTTAGAAGGGCCCTAGGAGCTAATTCTTTCCTTTATGAGTAGACACCATTTAGAAGGGCTTTTTCCTCTTAGGAGTCAAACAGGAAATCACTTAGTTCTTCTGCTTTGCAAAAATGGCAGCAAATATATATTTAAAAGGGAGATAAATTTAAGAGGTGGGTATTTGCCTTCCTGGTAGATTAAACTTGCAAAAGATGGATGGATGACTTGCAATTTTACATCCTTTTCAACAGTATTTCAGTCATATCAGGACGATAGGTGGGTGATAATGAATGGCTGTGTGCAATGGAGCCCCGTTTACGATGGAAAGGACTCTGCCTCCATGGGGGCTTAAACCTGCAACCGCGATATCAGTAGGCTATTGCTTAACCCACTGAGCTGCCGGGGCTCCATTGAAGCTCTTGTAATTAAGGTGAGGCAACTCTGAAATTTTCGTTTTGGCCTCCTTTTTAGTCAAGGTCAATGCTTAAAGCAGTAAGTTCTTCCCCTAAGAAAAAGAAAAGAAAGTTCACCTTAGAAACAGCATAGCAAGGACCCAAGTAGTTTTATAAATATGACCCCTGCAGATGATACGTATCAACACAGAAGTGAACTTTATCAAATAGAAACATAAGCAAACTCTACAAGTTTAAGATATTAAAAACATAAAACTTTTGCATAACTGCTACCAGGCAAATGGTTGTACAAATGACAGAGAAGAGAAAAAATACATGTATATTCAAGCCAAAACACAGAACTCTAAAACTTTGTAAAGATTTAGCCAACTTCAATGCATGGAGACAAAAGATGAAAGTCCAATGGCTGTGTAAGCCAAAGGTTTTACAGAATGCATTGACACAAAAGATAAAAACCCACTGCATATCCTCTATATTTGTGTATGCAAAGTGTATAATCAAATACTCTTCCTACCCATTTCTGATATTGTTTGCCACACAGCCCTTATCTGTCATGAGAATATTATTACCTTTCAGAAAACTTCTCCAAGTTTTCACAAAGTTTTCTGATGTACCAGGAGCCATGGTTACGACTTCGGAATGACACATAGCCAGGAACTGTGGCGTAACCCACCAGGAAGTCTGACTCATTTGGAATCATTTCTCTGTCATTGTTATCAGTCTCTACATCCCCTGGCACTTGTCCTCGGGAGGGATGTGGACTTGCATCTCTTTCTATTTCACCTCCTTTTATGAAAAATTAAATAATTAGCATTTTGGATGTCTCTCATATAAAGACCCTCTAAAATTGTAATGCAAAAAATAGTTACTGTGACAGTAATTCTCCTAAAACCAAACAGGGTCGGAGGTTATAAAACCAGTATAATCTCAAACTCAAAATAAAACACACTGACTGGCTGCTTCCAAGCATGCGCTCGGAAGCAGCCAATCAGTGTGCATTATTTTGAGTTTGAGAATGTTCTCAAGTTTTATAACCTCGAGGCCAGTTTAGCTTTACAATGCCGTTATAGGTCCAAAAGATGCTGATGGAACGGCAACACTAGGAGTAGTCAGGCCCAGAGGTTATAAAACTTGAGTACATTCTCAAACTCAAAATAAAGCTCACTGATTGAGATTATTCTCAAGTTTTATAACCACGAACCCTGATGTTGGTCTGCACTGTTTGCATATTTGCTCAAATCTACCTGTTTCAATACATAGAATTTTTATGACTGTTCACCTTATTCATTTGAATGCCAAAAGAAACAAATAATACATGTAATAGAATACCAGTTATGCTGCCACTCATGCAAGTCCAGCATTTTAAAAAATCAATCTTTTTTATGCTCCATGCCAGTCAGGCGTAAGAAATGTAAAAGGTAAAGATTTCCTGTAGTCTTGTAGCAGTAGAGACAGTGGGAGTTAGAGGCCCATCACATATGCAAGGCAGAGCCAGTGTCTCTCCTTTAACAGCTGTTAACATTCTGTGATCCAACAAGACCTGTCAACATACAGAATAGTTCAACTGAGAGCGCCTTGCCCATCACTTAGAAAATGTCCATGACCTTGACCTTAAGGTCAGTGAGCAGGGTGGGGATGGTACTCTATAAAACTTTGGACCAATATCCAACTTCAGAGCAAGTATCAAAAGAATCCATACATGGGTTAAGGAGAAATCGGTCTTTAAAACATTTTGACCAAAACATCCAATGCAAACTAAGTCTGTGATCTTGACCTCAAAGTCACTGAGTGGGGTGGGCATGGTACTCTATAAAAGTTTGGACTACATCTAAGTACAGGTCATTTATCAAAGGAATCCAGCCATTGATAAAGGACATATAGTCTTTAAAAAACTTTAACCACAACATCCAATCTGAAAATTCCCAATTTTCTAAGTCCATGACCTTGACCTCAAGGTCACTAAGCAGGGTGGGTATAATACTCCATATAATCATTGACCAATATCTAACTAGGTAAATATCTAAAAAATCCATCCATGGGTTAAGGAGATATGGGTCTTTAAAAAACTTACCAAACATCCAATCCAAAAATTCCAATTTTTTAAGTCCACGACCTTGACATCAAGGTATCTGAGCATGGTCAGGGTGGTACTCTTTAAAACCTAGGACCAATATCTAACTACAGTGTATGTATCAAAATTATCCATCCAAGGATTAAGAAGACATGGGTCTTTAAAAACTTTAACCAAAACATCCAATCTGGATGTTGGCGCATAAGCCAGGGTGACAACAATTATAGCTCATTCTGAACTTCCGTTCAGGCAAACTAAAAATAATATCCATTTACTGTTGGGCTGACAGAGCAAGTTTTTCAGTAAAACCATTATCTAAGGAGGATTCAAACCAGCCACTCTCTGCACCACAGCCGAGTGCCTCTAACCACTTGATCACGTACCTCTACAAGGAATGGCAAACAGCAAAAAGAACTGTTTTGAAAACCAAACTGGCATGTACAACATAACTGGTACTGATTATATATAAACGTACCCATACTGATTATATCTGTTTACATTGAAATGAATAAAGGGTGCAATTTTACTATTAAAATGAACAAGACCTGTCATTATTATCTGTTTTTAAATCACCTGTCAAGAGACTGTGAGCAGGTCTAGCATCACTCTTTATCTACTAGTAAAAAAAATCTGTCAGCATTTAAAACTCAAAACAAACTTCTGAAAGAAAAAAAAAAAAAAGAACCATAATTCTACCATATTATAAGCCTCATAACTGTACAAGACAGCTCAACTGACTTCCAACTTTCCATAAACTTAAAATAATTACCTCCCATTTTATCTCTGCCCTGACAGGCTTGTATAAAGAACAATTTTGGCTTCCCAGCCAGTGATGGGCATCTGTTACTCTGGAACACTCCAGTAAGGTCTTTAATTTGAACTAGTTTACCATTAGTACCATACAAATGATTGAGCACGCCGTGAGATAAAATACAGCACACAAAACAGTCATATCTAGTCTGGTCTCTGTTCTGAGCGATGTCCACCAACAGTCTCATCATATCAGTGTCTGATAAGTTCTCGTGAACTTCTACTAAGAAGTCAAGAGTTGCAAATGTATCTTGTAAGTTAGCTGAAAAATAAAATTAAATCATGATGAAAAGTAGTTCCGTCCCTTTAATACACTGCAGGGTTGCCACTCATTTTCCACTTCAGAACTCCAGGGGCCGTATTTATAAAATGACTTAGGTGGTTGCTATGCTGTTGCTAAGGCTGAATTTCTATGAAGTAGATTCCCTACAACTATGAGATTTGCTGTGGAGGAACAGTCTGAAAAAGACTGTTCCTCCAGAACAAATTTCATAGTTGTAGGGAATCTCCTTCATAGAAATTCAGCCTTAGCAACAGCATAGCAACGACTTAAGTTGTTTTATAAATACGGCCCCTGGCTTCAGAAACCCCCCCCCCCCCCAAAAACATGAGTTTTCAGAAGCCAATGAACCACTCCTAATGGGTGCCTGACTAACATGGCCACAAAGACCAACAAACTTTAAGGTCATTTGCACCATTCTAATGACATACTGAACCAGTTTCCTAGATGCGCTGAGTACTTACTAAACAGTGCTTAAAATATAAAACACAAGAATTCCGCGGAATGCTATGTCGCACCTGCCTTGTGCTTCCACAGTAGTAAAGACTAATGTTAAAAGAAAGTGTATGAGAAATGGATTAAAAAGCTAGGGTCAACCATCTTTTGGATGTAAAATTTTACTGTCAGCAGAGCATGATGGAAATATAGTGGTAGAAAAAACTGCAACATTCCTCATGAACATTCTAAGAAGAAACTTTATGCCAGGTGTGATGCATGAAATATATACAGTGACCTACAAACAGTTTGAGTTCATCTGCAGTGTCAGACAGGTTTGAATGATATCTACCAAATAGTATTCATGATGTAGGACTAAATCACAGAACCATGAAATGTAAGTCACATTTACCTACAAATACAATGAGGTTATTAACAGCACCAGACTGCTCCATTATGCAAAGTATGATGCTAATCCATCAGTGTTGGAAATACAAGTCAAAATCACTGGACCTTGAATAAAGGTCCAGTACACAGGAGTCTGCTTGCATGCGTTGTAGCTGCAGCACTTATTGGGATATGTTATCTGATAAAGTATCAACTCTCTGGTCTAAAAGTAATCACCGAAACTTAACATTTTGCTTTAAAAATGGTCCTAAACAACAAAGTCAGTCAACCATAACATAATTATACCATCATCACAGGTGAGGGACACACCTTTATTTGATGCAGCTGCTGCAGTCATATGGCAGTATGTTTGTACCATGTATGAAGATTGTAGCTGCTAGAGTTTATAAGATACAGAGTTGAACACTGAGTTAAACACAACTGTTAACTTTGGCTAACCTGATCATGGATGCTGACATGGATGCTAACGCTGATGCAGACACTGACACTAATGCATAATCTGACTACAACACCAGGGTAAAGTATAAGCTCCCTTTGCATTTACAAAGGTGGGCTTAAATACATTAAAAGCAAATCCTTTATCTATACTTGAGCACGCCTATTCAAATTACAAAATAAGCAATGGGCCAAGTAAAGAATCTTGGGGAGTGCCAGGCTGCAGAGCTGACTACGAGCAAACAGGAAGTCACAGAATTTGTTTTCCTTCGCAAACATGGTGGGAAGAACATGGATGTCAGATGTGTATCCAGTTTTCTTAAACAGTATTTTACTTGCTGAAATTACACACAAATATCAACTACAGTTGAAATTCAACAAGCAGAGGAACAATCTCTACTCCTTCTATTTCTACAAAAATATTTTCTGGAAGACAAACTTTCATTTTATTTTGTTCTGTTAATGGATTATTGAAGAGATACAGACAGTCTGGTTACAAAACAAAGCTTTCAAAAAATGAGGCTACCCTTAAAAAAAAACACTTCCCTCCCTAAGAAAGCAAATGATAGACAAAAGAACTGCGAAATGACAAAACCAACAAAGTGACATGTGTGCCACACTTACACTCAGATCAGCCTGTGCATACCCGGATGCCATACCCCAGTCTGATCAGAGTCTTTGCTGTCAGCATGGAGGTAGCTTAGACCCGTACCGAACTTCTAAGCACACAGTTAATACTCTGATCAGACTAGGTGGATCTGAGTTTTTGTTGGGCAAACATTCAAATTTAGTTGGTTTGTTGTGTTGTGGCTCAAGAATGACCTCATCTAGAATTGCTCTTATTCACTTCAAAGTCAAATTGGGCAAAATATCCAAATGGTAAGTCTGGCCGAGAGGTTATAAAACTTGAGTACATTCTCAAATCAAAATAAAGCACACTGATTGGCTGCTTCTGAGCACATGCTCGGATGCAGCCAAACAGTGTGTTTTATTTTGAGTTTGAGATTATCCTTAAGTTTTATAACCTCAAACCCTGAACTCATAAACCATAGAAACACTTATGAAGCCAAAACAGTTAATTAAACACACAGACATGGACCTTTAAAACCAGTTGAGCCGGGACGTGAGAAAACCAACAAAGTGGTTGTGCGTCCCGCGCAGACTCGGATCAGCCTGGGCATCCGCCTAGTCTGATCAGAGTCTTCGCTGTCCACATGGAGGTTGCATAGACCCTTGGCTACTCTCTATGCGCTTAGCGAAGAGTCTGATCACACTGGGTGGATGCCCAGGCTGATCTGAGTCCACGCTGGGCGAACAACCACTTTGTTGGTTTTCACGTGTCGCAGCTCAGTTACCAGCATCTACTTCTGTTCCTCTTCTCTCTGGCATGTCCTTAGAGGTGGGATCATTTGGTGATACGTTAAATACTCGGTTGTTTATGATTATACAAATCCCTGTCATAAATAAAACAAATAATTGATGAACATCTAACAACATTATAATGCTAACAGGGTTGCCATTCATGATTTATTTGAAATTTATCTGATTCCCCCCCCACCCCCACCCCCCCCCATTTTTTCTCGGACATTTAACAATTTTCCAGAATCTTTACTGGATCCAGAAGTTGATTATAGCCTTAACTTGGAAGTGTCTAGAAATATCAGTTGCCAAAACTGTGGGCTAATCTTACATTAAACAATTTGATCCCACTGGAGCAAATTCTTTCCCATGACAGAAGCCCCATTTATGAGGGAAATAACTCTTCTCTGTATGTTATTTTTTCCTAAAAGTAAAATGTTGTCCCCTTGATCCCTCTGATCACTGTCCTACATTAAATCATGTGGCCCCTCAATACAACTGCCTCATTATTTTTCTCAAACTCAAAATAAAGCACACTGATTGGCTGCTTCCGAGCACATGCTCGGAAGCAGCTAATCAGTGTGCTTTGTTTTGAGTTTGAGATTATTTTCAAGTTTCATAACCTTGAACCCTGTTGTTGCTTCTCTTTAAATCTGTCTGAATAGGCTTTTCTGATGAGTGCAAATCCTATATTTCTTGGTCAGCTGTTCAAATCTAACCATGTCATTCGCTAATAATACATGTATATGCAGAAGGTACTGTTTTTGCTTATCTCCATAATCACAAAACCTTCACAATATCAAAATTTATGATTAAGCTCTTATTTTCCAAATTCAAACAATATACACTGTATACACAATATACCCCAATAATATTATTTTTGTTTACTCCTTGTGCAGTTTCTGACAAGCTGAGACATAGAGTTTCTGTAAGTTGATTGCCACAACATTTCCAAAGAATCTGGAAACTGGGCAAATTATACATAGACTGATTTGAAGTTTTAAGTGTATACATGTACTTGCATTATTGTAAGGGGGGTTGTACTTGCATTATTGTACGGGGGGTTGAATAACATTGCCATTTTGGATTACAAATGCATACTGACTGGATAACTAACATCGTTTCTCACTGACTGACATCTGGTTTTACATTACAGAAAGCCACTTACTATGGGTTCAAATGCGTACACTTCTATTGGTGAAAATGTGAAAATGCATTAGAAGGGATAGCTGTATTAAACATTTTCCTTTGGGAAGAGAAATCATTTGTTTTATGGTCACAAATTGCATTTTATAGCTCTGCTAATATGTCACAGTAAAAACCAGAGGACCAATGGTCCTGTAGCTCACCTGACACTTGGTCCTGGTATATATTTTCATGCTTTTATACATGTATATAGCACCAGGGCAGGGGCCCCCTCCCTTGGGGATTAATGTTGAGTCCCAATTCTATATACCAAGCCACAAGGTCACTGGGCCTTTGTTTCTGGACAAAGATTTCTGAAGGGTTTTTATCATTAATGGGTGTGGCGGCCACCATGTTCATGCGACCATGACCATCTGAACAAACTTTGATTCCTTTGACCCAGTATTAAAGCTCCATATGAAATACAGTAATCATTTATATAAACTATGATGGGCCTGAGTGCCCAATGCTACATACCGGTACCAAGTTTCAAGGTTATAGGCCATCATTTATATAAACTATGATGGGCCTGAGTGCCCAATGCTACATACCGGTACCAAGTTTCAAGGTTATAGGCCTTTCGGTTCTCGAGAAAAAGATGTTTGAAGAGTTTTTACCATATATGGGCATGGTGGCCATCTTGGTCAAGTGACCAAGACCATCTGTACAAACTATGGTTCCTTTAAGCCAGTGAAGCTCCATATGAAATATGGCTTCAATTGACCCTAGTGGCCTCTGAGAAGATGTTTGAAAATGTTGACGGGTGACAGAATCTCAATGACCTTGTACAAAAGTCAAAGAATGACCTTGACCTTTAACGACAAAATATCTTCATCTGGTCATTTAGTCAACCATATATACCAAATTTTGCACCTTAGACTTAAATAGTTTCTGAAAAATCCACTGTTTAAGCATTTTCCCATATAAAAGACTACATAATGTACCAAAGTTGACAGTATCATAAATTAGGTCAAGGTCAACGCATGATCATTTGTATAAACTATGATGGGCTTGAGTGCCCAAAGCTACATACCAAGTTTCAAGGTCATACACCTTTTGGTTCTGGAGAAGAAGATTTTGAAGGGTTTTTACCATATACGGGCATGGCGGCCATCTTGGTCAAGACCCCGAGAACAAACTTTTATTCCCTGATCACACTTAGACTCCATATGAAATTTGGCTTCAATCAGACCAGTGGTTTCAGAGAAGTAGATGTTTTGAAAATCTTGATGACGGACAGACCGACAAAATGACCTTGACCTTCAGTGACATAATATCTTCATCTGGTCATTTAGTTGACCATATATACCATGTATTGTACCTTAAACTTAAATAGTTTCTGAGAAATCCACTGTATAAGCGTTTTCCCATATAAAAGCCTAACGTACCAAAGTTGACCATGTCGTAAATTAATTCAAGGTCAACGCATGGTCATGATTTGTATAAACTATGATGGGCCAGCATGCCCGATGCTATATACCAAGTTTCAAGGTCATAGGCCTTTTGGTTCTGGAGAAGAAGATTTTTGAAGGGTTTTTACCATATATGGGCATGGTGGCCATCTTGGTCATGTAGCCCAGCCCCCCGGTATATACTTTAGTTCCCCTATCCCACTGAGACACCATATGAAATTTGGCTTCAATCTTCCCAGTGGTTTCAGAGGAGAAGATGATTGAAAATCTTGATGACGGACACACCGACAAAATGACTTTGACTTTCAGTGACATAATATCTTCCTCTGGTCATTTAGTTGACCATATATACCACATATTGTACCTTAGACTTAAATAGTTTCTGAGAAATCCACTATATAAGCGTTTTCCCATATAAAAGCCTAACATACCAAAGTTGACCATGTCGTAAATTAGGTCAAGGTCAACGCAAGGTCATCATTTGTATAAACTATGATGGGCCCGCATGCCCAAAGCTACATACCAAGTTTCAAGGTGATAAGCCTTTTAGTTCTGGAGAAGAAGATTTTTGAAAGTTTTTTACCATATATGGGCATGGCGGCCATCCTGGTCATGTGACCCAGACCCCAGTACAAACTTTCGTTCCCCCATCCCACTGAGACTCCATATGAAATTTGGCTTCAGTCGGCCCAGTGGTTTCAGAGGAGAAGATGTTTGAAAATTGTGACAACGGATGGTCCGACTGAATGACCTTGACCTTTAGTGACATATATCTTCATCTGGTCATTTAGTTGACCATGTATACCAAGTATTGTACCTTAGACTTAAATAGTTTCTGAGAAATCCACTGTTTAAGCGTTTTCCCATACAAAAGCCTGACGTACCAAAGTTGACCATGCCGTAAATTAGATCAAAGTCAACACAAGGTCGTCATTTGTATATACTATGTTGGGCCCACATGCCCAATGCTACATTCCAAGTTTCAAGGTCATAGATCTTTTGGTTCCGGAGAAGAAGATTTTCGAAGGCTTTTTACCATATATGGGCATGGCTGCCATCTTGGTCATGTGACCCTGACCTTGGGTATAAAATTTCGTTCCCCTATCCCACTGAGACTCCATATGAAATTTGGCTTCAATCGGCCCAGTGGTTTCAGAGGAGAAGATGTTCGAAAATCTTGACGATGGATGGTCCGACAGAATGACCTTGACCTGTAGTGACATAATATCTTCATCTGGTCATTTAGTCGACCATGTATACGAAGTATTGTACCTTAGACTTAACTAGTTTCTGAGAAATCCACTGTTTAAGCATTTTCCCATATAAAAGCCTAACGTACCAAAGTTGACCATGCATACCAAGTTTCAAGGTCATAGGCATTTTGGTTCTGGAGAAGAAGATTTTTGAAGGGTTTTTACCATATAACGCCATGGCGGCCATCTTGGTCATGTGACCCAGACCCCGGGTATAAACTTTCGTTTCCCCCATTCCACTGAGACTCCATATGAAATTTGGCTTCAATCCGCCCAGTGGTTTCAGAGGAGAAGATGTTTGAAAATCTTGACAACGGATGGTCCAACGCTATGACCTTGACCTTTAGTGACATAATATCTTCATCTGGTCATTTAGTCGACCATGTATACCAAGTATTGTACCTTAGACTTAAATAGTTTCTGAGAAATCCACTGTTTAAGTGTTTTCCAATATAAAAGCCTAACGTACCAAAGTTGACCATGCTGTAAATTAGGTCAAGGTCAACGCAAGGTTATGATTTGTATAATCTATGATGGGCTGGCATGCCCGATGCTACATACCAAGTTTCAAGGTCATACGCTTTTTGGTTCTGGAGAAGAAGATTTTTGAAGGGTTTTTACCATATATGAGCGTGGCGGCCATCTTGGTCATGTGACCCAGATACCCGGAACAAACTTTCGTTCCCCCGACCTAGGTAGGCTCCACATGAAATATGGCTTCAATCGGCCCAGTGGTTTCAGAGGAGAAGATGTTTGAAAATGTTGACGGACGACGGACGGACGGACGACGGATGCCTGGCTATACTATAAGCTCACCTATGAGCCTAAAGGCTCTGGTGAGCTAAAAATCAAACATAAAACCAATGATTTACCTCTTGAAATAACAATTTTGTGTGTAGTCATCCTCTAATTGCTACATTTAGTCACTGTATTCTTAGAAGTGGTGGTTGTGGTGATAAGCAGCTGTAACTAAGGCTCTGCAGTAATTCACCTTTCCAAAAAGCCACAGCCCTGCTTTAAACAGGTAAACATCCTTTCATTAATTGTAAGATAAAATCACAAACGTATTGTGGGACATTCAACAGGTGCACTTTTGTTTGTGGGACTATATCACATTCTAAGTTGTAATTGCATTGATCAGTTAAACACTATCAAGTGACTTTTGAGTGACATTCAGGGTGTGGCTCGGTACTATCAATAACATTACCTTTTGGTGAATGAGTCATAGGATAAACTGGTAATTCCATAGATATTGCGTCTTCTTCCATTGGAGTAGGCTGTGGGACTGTTTGTACCACCATCTGACCTTGACCTTGAGGAGGAACAACAGCTGGTTCCATGTTCACAGGATAATGCATAGGATGTTGACTGAGTGGAGGGATTTGTGTATTGATGTTTGGAACACCTCCAGCCATTGATAACTGCTGAAGTTGCTGACCGAGGTCACCCAGATTTATGTTGCCTGGCAACAAGGGTGCAGCGGCGGTTATCAAGTCATTACCAACTTGTGGTGGGTTAGCTGGTGGTGGCTGAGCTGGTTCTGTGTTAACAACTTGGGCTTCTCTCACTGAAAAATAGTCAGAGTGATCTTAAAGTTGTGTGGGTACACTTTCATGTTTTTTTCTGCCATTTTTAATAAGAGTTACAGTTATAGTGACTTCATATTTCATTTCCTGGGTGATAAAGCCCATTTAAAATGGAATCTACTCTTAAAGAGAAGAATTTGTTTGCAGAGAAGAATTTGCTTCTAGAGGAGCAAATTCTTTCCTTTAAAAATTGATCCCAAATGAGATGGTGGTAAAAGTGTCAACCAAAAAGTTGGTTCCCATAAAGGTGTACCCATTTACCTAATAAGGAATGGTAAACGGTAACAGGCAAAATCTATTCACGGTGAAAATCAGCATAATTACATACATGGATCTAGGTATATAACTTGCTAGCAGATAAAATATTTGTCATGTAACGTAACTTCTAAAGACCTCTGATTCATACGCTGTGTAATGACACACAAGCTAAGCATATTGACCACCAACACCCAACACCCAACTTTGTGGTTTGGGAGTCGGCAAATGCCCAGTGTATTTATGACCCTCTGTAATAGTTTGTGAGTCAACAAAAACATGAATCCACCTCAAAAACAATCAACAACAACTGTAAAAGAACAAACGCTCACAGGAGGTATACATGGTGAATCCACAGTAGTGATAACAGTACCAGTAGTTACCCCACAATGACATATTATAAAACTCAACCCTATTAATTTTTGTAGTTGACAAACTGTTAAATATTCAGACTAGGACATGACCACTTAACCCATTAATGCCTGGTCAGACTGGGACATGACCAGTTAACCCGTTAATGCCTGGTCAGACTAGGACATGACCAGTTAACCCGTTAATGCCTGGTCAGACTAGGACATGACCACTTAACCTATTAATGCCTGGTCAGGCCGGGACATGACCAGTTAACCCGTTAATGCCTGGTCAGGCCGGGACATGACCAGTTAACCCGTTAATGCCTGGTCAGGCCGGGACATGACCAGTTAACCCGTTAATGCATGGTCAGACTAGGACATGACCACTTAACCTATTAATGCCTGGTGGACTCTTCTATCCTTAAGAAAAGAATGAGTCAATTAATGGTTTTCAGTATATCTTTATCATTTTTGTCAGAAGGAGAAATATCTATTTATTTAATGCAAACCTTGTAGACCCTGATCAGACCCTGCATTTTGCTGCATCTGATCTGGATCTGCACTGTTTGCCAATGTCCCTTTTAGGGGTCACTAGGCATACATGAGTTAATTCTCAGGGGTCAATATTTGAGCTGCCACGAGAAAACCAACAGTGGTTGTGCGCCAAGCCCAGACTCAGATCAGCCTGGGCATCTGCCTGGTGAGATCAGACTCTTTGCTAAGCGCTTAAAGGGTAGCTAAGGGCCTAAGCTACCTCTATGTGGACAGCAAAGACTCTGATCGGACTGGGCATCTGCCCGGTGAGATCAGACTCTTTGCTAAGTGCTTAAAGGGTAGCTAAGGGCTTAAGCTACCTCCATGTGGACAGCGAAGACTCTGATCAGACTGGGTAGATCCCCAGGCTGATCTGAGTCTGCGCTGGTTGAACAACCACTTTGTTGGTTTTCTCATGTCGCGGCTCATTTTAGGAAGAATATTCTGTAATAGTCAACTTTGTTTCTAACCTATAAAATGGTATAAAATGATATGATGCTGGTCCCAGTGTTGCTTTTTTTAATAACTGTTTTATTAACTATTGTTTTTATGAAACTATTACATGAAAAGCAAACAATGAAGACTCAGATCAGACTGCTTCTCAGAAGGAGCCACATCAAACTGTTCCTCACAAGGACCAGTCTATTCGGTGTCTACAGACTACTTAATTATCTGTTCAATTAATGATACCAGAATTTTGTGGCACGTCTGCTATTAAAGACAAAATGGTTAAGATTACTTACAACTGGTATAGTTATTATTAACTGGTGGCCCCATGGGTTGGAAGACTGGTGGCTCCTCTGAAATAACAGTTTTCAAAGTTGACATATTGTTGACTCATTTTCTAAAACACTGCTAACTCAGATTATTCTCTTATGCCAAAGTAAATTTATAGTGGGTGGGTAATACTCAGCTCAACACAGCTGTGGTCTTAGTGTTACTGGGGCCGTTGCTATGCTGTTGCTAAGGCTAAATTTCTTTGAAGGAGATTCCCTACAGCTATGAAATTTGCTCTGGAGGAACAGTCTTACAAAGACTGTTCCACCAGACCAAATATCATAGTTGTAGGAAATCTCCTTAGTAGATATTTAGCGTTAGCAACTGAATAGCAATGACTTAAGTGCCTTTATGAATAAGGCCCCAGGTGTTTTTGCTCTTAACTTTCTCCAGACTGTAAATATAAACAACCATACAGTAAATCCATGGAATGTTTGGAAAAATATGCTGTAGTCTGTAACTCTTTACATCTCAACCTGCGTATTTTTCAAACTATTGATACCTCAAAGTAAATAGTCTGTTCCTTTGGACTTGAACATGGGTAAACATTGAAGACTCAAATCTGATCACAGTTATATTGAGCTGCGACACAAGAAAACAAACAAAAAGGTTGTGCACCAAGCACAGACTCAGATCAGCCTGGGCACCCGCTTAGTCTGATCAGACTCTTTGTTAAGTGCTCAAAGGCTAGCTAAGGGTCTAAGCTACCTCCATGCTGGCAGTGAAGGCTCTGATCAGACAGGGCAGATGCCCAGGCTGATCTGAGTCTGCACTGGGCACACAACCACATTCACACAGTCTGATCAGAGCTGGCAGCACAACCACTTTGTTGGTTTTCTCATGTTGAGGCTCATATATGGTAGAGAAATACAGAAGTGCCCACTGGGTGGCTCCAACCCATGCCAACTGCGGCAACTCTTATCTAGCAACACAGAGACACCAACAATTGGGCCACTATGCTTCTAATAAAGAAGTTTCATGGAAAAATGTTAAGCTTTATTCTCTGCATGACTCATCAGATAGGGTCACATGACTTAGTTGTGAGAACATAACCAGGTAAATACTAGGAATGTCTATATCATATTATACTATTAAAGCTTGGAAATATCATTTAAATTAAGATTTTATAAAAACTTCAATAGATATTCTGGCCCAGGATCATTAGTGTTACAAGTACAAAAGAAAAGTGTATAGTAGAAAAATAAAGGAATACCACTGGGCAGCCAGGATTCGAACCAACGCCAACTACCGCAACTCTATCCAGCCATACTGAGAAACCAGCCTAACCAATCATACCTCTACACTTCTTAAAAAAGAAGTTTCATATTATATATATACAGAAACCACAACCAAATTTTAATACTAACAGATTCTAGGAGGTGCAGATTTCAGTTTTCCATAAAACTGGAAAAAATATATCTTTTATGGCATAAGTATGAACAAGGTTATTACCAGGAGGAGGTGCAGGCTGGTACCCGGTTGTCTGTGGTGGCTGCTGTTGAGTCTGTACACTAAGAGCTGAAATCCAGTTTGCCACAGCTTGGCTACTTTGTTTGAAACCTAACTTGTCCAAGACATACTTCAGGCCTGGTCCAACCTATAGAACAAAACAATATAATCAAGCCAGTCCCAAAGGGTCACAAAGGGAACACACAAAAACTGGTTGCTTAAGACAGGTGATCCTTTAATAAATTTTCATTTGCACTGTATTTTCATTCGTTAAACACATTCAGAAGTTTCAGCATTCAGTAATTGTTGGTTGTGATCACTTTAGTATTGAGGTCATTCATCTTCGTTGGTGACTGCTGAAGCCGCCATATTGGGATTAGGAACATTGCAAAGTTTATAAGAAGTGCCCACGAAAGTAACACAGCAACTTATTCAACTTTGAACTTTATGACAATTCAAAGACCGTTTCTTGAAAGTAAAGAATAGCAGGTTTCACAACAGCAGTTGTTATTATTCAAGTCTGCACCTGATACAGGTTGTTGGCAGTTCCTTTAATGTACCCTGAAAACTGGAGCAGTTTCTGAAAGTAGAGTCAGGCCAGCATCTATTTGGATTGGATCACGTCCTTAAGCTTGGAGACATGCGGCCATGAAATGTAAGTTACATGCTTACTTAACATATGTTTTGCTGCACATACAGCCTATCCGAGTTTACTCTTTATTTATAATACAGATTTGTTGGGAGCAGATTTTAATATCCCATAAAGTGGTGCAGCCATCATATGTTCACTATGGTAACTCACTCTCTAACTTAATGTTATTTAACATGATTAAGGTGAAAAGATATACTTTCTCGAGGACTTTTTCATTTTTGCCTCCTTCTCAATAGGGGTTCACACTTTAAAGAAAGAATTTGCTCCACCTGGAGCAAATTCTTTTCTTTAAGTGTAGATTCTATATTTGACATTTTTTGTAATCCAGAGAAGCAAGCAAGAAGCCATAAAAGTTCTTCCCCTTTGTAAATACTGTGAAAAACAGGCTGATGTAGCCATACACGTCAAGACGTCACAATGTCTCACCTGGCCACTGTCAATTCTGGAATTCTGCCAGTGTTTTATCATGTTATAACATCTTTCTGCTGGATTTTTATACACATTATGATAGGTTCCAATATCTGTGTTGCTGAAGCCCAACTCAATACCAAAATCATCAGATATGTCCTTGACATCTTGACAGATACTTCTCAACAGGGCATCAGGAAGTATGCCTGTAAAAAACATAATTACACACAGTCTTATAACTCATGACAATATAAGTCTGGCACTCATCCTCTGCTTCATAAGTCTCTGACTTTCCCGTGACTGTTCATATTTTCTATACCCTTTAACGGACCCATAAGCTTATTATATTCTTTACCTCAACAGTGCTAAGGTATCACCTGAAAACTGGGGGGTACTCGATTCTTTCGCCAATGAAAAGGGAGAAAATTTGTTATGTGCATGGATTCTCTTTCCCCAAAGTATATCCTTTCCTTTGAGAAGTAAAATGAGTCGCGACACGACAAAACCAACAATGTGGTTGTGCGCCCAGTGCAGACTCAGATCAGCCTGGGCATCTGCCCAGTCTGATCAGAGTCTTGGCTGTACACATGGAGGTAGCTTAGATCCTTAGCATGGAGGTAGTTTAGATCCTTAGCTACGCTTTGAGCACTTAACAAAGAGTCTGATCTAACTGGGCAGATGTCCAGGCTGATCTGAGTGTGTACTGGGCGCACAACCACATTATTGGTTTTTCTCGTGTCGTGGCTCAAATATTCTCTGAAGGCTGTTGTATCCATTAATTTTCAAATTCTCTTACCATTCCCTGTCAGAGTTTTCAATACTTTCTGAATTTCCCTGAAGAATCGCAAAATTTGTAGACCTTTCCTAGAGCTGGATACAATATCATCCCATATTTATAATAAGGTCCTAGCATAAACAGAACCTATTGATTAACATATAATAGATTTACCTTATGTTCTGAAGTTTGGTGGATTTACCCTGCGGACACTTAGGTAACTGATGATAATTCTGAGATAATTTTTCATACTTCTCTATCAAAATGTATGTTGTGTCCTCTCATTAGACTGAAATACAAATTGACTCATTCAAAGTATTAGTACAGAGGAATCCACTAGGCATTAATAGATCAAAATAATCCCGTTATGTAGGACTATTTCCATGAAGAAAAAAAATACCTTGTTCATTACCAGCTACTCCAACATCCTCCAGACTAGATGGTGCTGACATCGTCCCAGCACTTGGTGACCTGTCTAACTCTCCATGTTGGGTATCCCCCACTACAGGCCCAGGAACAATGTTACTACCCTCTCCCCCTCCAACTGGAACCTGTCTCTCTACTGTAGGCTGAGGTGGCTCTACAGGCTGTGGTGGCTCTACAGGGCGAATAACAGCTTGAGGTGGTTGTCTGTTTCCGTTGGCAGCAACTGATTGTACATTCTGCCTTGAATCAGACACCTGGCCTTGGTTTGACCTTCCCAGAGGTGGAATTCTTGAAGATCTTGGCTTTGGAGGGTTACCTTTCAGAAAAAAATGAACTAAACATTAGAAAAAGATTGACATATACAGTCAAACCTGTCTTAAGGGGTCGCCCAAGGGGATTCACAAAGAGTGGGTTTCTAAGACACATGATTCCTTAATACAGATTTATTTTTACTGTATTTTAGCTCAAGGGACGCTATCAAGGTGGGTGTTAAAGACAGGTGATCCCTTAAAAGAGTGACTCCTTCAGACAGGTTATACTAAATGCTGTTACATGTACAGTCCCTTCATTGCCCTATGTTTGGGTTCCACATAACGCAAAGTGAAGTGATGTTTTTTTGTTACTGGTACTGCTTTTTTAAAATGTATTTCAAGAATATAGAGATATTAAGCAAAAACTGGACCACCGGGTAATAACCGCCTGACCTCCCCCATGTATAATGTGGTTTTGTCAACTGTTTGCCGAGTCAGGCTTGAAATAACAGCACTGAGAGAGTAAATGTTTAAGAGTCAGGGCTCTTATTCACTAGGCCATGGAGGCCCATAACATTGTACAGTCCCTTTTTAACCACTCAGGTCCAAGACAGTTATCCATTACATTTCCAATTTCTTACTTTAGGAGGGAAATACCATCCTATGCCATAGGATGGTTTTCAATCCTACATTTTTGAAGTTGTATTGGGTGGAATTGCCATCCATTCACTTTGACATACACTACGAAGTCATATGCCTGCTGGGAAGGTAAATGTGATTAGATCATTGTCTTGTTTCTATGATGTGTTGTAGATGCGCTAAAATGTATTTGGCAATCTGAATAAAGAATTGAATTGAATTGAATTTACATATCTATTGGATGGATACTTCTATTGGAGGCAGTACTTCTATTGTGGTTCCTGTCACATGTTGTTAGTCTTGTCTATGGTCTCTTGCAGTCTGATCACCTAAGTAGCTGCCCATTCTACTTTCTGTTTTGTTTTGTTTTCTAATTTAAAATATAAACTAGAAAATTGTGTCTGTAAGACACTAATGATGCCCCCGTGCAGCACCTGTCACAGGATATGTGTACATCCCTAAGGCATCTTTTAAGCACCAAAAAATATCTAAAAAGAATCCACTAAAAACATTACACAAACAACCATACCCTACAGTGCATAAATGCAGCCTAAAATGAATAAGTTTGAAAGGCCGTAATTCCGTTAAAATCATTAATTTTTTAAATCAAAAACCAACATGCACATCTTCATTATGTCCACAACAAGTACACTACTGTAATCGACCCATTTACCGCACCGTGCGCTTAACTTTTTCAAAATTGCAACAAAAAGATGTGGTTAAAATGTATTTAATAACCGCACACTCAGAACAATGAAATGCAGGGTGACTGGAAAGAGGCAACATGGGTAGGACTGGAAATACTTTGTGTTTATACATTTCATGAATTCCCTGTTAATTACTGGGTTTTGTGAGAGTTTCAAAGAAAAAGCAGTGTGCGCTAGTGCAGTTTGTCCGGAAATGGCCTTGGTGTGCGGTTATAGGGGCACGTGCGGTAAATGGGTCGATTACGGTATGTCTGAAAAACAGCCACGGAAAATTGTGGGAGGAGTTGATTACACAAAGTACTTACCCTAAAATGCAAACATAAGCCTAAAATGACTAAGTTCAAAAGGCTGTAATTCTGTCAAAATTAATTCTAGCTCTAATAAAAACCCACATGCACATCTTCAATATGTCCACAGCAAGTGTGCAAGGTTTAAACTAGATCCATTGAAAACTGTGGGAGAAGTTGATTACACAAACTCCATACCCTACAATGCAAAAATTTGCCTAAAATGACTAAGTTCAAAAGGCCGTAATTTTGTCAAAATTAACTGTAGCCCATCAAAAATCCACATGCACATCTTCAATATGTCCATAACATGGCTGCAAAGTTTAAAAAAGATCCATTGAAAACTAAAAGGCCGTAATTTTGTCAAAATTAACTGTAGCCCCAACAAAAATCCACATGCACATCTTCAATATGTCCATAACATGGCTGCAAAGTTTGAAAAAGATCCATTGAAAACTGTGGTGGGAGTTGATTACACAAACTCTCTACCCTAAAGTGTGAAAAATTAACTGTAGCCCCTACAAAAATCCACATGCACATCTTCAATATGTCCATAACATGGCTGCAAAGTTTGAAAAAGATCCATTGAAAACTGTGGTAGGAGTTGATTACACAAACTCTCTAACCTAAAGTGTGACGAACGGACGAAAGGACAGACAGACGGTCGGACAGACAGACAGGAGCAACTCTTAATGCCCCCTGACTATCGTCACGGGGACATAAAAAAGGTAAAAATAGATGTTGCTGCTGTTTTTAATTAGGCTAGCTGAATGCACACCTGTTTGGGAAAAAGCTGCTCATTTGGTTTACTGTGCTGTCTTGCATGATTTGATTTTGATTTGTTGCTTAATGTCCACGGTAAACAGCTCAGGTCATGTTGGGACGGTCAGTTAACCTAACCATACTATTCCTGGGCAGGCTTAGACCTCAGTTAACCAGTACTAAGTGCACATACTTTCGCCAGTAACTGACAACTGCCCTTCTTGAATCAGGGAAGGAGAAGCGAAAGTATGTGGCCAGACCAGGTATCAAACCAAGGACCTCTGACTTATGAGTCAGGTGCCCTACCGATAGCGCTATGCGTCCAGGCCTGTCCTGCATGAATATTCCTGTCTTTTGTGGTTTCTAGTTAATTTTTGGGAGTGTGTTTCTTTCCCTTTTGGTTTTGAGAGTGGGCTGTGGGATATGATTATATTAATTCCTGATCATTGCCTATCTTTTTACAATAATATCCTGAAGCAATGTGATAAGTAAATTAAATAAATGTGGATGGAAATATAGTCCAAAACCAAGTTGCAGTGGATGGTGTATCTGTCCTGTCCTGTCCTGGAGTTTTGTTGCAAAAGATCTTTTAGTCTCTGAGAAATGGAACTCAGAGTGTAAACAATGACAACAACGATGATTACAACTACAACAGTCCTGGAAAGAGGTCCCTTGATGTCTCATGCTTGCTGAAGCAGTGGAGACAAGTTATTAAACCTACTAGATCTGCTTTTGTTGTCAAACATGTCAGGATACACATTCAGAGTGAGCAACAATGGGGTGCCATTTTACTATCTCTTCCATATTTATGGATATCCATAATTTGATTTATGGATATCCATAATTTAATTTATGGATATCCATAATTTAATTTATGGATATCCAAAAATACAGAATATTTTGGATATTCAAAAATCATATTATAGATATCCAAAAATATTTTTTTATTTTTGGATATCCATAATTCGATATTTGGATATCCATAAATCAATTTTTGGATATCCATAAATCAATTTTTGGATATCCATAAATCAATTTTTGGATATCCACAGACAGTTATATATATCTAGAATTATTTGTTATTTGTGATATCCAAAAATTGAATAATGGTTATCCGTATATGGAATAATGGATATCAAAAAATGAATTAAAGGATATTCAAAAAAAAAAAAAAAAAAAAAAAAAGGAATACAAAGTGAAATGGCATCCCATGCGATTCTGATGAAGGCAGTTTTTCCCTTTTCAATAGGGGTCAACTATGAAAGGAATAAATTTGCTCCTCTTAGTGTGTTGTGAGGATGATTGTTCATAGTCCATAATTGACAGTGCTCCTGATAAGAAGGGGTAACAGAGATAATTTTGGGATAATTATCCATATTTCTCCACAAAAACATATTTTGTGACCCATCATTAGAACCGTCTTGTCGAGACGGTTCTAATGAGGGGTCACAACATATGTTTTCATTGAGAAATAAGAAAAATTATCTTTGAATTATCCTCAATCCCCCTCTTATCTGGAGCTCTGATTGATCATTTTTACTGTCATGACTGATGATCCACTACAATTTTTTCTATAGTTGAACATAAAATTCTATTTTAAGTAACATGGTTGTTCACAAGTTTTGTAGACTGATGAATATATAATATAATATCAAATTATTTTTGTATGCCCTGAAAACTTCTACAGATTTGCTAACAAGACTTTTGAGCTAAAGTATACCCCAAAACATACCATCTGAAGATGTTGGAAAGTTGAAAGAATACAGTTGTTATTACTTAATTTACAGTTGATGATCGGTCACTTAACTTTTCGGTCACTTAACTTTAACAGATTCAAGCGATGATCAACTACAAAATTTTGGCCAATTCCCAAAACTACCTTTAAGAGTAGACCCAATTTTAGAAGGATTATGTCATCTAGGGAAGCAAAAGAAACTCACAAAGGTTGTTTCCCTTTGTCAAAATGGCCCAAAACACCATTTATCATACCTGATATATGTTTGCATGACTTAGTTTGCCTGGCAAAAAGTCAAAGAAATTGTCTTACCAAAATATTTCTCAACCTGCTCAATGAGGTCTACCCTTTTAATTGCTTTCAGGACAGTTATGAGTGAATCTTTCTTTTCATGAGATATAAGTCCCTCCTGTTCCAGGAAAATAAAGAGTTCCATCAGGTCCTTTTTCTCCTGCAATTTCTTCTTCTTCACTTTGCCATCAAGATAGAATTTCAGAGTTTCAAACTCCTTCTCTGTAATGTCCTCTCTCAGTTCCAGCAACAGTTTCCTAAAATGAGAAATTTGGTTTAACCAGTGCTCCAGATAATTAAGGAATGAATTTCATTTTTCTGGTGTTTATCGAAGTATAAACTACATTGGGTCGCGTGCAAAGTAAGTGAACCCCAAAGGGGTTCATGTAAACTTTGCTAGCGACCCAATGTAGTTTATACTTCGATAAACACCAGAAAAATTAAGTTCATTGCTTATATTTACGTTCTTTTCTATCTATCATTTGACCACAAATTTGCGTTAGGGGCTACAGTTGAAGCAGAAAAATGTTTTAACGCAGTTTTTCTACTAAAAGCGGAACAGCGTCAACGACGTAACAATGACGTCATAACGTCGCCTACGTCCAATCAGATTGGAGAATCAGGGATTATTTTGACGTCACTTAACGTCATTTAACGTCGCGTGAACCGATGTAGTTATTGAAGTATAAACTACATTCCGTTCTAATGGTTTACTATAGCGATTTTCAATAAATGCACGGATAATGTAAATGTGAAGAGATAACAGCAATAATTTTGTGGGTATTTTCCACATTTCTCCATAAAAACCTAAGTCTTTGTAACCCTAACCCTAACCCTAAACCTAAGTTGTGACCCCTAGTTAGAAATTTCTTACTGAGATGGTACTAATTAGGGGTCACAACATATGCTCCATTGAGAAATAAGAAAAGTTATCTCAGAATTATCCCCAAAACCTCAGCTTATCTGGAGCTCTGTTTGGTACTGGTTTTACCCTACATCTTTGAACAGAATGTATCAGCAAACAGCATAGATACAGATCAGGCAGCAGACATGAAATATTAAAATTCTTATACATGTAGGTGGCTGTTTGATTATCTTTTCTCTCATCTATGCTATCTCTCTATTCTACCTCCCTTTCTCTAGGAGGCGGCTCAATCTTGTCTGAAATACTGTCTCAAAGGGTTATTATTTCATTTTTCATATACATTTTGCACATAAAATTTCAAGATCCTGCAAGTGGCCTAACGACAGAGGAACAGACAGTTAGCTGAACCCTAATCAATGTGCTGCCTCAACTTCTTGGAAGTTGGGGGCATAAAAAAAAAGAACAACTGTTACTACTGTACTTTACCTGAATGGCAAGATTCCATGCATCCCTGGAATAAACTTGCCAACTTCTGCCGGGTCATACTTAAGCCTGCGTATCAAATCCTTTCTATGCATCCACCACAGACATTCAAGCAGGATATCAACATTATGTTGGCTAATTCTGTTTTCTTTCTTGAGGTTTTCAAAAATAGTTAGAGCACTATCTGCATTCTGAAGCTTGGAAGCTGAAACAAACACACACATTACAAGATTTGTTTAAAAAAAGAAAAAATTAAAAAAAAAAAAAACAACAACAAAAATTTAAAGGTTGGTTCCTGGAGTATGGAATGCATCATAATTTTCATGATTGTTTTTCTAAATTATCGGAAAGCACTTATAACAAGGAAATAAATAAGTTTCACTGAAAAGTGTTAAGCCAAAAGTATTTGGTATGTCGTTTTGCGAGGGGTTCCCTAACTCTGCTTCGAACACCACTTAGCGGTATTTTTAGTTCATGCCAAAAATAGATAACGCGGCTTACACCACGCTGCATTGCATTTTGGGCTAGTATTAATCTATTCACCATGCCGGGACCTCTAGGAGAACTCACATCAAGAGAGAAAATGACCTTTTGGAGAATAACGCTAGAAATTACGCACTTATGGGCATATGACAAAATTATTTTTAGAACTGGAATTCCAAGGCATTGCTTAAACCAAGAAAGTGAACCAGAGAAAAACAACAATTTTCAACAAAATCCATCGGTTTTCTCAGTAGCAACAATTTTAGAAAAATAAGAGTATTCAATATCACACAGAAAAAGACAAAATTATTTTGTGAACAGATTTGTATCCTTAGTTCAGGAGCCTACCTTTAAGTAGCTGAATGTGAAAGCAGTTTTAGACTAAAAGAGGAATAAAACTAGAAATTTGTCCATAGGACAAGGATGCCCCCGCCTAGTGCCTTGAATAAGATGGTACTGGCACTTGTAGCATAACTAGGTCCACTGAGACAGATTGTATAATATAAAAGGGAAAATCAAGGGGTCATGAAATATTGGTCAAAGTGATTTACATTTATTCTGCCCCTCATATAAGGTTTTAAGTCACAGTTTACTCGTATTTTGCCAACTTTGCCTACTCCCATATTGCCTACAGGTACTCTAAAATGTATCACTATTCCAGTTTCGACTACTAATCTTTTTATTTTCATAAAAATTGTAACGAAAAATATATATTTTTCAAGGTTTTTTTTTCCTTGGCACTATAAAATTTTACACAAACTCTTTCATCAATGAAGGAAAAAACAAACAAACCAAAAAAAAAAAAACAGAAAAAAATCAACATTGTTAGTAAGGGCTGATTACACTCACTGGTACTGTAATGATTGATAGGTTTGTTACACAAGAGGACAAACTGGTCCTGAATTGCTCACCGAGCAAATTGTGATAACCTACTTAGGCTGTAAAAGGCTACATACCAGAGACAAGTGGTTCTGAAGAAGACTGGTAAAGGACCAAAAGGCATTTGCTTCATACTAAATTTCATGCATCTAACCCCAGTGGTTAGAACTGAAGAAGAAGATTTTTGAATATTTTTCCTATAAATTTTTAAGATTAAAACCAAGGACCCATACGGCAGGGTTATTTTGAACCCTGAGGCTATCACTTGAAGACACTTGGTAAAGGATTACTTGGCAATGTTACATACCAAAAGTCAAGCATCTAAGCCTGGTGGTTCTGGAGAAGACAGTTTTTAAGTTTATTTTACCCCTCCTACTGCATGTCCATTTTGGACCCTGGGGCCACTTGGTAGCTTTTAAAGAGGCATTGCAACATATCAACTTTCAAACATCTGATCCAAGCAGTTCAAAGAAGAAGATTTTTGAATATTTTCCTATGATTCTATGGTTCCAACCCAGGACCCTCTAGGGCAGGCCATTTTGGATCCTGGGACCACCATTTGAAAAAAAAAAACTTGGTAAAGGACCACTAGGCAATGCTACATGTATAACAAATTTCAAGCATCCTGTAGAAGAAGATTTTTAAGTATATTTAAATTTTGAACCCAAAAAATACCTGTCCCAGGGCAGTCTTGGAACTTGGGGCCACTTTTTGAACAAACTTGCTAGAGGTTAACTTGACAAAGCCTCAAGCAAAATATCAAAAGTCTAGGCCTAGGGGTTTCAGAGAAGAAGACTGAAGTCATTTAAAGCAAAAAGTGTACGGACAGAGGAAGGACAGAAAGTGATCATTATCACTCTACAGAGTCTTGGTCTTGGTGAGCTAAAAAAAAACTTAAACTAATAGGGTAGTTCGCCCTTGAGTCGAACACCTTTTGCATTGTCTCTCGCTTACAGACCCTGGCTATTGACCCACATCGTGTTTGGGTCATGCAAGAGCTAACACAGCTTTCCAAGCATCAAAAAGCTGCAACCGTTTAGCCATACTTCGTGAAATAAGGGAATAATAAAGGGTTTTATCCACCTACCCAAATTAGCCTTTAAGTCGAACAGACTTGCCCCTGACTCGAACAGATATACTGATCCAGCCATTATAGGACAACCTCGTGTAGGGTCTGTGATATCCAGAAAATCCGCATTTTTTAAATTACATAGTTTTAAATCATTTATGTTTGATGTCATTTTAAAGCACTATTTCGGAGATAATGATACACACAGCAAAGTACGAAAATGCAGATAAATCCACCCTGTGACTCCTGGTGTATGTAGAAAAACATTCGTTTAAGGGGCTCAGTTAGCATGTGTGCTATTTCATTTATGATAAGCGTACACCCTTACTGCGTGCATAAAAGAAAATAGGAAGATGCGTTTGTGTAATTAGTCTGTGACTGGTTGTATTTGCTAGTGATACAGTGAGTAAACTGTCTCTGAAACTATATGCCCGTGCTCGACTTCAGGGCGAATCGGTGTTCGACTCAATGACAAAGCATAGGTTTGTGTTAATCGTGAAAATTTTTGTTAATTTTACTTATTTTGACCAATAAATAGTTATCTTTTCGATTATTGAGAAGTCATGGATTAGTTTAACCAAAATGTTAAATTTCGTAAACTAAGACCCTTTTTGCTACATAATATTAAGTATTTTACAAAATTTATAAAAATCAAAATTATGAAATTTAGAAACAGCTCGAGAGGGAAGAGTCGCGACGACTGCTAGTCATATAATAATGTGAGATTTATATTTGGGAGTCTTTTATAGATGTTGTTCATAGATTAAGGTAACGTTTGGTATCTTAACAGGTAATGACCCACCAAGCTGAAATGTTAATGTTATCAGTTTAAATTGTTCGACTTAAGGGCAAGTTCGACTTAAGGGCGAGTTACCCTATCTATTAAAACAAAATAAACAAGTGCCTCATGGCTGCCTGAATCATTGAACCATGAAATGTAGGTCACAGTGGTCTATCAATAGTATGAGGTCATTCCCAATGTCAGGCTGATCCATTATGTCGGGTATCATGTTGATCCATCAAACAGTGTTGGAAATAAAAGGCAAAATCACTGGAACACAAATAAAGGTCATGGACACAGGAATCAGCTGCTGCAATTATAGGGATATGCTATTTAACCAAGTATCAACTCTCTTGTCCTAAAGGTATCTTCAAAACTAAAATTTTGCCTTCAAAATAGTGCCAAACAGCAAAGTCAGTCAACCGTGACATATAGGTCAAGGACATATGATTGTGTGATAAAGCAGCTGCAGTTTGCAAGATACAGAGTTGAACATCTAGTTAAATACAATTCTTAACATAGGATAACCTGACCAAAGACACTGAAGAGGATGCTGACACTGATGCAAACATTAATGCATACTCAGACTACGACGCCGGGGGTATAGCATTTTAGCTCTCCTTTGCTTTCCCAAAGGCACGCTAATAAATGAAGCATAATAAATAACAAAAAAAAAAACATAATATAAAAAATTTGCTTTGAGTAGGCGAAACAGGAATGAAGTCATATTTGACAGTAGGCGAAATCAATTTCCCGGCTCTGATTGCATCACTAAACACAAATGTCACAAATAAATGAGACAGAAATGAAACATGTTTTGATTCGTATTTATCTGAAATAAATTTTTACATCATGATCAAGTCAACTACAGGTAAGAGAAAAAATGAATGTATATCTTTTTTCAATTATCTTCATTAAACAAGAGGGCCATGAGGCCCTGAATCGCTCACCTGGGCAATTGGCAAGGTGGCTTTTTCCAATCATGTCTGAAATTGTCAAAATATGAGTCTTGGGTAAAAAGTCAAAGAATGACCATGACCGCTTGTACTCATAAATCTTCATGTACTCATTAAGACAACCATATATACCATTTTTAGGCCAAAATCTTCAAAACTTTCCACGAAATCTTATGTTCTAGCATTTTCCCATATTTGACCATGCCGCAAAAAAGGTCAAGGTAAACCCAAGGTCACCATTTGAACAGTCTTGGTGGTACTCTAGTATCCATGCTACTTACCAAGTCTCAAGGCCATAGGTGTATTGGTTCCGGAGAAGAAAAATATTAAAGAATTATACCATAAGTGGTAATGGCGGCCATGTTGGTCATGTGACCTGGACCGTTTGAGCAATTTTAATTCAATTAACCCCTGGAGGCTCTATATGAAATGTGTTTACAACTGGCCCTTTGGCTTTTGAGGAAATGGTTAAAAATGTCAAAATATGAGCGATCATGATCAAAGGTCAAGAAATAACCTTGACCTCTTGTACTCATAATTCTTCATGGCCTCATAAAGAAAACTGTATATACCAATTTTTAGGCCAAATCTCCAAAACTTTCCATGAAATCTTATGTTCTAGCATTTTCCCATATTTGACCTTGCTGTAAAAAAAGTCAAGGTCAACACAAGGTTATAATTTGAACAATCTTGATAGTACTCAAGTACCCAATGTTACATACCAAGTCTGAAAGCCATCGGTCAATTGGTTCTGGAGAAGCAGATTTTTAAAGGTTTTTAACATATATGGGCATAGTGGCCATGTTGGTCATGTGACCAGGACCGTTAGAAAATATTTTCATTCCCTCAACCCCTGGAGGCTCTATATAAAATTTGGTCACAATTGGCCCTGTGGTTTTTGAGGAGATTGTTTGAAATTGTCAAAATATGAGAGTTCTGGGTCAAAGGTCAAAGAATGACCTTGACCACTTGTACTCACAAATCTTCATGTACTCATTAAGATGACTGTATATACCAATTTTTAGGCCAAAATCTTCAAAACTTGTCATGAATCTCATGTTCTAGAATTTTCCCATATTTGACCTTGCCGTAAAAAAGGTCAAGGTCAACACAAGGTCATAATTTGAACGATCTTGATAGTACTCAAGTACCCAATGCTACATACCAAGTCTCAAGGCCATCGGTCAACTGGTTCTGGAGAAGAAGATTTTTAAATGTTTTTACCATATATAGTTGTGGCGGCCATGTTGGTCATGTGACCTGGACCGTATAAATAAATTTTTGTTCCCTCAACCCTTGAAGGCTCTATATGAAATTTGGTTTCAATTGGCCCAGTGGCTTTTGAGGAGATTGTTAGAACTTATCAAAATATGAGAGTTCAGGGTCAAAGGTCAAAGAATGACCTTGACCTCTTGTACTCGTAAATCTTCATGTAGTCATTAAGATGACTGTAGATACCAATTTTTAGCCCAAAATCTTCAACAGTTTCCAAGATATCTTATGTTGTAGCATCTTGCCATATAAAAGCATAAGGAAGCAAATTTGACCTTACAGTAAAAAAGGTCAAGGTCAACCCAAGGTCATAATTTGAACAATCTTGGTAGTAGTCGCGTACCAGATGCTACATATCAAGTTTCAAGGCCATCGGCCTTTTGGTTCTGGAGAAGAAGATTTTTTCAGGTTTTTACCATATATGGGCATGGCGGCCATGTTGGTCATGTGACCAGGACAGTTTGATCAAATTTTCGTTCCTAAGGTCCCAGGAGGCTCTATATGAAATTTGGTTACAATCGGCCCACCAGTTTCAGAGGAGAAGTCATTTGAAATTGTGGATGGACGGATGACGGACAGACAGATGACGGACGACGGACGGACGACGGACAACGGAGCCTTACCATCATATAAGCTCCCCCGGAGCTGCTGGCTCAGGTGAGCTAAAAATAAATGCTATAAAATCTATGTCTGATCAGATTTAAGAGTAGATTGTACAGCTATTGGAGTGGACATCCCAACAAATTCAATGCAGCATGCTATAGCCCCTTAGTACTAGACAACCAGACTTATACCAGTGGAATATTCTAATGCCATTTGAGTAAATGAGAGTATATATCACACTGGTCTGGCATTCAACACAGGCAAGGAAGGCAACGTACTATAAAACTTGATTGTTTTCGCATATCTTTTAGATTAATTTCAAACTATTATTCTTACGGACCCGGCAGTTTGTTATACCTCTTAGTCAGACCAGATTTTCGAAGAAATTCCATGTAGTATAGATACAGTGCTTGAATAAGTTTCTTCACCGATTCGTTGCATAGACGCTGTAGTCCAAAAATTGTTTTCAAGCATTCTTGAATATGCATATGAATTCAGTAAAACTTTTGATTCCTATTTCAAGAGCCGGAGATCGGACGGTCCATAAGACTATACTTCTGAAACAAACTTATCCTGATGAGCGGAACAAGCAAGATTCCTGTACGTTGTCTTCGTTGCCTGTGTTGAATGCCAGACCAGTGTGTATATATATATTGCCTCAGTTTGTCACAGACAAAACAATAAAATCAACATAAAAGCTCTAATACTTAGTATTGCCATGAAAAATTTGATCTATGACATTGAAAAATGTTATATTTTATACATTGGTACTTCAACAAAAATATATATTAACTTGTAGTTAGGCATTTGAGATTCGCAAAGGGGTCATACATACAAGACCATCATATAGTCTACAGCCTAGCCGTATGATTTTGATTGATGTGGTAAGATTGAGCACAGAAGGTGCAAAAACAACCACTGACGGCATTAAGCCTCACTAGGGGGCTCCGTGAGCATGCTCCACGGAAATTTTCGAAAAAATGTTGTGATTTTGTGCATAATTTCTAGTACACTTCCAGCCCTATTTTTATCTTCAGTCAAACCATATTTTAAATGAAAACATGCAATTAAGGCCTGAAGTCTCACTTGGGGGGTCCAGGGGTGTGCTCCCCCAGGGAAAAAAAATAAATAACTGGTGCAATTTGGGGCATTTCCGGCCCTATTTTTGTCTTCAACTGAAACTATCTTTAACCATAATGTGCACATGCATTTTCTTCAAATTTATGGGCAAGGCATGCCACACCCAGGCTACCAAAATTATTTGTGTGGAGAATGCCGCACCTGTCACATCCTGTCTAACAGTGATTCTTGGAAAAAAGGGTACAATTGTGGATGAAAAAATATAAAAAAAATGAACTTCCTTGCATCGTTTCGAAGATATGAATTTTTGATAGTAGACAGTCCCTTGTTTATGAATGCAAAATGTTACCCACACCAAGTAAATAGTAAAAATGTGTTTTTAGGTCAAAATATGGTGTTAAAATCGTTGTTACAGAGGTGAGATATAACCACACGATGCATATAGCCGCAGGTTTGGCAGGTCTAAATTGTATGTAGTTTTCAGAAAAGTTACTCTTTTCGCGGTGTTGACCTAAAACTGTAATTTTATATGACATTGATCACTTTGAGAATCCTATAGAAAGAATTCATTAAAATGAAAACAGAAGGCTTTCTTTAAACCAAGTATTTAATAAAACTACCCTATTTGATTTCCTTGCAATGAACAAATTAGCCAAACAATTAAACGAACCAATGAATGAAACAGCTCACGAATCTATCAATGGTAACTTTATATGACACTTTTAGTGATATATGGTATTTGTAAGTGTATTGTTAACATTTTCTCAAACTACCGTTTTCGTTATGGAGGGGAGTGCGTTTAGCATATGCAAATTATGCATTTTATTTCTCAGAAATTCCTCAGAAGTGAGAAACAGATTCATTTCCCATCACGATATCCATTCACTGTTGTTTATAGGTGGGGCTAAGAAATCGTTACGGTAGGTGAGTAGCACTTTGGCGACAAGGAATTTTTTCAAATATTTTTGTAAATGAACCGATTAAAAACTCAAAGGGACTACACGAGACATCGGTCAACCTGGGATTTCCATATGGTAAAAAAATTTGATCTTGTTTGTAGCAATAACCTTGTTTATTAAAAGTGTTTATTATAGCTACTCTGCTTGCGACAGTCGAAAATAGCATACCCCAACACAAAAGCATTGTAAAAAATTCAAGGCTTAGCATCTTTAACTCCAACTGGGAATACCACAAGGTCTTCATATATATATTACACTGCCAAAATAGCAGTACATCACCTATTTAGTCTAAAGCATGTTCATGTGTGTGTCTGTTTAACACTGGAGACATGGTTTTTTCCACAATTGTACCCTTTTTTTCAAGAATCACTGCTACACCCATGATTTTTACCTGGCAGTTTGTCATACAGTAAAAATTTCAGTACTTCCAGATCCTCTGAGCTTAACTCCTCGTTGATTTCAATAAGCAGATTGTGTAGTTCTTCCTCATTCACTATAGGGTATGGGAAATCTGCTTGAGCTAATTGTTCAGTGTCTGTCTCGAGGTCTTCATCAGCCGACATTTTTATTTTCTTTCTGATACTCCCAACTGACTACATCATGAAAAACTAATACAGCAATCTTCTTTCACACATAAAGGAAATGTTTAAAGCGTCCTGACTGAAAAAATATGGTGGTAGACAGTCTGTCTAAGAATAAAAAATTAATTGTTCAATTGTTCTGACTGACTAAAAGTGACCAGAAAAGTCGGGAGAAAAGTCTAGCCACTTTCTACTTTCGGTTTCGATATAGATTTCCTCAGTTTTTCTTTGTACAGTAGAAAATAAGCTCCAGTCACGAAGCAGAGTGACCAAGAAATTTAAAGCAATAAAACAACACTTTAATGTCAAAATAATTCTCTAAATTATGTTTTTACTCGGTGTTAAAATGTGTTTTCCGTGTTGATTTCCAAATGGAAAGTCCAGCGAAAAATTTCGGTTGTATCCCGGCTTAACACCGTAACTGGCGCCCGGCTTTACTTTTGGGTAAATCCTAACACCATAATATTTGCTATCCATATTCCTCCTTCGTAAGAGTACCTATATTTTATTAGTTGTCTCCCTGGGGGCACATGGCGTTGTAATGATGTCACACTGACGTCAGTACGACGTAATTTCGACGCCATGTATCCGGTGGGCTATCTGGCCCATGTTCCTACTTCTGTATGTATTCTCTGCTCTTGAAGGAACTTTTTTAGATTTTAATTACACACTCTTTTAACCTCATTTATATATCAACATTGGTTAGACGTGGGTAAGATTCTGCATTCGTTTTTGTTTCCCCTAGCAGTTGTTCAGTGGAATAGTCTATTAACTTCAATTGCCAATTTGTCACCTTGACAGATCTTGACAGCTTTAAAAGAGCTGTAAGTCGGGTGTGTCACGTAAAACCATAATTTGACCACTGCTGTTTTTATTCTCACATTTCTTTTTCTGTTGTATAATACACTAACACTACATGCACTTTTAGTCACTGACCGCTTTGGTTTTATTCCTTGTAACTTGTAACTAAGGAGTTCCACCCTTGGAGTGAATTTTAAGCCGACTTAAAACTTTTACAGAACGAGGCAGCATGCACCAGTCTAATTGTAACGACTACTGAATGTCTATAAGAACCGAAGGGCAGTTGAAATACACCGGGCAGCATCCTCGGGGCATTTATCACAAAAATTCAGCCTTCATAAGTATAGTCGCCTCACAAACCAGAGCAATTGAATATGTGTAGTACAAAATGTTATACTGTTACGTGTAAGCATAGGCGTAGATAAGCAAGCCAATGGCAGAAGCACAAATCAGCGCCATAGAAAATGAGTCCACCAGGATAAAGAAAGAGAAGAAAATCCTTTCCAATGATGATCACGACATCAGTCTATAGTCCTCCTTGACAACTGTGATTCATATGCACTACTTCGACCAACAAAGCCCCAGTCATAATGGGTTACCCATCACCATATTTACATTAACAGTGATTCTTGAAAAAAGGGTACAATTGTGGATGAAAAAAATCTAAAAAATGAACTTCGTTGCATCGTTTCAAAAATATGAATTTTTGACAGTAGACAGGCCCTTGTTTATGTATGCAAAATATTACCCACACCAAGTAAACAGTAAAAAAGTGGTTTTAGGTAAAAATTTGGCGTTAAAATCGTCGTTACGGAGGTGAGATATACCCACAAAAGGCATATAGCCGCAGGATTGGCAGGTCTAAAATGTATGTAGTTTGCAGGATAGCTACTCTTTTCGCAGTGTTGACCTAAAACTGTAATTTCTATATGGCATTGATCATTTTAAGTATCCTATATAAATAGTTCATTAAAATGAAAACAGAAGGCTTTCTTTAAACGAACAATTTAATAAAACTACCCTATTTGCTTTCCAAGAAATAAACAAATTAGCCAAGCCATTAAAGCGCCAGTGACGGAAACAGCTCACGAACCTATCAATGGTAACTTTATATGACACTTTTAGTGATATATGGTATTTGTAAATGTATTGTGAACATTTTTTCAAACTACCGTTTTCGTTACGGAGGGGAGTGCATTTAGCATTTGCAAAATATGCATTTTTATTTTCACAAAAATTCCTTAGAAGTGGGGCGTATCTTCTAAATTCCAATTTTTTTCTTCTAAATACAGATCAGTTGATGTTATATTAATACAATGACGCTGCTATTTTAAGCAAATTATTATCATTAAGAGCAATGAATTCGAAATATGACCCTCCATCATAGGTAAAAAATTAAATCATGAAAACCTAAAAATATCCAGAGCTGGTCAGTGCTGTAGACATTTTGAACACCTACATATATTACCTAATCATAATCTGCCCTTTCTACCATTCTATTGTAATTTTCTCCGACAATGATTTTCGTTACGGAGGGTAGAAAGTTTAACGTGCGTCATACGTTATCTTATTTATTACCGATAACTCCTTAAGGGCACAAGACAAGTTGTAATTCAAGTATCTTTCCTGACTTCGTAAATTTCGGTCACTTTGAAAAGTCATTATTGATACGCATTCTTGGAATTGTCATGCAGTAATTCCTGTTTTGGATATTACAGTGATAATATTAGGAACTATGTGGTTCAAATGGTCTACTAAAATATGGCATCTTTACAAACCTTGTATGGATTTAGTATGAGCACTTTCGGCGTGACCGCTTAAGTGTGATCTCGAGTGGTGTCCGGGTGCTCTTTGGGCTACTCGAGGACATGTATGCATTCATGTATATCTCCGGGTGGCCCCTGGAAAGTCTACGTGTTGCTCTGGAATGCCCGTGTATTTATGTAGAAAAAGCTTTATTTTGTCTGGCTTTACATAATGTGCAATATTGAATTGTTGTTATCTGTTATCTCTAAGGTTGCTCCCATTAGACCTGTTCTCTTCTGTCTTGTTTTTGTACTTTTTTGCGGGTGGGGGTGGGGGTGGGGAGGGATGGTTGTGTACTGACGGGTGTGGGAGAAGAAGACGGCGGGGGGGGGGGGCGGGGGGGGAGGGGGGGGGGGGGAGGGCGGGGGCAGGAGAGGAGCTCCGATAACTCAGTAGGTTACGTGCTGGCCTGCTGTTATAGTGGAACCGGCTCGAAACCCCCTGGAGGCGGAAATCTTCCAAACCGTAAAAGGGGTTCCATTGCTTTTCAATATCACCCTTCCACCGTCCTGATATGACTGAAATACTGTTATAAAGGACATAAATAAGATCGCTTTCTTCAGGCCTTATGAAGCTGATCTGAGTCTTTGTGTGCGCAACAGACAACGTTCTTGGCTTTGTCGCGAATCGGCTTTATTTTCGTTCTTATAAACTGTCTGTGATGCTTAAATTTATGGATCTTAAAATAACATTCCCGAGGTAAGTTCTGGGATACATGTTACTTTATAGCATTTAGCTGCCTTTTATTAAAATTTGCAGCTTTTCCACCATGACACTAGGAGGGGCTTTTTTTAACATAGTGGACGTATTTTAAGAACAAAATTACAGTTTCATAGTAAACACTCAGACAGAACATGTTTATAACTGCCTATGCAACTGGACTCTTATAACCGCTGTTTCAAGCGCCTGAATTCCTCTCCGTAACGATTTTCTACCCTCCGTAACGTACTTGTTTACTAAAAAGTGTCCCTGCCTCATCTGTATAATTTGTAAAGACGTTTATCTTACAGGAAGTCTGATTTATTCTACCAGCTTATTCCAGGACCAGTTACCAAATTCGTATTTTTTCGCATATCGAACGATTCAAAAATTAACCAGCTCCCCTCCGTAACGGAGCAACCGAAATAATTTTCATAATTATTTATTCAAAAACGATTTTATCTATTTAAGCATAGCAGGTTCAATACCAGAATGTGTTTACTTGGACTTTCCACCTATCAGTTACCATAAGAATGCATTTCGTTTGTGAACTGTTAGTTTATGGAGTTTTTCTCCCCTCCGTAACGACACAATTTGGTCGGTCATTTCTGCACTGAATGACCGCAAGTTCACATGTTATATGGTTTATCCCTACCTCCTATCTATACTAACTAGAGAAAACAAAAATCGGGAACTAAATGTATATTTTTCCGTTGATCACACACTTAGTAGATATATTGGACAAAATATATTACCTGGAGTCGATTAAATATCTGGAAAATTCTGAAACTCAAATGACAGAAATCGTTCTTTTCTGCTTTCTGGTATTTTAAAGAAACGTATATTTCATTTGACTGTGATACTTACTTCAAAATCACCACGGTGGTTTGGGTCAAAGATTTAGTTACGGAGGGGAGCCGTTACGGAGGGGAGAGGACATGAGACAAATCAGGTAGTGTACAAGAAGTTATGCATCACAAAAGGATGATATTGGTTTTTCTAAACCACATCCTTGTTACACATTCGCAAACTAATAGAGAACATTTTGCAAAAGACCTAATGTTCCAGAAAAGTACCGTTACGGAGGGGAGGCTGTGAAAAGTGACAAATGAAAATGTGAACTTAAAGCTGCTTACTCAGATTTTAGTGTAACAAGTGAATTTGTTCTTATCCTTTTTATTTCAATGGATATCCTGGTACTAAAATAAACTCATTTTCCATCACGATATCCATTCACTGTTGTTTATAGGTGGGGCTTAGAAATCGTTACGGTAGGTGAGTAGCATTTTGGCGACAAGGAACTTTTTCAAATATTTTTGTAAATGAACGGATTAGAAACTGAATGGAACTACACAGACATCGGTCAACCTGGGATTTCTAAATGGTAAAGAAATTTGATCTTGCTTTTAGCAATAACCTTGTTTATCAAAAGTAAAAAGTATGCAAAGACCAGGAACTGACACAATCAAAATCCAAATCCAGCCCTCAAACCATAGTTGGAAACAACTAAGATTACAAATAATCAAGATACAGAGAACATATGGCCAACCGAGTGAGTAGCTTGTTCCCAAAAGGTGGCCACTCAGCAACCCAAACCGAACCAAAAATAATAATAACATACATAAGGTAAAACATCACAGAAACTCTGACACCAAAAACAGGCAACAAAGAACCACAACAGAACTACCGCCTTGGAACGGTCAGTAATGAATTACTGGGGGGCTTAAATCGATTTTACAGGCCCAACCTCACCCTCAGTTTCTGAAGTGGTACAAAACATTTAGATGGTTGTTCGGTTCGCATGATAACCCTCTAACTCGTCAATGAATCATCACGGTAAACACATAAATCAAATTTCAACACCATGAAGAAGCAAAGACGAGGACTCAACAGATACAACGGGCCGTCTGACAGGTGGAGATCCCTGTCCTGCCAAACAACCCCACTGGAAATCTGAAGCAAAAGAAGGTCACCAGTTGAGCCCCGGTGGACCAAGCAACAGACAAAAAGGCTCCGGTCCCAACCAACTAAAATATATAGCTTTAGGTCGGGGCCATCATAGAGTCTGACGACCGATCCCCCGGTGTGCAATTAAAGAGTGCAGCAAAGCTATCAACCGTGATTGGGTTAATCACTAAGCATGCAGACTGTCGCAAAGGTGTTTATTATAGCTACTCTGCTTGCGACAGTCGAAATAAAGTTTCCTTTTAAAAGGAAAGGCTTGCCAAGTTAGCATTTTGTTTCCGAAATACATGTAGTTCAATGTGTATGGTCTTTTGTGGTTTGTGGTCTTGGGAGATGTATCGTACTTGGAGACACTCTCTTCATTTAAAAACGTTCACAACTGTAGTAAACAAGGAAGTTACGTTACATTATGGCCATTCTGATTTTCAAATGATAACCTTCAGTGAAAAGGTCAATTTTTGCATTACTGCTAATGAAAAATATTTCAAAAAAGCATTTAAAAACAATGATTTTTCGTATTCTGTTATGTATTATTACAAGAAATTTTAGGACATTAGAAGATTTACTGGCAGTTTCGTGTTGTTGTTTTTTTGTGCAACTAAGCAAAACTGTTTTTGCACTTTGGAGCAAATGGACTACACATAACTGGACAAGTGTAATGAAAATAGTCCACAGGGTATTCAAGTTACATAGTGGACAAGAAAATGCTAATGGAAATACTAACGTACGGACAGATACAAGTGGACGGGAATTTGATTGCTGTATTCCCTAAACCGTTCGGTCAGGGACAAAGTTATGTTTATTTTCAGATCGTCATGTCTTGAAATTGAGAAAAATACATCTTACATTGGGACAGTACTTTTACAAGTACTTTACATGTAAGATGATGTATGGTTCTTGACTCCTGGAGGAAATAGTGGAAGTAGTTCGTCCTGCTAGCCTCAAGTGTGACAGATTGGTAGAATAAAAATCTTACTGTTCGCAACAATGGTGTTTATCACAAGGGGAAACAAATTTTGTGACTGTTTGCCTCCTTGTTTCTGTTGGAGCAGATTTAAAAGCTGACCACCACTGAGAGGAGGCTATTATGAAAATGATAGTTCCTTCCCAAACAATTGCCATATGTTGTCTGTAGTGAGTGAGTGAACTCGGGTTTAACATACCACCAACAACTAGGTCCTACAGAATGGGACCTCGGTTTTAAGTCTCATCCGAAAGACCGGAGAAGGGGGAATCGATCTTGCAATCCCTGGATTGGTAGTCCAGCGTGTTATCCACTACACTACCACCGCTCATAAATCGTCTGCAAATAGATAGCTCATTATTTTTCGCATTTTGTCATCATTGAGTTCAGTTATAAGTACTGGTTAAGCCTGTGGTATGTTGTTGTTGTTGTGTTATTGTTTTATGTCGACAGTAAATAGCTACATGTATGATCATGTCAGGACGGTCTGTTAACCTAACCACACCATTTTGGGCATGCTTAGCCATCCTAAGCGGTTAACCAGTACTAAGTGCACTTACTTTCGCCAATAACTGACAACTGCCCTCCTTGAATCAACGGAAGGGGACATGAAAGTAAGTGGCCGGACCGTTTTATTCGTTAAAATTGCATAAGCCTAGAAAAGGATGATTTGATGGCAATTGTAAGACACTGATAATTTTTACATATAACACATGTTGTTTCCTGAATTGAATTTTTTCAATGGGGAACTTTCATGAAACTGAATTTCAATGTATGTTTATGAAAAATAAGAAATAGTATCTAGTAAATACCATCAAATCCTTGTCTGTAAAACCAGTAAATGCTTTTAAATAAAATTGTTGGCACAGACCCTTATCAAACTGTTCCAACCAGCAGTTTAATTAGGATCTACACTCTACACTGTTTGTGCAGGCATAGCAACTATTGTTGAAATATTTAAGTCCGGGTTTTACAAAGTCCAGAGTCCAAAATCTAGGTTTTATCTAATCCAAACGGTCCAGAGTCCAATTTTTACACAGTCAGAAGTCCAGAGTCCAAGTCCAGTCCACGTTTTACATAATGCCCGCCAATTGCGCATGTCGTTATTTCGCAGTGGACAATTATCAAGAAACATCCAAATACACCGGATAAATTTAAAAATAGAAATAACTTGGATTTTAGCAAGGCAAAAAATGCTAGACATGTTCGATTATTTGGTGTGCCAGATTGTGGCGTGTCGGTATTTTTGTAACGGTGCTTATGTACAAAAGTGCTACTAGCGAAAGAAGCAGTCAAACGAAGTTGCGCCCCGTAGACGCTCTCCATATATTGGTTCTCCACTTGCAGTTATGGACCATACTCGAAGTTGGGAACAAACCAGCGTCTTCCGCTTGAGTGCGCATGGCAGGAAGTCCTATTCTATCTGAATACATAGGCTCGCCCGCCGAAGCGGGCAAGCCAAAAAGCATACCCAACACAAAAACATCGTAAAAAATTCAAGGCTTAGCGTCTTAAATCCTACTGGGAATACCACAAGGTTTGCATATATATATTACACTGCCAAAATAACATTACGTCACCTATTTAGTCTAAAGCATGTTCGTGTGTGTGTCTGTTGAACATCAGCGACATGGTTTTTTCACAATTGTACCCTTTTTTTTCAAGAATCACTGTAAATCCTTAACAGCTAAGAAGTTATAGCTCGACATACGCATAAAATCTACCGACAAAAAAAAAAAAAAATGGAAATGTCGAAAATAATGTAGTAATAATCTAATATTATATATTGCAAAGCATGCAAACAGTTGTATACTGGTTTAGATATCAACCGGGCTCCAGCCAGATGCACGTTCCGGGGTAATCCTTCCACCAGACACCCCAATCCATTCGAATTACAACATATCCTGCAACTCATCATCAGTGCTGCCTCATAGAGAATGCTCAGACGAGGGGCCACAACATATGTATCCCCACAGATATCAAACCGCCGTATTTCCTGAATATCTAATCGTATATTGCGGGAAACCGGCACTTACACTCATATGAGGATAGATGGATAGATAGATGGATAGATAGATATAAGTGGCTGTTACAAGTGAAATTATAAGAGCAACATACAATATTCAACAGGAACTAGAAGTCAGGACCCCCTAATCATACAAGACTCAACATTGGCGGCGAAGAAAAACCCATGGGGCTTAAGTGATTCACCGGTGGATCAAGTGATACGAGGAGCGTTTGAAGTTTTTGCAAGTGGCGTAAGTTCTTGGTTACCGCCATAAAGACAGAACTTCTGATAGCAAGAACACATAAAGCTGTGATATGCCTAGACAAATCTGCAAACACGGTGTGGTATGTAGACATTCGTACATTCGAAATTGTACTTTCCAGCATGCTCCAGGAAATGACTTTATAGATAAGCATTTTGCTTACTGTCAAATACTGTTACTTTTGAAATTGTATTGTAGTATATGTATGTATTTTAATAAAATATCGTTTTAACCAAACACGGTGTTTTTTTTTCAAAGGACGCATTTTTATCTTCTTTGAAAGAGGTATACCTAAAAGGCACTGCAGATTTTTATTTTAGTAGGCCGTAATTTATATATGAGCAGTCTATGATTTTTTGTCATGCTTTAACGGTCACCTGTCAGGACAACGACTTAATAATTAGTACTGATTAGTGGAGGTGGTGGTAAGGGGTGTGTGTATGGTGGGGGGAGGGGTCATTTTTAACACCTCAACTCCTTGAGTCTGGCAGTTGTGGGCAGTGGGCATGCTATTGACTTGTAGAGCGGAAATAAGGCATTTGTCTTCCACATTGCAAGGTTATGGGATAGACTAGACAATACTAGATATTTTTAAAGGTTGTATCCTTGTTACCCTTTGGCTTTTTTGTTAGATATGACGTGTTCTGCTGATGAGGTGGTGTTAAAGTGTTCAGTTTAGTCACCTGTGCTACTTGTCGCAGGAAATTAACCATCACAACTTTTGCACACGGTTCCAGGAATATGAATGTCTCATGGGCAATGGGCAAGTCACCGACTTGTTGTGTAGAAGTAAGGCGTTCATCTCCAAGGCCTAGGGTCCCCCAACCCGATGTGTAAATCAGGAGTGGTGGTAATAGATCATTTAAGGGCGGAAACTTCTCGTACAAAACGGCTATTTATAACTATGTAATGAGGATGCTCGTAGACAGATGCAAGCAGACATTGGAGAGCATCCGCGCAGTCTGATCAACGTCTTGCCTTTTTATGATAAAAAGTCTTTGAATCCTAGAGAACTTAAAATATGAAAAGTGGTGTCTTTGGCCATACTGCTCACACTCTTTGAGTGTTTGCTGTATACTCATGGCTCTAGATTCCGTTTCACTCGAAGCACATTATTTGAGTTTATGTCCATAAAGGCAGGTTCCTGTACTTTGGAATGCATCATAATTTTGATCATCTATCATCCAAGTTGTTGGAAAGCACTTATAAAAAGGGAATGAATAAGATTCACTTAAAAGAGTAAATCAAAATATTATTAGAAAAGTTGTTTTGCAAGGGATTTCCTACTCTGCTTCGCACACCAGTTAGTGCTATTTTTAGTTCGCGCCCAAAATAGATAACGTTAGCTGACATCATGCTGCATTGCATTTTGGGATAGTTTTAACCCATCTGCCATGCCAGGACCTCTAGGAGAGCTCATGGCAAGAGAAAATTTACCTTTGGAGAATGGCATCAGAAATCGCGCACTTATAGACATATAACACATCTATTTTTAGAACTGGAATTCCAACGAAGGAAAATAAACCAAAAGGAAAAACGACTATTTTCTTCAACATCTGACGATTTTCTCAGTAGCAACAGATTCAGAAAAATAAGAGAATTCAATACTACCCAGAAAAAAGCGAAATTATTTTGTGAATATAATTGTTATCGCTAGTCCAGGAACCTACCTTTAACAGACATAACACATTTTAACATACCTAATTTTCCCATTGAAAATAAAGAATCTTTATCTACTTTTATTCACATTCATTTATTTATTTACATGCAATATGAGGCAGTTCTTTTTCAGATATGTAGTATGCACGTAATTAGTATGATATTTATTATTATTAATTTATTAACATATAAACTGAGGCGGTTCATTTTCAGACATGCAGTATGCAAGTCATTAGTATGATATTTATTTATTTACATGTAAACTGAGGCGGTTCATTTTCAGATTTACAGTACACGTAATTAGCTTGATGAGCCTCGACACACAAAATAGTGTTCAAGCCATTTGCTAACAGCAAAGGTTCGGACCAGCCTGCGCGTCCATGCAGTCTGATTAGAGCCTTAACTGTTCGTTCACAATATATATAGACTAGGCACAAAATGTCGTTTAAGCCAGACCATATAAATAATGTAATATTTGAGCAAACAATGCAGACCAAGATCAGACTGCTCCAGAAGAAGGTACATACATTGTTAGCCATATTATCAGGCTGCATTTTTAGATGCATTACTTCATTTTATCATATGACGTCGCATCTGAGAGTGTAATAAAGCCATGCATTAAAAACAATAATCCACTAGTGGATTAAATATGCAAATTACGTCGTAACGTTATACGTTGACGTCCATTAAAACGTCGCGTTTTCTAATGGCTAAATCGTGACGTTTTAGTGCAAATTTTGCTAATTAAATGCGATTTTAGTGTCATATGATAAATAGAATCTTGCGTTCGTGCTCCTGTATTATTGAATTTATTAAACTCGTTGGGAAAACCGATAAGATGCTCGGCAAGCCTCGCATCTTATCTTTTTCCCCAACTCGTTTAATAAATTCAATAATACATGAGCACTCATGTAAGATCCTCTATGTAAAACCGAACTGTCCAATCTTTGGGACAGTTACGGTAATTATTATAGGTGTTCCTAGTTTTAAAAATTTTACTGGAGATTGGTTTCGCAAATACGTTAGGTATATCTTTGCGTGACGCGGCCAAAATATTTTGTTCACGGAGCACAAAGAAAGTGTCGTCAAGTGTAATTAATACTCTCTTTCTTCATTAAACATAATTGAAAACAATGGTTATAAAAATTGGCAAAGGGAGTTTTATATTTTCGGTCTTCCTTTGTTTTTACGCCGTGTTAAATTGTAAGAACATAAAATGGCCGTTATTCTATGGTGTTAAAATGGTAAAGTTTGTAGGTAATATTTTTCACGATGCTCAATATTGAAGTATTAAGTAAGGTTCTAATATAATAATTCATAAGGATACTCAGGAACCAGTACTTATGTTTCGTATGCTATTACATGTACAAGTTGTATGTTTTTGTCTTTTAAGCTTTCACAATCTAAATTCATGTAATGACCATACTGCTATAGTAACTAAGCTCGTGCGTGTGTCCTATAGCAAAACTAAGTTTGTTGTTTATTCTCTAGATGACAAGAGAACACATTGTGAATATATTGATGCTTCTTCTGGAAAACAATCAAGACAAGGATAAACTGCAATTCTGATACAAGGGATACAATAAGGTCACATAGAGTCGATAGCAAAATGGAAGGTTTTTGCATAAAATTGAAGCGTGGCATCCCTTGGATTAGTCAACTGTTATGATTCCCCCACACAGTACAATATCATACTTTGTGTGGTTGTGTAACCTTTTCCAATTCCACTAGTACTGTATTATTCTGTCACTACGCCATGTTGTTTATATATACATGTTGTATTGCTTGTACCCATATGTCACTCTTGTGGTGATCTGAGTTAACCCATTGCATTCTGGGTATTTTTTGTCGTCAGCTGAAATTGTCGTCTGCATCAAAAATCAAGAATATTTTGACAATATTGGTCTAACTAACGCTTGTAGAAATGATGTCTAGGCAGCAAACAGTTTGGATCCCAGACCGGCCCCACATTTATGGAGGCCTGATCAGAATCCAAACTGTTTGCCCAGATACCCCTAAAGGGGCATCCCGAATGGAATGAGTTAATAAGAATAAACTAAAACTGAAATGCACTGCAGCATGTTCAGTGAATCCAGAAAACAAAGAACTGTTCTCACTGTATATATTTCAGTGTTATATTTCATTTGCAGGTAAAATATGGCAACGATAAAGCCGGATTGATGCCCGTCTACATATATAAAAATATCACTTTTGTAAACACCAAACTTTCCGACAACATCCTGGTCTAAGCCATGTCATCCCACAGTATAGATCTTATTCTAGGACCCGACCCTGGAACCTTTACACCAACACAACCGCCGAGTGAGCCAGGGTCCGCCAAATTAACACCGATAAATTTGAGTAGAGACGTATCACGTGACAAAGGAACACCAAAATCACAGCGAGATAATAGGAGAAATAACGAAAGGAAAACAAATGCTTCGATCGACAATATTAAAACTCTCAATGAAGAAACAAGTAAGAGACAGAATAGTGAAGATCGTGATTCTCGTAAGGAAAGAGTTTCCACTAAAGGTACTCCTGTAGAAATAAGATTAAATGTCCCCTCGCAAATGGAATCCCCAAAGTCAGAACACAGGGAAACTCCCAAGTCAGGACAAAAGGACCTCCTAAAGTCAAGACATGAAGACATGGTAATACCCGTAAAGGAAGAGAGAACAACCTCTAAAGACAGTGTAACTGTTACAAATGACAGAAACAGGTTGACACAAATTAGTGAAAATACGACACCAAAACAGGCTAGTGAAAATCGTACACCAAGAAAGAATGCAATGCAAAATGGTGAACGCTCAAGCCGACACGAAACTTCTAGTATGTATATCTATCACTTGTTATAAATGCTATTAGCTTTTCATCTGTTACTGAATGATTATATCAGTATTTTTGTCGTTCTTTATTTTAAGAAGTTCTAGCTTTGTATAGCCAGTGTCGTATGTTTCATTACTGGCCATGAACAGACACAATAAGCCGAGCTTCTTAGATGTACTCGTATTCTTCGCTTCCAGAGAATCTAACTATTTAAAACATATTTAGAATGTTTCAAAGCAAGTATTTGAAAGAGTAGAAATTAATCGTGAACACAATTTATGCTCACAATTATCGGTATACAGAAACAAGATTAAGTGTATACTGTTAGGATAAAAAATAATAAATAAAGACATGTAAAAACAAGCAAGCACTCAAACGGTCGTACATGTAGTTTCAGATTTATTTTCAAATTATTTTTTCGGGTTTTCAGCACAAGAAATTAAAATTCGGAATGAATCGGTGGACAAAACACGTGCTGATACACCAAAGCGGCCGAAAAATCCGTCACGTGATGTGCGTGTGAAACCCACAGCGCCACTACCAGAGATAAATACAAAGCTGGGTGAGAAAAATCAAAATCGAAGTAAACTTTCACAAACTAGTGGACAACGGAAGGATGATGGTGGTTGGAGTGGAAGAAGCATTGAGGAAACTGAGAACGAAGGAGATAAACGGGTATAATTAAAAAGTGTTTTGAAGTTAACTTTCAGTGCGCGTGTCAACACATTTTGTTCTTGTCCTATGTCTTGCATCATTTTTCTTGTTTACTTTAAGCATTTTTGACCTATTTGTTTATTTTATTTTTTAGTTAATTTTTTTGTTTATTTATTTATTTATTTTGCGAGTTTCAGTGTTGATAGTTTATAAGTTAATATACGTGTACCATTGGTCTTTACCCACTGATGTCTATTTGTAAGTATTTGCATATAAATTTCGCTTCGGTATATTTTAAGCGAGGGATGTGAAAATGTATTTTCAGTCATATTCAAACAATGGGAACTTCGCTCAGTTAGCTCTTCAGAGCCGTCTGATCAAATCTACGTCTTCATGTTTGCGTCTAAAGTCTTTGAGCCCTAATGATCTTGTTGGGGGGGGGGGGCGTGGGTGGGGGGGGGGGGGGCGGGGTCCCTATTCAGTTTACTCTGATGCTGGTATGACCATTTAATGTTCAGATAAGTCTTAGAGTCGATTTCTTCAGTATCACGCCCCTTAGTTGTAATGATTTTTTTTCTTTTCCTTATTTTAGCCTCAACGTGATATTCTTCAAGCCACAAAGAAAAAGAAAAACGGCAGCGTGTCACCTCCTCAGCCATACTCCAGCAGTCTTATACTTGAGAATGGAAGGATACCTGCTGCTAGGCAACAGTCGACCTTGTTCAAAGAGGACAAGGCCTCAAAACTGTCACCCCGCCCGAGTGACCCGCCATCAGTCAGACTACCATTGCTGCCGGCTAGGTCTCCACAAGAAAGCTCAGATCCTAAAGATTCTAGCGTTTCTAGGAGTACCTCAAGGAAACATTATGTCACCACTACTATTCATTCTGATATCGCAAAGAAGAGGGCTAAAGCCGATTTGAAGAAACCAAAACTAAAGGTGAGAACACTTTACACATTGAAGAACAATAACTGTTTGGTGCTATTTAAATTTTGGGTACGCAAATTTCAATTTTCCATTTCACTCTTACACTTTCTCACCTGGCAGTTAGAAGAATAAAATCGTATTCGACTCGTACGTAGGCCTATGTAAAAAGTATATACTACTATTACTAAGAACTTTTGTATCGCTATATACTTTCAAAAGACATATTGTAAAATCAACTTATTTCTAAGGGGTATTCAATAAAAGCATAGCAGACTCCTCTTACTTACACAAACATCTGACAAACTTCGAGGACAGCAAGGATCCTGTTGGGACAGGGATAAGTTTTTGACTCAGAATTTAAGCTGGTAACAACTGCCAACCTAAAGATATCATTGGATCAAATAAAACAGTTATTAATTAAATGGATGAATGGATGACTTGCGATTTTATGTCCTTTTCAACAGCATTTCAGTTATAAATATCAGGACGATTGGACGGTGAAAATGAAAGGCTGTGTGTAATGGAACCCCGTTTAAGGTAGGAAAGATTACCGCCTCAAGCGGGACTCGAACCCGCTCCGCTAGATCAGTAGGCCAGCGTTTAACCCACTGAGCTATACCGGGGCTCCTTATTAATTAATTAAAGTCAAATGGAACTGTAACACGTCTAATACAGTTTTTATCTTCATTTCATAGCTTGCTAAGACGGAATCGAACTACGTCCGCCTTGCTAGGATGACAGCCCGAATAGGTACTGATCTGCTCCGCCTGGCGTTCCACAATTATCTTGAGCATCAACACCCACCAAGAAAACTTCACCAGTTCCTGTCAGCAAACAGAAGAAGATTGAAGAGTTTCGCTACCTCATATAGACTTATATTGAAACGGTGAGATCTGTGTGCGTGAGAGAGAGAGAGAGAGAGAGAGCAAGAGAAAGAGAGCAAGAGAGAGAGAGAGAGAGAGAGAGAGAGAGAGAAAGAGAGCAAGAGAAAGAGAGCAAGAGAAAGAAAGAGAGAGAGAGAGAGAGAGCAAGAGAGAGAGAGAGAGAGAGAGTTGAGATCTACTAAACAGGGCCTAGTTTAGGCAAGGACCTGCATTGGGAGTTCGCAGTCTGCGAACGGTATAGTTGGTTTAAACAATATTTTATTTGGTACAAACGACATGGTTACAAAACAGTACAATATACAATATGGTACAGGATCTGACAGTAAGCGAAACGCTTTTATGAAAGTCATCAGTTGACATATGAAGTGCCTTTAAATAACCAAGAATCCGGGTTACGTTCGGGTGTGTGTGTGTGTGTGTGTGTGTGTGTGTGTGTGTGTGTGTGTTCTTTGTTTCCAAGGCCAACATTTATAATTTTCATGCACCAAATATGCGTATAAGCTACATTGCTTGAAACGTAAAACGTTAACATTCTTGTCAATGTTGCCAGCTGTCTTCACGGTGACAGTGCTCAGACTTCAAGAAACTTAGGAAGAACATTTGAATTATTTATGCTTTAAATCTGTGTCGCATACTTTGTTTTAACGGAGTGGCTACGTTAATGCATTCTGGCAAACCGTGATTATTTTTTGTACACGAGATTATTGTTCGTTTTATTACTTTTATACCAGATGGGAGTTTATGTACCCCCAGGAAGACGAGAATAAAGCAAATCTTCTTTATCTTGATGCTGCCATTTTGTTCTGGTTCCTCCGTTTTCTCTGCACGCTGAAGCGACCTAATGACTTCATATGGAAGCGGAAACCAGCATATGACGACCATAGCGAGACGGGAGATATCGCAAGAATACGAGATTATCGTAATTTCTTGATCAACCTGACGTCACCGGCACTGTACGAAGATGAATATGAAAGGAAGGTTAACGAGCTGAAACAGGTAAATGAGTATAAAGCGCGGTGGCTCAGTGGTTGGTGCACTTGACTCTGAAGCCAGAGGTCGTGGGTTCGAGCCCCGCCCGAGGCGAAATCTTCCTATGTCCGAACGCGTTTTTCTAGCATCATTTGCAGGGATGACGCTAACAAGTGTGCCGTCCTTCGGATCGAGACGTTAACTGGAGGCCCCCTGTGCAGGGAGAGTCATCTCCTGTGCAGGTTAAAGATCCCTACTATAGCTACATGGCTATACGTAGGCTTTCATCCTGCAACACCGGAGTGTACAAATGTACACCGTCTGTGTCCCCTTCGGGGGTTAAGGCGTAAATGGAAGAAAGAAAGAAAGAAAGTATACATCTTTAAATTGAATATTCTAGCCAAAAGAGCAAACTGTTTCCTTTAAGGTGGTTGGTTGGTTCTTTTAGTTTAATGACCGTTCAGTCTAAATCAAGCCACCTCCCAAAGAGAGGGAGACAGAAAAGAGAGACAGGTCAGACGAGGGAGAAAGAAACATTTAAACAACCTAGCATAAGCACGTACTGCAAACACAGAAGGTCATTGCCGTTCTTAAAGCCAATACAAGTAGAATGCCTAAATGCCGAAAGTTTCATTGCATCTTCGACCGATCCTGTCAGCCCCGCTTCCCTTTTCCGGAGTATGAGAAGACTGGGGGAGGGGCGGGTATAAAAGAGGCATACAACTAGTTTCTCACAAGAGTGGCGCTGTATATGAAATATTTGTCGTAGGGAGGAGGGTAGTGTATGTCCGTCTCTTCGAAGTATATACTAACATCGATCAGCACTTCAATAGGCACCATTGTTTACACAATGACATCTCTGTTTTCACTGTTGCGTTTATTTAGTGCTTTATAGCACTGACATTTCTTTGAGGTTTTTTTTTGACATTATGTTCTTAAATCACTCGTTAACCCCATACCATGGCTTTTACCACTTTTGTTTCGTTTGGAGCATTTTAGGGACCGACCGTTTGACATTCGGGGGTGGGGGGGGGAGGGGCTGGTATTCTTTGGTGGAGCCAAGTTATTTTTTTCACTGACCTCTGGAAACAATTTCTTTTCTTTCTTTTTTCACCTTGAGGGAGCTAATTTTCTATTTTTTTACAAACTAACTCGTACTTTTGTTTTTAATTTTATTGGCTGAACTATCAGATCATTTTTAGCTCGCCTGAACGAAAGTTCAGGAAGAGCTATTGTTGTCACCACGGCGTCGGCGTCCGCGTCCGCGTCGGCGTACAGATTGGATGTTTTGGTTAAAGTTTTTTAAAGACCTATATCTCCTTAACCCATGGATGGATTCTTTTGATACTTGCACTGTAGTTAAATATTGGTCTAAGGTTTAACAGGGTACCACCCACACCCCAGTCAGTGACCTTGATGTCAAGGTCATGGACTTAGAAAATTGGGAGTTTTTTTGGACTGGATGTTTTGGTTAAAGTTTTATAAAGCCCAATATCTCCATAACCCATGGATGGATTCCTTTGATACTTGCACTGAAGTTAGATATTGGTCTAATGTTTCCGAAGGTACTACCCCCACCCCCCTCAGTGACCTTGATGTCAAGGTCATGGACTTAGAAAATTGTCTTTTTATTGATAAGATGTTTTAGTTAAAGTTTTTTAAAGACACATATCTCCTGAACCCATAGATGAATTCTTTTTATATTTGCACTGTAGTTAGATCTACAGAGTACTACTCCAACCCCGCTCAGTGACCTTGATGTCAAGGTCAGGGACTTAGGAAATTTTGGTCTTTATTAAAGTTTTGTAATTGCATACTGATTCATAATGCTTTGCAGAGATTTAGTTTATACTTGAACTGATGTTAGACACTTTTCTGAGTTTTCAAAAAACACCTTATACTTACCCCACTGGATGACCTTGAAGTCAAGGTCATTGACTTAGAATTTTGTCTTAAAGATTTTGGTTAAAGTTTTATTTGTTTTATATTTATGCAGACATAATTTCACAGAGCCACGATGATGGACTCAGTTGATACTAATACTTGGACTGATGTTAGATAATGGTTAATGGTTTTGATACCTCCTAACCCCCCCCCCCCCCCCCCCCCACCCCCTCAGTTTTTTTACCTCAAGCTCATGGACTTTGAAATTTCATTTCATTTTTTTTACTTTAATTTTATTTTAAGATTTTAAGACTTATTTCTGAGATAGCTTTTGTTTGTAAATGTGTTTTCATTATGGACATGCTTGCCTGAAGTTTTATGCATAGCAGTCCACACCACCATAGCGGCTGTGTGATGGGCAAGCACCTATTCAGGCGAGCTATGCTGTCAGGCGACAGATCTTGTTTATTTTACCTTAACGTCCTTTTATTTTACCCACATCAGTATTTTTTACACCTTATTTTCTCAAAAAAAAGAACATGGTGCTTTCTGTAACCAGGCTAAGGGCATGGTTTAGCTTACTTTTGCAAACCAGTACCTGGAGCATGTTACCCTCTTCATCTATGGTACAGATGCAAACATCCCTGTATGAGCTTGGCAAAAAATTAGGCCTTAAATTAGGGTTATTTTGACCAAAAATTAGGGCTATTTTCGCAAAGTTTTAGGGCTATAACATTAGGAATTTAAGGGTTTTTTTTCTAGCCCAATCATATGCCCAGACATGCTTTTATTTGCACTTTTGAATGTTTGATGTTTGATAAATACTTATTGATACTGAATGCAAGTTAATAAATGGCTAAAAGTTCTTTGCTAAGAAGTTAACATAGGGGGACCAAAGCAATTTCCAATTTTAATGGTAAATTAATTTGCCATAATGGCTTTGTGTCCCATAAGCTAGAGACTCTATTGCAATTCAGTTATAGTTAGTAGAAACATTTACTTAGTGATGCGGCAGATCAATAATACATGTATGTGAATGTTGTAAAGGATGTTTTTTGTAAATGTATGCACATGCGGGATGGGTGCTGCTGGTGTAAAACAATTGTAGATAATATTAAAACATTACTATAAAGATGGGGGCTCTGGGGGACGCAGCCCCCCAGAAGCCAGCGACATTTTAAAAACTCAATTCAAATGGACTTATCTGCAGACTAATTTTTTTTAAATTTTGGGTGGAGCCAGGTCATTTTTTTCTCTGATTTTTTTAGGCCAGATTATTTTTTTAACCCCCTTATGAGCCAATTTATTTTTTTCTTGCAAATCCAAAGACAGGGATTTTTGTTGAAAAATATACCAGGCCCCCCGCCCCCGCCACCCACGAATATGAAATGGTCGGCCCCTTATCAGAAATTCGAAAATATATCAAAGTATCTTTGTATCAACTTTTTAATTATAGAGACACTAGTGAAGCTGTAAAATTTGATGCTTTTACAGCTTTTGGAGGGTGAATCTTGGAAAGGTGACAACTCCACTCTTTGTTCTAAATATTCAAACCTGCATGACAGGGATTCTTAACATGAATTTGCAATTTGTAGAAGACATTACAAAACCATACTGTCATATTACAGATTGCTTCAAGAATAGGCGGGGCCAAACAGGGAGAAATATTTATAGACATGATTGAAGAGATGAAGACTGGGCAGGTGAGGTTCTCCGACAGAGACCAGTATCTCGACATTCTCAATCAATGGGCTGATGAAACAGGTGACAGACAGATAGGTAAATTATTTTTCTTTGGTAAATAGTGCCCTTTTAGGAGAAGCAACTTTTTATTCAGTTTTGCCTCCATTCAAATGGGACAACTCTTAATGGTAAGAAATTATTTGAGCCGCGACACGAGAAAACCAACAATGTGGTTGTGCACCCAGGACAGACTCAGATCAGCCTGGACATCCGCGCAGTATGATCAGACTCTTCATTAAATGCTCAAAGGGTAGCTAAGGGTCTAAGCTACCTCCATGCGGACAGCGAAGACTGTGATCAGACTGGGCGGATGCCCAGGCTGATCTGAGTCTGCGCTGGTCACACAACCACTTTGCTGGTTTTCTCGTGTCGCGGCTCATTTCTCTCGGAACGAATTCTTTCCTGTAAGAGAAGACCCAATTTTGGAAGGGAAGTCGATAGAGGCCAGAGGAAGTAAGTAAAAATAATCAATCTTTTGTAAAAATAACAGAACAGGTTGTCAGATTTCCTATACATCTTAAAGGCAAACGTTTCGGACATACTTTGCACTACTATGACAGTTCAATTTCTACTCTGTGACCCAGAAAGCCTGAATCTAAAATCGTTGCCACTGAACTCTTTCTATTCGATACACGCATTGCTAATACAATCACAGTGTTTGTCAACTGATATGGCATTATTTCAATGTTGTTACATTGCATCAACGTTGTTATAACATTGTTTCAGCGTTACGTGCCTACTGAGTTGTCTCCTGGCATCAGCATATAGGTTTAGGATAAATGATAAAACATTGTTTCAGCGTTATGTACTTGCTTAATTGTCTCCAGGCATCAGCGTAGGCTTAGGACATATGATAAAACATTGTTTTAGTGTTAAGTGCCTACTTCGTCGTCTCTAGGCATCAGCGGAGGTTTAGGATTATGGTAAAACATTGTTTCAGCGCTAAGTGCCTACTGAGTTGTCTCCAGGCATCAGCGTAGATTAAGGATATATGATAAAACATTGTTTCAGCGTTAAGTGCCTACTGAGTTGTCCCCAGACATGAGCATATAGGTTTAGGATATATAAACACTGTTTTATTAGCGTTAAGTACCAATGAGTTGTCCCCTGGCATCAGCGGAGGTTTAGGATAGATGATTTTTAGGATTTATACAGAATGACCTACTTTTCCATTTCTTTATTTTTTCGTTTTATCATATTTCTTAGTCTCTTAATGATTCTGCTTTGTATGAATTAATGAAACTTCTATTCGCTTCTATATGTGATGTGCTTTGTACCATAAATTGTATTTTTAGCCTTCGAGATCTTGTTTATACTTGTAGAATTCTTGCATGCTCTGTGATATAATTTTCTTTAAATCTTCTTTGTTTTATCTGTTTGTTGATATACACCTTTGTTTGTCGAAATAAAAACCCTAGAGGGCTTATGTTGCATGTTAACTATATTCGACAATAAAGAAATCTTTCTGTTCTGTTCTGTTCTGTATGATGTAACATTGTTTTAGCGTTATGTACCCACTGAGTTGTCTCCAGGCATCAGCATAGGGTTAGGATATATGTATCAAATAAAACTGATGGCTAAGGCATGTCTTGTATTACCCGGTATGCTTTTATAACAAAGCTTAGTCTGTCAGTCTGAAACTAAGATGATGATTGATTAAAATGGTGTTTTGTCTTTACATGTCTTTTGTTCTATCTCATTTGTAGCACCAGCCAAAAACGTAGGAGAAACAATTCGGGAAAGAAGAGGTATTTACATATCAACAAAATCTTCATACTAGATATCTTTCTTTTTACATCAGTCATTTATCGCCATCACAAGTGCGTTTGGGAAAGTTCTTTTGACTGCTTATCTATGCTTCCAATAAGAAACACAGCTATGGTAAAATTAATTCTCTGTATGCACGTGTGAATTTGTACGAAACTAAATGCGGAATGCGGTCATGGATACATTCCGCTGAGCCCCATCATATGCTCCGCTACGACTAATCAGTTGAATATTAAACAAACAAGAAATTAAATGAGAACTTAGTATATGTTTGTGCAGTTTTATTATGAGCATTCAAAATAATGTCTTTAACAATTTACAGTCAGAAAACAAAACGGAATAAACAAAACAAAAAAAACAAGAGGGCCATGAGGCCCTGAATCGCTCACCTGAACAATTGGCAAGGTGGCTTTTACTTATCATGACCTCTTGTACTCATAATTCTTCATGAACTCATTAAGACAACTGTATATACCAATTTTTAGGCCAAAATCTTCAAAACTTTCCATGAAATCTTATGTTCTACCATTTTCCCATATTTGACCCTGCTGTAAAAGGTCAAGGTCAACACAAAGTCATAATTTGAACAATCTTGATAGTACTGAAGTACCCATTGCTACATACAAAGTCTCAAGGCCATCGGTCAATTGGTTCTGGAGAAGAAGATTTTTAAAGGTATTTATCATATATGGGCGTGGCGGCCATGTTGGTCATGTGTTCAGGACCGTTAGATTTGTTTTTTCATTTCCTCAACCCCTCGATGCTCTATATGAAATTTGGTTTCAATTGGCTCAGTGGTTTTAGAGCAGATTGTTTGAAATTGTCAAAATTTGAGATTTCTGGGTCAAAGGTCAAAGATTGACCTTGACCTCTTGTACTCACAAATCTTCATGTACTCATTAAGATGATTGTATATACCAATTTTTAGGCCAAAATCTTCAAAACTTACCATGAAATCTCTTGTTCTAGCATTTTCGGATATTTGACCTTGCCGTAAAAAGGTCAAGGTCAACCCAGAGTCATAATTTGAACAATCTTGACAGTACTTGAGTACCCAATGCTACATACCGAGTTTCAAGGCCATCGGTCTACTGGTTCTGGAGAAGAAGATTTTTAAAGGTTTTTACCATGTATGGGCATGGTGGCCATGTTGGTCATGTGACCTGGACCATATGAACAAATTTTCATTCCCTCAACCCCTGGAGGATCTATATGAAATTTAATTACAATTGGCCTAGTTGTTTATGAGGAGATTGTTTGATATTGTCAAAATAGGAGAGTTCTGGGTCAAAGGTCAAAGAATGACCTTGACCTCTTGTACTCATAAATCTTCATGTAGTCTTTAAGATGACTGTATGTACCAATTTTTAGGCCAAAATCTTCAACAGTTTCCAAGATATCTTATGTTGCAGCATTTTGCCATATAAAAGCATAAGGAAGCAAATTTGACCTTACCGTAAAATAGGTCAAGGTCAACCCAAGGTCATAATTTGAACAATATTGGTAGTACTCGTGTACCCGATGCTACATACCAAGATTCAAGGCCATCGACCTATTGGTTCTGGAAAAGAAGATTTTTTTCAGGTTTTTACCATATATGGGCATGGCGGCCATGTTGGTCATGTGACCTGGACCATATGAACAAATTTTCATTCCCTCAACCCCTGGAGGATCTATATGAAATTTAATTACAATTGGCCTAGTTGTTTATGAGGAGATTGTTTGATATTGTCAAAATAGGAGAGTTCTGGGTCAAAGGTCAAAGAATGACCTTGACCTCTTGTACTCATAAATCTTCATGTAGTCATTAAGATGACTGTATGTACCAATTTTTAGGCCAAAATCTTCAACAGTTTTCAAGATATCTTATGTTGCAGCATTTTGCCATATAAAAGCATAAGGAAGCAAATTTGACCTTACCGTAAAATAGGTCAAGGTCAACCCAAGGTCATAATTTGAATAATCTTGGTAGTACTCGTGTACCCGATGCTACATACCAAGTTTCAAGGCCATCGACCTATTGGTTCTGGAGAAGAAGATTTTTTCAGGTTTTTACCATATATGGGCATGGCGGCCATGTTGGTCATGTGACCAGGACCGTTTGAACAACTTTTCGTTCCTAAGGTCCCAGGAGGCTCTATATGAAATTTGGTTACAATCGGCCCAGCGGTTTCTGAGGAGAAGTCGTTTGAAAGTGTGGACGGACGACGGACGGACGACGGACGACGGACGACGGACAACGGAGCCTTACCATCCTATAAGCTCCCCCGGAGCCGCTGGCTCAGGTGAGCTAAAAATTAAAAACGATAATAATAAAAAAAGAAAGAAAAACATAATAAAAATGTGTTTTTTACACAACAGTGATAAAACAAAGTTGCCCACGATATTAGGTTCTGTCAATTGATGCACGCCTCTTTTGCAGCATTTGATACGACGTGAAAAGCTTCACCAGACAACGCAGCTCACCTAACAATAGCTATTACCAGACAGTACAGCTCACATAGAAAACCGTCATCAGACAGTAAAGCTGATTTATCAAAAACTTCACCAGACAGTATTTTTTACCTAACTGAACAAAAGCCTTTTTCAAAAGCTTAACTTGTCTATTCTTGAAGCGTCTAGCTAATCCAGACTACCTATGGTGTAAAACCCCTGACCGCCGTTCGTCGGTCCTACTAAATGCCGCAAACGCTGACTGCATAGGTGTCTGGATTTAGTAACATGTTAAAGGATTGCAGTTTGCACATCAGCTCTGAATCGGCGTAAAATGTTATCATTTTACCTTTGGTTTTGATTTACAAAGAGGAGCCGTCGTCTAGTGATTAGAGGCGCTTGGCTATGTCGCAGAAAGTTGCGATTCGAATCCCCATTCAGGCCAATGACTCCCAGCAGTAAGTGGGTGCCTATTTCGAATCAGGGAGGTTAATGGCAGCAAAGAGAGAGAGAGAGAGATGGCCGCGTCTTTCAACTGTTGTGTCAAAGATACAGTGTTCAGGTAACACCAACTGCACTACGGCCACAAGGCCACGGGAAGCATTATCTTTTACGTTAAGGATTTCATGATTTTCAGAAATGACACGTCGTTTCCTCAAGAAACACAGAGATCCTAAGATCTTTGTGCGGACTAGAACTTATCAGAAAGCCCAAGAGAAGCTAGCGTCTGCAGGTTCTGTCGTCTTGAGAGGTAACAATAGATAAAATCTCTCTCTCTCTCTCTCTCTCTCTCTCTCTCTCTCTCTCTCTCTCTGAATATTTTATATATTTGAATGTCAGACTGTGGATTGAGAGTTCATACAAGTAATATATTTACAAGTAATATTCGGCATGGTCTTTCTCAATGCTTCTTGTTACAAGTAGTGCCCTATTCGGTCTTCCATTCTTGCTCATAGTAATATGATACAAGCAAAACACTTGCAACACGCAATGCATGGTCTATACTTGTTACATGCTAACACATATTTTGTACCCCCTGGTACAAGTAATTAGTGAAATATTTGGTAGCCCTTATTACGTTTAATGAAGTTTTTCACACGAACAAAGGAACTATGGCAAAGCAAAGAAAGCTTTGCCAAATTGTGTTAGCAAATAAATATGTGTTGTAGTGCTAAAATGATCATATATTACTTATCAGGGTTATTTGGGGAATGAATTTAATAGGTTTGAACGGTCAATAATGACACATTTTCTTTATTATAGGTACTTTTTTTAAAATGAGACATGTTTGAGTTAAGTAAAGATTTTTTTTGTTTTAATCCTCAAAGGTGCTTCATTCGTTACAATTGATACTACAAAACTTTCTATACATATAGACCAATTTTGCTTGTAAAATGAGCTTTACCAGAAACTTTGAAAGAGAAAATGTGGCTGATGTTTTCATTCATACGAGCAGTCTTTATCACGCCTACTTAGTCAAAGAAACTTTGCGCATTTGAACAAGGGTTAAGGTATATGAGTTCATGTTTTTTTTGCCATTTTTTCAAAGAGGAACACCTTCATTGCCCGCCACAAAGTCTACCATTTAGGAAGACCTTCATTGCCCATTCAATGGGCAATGAAGGTCTTCCTAAATGGTAGACTTAGTTCCTCGCGCAACATCCGTTTCGTATAACTCACACAGCAGTGACGTCAAGATATAGTTAGTCGCCTGAAAACGAGGCTACCTGAATGGAGTCTACTCTTAAACAAAGTATTTCCTGCTAGCTAAGAAAAGCAAATTCCTTGCTCTTACAAGGGAAAACCATTTCCTTTAAATATTGACACCAACTGAGAAGGGATTCAAAAATGAAAATGGCAGAGTTACTTCCCTTGAAAGTGTATTCTTTCACCTTAATCTATTCGCTGTGGTCTTGATACAGGAAACACAGGCGATGGTAAAACAACAATGGCAATATCTTTGATGGTAGCGGCCTATGACGAGGACGAATGTCTTTTAATTACCTCCCCTGATCAGTGGGATCACGTGGACTCCAGGGCTGTCAGCGCTGTCTTAATGGACGATATTTTTGGAAGTGGATCCCTGGATGAAAAGCTGTTAGCCCAGTGGGAAACGAAGTTTGATGATGTATAATTGTTTCGTCTATTTTCATACTTTTTTTTTTAATTTGCTTATCTGCTGTGTAAATTATCGAGTAACAGGTCAGTTGATATAAGAAGATATTATTCGCGATCCGCGTTCGTGATATTATCGAAGTTACAACTGACTCTAAACAAAGATATATTACTCAAAATATACTGTTACAGCTGATCTATTTCTTAATTAAACTAAATAAAGCTAACTAAATCGGACGTGCAGCAATGATAAGTTGTTACCAGCTAAACAATAAGAACCACCCGTTCCATGCCATTTACAACCTGAAACTGAGCAAAGTAGTTTTTTTTTAAGTTTACTTGGCTTTTAGAATGAACAGAGGTTATGTTAGTTTTTGCATCAAAACTTCCTTTGAAATCAGAGGATAGATTCTGAGAAATCTAAAATTTGAGATCAATTTAGACTATTATTCTAGATCATCGTCTTTTATATTATTTGGATCCTTTTGAAACTAATCACTCCTTGAATCGACTGCCCAATTAAAATTAAGAAATTACAGAATGCTTTTTCTGGTTTCGTCACCAGATATTGTCATGGTCACTGACGAGGCTTTATTAGCCGAAACTACGTAGTCTGGCCCATGTTCCTACTTCTGCATGTACTCTCTGCTCTTGAAGGAACCTTTCAAGATTCTAATTATGCATTGAAATTGTATTTCGTTATACGTCTGAATATGGTATATCTTGAATTTGTTCAGTGGTCTTTGTAATGCTATAAAGTACACATATTATAGCATTATCAAATTAACAAATTGCACAGACATAGATTCTGCTTCAGATATACGATCTCTGTACCGACTCTAAGGATCGAGTCGGGGTTAGAGTTATTATAACGATTCGTCAACATATCTTTGATCAGTGTTACTCCACTTTGGCGCATTACAAACTCTTCTCCAAAGACAGATTCTTTGATACAACGTCTTCAGGTAAGTTAGTTGATTTTCAGCCATATTTAAAGACATGGCTCCTAGCGAATACAGTGCTAAAATAGCGTCAGATAAACGTCGACATTAATGACACTGTTTCAATTTTGTGTGTCTATTGGGCTACCTCGAAATCGAAGTTTAAATATAAACGAAAGTGCTAAATATACGCAGGCAAGTTTTTAGATAAAAGTACATCTGATAAGAAAATATTAGAAATTAGAGAGGCGCCGTGGTTGAGTGGATAGAGTGACTCGGTTATGGTGCAGAAAGTCGTGAGTTCGCGGCTCACCTTCGCCATCCGACGACTGGAAAACTCTGTCCACCCAGCAGTAAATTAAGGATAGGGATAAGGTAGCGAAAGGAGAGAAATGGACTCCGCCTTTCATCGGCTTTGCCTCAGATACAGCGGGTCTCTAGCCCCCACTGCCCCCACTGCCCCTACGGCTATTAAGCTATTGGAAACCTTTACCTTTTTATTAGAAATTATAACTTGTCGACCGAGAGCTAGAACAGACAGATCTGCAAAGATTTCTAATGGTCTGACAAAATATTCTTTTTTGGGATCTTACTGATACATGTATCTGAGCATATCGTGCTGAATAAAGTAATATAAGACATTTTGACATCATATGCGTAGCCTATAAATGCATCGTTTGAGTTCATCGCTCTACGCTCGTACATAGTAGTTGAGATAGCAATATTGAGGAACTAATACAATCGATTCCGACACCCTGCCCTAGGCACTGAATGAGAAAGATAAGCAATAAAGACGGTATACAAAGTAAATCAACACCAGCGAGAAGCCGAGGCCCAGCAGCTGTCCGCGAGGCTATCCTAAATAATGTACAAAAAAGTCAAAGACTGATAGACCAAGCCCGGATCCAGACCACCACGTACTGGTGGGGTTCTGCATAATTGGCGGGGTTGGGAGATGCCGAAATTATACGTTGAGCCGGTGAGGGGGTGGGGGCTTGAAAATGTATGACATAATTAGGGATCAATTTGATGAGAAAGTTTGATACATATATGTTGTGGTATCGCCGAGGCGATTCTATTGAGATGTCACAACATATATTTGGACGTACATGGATAAATTATCCCAAATTGTCATCAGATAGTCATTATTATCTGGAGGCCTAGCTATATTACCTGACACAGAGGCTCAGATGTTAGGGCTGAAGCCCCAAAGCCCCCCCCCCCCCCCCTCCCGCCACCGCGGATCCGGGGCTGGATACAAAGCTGACACACTATGATAATACATGTAGTAATAAACCGTAACAGAAGCTCACCCTAGGAACAGTCAGTAATAAAAGACTGGACAGTTATCTAGGTTTTAAACGCGCGTAAATCCTCGCTCTGGGTTCGGTAACCCCATATTTGTTTGTATCTATTATGTTTCAGAGATACCCTTTCCAGAGAAGAAAGCCATGCTAGGGCGCCATCTGGTTGCTAATGATAAGAATCTCGCTAAATCTGAAATTGAGAAGGCAGCAAAGGTACATAACTCTCGACTGGGCTTCCCACAGTGCTGTGCCCTATTCGTTATGAGGGACGGTTTCCTGATATCTGGTTCCCAATTTTTCGAGCGGCCAATAGAGTTTCTCTTTGAAGCTCTTGACAGGATGTACGACGGAAACAAGTACAGTTACCTAGCAATGGTGATCATGATGTTTCAGAAGGATGGCATTTTATTTGCTCAGAAGCTTGCAAATCCAGACAATGACACTCAGTTCCGGGACAAGATGCTGGATCTGGCGTTTCTGTGTGACATTCCGGAATCCAACCATATTTTCAGATTCACTTTAGAGGGATTGCAGTCACAGGTTGGAACTTTTGTAAATTACTATGAAGATAAAGACTGCTTTACGTTCTCTCACGAGAGTATCATGGAAGCGTTGATGGCCTCGTTTGGAGAAAGGCATCCTCAAGAAGTTTTAGAAGGTATATTTTAGTCGAGATATTCTCTTTTGATAAATTTATGCTACTTGCTAAAAGTTGAGGGTCTCCATGGGGTACCTCTGAAATCGGTAATCAGTAAGATTTCAGCCCAAAAATCAGTAATCAGTAAATTTTAAGGGCAAAAATCAGAAATCAGTAAATTTTTGGCCAAATCAGTAAAATTGCATACCTCAACCGTTCTCTCTACCTTTAGCCATTGATGCATACTTTGAAGACCACTGACTTAGTACCATTATACTCTTTTTATCCCAAGTTGTTGCTTGAATATATAGGACAGTTTGTCTATGTATATATGATACAGATGCAGTATTATATAGAAATGTATGCAATATAACATGACAAAAGTCCCCTTTTTCACATAAGACAGAGACTGCGCATCAGTTTGACAAAAAGATGGTAATGGCAAGCAAAGTAGCAATCTATTAACTCTTGTAGGATAAGCAGGGCATGGATTAACTCTTGTAGGATAAGCAGGGCATGGATTAACTCTTGTAGGATAAGCAGGGCATGGATTAACTCTTGTAGGAAAGCAGGGCATGACCTTGATCTTTTGTCACACAGTGTCAGTTTATCTGCTGTAAAGAGAAGTCAGTCCAAAATGAATCCAAAGTTACTTTACCCAATACTGGTGACAGACCTTATTAAAGCACTGACATTTTAGTCTTGTGGTCAATCACTAGGATTTTATTACCATAACTTCATTACTGTCATTATTGCAAATGTACCTTCCATGTACTCCTACAATCACATCAGATTGACACTCCTATGTAATTTAGACCCCATCGTACCCCACTTTTATAGGTCATGCTGCAGTTTTCAGGGGGATACATCATTTCTTCATTTTATGCATATTTGGAGTCCTTTTATTAAGTCTTGTGTTGAATGTAAATTCGTGTAGTCTTTTGACAACATCAAATCTATTTTAATGAAATAATAATCATAATTTATACCATTAGATATAGTGGGAATACCAAGGAACAGAAGTACGTATTTTTGCATAGGATTTGTTTACCTAATGTGACCAGTCAGCATTTGAGTGAGACAGGCAGCATGCAGCATGGCAAAATACATACATCATGTTTACTACATGTAGCTTATGTAAATGGGGAAAATATTTACACTAAACCTATCGGAATGAAATTCGAAATCTGGAAAGTTACATTTAAAGAATTTTTTTCTGAGGCGGAATGTCTTGCGAATTCCAGAATTTATTGTTAAAGAATTTCTTTTTTGGCATTTCAATGTGTACTGATGCCATTCTGATGAAACTCTTTGTGCACATCGTAATATTTGAGTGGACTTATAACAATTTTTATGCCGATTCCGGTAACCGCCGACCGCGTGTGACATCACTAACCGGTAATTTTTCAGTCAAATTTCGCTAATCAGTACATTTTTTGGCCGATTCCGTTAATCACTAAGCATAGCCGACGCCGCTAACCGGTAAAGTTTCCTCTAAAATTCCGCTAATCAGTAAACCTCATTGAGACCCTCATAGTTAAGTCACCCTCGGGTAGGCTAACCAGGGCCCAGGTTTACAATCTTTCCTTTATTTAAGGAAAAAGTTAAATTCAAGGTCGAAAATTTCACTCTGGGAAATATTTTGTTTAAATCATATTAAAATCATAGTTGTCATAAGATCCTACTGACAATGTTCAGGGAGTTGTTATGAGAAATTAAAATCAAGTGAATTTTGGTTTTGTGAGTAATTATTTACACATAAAAATTTCGACCTGAAATTTAAGGTGAACCTTAATTTAAGGAATGATTATAAACTGAGCACAGCGGATTCAATTCAAGGCCTCGTAGTCTGGGGACTGAGTGCGGTTTTTGCGACTCGCTATGTATAAAAAGTAGCCCTGTTCGTCGTTTTGCGTTATCATTACCTTTAAGCCGTCCCAGTCCCCTTCTGAAGAGAAAGAGGGAAACTTGTTCAGTTGCTGGTTCGATTGGAATGAATTCCTCCCTGCTCTAAACACTCATCAAAGAAGCCTGATTAAGTCAGATAAGCTCAGAAAAAATGGTTAAACAATTCTTATTTAAGTTCAGCAAACTCATGTTACTGGTAAACAGAGGAAACTTCCACTTCTATGTCAAAAACCTCCTGGCATATGCTTTAAAGTTCTTCTTGTCTTTACATTAAATCACGATCCATGTAAAATGTTTTCTTCTATGTCAAAACATTTCTTTGTATTGTTTTAGGTTGTGCCTTGCCTTTCTTGATGGACTTTGTGGGCACAGACGCCACCTTTGATGAACGCGGGGACGAGATTTTCATCATGCGGGTGAAGGAGAACAACTTTGATATTCTTGCTAAAGTGTTCGAACACTATATCTTGAACGGAGAAGTTAGAAAACTCTCCCAGCATAGAGCTATGAAAGACATGAGATTTCTGGAGTATCTCTTTGTGTACATACAGAGTAAAGACAATATGGTGGAAGTCTTACTCAGTGAAGATAATAATTTTCAAGAAAGTCCCGACAGCGCTAGGAAGGTCGGACTGCTTTTTGGAGCCATTGACCAAGAGGTTCCAAATGTTGAACTAGCATCAGCCATCTTGAAAACAGGTATGTTGTAGGTCTGTCCAAATGCTGACTCGTCTAAAGTCCTTTGTCTGCACCAAATGCTATCATTGTATGGACTGAAGCAATTTACTATGACACTCCGGAAAACTGACCGCATGGTTAGTTTTCCAAAATGTCCTGTTAAATGGCTTCATTTCATAAACCAGTAACTACAGTTTCTTCAGACAAATGATATTTGTACGGGGGTAACTGCGTTTGTATGACATTGAAATTGGACTTATAACTTATTGTAGCCCCGCTTTGAAAAGTGGGGCTACACTGGATTTGGTCTCTCCGTAATTCCATAACTCAGTAAGTCCGTAATTCCGTAACGCTTTTTTTGTGTCACAGTTTTCTCAGGAACTGTTGAGGCTAGAATCTTGAAACTTAGTATGTAGACGAATGATGAATTGTATCATTTATGGTGTACCAAGAGGGTCAAAAGCACCGATACGGGTCGACCCGTATTTTTATATTACGGGTCGGCCCGTATTTTTATGGGTCGACCCGTAAATTTACGGGTCGACCCGTATTTCAGATAGGGGTCGACCCCTAAATTTGCGGGTCGACCCGGATTTTACGGGTCTACTTGCATTTACGGTCGACTCGTAAATTACGGGTCCACCCGTATTTTACGGGTCGACCCGTATCTTAAATACGGGTGGACCCGTAAATATACGGGTCGACCCGTAAATATACGGGTCCACCCGTATAATACGGGTTGACCCCTATTATACGGGTCGACCCGTATTTCTCCAAAAATAAACTGATCAATCAGAAGATGGCTTCTATTATTTATCCATTTTTATGTCTTTTCAAGGTATATTTGTGTCACATTTTTTTCTCAGGAACCGTGCAATCTAGAATCTTAATATTTGGTTTACATGTGGAGAAGGAGTTCTTATATTGTGGGATTGGTACTCAGGCTCATTGCTTTTATTCTTCCTTTTTTTCATCCATTTTTCTTTCTTTCACTATTTTGGTATGTACATTGAAAAAATTTCCCAGAAAATTATAAAGCTGGAATCTTGAAACTTGGTATACATATGTACAATGAGAGATTGTATCGAGGGATTGAGAATTGGGCTCTTTGATCTTATTCTTCCCTTTATTTATCCATTTTTCTGTCTTTTCGAGGTAAATTTGGGATCCAGTTTTCGCAGGAACTGTAACAGATAGAATCTTCAAACGTAATATAGATATGGAGAATGAGTGACTGTACTCAGGCTCATTGCTCTTATAAATCCATTTTTATCTATTTTTCTTTCTATCCCTATTTTGCAAACATGAAAGCTAGAATTTGGAAAATGGTATAATATTGATGATGAGTTATTGTACTGCGGCATTGAGAATAGGGCTTATGCTCTTATTTTTCCCTTTATTTATCCATTTTTCTGTCTTTTCGTGGTAAATTTGTAACACATTTTTCTCAGGAACTAATTGAGCTAGACAGATCATATTTGGTATACAGATAAACGATGAGTTGTAGGATATTTCTACAGCAATAAGAAGAAAATAGTTTTTATTAAACAAAGTAAACCACAAATTTTCGCTTTATTGGTACAATGTACTCTACGTAGGCATTGATGAATGAAGTTCTCTATCTGTACCGATTTGTTTTCTTCTAGTTTTGAAATCCAGCAAGACAAAACGTAAGAAAAGCAAAACGCAAAATACCGCAAGGCTTAGATTGATTAAGTAGATACAAGTAGCTTGCACGTTTATACATTTCAAATTCTGTTTAAGTCTGGTCTCCCAAATGAGGTAAAGCTGTCGGCGTTTTGAATGCACGTTATATTGTCATCTGGTACGTTGTTACCATGAACTCTGCTCCATCTTATCAAAGGTTAGATGAAGATAAACTAACTTGGCGTAAAAAAGCCAAACATGAGACAAGATACCTTATAACAATGTGCGAACAGTGAAATCTCAGATCAGACTGCGCGGATCGCAGGCCTTTCAGATTTCTTAATATCCCAAGTGATGCAGAAAGGAATATTCTAATAAGTCTGCTCGGATGCACAGGCAGATCTGAGTTTACGCATGTCGTGCATTATTCGTAATATAAGGTATTTATTCTCGTATCTTTGGTGCACTAATCAGATAAATTGTAGTAAATTTGTTTGATAGTGAAATAAGGTCGGTATTTTTTCTTCAGGATTTTGGCTGTTTTTGCTTCTTTGATTTAATCATTTTCTTCCCGATGGCTCTGTTCATGGCTCTATACCAAAGATGCCTACTGTCGTGCACATGTAGGAACTTATAATTTACCCGTCTGCTCTGTGTGGAAGAGCCCACCAGGCATTGATGGGTTAAGATAATCTTATGATTACATGTCATGTTCTTTTCACAGCCGTAGCATATTTAAATCGCTGACAATTACTTTTTGAACAACCCTCATGACCTCATATACTCAAGCATTCTATTAATGATGATTTTTCTGTATATGCCAATACAATGGCCTTTCATGCCCTTAGTATCAAAACACATACCGAGAGGACACAAGAAACTTTCAAATGCCGAAAAAAAACTCGAAAATTCAACCTCTGAAAAGCCCTACAAAAACCCTACTGAAGTTATCAAACAAGCAGGGCCAAAACAAAAATATGAGATAAATGCATAGTAAAAGGGCAAGTAAGAAAAGAGAGAAAAAGAGAAAAAAAGGACGAAAAAATCTGTAGAAAAATCGAAAAAATAATAATAAAATAGTCCACGCGCATAGTTATTGGTAGTGTGATCCCGGAGCCTTGACCTCTGACGTCACGAGAAAAATGAGTGCCATGTTATCCCTCCGATCGATAGCACTTCGGTTGGACTGATCAAGTAAGTTAACATTTAGGCTTAAAAATCGACGCCACGCCTTTTCCAGGGATTTTCTTGAAACCTCCGGCCGTCGAAAGGATATGAACGAATAGCAATGATCTGAGAGGTTGCTGGTCGGTCTCAGGGCCTGCACTTTAATGAAATAAAGCAGATCAGATATTTATGAGAAATGAATCCCTGTTTAGTCTGTGTTGTTCACTTGTTTATAAACATTTCATTTAGAAAATGCATGGACTGCATATCTGCATAAACTTTATCATTCATGTTGGTGGTGCATGACAAATTATCGAACAAAAAATAGGTGGATGACTGATGGTCTTACGACCGTTTCAACAGTATTTAAGTCAAATCGAGCGATGCATAGGTGATAAAGAATAGCTGTGTGCAATTCCTTTAGTGGGATTCAACGCCGACCGCTACATGTATCATAGTGGGCCAGCGCTTACCCTACTGAGCTACCGAGGCTCCCACATGCTTCGGAAAACGTCGTCTTGATTGCATAATTGTGATTTACAGAATAGAATATACGTAATGTAAGCAAGGTCAGTTTGTCAAGTCCTGGTAAAGGGAAAAATAATGAGAAATTTATGTATATTTATTAACTAGGATTACACCTTTGTTCGCTGCTGGAGTTTTCCCAAGTGATCTGACTTAAAACAAGATACACAGTACATTTTCCCTTGTACCGAAAAATTCTAAATTTTTGAACACCTCTATTAATGGCAAGCAGTGTAGACTCTGATCGACCTGCTAGTAGCAGTCTGATCTGGGTATGCAATGTTTGCTCAGACCTGTCTGTCCCAAGATTCAGAAATTTTTCGGTAATTTATTTTAGCTGTTCACAATGGCGATACCAAGATAGCCTGGTGTGATCAGGAACTAATCGCTTCCCTTCTTGTGGCCATAAAACGGGGCAGTTACGATATCTACAAGTCCCTAGTAGAGACGGGGGCTATTGACCCTCCCGACAAACTAATGTACGAGGAGCAGTATCTGACCTCAGTCGACATTGTTAGGGACCTCCTTCAGGTAAGGGCGTTAAAACTTGGATACATTTTGTCAAATCAGTTTAAAGTATCTGTCGTTTACGAGCCTTTGCAAAAAAAATAATAATTAATAAATAAAATAAAAATACTGGTTTAATGGTGGGCATTCCTTTGCTGCCAGAGTGGTTTCAAAACTCCTATATTGAAGCTTCGTGACTAAAATGTAAAGTTATATTCATGTTCATACCAATTACTATTAGTTTATATGTATGCACACTTGAGTCACATAATTCTTGTACAGCACTTTAATATTCATGTCATCAAATATGTGTATTTGTATTGCTACATCAACTGGAGAGGACAAGCATAGGCAGTGCCTACGTCCAATCCATTGGCTCATGTATGCACTTTTTATGTATATTTTGCAATGAAATGGTGAACAATAAATAAATAAATAAATAAGTAAATGCCTTTGAATACAACAATCAAACGTTTCACATCGACAGCTGTGGACATAGTAGTAGTATTTCACTTCTCCTATCGACGTTCTCCCCGCACCTCAGCGGAACGAATCCATAGCCGCAGTAACGGGGCGCCGAGCGTCCGTCCAATACAGCTGTGGACTGTCCAGGTCCAAGGTTATAAAGCTTGAGTATATTCTCAAGGAAGCAGCCAATCAGTGTGCTTTATTTTGAGTTTGAGATTATTCTCAAGTTTTATAACCTCGAACCCAGATGTCGAATGCTGCTACAGCACTGAGGATGTAATAGATATGTTTTGTCCCCATCTCCGCAAGTCAAGGGTACTAAGTCTACTTTGTACCTTACGTATGACCCCATCTTCACAAGCCAATTTCTCCTTAACCCAAGTGTACTAAGTCAACTTTGTTCTTTATGTTTATCTTTGCAAGCAATGGTACTAAGTTCATTTTGTTCCTTACGTAAGTAAGGAACAAAGTTGACTCAGTATCCTTGGCTTGTAAAGATGGTCTTGCACCTAAAAGGCAAAGAAAACTATTCTGTCATTCAACCACTGCAAGAAAACGGTTAGTTCTCGGAAGCATCCCGAACTGTTTGACTTTGCACAATACAAAATGTTTTTCAAAGGAAACTGTTGATTGCCAACCTAAGCGTGTTGCACTAACAGTTCAGGGTGTCCTTATTCAAACACACACCTTTGTATAAAGCTGAAGTTTAAGCTTCTTCCATGAAGACCTGTGGTTGTTAACATTGTTCTGATAGTTTACAAATTGCTTGATGAGAGAGAGAAAACACCAGTCGATAATGGATACGTTGCATTCTTACATGTATAAATAGACCTGGAGAAAGAACATGCTTTAACTATCAGGAAATTTGATGTGGCGATTTTATGATTCGCATATCTTCACGTCACTGCATCTAAAAGGGAAATCCGCTTGGGTACCTAAAGTTTCTTATCAAATTCTTTACATGTTTTTAGAAACCATGGATTGATTTTTTTTTAATTTGACACAATTTCGTAAAGCAATTATGAATTTGCGTCGGCTGTAAATTTGTATATACTCTTGCTTGTATGCAGCTATGCCTTGATCGTAATTATCAAGGAATGTATGTTAGGTATCCGTTTTCATTATATTCCCAGTCTAAAACCCAGTTAGCTTCCGATGGTAGCTCTAAATGACCGAAAATCAGCCTTGCATATAACTCGCCGCAAAGCAGGGGAATGCCGGTCTTCTCTGCTTCTTTCTTGCATTAAAATGAATAAAATAATGTTTAAACATATTTGAAACTGCTTTGTTTATTTAAGGAATGAATGTTATTTTTTTAACGTTTACTGAAGTATAAACTACATCGGGTCACGAGCAAATTAAGTGAACCCCGAAGGGGTTTACGTAAACTTTGCTCGTGACCCGATGTAGTTTATACTTCAGTAAACGTTTAAAAAATAACATTCATTCCTTATATTTATATTATTAAACGATGCTTTTGATCAATAAAAAGATAAACAAAATTAAGACATACATATATAAAGATTGTTTAAAAAACATTACCGGCCGAATTTAGCAATAGTTTGGAACAGCCGCATTGTCACTGCCTACCAGTAAATTCCACCTCCTGCTGTAGATTTCGCGTGCAAGTAGGCGTAGCGAGCTGTCACTCAATGTTTACTAGCCATTCAAGTACATGGAATGTTGTAGATTTCACGTGCTAGTTAGTGAGATGAGCTGTCACTCTGAAGCGCGTGACACAATGTAATTATTGACTTTTAAACAACATTGACGCCCGCATCACTTAATTGGGTTAACAGCGAGCTCTACACTGATAATGTAAATATACAGTGATATCCATTTTAACTAGTACTGTAATGATGCTTCGAGAGAACATACAGGTACAAAATTTGATGAGACTTGGCACTGAAAGATTGGTCAGTTGTCTGTTTATAGCATATTTGCTATATTTATAAATTTGTATCAAGTGCCGGCTGTGTATTTTCCGGGAAGTTAACATACATTCTATGTGTTTGAGCCGAACCCGTTCAGAAAAAGAATTGAAACATGCACGACAGAAGCCGTCCGAAATAAGAAAATATTAAATGAATTTCTTTTACCAGCAAGACGGCTATTTGGTTTTGTTTCCTGAAGGGTTTCTAAATTAAACGAAAAACTCAGCTTAAAACAAATTCGGCATACGGCCTTTTGCTCTGTTGTTAATCCTGGGCGTTTTCTGTTATTGAACAGACTGGTATAAATGTTTGGAAAACTATTCTGACCTTGTCTGATTCTATATTTAGAGACGCCACTGGAGCCAGGAGCAGAAGGATATAGCAATTGTCAGAGCTGCAAGAGGAATCAGAGCCGAGAGCCAGGAAATTGTGACGTTGTTACTACAAGATGGCGCTGCAGTTAGCAGTATTCGTGTCGGTACAACTGCACTCTGTGAGGCCGTGAAATCAGGCAAACTCAAAACCGTTGCATTGTTGTTGACGTCAGGGGCTAGCGTTGATGACCGAGACGCCACGCAGCAAACACCTCTGCATCATGCCTGTGACTGGAACAATATAGAAGTCGTAAAAATTCTTCTGAAAAAGAATGCTGATGTGAATGCACGAGATTCTCTCGGATTCACACCGTTTCTCGTTGCCGCGGGATGGGGTCGAGAAACTATCATGGAACTGTTATTTTCAAAGAAAGTTGATCCACTGGCGCTAGATGAACAAGACAATACAGTGTTACACATCTGTGCAGCTAACGGACAGACAAGAATTATGAAAATTATAATGGATAAATTTCCTAAAGAGATGAACTCCATTTTGATTTCCAGAAACAGGCACGGATGGACTCCATTAGACTTTGCTCTTCGCTGTGGCCACCTTGGAGTGACAAAGCTGCTGATTTATGCCGTGTTGAAAACAAACGCATTGAAGTCGAATCATAGGACGTTTGTCCATACACGGTTTTACGTCGTTAGACTGGAGGACTTTGACGTCACTGAGAAATATCAGTATAGATTTTTAAACGAACGTTTGGGGCGCACGTGCTTTCAGATGCCACGTGGAAATTGGTTTATCCAAGCCGGGAACCGAGAGGAATACGAAGAAGTTAGGCAATTTACAATGAAGTTTGAGAATAAACTCAGACAGTGTCTGGCAAAGTCTTAGACTAAATGTGTATGGGCACATCTCCATGTTTTCCGCCATATTTATGAAGGGGGAATAACTTTAATGACTTTTTCGACTTCCTGTTTGTTTCTCAGGACAAAAAATCTTTCGAAAAAACAGGTCTACTCTTAAAAGGGAAGAATTAATCAATTTTTTTTCTGTAAGAACTGACCCAGATTGAGAAGGGAAGAAAAATAACAAAGACATAGTTGCTTCCCCGAAAATTTAGCCCACTTACCTTATGCATTAATGCGCCAAAAAGCAGACGACAAAATTTACGTCTGCAGAATTTCAAAAAAATGTTTCGTCCAAATGATATCATAATGAAAATTTGAACACTAGAGAGCAAGCAGTTTAGATTCAGATGAGGTGGCTCATTATGAGCCACCTCATCTGGATCTACACTGTTTGCCAATTCAACAATTTTAATCTTTGGCGCTTTAAGGGTTAAACATTTCCGTCAGTGAATCTTACTTATTAAACCGAACTGATGGCCAATGTATAATTTGTTAACTGTTCTATTCACTTCAGTGTCAGTTAGAATGAAAATAAACATGTTTGACCAAAATATGTTTGGAACGCAGCATTCAGACAAAATGGCGAAGGTCATATAAAAAGGGAATGATAAAAAACGATAGTAACAAACAGATAAAAAAATCTTCTTTCTTTAAATATTTATATTACTACTTATATAAAGCATATGAATATGATCACAAAGGATTTTCGTATCTAAGTCATTCGAAACGATGTAAGGATGCAGTGGTTAACGTATGCAATAAAGAGACATCAGTTTGTGAGAGGCATTTTTCTTCTCAGAAATACTTTCAAAATCAATGATGTGGCATAAAATTAAAGATGTATGGGTACACTGCCACTTTTCTCCGCCATTTTACAAGGGGTGCAGCTTTCGGGACTTCCTGCTTGCTTCCCTGGAGGACGTAGCCATTCAAAAAATGTATAATCTTTAAAAGAAGGGAGACAAAAAGGAAAATGGCAGAGTGGAGTAAAGTGTAGGTACATGTATTTAGGTGTGCATGTGTTGTTACCACCCCTGGTTAACTATGTATATACAGGGGCTGTTAACAAAAGAAAAAAGAGCTGTTACGAAACGAAAAAGAGTTATAGTTACCAAACGACTTGGTCATTGTGGCTAAACAAACTTGTTTAGCCACGATGACCATGTCGTTTGGTAACACCTTACTTTCTTTTCGTAAAGATCCTTGAAAATATAGTTAACCAGGTATGCTTAAGTGCTTTGAAGGAATATTTTTAAAAGTTGCATTTTTACAAAATGTAAAAATTTACAAAATGCAATCTATTAAAACAGATATCAGGATAATTGTTTGGTTGGTTGTTACATGTGGACCATATACAGGAAACGCTAAACATTTCTTTTTTCAAATAACAACGTCATTATTACATCGTCGACATTGAAGCAACGGTGGTTTAAGTTTTACAAAAATGTGGAATAGGGATCAAACATCGATTTTCATGCCGCATTAGCCAGGTCCCGAGGGAGCTGTTGAAAACCGAGGCCAAAGGCCTTAAGAATATATTTGGTCACTGTTTTTTCGGCCTCATCGCCATTACCTTGCTGATTGGTTTAAACAATATTTTATTCATAGATTTTATACATACATATGAATAAAACAATGAAGCAACACAGGATCTGACAGTAAGTGTAACGCTTATATGTAAGTCATCTCCTTGCTGATTCGTACAAGCACTATCCATTTCTATATATATAAATCCTCTTTACAGGTCATGGTCAACTATCGTGAATTTTTGTTTAACCTTTAGCAGCAGTTCACAAGTCAAACTCATGTTCATTAATTATTTCTCTCAGTGACACCTGCTCTTCCATTTTTTACAACATATGAATCGGTATAACTCTTGCAAACAAGTCTTTTATCGATATCTACAACTGCAAACTTGCCGTTTGCTTTTGTATTGATGGAGTATTGCCTTGAATCTTGCATATGAAAACCCGGCATTCATTATAGAATGTGAATTGACTTGTTAATACATGGATTTGTGTTCGCTAAAACATGCCTGTTAGGAGCTGTGACGCCGATATATATGCAATAATATTGAATAATACTTTCTTAAATATACATATCAGCAGTTGAAAAGAACTCAGTCTCAAGCAAAATTTAATCTGAGAACTTTGCTTAATAATTTGACCCACACTAAATGAAAAGGAACCTCATAACATGTGCAGTCAGCGAGAACGCACATCAGCCTATATGCATGTGGCAGATCTTCTTCGAGTCTTCACTGACCACTGTTTAGATTTATCAGGATCCTGAAACTTGTTTATAAAAAAATGAGAATACTCTGCAGTGTCTTACCAGACTGCTTATCTGATCAGGGTCTTAATTGTTTGAACATCCTATCCCACTGGGTGCACAATGTTGAATCAAGGTTTATCATATGACGTCGCATCTGAGAGTATAATAAAGCCATGCATTAAAAACGATAATCCACTAGTGAATTAAATATGCAAATCACGTCGTAACGTTATGCGTTGACGTCCATAAAACGTCGCATTTTCTAATGGCGAAATCGTGACGTTTTAGTGCAAAATTTGCTAATAAAATGCGATTTAAGTGTCATATGATAAATAGAATCTTGCATTCGTGCTCCTGTATTATTGAATTTATCAAACTCGTTGGTGAAAACGATCAGATGCTCGGCAGAGCCTCGCATGTTATCTTTTTCCCCAACCCGCTTAATAAATTCAATAATACATAAGCTCTCATGTAAGATCCTCTATTCATTCAACGTTGATTCAACATTATGGCGTTGAATCAAGGTTTATTCAAAGTCGATTCAACGTTGTGTGCCTGCTGTGTATACATTCCAATGTCCATTTTCTCGAAACACAATTCGTTTCATATCACTAGTAGTATCAACAGTCGACAGCCGCTCGAAAACATTTCTGAAGAATCTGTTATCTGTTTATACTGTCAGTTACACTTTAACCGCTTCCACCTGCCTAGAAAAGTTGTTTATTATAGGTAGCTCATAAATTTATTTGCTACCTGACCCTAGCTTACGAAGTTTGTCAAAGTGTATATAAGTTACGCCTTTCCGTCAGTATAACTGTCCGTCAGTCTCCATCTGTACGCCCGTCTAAGCGTAGGTTAACATTTACTTCAAACTTGTGTGTTATTTTGCTTTGCTTATGTACGCACTATATTTTAATGGAAAAGTTTAATATGTGTTTAGGCTTATTAGCTCACCTGAGTCGAAGGCTCAGAGGTGAGCTTATAGGATGGGAGTCGAGCCGTCGTCCGTCCGTGCGTGGGTGCGTGGGTGGGTGCGTCAACAATTTCAAACATAAATATCTCAGAAACCAGTGGGCTGATTGCAATCAAATTTTACCTGAAGCATCATTGGGGTGGGGGAAAGGCTGCCTTAGGTTTTGGTGCAGATCAGCTCAGAACTCTGGTTTCCATGGCAACAGATAGCCCCCATAGGGTTATAATGGGGGAAACGGCGTCATCACCTTTTCTCGACTGTTTTTGATTAGATCCTTATCATACTTGCAGGTAATGGTGACATACATAAGAGCTTGGTGAGTTCAAAATTTGGCCGGATTGGAGCACAGACTACGGAGTTAGCTGCCCTTGAGCGTTTGAAAAAAATCCCATAGTGTTATAATGGAGAAAACAACGTCATCACATTTTTTTTAGAAAAACTTTGTCATCGCTCTAGCGCCTACATTTCTAAATGGATTTTAAGATAACGTCACACAAATGTAGGGCATGACAATATCTCGAGCAAGTTTGACTTTCAGGATGCTGCGCCTAAGGTCAAGGTCACTGTGGCTATTTTTAGAAAAACTTTGTCATCACTCTAGCGTCTACATTTCTCAACCGATTTTAAATCAGCGTCACACAAATGTAGGGCATGACAATATCTCAAATAAATTTGACTTTCAGGGTTCTGCGCTTAAGGTCAAGGTCACTGTGGCTATTTTTAGAAAATCTTTGACATTGCTCTAGCACCTACATTTCTCCATGGATTTTAGAATAACTTCACACAAATGTAGGGCATGACAGTATCTCGAGCAAGTTTGACTTTCAGGGTGCTGCACCCAAGGTCAAGGTCACTGTGGCTATTTTCAGAAAAACTTTGTCATCACTCTAGCGCCTATATTTCTCTAAAATCAACTTCACAAAAATGTAGGGCATGACAATATCTCGTAAAAGTTTGACTTTCAGGGTGCTGCGCCCAAGGTCAAGGTCACTGTGGCTATTTTTAGAAAAACTTTGTCAGCGCTCTAGCACCTACATTTCTCAATGGATTTTAAAAAAAACTTCACACAAATGTAGGGCATGACAATATCTCGAGCATGTTCAACTTTCAGGGTGCTGCACCCAAGGTCAAGGTCACTGTGGCTAATTTTAGAAAAACTTTATCATGGCTCTAGTACCTACATTTCTCCATGGATTTTGAAATAACTTCACACAAATGTAGGGTATGACAATATCTCGAGCAAGTTCTACTTTCAGGGTGCTGCGCCCAAGGTCAAGGTCACTGTGGCTTTTTTTAGCTCACCTGAGCCGAAGGCTCAAAGGTGAGCTTATAGGATGGGAGGCGAGCCGTCGTCCGTCCGTCCGTCCGTGGGTGCGTCAACCCTTTCAAACATAAATATCTCAGAGACCAATGGGCCGATCGCAATCAAATTTTATCTGAAGCATTATTTGGGTGGGGAAAATGCTGTATTAGGTTTTGGTGCAGATAAGCTCAGAACTCTGGTTTCCATGGCAACAGATAGCCCCCATAGGGTTATAATGGGAAAAATGGCGTCATCACGTTTTCTCGACTGTTTTTGATTAGATCCTTATCATACTTGCAGGTAATGATGACGTACACAAGAGCTTGGTGAGTTCGAAATTTGGCCGGATTGGAGCACAGACTACGGAGTTAGCTGACCTTGAGCGTTTGAAAAAAAAACCCATAGTGTTATAATGGAGAAAACAATGTCATCACATTTACTCCGCTTTTTTCATTGGATCCTTTTCATACTTGCAGGTATTGAGGATATGCGTAAAAGCTTGGATTAGTTTGAATTTCGGCTAGATTCCGAGCCGTCGTTCCACTGCCCGTCCGTCTGTGGGTGGGTGCGTCAACACGTTCAAACATAAATATTTCAAAGACCAGTGGGTAGATCGCAAACAAATTTTATCTGAAGCATCCTTGGGGTAGGGTAAAGGCTGCATTAGGTTTTGGTGCAGATCAGCTCAGAACTCTGGTTTCCATGGCAACAGATAGCCCCCATAGGGTTATAATGGGGAAAATGGCGTCATCATGTTTTCTCGACTGTTTTTGATTAGACCCTTATCATACTTCAGGTAATGATGACATACATAAGAGCTTGGATGAGTTCGAATTAGCTCTGTCTGTTGTGCTGTTGATCGGATACTTGTTAAACTTGCATATATTAAAAATGGGCATACATAATGTTTTGGATGAGTTTAATTTTCAGCCTGATTGGACTACTGATTGTGCAGTTAGCTGCCCTTGAGCATCTTACATATCCCTATAGATATACAATGTCTCTCAGGTGAGCAATTGTTGCCCTTTGGGCTACTTGTTTCTAAGTTTGTGAAGATCTGCTGACGTCATGCGGATGCTGCTGACCCAATGTCGAGGTCACGGACCTTAATATTTGCCTTAAAGTCGTTTGTTTAGTTTGTCGTCCTCACTAATATTTTCAATATTTTTCATGCCAGGAAGTTTCTGACATGTCACTTATTTAAAGTTTACTTGTAGGTGCATATGAATTAGCTGGCAACACGCAGATGCTGCCATCTACCCAAGGTCAAGGTCCCATACTTTGCTAATTTGATAATTCTTGAAATGATCCGTTTGATATGCATTTGGTTTACTACGGCATGTACGTGTATGTGTAAGTGTGTGTTAAAATTTGCATTTTGAAACTTGTATTTTCTATTTATGTATATTGGTTTGGGCCTGTCCGTCTGTCTGTCTGTCTGTCCGTCAGTCAGTCCGTCTGTCCTCTACCCTATAAGTCAAGAACAGTGATAGATAGAGACTTGAAATTTTATACACCTGATTAGTATGAAACATAAGCGAATACGTATTTTTTCTTTTTTTTTCCGCGGGTCACATATTTACAGTTATGCCCCTTTGCCGACTTAGTCTATGGAACCTTGTGAACAAAATATCTCAAGAACCCCTGGTGCTAGGATCATGATATTTTGCAGGATTACATTGCCCAAGGTGCAGATGACCTGATTAACTTTTGAAAAAAAAATCATGAATTTTTGACCGAGTTATGCCCCTTTTTCGACTTAGTGCATTGTAAGCCTATGAAACCTTGTGAACAAAACATCTCGAGAACCCCTGATGCTGTGATCATGATTTTTTGCAGGAAGATATTGCCTAAGGTGTAGATGACCTGATTAACTTTCAAAGAAAATTCGTAAATGTTTGATTGTTTTAAGCCCCTTTTTCGACTTAGTGAATTGACGCCTATGTTACAAAGATACCTTTACATATGGTCAAGAACCGTAAGAACTAGGAATTTGATACTTTATACACATGATCAGTATGGAAAATAAGCGTACCTGTGTTGTTGTTTTTTTTGTTCCACCGGTCATGTATTTCTAGAGTTATGCCCCTTTTTCGACTTAGCCTGTGGAACCTTGAGAACAAAATATCTCAAGAACCCCTGATGCTAGGATCATTTTTTTTGCAGGATGACATTGCCGAATGTGTAGATGACCTGATCAACTTTTGAAAAAAAATGTGAATTTTTGACCGAGTTATGCCCCTTTTTCGACTAAGTGCATTGTAAGCCTATGGAACCTTGTGAACAAAATGTCTCGAGCACCTCTGAAGCTAGCATCATAATTTTTTGAAGGAAGACATTGCCCAGGGTGTAGATGACCTGATAAGCTTTGGAGCATATTTCATAAATTTTTGGTTGAGTTATTCTCCTTTTTGGATATAGGTATTGTTACACGCCGAGGGTTTAGCAGCTTCCGTAGGACTTCTCCACAGCAGTATTTAACAGCAGACAGAAGCTCAAGCTGGCTACACAGCAAAAAGCCCCAGCTGCTTAGCCGATGCGCTAAAACTCTGAGAGTCTAGGCCTCGTTCGAGGGGTATAAGTGAATCTCAGATTAAACAAATGGTGTAAAAATAGGCAGATATTCTGTTCTATTCTGTATTTCAGATGAATTGAATGGTGTAAATGGGCAGATGTTCTATTCTATTCTGTAGTTCAGAAGAACTGAATAGTGTACAAATAGGCAGAGGTTCTGTTCCCTTCAGTACTTCAGATGAACTGAATGGTATCAGTTCTTCAGATGAACTGAATGGTGTAAAATGGTGTAAAAACAGGCAGAAGTTCTGTTCTATTTAGTATTTCAGGTGACTCAGCATCTTATTAGAGGGATTGAAGACAATAAACAAGACATTGTGTCAATAAAAATAAGTTTATCCTTATAATGATGCAAATAAAATTTAATTTCAGACAAATGAGATCTTTGTTATTCTATGACTAGGTGTTTAAACTAACATTTCATGAAATAAATTAACATATGTGTATGTACAGTGAGGACGGCTTAAAACTGAGGATTAAATGATGCTACCGATTTATTCGCAACGACAGTGATCTCGAACTAGTCAGAGCTAAATTATGCAAATTAATGGTTTAAACATGCTAGAAAATGATGACAAATGGAGGATGAATAGTTCTTGAAGACAGAATAATGCAAAGAAGTTTCAGAACAATTTATAAAGGGACATGAGCATGGAGTTTACAGTAAAATCCTATCTCTTTAATGCCAAATAAAACTACTCAAGAGCTAAGTTTCCTCTTTTACATTATTAACATAAGCCCCTCTTCAAAGAAAATAAATAATTTCGCCCAAAAGGTTGCTGCTTTAAAAATGAGTTTAGGAAAACAGAACAGAAATAAAGCCAAAAATTCGCAGCAAAAATAAACGTGACTTTCTCTAACCAAAGCAAATTCTGAGATTACTGGGATTCCTGGGAAAGCTCCTTATATATTCCCAGGTTCCCGTCCCCCACAACCCGTAAGGTTTTGTCCAGGGATCCCACGCCCCAGGCCAGTTTGTTCTGGAATTCCCAAGACCCCCAACAGAAGAACCGCGGGATCACGTGATCCCGCAACAAACGTCTCAGGGAAGATGCCGTCAAACGGAAAAATCCAATACCCGCCATGTTGGATTTGCCGATAAATACCCCGAGTACCAGACTTTAACCTGCAATTATGCAACTATCTTATATGAAACCCCATTAATCATTATTATCAAAATGACCCCAAAGGAATGAATTTTATGACTGTCATATTTAGGAAACTTTTGTAGGTACCGATTGCTTAGAATTCATTGAGAAGTGTAGACTGACTGTTCGAAATAACTTTCGTTGTTGTGACAGATACGCTTGAACGCTTACACACTCAATCCCACAATCCAATATTATACACAGCTGACAAGATGGAAGACAGTGGACATAAACACACTTCGATCTGCTCAATTTTGAGATAAAACAACTTATTGATAACACATAAAGGATTAAATTAACTTGCAAAACATGGGTAAGCACTTTGTTAACACAGACAACGAGTGACAGATTTGCATCTTTCAAAACAATTGAGTATTGATTGCGTATAGCATAAAATCTATACACAGCTGACTTGCGAACAGAAATAGAATTGTGTCACAGGAAACTGGGTCATTACATTACCCCCCTTCAGGGTCGATTTAGTTCCATCAAACGACCCTAAATAAAAGGTCTGGTATCAATCCAGTTTTCAAACACAACTCTCAACATACATAAACATTACAATCAATGAAACATCCCGGTCACGGCACCAAATTTAACATGAAAGATAAAAAAAAGTTCTAGTGCCTCTTTAAAATTACAACCAATCTGCATATAAATTTCGTTAAATGCTAACTTTACATTAAAAAGCTACAAACTATCCTAATTGCTATGGTCCACAAATTATCATGAAATACTATTTGAACTTGATGATAAATGGCTTAAGAAATCTATGACAATTAATGTTAACAAGGCTTAATTATTTGACATGAAATACTAGCGAAATTCCCTAATCTTGACAGACTTAAATAAGAGACCTTAGGAAAACTGACTTAATGACAAAATATTAAAATGCATAATTACTGAAAGACTTTCAAACAATGTGATATGACGGTGACCTAAAGCTATGATTGAACAATAAAATGAATTATCTTATGAATGAGATTATGGATGTCTATTATGACAATAACACATTTGATGAGATTGAGACTGATAAGTTACATCCCTCCAAATTTCATAGGTACAGTAAACAGTTTAAATAACAAATGTTCGCAAACCCGCTGAGCTTGAAATCACTTGTATGCCGATATAACTCAATCGCGAGTAACTTAAGCACAGTCACGTAGCCACATATACGCTGCAAACGAACAGTGAGAAAAATCACAAAAGAACACGCGCCTCTACATTACTTATGTCGACAAGTGATTTCAACAAAATAGCAGACCTATGTTGTATCTCCAGTTTAAAATTTGTCAGCATACAACTTAACTTAATCTTACACTCACACTCACACTACTCTCACACTCTTATTAAACCTAACTCAGTTCTAACTTGGTAGCATTATCCTTCGAAAATTTAACTCCTTCTTTTAGCACTTTTTGTCCTAATCACAGAATCTGAATGTTTACTTAGGGTATAAATCTAATTTAATCACAGTTTATTCCTATTATAAGTCCATTTTGATTCTTTATGCTAAATATCACAGATTCTTATTGGAATGTATACGGTTATATCACTGGAGTCCTCTCCATTGTCCTTCATATTATTACTACATTGATGTTACAGTCCATAATTCACTTATCACAGTCCATAGTTCACTTACTTATTACAGTTCATAATCCCTTAGTACAGTCCATAATTCACTTATTACAGTTCATAATCCTTTAAATTCACTATATTACAGTCCATAATCACTTATTACAGTCAATAGGTCACTACATAACTGTCCATCATTCACTTCCTTTTACTTAAATCCTTTATGCTATTCTCGGTGTATGATTTCCCTAACACTGATTTAAGTGATTTTGAATTCTCCTTTTCCTCTCCACCTTTCGCTTTATCTCCTTTCTGCCTGCTCTTTGTCTCCTCTTTCATCTCAGTTAACAATTTCCTTAGTTCCTCACGGTCCTTTCTTTCTGCTTCCCTACGTCTCACTACTCTCCTCTGTTCGGCTTCTCTATCCTTCCTTCGCTCCTCCTCCCTTGCCCTATCCATCTCCATCCATCTCTCTTCCCGTCTCCTTTCCTCCTTTGCATTTTCCTCCAGAATGTTCTTAAACCTATTTATTGCATCCGTGCATTTACTTAGTGCACATGTCACGTCCACTAAAACTCTCTCTGTCTTCTCGTGGTTTTCTCTTGTTCTGGTTACCTCTCCCGACAGACGCTGTATCGCTGTGGTAAGACCATTGAGCGCCACCATGCTGACTTCGAACACAGGCTCTTCTCTGTCGGTCCGCTGCCGTTTTGGGTTTAGCTCCAAATCTGCCTGTCCGTCATCTGCTGAACTTTTGTCCTTGGCCTGATCCGTGTCTGTATTATCGCCTTCCCTTTCAGCCGCTTTCCTTTTCAGTCCCTCAGCTCCGGATTGAGAGTCGACATCTGATAAATGATCAGAGTCTTCTTGTGGCATCAGCTGGGGCCAAAGGTTCTCAACTTCCTCAGTTGCTCCTTCCTTGGCTGCGGGCTCTTCAGGTGCAAACTGCTCTGAGACAGGCTCCGACACTCCTGCTGCTTGCGCCGGATCCATACTTTGTCCTGTACCACTGGCACCTGCGAGGCTAGGTGAGGGAAAACCACTTGCAACCGTGGAAGGCTGCACCACTTCTGTTTGCGCCGACATAGTAGACGTTGGGAACGTGGTCATGGCATCACTGACACTAATTTGGTTGGCAACTTGGGGTAATGAGGCCACTTGCTGCTGTGGACACTGGGCAGCCATTTTCTCCTCGATCTCCTGCGTTCTTGCCGACGTCCCAGCAACACTGGCAAAGCTCACCACCGGTGATGGGGGAACGCTGACTGCTGTCCCTGACTGCATCGCACTGGCCATCACCAACCGTGTAGGAGGGTTCACTGGGTGGGCTGCCATGGTAGGGCTGGTTCCAACATGCTTGGCGAGTGGAACTGTCAAGACCACTGGTGGTTGTAGAGCTGGCTGTCGGTACTGTGCAGTCACTGCTGCCTGATTGGTCCCTAGTTGGCTCGTGCTTGGCTCTGGAGACTGGAACCCAGGTGAAGGCATGGGTGAAGGATGATACGATCCGGGTGGAGTTCTGGTCATCACTGCCTCTTGCATCATGCCATTCTGTGTTACAGAAGAAAAGCTCCTCTGCAGTCCCGAGTTGACTAAGGGGTTGATCTGGAGTGGTAGTGGCAACCTTGGCAAGGCCCTGACCTGGTGCGCCAAGCCTCTGGTCTCCTGCCTGACTGGAGCGAAGTTGGGGCCGACGAGCGATGGCTGGCTGATCCACTGCCCCACACTTGTCCCTTGTCCCTGCATAGGCTGCACCCCACTAGATAAATCCACGGGATCTTCAGGAATGGAAATATAACCCTGCTGGAGTGTTTCAGATGACAGGTCTTCCTCCGGATTACCAGGCACGGCTAAGTCCATCTGCCCCAACGTTTCCTGCATAGGCACTGCTCCTGGCGACTGTTTCCCCAGAAAGAATATGATGCTCTCTTCCTGGGAGAACTTCAACAGGTCCTTCTCACCAATCTGGTATGGTGCGGGGCTCTATATCTGCCACTCCTCGTGGTTGGTGATGCCCCGGAACTTAGCCATGGTCACATGCCTGGAGTAGTGACGAGTATGGTGGTCCATTTGGGATTTCGTCTGACACTTGAAAGTACATAGCCGGCAGTAAAATGGTACCCTATCCCGGCTCACGTGAGTCTTCAGTACATGGTCCTGCATCGGCCCTAGCTCTCCCGTCCGTCTCTCTCCCGTCAGGTTATGGCACGCCACACACATATACGCCCGACCTCTCTTCTTGGCCCGTTCCAACGCCTCCTTCCCAAACAACAGCTCTAACATACTGGATTCCATTCTCTGAAAAATAGCAAATTTGCAACCTCGAGATTAATGGTCTACATAGTAACCCTGACATAGTTCGCTCTGATCAGTGTCTGTTTACCTTTACGCATGCGTTCCGCGTTAAAACCTAATTTAAAGACGCAACGATTTCTAATGGACCCCTACTTCTGTTTGCTTTCAGAACATCTGGTAAAGCTATCTTCGATAGACTACCCCTAGCGTAACTTCTCGGGCGGACAACACTTTACATTTGGGACCTCTCATCTAACGCACCTATTGTTCAATTCAATTCTTCCCCGCTTCTATTCAGATTCTGTCTTCAAAACTGCCGAACTGTACTTCTACCAAAAACGCGCACACAGCACTACCATTGTAGAATTTCGGTACTCTTTTGCTTAAACTGCCATACTCTCTGTACCCTTTTAGCAACACCATTCTGCGTTAGCCTCCCTATCCCTTTTCCTTGTCCACCGCCACCAAGTCCCACTAGGTCTTCAACTCCTTACCATCTGTTGTCCACATAGGCAAACCTCTTAGGTACTTCTGGACTTCTCATACAAGCTTGTTAACTCAGTGACATTCCTCCCCCCAACAGAATTTTAAAGTGCTATTTTATTTATTTATTTATTTATTTATTTACATTTTCATTACATAATTTTACTTTTATGCTCACATACTGCATAGCAGTATTAATTTTACCCTTACTATGTCTTACTGTTGAGATTTCTTATGTTTTTCAATCTGCTTCTTAGCCCTTACTATCCATCTTGGTGTATGAACGCCCTCGTACGGTTTTAGCTTGTTATGGTGAACAGGCCTTTCTGTTCCTGCCTTGTCAAGTCGTAGCACAAAGTCGATTTCTGGCAACTTTCGTCGTACTAGGAATGGACCTTCAAACACACATTCTAATTTCGGAGAGACACCCACTTTTCTCACCTCCATGAGACACCAGACCACATCACCCGGATTGTATCGGTGGAAGGCAATCTTGGAGTCATAAAGGTCTTTACTCCTCTTGGCGGCCGCCGACATATGTTTACGAGCGATTTCATGTGCATGTTGAATTCGTGATCTCAAGGTATCCACATAGTCGCCATATGAAGTAATCTCCTCCCCGTCGAAGGTATTAGCACTTCCAAACACCAATTCCGCTGGCAGTCTAACCTCCCGCCCCATGGTCAGAAGATGGGGTGTCATCCTGGTTGACTCATTTGGTGTGGCACGATAGGCCCCAGCGAGACAACCAAGATGCAAATCCCAATCTTTTTGCTCCCCGCATAAGTACGCCTTTATCATCCGCAGTAACGTTCGGTTAAAACGTTCCACCTGTCCATTCCCTCGGGGGTTTCTAACACTGGTCCTTGTTTTTCTCACCTCTAACATTCTGCAAAGTTCCCTGAAAATCTTACTCTCAAAGGTTCTCCCCTGGTCGCTATGAATAGCAAGTGGACAGCCCCATCTGGAAATCACTTCATTCAGAAGCTTCGTGGCACAGACTTCTGCAGTCATATCTCTCACAGGGACGATTTCAACGTTCTTCGTAAAGTGATCTGTAAAAAGAAGTATATACCTATGGCCTCTTTCTGTGACAGGGAATGGCCCTAGGTAGTCAGTAGCAATGCAATCCCCTGGTGCACCAGCTCGTAAGCTACCCATTGGTGCCCGTGGTGTTTTGACTGGTTTCTTATCTGCCGCACAGATATCACACCGTTGAATGTAAAGGGCTACGTCATTCTTCATGGAGTACCAATAGAACCTTTGCAAAATCTTCTCCTTTGTCTTTTTACACCCTAGGTGACCTGAAACCAAGGAATCATGCATCTGGTACAGAATTTGGCGTCTCATTGACTTTGGTACCAGGAATTGCAGGTACTCACCTGATCCATCTTGTTTCATAAACTTCTTCATAAGTATGCCGTCTTGTAGTTTAAGAGAATCCCAAAGGATCCAATAGTGTCTTGTTGCTGGACTGCACGTAACCATGTCTTGACTGCTCGGTTTCTTACCTTCCGACTTAGCTTTGACAATCGGACCAATATCTGGGTCTTCCCTCTGCAGTTCACGCAACTCTTCAATTGACCTAGTACTAGCCCAGAAGGCTGAAATGACACTTTGTTTCACCTCTGGGGCTGAGTCTTTCATGGACGATGGTCCAGGTTCAGGTACCTCCTTCAGGCATTTTACATCTACAACCTCACTATCTTTGGTTGCTGTCTCTGCTACCTGCTCCTTCTGTACTGCCATGATTTCCTTGTAAAGTGTTGAGTGCATCATGTCCTGGGCCCTCTTTATGCACTTCTTACACGGTCCACACTTTAGAGGCTCACTAGTATCTTGTTCAGGACACTCACAGTCTTTTGGGTTCTCGCATCTTGATAGTGCGTCGCAATGACCTTGCTTCTTTCCTGGCCTATATTCTATGGCAAAGTCATACTGGCTGAGTATTTCCAGCCAACGGGCAATTTTGCCACTTGGTTCTTTCAGGCGAAAGAGCCAAACTAATGCCTGGTGGTCACTTATTACCTTGAACCGCCTACCTAGCAGGTACTGTCTAAAATACTCAATGAAATAGCGGACTGCCAGAAGTTCCTTCTCTGTTATGCAATAATTACGTTCTGCCTTATTCATTGACCTACTGGCATATGCGATAACCTTCTCACGATCGCCCTGAAGTTGGTGAAGTATTCCACCTATTCCTACGTCTGAGGCGTCAACATCGAGGATAAATTCCCCACCCTCATTTAATGGATACCCCATTACATCTGCACTTACCAAGGCCTTTTTCATCTGTTCAAAGGCTCTGTCACAAGCTTCTGACCAAAGAAATTTCCTGCCCTTCTTTGTGAGCTCTATCATTGGTCTCACTATGCTTGCAAAATTCTTAACGTACCTTCTGTAATATGAGCCCATGGCCACCAGCTGCTTAACTTGTTTTGCGGTTTGGGGTTTTGGCCATGACATAATTTTTGAAATATTGGTTGGGCTTGGTTTCATACCCTCATCAGAAACCACGTGACCTAGAAAAACCACTTCCTTCTGAAGCATAAGACACTTCTCTGGCTTGAGTTTAAGACCAGCAGTCTTGATTCTTTCAAGGACCTCTTCTACTCTACACATATGTTCTTCAAAGTTCTTGCCAAACACAATTATGTCGTCTATGTATATGAGGCAAGTAATCCATTGCAAACCCTGTAGCGCCATCTCCATGGTGCGTTGTGGATGCGGCATTATTTAAGCCGAAAGGCATCCTAGTCATTTCGAAGTGTCCATACTTACATACAAAAGCACTCTTCGGTATGTCTTCTTTTTCCAGTGGTATTTGAAAGTACCCACTTGTCAGATCGAAGGTAGAAAATAGTTTGGATCCAGCAACTGCATCAAGGCAGTCCTGTATTCTTGGCAATGGAAAACCATCAGGTTTTACTAATTCATTTACCCTACGATAATCAACACAGGGTCGGACTCCTCCGTCTTTCTTCTTAACTAGGACAATCGGGCTTGCCCAAGGGGAAGTACTCTCCCTGATCACGCCTTTTGCCTTGAGATCTTCTATTGCTCTCTTCTCATCATCTGCATATGCCATCGGCACGCGCCTTGGTGGCAGTTTAACTGGCTTTGCCCCTTCTGTCTTGATGGCATGTGAGGTTAAGTGGGTCAACCCTAGATCCCACTCGTCACGTAAAAAACTATCTTGAAACCTATTAAGAAGTTGGGTTACCTTCTGTTCTTGCTCACTCGTCAGGCCCCGAATAGTCTTCTTGTGTAGCTCCGCTAAATGGCTTGGAATTTCCGTGTGCGTCGCATCAGCTTTCCTGGCCGTATCATCTGACATTGGCGGTGTAATTTCCTCTGCGGAAAGTTTTATTCTTCTTACTGTTGCATTATTAGCTACTTCACCAGCGTCTTCTTCACTCACAACCATCAAAGGCTTGCCTTCTATAGGTTCTGCCTTCCCTATCACAGCATCTTGCTTGATAGACACCGCTGTAGGAAAAGGATTTAGCACTCTGACCTTGCCCGTACATGATTGATTTATGTCGACGAGAGTGGATGCCATCTGTAATGGATATTCTGCTTGGAAATGTTCTGTAGGTTCGACAATGTAATCTGTCTCACAAGAAATATCGTCATATTCCTGCCTCTCTAGGTACACATCTATAATGCATTCGCTCTGAGCAGGAATTATGAAATGATCTGCCGCCGTCACCTTTCTTACCCTGTTTGTGACGCCGACTTGTATGATGGGCACTTCTTTCTTATTGATCAGTAGAACACCTTTGCTCATCAATAAGTCTGAAGGACCATCCTTACCATTTTGTAATATGTCAACCCCTAACAAGCCATCGTCGTCTATTTCTGCTACAATGGCTTCTATTTCTAGCTCAACCGGCCCTAGTGTTACGGCAAATGTGCCCTTTCCCCTTTCTTTTATACTTGCACCGCTAGCACCTACCAGCTTTGAGGTTTTGACCAGTTCCGGCCTGTTTTCTGGCTTCAATGATTCAAACACCCTATTAGAAATTATTGTTTTTGATGCCCCAGTGTCAGTAGTGAACAAAAGGGGATACCCCTGAACTGCACCCCTTATGTACACGCCATCAGGCAACTTTCTTGCAATCTTTATTGACTTAATTATATGGTTTGATTCTTCACTTTTAGTTTGGCCGCTGTTAGTCAAACAGGCTTCCCTGTGGCCACCAGAGATAGCCTGCTCTAGTTTAAAGGATTTTTACCCTGAGGCTGTTGAGCCTGTTGTTGTGAGGCTGCGTTTCCCCTCTCTTTTGCGGCATTATTTCCGGGCCTACCAGACCTATCAGGACAGTCTCTCACTATATGCCCAAATTCTTGGCACCCATAGCACTGGATCTTTCTTCTCCCTGAAAAGCCTGCATTCCCTTGTTGCTGGTTTTTCTTACCTTCTGTGGTGCTCACCTGGTTCTTAAGCTGACTGACCAAAGTCTGCATTAAATCTCTAGTTTCTGTAAGTACTTTCAAAGAGTCATTCTGTCCTGTTGCGGCAGTATTAGCTTGTTCTTTTTGTTGACCAGTTTTAGTCATCTTTCTTGATGGAGGATTGTCTGTCTTTGCAGGTATTCTAAGGGCTCTGTTATCTTCTTCGTCTGTTTCATAAGCTGTTTCACCCTCACTAGGACTATCAAACTCGAGACTGGTTCTCCTTGCGTACCGCTTGAACCTCTTTTCACCATGAGTTTCAGCAGAACTTCTTCTTCTGGTCTGAATAAAGTTGACGGCGTGGTATACCGCCTCATCTATGTCATCTGGCTCTTTATGAAACTCGATTTCAAAGCGGGCCTCATGGTCTCGCATTCCGTCTAAAAATCTTCTTACAAGATCTTCACGCTTAGTTCTGTTATCTCTATTCTTGTACGCTTTGGCGTATAGGCGTTTCAAATCTGCTGCATATTCCTCTGCAGTCTCGCCTTCTTTCTGGACTCTCTGGCTGAATTTAGACGCAAAAGTTTTCTCCGTCTCAACCACTCTAAACCTACTATTGAGCTCTTTTACTAGATATTTGTAGCTGCTCAGCGTATCTTTCGATAGTTGCGTAAATACAAAATCGCCAGCTTTACCTTGCAGTTTAGGCAGGAGGTTATCAAGCTTTACCTCTTCGCTCCATTTTCGTCTATCTGCTATCGCCTCGAAGCGATTGATCCACACTTTCCAGTCCTCCTTACCATTGAATGGTGGAATTTTCATCCCGTAATACTCTGGTGAAGATTGTCTTCTCCTGTCAGACCTGTTTGTTTCGGAGAAGGTTACCCTTGGGCGTCCCTCCTCGCTGGATTGTCTGACATACCTCTGACTGTGGTTGGCTGGATCATAACTATACCCGGTAGTACCCTCGCTTACAGACCCATACCTAGTTTCTGTATTCTCTTCTTCCGTCTGCGCTGAGTATACCTCATTATATGTGGAAAATTGGCCACTCTGGTTATTAAAGGGGGCTTCTGTCCAATGGTTGAACCCAGAGTGCCTACCCATACTACTAGTGTTATGAGGGGTACCTGTCTGTGTTTCAGCAAGTTGGCAAGAATCTTGGTTTGTTAAGCCTCTATCGCCCATAGACCCAGAGTTTATGTCTGCACTGCTTATAACGGAGGGTGGTGCAGAAATCGCATTTTTTACACTATTTTGGTTTGATGCTGACGGGTGATTACCATCCTTTAGCCCTTGCAATTTTGACAAGACCTGTTCAAGAGTGCCAGTTATGTTTTCTTGTCGTGTGTGCATGTTCAAGTGCTCTTGCTGTAAGTTACCAATGGCATTAGTCAAACCAGCTAGGGTGTTCTGCATGTTTACCTGTGAGTACATGAAGGCGTTCCGAGTCATATTCCTACCATCGGGGAAACTTGCTGTATTTCTGTTTGCATAGGAACTATTTTCCCAAGATCTCGAATAAGAGGGTCTGTCGTCACCAGTCCCATATAACATACTGGAGTCAGACCTGGTTCTATTTCCGGTTAAGGGATTGTCTATGTTATGACTGGTATCAAAGGCGTTATCGCCAAATGTCCCATTGCGCAGCTGCAATAATGTTGTCGCAGCAACGGATTGAGGGTAACTCTGCGTCTCTGAGACCCCGCCCATTGTGGAGACATCTGTTTGCCTTTGATCAACTGGGGATTGGGTATCAGTTTGATCCCCACTGCCTTGGTTGTCCATAACCGTGGCTTCTCTGTGGCTGTCCTCGCTGCTCATGGTTCGTATCTCTCGGACTGAATGTTTAAAAAAATCAATCCGCACCGCCTTGCCACCACTAATGTTACACGCCGAGGGTTTAGCAGCTTCCGTAGGACTTCTCCACAGCAGTATTTAACAGCAGACAGAAGCTCAAGCTGGCTACACAGCAAAAAGCCCCAGCTGCTTAGCCGATGCGCTAAAACTCTGAGAGTCTAGGCCTCGTTCGAGGGGTATAAGTGAATCTCAGATTAAACAAATGGTGTAAAAATAGGCAGATATTCTGTTCTATTCTGTATTTCAGATGAATTGAATGGTGTAAATGGGCAGATGTTCTATTCTATTCTGTAGTTCAGAAGAACTGAATAGTGTACAAATAGGCAGAGGTTCTGTTCCCTTCAGTACTTCAGATGAACTGAATGGTATCAGTTCTTCGGATGAACTGAATGGTGTAAAATGGTGTAAAAACAGGCAGAAGTTCTGTTCTATTTAGTATTTCAGGTGACTCAGCACCTTATTAGAGGGATTGAAGACAATAAACAAGACATTGTGTCAATAAAAATAAGTTTATCCTTATAATGATGCAAATAAAATTTAATTTCAGACAAATGAGATCTTTGTTATTCTATGACTAGGTGTTTAAACTAACATTTCATGAAATAAATTAACATATGTGTATGTACAGTGAGGACGGCTTAAAACTGAGGATTAAATGATGCTACCGATTTATTCGCAACGACAGTGATCTCGAACTAGTCAGAGCTAAATTATGCAAATTAATGGTTTAAACATGCTAGAAAATGATGACAAATGGAGGATGAATAGTTCTTGAAGACAGAATAATGCAAAGAAGTTTCAGAACAATTTATAAAGGGACATGAGCATGGAGTTTACAGTAAAATCCTATCTCTTTAATGCCAAATAAAACTACTCAAGAGCTAAGTTTCCTCTTTTACATTATTAACATAAGCCCCTCTTCAAAGAAAATAAATAATTTCGCCCAAAAGGTTGCTGCTTTAAAAATGAGTTTAGGAAAACAGAACAGAAATAAAGCCAAAAATTCGCAGCAAAAATAAACGTGACTTTCTCTAACCAAAGCAAATTCTGAGATTACTGGGATTCCTGGGAAAGCTCCTTATATATTCCCAGGTTCCCGTCCCCCACAACCCGTAAGGTTTTGTCCAGGGATCCCACGCCCCAGGCCAGTTTGTTCTGGAATTCCCAAGACCCCCAACAGAAGAACCGCGGGATCACGTGATCCCGCAACAAACGTCTCAGGGAAGATGCCGTCAAACGGAAAAATCCAATACCCGCCATGTTGGATTTGCCGATAAATACCCCGAGTACCAGACTTTAACCTGCAATTATGCAACTATCTTATATGAAACCCCATTAATCATTATTATCAAAATGACCCCAAAGGAATGAATTTTATGACTGTCATATTTAGGAAACTTTTGTAGGTACCGATTGCTTAGAATTCATTGAGAAGTGTAGACTGACTGTTCGAAATAACTTTCGTTGTTGTGACAGATACGCTTGAACGCTTACACACTCAATCCCACAATCCAATATTATACACAGCTGACAAGATGGAAGACAGTGGACATAAACACACTTCGATCTGCTCAATTTTGAGATAAAACAACTTATTGATAACACATAAAGGATTAAATTAACTTGCAAAACATGGGTAAGCACTTTGTTAACACAGACAACGAGTGACAGATTTGCATCTTTCAAAACAATTGAGTATTGATTGCGTATAGCATAAAATCTATACACAGCTGACTTGCGAACAGAAATAGAATTGTGTCACAGGAAACTGGGTCATTACATTATTTTGTATAAGTACAAGCTATAGGAATAACTGTGTGAACAAAATGTCTGAAGAATCGCTAACGCTTGGTTCCTTATATCTGGCATACAGTAACAGACTAAGATGTAGATGAACAGATTAATACCCCTCTCTGACTAAAACATTATGGGATTAAGCTTATTTAGAGGCAGTCGTATGGTTTGGTTTCGTTCCCCTGGCCATTTGCTCTGAGTCCATAAACTATACTATTTTATTCACTTTGTCTACAATCCTAGCAACAAAAAAACGTAACGTTGTAGCACTAGTTGACGTTTACACAGCGTTATTGGTTTGTTTGAAATGCCTCATGAATGTTTGTTGGACTACCGTATACGCGGTAATTTTCGCGAGTTCAATTTTTCCCGATTAAGGGTCAAGACAAAAATATTAATTTTCGCGATTTTTAATTTTCGCGGTTAGCAACATGCTCGAAAAGCAAAACTATTTCTTTTTTACTTGAGTCAGTTCTTTCATTAACAGGGCCGCCGCAGGTTTATGAAAGAACTGGCTCAAGTGAAAAGTACCAGCAACTACCGAAGCAACACCAACAAAGTATATGAACACCGGTCTACAGGAGACACTTTGTAAGAAACAGAAAATTATTCGGGATTTTAATATTTGCGGTTTCTAAGTGACCGCGAAATACCGCGAAAAATGGAACACCGGGAAAAATACCATATATACGGTATTTTAAGACTGAAGTATATGTTTTAGTTGGGGAAAGTGTAAAATACTACTACTACTACTACTACTAGTACGTAATAATATCATTACTGTTATCCGTATAATTATTATTGCTATTACTATTATTATTATTATTATTTTCTAACAATAACTGCCGAAATACAGACTGGATGTGGTTTAAATATATGTATATAATGAATATTTAAGGACCGAAAATTTGTAATTGGTAATAAAGAAAATAAAAGCAAAGTTACAAAATAAAGATTTTATTTGGATGTACTTGTTTGTTCTCATCATATGTAATTCAAAGTAGATTTAAAATAAAACGAATATTTGCTTAATACAATCGGCCTAATACTGTAACATGTAGCTTATTGGATACAAGTAGTATAACAACAAAGTAAAAAGAATATGAATGCGAATCTGATGGAATTGAAACCAAGATTTATCAACACATCCTTTCTTAATGGAAGACAGCTCCCAAAGGAAAGAACTGGCTTCTCAAGGAGCACATTCTTACCTTGAAAAGTAGACCCCATATGGAAGAACTATGTCCTCCAGAGAAGCAAACATAAATGAGCCGCGACACGACAAAACCAACAATGTGGTTGTGCGCCCAGTGCAGACTCAGCTCAGCTTAGTCTGACCAGACTCTTAGCTAACCTCTTAAAGGATAGCTAAGGGTCTAAGCTACCTCCATGCGGACAGCGAAGACTCTGATCAGACTGGGCGGATGCCCAGGCTGATCTGAGTCTGCGCTAGGCGCACAACCGCATTGTGGGTTTTGTCGTGTCGCGGCTCAAATTCATATTGTTCCCCTTTGTACAAATGATGAAAAAAACAACAACGAAGGTTGGCAAGTCAAAATAAAGAAGCCGAGGGCGTTATTAGAGCAAGGGTATTAACTAGGATTGACACGGTATCTGGATTCTGAGCGGAAGAGTTTATATACTGCTCAAAATAAGTAAGGGATATTAAGACAAGTAAGGAAAATAAGTAAATGAATATTAAACTGTTATAATTCATAAAACAAATATTCACAGAGACCCTCAATATGAATATTGAAACGATTAAGCTTGTCATGTGACCTAGAGTAAATTGGAAGTAGACAAGGGGTCGACACCCAAATTTCACACGAATCCAGCGCAGCAATGACTAATAATAACTTTTATCGAAACTTTACTAAGACAGATGCCTAATGCCCCAGTTAACAAGATACAGATATTTTTTTCATGCGATTTTATCACAGGAGAAAATGATAGGCGTAAAAGATACCAATGTGTGGTGAATTGTCTCACATATTGTGACATTTGTAACAGCCCTACACCTCAAATAACGCAATAAAGCCTATTAGCCTACCAAAGCGGGTGTTTTCAGTTTAGAAAATTATGGAGAATTTTATTGTACACAGAATCTGAGGGTCTAAAAGATTTTTTTTCGCCGATATGATATTGAGGTGTAGACCCCATAGTCCTTTATGTGCTGCTCTAGGTCACATGACCTGCATTGACTATTTCTGTTTTAGTTGAATATTGTTACTTGAATAGTGTTCTGTCAATATACAACAACAAACGAACCCAGCCATCATTATTAATTTTTGTACACGCTTCTGTGTCATAATATCCCCTACTTTGTGTGAGCAGTATATATACTTTGATCTGTTTAAGGTACGGTTGGTTATCCTAAGATACACAGTGCCTGTAACAGGACTAGATTACTCTACATTACAGGGGCTGATATATTCTTTGCCAAAACCTGATGTTGACGTTCCTGCCAGTCATAGAGAATCTTTTCCAGCTGACACATAACATTGAATAAACATTGACTCAACCGTGATTCAACGTTTTGACACTGAATCAACCTTGAGTCCATGTTTATTCAAAGTTATGTGTCCAGTGGGTTTTCCGGCAGTAATGTAACAAGCGCATTTGTCGAACTTATTCTTCGCCTTTAAAAAACCAAAATTACTCACGATAAAATAAAGTTTTGAAATGCTCATAACATCAAAATTGCTTGTAGAGAATGACATAAAGCTCTATGAAGGTATGAAGTTATAATTGTCTATGCACTTTTCACATTTCACAAAAGCTGAAACAATGGCTATGGTCTACACAGTGAAAACTTTTCTCCCTCTCTTCCATGAATGTGAATGAATGTCTTTTTCAGACTGTTCCTCCAGAGCAAATTTCACAGTTGTAGGGAATCTCCTTCATAGAAATTAAGCCTTAGCAACAGCATAGCAACGACTTAAGTCGTTTTATGAATACGGTCCCAGACTCTTTCAACCAGCAGTCATATCTGGGTCTGAACTGTTTTCACAGGCATAACAGTTCCTATTCAATATTTAGGGTGCTTATGGTATATCAGAGTAATCTACAAGTTTTAATTGGGCCTGGTCTGCAATGGCTCAATTGGTTCACTTCTCATTTCCATACTATTTCACAATTCCGAATTCCAAATTCTTAATTCCGAATTCCAAAATTCGAAGCTTCAAAATATCTTCAGTAAATTAAGCCAAAATTAATAAACCAAAGGCATATGTATCTTACATGTACTAGAGAAACACCCTAGCTGACAGTCATGTGGTTTTTTATGTACCTTTGATACGCTCAAGGACAGGTTTATCAAATATCAACAAATCCTAATCCCAAACAAGTAAACAAAGCAATCGGTCCGAAGCCCTGATCAGTATCCTCAAAAACCCTGGTTCCCAGCTCAGGTCACATCCTCAGCTCATATCCTCAGCTCATAGACTCAGCTCATGATTTTAGTACATGCCATCCTCAAACCACTACAAAATCCAAACAAAGATATACAAACCCATGAGGAACTGTGAACGCAATTCTAAGTACATGTATATATATTGCTCAAAATATTCAAGGGAGCATTGTATTTTGTTTCTATAAGTCTCTTTATAATACTCTTCATCGTCAATCTAACCAAGAAGACACACAACGTCAAAATGACGCCGTATTGACGCCTCGACGTCAACATGACGTCATTTTGACGTCATGTGCCTGCTGGGAATAAATATACATGAGCGATCACTGTCTGTTGTGGACACTGGTGCCTAACGTAACTACATGTATTAGTTAAAGACTTATGGAGGTTGAATACAAGGCTTCTTTAGATATTTTAGCAGAGTATATTTGAACATTAATCTTACGTAAATAAAAGAATAATACTTGGTCACACAGCCCCATCAGGTGTCGACTTTGTTCTACTGGAACTTCTTGATCTTTTCCCACGATCCGATGCTGAAGTCTCATAATTGGTACTTCTGGTTGTAAGAGAAGATAACTCTTGTGCCTTCTCGGAAAGCAATCTGATAACCTTTCTTGTAAATATAAAAGTCACAGCAATAAACACTCCCTGGAGAGCATTGAATATGATAAACAAATACCAGATAATACTCTCGTTTGCAAAGTTTGCGACAAACGCGAAAACCCATGTCAGTCCCATGACTAATGATAATTTCAAATTAAGCCAAAATGTACAAGAATCGTTGTTCTTTCTAGCAGTAGCGCCATGTCGTTTTGCCTTATAGATGTGTATTGCAGTGTTTACGAAAGCAATAATGTCAAATAGTTTGAAAGCAGCAAGCGGCCCAGCAAACAAGAGCAATACGCCATTACGTGACGTCATCCAACATGCTCCGTCTCCATATCGAGGCTGGAAATTTTGCAGTTCTGAGTCAATTTCTAAATTATCGATGATAACAGAAAAGGTGACAATGGCGCTCGGTACAACCCAAGCATATATGCTGAAATAAATAAACCTCCTAGAAGTTTCATTGGAGCCAGCCGTTATAAACTGGTTTGAAAAGGTCATCCAAAGGTCAAGGGCAATTATGTTCATCCAACAGAATGCCGCAATGAAGAAAAAATGAACAAGTACCGCAGACACTATGCACGCTTCACGATACTCTTCTAGCTGCGGTGAAACCAGAAAAAATAACTGTGCAAGGAAGAGCGATATTATCAAACACATTAATATTTTACCAGGAGTATTTCTGAGCTGAGGAAAGCAACAATAAACAAAGAAGTTAAAAGCAAGAGCCGTGAGAGATACCACCAACAAAACAAGAGTGACGTAACTTTCAACGATGTCTGACTGAAACGCAATGTTTTGTTTACATCCAGATAAACAGTTAGATAACTCTTCGTAGCAGATAAAAGTTCCTGACTCCAGCTCAAAGTACTCTGACTTATTATATACCCTCTGTGAAGAGAAGATAAACAACTCAGAATTATTTCTCCTCTCAAATTCCGTGGGAAGAAGTCGAGTTAAAGTGCAGTTTTCTGGAATCGCCGCCATGGCAACGGTATCCATAGGTACATGTACCGATGACACCTTTGAAATACGAGCACCTTCTTCCTGTGTGACACACTTTCCTTTAACTGGCATGCGCGGAGGAACACAGAATATTTTCCTGCATTTCTCGGTAAAAGGATCGTAAATTTCATCATCTGAACATTTTTGAGAAAAATCTATTCCCGCTCCTTCCATAATTCTGCCAATTTCCCCTTCGTTTGAGTTGAAGTCCACGAGGGCACGAAAACTGTACGTTTTCTTTTTACCATGGTCTGGGGTAGCATATATCTGCTCAGCCGGTTCACAGTAAATTAAATCTTGCGGGACCCCGTGACAGTCAGCACAAGCAATGTTTTTGAAAACGTCGTTGTCAGCAAACACGTGCGAGGTATTGCCGTTTTCACATTCGTCTTTTATTTCAGCAGTAGTATTTGGAGGGCATAAGCTAATAATGGTGTACATTGGGCACTTCCGGAACTTTAGAGCGGTGTCGCGTGAAGGAGGTAGAAAAGTAAGGTCACAATTTGGTAACGTTGATATATCATAGAGATCCATTTCAGCACTGTCCATTTCACACATCATTTCTGGTCTCCAGAAATTAAAGTCATAGCGACTGTTACAGTATGCACAATACATATTCTTAAACAACACTTCTGTGCCATTTTCAGAAACAGGAAGTCTTAGAAGCACGTCTTTTCCACTCGACACGGTCTCACAAAGAGATCTTGTCTGTTTGTCTGACCACTCAGATGGACATTTCGCGACAGCAAAGATGCCGTGTTGTTTGTCTATTTCAGGCAAAAGTATACATTCAAACAGATCTTTGGGCGGGGCTACGACATCAACAGAAGGTTCATAGTTCGGACAGCAGTCGTCAAACCACTGGCATAAATCGTCACAATAACAATTTTTGCTTGGCCAAGAAAATGAATCATACGGAGAACAAATCAACTTCTGGTCGCAAAATGGCGTCCCTAGTCTAAACCAGCTTTGTGGATTATTCATTTCATAATTTTCACCGGGATAGTAATATCCATAATCATATGAATCATAAATATCATTTGTGACGTCATTCGTGTCATCAGTGACGTCTTTTGTGTAAGCGTTAGAGTCATTCGCAGCTGGTAATCCGTGTATTGTTTCCGTAATCAAAACCAACAGAAGCGTAAGACTGACTTTAACAGGAAAACTACAGGACTTCATTTTCTTCCTTATTCAAAGAGACGTTATTTTTTTTTATTTCGTTATCAGTTATTAATTTATTTTTGCACTCGTTTTACAATATTATTGTAAAGTTTATTTTTTATTGTTATGCCCTTCTAGTTTGTGTTAAAGATTTGGTTCGTAGCAGTAAATCTAATATGTTTTAGCAGTCCTGTTTAGTAATTTGATTTATTATTTTTGGCTGTTATAATAATAATTATTGCGGAAAAGATGATTCAAAATATCATTTATCTGGTTTGCACAAGGTCAGGTTCTGAAGAGAAGTTGTATTCATTGGGTAACTAAATATTCCTTATATAACTTTATAATTAATTATCCAATTAAATCCAAAGAGTTATTCTTCTCCGAATAAATAGCCGTATGATGCATCAGAATATAAACTTTATTCCCAGTATCACACAATCCAGATGATTTCCATTATTACTCAAGTAAACTGTTGCCAGGAAAAACTACAACTTTCTCTAGAAACTCGAAATTCTGTTTATTTAAGAGGTATGATCAGACCTACGTAGATATTCAATGTAGGTGAATGTAACTTAACTAAAGGTGAGTTTTTGTAGGAGCTGATAGCTGTCTTGGGTGATTTGTGTTCCTGTCTCGACAAAAATTCTTGAGAGCTGGCTTTCCTGAAAAAAAAAAAAAAAAAAAAAAAAAAACAACATGCATTAAGCCATTTATACACTGTAAAAAAATCCGTAGATTTTACGGAAAAATAACTGGCAACGAACTGCCAGTCCTTTTCCCGTTATTTTTACGGGCGTCCGTAAAATTGGCGGAATCATCACGCAGCGTATGGTAGAATAAGATAGATATTGTTTTGGTCATATAGCCCTTCAACACTATAAAGGTATTTTCGAGTGCAGTCAGCTAAAATAACTCTACCATATCGAGATTTCAAAATATGTTCTACAGTCAGACGCCCGTAAAAATAACGGGAAATGGACTGGCAGCTTGTTTCCAGGTATTCTACCATAAAATCAACAGAAATTTTTTACAGTGTACAAGGGCGTAGCTACCTATACGGCAAATACGCAAGTGCGTATTGAAATTTTGTCATGATTGACAAAATTTCAAAACGCACCTGCATATTTGCAGGCTGAATATTTATAAATTAGACAAGATTTCAATACCAATTACCAAAGTGGCTGAAATACTAGCTTTCCCTTCAAGAAGTAGAGAATAAAACATGGTTGTGCGTATTATGAAATTGCCCCTTGTTACGCCCCTGGTGTATGCCCAGTGAAATATTTTATCCAAATAAATTGGATGAGTTCATTCATCATTTTAGGCGTGCCTGGTATAATTCTTTCACTCATTTCAGTAGAAACCGCTGTGAGTATTAAACAGACAGTGTGGACCCTGCACTGTAAAAAAATCTGTAGATTTTACGGTAGAATGACTGGAAACCAGCTGCCAGTCCTTTTGCCGTTATTTTACGGGCATTTGCCTGTAAGACATTTTTGGAAATCACGAAATGGAAGTTTTATGTTAACTGGCTGCACTCGAAAATAACTTTATATTGTCGAAGGGCTATCTGACCAAAGCGACATCTGCTCTATTCTGTCCCACTCTGCTTGATAATTCCTACAATTTTTCCGGGCGCCCGTAAAAATAACGGTAAGAGGACTGGCAGCTGGTTGCCAGTTATTTTACCGTAAAATCTACAGATTTTTTTTACAGTGTGGTCGGAAGCTGCCTTTTGTGGTTTCTGATCTTATCTTAGTTTGCACTATTTACCGATGTCCATAGCCGGGCCGGGTAGCGCAATCGGTAGGGCACCTGACTCGTAAGTCAGAGGTCCTGGGTTCGAATTCCGGTCTGGCCACATACTTTCGTTTTTCCTTCCGCTGATTCAAGAAGGGCAGTTGTCAGTTACTGGCGAAAGTATGTGCACTTAGTACTGGTTAACCGCTTAGGAGGTCTAAGCCTGCCCAGGAATAGTGTGGTTAGGTTAACTGACCGTCCCGACATGACCTTAGTTGTTTACCGTGGACGTTAAGCATCAAATCAACAACATTACCGATGTCCACTGTATCGAATGCTTTGATGGAATGGTGTTTTTTTTTTTTTTTTTCAGGGTGAGCACATCTCTCATTTCAGTCTGTTAATTTTTCCCCCTTTCTGAATGAGGATCTACTCATAAAAGGAAGAATTTGCTCCCTAGGGCTTCGTCTTCCAAGGAAACGAACAGGAAGTGTCAACAGTTGTTTCTTTTTGTAAAAAGGCGAAAAATATGGTGGGGTAGCAATCCACCTTTCAACCAAAGAACGTCGTGTATTATTATTACTATTATTATTATTACTATCATTATATATAACGAAGAAGTTTTAAGTCAAGTTATACTGAACACACAAAACAGAAGTAGAAAAAAAATTAAATAAACAACAAAAAGAAAAAAAACATGAAATAGTATTTAATATTTTTAACAGGTGAAATTTATATATATATATATATATATATATATATATATATATATATATAGATCGGAAAATACTAGCAAATGCATGTAAATTGATCCTTAAATTCATAATTAAATGGACACAGAATCGCTAATTTTAAACTTGGCGAAAATTTCAAATTTTCAAAAAATAAGCATAAATATATGAAAATATCTCATTTTGTAGTGATTCGCACTGAATTTTACCTCCAGCTATGAAATTTCTTGTCAGTCCAGAATATTTTCCATATAATTCCCGCATAACATAAGCTTGTACCAATTAACTGAATATTTTATTTATAATGAAGTGCTCATACTGTAGTGTGATGCTGAACAAATTGTTCTGTAAGTACATTTGAGCCGCGACACGACAAACCCAACAATGTGGTTGTGCGCCCAGCGCAGACTCAGATCAGTCTGGGCGTCCGCCCAGTCTGATCAGAGTCTTCGCTGTCCGCATGGAGATAGATAAGACCCTTAGCTACCCTTTGAGCACTTAACAAAGATTCTGATCAAACCGGGTGAATACCCAGGCTGATCTGAGTATACACTGGGCGCACATCCACATTGTTGGTTTTCTCGTGTCGCGGCCCAATTGTTCTGTAAGTACACTTTAAGTGGGTCGCTCCGTTTCCTGTAGCTGTCGTACATGATTCATTGGATAGTGTTAATGTCCGAGTTAATCGAACAGATACTCTATTTACGCACGTCAGAAGGGACACAAGATAAATTGAAATAACCTTACAAAACACAATCAAATACGTTTAATAATAATAATAATGATAATAATGAAAGACAAGGGTCAAAACAGAAACAGCCCCTTTTTGCATGTTTATATAATAATTATAAGAAAAAAATCTAGACTAGCTAGTCTAGTCTATCACGTAATCTTGAAAGGACAATGGGACACCACAGATGACTTTACAATAATCCCTTTCCACCTAGTCCTGTCTTCAGCTGCCCTAGTTGAGCTAGCAAAATCCGTCCCAGTTCATTCCTTAATATTGTCTTCCCACCGCTTCTTCTGTCTATCTCTTCTTTTCTTTCCTTTCACTGTGCCCTTAAGAATTTTCTTTGCAAAGCCAGGAAACCTTGAGATGTGGCTAAACCACCTTAGTTTCCGTTTCTCGAACATGGTCAAAAGGTTGTCATATTCTCCAGTCGTTGATTGGATCTTTCTGCGAACCTTCTTATTGGTTACATGGTCCCCTTAACGAGATGCTCAGTAACCTTCCGTAGCATCTCATTTCAAAGACCTGTTTTCTTTTCTCTAAGTCCATGACTCACAGGCATACAGATATATGGATAAGACAAGGAAGCGTATGAGTTTCACCTTTGTTCCAAGAGATATGTTGATATCTCTCCATATTGGCTTCAGCTTTGACAGAGCTGCAGTGGCTTGTGCAATCCTTGACAGAACCTCCAGTTTTGAGTCATCATCTGAGCCAAATGCTCCAAGGTATTTGAAGCTTGTTATCATTCCCAGCTTCTGTCCATTTACCTTGAACTCTCTCTCTCCCTCTGGATGCCATTGGCGCTGTTTGTCATCAATTTGGACTTCTCAACACTTATCTCCATTTTATACCTTGTGCAGGTTTTGTCGAGACTTGCAACTAGAGCTTTAATTCCTGCTCTCCCTCAGCAAGAGCGTCAATGTCATTGGAAAACCGCATATTGATAATACTCCTGCCGCCTATGATGACCTTACCATCATATTTTTCCAGAGCATCAGACGTAATCCTTTCGAGAAAAATGTTAAAGAGGGTGGATGAAAGAAGGCACCCTTGCCTAACTCCAACTGTTCTCTCAACTTTCTCACGAAGGATCGGCTGTTTATCTTCTCCTGTGTGTTGCGTGCAGTCCACCACTTAAGTCTCATGATTGTATAGCTCCGAACAGTATTCTGTCCTTCTGCCGATAATCTCTTATTGTTCATTTCCCAGATTTATCCTGAATAAGTTAGATCCTTTACCTGCTGAAATGCAGTCTTGCCGTTGTTTTTGTTCTGGCAATTTTCAATCTCCTTGCACTGAGTACCTATCCAGTCCTCCTTTTTTATTTATTTTATTTATTTATTTTTATTTATACAATGTTTAAAGAGGGTGCACCTTTGGCTGCAATAGCCAGTCTACCAGTTGGCCCTCTATAACAACAACATAAAACAATACAACATTAAAAAAAAAAAAAAAAAAATACAACTTTTTACATATGTACACAGAAAGATATCAATTTAAAAATGAGTTTCATTTTTTTCGCTTTCTTCAGGGCCTTCTGAACCCTCTTATTAGGTTCTTTGTATTCTTTCGCTCCTGCTTCATACCTCATCTGCTTCAAATCCTCCATCTCATCACAAATACCACTTCATGACACATTATGTTATAGTGGGCGTTTCTAGAAGGAATGTACCTAAATGAACTTAGATCCGTACTAAGTATTGCAATCGACCGGCCGAGGCTAAGGCTCGAAATCCTTATCCCTTGTAGAGTATATCTTAATGTCTCTAGGCAGATGACACAGGGGAACAGGAAAACAAACAACTAAAGTGAAGAAACCTAGAATCGCCTCCCTGCTACTTTACTAGAGACGGCCATTTAACAATACTATTGTAAAACACTTAATATCTGCGGTATGAAAATTTCGCGGTTTAATAAAAATGACATATTGGCGCATTTTAATTTTGGCGTTTATGATATACCATGGCTTCAGATAGTAAAGAAAAGTAAAACTGAAACATTTTTCTTTTTCTATTAAACTATACATTGTGGCATCTATTAGAATCGCCTCATCGAGGCGATTCTAATGGGATGCCACAATGTGAGGCGATTCTAATGGGATGCCACAATGTATAGTTTCAGAGAACGGTATAGAAAATCACTCAAGTATTCATCAGGTTCTCCTTTTTTATGAGCCTCGGTTGGGCTGTGCCTAATATGTGTATTGAAATTCAAATATTGGCGAACTCATATTTTAGCGCCCTTTGCCTTAACTGCCAATATCGCCAAAATTCAGTAACCGCCAAATATAAGTGTTTTACAGTATTGCCTATCTTCCATGTGTTACATTGCTGCCTCTGTAAAAAAATATAATTATCACAGTGTCTGACATTAAACAGATTCCATTGTATAACTATTAAAAACCACATATGATATAACTGACAAAATAGCAGAAACATTCATATGTCATATGTTTATAAATTCTGTCAATTAAACATGAAATGGATTAATTTGGTAATACTATGTTCATGAACAAAATGTCATTTGAGCCAGTCGTATCGCCGTTTCGTAAAAATTTACCTCCACTCATTAATAGCCATACCATTTTAGCCCCGATAGAATTTCCCTCTGTTTTTTTTTTTTTTTTTTGTGTGTGTGTGTGTGTGTGTGTGTGTGTGTGTGTGTGTACTAAATATATTGAACAGGTAGCTATTGAAATAATGAGCGTTTGTGATTTGCTGCATTCATAAATAGATTTCGCTCATCATTTTAGGAACAAATATACAAAGTCTGATCAGAATCGCCCCCGCTCGCATGAGCAATTTTAGAAAACTAAGAGAAAACAAGTACATCATATTTGAGAACGAGGCTTCAACACTTACCATTTACGAATGATCGTTGAAGTATCATTTCAGCATTGGGAACAACCTAAGTTCTATTACCCGCCCTTGGTGCAAGTATTTGGAAATGCCAAGTATATATAACCACAACTGAAACCAGCGAGGGCCTCGATAGAAAGATGCACTTTCGATTCAGGAATAGTTAAAGGCAGCAAAAGGAGAGGAATTGCTGTGCCCAAGTTATGGTAGGACTCACTTTCCCAACGACTACAGGAGCCCCGGTAGCGCAGTAGGTTAAGCGTTGGCCTATTGATCTAGAGGTCCTGGGTTCGAGACCCGCATTAAGCAGTAATCTTTTAAGTCGTAAACGGGGTTCCACGGCACACAGCCTTTCATAAGTTCGAACTTTATTTATTTGTACAAATTTCTGGCATACATAAAAAAACATTTCATGGACATAGACCATTCATACAAAAGGGATTCAGAAGAAAGTCATAATGACTTTTTTTAAATCTGTCTCCACAGTCTTTCATTATCACCCACCCATCGTCCTGATATGACTGAAATACTGTTAAAAAGTACGTAAAATCGCGTCATCCGTCCATCCATCCATCCCTACGACCACAAACTACGGGAAAACTTTTCCTTTGCTTTATACAAACTAACCCGCTGTGCACCCGCAAAGACTAACAGGGTAAACTTTCAAGGGGAACAACTCTCCTAATTTCTTTTTTTTTTTGTCTCCCATGTCTTTCAAGTTTGAAATATTGCAGTGCTCGTTCTCATATTAATGAATAATGAGCCGTCTCATCAGGATTTTCACTGTGTGCCATATTAATTTTGTTTTAATTCCGAACAACTGACATATAAATGAAAAAATGTCACTGTCTGAATTTACCCGCTGTCCGAAGTTACCCTACTCTCCTACACGTCATCTCCGCCATTTTCTTTACAGGAGACAACCTATGTCACCATTTGCAAGGATCACTCTGGTCAGATTCTGCACTGTTTCTCGTTCCACTTGTATTATTATACATCATTGGAAAATAGAATCAAAATGTTACCATATACGCAGTAATTTTCGCTGGTTAAAATTTTTCGCGGTTTAGGGTGTAAAACATAAACTTTAATTTTCGCGGTTACCAACATGCGCGACAGAATAAAATGCTTCTTTTTTCACTTCAGCCAGTTCGTTCGTTTACCTGCGTAAGGACCTTTAATTACCGAAGCAAACGGAAACAAAATATATATGGAAACTGTCTCCACAGAAGATACATTTTTAGTAAGAAACAGAAAATTATTTCGCGATTTCAATATTTGCGGTTTCTGAGTAACCGCGAATTACAGTTGAAAATGGGGGTGGTCGGGTGGTGCGATGGTGCTGTGTGTAACTTCCAGTGCCGGAGCGTCCTACTGATTTGGAACGTTGTAGGGCAAGGGCCTACTGTGATGGCAGTAGGTGCGGGTAGGGGTTGTTTGGACTTTTTTTCTCTCGTCTATCATTTCTCCTCTTTCTTTCTCCCTAGGATACGGCCCGATAAAATTGTCGTATATTTCAAATACTCAAGCTCTCTTCTCTTGACCCATTTACGACAAAAAGTGCCCTTATTAATCATATACCAAACGAGGTTCTGGCTTAAGGACGCCATCCCGTTTTGTTCTTCGTTAGGTACATTTTCTAAGGATACTGAATTAGTATTCAGAACAGGGAAGGCTCTGATCAGTTAGCGCGAACAGGCTACAATGATTCGCATTAGGTATAAACTACATTTTCTGTGATGGGTCTGCATGTATATCCATTAATACAATAACGCTATTGTCACGAGATCTTGTCTTGTATATCCGGCCAGTTTAAACCGGTAATATTCCATGTTTTCCGCCATTTTCACAAAGGGAGATAATTGTTGTGACTTCCAGGGTTCGAGATTGTAAAACTTGAGAATAATCTCAAACTCAAAATAAAGCACACTGATTGGCTGCTTCCGAGCTATGCTGCTCGGAAGCAGCCAATCAGTGTGCTTTATTTTGAGTTTGAGAAATAGCTCGGACGCAACCAATCATTGTGCTTTATTTTGAGTTTGAGAATGTACTCAAGTTTTATAACCTCTGGGCCTGTTTGCTTACCTGGATGACTGTTAAAATCTTTTAAGGTTGGGAAAGATTTCGATCAAAGTCAGTCAGGTACATAACCTTTAAAAGTTAAAAAATATATAACTTGAAGCAGTTACAATTTTTTGTGACTATAGCAAAAGTAACCTGTTTAAGTTAAAGTGTCTTTTTTCACCTTTATATTCTGGAGTTACAGCAATTTTTATGGACAGTTGGGTAATTTTCCCTGAAAGATCTCTTACCAGCAATAAAATTCTGTACGCATCGTCTAGAAATTGGTACGCAAGGCCCTTGAAGATCAGGAAATTAGCTACTTTTTAACTTATAACAGTTATTTATTTGGAGATTGCAAATCTGACCTTGGCCTAAATAATTTCAGACATAACCTAAATAAGTTATTTTCTACAGCCTCACTTTGAAATTAGTGGTAAATAGGATAATTTTTAACTGCTTCAAGTTATATTTTTATTAACTTTTAAAGGTTATGTACCTGACTGAAAGTGGAGAGAAGTCTTTCCTATCGGGGTTGATTCACTTTTAGAAGTGAGGTAAGAAAATTGTTAGAGTTACTCCCCCAGTAAGTATGCTCATTTACCTTAATAATGATAATAGTCATGATAACGGCGGAAACAATAGTTCTTATTTAGAATAAAACAAGTGAATAAGTGTATAGTTTACATGTATGGCGAGCGAAATATGAATTGATGTATATTTGCCAGTAATATCGAAATGTATGTCAGCTCTGAAACCTGCGATTTTACGTCCCTTTCCACATTATTTCAGCTATTGGAGGTACAAGTAACTTACCCGATATGCATCTTTGAATAAGTCTAAACAATCTGCTCATTCAGTGATAAATGCCTGGTGGATTCTTCTAACCTTACGAACAGGATGGCTCAACTTATCGGTTAAGATTGTCCAGTTTAATCAGTTTTTGTCGCACCCGCTTTAGCAAGGTGCGATAAAAGTGTTCACTTTTCCGTTCGTTGGTTCTTCAGTCAGTCAGTCAGTCAGTCCATCCGTCCATCCGTCAATCCGTCCGTCCGTTCTCAATTAAGTCAACCCTAGCGTTTAAGTTCATTTCTCTCAATTTATGATACCTACAGTCATCAAAACTTATTTTTTCTTAGAATTGTTTAGAGGACTGATGCATTTATTCTGACCTTTGACCTACATTTCATGCTCTGCTGACTTTGTAAAATTTTACGTTGAAAATAACGTCGACCTGAGAGTTAAAGTGTATTTCTCTCAATCTGTGATATCGACAATCATTAAACCTTGTATAAAGTTTCTCCTTAGAATTGTATCGAGGACTGTTGCAATTTTGCAGTAATAAAGTCAATCTTGTTGACTATGCCATCATTTTACTATTCAGGGAAAAAAGACATGCACTTGCAACAAATGAAAACTCCGACGCCCATTTCACACAGTAGAGGACCGAATGGAAGGATCGTGTGAACATATATTATGTGCTAGCTCACCATGGAATTGTCACGGAGTGTCACGTAAATCTTCTTCGTGTACCACCACCCGTCTCTCGAGGAACAGTGTGCCTCAAGCAGAAAGGACACCAATAAAGTATAGGATGAATGATGTTAAAAGCCTTATGACTGACTGCGTTCTGTGGCGTCTGGGATTTTACTGTTTGCCTATGTCTTTTTTATGGGGCGCAGGCATTAATGGGCTAATATGAGAAAATCAGTGTTGACCTTCACACAATATTGGGAGAACTTATACAATTTGTCATGTTTTTGCAAACACTGGAAGTATAAATGTCAAGTTGATTTCAAATTAACATATTGTGACTAATAAGAGTTTACACAGACTAAACTGTGTACAGGCTACATGACTGGACGGAGACAAGACAGTCTTCTATGAGCAACGTCGCGATAAAATGTGTCTTACGGTGAATGTGTGTACATGTACCTCAATAAGTTTCGCCGTTTTTTACAAATGGAAACAATGTCGAAAATTTATGTTTGCCTCTCTGGACTGAGAATATCTTCCAAAATTGATTCTACTCTTAAAAGAAAGAATTTGTTCCTAGGGGAGCGATTTTTTTTCATAAAGAGTTGACCCCTTTTGAGAAGGGATACAAATAACTTTAGAGTTGCTCGCCCTGAAAGTATATCCATTCCTTTAAGAAATTTGTCCGACTTTATTTAAAACTTGTAACACGACGTTAGAGTTTTCCAAAATGAGCGTATAGAAAGCGGGGTCGTATGAAACTTTATGATAAATCACGTTCATAACATTACAGCGTGCAAATTACTCGCCTAAATGACCTCGGATGTAAACATTTCCTTCTGTCGACGTCCGCCTCAAAAGAGCCCTTTGGAAAAAGGCGCTATACCCTTGCATTTTCATCCAGTATAATGTTAGAATACACCAGTTAATTAAATGCTGATTAACACATGTTCTTTCGGGCAGAGGCAAATATAAATTCAGTCCGTTGTGACAACAATTTCGCCACATGCCCGCCAACATCATGAGTTAATCAGTCATAATACACCAGTCAAGAAAACAAGTCTACCCGATTGTGCGCGTGCCCATGTTAAACGTGTATAAATGTACTATAACATAACATTAACCGACATTCACTTCGCACGAGCTACATTTTGCCACTTTCCTCTTTTTTTTGTAGCGCTAATTATGGCGATATATCAATTTATACAGGTCAAGAAAATTTCTCATTACCCGATGACACAATTTTCAACTTGATCTATCTTCACTATTATGATCAATCTTGTTTCTGAGTTAAAATACTCAGATCAGTCAAATGACCGGAATAAAGCGTTTGTTTGAGCAAATCTTCTGTCTTTGTGGCGACATAAGGCAAGATGGTCTCGCAAGAAGATGGCTGCGGATGGCCGCGAGCTTTCCTCAAAATATATGTTTTCGATGTAAATGGCTTACAAGTATTAGCTTTCTACAAAAAGCTTTGGTCTATGCTCAGCACACATTAATTAGTGTAATTGTTATTGAATTGGCACCTTTGTCAAATCGCGCCCTACCAAACCAAAGTCAATTGTCAGCTCGGTCTCATCGCACATTCTCGGTTTAAATCTAGTAGATTTTTGGTTGGCTTTCTAAACTCATGTTGGCATGTAATTACATTGTACCCTTAGCCAATTAGCCTGTAAGTTTGGTCACCAAACTGAAGTGACCTATGTTTAGAAATGTTTGGGACTTAGTGATACAACTAGACCATGTCCATGTCGATCCGACCTAGACGAATATTTGCTTAAATTACAAGATATATGCAGTATGTATACTGAGATGGGAACTCTGATAATTATGGGCGATTTTAATGCTCATGTTAATGGTGAACACTTTGTGAAGCCACACGACAGGCGCAGTGCTCTTTTTTGTCGTTTTCTAGCAGCAAATAACTTTGTTTCTCTAAACACTCAGCCTCTGTGCACTGGTGCCTGTTCCAGTTTTGTATCGTACGCAGGAGTGCACATGTCTATGATTGATCATATTCTTGTGCCGTCTGAGAAGGTTGATTTGGTATCAAAATGCAGAATTTTAGATGACGATGCTTTAAATGTCTCAAATCATAGACCAGTTTTTTCCTCATGTTGAGCAGACTGACTCGGTATTATCGGTTAGGAAATCTGTTCATTGGAAGCGAGCAAAACCACAGGAAATTGCAGATTTCCGTGATGATGTTGAGTCTCAATGTTTAAATATTTCATTAAATGAGCAAAGCCCTGTAACGTTAAACAACATCGATTCTGTGTACCGGAATATCTGTGACATTATTTCTGAATGCTCGGAAAAGCATCTGCCTTACAGAAAAGGTTTTAAACAATTCCTTAAGCCCTACTGCGATGAGACTCTCAAGGGGCTGCATAAAGTTATGAGAGAGAAACGTAAATTATGGTTACTTGATAATAGACCACGTGGTGAAGATTATGTTTCATACAAACAATATAAAGAAGCAAAACGACTTTTTCGTCAATACCATCGTAAATGTGCTCAGAATTATTTGAAAACACTAAATGAAGAAATTGATCGTGCTGCCGAAGTGAGTAGTGAACATTTCTGGAAATTGGTGAACAAGCGCAAAAATAATAACTCTAACAATGTAGGATGTGAAATCAATTTTCAGAATCATACGTATAGAGATCCTGAGGAAATATGTAATCAATGGGGACAGTATTTTGGCTCCCTCTATCAGGCTGCTGATGAGAACAGTTACAACAGTATTAATTACAGGAGCGTTAAATTACGTGTGGATTCGCTTAAGCAGCGAAAGTTAGATCGTAGCAGTTTTGCTCGTATCACTGCGACGGAACTTAACGATGTTATAAGTCACTACCTACAATGTGTTATTGCGGTATTCTGTATGCGTATGTTAACGTTATGGTTTTTGCCGGTTTTACAAAGAATTGTGGGAAAGCGTCATTAGAAACCGTGTTAACAAATTATAAAACTGAAGTAAAATTTGATAATTAAGGTATATATGCTTTTATTCATAGGAAAATTTGCCTGTAATAAGTTTTACCATAACAATGCATATATTCCAGGCCGATGAGTGCTTTATTTTTCCTTAAATCAGCTTTTGTATAGAAGAAAGTGAAAGTAGACATTTTATCATATATTTGTAGAATATAATCCATAGTCGGGTGCTTAAACATAATAATGCTGTCCGCCAACCTTAAACCTCTTTCCGGAAAGTCACTTTTGGGCCGTAATTTGCCTTTTTCATCATTTCTTGTTACAGTATTCGGCGGTAGATGTTATGGTTTCTTTCGGCTAAGATATATCATCCTACGGTTAAATTGGTAACTATGATACAGTATTCTACGGTTTTTGGCGGTGGTATTCATTCTCACCTTCTTGCAAACATTATGAATTTTATGAGTCAGATTTCAAGAAATGTCAATATAAATGAAAGAAAATGTAACAAACGTCTTTACTGGCCTACGATGGGTGATTTAATGGGTATGACTATCTCCTTCCTATCTTAATTGTAATAGTCATGACTAAATACATTTAATTCAGCCCTTTAAGTATAAAAAAGATGTTGCTCCATATTTCCAGAAGAATGTTTCATTGCTGCCACTGTTTCAATGACAAATCAACCTTTGAAGATGTCGTAAATTATACAGCTGTTATCATTATGCACAGCAATAAAAACCACCCAGGCCCACATTCACAAACACAACTCAAACTCATACTCGACTCATACTCCAGTAAGGTCGGTTGAAGTGACGCTCGAGTAAGCATTGAATGCGTGAAGCTCAAGTATACTGTTTTGGTATTCACTTTGTCTTCGTGGAGGAGACTCTAGCTACACTCCAGTTAGACTCGCATCATGCAGGACAGTGTGGGCCCAGACCGGACCTCCTAACGTATATAAACTGTAATGACTCTAATTTTTAAGACATGGCTGGCTTCTCAGTGTGGAATTTAATCATACTAACTGTAAAATTCGTTAAATTATAAATATACCGCGGGAACTACGCTTTTCTACTTGACGTCTGAGCGTCACGGTCCGGTTTACCTTGCTGAGCCTGAAGAAGCGTTCATGGTGTAGCCTGTTAAACATCGACCGTCCTTCTCCAGTATTTTGGCTGAAACGTTAATCGATTTTTCCATTCTCGTACAGTGATTCTTTCACTATTTTAGGAATTATGCCGGTGCCCACAGAATTGGGACAAATCTCTTTGTATTTTCCTTAAATTTGAAGTTCCAGAACACCTATATTGGCTCAAGTGGTGGGATAGGGTACATAAAACTGAATATATAATATTTGATTTCAATTATAGCTATATATCTGCCAGGTCAGCAAGCAAGCAAGTAAATTTGTGGTTGTAGGTCCCTAGAAAAATTCTTCCTGAAACTGGGAATTTTTCAACTTGCAGTTGGGAAAAAAAGATACTATTTTGAATTGGGACTGGTGCCTTTTATGGGTACCACTTATATAGAGAAAACAAATCACTGTCGTATCACTGTATTTATTGTTGTTTAACTCTACTTCCTGGTAGTTTTTGCGAGCCGCCCCCCCCCCCCCCCCAAAAAAAAAAAACAAAAAAAAAAAAAAAAAAACATACGACTCCTTCCCGCATTCACACGTCGTATGCGCTTTCTTTACTTGTTTCGTGAACAGCTTTTATACCACGGATTTTATCCAAACTAGGCACATACTAGTATAGTGACACGGGACGACGCTGTTGCATGCAATGAACAGCTTCGATGATACTAAAATTAATTGTTATGGGCGTGTTTCTATATCATTGTAGCCCCTCCATCCCCCACCCCCACCCCCAATAGACGATGTATGCTATGGAGGTCCGTCTGTCCGTTTGCTCATCCGTCTGTCTGTCCGACTGTCCACAAGTCTTTGGTTCCGTCCTTTTTTAATTGCTGAAATTTCAGTGTCCACAAGTGATTTTTTCTTATGTTAGGTGTACAAAACTTGGATACAATTGACTTTGATACTGAGAGGACTGGAGATTAAAATAGCCATTTTAAGACAGTAATATTTTGTATTAAAATGTTTGTTATTATTATTATTATTATTATTATTTATTAATTATTTTATTGTGTGTGTTTGAAACTTATGATATTTATTACATGTATTACTAAATATAGTTGGATACACAGTCCAGTATGGCTCGTGGTTCCTTTCCTCATATCAGCCTGCTCGTGCAGAGCCATATCGGCCCGCTCGTGCGGCCATATCAGCCCGCTCATTCGTAAATAAGATTGCGGAACGCAAACTGGAACAACTGTAAATTTATGGCTCGAGCGACTGGATTGATATGGGGGAGAAAGACCGACAGGCAACTGCTAAACGGCTGAGAAAGTTTCTAGAGAAAACGAAAATCCCAAATAGAATCTTAAACACAATGTGATAGTCTTTTACAGACTCAGACAGAAGGAAAAATCCTCCTCAATGAATTTGAAATGCATATTGTAAGTTGTTTTGTTTTTCTCTGTCTCTCTTTCTAAAAATTTGCTCTGTCTGAAATCCTCTCTAATTCTTTGTATTTCTAACTTTGTTTGAAAATGATTGCATAATGACGTCAGCATGGCGGCGATGTGTGCGTGCGTACTGTACTTTTCAACGTAACATAACGTCAAAAACATTCGAGTTGACGTATCGCCCAAAATAGGTTCGTTTGTTTGAATCGGTATACTAATTTTAGGGGAAATGCAGAATACATGTAATAAAGAGGTTACGACATTCCTAGTGTCGGATTGCCAGGCATATCGGCCCGTAGCCTGAAGGCCCTCGGGCCAGTATGGAGCTATTCGGGCCGATATGCCTGGCAACGCGACACTTGACATGTAATAACCTCTAAGTAGCAGTACTTGATTCAAGATCAGCTAGGATTATGTAGCTAAGGTCAATGCCGAACATTTATGATGAGCACCCTCTCCTACTATTGTATAAAAATGAAAATCAAAATAAAATTAAAAAAATGTGTATGTTGAAGCTTAGTACTTTCACAGATTTTATTCGTTTGAATATACATATCCCACCCCTTTCCCTAATCACACCACTACCACCTATATCCATAGGGAAGAATTCTCGTTATAGTTACGGGATTTTTTCGATAATAAGAGGGTCGGAGACAAGCGATTACCTGTGTACGGTTCTCAGTTTAACAGGAAAATTTATAGAAGCTCAAAAATAAATTATATTTTCTTATTTGATTTATTTTCCGACATTACATTAAAACATCTAGCTCTAAAGAGCATTTCAAGCTCTTTAATCTGGTATAATGATTATAGAAATGCGTCAATGAGAAGTTTCTTCCATCAGAGCCCATAGTTTTCTTTCTCAAACCATACGATTCTTAACACAATTTATTCAAATTACGCGAACCTTCGTTTTTGGACATAAATTAACATTTGCGAATCTGTTATAACGTATGAGCTGAAAGCTGTTATTCCACTAATTACAAAGATGTATTTTTTACATACATAGCTAAATAGGAAAGGACTTCTTTGATTAAAGCGAGGATTTTCTCCATTAGGCCGGCGCGACAAGTCTGAATTTTCAAAAGTATAAAGTGTGCAAATTTTTCTTAGCAGAGCTTTCACAAATATGTAAACCGTATGAAATCAGATCATTTGTGATTCAGACCCAAAGACATGGGGAGATAATCCAGTCTGACCCTACCTACCCTAAATTCAAGGTTTTCGCATACCTCATTTTTTGAGGTAATCAAAATATTGAAATTAGTCATTCATTCCATAAATGTTGCTCATAAATGCATGCTAAATACACGAATATCACAATACAAAGCAATGATTTTCTTCTTGTTACGCCTGATTGGCATTTAAATATGCAAAACCGCAGTTCTACTTCCGGCCAAAACGGCCAAAAGAGAACGTCTCACAATAATTAAAATACAAGTACTGCACCCCCCCCCCCCCGTGACCCACCATTTCCTTCATGCAGCAGACTTATGCGATGCAAAAGCGTAATATATATGAGTAGGAAGCTGGGTCATGGGGGGGGGGGGGGAACGATACTCAGTAAGCCAAAGAAGAAGAATGGTCAACAGTAGCACTGTGATTTTCAAGGATTATATTGTGTACCATGACCTTGAAATGAGGTCAAGGTCACATACATATAGTCAAAAATATCCAGTGTTGTCTGTTATGTAAGTATTGTAAGTCAAAAAAGGGTGAAATATATACAATAGATCATTATTTCAACGATCAGATTGACGATAATTTACAATTTATCTCAACAATGACGTCAACGTCAACGTATGTTTAACGTACTTTACATAGACACAAACACTTGAAAATTCGTTTGTCATGCAAGTAACATGTCATAGTCATAAATGCAAAGCAGAAGTCAGTGATCCTTATAACATTTTAATCATGGGGAAAATTCACGCCTTAAGCATAAAAGTCCTTTTTCCCTGAACGCTTAATTTTGCTAACTATTGATTCGAAGCTTGGTCGAAAACTTTCTCTCTATTGACCATTAAGACACTAGAATTTGTGGCCAAGGGCTAAAGTTTACAGGTAGTATAGAGTTATCGATTTGACAACGTTAAGAGTTTTCTTCCAGATGGCAAAATGAGTTTGGGGTTGGGGTATATTGTTTTCAATCTGTCCGCCAGCCTGCTGTCCGCATTTTAGGGTTTTACTTATACCGCATTTGTCGGATCTCAATAACATTTTTAACATATATCTATGATGACTGGAGACAAGTCAGCCTAACAAAAAGGGGACCCTTAGAGTTTTTTTAAGGAATTACGTTTCTTTGTAGATCTAGTTTCCGCTAAAAATGTGTAAATAGTGTCAGAGTTTCCTTTCTACAAGTTATATTCTGGCGCAACATTGTTAAGATACCAAATTAGAAATTCGTCTGGTTTTTGACAGGTTTGGGGTTGTTGTTTGTTTGTTTGTTTGCGGTTTAACGGCTATTTGAGACAGGGGAAAGAGTTGCTGACTCGGCTTATCACTTGTAATTTATTGTTTGTTGGGATGTCTTTGTGGGAAAGAGCTGCTGACTCGGGATATCACTTGTAATTTATTGTTCGTTGGGATGTCTTTGTGGGAAAGAGCTGCTGACTTGGCTTATCACTTGTAATTTATTGTTTGTTGGAATGTCTTTGTCAATCTTTCCCTTTGATGTTGGGGATAGGGTTTGGGATCTGATTCAGTCAGTTCCTGAAATGTAGTTACTCTTTAAATTTCAGTCTTTATCGAGCGGTCAGTCAGAGAGAGGAAGAAGGAACGATAGGACATGACAGTAAACCCCCATTCCACACCTGCTGCAAGCACAGAAATTATTATCCAGATTTATAGTACGATCCTCGGATACCCAAATCTTTAGCATGAGATACCCCACAATGTGCAAGGCCTACAATGAGTATCATGATATAAGTGAGAAAGAACGCAGTTTTTCCGCCTGTACGGTCGATAATGCACTCGCTAAAGCTCGTGGTTTATGTCTCCGTACAGGAGGACGAACCATGCTCTAGCTTACACTAGTAAGACTCGCCTACACCAAAAGTAGCCCTACCCGACCATGTGTGAATGCGTATGTGTGGGGGAGGGCTCTCTCTTCTCTCTCTCTATCTGTCTCTCTCTCTCTCTCTCTCTCGGAGACGTCTGAATATAGACTTAATATTTTTAAACGACATTATAGCTGAAAGGAAATACAAATCACATGACGTAAGCCAAAACTCTGTCTGTGAAACGCAGCACCATAAAATATGAATTTGTCACACACACACACACACACACACAAAAAAAGGAAAAAATGTATAACATAGAAGCCATCTGGCCTATAACAACAGCTTTTGGTAGTCGTGCTTCTTCGCATTGTCATATCATAGCCATGAAATCGCTGAAATATTTATCAAAATTAACTTGAGGCGCCGTCGAGGGAGCTTCACCGTTCCTCGACCAATTCTTACTTACTGGAGTTTACTTATGTCTATGAATACGACTTGACCTTACCTTGAGACAGTCGTTGAATTTGAGTTCAGTTTGCAAATAGGGACCTCAGTATTAAAATACAAGTAAATAGTTTATATGCATGCGCAGAAAAAGTCTAAGATCAGCCAGTCTTTCTATGATGTTTTACAATCATCCAACTTATATTGAAGCTGTGATCACTAAGGGTCTTATGATATTCTAGGAGATCTTTGGTTCTTATTTCGAACAGGACTGGTGGTTCTTAAAGCATTTGCTAAAATCGCCTTGCACACATAGGTTTACCATCTATATTTTATTATTTTGCTTTTCATGTCACAATATTTACCGTAGGAAACATAAACGTCCACCGTAGAATACGTTAGCATAACATTCGAAAACCAATACATAAGGTTTGGATTAGCCGTAGAAAACTATAAAACCTTTTTTCTAAAATGCACATGTTTTCATACATTCGTGCATGCTGCAGTAAATATCGGTGTACATTTACAATTTAGTGCAATATTCCTCTGCATGGACAAATACACGAGTAAATAGAGCCAGTAAAAACCTACTTATGATGACTGGGATTCTCGCTAAGCCTATTTCGATAAAACTGCCAAAACAAACGAAAATTTTTACGTGCAAAGGGATAACAGTATGAGTTGGAGTTCTTCGGCACAGCATAAAAGGTTAGATTTGCATTAAACTATGAAAATTAATATTTATTTTGTTAAAATCGTCTGCTAAACGGCCGTTAACACTAGAAATCTTCAACAAAAGCCGTAGAAAATCGTAACGTTAACCGTAGCATGCAGAATCCTAAAAATAACACATTGTAGGTAGTGTAAGTAAACTCAGCAAAGGTAAAACTTGCGGTGAGGAAAAAGTTGACAATGAGCATATCATACACAGTGGCCCCGTACTTCGAACATCGCTGTTATGTCTATATAACTCTATGTTACATTGGTCCTATATTCCATACAGCATGAACAGAGGTATTATCATAACCTTATTTAAAGGCGGTAACAAGCGGAAGGATGACCCCAATAACTACAGGGCAATTACTCTCACTTCATCGGTTTTGAAATTATTTGAAAGAATATTGTATAATAGACTATCTGCGTCTCTGGAGAAACCACTGAACCCACTACAAGGTGGCTTTCAGCGGAATATGGGATGTAATATGACTTCATTTCTTTTACATGAAAGTATATACTATGCCAAAGAAAACAATAGCAAGTTATATGTTTGTTTTCTCGACGCTCAAAAAGCATTTGACATTGTTTGGCATGAGGGTTTATTCCTCAAACTATTTGAAATGGGTGTAGACTTGTATATATGGAAAGTTCTCGTTAGTCTCCATGATCACCTTACTAGTTATGTATTATTCCGCGGATTCAAATCGGTAGAATTTAATATCTCACGAGGAACTAGGCAAGGAGGAGTTCTCTCCCCTTTCCTATTCCTCTGTTTTATCAATGACTTGCTGAATGAATTGTGCGCATCAAATCTCGGACTGAGTATCAATGGGATTAATCTAACTTGTCCAACAGTAGCAGATGACATGCTTTTACAATCCTTATCAAAAGTGGGACTTCAGTTACTTATAAATACAGTCAAACCTGTCTTAAGGGGTCACCCAAGGGAAGCCCAAAAATTGGCTGCTTAAGACAGGTGACCCCTTAATACAGGTTCATTTGCACTGTATTTTGGTTCAAGGGACCCGGAAAAGGTGGCTGCTTAAGCCAGGTGACCCCTTAATAGAGGTGACCACATAGGCAGGTTTGACTGTATATGCGTCAGATATTTTCATCAGTGGCGTCTGGATTACAATCCGCTCAAGTGTGCAGTAATTGTGTTTAATGAACTGACTTCAGCATATCGGCGCTCGCAAAGAAGATGGTTCCTAGGCGACAGTGAGCTACATGAAACTGAAAACTATACCCATCTCGGGATTGTTTGTTATAAATACATGAATATGATGGCTAATGTACAAGATTCAGCGTCGAAAATAAGGAAAACATTCTTTGGACTCTTAAATTCTTGTTTTTGCGAAACTGGTTTACATCCTTTAACCCTCAAACGGATATATGACTCTATCGTTTTGCCTAAAGCTTTGTATGGTTGTGAACTGTGGTGCAGTCTTAGTCAGCCAGATATTCTTCCATTAGAACGTTCCCATCGTCTGTGTCTAAAGACACTTCAGGGAATCGGCAGGAATACGAGAACTTGCGTTGCCCTGAGCCTTATTGGGGCTGTAAGTTTGGAATTCGAAATTGAAAAACGTAAATTTATCCTGTTTGGTCAGCTTTGTAGACTTGATACCTCTTTTGCCGTGAAGCGGCTTTTTCTATATAGATTGACGTCGAAGTACTTATTTAACGACAATGGTCATGGCTTCAAGTCGGATATCTTTCAGTGCCTGGCCAAATATAGTTTACAACATATTATTACTGAATTTGTGAACTCAGGATTCTTTCCTTCGAAATATTCGTGGAAAAGGATCTTAAGTTCTAAAATGAGGGTACATGCAAATCAGGCTCTCCTCTCGCAGGCTACTGAAAATGAATTCCAGTTGTTTTTAACTTTTCATCAACAGGTGGAGCCCTCTCTGTTTTGGGATATCTCCAAAAAGTATCCGCGCATGTTAAATGCTTGTAGGTCTGTTATTAGACTTATCGCGTTGTATTTTAGTAGATTTTCTGAGGCAGTCTGCTCGCCATGTGGAATATTTTGTGTAAATTACGTACTACATTGTTTGTTTTGGTGTCACGCTAATAGCAATCATAGGCATAAAATGTGGATGGGCATTTGGCGCAAATTTGGTGAAGATTTATACAGAAGAATGGCTAGTTTCGATAACGACACATTTTTGTCTGTTTTGTTTGGGAACTTTGAGCTAGTAGGTGATACTCTGAATACCAGTGACAAACTTAATTTTTACTGTCTTTTGGCACGTTTTATTCACATTCAAAGGCTTGTGTGTGATGGAATGGCGTGACACTATATTCATGGTCAGATGAAGCCCTGTGGGCTCATGCCGCTGGAGCAGCTGCATGTTGACGCCAGCTCAACACGGTGTTTAGCCGGCGCTGACGGCGCTGTTTTAGCGCTGTGTGCATTTATCAAATTCCTGACAAAGAATACTTGTTGTCTACACTTAAAGTTATTTAAGTGCAATTGTGTCGATTTTAGTTATGCTGGGCGTTGTTTCAGCGTTGTGTGCGTATATAATGAAGCCCTATTATAAACGTTAGTCTGCTCCATTATTGGTATTCGAGGGCAAATAGCTCTGCCATTCTCAGTTTTGCTTCCCTTTTAGATGGGTATCGGTTCCTGATGGTAGGGATTTGCTCTGGAGGAGCAAATTCCTCCTGAGCAAATTACTTCTTCGGGAGTCGACCCCAGTTTGGAGGGGCTTCGTCGATCAGGTTGGCAAATGAGAAGTCGCTGAAGTTTTCCCCTTTGTAAAATGATGGAAAAATCATAATGGTTAGTACATGTATCTATTGTCTATGTAGACTTTATCTGTTGTCATGGAAGGTCGCAGAAGTTGTTCCCCTTTGCAAATTGGTGGAAAACATTATGTTATGTATTCACGGTCGCGTTGATGTCGCGACTATTCTGCATCCTGAAATTGAACATTTCAGGGGAAGCAACTCTGTTATTCTCAATCTTGGAGAATTAACATAATTATCTGTTTCTATATGTATTATTTGTTTGTATCATGGTTGTATTTCTTGTCATGTCTGTAAATATTTGTCATGTTTTTGCTCTCCAGTCCTGGAGGAAATAAAGATATCTATCAATCAGTCATTATCTTTTCTTAAAGATTTACACCCTTTATATTAGTAACAAAAATGATTTGATGAAATATTTCATGCAATACCTCCGACATGGTCTAACTATACATTTGAATTAGAGTTTAGATAATAATATTTGATAAAAGTGACTTTAAACAAAAATAAGATCATTTTTATACAATCGCGGACCGCGGTTGAAATCGCATTATTGGACAAAAATAATTTATTCATACGTCACAATCACGTGCACGAATAAGAAAAATACCTCTACATGATCACATGACACACGTGGTCAAAATCGATATCTTTACAGGCCGTGAGGAAATAGGTAATTTTCACTTTAATTTGAAGATTATTTTTCATTCCACATTTATCGAATAAACGTGCATTTTCTCAAAACTTTTACGGCTAATTATGAGACTATTACATATTGTCTAACGAAATTTTGTTAAAATATTTTGTTTCTGAAAACATGAAATAAACGAGGGAAACAATCTTTAAATGCGTTCGGAGCAAAACCTATTCCTAAGATTGTCCACGCCCATGGGCGTTGACAATAGTAATTTTGTGCGAAACTCCTTTGATAGTTGTTCAACATGACTACGGGCTGTACCAGCTACTAGGGGTGGGGGGGGGGGGGGGGGTGTTGTTCGTTAGTACGGTATGGTAAGAATAATATTTGGGACAGTACTGCATTAGCGTCACTTAGGACTTACTACGATACAGTGCGACCGTCGTTTGAAAACATGGACTTGTTCAACTCGTGAGAAGGAAGAGTCCACTGTGGAAAGATGTATATAAATGATTATATTATTACTTTTGTATTAGAACTTCGCAGTCACAGGGACTACCTAATGACATCACTTGTCCAAAGTTGTAATTAATCAAGCAAAATTGTAGTTTAAAAATCTTTATTTTTCAGAAAGAAAGAAAAACAACAGCAAAACAGAATTGTTCCTATCCAACTGTTGAAGGGCTAACTCCAGTTCCAGTCTGTCGAATAAGAAGATATCCAGACAATGTACAATAAACTTCATCCGTGACCCCGTAAAGATCAACTGTACCTTGGCCCCGGATATAGATCGTGTCACCTGCAACATAGCGCCCATTCAGCATAATTACTCGGGTAAGCTCCAGCAATAACAAAGATATTCCTCGAGCTGCCCAAAGATATGTAAATATATGTTGGCGTAGCCTGAGGAATATGGGAGTGGGATAAACGACAACGGGCCGCGCATGCTCTGGCAATGTTCGAGGAATATCTGGATATTGCTCGAGATTGCCCGAGTAATTATGTCGAACGTACCAATAGAAATAACAGATACTGTTCTAGGGCCGTATCTATAAAACAACTTAAGTGGTTGCTATGCTGTTGCTAAGGCATATCTTTTATGTAGGAGATTCCCTACAACTATGAAATTTGGTCTGGAGGCACAGACTGTTCCTCCAGACCAAATTTCATAGTTGTATGAAATCTCCTTCAAAGAAATTTAGCCTTAGCAACAGCATAGCAACCACTTAAGTCGTTTTATGAATACGGCCCCAGGAAGTTCAACCTGTCTTATTTTGTGTGGGTACACAGTTAGGGGAAGCAACTCTTGTCATTTTCAATTTTGATTCCCTTTCAACAGGGGCTAATCTTAAAAGGAAGGGAAGATTCTGCTCCTAGGGGAGCAAATTCTTTTCTTTAAGGGTAGTTCCCATTTTGAAAAGGCTTTGTCATCCAGGGAAGCAAACTGAAAGTCACGAGTGATTTCCCTTTTCAAAAAAGGCGGGCAAACATGGACGTGTACTCATACACCGTATCTACGGCAAATACATGTACAATGATTGTATTCTGCTTTTCCAATATTATTCAACACCATTCTCGCGGGAGGTAAACGATAGCTTGTTATGATCTCTCGAATTTGGCGCATGGGCTTATGGGCATTATCTGTGTTGGGTAAAGATGGTGGTCAAAGTTTCAATGAAAAGCTGACGACTTTATCCAAATGAAGTTTCCCAGCTTTCCCGCGAGAAACACGACAAATCTGTGAGGACAGTATCGGCTGTTTGCGAGATGTTCAATAACTGCGAGGCACCAAATACAAATGGTATTCTGTCGTTGCTAAATTCGGTTGACACCGGCTCGCCGACATAAAACTAAGTTGGTAACTGCAAAAAATCTTTGTAGATGATTAGCTCTTTTAACTGACTTGCCTAGCCTATATTTGTTCGGATAATATTTTTCATGTTATGCATTGCTTGATATAATAGCTTTCAGGCTTTGGGTATAATTTTTCTACGTTTCTTTTATCCTAAATTTATTTCCAGAGTTTTCTCTTTTTCTCTTGGTCAGAAGCAGCATCAAGATGATGCCAAAAATTTTTATCTTGATAAGTAAGACGTAGTAAAGAAGAAGTAGTACGAAGAAGTATGAAGAAGTAGTATGAAGAAGTAAGCCTATACACACGTGAAAAGGTTCCAACCGAATGTGAAATAAAGGTAAAGGTTTACCATAGACTAGTGGCCGTATAGCACTGATTCTCAAGAAAGTGTAACTTTTGGGTGGTTAAAAAATCGAAAAAGTAAACAAGTCATATAGAAATCACTCACAGTCATTTCACAACTTTGGTATCTCACGAAGCTAAATCTAAAGTATTGCACAGTAAATATCAGGTGAATTCAGGTAACGACAGACAACGTGAAGGCACTACAACTTCTCTTGAGTATTTTACGAGTCGTATGTACCAATAGACTCGAAGCAATTGCCAGAAGTATAAGGGTATAAAACACCGTTGAGGCAAGTGATTTTGTTTAAGACGAAGTTGAGCTTTAGAAATCTTCACTCTGTTGTTTCTGAAAAAGCAAAATGCTCTTCTTCTACCAAAAAGAAGCAATACGATCTCACTGTACTTCACTAACATGAAAGAAAACTATTCCTGCAAAACACATAAAGTAAAAGATTTGAAATCCTCAGGAAAAACTCCTGTTTTAAACTTTAAAACTTCAACCTGTCTGTATAAAACGCATATGCTTTATAGAGCATCTAGAATGGTTACACTGCTATTCATGTCTTCTGTACTGTCCCGTAAAATACAGGATCTTAAAACGTGACAGTGAATTGTTTGTGTTTAGATACAAATATTAACATAAATGCTAAATGCGGTATTGTTACATGAACAAGTTCTATGTTTAACCACAGAAAAGTGTTTGCATTACAATTTGCCAGCCTATTTGCTTTTTTTATATCAGCATTACTGCCTTGCATTTAAAGTTCTATATCTCAGAAAAACTTGAAATCTCAATAGTTGTAATATGAGACTTTCCGACAAGAATATTTCAAGATACATGCATCTAAAAGTCAGGTATCTTTAAATTGTGTATACTATGTTGTTATATGATAAAATATTACCATAAAATCATCTAGTGAAACTTGTTTTAAATTTGTATTTTACGGGGCATTAATGTTATATTTGATCGCACGATTTCTCCAGTCTTCCCACCAGGAAAATATCCAATTTGTGATGACAATAACACGTATATAACACTCACAGATAACTAAACCACAGAAGAACATCATTTCTAGCGCCATATAAATTGCGAATTAGGCAATTTATTTTTGCAGACTTGAAATTTGACCAAATTTTCCAAGAAAACAAATTAAAATTACAGATTAAGAGAGCAGATTACTCAGTCTAGGGAAGAGAATAAAGACACATATATTATAATTAATTTAAAACATAATTTCTAATCCTCAGGTTTGTCAGAACGATTTTTCTTTAAAGAACTGCTATTAAATGTAACTGTATTTTACGGGACACATTTCTGTATTATACGGGACTGCTCGAACGTCGATTTATTGCCTAAAAATAGACCACAGTGCATCAGTGTTTCATTTTAATTGCCTATTACAATCAGTGGAAAATATTTAGCGCATATATGGACATATCAAATTGAGTTAAAGAAGTAGGTAAATACTAAACGAATATTTCGTTGAATCATGAAATCATAATATGAAAAATTCAAAAACTGAAAATTTCTCCCATGTTTTCAATCTTTTGCTGCTTCTGATTGGCAGAGCATGTGTACATTTTAAAATGAATAAGACAATGTGCCCATTTTACGAGTGTATCAGCTTCTTGCTGGGTCCATTCCTGTACTACTCAGAATTACTGTCCCGTATAATACGTCCCGTAAAATAATTTTATGAAACGTGAAACTTATTTTCTACGAAGCATATCCGTTAAGGGTTATGATAGTTGTCCAATGACCAGTAGGGGTTGTCTCCATTCCACGGCAGGCAATAGGTTTCTTTCTTGTTATATACTCGGTGACTTTGGCTTGACTCGTAAAATACATTTGAAAAATTACGTTTTTTTTTTCAGAATACTAAGGACGCGTCAAAACAAAATTTGAATTTAGTAGATAGTAAAAATAATATTTATGGCCTGTCAGGGTGACTGATTATGACCTCCTCGGTGAAAAAACAAACCTTGTTAGCCTCATCCGAAACTTATGAATGCTTTGTGATGCTTGGACTCATAGAATACAGATAACTCAGTGACAAGAAACGGTCATGAGTTAAACAAAGCATTGTGTTCCAAAGTATACCCATTAATCACTAGTCGAAGGAACTCGATAAAAGCAACCTTTCTAAGTCAAGACTATTTGCTTCACGCCGAAAGTCTTCAAAAGAATTGAAGGCAAATTTTGACATCTTTAATTATGACACGCAAAAAATAGGGGGGTCCCTCAGTATTAGGTATGACCATGTGAGTATTTCCGTGTATTTGAATCAATATTGTAACTTAAATGTTTTAGGTAGTGGTTGAAACTTCAGAGCATGCACTTATTTGATTTAAGAGACAACTCAAAACAAAATTATTCATGCGTTTAAAGCAATGACACCATTCGTTACACTTTCTTGAGAATCAGTGATTATAGAGGCAATGGGAATTAGAGGCACACTGTATCTTCAAGTTGGGCACAGCATAAGAAAGGCGGAGCCTATCCTTTGGTACGAAAAAAAGTACCCATTTACTGCTGGGTTGACAGAGAGAATTTTCCAGTCGCCAGATGATCACAGCCGGAACTCGTATCCGCGACCTTTTGCACAGTAAGCGAGTCACTCTAACCACTCGACCACGGCGCCTCTAGAGAAGCGAGAACGATAACTTTACACCAGTCAACATAGTGTAAACTGTTACTGTGTCGTTACTTCGAATAACATAGAACGCCACTGAAAACAAGAGCATACATAGAAACTATTCAAACTCAGTATAGACTCACATTACACAGCTCCGGTTAGGATCTGTGACAACTTACCATATGCCAAGGTCAAAACACCAGAATTTCCCGCGGAGGCATAGTCTGCTGAGCTATGTGCGTAGCCTGACATCTCGTACTGGCCGTTACGATAGAGATCTAACCACATTGTGCCAGCCTGTGAAAGTAGAAGCGGTGATTAAAATGAGGACTTCCTAAAATACGCATTCATTCATCATTCCACACTTACTTCCCCGTTTCCTTAAACTCAATTCACAATTCACAGGCCCGGATCAAGACCACCACATACTGGTGGGGCTCTGGATAACTGGTGGGGCTTGAAGGTGCCGAGATGTATAAGTGTGTCGGTGGGTGGGGGGAGTAGGGCTTGAAAATATATGAATTAGTAAGGGATCCGTTTTGATGAGAAATTTTGATAAATTAAATGTCCTTTTTTATTTAAAATATATATTGTGATATCTCATTAGAATCGACTCGCCGAGGCGATTCTAATGAGATGTCACAACATATGTTTTAATGTAACTAGGCCAAGGTGGCGGGGCTGAAGCCCCAAAGCCCACACCCTAGATCCGGGACTGATTCAGGCTACATAATTTCATAGAAATAGTACATGTACCGTGCTACATTTAATGGCAATTTTTATAATTGTGGTTTATACATAACTTATACTCATAGTTGTCTGTCTCACTGTAGATCATGATCAGACAGAGACTATGACCTGACAATGTGTTTCAACATTTATATAAGTGTAAAGCATTATCAATTGTTATGTGCTGCAGCGAGTTTCTGTATATGTAGATTATGATCAGGGATGGATCTGGATAGACCCAGATCAGAAGGGGCCTGAACTTTGTCAATGTTTAATACCTGCAAGTGTTCTGGACACCTGCAGTTTAGCTTGTGTATTGGCTTAATCCGTAGCTGCAGGTGCAGGGTGTTTATTCGGGAATGGAATTCTTTTCTAATTGCCAGCAGACAGTGTATATTGGAATTATATAACTGTCTCTTTGTCTAAGGGTGCAGGTGCAGGGTGTGAGTTCAGAAAGGAGTTTCTCCCTATTGGTCATTAGCTCTGACCAATGGGAGGACGGAATACTTAAGGGCAACCAATCAGAGATTATCAAGTAGAACTATGTAGCATAGCTTGGGTCAGTTGTGACTTTGACATTGTTGAATCAGCATGTCTCCAGATTAAAAATCAGCATACCCAGCCATCCACCCCCAGCGCCTCCTAAAATTAGTGTTCATCAACTTAAACTGACTTGTTATATTTGTATTGAAATAGTTCTTATGTTTTCAGGTCATTTTGCCATGTTTATTCCGTTATAACTAGATCATGTCGCAATTTCCATTCTAGTGGCTGCTCTTCCACAGTTGGGGCCTTTACTAACCCCCAAAATCATGGTGTGGTTTAAACATACCTGGGAGTAGCCTGGTCAGGTCTTGGTATTCATGCATCACTTAAAGGCCTTGAGATAGCTCAGTCAAGCCTCCCCTCAGGCCTCTAGAGAATCATGTCATTCAATAGCATTCAAGCCTCTGTTAGACCTGAGATGCTCCGTCGAGCCTCCCCTCAGGTCTCCATAGCATGCCTCTTTCACGCCTGAGATGCACCGTCGAGCCTCCCCTCAGGTATCACAGGATCTCCCTGTGAAGGTATTCAAGCCTCTTTGCGACCTGAGATGCACCGTCGAGCCTCCCCTCAGGTCTCCATAGCATGCCTCTTTCACGCCTGAGATGCACCGTCGAGCCTCCCCTCAGGTATCACAGGATCCCTGTGAAGGTATTCAAGCCTCTTTGAGGCCTGAGATAGCTCCGTTAAGCCTCCCCTCAGGTCTCCATAGCATGCCTCTTTCACGCCTGAGATGCACCGTCGAGCCTCCCCTCAGGCATCACAGGATCTCCCTGTGAAGGTATTCAAGCTTCTTGGAACCTGAGATAGCTCCGTCAAGCCTCCCCTCAGGTCTCCACAACATGCCTCATTCAAGCCTGAGATGCTCCGTCAAGCCTCACCTCAGGCATCACGGGATTATCCCGTACTTTGCACCATTATTCAAGCCTCTCTAACGCCTGAGATAGCTCCATCAAGACTCCCCTCAGGCTGTCATAAGCAAAGCCTATTCTTCAGCACTTCTACCGGTACAAGGCTACCCCCAGGTCTCAGTTATGCAATTTCAGGGCCAAACTATGAGGGAGCAGCCCCTTGAATGGCAGAGCCAAAAATAGTGATAGCCCTTTTAAGAAATAGTTAGTTTTTAGTACTTAATTTTACTTGTTATGAATATCTGCTTGTGTAGATATAGTATTAACATAATAATAAACTGTATTTTCAAATAACATTGTTGGTTATGTACAAATCAGTATTTAACAAAAATTGTTTTACTAAACAGCTAAATATATATTTCTTTTACAAACACCGGTAGACCTTATTGTAAATGAGTTTTCGGGTTTCTTCATGAACAAAAAGTCCAGATTTGAGTTAACATTTTTTCAAGTTTCGCGTAAATGTAAGAACCTTAGAGTTTCGAGTAAATTTTCTGGTTTCCGATAGTAGTTTTCAAGTTGTAAGTAACACTTGTCGAGTTTCCAGTAAAGATCTTGAGTGTCTAGTGTCAGTTGTTGAGTTTCAAACGAGGATCTTTGAGTTTCGAGTAATATTTTTTGAGTTTCAAAAAATGCTCATTTAGTTCCAAGTAAATTTTTTTCGAATTTCAAGTGAGGTTTTTTGAGTAAGGTATACCGAGTTTCGAGTCACAGTTTTTTCGTTTCAAATGATGATTTTGGAGTCTGACTTAACTTAGGATTTCTTAAATATTTTTTGTAGCTTTTGATATCCTGATTATGTTGAAATACTAGTATACAAAAGATGAGTAGTAAAAAGATTTTAATCTTTGACAAAATATGTCCAAAACTAAAACAAATAAAAATCTTAAAGCAGGACACACACTTATTATAAAAAGAAGAACATTGGCCATACTTCGCAGTTTCGGCTATTCAAGCCCCATCAGTGACCCTGAAAATATCTGGTTAAAAAGCCAGAGAAAAGCATACTGCAATCTTTTTATTTTAATAAGGCAGTCTATTCTAAAACTGATTAGTATAAAAAGTGTCCAAATGGTTAAAAAGTGATGCTTCAGAATAAAAGTCTAAACCAATCAAAACTTTCTGATTTCTCAGAATATATCCTCTGATTTCAAAGGACAAAAATAAAATATAATCTGCACTATGGATGATGCACTGGGAGACGTTAAAGCCTAAGTTGTGCATAGGAAAGAACCCACAAAAATTGCATCAACTCTGTGACGAAGGACTGAAATTGCCATACTAAGATCATAGGGGAGTCAGCAAGACGGACAGATAAACGCCGGATACCTGATATATCATGGATAACCACACAACGATATACCATACCATTATCGTGTATTTTCGAAACATTTAACAATGCTTCTAACAATATTGTGTTTGTTTGCAAGACACACTACATCAACTGCTTGAGAGAGGAGCTTGGTTTGAATACTTCGGTAGAAAACCCTACATCTACTCGTACATGCACTTCGTTGTCTGAGGAAGAAACCACAATGATTTGGGTACTTTGACCACTTTCATTTACTCAAGATTCAAATTCTCGGAACATCGATACTTCTTACTCAAACTCCAAAATACTCGCTCGAAACTCGATAATCTTTCCTGAAACTCGAGTTTTTCCTAATCTTACTCGAAGCATATTTACCGACTCGGCCAATCCTGAGAACATGAAAACATATGTTCCTGCCACAGGACAGGTGAAAATCCCTGTCATATTATCATAGCCATCGCCAATATTGAGCCACACACGGTCAAAAGCGACGCTTGTGTTGGGCGCCAAGGACACCTGTTGGGTCAGACCCGCAGAAAATGCTACAAAGTCGGCTGGCTGGGCCTCAACTCGTCTTTCTGAAAGAGGACAAAATTAAGCACTGTAACTGTTGTAAATATTTATCCTATTAGTTAATAATATTTAAATTTTAAATTAACTGTCTAAGCTGTAAATTAGAAATTTGATTTAAAGCGCATCTCTATTGAATGGTTGTATGTATAAGAATAAGTATCCCAGCAGGCGCACGACATTGAATCAAGTAACCCATAAGCATATTATAGATTCAACAACTATTCAACGTCATGACGTTGAATCATCGTTGATTCAATGTTGATTCAACGCTGTGCACCCAGTGGGATAAAGTTTCTTGATGGCCCTGCATCACTCTTCGGAAACTACTAGTGTTTATACATTACTTCCAAAAGTCTGAGACTTATAGTGCAAATATTTTCTTTATTCCATCATTATATGAGCCGCGACACAACGAAAACTAACAATGTCGTTGTGCGTCCAGCGTAGACTCAGATCAGCCTGGGTATCCGCCCAGTCTGATCAGAGTCTTCGCTGTCCGCATGGAGGTAGCTTAGGCCCTTAGCTACCCTTTAAGCGCTTAGCGAAAAGTCTGATCGGATTGGGCTGATGCTCATGCTGATCTGAGTGTGCACTGGGCGCACAACCACATTGTTGGTTTTGTCGTGTCACGGCTCATATCAACATCTATAGACGGTGAATAAGAAGGGACAAGGTGATTTAAAAAACTTACCATTCGAAAGTACACATAACATAAACAGCAGCCCAGAACAGACTCTCAGGAAGGACATCTTGCTGTCTGCAAAGAAAGGTGAAACATTGATGCCCAGCGTCTGTTAAAAGGGATCTTTGCAAACATGGAAGACCCAGGTTAGACGCCGCAGATCGCAGAAAGTAGCGTCCGATCAGGGCCTGCACTGTTTCTATTGAAAATATGACATTTTAATGTCATAAATAATAATGAAAATCTAATCAAAGTACTTTTAAATCGAAAACGGATCTGTGGGGAAATATCCATTGCACATAGCTATATGTAGATGCCGATATATTGTATTTCAAAGATAGGTCACCATATGTACAAAAACTTATCTCCCTTGTTAATTTACATGCGTACATATTCAGGGGAGATAAATATGTCGCTCTCATTATTGCTTCCCTTTTCAAGAGGAGCCAACCCTCAAAACTAACATGTTCTCCTTTATCTTTCAGATATAAAGCCCTTCGTTGAAGGGAGATCAACTTGGACATTTTCATCCTTGACACTATTCCCAGTGGGGAGTATGTTTGTGCGGTTGGGCGGGTGATGGGGGAGCAGTGCTTAAGAGAAAGAAATGGCTAGGTGTAGTTGTCGGTTTCGGGAGTATTAGTTCTGTCTGAAAACAATATCTTTTGCATGATTTACTGATATTGTTCGACGTAGTAGGCCTGCAGAATAAACCATGCAAAAGTTCTGATAATAGCTCCTCTTCGATTTGGAAAGGACAAGGACAAACTCGGTGCCAGGAGTTTCGTTCCCTTGAGCCTCCTGGGGAACATCGGTACATGTATAAGAATTGGTCAGTAAAAAAAATCTTACCTGTGGGCTGAAATAGTGACAATGAGAGTATAAATAACTTTGGCACTTTCCCGACCTTTCTTGGAGATAAGATTGAATGACTTTTTACTATCTTTCTTTGCTTGTTTTGTAAGGGAAATTTGACTTTCTAGAGCGCGGATGACAAAATTACCTATGCAAAAATTGTTTTGCCCCAGCTGTGATATTTGATTATCGTTGAGGCACTACATGGAGACATAATAGAAAGGTTTGTGAAGAACGATTGCAGGGAGTGGCGAACGCCCAACAATGCCAAGAATATATTGCTGCCACTGCAGTGAACCTCCTCTGGGGTCGTAACTTCGTACTACAAGGCGGAAAAAATCTATATTTTACAATAAACATGTGCAGTCTAGTCTTAATTATCGCTGTTTGTCCTACATCCTATTTAGGTCCCCAGACCTTATCACTTACCAAGCTGTCTGAAGATAAATGCCAGTCTAGGTTAAGATTTTTCTCAGGTTGCGAAGTCTACATTATGATTTTCTACCTAGTCCTCGCATCGTTATTTTCCTTCGGTGAGTAAACTTTTGGACAACAGTCATTATTTTTATTTATCATATGACGTCGCATCTGAGAGTGTATTAAAGCCATGCATTAAAACAATATTCCACTAGTGGATTAAATATGCAAATTACGTCGTAACGTTATACGTTGACGTCCATAAAAACGTCGCGTTTTCTAATGGCGAAATCATGACGTTTTAGTGCAAATTTTGCTAATAAAATGCGCTTTTAGTGTCATATGATAAATAGAATCTTGCATTCGTGCTCTTGTATTATTGAATTTATTAAACTCGTTGAGGAAAACCGATAAGATGCTCGGCAAAGCCTCGCAGCTTATCTTTTTCCCCAACTCGTTTAATAAATTCAATAATACATGAGTACTCATGTAAGATCCTCTATGTATGTTTCATTCTCAACAAACACTTTTATTGTTTTGGCAATGGTTTGAAACGAAGCTTAATTAATGCTGCTAAAATGCTCATTATACCTAGTAACAGTTTTTATGGGCTAAAGTAAGTGATAATTTGCCACATACAACTTCAGTAAGTGATTCTTAGAGTTTTGTTTTGTTTTCGTTGATATCCAAGGCAGCTGAAAACAGGACAAAGTGGAAAAGGATTGTTTCGAAGTCTTCTTTGGTGCCCCAACGACCTTGTAAGGTTATGGGATAGAATAGAATAGAATATGTCCATTTGGAGCATATTCGTTCCCCCACACTGGTAAGACAGGCAAAAATATAAACGACTCATTTGCTTTCCTTGGAAGTACATCCACTTACTTAAGTGTATGCATAGTTCACCGCAAATGAACAGGGGCGTAGCTTGGGGCAATAACACAGTACGCACAATCATGTTTTATACTCATTGGGGGGCAATACTAGGGGGTTAAGCCGCTAAGATATTTCGAATTTGCGTGTCTGTTGGCCGTTAGTATTAAAATTATGTCCAATTAACAACATTTGAGCATGAAAATACGCCGGTGTGTGTTGAAATTTTGTCAATTTGACAAAATTTCAATACGCACCTGCGTATTTGCGTAAAGGTAGCTACGTCATTGACGAATCTTTTATAACGATTTCAGTTCAGTGTCAGACGGGCGCTGCCAGTGCCGTGGCGTTCTCTGCCGGCGTTACCAAACATTTGGTGTACCAACATGCCGAGACCGTCGTATATGACCGTATCTTTACTAACATAGGCAGTGGCTATTCTAGTACTACAGGGATCTTTACCTGTCCTACATCCGGGATCTATGTCTTCGAGGTAAAGGTTACCCAGCGGGTGCGCATGGTATTGCATATGGAGTATCCCAATGTCGAGATATCTTTACATGTACCTGAAATATTATCATGTCCCCCCACCATGGGGGGGCAAATTGTTTTTGGTGTGTGGATCCTGTCGGCGTCAGCGTCGGCGTCGGCGTCATCGTAGCTTCTTGTCTGCACTCTATCTCCTGAAGAGAAGCATGGATTTTGGCCAAACTTGCACAGATACATCACTGGGTGGGGGAAAAACTGATTAGATTTTGGTGACCTTGACCTTATTTTCAAGGTCACAGGAGGTCAAAGAATAATAAAAAAATAGCTTGTCTGCACCATCATGCTCTCCTGAAGGAATTGATGGATTTTTACCAAATTGGCACAGATATATCAATTGGAAATGGCAAAGAACTGATCAGATTTTGGTGACTTTGACCCCATTTCCAAGGTCACGGGAGGTCAAAAAATGATGTAAATTACCTTGTCTGCACCATATCTCCTGAATGAATAAATGGAATTTTACCAAACTAGTACACATATATCACTGGGAGATCACAAAAAAACTGATTAGATTTTGGTAACCTTGACTCCATTTTCAAGGTCACAGGAGGTCAAAGAATGTTAAAAAAATGGCTTGTCTGCACCATATCTCCTGAACGGATGGATGGATTTGAACCAAACAGTCACAGATACATCGCTGGGAGATGGAAAAGAAGTAATTAAATTTCGGAGACCTTGACCCCATTTCCAAGGTTACAGGAGGTCTTAACTTGGCAGCATTTAGGAAAAATTATACTGCTGGGAAAGCGCAGGTGGGGGGACATCTGTTTTTGTCAAAAAACATTTCTAGTTTAATAATTTTGTTGATGAACTAACAAACATAACGCGACCCCAGACTGAATAATAGTAAATATTTGCGACAGTACTTCCTGTGATATAAGCCTACTACTGTCAGACAGAAACAAGACGTCATCAAGAAAAGCCCTACTTTGGCTGCAACGGCAGTACAGTTTGAAAGGTGAAAATGTAATACTGACGTTCGTCATTCCGGGAGGTAAATCGTCGGTTTTATTATTTGCGTCGTCGTAAAACGAAATTTGAGACCACAAATCCGAATATTTATATTCCAAATGACATAATTTAATGTCCGGCCCAACGGCATATTTGAACTTAAGGTGATACTTCCAACAGGATGGTTAATGCCACTTAGAATGTATTCCCAGCAGGCCAACAACATAGAAACAATATTCTAATGCACTTACAAATATAACGCGACGTCTGATTGGCTAACGTCAAAAATTTGCGACAGTATATTCTGCGATATACTGTCGCAAACCCGACGTCATTAAGTAACGTCGCTTCTCATTGGCTGACGTTTGGTTTTATGTTGCTGACGGCGCTTGTAATGGGTGCAAACTAGTACATTATGAAAGGTGAAAATGTGAAAAAGGGCATTAGAATGGGGATAACTATATTGAAAATTGTCATTTGGGGAGGTAAATCATCGGTTTTATGGTCGGAAATTGCGTTTCACGGCTCCGCTAGCGCGTCGCCGTAAAACGAAATTTGCGACCATAAAACCGACGATTTACCTCCCCAAATGACAATTTCAAGACAGTTATCCCCTAATTAATTCAACGTTGATTTAATGTCATGATGTCAATCAACGCTGATTAAAAGCTGATTACTCGTCCAGTGGGGTGTTTATGCTGCAGAGAAAAGATGGTTGCGTGTCACCTTGTTGCTGTAGGCGTTTGCCAAAGACTGTATGGAATACTAAAACGGCTGGCCATTTCCACAAAATAAGGTCCTTTCAAAATAAAATTAACATTCTAGCTACTTACAGTGAAAATATTCCATCAATTTAACTATAACCATTATCAGACAAAAAAAGTAATTCTATAGTTTTTATGAACGGTCTTCAATGTTAACGAGTCTAAAACTTTGACTGATTTATAGTTGAAACTTGCTTTGTGTCATTTGGTTCACGCAACTTTTCTAACAGTCTCTGCAGTATGAAATATGACGTAAAACATCATCATACATGACATTTCTGTTTGATATTCTGCCCATATTCTTAGACAAGTTTAGAATTAATAACCTTATTATACTGATTTTTTCTTGAAGTACGTATATAGTCAGGCGCATGAACCAGTCAGTAGACCTAAATTTTATTGTGTGAAAGGGGTTTTAGACACTTTACGTGCTATACACACTCGAATCAGCCTGCGTATCAGCTCAAACTGACCAGGGTCTGCACTTATCACCTTCTAGATTCCCCAATATACATTATTGTTCATAAGAGTAGGGAAAAGCTGGTGCGACTATACGAATGAGCCCTGCAGGCTCATGATACGTATTACATGCCTTTACACGTAACGTCAATCCAATATTTTTACAGTTTCACACTTTGGCCCGACAAGACAAGTCGACCTGGCTAGAATTGTATCACAACGCCAACTATGTCGCCTCCCTGTACAGCCACACAACAAGTGACTATGACTCTGCTAGCAACTCAGTCATTCTCAAGATCACCAAAGGGGACACGGCAAGTGTTTCTTTTTTGTTGTTTATTTATTTAAATGAACAATTGTCTATCAGAAATACGAGTCAGAAAGGGCAATTTCAGGCAGTACTTCTCGTACCTAAAGCGAAACTTTTAAAAGTCAAGTTTAAGGGAATGCAAAATATTATTGAAGATACCCAGTTTAATGCGCGTAGCCTCTAAGTAGATAGATTATCCTTGCTTTGCCGTGTCACACTTGTTGATTCAACGCCAATACGCAAAAAGACGGGCGTGGATATGGACACAGACCATTGAAAACGCACACATGGTGTCACCTGAAGCAGTAGGTTCTTCAGTTGCTATTTGCCTTCTATAGTTTAGAATACAAAATGAGTAACATGCTGATGACAAAAAGGTTATATGAGAAAAGACAAAACGGTAATTTGCTGCAGTTAGCTCTGAAGGAACTTCAATACATTGAGAATAGGCTAGGCAGGTAAACCTGTATGACACATATAGTATGTCAACCATTCATTTGTGTTAGAGAAAGAATTTAAGCTTGAAAAAGTAGGCTTGGCTGTGCTAAGTATCTATATAATACAGACAAAACTTTGGACACAGACTACTTGAGCCGCGACACGAGAAAACCAACAATGTGGTTGTGCGCCCAGCGCAGACTCAGATCAGCCTGGGCATCCGCCTAGTCTGATCAGAGTCTTCGCTGCCCGCATGAAGGTAGCTTAGACCCTTAGCTACCCTATGAGCACTTAACGATGAGTCTGGTCAAACAAGTCGGATGCCCGGGCTGATCTGAATCTTCGCTGGTCGCACAACCACATTGTTGGTTTTCTTGTGTCGCGGCTCACTTGAAAGTCCTTAATCTGGTAAGACGTGAACGAGTCTACTTTTTATCCACAGGTTTACATCAAACTTTCGACAGAGCTTACTTCTTCTGATAAAAGGTGACAGAGTCTACTTTTTATCCACAGGTTTACATCAAATTATCGACAGAGCTTACTTCTTCTGATAAAAGGTGACAGAGTCTACTTTTTATCCACAGGTTTACATCAAATTTTCGACAGAGCTTACTTCTTCTGATAAAATGTGACAGAGTCTACTTTTTATCCACAGGTTTACATCAAATTTTCGACAGAGCTTACTTCTTCTGATAAAAGGTGACAGAGTCTACTTTTTATCCACAGGTTTACATCAAACTTTCGACAGAGCTTACTTCTTCTGATAAAAGATGACAGAGTCTACTTTTTATCCACAGGTTTACATCAAACTTTCGACAGAGCTTACTTCTTCTGATAAAAGGTGACAGAGTCTACTTTTTATCCACAGGTTTACATCAAACTTTCGACAGAGCTTACTTCTTCTGATAAAAGGTGACAGAGTCTACTTTATATGAACAGGTTTACATCAAACTTTCGACAGAGCTTACTTCTTCTGATAAAAGGTGACAGAGTCTACTTTTTATCCACAGGTTTACATCAAACTTTCGACAGAGCTTACTTCTTCTGAAAAAGGTGACAGAGTCTATTTTTTATCCACAGGTTTACATCAAACTTTCAACAGAGCTTACTTCTTCTGATAAAAGGTGACAGAGTCTACTTTTTATCCACAGGTTTACATCAAACTTTCGACACAGCTTACTTCTTCTGATAAAAGGTGACAGAGTCTACTTTTTATCCACAGGTTTACATTAAAGCAGTAGACAACCAGTATGGTTCGGACACCAACATATACGGACAGCCTGATGAGGTTTACACCACGTTTTCTGGCTACCTGATTGCACCGGTTTATGAGGAAATTCCTGCCATAGGAAAATAGTCACGTGATTCCACAAACTTTGAGCATATCAGTTTTGTTATTAATTAATAAATAAGTGATAAAATGTGAAAAGAGACCTTAGGTTATTTGCGAAAACCTATATGTGAAACATCATGACCCTGTTGGTCTCTACAATGTGGCCGCTTTGTTAGCTCACCTGAGCCGAAGGCTCACAAGGTGAGCTTATAGTATAGGCTTGGTCCGTCGTCCGTCCGGCGTCGTACGTCGTACGTCCACACTTTTAAACATTAATATCTGCTAAAGTAGCTGGCCAATCTTGATCAAATTTTATGTGTAGCATTGTTGGGGTGGGGGATTGACTGCATATAGTTTTGGTACAGATTGATTTAAAACTGTGGTTACCATGGCAACAAAAAGGTCCCATAGGCTTATAATGGAGAAACTGTTGTCCGGGCCCTAGCTTCTTCATTTTTGATCGCAACTTCGTGTAACTTGCAGGTATCCAGGACAGCCAAAACATCTCGGACAAGTTCGAATTTGGGCCAGGTTGGACGATTCATTACAGAGTTACTTGCCCTTGAGCGATGAAATATTTTCCCATAGACTTATAATGGGGAAATGTTGTCCGGGCTCTAGCTTCATCATTTTTGATCGCAACTTCTTGCAGCTTGCAGGTATCCAGAACAGCCAAAACATCTCGGACCAGTTCGAATTTGAGCCAGGTTGAATCATTCTTTTCAGAGTTACTTGCCCTTGAGCGATGAAATATATAATGGGAAAAATGTTGTCCGGGCCCTAGCTTCTTCATTTTTGATCATAAGTTCTTGTAACTTGCAGATATCCAGAACAGTCAAAATATCTCGGACTAGTTCGAATTTGGGCCAGGTTGGATCATTCTTTTAAGAGTTACTCGCCCTTGAGCGATAAAATATTTTCCCATAGATTTATAATGGGGAAAATGTTGTCCGGGCCCTAGCTTCGTCATTTTTGATCACAAGTTCTTGTAATTTGCAGGTAATCAAGACAGCTAAAACATCTCGGACCAGTTCTAATTTGAGCCAGGTTGGATCATTCTTTTTAGAGTTACTTGCCCTTGAGCGATGAAATATATAATGGGGAAAATGTTGTCCGGGCCCTAGCTTCTTCATTTTTGATCGCAACTTCTTGTAACTTGCAGGTATCCAGGACAGTCTAAACATCTCGGACCAGTTCGCATTTGGGCCAGGTTGAATCATTCTTTTCAGAGTTACTTGCTCTTGAGCGATAAAATATTTTCCCATAGATTTATAATGGGGAAAATGTTGTCCGGGCTCTACCTTCTTCATTTTTGATTGCAACTTCTTGTAAGTTGCAGATATTGAGGACAGCCAAAACATCTTGGACCAGTTTGAAATTGAGCGAGGTTGGATTATTCTTTTCAGAGTTACTTGCCCTTGAGCGATAAAATATTTTCTCATAGACTTTGTCATCGCTCTAGCGCCTTGATTTGTGGACTAAATTCGATTTAATTTCACACAAGTGATTGGTATGACAATATCTTGGACAAGTTCGCGTTTCAGCATTCTTGGGTCAAGGTCAAGGTCACAGAGGCTATTTTTAGAAAAAACTTTGTCATCGCTGTAGCACCTTCATTTATGGACCGATTTTGATTAAAACTTCACACAAATGTTTAGTATGACAATATCTTGAAAAAGTTTGCAATTCAGCATCCTTAGGTCAAGGTCACAGTGGCTATTTTTTAAAAAAATCTTTGTCATCGCTCAAGCACCTTCATTTGTGGACCGAACTCAATTTAATTTCACACACGTGATTAGTATGGCAATATCTTGGAGAAGTTGGCTTTTCAGCGTTCTGGAGTCAAGGTCAAGGTCACAGTGGCTATTTTTAGAAAACATTGTCATCCCTCTAGCGCCTTCATTTATGGACTGATTTTGATTAAAACTTCACACAAATGTTTAGTATGACAATATCTTGAACAAGCTCGGGTTTCAGTGTCCTAAGGTCAATGTCAAGATCACAGTGGCTATTTTTAGAAAAACTTTGTCATCGCTCTAATGCCTTCATTTATGGACCAATTTCGATTTAACTTCACACAAGTGATAAGTATGGCAATACCTTGGGCAAGTTTGCATTTCAGCGTTCTGAGTCAAGGTCAAGGTCACAGTGGTTATTTTTGGAAAAACTTTGTCATCGCTCTAGCGCCTTCATTTACGGACAGATTTTGATTTAACTTCACACATGTGTTTAGTATGACAGTATCATGAACAAGTTTGCGTTTCAGCATTCTAAGGTCAAGGTCAAAGTTGCTATTTTTAGAAAAACTTTGTCATCGCTCTGGCAACTTCATTTATGGACCGATTACACAAAGGTTTAGTATGACAATATCTTGAACAAGTTCGCGTTTCAGCGTTCTATGGTCAAGGTCACAGTTGCTATTTTTAGAAAACCTTTGTCATCGCTCTGGCGACTTCATTTATGGACCGATTTTGATTTAACTTCACACAAAAGTTAAAAACACAATGGTCAACTAAAGTAAAGGAGATTGTCTTTCTCATTAAATGAGTTCTATTAATTCCCCCTATGCCATGATTGTTATGTATTATGATGCGACCTAATGCTCAAGTGCATCACAAATTACTAATATGTTCTGTCATTTAGTACCATAATATTTTGCTAATATTTGTTAAATGTTTTATATTTGGGGAACCTCAGAAATAACCAAACATGTAACGCCAAGACGTCTACCGATATTGATATGATTTGTTTCAGCATCAGGTGTCCGCTGGATAGATGGTAAATGATGTAGTTTCCGAGAAAATTACCAAGAACACTGTTTTGCAAATGAGCGTGTCATGTCTTTGCCTGCGTATGCATGCGAGAGTATGTGCGTATTGCGGCTTGCGTGCGTGCACACGGATGTCCTGGAAAGCACTCAAGAATAATATCTAAGCTACATCATTACGGGGCATGTAAATTCTTGTTTGGGTTGTTTCCCTTGTGCTTCATTTAGTACCGTGTCTGTTGAAGAGTTTTGGACAACTTTAGGCCAACACCTGTGCTGTTTCTTTACATTTCTGAGTGCACAATAGATTTGCTCAAACTCGAAATGGAATAGTTGGTTTTAAGACTAGTGAGGTGTCCGTGGACTTGGCGCAGACACGATGCACATAAACTGTGCGCTGTATTAGGAACATGCTGTATGTGTCTCAAAGCTTGTAATCGTGTAATCTCGTTTATACCTCTTACTTCTCGGTGACGTCGAAACTGATAATTTCATTGTTTCAAACGGTGAAATTATCACTTTAGACTTCACTGTTTCAAACAGGATTTTTGTAAATTAGTCTCATTTATTTATTTGAGTAATTTGCAAAACCCTATCTGGCTAAACATAATTTATGTCACGCTTGTTTGCACGCCATTTCTATGATAACGACGTCACTAAAAGTGCCATCATAACACTGTGAGTGCACACAACGTCAGGCTGCAAAAGCTTCCTGTAGACCTGTTTCTTAGCAATTTTTTTGAGATCTATTAATCAAAATGAAATTTCAAGCGATTATTTCCAGCAAACCCGCTGGAAGTATCAAATCTGACGCAAAACGGCTAGGATAAAAGTTGTGTCTCTCTCGCGATGGCTGTTGCATTGGCAATCTTTAAAGCATACAAGAAGCAAATAAAAAATGCCTTCTTAGTGACGGTTTGATATCTGTTTCGCTCATTAACACCAGAAGTGGTGTTCCCACTCGTGGTTCGCCACTCGTGGTAATACTGCTTTTGGTGTCCATTCGGTGAATATCGTTGCATTGCTTTTGAGTCAGCTTCCTGAAACTGAACATTGAACGCTCTCGTTTGTACCCAAACATTTTCACCTGATTATTTCAATAAATGGTTTAGTATAATTGAAAAAATATTTATTTTTTCTAATTAAACACTTCTCTTAACCGTACACGTGCAAACAAGATCGCTCTAGATTTTTCAGGTTTGGACCCCTGCTGTAAAAAGAAAATTCACTCCTGGCCACATGTGAATAAATGTTACAAGTGCTCTACTTTTCCTGTATTTGTTGTAAATAGTCTCAATCTTGAATTATGTTGTATATAGTCACATCTATTAAGCGTTTCATAAAGATTCTGAATGTTTTTGTCAATTATTTCATATCTGATTAACACTTGAAGCAACCTAACGGAGGTTTGTCCTACCGACGCTCATGTGACGATATGTCGTCGCATCAACGTTGGTACGACGTAGTCAGTTAGTTTCAGCGCCATGTTCCTGCATTGGATACTGTGTCTTAGTTGGTCCGGGATTTAACATCACTTGCAATACAGTTGGACCTGTCCTTAGGATCACCTCATTAAAGTTAAATCCTGTCTGAAAAGGCCAAATCCTAAATACCATAACAACATTTTCAAACATACCTTTATCAAGCAAGCAAGCAGTTTTGCCTTTCTCTTTGGTGCCTTGAGACAGGTTTGACTGTATATGCAAGTTTTGATGCATGCATACGTGAAGTCGCGCCACCGGAGTGTGAGCAAGTATACTAGTTGCATAACTCGTGGATGTTATATATGCTGGTTTGGGTTGCTTCCCTTAAACTACATTATCCCAGACTGTGACCATCAGGCTATTATTGTATTCTGATGTCTTCATGCTTGATCTACATGTTGTAATTATGTTTTTCTCCAATTTATTTATATGTTGTATATGTTATAAATGCTCCTATTATCAGGCTATGCTAGACGTTTTGCATACATATACTTGGCTACTTTTTGGAAGCGGTTATATGGCACATGACGCTGGGATTCGTCCTGTCGACGTTAGTGCGACGTCAGGGAGTCGCACAGTCGTTGATACGACGTTATTACGGCGTCATGCGGTCTTGGTGGATATGGTAGTTCACCTAGTCTAGAAATTAACATCATGAACCACACATCATGTCGTTGATGCTTAGGCGCATGCATGCATTTGTGAATGCGAACCAACTATGTACGGCTATATCTGCATCATGCGTGCGGGTGTGAGTATAAGAGCCTTTGTGCAATGGTATTTATGTTTGTGGGCTTTTAATCGACCACGATCTATATGTCTGGATGTAATATTACTCACGATTAATTGGTATACATATATTTATTGCTCATTCAATTCTCTTGCAAAAATGTTTGTTTCGATTGTTTCCCTTTAACAACATTTTGTATGTGAGCCTGATATACAACGAGATCGCAAATCGAATTTATTTCGATTCAGCTATGGCATACATACATACTGGCATACATACATGCATACATACTGGCATACATACATACATACATACATACATACATACATACATACATACATACATACATATCTTTTAAATTAAAACATGTATACGTAAATACATGCGTGCATGCAGGCGTACACAATTGCGTGCACGTTCGTTGCATTCGCACAGCTTGCTTTCTTGCATTACATTGATACATTTAGGGAAAATACGATTTGATCGAAACTCACAATTCTTCGTTAGGAATTAGCTTGATGTTTTATGATAAAGAAATCGTCTTGAATTATTGTCATTACTATTATTTATCTGTTAATTCATTTATTTTGTCATTTAAATCTATATCTTGTTAAAGTTACATAGCTATTTGTCCCTCCGACCTGCTATCATCATGTCTGTGTTTTGTTTCAAATGCTTTTTTTGTCTCATTTTTCATTTTTCAATCCAAGGAGCAACAACTTGTCAAGAGTTAGGAGGACATTTACCCGAAATACAATTTTTGAGACACAGGCAGTTTTCTACTAGTGCTCTTCTGTCTCACATACATACGATGGCGACTGTACTCTACTTGTTCCGTCTGTTGGAAATTTCATGAACCGCTGCTGTGGAGATTCGGTCGCCATATTACGTATGTGGGTATGTACACGCATGTTTCCAGGTTTATTGTGTCTTATATTCCTAATGACAGCTTTACAGAAGCCAATTAATACATTTAAAGTTCTCACAGCAATGCATGACCAAGTAGAACTTCCTGTACCACATCTAGTGAAACGTACTATATTAGGCAAAAACTATATAAGGAACAGTGGGTTCACTTTATTTGCAGTGCAGCTTCTTTTTATAAGTGTCGGTATTGCTTGGCTCTCTATTCTCCTCTTACGATCTGGGGATATTCAACCACACCCAGGACCTTCCTCGATATCTTCTTCGGATAGTTCCCTCAATAACTTGTCTAGCCTGTCAGCTTCGATACTGAGTTCTACTAACCTTGCTCGACATTTATCATTTGTGCATTATAACGTCCAAAGCATTAAATCTAAACTGGATATTCTGGCTAGCGAATTATCTGAGTTTGACATCCTCGCCTTCTCTGAAACTTGGCTCAGCGCTACCACCCCATCAACTGATTTACATCTACCATCCTTTAAACCACCTGAGCGCAAGGATAGATTAGGAGATAACCATGGTGGAGTAATGCTATATGTGAAAGAGTCTTTACATTACCGACGTAGACGCGATTTGGATTTTATAGGGCTTGAATCTTTATGGATAGAACTAACTCTTAAACAGAAACATGTCTTATTTGGGTTATTTTATAGACCTCCAAATTCTGATTCATTGTATTATAACTACATTGAAGATTCAATACACTTGGCGCTTGACACAGGTATAACTGACCTTATTATAACCGGTGACTTTAATTTTAATATGCTTAATGAACAGACTGCACGGAAAATAAATTCTCTTTGCGAACAGTTTTCTCTCCACCAGTGCATTAACGATTATACTCACTATACTGAACATTCCTCTACACTAATTGATATTCTTCTTGTAAGCACCAATAAACACCTCATAGCAAGTGGAGTTGGAGAACCCTTTTTAGAACAAGAAGTACGATTTCACTGTCCAGTTTTTGGTATCTTTAACTTTGCAAAGCCGAAATTCAAATCCTATTTGAGACATATTTGGAATTATTCTCTGGCTGATTATAACTTACTTCGTACAAAAGCAACCGCATTCGATTGGACATCAATACAAAGTACGGACATCAACCAACATGCAAAAAACATAACTGATACCATTTTAAGTATTACAAAGACATGCATACCTAACAAAGTTGTACGAATTAGGCCATCTGAACCTCCTTGGATGACAGCGGTAATTAGGAAACAAATAAGAAAACGTAAACGAGCATTTCGTAAGGCAAAGCAAACAAAATCGGCAGACCATTGGGCCAAATTAAACGAATACGCAATAATGTTGTTTCGTTAATCCGCGAATCGAAAAGAAATATTAAAGAGAAGCTGTCCACTAAATTAAAAACTCAACCTCTGTCTTCCAAAGACTGGTGGACAACCCTTAAAACTTTCATTTCTCCAGATCCAAAACCCAAAATCCCTCCTCTTGAGATAAATGGTTCTGCATATGCTGAAGATATTGATAAAGCAAACCTGTTAAATGACTTTTTCAGAGACCAAACCCTTATAGATCAAAATAATGCATTTTTACCGATACTTCCTCCATTCAATGGTACTCATTTGTGTGATATTACAATCACTCCCGTTGAGGTACAGTCTATCCTAAAATCTCTTCCAGTAGGCAAAGCTACAGGTCCAGACGAAATTAATAATATAATTCTAAGAGAATGTCTGAAGTGCTTTCTTCGCCCCTCGCTTGTTTGTTTAACCAGTCTTTATCTCAAGGAATTGTCCCTGACATTTTGAAAACTGCTCATGTCTGTCCTGTTCCGAAAGGGGGTGAATCATCCTTACTATCAAATTACCGGCCAATCTCTCTTCTTAGCAATATAGACAAGTCAATGGAAAGAATAATTTTCAAACACCTATACAATCATTTTCTTACAAATGAGATTCTCACACCATTGCAATCTGGATTTATACCAGGGGATTCCACTGTTAATCAACTCACATTCCTTTACGACACCTTTTGTAAGGCTTTAGATTCTGGACTTGAAGTTAGGGTCATATTTTGTGACATCAGTAAAGCGTTCGACCGCGTATGGCATGCAGGTCTCATTCACAAACTGAATGCAGCTGGTATCTCGGGCAATCTCTTGTTGTGGTTTACTGATTATCTTTCCAATAGAAGGCAACTCGTGGTATTTCCGGGCGTTCACTCAAAATGGAATGAAATAAAAGCCGGGGTTCCACAAGGATCAATATTAGGGCATCTTTTATTTTTGTTGTATATAAACGATATCGTAGATGACATTAGTTCTAACATTCGCCTCTTCGCCGATGATACGAGTTTATACATTATAGTTCAGGACCCTAATACCGCAGCTAGAATCCTCAATACTGACATGACGAAGATAAGTAAATGGGCTAAAACATGGCTAGTAACGTTCAACCCACAACAAACCGAATCTCTTTTGATCTCACGTAAACTACATCAACAGGTACACCCTCCAATATTTATGCAAAACCAACAAATAGCTGAAGTAACATCCCACAAACACTTAGGCGTTATTTTATCCAATGACTGCACCTGGCATAATCAAATTGAATTTATTAAAGAAAAAGCTTGGGTAAGGCTTAATATAATGAGGAAATTAAAATATCAAATTGATCGTAAGTCATTAGAAATAATTTACACCTCTTTCATTCGGCCTATCCTTGAATATGGAGACGTAGTTTGGAGTAACTGTAATCAACAGGAAAAACAAGAGCTTGAAAAAATTCAAATAGAAGCTGCAAGGATTGCTACAGGAACGACAAAATTAGTTTCGATCCAGGCATTATATGATGAAACAGGTTGGGAAACTTTGGACACACGTAGATATAAACATAAATTAGTGCTGTTTTATAAAATGCAATCATTGTTATCTCCCTTATACCTTTCCTCTATGGTCCCCCAACAGTTGATAGTTTCTCTAGATACAACTTAAGAAATGCCAATGACATGAGAACGGTCGAAGCCCGAACCGGTCTATATTACCAATCTTTTCTTCCCTCTGTAGTCAGAGATTGGAACAGTCTAGAAGACGAAGATAAAAATGCTGCATCAGTTAATTTCTTTAAAAATCGCCTGAATCGAAATAGGACATTAATTCCAAATTATTATTACGTAGGAAACAGAAAATTACAAGTACTCCATACTCGTCTGAGAACCAAATGTAGCTCTCTGAATTATGACCTTTTCCTGAAAAATATTATAGATTCACCATTATGCAATTGCGGTAGTATTGAAAATACACAACACTATTTTTTTCATTGTCCACTTTACACTGATAGTCGTCGTAACCTAATGAACTCTTTGTCTCAAATATGCACTGTTTCACTCGATACTTTAATGTATGGTAATAGGTCATTGACTTTGCCATTAAATAACACTATTTTCAGATGTGTGCAAACTTTCATCAAGGACAGTAATAGGTTTTAGATATAAAGAAGTCTGTGGCAATCTTACTTAGTAAATTGAAATCTATAAGTTATCTGTAAAGTCTGCTAATGTACTAGCTTGTATTAATCAAAGGAAATTGTGACCTGGAAACTGCCTGTCAATTTAACAAAACCATCACCTAGGTTTACTAGTAGCTAAATAAGTTACTCGGGTATACCTCGTCCTGACTATTAACACGTTGCTTTACTCCTTCTTTGTTTGGTAATGCTCCATTTTTTTCTCTTCGTTTATTGTTTTTGTATTCTATACACACATTTTAATGTTGCGCTTTACAATTCTACTAAGTACCGGCCACTATATTATTTGCATAAATATCTGCCTAATTGTGGTATAAATTGATATATCTCACAGGAGATGAACTAAATAAGCCCCTGGCTTCCGTTCAGATCCTTTTGCTATTGTATACTGTTTGTAACCTGTACATAACTTGTATGAAATTGAAATAAAATATGTTTACACCAAAAGTTAAAAACAAAAAACCTTGAGTTCTCTCTAGAGGGCACAGTTTGATCCAATCTTTGTTCAGAATTTTATTTCTATGTAATTTATGACAAGGTGCTCTAGTGACCTCCTTTATTAACCAGTTTTGTAACCAGTATAACTTCACAGCTATATTGGATTTGTTTGACGTCAAAATCTGCACTCTTCTAAAACCATTGGTTTAAGGTTTGTAACAGATGAGTGAAGTAACAAAATGTTTCTGTTGACAGTAGGAGATCAGGTGAGCTACAGGACCATTGGTCCTCTTGTTTTTAAATTATTTCTCGTTTGATGGCCACGGCTGAAACATAGTCGGATTTTCAGTTTCTTGAATTTTATTAGTTACTGGTGTATTGAACATTTAATTGGCAGATGATGCTTTCTGATCTCACATGTGTACCAATGCCCATGTCTGTATGTGTGTCATAGGGTGCGTTTTTCTAATTTTTGAAATGCGGTCGTAAGCCCCTATTGCTGCGTCTTGTCCCGATAACTTGTATACCGTCGCGTATTACAATGCATGTACCGTTGCATGGCAGTTCACGATACTAATATGCATGTCAAATTGCATGGCTCGTCGCACTTGCCATATAGCGTTTAGACAGAGAAGTTGATACTTTCTGTAATCTTTACATGATTGTATTCTGATACTTAGAATATATTATATATATATTTTCAGGTATGTGTTTTTATGGTTTACTTAGATACATAGGAAATTAAGTTAGTTGAGTTAATTTGTAATTAGGCAAATGTAAGCATATTTCAATGAAGCTGCAAGATAGTTACTTTTAACTTATATCCCTAAATCCGTACCAAAGTTCCTTAAAGCTTTGAAGAGTTTCATTGGTTATTATAGATTTGACATCAGTCTTTAAATTGTATATTTCATGTTGCACTTGCCATATAGCGTTTAGACAGAGAAGTTGATACTTTCTGTAATCTTTACATGATTGTATTCTGATACTTAGAATATATTATATATATATTTTCAATCTGCTGCGGACAACTGTAGACCACCATTATCATTCCACGCCTTGTCATCATCATGAATTAAATATCATCCTTGTCTACTTTGTCTATATTATTTGTGTATTCCCGATGTTAGAACCCCAGCGGTGACAATTGGTGGCCAGTGTGGGGGTCGGATTATGTGAAAGTGTTTTCTATTCACGTGTACACGAGTGATATTATTGGGATTACATATTCCTGTCCTGTCAGCGGAATTATATGTAAATTATTATTCAGTGACGTCATGTGCTAGTGGTGCCGGATCCAATCAGATCACAGAACTCATTGTTATGGAGCTCCTATTATAAATATTGTTTATCCCAAAAACGTGTTCGCGATGGGCCCAATTTAATACTGTTGGATGTAATGCGCGATTCCTGGATCTTAATAGGTCTCGACATATACGGACATACAGACAAACATGTTGTTTGGAGTTTAAATGTTATGTCATTCTATATGAACATACGGTCGGTCGGTATATACGACTGACGGACATTCATATTGTGTTGTGTTTCCGTTTGTAAACATGTGCTTTTTGTGCTTGGAATTAGTCATCTCTAGACGGTACGGTAAGAAAATTTCTTTCTTATCTTGCAGTTTCATACTTAGAATAAGCAATTTTATAAATTAGATTGCCATATCTACCTTGTTTACAAAGTATTCTTTATTTTCACTATTACCTAACCTATACCCTGTGACCCACGTTGGGCGCCATTTGTCACGGACTCTTAAAAAATCTCACGCCCGGGCCGAGGATCGAACCCGGGACCTTTCGATCTAAAGTCTCGCACTCTACCACGTCGCTATAAAAGCCGGCTTGTACCGCAAGGCAGTACAAGTGTATTTTATACCTAACCTATACCCTGTGACACGTCAGCGAGGAAACAAATTCTCCTAAAGTAAATGGATCCGAGCAGGCACACATGGTTGAATCAACATTGCCTTGACGATTATCAAACGTTTAGCGGTGAATCACCGTTTATTTAACATTGACAAAACGTTAATTCAACGTAGTGTGTCAAATAGGATACACACCCACTTTTTTGTCGCCATCTGTAGAAAGGGAAACAACTTTAGTAACTTCCTGTTTGGCCTGCCTGGACGACTTAGCTCTTACAAAATGTTTATATCATTGAAAGAAAGAATGTATTCTATACGGATAAAACTCTTTTTCACAGAGCTTTGCCCCTTTTTTTTAAAAAAAAATAAAGAACAAAAATGGAAGTAGCAGAGTTGTTTTCCCTAAAGTGTGACTTAACTTTATCAAGCCGAGCACATTCATAGGTGATTGGCCGTTGTTGCTGGCACACCATGTAAGACCCGTTTTTATGATTCAGGTAAAAATACCAACAACACATAGTATGGAAATGGCTACAACTAACAGGCTCTCCATGTAGTAGAGCCCAGCTACCTCTACAGAAATATGACATCTGTATTGCGTCACCAGCTGGAGAGGACAAATATAGGCAATGCATACGTCCAATCCATTGGCACATGTATATACCGTATGTATATGTATATGTTGTCATGAAATTTTGAATAAATAAATAAAACAGTAACATGACTGTGTAAATTTTCCTCAAAGAAAATTTGCAATATGCATTTCTGCATAGCAGTTTTTCTCCCTGTAGTTGAATTTTCTCCGCTAACAGATTGCAGGAAAAGTCGTGATATACAGGACTTTGCTGCAAGCCCTACCCCCGACTACGTAAAGTCCCCTCGTGATAGAAATGCTGAAACATCAAGCTCGATTCTTCTATTCTGTAACTATGTATGAATGATGCCCAAACTTACCTGTCTCTCTATCCTGAAACACATTGGATAACAACTATTCCTGTATCAATTCTCACACTGACACTGACTTAGTCCTGGAAGGCGTTTTTGAAGCCTTTCCGTGCATGGTCTGGTGATTTTTGGAAGGCATAAGGCTTCGGGAATCAAAGATACTGTGGAGACTTCTAGCCTTGTCAATGTGACCTAATTTTATGGATGTCCAGCCTGAGGCGCCTAAGCATTTATTGCATGTACTGATGAAGTGTGAAAGGCTTGAGGGTTACTGGGCCGACTTCGAAACTTTAAAGCTTTCAAATACCGGACTTTCATTTTCATTGACTTTTTCCACCGATACATAGATATAGCGGATGTATTATAATAGGCAGGTGATGCTTACTACCCGCGGGCACCTGATCACACCTCTGTTATGGGGTCCATGTCTGTGTATCTAAACTATTCCGGAATTGTCTATGTTTAAATGACCTATGAGTTCGGATTTATGATTTGGGTACTTTGACCACTTACATTTGATAGGGTGTCGAAAAGGTCTGTACTAGCAAATCATAGACTTATTAAACTAATCCGAAATATTGACATATTATGGGACATAAAGTGTCAGAAGCTGGAATACAAACAGATCCTAAAAAGACAAGAGCTATTAAGACATGGCCAGTTCCTAAAACCGTAAAGGAAGTCCGAGCTTTTCTAGGATTCACCGGCTATTATAGAAGATTTATAGAGGATTATGCCAAGATAGCCAGGCCTCTGAACGATCTTTTAGTTGGTCACTGTACGTCAAAGAAAGGAAAAGGAAGAAAGAGTCCCAACAAGAAGAAGATACCTTTTACCTGGACGGAAAAACAGCAACAGGCTTTCGACAGTTTAAAGGACAAGCTGGTTCGGCCACCAGTACTGGCCTACGCTGATTACAATCTGCCATTCAAGTTGCATACAGATGCCAGCTCAACTGGACTTGGTGCAATACTCTACCAACAGCAAGATGGTATGGATCGGGTAGTGGCATATGCTAGTCGTAGTTTAAAGCCGTCAGAGAAGAATTATCCGGCACACAAGTTGGAATTTCTTGCTCTTAAATGGGCCATAACAGAGAAATTCCATGATTATCTGTATGGCGCCAAATTCGAAGTAGTGACGGATAATAATCCTCTGACCTACATTTTTACTACGGCAAAGCTGGATGCCACGGGTCAGCGTTGGCTTGCAGAATTATCTAACTACAGCTGCACTATTAGTTATAGAAGTGGTAAACAGAATACAGATGCTGATACTCTATCCAGATTACATGAATCTGAGCGAACCAGCACAATATTTCCAGAGGTACTGAAGACCATATGCCACTCCGTAACCGCTGATGAAGAATACCAACCGTGTATTAACAGCTTAGTTGATCCAGGACAGGAGGATGTTATCGGTGTAGACGAAACTGCTGACATTCCCGAGGACCTTTTAGCCACTACAGCATTGACAACTCAGGACTGGATAACAGCTCAAGCAGATGACTCAAGTCTCAAATTCGTCATGGACTGTTTGATAGAAGGTAGAGTTCCCAGTGCAGAGGAAGCAGAGTCAGAAAATGTAGATCCAAGATTCTTATCAAACTGGGACAAATATACATTTGTTGATGGCGTTCTTCACAAGATAGTCACAGTCAAAGATGAAACAGTGAAGGTTCTGTGTCTACCAAAATCTCTTCAAGATGACGTCTTCAAAGCTTACCACGACGATCTAGGTCATCAGGGTCGTGATAGAACTTCATCCCTGCTCAAACGACGATTCTTCTTCCCAGGACTAGAACCGTTTGTCAGATGGAAAGTACAGCATTGTGGTCGGTGTATCAGAAGAAAGACTGCCCCAATTAAAGCTGCTGAACTTGTCACCATAACATCAATGTCACCCATGGAACTTATTTGCATCGACTATTTGTCCTTAGAGCGTTCGAAAGGGGGATATGAAAATATATTAGTCATCACCGACCACTTTACGAGATATGCGCAAGCCATCCCAACTAGAAACCAAACAGCACATACAACAGCTAGAGTACTCTATGAAAATTTCTTCTTACATTACGGGTTTCCATCAAAAATTCACAGCGACATGGGTGCCAACTTTGAGTCAAAAGTCATCAGAAAATTGTGCGAAATAGTTGGAACAAAGAAGACAAGAACTACCCCGTACCATCCAATGGGAAACGGAATGGTGGAGAGATTTAATAAGACCTTACTTAACATGCTAGGAACTCTCCAAGAACAGCAAAAAAGTGACTGGAAATCGCACGTTTCCACCCTAACTCAGGTCTATAATGCGGCCATTCATGACAGCACCGGGTACTCACCATTTTACTTAATGTATGGACGGCACCCTAGACTGGCAATAGACGCCTTTCTGGGTATAACAACTGAGACACTTAAGGCAAATACCAAGAAGGACTACAGTGACAAGCTAAAAGATCGGCTTCATTTCGCATATCAGAAGGCAAATGAGGAAGCTAGAAAAGCCGGAGAAAAGTACAAGAAGTACTACGATGAAAAAGTACGTCACGTTGTGCTGGAAGTTGGTGATCGTGTCCTCATTCGGAACGTCGGTCTGAAAGGCAGGCAAAAACTGGCAGACAAATGGGGTAAACATATCCACATAGTCAAATCTCAGCCAGTTTCAGATGTTCCTGTGTATGAGGTTCAGAAGGAAAACAGTAATTCTGCTTCGAAACTTCTTCACAGGAATATGTTGCTGCCTTTCATTGGCCTACCTAGTCCGGAAGACGAGGATTTACCCAAACAAGTTAGACGGGAAAAGCCAGTTACAGAAGAGGCTGACACAGACATCTCTGAAGACATCAGTAGCACCTCTAGTTCAAGTGACTCTGAAGACAGTAAACCAGAAATCAATCTGCGTCCTCCAAAATTTGACCTCCCTACTCGAGGACAAGTAAGCAGAAAGCAGCACAGAACACAGATTAGAGCTCCAAGAGGGAGAGGAAATGCTGCACAGCCAGTTCGAAGGGGCACGAGAGTGCGACGTCCACCAAACTGGATGCAAGCTGGGGACTGGAAAGTCAACTGTGATGAACACATCTTCTACGTGAATCCAGAAGATGTTGTTTACATTTAAATTGTCAGTTGACCAGGTAAGTAATCGTATTGATAGGACTAAAATACTGTTAAAAAGGACGTAGAAAAGCACTATTCGTACATTTATAAACAGGTTAGTATAGAATAATTCGCTGATTGACTTCTGATAAATAATTGACTTTGGCTGACTGGAATTAATTTGCGACTTTAAAGACCCGCTTGGGGTGAGAATCTTTCCTACCATAATCGGGGTTCCAATGCACAAAGCCTTTCATTATCACTTACCTATCGTCCTGATATGACTGAACTACTATTTAAAGGGACGTAAAGTCCCAATTCATCCAGTCATCTATACAAATCGGTAGATGCAAGCTTTTACCCAGAACCCAAGGGTGTGAAATTTATCATAGTTTGAAGAGTAACGTAAATTACAGACAAACATGAAGCATTTTTATTTTATTTTAAACGTCCTTCAATCCTATAGCAGACCCTATAAATCATGTTTTTTCCTCATTTTCTCACCATTTTCATCATTCTTATCATTATAAGCACCAAATTTGTACTGTTATTGTCATTTTTTGAAATCATCAGTATGGTTGTAAATAGATATTTTTATGATGTCTACAGGAGACAACATGTTTATTAAATAATGCCACAATTCTTTTGAGTCGTTGTCCGCATTAATTTCGTTTCAATGTATTTGTTCGTCGAGGTTGTAGCAGTGTTCAGTGGGTTGGACATAGCAGTGGGTTGTAACAGTGTTCAGTAGGTTGGACGTATATCCAGTTGATCACATGTCCAAGGTATGTTGTACTACGACGATATAGTTTCATTTTTTTTTATTTATCTTTATGCTACTGGACCGTGTTGTGGTATCCGTTTACCATTGTAACTTTTTTATGAAAAGTCGTTATGAAAACTTGAAGGTGTTTCTCTTCTGTACATAAAGCTTCAGGTATATTCATGTATTTTAAACACCATCTCGTCATTCAATTAATATCATATCGTTCCGTATGTACCGTAAGTAAACTAAATTGCTGTCTTAATATTTTATTTCCATACCTGCAGTATAATTTGTAAATGTCGGGACGCCATTCCCTAAAGTGGGGAAGTGTGTCATAGGGTGCGTTTTTCTAATTTTTGAAATGCGGTCGTAAGCCCCTATTGCTGCGTCTTGTCCCGATAACTTGTATACCGTCGCGTATTACAATGCATGTACCGTTGCATGGCAGTTCACGATACTAATATGTATGTCAAATTGCATGGCTCGTCGCACTTGCCATATAGCGTTTAGACAGAGAAGTTGATACTTTCTGTAATCTTTACATGATTGTATTCTGATACTTAGAATATATTATATATATATTTTCAGGTATGTGTTTTTATGGTTTACTTAGATACATAGGAAATTAAGTTAGTTGAGTTAATTTGTAATTAGGCAAATGTAAGCATATTTCAATGAAGCTGCAAGATAGTTACTTTTAACTTATATCCCTAAATCCGTACCAAAGTTCCTTAAAGCTTTGAAGAGTTTCATTGGTTATTATAGATTTGACATCAGTCTTTAAATTGTATATTTCATGTTGCACTTGCCATATAGCGTTTAGACAGAGAAGTTGATACTTTCTGTAATCTTTACATGATTGTATTCTGATACTTAGAATATATTATATATATATTTTCAGTCTGCTGCGGACAACTGTAGACCACCATTATCATTCCACGCCTGGTCATCATCATGAATTAAATATCATCCTTGTCTACTTTGTCTATATTATTTGTGTATTCCCGATGTTAGAACCCCAGCGTTGACAGACGTAAGGTTGCGAACAGATCTAGAGAGATGACCGCTACGTTGGTTGTCCACGAAACAAGATAGACAGTGTTATAACATGGCTTATGTCACTGTGATCACCTAGGAGGCCCTGAATAGGGGTACTTCACAAATAATGAGAATAACAAAAGAATTTGCAGGGAGCAAGCCCCTAGCAGTCTGTTTACCTGCCCCAGCTTCCTTGGGACTTTAACTCAAACGTGCGGACAGAGTAAAGTCTAATTCGGTGACATTATGCGCCAAACAAAAGAATTTGCAGGGAGCAAGCCCCTACCAGTCTGTTTACCTGCCCCAGCTTCCTTGGGACTTTAACTCAAACGTGCGGACAGAGTAAAGTCTAATTCGGTGACATTATGCGCCAAACGACCGTCACTGCATATATGCGGTCATTTCAAATCTCCAAATCCTATTCAGAGCCTTAAACCTTATCATTTTGTTTGAAGAGATATCAATTTTTATTGTCCGCACTGTAAGTGATTTTACATCTCTCTCTTTCTCTCTCTCTCTCTCTCTCTCTCTCTGCAAGGATTTTAGGATCTCTCCCTCTCTCTCTCTCTCACACACACACACTCTCTCTCTCTCTCTCTCTCTCTCTCTCTCTCTCTCTCTCTCTTTTGTAAGTGTTTACCCCCGTTTCTGTCTCTGCTATTTTCTGTTATACCCGAATTTTGCAACTTTGACCTGGAAATGCCTGTCACTGTCAAATTGACTTAATCTGCTGGTAAAGCCTCTGCATGAGTAACTTTATTCACATATAGGACGAGAGCTATGTTGTTTTTCATATAGCTATGACCAGAGATGCATTCTTCATAGTTGGCGCTCGTGGGCGCCCTATACACTGGTACCTAGTTATATGCATATTATGTGCATCTCGGCATCAATGACACTGTTTGTTGAACGCACCTACGGTGTGTTTTGTACCGATTTTAAAACAAAGTAAATGCGTTGTGTAACTGTATGAATACTGGCCTTAAAACTCAAGAGTATATCGTCTTACTGTAATAAAATCATTTTGTTATCAGATAAGTTAGTTGATTTTTTTCATGTAATAACTCATAATAGGCCTTATGTCTATTCATAATGAGTATATCAGCTTATGGAATCTTCAACGTCGAATGCATTTACTGAAAAAAATACCGTAACCGTAAAATACGTGGCAAATGGTTGCTAGGACCAGTACCAAAGAAAATGAATACAAAATCAAAAAGGTACGCTCGTACAAATACAATACAGTCAGTTTTACAATAAAACTTTACGGCACTGTCCCGTAGATTTACGTTCCATGGCCTGGCAACAAATTGCTAAGTATTTTACCGTAAAGTTTACGGGAATGTTTTACAGTGATGTCTAAGTATTTGTCACTAAATGTACTTTAAGTATGTTTCATTCCTTTCTTTGACTGTTTCTGTGAGCACCGGTAGCTCAGTGGGTAAAGCGCTAGTCGACTGATTTAGTGGTCTCGAGCTCGGTCGTAGACGGGGCTCCATTTGACACAGCCTCTCTTTATCACCCACCCATCGTCTTAAAATGACTAAAATACTGTTGAAAAGGACGTAAAATCGTAAGTCATCAATCCATCTCTCTCATCTGTTTCTCTTTTGTTACTATTATTATAAATTATATTGTTACCGCAGTTATAGTTACATTTTTCTACTGATACAACTTATTGCTGGTATAGTTGTTACAAATTTATGTCATCTTTTTGTTATTGTTGTGGTATGTTGATCCATCAAGGCTCATTGTATATTGAGACCAGGACAGTTGTCAGTTACTGGTGAAAGTAATTGCACTTTGTACTGGTTAACCGCTTAGGAGGTCTAAGCATGCCTAGTAGTAGTGTGGTTAGGTTAAATGACTGTCCCGACATGACCATAGCTGTTTAACGTGGACGTTAAACATTAACACAACAACAACAACAACATTGTAGATGTTGTTGTAGTTATTATGATATTTGTTATCATAACTGTTTCTTAATTACTGTTTCTAATTTTCACTATTGCTAATGCAGTTTTTAGGAATTCTTAATGGATATTGTTTTAACTCTTTGACTTGCTCGAAACAATACATTTCAATATACGATTCGCAGACTTGTATGGCCTATCATTAGGGTGTTCATATCTTACTGTATAGTTTATTGAACATTTAAGGTTATGACGTCACAATTCAAGCCATAGACGCACCACAATGATTTCCTACCTAGCATTTGCATTTATATTCGCCTATGGTAAGTAAATTGTTTTCTACAAAATCTCTTGTCGGAGAATGAGGCATCCCAAAGTGAGAGAACTCTGCGATTAAATTGTATCTGTTTACCTTCCTTTTCAAAGGGAGGTTACTTAAAAAGAACAGGAGCTACTTCTAAAGGGCATTCCATTTTGCTAGACCTACATCTAGTGGAGCAAACTTGATGGGCTATCTTTCAAGGGGGTGGTCTACGGAGTGTAACATTTGTTTTTATATATCAAAATGATCGTCTGGGTCTCTAGTTATCAAATTCAGCGTTTGCCACCTTGGCAAACCTTGCATAACTCTGTAGTGGCAAGTTATTTACGTTACCCCTTTAAATTTTGAATATCAAAAATATTTATTGAAGTCAATAAGAAGAGTGTTTAGACAATATAAATGTATCAAATCTAAATATTTTCTGTAAGAACAGTTAATATGCTATAAATTAGGCTGCTCAGAAAACAGTTCAGAACTTTTGTGTTGTTACTTTCGTTACAATATATCATCCACCCCTTGAAAATTTAAAATTGGAACTTAAGTTGTTGCATTTTTCAAAGACTCTCTTATAAAAAGGCCCAAAATGATCATTTTTACTTACTATTCAATTGGCCCCTTTCAGTGCGTTTCTAGCAAAATCAACATGAGACCATGAGACCTCTAGCTTTTATATTTTGTCAACCACGTCCTGTTGAACAGTTACACCTATTCCCTGTTTTGGGCTGAAAAGTCATTTTCCGTATAATTGTTCGTACAAAAAATGGCTAATAACCAATTTAAAGTTGACAAATTGGTACCTTTTGCAATAAGATCATTTTAGCCATGATATAACACAATAGCTTAAATATTATTTTTGACCTGACAACACATTTTAGCCAGAGTAACGTACTTCTCAGATAAAAATGTTTGCGTAAAGCGTCTGTCATTCAAATCTGGAAAACACTCTTTTCAAATTCTGACTTTGAAACAACGCAGTTGTGATAAATATGTTTATTGTTTAGTGTAAAATGAAATTTTTGCATAGTAGTCGCCTACATAGACGGAAACAGTGTTATTTACATGACATGCAATGCTCAGATTGCACCGATGTTCAAATGAAGCCTTCATGAGTTAATCTGTACATGAATGTTTTTTCACTAATATCCAAATAACTTTAAAAGTTTAAACAAACCACAAAATATCAAATAACTTGTAATAACGTACAGTTTTGTATTCAGAAAGGTAACGTTTGTAACATTTGAAAAAAACTCCCCGAGATTAAATATTGCTACTGCCAAATATGCATAAGCTTTATTATTTTGAATAAAAACATTTTTAGAACGGCCGGTTTAAATCCACTCATGTAACTCATTATTGAGAGTCCCAAGGTGGAGCATCAGTTCTGGTGTATCTGTGACATCATATGTGTTGTCCACTTATCTGTCTTCCTCGAAAACTCGATTTGGTTCATATGCATATCTGACATCATTCTGGTGTATAACTGGCATATATGGCAAAAAGAAAGAAAATAGATGATAATTTTGTATGTCTAATTTTGTTTAAGGCTAGCTTTGTACTCATGAACTTGTAAGGGACTGCATTTTTATCTGGCTAGCTGCTAGTATCGTCTTGCTACTTGTCTTATATCTTTATGCAGCTATATCCCGTTTGGTATCGTGGTAGGGTTGTTGCACAGATAACATTAATTCCTGCTCATTGCCCCTTTTCTCTAATTTACCTTTTCTATAAAAACAATGTATAAACCCAAAGTTGCCTTGTAGCATATATTTTCACCAAAGTAACGTACATAGCAGGTATGTGTATTTTTTTCCTTCTACAGCTACAGTGAAGTACCGTTGGACTACTGTGGAAAGCTTCCTCGTACTACTTTGGGGCGGCTGTAGTGTAGTGGCTAACACTCCAGACTACCAATCCAGGGGTCGCAGGATCGATCCCCCGCTTATCCGGTCTTTCGGATGAGACTTTAAACCGAGGTCCCGTCTCCATATGACCTCGTTGTTGGTGGGACGTTAAACCCGAGTTCACTCACTCCTCGTACTTCATCATATTGAAAATTATGTTTGGAATCATCTGGGCTCAATTTGAGTCAGTTAAGCTGAAGTTGGTGCTAGGGACACCTAATTGCATTGTATTTTTTCCTTCTACAGCTACAGTAAAGTACCGTTGGACTACTGTGGAAAGCTTCCTCGTACTACTTTGGGGCGGCTGTAGTGTAGTGGCTAACACTCCAGACTACCAAGCCAGGGGTCGCAGGATCGATCCCCCGCTTCTCCGGTCTTTCGGATGAGACTTTAAACCGAGGTCCCGTCTCCATATGACCTCGTTGTTGGTGGGACGTTAAACCCGAGTTCACTCACTCCTCGTACTTCATCATATTGAAAATTATGTTTGGAATCATCTGGGCTCAATTTGAGTCAGTTAAGCAGAAGCTGGTGCTAGGGACACCTAATTGCATTATACCAAACAGAAAATATCATTAAAAATCATAAATCTAATCTGAAAAATTCGTTTACATTTTGAATGTAGTATACGTTACCTTTTTAAATACCAAACCAAGAAGTCAAAGTAAGTGAATTATCATTGACTTAATTAAAAGGCAGTTTGGTAATGATTTTAAAGTAATAACAATATGTCATAATCATCTTATCCCTGCCTCTATGCAATATCATCCGATTTTGAAAGGAATCAGTTAAACTGAGTCTGCTATGTTCTTTCTCGTGTGTGTTCCTCGCTTCAACATGATCTTCTGGCAAGTCTTTGCAATAACTGTATTAATATGAAAGGACACACTCAGTATTTTACTGCAAATTATTTCCCTAGATGTTTCCTATTCGCTTCTGAGAAAGCTATAACCTTTCCAAAAATGGTGTGCTCTTAAAGGAAACATTTTTTTACAGCAGCAAATTCTTTTAAAAGTTTTCCCCATTAAGAAAGGAGGCCAAAGTAAAATTGGTAGAATAACTTACGTGAAATTGTATTCCTTCACCTTTAACTAAGGAATGTAATGTTGCGACACTGCCAATGCCACATAGCACCAGCCATTTCCTTTTTCAAACGGACTAAGAAAGAGCCCGGATGATTCCAAATGACCAGAACATAAAGTACATTTTAGGAAGCATTTCACCTTAGCCACATGCCACTTTACACTAGCAGCAGTGGGGTAAAATTACTTTTTCTTTTTAAAATGTTATATTCGTTACTTTGTTTTAAATATATTCTATACGGCCAAAAGTAATTAAACTATGGTTTCATATATTGCGTTTATAGGAAAAGGCCATTATAGATAAAGAAGTGTAAAATGGCAATGATCAGAATCTGATTCAACTAGTGCCACAACCCTCCCACAACACCAAACTAAAAATTGTAACATAAAGCATACAACAAGTACTCAAACGATACTAGTGGGTAGCAAAATATACGTGCACCCATTCCATGCAGATGTCCACAAGTCAGCTTTCAACAAGCATACCCAGGCATACAAAATGTATATTTTCACCTTCTTTCTTTCTGTTTTACATACATCAGAATGATGGCGAATAAACAGACAAAACAAATCATTTTTCGAACACTACAGATAAGTGGCTAACACAAACTATAACATCGTTACACAACAACAGATGCATCGCCGTGGAAATTTCACTGATAAGTTACATAGGAGTTGGTTTAAACCAGTCCAAAGTGCCGCTTTAAAATATTTTAACAAAACTTATGAGGTTTAGACATATGTTTCAGTAACAACACATAATCTCAGTGATTGTTTTCAAATAATGGTTACAAACGTTACCTTTCTGAGTATAAAACAGTAAGTTCTGATTAGTAAATTTCTTATGGTGTGATATTTTTAATGTCATTTTGGATATTAATGGGGTAAAATATAAAAGTGTTCTATGTATAGATTAATTCACGAAGGTTTTCTTTTCTAGTTTTATGACAATCTCATCTTTGCATGTCATGTAAATATGACTGTTTGCCGTCCGATTAGTTAATTAAACAATGCAAAAATTTCATTTTACAATAGATAATATACATTTATATCACAACTGCGTTGTTTAAAAGTCAGAATTTGAAAAGAGTATTTTTCTGGCGGGAATGATAGACGATTTATGCAAACATTTTTATCTGTTAAGTACGTTACTCTGGCTAAAATGTGTTGAAAGGTCAAAACAATTTTAAGCTACTGTGTTATATTATGGTTAACATGATCTTTTTGCAAATGGCCCCAATTTGTCAAGTTTAAATTGGCTATTAGCCATTTTTTGTACGAACAATTATACGAAAAATGACTTTTCAGCCAAAAACATGGAATAGGTGTAACTGTTCAACAGGATGTGGTTGACAAAGCATAAAAGGTAGAGGTCTCATATTTTTTTTTTTTTGCTAGAAACGCACTGAAAGGGGCCAATTAATTAGTAAGTAAAAATGATCATTTTGGGCCTTTTTGTAATAGATTCTTCGTAAAATGCAACAACTTAAGTTCCAATTTTAAATTTTTAAGGGGTACATGATATATTGTAACGAAAGTAACAACATCAAAGCTCTGAACTGTTTTCTGAGCAGCCTAATTTATAGTATATTAACTGTTCTTACAGAAAATATTTAAATTTGATACATTCATATAGTTTAAACACATTTCTTATTGACGTCAATAAGTATTTTTGATATTCAAAATTTAAAGGGGTAACGTAACTAACTTGCCACTACAGAGTTATGCAAGGTTTGCCAAGGTGGCAAACGCTGAATTTGATAACTAGAGACCCATACGATCATTTTGATATATAAAAACAAATGTTACACTCCGTAGACCACTATCTTCCTTTTCTAGGCCACTTATGCAATCAAATTTGCTCCACTAATCGTCCAGGGAAGCAGGAGGTCACAAAGGTTGTTTCCCTTTGTAACAATAGCGGTAAAATATTTAGTTGTTACCATATTCTTAACCCTTAATGCGTCAAAAAGCAGACAACAAAATTTACGTCTGCAGAAATTTAGAAAAATATTTTATCCAAGCTCTTTCATATTGAGAATTCAAAGACTATAGGACAAACAGTGTAGATCCAGATGAGGTGGCTCATGATGAGCCACCTCATCTGGATATACACTGTTTGCAAATTCAACAATTTTCATTTTTGGCGCTTTAAGGGTTAAAGTTCTTAAATGATATAATAACATGAGCACACACGCAGGATTTGTCTGACAGTGCCGATAAGCCATTTGCTTTAAATAGCGCCTTGATGACCGAGTGGTGGTCGGACAAACCATATACTTATCGACCGTGAAAACATTGTAACTCATCTATATCACCATTACCCGAAATGATTTGAATGTTTTACAAGGTTACACATCAAACATGTCATAATGAAATACATTATTACTCGCTTTAAGAATCTGTAACTACACAGCTTTCTGTTTCATTTCAGTTTACCGTCAGACAGGCGCCATCGACGAAGTGGCGTTTTCGGCCGGCGTTACAAAGCATTTGGTGTACCAGCACGCTGAGACAGTCAAGTTTGATCGAGTTTTTACTAACATAGGGAGTGGGTATAACAGTGCTACAGGGATCTTTACCTGCCCTACATCCGGGATCTATGTTTTCCAGGTAGGTAGTAGTCAGAATCAGAATTAGAATTCTTGGACTGTGCTCATTCCCGATTGTCAGTATTAGGGAAGATGGGCGAAGACACAGCTTTCGAAATTCACTTTCGATGAATGAGCTCGACTTTGTTAATATTTACTGGATCTTTAGAGAAAACAAGAAACACTCTCAGATAAATGCAGCGTTGCCTTTACATCTCAGTGAACATGAAGGTCTATTAGAATAGGCCCCTTTGAGCTGCGACACGAGAAAATCAACAAAGTGGTTGTGCGCCTAGCGCAGACTCAGATCAACCTAGGCATCCACTCAGTCTGATCAGACTCTTCGTTAAGCGCTCAAAGGGTAGCTTAGGGTAGTCCAGGCTGATCTGAGTCTGCGCTGGGCACACAACCACTTTGTTGGTTTTGTCGTGTCGCTGCTTGATTTTTTTTTGTAAATATTATTATTTTATTTGTCTAGGACAGTATGTTGCGTTTTTCAATGAAAATCATTTACCCTCTTTTAATGACACCCTTGGTAAATTTTGATGACACGGCGGAGGAGTGGGGAGGGGGCAGTTAATACTGAAACAACGTTACATGACGTTCAAATAACGTAATAACTAATTTAAACGCCTACGAGTACGACATTGCATCGACGTTAATACGACGCTGTTGTACGATGCTGTTGTATATCATAGATGAGGGGGCAGTTATCTGGAACCTACACAACTAATTACTACACCCTGTACTAAACTGCAGTGAGACAGGAAAATAATAAAGACGACACACAAAACAAAACAATACAAGCGAAAAAAAAAACAAGAGGCCAGCTCTTTCCCAGCAGGTTACCGAGATGATATTGTAAATAATGTACAAAAGTCAAAGCAGAAAAAACAAGGACAACACTACGATAAACTACAACAGAAGCACCGCCTTGGAACGGTCAGAAATAGATTAAGTGATAACATAAACGTTCACAATAGTCATCGAGAAACGCTTTACAGTCAACTTTCGATATCTCGAAGTCAAACTTCAGCCAAAACTACTGATATCTCAAAGTAAATTTTCTGGTGCCAGAAAATTAACTTTGAGATATCAGTAGTTTCAGATAACAGGAGTTGAAATGTAAATGATAAAAATACATTCTTTGAGATCGAACATATTTTGAAATATCAATGTTCGAGATATCGGGAGTTGACTGTAGTCTTCAGTGACATGGTTTATCCAATTTTGTTTCTCATTCCTTTTTAGTTTCACACATTATCTCGTCAGGGCATGTCAACGTGGCTAGAGCTATATCACAACACCAACTATATCGCTTCAGTATATGGCCATTCGGCAAACGATTATGATTCCTCTAGTAACTCTGTCATTCTCAAGATCACCAATGGTGACACTGTAAGTATATGCATGTATATATGTAACCCCGGGAAGGGACCTGTACACGTGAGCCCTTGATAATCTGGCTTATCCACGCCTGGCACATGTTAACCTGCAATTCCATTTCCACACGGAAATAAAAGATTCAGCTTCTGAAAATGGTTAATAGCAATGCTATTCGTCTCGTATGTATAAAAGTACAATAATGCACCTATTTTTTGTTCGTCAAGATAATATCTTGAAGCTTCAATGTTATATCTCGTTTCCTCCGTGTTTACCAAAGGAACAACATTTTTGACTTTCTGTTTGCCTCCCCGAATAACGAAGACCTTCCAAAATAGGAAAACTCTAAAGAAAAGAATTTGCTCTTAAAGGAGCAATCCCTTTCCTTTAGAATCGACTTCTATTGAGACTGGGACAAAAAATGATCATTGCAGAGTTTTCTGAAAATATACCCATTTACGTATCGTCGCTGAAAAAATTGAGCCGCCACTGGACAAAACCAAAAAGATGGCATTTGCGCCCAGCAAAGACTCAGACCAGACTGGGCATCCCCCCGCGACGTAATGACGTGAAACGTCCGCTGGGAAGAAAGCCGAGAATTTGTGTTAGCATTTAGCAGGGCATGCTGAGAATGTCAGTTTGTTGTTTGTCGTTTAATCGCATCAGTAGATTTCTAAATTCAAGACGTTATTGTCCGGTGGTGGGTCATTTACCTGTCTACTTTCTTCCAACAGGTTTACGTTAAAGCAGTTGACCATGACTATGGTGCGGACACCAACATATACGGACAGATGGATGAAGTTTATACCACGTTTTCTGGCTACCTTATTGCACCGGTTTATGAGGAAATTGCTGCTATAGGGAAATAGTCACGTGACTGCAACAACGTCCTTTTAGCTAGCACTGACGTAGGTTGTAATGTAAAATAAAGTATAAAATGTACATCTGTTTTAAATGTTAAACTTTGTCGCAGATCGCCTGACGTAGTGGATAACGTGTTCTCTTAAAACGCAAGGTGTCGCAGGTTCGACTCTCATAAGCGACACATGTTCGATCGATTATTTCAATCCAATAGACCAGAAAAACAGCACCCAGTATGGTCTGGGCTGGAAAAAGTGGTTTCTGGGTGGCGGTCGGTAATTGCAGTGCCACTTAACGTCAGTGGTGGCGTCCGCCTTATGAAAAGGCAAAAGTATAAGCGCAGACTCAAATCAGCCTGGGCATCCGCCCAGTCTGATTAGTCTTCGGCGTTCACAAGGAGCTAGCTTAGACCCTTAGCTACCCTGTAAGCGCTCGGGGAAGATTCTAATGAGACTGGGCGGATGCCCAGGCTGATCTGAGTCAGCGCTGGGCGCACAACCATTTTGTTGGTTTTCTCGTGTCGCGGCCAAGGTAACATGCAAAACACACTTCATACTGAAGTGATGCCTGATATGGTTTAGTACAGTCCCGCTTCCGCTTAATAGCACCAACTGAGCTATCGGATGTCGCTAAGTGACATGAGCGGAAACGGAGAGGGAATTACCGTTGAATGATCGAACGCACCGGAATATCGATCCATTCATTCCATTCAATTCGGTCTGGTGGAGTGAGCGATTGGGTAAAACCCTATACCGGACTGCACTTTGTTTGAAAGGAGAGAAAATGTATATCTGCTTTACCCATATATTTGTGTAAAGGTAAATTTCGGTATTTATGAAGATCAACAACCATTGCTGCCAAAATTAACCGTTAATTTCGTTCAGGAGAGTAATTTGTTAATGTTTACAATGTGCGATGCTGAATGGGATTTTACCCGCAATTGAAATTATCAATTTGACAGATTAATTTACGGCCAGTAATTTATGTACAATTTTCAATTTCATATTTTCTATACGTATCAAAATAATTTAGTTGAATATATAATTATTTTCTTAATGGGCAGCTAAACTCTTTAAAAAGTTATTAAAGACGATAAAAGTTTCTCCTGAAATACTTGCCTAGACATTCAGACGCATAAGACTTCCGCGACGGCGTTGTGGACGGCGTATGGCAGTATTTGGCTGGAATTCCTTGTATCCCGTGTTTAATAGTAAAACTTTCCTGTCAAAATATTTCGTTAATACTGAAACACTCACTCGTCGCTGATTCAACTTCTGTGAGTATTAAATTCTGCAAAGAGTTGACATATTCGTTGACAAGTTGCACTTTTGCATATATCTTCCATGCCCGACATCTGTGTTCTGTCCAGCCTCCCCTCTCCCCCACCAACCCACCCCCACCCACCACTACCACCACCACCCTGCACACTGAACGATACAAGAGACTGTCACTAATTCCGCGCAGGAAAAGAAGTAAAAAGAACTGATGCCTGATTATTCATAAAGTAATTACCCAGAAATGTACTCGATCAACGACTTGAGAAGAGGTGCGTCGATTTCGGGGAAGTTATACCAAACATCAACTAAAACAATAGCTAACGTTACTTTTACAAACACGGTGGTTTTTGCCATCGTCGGAGTGATAGTCCTAGGGCGAAGTTTGAACTCAAAAAAAGAAAGACCACCGGAGCCAGGGTGCCCCTTCCACAGGAAGAAAAGCGGTGACTAGCCGGGCTAATGAAAGGCGGTTATTAGCTGGGCCAACACCGTATACGACAATCGGCAACTCGTCAGATGATCTGTCAGATGTAAGTTTTGATCCTTATCTTTCCCAAACGCACATATAGATACATGAAAAGATGAATGCGTAAAGTTGCACAAATATATAGTCAGTACAGCATTTAGATCTAGTTGTCACCCGGTTTGAATATTGTAATAAGTTCTTTTTGTTGGGTTGTCAGGAGTGTGTACAATTATATTTCGACAGGCACTAATTGTCGTAATAAAGGTTTTCAGAACACCTACGCCCAAGGTTAAAGTGCAGATTACCTAAATTTGAAAAACTTCACCTGTGAGGTAAGAGTCCAAGTATCTAACCCTTCAGACTGGCTTTGTGATATACTGGACTTAATGCACCAGTCATTTGCACCCAAGGCCCCTATGGGGCCAGGGATAGCGGGGCTTAAGCACTGTGTTTTTTACCAAAAAAGGCATTTGACTCCCGCAAAAACAGCGGGGGAAATAGTGGAGTGTTATTAACGAAATTTACCCCAACACATTGTCAGAATATGAATTTTTATACGCCTGTCGAAGACGGGTCGTATTATGTCGTGGCCTCCGTCTGTCCTTCCATCTGTCTGTCCGTCCATCTGTCCATCCGTTAACTTTTAGTGTCGGCTCCATATCTCCTCAACCCCTTAAAAGATTTTTTTGAAACTTGGGTCAAATGTTTACCTTAACGAGGCAATGTGCAGAACGCATATTCCAACGGTGTCCGACAAAGGTTAAGGTCACACTTAGCGGTGAAACATCAAAAGGTAACATTTCGTGTCCCCTCCATATCTCGAAAACTGTTTAAGATCTCTTCATGAAAGTTTGTACAAATAAAAAGCACCATCAGACCATGTGCAAGGAAAAAGAACCATTACCCTACTTTCAGTTTTGATGGAATTATTTCCCTTTGTATTTTTCAAAGGTAATTTCATATAAGCTTCGTGTACGCTCCATATCTGGAAAACCGTTTAAGATTTCTTCATGAAAGTTTGTACAAATATAAAGCATCATCAGACCATGTGCAAGGAAAAAGAACCATTACCCTACTTTCAGTTTTGACGGAATTATTTCCTTTGTATTTTTCAAAGGTAATTTCATATAAGCTTCGTGTACGCTCCATATCTGGAAAATCGTTTAAGATTTCTTCATGAAAGTTTGTACAAATATAAAGCATCATCAGACAATGTGCAGAGAAAAAGAACCATTACCCTACTTTTAGTTTTGACGGAATTATTCCCCTTTGTATTCTTCAAAGGTAATTTCATATAAGCTTCGTGTCCGCTCCATATCTTGAAAACAGTTTAAGATTTCTTCATGAAAGTTTGAACAAATACAAAGCACCATCAGACAATGTGCAGAGAAAAAGAACCTTAACCCTACTTTCAGTTTTGATGGAATTATTTCCCTTTGTATTTTTTTATAGTAATTATCCCCTGGCACCACGAAGTGGCGAGGGGATATAGGTTTTGTCCCCGTACATACGTATGTTCACCTTTTGTCATCGTTCTAGTGCCTACATTTCTCAACGGATTTTAAAATAACTTCACACAAATGTAGGGCATGACAATATCTCAAGCAAATTCGACTTTCAGGATGCTGCGCCCAAGGTCAAGGTCACTGTAGCTATTTTTAGAAAAACTTTGTCAGCGCTCTAGCGCCTACATTTCTCAATGGATTTTGAAATAACTTCACACAAATGTAGGGCATGACAATATTTCAAGCAAGTTTGACTTTCAGGGTGCTGCGCCCAAGGTCAAGGTCACTGTGGCTATTTTTAGAAAAACTTTGTCATCACTCTAGCGCCTACATTTCTCAACAGATTTCAAAATAACTTCGCACAAATGTAGGGCATGATAATATCTCGAGCAATTTCGACATTCAGGGTGCTGTGCCCAAGGTCAAGGTCACTGTGGCTATTTTTAGAAAAACTTTGTCAGCGCTCTAGCGCCTACATTTCTCAATGGATTTTGAAATAACTACACACAAATGTAGGGCATGACAATATCTCAGGCAAGTTCGACTTTCAAGGTGCTGTGCCCAAGGTCAAGGTCACTGTAGCTATTTTTAGAAAAACTCTGTCATCGCTCTAGTGCCTACATTTCCCCATGGATTTTGAAATAACTTCACACAAATGTAGGGTATGACAATATCTCGAGCAAGTTCGACTTTCAGAGTGCTGGGCTCAAAGTCAAGGTCACTGTGGCTATTTCTAGAAAAACTTTGTCATCGCTCTAGCGCCTACATTTCTCCATGGATTTTAAAATAACTTCATACAAATGTAGGGTATGACAGTATCTCGAGCGAGTTCGACACCAAGTAGTCTTGTGCGAGGGGATTTGTATCGCCTGCGATGCCTTGTTTCATATAAGCTATGTGTCAGCTCTATATCTCAAAAACTGTTTAAGATTATTTCATGAAAGTTTGTATACAAACAAAGCACTATCAGACGATGTGCATAGAAAAAGAACCATAACCCTACTTTCATTTTTGATAAAATTACACCCCTTTGTATTTTTAGTATTGTAATTGTCACCCGACGTAGGCGGAGGGGGACTATAGAAATGACCCTCGTCCATCCGTGTGTCAGTCCGTCCGTCCATCCGTCCGTCCTTCCGTCCGTCCAAAATCTTGTCCCCGCAACTCCTCCTACATCTTTCATCGAATTGATTTGAAATTTTACAGATTGTATTCTTATGATATGAAGATGTGCATGTGGTTTTTGATTTTTGTTTCGGCCATTTTTGATGGAGTTACGGCCCTTGCTGACTCAGACCTTGTCCCCGCAACTTCTGCCACATCTTTTATCAGATTGACTTGAAATTTTGCAGAATGTTTCATCATGATCTGAAGATGTGCATGTGATTTTGGAATTTCAATTGCCATATATTTTACAAAGTTATGGCCCTTTGTCGTTTTTGGCATTTTCTGTCCATCCGAAATCTTGTCTCCGCAACTCCTCCTACATCTTTCATCGGATTGATTTGAAATTTTACATATTGTATTCTTATGATATGAAGATGTGCATGTGGTTTTTGATTTTTGTTTCGGCCATTTTTGATGGAGTTACGGCCCTTGCTGACTCGGACCTTGTCCCTGCAACTCCTGCCACATCTTTTATCAGATCAACTTGAAATTGTGCAGAATGTTTCATCATGATCTGAAGATGTGCATATGATTTTGGAATTTCAATTGCCCAATATTTACAAAGTTATGGCCCTTTGTCATTTTTGGCAATTTTCCAACTTTTGAACCATTTGACCGAGAGAGCTGAAATTTAGTATGCTATTAGCATTTGGTAAATTGAGTATTCTGATTATTGTTAGGATATGCTAAATTTATTAGTGACAGAGTTATTCCCCTTTCATAGATAATAGACATTCACTTAAAGGTAAGAGGATAACTCAAGAACTATTCATATTAATGGGCTGAATCTTCATAAATGCAATGTTCATTTTTCATCAGATTCATATTAGGAGGATTATGGCCCTTGTTATTTTGTTATTGGGTATATGGTCTTGATGTTTAGGCATCCTGTAAGGGCCTAAAGTTTCAGTAACCTGATTTTACACACATACGCCCAGTCCTGAACTTAAGTATTTTGTAACCTCATAGAGGCCCAGTAATTGGGTATATGTCTTTGCTTATGCTTTAGTTATTATTTCCTTACCAGATTCTGTTGTACACATATTTTCTGGTTTTGGCCATACAGTTACTCTGAAATGGAATAAAGGGCTGCAGTTTGTGACACATTTCAAACGTCGGGTGACACTTGGCCGATGGCCTTTTATTTTGTATTAAATTTGTATCCACTCCATATCTCCTTAACCCTTTGACAGATGTTTTTGAAACTTGAGTCAAATGTACACCTTATAGAGGCATCGTGCAGAACTCGTATTCCAACAATGTTAGACAAAGGTCAAGGTCACACTTAGAGGTCAAAGTTCAAAAGGTAACATTATTTTTCCACTCCATATCTCGAAAACCGTATAAGATTTCTTCATAAAAGTATATACAAATATGAAGCATCATCAGACAATGTGCAGAGAAAAAGGACCATATCCCTATTTTAAGTTTTGACGGAATTATGCTCCTTTGTATTTTCCATATAGTAATTTCATATTAGCTTTGTGTCTGCTCCATATCTTGAAAACTGTTTTAGATTTCTTCACGAAAGTTTGTACAAATATCAGACGATATGAAGAGAAAAAAAAACCATAACCGAACTTCCATTTATGATGGAATTATGCCCCTTTGTAATTTTTGTCTTGGAATTTCATATTAGCTTTGTTTGTTTTGTAGTTTATTTCTGCCTTATTATTGAAGATTTAAGCTACTGACAAAGTTCTGTCACCTCTTGTTTTCTGTCCAACTTTAAGCCCCAACGGGCGTATATTGCCCCGCTCAGCGGAGCTCTTGTTATATATATATGACCCCCTGGGGGCGTAGACCTATACCAGGGTTGTGACATAAATATGTCCCCATAGTGCAGGGCATTATACAAGGGCTTTGCAGAGTGAAAAGTCAATATCCCTGCTATTCCCCATCCCCAGTGGGGCCGTGGTTGCAAATGACTGTGCATACCTGTACGAAACGTTACGCCCGAAATAGAGGCGTAAATATGCGTATTATTTCGCCCATGATTTCTTCCTTTTTTTCGCCCCAGTAAGGTGCTTTTAGTTCAGTGTAATCCGGGTGTAATCTGGGCGTAAATATGGGGCGAAATATTTAAATTAGGCGTAATCCTTTGAAATTTAATGGCGGAAAATAGCAAAGATTACGGGCGGAAACATGAAGAACTACGGGCGTAATACCACAGCACTTACGGGCGGAAATTCATGCTCTTTTGGCATATATCCATATATCGGAGGACTGACTGAGTATACACAGCATATTTTGTGTAACATATATCACTAAAATAAACAAACAAATGATATTATATCTGTATCTGCATTATTTGGTATTTTCAAACCAACCAGATTTTAGAAAGATTCAGATATCTTTGAATAAGCTCAGGGAGGCATTATCGACACCGTCATTCAAGCTGTGCTGGTTGGAAGTAATGAGGCCAATAAAATGGGTGGGGTGCTGAAACTGTTAGAAAAAAGCAACATTTTGATGCCATGACAGAAATCTGCTATCACATTAATTAAAAACAACAACATTTAAAGTAAACTTACTTTTTCTTCAGTGTATACTACAAACTCCTCAGCATCTTTCATTAAAGAAAATATTTTCTCCTTTGAAACAAGGACTAAATTAACCCATTTTTCTAGAACAACCATGATAATCTTTGTAAGTTTTAATTTCCCTCCAAAATTTCATGTGACAGGAAGTGGTTATTCCGCCTCAGATTTACGCCAGAAATTAGTGTCTTGTTTCTGCGCCCGAAATATTTTATATTACGCCCGTAAGATTTGACAGCATCTATGATTTCTCAGGCGTAATTGTCGACTCTGCCACTGTTTCACCCGGAAAACTAATTTTTCGCCCCAATTTCGCCCCTTTTACGGGCGAAAACCGCTCAAAACTTTCATACGGGCAAACATGTTAGATTGTAACTTGGGGCCAGTTGTTTTGTTGTAGAAGGCTCTAGGCATTTGAGTTTCAATGTGTGTTTCTCATAGATCTCAATCATGTTGAGTTTTAGTGTGAGCATCACATCACAATCATCTACTTAAAGAGGATCTTACACTTGTAAGTGCATGGTCATTTCATATGAAATATATGAAACATGTTTCTGGTTTCCGTGTATTCATGTTTGAATGCTGAGAGGAATGTAAACACTCAAAATGTAGTCTTGTACAAATTTCATAATTTTGATAAAGGCAGTATGCCGAAACGTCATAAATAAAGAGTGACTGTTCAGAGTATATAATGTTTCTTATCCCTACACGGATTCTCTTCATGATATATGAAGCAAGTCGTCAGCAAGTTTCATAAATTTCATGAAATGACCATGACTTGTGAGATTTTGTTTACAGTTCTGTACGTCGGCCTTACCTGCACAAAGGCCGAATCCAAGTCCTTTTGGTCCTATTCCCTGCTTGGTCGATCAGGTCGTTTCAGCCCAATTTCAAGGGTGGGTTGTTTTGGCCCAATTGGGGCTGGTTGTTTTTGCCCAGTTTCAAAGGTTGGTCATTTCTGTCTGATTTTAGTTGTGAGTCGTTTTGGCCTGGTTTATTTATTTGGGAAAACAGGTAAGTTAATAGGCTGAGTTCATCCTAATTGCTGTTTGTTTTGCTTTCTCGTCCACAACTTCTTACAAAAAAGTAAAATCTTTAAAAAAGATAATCGGTGCAGATAAAATGAAGTGTGTTTTGTAACATGTCTATAGGTGAAGAGTTGACAATAACTTTCATAAATATGACTCAATTTAGCTATGTCTGTAAGCACCTTCAACTGTAATTTTGACAACAAATGACCAAATCCAAAATGGTGAATGACGAATTCCAAAATGGACAGCAGTCAATCATGAAATTGACCTGATTCCAAAACAGTTACCAACATGATGCAATGTTTGTTTATGTGTATTAAACTGAAAGTAGAAATCAAAAGTAGATCAAGAAAGTTTTGAATATTCTGTTCTCAATAAAATTTCCTTTGTAAATTTACAAACAAGCAAAACATTTCGATTTAACATCTGACAGAGTGCTAGTATTCACGCAGTGCAGTACAACGGGGAAAAAAGAGTTTAAATATTCATTGACCTTTGATATTATTGGGGAAATTGTGACGTATGAGCTGCAACGCGAGAAAACCAACAGAGTGGCATGTGCGTCCAGCGAAGACTCAGGTCAGCCTTGGCATTTGCCAAGTCTGATCAGAGGCTTTGCTGTTAGCATGGAGGTAGCTTAGACCCTTAGCTACCCTTTAAGTGCACAGCAAGACTCTGATCAGACTGGGCAGGTGCCCAGGCTGATCTGAGTATGTGCTGGGTGCACATGCCACTTTGTTGGTTTTCCTGTGTTGTGGCTAGTATGCATTATTTGACCAATGAAATCTTGTGAAATGTGGAACAAAAGTGAAATTATACTCGGCTGCGAGGAGACCCCCCCCCCCCCCCCCCCCCCCCCCCACACACACACACAAAAACATCACACCTCTAACTAAATAGCTGTCAAACTTGACACTTAACCTACAGCTTCAAGAAAGTCCAAGAATACAATAAAATTAACTTGTATTTCTGCCAAGTTTTTACTTTACCACTTGCATCCTATCTATAGATACATTGCCAAGGGATAACTTCTCAAGCTTTTTTCAAAGGTTAACTTGTAGAGAACATTATTAAAAGAGAAATGCAGTGTACAAGAGCCCTATAATGACTGCCTGACTTAATTATCTCCCATTGTCAGTCTTGTCCGGAGCATCACTCCAAAAGTATATGGTATCCTTTCTCTGGCTTTCATTGCCAGTTCATTCAGGGTCACTGAAGAGAATTTAGTATTCGAAACTGTACAGTCTGGCCCATACTCTCCTTTTGAGTATTTTCTCTGCTCTTTAAGGAACTAACTTTTATATTTTATTTGACTATAATATTGTGTCTTCTGAGCTTTTTGAAAATATATCATATTTTCATTTTGAAGACCTTGATGAGACAGTGCATTGTCCCCACAACTGCCTAGTTGCCCCCCCCCCCCCCCCCCCACCACCACCATCTAAGACAAGCCGGGCCGGGTAGCACAATCGGTAGGGCACCTGACTCGTAAGTCAGAGGTCCTGGGTTCGAATCCCGGTCTGGCCACATACTTTCGTTTCTCCTTCCGCTGATTTAAGAAGGGCAGTTGTCAGTTACTGGCGAAAGTATGTGCACTTAGTACTGGTTAACCGCTTAGAAGGTCTAAGCCTGCCCAGGAATGCCGGGCCGGGTAGCGCAATCGGTAGGGCACCTGATTCGTAAGTCAGAGGTCCTGGGTTCGAATCCCGGTCTGGCCACATACTTTCGTTTCTCCTTCCGCTGATTCAAGAAGGGCAGTTGTCAGTTACTGGCGAAAGTATGTGCACTTAGTACTGGTTAACCGCTTAGGAGGTCTAAGCCTGCCCAGGAATAGTGTGGTTAGGTTAACTGACCGTCCCGACATGACCTTAGTTGTTTACCGTGGACGTTAAGCATCAAATCAACCAACCAACCTGCCCAGGAATAGTGTGGTTAGGTTAACTGGCCGTCCCGACATGACCTTAGTTGTTTACTGTGGACGTTAAGCATCAAATCAACCAACCAACCTGCCCAGGAATAGTGTGGTTAGGTTAACTGGCCGTCCCGACATGACCTTAGTTGTTTACTGTGGACGTTAAGCATCAAATCAACCAACCAACCAACCATCTAAGACAAAGGGGGTATGGAAATGATCTCAGTCTGTCTGTCCATCCATCGATCCATATATTCATATATTCACTTTTGGCCGGAGCATAACTCTGAAATGGGTTTGTCTTGAAACTTTGTATCATGATACAGGAGATCAAGGAGAAGTGCAAGTGTACAAGAACCATAACTCTGCTTGGCTTAATTTGTTTAAGTATCTCCCTTTCTCAGTTTTTCTTGTCCAGAGAATAACTCCAAAAGTATGAAGGGTATTGCCTTGAAACTTCATTTAAATTTTTTTTATTTTTCAGATGGTCATTGAAGTTTGAACACAATGGGTCATGTGCAAAGTAAGTGGGTCCCTTTAGGGCATTCACCATAACTTTGCACATGACCCTTTGTGTTCAAACCTTAATGGACTTCGGAAAAATGAAATTTGTCTCTTATAATTACATTTAATTTAAGATAATTTTGAGCATCATATTTTATTTTTCAGAGAAACATTTGTGAAATACACTACAAAAAATTGTCACAAACCAATTATAGGTAAGTCACTTATGTTAAACATCCAACACCATGACGTGACCTCAAATAGATCATACACCAGCCATTGACGTAGTTTGTTTACATGTGAGAATGCATAATAAGGAAGTCAAGTGACCTCCTCCTGTTCTTGGAAGTATGACTAAGAAAAATCAAAAGGCATGTAATTATATAATGATGAAGGAGATTAAGGAGAAGTGCATTGTACAAGAACCATAACTATGCCTGGCTTGAATTTTTAATTATCTCTTTTTGTCAGTTATTCTTGTCCGGACCATAACTCCAAAAGTATAAATGGGATTGTCCATGCAAAGATATGTGCTGGCAGCCTTTTTAAATTTTGGTCCCATTCCACCGAAGGTAATACTAATTTCGCTTCCTATGCTGTTGACTGAGAATTCAGTCACAAGCATTACCAAAAATGATTGATGGTACTTAAATGTTTATGGCTGTTGACCAAGCTGATACAGTTGTTGATTGTCTCAGTCAACAGCCTCTTAAATTTGCATACATGATAATTGACTGGCTCAGTTGAAAGCACAGGAATGGAAATTGGTATTACCACCCTGTACACTTGTATTAGCATTTTTGAATGTGTGAAGATACATGTTATGTTTTAAAAAATAAAATTTGGGTGATTCTGGAAAGAAATTAGTGAGAGACCCTTAATTTTACATACACAAAGGAATTAACCTGATAAAAAAAAGAAGAAATGTTACAGTATGTAACAAATGCCCCCGAAGGCCCCTTAACCTGACCTTTGAGCCCTGGTACTGACCTTGACCTTTGTTTGTCAGTAGTCGGTTCAACAGCTTTTCAGAGCTTATGTTACATGTTGTACATCTTGCCGACACAAAAGTAATCTCTTGTCTTGTCTTGTCTTGTGCAGGGAACCCAAGTCTTGCACATGACAAACATTCTCATTTTGTTTTACTTTTCTGTGGCATTTAAATGCACTTTGGAAGTTGAAGAGGATTCATGGGGACTTAATTAAACCACTGACCAAACTGTCTTGTGTCCTTGACACTCGAAGTGAATACCTAAACGTCACACCTTACATAACTTATCATTCTTTAAGATCATTTTTTTATTTGCTTTAACTGTCATTGAAATTTGATGAAATTGGCTTCAGCAGTTTTGAGTCAGTTGATTGTGACCTTGACCTGACATGGCAACCAACTTATAAGGGACACAACTTCTCATTATGCTTCATCTTTCTGTGAAGTTTCATTAAATTTGCTTCAGTAGTTTATAAGTTATGCTGAGACAGGATTTTGAACCACAATTTGACCTCTGACCCAATTGTGACCTTGACCGTGGGTGTAGGGACCTTAGTCTTGTGCGTGACACACCTTCTCGTTATGCTTTATTATTTGCTCCAGTGGTTTTTAAGTTTTGCCGAGAAACGATTTGAAACTGACAGACCAACGGACGGACGGTGTGATTTTAATATGCCGCCCAAAGTTCCTTGTATTGACAAGTTTATTGTTTTGATCAGTATTCTTTTGACTTGAAGATTTCTTTTCAAAGTGAAATTTCCTATCAAGCTTTTAAGGAAGCAACTCGGCCATTTCGATTTATGCCCCTTTCTCAATGGGGTCAACTCCTAACAGAAAGAATTTGCTCCAACAAGAGGGTGGGTGGGACCAGGGATGAAGGTGTAGATCTGGAGGACTAAATAATCAACCACTCATACTAGCCACTCACCAAACAAGCTTCCAGTGACCATGATTTTAGTAGTTAGTAGGTTTTTATACTTTGTCTTCACTAATTAAATCAGCAAACTATAATGAGGCAAACTTGCAACCAGAAATAGACTATTCACAGTCTGTCTCTGTACAGAATTTTACAATAAGTGTTTTTTTTCTCTCCCCCCCCCCCCTCCCCCCCCCTAAAAAAATGGAGGGCAGTGTTTATTAGGATTAAAATCAAAGTAAAGTTTTAACCTATTACCCACCATCATCATCCGCATGAGCAGGGCTACAGAAAGTTTGAAATCCCAATTGGTCCGCAAAAGAGCAATTTGTTCTATTGACATTGTGGTAAATCATGGTAAAAATTCTAATAATTGGGACTCCTGAAACAAGTACCAAAGTTGTCTTTAAAATGCATTCTCCAGTAGTGCATTTAAAAGATGCAGATGGAATATGGCAAACAGTATGTAGACGCTGATCAAATTGCTCTTTTCAGGAGCAGTCTTATATAGGTTTGCACTAACTTTTTCTTCAGACCTGTCTGTCCCAAGATAGAGAGTTTTTACAATTGTTGCAATAAAGTCATAAGATGCTAGTCATAGCCTTCTATTTCATATTTGAAATACTTTTCTCATTTCCTTGTCTGAGAAATGAGAGTTCTTGGTGTGTGTGTGTGTGTGTATATGTGTTTCTTTTAATTTATTTATTTATTGTTATTTTTTTATTTTATTTATCTTTTTCTTTTTATTCTTCTAATTTGTATTTGGCAATAATTACATGATATTCTCTTAGAGAGACTCCTAGACCTTCAGAAATTATATGATCTGTCTGCCAAAGTTGAATTTGCAGGATGTTTATTGACTGTTTTGGGGTATTGTGGATTTTATGACACCTCATGGGGATTATAGGTTTCAAGGCACTCCAAACTCAGTATACAGGAACTGGAAGAAAAAGACTACCAAATACCATAAAAACTCTATATATTGGGACAGTTAGGTCTGAGCAAATAGTACAAACCCAGATCAGACTGTTCCTCAAGTAGCAGACTGATCAGGGTTTACACTATTTGCCACCCCATTTGAATTTTTGGACACACTACTGCACTGTAAAACCAAACTGTTCCAATTTTAGGACAATTATGGTAATTATTTTTGGTGTCCCAATATTTAGAATTTTTATGGTAAATATTGGGACAGCCTGACCTCTGACCTTTTGTAATATTTGAACACAAGCCCATTTGCTTTTACCATTATACTAGAAACAGTGAGAACCCTGATCATAGTGCTCCTTCATGTGCAGTCTGACCTGCTCACAGTTTGCTCATGCACCTTCTGTCCCAACATTTATGATTTTTATGGTAGCAGAAGGTACAGAAGAACCTATTGTGCACATTGTTTATTTTTTAATCAATCAAGCAATTTTATGCCCTTGTGAACAGTAGTTCAGTCATATTGGGATGATGGAAGGGTTTTAATGAAGGGCTGTCTTCAATTGAACCCAGTTGAGAATTGAAGAGATTGTCACTTCCAGCTAGAATCAAATTTGGACTGCTAGCTTTGCACCAATTGAGCTTCTATGGCGGTATAGGAAAAGAAGAAATTAAAAGTCAGGTTTTAATAATGCTCAAATCAATCTGGGCTATTTCACTCCATCAGCTCTCCAGGGTTGTTTACGCAAACCTATGGGAAGGTGTAGTCTAATCTGAACATTCCAGTTTTGCACATAATGCGTTTCTTTTAAGAAATGCCACATATTCAATCAAAGCACCCCATCACTATTGATTGTAAGAAAAATGGACAAATTCCACAAAGATTGGGTGTAGGCCACTGAACACCAGAATAGATTTGTAATTTGTAGATTTGAAATTTATTACTCAAAAATGGGATTATAATATTGATTAGAGAATAATGGCCATTTTTGTACTGAAACGGAAAAAGAGAATGCATGGCAATTTTTGAAAGAATAAGCAAAAATTTTAAAGAATGAGAATAATGGGGCTAATTTTTTATTGATTAGAGAATTCCAGACCCTCCCCACCCCTCTTTCCCCTGCCCATCCAGGCCCTCATTTTCAGGAATGTGAATTGAAACACCCTTGGGGCATTTTTTGAAAAGAAATACAATATCATAAAGAACCGTTTAAAACTTTGTAGTTATTTTGTTATTTTGAACCTGTCCCCCCACCCACCACCCATTAAAAAAAAATAAAAAATTAGTAATGACCATTACCCAAGTACCTTAATAACAACTTTATCTCCCAGTTTGTGCCTCAGCAATTCCAAACCAGGACACAGTGAGCTACTTTCTTGAAGAAAAAAAAAAAGGACTTCATGTCAAGTTTCACTTAGTTTTGATTTCAGCTCAGATCAATCTTTCAAAACTGTACCAAACTTCCCCATCACAATCACAGTGGCTGACGTTAGTTGTATGGTCTTACATGTGAAGGGAATGGTAGCACTGTTCCAAAGGAGAGGCATATCCCCATTCTCTGCATGACTCCCTTGTGTGCTATGCTATCCAGACCCATTGTGATTTATCCCACCTAATTTCTTTACCTGGTTATTTTTCCAAATAGGAAATTACTGTTAAAATTAGAACACCTGAATTAATTAGTAAAAATTGTCCAAAAAATGGAACAGTTTGGTTTTACAATGTTGTAATGCAACCAAAAGATGCAGATGGAGTAGCAAAGTGTAGACCCGAAACAGACTGCTTTAGAAGCAGTCCGATGTGGGTCCGCACTGTTTGCTCAGACCTATCTGTCTCAGTACTAGGAACTGTTGTGGTATATTGGATATAGTCATTAGAAGCAGAGTAGTCAGCCATAAACTATGTACCTGCAATTTCACAGCAAAGTACTTTGTTTCATGTATTGCATTTCACAAGTTCTATCAATGTCATTCTCTACACTAGACAAAATTTGGTAAATGGGTGGTTTTAAAAAAAAAACGAGAAAAGTGAAAAAAAATTCTGACTCCTATTTGTAGCAGAAATTTGACAAATTTAGTCAGATTTGTTACACTCGGGACATTTTTGCACCAAACCTTATTCAAGTGCACACCATGCATGCAATATCAAAATTAAAGACAAAACAAAATATTATATGTGGGTCTGAAGGCCCAGTAATGAAACTTTTAATTAAATGATAAAGCATATATTTAAAAACAGTCATTTTAATCATACAAAGAGGTAAAGAAACAATTTTAGTAAAATGTCACACTTTTTGCATTACACTCGGGACAAAATTGACCCTTTTTTGAGCCATCATTTTGTAAGTTATAATTGAAGCTTGAAAGTAAAACTTTAGACCACTATTATAATCATTGCAATGCATACTCTGACATTAAATAAAGTGTACAAAAAGCTTTCTTTCATCAGATATCTTGAGGAAATGAAAAGACTCATTTTATTTAAAATCACCCAAATAAATCAGAAATTTCAGTGGTCTAAAGCGGATCTTGGTGGAATTTGGCATTTTATGAGTGGGTTCATAATATTAGAGAGAGGGCTTTTATTAGAAGAAATGCATTAAAATAAATAATTGTGTTGGGTGGTCAATTTCTCGTTTGGTTTAAACAATATTTTAGTCAAATATTTCATTCCAATTGAAGCAATACAGTATGTGACAGTAAGCGTAACACTTATATGTAAGTCATCTCCTGAATTTCTCACTGGCTTTGAACTATGCTGATATCTCTCAGCAGTACTGGAAATTGGTGCAACTGAAAGTGGTTGCAGACAGAGTATTTAATTTCCTTTTGACTGACAATGATTAACCACACAAATTACCTCCCTGAATAATATTCTGAGCACATACTTCAAATAGACCTAATTGTTTTTTGCAGGTTTGTGCTTCTGTGAAGAAAAGGAAGGGACAACACATGAGCTAGTCTGTCAACAGAACATGACTTTGCCAGCAGGAGTCATTATAGGAGTTCAGACCCACAAGGATTAAATTTCATTTCTCAGGCATAAACCCTGTAAGGGTGTAAAATTCAACAATGCTAAAAAATCATCGTTTTTCGAGAAATTGAATTATGCTGTGTTCAGTTCTACTCTTATCTCTTCATACATATAGGACAAGGTGTAACTGGATTTAAGCTACAGGAGTGGAAGTTCATCAATATTTCAAAATTCTGCTACTTCAAAGAGAGATGCCATATTTTTTTTTTTCATCAGAGTTTTAAACTTCTTTAATTATTAATGAACTGAATTTTTGAAAGATCAGAATGTGAGTGCTACAGAATCATGCAGCTGTATTAGATGAAACAAAGTGGATGTTCCACAGAACTTGACACTGGGACTAATGAAGGAAAAATACTTGAGTATTCAAATTGACTTAGTGTAAACAGGAAAATATATGACAGAAACTGCAGTATCAGTAGACTTGCTTTCCTTTCCCGTTCTTAGATTTTTTTTCACTCACCTAAGTACAAAGTGCTCATGGGCAAGCTATTGTTATCAGACACTATATACTCTAAAATTTGATGAAAACCTAGATCAGACACTGATAGAGTCCTCTTACAGAAGCAGACTGACCTGGGTCTTCATTGTTTGCCCATGATTGTCCCAATACTTAGGGTCATTGTGGTACCTGGATGACACTGAGTCAGTGGTATACACAAAAGAACAGATTCGAAGTTTTCTGAGATATTTTTGTCATTTCCCCTGACTGGTTCTAATGAGGAGTCACAACAGGTTTTAATGGCTAGATATGGAATATTATCCTTAAATTATTAGTTCACCATCAGGTGAGCTTATAGTATGGGCTTGGTCTGTCGTCCGTCATCGTCCACACTCTTAAACATCAATATCTCTGAAACCAGCAGGCCAATGTTGAGCAAATTTTATGCGTAGTATTGTTGGGATGGGGGAATTGACTGCATATAGTGTTGGGACATATTGGTTCAAAACTGTGGTTTCCATGGCAACAAAAAGGTCACATAGACTTGTAAAGGGGAAAATGTTATCCACGCGATAGCACCTTCAATTTTGATCGGAACCTCTTCAAACTTGGGGGTATTCAGGACAGGCTATAAAATCTCATATGAATTTCAATTTCGGCCATGCCTGATTATTCACTTCAGAGTTACTCTGAGTGACAAAAAATTTCCCCATAGACTTATAATGGAGAAAATGTTGTCCTAGGCATAGCAACTTTTATCAAAACTTGATCAAACTTGCTGATAACCAGGACAGGCATAAAGTCTTGGATAAGTTTGAAATTCAGCCATATTGAGTAATGGTCTTAAAAGTTACTTGCCCTTGAGTGCTAAAAAAGCCCATATTTGACCTTGTCCGGGCCATAGGGCCTTATGTTTTGATGGTATTTTCTTTAAACGACAGGCATAAAATCCGAGATAAAATCTCAGATGAGTTCAAATCTTTGCCATGTCTGATTGTTCAGTTAAGAGTTACTCTCCCACAGACTTACAATGAAGAAATAGTTGTCCCTAGCATAGCAACTTCATTTTGGATCAAAACTTGATCAAACTTCCTGATAACTAGGACAGGCATAAAATCTTGGAAGAGTTTGAAATTTAGCCATATGAACAATTAGTCCTAGAGTTACTTGCCCTTCAGTGCTAAAAAATTTATTTTGACCATGTTGGGGCCATAGGGCGTTCAGTTTTGATTGTAACTTCTTCAAACTTGCAGGTACCTGGGACAGGCATAAAATCTCAAATGAATTTGAATATGGGTTAGGTTTTGATTATTCTGTTCAGGTTACTTGCCTTTGAGCAATAAAAAATTTCCCCAAAGCTTAAAAATGGGAAAAACATTTTCCTGGGCATAGCAGCTTTATTTTTTATCAAAACTTGATCTAACTTGCTGATAGTTCGGGTGGGTGCATTCGAAATTTTGCCATATTGAATAATTGGTCTTAGAGTGCTAAAATAGCCCTTATTTGACCTTGTCAGAGCCTTAGGGCCTTCAGTTTTGATGGGAACTTCTTCAAACATGCAGGTATCATGGACGGGCATAAAATCTCGTGTGAGATCAAATTTAGCCAAGCTAGAAACTGGATCATGTTGTAGCAAAAACTAGGTCACATCTTAGAAAAACCTTATGTAGACGCTAGAGGGCCAGTTTTGATCCAATTTCCATGAAACTTTTGTCAGAATGTTTGTCTCCATCAAATATAGAACAAAATATAAACTTGGTCATGTCACGAAAGACTTGATCACCAGGTCAAATTTTAGAAACATTGTGTACATTCTAGAGGTCACAAGTTTGATCTAATCTTCATGAAACTATGTCAGAATGTTTATAAATCCCCATAAAATGTATGCCAAACTTGAAACTGGGTTATGTGGGGTTTAAATCTAGTCACTAGGTTAAATCTTAGAAAAAACGTGTACACTCTAGAGGGCACTGTTTTGACCCAATCTTCAAGAAACTTTGTCAGAATGTTTATCTCCATGAAGTTTGAAAACTGGGTCACATTTGGCCCTAAACTAGGTCAAATCTTAGAAAAATTTCAGCTACAGGTACACAATACATGCTTCATTTTCCATTGGATCTTTTTCAAACTTTGTCAGAATGTGTGTTTGAACAATATTTAGGTGAAGTTGGAACATGGGTAATGTAAGCCCTTATGAGCAATCCAGGGCCAATATGGCCCTCTGGTTACTATTATCCTGTCTTAGCTAGATGGCTGTGAGTTATGTCCCTATCAACAATATTTCAATTGTACTGAGAAAATGGTAGGATGATAATGAAAGACTGAGTGCTATGGAACCTTGTTTGTGGTGTGAAGATTAAAGCCTCCATGAAGAATTAAACCTGGGTACAGCTAACAGAGTGTGCCAGTTCTAAGCCATCGGTGCTTGCAAAGTGATAGGCAAAATCATATCAAATGTGCATGAATCAATCATTAGGATTGCAGGAAGAGTTATATGAATTTCAGTATTACTGAGTTACTGCTGTCAAAGTGATAGGCAAAATCATATTAGATTGCATGAATAGATCATTAGAGTTGCAGGTAAAGAGTTGAATAAATTTCAGTATTACTGAGTGACACAGCTGTTGTCCTTGTCAATGTCTTAATAGTGATTTTTAGATCGCTGTTTTGTAAAAAACGGATGTATTATGTCATGGCGCTGTCCGTCCATCAACATTCTTGTGTGCGCCATAACTCAGAAACCATTTAGGATGTCTTCATGAAATTTTGTAGGCATATGTATTAGGCAATGTGTCACGTACAAGAATGGTTGCTCTCCATTCCTTAGTTTCCAAGTTAAGCCCTTTTGCTTAATTTTTCCCTGCAAGTCTTGTGGCCCCCATAACAAGATAACCAGTTGGGATATCTTCGTGAAGTTTCATCAGACTGGCTTTAGTAGTGCATGACTTATCACCACTGAATTGACTTAAAACCAACGAAATGGACGATAACTAAGTAACCAAATACTGAAACTTCATGCAAGTTAAACTGAACATGTATCACAATAACTCAGTTCTGCATATACAGTTTTATCAGAATGGCATCAGTAGTGCATGAGCTATTGCCACTGAATCAATTTAAGATTGACAAATTCAGCCATAACTATGTCATTACATGTATATGAAACTTATACTAAATATGTATCACCTTAATGCAGTTAAGCACATAAAGTTTCATCAGAATGACATCAGTAGTGCATGACTTATTGCCCTTGAATCAATTTAAGATTGACAAATTTAGCCATAGGTAATCAATGAACAGAATTATATGAAAATTATACTAAACATGTATCACCATATGCATCTTACTTTTTTTTGCTCCCCGAAGGGTGAGCATATAGTTACCGCTTTGTCTGTTCGTCCGTCACACTTGTGTCTGGAGCATTTCTCTGAAAGTATTAGGGGGAACTAAATGAAACTTCACACATTGATAGAAGACACCGAGGGGAAGTGCAATGCACAAGAATCGTGACCCTGTCACAAGTGTTTACGAAGTATAGTCCCTTTCCAGTTTTTTTCAATATTTTGCTTTTCCGGAGCATGTCTGTGGAATTATAAGGACTTCACACATTGATAGAGGACAATGAGAGAAAGTGCATTGCACAAGAACCATAACCCTGTCACAAGTATTTAAGAAGTTACAGGAAAGAAGAGTTTGTCGTTATGACAATTTATTTCATTTGCAACCCGGGTTTCTCATCTGTCGTTCATGTATCTTTCCCAAACGCACTTTAGCGCACGTGCACATTATCGCTATACATGTCATGATGACAAGAATTGCTCTGAGAAATGGCGCCTTTTCGCATGTACGAAAAGCAAAGACTCAGTTCAGCCTGCAAATCCCCGCAACCTCATAGCTTCTTAAGCTCGATCTTTCTCGGGTCAACATGTACCCTAATCAGACAACATGTACCCTAATCAAACAATCATATGTGTAGGCTGCTCCGAGTCTTCGCTGTTCGCACTCGTATTCAGCCAGCTCCGTAAATATTGGCGAGGATGTCCGATTGACATTTAGTTATGAGCATTTTCACTACTTGACTGTAAATTTTCAACTTGTGCTCAGCAAAGCCTCATCCATCAAAAAAGACGGTTATGCATGCGAGTCGTTAGATAATGTGGACATGTATAGGTATGCAAAATTTTATCAAATATAGAATGCGGTTCAACAGTTATAAGCGTTTTCGCTAACTGATATCGGACGGATGGACTCGCACAGTGATTATAGTGCAAACCTGCGGGTTGTGCAATAAGAAGTTTTGCATACCAGTGTCTGGGCAATGTTAAATTACATAAGTATACAAAATTTGAAGCAAATATACCAAGCGGTCCAAGAGTTATTAGCATTTTCAATAAAAGAGCTCGACCGGCCAGATTGATGCTCAGTGTAGCCTCGTCACTGTTTTGCATACCAGTGGCTGGGCAATGTTAAATTACATAAGTATACAAAATTTGAAGCAAATATACCTAGCGGTCCAAGAGTTATGAGCATTTTCAATAAAAGAGCTCGACCGGACAAATTGATGCTCGGTGAAGCCTCGTAACTGTTTTGCATACCAGTGGCTGGGCAATGTTAAATTACATAAGTATACAAAATTTGAAGCAAATATAGCAAGCGGTCCAAGAGTTATGAGCATTTTCAATAAAAGAGCTCGACCAGCCAAATTGATGCTTGGTGAAGCCTCGTCACTGTTTTGCATACCAGTGGCTGGGCAATGTTAAATGACATAAGTATACAAAATTTGAAGCAAATATACCAAACGTTCCAAGAGTTATGAGCATTTTCAATAAAAGAGCTCGACCGGCCAAATTGATGCTCGGTGAAGCCTCGTCACTGTTTTGTATACCAGTGGCTGGGCAATGTTAAATTACATAAGTATACAAAATTTGAAGCAAATATACCAAGCGGTCCAAGAGTTATGAGCATTTTCAATAAAAGAGCTCAACCGGCCAAATTGATGCTCGGTGAAGCCTCGTCACTATTTTGCATGCCGGTGGCTGGACTATGTTAAAATACATAAGCATACAAAATTTGAACCATATTTACCATGGTGTTCAAGAGTTATGAGCATTTTCAGGAGTTGGCCGTAAAATTTTAACTTGTGCTCGGCAAAGCCTCGTCCTTCAAATAAGGTTGTTATGCATTTGAGTCGTTAGACAATGTTGACATGTATAAGTATGCAAAATTTTGTCAAAATATCCCATGCTGTTCAAGAGTTATAAGCGTTTTCGCTAACTGATAACGGTTTTTGCTAACTGAAAGCGGACGGACGGACGGACAGACTCACACAGTGATTATAGTGCAAACCTGCGGTTTGTGCAATCATTCCGATATTAGTTTCATGGGTGGGATAAACATTAAAAGAGTATTTTTTTTAGATGACATTTGTGTTAGTTTTACAGCAGGCAACGTTAAACAACAAAATAGTACACTAACATATAACATTTTCTCATGTAAACTACCATAGTGGCGACTAGAATGGCGATTGGCTGTGTCCAACAAAGACAGGAAAGAGTGTGATAAGAAAAAAGGTTAGGGAAATATCTGCTCCCCATCTCGACAGCTCTGTTTGGAAAGGCATTTGCTCTATTTTATTAAACACAGGGTATAAACCAGTCCGCCAATTTTCGCTTCCTGCAGAGACTGTCCGTCATATTAGGCTTCCGCCGAGACTGTCCGCGATCTTTTGCTTTCCTCGAATAATGGCTTCCTGCCGAGACTGTCTGCGTGACTCTGCTTCCTGCCGAGAGCCTCGGCAGGAAGCAGAATCACGTGGACAGTCTGCAGGAAGCCATATATCGTACAGAAGTCTCGGCAGGAAGCAAAAGATCGCGGAGTCTCAGCGGAAGCCAAATATGATGTACAGTCTCTGCTGGAGGCGAAAATTAGCGGAATCGATTATACCCTGTGTTAAACTGCAGGCAAGGAGTCCAGTTTATCTCGGAAAACACGTCTCTTTAGCAGAAAGAAAAATACGGCCTGTCGAATGTATACAGAATCCGCGAGAGCTTTTATTCCGTTAATTGTAAATCAGAGAGCGAAATACCAAAATAAAAAAAAAGAGAGAAAAAGAAAGAAACAATAGAAAAAATAAAATAACAACAAAAAGTGACGAATCTGCCGAACGTAACAGCGGACTTATCGAAATGTACTGGTTCTCGGCCGCAGACCATTTACCAGTGCGCACTTCGGGAACCAGTATCAAGCGGAACGATCGATCGGAATGATCGATGACTGGTTCTCATCCTGAGACCCTTTATCAGTGTGTACTTCGGGAACCAGTATCAAATTGAAGTGACTGACCGTAATGATCGGAATGGAATGATCGTTTTGAAGGAACTGACCTGGAGCTATAACGAAACGACCTATGTTGTTAACTGAATGATCGTATGTCGTCAAATAAGTGCAGAAAACCGGAAGCGGGACTGTACCCATGGACTGAGGCCTCGTTAAACATGCACCACTTAACAAACAACATCAACAACGAGTCTTCTCTTTACATATGAGCGGTGTTGCACGAACTTGGACCTTTCGTCATGTGTACACATACAAAATACTCAAATCAGCTTGAGGAGGTAAAAATACTGGTCAATGTCCCCACGTCTCATTTTTCAAATTTGCCAGGGTTCGGAGACTTTTTAGATGTCTGGCGAATTTTCAATACTTGACTATGTATATTTGGAAGAAAAAAAACAACACAGTTTTAATTTTCGCAATAAATGCCGTTTTTACTTAAATATAAAATGAAAGTGTATGTAAAATATAGGCAGTTAGGATTTCATGTAACAACAGATCTACATTACACCGTGTCCAGCACGATAAGATTCAAGGAAAGTTGAGCAAACAATTTCACAAACAACAAAACTGGCCCTGTAAATACAAAGCGTCAAAACAGCATCGAACTGACGTCAGTGCAACCTCATGAGGTTGCACTGACATCAGTACGACGTTGTTTTAACGTCGTGTGATAACTGCATTCACAAAAAGCAAATACATGTATGAACATGAAATAGTAAGGTACATTATAAAACAAATGTATAAACTTTGCGTTTCAAGTGAAATTTTGAAGACTGAATTGCGTCATCACAAAACAAAAAGCAATAAATGCATTTCTCTCGCTCTCTCTCTCTCTCTCTCTCTCTCTCTCTCTCCCATAATCAGTAAATTGCGAGTATACTTAGGCCTATACAGTGTGATAGGATCTTGGCCTAACATAATGAAAAACAAGCTATGCGAAAATATGTAAATAAGTCAAATAGTTAATTCCATAGAATTGTTAGAATTTTCTGTTGAAAGTATCTTGGAAAATAAATTTATAACTAACCAGTAGGCACATGATGTCAAATGACGTCACACTGACGTCATTACGTCGGACTGACGTTAGGACGACGTCATTACGACGTTATGTGTCCGTTGGAATCCAAAAGTCCATAAAATACATATAAACGCTGGCACCTCCATTGTGTTGGTGTCATTTATGCAAGGGAAAAGACTTTCAAAACATTATTTGCTTTCTAGCCGGGTGAATCCAGTTCCTCATCAGGGAGAATGTGTTAAAGGAAAGGATCTGCTTAAAATATATTCTTGCCTTTCAGAATAGCCCCATCCCCAACCCTAGAGCAGTAAAAAGAGTCCTTTCAGGTCGAAGTGACCCCCTGCTCTCACCCCCCCCCCCTTGGCGTTTTATTCATGTTAGACGTACAGCAATAAATGCATCATGACCATTATATCTGACACACATTTTTCCCAGTTAAATGCACAGACGTTTCACTGCAGTGGTCTACATATTTGAACTTCTTTGATGCTGTCAGTATGAGAGCTATTTTTTTGGGTAAAAAACAGGGATTTTCACTCCAAAACAAACCAAAAAATCTAGATTCTAATTGCACGACGGCTTTTCCTTAGTGATATTGTCTTGTTAAGGAAAAATCTATCTTTTAGCAGAATCAATAGAAATGATTTGCATATTTGGGATCAGTATGGAAGGGGCAAATGTCCTTGTCTTACAGCCAGAGAAAAACAGTATGGGAGTCATGACAACACCTTCAAACAAAACAGTCGACTCTCGATATCTCGAACCCTGATATCTCAAACTACCCTCTTATATCGAGGAACATAGTTTCCACACATGTCCTATTTTCATTTACATTCCATCTCCTTTTATCTCGAACTACAGATATCTGAAAGTAAATTTTCTGGGACCAGAGGATTTACTTCGAGATATCAGTAGTTTGGGATGAACTTCGACTTTGAGATATCGAGAGTTAACTTCACATAAGCAGCTTGCATATTGCCTAAGACTTAATGTAGAGCACCTCTAAGCGATTATATTTTTGACATTGAATGCAGTTAGCATAGCATATTAAACAGCTACGTAACGTTCTATAATTGTAACTAATCATCATTTTATATTGTCACAACATTGTCGTCTTCAAAAGCAAGATTGTCTTGGGGAACTTTTGTCTTTGATTTCTGTCTTCTTGGCACTGGTTTCATTGGAGGTTTTAATGGGAGTTTCAGTACCTGTTTTATCTCACGTCCTTCAGCTTTATCTTCTTCAGGTCTGTTAAGTCCACTGGGTCCATCAGTTTGTAAATTAGACAGAACAGGTACACCGCCCGCTCTATTATTATGATTAGCTGAATGTAAGTTGTCTATCTGAGTTTCATTGTCCGAATGCTTTGTAACAGGTTTAAGTGGAACCTTTGGTTTTGATTTTGAAGGTGTATCATCAACAATGTTATCGTCTTTTTCTTTTTCAGAAAGACGGGGTTTTGGTTTAGGCGGAAGTTTAGGCTGAGGTCGATTAACCCGCTTACTGTTTGTATCAGTACCAGCGTTCAAGTCACTATTTGTTTTGCGCTCATTAAACCTCGTTTCCAGTTCCGAGATTTCATTATATGTATCAGATTCTGTTTTTGTATCATCAGCTACTACTGTGTTACTAGCACCTTCAGTTTGGTCACTGTTTGAAATATGGTTACTATTTTTGGCTTTTTTATGTCCGAACTTGTTCAGTATGTTATCTACTGTAGAGCTAGGTGTTCTAAATGTGCTTGGAGAACTAATTTCCTTGGAGTCTCTATCAGTTTCATTTGACTCTGTTGAAGCACCGCTTCTTCTATAATGTATTGGCCTCCTTTGGCCTCTAGGACTGTTATTATCATTATCAGAAAGGTTACTTGCGGGTCTTTTATTTCCATTTGGTAAATGGAAGTTGAATTTTGGTTTGTTTGGTGCAGTGTAATGGACGCCATTGCTGACTGTGGAGACACTCGCTTCACTAGGTGTCATATATCCTTCAAGTCCATCTGACGTATCGTTGTTTGAGTTTCCAACATTGTCGAAATTCAGATTTGGAGGACGCACTGTTTCTTTGGCGAAAGGTTTAGGAAGTGGCAGTGGACGGGTAGGGGTGGTGACACTGTTATCCCTCCGCGGTGGCGGGTGATGTGGCATGCTGATCATGGATGATGGGGACACAATACCTATCTTGTCCTGAAAGAAAACAGATTAACTCGCTTAAAATCTAACTTGACTATTACTGAATATACATCAGAAGACAAATCCCTATAACAAACATTTTGACTCCATTATACAACGAGGCATTGCCTACTAATGAACTGTTGTCTGAAACCCATTTAAGAGGGGCTATTCTTAAAGGAAAAAAAAGCTCCGCTTTGACAGAAAGGTTAAATATGATGGGAGATAGCTTTTATACAGGAGATAGCTTTTAAGAACTTTACTTATTGTAAGATTCTGTACCATTATGTTTTGTATTTACATTATATGTATTCTCTACGAATAAAATAGTGTTTAAACCAAGTATGTAACATGAAGTTCGTGTAACCTCAACTTACATAAGCATTTTCATTGGATTTAGTACTCGTGCCACTCTGTTTTCTAATAGATTTTCCTCGTCTTTTGAAGAAAATAAAGGCTATTACAGCAACAATCACTATCACCACAACACCAATACCAGCACCGACTCCGATGATAACTGAATCTGAAAAAGAAAAGAATAGAAAATGGTCGAATGGAGTTTTTCGAGGCGGATATTTTGGCACTGCACGGAAATATGAATACCTGCAGTTATTCTTAACAACAAATAGGCGTACAACTGGTTGTCAAACACAATATTCCTGTCATATGGTGGTACCACAGGCTTCCTATAATTCTCAGTTGCTTTACAGTTGGGCTAAATTCATACACAAGGAATACCATTTGACATGGTTGTCAAATATATTTAAGATGAATGAGTACACTTTCAAGGGAAGCAGCTCTGCCATTTTCAATTTTTTGCTTTACATTAACAGTTAACCCCGAGGCTTTGTAAAACTGGTCAAAAAACATGGTTGTGAACCCCCACACCTTAACTGCGGCTGGTGTTTGTAATAAACAGAGAATCTTATACTCGAGTTTCATGAATTTCATGTGAAATGACCACGAGTATAAGATTCTGTTTATCATATGACCCTTTAAAATGGGAGTCGATAGCCTTTAAAATGAACAGTATTTCAATAAGAAAACGCATTGTCGACACGGTCTTTGTCAATGCTGTAACATGTACGCGCCAACATGTAAAGGGGGGGTCTCCATAAGGGCCATTTTCTGGTTACAAATGGATTTTCACCAAAACTCACCAATCTCTACTTGTAAGTGTTGGCTTTCATATTCTGAAATACTGATCTCATCGGAAGTGTATTTTGAGTGAAGCGCAGTGTCAAAGTGGGTGGGGTAATTCCACCCCATACATTACCATGTATCATTTTTTTCAATTATCTCTATAAGTATTAATGGCTGATTTACCATTATGATTTGAAATAATACAGGCATTTATGTTAATTTTTTGGGTTACATAACTTACCAGTGTTTGCTTGTTCAATACCAATATATGAGCTTATAAGTGGTAGCAGGAATTTTACTTATTTTAGCTTCTCCAACTTTACGAAAAACCACAATTTTTCTTTATTTGTCTAGATATATAAAGGAAACTTAGTAATTATATTGACATGATAGTATGCATTGCAGAATTATGAGAAAACTATCCTAGGCATATCAATACCTGAATTATCTGCCCTTGATTCAAGAAAATATAAGTAATTCAATTTAAAATGAAAGAACGAAATTCCACACTGGTAGGTATATTTTTGATGACTCTTTTGCTCATGTTTCTAATATTATACTGGTTGTTAAGCTTTAAATTCCATATAGTGCCCATGATACCACACAAGAACTGTAACTGGACAGCAGAGCTCATCCTGTTATGAGCTTATATGTAGTAACACCAATTTTACTTTATTTTGCTTCTCCAACTTTATTTTGCATTATTTGTCCAAATACATAATGAAAACTTTGTAATTATATTGATATGATAGTGTGCATTACAGAATTATGAGAAAACTATCCTACTGGCTAGGCATATCAAAACATGAATTATATGCGCTTGATTCACGAAATTATAAGTAATTAAATTGAAAGTGAAAGACCGAAATTCTATACTGGAAGGTATATTTTTGATGACTCTTTTGCTCATGTTTCTAATATTATACTGATTGTTGAGCTTTCAATTCCATATAGTGCCCTTGATATTACACAAGAACTGTATCTGAACTGCAGAGCTTGTCCTTGTTTATGCCATTTAATTACATAACATTCAAGATGTTATGTTCCGACCCAAAGTTTGATTTATGGATTTTAGTTACTGATATATCAAATGTTGTTGAATACCTAAGCTTAGAATTTACAAGTCTCACTGAAAACTAATGACAGAGACAGTGTACTAGACACTCCTGCCCAACACACGCAATATTTTTTTATATATCTGACAGTGATCATCCTAATGTTACACATAACTGTCTGAGGACACTCCCAAAACTCAGATGGCAAGACAGGATAAGAAAGTCCTGAAGAGAGGCAGGGATGCAAAACATAGATACCCTTTTGAAACTGGCTCAGCTAAGATGGGCTGGCCATGTAACCAGAACAAATGCAGAGACGAAAGACATTCACAGACGCTGTTGGAGATATGTTTACCAAAGAAAATATTCCGAGAAGAACTTTAGTCTGAAAATGTTCAAAAAGTTGCCAGAAGAATTGATACAAGAACATCCTTAAAGAAGAGAATCTGTGAAGTTAAGCAAAGGCATAACAAGAGCTTCGCAAGCGGTGAATAATACACCCGTTAAGTTAAGAAATGCCAAAGCCAAACAAGGGAGATAATTCATAAACCAAGTAAACTAGAGCTACCATTCTTGGTCCAAATATAAACCAATGACAATATACACAACACCATTAAGTTGTTTTAAAACATTTTGAACGATTAAGGAGTTACAGAATAAAGTTTATTCAAGGGCACATAATTTAGGGATTAAGTATGCCAGAGTTGTGGTTGTTATTCAGGATACATTGCTTCATTATATACATATTCCTAGAAAGTTTCAATACAATATTTTAAAGGATAAAGGAGTTATGGAGTGAATGGGAATAGAATAAAATACTAATCAAAGGGAAGTTACTCCAAAATTAAGTAAGGGGGAGAAATCATTCTTATGTGCCACGCATTGTCTTGTAATAATGCAGACCACTATAGAGTTTCATCAAGATATTTCAAATAGTTACCAAGCTATGGTATGCAAAAAGTAAGTATACACAAAAATAGCCTAAAATACTAATCAAAGGGAAGTAACTCTTAAATGAAGTGAGGGAAATTTAAATTTCAAAGTAAGGTATTTAATAACATTCGATATCTCAGTAAGTACAATCAATAAAATCCATAAATCAAACTTTGGGTCGGAAAATGATATCTTAAATGTGATGTAATTAAGTGGCATGTAGCAGGATGAGCTCTGATGTTCAGTTACAGTTCTTGTGTAATATATTGGACACCATATGGATTTGAAAGCTCAACAATCAGTATAATATTAGAAACATGAGCAAAAGAGTCATCAGACATATACCTTCCAGCGTAGAATTTTGATCTTACATTTCCAATTTAATAACATATATTTTCTTAAATCAAGGGCAGATAATTCAGGTTTTGATATGTCTAGGATAGTTTTCTCATAATTCTGCAATGTACACTGGCATATCAATATAATTACAAAGTTTCCTTTATATGTCTGGACAAATAAAGAAAAATTGTGGCTTTTCGCAAAGTTGGAGAAGCAAAAATAAGTAAAATTCTTGTTACCACTTATAAGCTCATATATTGGTATTGAATAAGCAAACAGTGGTAAGTTATATAACCCAATTAATTAGCATATATGCCTGTATTATTTCAAATCATAATGGTAAATCAGCCATTAATACTTATAGAGATAATTGAAAAAAATGATATATGGTAATGTATGGGGTGGAATTACCCCACCCACTTTGACACCGCGCTTCACTCAAAATACAGTTTCGATGAGATCAGTATTTCAGTATATGAAAGCCAACACATACAAGTAGAGATTGGCGAGTTTTGGTGAAAATCCATTTGTAACCAGAAAATGGCCCTTATGGAGACCCCCCCTTTAAAGAGTAACTACACTTCAGGAACTGACTAAGTACACGTGTTGTCATATAGTTTCATGACACGACATTTCCACTGAATAACGGCGACGTCAGATGATAAACTGTTGTTAGCATTCTTAATTTCGGAGATACTATTAAAGTTACAGATAATATTAAAGTTACAATGTATGAAATAATAATAATAATGATAATAATAATAATAAAGACTTTATATGAGCCGCGACACGACAAAACCAACAATGAGGTTGTGCGCCCAGCGCAGACTCAGATCAGCCTGGGCATCCGCCCAGTCTGATCAGAGTCTTCGCTGTCCGCATGAAGGTAGCTTAGACCCTTAGCTATCCTTTGAGCAATTAATGAAGAGTCTGGTCAAACTAGGCGGCTGCTAAAGCTGATCCGAGTCTTCGCTGGGCGCACAACCACATTGTTGGTTTTGTCGTGTCGCGGCTCATATTTTCATGAAATAACGTACCTGAAGATTTCTCCTGTTCAGTTGCTATGACGGTTGTGCCAGTTACCGTTGAAGATGATATACCTGTTGATGGTTTCTGTGAGGATACAGGTGGTTTAGTGGTCACTTCAGTAGGTTTGGTTGTTGTAGCAGTGGGTGTAGTGGTGGTGGTAACGGTGGTTCTTTTAGTCGTTGTCGTTGTGGTTACTGGGGTACCACACGATTCACAACATTTTTCTTTAGTTACGTAGTTGTAGCTGGGACATGAGGTTGGGCTACAGAAACTATAATGGTCACCATACTCACACCCTACAAGACAAGAGCAAAATAACCTGGGGCCGTATTTATAAAACGACTTAAGTGGTTGCTATGGTGTTGCTAAGGCTGAATTTCTAAGAAGGAGATTCCCTACAATTATGAAATTTGCTCTGGAGGAACAGTCTGAAAAAGACTGTTCCTCCAGAGCAAATTTCATAGTTGTGGGGAATCTCCTCCATAGAAATTCAGCCTTAGCAACAGCATAGCTACCACTTAAGTCATTTCATAAATACGGCCCCTGAATATTTGCAAAAGAAAATTACGAAATGATACCACATGATACATCATATATTTGCAAATGTACTCAACGCCATTCTGCAAGTTCACAGATATACAATATAGCCAAAAAGAACGAAATTTAACCCGGCTAACAAAATTTGTATGTTATTCTGTGATAAATGAGCTATTTAAGGTTTCTTTGATACATCTGAATACATTATATGCCAATCAATTAGTCCCTCGAAGAACAGAAAAGTAGGAGCTACTCAATTTGTTTAAACATGCATGTCTCGTCTGTCTGCACATTGTCACAAATCAGAGCCAAACTAGAAAACTCGAAATAAAGAGTACGCCGACGACGCCCCGAAAAGGCAGGACCTATGTCTCACTTCTACTAGTCGCAGGCGAGACAACTACAGTCCTCTACATTCTACAGATAAACCGCCACACTGTGGAACTAACCATGTATATGTATCATAACATAACACTGTATTTTATGTAAATGCTGGTAAAAAGTGGAGTAGTGAAAAAACTTGGTGGTATATTCTTACACCTTAAACATTTTGCCAACAAATGACGCCCTGATAAAAGGTACAAGGAATTAGTAGAAACAAGTAGCCAGAAATGAAAAAAATCTTGATGCATACTTGAAGGAGAATTGAAACTTTCCAACGGGCTCATTAACATCGAAAATATATCGTATTGACGTCGATGCAACGTGACGACGTCGCATCGACGTCAATATGACGTCATTCCATGTGCTTGCTGGGTGCAAATAACCTGCAATAAAAAACCCTAATGAGTGTTCAAATCAAACCCTTACCAGGTCTAGTTGTGTCTTTGACGTCAGGTCTATTACAATATCCACAACAGGTGTCAGAGTTTAGGTAACACTCCTCACGAGTTAGACTTTTACAAATAGCCGCTTTATCTCCGTATTCACATCCTGCAAAAAGAATTAATTAAATAAACCCAATGGTACTTCTCACAGTTCAAACAGGTTAATGTTAAATTCAAGGAGTATCTGACTTGTTTTATTTTCTTTAAAACATTTTTGTTTCAATCGTTCTTGAACACTGGCATAAGTTGACGTAATCCGGAATCAAAGTTCACATATTCAACAAAATATTTGGGAACAATACGATTTTGTGGTGTATACCCCGTAAGTTAGATGATGCGATTCTTGGCTGACAGAAACAACTTTTTGAAAGACACATATGCCCCGCAAAGTCACGGGGTGCCATAAAAGAGACAAACAGTTTGATTAGAGTCCTTGCTGTTCGCATGACTTAGCTTAGATCTTAGCTACCCTTTAAGGGCATAGCCAGGAGTCTGATCAGAGTTGGCAGCTGCCTAGATTGATCTGAGTCTTCCCTGGGCGTACATGCCACTTTGTTGGTTTTGTCGTGTCGCGGCTCAAACATTTTGTGCATTTTACATGTTATATGTTCTGATTTACGAACCAGTAGTCCACTTAAAAACATATTCACAAGTGGTCTGCAGTGCCAAAATAATGAGATCAAAGACATATACATGTAATGATAATCAAAATGTGCGTATGGATGACTGTGTTCCCTCAGGATCATCCGTCGGTAGTACTAAATACCGCCAGCACTGAAGGTACCGACAGTTCAGAGCATCCACGTCTATGTTCTAGAATTTCTTATCCAGGAGTAATGAATGCTATGGAGGTAGCTTTTCAAAAATGCCACATCCTTCCTGATGCACTCGTCTGTCGCCTTTCTCGAGGTGCAGGGTTTGAGATGGCTCGGTTGGGGACGCCTGCGTCCGCGAGTTAATGACACAGGCGTCTCTTACCTGATGTCTGCAGCTACTGTGCCTCGCATAATGCGTCAGTAAGTGTGGCTTGGAAAGGGAGGCTCATTGCCTGCCGAGACCAGCCCAAGCCCATCACCTCTTTCTTTTCAAACTGTTGAGGTTAGCGACACTGAAGAATTCAATACAGAAACGTGTGTCACCAAATTTGGGAAAGGTACGTTTATGTTTAAAAAATCAGATTTTGGCAGGTGTAGAACATTAATTTGCGATGATGGACTTTTAATTACTGTCCTACCTTGTACACCAGTGTGTATGGAAGCACAGCTTTGACAGCAGGTTTTTGCTATAGATGTACTATAACAGCGGTAGGGATTAGCAGCAATATAATCAGAACATGTTGCAGCATAGTCTGAAATATACCCAGGTCTGTCTCCAAGGGGGCAGTTATCTGTAAGACAAAATATTGTATATCCAGGAATGAATGTAATAATGAAAGTTTTAGGCCCGATTTCACGTCGCCTTAAAACACCGACTAACTTTTAGTTATCAAATAATTTAACTTTACCGTAATGCAACACTAGTCATTGATTAGTGTTTAAAACATGTTTCAATGCGACGTGAAATCGGGCCTTAGTTTCGCAAAAAAATCAAAATTGCAAAAAGGTTGGTAAACAGGATCTTTATCAATGTAAGAGGAAAACACGCTATGAAAATCGCCCATTTATAACCTCTTTCCGTTAACGCTACCTTTTTAAACTAAGCCTTAGGTTTACAGGCAATTGCTGTACAAGTTATAGCAATGAAAGTCCCAGTTGTTGCTAAAACTGTATAAGATTAGGTACATGTAATATGTACAGAGCTATAATAAAGGGGAATCATTGGTGTTAGTATAGGGATAGCTTCTTCTTAATTTTGAGACTCGGTAAGATCGTTCAAAGATCGTTCAAAAATATGTACAGAGCTATAATAAAGTGGAATCATTGGTGTTAGTACAGGGATAGCTTCTTCTTAATTCTGAGACTCGGTAAGATCGTTCAAATGAGACCTCGTATATTTTTTGGCAATATAAGAAAATTATTCAAAAAATTACATCAGATAAGCTGATCTCCAGTTCTATTAGATATGTAATTGTAATTTACCTGGTACTAACGGTGCATTTGGTGAACTGACACAACGTCCCACACTACAAACCTGAAAACATACAAAGAAAGAGATGTGCAATTCCTATGCAAACAAAAATATTCTCACTTCTGGCGAGGACACGAACAGACTGGGTGCAAGAATATACAGGTTATGGACTGGTTCCCGTCAGCCTCCGGAGGAACATTGTTATGAGAACTGGACGAAAAGTAATCGTATACAATCTATCTATCTCTTTCTTAGTTGTGTATCACATATTTATTGCACATAACAAAAGGGCTTTTGCTCAGTCGGATGCAGCTCTAACTAGTGGTCGAGTTCGTACTCCTGTTTAACAAATGTGTTTTAAGCATCCAAAATATTACCTACAGTATACCTACACTTTTCCGTTACGGGCAGGAATCCCGGTAGCTCAGTGGATTAAGCACTGCCCTGCTTAGCTAGCGGTTCTGGTTCGATTCTGACTGGCGGCGTCAACCTTGTCAACAGTTAGCAATGTTCCATTGACAGAGCCGGTCATTTTCACCCTCCCATCGTCCTGATATGACTGTTGAAAAGGGCGTAAAATCCATCCATCCATCCATCCATCCATTATGAAATTAAAACTTTAATACCTACCTTTCCTGACGCACAGCTTGTCCCCTCGGGTGGCAGTACGGTATAACAATGAGACGTCCCCGGGGCATTGCAGTACATACTTGTACACAGAGAGCCGTAGTCTTGAATGGACTGAAAGGAAAAAGAGATATCAACACATAATAAAGCGTGTATGTATACACTAAACAGAGATAAGTGCAATCAATTTCATTTTGTTTTTCCTTTTGAAAAGGAGGCAAGTCTTGCGGAACTGTTTGCTTCCTTGGGGTCTGAATTTCTTCTTACAGAAGGTTTCTCTATAAGAAGCAATTTGCTGTCCTTTGGGAGCACAATTTTACTTCCATCAGCCTCTATCAGAAAGGATGCAAAACATACTGTATATCCGGTCACCTTAAAACCCAAGAAGCGGTACGGTACAGTGTCCCACACAACATCAACCCCATTAAACCCGACTTTCTGCAATTCAAAATTAAAACAATGAGTTTTATGGTGGAAACCGCTGACTTTCAGATTTGTACCACTCACTCATCTATTCATTTGAGAAGCAAGTTTGAAAAGTGAGAAAAAAATAAAACAAAGCAGTTCTGATTTTTTTTATCATTTGCTGCCCCATTCGTTTTATTACATAATACCTCTCTGCAGACTATTTCCGCAAACAAATGGTAATATGGGGAACTTACTAAGATGCAGTTACTTATTACGTTATATAATATTATTTATATTGAAAAAAAAGTCCTGCCAAATTTTTAATACTTACTCTACAAACGTATGAGCCTTCTCCTTCTTTCAGAACACATAGGTCATCGGGAGGATAAAGGTCTGCCATTGGCTGAACAATAGCCGGAAGGGAGGAGCTAGGACTGGTGTCCGTCATACAATTGTCATCCTGACTGAAATTGATAAAAAAATATTAAAATTGTTGCAGTGGTTATACATAGTCTAATATTCTGAGAATTATGGGACTTAGATAATTCATGCAGTATATATCAGCTGTAACACACTCAACTAACACTACAAACTGAGTGCGTTGAAGTTCAGAAATGTATGACAGTTGGATGATAAATAACATTGATATTTACGTTCTTTTCAAGCAGTAGTTCAGTGATATCGAGACGATGACAGAATAAGGGAGACAAATTATTACAAAGAAATATGTTACTTCTGAGTTCAGTGTAGTGTAGTAAGAATGTTACTAAAGAGGTGAGTACATAAATAATCGGTAAATCGTGTAATTTACGATTTCAGTAAATCAATATAGAATGTAAGTATGTTACATACGTTTTTAGTGTGTTACGCGTTCAGTATATTGATTGAGTCTGTAAAAGCGTTACTTACGAGTTCATTGTGTTGCCATAGTCAGTGAAATAATACTTACGAATTCATTGTATTGTCATAGTCAGTGAAATGTTACTTACGAGTTTATTGTATTGTCATAGTCAGTGAAATGTTACTTACAAGTTTAGTATATCCATTTAATCGGTACTGCATGTTATTTACGAATTTAGAACATCGATAGAGTTAGTAAATGTGTTACTTATTTGAGCCATTTCAATTTATCGATATAATCGGTAAAGCATGTTATTTACGAGTGCAGAGCATAGATCTAGTTGGTAAACGTGTTACTAACGAGTTCAGTGCATTGATATTGTCAAAAAATATGTTACCTTCGAGTGGCGTTCATCGATATAATCGTTGAGTCATATTATTTTCGCGTTTAGTATCAGATATATCGCTTACAAGCTCAGCTGATCAAAGTTGCCAGTAACTATGTCACTTACGAGTTCAGCTTATTGATATAGCAAGTAAATATCTTACTTACGAGTTCAGTGTAGTCATATAGACAGTAGATAAAAGGTTCACAATTTAGTAAATCGATATTAACAGTATGTTTCTTACAAGCTCAGTGAATTAATGTAGTCGGTAAATATATTACTTACAAGTTCAGTGTACTGATACAGTCTGTAAAATTATTACTTGCCAAAGTCGGTAAATATGTTACCTACGAGTTCAGTATATCAAAGTAGTCGGTAAATCAGGTTACTTACATGTTCGAGTTCAGATACTTGATATAGTCAGTAAATGTGTTACTGACGAGTTCAGTGTTCTGATATAGTACTTACGACAGTCAGTAAATATTCTACCCAGAATTCATTATATCAAAATAGTCGGTAACAAAGTTACTTACGAGTTCAAAGTGTTGATATATTCAGTAAAGTCATCCACAGAGCAGGAGGAAAATGTCCACATATTTCCAATGACATTTGGATCCGCTCCTACGGAGTTGACCGCCGCCATAATATAGTTGTTATTACTCGAACAAGTGTTGCCATAGCCATCATGAGCGGCACCCAGACTGAAAAAAATTGAGAGCTTCTGAATAACCTGCCTTTACAAGTACAGTTAAGGGAAGTTAATATTTGTAAGTGAATCGCTTTCGTTTGCTGATTACGTACTTTCCCAAGCTATTCCAGTTTTTTTTTTTCATTTCATCTCCGTATATTGGTTAAAGAAAACTTATAGTAAACCAAAATTCGAAGTCTATTTCATGATAATGTCGATATTCTTTTCACTTTGTTTCTTCTTTCCATGAAAATGTGTTTTCATACAACGTATCATTTTTGCACAGTCTCATCTTGGTGTTTCAAGCTTATGAAGTGCTGCAGAACTTATGATTTTAAGAAAAAAATCAAGAACGGTATCATCAAAATTCAAATGTTCCCTTTAACCATATTATGTGGAGTTTTAATGCACAAGGGCTTGGAATCAGTATAGAAAGAAATCCGACAAAAAAAATAAAAAAATTTAAATACAATTTTGAGTACAATGCATAAACGGACTACGTAAAGACTCAAGGATAGCAGGGATGGTAAGAGACCCAAACAGACGAAAGAAAAATAAAATACAGAAAACAACAATAACAACAAAAAGAAAATATGTTCATGTAAAAAGGACATTTAAAACATACCTGTGTCCCAGCTCATGGGCTGCTGTTGTCATGGTAAAAGGTGTGAACTCGTCCTCAATAACTGACTGTGCTTGATTGGAACACAAACTTCCAACATAGGCTATACCTGTAACATGATTATGGGAAATTAAGATGTTTACTAAGGTACTGTGCGTATGTATGCATGATACTGAACAATGTCATGACATATCTTAACACTTCCAGTGCCAAACAAACTTGGAATTAAGGTCCCTTTTGGTTTTGAGAGCGCGATGTGGGGTTTGATAGTATTAATTCCTGAGCATTGCCTATCTTTTTGCTTTGGAAGAACATTATAAAAGCACTCAGCAGATACATTATACACAATGTAGAAGTAAAATGCAGGTAGAGTCAAATTCATGTCAATATTAATGCAACGTCGTCATGACGTTAGGATAAACTTATTACAAACCTTGTGTCTTCGAGGGAGAATCAGTTATACTCACGAAGGATCGTTGAAGTCGCACCGTCCGTCCGAGTGTCCATGATTATAAATCCTATTTTTTTTTAAACAACTCATAACCTACTGAAGTCAGTTTTATCAAACTTCACAACCCATAAAGCTTACTGAAAGGGTATGTCGCGCGAAAGACTTATATTCCCACATTGAAATCAAGAATATTATCAGCGATGAAACGTCCATTCAAAGGGACCTTTGGGGAAATCTGTAACGTTTCTTTTTGTTGTTACAGTCAATTTTATAAAGGCATAAGGAAACATACCAGCACTATCTCCGCCTCCGCTACCGCTCACAATGTCATAGCTGAAATAAAAATTGTGTAATCTATGAAGTCAGTATGTGATAAAAAATGTCTAGTTTATAAAGGTAAGTGTGTAATCAATGAAGTCAGTATGTAATAAAGATATCAGTATGTAATACAAGTCGCCCGAGGGCAACGATCGCTCACCTGTCAGTATATGCTCAATTTATATAAAATTGGTAGTACTACAGTCCCAGATGCAACATACCAAGTTTCAAGGCAACTGGCCCAGTGGTTCTGGAGAGGAAGATTTTTCAAGGTTTTTGCCATATATTGGCATGGTGGCCATCTTGGTCATGTGACCTGGACCGAATATATAAATTTTGTTTCCAGCTTTGCCTGAAGGTTGCATATGAATTTAATTGAAATCTGCCCAGTAGTTTCAGAGGAGAAGTCCTTTAAAAATTTGACACATTACAGACAAATAACCTTTAGCCAAGATAGATCACTAAGTGACCTTGACCCCAAGAATTCCTAGGGGTTCAAGTTGTATGCATTTCCATTTCACAGAGCACTACAGCAACAACAAAATGCACTTTTTTTAGCTTTTCCCATTCAAAAGCATTAGAGCCCAAATTTGATCTTGTAGCAAAACAGGTCAAGGTTAACGCAAAGTCATCATTTATATAAACTTGGTAGTACTAGAGTCCCAGATGCTACATACCAAGTTTCAAGGCAATTGACCCAGTGGTCTTGGAGAAGAAGAATTCTTAAGGTTTTTGCCACATATGGGCATGGTGGCCATCTTGGTCATGTGACCTGGACCAAATATATGAAATTTCTTTCCCGCTTTGCCTGAAGGGTGCATATGAAATTGATTGAAATTGGCCCGGTAGTTTCAGAGGAGAAGTCCTTTAAAAATGTTGACACATGACAAATGACCTTCTGCCAAGGTTACTAATGACCTTAACCTCTAGTATTCAAAGGGGTTTATGATGACTGCATTTCCATATCACAACAGCAACAGAAAAATGCATTTTTCAGCTTTTCCCATTCAAAAGCCTAAAGGACCAAATTTGACCTTGTGGAAAAATAGGTCAAGGTCAACCTAAGGTCATCATTTATATAAACTTTGTAGTACTGGAGTCCAAGATGCTATATACAAAGTTTCAAGGCAATTAGCCCAGTGGTTCTGGAGAAGAAGACTCTTTAAGGTTTTTACCATATATGGGCATGGCGGCCATCTTGGTCATGTGACATCGGCAATATATATAAACTTTCGTTCCCCAATCCTGTTAAGTCTCTATATGAAATTTGGCTTCAATCCGTCCTATGGTTTATGAGAAGATGTTTGTAAATGTTGTCTCCTAATGGACAAATGACCTTTGGTCAAGGTCACTATATGACTTTGACCTCTAATATCCATAGGTATTGAAATTAACTGCATTTTCATATCACAGAGTAAAACAGCAACAGAAAAATGCACTTTTTTCAGATTTTCCCTTCAAAACCCCTAAGGGACCAAATTTGACCTTGCCATAAAATAGGTCAAGGTCAACCCAAGGTCATCATTTATATAAACTTTGTAGTAATGGAGTTCAAGATGCAACATACCAAATTTCAAGGCAATCGGCCCAGTGGTTCTGGAGAAGAAGGTTTTTTAAGGTTTTTACCATATATGGACATGGCGGCCATCTTGGTCATGTGACCTGGACCAAATATATAAACTTTGGTTCCCCCATCCTGTTAAGGCTCCATATGAAATATGGCTTCTGAGAAGAAGATGTTTAAAAGTGTGAACGCCGACGACGGACGACGGACCAAGGCTATACTATAAGCTCACCTTAACAGGTGAGCTAAAAATGTGTAATCTATATAAAGTCAGTATGTAATAAAATGTGTACTTTATATAGTAAGAATAAAAAAAAAAATGTAATCTATGAAGTCAGTATGAAATAAGGAAATGAATGCTATGAAGTCAAAATGCTAGGAATCAGTACTCTTTTAAGTCACGGTGTAATAAAGCTGTGTTATCCATGCAGTCAGTATTACTGGGTGGTTGCTTAGTCCCGGTGAGCGATGATTTTTTCTGACAATCGTCAACGATTTTTTCTGACAATTAGTGTCTCGTAAGCGTGACGAAGCAAAAGGGTAAGTGAACAAACTTATTTTCAATATTTTCTCCTGATCTTTTGCAAACAGGCTGTTTTCTGAAGCATTTTATGAGCGCATTTAGTCGTTTGTCACATTTTTTCTGTGAAATAACCTCTGCAAACCAAGGACGAAAATTACAGCGAATGTCAAGGATTTGCTCCTACAACGAAATTAATGTCCCGGATTTTTTCCTACAGTGTCCCGGATTTTTTCCTACCACATATATTGCATTTCAGAGACCCAAAACTCGGATTATAGACTCAGCAATTAGATTTTTAGTGTGTGATCTAATTTTTTTTCGCCGATTGAACATCAGAAGCATTTCTGACATGTATGCCATGGTATGCCTCAAGGAAAACTATCACTACAGGTGTTCATGAGTGAAAATATTCATTACACGACAGAAAGAGGGGATTTTTTAAAAATCTTTTATGCTTAATAATTACAGTGCCTTATACTTTATAATTACAATGATCAGATTGTTCCAAGTCGATATTGCTGGCGTCAGAGAATTAACCTTTCTCCTTGTCATTTCGCTTCAGTGTGGTGTTGCTAAGCGTTGATGGATGAATGACTCCTTTTCAAAAGTATTTCAGTCAGATAAAGACGACAGTAGGGGGATAATGAAAAGCTATGTGCAGTGGAATCCCGTTTACGATGTATAGATTTCCACTTTTAGCAGGTATCGAACCAGGGACCGCTAGGTCAGCAGGCCAGCGCTTAACCTACTGAGTTACCTGGGCTGCTGTTGCTCAGCGTGTTTAGTGGTATGATATCGGGTGTAAACGCTGTTTGCCCCTAGAGGATGGTGTGGAAGTGTCTAACAAAAGCAAAACCAAAGAGTGCCAATCATATCATAAAAAGTTTGGAGTGGAGGCCCTATTAGCAAATTCATTGATTTAGTAGGCCCTACATCCTTACATACGGCCATAGGCCTACTCATACTTGTGAATCCATTATATAACCTAATTGCTGTTTGAATAAACTACATTGACTGAAATGCCAGCATTAGATAGTCAGACGTCACTTTGATCTTGGACGTCATGAGATCTCTGATGTGGCGTCTTAAACTACGCAAAATCAAAGCCAGGAGATCTACTCCCACCTACGTGTTTCCACCATCTTGTTCGATTTGTCAGATAATTTCCAGGTAAAATTTTGTTTGCGCACATTTATACAGTTGATTACTTGAGTATACACGGGGGTAATACCAATTTGCTTACCTGTGCTGTCGAAAGAACGGTACAAAGACGCCATTTGAAGATGCCAAAGGAAGTGGCTCGCGACAGAGAAGGAGGTAGTAAGCAGTACCAGTTATGGTAGATGACACATGTATACTATAATGAGGTGGTTGTCGACCGAGTGATACTTCTGTCGACTGTCTCGGTCGACAACCACTTTAGCATGTATAGAAACTGACTGGCTCTGTTGACAGCACAGGCGTGGGAAATTGGTGTTAGCCCCGTGTTGTAGGTAAAGATAAAAGGCAGCAACAAAAGAGAAATCAGAAATCACTGCTTCACTATGTATTTCATTGTCGTGCTCAGTGAATAACTGTTTATGAACAGATTTTGTAGGTGTGTTAATTCTTCGAATTTTTTGGACAGGACTTTGTGTGATTGTTCTTGTGTGTATTGACACCTTGTTGTTTGCAAACTGGATAGTTTGTATGTCACATTTTAACGAACTGCCTATCACACCAAATACTCTTGCTTTATATTTTATTAGGTTCCCTTCTGCATTACGAAGCGGCCACAGAAGACAAAGTTTTTCGTTTGCATGTTTTTCAACACAATGTCGAAGGGTCATAGTGGCATCAGGAAATGACTTGAGACAGTATTTGCATTTACTGTTTTTGCCTTCATCCTGCAAATGATGAAATAATCGAAACTATGAACCCTTCAGAAGCAATGAATACATAAAAGACATTACAACAGAAGTCTTTTTTTTTCAAATTTGAATCTTCTCTTCAAGTGCAGATTACACCGAGTCTGCTATTTTCATTTTTTCGAAGTATTCCATTTTTCTAAACAAATCTAACATTTCAAATCTTATTTAACTTCACATGAAGCTGGAGGTGCCGTGCGACTATTAAAAGTTCCCCCGTACTCCATCATAGTGCAATACAAGATACAAGCTCTTTATTACGAATTTTCGGCCCTCATAGGAACACACATAGTGGTACAGAATGAGCAACCAAACAAATCAAGGAAAGAATTCCAAATGACAGAATGTGAGCAAAATAAAAGATACAAAATAATAAAGCATATCTCCTAACAGATGATACAAGTGCCATATACTAGCCCTAAAGTAGTCTTAGGCCCGATTTCACGTCAACGAGTTAATTTAGTCAATGACTAATGCTAGTCATTGACTAAGTAATACGTATACTAACTTAGTATGTGTACTATTTTATTCCGATTTCTCATGCTGAATTAGTCGATGATATAGGTAAAACGTAAATTAGCAGAGAAAAAGAATACATGGATCTATTTTGAAAAAAAGAAACAAAACAAAAAAAACAAAAACAAGAGAGCGAAATGGTTTTGACCCAACCGTCTATCCATATGTCTGTCTGTCCGTTCACAATGCTTTGTGGGCAACTGTGAAACTTAGCAACAGCTTATGCTATGCTCTTGATTTTTTAATGGTATGAAAATGAGCGAACCTGTAGTTTTTCCGCCGGTCTTATCATTCAGATTCTGACATAGGCATTTCCTCAATATATTTCGCATACAATTACAAATCAAGATACAGATATCCCAATTAATTTTGAGTGTATTTTTATTATATGGATGTGTTATTCTCTTTCTTCATACTTCGGGAACAACACTGTGAACAAAATATTTGGGCATACGACGGCAGTTCAAACTGTAAATGGCCAAATTAGTTTCTGAACGGTTATTCCTTATTGGGTTGAGTTAGGCCCCTTATCCGACAAAGAACAATCTTGTAAACAAAGTGTCTGTAAAACCGCTTACAGGATCTTTGAATTTAGCATATAGCTACTTACTGATTGGCGTTTTAGCATATTCTGTAAATATTCAGCTGAGTTTTTGTTCCTTTTCCGCAAAATCATCAACTTTGTGAACAATTTGGTCTGTAGTTATGAGCCGATATCTAGATGACCTGATTAACTTTTGGGCATGCCATTGTTTGATAAATATTTGGTTGAACTGCATGTATATCCTTTTCCGCCGCGGATTTTATGCATTTATAAGAGGAAAATGTTAAAGAACCAAATAAGCTATGCTCCTTATATATGAATGCAGTTTTGACTGAGCTTTGCAGATTATGTAAATCTTTAGCCGAACCTTTTCTGATTTCAGGGATGAACTTCCTCAAAGACAAGCATATGGTTTAAGGTGGGGACGGGCGCATGTGTGTGTGTGTGTGGGGGGGGGGGGGGATAGAGGCTAAAACAGGGGTTTAAAAGCACGTTTTAGATATAAATATATTTGCAGTTGAGGCACTAATGCCTATCGGGATAAAAACACTCCGTAGCCAAAGAAAACCAGAGGGCCAATGGCCCTATATCGCTCACCTGAGCACTGAGGTTACAGCAACAAAACACCATGCACAACAGCAATAGAAAGCACCATTTATGTGGAGGATAATATCACAAATATTTATGAAAAAAAGCTTTATCCCCCCGTAATGGCTTCTCAGAAGAAGATCTTTGGCTGCAATGGCAACCAATCAAAATCAGGTATTTGGGAAATAAAGAGTAACACAGAAATAAATAGCAAATGTCCACTTTCCCCATTATAAGTCTATGGAAACTTTAAGTTGCCATAGCAACAAATTCACACGGGCAATGATAATATAAAACATACTTTAGGAAGAGGCTAATGTTATCAATATGTATGCTAAGTATCAGCTTCATCCCCCTCATGGCTTCATTTTTCCCATAATAAGTCAATGGAAACTATAAGTTGCCATAGCAACCAAAGTTCTTATGGGATTGGAAGAAAAAGAATATAATTTATGTAGAGGCTACTGTCATCAACACATCTGCACAATATCAGCTTCATCCCCCATATGGCTTCTGAGCAGAAGATTTTTTATTTTTTTTTCGAAAATTTACCCTATATTTTGCCATGGCAACCAATCAAATTCAGCGATTTGGAGAAAATTCATATACATCGTAGAGGACTACTCAAGAAACATTTCTGTAAAAAAAAAATCTACATAACTGCAGATAGACAGCAAAAATTGCCAATTTCCATTTTCCCCATTATAAGTTAATGGAAACTCTTAGTTGCCATAGCAACCAAACTCCTGGAGCAGTTGCCATGAAAAACAGTAATTCTATAGAGGCTAGTACTAAGGTTCTTTCTGTAAAGTTTGAGCTTTATTGGCCACACAGTTTCTGCAAAGATAATTTTTTAATATTTTACTATTTTTAACTATTCGGTTGCAATGGCAACCATTCAAATTGCGCAATTTGCATAAATTTAACATGGCTGGTTAAAGACTACTCAAGGTACATTTCTATGAAAGTTTTGTCAAAATATCTGCAGTGGCATAGCAATAATTTTGCCATTATAAGTCAATGGCAACTTTCAGTTCCCGTAGCAACCAAACTGCTGGAGCAATAGCCAAGAAAAACAGTACTTTTATAGAGGCTAGTACTAAGATCCTTCCTGTGAAGTTTGAGCTTTATTGGTTGTATAGTTTCTGAGGAGATGATTTTTGAATATTTTTTCTATTTTTAACCATTCGGTTGCCATGGCAACCAGCCAAATTGTGTAATTTACATGAATTTCATTCGGTTGATAGAGAACTACTCAAGGAACATTTCTGCAAAAGTTTTGTCAAAATATCTGCAGTGACATAGCAATAAATGCAAATTTTCAATTTTTCCCATACAAGTCAATGGAAACTTTAAGTTGCCATAGCAACCAAAGTTATGAAGCGATTTGGATAAAAAACAGTATTATTGGTTCCCCCTGCCCATAGATGCTATATATGAAATTTGGTTACAATGGGCCTTGTAGTTTCAGAGGAGATGTCGTTTGAAAATGTTGACGGACGGACGGACTGACGGACGGACGGACGGACGGACGACGGACGACGGACGACGGATGCCTGCCTATACTATAAGCTCACCTGTGAGCCTTCGGCTCAGGTGAGCTAAAAATACGGTTCAAGTAAACTACAGGGGACACATGGTTATTTCCCGGTACGAACTGAGACGTCAAGAGGGAGGGGCGGGGCCAACACTCACAGAACGGATGTCAATAAGACATGACTCCTCGCCGGAGGGAGGGTGTTCAAGGTCACACATTATGATTTACGGTGAGACAGCAAAAGAAAGGGGGCGGGGCAAAGAATCACCGCGCGCACGACAAATAAAATATAGGGGGCACAACTCTATTCCATACAGTTTGTCATGCTCTCATGCCCTATGGGCCTGTACTTACAGGCCATCGCTACGCCCATCTGACAGCCCTCAACGTTTACAGGCAGCGTGACAAACGTTCGATCTCTGTGGTCTAGACTTATGACCCACGCCACACCCATTTGTAGTAGGTGGTAGCAAAGAATGTAAACACCCACAATGTATTGCTACGCTTTAACTTCCGTCAACCTGTCAACCTGTGGACCTATGTCGTCTGGAGTAAAGCTCCAAACTACGGAGTGGGCTGCATAAGCAGTTCAACAGCCTACTCCATGACTTGGACCAATAATCCAGAGAACAGAGGTCGACAGGTTGACAGGGCAACGGCAGTTCAAGGGAGGCAATTGATTGTGGGTGGTAGCATAGAATGTTAACACCCACAACGCATTGCTACTCTTCAACTTCCGTCAACCTGTCAACCTGTTGACCTATGGCGTCGGGAGTAAAGCTCCAAATCACGGAGTGGGCTGCATATGCAGTTCAACAGCCTTCTCCATGACTTGGACCAATAATCCAGAGAATAGAGGTCGACAGGTTGACAGGACGACGGCAGTTCAAGAGAGGCAATGGAATGTGGGTGGTAGCATAAAATGTTAACACTCACAGTGCATTGCTACTCTTCAACTTCCGTCGACCTTTTAACCTGTGGCCCTATGTCGTCGGGAGTAAAGCTCCAAATCACGGAGTGGGCTGCATATGCAGTTCAACAGCCCACTCAGTGATTCGGAGCTTTACTCCAGACGACATAGGTCTGCAGGTTGACAGGTCGGCGGAAGTTGAAGAGTAGCAATACATTGTGTGTGTTAACATTCTATGCTACCACCCACAATCAATTGCCTCTCTTGAACTGTCGTTCCCTTGTCAACCTGTCGACCTCTGTTCTCTCGATTATTGGTCCAAGTCCTGGAGTAGGTTGTTGTACTGCATATGGAGCTCACTCTGTAATTTGCAGCTTTACCCCAGAAGACAAAGTCCACAGGTTGACAGCTCGACGGAAGTTAAAGCGTAGTAGCAATGCACTGTGGGTGTTAACATTCTTTGCTACCCTTCAACTTCCGCAGCACTGTCAACCGAGCGATCTGTAAAGCATTGCTTATTAACCTAAGCCATGCCCATTTGAAAGACCTAAAGGATGATGGTCGGCTTACAGGTTTGCCTAAAACGGTGCAGCTTCCAGGCCTCTACAAAATATGCTCACACCCACAATCCCGTGCTACTCTTCAACTTCCGCCTCCCTGTCGACATCTGTGTTAAGTCGAATTATGGAGTCTGGATAAATGATCCATTTCATGTACTGTGTTGCATATGCAGTTGAACTTCCGCGCCTAAGGGTTGATAGGTGGCTTTGATGTGTGTGTATGTTGGTGGGTTGGGTGTCGGAAGGAGGAAGCGGGAAGTCTCACAGGAGGCGACTACAATAACTCAACCGAAGATGCCAAAACCCACAGTCCGTCCTACTTTTCCACTGTCGTTACACTGTTCAACCTGTGTAAGGCCATTTGCAGCCCAGCACAAGAGTCTGATCATTGATCCCTGTGTCAGAGGTCGACAGGTTGACAGGGCTACGTAAGTTCAAGAGTAACAAAGAATTGTGGGTATTTGCATGCTACGCTGAATCGTGGGCTTGGGTACTGCAAAAAAAGCATATACCCATACGCCATTGAATGCGGTGTTTCGCATGCGATTCACTGATCAGCTGTTAGCTGCATCTTGCTAAGCCAGTTATAAGTACATTAGGTTTAGGTCGCCGGATGGACTGACATAGGTTCAGGGCTTGCTTTGCTGCCTGTTTGCCAACGGCTCTATTCTTCCAGCACATAACAGAAACATGACTGTACTGGCCGCTTGTTCAAATGGATCAATGTAAGTACTTACTTCTTTCCCATTACATTGAACTTTACTTCATTGCTTAGTAGTCGAACACGTTAGAGTTGCACATCGGAATGTGGTTCCGTAGACAGTGCGTCACTTGCATTGTGCTGTCGGGCCGGTTTCTTCGCCTTAGGTGGTCATATACAAAGACATTAGGTTTAGGGCTCCATTTCGACAGACATTAGGGTTAGTACTTGTTTGCTTCCTGTTTGCGTATGCGTACCTGGTAGTGTTTGTCCGTTATACCCCATTGCTTAGCAGCATAACGCGTAGTGCACATCGGAATGTGTTTTTGTAGACAGAGCATCACTTGCATTGTACTGTCCAGTCGGTTTCTTCGCCTTAGCGCCTTAGGTGGTCATGCATAAAGACATTAGGTTTAGGCCTCCATTTCGACTGACATTAGGGTTAGCACTTGTTTTGCTTCCTGTTTGCGTATGCGTACCTGGTTGTATGACCTGCTTTGCAGAAGTGGCAGGTCTGTTAAAAGCGTTTGCTGTTGCGTCGCTCTGTTAATTGTTACGACCTGGCGGGGGTAACAAAAAAGATGGAAGTAAACCAGCAACAAGCCTGTTTTAAAAATTAACAAAATTTATTTACATGTACATCAAAATTAAAACAGTCATTAATCAATTAAGAAAATATGTAATTTACGATACCTTAAATTATCCTGCATGTCCCTCAAAATGTCCTGTTTAAAACACAAGTCCTTTCACAGTTTCTGATCCCAAATATTAAAGTCAGCAGAATATTTCCAAATATCCCAGAATGAAAGTCACAAAAGTAATCCAATATATTTAAATTCCAGTATAACTTATTTAACTATAGACTGGTGAAAGTGTTTACAAAGATGACTAAAGGAAAATGTGTGGTCTTTATATATTAGCTAGGAACATTCAGGAATTAACCAGAGATAGATTTTACCAGACGGCTCTCAATTCTGACATAATTTTATACCAGAAGATTCTTAATGTTTACAACATTTTCTACATTACTAAAATTAGATATTCTAGAAAATTCTCGAAACATCTTGAAAGTTCTCAAAGTTTCCTGAAGCTTCCACAACATTCTTTTGACAATGGGGAGCAAATTCCAGAACTTTCCAGACAATTCTTTCTGTTTCAGGAACATTCTAAAGATTCCCCAATTTTCCAGAATGTTCTAAAGTACAGTGTAAACAACTTGTTTATTTCAAACCTAGAAAACATCTTAAACTGCAAAATCATTGTAAAAGAAAATATTTACACCATATTCATAACATAATACATACCATAATACCTTGCGCCTTATCAACTTCCGTCAACTTGTCGACCTGTCTACTTACCTTCAGAAGTATGGTATGTCTTTCATATCCTACAGTTCTGTTTTAATTGTCTGTTGTTGCGATCTTCCATTACTACCTTCCATAATGCCTTGCGTCTAATCAACTTCCGTCGACCTGTCTACCAATCTCCAGGAATATGGCCGAATTCTGTGCCCCGCCCCTTCCCCTTGGTTGTCTCACAGTCAATCATAATGTGTGCCCTTGAACGCCCTCCCTCTGGCGAGGCGTCATGTCTTATTGTCGTCCGTTCTGTGCCTGATGGCCCCGCCCCTCCCTCTTGACGTCTCAGTTCGTACCGTTAATTACCAAGTGTCCCCTATATTTAACTTGAGCCAAAAATACTTATGTATACCAAAAGTTGCTGGGCCGGGGTTGCATTATGATCTCTATCAGCTGTGTCTGTTTATCACTTGACCTTGGAGGACATTATCCTGACCCTGAGGTTATATAACTTTTTATTATGCTCAGCTGAGTTTTCGCTCAAATTTTAATTTTGAATAACATTCGAAATACTAATTCAACCTTGTGTTATGTGATCCAAAAAGAATAAGGTTTCCTTTTAAAAGGAAAGGCTTGCCGAGTTTTTACTGACGTCGTTATGCGATGTAAGCACGTCGCATCGACGTCATTTTGACGTTATGTGCCCGGAACGTATGAGGACTAAACGAAAGGAATTTAGCCTAATTATGAAGTTATTGTCGTACACTTCTCGTTACAATTTATTTTTAACTAAATCCCATCTCGTAGGCCAGCGATTCTGCAGTGTTTGGATTCCAGTTGCATACAAAGGTTCTTCTTGCATGTCAAGAAATTCATGAACAACCAAAATGGCGTCATAATCACTGGCAAACTGCTTCCCAGCCAATTCTTGAAAACGGTGGAAGGAATCAACAGAAATGCAGCAACAACACGCCTTTGATAACTTTACTCGGCGATGGATCTTGATTTTCTGTCTCAATGTCACAATGAATCCCTCAGAGAGATTAAAATCTCAACGGTTCTCCTACTGTCCACTCTTTTCGTTACCTGTATCCCTACAAGAGGTTTCCAGGACAGACTATTCATGAATGGTCAAACGGTATTGTATTAGGTGTTATTGCATAAAAAGCAGTGCCGAGAGGTATTAACAGCCGTGCATCAACCGGAGAAAAGCCGTGTTTCAACAAGGGTTTGGCACGCGCTGTTGATGCACGATGACAGAACTTTCATTATGCTTGTGCCGGGCCACTAAAAAAATCCGCCATGCAACTTTGTCTCTCCGGTTATGGTCGAATTACAAAAAATGGTGGTGCGCTACCTAAGTATGCCCATATGACGTCATCATGCCTTTGTAATCTGACGTCATCGTGGTGACTCAGGTTTAAGATGTTGTTTACATTCTTACGATGCCAAATGCAGATTATATAAATGTTAAAGAAAACATGCATCTCAAGCTTTCAGCAATCAAGAACTGCAGGATGATATATGAATGGATCAGGCTTGTTCTGCATGTAAATTATTGCTCAAGGTATCTGTTTTTTGTTGATTAATTTGCAATCTATTTTGCATCAACTACAACGACCATCTTGGACAATTTTCCGAAATATTGAGGTTGAATAGGATGATGGCGGCCATTTTGAATAGCTGAATGCTCTTGGGCCCGGAAGACGAATATTAGTAAAAATATGTACCAGCGCGTTGGCTGTCAAACGGTGACAAAATATAGTGCCCAGTTTTTTCTCAAATTTTAACGAATAATTCGTTGAATTTATGCAATAACAGCGATCAAACATTTGTTTCCAATGCATTAACATTTGCCAGGTCCCTCGGGAGCTGTTGAAAACCTCGGCCTTCGGCCTCGGTTTCCAACATCTCCCTCGGGACCTGGCAAACGTTAATGCATGAAAAACCATGTTTGATCCCTATATTGAATGGTGTATATTACGCCGCTGCTTGCCATCTACATGGCCTTTTACAATGTATACACGTTACTTATTCACCGGCGTTACTGTATTTTGCATATATTAACACAGTCACTGTGCATATTAGCCACACACACAGAGATAGATGGGAAACTTTATTTGGTAAAATGTGATGAGTGATGAGGAAAAATCTTCAGAAGCGCCTGCTAGTTGAATTCAAACAATAAATTTGAACATTGATTTTTTTCTGCTTTGACAGGTTTCCATTTACATAAATCTCCGCACGCATCAGCGTAGTCTGATCAATCCATCCTCAGCATGACGTATCCCTGGATCATAGAGAATATGAATACCGAAAAAGAAAGACCCTGATCAGTCTGCACGGATGCATCAGCTCGAGCGTGGTGTCTGCTCTACGTAGTTACATTACACAATACCCCAAGGCCTTTTTTTCGACCAAACGCCGCCGTATGCTAAAAACAGCAAGCTTTTTGGAAAAGCTAATACTTGTGTGATAAGTGTCATGTGTACGGAAAGTGCCGACCGTTGGCGACAATGCGACCAAAAATAGAATAAAATTCCAGCTGTTATTTTTATTAGATGCGGTAAACCAGATATGGATATAAATAGACAAAGTCGGACGAGTTCTCCGCTTGTTGCGATGAAACGTTCGTACTTGTGAAGAAAAACACGAACAAATGCAGTCTCAAACCGGAACGAGCTTTCCAATCTAGTATGCTGCAAGCCAAAAAAGTATGTGAAAAGCAAGCACTGAAAACCATTAAATCTCTGCAAACTGCATAGGATTTATTCAATATGCGTTTGAATTTTCATGCTCAGCTGAAAAGGTGTTTTAACCTCGGGACCAGGTCATTAAAGAATCAAAAACTGTTGCATTATTTACAGCCCCAAAAATTTCGAATCAAACAGGCCTACTTTAATATCAGTATGGATACGATCCATTCCAGTCACATTTAAGTACAATTCTACACACGCTCAGTGCGAGTCCGAACAGCAGACTGGCATGATGCGTTCAAATGATTGCTCTCTAACGGACGGGTATGGATCATATTATGTCGCAAGCTAGTTTTAAGAACAACCCTTCATACACTCAACAATTCTTTACACGCTCAATGTCAGTCCGATCATCGGACTGGCATGGGACGTTCAAATGATTGCTCGCAAACGGACTGGTGGGGATCGTATTATTATGACTGGTGTTGATATGATAGGTTTTATTGGAATATATAGAGATTTGTTTAGTCATTTTCGTCTTATTTTGACTGAAATGTGTTACCAAAAAAGTTAGTACTCCGATAACAGCGTACTAAACTAGAACACTGTTCAGTTCGTATTTTAAATTAGTTGACGAACGTGAAATGCATTTTGTATTTTACCTGTGGGAAAACAGTCATATAAGGTTTAATCTGCATTTTAAATGCGACGTGAAATCGGGCCTAAGTGATATGATATATAACTACATTAACAATTGCCCAAGATGAAGATCATTCACTGCCATCATAGAGACCCATAGCAGGTAGACTGGTGCATGCCCCATTTATGTAGTGCCCACCAAACACAAAGAAATGAATCAATCCAGGGCATACTGCAAGTACCCCCTAGAGTCACCCCACCCAATGTGTCAAGTGCACACCACCTCAAAATAGTAGCCCGCAGCCACCGATAGACTGACACCAACTTGCTCACAGTTTCTGTTTACAACTTGGCGCCAAACCACCGAGCACCCTGCCAGCCATCATAATTCCACATGTACCCACCACAGCCCCATCCGAAGATGAGGCTGCCATGCATACCACTTCTATATAGGCACCCATCAGAACCACCATAGCTATGGAATCCAACATATGTCACATCAGGTTGTTAAAAGCAGAAGCGTAGCTAGAATGAGGCCTGGAGGGGCAGGCTTCAACACTTTTCCCTCTTTAAAGTAAAAAGATATACTTTCGAGTCAAGCACCTCTGAGTTTTTCCTCCCAACTCTATGAGGGACTATTCCCAAAAGAGAGAATCTGCTCCTCCAGGAGCAAATTCTTCCCTCTGAGAACAGATCCTCCAAAAAAAGGACTTCTGTCCAAGGAAAACTCAAAGGGACAACTCGCAAAGGAAAGAATTTGCTGCTGTAGAAGCAAACTCCTTCGTTTAAGAGCAGATCCTTCTAAGAAAGGATTCCCATCCAGGGAAAACTTGATGAGAAAGTCACAAAAGTTGTTTTCTTTTGTAAAAATGGTGGTAGGAGGTACATGGCTAAATGGGTATACTTTTGAGAGAAGCACCTCTGCATTTTCGCATCCCTTTTAAATGAGAGACAACTCCCAAAGAAAGAATTTGCTCCTCTAGAAGCAAATTCCTCTGTCTGAGAGCTGAGCCCTCTAAGAAAGGACTCCCATCCAGAGAAAAATTAAAGAGACAACTCCTCAAGGAAAGAACTCACTCCTGTAGGAGCAAATTCTCTCGTTCATGAGCAGACCCCTCCAAGGAAGGAGTCCCATCCTGGGAACAGTTTAAGAGGAAGTCACAGAAGCTGTTCCACTTTGTATTAATGGTGGAAGGGGGCACATTTTCAATAGAAGAGGGATCTCTTATGGAGGTGCATGTATTCATATTTCAAAATACTTCTTTTAGCCTAGTATTAGGTCTGGCTATGCTCCTGATAAATATTCATCACAGAAACTGTAGTTGTATGAGTCAGCTAACTGCTGCATGGCAATAAGTGCTGTGTGGCGGCCGAAACACGTCTCGCCAAACTTCACCATGGGGCAGATTATATAATTTCTGGTCATTTTGGAAACATTTATTTCATTTTGAGTCATTCTGAAAATAGAGAGGCCGAGCCGCTGATAGGGGCATGGCTGGTGTTGCACATTACATGTATAACACGGAACTGAATACTGGTAACTTGAGAATAATTATTTGTCTGAGAAAATCTGAAGTCTGTTGAAATAATTTCAGTACACAATGTCATTGAAAAATTGATGGAACATGGCAAACAGTTTATAACAATGACGTCAAATATCTGTTACCATAGTAACTAGGAGTTCAAAATCATGCCAGAGTGACGTCATCTAGACGTCATTCTGCCAAGAGTTTGTAATTCCACAATAGCTAGTATCATTTGTATTGGAGTATGGCAAACAGTGTTTACTACGCTCCATCAATTTTTCAATGGCATTACATACTGAAATTCTTAAAACAGAAACTTCAGATTTTCTCAAACAAATAGAAACGTCACTGAAACAGGCGTTAGAAGGCATGTAACGGCCGGTAAATGTCTCACCATGCCAAATCATTGTGCAGATTATATAATTTCTGGTCTTTTGGAATCATTGATTTCATTTCGACAAATTTTAAAAGAGATTAGCTCCTGCTAGGGACATGGCTGCAATTGACTTGATTGATCACTTGATTTGATGCTTAACGTCAACGGTAAACAGCTATGGTCATGTCGGGACGGTCAGTTAACCTAACCACACTATTTCTGGGCAGGCTTAGACCTCCTAAGCGGTTAACAAGTACCAAGTGCACTTACTTTCGCCAGTAACTGACAACTGCCTTCTTGAATCAGCGGAAGGAGAAACGAAAGTATGTGGCCAAACCGGGTTTCGAACCCAGGACCTCTGACTTATGAGTCAGGTGCCCTACCGATTGCGCTACGCGGCCCGGCGGCTGCAATTGAACCGAGTATGTTATTTTCATTTATTCCTTTTATGTATCCCTTGCTTTCAAAGGATTGACTTCTCAGAACACTTTGGTTTAAACATTTCTGTTCTGGTGTTGATGTAGTATGTGAAAATGTTCAGTCCCTCAAGCGTAGAACCGGCTGGACCTGTGCATTGTCAAGCCTCACATACACTATGCTATGGCGAGGATTGTGAGGAACAGGCAAGCACTGTACACCAAAGATAGTATAAAAGGAAATATTGATGCTTTGGAATCACACACATACACACGTACACACGCATGCATGAACGCACAATTCTGGAGAAACAATGTAAATTTACTATGCCTCATAAAAGAAAAATAGCCTGACCAAGCAATAGCATGGGCTACATGGTGCATACAATGGAAAGGCTGGTCTTTTGATGACCGACAAATATTTTGTCATCCATTTATGCACCAAAATAAAGTTTGAAGCATTTTTTTGATCTAGCTGTTCAATATATGCCCGATAACGTATCATAATAACTACTCATTTCGTGGTTTGCGTTGTCAGAAAAAATCAGGCGCTTTAAGTCTATTGTAGGAGCAAATCCGGGACTTGTAGGAAAAAATCCGGGACCTATGAAAAATGAAAATGGGCTTACAGACCTATTTATATTATTGTAAAGTGTCAAAAAATAATGAGACATTTTCCCAACACCGATTTATGATTAAAACTAACGTTACCCTATGGTAAACTTCGCAGACATAGACATAGAGGACAGTTCTTCAAGATGTACCCTAAACGAAAATTTCCAGGTTCTTTTATCTGTTGACCACGTGAAACATGTGTATTTTATCTAATTTGCCTAATCTCTACCAAGAATAAGCATAGGATTTGTAAACAAATGTTTTAATCGACTAAACTCACCATTTTGTCGCACCAGTTTTCTGTTATGACGTCACGGAGAAAAAATCATTGACGATTTGGAAAAAATCCGGGACCGTTGTCAGAAAAAATCGTTGACGATTGTCAGAAAAAATCATCGCCCACCGGGACTAAGCAACCACCCAGTGAGTATGGAATAAAAGAAATGTATGTTATAAAATTTGCAATCTGTGAATCCAGTATGTAATAAAAATGTTTCTTTATGAAGTGGGCATGTAAAACAGTGTGTAATCCATGAAGCTTGTATACAAAAAAATGTGTAATATCTGAAGTCAGTATGTTACAAAAACTGTAATCTATGAGATCACTGTGCAATAGGATCTCTACGGAGAATCCAAGAAGTCAGTAATCTATAAAATTTCAAGCCAATAAACAGTAATTAAAATGTTTTGCCTCAGTTGAATTTACAATATCGAGAAGCACAGTGTAATATTTCACAATGTGAAACTGAACTCCTACAGGCAATTAAGACAGTATTGGCATGTAATACAATCTGATGCTGCTGTTGCTAAGTAATATATTTTGAGATAAGTAGTATTATAACTTTCCTTAATTCTTGCAGTGTCATTCTGAGATAGTTTGAAAACTGAGTTCCGCTGATCCCAGTGCTAGCGCGCCTGCACCGGTGACACACATTTTATGGGTATGATAAGCATCGTTCATGTATTTGAGGCTGATTTATATACGTATGAGCAAGTTACCCAGCGCGCACACGGTGTTAAATCGACATTGATTCAATGTCGATTCAACGGAAGCCGAAACAACATGGACTCAGCGTTGATTCGACGTAGTGACGTCGAAACAGCGGTGATTCAGTGTTGGGTCAGCGTTGTGTGCCCACTGGAAACAGCAGTTCTCAAATCATTACTGATACTGTCATGCTTTTCACACAAGTTGCCGTATTATCGTACTTTTAGTAGTCTGTATATGACCGACGTCCTGCGGGAAGGGGACTGACACCGTGTGTGTATGACAAACATCCGTATCGGCTGGTCAGAATCCTCATGTATTTTTATTAGCTTTGATTCTATATGGTTTGTTTCTGTCAACAGGTAGGTGTCTGACCAGACTGTGTTGCTGATCTGACATTTCCTGATATGCACACACCGTGGAAACCATTTCACATGACGTTGCTCAAAATCTAGAATTCGGTGAAAGATTAGTTTAGCTACCTGTCTTTTGATGCACGTGTATTTAGCATTTGAGCATTATTTGTATTATGTACTCATGGGCTAACTATAGCCTACTGTGCTTAAGTTATGAATAAACTTGTAACTTGTATTAGATATTCTTGTAATGAAAGGATTTTGGTGATGACGTTTGCAACCTGTGCATGCTCGAATCAGCAAGCGCATAAGAATGTAGGATCAGAACATGTGGTTATAAAAGTAACAATGATAACAATCATAAAATCATTTGTAATAATAAAAATAATAATATTTTATAATAATAATGATAAAAATAATAACAATAATAATGATACTAACAGCGAAACATTCCCTGGCTTATCAAATAAAAATTTAACTTGCGTTCTGTTTTACTTTATCATAACTATTATTACAAACAGTTGATGATGCTGTTCGCTTTGATGTTAAACAAAACATTCTCTGACGTATAAAATAAATAAAAAAAATAGAGAGAAAAAGAAAAAAAAGAAAAAGAAAAAAAAGAGAGGAAATTCTTTGTAATAACGTCTGACGTCCAAAGTAAAGATAGTACATATTTCAACTTTCCGTTTTAATGAGAATAGATAACGAACAGCAGCAGTTGTATACAATGTGAAACATGCTTCTGTAATACACATACGAATATGCAGGAGCAATAAACAAATGATACCTTACAGGTAAACAGATGCCTGTTTTAAAAGGACGGTGTCGTATAGTTTATGGGTAAGCCAGGTATTTTTTTTTTTTTTTTTTTTTTGTAACAGATTTTGGCGATGGTGACGTATGACACCCTGTATGCTCGGATCGGGATTCGCACAAGCAAAGTTGGATCAGATGTGTAGTTTATGATAACGATTGTTTGATCTGGCATAACTTTAAACGGCGAACAGCACAAGTTTGCTGATAATAATAATAATAATAATAATAATAATAATGAAAAATAAAAGTAAAAAAGAAAGAAAAATGTTTAGAAAAAGAAACCTGGCCGTTTCTTTTTCTCTTTTTTTATTCTTTCTTTTATTTGATATTGTCATTGAATGCTTAACAGTTATCTTTATTATTGTCATTAATGTTTTATCATTTTTATTATCTTTATCTTTATTATAAAATCATTGCTGACGCTTTCTTCCTCTTCATCATCATCTTCTTCTTCCTCTTTAATTGGACCAATATTAGTATCAGCATTAAATACAATAAGAATTAAGCAAAATATCTCAGAAACACTTCGAAAGAACGTCCAAAGTTAAGGTTTGAATTTAACTTTTCCGTTTCTTGAGGGACAGACTAAAACGCTGAATTTCTTGCTGAATTCAGCTACATGTACTTGCTGATCAGCCAAACGTGTCTAAAACGCTGAACTGCTGATATGCTGAATTTACAGAAATATGTCGTGATTTTGCTATCAGAATCCATCTTTTCAGCCGTTATGCTGATTATAGATAAATTATATTATTTTGCTTTTACTATAATAAGAGATGTTTTCAATCGTTATGCTGATTTTATAGAAAAAAAAATACCGGTAATATATTTTTTTATTATAAACGATAGTTTCAGCTGATTTCTGCTGATGTTATAAATATGGTACATATTGCATAGACTGTACATTAGGAAATTTGTTAGCAAGACAGAATCTGATCAGCCAGTACAACTAAAACATAAGCCCTTCTAAATTCAAAGTGATTTACAAATAACCTTTTTTCTGTTTCTAGCTTTAGTTTTGACTAAATTATAAATTGAAATATATCCAATTTAATGATAGTGATAAATGCTTAATTGTTTTCAAAAAGAAAATTCTAAACCATCATTGCGGGGTTTGCATGCTACGCTGGGGTACGACAAGGTTAATGTTAGCTCAACTTTTTTTTTCTTTGCTATTGGCTGTGAATGATGTATTGTACTATTTTTTTTTTTATTTTGATCATTGTCATGTATAAACACAGCTGGCTTGTAGACTGTCACTGGACTGGCAATGAAAACTTCCTCAAACTGCAACAGACTGCAGTCTTCACTGTGCTTGCATGCCATATCACCAGTTGCTAAAATTACACGGATTGCCGTAAAACGAGAGCTGTCTAATATGAGTCTTTCGTCCAAATCTATGCATCTAAGACTGTGATCTGACTGGGTAGATTATGAGAATCCTGATAAAAGTGAGATCTTCCGAAATAACTTAGAATAGCCACACATAATGTCACAGTTTCGCATTGACAATCTGTGGATCCAGATGAATATGTGATTAGTGGAGTCGATAAATAAATTGTATACTCCTGAAGTGTGCTACTGTATATCGTTTTCAAAACAGGTATTCTTTAATTGCCTGCTTAATCGATTGTTTAAATAACAACACGTGTTATCGATTAAATTATGTTCGATCGATTATTAATAGTGAAGATAGTCGAGTGTGCACAGGGTAGAGATATATGCCATGTCCTTACTTTTGGTGATATACAGTAGTATATAATATTGTCGGTTATCATTTTTTTGTCTCAAAAGCAAGACATAGGTATCGCTCTACCATCCTGGGTGACCCAGGTGTGATCCATTACGTAAATCTTCATTCATTTAAGAAATAAATTTCATTTTCCCAGTGTCCATGTAAGTATGAACAAAATGAGGCCTGTGCAAAATAAGTGACGCCCAAACTGCGTTCACGTTAACTTTGCACGGGACCCTTTGTGTTCATACTTCAATAAACTTCCGAAAAAGAAAAAGAAATTTATCTCATAATTACATTTAGTTTTAAAATTATTTTGAGCATCATTTTCGAGTTTTAAGAGCAACATTTAAAAAAATGTGCGACGAAAAGCTATCACTAAGCAACAGGTAAGGGGATGGTTGGGGGTGCGGTGGTGCTGGGTATAACTTACAGTGCCAGGGCATCCTACTGATTTGGATAACAGTAGGACAAGAACCTACTGTGCTTGCAGTAGGTGCGGGTGGGGTTGTTTGGACATTTTTCTCTCGTCCAGCATTTCTCTCTTCTTTCTCCCTCTCTTAAGGTGAGGTGGGAGTAATTGACAAAACACATGATTTTATTCATACTTCTTTATATTGTACAGTTTCAGTCCCTCTTTCAGAATATGTAATAATAAAGGGGGGTCGCCGATGTCGTTTTCAAGATATCTGACCTCGAAAACGTCAATTTTTCCACTTTTTCGACCCGACGTTATAATGGCGTTCTATGGAAAACGCACTTTTTAGCTCGTCACTCTTAGATAAAAACCCTCATTCTGAGAAAACAAAACACATTTTTTTCTTCAAAAACTAACACAGTATGGCCCAATGATAGAAGTTTGCATTAAAGCAATAAAAATAGTAGGTCGCCGACTTAACTTTTGAGCTAATGTGCATAAAATGCCCGGCTTGCCGTCTCTTTAGACCGAAATGTTTACGTTGCGCATGGTGACGTTAACGTTACTTAACTTTTCGCGCCACATATCAACTCTCAGTTTTTATAGACTACCGGCAAAATTTGTCTGGGACTTTTCATCACTCATGATTGTCATCGTCGGGAAAGTGCAGGATGAAGGCAGATGTAATACTTTTCTCTCAATATCTGCGTAGGCCATCGTAACTATTTTTTTTAATTAAAAAACTCGAAAACACAGCCATTATGCCCTCCCATACAGTTGGCGCGCACCCGAGTTGATAAACTCTCAGAAGCACCAACTTTAGGGGCGGGCTTCCACGTGTTATGACATTTGAACAATTCCCTCGTCCACTTGTCGTTTTCGTTTGTACAGTGTAAGCGAGTCAAACTTTCCAGTTCCTGGCCCGACCCAAGAAAGAACCTATTGTATTCTGCACTATAACGTAGCGTTCCAACGACTGGACTTTGGTGACTCTCTCTCTCTCTCTGTAAAATGATAGGCAGCTTTACTTCATTTTTGTGTCTAGGAGATAATATAAACGACTCTTTGATATACACTTGAAACGCAAAAGAGAAATGAAAGACAGAAAAGTGAAAGAAATGCAAGGAAAAAGAAACTACGCATTGTTTTAGCTTATTGACAGGACAGATCGTTGAATAATCGTGCCAACGTCGATAAAAAAATTTAACGACATTGCATCGATGTTGATACGGCTACCTGGCGTTAATAAAATGCTAGGGACAGTCTAAGAATTTTTAATATAACTGAAATTTGGCATAACTTTTGCTGATTAGTATTACACGTGTGGGTGGTATGAAAACGAATGTCTACGGCTGCTACCATGTTAACTGTAAAATGCGTGGTCGAAGTGTAGACAGTGATCTGACTACTCATTGAACGATTCTGGATTCAATTTCACGAGTCTTTGTTGCCGTGTGAAATTTGCAATAAAATTATTGCAACTCAATAGCTGCGAACTCCGTCTAATAAACTGATGAAAACTGCCAGCTATCCCGTCAGCAGTCTTCCGCACGGACAAACTAACTATACTTTTTTCAGTTTCTTCTCTAAGGCACTTTATTTCCTTTAAAGTTCACCCAGCGCTCAGCCTCTTGCATGTTGTGAGCAGACCATGTTGTGATCACAGAAGCGGCTAACGTTGACGCCATCTTGTTTTTATCAAACTGAACGTTTGACGTCATTACGTCACGTAGCGACAGAAACTGCCGCACGGCGGCGCTGAATTACTCCCACCTCACCTTAAGTTAACTGGCCGTCGCTTTGACGCCGATTATTGATATAAACGATGTATTTACATGTGAATAATAACCGCACTCGAGCAATATAAGGCTCCTGTACTATCGAAAAACTTTACTTTGGGAGGAATCGAAAAACTTTGCTTTGGATTTGAACGGACGAACAGCGCCCCGTTACTGCGTCTATGGACACATTCCTCTGAGGTGCGGATGGGGCGGGGGGATACAACGTCGTTACGAGAATTTAAATACACACAATTAATATAAATTTATGAAAAACAAGGATCAAACTAGTATCCGATCATCCGTCTCTCTATCCCAAAGACATGCACCTAACGCCCAGGTGTGAACGCGCGGCATCGATTAATCAGTGACACGCGACATCGATTAGTAATATAAACGATTGATTTTAATGTAAACAAGAAATATCTTTAAAAAAATGATATAAGACGAAGTGAAAGAAGACATATTTGAAACAAATAATAATTTTTTTTATTTCTGTTGAAATTGCCCATTTCCTATTTGGAATTTCAGAATTTCCCCATATATGTCTTGTACATCTCCCTATTTGTAATTTTCAGATCTCCCTACCGAAATACAAGAATTCCCTTCTTTGTTTAATCATTCTCCCTATTTTGAAAAAAAGTAGAGGAAAATCTCCCTATTTGTCTTCTCAGCTGTATCACATGTCTGATATTATTATTGAATAGCAGTATCCTTATGTTGGGGTTATCCACTATGGCGAGAAACCAAACTGGTCCGTAAATTATTGACATTCTTCGGTACATTCCGATATGCTTCCGATGATACGGTACTGTATTTTACCCAGTACAGCCGGGTGCGTAAATTTACCGAAACGGACCGGAATGGACTGAATTACCGGAACGGACACCGGAACGGACCAGTTTTCCCCTATCTTCAGTAGATATTTGTAATAGTTTTGATTAAATAACTCTTATTTAATATTGATACATATTCTGTATGCCATCTAGCGCAAATCAATTAGAGATATTAGTCAAAATACTCTTTGAGTATTTTGCGCCATGGGTAGGCCTCTTAATACCCCACGCATATGCGTTTCATCTTAAAATCATATAATCTTATACAAAAATCTGGTTATCTTTCTTCCAAGACTTGGAGCGAATGAAAAACACAAAAATTCCCGAGTTTTTGTTCCATAGTATCATGACCAACATTTCAGCCATAGAAAATAAGTAGAGCTATATGTATCAAGTCGGTGGATGAAATCAGGGGTTGCAAGTTAAGATAATACATGTTAGTCATAGGTAGGGCCTTGAATTAATCTGCGCGTGTAGATTGTATCAAAATATCTCAAAAATCGGCTGGAAATATGAATAATAAGGGTCCGTTCCGGTCCGACCCGGTAATTAGGTCCGCTCCGGTAAATTTACGCACCGAGTACAGCCTGAACTACTTTTTTACTACGAAAGACTTTTCGCACCATAAAATCATTTTTTTCTCAAGCCATCGGCATTTGCGTTTCTCGCGTTCTGCTTAACTCTATCAATCATTACAGCGTTAAAGTGAAAAACATATTTAAAGCTAAATGCAAAGTGCAAATAATAACATTTTTAATGTAACTAAATCTTCTGAGAGGTGAATAATTCCATGACATATGCTCTCTTCCATACAGAGATCAAGTCAAGTTTTGGCGCCAACGATGATTTTATTAGACTTCGTCTAATAATAAACAAACGTACTCGAGAATATAAGGCGTCTTTAACGTTGCAAAATATTGCTGGCTGGATATAAGGCAGAGGAGAATATTGGATTTCGAAATAAAGATTATCATTATGATGAATTCATGTCTGAGCCTTACAAGAGGATGCATTTGATATTAACGTATGTACCCTTTAGAATGCGCTTTTTCATGCAACTTATAAACCAATGCGTCCAGCAATAGGTAGCAAAATGTGACACGACACGTATGTAAAATTTAAATAATAAGATACAAGTATTTATCCCAAATATTCAGGGGGCGGGGGTGAGTGGGGAATGAGCATTAAAATAACCTTTCCTTTATAAAGACAGACAAGAAAATATTCTGTTTCCAAGAATTTTAATAACATTTTATTTCCCCAATATTTTGTGTCGATACGGTAACAGGACTTTGATCAGGTAATTAATGCCGCTTTTTTGCATATTAGTAAGTATAACTCATTCTATACTCAAATACACCTTTTAGCGTTTTTCATTATTATGGCATAACTAAATTGTCAACTGAACTCAAGAGTAAATGAGTGAGAAACCATTAAAGCGTATTACGAGAACTTTACTGAAGCTTTCAACAAGGTACAAAAGATAAAGATCATAGTTTAAGATAAATTACTATTACATGTATATAGTTGCAAAAGAAGACAGGAAAACATTCCAAACGGGTTTCTTTAATTGTGAAATACTTTATCAGCATATCGGCAGTTCAGCGTTTTAGACTCAATTTGCTGATCAGCAAGTTGCTGAATTCAGCAAGAAATTCAGCGTTTTAGTCCGACCAGTTTCTTGACAACATATAACAAACAGTAGCAGTGGATTAACAAAGCTTCTGTAATATACATTCGAATAGGCTACTGAATACATGTATACAGCAGCAATAAACAAATGACTTCTCGAAGATAACCAGGTTGGACTGGCAGGATACGCACAGTTTATGTGTAAGCTAGGCATCGTTTTGGTATTAGATATTTCCCTCGTTTGGTAACAGTTTTAAATGGTAATTAAAAAAAATATATATAAAAGGTCGATATTAATCTAAGTTTAACTTAAACATAATAGCACATCCTTGTCTAGTGAGCATAAGTTAAGCAAAACCAACAAACCATTTGCCATATACAGTTATCCATACAGGTATATGTTGTGCGACTCCACAGCATGAATTGAAGCGATATTTCAAAGGTGCCGAAGAACCGATAGAAGGCATCCTCTGATTGGTCAGTTTATTTTTGAAGAAATACGGGTCTATCCGTATAATAGGGATCGACCCGTAAATGCAAGCAGACCCGTAAAATACGGGTCGACCCGTAAATATACGAGTCGACCCTTTATTTTTATGGGTCGACCCCTATTATACAGGTCGACTCGCATATTTACGGGTCGACCCGTAAATATACGGGTCGACCCGCAAATTTAGGGGTCGACCCGTATCTGACGGGTCGACCCGTAAAAATACAACGGAGAAGGAAATTCAGGATGTTATTGACTCACTAAACTTGAATAAAGCATCTGGTCCGGATCTGATAAGCCATAAAATGTTAAAAGGCGTATCCGTTGCAATTTCGAAGCCGTTGCATATTCTTTTTAATCGTTTCCTGAAAGAGTGTGACTTTCCTGATGAATGGAAAAATTCAAATGTTGTTCCACTTCAGAAAAAAGGGGAGGCGCATTTACCAACAAACTATCGACCTATATCATTACTTAGTTGTGTTGGTAAAATCATGGAAAGGGTGGTTTTTAAGCATCTATATAATTTTCTTAATGAAAATAAACTTATTTATAAATATCAGTCAGGCTTTTTGCCAGGTCATTCTACGACCTACCAATTAATAGATATATTTCATTTAATTTGTCAATCTTTCGAGGAAAAAACAAACTGCATGTATGATATTTTGCGACATATCGAAAGCATTCGATCGTGTTTGGCACAATGGACTTCTCTTTAAATTGCGTCAGAACGGTATTAAAGGCCCTTTATTGTCATGGATCTCAACTTATTTGACAAATCGAAAACAGCGTGTTCTTATTAACTCATCTGCGTCCCAGTTAGGTACTTTATCTGCAGGTGTCCCGCAGGGTTCTGTATTAGGTCCATTATTTTTTCTTATATATGTTAATGATATAACTGAAAATCTCTTGAGCTTGACTCGCTTGTTTGCAGATGACAGCTCACTCTTTTTCTCTGCAACTAATACAACCGACTTAGAAGGTATTTTGAATCATGATCTGGCTGTAATTTCTGTTTGGGCAAAGCAGTGGTTGGTTACATTTAACCCTTCAAAAACAGAAGCAATATTATTTTCCTTACGACAAAATAGCCCCATACCTTCTTTAGTTTTTGAAAATACCTTAATTGAGTTTGTAGATTCACATAAACACTTAGGAGTAACGCTCTCCAGTAATGGTAATTGGCATACACATATTGAAAATATCTTGAAATCTGGGTATAAAGTGCTTGGGATCATGCGAAAATTAAAGTATTCTTTTAGCCGTCAAGCACTCAACCAAATATATATTTCATATGTAAGACCGTTATTGGAATATTCTTCTGTTGTATGGGACGGCTGTACGAATCAAGATCGTGATGCCTTAGAAAAACTCCAAAATGAAGCTGCGCGCTTAGTGACTGGGCTAACTAGGTCCACGTCATTAGTTAACCTTTACAGAGAGTGTGGGTGGGCTACGCTCGATAAGCGTCGAACATTTCAAAAACTATGCTTTATGTATCGTTGTGTAAAAGGCTTGGTCCCAGATTATATTACTCAATTTTTACCTCCTCTTGTAGGTGAAATTTCAGACTATAATCTTAGAAATGCTTCAAATCTATCCAATTTTCGTACTCGAACTGAACTGTTCCGTAAGTCTTGTCTGCCTTCTGCTGTCTCGTTATGGAATGAACTAAGCCCAAATATAAAGCAATGTGAAACTTTTACGACTTTTCAGTATCAACTAAAACTGAATTTATTTGGTATAAGAAAAGTGCCCGAATATTTTCTGAAGGGAAACCGTTTCTTATCAATGATACATGCAAGAATACGAAATCAATGTAGTAATCTTAACGGCGATTTATTTAGGAATTATTTGAGTAACTCCCCAGCATGTAGCTGTGGGTATGAAACTGAAGATGCTAATCATTATTTTTTTAATTGTAATAAATATATAGATAAACGAACCCTCATGTTTAGGAAAACGCATAATTTTCATCCGCTTAGTGTAGAAACTATTTTATTTGGAAAATCGGGCCTTTCTGATAACGATAATTTTCTTTTATTTCAGGCTGTACAGCAGTACATAAAAGACACGGGCAGATTTGCACCCTGATTTCTTTTGTCCTGTGGTGGGCTGGAGTCACACCTACGATAACTGGTGGTCCTCTAGGAATGGACAAGCTCTGACTTGGATGCCTTCTTCTGCGATATCTAATATCTACTAGTCTCCCTTTATCTTCTTTATTTTTCTATTTTCTTCTTATTTTTTATCATACTTTAGTTTTCATTCTTATTTATACGCCCAGGGGGTGAGCGACGTAGAATCGACATTGGAAAAATGCTGATTCAGTGTCTGAACGTTGAATCAGCGTTGATTCAAAGTTGATTCTTGTTGCGTGCCCATCTGGTTGTTACTTCTATTCTTCTTTATAGTATTCTATTTCTCCTAATTTTTTGACACCTTTCTCCCTTTTCCTATATTTTTTGCATTTGTTTCTTATACTTAACCTGAATTTTTGTTTATATTTGTACCGCCTTTGTTCACCTTTTATTTGTATTGTAGGGGAAGGGCCGTAACTAATGTTGGTAGAGCTTGTGGCCCAACCCCATTGCATAACAATATGGCAATTAAATATTTTTAAACTAAACTATTATACAGGTCGACTCGCATATTTACGGGTCGACCCGTAAATATACGGGTCGACCCGCAAATTTAGGGGTCGACCCGTATCTGACGGGTCGACCCGTAAAAATACGGTTCGACCCGTATCGGTGCTTTTGACCCTCTTGGTACACCATAGTTGGCGGCGTTGCAACATTGCGTTACTGCATATGAAATGAATCAACTAAACCATTTTTTGTTCCTTTGATGAGCTCCTTGTCTGATGTGTTAGACGGTTCGAGGGGATATTTTTCAGATTATTTTTCAACTATGTACAGTACTCATGTCGATTCTGCGTTTTCCGTCTTTCAGACAGGTGGCCTTATTAGGGTCCTACTAAAGACAGAAAAGGACTTTTCCCACCGAAAAGAACTTTCGGGCACCGAAAAGGACTTTTTAAATGTCATTTTATGCTATAAAAACGTTTGAAAAATATTCAGGGTTAAATATTTTATTTCTAAACATAATTTTCTAAAACATTAAGTAAAATTTGCCCTTTTCGGTGCCCGAAATTCGATGCCCTTTTCGGTACATGGCAAGAAGGTGAGTCCTTTTCGGTGCTGTAATATTTTTGTGAAATTTTAGGTTGACGGTACTACAATTGACAAAATTATTATCAAAGCGCTGATTTATATCAATGATGATATTAAAAGTTCTAAAACATATGTTTTATATGGCATTTAACGGCAAATAAAAGTCTTTTTCGGTGCCCGAAAGTTCTTTTCGGTCCTTTTCGGTGGGGTAAGTCCTTTTCTGTCTTTAGTAAGACCGGCCTTATTACCTTCAAAATGGATTCTTCTAACACAACTCCTTACCCATGCACGATCATTATATTGAGGGCAATGATCAAAATCTGAAGGTTTAGTGATGTAGTCATACCTAACCCATTTTTTTTAAAATTTACTTTCACATTTTAGACCATATTTGTCTGAATAACGCTCTGTTATATAAACGTTTCCGAAAATATCCTGTTACTTCATGGTACGGTTTTGTATCTTATATGTGAAACAAAATCGAATATAGTTGAATTTGCAAACAGCATATATACTAACGAGGCAGCTCATGATGAGCCACCACATTGTTGGCACTCTGGTATTTCAATTTTCAATGTGATACCGGTATATCTTGGATGAAACGTTTTATTTTTAATTTTGCAGACGTAAATTTTGTCGTCTGTTTTTGGCGCGTTAAGAAATAAAGGTCACTTACTTAGTAAACAACATGGTATGGTCTCTATCTGGCAGACTTGTCCGACTCCTGTCCCAGGCACTAAAGGCGTCCAGTACAGTACTACTTCCTACTACATAGCGAGGTGAGCCCTGGAACTTGTTGCTTTCTGTCATTGGGGAAACTGACGCACTCTAGAAAAATAAAATGAGTGGGTTCACTTTCAGGGGCAGTAACTCTGATTTTTTGTTTCTGCCTCTTGTTTCAGCCGGAGTCCACTCTTAAAGGCAACAATTTGCCACCTTAAAAGTTAATTTTAGAAGGGTTATGTCGACCGGGGAAGCAAACAGGAAGTCGCAAAAGTTGCTCCCCTTTGTAAAATGGCAGAGAAACATGGAGGTGTACCCATACACCGTAAGACAATACAATTATTTTGGAAAATAATGTAAGTGAATTTTGACGTCACAGTTCCTTTAGCAAAGACCATGCTATTTCATATCAAATTTTCTAAAATACTAGAAATGTCCGTCTACTAACAGGTTTATCTGGCTGATGACGCCATTAACAACCAGACCTAGAATGGCTTCTTCAAAAGAAATGGTAAAACGAAAAGCACCCGAAACACTCAAAAATACACCTTATGGTGTAAGAGAACAATATCCTGAAGAGTACGAACGGAGGCGAAAAGTGCTGTATCCAAAAATGAAACATGCCAAACAAAATAAAGACAACAAAGTTCGAATGGTGAAAGATACACTTTATATCAATAACGAAAAGTATGTTTGCGGTCGAAACGACCAACCCGTCAGAGTCGAATATCAAACCACTAATAGAAGAAGTCATAATTATAACCAGCGTGATATACCGGTGAGACAGGCAGACGAACGCCCCCGCACGGATTTCCACCCTCGAACAGGCGTTATTGATCAACAACAACAACAACAAAACAACCAGAATTCTCAACTACAACAGAATGACCGACAAAAGCAGCTAGAACCGAATACAAGAACCACAAAGTATCGCGAAAGTGACAATGCTATTCTATCACATAACTTGAAACAAAATTCGCGTTTGTCAGAAAGTGTTTTCGAAAGCCGAAATATATACACATCTTTGCCTGACAGCGATAGTGACAGACAATGTGCAGGCAAAACGAAAGCCTCTTCCCCACTACAAGGTGAAATTCTCAATAAAAAACAAAGGGAGTACTCTAGTGATGATAGCTTCATGGAACTTACCCCGTCCCCAGTGGTAGCAAAATCTCCAGCCTGCTTAAATTCCAACACCACAGAACAAACAAATAAATCCGACCAACAAATAATAAACACTCAGTCACATGTATCTGCCCAAAATATACCTGTGGAAATTCCGCATGCTCAGATTATTGGGGCAGAAAATCCCGTGAATAACGACCAGTCAGCAATACACGGCGATTAGGGGCGTCAGACGGGACGGATTAATAACTGTACACCTACTGTAAACAGGCAATCTGAGCTGAATATATCGTTTGTAAATGTCTGTGGTTTAAAGTCAAAATTAATTTTTCCGGAGTTTACAGAGTTTTTAAATGCATAGGACATAGTTGGTGTTGCGGAAACAAAAACTTGTGAAAACGATATAATAAAATTTCAAGGTTATACTTATTTTTCTAAACACAGAAAACAGTTTATACGAAGATCAGGGGGTCTAGGAATTTTCGTAAATGATCATATTTTACCACATATCGATGTTATAGATACTGACTCTGATTTTCTAATGTTATTGCGTATTTCTAAGACACTGACTTTGAAAGATGACGATGTAATAATAGCATTTGTTTATCTCCCACCTGAGGGATCTGATTACAGTAATAATGATAGTTTATCTGAAATTGAATTGGACCTACTTTCGTTTGTTGAAAGCTGTAGATACTTTTATATTTTTGGTGACTTAAATGCACGTACAGGCACTGTGTCCGAATTTTCAGAGTTTAATCTCGACCAAACGACAATCGACCAATATGGGATCGATAATGACGTCATGGGTTATTTAAATAATGTACAAGAATTAAAAAGTCATGGAATTAGCTGCCAAAGAATTTCGGAAGATAAATCAAGAAACAATTTCGGAAATAAATTACTCAATATCTGCCAGAATAATAATCTTTATAAATGTAATGGTCGCCTTAATAGCGATAGAACGAGTGCCTTTACCTGCATCAAAGGAAGTGTGATTGACTACTTAATTACGAGTATAAATGGTCTGCTCATTGTAAATAATTTTACCGTTCATGAATATTCGCCATTATTATCTGATGTTCACTGTGCTTTATCTTTTACTATTTCTGTATTACAGCCACGAAGCAGAATTAGTGTTAACGATACGATAAAATATAAAAAATGGGAATCTGCAAAAAAACAAAATTTTATTGAAAACATAGATAGGCAAATGATATCCGAGTTTGATGCTATGTTAGATAGCTTCAACAACAATATACATGTAGTAAATAAACAGCAAATAAATAACTTCGCCGATAAAATTAAAAGTATTTTTATAAAAAGCGCGAAAACGTCGTTTACTAAATATCCCGTTATATCAAAGAAAGTAAAAAATTCAAGGCCCTGGTTTGGACTGCAGTGTAAAAAAGCTAGAAAAAGATATCAAATAGCAAAGAAAAATAATTCTTTCCAAAATACATTATCATCTAGGCGAATAATGATAAATGCAAGTAAAAAATATAAATCAACGGTCAAGAAATATCATGCTAAATATATTGAAGGTTTTCAGAAAAAAATACGTAAACTAAGGACAGAAAACCCGAAAGATTATTGGAAACTAATCAATGGCATTGACAAGAAACCGGACAACATACCCATATCTATGAATGATATGTTCGACTATTTTAAAATAATGAATAATAGTGACAATACATTATATGATAATTCTGACGCGCGTATACCCCATGTAATGCTAAACGAAGAACAATTTAACAATAATGACGAAATTAATATCGCAAGCTCGGCCTTAAATAATCCTATAAATCAAGATGAAATTAGCATAGCAATTAAAGCGCTGAAGTTAAATAAATCTAGTGGCATAGACGAAATAATAAACGAATACATTATTTCTACAAAACATTTAATGCTCCCAGTCTATGAGAATTTTTTTAATATTATTCTTAACACTGGCATTGTGCCAAGTGACTGGATTAAGGGAAATATTATTCCAATATACAAAAATAAAGGGACCAAAACCGATCCTGCTAATTACCGCCCAATTACACTAGTAAGCTGCATCGGTAAAGTTTTCACGTCAATTATTAATAAAAGATTAAGTATATACTTAGAAGAAAATAAACTTTTAAATGAAACCCAAAGTGGATTCAGAAAGCAATATTCGACTTTGGATAATATTATGGCTTTATATGGTTTAACAGAATATTTTAAAAGTAAAAAATGTAAATTATATTGTTGTTTTATAGACTTCACCAAAGCGTTCGACAATGTTTGGAGAGCAGGGTTTTGGCGAAAAGTACTTACACATGGAATTAAAGGCAAAATATTGAACGTTATTAAAAATATGTATATGGAAATAAAATCATGTATAACATTTAATGGTTGCACCTCAGGATACTTTGATTGTGAAAAAGGGGTCAGGCAAGGAGAAAACTTATCTCCTCTTTTGTTTGCCATTTATATGAACGACCTTGAAAATTTCCTAAGTGTTAACGGAGGTTCTGGTGTTAACATAAACATAGACGATGCTACTATTATGATTTTTGTAAAATTATTAGTTATATTATATGCAGATGACACCATTATCTTAAGTGATAATTTAAATGACTTTCAGCATATGTTGAACACTTTTGATGACTATTGTAAATCATGGAAATTAAAAATAAATGCATCTAAAACAAAGATAATGATATTCGGTGATCGCTCTAGAACGCGACATGTTTCTTTTTTCTTGGCAGGTGATAATATTGAAATCGTGAAGGAATTTAAATATTTAGGGGTTCTCTTTACAACTAATGGAAGATTTGTTCAGTATTATAAACATTTATCGTCAGTAGCCTATAAAGCAATGAATTTGTTAAGGAAGAGAATTGTAAATTTACATTTACCCGTCGATTGTCAGCTAAAGCTCTTTGACCAAACCATTATGCCAATACTTTTATATGGCAGTGAGATTTGTAGCTTTGAGAAATTACAGTTACTCGAAAAAGTTCATTTAGATTTTCTTAGAAGCATTCTTAAAATGAAGAAAAGTACTCCACTGACGATGGTATATGGTGAATTTGGGAGATTCCCGATTGAAATTCAAGCAAAAAAGAGAATGGTTAAACATTGGTCAAAGATTTTAACCGACAAAGATAGTAAAATTTCATATAAAATGTATTCAGTTTTATTGTATCTTCATAAGAATAATATATATTCCTGTAAATGGATTTCATGTATTGAAAAAATATTACAAAGTGTTGGTTTGAATTATGTATGGCTAGAAAATTATGTAAACAATGCTGAATGGTTATGCAAAGAAGTCGAAAAAAGATTACAGTCTCAATTTGTACAAAAGTGGAATTCGGATGTTTATGGTAGCTCAAAATGTATTAATTATCGTATATTTAAAACTGAATTTGTCATAGAAAAATATATAACTGAATGCCAGCCAAATCTGTATATTCCATTTGCAAGAATAAGAACAACTAATAATAAATTACCAATAGAAAAGGGGAGGTGGGAGAACATCGAGCGGTCTAATAGATATTGTACTTTATGTAATCTAAATTCACTAGGTGATGAATTTCACTATATATTAGAATGTACCTATTTTACACAAAAACGTAAACTATACTTACCTAAATACTACTTAAAACATGTTAATATATTTAAATTTCAGAGGTTAATGTCAACAAAAAATGTGAAGTTACTTAACCAACTTAGTAGGTTTGTATCTGATATCTTAAAGAAATTCTAGTCCCTGTTAAGCTGCGCACGCAATGTTTCACAAATTACTATGTATGTCTATACGATCAGTATTCATTTCCTCTTATGTTGTTTTGTCACAATCTGAGAGAAATAAAAGTTGTGTTCTGTTCTGTTCTGTTCTGTTCTGCTAAATTGCACACTGAAGAGTCCAAAAGTGACCTTGAAATCGAGGTCAGTATCACCAAATTCTGCAAAATCTAAGGAAATTTCAGTCTTGACTCAAGGTATTTGTGTTACATGTATCAAAGCCAGAACGCATATGAAGACTCTTGACGCCCATTTCAGTGGCGATCTGAATCAGAAATATAAGGCCTGATGGGTAAAAATAATATATGAATAGGAAAACTTACATCGAGTATAAGTAGTCCACGTGACATTACTCTAATTGTGTATGTCTGGTCAGTTATACCTCGGTAACGCTGGTCTATCTGAAAATTAAATTAAGAATAACGAAACAGTTATACAATAACTGATGAGAGGTGCTTCCCCCTACTAATCTACCGTTAAGTAGTGCACTTAGATTTAAATCAGTTTTTAAATCATTGTGATTGCGTAATTTAATTTTGTGCACAACTCATAACTTTCTCGCTATCGAATGAAATACAAGCGTATGTTGACACTAAAGATATCTGTTTGACGTTTGATTATTGTAACCAACTAATTCAGGTAAACTAGCTTAATTCATTAGAACAACTAAGTCATTTCTTCGCAATTTTAAATCAGACAATTCTTTGCTTTTTGTATGACAAAGTAGCTGAGTTTCCTCAGGCATATACCCAGCGGGCGCATGACGTTGGAATGTCGTCGTACTGAGGTCGATGCGACTTCATGAAATCGCATCGACGTCAGTACGACGCCATTTTGACGTCATGTGCCCGCTGATCAATATAAGGTCAATGACATTTAACTTACCCCATGCAGGACATATGAGTAGAATGTTCGAATACTCTTCTTGGCCTCAGAATCTTTCTGAGAATCTGTTCCCGTTGCTCTGTTTTTCCAACTGTAAACAAAACAATTTGAAAGTGATTGTAGAATTAGTTGCATGCATTGACATGATGATTTCACGCCTGGTAAACGCGTAATTTTGTTTCCACTTTCAAATTTAAAACATCGAGCGTCAGTAAATGAATAGCCCAAAATATTACATAACTATTTAACTCGTATGTTAAGCATATTAGTACAAAACTTTAGCCTTGCAAAAATTAAACAACTCCTAAAAAATCGGTTTGGCCACTTTCTGCAGTTGTTTAATTTTTGCAAGCCAGCGCTTAACCAACTGAGCTACTGGCACTCCTTTATTCAGTAGATGAAACTGGTGTCCAGGATGTATAGTCATATCCTAAGATATTTTACAGTAATTTCAGTCGGAAACAAGTTGGCAAAATTTAGTTTTATAATAACTCTTATGCCGTTGTGCCTCCCTAACATGACATGCTTATTGCTGAAAACAATGACTTGTATAGCGCAGTGGTGAGTCTGATCCTGGCTACTCCCGTAACAGCGTTTTAGCAGATCTACAAGAGAAATCATACAATTTTTTCCGTATATTAGAAGACAATGCCAGAAATATCCTCGTACCCTATCTTTTCCATTCAACTGTGATAAAATACCATACTCACAAGGTATAAACAGAATAGTCCGTCACCATGTAGAGTTCAATATAATATTGTTGAGTTTGTCGCTTTGATCTCGCCGCTTGTTTATTACGACTCTTCTTGTATATCAAAGTTTCTGAAAAAAATGCAAAGGATGCATTACTGTAACTTAGGTTGAACTTTGGAGAAAAGTGGTTACAGTTTACACTGTAAACCTCTACGGACCCCGGAAGGGACATGAGCAATATTTTTATAAGTCGTGGCCACGACTTACTAATTCGTTCCCACGACTTATTATGTCGTTCCCTCGACTTATTATTTCGTTACCACGACTTACTATCTCGTTCCCTCGACTTATTATGTCGTTACCACGAGTTATTATGTCGTTCCCTCGACTTATTATGTCGTTACCACGACTTATTATGTCGTTCCCTCGACTTATTATTTCGTTACCACGACTTACTATCTCGTTCCCGCGAGTTATTATGTCGTTCCCTCGACTTATTATGTCGTTACCACGACTTATTATGTCGTTCCCTCGACTTACCAAGTCGTTCCCACGACTTATTAAGTCGTTACCACGAGTTAATAGTGCCCTCCAATTGGTCAAATTAACGGGCCACGAGTTAATAAAGCGCTCTGTTTGGCCCTGTTTTAATATTGATAAAAGCCCTTACCAGACTTCGTATGTCGCTGTTAAGGCGCTAATCTGTGGACCCCTAGCTGGACTGCCCAAGTGGAGCAGTCTGATCGGACTCTGCAGTGTTGGCTAACTGGCTGAGTCTCGCTCTTGATTTTTTTAACTGTGAAGACTTTGCATCAGCCCACGCTAATAGCTGAGCAGCGTCATGCTGCTCTTCTCCGGGAGCAGTATGATCGGGGTATCCAGTGTTTGTCGGCTGACTCAACCATACAGTTTAACTAAATTTTTGTGCTGCCTTTGTCCTAAAAAGTGGCAAGGTTGCCATCTGTGATATTTTACTACTACTACAAGTATTATTATTTTGACAACGGGACTGTCTTTGGTTCTCAGACGGTTTATGTAGACTGACCTTTCGCCTTTGTTGAGCTGCTCCCGGGTAAAGTGATCTGATGTTTGACAATGGTCGTACTGTGTCAAGTATTTCCCTCGAATATTTGGACACTGATGCCTGAGCTGACATTGCAGAGCTTGACCGGATAGCTCTATCAAGGAGTCTATAATCTGCAATGTCTGCCGGTAGACTGTGCCACGCGGAAGCAAACTTTAAAAATCTTTCATTGTGTCGCATGATAATAGGACGCTAAAGTCTAGGCTAGCATCATAGACTCTGATCAGAATGCTCTGCCGGAGCTGTCTGATCAGTTCTGCAACAGTGTTAAGCTGTTATGCTCTGCCAGTTTTATCGCGTAGCTACCCCGGTTACTCCGACATCAATATTTTGGCAAACAGTGGCCTTAATCAGCTGGTCTATGCGGACATGTCGGGTCGATGCATGCAATTTTTAACACTTTGCTTCAAATTTTGGTTTAGGTTTAAGACTCTACTGCTGAAGGATTGCGTTGTTGAAATGCTTGGGACAGATACGTCATAAAGCATCTGTCCGTCAGTATAAACTTCCATCGCAGCTTCACACGTGCGAATATTCCAACAGTTTCTGTCTTAAATAGAAATGATATATTTTATAGTCTACGCCCATGGGCATAGAAACCTTAGGAACTGCTTTTGCTCCGGAAGCATTTTTAGAAAAGGTCATAACTGGTCGAATGTTATTTTCTATTGACAGATTATCATTGATTTTGCGCATGTTTGATCAGGTCCGCAAGTACCAGAAAAGGATCGACATAGAGACGGCCTAGTAGTATCACTAAATGCCAACTATTTCTAAGGTGACCAAACATGCCAGTTAATTGAATTAGAGTAATAACATGCCAACATGAACTTAGAAATGCCAAGCAGAAATCTACTAGATTAAACCGAGAATGTGCGATAATACCGAGATGAAGATTGACTTGGGTTTGGTAGAGGCGCGATTTGACCAAGGTGCCAATCCAATAACGTGTGGTAAGCGTAGACCAAAACTTTTTTGTAAAAACTGATACTTGTGGTTATTATCATCAGTATGTTATTTCACCACCACTATTTTTACACCAGTCATCATTCATAGTTCTGCAACATGTCAAGATACGACTTGTACAGACTTGGCATTGATAAACAGGTTTCATTCATAAAAGGCAACCGATACAATCTCCTCGCACCGGACTGATCCATAAATGGGGGTGCTGGAGCGAGTTTCAGATTAGAAACAAGTTACAACGAAATCTACCTGTATTAAACTTTAATGATTTCTTTATAGAAGTATTTTCTTTCTGTCGCTTTCTATCTATTTCAAAAGTTACTTCTTGTTTTCTCCGTCCGTCCTTTGTCTCACATTCTGCGAGATTGATAACAATAGACTGTGTGCAATGAAACCCCGCCTACAATGGGTCTTTTTGCACATGCATGTATAGGTCAGCACACGGTTATTGCAAAGAATCTGACAAGAAGGCAAGCGCAGTCTGTCCTGGCTATTTGCTTGTTAGGTATGCTAACGCGACTGCTTATCTCCACAGCCACCACATTTTATAGCTTATATTTGTGTTCCGAAATAGCAATGTAATTAAACGTTTTATAATGTTAATGCATCTACGAGTAAATTCCATATCAATCTAAGCATAGTTTGGTCAGATTTCAATTTTTGTAAATGTGGTGATTTAGGAGAGCAACTTACGGAAAGGGATCATATGTCGAATATTGTGGATGACTTGTTATCATAAACTGCATTAAAAGTATATGCAAAATAATTAAGGTTGAATAACATTCCTAGCTTTTGGAAAGATTAAGCACATTCACGAATTTTTGGATTTGAATATGTGGCGAGGGTGGAGGTAGCAGCATGGTTACTGCCATTTAAGTGTGTCAAGTCTTGGTTTAAAACTGAATGGGCTGTCAAGTATATTCTGATCATTGCCTATAGGAGCCCCGGTAGCTCAGTGGGTTAAGCGCTGGCCTACTGATAAGGGTTCGAGCCCTGCTTGAGGCGAGAATCTTTCCTACCGTAAAGTTGTATACGGGGTTCTGTTGCATACAGCCATTCATCATCACCCGCCCATCGTCCTGATCTGACTGAAATACTGTTGAAAGTGACGTAAAATTGCAAGTGATCCATCCATCCATCGTCGCCTATCTTTTTACACTGTAAAACATTTTCATAGATTTTACGGTAGAATACCTGGCAACAAGCTGCCAGTCGGTTTCCCGTTATTTTTACGGGCGTCTGCCTGTAGAACATTTGTTTGAAGTCTCGATATGGTAGGGTTATGTTAACTGACCGTTCTCGCAAAGACATTTATAGTGTTGAAGTGTTGAAGGGCTATATGACCAAACCAAAACCTTTCTTATTCTATCTTATTCTGCGTGATGATTCCGTCAGTGTTTACGTGTGCCCGTAAAAATAACAGGAAATGGACTGGCAGCTGGTTGCCAGGTATTCTACCGTAAAATCTACGGGAAATTTTTAAAGTGTACTTTGTAAAAATCATGGCTTTAATATCATTCCAACATGCAGTTACTAAAGCAGGGGTCAAGATGTGGATTTTTATGACACTTAGGGATAATGTTTCCTAATTCTCAGCAAAAACACATGTCGTGATCCCTCACTAGAGCTGCCTTGTTGACGAAGTTCTAATGGATACTTGCAACATTTGTTGCTTAGGAGTATACTAAATATCCTCAAAATCCGTCCTTATTTATACACGTGTCTCCGCTAGATAAAATCAGTAGGTGCTGTTTCGCGTGTGAAACTGCCGGAACACAGGTCCGCATCACTTTCAAGTCCGCATAATATGCAAGTACTCTTGTATCTCTGTTTTTAGTTACACTATATAGTCAGACTAATCTGAAAACTTGGTAAAGGATTTTATCAACAGTACACCAGACCTGATTGATCCAATCGGAGCGATTTATTAACTCGCGGTCACGAGTTAATTTGACCAATAGGAGGGCAGTATCAACTCGTGGCCACGACTTAGTAAGTCGAGGGAACGACATAATAAGTCGTGGTAACGACATAATAACTCGTGGGAATGACATAATAACTCGTGGGAACGACATAATAACTCGTGGGAACGACATAATAAGTCATAGCCACGAATTAAGAAAAATATTGCACATGTGCCTTCCGGGGTTTCGTAAACTTCAGGTCCATTAACACAATGACACGGTAAAACCCACCAACCTTCGGCAAACTTTCTCAGGCATGAATACGGCTACGCATACGGCGTTAACGCCGTATGCGTAGCCGTATTCACACCTGAGAAACGAGCAATTCCATTCCCTCCTGGAAATCAAAATTGCAAGCTTCTGTAAAGTAGCTAGCCGAAATATAACAATGCTAAAGGAACTAAAGGAAAGGAAGCTGAACAGCTGGTTTCAAGAAATTTCAATATCCGTGAAGAACGGGCTTTTTTCCAAGATTTGGAATTAAACCAAATAGTGTTGTTAATAAGTTTCTCACCTGGCACTACGAAGTCGCTGTTGAATTTTTGTTGTTTATTTTTTGGAACCTTGGTGATTGCATGCAGAATGTTGTTAGTGGTACCATTAGTACTTTGCTGAATGATAAATCGTTCCGAATCGGAACAAAACGTACCAAACTGAAACGACAAAAGAACAAATTTGGACGCAACATAAAAAGGGGTGGGGGGGGGGGGGGGGGGAACAAATACATGTAAGTCGGTACAAAACGATCTTTCCAGATGGGACGTTCCAAATCATTCTAAAACTGTTTTGATTACGATTAAGAAAATAAATTTAGTTGATGTGGCATTGGTTTCGTATGCCAAATAGTATGTGAACCAGTTCCCGGAGATATTATTATACATGTATTTGGCCAATTGGAATCATGCCACTAACCAGTGTAAGAATCACGAATTAAGCCTTTTTGAAGAGTGCCTTTAACTGTATTTCTTGAAAAAGATTTCACGAAACTTTCTCATTTTTACAAACATCTTAATAACAAAGTTTACCAAGGTAAAACCGTTGATCATAGCTGTGTGTTCGTCTGTGTGTCTTTGTAGCAAGATTAATGCGCTCATGTCGGTGTCTTCATAAAATCCCGTGAGCTGAAAGTGAATAAGAAGGTACAGGTAGGAAAACGCGAGACCAGAAACAGCGTAGGAATGGCGAGGCTTGCCGAGCCAGTCCGACGTGTTTCTGGTCGAGTCTGATAAACTTGATATCAAAAGACATTTACATGGTTTTCTATTTATTATGCATCATTAGAAGATTTTTCGGTGTAAAGAGCGGCAAACAAATGATAAGAAACGCTGTTTTGATCGAACTTGCTGACGTTGCCAAGGCGTTATGACGTAAGCCGGTGACGTCAGTTAACCAATCGAACGTTGATATCACGGCCAACGTCAGTATACAGCCAATCGTCTTCAGAGATCGTTTCTAAAGACAGGACCTGATAACATTTGCGCAAGTGCAGTTCTACAGTGACAAGATATCACATTGTGTTATCATACCCCTGCTATCAGTGGAATTTTGCAGCTGGTGCATGATAAACTATAAACATACAATTCTCCTAAAATGCAAAAAGTTGAATTTGCAAACCACGAACACCTAGATAAAGCGGGTCATAATTGGCCAGCAACAAGACAGTCAGATCATGAATGATAGTACTCGTATGGTATGCATTATACATGTATTTTTGAAAGAGCATCAGACTGCTCAAACCATGAGCGCTAATTTAACGGATAAAGTGTTCTCATAGAATTTTCTGGGGTCGTATTTATAAAACGACTTAAGTCGTGGCTATGTTGTTGCTAAGGTCAAATTTCTATGAAGGAGATTCCCTACAACTATACTGAAAGGATTTAAAAACTTCCACTTTTTATTGCTGGCTGCTGATCTGTTTACTCATGACAGTGTTGACTATTTAACGACAAAATGCTTGAAACTTATCAAATTTAAAGATTACGCAGTTTATTTGTATCAGTTATCTAAATGACGTCAGTAAAAGAGCGTTACGTCACTGAAATGCATAAGGCGATGCCGGCGTTATCTTATGCAACACTCTTTCGACCACTACTTACTGTATTAATATTGTGACGTCATCAACGTTGATTTGCAAGTATCACTGCGGATGATGCTGTCGCGCAAAGCCTATTATGGACACGGCGTCGACGTTAGTTAACGTCATGTCCTTTGGTTTTCAAAATGGGTAAGGTGATTTTCTGACGGTCTTTTTAGCTTCCTGTAAACAGTGCACGTCGTCTGAGATTGTAAATTGCCGTAATTAACGCATAAAATTGTACCGCGACGTCACTTTTTGAAATTTCAGCATTTATCTGGCCCACAACTCTGTGCCTATTTGCGATATTTAGGCGCGGTAGGCTAAATAAAGCCACTGACCGAGTTCAATTTTTTAAAATTCAATTTGATATCGTAAGAGCAATGTTTCATCAGAAAACTGTATACATGAAGCTATTCATCATTATGTAAACGGTACTAAGAACACGAGGAGCACGTGCTTGTTCCTGACCGATTCGGTTGAACGATTTCAAATTCCGTATATTGATAGAATCAGGTATAATAGAATATATATGCTGTAAAGTTTTGATGGGCGTAGCTGCATTTATTTTTGAGATATTCAAAATTAATGGGTGGAAGTTTTTAAATCCTTTCAGTATATGTAATTTGCTCTGGAGGAACAGTCTGAGGAACAGTATTTTTCAGACTGTTCTTCCCGTGCAAATTTGATGGTTGTAGGGAATCTCCTTCATAGAAATTCAGCCTTAGCAACGTCATTATTTTATTATTATTATAGCAACCACTTGTCGTTTTATAAATACTGCTCCAGATTCGCAAACAGTAGAAGCTTTAAAGGACTTCCATGATTAAGGCGAGGATTTTCCCCATTAGACCGGCGCGACAGGTCCGAATTTTCAAAAGTATAAAGTGTGCAAATTCTTCTTAGCAGAGCTTCCACAAATATGTAAACCGTATGAAATCAGATCATTTGTGATTCAGACCCAAAGACATGGGGAGATAATACATTCTGACCCTACCTACCCTAAATTCAAGCTTTTCGCATGCTTCATCTTTTGAGGTAATAAAAGTATTGAAACCAGTCATTCATTCCATACATTTTTGTCATAAATGCATGCTAAATACACGCATATCACAATACAAAGCAATGATTTTCTTCTTGTTACGCCTGACTGGCGTTTAAACATGCAAAACCATAGTTACACTTCCGGTCAAAACGGCCAAAATAGAACGCTTCACTATAATCAAAGTACAAGTACTTTCCCCCCGTGACCCAGCATTTCCTTCATGCAGCAGACTCATGCGATGCAAGTACGTAATATATATGAGTGGGAAGCTGGGTGGGTCACGGGGGGGGGGGGGGGGGGGGACGATACTCAGTAAGCCAAAGAAGAAGAATGGTCAACAGTAGCACTGTGATCTTCAAGGATTATATTGTGTACCATGACCTTGAAATGAGGTCAAGGTCACATACATATAGTCAACACTATCCAGTGTTGTCTGTTATGTAAGTTATGTAAGTCAGAAAAGGGTAAACTGTATACAATAAATCATTATTTCAACTACGGTTTGAGGATAATTTACAATTTATCTCAACAATGACGTCAACGTCAACGTATGTTTAACGTATTTTACATAGGCACAAACAGTTGAAAATTCATTTGCCGTGCAAGTTACATGTCATAGTCATAAATGCAAAGCAAAAGACAGTGATCCGTATAACTTTTTAATCATGGGGAAAATACAGGCCTTAAGCATAGAAGTCCTTGAGCATACCTCCTCGGGATCCATTTGCTCAGCTACAACTGTTCCCTTTCTCAATAAATGAACTGGCATACTGACGTCAGCGTCAGAGATACGTCGCAATGAGAGAGACAGAGAGCGTTGTTGAATAGCCAGCGTTACGTCAATACCACTGGGCATCCCGTCTGTAGAGCGTCGCTGGCGATTTTCAGATTGGTGTTCGAATATTTGGATTTGAACATGTTCTGTAGAAAGAAATATAAACAGTGTTACATTGCACAAATACAAAGAAAATATAGAGAGTGGGTGTGACGCCGTAGAGGCAGTGAGTGCTAGAGCCTCACCGTATCTTGGGCACAGCATATGAAAGATTGAGTCAATCCCTCTCCTTTACAAAATACAAATGTAGCTTTCACAAAAAGCTCGCTTCACCAATAGCCGTCAGTTATCAGGAAATGCTAAACCCAGCTCATCTAACAAGTAGATATGCTGGGTAAAAAGTTCAAGTGGTGTTGTTCTGGTTCCATGTCCCACTAAACAATATTGCAGTCATGTCAGGGGGTTGCCTACAAATTTGTAGGACTTTTACCCGACTAGAGATAAATGATACCTTGCTCGTGCTACAGGTACTAATCTCTCTCTCTTTTCTCTCTCTCTCTCTCTCTCTCTCTCTCTCTCTCTATTCCTGCTTATTCTTTCAGCTCTTTTTTTTTCATGTTTTCATGTTATAAATTCTTCAAATACACGAAGACAAAATACGAGGAACTGAAAATACGTGTAGGAGTAATGGAGTAATTTGTTTCACCAATTTCCCTACCTGCGCTGTCGACGGAGCCAGACAGTTACATGTACCAAACATGCAAACGTGGCTGTCGAATGAGAGTATCAGCTCGGTCGACAGCCATTAAAAATAGTATTATTTACCTCTATTAGTAATTCTTACAACCGAATTCTCTCGGTCGACAGCGCAGGAATGAACAAGACCAGTGACAGGGACAGGATAGCTCGCCTGACAGCGCCTTGCCCATCACATAAAAAAAATTAAACGTAAAACTTTAACATTTTGCTTACGCCGACGCTGCCGCCGCCGCTAACGCCAACGCCGTCGAGTAGTACTCTTCCTGAACTTCATTCAGGCGAGATAAAAATTGGTTCATGTATTACCCCCGTGAATTTCAAAGTTTGTCATCATGACCCGACACGCTTTATTTTGTCAGATTTACTGACTCCATAATTGAGCCGCGACACGACAAAACCAACAATGTGGCTGTGCGCCCAGCGCAGCCTCAGATCAGCCTGGGCATCCGCCCAGTCTGATCAGAGTCTTCGCTGTCCGCATGAAGGTAGCTTAGACCCTTATCTACCCTTTAAGCACTTAGTGAAGAGTCTGGTCAGACTAAGTAGAACCCAGGCTGATCTGAGCCTGCACTGGGCGCACAACCACTTTGTTGGTTTTCTAGTGTCGCGGTTCATATGTTTTTTGTCCTTTTTGGCTTGCCGTTTCGGCAGCAAGCCAGTATTCAAGTGGTTTAGTGATACCGAGTTATTTTCGGAAGAAACGATACGTCACACTTAGTCGGAAAATACCTGGAGAGTGTGTACTGCAGTGTTTATATATAGCAATAGCGCAAAGCATTAGCTTTTCCAAAAATCATGCAGCGGCGTCGCGAAAAATAGGCCTTAGGGCATTGCATAATCTGACTGGTCAGAGCAGCCGGCACACTGTCCAGCGTCGGTGCCTTCATGGGATCTGATCAGTCTTTTTCGGCATAAATATTCTTCATGATGATCCATGATGCAGACATCTTTCATGCTGAGGATAGACTGATAAGACTGCGCTTATGCCGGAGTGGGCTGATATGTGTATCTGTAAAAACTGAAAGAGCAGAGTTCAAATTTATTGTTTAGATTTAGAAACAAGCGCTTTTGACGATTTTTCTTCTCTTATCACATTAACTGAAAAAATGTATTCCATCTATCTAGAGTTTATAGTCTAAAGTCTCATTTTGGTGTACAACATCATAGTACATACATGTTTATATACAGACATATAAAAATACACCAAACCATTTTGTACAGAATTATAAGAGACTATGTAAATCATGCATTACATATAGATTTATCTTATCACCGCGGATAAAGGCTCCACAGAGGTAAAAAAAAAAATAGTAATAATAAAAAGATACAGCGAACATTGAATATTTTTTCCACTTGCGAAGCAATGCATCCATGGTGCCAGAGTACAGTCACTTCCTAAAAACTACACACTGGAATCAATGGTTTCCCCCTCCTCAGCCACACGGCGCATGAATTTACCAAAAGCGGTACAGTCAGGTACAGAGAAACATGTGGCGGAAACCAATGTCCAAACAGAATGCCCCCTGCACCGACTTTGTGCACCGTAATACATGCTCCGTGAGGATGAAAATGGGAAACACTTTGGAAAAAAAGTCTACTATGTGGGAAAAAAATCAGACAGTTAAACGAATAGATATGCTGGAAGTAAACAGAATTTCCGCCGTGTGCATCCAAGATACGCATTACAATAAATGTGTGGCTTAATTGCTTGTATGTAGAACTGACCGTGTTATGTATGTAAAAGTCGCTAATGTCGGAGAGTACTTAACGCTTACGCATTGCAACAGGCCTTTCCATGGCGCAAAGCGATATATTATGTACACATTTTTAGCATCTGATAAATTTCCTTTCGGCCATCAACATGTTCATGAATAGCCTGAACAATGATACAGAAAAAGGGAACAATTCAGAGTTGTTAACATTTGAAACTCGGAATTGTTAAAATTTGAAACTGTTAGGGATTCATTGACAGCTTTATGACAAGGGAGGGTTTGGTTGGTTGGTGCGATGATGCTGGGTATAACTTCCAGTGCCGGGGCGTCCTACTTATTTGGATTATAGTAGAACAAGGGCCTACTGTGCTTGCGGTAGGTGCGGGTTGGGGTGTGTGGACATTTTTCTGACTTTTATAACACTCTCTAATGTTGCCTTTTTAGTTCAGCTATACAAATGTACAGAGAAATATTTACACTCAACGACGATTTCCTTAGATGAACCTATACTGGGCTGACGATGTTCATACATCCACGAACAACACATATTCATGCAATCTTACGCGTAAGCAACGTCACGGATAGTTCAAATAGATGATTGGCCGACATAACGATTGATATACGTCATATCATAGTGACGGCTGCTGTACTTCATTACCAAACACGTAACTATTATTCGTCCTTTGCTTGGCGTTTAATTAGTCAGAACTTCGCGAATGAGTAAACAAAATTGATGTAAAAACATAGCATAAATATAAAAGATAAATTTCATTTGTCGGGAGTTCATGGAAATACGAACGCAATAGGTTCCGTGCTTTGTTGTTCTCAAATGGTGTAAAGCAAGTTATTGTCAAAACAATAACAGCATGCATTTTCTTCTCAGAGTGTCAAAGTTTTGTTCCAGTCAGTGCCACTGATGCCACTTAAACCAAAATTAAACTTCAGTAAATATTAATTTATTTCTTCTTTTGATGCCAAGTTCAGATGTGCCAAGATCCCATAGACATGGGTTTGAAACAGTCTTTCCTAAAATTTTGATTCAGACTAAATGTGATTCAACAGCCGTAAAGAAAAGACTTGAAATAGGTCCATATAGTTATTTGACTGGAGGCATGCCTAAAACGGCCGGCCAAAACGTTGGAAAACTGTTGTTGTTTTTTGTTGTTGTTGTTATTGTGTGTGTGTGTGTGTGTGTGTGTGTGTGTGTGTGTGTGTGTGTATTTCCTCAATTTGTTTTTCAAATAAATTCTACACTTGTTTTTACCTTACACCCGTGGATAATGCCACTATTCAACGGAAGTTAGAAATTAAACACTTTGCTAAATAAAAGTAAGCAACAGAAAGTGCACTAACAATCGGGTTCACTTCAATATTAACTCATGAAAATTTCACTGTTTTAGCTGTGCAAGCCTTCCTTTTAAAAGGAAATTTTATTTCAATTGAGCCGACTTATTTTGAAAGCTGACGAAATACATATATGCGAACTTCGAAAACTGGCGCACTTGGACTGATTCGGCGTCCGAATGACGCAATCCATTGAAAACGTGTAAGGCTCTCATTAATCTGGTCTTCGCGGATCTGAGTTATAGCTGTCCGAAAAATGAGTAAAATATTGTTTATCTTTAACGTGCATGAGCCCTAGCAAGTAAACTTCCTGGTTTGGGTCGCGTCACAAGAAAACGTACCCTACCGACTGTACGAACGGCTAAGGTGCAGATCAGCATACCTCATTGACTGCACAGCGTCTTTGCTACTCGTATCGAGTCATCGAATTCTTTCATCGTGTTGAGGCGAACATCAAAAATTTGATACCGGGCTGATCCCGCCCTTGCCATAAAGTATTTTTTCTCCTGTTTCGACGGGGTGATTATCATTCTTTCTCTTTTTTCTACTGTTTGCCTTTGACGCCTTCTATTGATCATTTAATGTTTCCCTATGCCTTAAAAATTGTCAGTTCAATGTCTATTTTAAGTTTAACCATTAGCATGATTAGCATTACTCCATTTTAATATCAATAATAATGCTGATGATAATTATAATGAAAAAAAAAATAATAATAATTCAAAACGGAAAACGACTGCACTGTTTACGCCATGTTTTCCATGACCCTTAAATTGTCCAGCTTTGTTTTCAGTTTGACCTCTCTATCACTGATCGCCGCCCCAGGCCCACATTTGACGCTAAACATGTACATGAGATAGTGTTATCTTGTTATCTGCCCATTATCGTACTCGGATCTTTATTAAAGCTTGTACAGAGCCTTCGGGGCCGGCCAGGGACCTGGACAATGTTAAATCATATTTTGATCAACAGCTGTTTGTGATACAGAACAAGCAAGGACAAAACTAAATTCATTTATTTTTTTTTTTTTTTTTTTTTGTGACAACTTATGCGCCACACCAGAAACCTGTCATCATGGTCTAAGTAGACCGAGGACAGTAACGATAGAAAGAAAGAAAAAACTATCTGCATCTGTACGCGTAATAACATGAGATTGTTGATGGGTGGGTGGATGACTTGCGATTTTACGTCCAATTTAACGGTATTTCAGACCATGGTAGGTTGACAATAAAAGCATGTGTGGTGGGCAATGGAATCTTGTTTAAGACTGAAAAGACTTCTGGTCCTAATACCAGGAATCGAACCAGCTCTTTCAAGACAGCATATGCGATCAACGAAGACACAGACTAGCCAATACACACACAAGTCTTCAGTAATCAGACTATCATCATGGGCAGGCTGAGGCTAATCCCCAGCTGAAACAGCCTTAGTACAGTGGGCGTTTGGTGACTATGACTAAGTTTAAATATTTTTAAACAAAATTTGAAATATATACATACATGATCCGAACCCTAGAAAAAGTACAGATCAAACAGTTGAAACTCATACGAGCACACTTACGGGAGGATTTCGCTTGGCCTCAGAATAATAAAAAATAAACTTTTGACTTGGCTAAACTGATCACACTGCAAGAGGAGAAGGCTAGTCCGAGTTTACACTGAATCCTCTCTGTTCTCCCTTGAACTGTTGGCATCTTTTCACATGCTTATTTTAACATTTTTTTGCTTTTAGTATTTTAAATAAAGCGTGACTATTTTTGTAGTCATCTTACTCTGATAATACGCTTTTGTTAGCATGACATCCACTGGTTAAACGGGTCAAAAAGAAAGAATATGTAATAATTTAACTCTTTCAGCAAAACCTGTAATTCTTCTGTACTTTAGTCAGAATTAAAGGCATCCCTTCCTTAAAACTACCCACGTCTGGCGATGACGTAGTGCCTATAAGCGAATACGCAGGGGCGTACTGAAATTTTGTCACATTGACAAAATTTCAACACGCACCTGCGTTTTTGCATGCTGAAACTGCCGACAGAAACGATAAATATGGAGTATTTTAGGGACTCAACCCCAAGATTTCCTTTCAAAGAGAATTGTAGCCCAGATGGTAGCTCAGTGAGTAAGCATGCTGACCTAGCTATCATGGGTTCTATTCCTGCTTGAAACGGAAGTCATTTAAACCGTTAACGAAATTCCATTGCACACGGCCTTCTATTATCACCCATTCATCATCCCGATATGACTGAAATACTGTTGAAACGGGGGTATAATGGCAAGTTCTGAATCCTTTAATTGCCCCTAGCAACGGCCCTGGGAACTGGGACATGACTTTTTCTGAGATTAAACTTTACCTGACTGTTCTGTGACAAGATGTGGTAACCAGAGACCAGTGACTGTGTTCATGACCAGGACGAGTGAGACCAGCCCGCTAGGTCTCGCGAGACAACCACACTCCATGGTGACAGGCAATGGTATCCTTCGTGACCAGTAGCCGCAGAAACTGAGTAAAATCCAAAATGGGTATGTAGGTTGTGAATTAAGTCTTTATGAAATAAAGTTAAACAGAATACACAAAATGGTCTAGCACTATCCTTCAAAGAAACCTATTTGTTGTAGGTCTACACATATCATACACTATATATTTCTTGTACAGGCGCAGTTCTTCTGTGTCTGAAATTTAAGACAAACACAGTATTAAGCAACATCCCTGTCATAAGCTCGAGCGTATTATTGAAACTTTGTATCCTTTAATTAGGTCCTTTGGTCTTTCGTATTGCCATGAGAAAGAGGTCACGTCGCTTATGGGAAACAGAGACCACCATGATATCTCTGCGAATTCTTGGAGTATGCGCTCAGGCTTCGATCTAACTACATGTATATAGATTCTTCGGAATCCAAAAATATGGTAGGAACAAGGAAGAATCTGAGCAGACTGCATGGAAGTGCAGGCTGATCTGGATCTTCGCTGTTCGCCCAATGATAAGTCCGTTTTCTCGTGTCGCAGATCAGAAAGGGATGTATCATGTGTTGATTTGTGACAGTCAAGTACTTTGTAATTATTCAGACCCTTTATCTACCGGAAAAAGTGACTATGTGACCCTTCTACAGATCTGATTTTTAGGAAGGACATTCACCAGCGGCGGAAACCCGATCAGCCTGCGCATTCGCTTACTGCGATCAGTATACATATATCATGCAGACATCATTATGACGACACAAAGGAGCCCCAGTGGCTCAGTAGATTAAACGCTGGCCTGCAGGTCTAGCGGTCCGGGTTCGAGACCCGCAGGAGGCGGAAAGCTTTCCAACCGACAACGGGGCCCCATTGCACACAACCTTTCATTATCACTCTCTCATCGTCCTGATATGACTAAAATACTGTTAAAAGGATTTGAAATTGCAAGACATTCATCTGTTATGACACAACTCCGATACTGAGCAGTGTGTGCAGAGCCTCTCAGTTAATGTAGTTTCAATCAAGGTCGGATAGGTTTCAACGCTACTAACGTAGAGTTTGGTATCCTGTGTTTTGTTCAAAACCGAACAACTGTTGAACCGAACAACTGACAGTGTACACGTACGTACTGCTCGACGTAGTCTTTATCCTTTTCGAGGAAGAAACGTATTAAATTTATTTTCCAGTCATCAGTGCTATAGGATTTCATTTCAGGTAATATGATATTAATTATATCTTAAAACTTAAATAATACTGAGCTATTAAAACAGCATTTTAGAGAGAGAGAGAGAGAGAGAGAGAGAGAGAGAGAGAGAGAGAGAGAGTAAAATATAGCAACTGTCATTACATGTATACTACATGGTTCGTTCAAATGTGCCGGGCCGCGTAGCGCAATCAGTAGGGCACCCGGTGACTCATAAGTCAGAGGTCATGGGTTCGAAACTCGGTCTGGCCACGTACTTTCGTTTCTCCTTTCGCTGATTCAAGAAGGGCAGTTGTCAGTTACTGGCGAAAGTACTGGTTAACGCTTAGGAGGTCAAGCCTGCCCAGGAATAGTGTGGTTAGGTTAACTGACCGTCCCGACATGACCATAGCTGTTTTACCGTGGACGTTTAGCATCAAATCATGTGCAAGCGAAGAGGCGGATCATGGTATTAACTATTTCATATTACGTGACCTTTTTTCAAATCATATACCCTTTTCTAGGAAGTGTGGTTTACAATGTACATGTATTATACTAGCAATTTCATGACTATTGTGGTGGTGTCGTACATGTGACCGTCACAGGAGGGACCTTGAGTTTAAGGCTGAAAAAAAATATTTGTTTGCTTTTGGCATGCGGCATTATGTAGCATAATAAACATTATGTAGCATAATGGCAATGTGTTTTCGCCTGTTTTGTCGTTATGTAGCGTAATGACAAAAAAGAACCCCCTCCGTCCCCACCTCCTTACGACGATAGTTACTATAGCTTTGCTTACCTTTTCTGTCCTCGATATATTCCACTGCACTTATTAAAACATTTTTCTGTGTCAATAATTTTCTATTGATAAAATTAATTGATCACTGTCCTGAGAGAATCTTTTACTTGTATCAGCTGATCAACATTCCATCTGGCTGAACAATAAAGCTTCTTTCGAAATAAATTCCATATTAAGCTCCTTTCTGACACACCGTATAACCGGACTGCTGAGTCTGTATATGATGAAAATAGAATTCAGCAAAGTAGCTCATCAGTGGAAATAGCACCTGTTCAAAATTGTGGTTTTATCTAACGGTTGTGCACCTGATAAAATATTCCAGCTATACTATATATATGTACCCTGAGGAAAATATATTTACATATGGTTTTAATGTTTGCGATCTCAGATCAATGAATGAAACACTCATAAATACTTTATCACGCTTTGGTGACAAATATTAATCGGGTAGATCTACAGGTACCCGGCCTTTATTCTATGCCTGCTATACATATTGCGGGTTTTGTTCCGAATATGGGAACCAGATACAATAATTTGTCATGAAAGCGTAAAGAAAACAGTCATTTTTGCACTTTTATATGATTGATTTTTGATTGATTGATTTTTATTCGGGTAAAACAACATACATGTACAACAATAATACTACAATTATATAAAGAAATGATTGAAATTTAAATGTTTAAAAGATATATGAATAGATTTATATTAAACAAAGAAATGCACTTTGTAAAATATTTTTTAGAAAATAATATATATTTGTATAACTATCTGTAAAATAGGAAAAGAAGTATTTACTGATTTTTATGATTTAAAATATTTAAAGTCATATCACATTTCCGGATTTTCGTTATATCAGCTCTGTTGATAATCACAGTTCATAAGGAAATGACTAGAGTTACATATAAAGAATAGATTTTAATAGAAATTTAAATTTTGGTGACTTCAAACATAATTGAAAATATAAATATACACTTGAATGCCCTATTAACACATGCGGGTAGAAAAAAGGAAGAAAATAAAAAGATAAACGATTTTATTAACTACTTTGGATTTCCATGACACAAACTGTAACAGATAATTGAGCCGCGACACGACAAAAGCAACAATGTGGTTGTGCGCTCAGCGCAGACTCAGATCAGCCTGGGCATCCGCCCAGTCTGATCAGAGTCTTCACTGTCCGCATGGAGGTAGCTTAGACCCTGAGCTACCCTTTAAGCGCTTAGCGAAGGGTCTGATCAGACTTGGCGGATGCCCAGGCTGATCTGAGTCTGCGCTGGGCGGACAACCACTTTGTTGGTTTTCTCGTGTCGCGGCTCAATTATTATATTATGATTAAATAAAGACTTTAACGTTTCATAGTCTTTGGATGCTTCTGTTATAATGCAAATACATTTACCTTATTGAATAGGTCCCCGCCCGCTGGGCGCACGAAAACAAATGGTCTGACCGGTGCCTCTGCGGCAGAGCTTCTAGATAAAAGTCCTACAGTCTCGACATGCCTGAAATATTGTCTACTGGGACGTTAAACCACAACTCAACAGCGACCACCTTTATTTCATTATTCAGTAATTTATTACCGTATTAATCCTTACAAACGCAATTTCTCTAATAAACGCCCCGCTTCTTTCCCGAGACGTTCCCAGCTCCGGATCCCTGGGGTGGGCTTATGGGCTCCAGCCCCGCCATCTGGGCCTCTGTGTTATGTATAATATGTAGGTTCCAAGATAATAAGAAGTGTCTTATGACAGTTTGAGATCATTTATCCATGTAGTTAGATTCAAATATATGTTGTGATATCTCATTTGAATCGCCTCGGCGAGGCGATTGTAATGCGATATCACAACATATATTTTAAGGCAAAAAAGACACTATTAAAATTTCTCATGAAATTGATCCCTAATTATTAATTATGTCATACATTTACAAGCCAACCCCCTTCCCCCACGCACATACATCTCGGTTCCTACCAGCCCCACACCAGTTATCCAGAGCCCCACCAGTACGTAGAAGTCTGGATCCGGGCCTGGGTTTCAAATCACCTAAGGGGAATGAAAGTGCCTTCATGTTTCCATCAGTTGTACAAAGGAGAACACCTCAAACGAATTCCTATTCGCTTACCTGGAGGACAAAACTTGGGGTTTACTCTTTAAGGAAAGAATGGGGTTTACTCTTTGAGAAAAGAATTTGCTCATAGAGGAGAAAATTATTTCCTTTTAGAGTTGAGACTATCAAAGAGGGAGGCAATAAAAGGAAACCAGTAGAATAATATTTTATATTAAAGTATATTTATTCATCTTAATACTGTTTAGTAGAAGCATGTTGGCAATGGCTGATTCACTTCTCTTTATACCTTAAATATCTACCCCATCCCCAACGCCCCCTTTCGTAAAAATACATCTCCCCGGGGCGTTTGATATTCTTGTTTGAAAGTGTGAACTGACGACGACGACAGAGCCTCCCTATACTTTAAGCTCATCTTGTGAGCCTACGGCTCAGATAAGCTAATTTTATATATACACCGTGTGGCTAATAGATTTCTACAAGAGGAACATAATAAAGGTAATACGGTAAAAGGCAAAAGAGAAAACAACTTTGGAAACAAAATAGTGAAAGATAATATAAACAGTTTGAACATTTAGATAAGAACCAGCATGTACTGAGTATAAAATATATTGTAAGAAGATGACTATGTTGAAAATGAGAGCTATTTTATGAGCATAGTGTAGTAGTCATGAATACTGAATTGTCAATTTTATTTTAAAACTTTTTCAGCAAAATAAGGTTTTGAATTCCTAAAATGTCACAACGCGTCTAGCATGTTCTGAAATCGGTTTAGCTAATCAAGTTTTGTTTCACAACGGAGACCACAAATTACGCCGGACAACAGAGCTGTTAACTTCTCACTCTGCTTGGTAAACAAGCTGACAGACATTAAGTTGTTACTGATAACCTCAGGGTGAGTTTGGCAGTAGCACTATTGACTGTCAGAGAGGTCTATTAGAGGTAAGTAATCAGCACACTGGTCTGGCATTCATCACAGGCAACGAAGGCAACGTAATATAAAACTGGATTTTTTCGCATATCTCTTAGATTAATTTCAAACTATCATTCTTACGGACCCGGCAGTTTGATATACCTCTTAGTCAGACCAGATTTTTTAAGAAATTCCGTCTAGTATATATGCAGTGCTTGAATAAGTTTCTTTATCGATTCGTTGCATAGACGTTGTAGACAAACGATTGTTTTCAAGCATTTCTTGAATATGCATATGAATTCAGTAAAACTTTTGATTCCTATTTCAAGAGCAGGGGATCGGATGGTCCGTGAGACTATACTTCTGAAACAAACTTATCCAGATCAGCGGAACAAGCATGATTCATGTACGTTGTCTTCGTTACCTGTGTTGAATGCCAGACCAGTGTGATCAGGGGGCAATACCACTTTGGCTACCTGTGCTTTTGACCGAGTCTGTACTATACAAAGTGGCTGTCGGCCGAGAATACGATCGTAAGCATTACCAAGAACGGTAAATGGTACTATCGTTAATGGCTGTTGACCGAGCTGATACAGCTGTCAATTGTCTCGGTCGTCAGCCACTTTTGCCTGTATGGTAACCCACTGACTCGGTCGAAAGCACAAGCCTAGTAGGCAAATTGATACCGCCGTGGTAATGTAAGGTTTGACACGTCTCCTCTGCGACAAGTTATTAGTACCTGAAACTGACGTAGCACCCTCTGCTTCAGTCGTTACAGGGATGTCTCCACGTGCCCATGGTGCCTGGTAACGTTAATAATCGATCAGTCGGTCAGCTGCCACACAAATGAATTTGCACATAAAGTTAGTGAGTGTTACGATTACGGAAGTAATTATAGGAAAATAGTAGTTTATTGTTTCGTCATATTTCACATTGTTTCAGATCAGTGAATGTTACTTTACTTATTCTTAGTATGTTTTCAACTTGGTTGATATTTCTATAATACATTCATTTTCTGATTTACTTAATAATAATATTACGTTCTTATTTGTAATTCCGCCACATTTACTCTGAAAATATTATTGTAATATTCTTATGCTCAAATGAAATAATGGCCGCACTGAGTAGACCTTCAACGCCAAGTCTGTCTTAAAAATGCATTCTGTGCAGTGTAGATCCGGATCAGATGGCTCGGAATATGCTGTCTGGTCCGAGTCAGCACGGATCTGTTCCAGGTTGGTTAATTAACTCTAAAGTCTAAACGCATTACAGTGTACACTCAGATCTGTTATATTCCTAACGTGCACATTCGTATTGCTTTACGGTACAAAAACATCTATCTTATCTTATTCTTATCTTATTCTTATCTTATCTTATCGTATCTTAACCCCCGACTGAGGAGGACGTCAGACGGGTTACAGTGCGATAAAGAAAGTTAATATAGTTAAAAGATAAAAAAAAATGGTGTTTAGGGAGAGACATGGATCACCTGGCAGATTGAACTGCGCCACGGTGGGAAGGAACGGTATGTGGGATGGGAGGGCACACCAACGGACGGATAGTCCTAGGGAAAAATGTGAACCTGTAGTAGTCTTTAAAAGTGGGAATTTGCCGATGATATGGATGAATATGTTTTGATTGTCTAGTGCTACGAGTAAGGTACTCAGATGCAGGAGGGTCACATATAACTTTGTACATCATTATAAGACGACAATCTATACGTCGTTGGTCTAGGGGTGCCAGTTGAGGTCCTTCAACATAGCAGTAACGCTGGGTGTGTAATTATAATCTCTTGTCGCCCACCTGGCAGCCCTGCTTTGGACTGCTTCCACTTTATGTATATCAGTGGCAGTGTGTGTGTGTGTGTGTGTGGGGGGGGGGGGGGGGGGGGAGGACCACACTGTTGAAGCGTACTCCAAATGGGATGCTCGTTGCCTGCAAGGACCTGCATATCAGTTTTTTTTTTCTTTCAACCGCGTAAATCGGTAACAGTAACACGCGTGTCAATGTAAATCAATTAGCGAAAGCGGGAAAAGTCGAACAATGTTTAGGCGAAACAAAAATTGATCTATGTCGTCAAGCGCTTGTTTGTTTACTAAGTGGTTTATAAATAGATATTACTCGTGTTCAGTAAACACTACTTTCAACATATTGCAAAAGAAATTCTGGAATGAACGGCAGCTAGGTAATCATTCTGGTCATTTGTTTCTGTCTCTCCTCCACTTCTCCGCAACTCTGGCTTCGCCTGCTTGATTGTCTTGGTGGGCTAATCACCTATCTGCCTATAGTTCCTCATCCCACCCTATTTTGCCTTTTAACACGTAACAGTGACCTGCATATTTTCATTTATAGGTCACTGCTTTTAACAGCCTCTGTAAAACACGCCGTAAATTTTGACGACCTAGTTTCATTTACAACGGGTAGACCCTGATATCCTGCCCTGATAGCTCTGACGGCTAGGCAGCCTGATCGAGGTTTGTCGGGCGCGACTGCCACACACGTTCTGGCTGAATGCATTTAGCGCTGGGAAGTTTGAATGGTGTGCTGTTCCCTTCGGGGGTTGCGGTGGTTTCACTCAGTAGGTATATTCCCCCCCCCCCCCCAATACAGCTGAGATCTATATATACAGTGTCTATTCTAGAGAGGGGGATGGGGGGATTTACCCACATTTCTGACAATTCCCCCCTAATTCTTAGCAGAAGGGGGAATTATTTTCTTTATTTTATTCATAAAAATAGATTTAAATGATATCTAAAAGCATTGTGTGTACTCATTGATACTAAATTATAGCTAAAATACTAGGTACAATTGTTTCTATGTAGTTTAAAGCCAAATTTTAGAGTTACAAGTGTGAGTGATACCTTTTCTCTATCAACCCCCCCCCCCCCTATTTTTTCCATCCTGTATATATATGAGCCGCGACACGAGAAAACCAACAATGTGGTCGTGCGTCCAGCACAGACTCAGATCAGCCTGGCCATCCACCCAGACTGATCAGAGTCTTTGCTGTCCGCATGAAGGTAGCTTAGTCGCTTGGCTATCCTTTAAGTGCTTAGCAAAGAGTCTGATCAGACTGGGCGAATGCCCAAGCTGGTCTGAGTCTGCGCTGGGCGCACGACCACACTGTTGTTTTGTTTCGTGTCGCCGCTCAATTATACTGGTTTTCGTCCTCCACAGAGAACAGTCTAGACGGATTTCAGTCGAAGATGGTAGAAATTCTCTTAGCAATATTATTCAGATTTTTTTAAGTATTTTTCTTTTACTCTCTAGTATGGGTAAAATGCAGTGGTTTAGTTCGTTGCTTGTGATTACTACTGTACAAATATGCTTTGTTTACCTTAATTATGTGTATTGACTCTTGGTTGTCAGAAGGCAAAGGGCAAAAAAAAATGTAAAACCAGAACTACGTTTTTCAGGTCTGCATGACAGCAATATATAGGAAGGTATTCGGCTGGTTTCTATGGTTACGCGGAGGAAGAATGGCATCACAGGAAATTTCTGTTCAAGCCCATCCTGATACACACTGGCCAAGCAAAGCATGGGATAAACTGAAAGTAAAGCAAAAAGTAGAAAAGGTTTGTGGCTATTTCTTCTTATGCATCAGTCACTTGCAACCCAGGGAGGGAAGAACAACAGCAAGTTTGATTTAAACGTCTACACAGTTGAGGTGGATCAGGATGCCCTGCGCTGCAGTGACAAATTTTTGATCAAATCACTATTAAAAGCCGTCACTTCACTTGAACATCCTCACAGGCCAAGGGTAATAAGTCCACTTTATTCCACGTAGAGAACAAAGTGGACGTAGTACCCTTGGCTTGCGAAGATGCCACCTCAAGTTTTACACTTTGTGGTCTCTATCAATAATCAGGCGTTTTAAAACCCTGCACAAACACGACGCTGTCGGGATAACACAAGTGAAAGCCCCACTGTCCCTGATATTTCCTCGGCCCGGAGTTAGCCGGGGTTGCAAATTACTGGTACCTAAGTTTATGTGCAAAAGGTCTCTTGCTACATGCACGTTAACGAACAGGATAAACTCAACTCAGTGCGCGCCTGCGCAGTCTGATAATAGTTCTCCATATTCGCATAAAACATGGTGGAATCCAAGGAGTGAATAAAATGTATTTTTTAGAGAGAAGTATAGAGGTGAAGGGATAGCGAAGGGATACGCCTTTCAGGGAGATTGTTAGATTCTCCAGCCCTTTGTGAGAGGAATAGCCTTATAGCAAACGGTGTTTCATTTTCATTTTTTATCTCCCTGCCGAATAGAAAGCGAAGAGGAACAGTTATATGTAGATGTGGTGTTCTGAGCCGTCTGTCTGCATGCGTGCATCCTTAACCGACTGGCACAAAACATAAAACCAACGTCGTTGCAAAATCAGATGTGGGGTTAAGCGCTGGTACAACTTTCCAACAAAAGGATTTTGCTTCCATTTGAATGTGCATGCCAAAGCTTAGGACACATAAAATAATTACCATAATTGTCCTAAAATGTTTGGGTTTACGAGGCAGCGATGCCTCCAAAAGATGCAGAAGGAACGGAAAACAGTGTAGACCCAGATCAGACTGCTCCTTAGGAGCAGTCTGATCTGGGTCTGCACTGTTGTGCAGACTCATCTGTTCCATTCCTTACAATTTTACTGTCTTGTTTCTATCTTTCTCAACAGGTTGAGCCACTACCATCCGACACACCCATTGCACAGGACAAGATCAGATTTATTTGCATATCCGACACCCACTTTCGGATCGAGGCTCACCCAGATAGAATTCCACCAGGGGACGTAATACTACACGCAGGGGACATAACCAATATCGGGCTTCCTGGTGAAGTGAAGAAGTTTAATGATTTTCTTGGTAATTAACATGATACATATAATTTAGGAAATGATACATCTTTAGATCTTCATACATTAGACTTTAGCCGCGTCACGCAGAAAAGAGGAAGAGGGATGGGATGGGGGAGTGGGGTGGGGTGGGGCGGGGGTTGGGAAGGATGGCAGAGCGTTTATTAAAAACCACTCTGTGAACCAGTCTAGCTACATGTAGAGCCTTTATTTTCTGTCTGTAGATTTTCTCGGGGTCCATTCATGGTGTGTATCAACAGCGAGTACTCTGCTCAGACCGCGTGTATGTGCATGCTAATCTATGCCTATGCGTTATGCGTTAATTTAACACCCTTTCTGCTTGTCGCGGCGCATGTATTAAGGTGGCTGGAAGACTTGCAATTTTACGTCCTTTTTTTAACAGTTTTCAGTTGTTCAGTTATATCAGGACAGGGAAAGGCTGCGTGCAGTGGGAACTCGCTTACAATCCATAAATTAGGCACACTAAGGTATTTTTTGCTTGTATCCTTGTGCGACGATGTGAACCAATTTGAAATTTCACTCATGCTGTACGGCATCTTCTCACGCGACACCAGCCAGTTTTATAATCTTGTCGTATGTAGATAGAATTATACCACCCTTACCAAGAATTTGGCAAGAAATGCCAACTTTAGTACGAAATGTTTCGCAGTGACAACGGTCTACACTGGTGAGGGTGCTATAAAATAGTTATACCATGGTTTGTCCGCCTATTCGGGAGATAATCTACTCGCTAAAGCTCGTGGATTATCTCCTCGTACAGGCGAACAAACCATGGTATAACTGTTGCATATCGCGGAACCTGGCGTTTATATTTGACGCTGTCTCGGTAGTCAGTACTGTGTAGCCAGAGTGTTCTTCCATTTCATCACACAATGATTCCGGTTTTCCGTCCATACATCCATTTCGTCTGTCCATCCGTCCGTTAACACTAACATCAACAGTAGTAGTTGCTTCAGTTTCTGAGTAACAGCTACAATCGTCGAACTTGGCATATGCTGTCATTCAGCCCTGTACTATATGTGTTAGTTTATGTACCCGACCTACATTTAACAGCTTTTTAGCTCACCTGAGCCGAAGGCTCAGAAGTGAGCTTATAGGATGGGAGTCAAGCCGTCGTCCGTCCGTGCGTGGGTGCGTGGATGGGTGCGTCAACACTTTCAAACATAAATATCTCAGAGACCAGTGGGCCGATCGCAATCAAATTTTATCTGAAGCATCATTTGGGTGAGGGAAAGGCTTCATTAGGTTTTGGTGCCGATCAGCTCAGAACTCTGGTTTCCATGGCAACAGATACATGTAGCCCCCTTAGGGTTATAATGGGGAAAATGGCGTCATCACGTTTTCTCGACTGTTTTTGATTAGATCCTTATCATACTTACAGGTAATGATGACATACACAAGAGCTTGGATGAGTTCGAAATTTGGCCGGATTCGAGCACAGACTACGGAGTTAGCTGCCCTTGGGCGTTTGAAAAAAAATCCCATAGGGTTTTAATGGGGAAAATGGCGTCATCAGGTTTTCTCAACTGGTTTTGCTTAGATCCTTATCATACTTGCAGGTAATGATGACATACATAAGAGCTTGGATGAGTTCGAAATTTGGCCGGATTTGAGTGCAGACTACGGAGTTAGCTGCCCTTGAGCGTTTGAAAAAAGTCCCATAGTGTTAAAATGGAGAACACAACGTCATCACATATTTTCAGAAAAACTTTGTCATCACTCTATTGCCTCCATTTCTCAACGGATTTTAAAATAACTTCATACAAATGTAGGGCATGACAATATCTTGAGCAAGTTTGACTTTCAGGATGCTGCGCCCAAGGTCAAGGTCACTGTGGCTATTTTTAGAAAAACTTTGTCATCGCTCTATTGGCTACATTTCTCAACGGATTTTAAAATAACTTCAAACAAATGTAGGGCATGACAATATCTCGAGCAAGTTTGACTTTCAGGGTGCTGCACCCAATGTCAAGGTCACTGTGGCTATTTTTAGAAAAACTTGGTCATCGCTCTAGCGCCTACATTTCTCAACGGGTTTTAAATCAACTTCACACAAATGTAGGGCATGGCAATATCTCGAGCAAGTTCGACTTTCAGGGTGCTGCACCCAAGATCAAGGTCACTGTGGCTATTTTTAGAAAAACTTTGTCATCGCCCTAGCACCATTTCTACATGGATTGTGAAATAACTTGACACAAATGTAGGGCATGACAATATCTCGAGCAAGTTCGACTTTCAGGATGCTGCGCCCAAGGTCAAGGTTACTGTGGCTATTTTTAGAAAAACTTTGTCAGCGATCTAGCACCTACATTTCTCAGCAGATTTTAAAATAACTTCACACAAATGTAGGGCATGACAATATCTCGAGCAAGTTTGACTTTCAGGGTGCTGCACCCAAGATCAAGGTCACTGTGGCTATTTTTAGAAAAACTTGGTCATCGCTCTAGCGCCTACAATTCTCAACGGGTTTGATATAAACATCACACAAATGTAGGGCATGACAATATCTCGAGCAAGTTCGACTTTCAGGGTGCTGTGCCCAAGTTCAAGGTCACTATGGCTATTTTTATAAAACTTTGTCATCGCCCTAGCACCTACATTTCTGCATGGATTTTGAAATAACTTGACACAAATGTAGGGCATGACAATATCTCGAGCAAGTTCGACTTTCAGGGTGCTGTGCCCAAGGTCAAGGTCACTATGGCTATTTTTAGAAAAACGTAGTCAGCGCCCTAGCACCTTCATTTCTCCATGGATTTTGAAATAACTTAAGACAAATGTAGGGTATGACAATATCTCAAGCAAGTTCGACTTTCAGGATGCTGTGCCCAAGGTCAAGGTCACTGTGGCTATTTTTAGAAAAACTTTGTCATCGCTCTAGCACCTACATTTCTCTACGGATTTTAAAATGAATTCACACAAATATAGGGCATGACAATATCTCGAGCAAGTTTGACTTTCAGGGTGCTGCAATCAAGGTTTTTGATTAGATCCTTATCATACTTGCAGGTAATGATGACATACATAAGAGCTTGAATGAGTTCGAAATTTGGCCGGATTCGGGCACAGACTACGGAGTTAGCTGCCCTTGAGCGTTTGAAAAAAATCCCATAGTCTTATAATGGAGAAAACAACGTCATCACATTTTCATTTTTCATCGGATCCTCTTCATACTTGCAGGGTATGAGGATATGCATAAAAGCTTGGATTAGTTAGCATTTCGGCTAGATCCCACCACTGACTATGGAGTACCTGCCCTGAGCATCCAAAAAATCAATGTCGCCACTTTTTCTTGGTTTGTACTAATCCGATCCTTTTCAAACTTGCAGGTAATGAGGAGATGCATAATATCTTAAACAAGTTCAAATTTTGGCTAGATCAGGCCAACCACTACGAAGTTAGCTGCCCTTGACAGCTCTGTCTATTGTGCTCTTGATCGGATACTTTTTAAACTTGCATATATTAAATGAGGGCATACATAATGTTTTGGATGAGTTTAATTTTCAGCCTGATTGGACCACTGACTGTGGAGTTAGCTGCCCTTGAGCATCTTAAATATCCCTATAGGTTTACAATGTCTCTCAGGTGAGCAATTGTTGCCCTTTGGGCTACTGGTTCCTGCATGTCAGCCCCAGCAATTGGTAACGGTAAGACTGCATAATGCTGTCTGGGCTAGAATGGAATTCAGGACTACAGGGGTACTTATATTTGACGGTCTGATGACGTTGCTATTTTGTGCGTCAGCTAAAGCGTACAGCTCCATTACAGTGTCTGTTTCTGTTCGAATGTATCACATACAATCATCATGTCTCCCATCAGGCACATGACTTTGAAATTACGTCGTATTGACGTCGATGCGACTTCATGGCGTCGCATCGACGTCATTGCGACGTCATGTGCCCGCTGAGCTAACTCTAAGTATCTTAGTGCATAATTATTATAAAAAATTGCAAATTTCAGGTATTCTACCTCATCCTGTAAAAATTGTGATAGCTGGAAACCATGATCTCACATTTGACGATGACCTTGTCAACAACAGACGTGACTATCTGCGAAAAAACTTCGGAATCTCAGACGTCAGATTTGAAGGAGTTATGAAAGACTTTGGCGTGACGTCAGTGAAAAAACTCTTGACAAACTGTGTATATTTAGAGGACTCAGAAATCGATGTATGTGGAGTCAAACTTTTTGGTTCGCCCTGGTAAGATATTTTCATTGTCTGAGAGGATACCCAGTTTCATGTGAGTGTATGCCCAATTCCCAAGTTCAGAGAGAGAGAGAGAGAGAGAGAGAGAGAGAGAGAGAGAGAGAGAGAGATGTATCTGCGGCGATATCAGATGAGATGGGGTCGGACATAGTTATAGGTTTAAAGGTACACACTCATGCTTTTCCGGCATTATTACAAAGGGGAATAACTTTTGTAACTTCCTGTTTGCTACCCTGGTAGATGAAGCTCTTCCAAAAGGGGTCTACTCTTAAAGGAAAGAATTTGCTCCTAGAGGAGCTCCTAGAGGAGCAAATTCTTTCTTGTAAGAGTTGACCCCTTTTTAGAAGGGAGGCAAACCTGAGAATGGCAGAGTTGCTCTCCCTGGAGTACCCATTCACTTGAAGATACCCATTCACTTAAAGAGTTGATACCCATTCACTTGAACATTTGATACCCATTCACTTGAAGATTTGATACCCATCCACTTGAAGATTTGATACCCATTCACTTGAAGATTTGATACCCATCCACTTGAAGATTTGATACCCATTCACTTGAAGATTTGATACCCATCCACTTGAAGATTTGATACCCATTCACTTGAAGATTTGATACCCATTCACTTGAAGATTTGATACCCATCCACTTGAAGATTTGATAGCTTTGATAGCTAATTGTGCCACCCTCTTTAAATATTGTATAAATAAATAAATAAATAAAGATACACAATCACATGTAGTAATGTAAATGCGTTGAAAATAATGGATTATTGGCTGACTTTTATTTTGGCTTTTCCAAGTTTACTAGATTACACTTATCCAGGGAGGGGCAGGGGCTCATGGCTTTCAGTCTAGCCACCTGAGGCAGCCACCTTTGACTGTTTCCCCGATATAGTAAAAGGGTTTCAAACCCCGCCAGTTGTCTGCAGTTGTTTAACAAATTAACAGACACTTTCTTTTTTTTTCTTTGCTTTTTGGCAGCCCCTGATTTTTGTTTACAGAGGACAAGCTTCAGATCTGGGATGGACTTGTAATCTTATCATGTTTATCTGTCCGATCATTCTTTCCTCACCGCCTGTCTCCCTGAGATTCGGGTTCGTCTGAATTACTCACTAAAAAGACCCATAAAATTAAAGCTAACCGGCCAACACCTATTTCTTAATTTTAGGCAGCCTGAGTTTTGTGACTGGGGATTCAACCTACCTAGAGGAGAGGCGTGTCTGGAGAAGTGGAACCTGATACCGGACACTACGGATATACTCATTACTCATGGGCCACCTGTTGGTATGTAGTTTAAAGTGAATGGATACGCTTTCAAGGGAAACAACTGTGCAAGTTTCATTTTTGCCTCCCTTCTCAGTGATGGTTATTCCTTAATAGGAAGAATTTGATTCTTTAAGAATTGCCACCATTTTAGAAAGACTATGTTTTCCAGGGCAACAAACAGGAAGTCACAAAAAGGTGTTCGAATTTGTAAACAAAAAAAAATGGTGGCAAAGCTGTCCCTATACCCCAATAGGCGTTCAGAACAGAAATGGCAGACTTTGACTAACCCGGAGATAGATACCCGTCAGACATTGTCATCAACAAGTCCGACAGTAAATATTGTCGAACATCGTTAGTCATTAAGAAACATCGTATTTTACGCTTGCCAACTTTTTCTAAGGCCAGGTTTTCCCGCTAATTTTACAAAGGGGAATAATTTTGTGTCTTCCTTTATTCTGCTTTGAATGATGTAGACCTTTCAGAATAAGGTCTACTCTGAAAGGAAAGAATTTGCTCCAAATTCTTTCCTTTAAGATAGGAGGCAAACATGAAAATGACTGAGTTGCTTCCCCTGAAAGTGTACCCATTCACCTTAATACGGGTGTTAGGCTACGGTAGAAAAGGATGTTTGCCGGTGTGTGGCAATTTTTACCGATCCGCTTGTTTATGCCATCATTAATATTCTTATGGACAGACACGGTACCAGGTGTTCCCTTTAGTCTTTTTGGGAATATCGTTATGAGAAGAAGAACAGTAACACCTGTTATTATGTTTTTACATAAGTCTCTCATTCCAGCGTGGTCAAAAAAAAAAGGTATCAGTTAGCTTTAATGTCGTATCGACGTTGATAAGACGTTCATATTTTTGAGTTCACTTTGTAGTATGCTGAAGTTCGTTCTTGCGACTGATTTATTATTCAGAGATAAATCATAATCAATTGAACCTAACAAATCCTGTATACGTCTCCTTCGATTTTCGCTTAAAATTATTGTAAGCGTCACAAGGGACCAAATATACAATTATTCATATTGACCGACACAAAGCAGAGGTCAGTATGAATTTACCATTCAATATTAACGCTTCATGTTCACCAAAACAACAGTAAACAACTGTTTTGTTAAAATTGATACTAAGTTCCGTTGAAAGGACTGTCCATTTGACGTCAAACGTCTGACGTAACCTCACAAATCCTGCGCTATTTAAGGAATGAGTTTAATTTTTCTGATGTTTATCGAAGAATAAACTGCATTGGGGCGCGTGCAAAGTAAGTGAACCCCCGAGGGGTTCATGTATATAAACTTTGCTAGCGACCCAATGTAGTTCATACTTCGATAAACGCCAGAAAAATTAAGTTCATAACTTATATTTACATTCTTTTCTATATATTATTTGACCACAAATTTGAGTTAGGGGCTACAGTTGAAGCAGAAAAAAAAAACATTTTTACGCAGTTTTCCCACTAAAAGCGGAACAGCGTCAGCGACATAACTACGACGTCAAAACGTCGCGCACGTCCAATAAAATTGGAAAATCATGGTTTATTTTGACGTCACTAAACGCCATGCAACGTCGCGTGAACCGATGTAGTTATTGAAGGATTGAATATCATTTTTCTGGTGTTTATCGAAGGGGTTCACTTACTTTGCTAGCGACCCAATGTAGTTTATACTTCGATAAACAACAGGAAAATTAAGTTCATTGCTTATATTTACATTCTTTTCTATCTATTAATCGACCATATATTTGCATTAGGGCACTACAGATGAAGCAGAAAAACATTTATACGCAGTTTTTCTACTTGCAGCGGAACAGCGTCAACGACGTCATAACGTCGCCTACGTCCAATCAGCTTGGAGAGAGCCATTGTTTATTTTGACGTCATGTGACGTCGCGTGAACCGATGTAGTTATGGGAGTTTAAACTACATCACGTTCTAATGGTTTACCGTAGGGTTTTCAATAAATGCACTGAAAATGTAAATATTGAAGTATGAACTACATTACGTTCTTATGGTTGACAATAGGGCTTTTCAATAAATGCACGGATAATGTAAATATTAAAAGATGTAACGTGATCAACCATGCGACATTAAGACGTTACGTCACACTCTATACAATATAGTAATGTCTACCTGTGATCAGACTCTGAACCAACGAAATGAGTTTGATTTGTAGATTATATAATAGTTTGTTGCTTGCTTTCGAGTTCTTTTGTCACAGGCCATGTTTATTCAGGTTTTCACAGTCAGGTCATAGCTACCTACACGCAAATACATAAGTGCGTAATGAACTTTGGTCAAACTGACGAAATTTCAATTCGCACCCGTGTACTTGCATGCTGAACAGTTATGAATTAAACGAGATTTTAATACCACCTACCAAAAGACATGAAGTGACTTTTGAGGTTTCTTAGAAGTCCCTTCAAGGAGGGTAGAAATGATTGTGCGTACTCACAGGGTATAATCGATTCCGCCAATTTTCGCTTCCTGCAGAGACTGTCCGTCATATTTGGCTTTCGCCGAGACTGTCCGCGAACTCTTGCTTCCTGCAGAGACTAATCTCCTCGAAAAATGGCTTCCTGCCAAGACTGTCTGCGTTACTCAGCTTCCTGCCTAGAGGCTCCACAGGAAGCAGAATCACGCTGACAGTCTGCAGGAAGCCATTTATCATGTACAGAAGTCTCGACAGGAAGCAAGAGTTCGTGGACAGTCTCGGCTGAAGCCAAATATGATGTACAGTCTCTGCAGGAAGCGGAAATTAGCGGAATCGATTATACCCTGTGGTAATGCGTGTCATGAAGTCGTCTTTAGTTAGATATATATCTCGCTGCATGTTTTCATGGGAACAAACAAAACGACTATTTGAACTTACCAAGACGTATTAGAATATTCCGCCCAAAATTGAGATAAGTACATTGTAGACACACTTTCAGGGGAACCAGTCCGTCATTTTTCATTTTTGCCTCTCTTCTTAATAGAGATTATCCGTTCAAAAAGTATTTGCTTGCCCAGGAGTAACTTCTTTGCTGTTACAACAGATATTTTTATTCTAGGGCACGGTGATTACTGTTACGATGGTCACAGAGCTGGCTGTGTGGAACTATTGTCCACAGTACAACAGAGAGTGAAGCCGAAATATCATATCTTTGGTCACATTCATGAAGGTAGGTCAACCACCACATCCCTGTCCCCAGTTCCATCCTACAGTGTTTTTCTTTTCTCGCCTAGCTATCAGCCAAACATGATAACGAGTGCCTCCACCACGCACTGTTCCTACTAGCTTTGTTCAGAATGCCATCCTACCCTCTGACGCCATGGTGACATCACTAAAAGAGTGCTATAAACTGCTTTTAGGACCACCCCTTGGCCCAAAAAGTATGTGCAAATGTATTGTTTAGACTTCGTTTCAATGGCGATTGTATTTATCAAGTAGTGTTATTCTGTAATACATTTATTTACTGAGGTCAGCATTCTCGGTCGTATTTTGTCAACTTTAGGCATGATACCATGAGACATTTAAGTGCCATTTTGTAAGGATGTTGTATAAAAAATAAGCCCATTATCTTCTCGTTCTCTTTTAAGCATGCAAAAAATATGAAAGATATATTGTACGGTAAACTACGCGTATTTTTTTAAACAAATGATTCAGTTCTTTAGGTCAGTAATAACGGGTAGCAGGATGATGTTCAGTAAAGTAGCCTGCAGAACAAGCATAACCATCACCATCTATTAGAGCAGGATTCACACCAAAGACATCAGCTGGGCTTGAATAACTGCTTGCATACTTATTCATTGTGGCACTTCATCTGGGTGTGCTTGTAACTTTACAACATCTTCAGCGTTACTGGACGTTATGTAAACGGCGTTTGTCCGCTGAGATACAAACGTCTAATTATTTTAGCAGCGTTTTTGAAAACAGCACAGACTCAAACTAGTCAGTGAAGCCGTACAGTCTAGTGAAGCTTTCGTTTTGTGCCTGTAAATACAGTTTGTGAACGGTAAGGGCTCTGATCAGACTGCGCGGATGCGCAGGCTGATCTGAGCCTTTGCTGTTCGCATGTGCAATAAATACCCTGTTTGCAGTTTGTGGCTCATTTCATTGTATTTTCAGGGTATGGAGTGAGCACAGACGGACAGACACAATTTATCAACGCTTCAACGTGTAATCTCCGGTATAGGGCTATAAACCCACCAATAGTTTTTGATTATCCGATACCAGAGGGACATACTAAGGAGGAACTCTTGAACATAAAGCCAGTTAGGCTTATAAGAAACAATATATCAGAATGATACCAAAACTAAATAAAAAAAAAACAAAAAACAAAGTTGTGGAACTCAGGTAAACCAAAGCTCATATCTACAGAGAGCGAAGTAACTGAAATGCAAAAGTATTTGAGCCGCGACACGAGAAAACAAACAAATTGGTTGTGCGCCCGGCGCAGACTCAGATCAGTCTGGGCATCCGCCAAGTTTGATCAGAGTCCTCGCTGTCCGCGTGGAGCTAGCTTAGTCCCTTAGCTACTCTTTACGCGCTTAGCGAAGGGCCTGATCAGACTGGGTGAATGCCCAGGCTGATCTGAGTCTGCGCTGGGCGCACAACCACTTTGTTGGATATCTCGTGTCAGGGCTATGGGATTATTTCTGAAAGGCATTGCAAGTGTTTGTCATGGTCTCAGCGTCTGTGATAGTGTTCAACACACAGCGACAGTAATCTTAAAAATTAATTATAGTTACTGTATGGGACCAGTTCTGTATCTACCTTAATCCCTTTCAGAAACCTTTTTATCCTCGTTGGGCATAAAGTATGTGACTTAGAACTGATTCTTTGACCTTCAATGAGTTTGAGTGAACAATGGGATGGCAAACCGTATAATTACTCTTCATCTGTGCCTTTTGTACACGCTATTTTTTTATAAAAGGACGCATATGTCCGATAAGGAAAGCACAAATTCGCCATAGACTCAAAACATTTCTGAGAATATTCCATGCAAATGGCAAGTGGTTGTCGTCTCCATCATTATCTTAAACTGCTCATTTGTCAAGTTTTGTATTAAAAGTTATATTTGCTTCTTTTTCTAATACCTTTCTTTTCTTTGATTATATTTCTCTGTTATTCATTTCTTTACGTTATTACATACTCCTGGTTCTTTTTCAATTTCGTCATAGCATAGCATTTGAGCCGCGACACGAAAATAAAAACAAAGTGGCATGTTCGCCTAGCAAAGCATATCAGCCTGGGCATTCACCCAGTCTGATCGGAGTCTTCGCTGCCATCATGGAGGTAGCTTAGCCTCATAGCTACCCATAAATCGCAAACGAAAATTGATCAGACGCGGGGATGCACAGGCTTATCTGAGTCTTTGCGCTGCGCACATGCCACATTGTTGGTTGTCGCGGATCTTCTCAGAAGAATCCAGGGAATACATACATATCAGGCACCAGCTCTTGTATACTTCTGCTTAGAAAGTTCTGTATAAAGTATTAATACATGTACATTTATAGTCTATTAGTCTGACAAGTAATCGCAATGGTGTTTTGCATCATAATACACACTTAGGGGAGAGTCGGGTAATTTCGGCCAGCGGGTAAATTCGGACAGTGACATTGTTTTCTTTATATGTCAGTTGTTTGGATCTAAAACAAAAATAACTGGCCAAACATGTCCGAATTTACCCCCTGTCCGAAATTGCCCGACTCTCCCCTAGGGATTTATGGATAAATGAAATAGATTTTTACGCCCCTTTCAAGAGTACAGGGACGAAAATGTTTAAATGGTGCACAATAGAACCCTTATGTTGTGGAATTTACCGCCGCTAGCGGGATTCAAACCCGGCACCAGCCAGTCCAAGCAGCTGATATGAATCACCTTCTCCTTTGACCTTTAACCGACCTGCTTCCCTGGACGACGTAGCCCTTCAAATTGGGAGCAACTCTTACAAAGAAAGAATTTGTTCCCCAAGACTTAATCTTTTCCTTTAAGAGTTGACCCTATTTTCTTCTCTTGAAGAAATGAATTCGCTTCTATGAAAGCAAATTCTTTAATTCCCAATTTAACACCTCCTGATCCAGCAGTCATAAAGAACATCTAGAATTATGAGCTGTACAAGAATTACTAATCAGGGCAATTAACTTAAAATTCACTGAAAAGAGTAATTCTTTCAAGAACGTATCCTATTACCTTGCAAGTGCCGGTATCATGAAATATCGCAAACAATTGAGCCGCGACACGAGAAAACCAACAATGTGGCTGTGCGCCCAGCGCAAACTCAGATCAGCCTGGGCGTCCGCCCAGTCTGATCAGACTCTTCGCTTAGAACTTATAGGGTAGCTAAGGGTCTGAGCTACCTCCATGCGGACAGCGAAGACTCTGATCAGACTGGGCGGATGCCCAGACTGATCTGAGCCTGCGCTGGGCGCACGACCATATTGTTGGTTTTCTCGTGTCGCGGCTCAATTACAAGTAACAGACAGGAAAGAAACCGAATATGTCCCTGAAAAACAGAAAAGAAAAAAAAATATCGAGAGTTGTCATTCTTGCCCGAGAAACTCCTCTTTGACCAATTCTGTCAAGCTTTCAATCGGACATCCTCGCCGGTATCTTCGATAGGATACGGAATTGGCCGCAGTGTTACGATTGTCAAGCTTTAATGGACCGGGAAGAAGTATAACCGAAAGAGAACACAACTGGAAAATAAAGTGAGAGTTGTCTTTCTTTACTCGAAGACCGCAAAGGAACTTAAAATATAGTTCACAATCATTCCTTTAACTTAAGGACGAATTTAAAGTTTAGGTCTAAATTTTCATGCGTAAATAAAGGCGAAGATTTGGGCCCAGTAACACCGGTTTAAACCCCCAGAAGTTATTACTGACCGTCCCAAGGCGGTACTTTCGTTGCGGTTGCATTTGTTTTATGTTCGGTGCTGTTTAATTTATTGTGTTTCTCATTTTAACTCTTCTATAATAAAAATAGAAAATAGGTAAAAATAGTTATTATATGTTTTTCGTATAATTTGCTTAGTCTGTTGTAACCCTTCTGTTGGTCTAAATTATTTAGTTCAATAAAGATAGCTGAGTTGCCACCTATTTGGGAAAGAGCTGCTTATCACTTGTTATTTATTGTTTGCTGGGATGTCTTTGTTAATCTTTCCCTTTGATGTTGGGGATAGGGTTTGGGATCTGATTCAGTCAGTTCCTGAAGTGTAGTTACTCTTTAAATTTACAAAAACAAAATGTATTTGGTTTTGCGTTCGTATTACAGTTTCATATTTGTTAGAAGGGTCACTCAGAAACTGCGTTTTTTTTTCAATATGATTTAAAACGCATTTTCTAAGGGCGAAATTTACCATCTTAACTTTAAGGTGGTCCTTAACTTTAAGAATGATTGTAAACCTGGGCCCAGGTCTAATTACTGGAAAATAAAAACAGAGTTGTCATTCTTGCACACGAAACTCCAGCCCGACCAATAACTATTTAATGTTTAATTCAGTTTCTAAATTATGTTCCGTAAACGAAAAGTTGACTTTGCCTGCCTGGCCACCCACCCGCCAGCCCGATGGGGTTCGTCCAGTATTTAATTGTATGGTCAGCAAACGGAATGTTAACGCCCGCTCTTCCGCCCGTCAGACCACTCACCCGCCCACCCTCTGACGTTCATCATTTCAACAACCAGATTGTTGTTGAATAACCCTCTATATACAGGAAACATATCTGTCCGAATCTATTTCTAGAATAATGGGCTAAAGCCATGCAAAAACAGAAGGCTTGTGACCTGCGGAGTCTACACACTCGTATCATGTTTGCTTTTAACAGTACAGAATCCGCAGGTTTCGTGTAGTGTTGTTAAAAAAACATGCACAGTCTGATCTGTGGTTTCACTGTTTGCTCGTGTCGAAAGTTCCCTGGACTCCCGAGGCGCGACTCTGATCGTCAGGAAACTATGCATCTAACCGATAAGCGTCGTTACAAGCTTCGCAACATTTTAGGGTCTTGTTTCATTGTAATTGTGTATTATTTTCCGACATAAAGTAATCAGTAGCGTTGAGCCTCATTACATTAACCCTACCGCACTCAGAACGGTCAAAACTCAAATTCAAATTTATATAGAGTTCTATAGAGTTTTGGCCATTCTGAGTGCAACAGGGTTAAATCAAGACTGAAAACCCCATTTTGGGTAAAAATGCAAACAGTGCAGACCCAGTTCAGACGCCGCATAACGCGGCGTCTCATCAGGGTCTGCGCTGTTTGCTTATAGAAATGTCTATGCAAAATACAATGAAAATGAAAATATCCACCAGAACTCACCAAAACTAGCAATGGACTCATCCAATGATACATGTAAGTATGGACAAGTCCTTCAGTCAAAAAAGGGCCGGGTTATTTGTTCATTCACAACAAATGCGGTCCACACCAACCAAAAAGCAATTTATATCAGTCCGCCTGAAGAGGCCATCTCAGCATCGAATTTATGAAATCTATGAAAACTTTCAATTATGATATTTTATTCCATTATCGTTTCAGTAACCAATATTTATAAAACGCACGGTAGCATCGAATTCACAACCATTAATCAAGTATAATTTATGAAAATTTCCATGCCAGAAATGTACTTAACATTCAAACGAGCCATGCCTGCATCATCTTAAGAATTCTCATTCCAAACCGTGTAAGAAGGACACGACAGCACCGTTTCAAGAATTATCATTTAATATTTCCACTTGCCACTGACTTCTCATAGGTAAACCTATTAGAGCACCGGTGAACGACGGTTGATCATGTCACGTTGTCGTCAAGCGACGTCTGAGGTAAACAAACGTCTTGATTGGTCCGCGTAACGTTCGATTGACGCCACGTTATGGCGACGGCTATTCAACGTAATGGCCGAATATGTCGTTACTACATTTTCTTCGACGCACATCTAGCATATTCTAAACTAAATTACAACGAAATCACCACAGAAAGGGTCTTAAAGTAAAGTGTAAATATAAGAACAAAACTTTGATTTTTCAGCGTTCATCGTATGAAGAAGCCAGTGGTTGTCGCTAAAATTCTACAAGAAGCGCTTCGCGCTTCATGGAATTTTAGCTCTGCCCACTGGCTTCATCACTCGATGAACGCTTAAAAATAAAATTTCAATTCTTAAATAAAAGCCATGCCAGCATCGTTTTCAGAACTATGAGTCATATATAGCATGTATAGGTAGGCGCGTAGTCCAGCTCCGGACCGAAACTATTTCAGAAACAAAGTTTCTCATTTAGTGAAAATTGAAACTTGTTTCTAGGTATTTTCCGGCCCAGAGCTGGGCTAGGAGGGGCGGTGGTCGAGTGGATAGAGACTTTTAGTTACATATACGGTGCAGAGGGTCGTGGGTTAGAATCTAGGTGGGCCAGCTGGCGACTGAAAACCAAGCTATAATTGGGTCCTTTTTCGAATCAGGGAAGGACAAATCGGTGACAAGAGATGGTTGGACTTCGCCTTTCATATGCTGTGCCCAAGATACAGATGGCCTCCAGTCCCTACTGCAATTACGGCCACCAGGCTATGGGAAATCTTCACCCATACCTTTTATGAAAGTCATGCTTATATATTTGAGCCGTGACACAACAAAACAAACAAAGCGGCATGTGCACCCAGCCAAGTCTTAGATCAGCCTTGGCATCCACCCAGTCTGACCAAGCCTTCGCTATTAGCATGGAGCTAGCTTAGGACGATAGCTTCCCTTTCAGCGCACAGCGGAAAACCTGATCAGCCTGGGTGGATGATCAAACTGGGTGGATGCCCAGGCTGATCTGAGTCTTCGCTGGGTATGCTTTGTTGGTTTTGTAGTGTCGCGGCTCATTAATACCATACCGTGGTTCGTAAGCATAAGATAGTAGGTCTAATTGGTACACGTCTATGGGAAGTAATTCTTCATTCTTTGCCTCCTTTCAGAATGGGGATCAACTCTTAAATGAAACAAGTAGCTCCCAGAGCTCTAGATAAGAGGGAGTATCTGATGATAATTAAGGATAATTTTTCTTATTTCTTGTTGAAACCATATGTTGTGACCCCTCATCTGAACCGTCTCGACGAGACGGTTCAGATGAGGGGTCACAACATATGATTTTATGCAAAATTAACAAAAATTATCCCTAATTATCACTAAATACTCCCTCTTATCTCGAGCTCTGGCTCCTCTAGGAGAAACTTCTTACCTTTAAGAGTTGACACATTTTTGCAAAGGAAGTCGCAAGAGTTGTGTCCCTTTCGAACACTGACAGAAAAATATATCGATATGTACCCGTACAATTTAAATGGAAGAAAGATAAAACAACAGTACACATTCATGTCAAATAAAAATTTAAATCAAAATGAGTATATTTACATCAGACTGTAAGTATACAAATTTTAAACATGGTAAAAAAGGTGAGTATTTCAGTAAAATAGTGATTTGGTACATGTATCACAGTAGGTTTGTAATGCACGGGAATCTCCTTGTTCATAAAACAAATCAGAAAGAACCCAGAAATTTGGTGAGGACCTGGGCCGTATTAATAATACGACTTAAGTCGTTGCTATGCTGTTGCTAAGACAGAATTTCTATGAAGGAGATTCCCTACAACTATGAAATTAGCTCTGGAGGAACAGTCTTTTCAGACTGTTCCTCCAGAGCAAATGTCATAGTTTTAGGGAATCTCCAACATAGAAATTTTACCTTAGCAACAGCATAGCAACAACTTAAGTGGTTTTATAAATACGGCCCAAGGGCCTCAAATATACAGGAAGATCTTTCATAAACAGAGGGAGGTACTTAAACTAGTCAGTTTTGGACGACGATTGTATGCAAAACATGTTTGGCAGAAAACTCGTCACAACTTATGCAATTGTCTACACTTATACTTCCAGACCTTCTGTCCCTCAATTAAAATACAAGTCCGGATGTGGTGAGTATTTGAAGAAAATTTCAACACACACCTGCTTATTCACATACTTATATTTTTATAAATCAGGCAAGTGCCAAAATACGTATCCATATAAAATATCTCAGGGGCCAAACCCCTACCCTTCCCAACAAGATTGTGTATGTCATATTACAGCGCATGCTGAGCCTCCTGCAGACCCTCTCTAAGAGAATAAGAACAACAAGAAAAAAAAAAACATGATATAATCCATAGCTACGCCCCTGGTAACCATCTTTAAAGAGCCAAAAAAACTATAAATATGATGACTATGAGAGCAAAGTTTTAGACGTAAGTTTTAGCCTCTTCATGAAACAGTTAATTATATATTATTATATACCTAAAAAGATCTCCATTCACTTTACATTGGAGTAACCGTGCAATATTTTCTGCATATTGCACGGAGTCAAGTGCATATTGCACGGAGTTAAGGAGTCACGTTCCCTAGAACTACTTTTGTTTTGAAAGAAGAAAAGTTTGGCGGCCATTTTGTCGTCGACTGCAATTCAAAAACGAGTAGAATAATGACACTAGTCTCGGTTTAGGTGTATTAATTACATGAAAAACAATTAAATATAATCTACCTTTGATCAGTCACTCTTTTATTTACTATTCTGCGATAATAAGGGAGATTTTCATCAGAGCTGCTGAGAGTAAGACTCGGAAATGGCGCCCAGTTCTTGTGAACATCAGCGTTTGTTTACTGACGTCACGTCCAATAACGTAACGTCATATATACTTTCGCGCCATCAGGCGTGGCTTTTAGCGAGTATGAAGACACGAAATGGCATAATGCTATTTCAAATTTAAAACAAGATGCGGTTGTTCTACCGATATAATATTTTGATTTCGTACACACAGAGCTCTGATGAAACTTGCAGATTTGTATCAAAGGTATATAATAAAAAGGTTATTGAATTTATATTGTGAAATATTCGGCACTCGTTCATATGGCGGAGACGCACTCGCAAGCTCGTGCGTCTTTCGCCATATGAACTCGTGCCGAATATTTCACAATATAAATTCAATAACCTATAAATATTCAAACTTTAATAAAGCTTAAACTATCTGGACAACTCAAGTAAAAATAAGTAGGTTAAAATGGGATTCTCTTGCAACCTTAGAGAAAAACACAACCTAATTTAGGCCAAGAATACAAGGTGTACTTTAGGCGGGGGCGGGGGCATGGACTGAAAAACACGTTGCTTTTTTTAAAAAAAAATGTTCCCTTATTATCGCAAGAAGGGGTCCTTTTGTACTGTAAAACGTATAGCAAGACCAATCAAATATTGTTCCTAAAACTAATTTTTGTCCAAGTGCCCCCTTCTGTTTGTCAGGAAGGGTAATCCGTGGAATGTTGTTTAGCTCTGACAAATCATTTAAGTTCCTTCTAGGCCTTTGCAAAAATCAGTGTCATCGCGTGAAAAGAGACGTAATACAAAAGGTTCCCACTGCAAATACTCAAATCAGGTCACGCTTTTGCACAGCTGTTTAGAAGTTTCGCTTACCTCTATAAAACATCTGAATCCATACACTGTAAAAAAACTCTGTAGATTTTTACGGTCGAATAACTGGAAACCAGCTGCCAGTCAAATTCCCGTTATTTTTAAGGGCGCCCGTAAAAATTTGCAGGAATTATCACGCTGAGTAGGATAGAATAGAACAGGTGTTGTTTTATGTCCTATTGCCCTTCAACACTATAAAGTTATTTTCGAGTCCAGTAAAAATAAGACTACCATCGTAATTTGCAATAATGTTCTACAAGCAAACGCCCGTAAAAACAACGGGAAATGGACTGGCAGCTGGTTGCCAATTATTCTACCGTAAAATCTACGAAAATATGTTACAGTGTAGAACGACCACAGACTGCAAGCCGGTTCGCATAAACCGTTACGCGACCAATACAAATATTAACAAATACTGAAAATATTAAGCAATTATTAGTGTACTATGATTAAAACTTTCATTAAACCCTGTACAAAGGTCTTTGTTCATTTTAAAAACTGCTACAACTAGCCAGCTTTAGCTGATCAACGGCTACTGTACACAGCCAGATGTTCAGATGTACCTATCAGCAATGCTTCAAATAAGAAGGAGTAACAGGGATAATTTAAAGCTAATTTTCCATATTTCTCCATTAAACATAGATTGTGTCCCCTCATTAGTACCGCCTCGCCAACCAGAGACGGTTCTCATGAGAGTCACAACATATGTTGTCGCTGAGAAACATAAAAAATACCCAAGAATTTTCCTCAAATACACCTCTTATCGGAAACAACACCTATCAGGTAACAAGAAGGGACTAGTTTCCTCTTTAAGTCCCAGTGACGAAATTAGCAAAATTTGCAAACAGCATAGATCCTGATGAGGCGGCTCATAATGAGCCGCCTCATCTGGATCTACACTGTTTGCCCTCTAGTTTTTGAATTCTCAATATGAAATGTCTTGGACAAGGCATTTTTTTTAAATTTTTGCAGACGTAAATTTTGTCGTCCGCTTTTTGGTGCTTAAAGAGTTAATGTTTTACCCTTCTTATCGCCATTCGTGGAAGTCTACGCATGCCTGGAGGTAACACTCTTCTCCGAGTTTGTAGCTGGCTGCCTTGAATGGCCCTTAATTCCTTTATAAAATCTAGCTCTTCTATTTTCATGTATTTACAGTCATCGGCAGTGACATGTATTTCTTCATTCCAGTCGGATTTTTCTAGAATTAGAAAATCGCTAGCTGTAAGGGTTTCGCCATTGCAAAATACTCTAACCTTTGTAAGAACACGTTTAAAATGTAAAATTTCCTTGTAAATATCTTCCGATTCCATGGCAAACTGCTTCCAGAACTTCTGATAAAAGAAGTCATAAACACGATAGTCTAAAGCATTTCTTTCTTTAAATTTCTCTACATCAGATGGAGTTAAGTCGTTTAAGCTCATACCATCCTTTCGGTAAACATTGTTAGAAAGGTGTAATATGTCCTCTAGCCCCCAGTGAAGGTACCGTTTCATCAGAATCAGAGATTCATCAAAGTACTCCACTAAAAGCACGAGCTTTAAAGTTTCTCCTAATTCTTCTAACTTTTTGTTTATAACAGAAGTATCATTCGTTGCTGGGAAACCTAGATCTCGAGCCAAAACATTCCTTGTATAAGAAAACAGTGCTTTATCATATATTTCCGGTTTCTGAATAAGATTTTGCAGTTTGTTACCAGGAACTCGCGCCAAGTAGTCGAGAAGATATCGTTTTTGTGTGTAATAATTAACAGATGAAATAAATAAATCTAAAGGTTGTCGTACAATAGCGAGATATACGGTGTCCTTCGGCAGAATGGCTCCATAAACTGATTTATTAAAAACTCCATGATTGCAAATTATGTCGTAACTAGATCGTTTAGAAGGTTTCACAAGAGGTAAAGAAAATTTCGCTGTTCTTGAGAAATAATTTGGATGCACTGTAAAAACAAACGTTAAACTTCGCTTCTTTCCAAACCGAAAGAAAATGTTTTGTACAGTTGAACTTGCCGCCTTGTGAACTTTAACAAATCCAACATGGCGTACTTCCGTTTTTGCGTGTTGGACATCTAGAGAAATACTGGTTCCGGGTGAAATAGCGGCGCCATTGCTGTAAGCATCCAGGCGATCTGATAGCGATTCTTCATCGTAAGGCGCTTGTAACAGTTTGATGGCCCCCACTCTGTGATTTGTCTCGTTATGCAGCGGATCGATTCTTGGAACTATTTCCAGTTTCGGCTTGTAGGAGGTTTTCTCCAGTGACAGGAAGCTCAAGAGACATGTGCCAGATAAGATTACAACAACTGGTCTGAAACAGGCAAAGAACAGTTTTAACATTTCAGATATAGTTTTCATTTCTTTAGCTGACATCCATAGTCTAGTTTTGTCTAGTCTAGTCTGACATCCGAAGTAGCATACAAATGAAACTAAAAAGGACAAACCGAAAATTTACTATAACATAATCAGTTTTAGGCGAATGGGTTCACTTTTAGCAGAAGCAATTCTATTATAGTTTCTTTTCTGCCTCCCGTCTCAGCGGGCGTAAACTCTCAAAGGAAAGATCTGGCCCAGAGGTTATAAAACTTGACTACATTCTCAAACTCAAAATAAAGCACACTGATTGGCTGCTTCCGAGCACATGCTCGGAGCAGCCAATCAGTGTGCTTTATTTTGAATTTGAGAATATAACCTCGGACCCTGGAGCCGTATTTACAACATCCTTGTCGTTGCTTTGCTGTTGCTAAGGGTTATCTTCTATAAAAGAGATTCCCTACAACTTCGAAATTTGCTCTGGAGGAACAGTCTGAAATTGACTGTTCCTCCAGAGCAAATTTCATATTTGTAGGGAATCTTCTTCAAAGAAATTTACCCTTAGCAACAGCATAGCAACCACTTAAGTCGTTTTATAAATACAACCCCTGGTTTCTCTAGAAGCCAATCTTTTCCTGTATGAGTACATCCTATTTTAGAAGAATTGTTGAGTCGTCAACAGCAGCAATCAAGAAATCACAAAACTTGGTCCCCTTTTAAGTTGGCGTGAAAACTTGGGAGATGTGTGTGTGTGTGTGTGTTATTGTTTAACGTCCACGGTAAACAGCTATGGTCATGTCGGGACGGTCAGTTAACCTAACCACACTATTCCTGGGCAGGCTTAGACCTCCTAAGCGGTTAACCAGTACTAAGTGCACTTACTTTCACCAGTAACTGACAACCGCCCTTGGGTCAGCGGAAGGAGAAATGAAAGTAAGTGTCCAGACCGGGTATCGAACCCAGGACCTCTGGCTTATAAGACAGGCGCCCTAGCGAATGCGCTACGCGGCTCGGCCACTTGGGAGGTTCGCCCATTCGCCAAGCAAAGGAACTGCAACGAAAGAACGGCCTTCAAATTATCAGCTGTAAGTGTTTCTTTTTACGAGGAGGTTCTTGTGTTCAACTTAACATCAATGATGTAAGATAACTAACATATCCCGGAGCAGCGGACGCGGTTCCTCGATCAGGGGCCATATTCATGAAACGACTTAAGTGGTTGCTATTCTGTTGCTAAGGCTAAATTTTTTTGAAGGAGATTCCCTACAACTATGAAATTTGCTCTGGAGGAACAGTCTTACAAAGACTGTTCCTCCAGACCAAATTTCATATTTGTAGGGAATCTCCTTTATAGATATTTAGCCATAGCAACCGCTTAGCAACGACTTAAGTGGCTTTATGAATACGGCCCCAGTACTCGTAAATGCAGTAAATAAATGATCTGTCAATCACAATTTGACATAATCAATGTATCACTCTTCGAATACCGAGTTAATCCTATTTAAAAACGCCACAAGGCGTTGCATTTTAGAGCCCAAAGTGTAGTAAATCAGCCACTGCCAAAACCCCTTCCCTTCAAAGGGAGCTATTCTTCTATTTTTTGCCTCCCTTTTTCGTAGGGGTCAGCTCTTACAGGACACCATTTGCTCCTTCAGAAGCCAATTTCGAAGAGCTACCGGATCCAGCGAAACAAGCAGAAATTCATGTGCAGCATAATACATTAGCAGAGTGGGTTTATTAGAGCAGAAGCGTTTATTAGGATTATTACGTTATGCATGATCTACCAAAATTGCTACTATGAAACTTTGCCTCAACAAGGACAGCAGACGCTAATATTGCATCTCATGAAGCTCCCAGAAAATCCTTTAATTCATGGATAGTTTATGGAAGCCGATGGGGGACATTTTGACTTGTGACATTGTGACTTGTGACTTTTGACTTGTGACTTTTGACTTGTGACTTTTGACTTGTGACTTGTCTGGGGCCTATGAAAAGCCAAACAAAAATGCATTTTTATAAAAATTTGTCACGGTAACCTACTTTCGTGTGTGTGTGGGTGTGAGAAGGTGAACTGGAGTGATAAGACGCATGCACTGATAGAGTTTATAAGTCTGGTGCCTATTTACCTTTATGTGAAAAGTAGTTCATAGTGACCTAGTTTTGTGTGTGTTGTAGGGTGTAGTGGAGGGGGGGGGGAGTGGGGCTAGAGTGGTAAGGTGCATGCACTGATGGAGTTTCAAATGTCTTGGGCTCATGAAAAGGAAGTTATGGAGCTGCCCTCGACAACTAAATATTTAGTACTTTTTCGCAACAGCAAGTCACGTTGACCCAGTTTTATGGAGAGTGACCTGGAGTGATGAGGTGCATAAGTCATTGGTTGTTTTGGGTTTAACGGCCTTTTGAGACAGTATTTCAGTCTATATTGGGTCGTCTCGCAGACAGAGAGGAAGAACAGAGAAATTATAGACCGACTGGCGACTTATGACATGTGACTTTTGACTTAAGACTTTCGACTTAATACTTATGACTTGTTACTTTTGAGTTATGACTTATGCATAACTCAAAAGTCACAAGTCATTAGAGTTACGTCAAAAGTCTTAAGTCAAAAGTCCCAAGTCCTAGGTGGCAGGTCAAAATGCCATCTAGGGCTATTACGTATGCAGGGGGTGGTGGTGGGGCCATTGTGCTGGTTATAACTTCCAGTACCGGGCAGGGCAAGGGCCTTATGTTCTTACAGTAGGCTTGGGCGGGGGTAGTTTGGTTAATTTTCTCGTTATCATTTCTCTGCCACCCTCCTGCCCCACACACAAACTAACTCACGATGAACTACTTTCACCAAAAAGCACATAGGCTCCAGACCTTTGAAACTCTATCAGTGCATGTACCTTACCACTCCAGCACGTCCCTCACCCCCCCCCCCCCCCACCACCACCACCACAAAACTTAGCCACTATGACCTACTTTCACATAAAGGTACATAGGCCCTAGACCTTTGAAACTCTATCAGTGCATGCACCTTACCACTCTTATTCACCTCTTCACACTCACACCCACTCAAAACTAGGTCACCGTGACATATTTCTATAAAAATGCATTTTTAGATGTTCATAGATCTCAGACAAGTCACAAGTCAAAAGTCACAAGTCATAAGTCAAAGTCACAAGTCAAAAGTCACAAGTCATAAGTCAAAAGTCACAAGTTAAAATGTCACAAGTCAAAATGTCCCCCATCGGCTTCCATAGATAGTTAGCCCTTAGTCCCGCTACAGACCCATGTTCAATATACCCTCTGTAAAGGAATCTGACTAGCAGAATACATGTAATATTAATACAGATTCGGACTTGGGTCAGGTTTGCACAAAGTGTTAGTGTGGACTGCAGAAGGGACTTTAAATCCTCGGGATAAGATATTCTAAGATAAGGGCATGTTTTGTCAAAAGAAACGTCTGATATCACATGTGTTGCTCTTCGTAATGGAGATAATGTTTCTAGGATGTATTTAACATATTTAAACTGTTCCCAAATAAGTATTTTTTTTTTTTTTTTTTTTTTGAAATAGTTCCCATCCGAGTCATAATTACTATAAGCCTGTGGTTCTCATGGTATGGGATTATTTTTGAACCGACATTAATAATTCGTCGTGGGTCTGTTATAATTAGGGGGTCCTCGCTACTGTCTATATTATATCCACATGCAGCCATCCGAAGTTGACTTAAAACCATTCATTTAAATAATTCACAGAATTGACATATTTCAAATGAGCGGTACTTGTTTAACACTTTAAAACCAGAATGCATAAAGCTGATAAATTATTAAGGCAGCTTCTTGCTCAGTGAAAGTAAAGCAAATGCGTGAAAAAATTGTGAAAGTATAATGCAAGGGCGTAGCTACATATACGGCAAATACGCAGGTGCGTATTGAAATTTTGTCAAAATTGACAAAATTTCAAAACGCACCTGCATATTTGCATGCTGAAATTTTACAATTTAGACAATATTTCTAATACCAACTGCCAAAGTGGCTGAAATACTACCTTTTCCTTCGAGGGATAGAGTATGACATATGATTGTGCGTATCATGAAATTGCTCCTAGTTCCGCCGCTGTAATGTGCATATATTCTAAGCCAAACATAAAATCGCAACAGTCTTGTAGTGTCAAGAGAGCTCAATGACAGTGAAAAATTGACAAATTCTTGTTGTTGTTTTTGTTGTTGTGTTCAACATTGTTTCACGTCCCCGGTAAACAGCTATGGTCATGTTGGGACGGCCAGCTAGTCTAACCACACTATTCCTGGACAGGCTTAGACCTCCTAAGCAGTTAAGCAGTACTAAGTGCACATACTTTCGCCAGTAGCTGACAACTGCCTATCTTTAATTAGTGGCCGGACCGGGTATCGAACCCGGGATCTCTGGCTCTAGAGTCAGATGCGCTACCGACTGCGTAGTCTGGCTTCAGTCCCTATGTTCAATATATCCTCTGCAAAGAAACATAGGTTTGACCACCAGAGTAACATACAGATTCGACTGGAGCCAGGCTACCGACTGCGCTACGCGACCAAATTCTTCTCCAATTACAAATGCTCGGAAGCAGCCAATCAGTGTGCTTTATTTTGAGCTTTATACCCTCTGAGCCGGGCTTAAGTTGAACAAGTAACAAGTCGTTTTACGGAGAAAGGTTGGGTGTTTGTAAAATCCCAGGTGACTTTCCAGAATCCATCTTCATGACTTGTTTGACCTGCGTGTGCAATATCATAAAATATCTCAAAGCATCAAAGGGGGATAATACAAAGAGTAAGAAAGGAATAGTTATTATTCTGGTACGCGATAGGTCGTCATAACCTGTTCTACATAACTGTGAAATTCTCGAAAATTGAAGTTATGAAGCGGACAAGAAAATGTTTACGGGCGAAACGACACCAGGTTCATTGGTTAAGAGAACAGAAGATTAGATTTTACTAAATTTGTTTTACTCTCTGAAAATAAAGTTGATTATTATTATTATTATTATTATTATTAGTTCCCCGGCATACATTTTCAGGCCCGCCTCTGATGCTACCTTGAGTCAATAGTTTATGCCCACCGCCCACCTCTCATGGAAACTATTGACTTAATTTGAAAGCAAGATATAACAATGCATATGCTATAATTACTTGACCAACCCGGTATTCCCAAGGGAAGTACTGAAAATGACAGCAAGTTAATGCTATTGTATGTAGACTAGATATAAGCCGCGACACGAGAAAACCAACAAAGTGGTTGTGCGCCCAGCGCACTCAGATCAGCCTGGGCATCCGCCCTGTCTGATCAGAGACTTAGCTGTCCGCATGGAGGTAGCTTAGACCCTTAGCTACCCATTAAGCGCTTAGCGAAGACTGATCAGACTGGGCGGATGCCCAGGCTGATCTGAGTCTGCGCTGGGCACTTAACCACTTTGTTGGTTTTGTCGTGTCGCGGCTCAATTCTGAAATTGGACCGTCATTCTTCTAATATTGGGACACCTTAAAATTACCGTAATACTCCTATATTGTGAACAACCTGATTTTACTAATTGGCTATTTTATTTCCTAATTAGTTATTTACCCACTTGGCTGTTTACTATTAGTTGTGCATAAAAAATGTTAATAGATTGACAAACAGTGGAGGTCCTAATCCGACTGCTACCAGAGAAGCAGTCTCGTCGTGTTCTACTTTGTTTGTTGTCGGTATTTGTGGTATAAGTAATTAAACACTGTATTGATTGGTTATGGAATTCTTTCTGTTAGACTGAAACAGAGAAATTCAAGAAAAGTCAATAATTGCGTTGCCAACGTTACATACGAAATTTGAAGCCGTGTCTTCGTCGCTGAGCGACCGCAGAAATTGAGTTAGGGGAAAGCGAATCTTCTGCGGGCAGAAAAAGAAACGTACTAGATTTTAACACATACAAACCACTGTGTCCATTCGTGTACGCCTATAAATGCGAGTTGGAGCAGTGTACGCCGAGTTAGAACACCTTCAGAGAATGCTCACGTACGAGAGGTAAGTGTTTGTCATGTGTTTTAACAACTTACTAAGGTTTACGTCCCTCTCTTCTTGACAGTTTTCGTCTTAGGCATCATCTACAACCGCAGGTAAATTTTCAAAGCACCACCTCTTGTAATAACACAAGAAACATCGCAAATCCTTACAAAACATGTCAAAATATTTACTACTGGTTTTTATTTGTACTAAATGTACCCAAACACTGTCTTCATTTACCAAAATTATAAAATGTAATAAGAAATGACCCAATTGTGACTATCAGAGCGAAGTTACAAAATGCTGACAGTAAAACTGAGAGAGCTGTTTGTATTTGTTTGCACCAGGGGTGTTGCCAAGGGACACGCCGAGTTGCAGTACCTGTGCACGCCGAGTTTAATCATTATTGACATAAGAGTGTACCGCGAGTTTGAGTCAAGCTGAAAGACTAATGACCAAGCATATACCATGCTCTGTATTTATGAGCCTTATTTGATACAGGCCTGACATAAATAACAAATTTTGTATTTGTTGAAAGGAAATTGTTTATCTCTTCCACTGATAGTCAGAGTCAGTTATGAAACTACATTTTGCGTTTAAGTACAGAGATAATACGAAAAGACGAAAGGGAAAAAAACTGTTCCGAAGAAAATTTCGAAGCATCCTAGCTAAAACTAGCAAACACCAACCTTTAACGCTGACTGAGCTGCGAGTAAGGTTGCGTATCACATAGTGCAAAAGCAGTCTGCCCATGGTTTAAAGCTTTATGCCCTTAACCGCACGCACAGGCTGATAAGTATGTTATAAGCTGCAGTCCCTTTTGACACAACCCAATAAAAATATCAGTATCTAACACCTAAGCACCCCGACCCCTGCCGCCCACCCTGTGGAACGCCTTTTTCTAATGAATAATCTTCGCCTTTCACGCAAAGTGTCGCATGTTCGACTCCCACGGACGGCACATGTCCGATCCATATTTTCCAATACACCAGAAAATACACAACCAGAGCCAGTGTGTTCTGAGCTGAAATAAGTGGCATCAGAGTTGCAGTTGGTGATTACAGCGTCAAGGAACTTCGGTGGTGGCGTCCGCCTGATAAAACCGGCAAAGCTGTACATGTGCACGCAAACACACACACACACACACACACACACACACACACACACACACACACACACACTGAGTCAATGTGCCTGATATGGTTTTGTAACCAGGCACTGTGGTCTCCTTTAAACACGAACGAATGGGCAAACAGCAAACAACGTGATCACTCCTTCAAGCCCAGGAAAAAGCGCAAAGTTTAAGCGGATGTAGTCGCTACTCTAAGGGTTTTGCCTTTCTGCGCATGTATATTCGCAATGTTAACACACCTCCACATGCCTGCAACATAATTCTATCTGCGAGACCGTCTCCACGTTAACATACCTGTATTTATCTTCTGTGCAGACGTACGGACAATTAATTTCTACGAAAATATGCGGAGATACGAAAGTTTGGACGGACACGAAAATAACAGAAAAAGGCTTCTAGATTTTCTCTAGCGTTGCTTTAGAAGAATTCGGGGACCAGAGTGGCCAGACTTGGAGTAAAGCAAAGTAAATGTGTAACTATTCGCGTACATGTGTCCACCCATCTGATTTAGAGAATTGTACAGAGTAATGCGTCTACCTATAAAAAGCGATGGAGAGAGATTTTAAAGCTATTTAAACCAGAAAAGAGTCTTACAAAAGAGTCAACAAATCATAGTCCTTTTCCTTAGCATAACAGTAACTTTCATTTTCTTTAGAAAAAGATACTTTGCTTGGGTGAATGAATACACTTTCAGCAAACCTGTAATTTTCAATCTTTCCGTCCTTATAAATTCTTGAAGAGAAGAATTGCTGCCCAAGCAGCAAAGTCCTTCCTTTAAGACAAGAGCCCCGTTTTGGAAGGCTTTTTTTATGAGGAAGTCACAACAGTTGTTTCCCTTTGAAAGTAAAAAGTGTGCAAAGACCAGGAACTGAAACAATCAAAATCCAAATCCAGCCCTCAAACCATAGTTGGAAACAACTAAGATTACAAATAATCAAGATACAGAGAACATATGGCCAACCGAGTGAGCAGCTTGAACAATGATAAATACAATCACCTTCAGGTACACTTTCAGGGAGGAAACTCTGCCTCCATTATCAACATGGGTCAACTTTTAAAAGAAAAAATTTGCTCCGCTCCTAGCATTTTTTTTTCTTTCCTTTAAGAGTAGAGCACATTTTAGAAATGCTTCCTGATCTGGGATTACAAACAGGAAGTCGCGAAAGTAACTTCCCTATACATGTATTAAAATGACGGAAAAAGCAGTGTAACCGGACGCCTTAAAGTCCAGTTGCATTAAGCTATTGACATACGCGTTGTAGCAAGAAAAATCAGAGTCATTACTTTGCAATTCAAATACAGTTTGTATATACAGCTGTAAAGGGAGCAGACTCTGAACGTACTACATAAATGCACAAGTTGCGCTAAGTCTGTGCTGTTGTTCATACTGTAATTTATGGCACATGTTGATTTCCATGCCTCTACATACGGACACAGATGGAGTGATGGTAGGGTGACTTGCGACCTTACGTCATTTTTAACAGTATTGGTCGTATCAGGACCATGGGATGATGATAATGATAAAAAACTGTGTGAAATTGAACCCTGCATCGAACCGGGGAGGTCTAGCTCAGCAGGTCAGCGCATAGCCTTTTAAGCTACCTGGGTTTCTACGGATACACCGTTCTGCGTAAAACGAGCGGAGGAATAAAATATAAAGGAGAGTATTATGTACAAACTGTTAGATTATTGTGTTTAAAATGTAAAGATTGAAATTTACTTTTCCCACTGTTAGCAGATAAAGTGAATCTTCGAACTGAAAATTTATCCGTCGAACGGTATAAGCAACAGTGATCTAATAGCTCTTGGAAAACATTTGTTCTGAATGAACAGTAATGACATTGGCAGGCAAACTCATCATATCCGAAAGACAAACAAAATGTGGACCCTTAAATATTCACATTATTCTCAATCATTCTGTTGAATTTACTGATAGAATGTTTTTTCATACAAGCAATCGGGCAGCCAACAACAACTGACTGACTTTGGTATTTTTGACACCATCAGTACAAAGCAATGTCAATAAGCTCAGCTAGACAGCTGCAACTAAATTAAGTGTCTTTTTTTTCTTCAAAAAATTACAGAGCAGTATGTTACTCAAACTTGGCGTACACCTATATTGACCAAAGAGCTTAAACTCGGCGTACATGTGTTCTCCAACTCGCCGTATTTTCGTTTATTATGTATTTGCAACTCGGCGTGCACTTCAAACCATTACAGCCTGCCTCCAAATGATTTCTATATTCAAAACGGAGAGGTTTCGACCAATTTATCTATTACAAAAGCTTCAGTAAATACCTGCCTAACTAATAAGGGACCTTTCAATCAAAAGATACATATATTTGTAAGTAAATACTGAATTCTTTTTCCGTAAAGGCACTCTCACTTGAAAGGATGTACTGGTTTGGTTAAGTATTCTTTAAATTGAACATTGCATTCACGTGAAACTATATCAGTCTGAAAGCTTAATCAGTTACAGATACACTCATACTAGTTTATTACTTTTAGATGATCAAAAGCGCTGATAAATTAACTTACTTTAAAGCCCTAATGACATTTCCAAAACTTGTTTTCTTCTAACTCGGCCTACACTGCTCCAACTCGCATTTATAGGCGTACACGAATGGACACAGTGCAAACGGTCTATCAATATTAGAATAAGGATTATATAGGGGAAATAGTTCTTGAAGCTTGAGCAAAGAATGTTTTTGGCTTGCCCGCTTCGGCGGGCGAGCCTATGTATTCAGACCGAATACGACTACCTGTCATGCGCACTCAAGCGGAAGACGCTGGTTTGTTCCCAGCTTCGAGAATGGTCCATAATTGCAAGTGGAGAACCAATATATGGAGAGCGTCTACGGGGCGCAACTTCGTTTGACTGTTTCGGTAGCACTTTTGTACCTAAGCACCGTAAAATAACGACACGCCACAATCTGGCACACCAAAATAATCGAACATGTCTAGCAATCTTTGCCATGCTAAAAACTCAAGTTTTTTTATTATCATTATTTATCGGGTGTATTTGAATGTATCTTAATTGTCTACTGTCAAACTGCCAAATAACGACATGCGCAATTCGCGGGCATTATGTAAAACGTGGACTGGACTTGGACTCTGGACTTTGGACTGTGTAAAATCTGGACTCTGGATTTTGGACTATGTAAGACCTGGACCTTGGACTCTGGTCTTTGTTAGACCTGGACTTAAATATTCCAACAATAGTTGCTATGCCTGCACAAACAGTTGTTGTGTTATTGTCTAATGTCCACGGTAAACAGCTATGGTCATGTCGGGACGGCCAGTTAACAAAACCACACTATTTCTGGGCAGGCTTAAGAACTCCTAAGCGGTTAACTAGTACTTAGTGCACTTACTTTTACCAGCAACTGACAACTGCCCTTCTTGAATCAGCGGAAGGGGAAATGAAATTAAGTGGCCGGACCCGGTATAGAACACAGGACCTCTGGCTTACAAGTCAGATGCCCTACCGACTGCACTATGCGGCCCGGCTGTACAATCAGTGTAGAGTGTAGATCCAAATTAGGCAGCTGGTTGGAACAGTCTGATCAGGGTCTGTGCCAACAGTTTTATTTAAAAGCATTTACTTGTTTTAAAGACAAGGTGTTTGATGGTATTTACTAGATACTATTTCTTCTTCTTTTTTTTCATAAACGTGCATTGAAATTCAGTTTCATGAAAGGGTCTTATTGAAAAAATTAAATTCAGGAAAACACAACATGTGTTATATGGAAAAATATCAGTATCTTACAATTGCCATCAAACCATCATTCTAGGCCTGTGCAATGACAACATTTACCTTCCTTTTTGAATAAAACTTACTAAATCATAGAAGACTTCTTTTTTTCTTTTGAATTAAATCTATATATATAATGACCAAATATATGATGACCAAGCACAATACACAAGTGATTCTGCTAAACAAACATCCTTTGGGAGCAACAAAAATACACTAATTCCTTCATTGACTTGTAATCATTACCAATTAATTGTTATACTCTATACCACAGTCTTGCCGGGCCGGGCCGCATAGTGCAGTCGGTGGCGCGTATGACTTAAAAACCTGAGGTCCCGGGTTCGATACATGGTCCGGCCGGTTAATTTCGTTTTCCCTTGTGCTGATTCAAGAAGGGCAGTTGTCAGTTACTGGCGAAAGTAAATGCAATTAGTACTGGGTATCCGCTTAGGATGGCTAAGCCTGCCCAGGAAAAGTGTGGTTAGGTTAACTGACTGTCCTGACATTACCATACACATATCATCTTACATGTTAGGAACTTGTAAAAGTTCACAAAAGTTTTTTTCCCCTTGTAATAATAGCCATTGTTGCGAACAGTAAGATTTTTTCCATACCAATCTGTCACACATGAGGCTAGTAGGACGAACTACTGCCACTGTTTCCTTCAGGAGTCAAGAATCACATATCATCTTACATGTAAGGAACTTGTAAAATTACTGTTCAAATGTAAGATGTATTTTTTTCAACATCAAGACATGCAGATCTGATAGTAAACATAACTTTGTCCCTGACCGAACAGTCCAGGGAATATAGCAATCATAAAGTGTCTCTAAGTAAGATACCATCTCCCAAGACCACAAACTATAAACCACAAAAGACCATAAACATTGAACTACATGTATTTCGGAAACAAAATTCTAACTTGGCAAGCCTTTCCTTTTAAAAGGAAACTTTATTTTTATATCTTTTACATGTCTATTCAGGGAGAATCAGCACACATTCAGTTTATGCATGCGTAGATTGTTTAACTCTTTAAGCCCCAGTGACGAAATTAGCAAAATTTGCAAACAGCGTAGATCCTGATGAGGCGGCTCATAATGAGCCGCCTCATCTAGATCTACACTGTTTGCTCTCTAGTCTTTGTATTCTCACTTCGAAATGTCTTGGACTTTTTTTTTTTTTTTTAATTTTTGCAGACGTAAATTTTGTCGTTTGCTTTTTGGTGCTTAAAGAGTTAAACCCTGCCATATTGCGAGTCTTGCTGCAGCGCAATCAGGAGAAGTCAATATCAATGAACAGAAATATAAGATGCAAGCATATTTGTGAAGATCGATATCTTGCTGAAAAAAGAAAACACTCTTTGGCCTGCTTACGAGTCCTAATGGGATTTTGCACAGGAAAAGTCACCTTACAGTTTAGATCAATATCAGAAAGGCCTGTGCGTCTGAGCAGTCTGACCAGAGTCGTCACCTTTATACCTTCAATGTCTGCTTAAGCTGCAGAAAGCGAAGAGGATTATATTTTCTCTTATGAGTCTGTTTTGAAATGAAAACGGAAAAAACAGCTGACCAAGTAACAAGGTGACGAGTGCCAAAAAAGGCACAACATTAAGCTCTGCAAATTAAAGAAAACATTTTTGGTACCAAATACAGCGACTCATGGGCCGTCTTATTTGGATCTACGCTTTCAGGTGTTTTCATTGTTGACTCGTTTAGTGCTAACGCCATGTAACCAGGATATCTTCCAAGTGGGCACATGATGTCAAATGACGTCGTGCTCACGTCAATGCGGTTAAGTTGCAGTGAGGTCCATGCGACGTCATGTACCTGCTGGGTTATTAGACTCTACAAAGTGGCCACCCGAGGTCAAAATGACGTCGTAGGGAAGTCCATGCGACGTCATTACGTCGCACTGACGTCAGTGCGACATAATTTCAACGTCATGTTCCTGCTGGGTATGCCAGCGGCTGTTTGGACCACTACTGAGCTTATAAAATTGTTCGAAAAATGAACTCACATGCATTGTATAATGACTGGTATTGATTGTATATGTAAATACATTTGAGCGTTTAGGTTGATCCCGTTCACAATCAGTCCACCCAATTACTTTTTTTTTATTTGTTGTTGTTGTTTTGTTTTTCTTCATATTATGTACCACGTAAAGCAAAGCCAATGATTTGCATTTTTGAAAGTTATCCTTGTAAAATAACATAGATGAGCCGCGACACGAGAAAACCAACAAAGTGGTTGTGCGCCCAGCGCAAACTCAGATCAGCCTAGACAGCCGCCCAGTTTGATCAGACTCTTTGTTCTCAAACGGTAGCTCAGGGTCTAAGCTACCTTCATGCGGACAGCTAAGACGCTGATCAGACTGGGCGGATGCCCAGGCTGATCTGAGTCTGCGCTGGGCGCACAACCACATTGTTGGTTTTCTCATGTCGTGGCTCATTCACGACAGATTAATGCCACTCCTTGTAACACATAGCATCTTTGAAGGTAAGCAAAGCTTGTTAAATGTTGCACCAGCATTTTACTGAACGTGCTCAGAGCAATTTATACAGTCAAACCTGTCTTAAAGGGTCACCATATGGGGACACACAAAAACCTGGTTGCATGAGACAAGTAAAACCTTTAATTCAGGTTCATTTGCACTGTATTTTCTTTAAAGGAATCCTAGAAAGGTGGCTGCTTACGACAGCTGATCTCTTAAAACAGTGACACCTTAAACTGGTTTGACAGTATATAGGGATACCCGTCTGGTGGGCACAGACTGGATCAGTTAAGATTCAAATGCACAGGACCGTGTTTACATCGTGTTAGGTATTCTATGTTATGAGAACTAAAACAACAAACTGAAGTTGTTGTTGTTTCAAACGGAAATACCACTTATAACACTACTATCAAAGGTCAGACATTAAGTAATAATGAAAGTATAGTATTTAAAACCCAGTGGTTACGTAAATTCCTTCCTGTACAAACCAACAGAGATTGTCCATCCATCAGGCATAGGACGTTGTAATGACCTCATTTTGACGATATTTTCCGAGCCCCCCCCCCCCCCACACACACACGTACACACACTATGGGTGACAAAAAAAAAGAAACAAACAAAAAAAGTTAATGACGCCCCCCCCCCCCCCACCCTACATGCACACATACACACACACGACAAGAAAAACCTACTTTCATATGATAATGACCATATTACCTATTCTATGTCAGACTGAGGCCAATCAAACTTATGCAGGACAATGAACATTTTCTCATTTTTACAAGTTAATTCTTTATACAGATTAATGGTCCATTACATGTCATGTTTTCTGCATTTTGTTTCTGCATATGCTCACTCTAAAAACTGATGCTGAGTGCTCTATAAAGCTGGCAACAATATGAACGATTCTACGTAACAAATCCCAGTTAGCCTGTTTTGGGTGGTGGTGCCATTACAAATGTTTCTTGTTTTTTTTTTGTTGTTTTTTTTCGTCACTGTTTGATTGATTGATTGATTTGTTGCTTTAGGTCCACGGTAAACAGCTATGGTCATGTCGGGACGGTCAATTAACCTTACCACACTATTCCTGGGCAGGCTTAGACCGCCAAAGCGGTTAACCAGTACTAAGTGCACATACTTTCGCCAGTAACTGACAACTGCCCTTCTTGAATCAGCGGAAGGAGAAACGAAAGTATGTGGCCAGACCGGGTATCGAACCAAGGACCTCTTTTCGTTATAACCCAGCCCGGGTACCCCAGCCTAACCTAATCTAGAGACTAGTCCGATGTGTGAAGAGTTGGCCATTGACACTCTTCTAGTTATAACTATCTTTATTTTCTGCTTTTCGGTTAAGTCTTTAGCTAGTCTATTTAACGCAGGGTATAAACGATTCCGTCAATTTTCGCTTCCTGCAGAGACTGTACGTCATATTTGGCTTCCGCCGAGACTGTCCGCGAATTCTTGCTTCCTGCAGGGACTACTGTCCTCAACAAATGGCTTCCTGTCGGGACTGTCCGCGTGATTCTGCTTCCTGCCGAGAGACTCGGCAGGAAGCAGAATCACATGGACAGTCTCTGCAGGAAGCCATTTATCATGTACAGAAGTCTCGGCAGGAAGCAAGAGGTCGCGGACAGTCTCGGTGGAAGCCAAATATGATGTACAGTCTCTGCAGGAAGCGAAAATTGGCGGAATCGATTATACCCTGGGTTTAACTTTCTCAGAGCTTTGTCTAGCTAGCCACAAAGCTCATGAAAATATATTACATGTACAAAATCAAAGCCTTGGACAAGGTTACACCAAACCTGTTCTCAGTTCCCACATTGATCGGAGCCACATTTTTCCCTCTCAATATAACACACAGCACTTAGCGCATATGTTAACCTTTTAAACAATTATGTTCAGGCACTTTAGCATCCAACAACACACAGACACTTAATAAAAAGTTACATAGCTGCCTCTATTTTAGACGAGAATTTCAACATTTCGAAAAAAGTAAAAACAAATAAAATCTTTGGAGAAAGGAAAAGAAAATCTTACCCTAATAATTTCCATCTACACTTCTTTCCCTTCATCTTTCCGACATAAGTAGCAGCATCCCTGATATATGATACTCTGTGATGCCGAGAGCAATTTTCACGCGGTCTAATCAGTCACTAAATGTTGGCGTGTATAACCATTGCCGTGTAGTCAATATCCAATGAATGGAAAGGGTTGCGGTGATCAGGATGCGCATGAGAATAGCGTAGATGTTAGCATATTGACACCCCGGGTAAAGCGCAGCAACGGCTACTCATTCAACTATTGAACTTTTTTTTATTTGTCTTTCTTTTTTATTTGTTTATTGTTTATTTATTATTTGTTTATTGTTTCTTCAGATTTATGATTAACGGACATAACAAATACCGTCCAGCGGGTACACATGACGAGAACTCAACATTGTACCAGCGTCGCTGGAACGTCATTGTTAGATGCGTCGTTGATACGTCATTGTTTGTCTTGTCCACAGAACTGATTCTGCCTTTTAAATAAGTGATTTAGAAACCACATTCCTCTTAATACCAGCACGTGAAAGTAATAATTTCCGACCGCCCCACAGTTTATTTTTATGATTAGTGCTGACGGCTGATTAAAAAAACCTTCCTCTCAAATAATAATTATTTCTTTATACCGCCCGTACAGTCCACAAAAATAACTTAAGCGCGAAACATACCGATCAGTGTGGCCAGGAGCATATAGTTTGAAATTATAGGGGAAATTATATGCTTCTGGTGAGGTATAAAACATGTACGGGAGACAAACCACTCGCTCGTGGATTATCTCCTCGAACAGGCGTACAAACCATGCTAGACCTATTACTTACTTATGTTTTTTATTATATTTTTATTTATTTATTTATTAATTTTGATGACGGACGCACGGTGGTCTCCAAACGGATTAAATTGGATTGTTTATAAATATGAGTGCATTAGGTTTCATTATGGCTCTCTGTGTGTGTGTGGGGGGGGGGGAGGGGGGGGGGGAGTGGGGGTTCTTAGGTGGCCACAAGACTTCTTACGGAGAAGAACGGGTAATTGCACGTGAAGTTTGTCAAACTTCGGGCATCAAACATGATTCTTTCCAGGAGATTTGCCTATTGGTGGCTTTCCTAGTGCCCTAGCATGTGTAAAATCAGAATATTGTGACTATTAAAGTGAAGTAATAAAGCGACTTAATCGTTGTTAGCAGTAATTTACTTCTGTGCCCAATACTTAACGACTTCCGCAGCCATTAATAGAGCCGCGACAAGACAAAACCAACAAAGTTGTTAAGCGCCCAGCGCAGACTCAGATCAGCCTGGGCATCCGCCCAGTCTGATCAGAGTCTTCTCTGTCCGCATGGTGATAGCCGAGACCCTAAGCTATCCTTCAAGTGCTTAGCGATGAGTCTGGTCAGACTGGACGGATGCCCAGGCTGATCTGAGTCTGCGCTGGGTGCACAACCGCTTTGTTGGTTTTCTCGTGTCGCGGCTCAATAACGCCATATATAATCCAAACATAACATAATCGTGATTATAAACATTTCCCTTGCGACGTTATGATCAATATGTATTATGGTGAATGTCTAAACCGCCAGGTTTGTCCACCATTATTTCAAAGGGAGACAATTTTTGTGACTTCCTGTTTGCTCCCGTGAACGACGAAGCCTATGTAATGTTTAGCGGAATGAAGTGTAATATAATAATACCACTCTAATGAAACTTTGATTATGCCAAGCCATAATATGTTCGTGTTGACGTGAAATTAGCCGCGCCGCACAAACAATATATATCTTAGATGCACATGTTAGTTTTAAATTGTCGCCATATGACACCGGCGGCATTATTTTGAACTACAATAAGACATCCTTGATCAAAGGATCCACTGGAGACAGAGTAGACAGATACTATTACACAACAGGAAACAAACATTTTTAGTTCAGAAAATTAACAAAGGATGCAAACACAGATAATTTCATCAGCGTATCAATTTACTTGAAGTATGAGGATTTGTAAAATAACACGCTTCACAGTATGATAATCTATAGTATTTTATGCGACATGATGCGCTAAATATAACATTGCATGGTTGTTTAAATACCTTAATATCTGCCCTGTTAAACGTTGAATATTTTGTGAGTTTTTGCCAACCAAATGGGAAATCCCCTAGCAGTCCTAATCAATGACGTCACCGTTTTATCTCTATAAAAAACCTGCTTCTAAACATGCTAAAGGGGAAGCAAAAATTAAAATGGAAGAGTTGTTACCCCTAACATATACTTGCTTCAGATTGTCATGAAATAATACAGAACGTATACAACTACAGGAATGAATTTTCTGATAGCTGAAATTATTCCAGTGATGCCTGAAGATTTTAGTGACTGGAGTCTGGAGCCCGTCTTCCCCTAACACTGTATCAATTTACCTTGTCTTCCCAAAAGGAACATGGCGTCGAAATGGCGTCGTACTGGGTCGTATTTATAAAACCACTTAAGTAGTTGCTATGCTGTTGCTAAGGCTGAATTTCTATAAAGGAGATTCCCTACAATAATGGACTTTGCTCTGGAGGAACAGCCTTTTTCAGACTGTTCCTCCAGAGCAAATTTCATAGTTGCATACATGTAGTTGTAGGGAATCTCCTTCATAGAAATTCAGTCTTAGCAACAGCATAGCAACCACATAAGTCGTTTTATAAATACGGCCCCTGGTGTCGATGCGCTGCGCTGAAGATATGCGCAGGGTAGTTGAGTATGCACAATTCAAAAATGTTCAAAAACAGACTTTCTCTCCACGCTACCTTATGTGTAAACTGACCCATTAGATCGGTGGTGGCTAGCTGATGTTGTACAAACATTCATGGAAATTCGATCGCAGTGGACGCCTATACAGGGTTTGTTACTCATTATCAATAGTGAGGTTAATTTGATGGTGAAAATCGACAAATCGAAAATAATATAATAATGATAATAATAATAATAATAATAATAGACGAAGTACCTAGTAGTAGTAGTAGAAGTAGTAGTAGTAGTAAAAAGAAATAAGAAAAACGGTGTTGTCTTTGTACTTTGAAACATAATTGAGCCGCGACGCGAGAAAACCAACACTGTGGTTGTGCGCCTAGCGCAGACTCGGATCAGCCTGGGCATCCGCCTAGTCTGACCAGAGTCTTCGCTGTCCGCATGGAGTTAGCTTAGACCCGTAGCTACCCTTTTAGTACTTAACGAAGAGTTTGATCAAACTGGGCGGCTGCCCAGGCCGATCTGAGTTTTTGTTGTTGTTGTGTTGTTGCTTTACGTCCACGGTAAACAGCTATGGTCATGTCGGGACGGTCAATTAACCTAACCACACTATTCCTGGGCAGGCTTAGACCTCCTAAGCGGTTAACCAGTACTAAGTGTCCATACTTTCACCAGTGACTGACAACTGCCTTTCTTCAATCAGTAGAAGGTGGAAAATGACCGTAGAAAAGATTTCATGATCAATTTCCATGAAAGTATGTGGCCGGACTGGGTATCGAACCCGGTACCTCTGGCTCTTCAGTCAGACGCGCTACCGACTGCGCTACGCGGCCCGGCGTCTTTCGCTCGGCGCACAACCACATTGTTGGTTTTCTCGTGTCGCGGCTCATATGTACATAACACGTTTTTATCATATGACGTCGCATCTGAGAGTGTAATAAAGCCATGCATTAAAAGCGATAATCAACTATATAGTGGATTAAATATGCAAATTACGTCGTAACGTTAAGCGTTGACGTTCATACAAACATTGCGTTTTCTAATAGCGAAATCGTAACGTTTTAGTGCAAACTTTGCTTATAAAATGCGATTTTAGTGTCATTTGATAAATAAAATCTTGCATTCATGCTCCTGTATTATTGAATTTATTAAACTCGTTGGGAAAAACCGATAAGATGCTCGGCAAAGCCTCGCATCTTATCGTTTTCCCCTACTCGTTTAACAAATTCAATAATACACGAGCACTCATTGTAAGATCCTCTATTTACATTATAAGCATGGATATTTGTGGACAGAATCATATTACAGTACCCTTATTCTGTCAACAGCTACATCCTGTCTGATTACATGAAAGTGCGATATATAAGGGCAGTGTGAACTAATTGTTTCTCCCATAGACTTCTATAGTGACCCCAACTGCCTGTGACAGTGTGCCTCCCTTTATACAATGTTTCTTCACTATACAGATTTGCTCTAATTTCAAGCAAAAAAGTGTATCGCTATTAAAATAAAATAGGAGAAACACCACCTTACCCTGCACTTCCCCATATTAAGCAGAACAGCTGTAATTTTGTCAAATCTCTCTCTCTCTCTCTCTCTCTCTCTCTCTCTCTCTCTCTAAAAGGTACAGGCACTTCTTCAATACCTCTGCCGAAATATTCAAAGTTTCAGATTGATAAAAAACAGTGGGAGGAGTTGATTATATAATTTGTTGGGGCGGACAGACAACTGACATGGGACCATTGCATCAGGGGCATAAACAATGTGGCTTTTCGAGGGCTGAAAATAAAAGGATGAAAATCCCAGTCTCCATCCCCTTGCCAAACGCACATGCTTCGACAGTAATTGGCCTATCCCTTACCATGATTTGTCCGCCTTTTTTTCTTAAGCCAGCTGTTGAAAAGTATGTAATATAACTATGACAGGCGTGGCGGTACCAATTCATTTCCCATAGATTTTGGAAAAAACACCACCTTTCCTGCGAATCGCGGCTATTTTAGACCATCTCAAAATTTAAACAAGCAAAGAAAAACAATACCTTATGTTGCATTTTAGAGAGCCGGGTAAACCCAAACCCAGCAAGCGTCTGCGGAACTACTTTTTCAGAAAATAACTAAAAAATTCGAAGAATTTAGAACTGCAATCAGGGGCGGATCCAGGAATTTTGGATAGGGGGTTCAAATTAGCTGAGGGGGTTCGATTTATGCAGTTTGACCAATTTTTCCAGAAATTCCCCATTAAAATAAGATAATTTGGGTTGAGAAGGGGGTTCGTTTGAGCCCCCCGAACCCCCTCTGGATCCGCCAAACATGCTGGTAGACATTAAATAACTCCTCTTCTTCAGCCACAGAATTTAGAAGAAAAAAATAACTCAGCATCCATTTTCAGCCAATTGCAGCAGCTGATGATGTCTTCTTAGTAGTCAAATTGTGTGCCAAAACTTTTATATGCCCATAAAATGGTGACGTAATTGGAGCTATTAACCAAAATGTACACCAAACGATGCAATAGCCAATTTGGAAAGATAATCCCACATATCTCTTGTATCAAAGTCGAAGCTTGTGTGCTCCCTTGTAATATCTTTACTCCTCTGTATGCCTGTGAGTCGTGGACCTTGACAGCAGAGCTAGAGAAAAGATTGATTGATTGATTTGTTGGTTTACGTCCACGGTAAACAGCTATGGTCATGTCGGGACGGTCAGTTAACCTAACCACACTATTCCTGGGCAGGCTTAGACCTCCTAAGCGGTTAACCAGTACTAAGTGCACATACTTTCGGCAGTAACTGACAAATGCCCTTCTTGAATCAGCAGAAGGAGAAACGAAAGTATGTGGCCAGACCGGGGATCGAACCCAGGACCTCTGACTTATGGGTCAGGTGCCCTACCGATTGCGCTACGCGGCCCAGCTAGAGAAAAGAACATATGCCTTTGAGGTAAATTAATACCGGAGGTTACTGAACTCTTACAAGATGAGGCTGTTAAATATGAACTCCTCAAGAAACGGAAGCTAAGCTAGTTTGGCCACTGGTTTAGCGAAGATGATTCTCACAGGGTATAATCGATTCCGCTAATTTTCGCTTCCTGCAGAGACTGTACATCATATTTGGCTTCCCCCGAGACTGTCCGCGAACTCTTGCTTACTGCAGGGACTACTGTCCTCGAAAATTGGCTTCCTGCCGAGACTGTCCGCGTGACTCTGCTTCCTGCCGAGAGCCTCGGCAGGAAGCAGAATCACGCGGACAGTCTCTTCAGGAAGCCATTTATCATGTACAAAAGTCTCGGCAGGAAGCAAGAGATCGCAGACAATATCGGCGGAAGCCTAATATGATGTACATTCTCGGCAGGAAGCGAAAATTAGCGGAATCGATTATACCCTGTGATTCTGAAGGACACGGTGAAAGTTAAGGAGGAAGAGGTGGGAAGACAATATTAAAGAGTTGACAGGGATGGACTTTGCTAAAACAACTCGAGCAGCTGAAAACAGGACAAGCAGTAAAGGGATTGTCACAAGTGGGGATTGTAGCGAATTCATCAGGGGTACCCCAACGACCTTGCAAGATTAGGGAATAGAATAGAACAGGAAAGAAAACTTTTATTACATTGAGACATGGTGGCATATACATTTACATGTAAAACTAGAATAACATTCCAGAGATATTTGACACTAAAGTTTGAAACAAATATAAAACTTATGTGGGGGTGGGAATAGCACGACTATGTATAAAGCCTAGCTTCTGTTTGCAGTGTAAGCGAGGTAACTCATGGTTTACTAAGGCTGCAGCACGGACATAATTCTAACCCATTATCCAAAGACAACAAAACAAGCGGACAGATAGCTGACGAAGGTACCGACTACACTGCAGGGACAAGCCCGCATAGTCCGCGTAGTCGCTTTTCGGAAATAATTAACATTCTTCTGTCTTGGCAAACATTCCCGGCAGGCACACAACGCTGAATTGACATTGATTCGACGTTGATTCAACGTTATGACGTTGAATCAACGTCGACTCAGCGCCTACCCAACGCCTTGCGCCTTATGAGTTCATTTTATTCGGGGAAATCAGGGGCGTAACTAGGGGCAATTTCATAATACGCACAACCATGTTTTATTCTCTACTTCTTGAAGGGAAAGCTTGTATTTCAGCCACTTTGGTAATTGGTATTGAAATTTTGTCTAATTTATACATATTCAGCTTGCAAATATGCAGGTGCGTTTTGAAATTTTGTCAATTTTGACAAAATTTCAATACGCACTTGCGTATTTGCCGTATAGGTAGCTACGCCCTTGGAAATGACACCACCAGAATTCCGTATGGACAATACCGTTTGAACGCTTACAGAGACACTGCAATGACGTCGTGCGTTTATCTACTCTCTTGTTGAGGCACTCCAGCAAGTGGTTTTTAGTGGAACTTTTTTCTTTAAAGATGCTTAAATATCAAAATTTTAGGTTTAACATACCCAAAACCATTTCTCGTAGCTAGATACTGACTTGCAGCATATTTCATGACCTCTTTTGTCTATTTTTATCATTTTTTGTTTTGAGGTGGGTTTTCCAATAGTAAAAATATTCCTTCTGGTTTCCAGCCTTTGATGAGGTTCATTTTAATTTTAATAAAGCTGGGAATCACCCATTGTGACATCACAACAGAAATGATGTCATCACTAATCACCTGATCTGTTTTGGAATATGACCATTTCAGCAAAGGGTTGTTTGCAGTGTCAGCTACACTTATGCATCTTTTTGTTTTCCAAAAAGATATTACTTATGAAAATAACTGCTATAAGATATAAGCATAAATTCTGATGAAATGATTTCATGTTAATTTCATATGAAATGATAATTATCAAGAATGTGCTTGAAACATGCCACCCCTACAGCAATAATGGTTATCTTGAGGCGGCCATTATGAAACTGAAAATAATACATTGCAAGAGATTACTTTCCAAGCTTGAGAGCATGCCAATGAATTTCAAAAACTCTACTGGACAAATCTGACTACGAGAAATGGTAGTAAACTGAACCATGTAAGTGGAATTTGCTGTTTCTTTATCTTTTAAGTATAAACCTCGAAAAACCACTTGCTGGAGTGCCTCAACAAGAGATTAGTATTCTAATGCACTTACAAATATAACGCGACGTCTGACTGGATAACGTCAAAAATTTGCGACAGTATATTCTGCGATATACTGTCGCAAACCCGACGTCATTAAGCAACGTCGCTTCTCCTTGGCTGACCTTTGGTTTTACGTTGCTGACAGTGCTTGAAATGGGTGCAAAATAGTCCATTATGAAAGGTGAAAATGTGGAAAAGTGCATCAGAATGGGGATAACTGTCTTGAAAATTGTCATCTGGGGAGGTAAATCATCGGTTTTATGATCGCAAATTGCGTTTTACGAAAACGAAATTTCCGACCATAAAACCGATGATTTATCTCCCCAATTTTCAAGACAGTTTTCCCCTAAATGAACAGAGCTATTCTAAGAAGGCATGCGTTTGTAACTAATATTGCCTAGACAACTCAACAACAGCATCCATTGTTCGTACAGGTATCGACTTTCTATTATTCAATGCTGAACCTCAAGTTTCACTGTTACCCTATGACTTTCTATCTGCAACTAGACCGTCTTGTTATAAATATGGTGTTTAATGCTGTTCACCTGTTCTCAGAGTAGGCAGGCACTCAATGGCGTAACAAAATCATGAAAATAATTTTCTGTGGAAAACATTTTGTCTTTATTGCATACATATAGATACATCATGTACTTACTGCGAAGCATAATTTAAATTTCTACACTCGGGATGCATTTTTCAGGGAAAATACAAATCACTAAAGGGGTCAAGGGTAAATAAACAAGTAAGCTACGTTATCTGCTACTCTTTGATTATATTGCACACACTGTGCATCAGTGATTTTATATGATATACTTATTTATATATGATTGTTTCACATTCAGAAAAAGACAAATTACAATTAGGAATTAAAAAATACATATGCTCATATGTAATTTATTACCTAATATTTGTTAATTTTCATTTCAATTTTAATCGGCTCGTAGAAACTATAATTCCTATGGATATTTTATCATAAAGTAAAACTGGTTTTAATATTTATATATGTAGAATTATCATGGAAGAAATTACAAAAATGCAAGGAAAGAGCTGGTTAAGAGTTTTTGTCAGTATTTTCACTTCCTGTATAAGCAAAACTGGTAGTAATGTTCTTGTCACCCCTGTAGCGTAGTTTACATCCTTATCCATTCTGAATAATACGTATTGCTAAGAAAAACGATGCTTTACATAATACTCACTGCATTCGTTCGTGTGGTGGTTTATTCATTATAACAGTCTTAAATGCATGAAATACTATTTTATATTTAAGTGAAACATATCTTATTCCTTAAGATGCATATAACGTAGCTTACATGCATTTTTGCGACAGTGCTGCTAATAAAACAGAACTTGATTGCCAAACAAGTGTGATACAGTATACTGTTTCAGTTTTAAAGATTTACTCCCTTTATGATAATAACAAAAATGATTTGATGAAATATTTCATGCAATACCTCCGACATGGTCTAACTATACATTTGAATTAGAGTTTAGATAACAATGCTTGATAAAAATGACTTTAAACAAAAAATAAAATAATTTTTTATACAATCGCGGACCGCGGTTGAAATCGCATTATTGGACAAAATAATGTATTCATACGTCACAATCACGTGCACGAATAAGAAAAATACCTCTACATGATCACATGACACACGTGGTCTAAATCACAGAGTATAATCGATTCCGCTAATTTTCGCTTCCTGCAGAGACTGTACATCATATTTGGCTTCCGCCGAGACTGTCCACGAACTCTTGCTTCCTGCCGAGACTTCTGTACATGATAAATGGCTTCCTGCAGAGACTGTCCGTGTGATTCTGCTTCCTGCCGAGAGCCTCGGCAGGAAGCAGAATCACGCGGACAGTCTCGGCAGGAAGCCATTTCTCGAGGACAGTAGTCTCTGCAGGAAGCAAGAGTTCGTGGACAGTCTCGGCGGACGCCAAATATGACGGACAGTCTCTGCAGGAAGCGAAAATTGGCGGAATCGATTATACCCTGTGTAAATCGATATTCTTACAGGCCGTGAGGAAAAAGGTAATTGCACAACCCGCAGGTTTGCACTATAATCACTGTGTGAGTCCGTCCGTCCGTCCGTCTGTCCGTCCGTTATCAGTTAGCAAAAACGCTTATAACTCTTGAACCGCATTCTATATTTTGATAAAATTTTGCATACTTATACATGCCAACATTATCTAACGACTCGCATGCATAACCGTCTTTTTTTGATGGACGAGGCTTTGATGAGCATAAGTTGAAAATTTACGGTCAAGTAGTGAAAATGCTCATAACTCTTGAACACCGTGGTATATATGGTTCAAATTTTGTATGCTTATGTATCTTAACATTGTCCAGCCACCGGCATGGAAAACGGTGACGAGGCTTCGCCGAGCATCATTTTGGCCGGTTGAGTTATTTTGTCCGTCCGTCCGTTATCAGTTAGCGAAAACGCTTTTAACTCTTGAACCGCATGGGATATTTCGAAACCAATTTGCATACTTATACATGTCAACATTGTCTAACGACTCGCATGCATAACAAGCTTATTTGATGGACGAGGCTTTGCTGAGCACAAGTTGAAAATTTACGGCCAACTACTGAAAATGCTCATAATTCTTGAACACCGTGGTAAATATGGTTCAAATTTTGTATGCTTATGTATTTTAACATAGTTCAGCCACCGGCATGCAAACCAGTGACGAGGCTTCACCGAGCATCAGTTTGGCCGGTCAAGCTCTTTTATTGAAAATACTCATAACTCTTGGACCGCTTGGTATGTTTGCTTCAAATTTTGTATACTTATGTAATTTAACATTGCCCAGCCACTGGTATGCAAAACTTCTTACTGCACAACCCGCAGGTTTGCATTATAATCACTGTGTGAGTCCGTCCGTCCGTCCGTCCGTTATCAGTTAGCAATAACGCTTATAACTCTTGAACCGCATTCTATATCTTAATAAAATTTTGCATACTTATACATGTCAACATTATCTAACGACTCGCATGCATAACCGTCTTTTTTGATGGACGAGGCTTTGCTGAGCACAACTTGAAAATTTACGGTCAAGTAGTGAAAATGCTCATAACTCTTGAACCCCGTGGTATATATGGTCCAAATTTTGTATACTTATGTATTTGAACATTGTCCAGCCACCGGCATGCAAAACGGTGACGAAAGTCTAAACAGTATTGCACGACCCACAGGTGTGCACTTTAATCGCTGTGCAAGTCCATCAGTCTGTTTGTCCTTCCGCTGTAGTCAGTGAGTGAACTTGCTCATAACTCTTAACCACCTGGTGTAGTTTGATAAAAAATATGCATCATTCTACAAGAAATGACCAATTTCATTTCCATACATTCTTTCTGGCACCAGAAACTGATTATTCTACATTCACCACGATTGTGCACATTACCATCAAGTGATTTGCATTTTAATTTGAAGATTATTTTTCTGACATTTATCGAATAAACATGCATTTTCTCAAAACGTTTACGGTTATTTATGAGACTATAACCATGTATCCTTCTGAGAGAGATTGCATAGCGGTATATGAAATGAGGTATCCTTCCCTGAGATATTGCATGTTGGTGTATGAAATCGTGTACATTCATTGAGATACTGCATGGTGGTATTTGAACTCAGGTATCATTCCAAGGGATACTGCATTCCGGTATACGATTTCAGGAATTCTTCCAAGAGATACCACATGACCGCATATGAAATGAAGTACGTTCTTGATATACTGCATGGCGGCATATGAAATCAGGTACGTTCCCTAGCTGAGATACTGCATGGCGATACATGAAATCATGGACCTTTTATGAGATACTGTGCGGCGGTATATTTAATCATGTACTTTCCCTGAGATGCTGTATGCCGACATATAAATCATGTACCTCTTGAGATACTGTATGCCGACATATAAATCATGTACCTCTTGAGATTCTGTATGCCGACATATAAATCATGTACCTCTTGAGATACTGTATGCCGACATATAAATCATGTACCTCTTGAGATACTGTATGCCGACATATAAATCATGTACCTCTTGAGATGCTGTATGCCGACATATAAATCATGTACCTCTTGAGATACTGTATGCCGACATATATATCATGAACCTCTTGAGATACTGTATGCCGACATATAAATCATGTACCACTTGAGATACTGCATGCCGACATATAAATCATGTACCTCTTGAGATGCTGTATGCCGACATATAAATCATGTACCTCTTGAGATACTGTATGCCGACATATAAATCATGTTCCTCTTGAGATACTGTATGCCGACATATAAATCATATACCTCTTGAGATACTGTATGCCGACATATAAATCATGTACCTCTTGAGATACTGTATGCCGACATATATATCATGTACCTCTTGAGATACTGTATGCTGACATATAAATCATGTACCTCTTGAGATACTGTATGCCGACATATAAATCATGTGCCTCTTGAGATACTGTATGCCGACATATAAATCATGTACCTCTTGAGATACTGTATGCCGACATATAAATCATGTACCTCTTGAGATACTGTATGCCGACATATAAATCATGTACCTCTTGAGATACTGTATGCCGACATATAAATCATGTACCTCTTGAGATGCTGTATGCCGACATATAAATCATGTACCTCTTGAGATACTGTATGCCGACATATAAATCATGTGCCTCTTGAGATACTGTATGCCGACATATAAATCATGTACCTCTTGAGATACGGTATGCCGACATATAAATCATGTACCTCTTGAGATACTGTATGCCGATATATAAATCATGTTCCTTTTGAGATACTGTATGCCGACATATAAATCATGTACCTCTTCAGATACTGTATGCCGACATATAAATCATGTACGTCTTGAGATACTGTATGCCGACATATAAATCATGTACCTCTTGAGATACTGTATGCCGACATATAAATCATGTCCCTCTTGAGATACTGTATGCCGACATATAAATCATGTACCTCTTGAGATACTGTATGCCGACATATAAATCATGTACCTCTTGAGATACTGTATGCCGACATATAAATCATGTACCTCTTGAGATACTGCATGCCGGCATATGAAATCATGTAGTCCTCTCATCTACTGCATCGGAATAAGAAATACGTACCTTCCTTAGATAATGCATGGTGGTATATGAAATCAGGCCCCGAGGTTATAAAACTTTTTTCATGCTCAACTCAGCTGAGCATGATATTTTTTCTGCCCATAAATTTCAAAATGCCAACAATTGTTGGCATTTTAATATATATTAGCAGAAAAAATAGTCTTCTTGGCTTATCTGAGCCTGAAAATACTGAATTTCTTGGTATTTTTATATTAATGGGCATTTTAAATTTCATGCTCAGCTGAGTTGAGCATGAAACCTCGGGGCCAGGTATCCTTCCCAGAGATACTGGATTGTGGTATATTAAATCATGTACCTTCTTTGAGATACTGCATGGCTGTATTTTAAATCAAGTACCTTCCAAGAGATACTGCAAGGATGTATTTCAAAGCATGTACCTTCTTTTAGCTAATGCATGGCGGTACATGGAATTGTGTACCTTCCCTGAGACTGCGTGGCGGTTTATTAAACCAGGTATCCTTCCCTGAGATACTGCAAGGTTGTATATGAAGGCATGTGACTTCCCCGAGATACTGCAAGGTTGTATATGAAGCCATGTGACTTCCCTGAGATACTGCAAGGTTGTATATGAAGGCATGTGACTTCCCTGAGATACTGCAAGGTTGCATATGAAGGCATGTGACTTCCCTGAGATACTGCAAGGTTGTATATGAAGGCATGTGACTTCCCTGAGATACTGCAAGGTTGCATATGAAGGCATGTGACTTCCCTGAGATACTGCAAGGTTGTATATGAAGGCATGTGACTTCCCTGAGATACTGCAAGGTCCTGAGATACTGCAAGGTTGTATATGAAGGCATGTGACTTCCCTGAGATACTGCAAGGTTGTATATGAAACCAGGTATCCTTCCCTGAGATACTGCAAGGTTGTATATGAAGGCATGTGACTTCCCTGAGATACTGCAAGGTTGTATATGAAGGCATGTGACTTCCCTGAGATACTGCAAGGTTGTATATGAAGGCATGTGACTTCCCTGAGATACTTGCAAGGTTGTATATGAAGCCATGTGACTTCCCTGAGATACTGCAAGGTTGTATATGAAGGCATGTGACTTCCCTGAGATACTGCAAGGTTGTATATGATGCCATGTGACTTCCCTGAGATACTGCAAGGTTGTATATGAAGGCATGTGACTTCCCTGAGATACTGCATGGCTGAAAGGGATGATTCACAGCCCACGTTAAGATATCGTAATGCTATTTGTTAAGGCACGCAGCTCTCTCTGAGACACTGAATGGCCGATTAATGTCATAAGAAACTACATTGCCTGAAGCAGGGGCGTAACTAGGGGCAATTTCATGATACGCACAACCATGTTTTATGCTCTACTTCTTGAAAGGAAAGCTAGTATTTCAGCCACTTTGGTAATTGGTATTGAAATCTTGTCTAATTTATAAAATTTCAGCATGCAAATATGCAGGTGCGTTTTGAAATTTTGTCAATTTTGACAAAATTTCAATACGCACTTGCGTATTTGCGGTATACGTAACTACGCCCTTGTGAAGTCACACGCCTAAACGACTTTTTCCAGCTGAGGACACACTGATGCGGATTACTAGGTCTGTTGAAGTGTGACGAAATTTATCAAAGAGATGCCGCCCAAGAAATTGGCACCAACGACACCTGCGTGAAAGCGCTCCGAAATATCTAAAGCAGCACCATTATCAAACAAGAGAATCAGTGCAATCGATGGACGCTCAGTATCCCAGCAGGCACATGACGTCGTAATGACGTCAAACTGACGTCGATGCGACGTAGCGGCGTCGCATCGAGATCAACGTGACGTCATTGCGACGTCATTTACCCGCTGGGTAGTGAATTGGGTATCCTAGTGAAGGAGTGACCTATGTAAACTATGTTAAAGACTACATAAAAGCTGATTATTATTAATGCCAAAACTTCTTGTGTTAGGGTCATGTTTCTTGCTCACTGCATCATCTTTATTGACAGCTATCAATATTCTAAATTTCACTTGATTACCTTGAACAATTTTAGAGATATACTCCGAACAAGCGCATTAAGAAAATGGGAAATAATTCCAAAACTACTTATGAAAACATTATGGTTCTTGCACTTTGCATTTCTGTTCTGTTCTGTTTCAGTTCTCGTAAACACGCAGCGGTACGTAACCATAGTTGCACACACCTGGCGACAATTGTGCGTCCTTTCTTTGCACTTTTTCTAACTGCCCTCTATAAATATTTGCACTTTTTCTAACTGTCCTCTATAAATATTTGAAATTTCATTTAGTTACCTTAGAGATATGCTCCGGACAAGCAAATGAATGCGAAAAAAACAAGACGTGAAATAACTCAAGAATTGCTTGCAATAGGGTTATGTTTTTGTGTTCTGCACGTCCGCTGATTGTCCTCTACTCATTTGTGACATTTCATTTACTTATTTTTAATACTCTAAGCAAAATACTAAAAAAACTAAGAAGGGAGCTAATCCCATAATTACTTGTGATAGGGTTATGGTTCTTGCACTCTTTACTTTCTTGAATTGCCTTCTATCAACGTGTGAAGTTTCATTGAGGTCCCTTCTATTTCATAGGTATGCTCCGGACTGGCAAATTACTGAAAAAAATCTAGAAAGGGAGATAACTCCGTAATTACTTGTATAAGGATTATGTTTCTTGCGCTCAGCACATCCTCTCATTGCCTTCTATCGATGTGTGAATTCTTATTTAGTTTCTATAATATACTCAGAGGCAATAAGAAGTATACAGTCTTTGAATTTGAATACTGACCCTGGTGTAAATGGCTGCGTAAAGATATTAATAATACCATTTTGGCAAACGTCTAGCTCCGTAAAACATAAAAACAAATAGTTTTGCAGTCATTAGTAATGGAGTTATGGCCCTTAATTCAAAATCAGTAGTTCCAATTAAAACTCGCTCTGCACGTGGCAGATGGCATTTTGCACTTCATGAACTTTTAGTACTAATGTCTGTGAGTAAACCCGCATCGTCGTTTATTCTGAAACTCACACCAAAGGTCTTCAACCACAGAAAGAAATGCTACATGCCTCAAATTATCTCCCTTTGAATTAAAACTATAGGGAAACAAATGTTTCTTTATCTTACTTGGAGTTTGAAGTTTTCACTTGAAATTTTCGGAAAATTGTTGTTTGGCCTCTTGCCTTTCTGCACACTTGAAAAAAAAATAAAAAACTTGTTAATTTGAAAGAAAATTGCAAATAAACTTTCCCTAAGAACTCAGTGCATATTCTATGTATGCTACCAGAAGACGCCAAAATCATTATTTCTTAGTACAACAATTTGATACTTTACCCCAATTTTTATATGAGTGTGCAACATTTCCTTACAGAACTTACATCCCGTTTTTAATGTAATGCATAAAAATGCATAAAAATCAATTTTGTTTGTCGAAAGTGAATGTTTAAAGGGGAGCTACTCAAGCGACAATGTTGACTCAGACCCCTGGCTTGTTTAAAACCATGTCATTTCCTTATCCTTTGACCGATTGTACTGGAAAGTGTCGCAAATTGTGCGAAAATGATTGTTTGTATCTACGATGCCAAGGAATTTTGCAGATACGCAGACATCTGTAGAAACATCGAGACTACGTTACCTGTATACTTTCTTTGCCTCTCAGTATACTTTAAGATATATGCCCCGGACAAACGAAATACTGTAAAAACCTAGGAAGGGAGCTAACCTTGTAATTACTTCGGATAGAGTTATGGTTTCTGCACTCTGCACTTTCCTTAGTGTCTTCTTTCGGTGTGTGAAGTTTCCTCGAGCTCCCTCTTACACTTGCAGTGCTATGCTCCGGACAAAGTGTGACGGATACATGGACCGACAGACGGAACGGATGAACGGACAAAGCGGCGACCATATGCTCAACCATCGGGGACCATAGAAAGTACAATATACATGTACAGACTCGGTGCCAGGCGTTGCATCCTATGGGTTCGTTTCCCAGAGTCTCCTGGGGCCGTATTCATAAAACAACTTAATCCGTTGCTACGCTGTTGCTAAGGGGAAATTTCTTCGAAGGAGAACCCCTACAACTATGAAATTTGCTCTGGAGGAACAGTCTTACAAAGACTGTTCCTCCAGAGCAAATTTCATAGTTGTAGGGAATCTCCTTCAAAGAAATTTAGCCTTAGCAACAACATAGCAACCACTTAAGTCGTTTTATAAATACGGCCCCTGGGGAACAATGGAAAGACGGACAGACGAGTATATAAAGACAAGGCAGCTGTAATTAAATTTCTTTATTAATTTAATCAAACAATAAAAAAACATGAAGATTAAGAAAATAAAATCGGTTTAAACTTGGCCACTCTCATAGAGCTTTCGAGGGAATTTCATCCAAGGTGACAGATGATTAATCTAAGTGTTTTCTTTGAGCTGGGATCAACCTTGCTTTAATGTTGACAAGTCTGAACGTTTAAATTATCATCTATACACTTCTTGGAATTACTCACCTTGAAAACTCATCTGAACAGCCAAGTACAAAATCGAGATATTTTACTCCTTTAAGATTTCAAAACAGAAAAAAAATCTGTAATAAATTAATACCACATCATATTTAAAGTCTTTATAGTTTTGGATCAAAGCAAAGGGATATTTTTTTCTTCTATTTCGCAACATAATGCTTCTACATTTGATGCTCTTCTCTAAATAAGAATAGATAATTCTGAGATAATTTTTCTATTTCTGCGTAATGGGATAATCCTTATTTGAAACCGTCTCGGCAGGACGAGTCTAATGAGGGCTCACAAAATATGTTTTATGAGAGATTAACGCAATTTCCTTAGAACTATCTTATCTGGACCCACTGTATCATTTATGGATTTTGATCCACGTATAATGTATAACTGTTTACCCAGGGGGCACACAACGTCGAAATGACGTCGTATTAACGTCGATGCGACGTCATCACGTCGCATCGACGTCATTTCGACGTCATATGTCTGCTGGGTAGCTTTTGCTCCTTTAGCTACTAATGCATTAATTACTTGAATTTTCTTTGGGTCACTGATATTACTGTCTAACCTGTGTGATGAAATGCACGAGTATTTTACATTTTCAGCGGGCTTTCAAAAGCCAGGATAATAAGAAGAAACACACTCTAAAAAAATACTATGTACATTCACGAATTCTTTGTTTTTATAATCGAAATGTTTTTCATGGCTGTTCATTCTACTGGCTTTCAAATCAGTTACTGTCTTAAGATACGTATGAAACTATAACATATTTTGAGTTAAGTTCTGTGGCGTCTGAACTGGGCTCGAACTGTTTGCTTATGTCCCCGAAACGGGGTTCAAGTCTAACGAACCGGGGCCTAACATATGTTTTTTATGTAAAAATGGGACACTGAGCCCTGAATTATCCTCTTGTCTCCAGTTCTGCATCGTGTTTAGTTCAAACACGCCTCTAAGACTCTGATCACACTGCGCGGATGGCAGGCTGTTCTGAGCCTCGCATATGCATTAAAAACCAGTGTTCGTGCCGCAACTCATATTGTCGCAGGCGCTTTCTGGATATATTTCAGTATTTTATATTTTGATTCCTATAGAATCTTTAACAATAACTGACATGAAGGTCAATGACAAAGTTCTCAGAACATACTCACAAATGTAAATTTAGCCTAATCCAGCCTCGCCCAGGATTTACAAATCAGGGTGATTCCATTTCTCGGCCTAATTTTGTATTCTCCATTGCACAACTAATGGGTAGGGTGATATCTCTGAGCAACCTGTACCGCTCATGACTTAATCATGTTAATTATATGACAGTTGAACCAGGATGATTTAAGTTACGTGCGCTAGAGGCTGCTCGGCCGCCGTTATGAATAAGCCCTGTTGTGTAGGAAAGGGCGTGCATGTCAGAAATGGAGTCATGTATGCGGGTATGCATGTAGCAAAAATGCATGGAAGACGGTTCCCTTACAAACATTTGCAGACTGACATAATGGGTGCAAGGCTGAGCCAGGCTAATACGCCTAAATGACGTCATACCAACGTCAGACAACGCCATGACGTTGCATCGACGTCTCTCCGGCGTTATTTCGACGTCATGTGCCCGCTGTGAGCTGGCATCAAATTAAGCATCCTGCCAAGTAATCTCAGGATGTGATAAAGCATACTGTACAAGGGCGTATCTACCTATACGGCAAATACGCAACTGCGTATTGAAATTTTGTCAAAATTGACAAAATTTCAAAACGCACCTGCATATTTGCATGCTGAATATGTCTAAATTAGACAAGATTTCAATACCAATTACCAAAGTGGCTGAAATACTAGCTTTCCCTTCAAGAACCAGAGAATAAAACATGGTTGTGCGTATTGTGAAATTGCCCCTAGTTACGCCCCTGCTGTAGTGTTAATCTACTGTTGTATATCTGTGCTTGGTAGTTGACATTAAAATCGACTAGTTTTGCCGAGTCCTATGCAAGGCAATTTCTACCTATATGCTTTTTAAAATTTGGAATTGTCGGACAACAAAATTATTAGTATATTCTGACAAAATTGCCTCTAAACATATTTATCGAAACAAAATCGGTTATAAAAACAATGATAGATTACAGAGCAAGGTTAGGAGACGGATCATCGACGCTTACGAAAATAAGAAAAAGAAGTGTTGAAATTAATGTTTTTTTATCATATGACGTCGCATCTGAGAGTGTAATAAAGCCATGCATTAAAAACGATAATCCACTAGTGGATTAAATATGCAAATTACGTCGTAACGTTATACGTTGACGTCCATTAAAACGTCGCGTTTACTAATGGCGAAATCGTGACGTTTTAGTGCAAATTTGCTGATAAAATGAAATTTTAGTGTCATATGATAAAAAGAATCTTGCATTCGTGCTCCTGTATTATTGAATTTATTAAACTCGTTGGTGAAAACGATAAGATGCTCGGCAAAGCCTCGCATCTTATATTTTCCCCAACTCGTTTAATAAATTCAATAATACATGAGCACTCATGTAAGATCCTCTATAAACTTGTCTGTTACAAAGAAAGAAACTTTTTAGTTTAAGCAGGCCTGGACTATTATCTCCTAGTAGCAGTGTGGCTTATACCCAGCCTAAAACGTCTATTCAACAAAACAATGTCCTGCCATCAATTTTAGAATTTGTCACTCAGTGGTATTGAAATTCTGGTGATTTGTTCTTTTTTGTTTGCAAAAATATGGCGGAGAAACATGGAGAAACTTCCATTCACTTTAAAGTCTGTACACTTCTATTATGTTGATCATTTTACTCGTAGCATCAAAACGACCATCCCGGCACCACCTGGAACAGAACATATCTAAATTTAATAGAACATTAGAATGACGTTAAGTCGAAAAATAAATTGATTGGACAGTTGGGCGTGCGTCACTCCGAAAAAAGCACATTCATCGACGTATTTAACTCTATGTATTTCGACTGTGGCTTACCAACTTTCAGTTGATTGATAGAATCACCGACCTGAGGACATCTCGGGCTGATATTAGATAATTTTGTCTCATGAGACTTAAATGGTAAAAAAATAACGAGCCTGAGATTCCTTGACGACGTCTCAACATCACGATACGTTTTTCTTCAAACAGTCCTTTCAAAAAAACAAACACCTTTACCTTACGCAATTTCTGCCATATGCATATTTTGTACTAATGCATGTAGATGTCACACGTTAATTTCATCTTGTGCATATTATCACAATACTGATAGTTCGTTTCATAATCAGCATGCAATTAATATAACAAGTATATGTAACAAGTAAATCGGGTGAAATTAAAATCTCGATATCACGAAGTCGTAGGTCATCTCAAACCACTGATACCTCAAAGTAAATTTTCTGGTCCCAGAAAATTTACTTTGAGATATCATTAGTTTGAGATCACTGGAATTGTAATGTAAGGAAAAATAGGAAATGTGTCCAGACTGTATTCTTTGATATGAGAGGGTGGTTTGATATATCAGTATTTGAGATCACGAGACTCAACTGTAGTAAGAACTGACTGACACTTTTACACAGCTGTGGAACTCTAGGATGAGAGTAGATATATTTTTGACAAAAAATAGATGCCCCCCACCCCCACCTGCGTTTACCCAGCAATATCATTTTCAATGTTGCCAAGTTAATATGACCTCCTCTGACCTAGAAAATGAGGTCAATGTTACCAAAATTTAATCACCTTTTTCCCATTTCCCAATGATATATCTGCGTCCGTTTAAATCCATCCGTCCATTTAGAAGATATGATGGAGACCTATCATTTTGTAACATTCTTTGAGCCCTTGTGACCTTGAAAATAGGGCCATGTGCAAGAAAATCTAATCAGTTTTGTTTGCATTTCGCAATAATATATCTATGCAAGTTTGCTTAAAATCCATCAATCCCTTCAGGAGATAGAGTGCACTCATTTTTCAGCATTCTTTGACCTCTTGTGACCTCGACATTAAAGTCAAGGTTACCAAACTTTAGTCAGTTTTTTCATATCCCATTGACATATCTGTCCAGGTTTGGTGAAAATCTATTTATCCATTCAAGTATATGATGAAAACAGGCCATGTGTCAACATTCTTTGACATCCTGTGACCTCGAGGTCACAAAAACTAAATCATGTCTTTTGCATCTCTGAATAATTTATCTGTGCAGGTTTGGTTTGAATCCATTCATCCCTTTAGGAGATACAGTGCAGTCAAGCCTTTTTTTCAACATTCTTTGACCGCCTGTGACCTTGAAAATGTGGTGAAGGTCATCAAAATCTAATAGGTCCTTATCCCCTACGTAATGACGTATCTATGCAAGTTTGGTCAAAATCTATTTATCCCTTTAGGAGATAGAGTGCAGACAAGAAGCTACGCATAGGCAAACAAGGACGCCGACAGGATCCGCACCCATAAACAATATGTTATCCCACCCCATATTGGGGCGACAGCAGTGTTAGAAAGTCTCGTATCGCCATACAGTGGAATATTCTTGTCCCATGTGTGAGAACTATAACTGAGCCGCGACGTGAGAAAACCAACAATGTGGTCGTGCGTCCAGCGCAGACTCAGATCAGCCTGGGCATCCGCCCAGTCTGATCAGAGTCTTCGCTTTCCGCATGAAGGTAGCTTAGTCCCTCGGCTACCCTTTAAGCGCTTAGCGAAGAGTCTGATCAGACTGGGTGAATGCCCAGGCTGATCTGAGTCTGCGCTGGGCGGACGACCACATTGTTGGTTTTCTCGTGTCGCGGCTCAACTAACCTTGGTCTCTAGAGCTGCAGCATACCAGTGATAAGTGTCACGAGGACAATCAGAACAGGCTTCACTGCTATTGTTGGTGAGTTACTGCCTGTAAAAAGAAATGTAAATTAAAGCCCAAATGAGTATACATTTATTTGAGCATAATACGCTCTGCAGGATGTTTAAACAGCTACAATGAAAGGCATCAGGGTTCGAGGTTATAACACTTGAGAATAATCTCAAACTCAAAATAAAGCACACTGAATGGCTGCTTCCGAGCATGTGCTCGGAAGCAGCCAATCAGTGTAATTTATTTTGAGTTTCAGATTGAGAATGTTCTCAAGTTTTATAACCTCTGGGTCAGGTAAGCACGCAATTCCATTTTCACCTAGAAAAAAATGCTCTCCTGTATTGGAGGAAAATAAAACATCTATCTATCTATCTACGGGCGCGATACTACTGAAATTCTAATGAAAGGTCGTAAAACCACAGGTTATTTACCCATCCATTCCACCTGGACACGAAAGTTCAAGCTTTGCAGATAGGGTAGAATCGGGTAACTTCGGACATGGGGATAAATTCGGACATACCACTGCAAACAGTGAAAATCCAAATGAGACGGCTCATGATGAGCCGTCTCATCAGGATTTTCACTGTTTGGCAAGTTATTTTTGTTTTAGTTCCAAACAACTGACACATAAAGGAGACAATGTCACTGTCCGAATTTACACGCTGTCCGAAGTTACCCGACTCTCCCCTAGTTAGCCAATATGTAAATATACGATTCAACTCATTTATGTTAAGCATACATGTAAACAATAAACTATCATAAAAATCCTAAAATTGGCCTAACCGAGCTTTGGAACTTGTACAACAATATATTAAAGTTTTGCGTTAAGTTTTTGCTTTCGTCTGTTTTGTTTTCTGAAAGCCTTAATTAGAACTTGTGCATATGTACGTAATAGTTATACCATGGTTTGTCCGCCTGTACGAGGAGATAATCCAAGAGCTTTAGCGAGTGGATTATCTCCCGTACAGGCGGACAAATCATGGTTTAACTATTTCATACCACCTTTATCAGTGTAGACCTTGCTCATAGCGTAATATTTCGTGATAAGGTTAGCGTTTTCTGGTAAGGGTGGTATAACTAGTGTTAATACAGGATGTATGCGTATTGGTTTGCATCACCTGGATGCTGCTGCTGATCTAAGGTCAAGGAATTTTATACTTTCCGTTAAAGTTTTGCATCAAATTGTTTCAATGAAATCTTTGATATGTATCTAGGTTATCTTCTAGGTTGAACAGATTAGTTGGATCGAGTGTATGCTGCTGCAAACCTTAAGTCAATGTCACAGACTTAAAATTTATATATCATGTACGATAATAATATCTCGTATTGTATTTTGCTTGTTACGAAATCTTGAAACAGATCTTTTTGGTATGTGACTAGGTATATTACTGGCTCAATGAGATTGTCTATCTGGTGTCTGTTTGATGTTTATTTGATGATATTTGCATTAATGTTTGGCGTGTTAAATTTTGTTTCCATAAGGCGGTGGCGCTGGCCGGGGGTGGGGGGGGGGTCTTCATGAGCTCCTGTTCACTTGCTCTTTATCTTCTATGCAGCTGGCGTTAAATGTCTTCCAGTACTTTCTCATAATACACAATATTCCTGGTCTCTGGTTTATTTATTTATTTTATTTCATTTTTTCATATTCAATATTGAAAATGAAAAAAAAAAAAAAAAATAAAAAAAAAAAAAAAAAAAAAAAAAATAAAAAAAACCAGCAGCAGGATGAGTGATCAGCCTTGTATATACCATTGTTGTGTATAAAACTGAATCTCTTTCCTTGCATGTAATTCAATGCTCACGATAAGAAGGGGTGATAAAGATAATTTTGAGATAAATTTTTCTTATTTCTCAACGAACATTATGTTGTTACCCTCTCGACGAGACAGTTCTACTAAATAATGCAAACTGACCCAAAATTATCCCTTTTATCCCGTCTTATCTAGATCGCTGATGTATCCCGTGTTTACATGGTGATATAGTACTTACCACATACATAAGCATGTTAACAGACCTGACTCAAAACAGACGTGATACGGTCCATACAAATCTGATCATAGGACTGGAATTGCTCGTATAAAGTACTGCTCCTAAAATGGACTGGCATGTACCGTATCATTACTGGGGATGAGTTATAACCGGTTCACACGTTCGAATGGATAGGGTGGGTGACTCCTGACTTACCTACGCAAATTAATCCAGTGGTGTCAGGGCATGTGAGACATCGTCCACTTTCGCATTCGTTATGGGCAGTGCAGGTTATAGTGTTCGGCAGTTTGTTGGTAACTATGGCTGTAAGAACAGAAATGCTTGATTAGCGACACATGTTTGTCATGTTTGTGGTGTCACATGAAAACGGAACTTACGCTTTTGCGGTGTACTATAAAATAAAGCGCGACACGACAAAACACAGCAAAGTGGCATGTGTGCGCATGGTGCTAGCGTATAGCCATAGCTACTCTTATAGTGCACGTCGAAGGGTCTAATTGGCCCGAGCGGTTGCCCAAGCTGATCTGAGTCATCGCTTTGCGTACTTGACACTTTGTTGGTTTTGTCGTGTCGCGGCCAAAATCAGTCTGCCTGTCATCTGAAGGCGTACAGTACGGTATGCCAGTATAATTCCTGCTCCTACATGGTGTGAGATACCTTTTCAGGTATTGCCACTTAGATTCTAAATAAATGTTTATAAAGTTCATTCACAATTTAATACTTATAAATGAAAAACAATCCGATTTGCTCATATAATTTTGTCATCTTTCAAGCAACTGATCTGAAATCCTACAAGAATATAATCTGACGCATTTCTCACAAAATTGTTTAATTTTGATATATTCATGATATTTTTGATTATCTTTCTTTTCAGTTTCAATGACAAAAAGAGGTGCTTGAATAGGCCCACAGTCAAGGGAAGCAACTCTACCATTTTCATTTTTTCCTCCCTTGTCAAAGAAGGTTTTCTGTTAACCCATTGTATTCTGGGTATTTTTTTGTTGTCTGCTGAAATTGTCGCCTGCATCAAAAATCAAGAATATTTTGACAATAGTGGTCTAACTTACTCTTGTAGAAATAATGTCTAGGCAGCAAACAGTTTGGCTCTCAGATCAGGCCCCACGTTTGCCCAGAGACCCCTAAAGGAGTATCCCGAAAAGAATGGGTCAAAGGAAAAAACTGTATTTCATTCTTTAAGTGGAAGATACAAAAGTTGTTTCCCTTGGTAAAACTAGCGGGAGAACACAGGGTTGTACCCATAATCCTTACCTTAAATGGTTCACGAATTTAACATAAAGAAAAAATCTAATGCCAAAATCATCACCACAAAACACAGATATTTGCTGTGAAAGATGGGGTTTCATTTGGACCCTTTTTGGTACTGATTTGTCTTTGAATCTACTGCCTTATGAAAATTAAGTAATTATAGTATGCTCGTCTCTTGCTATTGTCACAGGTACACGTATTATCAGGGTCACTGGTGAGGCTTGAGTAGGCGAAACTTCGAAGTATCCCGGGCCCATGTTCCTTCTTTTGAATGTGCTCTTTGCTCTTGAAGGCAATCTTTAAGATTTTAAGTATAACATGTGCTGCGAGGAAAGGTGTGGTGATCCTTTTGAAATGTTGGCATGATGAATCTATACTATAAATGAGCCGCGACACGAGAAAACCAACAAAGTGGTTGTGCGCCCAGCGCAGACTCAGATCAGCCTGGGCATCCGCCCAGTCTGATCAGAGTCTTCGCTGTCCACATTGAGGTAACTTAGACCCCAAGCTACCCCCTGAGCGCTTAGCGAAGAGTCTGAGCCAACTGGGTAGTTGCCCAGGCTGATCTGAGTCTGCGCAGGCGCATAACCTCTTTGTTGGTTTTCTCGCGTCGCGGCTCAAATGTACTCCTAACAAAATAACTGTATTTAATCTGCTATAATACGGTGCTTTTCCATTATCTTTAGACTGACCCCCAATATCTAAATCAGTGTTTTTAAATTCTGCTATGAGATGGAGTTTTCCATTTTAAAACAACCCAAAAATCTATATTCGTCTTATATTAAAAAGGATCTAGATTTTAGGGAATGTTTTAGATGGGAAACCCCGACTTATAAGCGAAGAAATACAGTTTGCCCGGATGTTCAAGATGATGAAGCTAGTACCCAGCAGGCACACGACGTCAAAATGACGTCATACTGACGTCGATGCGGCGTCATCACGTCGCATCGACGTCAGTACGACGTCATTTTAACGTCACGTGCCTGCTGGGTAGTCGGTTGGAAACTTTACAATGAAATCGAGTCTGCTAGTTTCACATCATCTGTGTGTTCCTCGCTTCCAAAGGATGTTAATTTTAAGAAAGTATTACTAGTAGTATAAAAGATACTCACTACTACAAAAGGAAACGCCGCCGTATGTTGTTACTTCATCAGTGTTAGCACATCCGCACGTGCCGCCCGCAGCGGGACATGTAGGGGTTTGCTCTCCCGTCATACCCCTTGACAGACAACCTACCGCGTTAGTACAGGCTTCACCATAGTAAGCTGAAACGAAAATAGAGGATCTTCAGGATATATCAACCGGGTTGGGGAAGAAGATCGATGCGAGGCTTCTTGTGCACCAGTGAGCATTTCCTACAACGACTTTAAGGAGCGCCAATTTAGCTATTTGTTCTATTCTGTTCAATTCTACTAACGAAGTTCCCCAAGTGGCTCAACGGTACGTGACCATAGTTGCACACACCTGGCGCCGAGTGTCCGTCCAATTATAGCATGCGACTAATGTATACAATCTTTAGAACAAATTTTGCATAATTAATTGAATTTTTATTCCAAATCCATATTTCTATTGTTTGTTTTCCCCATATATTATCAAATTTTGAAAAAACACTTTTTGCTCGGAAAACTACAAAATAGTTAAATGTTTATTTACAACATAATATCTCCTTGCTAAATCACTGATATTGATATAAGTGAATGATGTTGGTTCCATGATGTCTCGTTACGAAATTCCCCAATGATCGATAAAGGGCATCCCTTGTGGCTCGGCGTTCATCTTTATAAGTAAAGTTTACTTTATTGTTAATATTAGTTGAGATAAACAAGTTTATTCTTTACTTGTTGTTACCACACCTTTTCAGAGGTTTATTTTTTTATTAGTTTCACAATGAGAACACAGGGTCCGCCAATTTTTGCTTCCTGCAGAGACTGTCCATCATATTTGACTTCTGCCGAGACTGTCCGCGATCTTTTGCTTCCTGCAGAGACTACCGTCCTCGAAAAATGGCTTCCTGTCGGGACTGTCCGCGTGAAGAACCTCTGCTTCCTGCCGAGAGCCTCGGCAGGAAGCAGAATCACGCGGACAGTCTCTGCAGGAAGCCATTTATCAGAAGTACAGAAGTCTCAGCAGGAAGCAAAAGATCGCGGACAGTCTCGGCGGAAGCCAATTACGACGGACAGTCTCTGCAGGAAGCGAAAATTGGCGGACTGGTTTATACCCTGTGGAGAATAGAGCTGCTGGGTAACAAAAGCAATATAGCTCCACTGCCGAATGAATAACCTCAAGATTTTATAACGTATATATACATGTATATAGTCCGTTTGCTCTCAAGTGCAAACGGGTTTTGCCTATCTACTCGAAAACGACGAAACTGCCATTAAATTTTCTAATGTCATTATTTTAACCATACATAGCAGAATACGAAAAATTCAAATTTTTGGATGCTTTTGTAAAATATTTTCCATTAAAGGTAATGCGAACATTGAGCAGTTTCACTGAAGGGTGTCGTATGGTTGTCAGAACAGCAAAGCAACAGCGTTAACTCATTGTTGACTACAGTTGTGGGCGTTTATGAATGAAATAGTACAGATGCATTTAAGTATCCGCGTGCCCACTGGTATTGCAAAAGCAAAATAAATATGAGCCTCGAGACGAGAAAACCAACAATGTGGTTGTGCGCCCAGCGCAGACTCAGATCAACCTGGGCATCCGCCCAGTCTGATCAGAATCTTCGCTGTTCGCATAGCGGTAGCTTAGACCCTTAACTACCCTTTAAGCGCTTCGCAAAGAGCCTGAGCAGACTGGGTGGATGCCCAGGCTGATATGAGTCTGCGCTGGGCGCACAACCACACTGTTGGTTTTGTCGTGACGCGGCTCATATCATACTTCATCTACCTGTACTGTTGATAATCCAGGCAAACAAACCGTTCGTTATCACAGGGTATAATCGATTCCGCCAATTATCGCTTTCTGCAGAGACTGTCCGTCATATTTGGCTTCCGCCGAGACTGTCCGCGAAGTCTTGCTCCCTGCAGAGACTACTGTCATCGTTAAATGGCTTCCTGCCGAGACGGTCCGCGTGACTGCTTCCTGCCGAGAGCCTCGGCAGGAAGCAGAATCACGCGGACAGTCTCTGCAGGAAGCCATTTATCACTTTACAGAAGTCTCGGCAGGAAGCAAAAGATCGCGGACAGTCTCGGCGGAAGCCAAATATGATGTACAATCTGCAGGAAGCGAAAATTAGCGGAATCGATTATACCCTGTGTTATATTACACACGCAGCAGCGGGAACATGACATTATGATGACCTCGTATTGACGTCGATGAGACCTGCTGATGTCACATCGACGTAAATGCGAAGTCATTTCTATATAATGACGTGATTACTTCGTATCTACATCAAACCGACGTCTTTTCGACGTCATGTTCCAGCTGGGTTGTTTTTAGGGTGAAAATTGGCTTACGTTTTCGGCACACGTGACCAGTTCCTTGTAGATAGCCGGATGCGCAGCCACATGTTGTGGAACAATCGCCATCTGGAATAGAATAGTTTCATACCTAAAGTATCTTCACTACAATGACATTTTATGAGTGCCATGCACGAGTGAAAATTCAGATGTACCCAATTGATATCAGTTTAATCTAATTGATATTTACTGTCATTTCATCGATTATATAAACTAAACCAGCTGGAATAGCAATTGTGAGTTCAAAACAGGTCTATTATTGAGTATCTAGAACCTGACAACAACTCGTACATATAAAGGAGAAATGTCAAAAACGTGCATGTCACACCAAATATGTTTCTTTTGACTTACTTTCGTATCCCATTTGTGTACTTATTTGTTTTGTTCTTTATGTTTTCTGTACAATTGATATAAAACTGAAACAAAAGACTCCGTCCGTTCATCCTTCCGTCCATCCGTCCGTCTGCACTTGGTTTTCGGTCAATCAGTTGATTTGATTGATTCTGTATCATAGTTGTTTTTTTTTTTTTTTCACTTTTCAAAATCTGGTTTCGAAGAATTGATTGTAACATGGGCAATTTTCGCCTTTAGTCCCGCATAAGCTACCTGCCCGGTAGGCACACAATGTTGAAATAACATTGAATCAACATTGATTCTATTCTACGCTATGACATTGAATCAACGTTGATTACACGTTGAATCAACGTTGTGTGCCTAGTGGGTGTACATTGTACAATGTACCTGTAAATGGCGATATAGGGTGAACTTGAAATGACAAATTGACAGAACATTCTTACTTTTCTCCTTCAATTAACTAAAACTGATAAAAAAAATAAAATAATAAAAAACGTTGTGTTAGGTACTTCCCAGCAGGCACATAACGTCAAATGACGTCATATCGACGTGGGTGTGACGTCATTACGTCGCATCGACGTGAGTATGACGTCATTTCGACGTCATGTGCCTGCTTGATTAAAGAAAACTTCTCTAGCTATGCTAAGATCCCTTTACATACTTTTTACTCTACATTAAATGCTGTCAGTTATGTCCTGATTTACATGGCCATCATGGTCTTATACTATTCAGGACAAATAGAGAAAATGAGCGAAAAGTTACTAAGTTTCAGTCATTTTTCTTAAAAAATCTTAAAACGAAATTCTTAATTAGGCTAAAAATGTTGTGTACAAATCTATCAAAATAATTTTCAGGTATTTTTTACTAAATTGTTCGAACCTATAGTCCAAAGATACAGTTTCAGTAGCGTCCGTGGCTATATCGAGGTGAAGAAAAAATTGGGGCGCATAAGGTTGGAAATAAGCACTCCTTGACCGTCTTACACCATGGGTTTGCAACCCGTAGTTTTAGTACTTTCAGGGTATAGTTAAGATACTAGCAAAAACATCCAGCTGATTTGAGTATATTTGAGTATTTACTGTGCACACATGGACTAGGGTCTCTGTGTACCCTGCAGGCACATGACGTGGAAATGACGTCGTTCTAACGTTGATGCGACGTAATGACGTCGCATCGACGTTAGAACGACGTCATTTTGACGTCATGTGCCCGTTGTGTAGATGACGCCAAAAATAACGCTTTATATGCTTACTGCCTGCCGCGACGACTTCACAATCTGTAGCTAATGTGGTACATGTGGCGCCAAACTTTTTAGCAGTAGGAACACATGCTCCTAATAATGCTTCGTTCGTGGCTGTACATGCACAGAGGTTATTTGTGCACGCTATATTGGCGGCGATGGCGCAGTCCCCAACTGCAGTACAGGCGGTACCAATATCTGCCTCTGTAAACAAACATAAAACAATTAGAATATGAGCCGCGCCACGACAAAACCAACAAAGTGGCATGTGCTCCACGCGAACACTCAGAGCAGCCTTGGCAGTCGCCCAGCCTGATCAAAGTCTTCGCTTTGCGCTTAAAGTGTAGCTCAGCGTCTAAACTAGCTCCATGTGGACAGCGAGGGCTCTGATCAGACTGGGCGGATGCCCAGGCTGATATGAGCCTTCGCTGGGCGCACATGACACTTTGTTGGTTTTGTCGTGTCGCGGCTTGATTAAATTGAGAAATAATGCAAACAATTCAAGCGTCATGGTTGATGTTCATGCTTTCTCCAGAACTGGGGTATAATTTCTTTTTCAAATTTTCTCGGCGTAAGGCGCATCTGGTAGAATATTCGTATTTCATACTTAGCACTGATTTTTAAGAGTTGTACAGGTAGATCTCGATGGACTGAAATATCAAACAATAACTGAAACATAACGCATATTATACGAGAGAATAAATGTTCTGAAAAAAATCATGTATACTCAGATTTGAGGAGAACTAGAACAACAACATGAGATAGGCTTAAATTGCATTAGCGATAGTTTCTAAGCCGGCCTAGTTGTTCATTTTGAATCGTTCGAATAATGGTAATGGTAATGTAATTTACTGACGTCTCTAAATTACACGTCACTGATGCGGACGTCAGATTTTGTGACAGAACGCTTAGAAGCCAAATTGCAACATCACGGGAATATGGCTCGTCATCCGTTTAGATATGGATGTTACATGTAACAGCATGCCCATCAGCATGCAGCATCACTTTTTTATACAATATTTCTGATTTGTCGTCGTGTCAAGGTTTTGGGCACTGGGTGTGTACTATTCCTCTAATAAATTATACAGGGCGATTCCTATGTTATTCAGTTTAGATTTTTATATTTTGTGACATTTCATTTATTATATATATATTATATGTTTTTTTGTTTATTGTTTACTTACTGCAGGCTCCCCCTGTAAGTGTGTATCCAGTTTTACATTCAGAGCAACTCTTATAGGCACAGCCACTTGTCTGGACACAGTTAGTGTTGTCCGCTGCTGTACACGCTGTTGTATCTGAACACGTATCACCAAATGCTGAAATCATAATAAATGGTATTAGGTAAAACTTTTATCATATTTCCGATCTGTAATTTGTAAGATGCCCGGTGGCACGATTTCTATCTGCGACTGAAAGCCTCGCCATCAGAGTGAAAAAAAAATACGACAAAAAAAACGAGAGTTCAAATATTGATTATTGTCCTGGGACCGACTGCATAAAGCAATCGTAAGTCTATATAAGACGAACGTTCGTACACAGGCACGCGGCGTTGAATATTAATTCACGACGGCGACGCCGATGTGAATTAATATTCGTAGCTGGCCGACAACACATGTATTTATCAGTGATAATTCACAGGTAAAGAAACATCAATATTATACAGAATGACAAGTATAATACAGGGCTATAAAGCTATTTTCGAGGCAGACGCCGGCAGAAGCAAATGTTTAAATTCGACGGCATCAAGGCGCCTAGATGGCACGTCCCGACGTAAGCGACGTGAATTATCTCAAATTATCACACCACGCCGCTTCCTGTGCGTTCAATGGGAAAATACGTTAACGTCATGTTACAATTAAGAAATACTTTTTTCCTTATCCATGAATGATCGCTGATCAACACATGTTGTCCAAGAGCATATCACAGAATGTTGATTCACGGCGCGGCGGTGCCACTTCGTACCTGGCCGACAAGACGTGTTAATCATCGACAATTCACGGATAGGGGTATAAACTATTTCGATTCTAACATCATACAAAATGAAAATGAAATGGTGGGGTAAAGACTTCATGGCTATAAATACATTATATGAACATGTAAGATCATGGCGGTATACAGCCATATACATGTAACATTTATTACCTGCAGATGTATAGCGACTAAATCCAGCAAGAACAATGCAAATCGGCAGCAGAATGGTTCTGGAAATCTAGAAATAAAAACAAAAGATATTGAAACAAAATGAAAAACTATTAACCCTTTAATAACCAGGGGTCGTATTTATAAAACGACTTAAGTCGTTGCTACATGTATGCAGTTGCTAAGTCTTAATTTCTATAACGGAGATTCCCTACAACTATGAACTTTGCTCTGGAGGAACAGTCTTTTTCAGACTGTTCCTACAGAGCAAATTTCATAGTTGTAAGGAATCTCCTTAAAAAAATTAGCCTTAGCGACAGCATAGCAACCATTTAAGTCGTTTTATAAATACGACCCCAGGGTCCCATAAAAAAGAACATAGGCAAACAGTGTAGACCCAGATCAGAAACCACAGAACACAGCGGCTGATGAGGGTCTGCATTTTTTGCTTACAGCAAGAGTAAAAATAATTTTACCAGACAACCCTAAAATGACAAATGGACTCATCCAATCCATGAAGATGGAAGATTCCACTCGGCATAAATGTGGTAACGTACGTCGTCAAACGAAACATTGCGGCATAAATAATTGTTCTGGTCGGCATTTCCTGGAGAGAGAAAATATGTCTCAAATCGTGTAGTTTTGGATGCAGTCAAATGAGCTTTATTGTGTTTATTATACGTTTTTAAATTCCTAGATTTTGTTCTATCATTTTCACCCCCCCCCCCCCGTATCTAAGCCCCTCCAATAAACAAGTGATAAGAAAATCAAAGGCACCTCCTAATAACCTCATTATTAGCGTCATAAAACAATGCTGTACCGAAACCACTGCCTGCCTGTGGGGCCCCAGTGCGATGAATTCATGCATCAGTCAAAATGCAAGAAATCAGAACAATATATTCTATACTTTGTAAAATATAATTTACTGATTAGCAGTCAAAGAATACTCAAGTATTAATTTAAAAAAAGAAGAAGAAGAAGAAGAAGAAGAAAAAAAGAGAAAAAAGGAAGAAAAAGAACTTGAGGAAGACAGAAAAAACAATTGAATATTCATTTTACAAATATTTTTTGTATTATCACTTACTACTATATCTTTTCTTTTTTATATATTTATTTTAATATGTTATTTTACTTTCTTAAATTTCATTTACTTTTTCTAATTTGCATTTTTTTATTCTATGTATTTATTAATTCATTTATTTATTATTCATTTTTGTGAAGTAAGTCAAATGCTCTGTAATTTAATATATGAGCCGCGACACGAGAAAACCAACAATGTGGTTGTGCGCCCAGCGCAGACTCAGATCAGCCTGGGCATCCGCCCAGTCTGATCAGAGTCTTCGCTGTCCGCATGAAGGTAGCTTAGTCCCTTGGCTACCATTTAAGCGCTTAATAAAGAGTCTGATCAGACCGGGCGGATGCCTAGGTTGATCTGAGTCTGCGCTGGGCGCAATACCACTTTGTTGGTTTTCTCGTGTCGTGGCTCATATTAGCCATTATAATAATCTCAAGGAGAAAAAATATGCAAGGTTTGAAGATGAAATTTATTTCCAGGATCACTTCAGAAATCCAAAAGACTCCAATCTAATTAGATTGTTAAACCTGTGTTTTGAGTAGTTTGGTGACATTAAACATGCTTTTGACACCTTTTGGAAACAGTGAATTGGTCAAAGTTCATTTGTTTTTACAAGAACTGACACTGTGGTTTGAGACTGCATTTTGTCAATTATGGATTTAAACAGAATGAAAAGTTTAAGACCCCTACATGTATTTATCATACATCGCATTTGGTAGCGTAATGATGTCATCTCAAAAATGGATTTTTTTGTTCGAATTATAACTTTTCTCCACTATGATTAATTTGATAGTAGATTTTTCACAGGGGTTATACCTATTTAGACAATCCAGTCATATCTATCCAGTCTAATTATCTATCATATCAGCTTGGTCGACGGTCATTAAAGATTTACACCCACAATATTTTTATTAAATTTTAAATTTCTCACAAAACATTATATTCTGGGCATGATAATGATTGCTATTAAAAGTACAATTATCTGCCAAATTTATGATTTGTGATGGTCACTGAAAATAGGAGAATTTAAGGAAATACACAAAAAGAGCGGCAATAGCGGGTCACCATTCCCGCCAAAACTGAAGACTTGATACGCCCAGCAATCATAGTAAATCAGGTTAAAGTTATATCATGAATAATTTTAAGCCCTTTCTTTACTCAACTTTAGAGAGTTATTGGCTGAAAACAACTCACGTGCACAGATTAGAGGTTAATGCTATTGTTAATTATTTACTCCACCAATCATAAAATTCAAAGCATGCTTGCAGAAACGCCTGTGGGAGTCAATCAATTTATGACGACAAAATATTCGTGAATATTCAAGAACGGTACGCATTGATATATCGTCTCTGCCTCCGTAACAAAGGTGTTTTAGCTGAAGATTTTTTAACACATCTGAATTATGTTGCATACAACTAACCAGCTTCATAATTTTGTGATTATTTCGTAACGAAATACGAGGGAGTAAACCTTTAACAATATTATTTACATAACTGGTATGCTGTTGACAGAATGTCACTTTACACAGTACCAGATCAGTCGACAGAATATGTAAAAAAATCTAAAAAAAATTATTTGGTAAATGAGTTTACTAAGGAAAATGCTTAGTAATTACGAATTTTATTTCTATTCTGTTCTATCCCATAACCTTACTGGGTCGTTGGGGTACCACAGATTCCGAATTTTACAAACCTGTAATAAAAGTCTCATCTATAAATAGCTACAAAATGTTAAGACAATTTCCATTGTTTTTGTGATATACTTTTGCATATTTTCATGCTATTAATTTGATTTTGATACTTCACGATTGTAATATTGTAAAACATAAATGAAATAAAACGAAATGTTGCAATTATCCACAATTATTGTAAACTGTAAAAATCCTTAAAAATGTTTTAATACTTGAATCGCATGTATCATTAACTCCAGGACCTGTGTATATGCGCAGTGGCTATGTATTAAATAGAGGATCTTACACGAGAGGTCATTTTATATGAAATTCATGAAACGAGCCTTCGGCGAGTTTCATAAATTTCATATGAAATGACCCCGAATGTAAAATTCTGTTTATCATATGGCCCTTTCAAATGGGATTTTGATGCCTTCAAACTGAACATTATTTCAATAAGAATACGCAGTGTTGACATGGACGTTGTCAATGACGTTACGTGTACGAGCCAAAGTGTTATTACACGTGTGGTCATACGATTGATATGACATGACGTTATCAACTGAATAACAGCGACGCCATATGAAAATGATCTTTATGAATATTGCATGAATAATCTTTAAGAATATCGGTAACAAAATATGTAAACATGAAACATTGATGAACAGTATCAATACGCCGGGAAACTTAGTCGCATTTAATTTTTTCGCAGCCTGAGATTGTAGACATACTTAAGAATATTGACACTATTTAGGTTGTGTAAAGCTATACTCTGTACTCCGGAAGATTACTATTTCTTGGCTTAGGTTTGCTGTTCTTGCTGTTTGACAAACATGCATCATTATAATACATTTTAGGCTGCTCCAGTTTTGGTCTTTTTTACGCTGATTTCGAAGCTACTCATGAGGTTGCAGCTTTATCTTTACGCAAATACGCATCTGCGTATTTAACGTGTGATATTTTACGTTAGATGTGCAAATAAAATGTATATAAAACCTGTTAGTTTTAATCGTGTGCGGCTACAGTACATTTTGTACATCACAGCTTCTGAAAAAAAATCTGCTGGCCCATATTTAGATGTACAAATATTTATTAATTTTTACTTGAAATATTTAATATATTACATAAAAGTTAACCTTTACAGTGCTAGTAAAATTAAATGAAAAATAAAACATGTTACAAATATATTTTTTTATAAGTTCCCTTGTTTTCTGCTTATAATGAGACTGGGCTGTGAAATGGGTAAAGACGGTTTTGAAAAATACTTTAACCATGTGGTTATATCTTAGCAAAAAGGTCTGTGGCCGTATTTATAAAGCGACTTAAGTGGTTGCTATGCTGTTGCTATGGCTGTATTTCTATAAAGTAGATTTCCTACAACTATGAAATTTGTTCTGGAGGAACAGTCGTTTTCAGACTGTTCCTCCAGAGCAAAATTCATAGTTGTAGGAAATCTTCTTCATAGATATTTAGCCTTAGCAACAGCATAGCAACCACTAATATGACCCCTCGTCTGGATATAGCCTTTATCTTGTTCTTCAAACTGAATATTATGAATCGTATGCGACTACTAAATGTAAGAAACACAAGTCAAATTAATCCGCAAAGGCTAACATGTTACATCTTTTATAGTTTATTATTATTATTATGATTATTACTATCTTTATTTTAATCCATCCAAACTAGGATTATCACAAATCTATTAAGCCACTCAACAAAGTGTTTCCTGAGTTCCTCACCATGGCAGTTACACCTGAATTTATATATATATAATATTACTTAACCCCACTTATAGCCCCCAAAATCAGGGATAAAGAAAGGATATTCCAAATACATCTACACTTTACAAAGTCAAAGTTAAATAGATACGCCGGACTGATGCCTGGCGTATATAATGCATATTAAATACTGTTAATTAATTTGCATAAATCTAGCGAATTTAACTTTTCAGAAACTGCGGGAAGCGATTTCTGCTAATTTATAGAATGGACAGTAAAAAGTATTTAATGAAGATTACTTTTTTTCCAGTGTAGGTAAGCATATTGGTATGACCCATTGTTTGTAGCAAAAAAAAAAAAAAAAAAAAAGAACTGGTAAAATAAGTATAAGTCGCTGGACAAAGTTTTTCACTTCAGTCGCTCAAACACATGTGCCCACAGGCATAAATTAACAAGATTTTGACATACAAAAAAGGCTTGCTCAAATGACAGCCTCAACTACTATTGCTATGAAATTAAAAAGAAATCAAATAAGCTAGATATTTGGTGAGGAGAAATATTAAACCATCTTGTGGTGAATCATAATATACCTGATTGTAAATGGACAAAGTCATTATTTTTCTGACGCTGCGTTACGCTTTGCGACGTCATCCGTAGCAACGTCGTTTTTACGAGAGAGAGTCAAAAAGTAAAACAATCAATTACTATATCTAATCTTTATTTAATCTTTATTTTAACCCATATCTACTTCATATCACAACTAGTAAATGACATTTGCAGAATTATTAGTAGAAAATTAATCTAAACAAAATAACGTATTTGGTGTTGAAGTGATTTTACGGCCGTTAATTATTTGCATCTGCTTTCCTCAATGGATTTATCATATGACGTCGCATTTATTCAGTAGATAACGTCATTTCATAAAACTCATATGATCACACGTGTAATAACACTTTGGCGCGTGCATGTAACGTCATTGACAACGTCAATGTCAACAATGCGTTTTCTTATTGAAATAATGTTCACTTTGAAGGCGTCAAAATTCCAGAATCTTACACTCGAGGCCATTTAATATGAAAATTATGAAACTCGCCGGAGGTTCGTTTCATAAATTTCATATGAAATGAACACTCGTGTAAGATCTTCTATATTAAATTCCCATCTGCATATTATTTTATATTTATAAATTTATAAAAAGAAAATAAAAATAAAAAAAAAACAAAAAAAAAAAACATCAACAACACCAAAAAAAAAAAAAAAAAAAAAAAAAAAAAAAAAAAAATAAAGAAAAAAAAAAACAGCAAAAAAAAAAAAAATAATAATAATAAAGATAAATAAAACAAAATAAAATAACAACAACGTAAGCAGTAGAATGAAGTGCACATGTGCAAATAAAATAATACTAACTCTAACTATGCGCTTACCATGATTTCGAATGATAGACCGCAAGTCCAGATGATGGTTTATTGGTATTAAAAAGTCCTCTCTGGATCTAAAATGTGACTGCCGCCCTGCTCCTCCGGGATATGTAATTTATATCTAACTTTAAGGATTTTTGAATGACACCGATACATGTATACAAAAAGGCGTTACTTAAAATGTCAGACTGAAACATAAATTCTCATTGGCCACTCATTATTGTACTTTAGAATCCTAACTGAATTTTTTTTTTTTTTTTTTTTTTGTTCGATACAATGACCATAACCGTGAGATCAAATAACACGAGTCAAAGTTTATGTGTTTTATTCTGTTGGAAGGCGGACCATTGTGTTCACATTTTGTCAGCCCAACTTTTTCGATGATTGTGAAACTTGAAAGTTTCTTAGTGACATGATCCTGACGCGTATATGTACTTGAGAGGGGGTGGGGGTAGGGGGGTGGGAAATGGAACTGTCACTACAGTTGAGAACGATGTCAAATCGCAGTACATCTATCCATCCATCTATCTACCCACCTATTTGTCCAGCCAGCCGGCCAGTCAGCCAGCCACACTACATAACGTGCACCTTGTCAGGAAACTCCGGTGATAAATTTCACCAGTTTGCAAGCTGGGATGCACATGCGGTTTTGGGCTTTACCTTAACGTTTTTTGTCCTTTTTATTGCTTTTTTTAAGCCACGTTCGGTGTATTGGTTCCTAGTCCCAGCAGGCACATGCCGTTGAAAAGACGTAACACTGACGTCGATATGACGTCATTACGTCGCATCGACGTCAGTACTATGTCATTTCCTCATCATGTGCCTGCTGGGGTGTTTCATGTACCTTACCTTCGCAATAAGTCTTAGCGTTCCATTCTGATTATTCTATCATGCAGAACTTTGCATGCTTATTAAAATGGTCAGTAAAGTATGTGATTTGCGTAGAGTGGAAAGTTACCTTAATGCACGTGGAAACAGGTGCAACTCAGATCAGCCGTCACATCTGCGCACTCTTCTTTTTTTCTCATATTCCATGTATGAATTGTGAATAAGCCTGAATAATCTAAAAGGTGAAATAAAGACTGATCAGTCAGCGCTATTGCGCAGACTGGTTTGAATATTCACATATCCAGGTATAAGGGATTTTTCGCCCCAAAATGAGCATGTGGCGCTTAGGTTGTGTGCATGTAAAATCAATTTCAGCCTCTCCCAAGTAATCGTTTACTGACCGTTCCAGTCCTGTGACACTTTATCGGGATTTTGGCATTTTGCTTTTGTAGCTTACACGATAGTGGCACGTGTATGAGCTGTAAGAAACCAACAGTTAACAGCAGAGCCCTGTATTGTACACTTTGTCATTCACAATTTGCTGAACATAGGTTCGTGCACCGCACATCTAGCTAAATGTTCGTCACATGCACCCTCTTTTGTTTTCGCAGCTGCATACTTCTGCTATATATTACCGACAGTCGTTTTATCCGGCATCAATAGTTCTTTGGAACAGACTTCCTTCTGATATTGTTCTTTTGGAAGATCTTGACTCCTTCCGTGAATGGGTCTGTAAGATCATCCATCGGTCACCTTAGTTCAGAACACTTCTTTTATCTTGCTTTTAAACTTCACCTCTTCTGCACTAACACTATGTCTTTTATCATGTCTCACTATTGCACTTTTTTATCTCCTACAATCTTTCTTTCACCCTTGAACTGACAGCGCAACTGCATATAATACTTAAAGAGGGTGCTGCAGTATGAAGAGATAGGTAGATAAATGTTCCGAACTACTACAGAAGAAAAGGGCGAGGGTTTGGGTCCAGTAAAACTAGTTTAAGCACTCTCCGCCCCCGCCCCAACCCCCACTGAGCTGGAAGTAATCGTAAATAATCGTTTCAAGGCGGAACTTCTGTTGTGGTTCCTTAATGACACGTGTTCTTATGTCCGCTTGTCTATGGTCTTGTTGCCGTGTGGTTACCTGCAAAATATTCAATTGGGGTAGCTGAACGACCATCTCTTTGGGAAAGAGATGTTCCTTCGATTTGCCGTGCGTGTCTCTCGTAAACTTTTGTCAACTTATGTATATACTTCTTTCGCTTTGGGTTTAGAGGGCGGGATATTGGGATCTGATTGTATTAGTTCCTGATCATTGCCTTTCATTTTACTTTACTTCCATTTTCTCCGGCTTCAATAAACAGATTTTCTACCCAACTTTCTTCATACCCTTTCCTATCACATATAGAGGTCATTTCATATAAAAATTTATGAAACTCACTTTCATAAGAAAACGCATTGTTAACACGGACGTTGTCAATGACGTTACGTGTACGCGCCAAAGTGTTATTACATGTGTGGTCATACGATTTTTATGAATTATTGAATTTATTAAACGAGTTGGGGAAAAAGATAAGATGCGAGGCTCTGCCGAGCATCTTATCGGTTTTCCCCAACGAGTTTAATAAATTCATAATACAGGAGCACGAATGCAAGATTCTATTTATCATATGACACTAAAATCGCATTTATCAGCAAAATTTGCACTAAAACGTCACTATTTCGCCATTAGAAAACGCGACCTTTTTATGGACGTCAACGTATAACGTTACGACGTAATTTGCATATTTAATCCACTAGTGGATTATCGCATTTAATGCATGGCTTTATTACACTCTCAGATGCGACGTCATATGATAAAGGACGTTATCCACTAAATAACAGCGACGTCATATGATAAGTACATGTACTAATATGCACGTCATGACCGTTCAAAATCATCTCAATACAGTATCTTTAAATTCTAGAGGAGAACGCCATTAAATCAAATTACAACAGATAGTCTCGTCAAAGGGTATGACGGTATGCTGTGTTGCAAAGCCTTAGTCCTTTTCTGAACTGTTTTCATACGGGTCGTGCTCGAGTGGGCTGTGCTCGCAGTCAGGATTTTTGGAACATCAATCGAGTGCTCAGGAGCCGTGTCCTGGCACGGTGCGCACTGTTCCAAACGAGAAGGTGGTGTGGACAGAACAAATAGTCAAAACAAAATGGCAGACAAGCAGACGACACATGAAAATATATAAAGAAGGTATAGTTCTGAGCTTGTTTGATGGAATTTGAATTGTTTTCCCTTAAAATTCAGATTGCATCACCCAAAATGTCGCCAGACAGAAGAAAATATGTGTTTCTCAAAGCGCCATCATATCATGATTGTTCAATAGCCGTGCATTCGCCCCTTTCCTGCTCGTTTGGTATGCTCGATTTCGGAATTCATATACCGGTAGCCGTTCTGGCAAAGTGCGCACAGCCCAATCGAGCACGGCTCCGTACTGAGGTCGAGAGGCAGGTATCATTGGACACTATGGTTGTAATATCAGACGCATTACAAGAAACTATTGCGTTGAAAGCAATCCAGCCAGGAACTATTTGTATATGAAGGCCCAGTTGTTCATAACTAACGACCTCGTTAGTAAACTAAACGTTAACTTTTCTTACCTATTGCACGCAAAACCACCGCCATTTTTGGCAAAAAAATAAGGAGCTTTTGCACCTCGGAAAAATACGAAGACAGATGATTTTATGAGTGCTAGGATTAACGATTTAAGCTAACACTGCTTTGAACAACTTGGGTCGTATTTATAAAACCACTTAAGTCGTTGCTATGCTGTTGCTAAGGCTAAATTTATAAAAAGGAGATTCCCTACAACAACTAAATTGACTCTGGAGGAACAGTCTTCATAGTTGTAGGGAATCTCCTTCAAAGAAATTTAGCCTTAGCAACAGCTTAGCAATGACTTAAGTGGTTTTATGAATACGGCCCTTTGGCCCTTTCTAGTGAAACCTGGAAATGCTTTGACGTACATACCCAAGTCATATCGAGGCATTTTGCAGCATGCCTTCTAGGGTTAAGTTCACTGGAAGTGTTATCGCCGCTTCTTTAAAATGCAATTGGTATTTGCAGTTTGCAAGCATTGCTTGCTGAAATTCAGAAGATTTAGGTCAACAAGGGGTTTGCGCTTCTTTTCTTCTTTAGTGGCTACATGTAGGCCGAAATTACCAGCCACGTTTCTCTGGAACAGAGCTAGATTTGCTGCATTTATTTGCAGTTTCTTCGTTGAAATCTAAATTAAGCCGCGACACGAGAAAATCAACAAAGTGGTTGTGCGCCCAGGGCAGACTTAGATGAGCCTGGTCATTCGACCCGTCCGATCAGACTCTTCGCTGAGCGCTTAAAGGGTAGCTAAGGGTCTAAGCTAGCTCCATACGGACAGCGAAGACTCTGATCAGACTGGGCGGCTGCCCAGGCTGACCTGAGTCTTCGCTTGGCGCGCAACTACTTTGTTGGTTTTCTCGTGTCGCGGTTCAATTATCTGCAGCCGCCTGCACAAATATTCCTGGCAATATATTGGATGGACCTGCAGCGTTATAGAGAGGCGCCGCAGTCGAGTGGTTAGAGTGGCTCGGTTATTGTGCAGAAAGTCACCGGAAGGTCGTGAGTTCGCGGCTCACCGTCGCCATCCGACGACTGGAAAACTCTCTCTGTCAACCCATCAGTAAATGGGTACCTTTTTCGAATTAGGGAAAGGATAAGGCAGCGCAAGGAGAGAGATGGGCTCCGCCTTTCATCAGCTGTGCACAAGATACAGTGGGTCTATAAACCCAACTGCCTTAACAGCTATTAAGCTATGGGAATTCTTTACCTTTTGCAGCGTTATTTTTGTCATATTCTGTAATATTCGTTCCACAAACTCTTAATCTAACTAGAGAAAGATGTAATGATCAGGATCAGATTCAAACGAATTTGGCCACATCCTGCTCTTTACATGGGGTGATTGGGTGGTGCGATGATGCTGGGTTTATCTTCCAGTGGCGGGGTGTCCTACTGATTTGAATAATAGTAGGGCAAGGGCCTTCTGTGCTTGCAGCAGGTGCGAGTGAGGGTTGATTGGACATGTTTTCTCTCGTCTATCACTTCTCTCTTCTTTCTCCCTTTCTTTGGGAGACGGTCCGATATAGACTGAAATACTGTCTCAAAGGGCTGTTAAACAAAAAACAACAAACCGACCAAATCCTGGCCTATACACCAAACGAGAGAGGAACATCTACAGATGATACAGGACTTAAATAAACATCACCATCAAATTGCCAAGGGGACAGCTCTTTCTTGTTAGATGGCCATAAGGCTATCCTTAATAAATTGAAAAGTTAAATCAAAGACAGACAGAAACCGGACAAACAATAGAATGAACCACAAAAGAAGGTTCAGTAATAAACAAATGCGGGGTTTGGGGTCGCAATACATTGTTTCTGTCGAGTCTTCATCGCTGTCTCATCATAGGTCTTATCCATGTATCCGTGATTTGGTTGTTTTCTGCTTTGAATGTTTTCATGGGTTAGGAAACATTCATGCGGACCAAACAGCTAACTAATTTTTTCCAACCACTGTAAGACAGAGGGCGAGGATTTTAATCCAGTAAACTAGTTAAATCCCCCCTCACCACCACACACCCACCCCTTAGTCGATTACTGACCGTTCCAAACCGGTACTTCTGTTGTGGTTCCTCAGTGTTCATGTCGTTATTTCTGCTTGTCTATGACCTCTAGCAGTGTGGTCACCTGAATAGCTGCTCATTCTGCATTCTGGGGCCGGCATCATGAAACGACTTAAGTGGTTGCTATGCTGTTGCTAAGGCTGAATTTCTTTGAAGGAGATTCCCAACAACTATGAAATTTGTTCTGGAGGAACAGTCTTACAAAGACTGTTCCTCAAGACCAAATTTCATAGTTGTAGGGAATCTCCTTTATAGATATTTAGCCTTAGCAACCGCATAGCAACGACTTAAGTGGCTTTATGAATACGGCCCCAGTTTTGTTTTGTTGTGTGATTTAAAACAGAAAGTAGGTAAAAATAGATGTTGCTACTGTTAGTAGGTAAAAATAGATGTTGCTACTGTTTTCAATTAGGGTAGCTGAATGACCACCTATTTGGGAAAGAGCTCATCATTCGGTTTTCCGTGCATGTCTTTCACAGTATCTTGAGTAGCCGAAACTTCGAAGTATGGCTCATGTTCCTTCTTTCGAATGTGTTCCCTGCTCTTGGAGGAACTCTTTTATATTTTAATTTGACGTCACTGCAGCTAGTATTGTCCCGTGGGGCGGCCGTAACGCGTCACCCCGTTCATCCTCCATAGCACAGCGAAGGGCTACGCGACTCAGCGAAGGGCTACGCGACTATTGAAATGTATCAGCCACATGTCTTATGGAGAGAGACTGAAGCATCTTGGTTTACCTACGCTGGAATATCGGCGAGAAAGAGCCGACATGGTACAAGTGTATAAAATAATGAATCAAATTGATAAAGTCGATATAAATAAGTTATTTACATTTGCACCACATGGAGCGACCAGGGGTCACTCTCTCAAATTGTTTAAACCCAGAGCTCGGTTAAACGTTAGGCGTCATAGCTTCAGCATTAGAGTGATTGACACATGGAACTCTCTACCAGAAACTGTAGTTAGGGCACCCTCTCTGAACTCATTCAAGAGCCGCCTTAATAACCACTGGCAAAGTCACCCATCCAAATTCAACGCCACCTGCTACATTGCGCATAACAGCGGACACAGACAATCGATGTATCGAGAATCACCTACAGAAGCAGATGATGCTTGATTGGTGTAAAGGTTACAGTAAGTTACAGTAAGTTACAGATTATATTGTTTTGTCCTTTAAGATCAGTGGTTATATCCTGAGAAACCAGAAAATTTTGTTTGGTTGAGACATACGCTTGTGAAGCGACTAAATGGGAAACGCGCTTAAGCGGGATAAATTAACGGTTATCTTATCTAGGAAAACGTTTATCAAGCGCTTAAATAGGAATTACGACTAAATATGGGAAGTGAATGGTTACCGCTTAAGTGGGAAAACAATTACAGCTAAATGGGGAAAATAAGCGTTTACGGTTAACTTGTAAAAAGTCTAAATATATATTTCTGAGCTATGTGATGATAGAAGTGTTGTATGTCACAAATAATCAAAGTTCAGCATACTAGCGGTCTGACCAGTCAGTCACTCTGGTTTTCACTTTCTAGGGCCGCGCAAGGCTTTCTATCTTGGGTAGGGTAAGCTGAGATAGATAATGCTGAATCTGTCATGTTCGGGCGAGGTAGCTGTTGCATGGCAGAGTTTGAGTAGGGCAGGCTATGACTCTCTCGATGTTGCATGATGGAGGAAGTGGATAACGAGCGGATTATGGGAGGCAGACTATATTGGGGGATGTTTGTATATGAGACAGCGGACTTAGGTTTAACGTCCCAACAACAAATAGGTCATGCGGAAACGGTACCTCGGTGTTAAGGCCCATCCGATAGACCTGTGAAACGGTGATCAAAAAACCTCCGACCATTGAATTGGTAGTGTAACGCGCAAACCAGATAAGCGACAGAAAAGAGTATGATACTAAAGTAGGATTAGGTAGATAATCATAAGATAGTGGCTATTGGTAATAAGTAACAAAAGGAGGGTGCGGTAGGGTAAGTACGAACAGGAAATACACTTGATTTGGTGAGTGCAAGAAAGAACATGTCATTGATAAGTGCTACATGTACTCAGTTTAGAAAGAGTAGGATACATCTAAAGGGTCGTTGTTGGCATAAGTTAAGAGAATGATGATGTTGTCTAGAGAGTGGTATGGTGTGCGATAAAGAGTTAATTAAATCAAAGATTGCCCACTACAGGCGATTTTCGTCGACAGATTTACATGTAAATACAATAAGACCGCAATGAGAAAATTTGCGGACGTACTGACGGACGTATGGACGCCGGGGGATGTCTACTAAACAAACATTACTTGACGGTTCAGTTAGAACATAACGGAAATCCTAAAAAATAAATTAATAATTACATTTTCAATAAATCTTGATTTAATGCTGGGTAAGACTTGTTACAAAGACTTACTACTATGACAAGCTAGGTATATGCAAAGGAAGATAAAGCTATTTAGTCAACGCACTAATAAAAAAATGTGGCAGTGCTATCAGAGATGCAGTGTCTGAAACTAAAATTGTCAAAAATTGATCTAAAATTGTTTAAATCTTTTTCCTATGTAGTTCTATGGTTCAAATCCAGGACCCCATAGGACCTCATTGGGTCACCTTTTGAAGAAAGTTGGTAAATGCTGCAAACCAAATTTCAAGCACCTGATCCTATCGCATCTGGAGAAGACTTTTAAGTATTTTTCATTTCGAACCGAAAACCCTCCGCTGCAGGGCCGATTTGGACCCTGGGACAACCATTTGAACATACTTGATAGAGATCTACAAAGTAATGCTTCATACCAAATTTCAAGCATCTGAGCCAAGTGGTTCTGAAGAAAATTTTGAATGTTTTCCTATATGTTTCCATGGATCAAACACATGACACCAAGAGGCGTTTTGGAACCCCGGGGTCATCATCTAAATAAACTTGGTAAAGGATCACTAGACACTGCTATGTACAATATTTCCAGCATCTAAGCCAAGAATATCTGAAGAAATAAAAATTTTGAATACTTTCATATGCATTTATATAGTTTAAATCCAAGGACGTTATTTGGGCCACCATTTGAACAAGCTTGGCAAAGGATTACCAGGCAATGATACATACCAAATTTCAAGCATCTGAGCATAGCAGTTTTGAGAAAAAGATTTGTAAGGATATTATTCTTTCAAACTGGAAACCCCCGCCGCAGGACCGTCTTGGACCTGGGGCCACTATTTGAACAAACTTAGATGTCCACTAGACAATGCTTCATACCAAACATTAAAGACCTAGGCGCAATGTAAAAGGTCTAACGGACGGACGATCGACGACGGACGGAAAAGTGATCATAATAACTCTGTCGGGCTTTCGTCTCGGTTAGCTAAAATACGTCAGCATCAGAGACTGAATGTAAGCACGAGCCGATAATCAAAGGAGAAGATGTGATATATCTGTCAGTTACCTGGTCTGCTAATTGTTTGTAGCAGGCGATGTATGATAATTCCATCACGCTATGAGATAAATGTACCTTGATCCCTGAAACACTTCCGCAGCGAGATTGAAACCATTTATATAAAACTGAATTCAAATTTTGATACTTTCTGCATCCGCAGAGTCCAAACCCCGCAGCCCGGGATAAAGTCTCTAATCAGACTGCAAAGCAGAACGTAGAGGGACAGGTTTACTCATGCCTCGGTTATGTTTGATTTGACAGCGAAAAGAAGAATGCGCGCATCTGTTTCATATTAAATATAACCTATAATTTCACAGAGACATTTTCTGACTTAAGCGCCAAAATCTGTTTTCCTAGATAAGCGTATTTTTCTTTTCCTACTTAGGCGTTATTTATCCCATTTAAGCGCTTTTTACCATTTAGTCGCTTCACATACGCTCGTATATTGGAATATCGCTTTTTATTCAATTAGTGTTGTGTCACCCTACAATCTGATTGGACGCCGGCGACGTCATGACGTCATTGACTCTGTTCCAATAATAGCAGAAAACTGCGTGTAAATGTTTTACTGCTTTATATTTAGCGCTTTTATAAGATTTTCATCAAGATTTTGATAAAAAAAGGAATGTAAATATAAGCAATGAACTTAAATTTTCTGATGTTTATCAAAGTGTAAACTACATTAGACACTAGCAAAGTTTATATAAACCCTTTCAGGCTTCATTCACTTTGCACACGCCCAATGTAGTTTACACTTCGATAAACCTCAGAAAAATGAAATTAATTCCTTAAGTGAACAATTAAAAAGATTAAGATGCCCAGGTGGTTCTGGGTTGCTCTACCGAGCCTGATCGGTCGAAATATTATGACGTCGCGCACGGTATTGGGGTACATTTGCGGACGGGATATAAAATGGGCCCCACGGAAACAACATTTTTTTCGGATTTTACGCCATAAATTATTTTAAAATCATGCATTGGTATTTATTTTATTTTCGGGTTAATAATATTTGGTTTCAAGACGAAATAAACCCTCGTACGGGAGCAAAAATGTTTGTTTTTGCGCCAAAATGCGTGTAACTCTGTAACAAAGTCGGCATGGTGGGCATACTCGAAGGAATACTACACAGAAATGCCAACGTGAATTTTTGCGTAAAATAGCTCATACAAAAGAGGAAACTTTCTTAATTATCTCCATGTCCATTTTATTGTTTATTCACCAACAATCGTCATCTGAAGAGCTTATGGTTAAAAGTAAAAAGTGTAACTCACGATCAAATTTACGTCAAAATTACAGGGCTGGTCTCTTCGAAGAGTATTTATTGTATTGGGGTAAACAAATTTTGAAAATATGTGAATATGCTTCGAATGTACAACTGCATCAGTTATTCACTATGTAAGAATAATTACTTTGTCTCTACGGATATTGAAAGAAATTAGAAAATCCGCGGTCTTAATTTTTGTAACAAAATTCAAATTTGATAGGAAATTGTTACACCTGTCTATATCATTGAGCCAATTTGGATTTAACGCTTGCAACAATCTTTATCAAAAGCAAATTTCCAAAATGCACGTTATCTATTTGTATTATCTGCAAAATTGGGATTAAATGCCTTGACCAATAAAATTTCTATGCGTATTTGCATCGGTCTTAAATTTTGTAACGCAGCGATAAATAAAGGAATTCAATATATGTATATGAAAAATTATAGTAATAAGCGGCTGTCCAGCAGTTTTCGGATCTGCGTCATTATACAGCAATTCTTTCTCTGGCCATCGAAGAAGAATTTTCTCAAAGTTTAAACTCCAGAAAAATATGTCATTTCAATCAGCAGATAAAGTCTTTCACCGGGAGTCAGGACGACAAGTAGGAAATAAGTAATCGCAAGATATATAATTCGTACTACACGAAAACAGAGGCAACAGAAGGTATAGTATGACTATATATTATCATGAAACGGCTAAGAGCTATTGTGTCGGGACATAGTGTGGTTTAAATTTGCAGCTGACGATAAAATTTGTATAAAAAAGTCAATTCATATCGTTTTCATAACTGCAAAGGACCCGTCGTTGTACTGAAAAAGCTCATGAGTAAGCAAAACGGCAAATAAATTCTCATTAATGTCGGCCTTGTAACATGTTTAAAGGATCGGGCTGTTTTCTTTTGTTTCCGTGGCGTGTTTAGTTTTGTTATACTGTTTTTTTCCGTGTAAGACAGTCGAATTCTGGAGTGAACATTCTCATGACTGGTAGAAAAGTAAGCCGTTTGACATTTGACGATACGTTTTGTTCCCCAATACCATGCGCGACGTCTATATAATAAGTTATAATTGATATTGAAGCCATAAAGTTGCATGAGGAAAACTGGAGCTGTTTGGTGCATAGACTGCTTAGTTGGATTAAATGCCAATAATTCGATGAGTAGCATGTTTGGATCTGTACTGGTATTATCGAAACTCGTTTCAAGATTGTGGGCGAGTACACATATTATACATTAACATTGCGCGGAAGTAACAACTTACATCCTTTAGATAAAATATTACTTCAGAAACTCGATAAGCCTGGTATCAGACAAAAAATTTCCTTGTCCACACCTATACATATTAAAGATACCCTTATAGGCATTGTTAGTCACTGAAATTTTCAAGGGACCCTTACTAAATAGTAAATTGTCCTATATGGAGCGAATTCAAATCTGTAAGAGATCTTCTATTCTATTCTGTTCTATCCCATAACCTTACAAGGTCGACTGGGCACCAAAGATGACTTCCAAACGATCCCTTTCAACATTGTCCTTCGGCTCAGGTGAGCTAGAACGTTAATGTTTAAATGTAAAACTTAGCCACAAGAAAGACACATTGTGGTAAATGAGCCTTTTATCATATGACGTCGCCTCTGAGAGTGTAATAAAGCCATGCATTAAATGCGATAATCCACTAGTGGATTAAATATGCATATTACGTCGTAACGTTATATGTTGACGTCCATAAAAACGTCGCTTTTTCTAATGGCGAAATCGTGACGTTTTAGTGTAAACTTTGTTGATAAAATGCGATTTCAGTGTCATATGATAAATAGAATCTTGCATTCGTGCTCCTGTATTATTGAATTTATTAAACCAGTTGGTGAAAACGATAAGATGCTCGGCAGAGCCTCGCATCTTATCCTTTTCCCCAACTCGTTTAATAAATTCAATAATACATGAGCACTCATGTAAGATCCTCTATATTAAGCAAGTGTTCGTATTTGATCTGTAGATTTTTTATCTTTAGAGACTGTATAGTTGCCAATAGAGCTATTTTTACAAACACTTTAAATGATTTGATCTTTCTTTTCAGGATCTTGACTAAACTGACAGATAGTTGTTATTTGTTCAGAAAATATTTTGAAATGTATTTTTATTATTCCCATATCGACAAATCATACAAGTGACACTTAAAAATTTAGCAGTACGCCAAACAAGAAGATTGAGCCGCGACGTGACAAAACCAACAATGTGGTCGTGCGTCCAGCGCAGACTCAGATCAGCCTGGGCATCCGCCCAGTCTGATCAGAGTCTTCGCTTTCCACATAAAGGTAGCTTAGTCCCTCAGCTACCCTTTAAGCGCTTAGCAAAGAGTCTGATCAGACTGGGTGAATGCCCAGGCTGATCTGAGTCTGCGCTGGGCGGACGTCCACATTGTTGGTTTTCTCGTGTCGCGGCTCATTTATTTAAGTTCACTGCAGCTGGTGTTGCGCCGTGTCTTCCCGTTCTACATCAGTGTGCAGATAATATATTTTCTAGTGTTTTGGGATTATAAGGCTCATTCTGATTCGGAATGACAATGAAGAGCCCCTCCGAGGGGATCGAGGAGCTGGGGAGAAAGGCCATTTATTTTGAGGGAGATCGGGGCACTGGCCATTATTTATAAGAAGCCTGGGAGGAAGCTCTTAATTTTGGGGAGCTGGGTATCACTGACCAAATAAGATTTTCTAAAATGTTTTGTCTTCTGGGAGCCCGCTATACATACCATGAACCTTGTAAATGGTTATAACCAAACTCAGTGGCACTGATGTTATCCTTGACAGTGACGCTTCCACTCCTAACAACGTAAGTCACCAGCAAGTGACGTATTCTAGAAATTACACGATTTCGATTGGCCCAGTGTTCAGAATTTTCAAAATCTTCGAAAAGCCACTGGGTGCACCAAATACGGCAATGAAAGGACAATCTTATTACATGAAAGCTTCTGACATTCAGTTGTTTTTGCAAACAGTTTGACCAAATATGCTTTAGAGACGTTCTCAGTTAAGCTGGGCCATTCGCGGACAAAAATGGCCATATATACAACCATGCCAGAATTCAAGAAAAAATCACGACCATAATGCTCATCATATCTGCTTCAAAGTTTTAAAATATTTTCAGATAGGCCTAATATTTTTAGATTATGGAATACCAACCATGTTTAGAGACACATACCCTAACAATTAGAAAAGGCGTATTTCATGACGTTATTTATATACGTTGAAGGACGATGTCGCATACGATTTCTTTTACATGCGTAACATTGCACATTTACTAATCTATTGACATTTGATTATTTCGGCTGGTTTCAATTTAAACTGTTTTTCTTTGCTTTTTTGGAAGAAAGGGGTTTTCTATGAAGCGCTGCTTAATCAAATGACGTCAACGCTTTCAGAACGTGGCCTTAGTGACGTTGTGACGTAGGTTACGTGTGACGTAGGTTACAGTACACACTTTTTAACGTTTTTATACCATTTAAGGTTTCAATGCATGAAATCTAAGCACACCATCTTGTAGCTGTTACTAGGCAGGATTTTGCACATGAGTTTCAGAGCGATTGCTTTGCTCAGTTTTAAGAAAAGCCCGTGACGTAAGGTTACATTCTTACAGAAAAATGCTGGGATAATGTATTTTGAAGTCGAGTAAAATATACAAAATGGAGCAAATTTGCACAAATGATATAACATATTGAGGAACACATATTTCTTCGTGTGATCTTGTAAGTTTTATGATGCCGGGCCATTTTAGTTAATACATGTATCATGAATTTACCGCTGTGACGTAGGTTACATAAAATTTGCGACATTAGTTCCCAGTCTCATTGCGTAGCGAAATCTACCCTTTAGGTATTGTTAAAGCGGGGAAATATGTAAGAAATCACCTGAATTTAATAATGGAATTCGATTTTAAGCAGTGATTTATCGTTTTTAGCCGTGCGGCGTTCATATCTATGCAACGGCAATATTGCGACATTTAAAAACGTCGCCTTTTAAACCAGGGTATCATTATTCGGACCAGTGTTAAAAATGTCTAACAAAACGCATGCATGTCTTGGTACTTTTATCTACTTCTTTAGACAGAGGGCTACTTGTCAGAGGGTAAACAGGACCGAAATTTTAAAAAATAGAGAAAGGTAATACGAAGGACAAAAATAACAGGTAATGGCCCAGCTTAACTGAGAACGTCTCTTTAACCTATATTGTGATGCATTTAGTCAAAGTATTCACGAATTCTACAACATTTTATGGAGTCACTTTCATGTTGAAATATTACCCTTTTCAGATTGCACTTGGTGCATGCAGTCTTTTCTCGAAAAGTTATTAACATCAAGAGATTTGTTGGTCTATTCCGAATAGATGATTGTCCGAATAGGTGTTATTTGATCAATTAGTGACGTGTCGGATGACGTAGGTTGTTGCCCTTGGCTTCGTAGGTAAAGCGTTTAACTAATAGCTTAGCATTAACTTACACAAAACGCGTCACCCTATGCTTTTTCGTTGCTAGGTTGGATTATGATTACCCAATTTAACTTTTTCAATTTATTTCAAATTATTAATATTGTTTATCCTCTTGTGAGGTTGCCCTTCTTCGTTAAACCTAAAAAACATTTTCAGGTAAATATATGTCAATAAATTAAATCCTAAAACGCCAGTAAAAAAGATATGGGAAATGATACGAAAAATCAGTGGAAAAAAACAAGAAATCTGAATGTGTTCATATTAAATCTTCCAACGGTAACAAATGTTTTTCCACTGCAGAGATTTCCAATGCATTAGGCGAAAACTTTCAGAAAAATTCTTCAATTTCAAATTACAGTCAACGATTTCAGGAACTGAAAACTGAAAAAGAATCAGAAAATTTAAATTTTCAGTCGTTAAATAACGAAAAATATAATTTTCCCTTCAGTATATCAGAATTAAAGGAGTCTCTTGATAAATGTAAAGATACGGCCGCAGGGCCGGACGATATTCATTATCAAATCCTTAAACATTTACCACCTGATGCATTGGAGACCTTACTTAATATGTTAAACGATATTTGGCATACTGGAAAATTTCCAGAAGACTGGCATAAAGCAGTCATCATTCCTAATCCCAAACCGGGAAAGGATAAGACGGAAGCAACAAATTACCGACCGATAGCGTTAACAAGTTGCATATGTAAAACAATGGAGAGAATGATTACCGATAGGCTCGTTTGGTTCCTGGAGTCAAATAACTTGATTTCCAGAAATCAAGCGGGCTTTCGTAAGAATCACAGTACTATCGATCATTTAGTTCGATTAGAAACTTTTATTCGTGATGCATTTGTGAAAAAAGAACATGTCGTCGCAATATTTTTTGATCTGGAGAAAGCGTACGACACGACGTGGAAATAGGGCATCATGAAAGATTTACATAATATTGGCCTTCGAGGCCGACTTCCAAACTTTATTTCGAATTTCTTATCTGACAGATCCTTTAATGTTAGAATAGGGTCTACATTGTCTGACACTTTTAAACAAGAACAGGGTGTCCTCAGGGAAGTATTTTATCACCTACTTTATTTAATATAAAAATCAATAACATTGTTAAATGTGTTAACGATACCGATTCTTCATTATATGTTGACGACTTTGGCATCTTTTACAAATCGAAAAATATGGAAAACATAGAATTCAGACTTCAAAGATGCCTGAATAAAGTAGAAACCTGGGCCACAGAAAACGGTTTTAAATTTTCTAAAACTAAAACCCAATGTGTTCATTTCTGTCAGTTGAGGGGTTTGCACCCCGACCCAGTTCTTAACATTTATGGATCGCCAATTCCAGTTGTAAATGAGGCCAAATTCTTAGGCCTTCTGTTCGATAAGAAACTCACTTTTATTCCTCACATAAAAGCTTTGAAAGCTAAATGTTTAAAAGCTTTAGATGTTTTAAAAGTGCTCTCCAATACAAATTGGGGAGGAGATCGTACTGTACTTCTAAACCTGTATAGATCTCTTGTGAGATCTAAACTGGATTATGGTTCAGTCGTATATGGTTCGGCACGAAAATCGTACCTTAAATGTCTTGACACCATTCATCATCAGGGGTTACGTCTTGCTCTTGGAGCATTTCGAACATCTCCCGTAGAAAGTCTTTACGCAGAGTCGAATGAACCGTCTCTATATATCAGAAGAGAGAAATTATCACTACAATATGTATCAAAACTAGCTGCAAACCCAAAGAATTCTGCTTACGATTGTGTTTTTAACCCTCGGTATGAAATATTTTATAACAACAAACCGAGATCTATTAAACCCTTGGGTTTACGTATTAAACCTTTGCTAGTAGACTCTCATATTGACATTAAAAACATCCAGAAATTTTCTTTACCTGTCCAAGAGCCATGGACATTAAAACCTCCTAACGTTATTTCATCATTACACAAGAATAAAAAATCACAGACGAACCCTGACCTTCTTCAATCAGAATTCTTGCAAGTAAAATCTAATTTTCCGAACCATACCACAATCTATACGGATGGTTCAAAACAAGAAGATAAAGTTGCATGTTCGGTTGTAAGTTCCCTATTCACAGATACTATACGATTACCAAATGGCAGCTCTATATTTACAGCCGAAGCTAAAGCCATAGATTTGGCCCTCAATCAAATTTCAGTTCAAGAGAACAATCAGTTTATTATATTCTCAGACTCACTTTCTGTTTTATCATCACTTAAAAACGTCAATCACCCCAATCCTTTAATACAACAATTACTTCGTAAATATTTTCAGTTACCATCAAAAGAAATAATCTTTTGTTGGGTTCCAAGTCACGTCAATATTCGTGGAAATGACCTGGCCGATAAAGAGGCCAAGGCGGCTTTAAATTTACCAGAAAGTACCTTCCGAATTCCGCGCTCAGATTTTAAATCTCAAACTAATACATACAGTCAAACCTGCTCATGGGGTCACCTCTATTAAGGGGTCACCTGTCTTAAGCAGCCACATTTTCTGGGTCCCTTGAACCAAAATACAGTGCAAATGAACCTGTATTAAGGGGTCACCTGTCTTAAGCAGCCAATTTTTGTCCTTCCCTTGGGTGACCCCCTAAGACAGGTTTGACTGTATATCAAATCAAAATGTCAAACTAATTGGGATAATCAAATTCATAACAAACTCCGACAAATTAAACCAGATTTTCACAGTAAGGACAATATACTATCAATTAGAAAAGAACAGACTGTCATTACCAGATGCCGAATAGGGCATACCAGAATTACACATTCGCTTTTATTAAATAATGAGGTTGCACCATTTTGCATACCATGCAATGAAGTCATCACTATCAAACATCTTCTTGTGTCATGCATTGACTTTAATCATATTCGTTCAAAACATTACAACATTAAAACCATTAAAACCACAAAGTTTCTTCTATCCAAATTATTAATTTTTTAAAGGAAGCTGGACTTTTTAACAAGATTTAGTCTTTTATTGTACATAACATTTTTATCATTTGGATGTAACATAATACTTTAAACATTTGATCGTTTTTTGTCTTATAGAAACGTTTTAAATTGCTGACGTTTAGACGCTATATGCCCTTACCAGGGTTGAGCGTCTATAAATAACTTAAACATTCATTCATTTTTTAGACGCTATATGCCCTTACCAGGGTTGAGCGTCTATAAATAACTTAAACATTCATTTAAACATTCATTCAGGTAAATATCAACGTATCCAAGTAGGCAGTTCATTTGATCAACCTAAAAATGACGTTTATCTAAAAGAAAATTGTGCCAGAGAAATACTACACCGTTGTAATAGAATCTGTCATATTGGTCTAACGTAGTATTTCTTCTTATGTTTAATGAGATAAAATCAATTTAGTCGTGGCAAAATTCAAGTGATGAGGTTGCTAAAAACCCTTTTAACTTCACATCTTCATTCAACTGCTGCTATAACCGTCAACTAACGATTCAAGACATTCCCTACCAAGTGCGTGCAACTATGGTTACGTACCGCTGAGCCATTTGGGGAACGTCGTTAGGAAAATTGACCTGAACTGAACTGGAGACATTCCCTCTTGCCTTTCCACTGGTTAACAAGAAAGCAAATGACACAGTACAGTTACGTCACAAGGGTACATAGTGTGATATTTGCATTCTCTTTCACTCTCTGCAGACATTACCGGTTATTTGCACCAAAGCTACCCTCAGCCCCAGCCCCACGGCTTGTTATACGTGTGCCTTGGCTTTTGTTTTAGCAATTCCATGTAAAGAGCTTGCAATGCGAAAACATTTTTGTTAATTCCCCCCAAAATGTAGTGTTCTTTTCAATGTCATACTTGTTAATGTTATACAATTCTGATTAACAAAGTGAAAACATATTAGGGAGCACAGATGCATATTCTTGGGGAACTAGGGAGCATTTGTATTATCCGGGATTTGGGGAGCAGGGGCAAAAATTTAGAGAGCATGAAATAATATTTTCAGGAATCTGGGGACACTTATTCATATTCATTATTTTTCGGAAGCAAGGGAGCGCTGACCCTCACACCCCCCCCCCACCCTCGGGAGGGCCTCGATAGAGTTCCGCTGACGCCGCTACCAGGAGGCGTTGCAGATGTTTCAACATTACATTTGTGCAAATAAACAGACACAATTAAACCGAGACTGCTATTTTCGTTTCCCCGGCGCATTAACCGCTACCAGGGGGTCTTTCTTCAAGATTTATTTCAAACCTGACTTTTGCTATTACCTTTTGCATGCCTTTCTTATATCTTAAGTCATATCTCATATCTTACACATATATTTTCTCATGTTTACTTCTTGGTGTATTTACTGAAAAGCTCTGCAGTAAACCATTTGAACGTAATGCAATTTACATTCCAATAATTACACTGAGCCGCGCGACGTCACATGACTTTAAATGACGTCAAAATATACCATGGTTCTTTACACTTTGATTGGACGTCGGCTACGTCATGACGTCATTGGCGCTGTTCCGCTGTTAGCAGAAAAATTGTGTGGATGGATGACTTGCAATTTTACGTCCTTTGTTAACAGTAATTCAGTCATATCAGGATGGTGGTGGATGATAATGAAAGGCTGTGTGGAATGGAACCAGGTTTACGATTGAAAAGATTTCCGCCTACAGCAGGGTGTGAACCCGGGACTGCTAGATCAGGAGGTCGGCACTTAACCTCCTGAGCTTCTTGGGCTCCTGAATAGTATAGAAATAAACTGCAGCTGCTATAAAATATGTAACAGAAACTGAGATAGGATTGATTTACGAATACCAGCGTCTATGTGATGTCCATACTGATGCAAATAAGAGGACCAATGGCCCTGTATCGCTCACCTGGGACCTAGAACTAAGCCAATCAACTGTTGATTCTTTTTTGCCTTATAAATGCATAAGGGATCATTATAGTGGAAGAAAAGCGATAATCAGGAGTTGGCACATTATATTTTGGCAATCCGTTGGTTATATTTTTTCAGGAGTGAATTTGATTGCGCGATTACCAAACATATAAGTATAAAGAGTGCTTCAGCTGAGAATAAAATAAATATAGGGATAAATATCTTTATATTTTTTTTATAAAAACATATGAGCCGCGACACGACAAAACCAACAATGTGGTTGTGCGGCCAGCACAGACTCAGATCAGCCTGGGCATCCGCCCAGTCTGATAAGAGTCTTCGCTGTTCGCATGGAGGTAGCTTAGACATTCAGCTACCCTTTAAGCGCTTAGCAAAGGGTCTGATCAGACTGGATGAATGCCCAAACTGATCTGAGTCTGCGCTGGGCGCACAACCACATTGTTGGTTTTCTCGTGTCGCGGCTCATATATGTTTTGACCCCTTATTATAACCGTCTCTTCGAGACGGTTATAATGAGGGGTCACAACATATGTTTTTATTGAGAAATATGAATGATTATATCTCTGAATATTTACTGTTACCCTTCTTATCTGGAACTCTGTAAAGAGTGCCCACAGTTGATATGAGCTGCGACACGAGAAAACCAACAAAGTGGACGTGCACCCACCGAAGACTCGGATCAGCCTGGGCATACGGCAACGGTCTGATCATACTCTTCGCTGAGCGCTGAAAGGTTAGCTAGGGGTCTAAGCTACCTCCATGCGGGCAGCGAAGACTCTGATCAGACAAGACGGATGCCCAGGATGATCTGAGTCTGCGCTGGGCGCACAACCACATTGTTTGTTTTCTCGTGTCGCGGCTCATATACAGACGTCATGGCACTGTAAAACAGAGCCTCCAAGGATACCATGATAGTCAATGTTGATTTAGTTAACTCCATTATGTTGAATCTCCTAGCAAGTTTCTGAATTAGCCGATAATACGTGTCTCTTCATATGATTTAGGATTGGCTTTGTTAAAACATGACAATAATTTACATACTTAATAATATATTTTCTTTATAAAGTCCCCCAGCGTGGCATTGAATTACATTTTTGCCATTTATTTTATTGTACAAACTAACGACGTTCTTTCATTGCTAAATCGATAGTAATGAATAGCCGGTGTTTGATTGCAATTTTTTTAACAATTATCGGGCCCATGCAAAGGAAATGTACAGGCAAGAGTAGGGCGACTATTTTGTCCGTGCGTCCGACTACGGATACTACCTGTATGGGTATTGTTTCTTTGAGAATAGAGCAAACTGCAATAATTGATGAAGAAGCGTTATGTGCCTGAACTGAAGTAAAGTAGTGCGACAGTAAAACGGGTGTGTTTCGGGTGGCATTGTTCTTTCTCCGTGATGTCCCAACCATAAAGCGAACATAAAGACACCATTATTTGGCCTGTTATACCTTTATGATTGGCCTCGTTTGCCAACAGTCTCCAAAACGTGACTTTAAGTACAGGTAGCAATTATATCGTTCATAATGGGCATGCTTGTTAAAAAATGAGACTCGACACGAGAAAACCAACAAAGTGGTAGTGCGACCAGTGCAGACTCGGATCAGCCTGGGCATCCGCCCAGTCTGATCAGAGTCTTCGCTGAGCGCATGGAGGTAGCTTAAATCCTTAGCTACCCTTTGAACTCTTAGCGAAGAGTCTGATCAGACTTGGCGGATGCCCAGGCTGATCTGAGTCTGGCTTTTGCGCACGACCACTTTGTTGGTTTTCTCGTGTCGCGGCTCAAATATTGTTAACTAAGCAAATCAATGTGAGTTTCAAGTTCGCGCATGTTTCCCACTTATAAGTTCAATGCGAAAAAAATGGTGTCCTTGACCACGTGGTCATTATTAATTGAAGTCATTGACTATTGCTGAAAATACTGAAATTCGATATTTACACATTATTCTCAAATACATATTTCTTTTTAACGAATTTACAAAAATTTTAATGGATAAAGGGACTGGTATGATTTGGGCCATAGTTGGCGCTTATATTTATGATTTTTTAGAATGGTATTTTTATGCCCCCGCCACGAAGTGGGGAGGGGCATATAGTTTTGACCTTGTCCTTACGTCCGTACGTACGTACATCCGTCACACTTTGTAGCACTGTTTCTGTCTCCGCAACTCCTCCTACAGTATTTGATACAGGGAGTTGGAACCTGCAACACAGTTCAGATATGCATTTAACATGTGCATAAAGGAAATTGGAACCTTGATTCAGGTCATTATTGCAGAATTATGTCCCCTTGAATGACATACATATTTTGACCGCATTTCACTCTTTGTAGTACTGTTCGTGTCTCTGCAACTCCTCCAATAGAATTTGATGCAGGAATTTGAAACAGACATGCATTGAACATGCACATGAAGGAAATGGAACTTTGATTCAGATCAATATTGCAGAATTATGTCCCCTTGAATGTCATACATATTGTTACCAGTGGCTTATATACAAGCTCACCTTTTGTCATCGCTCTAGCGGCCTCATTTATTAACCGATTTTGATACAACATCACAGCTATATTGGGTATGGCAATACCTCAAAGAACTTTCCATTTCATATTGGTAGTCCCAAGGTCAAGGTCACAGTTGCTATTTTTAGAAAAACTTTTGCATCGCTCTAGCACTCTTATTTATGGATCGATTTTGATATAACTTCACACAAATGTTGAGAATGACAATATATTGGATAAATTACTGTTTCAGCATCGTACCGAGGTCACAGGTCAAGGTCACAGTTGCTATTTTTTGAAAAACTATGTCATCCCTCGGTGGCCCCTTTATTTATTGACAGATTTTGATGTAACTTCACCCAAATGTTTAGTGTGACAATATCTTGAAAAAGTTCGCGATCGAGAATTTTAGGGTTAAGGTCAAGGTCACAGTTGTATTTTTAGAAAATACGTTGTCATCCGTCTGGAATGATTTAGACATAACTTCATCTTTTCTAGGGTTGTAGATTCAAGATCAAGGTCACAGTTGCTATTTTTAGAAAACAATTTTGTCATCCCTCTAGCACCTTTATTTATTGAAAGATTTTGATATAACTTCACACCAGTGTTTAGTGTAACAATAACTTAGACAAATTCTCAATCCAGTGTTTAAGAGGCAATGTCAAGGTCATAATTGCTATTTTTAGAAAAAAGCTTTGTTATTCCTATAGCATCTTTATTAGTGGATGATTTAGATATAACTTCACACAAATATGTTTTAACACATTGTTCATCTAGTGAGGCATATGGCGGGGGCATTCATCACCTTTAGCGATTGTCTAGTTTAACTTCTGTTAAATGTTATATAAGTGTTGAAAACTTTACGCCATCTATTGTAATTCGAATTTTTTTTTTATATTTTTCACGATTTTTAAGTTTTTCAGCATCTCTTATTGTACACTACTCAGCTGATTTTGGGGCATTTTCAGCCGTTTTTCGTTTGCATTTAGGATTGAAAATTCGTTTGTGCATAAATGTACACAGCTAATTTTAGCACAATTATGCATTTTGATAATGTCACGAATATGTGGAAATTTCAGCTGTGCAAGTTCATGTGCTGATACTTAATTTCATACTTTTTAAATAACAACAACAAAACAACCTTGAAATTTCTGGGACATTTTTCCAGTGACTTCACACCTGTTCTCAGAATAGACAATCAAGTCCTGATATTCGGTGTCTTATAGTCAAAACTACTATTAAAAACATTTTCACATAAATTAAACATACTTCCATTCCAGCCTCTAGATGTGTTTTTCATTTTCAGTTGTAAATTAAAGCATCACATGAACAACATTTTTACATTCTCGATGCTTGAAGAGGCTAAAAATAGCATAAAACACATGTCGTTCCGAATGGTACAAACAACTACCACACCCTTTCCGCAAAAAAATATGTAAAATTTAATAAATGGATGCTTCTAAACTGAATAGAATATGTTTATGTGTAAACCTGAAATGCCGTTTTATAAATTACAGTTCCCTGGGAAAAGCATTTTGTTCATCTGCATTGTCGGTAAAATGTACGTAAGCTACGTTACCAGAATGATACGGAATAGTTAGCAAGCAATAAACAAGTGTTCCGCTTTCAGATAAATCTTTAAAATAATCATTTATGGCTGTCAAATTCGATAACCACTATATGGATGCATTGACCGCTTATAATATGAAGATTGTTTTTCTCCGAAAACTACACGTTCAACAGAATGGATAAGGATGTAAGCTACGTTACCTCAATTGTGAATAATCTACAGAAGAATGGGGAAAATTGTTACATTCGTAATCGATATGCTTACAGGTGGAGTGCAAAACGACTTTCTATTTCGTTTATTGGAGTACGAGGGTCATCCAATAAGTCCTGCAAACGGCAAGGTTTTAGGCAAATGATAATAACAACGAATCAATCAATCAACATTCCTACATTGCATCTTCCCTTCTTTCAAGTCACACATTTCCAGAAACGCCAGGATCTTGCAGTTGGCGTTGCTAGGCAACTGAAGAATACTACCATTATGGGTGCGGCGGTGGCTTCTAGTTGTATGTTTAAGATCCCCTAGCTTACTTCAGAACGCTTGTAAATATCTGAAGATTGCTGGGAGATATGGAAAATAATACAGAAGCATGATCACGGTACCAAGGTTAAGATATTGCCGTCAGTCAAGATATTATTTTTGTTCAAAGGAAGATCACCATGTTTTTCGGGCAGCTAAAATATCATATAAAATAGGTATATGAAGAAGAGGCTCTCGCAGCAGATGAAGCGTTCCCTAAACTGCCATTAATTTGTTATCATAGAATATTTCCGAGACGCTGAAATGTAGATATCAGAGAAAATATAAGCTTCTAGCCTTGTTTAATATGGTTTGCAGTCTTAAGAAACCAGATGTTAACTCCAAAAACTAGAATTTTGCTAAAATTCTGTAATATTCTCTTGTTGCCTAGCAACCACATTTGTTTGGTAATGTGAAATGATAATTGTCTCTTATTTGAGTTCTTGAATATAAGGCGATTACTTTAGAACATGAATTCTTGTAATTTAAAAGAATTATAAACATATATGCAGGAATTTTCTTCCCCTCGCCTCTTGTAAAAGACGTCGTGTTTGTGCAATTTTACCGCCGGTATCGCTTACCCCCTAACATTTAAAATCCTCCCATATCTGTGAAAGGAACGTCACATCTATTATTTTTAGCACATGTGTGTATTATATACATAAGCTGTTAATGTTATATAATTTGATAACCCTACCTCAATTAACAAAGCAGTAATGACGGCATTTGCAAGACTTATTGGATGACCCTCGTATGCATAATTATATTGTATGATGTAAGCTACGTTATGTAAGCTACGTTTTAAGTATTTTGCCTTTGTTCCATAACTGTTGTTGAAGTTTGCCAAATAGGAAATACAGCAGTTAGTATTCTTATCTTTACGTATATTTTCTTTTTAAAACTTGCTACTTCCGGTTTATACAGTTTTATGGTCTGCTAATTGTCGATTGTCTGATTCCCATTATTGTGACACTAGGCACCCTTTTTTAGGTATGTAAAAAGAAACCTTTCAGAATTTGTATAAACATACTTCTCATATGATTACTTAAATGTGCTAACGTGCTAACTGCATAAGATATAAGACCAACTCGCAAGCTTTATGAAAACCAAGCCGGCACCAGCCTCTCTTATGCAGTGATATATATTCAATCACAGAGTAGCCTGTTGATTTTAAGTGTTTTGAATGGAGGAAATGGGTACACGTTCAGGTGAAATAAGTTGGCATCTTCATTTTTGCCTCTCAACCCTTAAAAGAATTTGCTTCCACAGGAGCAAATAGTCTCATTTAAGGGAAAAAACACTAATAAGGTCCGACTCCTAAAAGAATTTACTCCTCCGTGCCGGCGACCGTGTCGCGTAACAGTATATATCATTTTGTTTGTCTGTCTGTCCGTCCGTCTGTCCAACCATAATCCATCCATCCATCCACCCATCCTGACATACGCTCTTATCGACATGCTACGCATCTACTATATCCCTTGACTCAATGGATGTATGAATATTGTCGGCATTCTAGGCATCTTCCCCTTCAATCAAGGTTGTATGACTATATCATTGGGACAAGCCAAAAAGCTGATTATGCTTTGGTGACTTTTACCCAATTTTGAAGCTCACATGAGCTCCAACGCTGTTAATATTTTCTTTGTCTGCGGAGACGTGATTCTTTGTACCCACGATACCTCTTGAACCGAGTTATGGTTTGCATAACTTGCATAGCTGTATCATCGACACAAACTTAACACCGGTTTAAATTTTGGTGACCTTGACTGCGTCTTTAAGGTCATGTGTGTGCACTTGTATATATTAACTGATAGTATTCTCCGTAAGAATAGAATACATTTTTAATATTACTAATATAACATTTAGATTTTTATATCTTTTATTTACTTGTTATACTCACTTATTATGTAACCTACGTTACTCAATTTAAATTCATTGTAAAACTGTTACTTTTTTCCATTATCTTACTTCTTCCCTTGATTTTTTACATGCATTGGTATTGCAATCCGTTAATATGAAAATATGCACAAGAACCTCTTTCTTTCTGTTCTGATAAAAAAGACGTCAGTGCGTTAAACCTGTTTGGGACAACTAATGCATGGGTACATGCACTTCGTAAGATTCTAATAGTTTGGGATTTGAAAGTTTCGTAGTATCCGCTGTTTTACTATGCCCAACAATTTTATGTGCTAAAATGTTTCACAGACAGTATTTTAACAATATCTGATGTACATTATCATCATTTCACTAACGAAGGGGTAGAAAATTAAATTACTTCTTTATTTTACCCCATGGCCTTTGGAGAGAATGAAAGTTTATTAAAGAATGTTCCCCGAATGCAGATATTTTGACATATGGTTCTTAGTATATATTAAAATGTATGAAATAAAAAAAAATTGCATTTCCGAAAAAAAAAATAATTTCACATTTTTATACAACTAAAACATGCCAGTTTCTCCACTCATAGACAAAACAAACATAAATGAGCCGCGACACGAGAAAAGCAACAAAGTGGTTGTGCGCCCAGCGCAGGCCCAGGCCATCCTGGGCATCGCTCAGTTTAATCAGAGTCTTCGCCACCAGCATGGAGGTAGCTTAGACCATTAGCTAACTTTTAAGCGCTTAGCGAAGAGTCTGATCAGACTGGGCGGCTGATCTTAGTCTACGTTGGGCGCTCAACCACTTTGTTGGTTTTCTCGCGTCGCGGCAATGTGTTGTCGGTATTCATTTTCTTAGAACACATGATCTCATTTGGTACACATTTTATTTCGATGCATTGAAGTATTTGTTTAGATTCTCTAGACCTGCAACAAAGTAGTTAGAAAGGTCCAGGGTATGCCACAATTACAAACCGCAGCTAACTCTCGACACCAAGAGGAATTGCTTACAGTTTATTTTAAGTTTCATAAAAATTTGTTAGCTGGTTATTTAGTTACGACAAAACTTTCAGATTTTAAAATTAATTCAAAAGCCTTAACTCGTGCATTTATGAAGTTATTCTGATAAACCTGCACGTGCTTCAACGCAACATGGTGATACAGACTTATATTTGAACTAAATGAAATCATTTAATCGTTTTAATGAAACTTGGTTCACTGCTACCCTATTTATTGCCAATTTGCAGATTCTAAATCAGTTCAAGGGCAATAACTCATGCATTGAATTGATGATGCCATTTTAACAAAACTTTATGTGCCCCACCAAGTTAGGATGATGCAACTTTAATTCTGTTCATTGGTTACTTAGTTACGGCTTATTTGTTACTTGTACTCTGATTCAAGGGCATTAACTCATGTACTACTGAAGCAAATCTGACAAAATAAATTCATGATGTAAACTGGAATTATACAGCATATTTATTATAGATATCATGAAATTCTGTGTGTTTGTTATTCAATTATGGCTTAATTTGTTAATTTTACACCGATTCAATGGTCATAATTCATGCAGTATTGAAGCCATTCTGACAAAATTTTATATGTCCATGTTATAGTCATTCGAATTTAGAATAAGGTTCATATTTTTCATGGGTTACTTAGTTATGTATGAATTTTTTGGGTTTAAATAGACTGAAGGGCAATAATTTATGCATTACTATCTTTCCTTCTCTTTTTCAGGGATTCCCAATTAAGTTTCTCCAGAATGCCAGTCATACTCCCAGTTTCATATGTGTAATTTCCCGTTACAAATCTAGCTGCCCTTTTCTGCACCTTCTCAAGTTCATCTTGAAGAAGTATACTTTGAGGGTCCCAAACTGAACTGCCGTACTCCAGGACTGGACGCACCAGTCCCTTGTATGCTGACTCCTTAACATCTTGTGGACATGCCGCCAAGTTACGTCTGAGGAAGCCGAGGGTCCTATTAGCCTTTGTGCAAATATTGCTGACATGTGTGTTCCATTTCAAATCATTGGTAATGGTTATGCCGAGATTCTTGATAGTTTCTACATTACTGAGGACCGTTCCCTCTAAGGTATAGGAAGCATTGATCTTCTTGATCCGTTTCCTTGTAATTTGCATTATATTGAATTTAACAGGTTGAAATCCCATGCCCCAACTCCTTGCCCAACAACCTAAATGATCTATATCCTCCTGAAGTTTCACCGTGTCTTCAATATCTCTGATTTCACGATAGCAAACACAGTCGTCAGCAAAAAGTCTTACTTCCGAGTCAATATTTTCCGTTATATCGTTAATGTATAACGAGAACAACAATGGTCCAAGCACGGTGCCCTGGGGGACACCCGACAAAACCAGGGCCTAATCGGACTTAACTCCATTTACCACCACACGCTACCACCACATATGATGCGACATTAAAGCTGTGAGAAAACAGTATGCATATTTTGATAGAATAATATGATAAGTGGTTGAATTCATATGTGTGTGTGAAAGACTAGGGTGTGAAGCGACTTTTACAGAGACAACTGACGGGCCTTAGTGGAGCAAACTTGATGGGCTATCTTTCATGGGGGTGGTCTACGGAGTGTAACATTTGTTTGTATATTTCAAAATGATCTTCTGGGTCTCTAGTTATCAAATTCAGCGTTTGCCACCTTGGCAAACCTTGCATAACTCTGTAGTGGCCAGTTATTTACGTTACCCCTTTAAATTTTGAATATCAAAACTATTAATTGAAGCCAATAAGAAAAATGTTTAAACTATATAAATTTATCAAATCTAAATATTTTCTGTAAGAACAGTTAATATGCTATAAATTAGGCTGCTCAGAAAACAGTTAAGAACTTTGGTGTTGTTACTTTCGTTACAATATATCATGTACCCCTTGAAAATTTAAAATTGGAACTTAAGTTGTTGCATTTTACAAAGACTCTCTTACAAAAAGGCCCAAAATGATCATTTTTACCTACTATACAATTGGCCCCTTTCAGTGCGTTTCTAGCAAAGCAAATATGAGACCTCTAGCCTTTATACTTTGTCAACCACGTCCTGTTGAACAGTTACACCTATTCCCTGTTTTTGGCTGAAAAGTCATTTTTCGTATAATTGTTCGTACAAAAATGGCTAATAACCAATTTTAACTTGACAAATTGGGGCCTTTTGCAAAAAGATCATGTTAACCATGATATAACACAATAGCTTAAATATTATTTTTGACCATACAACACATTTTAGCCAGAGTAACGTACTTAACAGATAAAAATAATTGGGTAAAGCGTCTGTCATTCACATCAGGAAAACACTCTTTTCAAATTCTGACTTTGAAACAACGCAGTTGCGATAAATGTGTTTATTGTTTATCGTAAAATGAATTTTTTTGCATAGTAGTCGCCTACATAGACAGAAAACAGTGTTATTTACATGACATGCAATGCTCAGATTGCACCGATGTTCAAATGAAGCCTTCATGGGTTAATCTGTACATGATTTTTTTTCATTAATATCCAAATAACTTTTAATTAAGTTGAAACAAAACCACAAAATATCAAATAACTTGTAATAACGTACAGTTTTGTATTCAGAAAGGTAACGTTTGTAACATTTGAAAAAAACTCCCCGAGATTAAATATTGCTACTGCCAAATATGCGTAAGCTTTATTATTTTGAGTAAAAAACATTTTTAGAACGGCCGGTTTAAATCCACTCATGTAACTCATTATTGACAGACCGAAGGTGGAGCATCAGTTCTGGAGTATCAGTTCTTGAGTATCTATGTCATCATATGTGTTGTCCACTTAACTGTCGTCTTCGAAAACTCGATTTGTTTCATATGTATATATGGAAAAAGAAAGAAAATAGATGAAAATTGTGTATGCCTATTTTTGTTTGTTTAAGGCTAGCTTTGTACCCATGAACTTGTAAGGGGCTGCATTTTTATCTGGCTAGCTGCTAGTATCGTCTTACTACTTGTCTTATATCTTTATGCAGCTACATCCAGTTTGGTATCGTGGTAGGTTGTTGCACAGATAACATTAATTCCTGCTCATTGCCCCTTTACTATAATTTACCTTTTCTATAAAAAACAATGTATAAACTCAACGTTACCTTGTAGCATATATTTTCACTAAAGTAACGTACATAACAGATTAAAAAGTATGTGTATTTTTTCCAACTGCAACTACAGTAAAGTACCGTTGGGCTACTGTGGAAAGCTTCCTCGTACTTCATCATATTGAAAATTATGTCTGGAATCATCTGGGCTCCATTTGCGTGAGTTAAGCTGAAGCTGGTGCTAGGGACACCTTATTGCATTATATCAAACAGAAAATATCATTAAAAATCATAAATCTAATCTGACAAATCGTTTACATTTGAATGTTGTATACGTTACCTTTTTAAATACCAAACCAAGAAGTCAAAAAAGTGAATTATCATTGACTCAATTAAAAAGGTATTTTGATAATGATTTTAATGTAATAACAATATGCCATGATCATCTTATCCGTGCCTCTAGGCAATATCATCCGATTTTGAAAGGAATCAGTTAAACTGAGTCTGCTATGTTCTTTCTCGTGTGTGTTCCTCGCTTCAGCATGATCTTCTGGCAAGTATTTGCAATAATACTGTATTAATATGAAAGGACACACCTCAGTATTTTACTGCAATTTGTTAGGAAGAAAAAATATTTATTTCCGTAGATGTTTCCTATTCGCTTCTGAGAAAGCTATAACCTTTCCAAAAATGGTCTGCTCTTAAAGGAAACATTTTTTTCACAGCTGCAAATTCTTTTTAAAAGTTTTCCCCATTAAGAAAGGAGGCCAAAGTAAAATTGTCAGAATAACTTACGTGAAATTGTATCCCTTCACCTTAAATTCTAAGACTGATAAACTTAATTAAATTCTGAAGGATGAGTCTCTGGAAGCAAGGAATGAATCACAAAAAATAACAGCAATCTCGGTTTAACTAAGAAATGTAATGTTGCGACACTGCCAATGCCACATAGCACCAGCTATTTCCTTTTTCAAACTAACTCCGAAAGAGCCCAGATGATTCAAAATGACCAGAACATGAAGTACAAGGAAGCATTTCACCTTAGCCACATGTCACTTTACACTAGCAGCAGTGGGGTAAAATTACTTTTTTCTTTTTAAACTGTTATATTCGTTACTTCGTTTTAAATATATTCTATACGGCCAAAAGTAATTAAACTATGTTTTCATATATTGCGGTTATAGGAAAAGGCCATTACAGGAAAAGAAGTGTAAAAGGGCAATGATCAGAAACTAATTCAACTAGTGCCACAACCCTCCCACAACACCAAACTAAAAATAGTAATATAACGCATACAACAAGTACTCAGACGATACTAGTGGGTAGCAAAATATACGTGCGCCTATTCCATGCAGATGTCCACAAGTTAGCTTTCATCAAGCATACCCAGGCACACAAAAAGTATATTTTCACCATCTTTCTTTCTGTTTTACATACATCAGAATGATGGCGAATTGACAGACAAAACAAATCAATTTTTCGAACACTACAGATAAGTGGCCAACAAAAACTATAACATCGTTACAAAAAAAACAGATACATTGCCATGGAAATTTTATTGATAAATTACATAGGGCGGGTTTAAACCAGTCCAAAGTGCCGCTTTAAAAATATTTTTAACAAAACTAATGAGGTTTAGACATATTTTTCAATAACAACACATAATCTCAGTGATTGTTTTCAAATAATGGTTATAAACGTTACCTTTCTGAGTGTAAAACAGTAAGTTCTGATCAGTAAATTTCTTATGGTGTGATATTTTTAATGTCATTTGGATATTAATGGGGTAAAAAATAAAAGTGTTCTATGTATAGATTAATTCACGAAGGTTTTCTTTTCTAGTTTTAGGAAGGACAATCTTATCTTTGCATGTCATGTAAATAACACTGTTTGCTGCCCGATTAGCTTATTAAACAATGCAAAAATTTCATTTTACAATAGATAATATACATATATATCACAACTACGTTGTTTAAATAGTCAGAATTTGAAAAGAGTTTTTTTTTCTGGCGGGAATGATAGACGCTTAATGCAAACATTTTAATCTGTTAAGTACGTTACAGTGACTAAAATGTGTTGAAAGGTCAAAACAATCTTTAATCTTTTGTGTTATATCATGGTTAACATGATCTTTTTGCAAAAGGCCCCAATTTGTCAAGTTTAAATTGGTTATTAGCCATTTTTTGTACGAACAATTATACGAAAAATGACTTTTTAGCCAAAAACAGGGAATAGGTGTAACTGTTCAACAGGATGTGGTTAACAAAGTAAAAAAGCTAGAGGTCTCATATTTGTTTTGCTAGAAACGCACTGAAAGGGGCCAATTGCATAGTAAGTAAAAATGATCATTTTGGGCCTTTTTGTAAGAGAGTCTTTGTAAAAAGCAACAACTTAAGTTCCAATTTTAAATTTTCAAGGGGTACATGATATATTGTAACGAAAGTAACAACACCAAAGCTCTGAACTGTTTTCTGAGCAGCCTTATTTATAGCATATTAACTGTTCTTACAGAAAATATTTAAATTTGATACATTTATATAGTTTAAACACATTTCTTATTGACGTCAATTAATATTTTTGATATTCAAAATTTAAAGGGGTAACGTAAATAACTGGCCACCACAGAGTTATGCAAGGTTTGCCAAGGTGGCAAACGCTGAATTTGATAACAAGAGACCCAGACGACCATTTTGATATATAAAAACAAATGTTACACTCCGTAGACCACTATCTTCCTTTTTTAGGCCACTTATGCAATCAAATTTGCTCCACTACCTCCGTGGCCTAATGGATAAGAGCGCTAACTCTGATTCATTAGCGCTGACTTTTTTTCATTAGTCTCTTTCTGCATGTTGGGTGGTGCGAAGGTGCTGCGTGTAACTTCCAGTGCCGGGGCGTCCTACTTATTTGAATAGTAGTAGGGCAAGGGCTTACTGTGCTTACAGTAGGTGTCGGGCCGGGTAGCGCAATCGGTAGGGCACCTGACTCGTAAGTCAGAGGTCCTGGGTTCGAATCCCGGTCTGGCCACATACTTTCGTTTCTCCTTCCGCTGATTCAAGAAGGGTAGTTGTCAGTTACTGGCGAAAGTATGTGCACTTAGTACTGGTTAACCGCTTAGGAGGTCTAAGCCTGCCCAGGAATAGTGTGGTTAGGTTAACTGACCGTCCCGACATGACCTTAGTTGTTTACCGTGGACGTTAAGCATCAAATCAACCAACCAACCAACTACAGTAGGTGCGGGTGCGGGTTCGTCTTTCATTTCTCTCTTTTTGCTCCCTCTTTGGGAGACGGCCTGATATAGACTGTAATACTGTCTCAAAGGGCCGTTAAACACAAAACAACAAACCAACCAATCTCTTTCTGCATGTGAAAAGCCAAATGTTCTGCTTACGAAAGGTCAGGTTTTTCCCCAGGAGATCCGGGGCCGTATTCATAAAACCATTTAAGTCGTTGCTATGTGGTTGCTAAGGCTAAATATCTATAAAGGAGATTCCCTACAACTATGAAATTTGCTCTGGAGGAACAGTCTTTGTAAGACTGTTCCTCCAGACCAAATTTCATAGTTGTAGGGAATCTCCTTCAAAGAAATTTAGCCTTAGCAACAGCATAGCAACCACTTAAGTCGTTTTATGAATACGGCCCCCGATTTTCGCTTAGCCTTGCTTAACATTCGGCTCGACACAAGTGAAAAAATCTTGATATTCTTGAAAAGGCACTAAACCCATATGAGCCGCGACACGACAAAACCAACAATGTGGTTGTGCGCCCTGTGTAGACTCAAATCAGCCTGGGCATCCGCCAAGTTTGATCAGACTCTTTGTTATGTGCTCAAAGGGTAGCTAAGGGACTAAGCTACCTCCATGCGGACAGCGAAGACTCTGATCAGACTGGGCGGATGCCCAGGCTGATCTGAGTCTGTGCTGGGCGCACAACCACATTGTTGGTTTTCTCGTGTCGCGGCTCAAATAATGATAAAAAAACTGAGACAACGAGACCACTCCCCAGCTAGTCACAAAATCTCCTTGTTTCTTGTTTTATACATTTATTTTTTACTTATATGTTAAACCAGCCCTGTTGTAAAGACAGGCATGACAATTACAAAGTTTGAAAAAGGTACAGGGCAAGCGAAACTGTATTCATAAAATTTTCGACCAACAAAAAACTAGATATGTCTGCTCATGGGCACTGTGTGTTCGGTTATCATTGTTCGTGAAAACAAGGTCTGTCTGCAAGCAACGACTCTGAACAGACAACACAAATGCACAGGCTTATTTCGACATTTGTTTGTCGCGAACGTCCAGTGGGATCCTTTATTGTCTCACGGCTCATCTGTTCAGGGGTATGGGTAGACTTTTATGTTTTTCTACCGCCTTTACAACGGGAGCTGACTTTTGTGACTTCCTGTTTGCTTCTCTGAATAAAGAGACCCCTCCAAAATGTGGTCTACTGTTAAAGGAAAAAGTTTGCCCTTAGGGGAGCAAATTCGTTCCTTTAAGAGTTGACCCCTAATGAGAAGGGAGGCAAACTTAACACGGCAGAGTTGCTTCCCCAGATAGTCAATCCATTTACATTAAGTTCTGCCATCTTGGACAATAGAAAATATCCTTGATCTGGGTGATTTATGGTTATATACCGTTATCTACCGCGGTCAGGTAATTCGATAGGCACAACACTAAACCGGTTGTCAAGGAGGGTATGACGCTAAGTCATGACAATACACGTCCTGCAGAGACAATATACCAAGATATGAATTCCTATCATTTCTGTTCTAACAAACAGTACCAAAAATTGATGTGGGAGGGCGGTATTTAGAAGTAGCCATCTTCCAACATACTTGTATCAAGTAATTAAGGAACATTAATTTACGAGTACTGACATTGTTCATAATTGATTACATTAAACATGCTCCGCGCACTGCGACTGGCCAACCCTTTACCCAGTTTGGGTAACCATTCAAATTCTATAGACCTTTATATTTGTGTAATGAACCCACTTTGCTATTTTGATTTCAAAAGAAAGATAAAAAATATCCAAAAGTAAACATGTTTAACTTGACGGTATAGCTTTGACCTTGACACAAAATGGTTTGCACTGGTTCATATACGGACTCTCAAGGTAATGAAATGTACCTAGATCTTAAAGCAGTATTCCTGCTCAAAATGACCCATTCCATTTATTATTTAAAATGACTGTTAACTTACTATTTTTACCCTTTTAGAAAGCTTAAACACTTTTAGGCAGATCGCAGCATGCGCATTTAGTGTGTAAATCACCGAATCGACCGACAAAATGTGAATTCCACCGGGCCCGATAGCTCAGTAACGGGAGGTCGTGAGTTCGAACCCCAGCCGCGCCATACCAAAGGCGTAGAAAATGGTACTAGGAACTCCCTTGGCTGACGCTCGTCTAAAAAGGGTAGTCCTAAGAAGATAAGGTTGAGTCATTTGTTACAGGATACCTTGTTTGTCGCAATAAAAGCTCTACAGAGCTTATGCTGTCTGTTTCTAATAGCGTTTCTAATATGAGACATAAAATAAAGCCTCTCTAGCGTTATCTTTTTAGTAACATAGACACTGAACAAGCTCCTGTGTGTATTGATGTTTTGGTCACTAAAAATAATACCTGAACACTACAGCAAAAATACAATTCCTGCTGAAGTAAATGGTAATCAGATGTATAAGGGCTTTGCTTTCATAAATAAAATGTATAAAAAGATTTGGAGAATATGAAATTTGCGCAGGAATACAATTCAATTCAATTCTTTATTCAGGTCGACAAATACATTTTAGCGCATCTACAACACATCAAAGAAACAAGACAATGATCTAATCACATTTACCTTCCCAGCAGGTACATGACGTCGCAGTGACGTCTCAATGACGTCCCACTGACGCCAGTGCGAGGCCACCGAGACGCCCTGTGCCCGCAGGACTTAAGGGCTGGAATGTTCTAGCAATATACACTGGTCGGTCAGGATAGATGAGAAAGAAGGGAAGTCAGGGCAGTGTCTAGAGCAGCGCATCCGTTATCAGCAGCTCTGCTCCAGACACTGCCCCCCCCCCCCCCTCCAAACAACGCTCAGACCGAACCACGCCAGACCAGGTTCCCAGGGGACATGACCAGGAGTTCCCTAAATTTACTGCCACAAAGAACTATAAGAATGAACAAATATGACCTACTGGTTGAGCTATAAGTTCTTATTTATAGTCCTTCCAAAATCTATAGTGTATAGTCATATATAATGTGTTTAACCATTTAGTGCCTAGCTTCCCATATTGGGAAGTATGCAAACAGTGAAGACCCAGATCAGATGTTGCTGATTGCATGCATCATCTGATCAGTGTCCACACTGTCGAAAAAAGAATAACTGAAATATTTCACCTGATACCCATTAAATTAGAAATGGGCTCGTCTAATTAATAACAATGGAATATACCATTTGACAAAAAGGTTAATAGAGCAGGATATATCTGACTTTATACAGTACTTTATTTTCTTGTAACAAGCTTACATTCTAGTTTTCAGTAAAATACAATATACATATAAACTAACATTTACTTATGCACTCTTTCTTGTATTTAAAGCATCCTCGATAAAGTGAGCAGTACTTTTACAATGTTGTTTGGTTTTGGGGTTGAGTATGTGCTGAATTGCAACAATTCCTTTACCAAGATTTTGCGCATTCTCTGTTATAAACTGACTCTTATTACGTAAGGAATCATACTTTGGACAGTGCAACATAAAATGTTCTTCTGACTCTACCATGTCAGGGCAAAAAGGGCAAAATCTCTTATCTCTTGGAGCTTTAGGTCTACTATAACGCAACGTTTCTATGTTAGGGCTGTGACAGCTTAATCTAAGCCTGGAAATCAAATACCGCTTAGCTTTACTTAAGTTCATGTTTAAATAACATGGTATATTAAAGTTATCATAAAGGATGCTAACAAGTTCAAGTTTACTGTCAGAAGATTTTTTTATATGTTCTAAGTTTTTCTCTATTTTAGTGCGTTAATAACTTTTTAATATATTAATAAAAGCATCTTTATTACACCCTTCTAGTTGTCGTACATTTAAGAACTTTTCAGTGTATTTGATACTTGTAAGCCATGACTTACTTCCTGTTAAAAACAGTTGCTTGTCCGTTTGATATAACTTATGCAACAGTCTGTCCGATGGATGTTTGGTGAGCCTGTTGTAAAAACCATGTACAAGTTTAAGTATTGAAATTGAAACTGGAAATCTGCCTAGTTCACAGTTTGTCGCCAAGTTAAACGTCTTGTTATGAATTCCTAAAGAAAATTTACAAAATTTCAAATGGACTAATTCAAATGGGTACTGATCTCTATATGTCACTTCCATATTTTAAGGTTGAGTGCCTCTAACACTATATGAATTGTTTTCTTAAAGGACCTCTATGCTTAAGGCTTGAATTTTCCCCATGATTAAAAAGTTATACGGATCACTGACTTCTGCTTTGCATTTATGACTATGACATGTAACTTGCATGACAAATGAATTTTCAAGTGTTTGTATCTATGTAAATACGTTAAACATACGTTGACGTTGACGTTATTTTTTAGGAAAATGGTAAATTATCCTCAAACTGATCGTTGAAATAATGATTGATTGTATACATTTCACCCCTTTTTGACTTACATTACTTACAAAACAGACAACACTGGATAGTTTTTACTATATGTATGTGACCTTGACCTCAATTCAAGGTCATGGTACACAATATAATCCTTGAAGATCACAGTGCTACTGCTGACCATTCTCCTTCTTTGGCTTACTGAGTATCGTCCCCCCCCCGTGACCCAGCTTCCCACTCATATATATTGCGTACTTGCATCGCATAAGTCTGCTGCATGAAGGAAATGCTGGGTCACGGGGGGGGGGGGGGGGGGGGGAAAGTACTTGTATTTTAGTTGTAGTGAAGCGTTCCCTTTTGGCCGTTTTGACCGGAAGTAGAACTACGGTTTTGCATGTTTAAATGCCAATCAGGCGTAACAAGAATGAAACCATTGCTTTGTATTGTGATATGTGTGTATTTAGCATGCATTTATGAGAGAAATTTATGGAACGAATGACTAATTTCAATATCTTTATTACCTCAAAAAATGAGGTATGCAAAAACTTGAATTTAGGGTAGGTAGGGTCAGACTGGATTATCTCCCCATGTCTTTGGGTCTGAATCACAAATGATCTGATTTCATACGGTTTACATATTTGTGGAAGCTCTGCTAAGGAAAAAATGCACACTTTTTACTTTTGAAAATTCGGACCTGTCGCGCCGGCCTAATGGGGAAAATCCTCGCCTTAATCGTAGAAGTCCTTCTTTGTTATTTCCAAGAAAAAAATCCAAAATATTACTGTGTGCGTTTCTTTTTTTGTATGGTATATATTCCATTCTAACACTCAAAAATACCGAAAAATAATTAATTCTTACAAATCCTCACAACTTCTTTGTCAAAAGCGCGCATAATTTCGCCAATATTCTTCTCTGCAACACAGATAAGTGAACCTCTTGCTGGCGATTTTGTAGCATAAAAGAGATTTTACAACGAATGTCTTCAAAGCATGATAAAAGCGTCATTCAAATGCACTTACGTTTGTAACGCGACATCTGATTGGAAAATGTCAAAAAGGACCTGGTATGATAAAGCCCATATTTGGCCCCTAGAAAACTCATTTTTCAAAAATCTTATTTCGATAATAAAAATGTATTCATAGGAAAGTTCAAGGCTTAAATGTAACAGCAAACACAAAATTAACCGCTTCTTGCCCAAAATTTTTGTGTTGTTGTCTTGAACATACCCATACCCTCGGCGGTAGCGCCTGCAATTCAAATTCCGAAGGAGCTTTGAAAGAGCGGTAGTTCTATGGTAGAAGATTGGTAAGGCATATTTTTGCCTACAAAATACATTACTTTCAATGAAATTTCTTTCGTTACGACACCATTTCCGCTTCCGTATTATCCTATTTGGACTGGTTTGAATAGAAATCCACAATAGAATTAAGAAATAGAGGTCGGACAGTCATCCTGTCGCTACGTTACGCAATGACGTCAAACGTTCCGTTTCAGAAAAACAAGATGGCGTCAACTTTAAGGTTGCATCCCACCATTAATTTTCCATAGACGACAATGTTAACATCTGGTCATTTTATTACAAAACTGTACATACAAAGTTTTAGTTTTCCAAACCTGTCTTGCTTTAAAGTGTCATCCTAGCCTATCAATTTGAGATGAAAACAGCCACTCCCTTCCCATCTCAGTGAGCCGCTAAGCTAGGCTGAGTATGGCAACCACCGACTCGTACCCAAAAAAAAAGCATACTTTTTTCCTAGGGGATCAGTTACCTAAATCAACCCCATCTCCTTCTGTTAAAATATTTCTCTATTAAATATGCTTTTTTGTAACTATCATTTGTTGTTCTTTTTTTATACTGCAAGAAATCTAACATGCATGATTGACAGATGACGTCATCTCTCTTACAATGTAAACCTAATGCTCTCCCCGAAATAGGCGGGGCAAGTCCTCATGAATATTTATTGGACTGTACCCTAAACCAAACTAACTTTTTGCAATATGCCATAAACTGAACAGTTTGAATGTTAGTTTGGTACATTTTTATTGTGATCTCCAAGTTTCAAATGAATCCGTGAAGAAATGTACCATTTAGGACAGTTTCACTATGTCGGCTGAGGTTTCTGTAGCGAAATGACTGAAACTGATGATTTTAAGGATTAATGAAAATTAATAATGATTTTGTTGCTATTCTTTTATTTCTATGGAAACATTTATCTTTTCATAGGAGCCTTAATACTTCTCTTAATAATAAAAACAAGCAAATGTGGTTTAATCTGTTATACATAAGCATTTATTGGCAATTTTCTATATATACCCCCTCAATTTGGTTAAAATCTTGGTATTTGGAGGCTGTTTAAGACATAAATGCAGTAAAACTGGTTTGATAGTCCAAATCTGCACACCAAAAGAAACAGAGAAACAAGGTTGATATGAATTTAAGGTAAATGTTTGGTTAAAATTATATTTTTCCTAAAAAAATACTAATTTACATGCAAAAGTCTCCGAAAAGCGCGACGCTTTTTGTATTTCGCAGAATCGCATATATCATGCTTTTATGGGCTTTTAAATGTTTCCAGGTGTTCCAGATGCTTTTTCTCTAACCACGTAATGTGAAATTGTACTAATGTGAAATAATTTACCATCAAAACTTATAGTACAATAATATAGTTACATCCCCCTCCCCCTCCCCCCCCCCCCTTCCGGATTCTACATGGAGAAAAATGTTGTTTTCATTTTTGCTGATGATCCTAGGCCTAAAGCATCAAATCATCAATTACAACAACAATCTCACTATGGATAACGCACAGAAGAATGTACTTTTAATGGTCAAAGGGACACATATCTCTAGATATGCATCTAAAGTGAAACCGAAAGTAAGAAACAAGGCCAAGGTCAATCTGACTTAATGCGCTTAAGGTTGCATTCCACCATTAATTTTCCATAGACGACAATGTTAACATCTGGTCATTTTATTACAAAACTGTACATACAAAGTTTTCCAAACCTGTCTTGCTTTAAAGTGTCATCCTAGCCTATCAATTTGACATGAAAACATCCACTGCCTTCCCATCTCAGTGAGCCGCTAAGCTAGGCTGAGTATGGCAACCACCGACTCGTACCCCAAAACAGAGCATACTTTTTTCCTAGGGGATCAGTTACCAAAATCAACCCCATCTCCTTCTGTTAAAATATTTCTCAATTAAATATGCTTTTTTGTAACTATCATTTGTTGTTCTTTTTTTGGTTTAAACATATTTATTTCAAACTTTTTTTACAGTTCACATAAACATTGTTACAATACAAATAATGGGATTGGAACGAAAGCACATGTACTTATAAAGTTCCTCTCCCTGTACTTATAAAGTTCTTTTTTTATACTGCAAGAAATCTAACATGCATGATTGACAGATGACGTCATCTCTCTTACAATGTAAACCTTATGCTCTCCCCGAAATAGGCGGGGCAAGTCCTCATGAATATTTATTGGACTGTACCCTAAACCAAATTAACTTTTTGCAATATGCCATAAACTGAACAGTTTGAATGTTAGTTTGATACATTTTTATTGTGATCTCCAAGTTTCAAATGAATCCGTGAAGAAATGTACCATTTAGGACAGTTTCACTATGTCGGCTGAGGTTTCTGTAGCGAAATGACTGAAACTGATGATTTTAAGGATTAATGAAAATTAATAATGATTTTGTTGCTATTCTTTTATTTCTATGGAAACATTTATCTTTTCATAGGAGCCTTAATACTTCTCTTAATAATAAAAACAAGCAAATGTGGTTTAATCTGTTATACATAAGCATTTATTGGCAATTTTCTATATATACCCCCTCAATTTGGTTAAAATCTTGGTATTTGGAGGCTGTTTAAGACATAAATGCAGTAAAACTGGTTTAATAGTCCAAATCTGCACACCAAAAGAAACAGAGAAACAAGGTTGATATGAATTTAAGGTAAATGTTTGGTTAAAATTATATTTTTCCTCAAAAAAATACTAATTTACATGCAAAAGTCTCCGAAAAGCGCGACGCTTTTTGTATTTCGCAGAATCGCATATATTATGCTTTTATAGGCTTTTAAATGTTTCCAGGTGTTCCAGATGCTTTTTCTCTAACCACGTAATGTGAAATTGTACTAATGTGAAATAATTTACCATCAAAACTTATAGTACAATAATATAGTTACATCCCCCTCCCCTCCCCCTTCCGGATTCTACATGGAGAAAAATGTTGTTTTCATTTTTGCTGATGATCCTAGGCCTAAAGCATCAAATCATCAATTACAACAACAATCTCACTATGGATAACGCACAGAAGAAGGTACTTTTAATGGTCAAAGGGACACATATCTCTAGATATGCATCTAAAGTGAAACCGAAAGTAAGAAACAAGGCCAAGGTCAATCTGACTTAATGCGCTTAAGGTTGCATTCCACCATTAATTTTCCATAGACGACAATGTTAACATCTGGTCATTTTATTACAAAACTGTACATACAAAGTTTTCCAAACCTGTCTTGCTTTAAAGTGTCATCCTAGCTTTACCAATTTGACATGAAAACATCCACTGCCTTCCCATCTCAGTGAGCCGCTAAGCTAGGCTGAGTATGGCAACCACCGACTCGTACCCCAAAACAGAGCATACTTTTTTCCTAGGGGATCAGTTACCAAAATCAACCCCATCTCCTTCTGTTAAAATATTTCTCAATTAAATATGCTTTTTTGTAACTAGCATTTGTTGTTCTTTTTTCATACTGCAAGAAATCTAACATGCATGATTGACAGATGACGTCATCTCTCTTACAATGTAAACCTAATGCTCTCCCCGAAATAGGCGGGGCAAGTCCTCATGAATATTTAGTGGACTGTACCCTTAACCGCCTCTGTGGCGGTAGATCACTACATGGTCAGTACACAAAATGCAAGGAGCATGAGCATCGGGTGAAATTAAAAGGAATAAGACAGCGGCGTAGAGAAGAAATGAAAAGAATTACAGCCCGTTTTCCGTGGGGAAACGCTACTAGGGGAAAAGCTTTCTCTGACAGTTTCTCATCAGTTTGTCAGACGGAATTCGCTGCTGCTGAGTTGCAATAATTTTATTTGCAAATCTCATACGACAGAAACACAACCTGTAGGGATAGCAATGCTGTACAAGAATTTATGTGTAATTTCTGCAATGAAGAAATAATACAATTCTATTACTCTGCTCTGTAACTCTGGAGAGCATTGTAAATAGCGATGTGCTCGCCTATAAGCAGGGCTTATTTCATTTCATACCAAGTCCTCTACGATAGTACATCCTGTTATATTCAGTACTGTTGGACACCCAACGTAAAATGTTAAGTAACGTCGCTTCTCACTGGTTGACGTCTGGTTTTATGTCACTGAAAGCGTTTGCTGTGTTTGCAAAGCAGCACACTTTTATAGGTATTAATTTGAAAAGTGCATTAGAATGGAGATACAGTCAAACCTGCTTATGTGGTCACCTATATTAAGGGATCACTTGTCTTAAGTAGCCAACTTTCGTGGGTCCCCTGAACCAAAATACAGTACAAATGAACCTGTATTAAGGGGTCACCTGTCTTAAGCAGCCACTTTTTTTTGCTTCCCTTGGGTGACCCCTTACAGGTTTGACTGTAACTGTGTTGAAAACTGTCATTTGGGGAGGTAAATAGTCGGTTTTATGGTCGCAATTGCATTTTACGGCTCCGCTAGCGCGCCGCCATAAAACGAAATTTCCAACCATAAAACCAACGACTTACCTCCCAAAATGACAATTTTGAGTACAATTATCCGCTAATCGAGTACATGTACCAATGACGTCAGCAATTAGACTCACGTATATGAAACAGTGAGTTATAGCAGAATAAAACATGAAAGTTTTCGCACTATTTTAAAAGGCACATCTTGTGTTAGAATTAAGAAATGTTTTTCCTTACGACGAAGTGAATTAATATTCGCATCTGCTCTCGTCATATTTTAATCGGTAAGGAAAAGATTCGATTCTAATATTATACAGAATGAAAATACAAGCATATTGCGACGTTCATTTTTAAAGTACTGTTTTTAGGCAGACGTCGATAGAAGTAAACGTTTATATTCAAGGCGCCTTATTTGCATGCCCCGACGTTAGCAACGTGATTTATCACAAATGTTCACGGGACGCCGTTTCCTGCACGTTCAAGTGGGAAACCGTTAACGCCATGGTAGAATGAAACGCAACGTTTCCACATCATTTGCTTATTTAATCCACAGGTGGATTAACATTAGCGTAGAGTCGGGTAACTTCGGACAGGGGGTAAATTTGGACATACCTTTGCAAACAGTGAAAATCCAGATGAGACGTCTCATCAGGATTTTCACATTTTGGCAGTTGTTTTTATTTTAGTTCAAACCAATTGACATATAAAGGAAACAATGTCACTGTCCGAGTTTACCCGCTGTCTGATGTAACCCGACTCTACCCTGTCAAACGTGTACGGTTACACCTTCATGTTTTCTGACCTCCTGCTCACTTCTCTGGACGAAACAAACTCCTACAAAATGGGGTCTACTCTTGAAAAGAAAAAAAAGAAAAAAAAAGAAATTCCTTCTAGATGAGCGAATTAGTTCCCTTAGGGTTTGACCCTATTGAGAAGGCGAGGCGAGACAAAAACTGAAAATGGCAAAGTTGCAAATCCTGAACATTGACATTATAGCTCTCTCGGACGTTATATGATACATAGTATTCTTTACAATGATCAAAACGTTTGACAAAACATTTACAAATATTGATTCAGTCGCCAAGGACATTCAGGAAGCGAGGTTAAGAAAGGGCAAAAAGGCACCATGGAAAAGATCGTATCCATTCGGCTTTAAAACGGGATTTTCCCTTTCTAGAATGAGCCCAGATAATTTAATCAGTCATATGAAATTCTGCTATAAGATGGGATTTCCCTGCCAAGACAACCCCAAAAATCTAGATCCGTCTTATAAGACGGATCTAGAGTTTTGGGATTGTTTTTGAAGGGAAAAGCCCAGTATTATAACCAAAGAAATAGGGTACCTCCCGTGACACGTCTTGGAGGTGATTGCTATATAGGTTAATTGGCAGACATAGCTAACCTCGGTTGTTACACGTAACACGAACAAAACATATTTTCCGACCGCTATATCCAATTCTTTTATACTTTTATACGGTCAATAGTCTGCTATGAACAGAACCTATCTCAAATTACAGCTTGGGTATTTCCAAATGGACTGACTTGGCAAAGACGATAAAGCGTCTATGAAATGACTTGAGATTACGATCGAAACAAACCGTCTACCGTTTTATCAAAACATACAGAAAGCACCTCAGTTAGTTGTTGACACGGGAGCCAGTATTTTTTCGTGGGGTGGGGAGAATATATCAACGGAGTGTCAGAAAAAAATAAGCATCAAATTAATTTATTGCACCTAAAACCATTTCAGAACTCGACGTTCCTTCTAAAACAATTCGAAGTTTTCTTCCCTTGAGAATTAGAGAGTCCCCACATTCCCTTTCTCATCTAATCATTTTGCAACGGATTTTGTCGGAGGTACAATAAATTCGTTCAGTGTTTGGATGGCCTTGACAAAATTAACAATACAATTCTTCAGCCATGAAAACAAACTTGATGAATTTATGATACCGTCTTTAGGCTGTAATCCCAAAGCCACATGCACATCAACAGACTGACCATCTAAGAGAAGCCTTCAAAGTATCAAAGCTGTAGAAGCAGTTGCACACACAAGGTACCTACTCAATAGGTCTTCTGATGTCCTAAAATGACTCAGTTTTCAAAGCGAAGAAGTAGTAGAATTATCGGAGCACAAGTTTTAAGTCACATGCGTTTCTATAGACCATGAAAAAGAAGCCTGGAAAGTTTCAGAATGTTTCATGAAAAACTGTAAGAGTAGTTGCGCACTCAATGTGCCTACTTAATAGGTCTTCTGATGCTGAAAAATGACAAAGTTCACAAAGCCAAAAAGTGGTAAAAATTTATTTGAGCATTATCCCTAATTATCATATTACGTCGCATCTGAGAGTGTAATAAAGCCGTGCATTAAAAACGATAATCCACTAGTGGATTAAATATGCAAAATACGTCGTAACGTTATACGTTTTCTAATGGCGAAATCGTGACATTTTAGTGCAAAGTTTGCTAATAAAATGCGATTTTAGTGTCATATGATAAATAGAATCTTGCATTCGTGCGCCTGTATTATTGAATTTATTCAACTCGTTGGTGAAAACGATAAGATGCTCGGCAGAGCCTCGCATCTTATCTCTTTCCCCAACTCGTTTAATAAATTCTATAATGCATGTGCATTCATGTAAGATCCTCTATGTCACATGCACATTTATAGAGCATGGAAAAGAAGACTGCAAAGTTTCAGAATGATTCTTCAAAAAACTGTAGGAGAAGTTGCGCTCACAAGGTACCCACTTAATAGGTCTGCGGAAAAAAAACATTACTGGGCCATAACACAATAACTGACTTTTGTTGAAGTGGACATGGAGGTTAATTGAACAATAAACTTCATACTGACCAACGCGAGGTGGAGGTCAATAGCAATTTACTGTTCAGTAACACTTAATGTTTACCAAAACAAAAGTCAACAATTGTTTTATTATATAATAAGCATAATTTTTGTCGAAGGGTCCGTCGTCCGTCCACAATTTTCAAACGGCTTCTCCTCTAAAGCCACTGGGCAGATTGTAACCAAATTTCATATATAATCTTCAGGGTTTGTGGGAATAAAATATTGTTCAAATGGTCTGGGTTACAAGACCAATATGGCCGCAACGCTCATTACCAGAACCAACTGACCACTGGCCTTGAACCTTGGTATGGCGAATCTGGTATTTGACTACTACCAAGCCTGTTCAAATGATGACCTCAGGTTGACCTTGACCTTTTCTATGGAAAGGAAAAAAAATGCTTTCTTGAAACCTTATATGGGGAAATGCTAGAACATAAGAGTTCATGGAAACTATATAAGATTTTGGCTTAAAATTGGCATATATGGTTATCTATATGGAAACATAAAGATTCGAGAGTACAAGAGGTCAAGGTCATTCTTTGACCTTAGAATAAGGTATCTCATATTTCAACAATTTCAAATAAGTCCTCAAAAGCCACTATCGAATTGTAACCAAATCTCATATAGAGCCTCCAGGGCTTGCAGGAACGACAATTTGTTCAAGCGGTCGTGATCTGAAGACCAACATGGTCGCAACGCCCATATATGGTAAAAACCTTTTAAGATCGTCTTCTCCAGAACCAAATAAAGGATGGCCTTGAAACTTGGTATGTAGCATTGGAGACCCGAATAAATCGTGCTTTTAACGTTTTTATGAAGCTTAGGTAACCAATGCATCCTAGGAAGTATATCTTGGGGTTCCTTACAATTTACAGAAAAGTTTAGGGGTGGCTGGCTGAAATGGTCTTAAACTACAGAACTCTCTGCTGCAGATGTCTCTTTGTAGGCCTTAGTACCCCCAAGCTCCTGCTTGAAAGTATAAATGTAATACAGCCGTCAAACAACGTTGTTTGCGACATTTTCTGCTGGAACTAACTCATACGTTCTATGAAATTCTTGGATACCCCTCTGTAATTATCGAAAAGAAGATTTAGGTTAAGGGGGTTAAAGATGAGTATTTTGTAAATAAAACTTTATATATTATGATTAACATAATACTGAATTATTAAGTAAGGAATGCGGCTCTCCTTAGCTTTATATAAGTACTCTTCTTCGGGCTAGTTAAACAAAGAAACATATTTTCATTGGTTGAGAATGTCACATGGTGCATAACTATGCACATGCTATGTGCGCGATTTTGTAACGCGCGGGATTTTGTCCGCTGCATTTTATTCTTCGGCAAGACTCAGCCGAGTCAATATCGTAATTGTCAGTCGATTTTTTTATTACCCACCAACCCTCCCGATATATGGGTAATGATCCTGGCAATTTAATATTCATACATCGGGAGTATGTGACCATTTTCAATCATCATTAACCATTGATTCTCGCTGAATTGTTATTCAGTTAAATGGTGGCCTATTTTATGGCTTGTACTTTTATTTATATCAAGTTTCTACTCGTATATTTACTGGTTTGATTTACTGATCAATTAAAATCCGCCAATAATAAATTGTAATTTTAATTTCTTGCTGTCTCTTTTCATCGAAGCAAATGACGCACTGAAATAGTTAAAACGGTTATCTACTGTTTTCAAGATGCTTACTTTTCACAATATACTCTCGTTTACATCGTCGATCACAGAGATCATTAAATGCACAGGCTATATCTTCCCAAACATTTTTTGAAATCGATGTGGGAAGGAAATCTTTATATTGAACCCTTAGAAACTATGTAACGAATTCTTGCATCTAAAATAATTTTCAAATTTCCAGTTAAAACATGACCAGCTGCCGGATAGATAAATTTAGAATCTTTACAGTCGCATAACTCAGGGTGAAAAAATGGATGTCAAGATCAGAAACTATTAATTGAAATTAAATATAGTGTTTCTTACGGGCTTGTTATATTTATCACAAATAATTGGTGGTTTAAAATTTTAAAAATAAGTAGGTATGGATGCTGTGACAGATCTATCCTTAAAGATACTATGTAAGTCAATTAATTGAATTCCTTTATTTATTAAAGGAATTTTTATGAAATGCCTTCTGTGATTTGTTTCAGAATCTATTAATGGACGAAGAGCATGTTGAGTATAACATCTAGTCAAGAGCGCAACATCGTACAATAGATGTTTGATCGTAGAATTTAATAGCCTCAGTATCTAAAAGATACACGGAATACAAAAATATGTAGAGAACTTAAACATGACAGCAATGTAATTCTTCTTCATTTCAAAATGAAAGAAAATCTAAACTTTTATGGAATAACTCGCTGCAGAGCTGATAATGGTAAAGTGTCCCGGATCAAAGATCAAAAATGACTTTGACCTCTAGTACTCAGAAATATTCGTGTGCTCATTTAGTTGACGGTATAAACTAATTGTTATACCAAAATATTCAGCAATTTCCCCAAACCATATAATGTTATTGTATTTTCTTACGTAAACGCACAAGGAAGCAACTTCGTCTTCTTCCTTAATAATGGTCATGGTCAACCCAGGGTCATCATTTGTATAAACTTAATAGTACTTAAGTACCCAATGCTAAATACTAATTTTAAAGTCAATCAATCGATTGGTTTCAGAAAGAGAAAAAAAAAGAATCAGATATGGGCTCGCTGGCCATGTTAAATCATGTGGCCCAGGCCGGGACAATAAAGCTTCATTTCCCTATTTCTGGAGCCTCCATATAAAATTTGGTTCCAAATAGCCTGGTGGTCTTAAAGAAGACAGTGTTTGAAATTGCATAAATTTTAGCGACCTTGATCAAAGATCAAACAATGACATTGACATCTTATACTCAAAAACATTATGAGTATTCGTGTACTTATTTAGTCGATAATATACAAAAACAGTTTTGTTTATAAATAAGATGGGTCTTTCTAAAGCGGCATAGGCAGAATAATGGGGCGTTGGGGTCTTTCGTTGGCAAATACGCATACTGGCCTACTTGCATACTACTTTTACTACTGATAATTCCATAGACTGGTTTCAGTCAAAGATGTTAGAAATAATCTTAGCCATATTATTCATATGAACACCAATAACTTCTCTAAAAAAATTTGTATCTGACTCCGGACGTCTATATCTTCGACTGACCTAATCCATTTCTTTGATACATGGTGAACCCCTTCCATATCAATTAGCTAATAGTTATACTAAAGTGGTTTCTTGATCTGGTTCCTAGTCAAAGGTATCTAGCACTGACCACAGAAAAATGAATAATCCTTCCAAGATGATGCTTATCTTTTGAGTTAAAATTCAGAATGTTCATTTCAATGTATTAGATGTATATAAACGACAATGGCATAACTGTAGAAGTCCGGCATCTATACATGAGACCTGAGAAGACATCATCAGGCGTTTGTTTGTAAATTCTAATTTGCCCTTATAGATTGAAATTTTTAAAACTACTTTACGAGCCTTGTTTCCTTACTTGGTTTTGGAGTTGCATCAACAGTAGGTGTGAGGTGTGCACACAATAGTAGCTTAGCCCCTGAGATTGTAGTCAACTGACGGTTCAAGGGCTGTTCCATTTTGTTAAACTGCGTGTCGCTAGTTTGCAAACGTGTTGTTCCGTTTTTTCTCTCAGTTAGTCTACTATACCAGAGCCTGTTTTAACTATCAAGGCTATGTTGATAGAGGGAAGCTTCTCAGCAGCAAATTGTCGCTACAGGTTTTTCGCAGAGCGAAACTTGCTTCAACTCTAAAACGTTTTTAGAGGAGACACGATGACCCCGTTGATCCCTACAGTATGGCCGTATCTAAACTTATTTCCGACCTGAAAGCCACGGACAAAGCAAATTATGGCTTTCAGTTACGGGGACTTTCATTTTCACTGTCTTTTCCATCAGATATGCAGACACTGCGGTGTATTATATATAATAGGCAGGTGCACTCGCAAGCACCTGATTACACTTCCTTCTTTGGGAGGTCCATATTTGTGTACCTAAATATTTCGGATTCGTCGATGTTGATATGGATTATGAGTTCGGACTTTTGATTTTGGTAATTTGACCGCTCTGCTTTGTAGTACGCATTTCTCTCATCTACTTCATTCTGTATCTTAGGTAGGCTGTTATTAGTAATTATGTCAGTTCCTGAATGTGCCGTCTTATACTGAAATCCTTGGAATCTTCATATAATAATTGGAAAGGCTGTGGTTTGTCATCGTCCTGTCTTGGGGCGCTTCAATTCTATTTCTGCACAACCGGTATGTTATCAGCAACACTTTTTTGTTCATTCATGTTGCTGCACAAACTGTTCTCCCTTTTATAACCGTATTTGTCAGCAAAGTCTCCTCTGTAGTGCGGCAGTGAATCTTTACGGTCAAACCTAAATTTACGTCGCCTTAAGGCATCTTTTAATGTAGACGAATACTGAATAGAAATATTGGCACGGCATTCAAACCATTATACCGTCTAAATAACCCAAAGAGCTATAAAACATTTGGGTAAGAAAAAAACAATTTTCACCGTTTTGTTTTCCTAAAAAACAATATTTTGTATTTCTACATACTTTTTTTACACATTTTCCATTAAAATTCATATCTCTAGCACATGAATGCACTTTCATTTCAGCAAATCATATAATTTGTAATATAGGATATTTGAAACAAACTGATAACAAAAAATTGCAGTTTTCTTGTTAATAAGTATATTTTTACATTCTTTGAAAAAATGCAAGAAAATTGAATTTCATGAAAAACGTCATGAAAAATATCATCAATCGATGGGGCATGCTTATGCATATTATTTTAGTAAAACTTACATCGTATGTTAAAGAATAAAACAAAAAACAAACATCTCACCGTTTTGTTTCCTAGAAAAACAATGTTTAAGTTCAAAATATCCCCAAAACAGACTGCCCAAATTCTGCACCTGCTGCAAGCACAGCCGGTCCTTGCCCTATTATTTATTTTCCTGTTATTCGGTTCTACCACAGAGTAATGTCGACAAAAATGCGCAGATGGAATGGAAACTGTGAAGATCTTGATCATTCTGGTTCCTAAGGAACAGTCTGATCTCAGTTTCCACTGTTTGTACAGACCTATGTGCCCGAAAACTTAGGATCTTTACGGTAGATATTGTAAGTGTATATTATAACTGTATATACTCCACAGTTAGTCGATTTGATGATGAACAATAACTCTGTTTGTTTTTTAAACAAGCAAGAACAGAGTTCTTCCGGGATCGTCCACCTTAAGCACAAATCAATGACTGCATTACGGTAAAGGTAAAATAGTTAGTCTGTGTTTTAAGGCGACGTGAAATCGGGCATTAAACATATCTTTTCACGTGACCTGTGAAGGCTAATTATAGTGTTTTCTTCAAATGAGTTCCAATTATACACGGGGTTCATAGAATTGCAAGTACCGTCATATTATTTAAGTATATTTCACTTGACGACGCGGTAAATATTTATGCGATCGAATTTCGTACACGAAGCCGATAACGACACAAACGGTTCATTTGTGTACTCGCAGAGATACATGTAATGTCCAACCGTCTGACAAATAAGTCCGGCAGTACATTTTGCAGTGCGGTCGTGTCAATCACCGGTGTAGGTGGTTCTTCCACACTATGGACCAAACCTACTAAAGACAAGCAGGCAATAGATGAACATTACAAAAATAATATATCTCATGTCTACATGCTTGAATCTGCTGTTTCGGTACTTTACGAAAAGGAAAACTTTTTAGGTTTATCCATACAGGATTATTTGAGAACGGCACACCATTTGCATACCGGTCCTTGCCAGATAATTTATTTTCGTCAACCTTGTTTAACCAATATATAATTAAAGAAAATAAACTTAAGTAAGGAAATAATGAGGACAACGAGATCTTCTTTATCCTACGCAAAGTCATGTAGATTTTAGTAGGTGTTTGCTCGCCTACAGAAACAAACCACCATCACAGGCGATACTTGATTTTCAGCAAATCTTATACCAGAAGAGTAACTGTTGTTTAAAAAAAAACATTCGATAAATGAAGTCATTATAATTCTTCTTTCCTAAAAGTATCAAAAGAAGTTAAATAAGCAGACTCGGTTTTACTGAGGAATAATGTCCTATGCGACACTGCATATACCCCCATACAACCCCAGCACCAGCTTCTGCGGGCCTAAACGATACTAAAAAACATTTCTTCGTTTAATTTAATTTTATTCTAGACTCCCTTATATTTAAGACCACCGCCAAGATAAGAATGTTTTCATGCCTTTTTCGATTTCTTGTTTTGTTACAGGTGATAATTAACTCCAATCCCCTTTGAAAATATAGACATATCTCGTCTCCTTTTTTCTATGTTATTGATCGTTGTCTCGTCTCCTTTATTGTCATTGCCCGTTGTCTCGTCTCCTGTATTGTCATTGGCCGTGATCTCTTCTCCATTTTTATGTCACTGACCGTTGTTTTGTCTCCTTTTTATGGCATTGAGCTTTGTTCCGTCTCCTTTTTATGTACTTGACCATTGTCTCGTCTCATTTCTTATGTCATTGACCATCATTTCCTTACTTTCTTTATATGTCACTGACCGTTGTGTGTCTCTTTGTTATGTCTGGTCCTGTTACTATGTGTCTGACCGTTATTTCGTCTCCTTTCTCAAGTCATTGATCGTCGTTTCGTCTCCTTTTTATATCATTGACCGTTGTCTCGTCTCCTTTCTCATGTCAATGACCGTCGTCATGTCTCCTTATTTTGCCACTGACCGTTGTCTCCTTTTTTGTCATTGACTGTTGTCTCGGCTCCTTTCCTATATCAGTGACCGTTGTCTAGTCTCTTTTTAAGTAATTGACTGTGTCGCGTTTCCTTTTTATGCCATTGACCGTTGTCTTTTCTCATTCTTTATGTCACTGGCCATTTCCTTGCCCCTTTCATATGTCATTGAATGTCGTCTCGTCTCCTTTTTATGTCACTGATCAGTGTCTCGCCTCGTTTCTGATGTCATTGAGTGTTGTCTCGTCTCCTTTTCCTTGTCAATGGCCGTTGTCTAAAAACAATCTGTTACTAACAAAGTACTGCTGGCACAGTCTGTTTCAATTAAGGTAATTTAAAAATGCTGATTTCATGATTGATAACAATTGGATATAACAATTGGTGATTAAAGGAACTGAATTTGCAAACAGCGCATATACAGATGAGGCAGATCATTATGAGCCGCCTTATCTAGATCTACACTGTTTGTCTTCTGTTGGATGAAATAGTTTTGAAATTTTTGCAGATGCAAATTTTGTCTCATGCTTTTAGGCGCTTAAAGGGTAAATTTGCCACACCTTTAAGTGTAAAATCAATAATAAATGAGGGGCCAGTTTAACACCTTTGGTATGAACTGCTCATTTTATCATCGAAAAATATGATTGTAAGAGTTGTTACATTGTGGATACATTTATTTTTAATAGTTCCCGAGACCTGTAAAGTTTGAAAATTGAATCTTCATAATTTTTGAAATTACAAGCAATACCATAGTGTCTTCGAATTTTCTTTTCACCCTGCAGATATTTTCTCCCAAAGGGGCTTGATTATAAAGAAAATTTTCATTGAACACCTTTGTTCAATGTCATATCTGATTGTTGTTATGTGTGAGATGAAATGAATTGCAAGACGAAAAAAAAATAAATAAAGAAAATCAATACTACCTGAGAGACTTCAATATCAAATGAGCCGCGTCACGAGAAAGCCAACAATGTGGTTGTGCGCCCAGCGCAGACTCAGATCAGCCTGGCCATCCACCCAGGCTGATCAGACTCTTCGCTAAGCGCTTAAAGGGTAGCTAAGGATCTAAGCTACATCACTGCGGGCAGCGAAGACTCTGATGAGACTGGGCGAATGCCCAGACTGATCTGAGTCTGCGCTGGGCGCACAACCAAATTGTTGGTTTTGTCGTGTCGCGGCTCAAATAATTAATATACAATTTGTAATATTTACTCTTTTGAATTTTACAAATTAACGAAAACGATGATTTGAACTAATAATTGACGCATTTTAAAATACCTAAATTTGCTTGTCTAGCGTCATGGGGACTAAACAGAAGAAGGTTAGCAACGAAACTAACATTGCCTAATACGGTCATAGATTGTCATGTAACTGTTTCACAATAGCCAGCGGTCTTGTGTCAGCAAAGTCTTAACATGTATAATTTGTTCTTGTTCCTTTACAGATATTCAGAGCGTGTACCATTTAGTCACACAGTTGATAATATACACCGAATATTCCATGACTCTCATACGTAGATATTACAAACCCAAATACATTATACATGAAATTTTGGTAAATTATTCTTTTTTCCCTGTTTCTGTTATACTAAATACATAAATTGTGATATGACGGACTCTTTGGAACTAAACCACAGTAAAGACACAAAAAGCAGACTCGGATTTTTACTTCAGGGTGATCAAACATATCCAATACAGCGAAAAAAAGAAAGATAGATAGATATTTTATTTTCCTCCGATACAGGAGAGCATACATATTACAAAGGAACATATATACAATTACAAAGACAAAAGACAAGAACACAAACTGCAAAAAGAAAGGAAAAACATACAAGGTAAATAAACTATCATACAAACACGATACCCATGATACCCGTAATGCATACAATTGAATACCATAATATGATGCTTGAATGCATTCCACGCCGATGTGAGTAACAGCCTAGACTGCAGCTAGTCCAGATTGTCACTCAAATCAGCATAGCCATACAAGCATGATATCCATGACACTTCCACGCTGATGTGAGTAACAGCTTAGATTATAGCGAGTCCAGACTGTCACTCACATCAGCATAGCCATACAAACAGGATACCTATGATACTTATAATTCATATTATTTACATGTATTACTGACTATATTACCATTACACGATGTTTACATGCATTCCATGCTGATGCGAGTGACAGCCCTGACTGCGGCGAGACCAGATTGTCGCTCAACATCAATATGGACATACAAACACGATACCTATGATATTTATAATCATATTATTTATTACTGACTTTATTACCATTATATACACGATGTTTAAATGCATTCCATGCTGATGCAAGTGACAGCCCTGACTGCGGCGAGACCTGATTGTCACTCAACATCAGCATGGACATACAAACACGATACTTATGGTATTTATAAGTCATATTATTTATTACTGACCATATTAACATTATATACACGATGTTTAAATGCATTCCATGCTGATGCGAGTGACAGCCCTGACTGCGGCGAGACCAGATTGTCACTCAACATCAGCATGGACATACAAACACGATACCTATGATGTTTATAATTCATATATTTTATTACTGACTACATTACCATTACAAGATGTTTAAATGATTCCATGCTGATGCGAGTGACAGCCCTGACTGCGGCGAGACCAGATTGTCACTCAACATCAGCATAGCCATATAAGCAAGATACCTATGATATTTATGATTCATATTATTTATTACTGACTATATTACCATTACACGATGTTTAAATGCATTCCATGCTAATGCGAGTGACAGCCCTAACTGCGGCGAGACCAGATTGTCACTCACATCAGCATAGCCATATAAGCAAGATACCTATGATATTTAGGATTCATATTATTTATTACTGACTATATTTCCATTACACGATGTTTAAATGCATTCCATGCGGAGGCGAGTGACAGCCCTGACTGCGGCGAGACCAGATTGTCACTCACATCAGCATAGCCATATTAGCATGATACCTATGATATTTAGGATTCATATTATTTATTACTGACTATATTACCAATACACGATGTTTAAATGCATTCCATGCTGATGCGAGTGACAGCCCTGACTGCGGCGAGACCAGATTGTCACTAACATCAGCATAGCCATATAAGCATGATACCTATGATATTTATGATTCATTTATGATTTGGGGAGAAGGAGCTGTTTTGTGCTTCTCGTGCATTTGTTTGTTTTGCGCGCAAGTGTTTGTCCTTTTTCTCTTCGTCATGGCATCGAGGGTTGGCTGCAATTTATAAATGGTATACCCTGGTCCTTTCTATTAACTTTTTTGGATCCAGTAAAATTAGTTACTGCCCACCAGTAATATTTTACTGACCTTTAACTGACCGTTCCAAGGCAGTACATCCGTTGGCGTTCCTTAATGATACCTGTTGTTGTGTCTGCTTGTCTATGGTCTCTAGCAGTCCGGTCACCTGGATAGCTGCCAGTTTTGTTTTCTGTTTTGTTTTGTAATTTAAGATAGCAAAATGTGAAAAAAGATGTTGCTGCTGTTTTATTTCGGGTAGCTCAGTGACCAAATGTTTGAGAAAGAGCTGCTCATTCGCGTTGCCGTGCGTGTCTTTCGTGAACCTTTGTCAACTTTTGTGCTTTACTTCTTTCTCTTTTCGGTTTGAGGGCGAAAGTGTGTCGGCTTTTGCTTCTGTCGTTTACTGACCTCCTTCAACTTACTGAGAATTATGTCAGGAGAAGGTAGCGCAGTCACAAGGATCAATTCTCCAAAGAAGTGGCCAGGATCCAAAGGTATAAACATACACTGAATACTGGATAAAATTGTTAAAAACCATCAGTATTTACAGGTTTAAAGCCAGACACCCTCTGGTCAGCTACATGCGGATACTCTGGCCCTGAAGGCACAGTGTGAATGTGGAATTTTATTATATTAGTTCATATCCGCTAGTATGTTGGCCTTGCGCGTGCATTTAACTTTAACCCGCGTTTTTATTCATTGAGCTTACTGGTTCCATAAAACAGAAAATATGAAGGCAACTTATTTTTAGCGTTTTCACTTTTATTCAGTACATATTTATCCTTTTCTCAGGTCAGGGGCCGTATTCATAAAGCCATTTAAGTCGTTGCTATGCGCTTGCTAAGGCTAAATATCTATAAAGGAGATTCCCTACAACTATGAAATTTGCTCTGGAGGAACAGTCTTACAAAGACTGTTCCTCCAGAGCAAATTTCATAGCTGTAGAGAATCTCCTTCAAAGAAATTTAGCCTTAGCAACAGCATAGCACCGACTCAAGTCGTTTTATGAATACGGGCCCTGGAGTTAGACGAAAATAATGGATGTTCAGTTGCTGCGAATGGATTCCTATGTTTTCAGAACTTATTTCAGATTCCTATTTTCAGATATTATTTGCGTACTTGAGCGATTTCAGAACTTTAAATATTAATATGATATAGTCCTTTCGTTTAATTTCTTCTGAAAATATAATATACTTTTCTTAATCACATCCGTGTTCAAAATGCATTTATGATCAAGAAACCTCAAATGCCCCTAAATGGAAATTAAACGAGCCACTGCTTGAATGATTGAAACAAGGAAGTTGAAATGAATAGGTACGAATTTATTCAATATGGTAATTTTTCTGATCAGATTACAGATATCATAATTAAACGCAATGAATAATGCTTTGTATGCAAGTATGCAATGATGTTTTCGACAGATTCCATCACGTACCTGTTGCTTAGCAACCAAGAGCATACATAACGATATAGCGAGGGTTATATATTTATGGCTTGGGTTCCCTGAACCCATTCTGAGTTGTTAAAAATTCAGGCTAGAACGGATTGAGATAAGAAAACTTCGTTTTCCTCTATTTTGTTTATACTTTGACTGCATAATAATCTTCTTAAGTAATGGTGACTATTGTTCACGCGAAAAGCCAGGGGCAGCAGAATTGTATATAACACCAAGTTAGAAATGTCTTTATGTTTTACCGTAATGCCCGATGGCTGGATGAATGACTTGCAATATTACGTCCATTTCAACGGTATTTCAGTTAAATCAGGATGATAGGAAGGTGATAATGAAAAGCTTTGTGTATCTGAAAAGTAAGGAGGAAAATTCGCAGGAACTGACACAATTCAATCCCAAATCCAACCCAAGACACCAGTGGGAAAGAGACAACACAAAATTAGTCACCACCAAAGACAATACAAGCGGCAGTCATGTGAACAGCTATTTCCCATGTAGGTGGTCAACGGGCTAGCCTGAATATCACAAACACTATTTGCGATTGAAAAGATTTCCCCATCCGGGAATCTACCTCAGGGCCGCTAGATCAGCGGGCGAGCGCTTAACCCACTGAGCTACGAAAGCTCCCTTACTGTCCGAATACGAATGTATTATTTGGACAGTTTCTGTCATTTAATCGTGAAACAACTGAGTTTGCCTATATTTGTTCACCGTCACCAACGACTTTCAAATATGAGCCGCAACGCGAGAAAACCAACAAAGTGGTTGTGCGCCCAGCGCAGACTCAGATCAGCCTGGGCATCCGCCCAGTCTGATCAGAGTCCTCGCTGTCCGCATGGAGGCAGCTTATACCCTTAGCTACCCTTTAAGCGCTCAGCGAAGAGTCTGATCAAACTTGTCGGATGTCAGAGTAACAAAAATAGCAGACTCGGTTTGACTGAGTTTATTCCTGTGCAGTAATGCAGTGTAGCAACACTGTCCAGACCCCACTACGACCAGCTTCAACGGAATCACTCCCCGACAATGTCTATGGTAGTAACCTCGAAGCTCTGCGGATAGTGCTTCGTCGCTACGACTTCATGTGCCTTACACACTGTCATGATGTTGCACCCAGATTTGGTTTATGCAGAAAATAAGCAAAAATAGATGTTTTATTTGTGATCTGCATTGGTTTTATGTTTGTCCTATTGATGCATAGTTCCTTTGTGTTCACTGCTTGTGTCTTTTATCTAGGATATGCTGTTATGTTTGTCATATTCAATTCTCCTTTCATCTTTCGGTGTCTTCTTGGAATCGTTGGACTTTGTTACTGTGATCGCTCTTTGGTATCTGACCCGGTTCAACAGTGTTTGTCATCTTACTCTGACTGTTTTAGCTCCTTTCCTTTGAACATCAATATAAATATGACAAAGACTAAGAAAAGGCCACAAGTCTTGGTTAAGAAGGAACACAGCTAAAAGATTTTTAATCGATGGTCTAACACATAAACAGGCATCCAAAGATTCACGAGCATTTCCACCTGAAAAGAATAACTTCAGTCACTTTGTGAATAGTTTACCAGTTATACTTGCATCTATGTATAGACGTGTTGTAAAGTTTTTCTGTTACGTTGGCTATGGGCACTTGCTATGCATGATGGCACTTTACCGGGGTTGGTACAAACAAAGTGTATCATTCGTAAATAGGACATTTGATTCGGTGCCACAAGATCACATAATTCGTTTTAATCGCAAACAGAAGTATCTGCAAAATGATATCATACCAACGCATCAAGAAGGGTCAAATCACGAGATGGATGGGGGTGCATTCTACATCACCCGAAGTGAGAAGGTAATGTATCATACATAAACACATAAACATGTAAAAGGATAGCGAATAATATATCTCTGAATATCTGGATATCATTTCAATAAGAGGATAAAACATTCTTTTCCGTGTTTTAACGTTTGCCAAGCCCGATTGTACTAACGTGTTGCAGCCCGAACCGCGCGCAGCGGTTCGGGCTGCAACATATTAATACACGAGGGCTTGGGGAAACGTTAAAACACAGGAAAAGAATGTTTTATCGTCATTGTTATATACCTTCTTACGGACGCCATCTTGATTCCAGAGCTCTGCAGACGACACGAAAGCGGGCTTTAATGGTGTTTATATGCCCTGGCGCACCCGTGTTTTAACAGTGGTAAATCCCTGTGTCAGCGATGCTGTCGCATTGCGACATTAGGTATATAACAATGGGATGGGCGATAAATTCCTTGTCATGATACGGTAAACAATGTCATAAATAAAGAATAGCATCTGATCTTCCATATCTGGTCCTACTTCTGAACTAAAGCATCTTGCCTGAATATACTACATGCTTTTCGTCTTTGAAAATGTTTATTCATCTACTGATGAAGTAACCACGATGCTGAGAAAAAAACATAAACTTAAAATAGCCATAAAGATATGCGGGTTTTTCTACTGACCTTTCCCACTGGTTGGGAGCGTACAGTACATGTGACCAGGTTGTCGGATTTGTATAGTGGACAAATCTTTGTCCGTTTTGTGACCTTCAGGACGTGTCTGCGTGAATTTTGCTTTCGTTTATTGATATTTTACTAATTGGATTTAAACAACTTGGTAAGCGTGTTTTATTTATTTATGTTATCCATTATGGACGTCTTTGGAGCCGGTTAGATTTTGCTTTCTTTGCTCTAAATCTGTTTTTTCATCTGCAAATCACTGGTGCACGTAATAAGATCAGTTCACCTGTAACCAGAAAATCGAGCGATTTAGCGTTTAAATTCGAAAAACTTGTCAGTAGATCCCTTTTTAAGAGAGATTAATAATCTACAAAGAGATTTACTCATGATAAATATCCTTAAAGTACGGGACGAAAGCACACAACAAGCAAGACTGAGCGTCCCCATTTGTTTCTGACTGTATGGGATGTCTCATATTTGCTGTATGGTTTATCATATGATACGCTGTTTTGACTGTATGGAATGTCCTATTTAGGTGTGATACTTATTCAAAGATTTATTGCATTTTTGTTTTATTCAATTAAATATAAATGTTTAAACGTCTAGTGAATCTTTGTTACAATAGCAATTACTTATTAATTCACAAAATCTTGGAGAAAAAGGCTGAAGTACTAGTCTATTGAAATGACTACAAGCAGGAAGTATGACCTATTCTACACAATATCTTGGTTCAAAAGGTGCCAGAAATGGCTTTTTGCACAGTCTGTCAATCAAAACGGGGTATGATTTTACCCCACCTTGGTCTAAAGTTATGCTCATTTGTGAGCTTATAGTATAGCCATGCTAAGGGAAGATTTACTATTATCAGGTTAGGGTTGGGGTGTGTGGAGGGGTGGCGGGTGCATTCAGGTGTGTGTTGGGGAGGGGGGTGGAGGGGGAGTAGGTGGGGGAGGTCGGAATATTTTTGGTGATCTACAATAAGCATAGGAAGTGACCGTGACCTGGTGATGAGGGCCTTACGAGCTCGTCTGAAGAAGGCTAGAAAGCCAACCCAGCCAAGACTGAAGTTTGACCTTGAGAAGTTAAGGGACCCAGATGTGGCATGCACTTTTCAAGCAACAACAGGCGGGAAATTTGCACCACTCATTGGTCTGAGGGATGATGAAATGGACATAGGTACCATGATTACTGCCTACAATACAGTAGTGACTGATGCAGCCAGTGAGATACTTGTGAAGGAACGTCGGAAGCCCTGGGTCACCAGAGATGTTCTCTACCTCTGTGATGAGAGAAGAAATTTGAAGAAGAAGCAGTATGAAGCAGGAGGAGCAAAAGGATACAGGGAAGCAAACAAGAGGATTCAAAAGGCAGTGAAGAAAGTGAAGGTGGACTTGATAGGTATTCAGTGCGAGGAGATCGAAACTTGCCTGAGCAAAACAACAGCAAGAAAGCATACCAGCTGGTGAAGGATCTAACTTCAGAGAAACAGGGTAGATCCACAACTATTCAGGACAGGTCTGGGAAATGCCTTACAGAGGAGCAAGAGATTCTCAGCAGATGGACAGAATATTGCTCAGAACTATACAACCATGTGACTTACGGTGACAATGTGGTTCTGGACTACAATCAGCCCCCCAAGAAGAAGATCAACAACCGAGCCTTCGTGAGGAAGTTGAGATTGCAGTAGCAGCACTAAAAAAGGGAAGTCTGTCGGAGTTAATAATATACCAGCAGAACTTGTTCAAGCTGGCGGGGAGACCATGATTGATGTTTTAACAGATATCTGTAACAGGATCTGGAGAACGGGAAAATGGCCTACCCCATGGACTCAGTCGCTGATTATTACACTCCCTAATCAAAGCACCGCAGGCACTGCATGATACCCCGCCACCGCAGGACATCGTAACTTATTTTTTGAGATATATAACAGCTGAATAGCCACAGAACTGGGATAGACAGAGATGTGATGTCCTTACTACAAATAGATATTAATATAAACCACTCATACATAGCAGATTTTTAACAATGTGGGGCATTCAGACCAGTGTAGATTTAGATCAGGCAGTAAAGCATTTCTTTGAGCTGAGAAACTCAGTTTCTTATTCTATTGTTTTAAACATCATATCTGTGAAGTTTCATTCAGATATTCCATATAGTAGAGGAACTATCAAAGGTAAATAACTCCTGAACTGGAAAGGTAAGAGTGACTATCCTTTTTCACAAAATGTAAGCTTTGAAAAATTATTTAGATGTTCCATACAGAAAAGGAATAACAGGTCATAAACCATTTTTCAGAACAATCAAGGACAAATAACTAATAAACTGGAAAGGTACGAGTGACCGTCCTTAGTCATAATATGTTACCTTTGATGTTCAACATACCTGTGAAGTTTCATTCACATATTCCATATAGTAAGGGAACAACAGGTCAAAAACCATTTTCAGATCAATCACTGGTAGAAAACTAACAAACTTGAAATGTTAGAGTGACGGTTCTTAGTCACAATATGTAACCTTTGATGTTCAACATATCTATGCAGTTTCATTCAAATATTTCTTATAGTAAAGGAACTACAGGTCAAAAACCATTTTTCAGACCTGTCAAGGGTGGATAACTCATGAACGGAAAGGTCAGAGTGATGGATCTTAGTCAAAATATGTAACCTTTGATGTTCAACATATCTGTGAAGTTTCATTTAGATGTTTCATATAGTACAGGGACTACAGGTCAAAAACCATTTTTCAGACCTATCAAGGGCGGATAACTCACAAACAGGAAAGGTAAGAGTGATGGTCCTTAGTCACAATGTGTAACCTTTGATGTTTAACATATTCTGTGAAGTTTCATTCAGATATCATAAACAGTAAAGGAACTACAGGTCAAAAACTATTTTCAGACGTATCAAGGGCGGATAACTCATGAATTGGAAAGGTCAGAGTGACGGCCCTTGGTCACAATTCGTAACCTTTGATGTTCAACATAACTGTGAAGTTTCATTCAAATATTCATTATAGTAAAAGAACTACAGGTCAGAAACTCTGTTTCAGATGTATCAAGGGCAGATAACTCACGAATTGGAAAGGTCAGAGTGATGGCCCTTGGTAACAATATGTAAACTTCAATGTTTAACATATCTATGAAGTTTCTTTCAAATATCATGAACAGTAAAGGAACTACAGGTCAAAAACTATTTTTCAGACCTATCAATGGTGGATAACTCACGAACTGGAAAGGTCGGAGTGACAGTCCTTTGTTACATTATGTAACCTTTGATGTTCAACATATCTGTGAAGTTTCATTCAAATACTCCTTATAGTAAAGGAACAACAGGTCAGAAACTATTTTTCAGACCTATAAAGGGCGGATAACTCACGAACTGGAAAGGTCAGAGTGACAGCCCTTGGTTACAATATGTAACCTTTGATGTTCAACATATCTATGAAGTTTCATTCAGGTATAATAAACAGTAAAGGAATAACAGGCCAGAAACCATTTTTCCAATACGAACAAGGGCAGTAACTCTGTAAAAAATGGACGGATTTTGCCCATTAACAATCCCATACCACTCATCGCCGATAACAATATGTATGCAAAATTTGAAAAAATTCCGTGAATAAACACTCAAGTTATCGATCGCAAATGGTGAGCACGGACGGACGGACGGACAGACGGACGGACAGACACCGAAAGGTATATCATAATATCCTACCACTACAGTGTGGCAGGGTATAAAAAGGGCAACCTAAGCTCTGCCAGAACTACAGAACCATCAGCCTCATCAGTCATTCAAGCAAAGTCATACTGAAAGTCATCTTGAACAAGCTTAAACCTCAAGCCGATGAGATATTCGCTGAGGAACAGGCTGGATTCCGAGCAGGAAGGAGCACCACAGAACTGATCTTCAACCTTAGAATCCTGTGTGAAAAGTATGTCAACATCAGCAGAATCTGTACCATGTCTCCATTGATTTCAAAAAAGCCTCTGACAGGGTGTGGCATGCGGCCTTATTGGCCACCACGCGGAAGTACAATATCAGTGCAAATCTAGTTCGCACCATCGATCAGCAATACGACAAGGCGAAAATGCAGTCCTGATGAATGGCAGCACAGGAAAATGGTTCAGAGCAACAGTTAGAAGAAGACAAGAATGTCTTTTGTCACCCACCCTCTTCAACATTTTTCTCGAACGGATAATGTCTGATGCTCTGGAAGAACATGACGGAAAGGTTAGCATAGGCGGCAGAAACGTTACCAATCTGCAGTTTGCCGATGGCATAGACGCTGTAGCTGAGGAAGAGCAGGAACTAGAAGCCCTAGTTGAAAGTCTCGACCAAACCTGCACAAGGTATAAGATGGAGATCAGTTGTAAGAAGACCAAACTGATGACAAACAGCGCAGATGGCATCTAGAGGGAGATCAAAGTAAAAGGGCAGAAGCTGGGTACAGTAACAAGCTTCATATACCTTGGAGCAGTTGTCTCAGATAATGGCTCAAAACAGGACGTTCTCTCAAGGATTGCACAAGCTATTTCAGCTCTTACCAAGCTGAAATCAATTTGGAGAGATAACAACATATCTCTTGGATCAAAGGTGAAACTTATGCGCTTCCTTGTCATTTCCATATTTCTGTATGCCTATATATCGTGGACATTGACAGCAGAGTTAGAGAAAAGAACGCAGGCCTTTGGGATGAGATGCTACCGAATGTTTCTGTACATTTCGTAGAAGGACCATATAACCAATGAGGAGGTTCGCAGAAAGATCCTAGCAGCCACTGGAGAATATGATTAACTCCTGACGCTGGTCTAGAAACGGAAACTGAGGTGGTTTGGCCACGTCTCAAGGTCTTCTGGTTTAGCAAAGACGATTCTACAGGGCACAGTGAAAGGAAAAAAAGAAGAGGTAGACAGAAGAAGAGGTGGGATGACAATATTAAAGAGTGGACAGGGATGGAGCTTGCGAGCTCAACTAAGGCAGCTGAAAACAGGACAAAGTAGAAAGGGATTGTTTCGAAGTCATCTGTGGTGCCCCAACGACCTAGTAAGGTTATGTGATAGAATAGAATAGAATAGACAATAAGCCGTTCTCGGAGGGGGCGGGAGAGCGGGGGGGGGGGTTGCAGGGGCAAACAGGGCGTGAGGTCATATGTTTTGTTTGACATATGGTGATGGGAGTTCAGAATTCTTCCACCAGTCTTCAATTCCGCCCCACAGACCCCCCCCCTCATCCCCCTCCCCCTCAAAAAAATAAAAAAAAATGGTAGCTTTATATCCCCATTGATTTGCCAATAGGACAGTATACAATGGTCTATAAAATCATGTCGAGAAGATGATTTCGTCCTCAAGTAAAATCAATTCCTGCGTTTGTGTTATCAGATCTCCTGGGGTGCCTTGCCATCAGCAAAAAAAAAAAAACTACTGTGGCTGCTGGCGACTGCGCCCAAGACCCCACTTAATATTTTTACCAGCTTTATAGGGTTTTGATTGATTGATTGATTTGTTGTTTTACGTCCACGGTAAACAGCTATGGTCATGTCGGGACGGTCAGTTAACCTAGCCACACTATTCCTGGGCAGGCTTAGACCTCCTAAGAGGTTAACCAGTACTAAGTGCACATACTTCCACCAGTAACTGAGAACTGCCCTTCTTGAATCAGCGGAAGCAGAAACGAAAGTATGTGGCCAGACAGGGTATCGAATCCAGGACCTCTGACTTATAAGTCAGGTGCCCTACCGACTGCGCTACGCGGCCCGGCCAGCTTTATGTGGCATTCAGCTTCAGATTTCTGTTAATTATCTCCTGCATCTTTTCGCTGCTTATGCTCATCAAGAAATCAAATTAACCTGTATATTTGAGGAAATGTTCTTTGTGTTTCACACAGGTTTGATTAAGGCCAGTCTGACATAAAATAGGTAATATGCTGTTTGTGTGAAGGGTCGCTGTGGGGAGTAGGGGTGGTGGTGTGTGGTGTGTGGGGGAGGGGGAGGAGGTTCGTAAAGTTTTTCTCACCTATCGAGGGGGAGAAAGGTTGGGGGATTCTGGTGAGGCTGAGGACTGAGAAGGTCGTAAATAAATAAGTGAATCGTATGAAAATGTACTCCTGCCCCACCCACCCCACCCCAACCTGATAATAAATGAGTCGTCCCTTAGCCAATCACCAGGTGGACAAACGAGAAAAATAATGGCCGTGTCACAGTACTGAGTCTATGTTTAAAGAGTGTGTAAACACACCCAGATTGTTTTGTGTAAGCAGCGAAATTGACAGTTTATATTTCTTCTTCGGTTTATAAGCTGTTATTAGGCCAAGTTTCTACATGCCCAAAACATTAGCTGTAATATATTTGTAGCCTATCCTACGAAAATATTGAAAAGAGTTCTGTGCTATATTATCACACACTATGCAGCATAACCGAGACACAGCATACAGTACTGAGAATCGGTTTTGCGACACACGATACAGAACAGATTTTGACCCCTCTATCATTTTCTTTGAAAATAATTGCCCTTACATAGCATGTACCTAACAAGATCAATGAATCCTGAGCCGACATACACCATAAAATAATTGCAACGAAGATACGGTCGTTTCATGTAAAATTGATGGACAGATTTGAAGAAATGGTACGGATGCAGCTTTTGAAATCGAAAGTAGAGTAGTGATTTTCTCAAATGAAATTTGAAAACAGAGCACATCATAACAATCTACAGAAAATCAAGGTAGCATGTCGAAAAGATCTGTAGTTAGGCTTGTCGAACTATCGGTACTAAGTTGAAACTCCCTTACTTTATATTTTTAAAACACAAAAATAAACAGATCTGAATTTTACCCGCCATATTTGAACAGAGATGCGTCCACTATACACATCGGTACAACGGGTCACACGTACTGTACGCTCCCAACCAGTGTTTCCTAGGTCTTTCCGAATTTGTTCGACTTTCTGTGATTTTTTGGTGACACGGCGCACAGCCGTTTCTCTTATTCCATGATTTGATATGTAAGTTCAGTTTTATATTTAGTATTGTCATGTCTAGCGCTCTGGAAAGAGAGAGATTATCGCTCTCTTCTGGCCGTCTAAATGTGTCATCGTTTTGTATTTGTACATGTTACTGCAGTAACTCTTCTCCTTAGTGCCAGAGGAGGATTGCGGTCCTAGTTCGTGGCACTCACTGTAGATCTCTTCATTGCATTCGGTTGCCCTGAACTCAAGTTGACTTATCAGCTCCTCATATTAAAAGATGCCCACTGACGGCTTATTGACCCAGTTACATTAGAACCAGTGTGCATTACAAACTTTGATTACAGGTCATATTTTTTCAAATAGGTTTTTAAAATTTGACAATACGAATCGTGTTTAACAGAAAAACAATATTATACGAGGGGCATTAAGTAAGTTCTGATTCTCGCAGCATAACTTTGTTTAGCGGCATGCTTGGGCCAAGTGCTGTACAAAGGTTAATGCATTTGTTTATTAAGTTACAGCGCATTCTATTAGGTCACGGTTATATTTTACATGTAAATTTATTTTCAGTGTGTCTTTTACGTCAAAAATCCATTGTAAATACAAAATAAATTTCAGTCAGCCTAAAATGTCATTCGTTTAAATGTTAGAAGGGTATAATGATAATATAATAATAATAATAATTATCATTATTATAGCAAACGTTATCTATTTATTCCCTGTAAAGCCATGCGCAGTTCTTAAAAGACGTTACTGAAATCGAACGTCATTTTTGAGGATTGTAGCAGCTTTTGTTTATGAATCAATTTTAATTTTTCGACAATTTTGAATTTGGCCATGCAAAGGTTCTTCCTGACAAGATTTTGAATGCTAAAACGTACATGAAATGCGGATTATCCAAACTCACTGGATAGAATCAAACTTCTATTAAATAAAACTTGTGCGACATTTAAAGGACACCGTTGCCTGGGCACTGTGTTTAAGTAGCAATGAAGAAATTAAAATTAAAGACTATTCATGCATGAGTTCTCAAAATAGCAACTGTGACGTTGATTTTGGAGGTGAAGCGCTAAAATGCAAATTTATCTGTGAAGTTATGTCAAAATCGATCCATAAATGTAGGCGGTACAGCGATGACAAAGTTTTTTTTTGACATAGCAAATAAGACCTTGACCTTAGACCTGCAATGCTGAAACGCAAACATATCCAAGCTATTATCGCATATAACATTTAAATGAAGTAATATCAAAATCGGTCCATAACTGAAGGCGCTAGTTTTCTAAACATAGCAACTGTGATCTTGACCTTGCTCCCATCATCCTGCAACGAGAACTCAATCGAGGCATTTTCATATCCAATATTTTATGTAAAGTTATATCAAAACCAGTTGATAAATGAAGAGTGATGACAAAAGGTGAACATACGTACGTACGTACGTACATACATACATACGTGTGGGACAGACCCAATGTCCCCTCCTCAACTTCGTTGTGCCAGGGGATAATCACGTTATCTACACCTTGGCCTGTAACTATATGCAAAATATACAGATCATAGCTGTCAGTATTTACACATACTTCTTTCTCTTTTAGTTTTAAGGGCGCGATATTGGATCTTATTGTATTTGAGCCGCGACACGTGAAAACCAACAAAGTGGTTGAGCGGCCAGCGCAAACTCAGATCAACCCGGGCATCCGCCCAGTCTGATCAGAGTCTTCGCTGTCCGCATGAAGGTAGCTTAGACCCTAAGCTACCCGTAAAGCCTACTGCAAAGACTCTTGTCAGACTGGGAGTACACTCACGCTAATCTGAGTCTGCGCTGGGCGCACAACCACTCTGTTGGTTTTCTCGTGTCGCAGCTCATTTCAGTTGTTGACCATTGCCTATCTTTATACTTTACTACTAGTGAGCACCTGATCATACCTCTGTTTTAGCCCATGCCTTAGACTGGCTGCAGTCTGAAACATTTATATGCCTAAATAAATATTTTTTTCGAGGACTGTAATAAATTTCGTGTCCCTAAAATTCCATTTTTCTCTTGGCTAATGTTTCAAACATCAGACCAAGAGACAAATGGGCTTTTAGAGACATGATGTTTATATAAAATAAAAAAAAGCTGTGAAAAAATATACAAATTTAGACAAATCAATGTTTCAGACTGGAGCCAGTCTACCCATGCATGCGTATCTAAACAAACGAAATGTCTATGTTCAAAAATGGGGAATAACTAAATCGAAAATTTAGAAAATATGCTAAAAAGTAAATCAGTTCATCTACACCTTGGTCTGTAACTCTTTGCCAAATATAAACATGCTAGCTGAAGCGGTTCTTCAAATATTTGTTCACAAGGTTATTCTTACATAAAATACCTATGTCTGAAGAAGGGGAATAACTCAACCAAATATTTACGATATACCCGCAAAAGGTAATTAGTTCTTCTACGCTTTAGTTTAAATCTGCATGCCAACTGTTAGGATCCTAGCTTATGTGGTTCTTCAGATATTTTGTTCACAAGGTTTTTCCTATTTAAGATGACAAAGTCGAAAAAGGGGCATAACCCTTGAACGCCCAGACCGACGGAGAAAAAAAAGTATCAGGTCCGCTTATTTTTCATGTACATGCCACATATAAAATTTCAAGATCCTAGCATAAGCGGTTCTCGAGTTTCCAAGCTGCCAAAGAGCTGCGGACGGACAGACGGACGGACAGACGGGCGGGACCAAACCAATATGTCCCCCTCAACTTCTCCGAAGTTAGGAGCACAAAAATGACCAAAACATAACTGACAGAACAAGAGGCACAAGAATGGGTATTTCTTTCAACTGTCAATCAAAACAAGAGCATGATTGTCCTCAACTGACCTCTCACGGGCTATACTTCTTGCATCATAATACGGTCGTCACGTTGTTGAATGGTGACTTATAATCCAGAGGTCGCGGGTTCGATTCCAGCCAAGGTCGTGATTCTTCATCTCACCCATTCCAACGCCCGTTCCATATGACTGAAACAGAAATATTTGGCACATGGAATTATGGATAACAGATTAGTTGCCGAGAACCCCGATAAAAGCTTTGTCGCGAACATAAAAGTGCCAACTGGCCCCGAGTTTATAAAACGTTCATGCTCAACTCAGCTGAGCATGAAAATTCAAACTAATACTAAATAAATTCAAAGCACTCGGCAGAGATATTTTTGGTTTCAAACATTTGCTTTTCACATAACTTCTGTTATTATAATGCTCGAAACAAGCATTGTCTAGTATTTAAAATTTCATTCAATATTGAAAGTTGAGCACACTATCAGCTGAGCACGAAAAAGGTTTTATAACCTCGGGGCTTGGTTTCATTAATACCTAGATACTATTGGAAGGACCGTAAAATAAAAAAAATATTCACCCATCCATCTATGAAATATCAAGACCACAGCGGTTACGGTTCTTGAGTAAATGAAGTGTTACGTACGGGCGGACGAACGGAAGGACAGACGGACGGACAGTCAGGCCCAATCCAATATGCCCCCTCAACTTCTTCGAAGTAGGGGGCATAAAAAGGAGAAGATATACATGATATATGTATACATATTGTGAGTTAGAACCCTATATGTACAGATTTTCTTTACTCGCCAAGGATGGGAGTCTGATATTCATCGTGCACTGGTGCCAAACAAGTTAATAAAACTTACTGTTATCACAAATTATATGAATGATGCACTCTGAGAGTTTCTAAGTTTTATCTTTCTCAGAACAAATAGAAAGTGATCTTGAAAACTAGCACGTAATCTGTCACTTTGCCACAAGGTGAAGAAGTTATATCAGTAATTCATTTTATTTTTTTTTCAGTTCGTACAGCTAGTCTATACTTATGGCTTCTGAGACTAGTGCTAGTCTATCTGTCACTGAATATACATGTAACGGTTGGAATTCATTGTCTGAATATATACATGTAAACTATAACCCCAGCAGGCACATGATGTTGAAATGACGTCTTACTGACGTCGATGCGACGTAATGACGTCGCATCAACATCAGTACGACGCCTTTTTGAAGTCATGTGCGTGCTGGGACGTTACCTGTAGCGATACGTTTTCTGTGTGTTTTCTACCGTTCCTGTTAGTGCCGCAAGTATGCCTATGGTCAAAATGTTTGCTTTCGACCCGAGAAATACCAATTTCGTGTAGGTATTTGTAGTTGCTTAGGAAATAGGGTATTGTATACAGCTGAAACATACACAATATTAAATGTAACAGAACACTGACAATGATTATTATTATATATTTGAAATGGGTTTTAATACGACCCCTTTGAAAATTTTTTTACTTATATCGAGCCGATCGTTAAGAAAACGTGGGCGAAAAACCGGAACCCCCGGGTAAAAACTACCAGACCTTCCATATGCAGAGCCGGGCCGCGTAGCGCAATCGCCCCCCCCCCCCCCCCCCCCCCCGGGTAGGGCACCTGACTCATAAGTCAGAGGTCCTGGGTTCGAAACCCGGTCTGGCCACATACTTTCGTTTCTCCTTCCGCTGATTCAAGAAGGGCAGTTGTCAGTAACTGGCGAAAGTATGTGCACTTAGTACTGGTTAACCGCTTAGGAGGTCTAGGCCTGCCCAGGAATAGTGTGGTTATGGTAACTGACCGTCCCGACATGACCATAGCTGTTTACCGTAGACGTTAAGCATCAACTCAATCAATTAATCAAAAATCCATATTCAGAGCTTGGCTTTCTCGTGTGTGCTTCGGTCTAGACTCGAACCCAGAGGCGCGAGAGACCTAATGTTTAGGAGTCAGAGCTTTTACCCACTGGACCACTGAGGCCTGTTCACTGACAGTACAACATTTTACCGTAGCAGCATTTCAGTATCAGCAAAAGGAGATCTTTTGGAATTAAGGAAATTACACGAATTGCGAACACACCAGACATTCAGAAATCGGTTCTATTGAGCATGTTGAGTGTGTACATGAGTAATAAGAGGCACCGTGGTCGAGTGGTTAGAGCGGCTCGGTTACAGAAAGTCGCCAGAAGGCCGTGAGTTTGCGGCTCACCGTCGCCATCCGACGACTGGAAAACTCTCTCTGTCAACCCAGCAGTAAATGGGTACCTTTTTCGAATCAGGGTAGGATAAGGCAGCGAAAGGAGGGGGATGGGCTACGTCTTTCATCTGCTGTGGCCAAGATACAGTGGGTCTCTAACCCCCACTACCCCGTACGGCTATTAGGCTATGGGAAACCTATACCTTTACCTTTTTACATGTCATTGAATAATTAACAGTGCAGCACGGCTCAGGCTCCTTGACCCCTCTTTCCCCCTCCCCCCCCCCCCCCCCCCCCCCCCGCCGTAGCTTGAGCATGATAAGAAGTATATATTCGACACAGTTCAGAATGAACCAATTGGTCTCAAAGGACAAGGAAATATAATCTGTACTGTATTTAAGTACAAGGCATCGTTTAAGGACCGCTTTGAACTCACTTGGCATCAGATGCAGCTAAGAAATGTGTATCATATTCAAGTAATACTGAACCAGCATTGTTGCTGCAGATAATTACCATGAATACAATGGTTTCACATCTTCATCAAAGCTCTTTCGAAACTGTTCTGCCCATCGCCCTGCCGATTCTTTTGTTAATGGATCAATGTATGACTCTGCTCCAGACCTCTTTTCACTTTAGTCGTAGGCAAGGCCGTCGTGGGCGGTCCGGCCATGGCCGGGCCACTTTTTCGGCCGAATATGGTATTGGCCGTACCACTTTTTTCATTCGGCCGAATATGGTATTGGCCGGACCACTTTTTTACGTTATTCCTTCTTTGCCTTGGTCTCAAAATGCATTAAAATTACTTCTAGAGACGTCTTGAATTCAAAACTTCTCTCGGGGGAGGTCCCTCGAACCCCCTTACGAGAGGAAGGACACCCCTTCTCGTGCTCTCCCCCACTCGTTCCTTCGGCACTCGGAGAACACCTTGGGCAGTTTTTAAAGCTGGGGTTAGCATATAAAATACAGCAAATACTCATAAAATAAATTGAGTTTCACAAACAAAATGGTCTCAAAATGCATTAAAATTGCTTCTAGAGACGTCCTGAATTCAAAAATGTTCTCATGGGAGGTAGGAAATACTCATAAAATCAATTGAGTGTCACAAGCGAAATTTGTCTCAAAATGCATTAAAATCGCTTCTAGAGTCGTCCTGAATTCAAATATTTTCTCGGGGGAGGTCCCCCGAACCTCCCTAATGAGAAGGGGATACCCCTCTAATGCTCTCCCCCACTCGTATCTTCGGCACTTGGGGCGTTCTTTGACCACTTTTCAAAAACCGACGACGGTAGGAGACTTATAGTCAAAGGGAAACAACTATTGGGTTTGAGTAGTTTAATATTTTGCTTGCATTTGGCGAAAGCTACGATAAATTTGGTCCAAGGGAGAAAACTAGAGGGTAATTGTGCGTTAGGTTTCAACTTGAGTTGACGTTTTGGTTTTATCTATTCCTTAATACGGATCACGAGGCACCATTGTTCAAATTACGTCGGAGGTACTGCACACAGTCCTCTCAACGTTCTGGACTCACTGAAAGACAGTTGAATTTTAGACGACTACCATTAAATATTTCCAGTCATCTTAACATCAAAGGCATATAGTTACGAGATGATTTTTGTAGGCTATCGAAAGTCCCGATGTTTGGAGGTTCTAGTTACCATGGTTACATATATTTATAAAAAGTCCACAGACACAGAAACAACTACTTTGCAGCAGCAAACTCTTTCCCTTAAAACTCCCACAGGAAAGAACTTGCTCCCAAAGGAGTAAATTCCTTCAGAGAACCCAGCGGGCACATGACGTCGAAATGACGTCATATTGACGTTGATGCGACGTCATCACGTCGCACCAACGTCAGAACGACGTCATTCCGACGTTATGTGTCTGCTGGGAACCGACCCGAGAAAGGAGGGGAAAGAGATAAGTGAGACTGTTCAAATGAGGGGTCACAGCATATGTTGTTAATGAAAAAAAAAGAAAAGAAAAACAAATTGCAATCTGCGTGAATACTTGCCAAATAGTACAATAGTGTCATACAATATGGATAGACAATAATCACACACTACCCAAACATACATGTAAACAGACATAGGGCCAATTCATATTTGTCACGTGAAGCAGTTATTCTATTCTATTCTATTCTGTCTCATAACCTTACTAGGTCGTTGGGGCATCACAGATGACTTCGAAACAATCCCTTTCCACCTTGTCCTGTCTTCAGCTGCCCTAGTTGAGCTGACAAAATCCATTCCTGTCCCTCCTTGATATTGTCCTCCCACCTCTTCTTCTGTCTACCTCTTCTTCTTTTTCCTTTCACTGTGCCCTGAAGAATTGTCTTTGCTAAACCTGAAGACCTTGAGACGTGGCCAAACCACCTTAGTTTCCGTTACTTGACCAGCGTTAGGAGTTCATCACATTCTCCAATGGCTGGTTGGATCTTCCTGCGAACCTCCTCATTAGTTATATGATCCTTGTACGAAATGTTCAGTAACCTTCGGGAGCATCTCATCTCAAAGGCCTGCGTTCAATTCTCTAACTCTGCTGTCAAGGTCTACGATTCACAGGCATACAGAAATATGGAAATGACAAGGGAGCGCATAAGTTTCACATTTGATCCAAGATATATATTGTTATCTCTCCAAATTGGTTTCAGCTTAGTAAGAGCTGAGGTGGCTTGTGCAATCCTTGAGAGAACCTCCTGTTTAGAGCCATCATTTGAGACAGCTGCTCCAAGGTATTTGAAGCTGTTTACAGTACCCAGCTTCTGCCCTTTTACCTTGATCTCCCTCTGGATGCCATCTGCGCTGTTCGTCATCAGTTTGGTCTTCTCAGCACTGATCGCCATCTTAAACCTCGTGCAGGTTTGGTCAAGACTTTCAACTAGAGCTTCTAGTTTCGGCTTTTCCTCAGCTAGAGCGGCTGTGTCATCGGCAAACCGCAGATTGGTAATGTTTCTGCCGCCTATGCTAACCTTTCCGTCATGTTCTTCCAGAGCATTAGACATGATCCGTTCAAGACAAAAAGTTGAAGAGGGTGGGTGACAGAAGACATCCTTGTCTTACTCCAACTGTTGTTCTGAACCATTCTCCTGTGCTGCCATTTACCAGGACTGCACTTGTAGCCTTGTCGTATAGCTGCTCAATGGTGCTAACTAGATTCGAAATGATATTGTATTTCCGCATGGTGTCCCATAAGGCTGCATGCCATGCCCTGTCAAAGGCTTTTTTTGAAATCAATGAAGACATGATACAGATTCTGCTGATGTTGAAGATACTTTTCGTACAGGATTATAAGGTTGAAGATCTGTTCTGTGGTGCTCCTTCCTGCTCGGAACCCAGCCTGTTCCTCAGCGATTAGCTCTTCAGCTTGTTGTTTAAGCCTGTTCAAGATGACTTTCAGCATGACTTTGCTTGAATGACTGATGCTGCTGATGGTTCTGTAGTTCTGGCAGAGCTGTAGGTTGCCTTTTTTAGGGAGCGTAATAATCAGCGACTGAGTCCATGGGGTAGGCCGTTCTCCAGATCCTGTTACAAATATCTGTTAAAACATCGATCATGGTCTCCCCGCCAGCTGGAACAAGTTCTGCTGGTATATTATCAACTCCGGCAAATTTCCCCTTCTTTAGTGCTGCTACTGCAATCTCAGCTTCCTCACGAAGGATCGGTTGTTGATCTTCTTCTGAGGGCTGATTACAGTCCAGAACCGCATTGTCACCGTAAGCCTCATGGTTGTATAGTTCTGAGATATTCTGTCCATCTGCTGAGAATCTCTTGTTCGTCTGTAAAGCATTTCCCAGACTTGTCCTGGATAGATGCGGATCTACCCTGTTTGTCTGAAGTTAGATCCTTAACCAGCTGGTATGCTTTCTTGCTGTTGATTTTGTTCAGGCAAGTTTCAATCTCCTCGCACTGACTAGCTATCCAGTCCTCCTTCGCTTTCTTCCCTGCCTTTTGAATCCTCTTGTTTGTTTCCCTGTATTCTTCTGCTCCTCCTGCTTCATACCTCTTCTTCATCAAATTTCTCCTCTCATCACAGAGGTCGAGAACATCTCTGGTGACCCAGGGCTTTTTCCTGCGACGTTCCTCCCCGTGCCTCTGTCACTGCTGTATTGTAGGTGGTAATCATGGTATCTATGTCCATGTCATCATCCCTCAGACCAATGAGTGGTGCAAATTTTCCACCTATTGTTGCTTGAAAAGTGCATGCCACATCTGGGTCCCATAGCTTCTCAAGATCAAACTCGCAGTCTTGGCTGCGTTGGCTTTCTGGCCTTCTTCAGACGAACTCGGAAGACCATCATCACCAGGTCATGGTCACTTCCTATGTCTGCTCCAGGAAAACTCCTTGTCCTATGGATGTTGACTCCTGATCGGAAGCGTTTCCTCACCAAGATGTAATCAATCTGATTGTGGTGTTTCCCATCTGGACTGTGCCATGTCCATCTTCTTGATGGTTTGTGAGGGCCAAGGGTGTTTGTCAGTACTAGGAGGTTGCAAACTCTAGAAGTCTGAGACCTCTCTCATTTGTCCCGACATTGAAGTAGGGTCCTCAAACGTTTTCCCAGTGTGCTTGTGCATCCTTTCCAACCTTAGCATTCCAATCCCCTTGTACAAGCAGAATGTCCTTCTTATGTGTTTGGTCTATGATTTCTTGGAGTTGCTGGTAGAAGTGTTCTACCTCATTGTCAACATGCCCAGATGTTGGTGCATAAACCTGTATGATGGTGATTTGAAAGGAGCTGCTCTCAGGCGAATTGAAATCAGTCTGCTGGAGACTGGTCGGCATCCCAAGACCGTACTCACCATGTCCTTGTAAACAAGAAATCCAACCCCATACTCATGTTTGTCCTCTTCTCCACTGTAATAAACCTTGTGTCTGTCATCTATTGACATCTCACCAAAGTTTTTCAAGCGCATCTCACAGAGCCCCAGTATGTTCCAGTGATACCTGTCCATTGCATGTGTCCGCTCCTCAAGCTTCCCAGCTGGCCTCAGAGTCCTCACGTTCCAGTTTCCAATTGAGATGTTCTCCCTACCTCTGAACTTCCTAATCTGTGTTACACCAGTTGCATACTTGTCACCTACGTCTCGGTGTCCAGCAGTAGGCGCGGTCATTGTTAACCGGGGCTGCGACCGATCCGGTATTATGGTATTGCTTAGGTTGTCAACCATGGTGTTTCTAGGGCAGAGTTCAGCCTGACGAAGCCCATCCCTCTCCAGGCTATGTTGACCACAGCCGAAATCCACGATTATTGTATGGCTCGCCTTAGAAACGAACACATGGCTGTTGACTCAAAGAGTTCTTCCGCCCTGGCCGTTGACTTCTTCTTGGAAGACTTCCGCCCAGTGATGTTGTGTTAACACCACCCCTTGTTGACCCATAGGGTTACAAAATACTAAATAGCTGAGTGCGCACGAGCAAAATACTACATAACTGAATGTGCGCGGGCAAAATACTAAATAGCTGAATGCGCACGGGGAACCATAATTCAAGCCAAAGGAAGAGCGGCATAATTTCAATTGGCTCACAAGGCTGGAAAACAAACAAACAAACAAAAACAAACAAAAAAACACAACGGCCAGGGCGGAAGAACTCTTTGAGTTTTTTTTTTTGTTTTATTTCAGTTATTTTGTTCTGTTTTTATGTCAGTCTTTTTATTTTTTATTTTTCATGCTTCTTTATATTTGGTTTAAAATTTGTAGTTTTCTTTGTGCTTTTACTTTCAGATTTTGTTTACTAAAATTTTTATTGTGTTTGCCTTGACTAACTACTGTATCTTAAGTTCTGTTCCAGATGCTTGCCTTCTGTTCTTTTTCGTTTTTCGTGGCTATGGACATAAGGTGAGTCGTACTGCACTTTTTGCTGGTTATAGAACCTTGATTGTCTCTCCTCTCCACCTTGTGTCATCTTCTCCTTTTGATAAGTTTATTGTATTTTTTCTATTTATTGATATAAGGTGTACAGAGGAGGTCGGCAATATAAATGATAATATCCTTTCCTTTTTTTGGCTTGTGGTGACGGCCACAAGCCAGTATTCAAGTGGTTTAGTGATACCAAGTTATTTTCGGAAGAAACGATACGTCACACTTAGTCGGAAAATACCAAGAGAGTTCGTACTGTAACGATTCCTTCTAAACTTTATAGGGACGCAAGCCATATAGATTGGAAAGCCCGTTCCGGTTTGAGACTTCATTTCTTCATGATTTTCTTCACAAACACGAAAATTTCTTTATAACTGTGGTAGGGGCGATAATAAAATAGATGCAACGACGACATGTGTCCGTACGTCTGCACAATACTAACTGTGTATGAAAATGAACAATTTGATCGTATAGTGGATTTGGACTTTAAGTATGTATGTCATTCAGCTAAACCTATAGACAGACAGACGAACACCATGACATATGCCTCCTAGAGTGCTTACGGTAATTCCTTTACCCCTGGGTGTATACCGATGGCACTCCCGTGAGTCGTATAGTGGTAGGTTCGATCACGGGATATAAGTCTGTACCTGCACAGTGAAACTAAAGAATAGTTTGGTTTCTCTAATATTATATTCTGTAAATTTATTTACAAAGTAATTTCAATATGAATAATGGCAAAATGAGCAGTGTTGTATTTTTAAAGGAAATTACAATTTCACCTTAACTGAAAGTTATCCGAAGTCAAAGAGAATTAAATTAATATCAGCTGGATGAAAATATGAGATGAACCCAAAGAGTCTCCTTTTCCGAAGGGTCAATTTAGAAAAATAAAAAAAAAAAAGCCTAAAAGGGGAAATTGCATTTTCAGTACCTGAGTACCGACCACTACAGTACCTAAGTACCGACCATTATGGGGGAGACAATCACAGTTACCTGCGACAATCAGAATCTAAACGTTCGTCCTTAGATGTACGAACGTCGAGGAGACTGTTAATACAGTGTTATGAGACAGATTATGTGTCAACAGAATTTTTGAAACAAAGTGTAAAGATCTATCTGAACACTAGAGCTACTTAACTGCGTAAATTAAAGTTTATCATTAGTTGTCAGGTAAAAATTCAGTTCCAAATAAAAAGAAGATATCAATGAAGTTAATTTTCATTTCATTAGTTATCCAATTACTTCCATTATTCAGCATACTGATTTAACTTGAATTGGACATAATGGTATACAAATAGTTGTGTCCCTTGCGTAAACAAGAACAAATTTTAACAAGTAGTAGCTTTAGTCAAAAGCTCACCCTACTACATTCGTCCATTCTTTCTGATAAAAAATATGTTAATATTTTTAACGATAAATAAACTTTAGAATACCAGCTGATTAACAAACACTTCCAATATATGATAAAATTCAAAATTTCAAAATCAGATATTTCAAAGTTCTTCTTTCCTCTTGGTCTTCACCCATCATCTATCACATCTGGCTGGGTAGTCTTCAGAGGCATTTGTTAACATCAGTAGCAGACGGTAGGTACCATAGTCAAATCATCTTCTGATCAATACCATTTAAATACCATTTAACATCTTTTGTCAGCAAAGTTCTGCTTCTTTAGCATAATGGTGGTTTGAGCATAGTTAGCATCAAAGTAATGTACAGTGTCATGTTGTACCATTTGCAAAAGCAAATTTGAAAGTAACTTTAGTTCACTGCCAAATAAGCTTGTTAGAATTTAATGCTCATAACATTCTAGCATTCTCCAGCTAATATTTTATGCTGATCTTAGTGCCTATAATCACAGACTATGTTCAAGTAAAAATACAGTTTTATTCTTCAATCTAAATTGATAACAGTTATTACTTAGTTGTTATTCTTTACATAGAAACATTGTCTACCACTTTATGTACATCAGCACTAATTAATGCTGGAATTAACTCATAAAACTAGTCAGGTTTATAATCACACAGAGAGTTGTCACATGTTCTAATCTTTTTCACTGTCCCAAACAAACAACAGGCAATAATAAAGTGGGTGCTATAACTTGGCTTCTTTGCACTCAGTTTCTCATTGCTATCTGTTCTTTTGTCCACGAAGCCAATGTAAGTGTACAATTTGTGTTTATCTTTGCTCTCTGTAATACTGAACAAGAATTTAGATGAAAAAGATAATGTGACAATTTCCTGTTCAGAGGTTTCATATGATATGCTATCTGTGCATACATGTATGAGGTTATTTGTGTCACTATATGGCCTTTCTGAGTTCTCAAAGCACAGGGCTGACCTTCCGGCCGCAAAATCAGCCCTTTCGCTTTTACTGGTTCAGTCTCAATTGTTTCTTCTAATTCAGTGCTTAGTCTAACTGACTTTTCATTTAAACATAAATCTATGTCATCTAGCTCAGTGCTAAGCCAACCTGAGTTTTGATTTTGATTTAAGTCAGTGTCATTATGGTGACTGTTGATGTAATTGCTTTCTCTGGTGAGCCATTTGCTTCCGGTACATTTATATGAGAAGTCACTCCAATGTTACTATAGTCCTTAATGCTTGAAGACTTTAAACTGTGTCTTAATTTCATGGAAGGTTTCCTCCTACTGTAAGGACAATATCTGTTATGACTGAGTAGAGCCTGTGTATTTGTTACGTGCTCTCCTTGTAGTGCATTGCACAATTTCTGTAAATGTTTAAGACTAGTCGATTGTGCAGTGTCATTGTGTGGGTTTACATTTATTTCAGTTTCCTTTTCAAGCATTTTCATGGCAGTGTAGTCTTCTGCCAAACAAATTGCTGCTTCAACTGATCTGGGTGCACAATGTCTCAAGTAGTGTTTTATTTCTGGATCGAATAACCCTATAATGAACTGATCCAACACTATCTTATTTACCTCAGAAATGGGGCTAAGTGTGAATGCTTCTCTTGCAAGTGCCTGCAACTTATGTGCATAATTGCTAAATGTTTGTGAGTGCAGTTGTTGGCAGCTGTGAAACCTGGAGATCAACTGATCTCTCAGCTGTGTGTCTTTAGAGTGAAAAGCTTCTGATATGATCTTTTTTAAAGAGCTGTAATTTGTAAACTGGTGGTATGTCAGAGTGTTTAATATCTTCTGTGCTTCACCTCTAAGTTTACTTGCAAGTACTTTTGCCATCTGAGATTCTGACCACTGATTCATTTCAGAAATGGTTTCAAAGTATTTCAGGTAGCCAAGCCATTCTAACTTTGAAGTGCCATTGAATAAGTCTGGTTCACGTATTCTGTGTGTTTCTGTTGGCATGTAAATGGAATTGTCTTTTTGCATGAAATGCAATGATCTGTTGGTTTGCACAGTTGTATGCTCCAGATGTTGACATGTAAAACTTGGGTTGACATAATGGTCAAGAACAGGCGTGTGGTATTGTGAGTCATATTGACTTGCCTGTAATGCTGTGTGCACTGTGTTTGCACTAGTATTATGGTAATGTGAACTATTTGTCTCTGGAATTTGCATATGCATGTTCTGATTGCTTGAGTATCCCAAAGGGTATTCATGATACAAATTCATATTGTAGCTGACATATTTGTATGGGATAGCATGCACATAGTCTTCACCCCTAGTATAAGTAGGTGGGGTATTGTAGTTATAATGTGAATAGTTGTTACCAACAGGTCTGCATGGGCATTCATGTATGTAGTCTCCACCCCTTGTGTAGGTAGGTGGGGTATGGTTTGAATGTAAGCCAGGGCTATTTACTCTGTCCATGGCATATTAATAACTAATGTCACTGTATGTAGTTGCCATATTGCTACAGTATTAATTTATTTCTCTTTATTTGAGGGATGTACTAGCTAAATCACAGTGTAAAATGTAGCTTGAAGCTGCAATATTAATTCATTTCTCTCTATTTAGAGCATTGTAAACCCTAAGTCATTTTACTGAAAATATTCAGTTTAATTCTATTCAATTCTATTTCAGAAAGTCTGATTTATTCAGTTTAATTCTGATTAATTTAATTCTATTTCAAAAAGTCTGATTTTTTACAATCATTTTGCATTCTGATTTATCCCTGAATATTATAAGTCAATGCCATTTCTTTATTTAATTCTAACTGCTTAATGTATTCAATTTATTGAATTTTAATCAACGTCAATGTCTCTTCATTTGACATAAACTCACTTTGTTTCAAGTGTTGTATTACACAATACAAGATGTACTTTGAGTCAAGTTTAACTATCCATATTTGCTTTAACTAGATTCAAATAACTATTTATCCTGTCAAATGTTTCAATTTAAATTCACCTGTACAGACACAAAAACTTATATCCTGGTCACGGCACCAATGTGGTAGGGGCGATAATAAAATGGATGCAAGGACGACATGTGTCCGTACGTCTGCACAATACTAACTGTGTATGAAAATGAACAATTTGATCGTATAGTGGATTTGGACTTTAAGTATGTATGTCATTCAGCTAAACCTATAGACAGACAGACGAACACCATGACATATGCCTCCTAGAGTGCTTACGGTAATACCTTTACCCCTGGGTGTATACCGATGGCACTCCCGTGAGTCGTATAGTGGTAGGTTCGATCACGGGATATAAGTCTGTACCTGCACAGTGAAACTAAAGAATAGTTTGGTTTCTCTAATATTATACTCTGTAAATTTATTTACTAAGTAATTTCAATATGAATAATGGCAAAATGAGCAGTGTTGTATTTTTAAAGGAAATTACAATTTCATCTTAACTGAAAGTTATCCGAAGTCAAAGAGAATTAAATTAATATCAGCTGGATGAAAATATGAGATGAACCCAAAGAGTCTCCTTTTCCGAAGGGTCAATTTAGAAAAATAAAGAAAAAGCCTAAAAGGGGAAATTGCGTTTTCAGTACCTGAGTACCGACCACTACAGTACCTAAGTACCGACCATTATGGGGGAGACAATCACAGTTACCTGCGACAATCAGAATCTAAACGTTCGTCCTTAGATGTACGAACGTCGAGGAGACTGTTAATACAGTGTTATGAGACAGATTATGTGTCAACAGAATTTTTGAAACAAAGTGTAAAGATCTATCTGAACACTAGAGCTACTTAACTGCGTAAATTAAAGTTTATCATTAGTTGTCAGGTAAAAATTCAGTTCCAAATAAAAAGAAGATATCAATGAAGTTAATTTTCATTTCATTAGTTATCAATTTACTTCCATTATTCAGCATACTGATTTAACTTGAATTGGACATAATGGTAAACAAATAGTTTTTCCCTTGCGTAAACAAGAACAAATTTTAAAAAGTAGTAGCTTTAGTCAAAAGCTCACCCTACTACATAACAAACAAAGAACTTGTCCGATTTTGTCTATTTTTATCCATATCCGATTTACCTCATCTGCTAAAAATAACAGATGGAAAATCTACTCTAGTCTTGATAGTGCATGTACTTTGTTTTTGATATTTCCGTTAAAAGGCATATTTTTCTTTCACAAGTGCCTTGAACTTGGCCACAGTTCTTTTGCCTTTTATTAACTGATTGCATAAACGTGAAACTGAATTTAATGCATAATATTTGGCTTTGCATCCTAAGAAATATACCAAAACATGTGTAAGAAACCATGTTTATATATAGCTCAGCGCAAAAGCACTAGCTTTTCCAAAAATCATGCAGTGGCGTCGCGAAAAATAGGCCTTAGGGCATCGCATAATCTGACTAGTCAGAGCAGCCGGCACACTGTCCAGAGCCGGTGCATTCGTGGGGTCTGATCAGTCTTTTTCGGCATATATATTCTTCATGATGCAGACATCTTTCATGCTGAGGATAGACTGATCAGACTGCGCTTATACCGTAGTGGGCTGATCTGTGTATCTGTAAAACCTAAAAGAGCAGAAAAGGAGCGAAGTTCAAATTTATTGTAGGCGCGTTTGACGATTCTTTCCCCCTTATCTATCATCACATTTACTGAAAAATGTATCCCATCTATCCGTGTGTGTGACTTATATGTACAACTGACCGTGTTATGTTTGTAAAAGCTGGTAAAGTAGGTGAGTAACATTAACGCATACGCATTGCAACAGGCATTTCCATGACAGGAAGCGATATAATGTACACATTTTTAGCATCTGATAAATTTCCTTTTGGCCATCAATAGCTGAACTGGAATTCTCTTACAAGGATACAGGTATAGAAAAGGGGACAATTCAGAATCGTTAAAATTGAGGCCGACTGTTAGACATTCATTGACAGCTATATGACAATGAAGGGGTTGTTTGGATGGTGCGATGATGCTGGGTATAACTTCCAGTGCCGGGGCGTCCTACTAATTTGGATTATAGTAGGGCAAGGGCCTACTGTGCTTGCAGTAGGTGCGGATGGGGGTTGTGTGGACATTTTTCTTGCTTTTAAAACACTCTCTAACGTTGCCTTTTTACTTCACCTATTCAAATGTACAGAGAAATGTTTACACTCGTCGATGATTTCCTTAGATGAACCTATACTGGGCTGACGATGTTCATACATCCATGAACAACACTCATTCATGCAATGTTACACGTATACAAGCGACGTCACGGTTAATTTAAATAGATGATTGGCCGACGTAACGCTTAAAATACGTCATGTCATAGTGATCGCTGTTGTACGTCATTATCAAACACGTTGGTTATAACAATTCTTCGTCCTTTCAGTCAGAACTTCACGAATAAGTAACAAAACTGACGTGAAAACATAGCATGATTATAACAGATAAACTTCATTTGTAGGAAGTCCATGGAAGTATGAACGCTATGGGTTCCGTGCTTTGTTGTTCCCAAATGGTGTAAAGCAAGTTATTGTCTCAAACAATAGCAGCATGCATTTTCTTCTCAGAGTGTCAAAATTTTGTTCTAATCACTGCTACTGATGCCATTAAAACCAAAAATAAACTTCAGTAAATATAGATTTATTGCCTTCTTTTGATGCCAAGTTCAGATGTGCCAAATTTCAATAGACATGGGTTTGAAACAGTATTTCCTAAACTTTTGATTCAAACTAAATGTGACTCAGCAGCCGTAAAGAAAAGACTTGAAATAGTTCCATATAATGATTTTCCTTGAGACATGCTTAACGGCCAAAACGTTGATGTGTAAATATTTCCTCAATTTGTTTTTCAAATAGATTCTACACTTGTTTTAACCTCACACCTGTGGATAATGCCACCATTCAAGAAAATACGAAATTTAATACTTTGCTAAATAAAAGTTAGCAACAGAAAGTGCACTAACAATTGGGTTCACTTCAATAACATCTCATGAAAAATTCACTGTCTTAGCTGGACAAGCCTTCCTTTTAAAAGGAAATTTTATAATCTCTTAACATTAATTTGTGTGTTTATCTTAAAATGCTGCTTAATCTGTGATGTCCTTGTGTTACCTGTCAGATTTTGTATATTTTATTATTACTCTTGTATATATGCATGCACTGCGATACCACTCTTCTTAATTGTTGATTAAGTACCTCGGCATAACCATTACCAATGATTTAAAATGGAACACACATGTCAGCAATATTTGCACAAAGGCTAATAGGACCCTCGGCTTCCTCAGACGTAACTTGGCAGCATGTCCACAAGATGTTAAAGAGTCAGTATGGCAGTTCAGTTTGCGACCCTCATATGGTGTTCCGATAGGGTCAAAAGTCTATTTTTAGTGTGACACTAATATTAATTTACGTGGTAAATTAATTTACGTCCCACGTAAAATAATTTACGTCCCACGTAAATTAATTTGCGTTGGACGTTAATTAATTTACGTCCCACGTAAAATAATATTAGTGTCACACTTAATTAATTTACGTGGGACGTAAATTATTATACGTGGAACGTAAATTAATTTACGTCCCACGTAAATTAATAATAGTGTCACACTACGGACGTAAATTAATTTACGTGGGACGTAAATTTACGTGGGACGTAAATTATTTTACGTGGGACGTAAATTTACGTCCCACGTAAAATAATATTAGTGTCACACTAAAAATAGACTTTTGACCCTATCGGAACACCATACCCTCAAAGTATACTTCTTCAAGATGAACTTGAGAAGGTGCAGAAAACGGCAGCTAGATTTGTAATGGGAAATAACACATATGAAACTGGGAGTATGACTGGCATTCTGGAGAAACTTAAGTGGGAATCCCTGAAAAAGAGAATGAAAGATAGTAGACTCATAATGCTTTACAAAGGTCTGAGGGGTGCAGCCAGTATACCCATAAATGACCTTGTTCTCCCAAGTAGGCGTACAAGGAATCATCATTCACTAACATTTCAAACCCCATTGGCTAGGACTGACATTTACAAGTCCAATTTCTTCCCCCAGACTATTAGAGATTGGCATTCCCTGGAAGATTCACTTATTTCTGCTGCTGAGGCACTGCGTGCTGAGGATGCAGAGGATTCAGTTCAGAATCAGAATTGTTTACTGGTGATACGTCCAAGGACAATCATTCACCAGGACCTGTGAATCAGGGAAGCTAGTCCCCAGCCCTTATAAGAGAAGTAAACTTAGTAACTGAATAACTAAGTTTACTTCTCTTATAAGGGCTAGGGACTAGCTTCCCTGATTCACAGGTCCTGGTGAATGATTGTCCTTGGACGTATCACCAGTAAACAATTCTGACCTTTATTTGTCGAAATAAAAGCCCTACAGGGCTTATGTTAAATAGTTACTATATTCGACAATAAAGAAATCTTCTGTTCTGTTCTGTTCACATATATGCTCCATACTTAGTAGCCTAGTTCCCAGGCGAGAGAGTCATACGAAGCGGAAGTTGCGCAAGGAACTAGTCTACATACTTAGTACCTAGTACACGGGTGGTAAAGTTTCAAACTGACCTCCGCGGAGGTAAATAGAAAAACAATTTGACTGTTTCCGGTAGGCAATTTGAATACATCCTGTCACGAATTTTTGCGGTTTACTGACAGGGTTCGGGTAGGATTTTTCTCGCTAGAAAAGGAATTCCAAAAATCGGAGAATGTCATGCTATATATATTTTACAGTTGTATATTAAGACCGAATGACATGGAACAGTTTTAAGCGGTGTTTCTTTAATTACTTTTGTCCTCCAGGTTCAGTGCCGAAAACGAAACTAGGAAGGAGTCCTGCACAGTTAAATCGGCTTTTTGATGCATTTAAAGGCTTTTTGAGAAATCTTATCTATGAAGTAAGACACGTAGCTCAAATAGCTGCGTTCTAATTACCCTTTCAAGAACATGCATGCTTTTGTTACTACACGCTTACCCAATTTTTGTCGGCGGTCAATTTGAAAACGATGAGAACAATTTGACTTATAAAAATTAACATGGGAAGATTTAATCAGCTAAAAAGAAGAAAAGGCATGCTGAATTTTTAGAAGCTAGGTATCAATGGATTTGAGTGCATGTTTTTATACATCTAAAGTACACCAGATAATATTATCATGTAACATTGTTTTTTTTTATCGTGAAATAGTAGCACAATAGTGCTTTATCACTTACTTTGTTGCAAAACCAGACCTGCAGTCCTCTTTTGCTCGTAAAATAAAACGAACCCATGCAGATTAATATGTGCAGAGAAGAGAAGAGAACCGATTTGCAAACAATTTGTTGTAGGCAGGATTTCCTTGTGGCCTTATGCTATGAAAAAAGCAGTTATATCATCGCTTGACTAGTCTTCTGTTATATTTGTTCAAAATTACTACCTGTATTTCTACTCTGTACTATACAAAGTCGCTAAACCCAAGCGGGAGTTGAGCCTGCTCCCTAAAGTGAGCTGAAGTCGAAAGAGCTAACTAGTTGGTCATTAAACCTTAACCAGTAATATACTGGTGAGTTCTTCCTGTTAATAGGGATTTCCATGTAAAAAGCAGTTGGTAAAATTGAATAGTTTTATTCAGTTTTTATGTTTTCACATCAGAGTAAAGTTTGCTATTGGGACTTCAATTTGACTTCATTAAACCAAACACTTATTTAATATGCACTGAAAAAAAGAAGAAAATCCAGACTAGTTTTGCAGAACAAAAATTATTTTCCCGGGATGAAATGGAATCAAACTGACTGCACGCTTTTCAAATTGACCACAATGTAAAAACTTTTCTAATATATTATAATAATAAATAGTGAATGTGGTTTCAACTGCACACATTAACCTGCATCGGTTTGTGCTATGTTTACAAACAAATCAGTATCACAGGTCTGGTTTTACAACAAAAGAACAAAGATAAAGCACTATTTTTTGTGTGCTACTGTTTCACAATAAAAAGGACAATGTAACATGAATGATATTATCTGATGTACTTTATAAGTACGAAAACATGCTTTCAAATCCATTGATACCTAGCTTCTGAAAATTCAGCAAGTAAGTTCTTCTTTTTAGCTGATTAAATTTTCCCATGTTAATTTCCATTAGTCAAATTGTTCTCATCGATTTCAAATTGACCGCCGACAAGAATTGGGTAAGCGTGTAGTAATAAGATCGTGAATGTTCTTGAAAGGGTGTTTAGAACACAGCTTTATAAACTACGTGTTATACTTCATAGATAAGATTTCTCAAAAAGCCTACATAAATGCATCAAAAAGCCGATTTAACTGTGCAGGACTCCTTCCTAGTTTCGTTTTCGGTACTGAACCTGGAGGACAAAAGTAATTTAATAAACACCGCTTAAAACTGTTCCACGTCATTTGGTCTCAATGTACAACTGTAATAGCGAGCATCGCGAGCGGGCCCGAAGGGCCCGCTAGCCCGAAGGGCGAGCTCTTATGGTAGGACATTAGTCAAAAGAAAATGTAGATGATGTTGCATTATGTTGCTTCAGAAAACCATCGTTCGATTACTCGACCGGAATTTACCTCCCTATGGGGGCTGCCATTATGAATAAACAGGAAGTTTGATCGATACCATGGTTGCTATTCTCCGTAGACACAATCTTATTCACAAAACGTAAATAATTTTAACGTTCAACCGGAAGTTGAAAAATAAGCCGTGATGCAATCGTAACACTTCGGTCAGTTCCATAGGCGAGGATGTCCGATTGCTGCGACGTTGACGGGTTACCGTAAAAAAAATCCTGCATCGACATAGAACAGAATAGAATATACGGCCATTCATAAGGGCTACAGCGATGCTCGCCAATAGGCAGTGCCTATTTTCATATTATATATGTATAGCATGACATTCTCCGTTTTTTGGAAAACCTTTTCTAGCGAGAAAAGTCTTACCTAAACCCTGTCAGTAAACCGCGAAAATTCGTGACAGGATGTATTCAAATTGCCTACCGGAAACAGTCAAATTGTTTTTCTATTTACCTCCGCGGAGGTCAATTTGAAACTTTACCACCCGTGTAGTAGAGACGTCCGTAAAATTCGAATGGGTTCGGAAATCTTCGGCGGTTCGGTACTCTGTTTTACCCAAGTGTGGTGCGATGCGGTACAACGTTTCAGTCAATCGGAACACCGCTCGGCCAATTTCGTGAATCAACCTCGGATGTATGACGTGGGACTACTTACGTCATATGACTGTTGTTAGGAACAACGGGGTCCATCGAATTACCCCAAACCACCCCAAAACACCCCAAACCACCCCAAACCACCTGAAAAACACCCCAAACCACTTTTCTTAATTCTTTTTCTGGTTAAAAAAAGCTTGTAAACGTTTTGTTTATGCTTTTAATGATTTCAAAATTGTAAAATAAAAAATAAGTAGATCTATTATCTTTTTATGCAGAAAAAATGATTTTCATGTGATATATGCTGATGTTAAACCTAGTATTATATGTATGTATGTATGCAGTTTGAACATATGTAGACACAATATATGTTTGCATGTCTTCATATATAAATGACAGCACATGCATGTTTACATGCACATGTAAGTTTATGCAGGTTATACCATTAAGATTGATGGAAGCACAGATACACATATAGCCTATATACTGGTAATGACAATTCTTCCCTAAAGCTGCAAATGCAAATCAATTATCATAAATTATAAATATTTTTAGCATGAACAAACATTTCCAAAGCAGTGCGAGTTCCTGGAAAATACCAAATTTGGTTTGAATTGATCTGATTTTGGTGGTTTGGGTGTTTTTTGGGGTGGTTTGGTGTGTTTTGGGGTGGTTTGGGGTAATTCGATGGACCGGGAACAACGACATAAACAAAGATGGCCGCACTGTCGCACCGAGTAAATAATAAAATGAGAAGAAACAAATGTATTATCTGTCTCGTCATTAATAATTGAATATTTTGTTTTAACAACAGCAAAGCATTAAATGGATGTCCGTGAACAGCTGAAAAAGGTCGCAGGTCGAGAATTAATTATCATTCGTAGACATAGAGATCTACGGCTTCGGCGTATACTTTCGGCCGAACAACAAAATGTTGGATTTTGCTGCATATTGCTCCGCCTTACATACGCCCGAGGTCTGATTCACTGAATTGGCCGAGGAGTTCCGAATGCGTTTCAGTAAAGGCCAACTGGTTCTCCCCTTGTACAAGAACACAAAGTAACCAGAAACCAGCAATAAATTTCGCCATATTGGGTAAAACACGTTTCCAAAACATTCATTGGCATGAATCTCTGAAATTGTTGTGCAATACAATTATTGTACATTAGTTTGGTCAGATACCTGGCCGGTTCATCAGAAGTAAGTATGATGATATTCAGGAAGAAACAATGGTGATAATCTCATGGGTAAAAATATTTATCAAGCGATGTTTCCATCTGTCTTGCTACAAGTGGTGGGTGGGGTAAAATAGTAACTTAGTCACTGTCTGCTCAACAGATTGTTGCTCGATGAAACATTGTGGTTAGTAGCCTGATTATCATCATTTCAGCAAATAATACGTCTGGCTATTTGCTGTGGAAGTCAAAAGATAGCCTAGAAAACTTGTGCTGAGCTGGATTAGGGCTTGGAGAATGGAAGTGTCTCCGGGTACGGTATCGTATCCCTAGACCTTGGGTCTCCAGGTACGGAACCGTACCCCGAGACTCTGGGTCTCCAGGTACGGAACCGTACCTGCAGGTTGGGGACAAGCTTCAATTGATCTACTATAGATCATTAGATCAATTGATCTACCAAAATGCACTGAAACATGTATTTTGAGCTCTGTGTATGCCCATCATTGAAAATTGCAAAATTCTTTTATGACTGAATTATTACTTTAGATGATAGAAATTTATAAGTGTGATCAGGTAAAATTTTCGTCTGGGAATTTTTGGAAGAAAAGCATTTTTTGATTGATACACCTGCTAATTTTTGAAATATCTTGATTTTTCTGATAAGTGATTTGTTATGCCAGTTTATTTTAAAGATTTATTGAAGCAAACATGAGAGTTGTCATTTTGGAATCAACAAACACTCGTTTTTTTTTTAAAACTCTGTTTTTAGCCTTAAGAATCGGAAAATATAGTGGACACACTGACTTGACACTGCATTCAACAAAAGTGAAAAATTCTGGCCTGTTTCACAACAAAATGATTTTTAATTATAAAATTGTGCGTTCATACATTTTCTTCCCAGGTTTGGACCAAATTATCTTAGTTTCAGACTCAAATAGTTGCACATGAAATGTGCAAAATGTGGAAAGCTTTTTGTTCAGACTAGTGCTGTGAATTTTAGCCTTGTGTACCGTATGCTTATTGCTGATGCATAATACCAATTTTCCATTATTTTTTTTTATTGTTTATCTTGATATAAAGTGATAACAAGAAATCTTGATATAGAATTCATTATGCGACTAATATTTATAATTCGTTGGGATTATTGCTCTTTCGTATCAAAATGACAGCTTACATGTTTGCTTTAACAAATACTTTTAATAACCAAGCATAAGAAACAATTTATCTGAAAAAAATGAAAGAGTTTCTAAAATTAGCATATAAATTTATCAAAAAATGCTTTTTTGCAAAAAAATCCCTGACGAAATTTTTATCTGATTACACTTATAAATTTCTATCATCTAAAGTAACAATTCAGCTATAGAAGAATTTTGCAATTTTCAGTGATGGGCATGCACAGAGCTAAAAAAACGTATTTCAGTGCATTTTGGTAGATCAATTGATCTAAAAAAGACCAATAGATCAATTGAAGCTTGTTCCCAACCTGACCTGGAGACAGTCCTATGAGGATTGGCTTCGGGTACGGCAGTAAGTTTTCAATTCTATGTATTAAGTAATTTTACCCATTTAATATATATAGTCAATCCGTTAATAAAATTACTCCTTGTAAAAATTTCATTAAGTCGCCATCTTGCTAGGGAAAATAATTATTGAATAATGTGGTCAAAACGATGTGTGTTTTTTTTTTGCATAAGAAATAACACGACGGTTTCGCGCTAATACCAATAATTGTTGTTTTTCACACCTGTTTTGCCCAAATTAATAATAAAATTCAACAATGAGTAACAGTTTTTATTCAATGGACGAACGAACGGCGCCCCGGTATTGCGGCTATGGATACGTTCCGCTGAGGTGAAATTCAATCAATTATATGGCTTTCTGTAATATTAGTGATTATCTTTTTTGTAGGGGTGAGGGGAAGGCGGGGGCAGCAAAAAACCAAATTTACAAAGACGCTCGTAATTACCGTAAATCCCTTCAAGTTGTGTGTCAGGGATTGTTAATTTGTCAGTGCATACACATGAAGTCATACGGTACATTTTCAGTGGCATTTAAAATACTCATGATACATCTGGGCTGAGTATTTATAATTTGATGCGAGTTGACTTTTGGCAAGCTTATGATATGGGACGCGTTGACTGGTGGTAAATTTTAAAAAAATTGGGGCGAGTTGTCCTGGTCCGAGATTTTGTGGGGCGAGTTGTCTTTGGTCCGAGCTGTCCTGATTCCGACAATGCGATATCTGTTAAAAAAAGCGATAATACCTTCATAAGCACACAAATAAATACATATAATAATGAATACTCAATGTTATTTCGATTAAGTTGTGCAACAACACTTGGAGGACTTCACTTGGCGCACATGACTTGTTTGACGAAAGGCATATTTAAGAACGCTGCATGCGTTTTTAGGCGTCTGTTTTTGGTCTACATTGCTTATCGCAGAAATATTAAAAGATGGATGCTTGTTTTAAAATAAGTGTAATTGTCTATTTGTGCAGATTATAACAAGATGATAGTTGTTTGCACTCTTCAGAAGTCATTTTCTGCGTGCAATTAGCGGGCGATCAAATAATACACATCGGCCGTGTTTTTCGCAGTTTATGTACATCAGTCAAAATAACGCAAATGACGGACTTGAAGTTTATAATTTTCCCTAGCTAGATGACGACTCAATGAATTTTTTACAAGGAGTAATTTTATTGAAGGATTAACTATATTAAATATGTAAAACTGCTTAATACATATACAGAGTATTGAAAACTTACTGCCGTACCTGGAGACCCAGAGTCTCGGGGTACCGTTCCGTACCTGGAGACCCAGGGTCTAGGGATACGGTACCGTACCTGGAGACACTTCCTTGGAGAATTTGGGATGTTTCGGTCAATCCCTGCATCAGTTTTGCGTTAACTTTTTATCTCTGCTTCACTCCTATAGGTTATGTCTGATTGAGCTGAAACTTGGTATATAAGCAGGGCTTCCGTTTAGGGACGTATGGCCGTATATTATGCCCAGGCCCCAAAAAAAAAAATGTCTTGTTTCCGGAAACCCAACCGACCCCTTTTTTTTTGACCCGACTTGAAATTTTTTAAGGCAACTCGCTATCGGTAAAAATCGGCAACCTTCATTTTTGCCGGTAGTCCAGGTTTTTATACAAGTCCTGTGGCGTAAGCCAAACGGCGCATACCGCCATTATTGCAATCGTGTCTTCCGATAATTGTCACATTTGATCTTGTCCCCACGTATAAAATATCGCCACTGGCTTTAAAATTCTAGCACTTTTCATAATTAATAGGATTACCACAGGTGTCAGCCAGGCGAAAAGACCGCCTACGGCCAGGCTACGGGCCAATCAAGATTGTCCGTATGGAGCACTGAAACAGGTAACACACGTCGGACCGCCTACCTGTCAATAACGAGTGTCAAAATAACGCCCACTCGTAGATTCAACCTCTTACAACAGCCTGCAAAACAACTGATCAAATCACGATGACTGAGTGTTTGGATAAATTTTACTATCGCGAGAATGTAACTGACCTGTATGTGTAGGGCGTATACATGCCGTCTTTAAAAGTTTGTGATTGTAGCCATAGCAAAATGTGAAAATGAGAAAACCTCAGTGGAATTGGGCCAATTTTATATCAGAATGGCCACATGGCAAAATAGCCAGGTGAGCGATATCAGGCCCATTTGGGCCTCTTGTTAATGTGGGGCAAATAGTATATGCCCCCAGTTTTAATAGGGGCATATAATATCACCGCAGTCCATACGTAGGTCTGTCTGTTCCATACCCCCGTCTCGTACGTACGAAAAACGGTTTCTGTTTGATATCTTTTGAAAACATTGGTATATTGAATTCGTATCTTATACACAGGTATATAATCATAAAATACAGGTCAGCTTCAATTTAGGGTAAAGTCCAGCTAATACTATGGGAGTTATGGTCCTTTTTCATCCCATTTTGTATGTTTGTATGAAAAAATGGTTTCCGTTCATTATTTTTTGAAAAGATCAATGTATTGGATTTATATTTTATACACAGGTAATTAATCATAAAATACAAGTCAAATTTAAAGAGTAACTACACTTCAGGAACTGACTGAATCAGATCTCAAACCCTATCCCCAACATCATAGGGAAAGATTGACAAAGACAGCCCAACAAACAATAAATTACAAGTGATAAGCCGAGTCAGCAGCTCTTTCCCAAATAGGTGGCAACTCAGCTATCTTTCAAGTTCGATTTAGGGTAAAATCTGTCAATTATTATGGGAGTTATGACCCTTTTGCAGTTTCATTTTGTATGAAAAAGTGGTTTCCATTTGTTATCTTTTAAAAAGATTTGTACATTGGATTCATATTTTATACACATGTTAGGGCTGGCTAATCGACCTGAAAATCATAACCGATTATCGCTAAAACCTTACCGGTTTAATACTGATTAGTAATTGTACATCTTGTCCTACTGCTTTTCGCCTCTCCACCATGCCAATCTGGCATGAGTTATGTACAAAACAGCAGTATAATCATATAGAGGTCTGCAGTAAAACGGTATACCGATGAACCCCGGTATTTAGTCCTGGCGGTACGAACCGCGGTACTTTTGAGCAGTACCGGTGCTTCGGCGGACTTCGTGACCAAGATGTACACGGAAATTGCTGAGTTCATCCGCATCATTAATTCTGTCAGAAAAGAATGAATTTTATTTTCAGATCATAAAAACAATTAACGCAAATAATCAGTAAAAGCTTAAATTCTTGTGTCTGTATAAATATTTATGTAAAAGTATGTAAAAATTTTCCACCCCCTGCATTCTGCGTCTGCACACTAAAGCCACTCAAGATGGCGGACAGCTACAGCATTGTAAAAAATCCGCGAGGAAAGGCACACATTTGAAATCACTTCGGGTCAAAAAAGAACTTCAATGGTAGTATAGAGCAGAATGTAGCCATCTGTAGAGCCTGTAGCTGTGTTGTGAGGTGCTCAGATGGTGGCACTTCAAATTTAACAGTCCACCTGAAGGTTGTGAAACGAAACTGAAAGTAGAACAACAACAGAATGACAGTCACATTATACCGTGGTATGTACCACAGTATTTGATGAACAACCGTGGTATACCGCGGTACTTTTTTCAGCTGTACCCAGCCCTAATATCATTTGAGAAAAACAACTGCCCTAAATTCCTCAGAAATTTTTTGATAATTAATAAACAATGTGATAATTACACCTGAAATGTCTTTAATTACCAATTAGTGTGTCAGCCATATTTGAGCCATGACAAAACAAAACCAACAATGTGGTTGTGTGCCCAGTGCAGACTCAGATCAGCCTGGGCATCCGCCCAGTTTGATCAGACTCTTCATTAAGTGCTCAAAGAGTAGCTAAGGGTGTGGGCTACCTCCATGCGGACAGCCCAGGCTAATCTGAGTCTGCGTGGGGTGCACAACCACAGTGTTTGTTTTGTCGTGTCGGGGCTCATTTGTATTGTGTGACAGCCTAATGCATGTAAGGAAGGTGGTATAATTCACCTGTTAAACTCATTTAAACATTGAAAATACTCACCACTGGGACGAACTAGACCTTTGTTTTTTGTGTGTCAGAAAAAAGACTAACCTTGGGATAGTAGAAAAAATGAATTCTAATTGAAGACCGTGGGTTGGTCAAGAATTAGTTACCTTGTATTTGCAAAGTAAAATGATGTTAAGACAACTGATGACTGACACATACTAAGAAATTTCGGAGGTGTGAGAAGCCATGCCCTGTGCGAAGCAATGTCCCCTTACTCTAATGTTCACTGGACCATCCTATAGTGGAGGAAGGCTTTCTTTCATGGGATTATATGCAAGTTTTTTTTGCAGGGTTAAAGCAAAATGCCTCCTAAAAAGAAAGATGAAGGGGCTTCTAATAAGCCCCCACCCCTCATTGGCAGAATGGGGACCAACCTGAAGATAGGGATTGTCGGCTTACCAAATGTCGGGTAAGTACTGAAGTACAGGGCCCAGTTGTTCAAAAATAATGACGTCGTTAGTTAACGAGACATTGAAATATCAAATGTTAATATCTCAAATACATGAGACGTTGAAAATTCAAATGTTAATATCTCAAATACACCAATATTTTTTGTTGGTTAAATATGAGAAGCTTTTGCAGTTCAAAAGCTTCTCACATATTTTCAACAACAAAAAATATCAGTGTATTTTGTTATAAAGTTGCAAAACACTTCAGGAGTTGACCTGTTAACGAGCATGTACTGTACTGTACTTCATCTGTTTGTCTGATAAAAGCACACATTTAACAACTGTTGGTAAGACAGGAATCTTACCAGAGTTTCAACAGTCTGGGAAAACATCTGGAAAAAAAGAATTTTTTTGCAGGTCCGGGAAAAGTCAGGGAATTTGGTAGTTGGTCAGGGAAATTTGGATTGGACTTGAAAAGGCAGGGAAATGTCAGAACCTTTAAAAACTAATGGCTACAGCAGTTATTAGATAATGTACTTATTCTGTTCATGGCCATTGGATGTACTTTCTAGAGAGATAGTTCAGGCACATGTCCCTCCTCATTGGGGATTACTCTTACAAGAAAGAATTTGTTGCCTCAGGGAGCCCATTTTTATACCCCGCCACACGTTAGTGGCGGGGTATTATGTTTATACCCCGCCACACGTTAGTGGCGGGGTATGATGTTTTCACGTTGGCCGTCCGTGTGTCTGTCCGTCCGTAGTACGTACGTCCGTCTGTCCGTCCGCACTTCGTTTCCGTTCGATAACTTAAGTATTTATTAATTGCTTTCCTTCAAATTTTGCATATGCATTTGTTCCGAGAATGTCTTGCTTGGGATTGTTAATGGGCAAATTTCGTTAATTTCTGACTGAGTTATGGCACTTGTCAATGTACAAAAAATGGTTTCTGGCCTCTAGTTCCTTTACTACTTTGAGTATCATGATGAAACTTCACAAACATGATCGAAGTAACAAAAGCTTTTTTATGAGCACCGAAATTTTATCATCGGGGGTTATCTGCCCCTGCCCTGGGACTATAACATGTATAAAATCATGAAAAATTCCATATAAAATCAGAGTTTGAAGCAATTTTTCTTTAACTTTCAGCAAATGATCAGAGTGATGAAAGCCTCCAGTGATGCTCAAATTTACCCCATGGGAGTTATCTGCCCCCGGCTATATACATGCATTAATCTGGAAAAATTGGTGTGTGAAAAAGGTTTGCAGTGGCGGGGTATCACGCAGTCATTTGCGATGCTTTTATTTCCTTTAAGAGAAACCCCAAATTTTCAAGTGATACAATAAGCACTGTTAAAATTCAGTGTAAAGCCTATTTTGTTTTCCTCATGGGGTATGTAAGAATGTAAAATGTCAGGGAAAAATTAGGGAAAAGTCAGAGAATTTGGGAGTGGAAGATAAGTGGCAACCCTGAATCCTGGTTGTTGCCAGTGTAGTGTATGGGTATAAATACCACTACTAGCGCCTCGCTGTAGAAGCATGCTTTTATGGCGACGTGGTTAGAGTGATGAACCTTTATTGGAAGTTCTGCAAAGGTCTGCTCGGTTAGTACTTGGATGGGTGACCCGATAGGCTGGGGCCCATCAAGTCACATCAGTGGTGTTGGAAGTGTTGGAACGAGCTCTTGGGAGACTACTGCCCTGCCTTAGAGAGTGAAAGGGGAGCTATGTAGTGTGGCTGAGTATGTGTCACAGTGACTGAGTTGTCACAGGGTGCTCCAGGGCCTTTCAAGAAAAAGGAGGGAGAAGTGTAGTGTATGGGTATAAATACCACTATTAGCGCCTCGCTGTAGAAGCATGCTTTTATGGCGACGTGGTTAGAGTGATGAACCTTTATTGGAAGTTAAGCAACGGTCTGCTCGGTTAGTACTTGGATGGGTGACCCGATAGGCTGGGGCCCATCCAGTCACATCACCAAGGGCAAGGGAAGGAAACAGGAAGTGGCAAAAGTTGGTTTACTTTGTTTGATAGAGGATCTTACACGAGTGCTCATGTATTATTCAATTTATTAAATGAGTTGGGGAAAAAGATAAGATGTGAGGCTATGCCGAGCATCTTATCATTTTCCCCAACGAGCTTAATAAATTCAATAATACAAGAGCACGAATGCAAGATTCTATTTATCACATGGCACTGAAATGTCGCAATTTCGCCATTAGAAAACGCAACGTTTTTATGGATGCCAACATATAAAGTTACGACGTAATTGGCATATTTAATCCACTAGTGGATTATCGTTTTTAATGCATGTCTTTATTACACTCTCAGATGCGACATCATATGATAAAGTAGCATAAGTGTTCCAGTTCACCATATGAAATATATGTACTCTAACACAGGAAAATACCGTATTAATCCTATTAAAAACCCTGGGGTGTTGTATTTTACGAAAGGGGGGTGTTATTTAGAGCCTAAATTGTTGAAATCAGCCACTTCCAAAGTGCCTCTAATAAACAGTATTTAAGTGAATTGGTATACCTTCAGAGGATGTAAGTCTACAATTTTTGCCTCTCTTCTCAGTGGGGTGGGGGCAACTCTTAAAGGAAAGAATTTGCTCCTCTTGGAGCAGATTCTTTTCTTTAAGAACTTATTTCTAAGAGCTACCTCATTCTGAGAAGCAAAACAGGAATTCATGCAAGTTAATATAAAATTATTTTTGGAAAAGAAGCAGGGGGTGTTAATTTGAGAAGAGGCATTACATAGGATAAATACGGTAGGTGGAGTTTTCCTACTTGCAAATTCTGGTCCCTTCCATATAGAGATTTTCAGTCTCACTCTGCATATATTTATACAGAAATACAGTCAACTGCCGATATCTCAAACTCTGATATATCTCAAAGTATCTTCTTATATCAAAGAATGTATTTCCTATTTTTATACACATTTTCAACTCCTGTTATCCTAAACTACTGATATCTCAAAGTAAATTTTCCGGTACCAGAGAATTTACTTTGAGATATCAGTAGTTTGGGCTTAAGTTCGACTTTGGGATATCATGAAATGACTGTATGTACTATTTATAGCCTTTTTCTGCCATTGTCACAGGAAATGTCAATTTCTAAGAATAAATATTTTAGATTTAAAATATTTGAGAATTACTATAAAATACTCTTTATATTTGGAGTTGTAGGACCATTAGGAATAGGACAGTGGCTGCTGTTTTAGTTGATTATTTTAATATTTCAGAAAGTCTACCTTCTTCAATGTGCTGACAAAGAGTTCGGCCAATGCCGAGAATTTTCCATTTTGTACCATAGACCCTAATGAGAGTAAGTTATTATTGATCAGTTCTAATCCAATGGAAAATACCGTAATATCGTATATATTGGGACACCTACAAATAATGAATTTTCCATTTGGGAAAATGGAAAATAAATTATTTTAGGTGTCCCAATACTTAAGCACATATATATTCAGTGTTGGTAGTTTAAACAGATTTAATTGCCATATTGATATGCTATGGGGTTGGGCCACCAGTTCTACCAACATCAGTTACGGCCTTTTCCCTACAATACAAATTGAAGGCAAACAGAGGCAATACAAGTACAAGCTAAACATTAGGTTAAGTATAAGATAAAGCTGCGCTCTCAAAAACAGTTTGAGATTTTTCATGAAAGTTTGTACAAATATAAAGCACCATCAGACAATGTGCAGAGAAAAAGAACCATGTAACACTACTTGCCATTTTGATGGAATTATTCTCCTTATTATTTTTCATATACATGTACTTAATCCCTTAAAAGATTTTATAGCCCACCTGACTGAGCCAGTGGGAGCGTTCACTCTGTAACTCCATAGCCATTTGAAATATCTTTAAGGAAACTTACATGTAATGATGATTTGTATATTGTCAAGGAAATGTATTAGGACCAAGAATGGTAACTATGTTTGATATTAAAAGGTGCAATCATTAATTACAGAATTGTTGTTTGTGGTTGTCTGCCTGTCCATCCTTCTTTAAACAATCTTGGTTATCCTGTAACTCCTTAACTGTTTGAAAAATTTTAATAATTTTGTTTGGGGAAATTTGTATAGTATTTGGGTGATGCATGGTGAGAAAGAACAACTACTCTGGCTTGCTTATTTCAAAATTAACTGCCCTTGCATAAATTTCTTGCTTACTCCATGACTCTAAAATGGGCGTATTACGGTCTGCTTGGGGAGCTGTTGGTGAAAAATTGTGGGCCTTTTTTGCCCGGGGTCCCTTCCAGAATTGTCCCTGGGATTAATACTGTATATTGAACTGAAGACTAGTTGACATCATGGGTGTTTCTTATATGTAATTACAGGTCGAGTACCAGTCCCAGATGCCAGATATGATTTTCTAGTGGACCATTATAAACCAGCCAGGTAAGGCCACAAAAAAAAAAAAAATAGGAAATATTTTTACAGGTAACTCTATCCTACTTACTGTTTTGGTTTAATCCTTCTTAGCCTCTCAAGGAATAAAATTTTTGTAGTAAATTAATGTGTATTTTAGTTTCTTTTTGTGAAGAAAATAATGCCAGAATAGTTTGGCTACAAGTTGTGGCTTTCTTCCCTCTCCAGAACGACTTTCTAAACCAGTCATGTGAAATTCTCCAGTATTACTTTAAATAGCTAAACCAGTCATGTGAAATTCTCCGGCATTTCTTCAGATATCTAAATCAGTCATCTGAATTTCTTGATCATTACTTCATATATCTAATTAGTCGTCTGAATTTCTTGGTCATTACTTCAAATATCTAAATCGGTCATCTGAATTTCTCGATCATTACTTCATATATCTAAATCAGTCATCTGAATTTCTTCGTCGTTACTTCAAATATCTAAACCAGTCATCTAAAATTCTGCGGCATTACTTCAAATATCTGAAATTCGCTGGCATTACTTCAAATATCTAAACCAGTCTTCTAAAATTTTGTGGCATTACTTCAAATATCTGAATCAGTCATCTGAAATTCTGCGGCATTACTTCAGATATCTAAACCAGTCTTCTAAAATTTTGTGGCATTACTTCAAATATCTGAATCAGTCATCTGAAATTCTGCGGCATTACTTCAGATATCTAAACCAGTCTTCTAAAATTTTGTGGCATTATTTCAAATATCTGAATCAGTCATCTGAAATTCTGTGGCATTACTTCAGATATCACTAATGGGTTAAGGTGTATGCCTATACTACCATGAATTCCCTCTTTTTACCAAGGGAAACAAGTTTAGTGACTTCCTATTTGCTTTGTCTAGATGACAAAACCCCTCCAAGAAGCTATCTACTCTTAAAGGAAAGAATTTGCTCCTTCAGGAGCAAATTCTTTCCTTGAAGAGTTGATCCCCATTTAAAAGGAAGTCAAACATGAAAATGGCAGAGTTGTTTCCCCTGAAAATGCACACATTTGTCTTAAGATGTTTCAGTAATCACAATAGTTACAGTTACAATATTTCTTGTTTCAGCAAAGTTCCAGCATTCCTAAATGTGGTTGACATAGCAGGTCTGGTAAAAGGGGCGCATGAGGGAAAGGGCCTTGGAAATGCCTTCCTGTCTAATATCAACGCCTGTGATGCAATATTCCATGTTATTAGTAAGTTCTGTAATTCTTTCTTATTGTCCACATCAGCCAGGTGTAGAAACTTTTCTAAGCCACACCCAGAATTTCACTGATAGTAGATAACTGATAACTGACCAATGTAATGACAACTTAGCATGTAACATAGTCCCACAAACAAAATGCCTCATGTTGAATGTCCCACAATAAGCCCATGATTTTACTTGGCAGTTAATGAAGAGATGCATAGGTTTGATGTTTCAATCATTAGGAAGACACTATGTTAAATTGGGGAGATTTGTGATTAGGCAATTAACTGGGGATATCCACATTTTTACTTCATTATGATAGGGCATAGAGCTCCAGATAAGATGCCATTTTGGGGGACAATTCTGAGGTAATTTTCTTATGCCCCCGTGACGATAGTCAGGGGGCATTGAGATTAGCCCTTGTCTGTCTGTCTGTCCATCCGTCCATCACACTTTATGGTATAGAGTTTGTGTAATCAACTCCTCCCACAGTTTTGAATGGATCTTTTTCAAACTTTGCATACATTGAAGATGTGTAGTGGATTTTTGATTGAGCTAGAATTAATTTTGACAGAATTCTGGCCTTTTGAACTTAGTCATTTTAGGCTAATTTTCGCATTGTATGGTATGGAGTTTGTGTAATCAACTCCTCCCACAGTTTTCAATGGATCTCTCTCAAACTATGCATACATGTTGTAGAGGTATTGAAGATGTGCATATGGATTTTTGTTGGAGCTAGAATTAATTTTGACAGAAGTACAGCCTTTGAACTTAGTCATTACGACAAATTTTTGCATTATAGGGTATAGAGTTTGTGTAACCAACTCCTTCCACATTTTTCAATGAATCTTTTTTAAACCATGCATACATGCTTTGGACATATTGAAGATGTGCATGTGAGGTTTTGTTGGAGCTAGAATTAATTTTGACAGAATTATGGGCTTTTGAACTTAGTCATTCTAGGCAAATTTTTGCATTGTAGGGTATGGAGTTTGTGTTATCAACTCCTCCCACAGTTTTCATTAGATCTTTTTCAAATCTTCTTGACATACATGTATTGTGGACATATTGAAGATGTGCATGTTGCATTTTGATAAACCTAGAGTTTATTTTGACAATTTTACCCCTATTTGTACTTAAAAAGTAGTCATTTTAGGCAAAATTTTGCATTGTAAGGTATGGAGTTTGTGTAATGTTTCCATGGATGTACACATCTTTCGACAGGCGCTGCACGGGGGGCATCATTAGTGTCTTACAGACACAATTTTCTAGTCTTTTTTTTCAAGGGAAATGTATGTTGTGACCATTCATTATAACCGTCTCAGTGTTCTCCCCAGAAATTTCTGAAGGCATGTCGTTTTTAGCACAAAAACAGATTTTGACTTGTTGATAAATTTTTAAAATCCTTGAAATAGCAGTGTTTTGTCAAAATTAGCCTAAATTTACATTATAAATACTTTACTGATGATCCTTAATGCATTTAGAATAGTTTTACTGGCTAAAAAAAGAAAATAATAGCACTTTAATGAATTTTCATTGGAAATTAAGGCATGTTGCAAAGGTAATTTGAAGAGGAAGGCATGTTGCAAGCGACATGCCTTAATGGTCTGGGGAGATCCCTGCGTCTTGGCGAGACATTTCTCATGAGGGGTTACAATACATGTTTTCATGGAGAAATATGGAAAATTATCCCCATTACTCCTTCCTATCTGGAGCACTGGAGCATATGTGCCCAGATTAAGTTACGGGAATTTAGCTTTATTGTTGTATTAATTTTAACAGGAGCCTTCTCAGATGAGGACATAGTCCATGTGGAAGGTGACGTTGATCCCGCCAGAGATTTAGAAATCATCCATGACGAATTACGTCTCAAAGATCTAGAATACCTTTCAAAGCGTATGGATGGGTTGGAGCGGTCAGTTGTTAGGGGTGCTGCAAAAGAGAAGAAGCCAGAATATGTAGGTACAAACATGATATGCCGGGCCGCGTAGCGCAATCGGTAGGGCACCTGACTCATAAGTCAGAGGTCCTGGGTTCGAAACCCGGTCTGGCCACATACTTTCGTTTCTCCTTCCGCTGATTCAAGAAGGGCAGTTGTCGGTTACTGGCGAAAGTATGTGCACTTAGTACTGGTTAAACGCTTAGGAGGTCTAAGCCTGCCCAGGAATAGTGTGGTTAGGTTAACTGACCGTCCCGACATGACCATAGATGTTTACCGTGGACGTTAAACAATAAATCAATCAATCAATAAAAACAAACATGATATTACCGTAAAAATTAAAAAATGATAACCCCATTTATCATATGACGTCGCATCTGAGAGTGTAATAAAGCCATGCATTAAAAACGATAATCCACTAGTGGATTAAATATGCAAATTACGTCGTAACATTATGCATTGACGTCCATAAAACGTCGCGTTTTCTAATGGCAAAATTGTGACGTTTTAGTGCAAAATTTGCCAATAAAATGCGATTTAGTGTCATATGATAAATAGAATCTTGCATTCGTGCTCCTGTTTTATTGAATTTTAAACTCATTGGTGAAAACGATAAGATGCTCGACAAAGCCTCGCATCTTATCTTTTCCCCAACTCGTTTAATAAATTCAATAATACATGAGCTCTTATGTAAGATCCTCTATTTGTCTTAGAATTGAATAAGTTTGGTCTTTCAAAGCAGCAGTGCCTCTTAAAGATGCACATGGAATGTCAAACAGTGTAGGCCCTGATCAGACTGCTCCTTCAGGATCTGCACTGTTTGTTGATACTTATGCAGTGTTTCCCCTAGCCTGGAAAAAGGGCAGGGTGCTGGCCAGAAAAAGGTCACTTTATGCACTTGACACACTCCTTGAAGGGCACTTTTCTGAAATTATTAATTTTCAAAGACAGTTTTACTAAGGGTATTAATATTTCTAAAGGGATAAACACCTTATTTTGCATTAAGATATAAATTATGTGCATTATAAACAGCCTCTTTTACTCACAGAAAGCTGAAAATTACAACAAAATGACATAAAGATAAATGAAATTACCTTCTGAAATTTGAGGGCAGAAGGGTAAGGCCAAAAGGCAGAAGGATGCAGCACCCTTCTAAACCTCTGTATGGGAATCACTTATGTATGTCTTAATATTTAAATTTTTGATGGTGTTGTTGTAAAGCTGTTGATAGTATTTATTCAGTCTCCAGCTGTTGATCTAGCATTTGAGTGCTGCTGGAGGGGGGAATCTTCTCAATGGTAAACAGGGTTATATTGTACAAAGCTTTCTCTCATCACCTAAGATTGTCCTGATAAAACTGAAATACTGTTGAAAAGCACATACAAATGCAACCCGTCTATCTGTCAGTCCACCCATCCAACCACCATCCATCGGTCTGTCCATCCATTCGTCCATCCAGCCTGAGTAGCTACGGACCAGTACCTGCTCATCCGCTGTCACACAGTCTGAATCACAGGTCACTTTTAAAGACTTTCTAAAGTTGGAAATGTAGCATCCGTCATATCATAAACTTGGAAACAAGCAAAACAAAAACAAAAGGTCTGCGTTTAAATGTAATCAGCCTAAATATATGGATGATATAGCCTGTCATTGTAGTTATCTGAAACATTGAACCACTTGATGTTTTAATATGACATATCACAAAATTACTGACAAAGTTAGAAACAAAATTATTGAGGAAATGACATCAGTATAGATCCTGATGAGGTTGTTCATATACAGGGTTGCCACAGTCAGGGAAAAGTCTGGAAAATGATTTTTTTTTTCAGGTCAGGGAAAAGGCAGGGAATTTTGTGGTTGGTCAGGAAAATTTGAAAAGGACTTCATTTAGGTCAGCGAAAAGTCAGGGTATTTCAAAATTATTGCCTTCAGCAATCCTCAGAAAGTATATGTGAAGTATTCTGTTCTAGGGAAAAGAAATAATTGTACTTTCTTAGAGATTGTCAAGGCACATCTCTCTCCTCCTATGGGGCTACTGTTAAAGGAAAGAATTTGCTCCCATTGGGGAGCAAATTCTTCCCTTTAAGAGTAACCCCAAATTTTCAAGTGATACATTTAGCACTATTAAAGTAAAATCAACTTTTGGATCCGTAAAAAGATATGGAAAACAATAAAATGTCATGGAAAAATCAGGAAAAAGTCAGGGAAGTTTAAAGTGGAGGATAAGTTGAAGTAATCTCATCATGAAGGAGCAGTACTCTGATAACCACATTATATTTTTACAGGATTGTTTAAAGAAAGTTCAAGATGCTCTGAATGATAAAAAATGGGTGAGACAACTTATCTGGGACGCCAAAGAGGTATGCAAAACAAATACAGAATTGAGGTTTTAATGAAATCTCTAAATTTCATTAAAAAGCAGCCAGATTTTGTTTTTCTCGCGAAACAAATCTTTCTTTGCCATACTCTGGTCCAAGAATTTGAATTATTTCCCTTGGTAATGTCGTAAAATGGAGATATTTAACGGGACTTTGACAGTCACATTAAAGCCTCAATGGCACTTTGCCTAGCAGTCGCATCTTGGCAACAATGGCGCCAAAACAGTTAAAAGAAGAATTCATTCCACTGGGAGCAAATTCTTTCCTTTAAAAGTAGACCCTATTTTGGGAGGGCTCCTTTGTCCAGGGAAGCAAAGGTCTTTCCTTTTGTAAAAATGGCAGAACTGAATAGAGGTGAGCTCAAACACCTTTAAAAGATAAAAAAACACTCAGATTTCTCATTTAGTATTCGCTTTATCTGGAAAAATGCTGTTGGTAGAATAAATACATACAGATTATTATGATAGTAACTTGATCTGGTGTACAGTATCAGGCTGAGTGGATCAGCTCATACCATCAGATCACTCGAGACGCTTGCATTGAGGGTGATCTTATGGTATGAGCTTGTCCACGAGATGTGATACAATACACCAGATCAAGTTACTATTATATATACCATAGGGTACAACCAACCATTCATACTTGTTAAACACTGGAAATGGAAATCACTTACATCTAAGGGACATAATCTAACTAACTGTTACTTATTAACTTAGAGTTACTTTAACAGTATTATGACGTCCCTAACGTCATGTAGTCATAGTGACGAAGTCTCAACTTGCAGTCTACTTTCTGTGATTTAGTGTTACCAATAAACATCCGTTTTTGGTACTTGGTGTTCAGTGTTCTATTAACAATACTTGCCAGCGCTAATGCATAGACCAGAATTTGAATCTGCGCGGCAGAGGTAGGCAGCTAGTCATAGGACAAATGCTACTGGGACTGAGCTATTGAGGCACCTGTTTTGGCATATTTGTTGCTGTTACATCACCATTCCAGTTTCTCTGGTTATCGTTTCTATGATGCACATTAAAAATGACACGCCTGAAGCTGGACCTCAAACATATCCTGGTATTAAGGGATAGTGATATGGTTCAGAAAACGTCAGTTTGATATGGCTATCGGTATCAGATGGCCAGAAAACAAGCGGTTTAAAGGATGTCAGAAAACAGGCAGTTGACATGGTTTCAGAAAACAGGCAGTTCAAATGGGTGTATCATTGATATCTATATAATAAATACATGCATTTGTATACAAAATCTGTTTTTAAACATTTTTGTCTGACCTGCAACCATAGGTATTACATATATGGAAACAGCAATGTCTGATGTAGGGCTGTTCTTTTGTGACAGTGAGCCTTACATGCATAGCATATCTCATTAAAGGTTCAAGGGAATTAACTCAGCCAATTATGCGTTTGTAATTGCAATACAAGATTATCTCTCTCATGAGGTAAGATTATTTTTTACTTACAGTGCCAGTGCTGATCATTGAGAACAGAGAAACCTGACCAGACTAGGCATATATGCAGTCTGGTCTTAGACTTAGGTGTTCATGTTCATCATAAAATGAGCCACGACAAGAGAAAACCAACAAAGTGGTTATGCACCCAGTGCAGACCTCAATCAGCCGACACACTCTGTCTGATCAGACTCTTTGCTAAGCTCTTAAAGGATAGTTAAGGGCCTAAGCTACATCCATGCGGACAGGGAAGACTCTGATCAGACTGGGAGGATGCCCAGGCTGATCTGAGTCTGCGTTGGGCGCACAACCACTTTTTTGGTTTTGTCTTGTCGCGGCTCAAATGCTTCTTTTTGCGTTTTCTTTCAGACAGATATATTAAACCAGCATTTGTTTTTAACAGCCAAACCAGTGATATATCTTGTAAATTTATCTGAGAAAGACTATATACGAAAGAAAAATAAATGGTAAGCTTTGTTTTTCTTGTTTAAACATACTATACCAATAAGTGTTAATTTTAACATTTTGTTTTCCATCTAAAATCATGAACAAGATAAAAATTGTAATACAATGTTAGCATTAGAGATGCAAAAGACTAATGTTTTGGCAGTTTATAGCTTGTTTGACTGTGGTTTACTTGTTTCATGCATGCCAGATAAGGATAGCAGCCATTTTCACATGGATTAAAAGTCTGGTCTAACACTTGATCTCGGTAGGATTTAAAAACAAACAAAAAAAACCCATTACAATTGCCTTGTGTAGCCTGTCTGTGTTGTTGTGAGACCATATTTCTACCTTGTCAAAACATTTGTGGTCACAGTTGTCCTCAGTTTAAATAGACATGTATATATTAGTTGTCAACATAAAGAATGAATGTAGTTGATGTTTTTTAGTGCGCCTTTGCGAAGCAAAGGAGAGCTTATGCTATATCCCCGGCATTGTAGTCTGAGTATGCGTTCATGTTCACGTTCCCATTAGCGTCCATGTCTGTGAGCAGTTTAACCAAAGTTGACCATTTGTGTATAGGTCTTTTTCTCACAATGTATGAGGTCTAGAGTAATGAAACTTGGTATACATTTACATCAGAACATGATCACCTGAATATATGCACCATGCATGGCCTGGATCTACTGGTCATGGTCTACTGACTTTGAAAAAATTTAGGTCATTGTAGTTTAACCTATGTTAACCATTCGCATTTAGGTCTTTTTCTCACAAAGTATAAGAGCTAGAGTAATGAAACTTGGTACAAACTTACATCAGCACATGATCACCTGAATGTTTGTGCCATGTATGACCTTGACATACTGGTCATGATTTTATGACTATGAAAAAAATAAGGGTAATGTTTATTAAGCATTTGTGTTCAAGTCAGTTTCAAAGTAGTTATAAGAGTTAGAGTCATGATATTTGGTCATTACTTGCATCTGGACAAGGGCATGTGAGGGCAACCAACCATGTAGGACAGCGACCTACATTTTTATGCTCCACTGACCCTATGAAATTTCTCAGTCCCTATATGGGTTACAGTTATGATATTTTGCACACAATTACATATGGACAAGATCATATCAGCAGCATCTTCTGTGTATGGATTTGACCTATATTTTAGGCTTCATTGACTTTATGCTACACTTCACTGAATTTATGATATTTCTCAGTTTCTATAATGAATCAGGGCCATGATACCTAGAACATACTTACATATGGACAAGATCATTTTAACACCATCATCCATGTATGGATTCAGTCTATATTTTTGCTTCACTGACCTTATGATACGCTTCACTGACTTTGTGATATTTCCCAGTCCCTATATAGGTTAGCTCCTGATACTTGGCACACACCTAAATATGGGTAGAACCATTTTAACACCATCATCCATGTATGGATTCAACATATATTTTTGCCTCACTGACTGTATGATACTCTGCACTGACTGTGTGATATTTCTCAGTCCATATATGCGTTAGAGCCATTATACTTGGCACACACTTATACATGTATATGGACAAGAACATTTTAACATTGCCATCCATGTATAGATTTGATTTATACTTTATGCTTCACTGACAGATATTTCTCAGTCCCTATATGGATGGCAATCATGGAAGAGTCTTTCAATATCACCATTGCTGTGAGAGTCAAGCTCCTGCTAGGCGCACTTTGTTGTCTTCTGATAATACTTGTTTCAAAGTTGACCAGAAACCTATAAAATGTGAAAACTATGCATTTAAGATACATGTAGGTCTGCATTTAAAATCAAACATTGTAAACCAAACTGCATACATGTAGAAGAAAATTATCTGTCGTGAGGTACATGTATTGACAGAAATTTCTGTGGTGTTTTCTATGTGATAGACAAGAACTGTCAGAAATCTGTTGCATTTCAGGTTAAAAAATATAAAAGACTGGATAGATACATATGACCCTGGAGCTATGGTGATCTTATTTAGCGGAGAATTTGAACTTAAATTATTACAAGAATTTGACAATGAGGAGGATAGAATAGCTTATATGAAAGAGAGAGAAACAACAAGGTATGCTGTTTGAACTAGATTACCATATACAGGGTAATTTTCACGGTGTTCCATTTTTCACGGTATTTCATGGTCACTTAGAAACCGCGAATATTAAAACCGGGAATAATTTCCAGTTTCTTACAAAGTGTCTTCTGTAGACACAGTGTTCATATATTTTGTTTCTGTTTGCTTCGGTAGTTGCTAGAATTTTTCACTTGAGGCAGTTCTTTTATTAACCTGCGGCAACCCTGCCACAGGTGGCCGCAGGTGAATGAACGAACTAACTCAAGTGAAAAAGAAATAGTTTTGCTTTTCGCGCATGTTGCTAACCGCGAAAAATTAAAAATCGCAAATATTTTGTTATGTTTTCGACCCTTTGCCGCGAAAATTTGAACCCGCGAGTGTTTTTTTTTTTTTTGCACAATAATGATTTAAAGGTATGAAACTAAATGACAAAAAATACGGCAAACAATTGTATAATTGTATAAAGGCCAAAAATTTCACACCATAAATGTTGTGTTTCTTTATCAGTCTAGTATATTTGGGCCCTGTTTCTACCCTGTTTCTCTGAAGTTCAGGTCTTCTGGTTTAGCAAAGACAATTCTTCAGGGCACAGTGAAAGGAAAAAGAAGAAGAGGTAGACAGAAGAAGAGGTGGGAAGACAATATCAAGGAGTGGACTGGAATGGATTTTGCCAGCTCAACTAGGGCAGCTGAAGACAGGACAAGGTGGAAAGGGATTGTTTTGAAGTCAGCTGTGGTGCCCCAACGACCTAGTAAGGTTATGGGATAGAATAGAATAGAATAGAATATTTGGGCCATGTTCAAACTCTGTCTGCCCGTGTTACAGCCCATGATCAGTCAAGCAATACAAATTTTGTGTATGAATAGGAAATGGCAAAAGCTGCTACTCAAATTTTCAGGATAAAAACGATGACCTTGGTATAGAAGGTTCCTTTTTCCATAGGACACTGACTTGTTTTCTATGAAATATGATAATTTCAACTCAGATTTCTGATGAAAATTTAGTGCAGTTTAATTGGTCAAGAGGGGACAGAAAGTGGTGCCTATTCTTCAGTAAATCCTCAGAACCAAACACCTAGAACTACTTGAAACTATTTTCTTTTATAGCAAAGATTTCTAGTATACTCTGTATATGACAGCTGTCAATGACTGTCAGAGTTGGAATTATAAGAAATGAATTTTATATGTTTTTTATGGATGTGTAAATGCTGGCAAATCACTCACAAACTTGACATAAAGCCAGCTAAAATACGTTTCTTTATGTTAAGTTTGTGAGGGATTTTGTGTCATTTTCACATCAATAAGATACAGGTTTAATGTCAAGTTTGTGAGTAATTGGCCAACATTCACATATTGATAAAAATATGGGTTTTTGTTGTTTCTGATTGGCCAACATTATGCCATGTTTTTGAGTGATTGTCCAAGATTAAATATTGATAAAATCTGGACTTTATGTTAAGTTTATGAGTGATTAGCCAACAATTACTCATTGGTGAAATATGGATATTTTATCAATTTTGTGAGTCATTTGTCAGCATATGCACATTGGCAAAAACAAAAATCGTTCCTATAATAATTTCTATATGTTGTTTAATAATTTAAATGTTAAATTTTAGTGCTCTAGAAAGAATCATAGTAAATGGTTACAAAGCCCTCCAACTTATTTATTTCTTCACCTGTGGGAAAGATGAAGTGAAGGCCTGGACAGTACAGGTAAGATCAGATATAAGATAATTGAGCCGCGACATGACAAAACCAACAACGTGGTTGTGCGCCAAGCGCAAACTCAGATCAGCCTAGGCAGCCACCAAGGATCAGACTCTCCGCTAAGCACTTTAAGCATAGCTAAGGGTCTCAGCTACCTCCGTGCGGACAGCAAAGACTCTGATCAGCCTGGGCATACTGGGTGCACTTCCACTTTGTCGGTTTTGTCGTGTCGCGGCTCATATAATTTCGGCTGAGGGTGAGCTAAGTCAGAACTCTAGATAAACAATGATTTGTTGCATTTCATAGAAGAGACGCCTTGTCAGAACTTGAAAGCCACCAGTCCAGCAGTAAATGTGTACCTTGTCCAAAGCAGTGAAGGATAAGGCAAGGGGATGGGCTCAACCCTTCATATGCTGTGGCCAGGATACAGTTGGCCTCTTACCCTCACTGCACATATGGCCACTAAATTATGGAAACCTTTACCTACATGTAATGCATAAAATTTTCCCTATTTACTCTGTATTCAAGCAACCATGGAGTATTTCTCTGCTGATTACATGGAATCAGATGTATATTGCTTGGATTTAGGAGTCATATTCAACAGAACTGGAATTTATAGCAGTGAATTTACAACATAAATGTAAATAGAACAGCCTCAGGATGTGAGGGACATAAAACCCTAACTAACTAGGATCATGACTCTTTTGAGTATAACTCAAAATATAAGAAGTTATTTAAAATTATGTTCCACTAGAGTTTACACTAATTTTAGCAACTGTGTGGCCAAGTATTTAGTATTTCTAACTTTAGATCAAGGTGTTTAGGGTTCAAGTACAATGGAGGCAAGTTTCTCAGAATCAAAACGGCACTTTATTGCACAGAGCTTTTCGGAATCACCCTTGTATCATCCTGCTGATATGACTGAAATACTACTTAAAAGGAGAACTAGCTTCCCCATGAGCATGCATCTTTGAGTCGGCGTCGAGCCAGCATTGACTCGAGGTAATGTCCCCAAATCGATGTTGACTTGGTGCTGATTCAACGTTGCGTGCCCGATTGGTTAAATGGAATAGCATGCCTTGGAACGTATGTACAACTTTTTCTTCAAGAATAATGAACTGTATGACGTGGCTTAAAATGTATGCACACCGAACTATTTGTGTTTAAGAAATAGATCAGCTACATAGCAGTGAATTGTTGAGTAATAATTCGCTGTATGGAGGTCAGTTGTAAAGTAGGTCATATCACGAGCGCTGAGCGCGAGTGATATATCTACTTACAACTAACCGACTAACAGTGAATTATAACTCAAAAATTCAATGCTAGAGCTGAACTATTTCGATTCTAACACTCAAAAAGGCTGAAATATTTCTTCCTTTCATTCAAACTCTCCCAACCTTCCTGCCAGCGCGTTCATACTCCCGCCAAAATTTTTAACTGTATGTAAGATATAACGCCTCAGCCAAGATCAGATGAAATTTTATGTTTCACCAGAGGTGATTTTTCAAGGTTTTCTGAGGGACTTTATTCTTTTATTTCTGAAATCTATAGATGTAGCAGTTTTAGAAAACGTAAATGTCACCTATAACATTTTATATTCTGGTATTCATTTTTGTTAAACAGGCTGTATTTGACTCATAAAAAGAATACAGACCCCATTTTTTTTTTTTTTTTTTCAACTTAAATGAGAATAAAGTTTGAGGATTTATTATGAATAACAACAACATATCAACATTGAAATTTTTATGTGTAAAAAAACTGAAAATAATATTTTTTTCATTTCATTTTTTGTTTCATTTATTGAAAACTCCTTCATAATTAGGGGATATACCTTGTATTGTTTTGTCCAGTTTCTCTGTGGGTCACCTGATTTTCAAATGATTTACATTTTGAAAAGTAAAGTCAATGGCCTTTCAGGTGGTGTGCCATTTATATATGTTTGCAAAATGAAATGCAAGATAAATGCGAGGAAACAAATTTGCCCAAATTAACTTAAAACATCTACGGACAGGACATTTCTGACTCGTACGTGAAACACTGCAAAATATCTATGCTTATATCATAAAATTGCTTTAGAAGAGATCAATAGGTGAAAAGTTAGTTTTATTTACTTGATATAGTCACCAAAAAACCTGTTTGTTGAATATGAAAAACAAATCACAATATTGTATTTTGTTGTATCTCATTACGTGTTCTGAACCCACTTTTCCATAATTAGAAAATAGAATAGCATGCCAACAGAGAATACTGTTATACCAAAAACCTTATCAAACTGACAAAAACAACTGTGCCACTGGTCAATACACTCAAAAATTTAAACGATGACACAGTTCTGATATCCCAGCGTGTCTACGGACAAGACATCAATTGAAGCAAAATTTGTAATTGCAATAACTCTGTGAATTCCATTTTTTAAAACTTTAACCAAGCTTTAATAAATAAATAATGGTCAAAATACTCATAAAATGTGAACATTAATGTAAATAAATGATTTCTAAAAGCACAGCATATCTACGACGACCCTTTTGGGTTTTTACCCATGTAATGCAGATATCTGCATTTCAAATACAGATATCTCTATTAATATAAAACATATATTTGTAGTTTTGAAATCAAAGATATCTCTAATTGAAAAACAGATATCTTTTATTGAAAGAGAATTATATCTAGCTGTAAAATGCAGATATTTATATTTTTGATAATAATATAATTATTTCTTTTAGAGATATCTGCACTTCGAATACAGATGTCTACATTTCAATTAGAGATACTCTAATGAAGCTGTAACACATATATCTGCACTTGAAATACAGAAATCTGTAATTGATATGCAGAAATCTGTATTTGAAATTCAGATATCTGAATTTTTTACTAAGAACAGATGTCTGAATTGTAAATACATTGTGTTAATGTTCGAAAACAGATCAATCTTTATTTACTGCACCGTACATGAATGATTTTATCCAGTTCTATTAAAAAGCCAGGCCAAATAGGTTGGGCCTGGTAGTTCAGTTGGATGCATGTTCGACTAGCAACGAGGACGCTGGTTAAATCAGAGTCCAGCCAGGCAACGCCGAGCCGCGTAGCGCTATCAATAGGGCACCTGACTCATAAGTCAGAGGTCCTGGGTTCGCTTCCCCGTCTGGCCACATACTTTCGTTTCTCCTTCCGCTGATTTAAGAAGGGCAATTGTCAGTTACTGGCGAAAGTATGTGCACTTAGTACTGGTTAACCGCTTAGGAGGTCTAAGCCTGCCCAGGAATAGTCTGGTTGGGTTAACTGACCGTCCCGACATGACCATAGTTGTTTACAGTGGACGTAAAGCTACAAATCTAAACCAGTCAGGCAACATCCTTCTGTAGGAACTTTTCCCCCTGCCTCTGATGAAAGTAGAGCAGGTGTCAGTGAATGGTGGAATGATGGGCCTGCCCCGGAAAAGGTGTGGTTAGATTCACTGGGTGTCTTGCCATGACAGTTTTGACCATAGTTGTTTAACGGGGTTGTTAAACACTTAAACAACCAACCAATGGGGTCTGACAGCACATTCGACTGCGTGTTTTGACTATAGATCAGGAGAAAGTGGGTTTGATCCTGTTCCGGTCGGACAACATCAAGCATGAAAAAAAAATTGAGCAAGGCTGTATAAATTATTTTTTTGAAAACAAAAGTTAAAAATAATCGGGTTCAAAAATAGAAATATCTGCATTTCAAATACAGATATCTCTATTAAAAGTAGAGATATCTGCATTTTCCATATATAAAGATACTTTTAAAACACAGATATCTGCATTTGAAATACAGGTATCTTCATTTAAACTGCAGATATCTTTATTTAAAACATAAATATAGATATCTCCATTTCAATTCGAGATATCCTTTCTGATATGCAATATCTGTTTTTCAATAAGATATATCTGTTTTTAGATTGGAGATATCAGTATTTCAAATACAGATATCTGAGTTTCTAAAATACTGATATCTGTGTAAGTAGCGATATCTGCATTTGAAATGCTGATATCTGTCATTTAAATATATATATATATATTATTCAAATTGAGATATCTCAATTTAATAATCAAGAAGAGATATTTGCATTTCTAATACAGATATCTGTATTGGAAATACAGATTCTGCATTTAAATATAGATATCTGTATTAAGTTGAAGACATCTCTATTTAAATACAGACATCTGCATCTGAAATGCAGCTATTTGTATTAAATGGGTTTAAACCCGAACAGACCGCCATACACGCTTATGGACAAGACATATTTGCGACAACATTTGTAATTATCATAATAGGGATAGCACTTTGAGTCAGATGAAATCAAATAGCCTCCGCTGCAGAGGTTTTAATGATATCAAATTTCTTCAAACTATTTTTGAAGGGCTGACCAATGAATCCAGCCTTTAATGGCTCACCTACCCCTATTATATTTTTATTTTATCCTATAACCTTACTCGGTCGTTGGTCACCTACCTGACAAGAATTCAAGAATCTTCTTCCAAGGTATTAGGCACCTCCATATAAATATCAAAAACTACCGTTAAAATCCTGTACAGACAAGATTCTCCACATCATGGTTTATCTAACAATTAAGGTGTCGAATATAAATGGCTAATGGGGGGATATGATGGTAGATGATAATGTGGGAGGTATGATGCCTAAGACAGCATTCAGAAAGAGACAATAAGGCTTTTCCCTACTTACACACAATGTTTCCATAGAAAAGATTCTGTAACCAATAATATACCATAAAACCATAAATGATGCACCCTGTCCACTGTGTCTTGTCCGTAGATCAACATCATACTTGGAATGCAGGTATAGTGCAATCTATAAAGCCATTAAATTGTTTAACTTTTTATAGTTGTGAAAAAATAAACAGATGGATTTTAAGGCCATTTTAGACATTTTACGTAAGTTGTTTTTTTAAACATTTTTAGAAACAGAACTTTGCCTTCTCTGTTTTTGACAAACTGGACATCTAGGGTGTAAGAAAATGCACTTATCATCAAAGAAATGGTTTAGTTTTACATAAATAGTCGACTATAGAAACGTTTTCACAACCAAAATGGATAGCAGTTGGAAGATTGCTGGTTACCAGTCACAGTTTATCCAAATACTGTTGATCTACGGACAGGACAAAACTCTACGGACAAGACAAAATTATACTTTTTTCCTTATTGCTAGTCTGTCTTCAGTGGTGGTATTATGTCTTATATGAAACAATCAACAGTAGTAAGTAGTCTATTCTTTAATGAGAAATTTTTTCCAGAGATATGCTCCCTCATAGAGAAAAGTGTGTCTACGGACAGGACACTTTTTGCGTGACATTTCGCATGGTTATTTGAAATTGAAATTTTCACTTAATGACAATTTTTATTCATATCATTGGTCAATTTTACACTTAAAGAATGTCTGTGGATTGTTTATAAAACATTATAATAGCAATTCTCTGTAACCACCAACCAAAGTTCGGCATGCATAGTCATGGATTTTGATAAAACTTTCTCAGTTTGTTTGTTGTCACTCAAAACCAAATAATTGATACCTAGTTCCTTCTGCTACATGCCCGTTGCCATGGTAACGGCCACCAAAGATTTAGCCTTAAAAATGGCCAAGAAATAAATGAAAAAATGCACTTTTTGAACTTTAATATAGGCTAAATGAGACTACATTTCATCTAAACATGTACTGGTTGAAGAAATATAGGTCAATGTGAATTTAAGGAAGAATAAATATAATTGTTTTGTAACTTCTTTAGTATTGCTACATGCTGTAATGGTGGGTGGGGTATCCAGGTTTTCGAAACCCTAATTTTAAGACAATTTTAAGCGCTTCATGTCCTTTCGCGCGGTCAGTCTGACATATCTGCCTAGAACAAAAAATTAGATAAGAGCCTCAACTATCATGAACTGAAGAAACATGTTTGGGAAGTTGCCTCCTTCTGGCCGTTACCATGGAAACAACCAATATCCTGTGTAAAAAAATGAGAAAATAAAACCCTGTGGAAAATCACATATTTTTCCCAAAAACAAGGACATGCTGCATTAATTACATGTACAATTGTTGTGAAAGTATCAGACTTACATTAAATAATATCAGCAACAAAAGGAACAGAACTGAGAGTCTATTAATATTCTTTTAAGGGGCTCCAAAAGGGGTTTTAATAAGCTAATTTGCCCTCAAATGAATAATTTTATTTGCACAGTTGAAAGCTCATGACTATTTTCTTTTTACAAGGTCGTAAAAACATAAGCCTAATGTTAAGGGATACAAAATATCGTTATGGGGAACTCTTCGGAAATATGTGTATGCCTATTAAGGGTCCCAAAAAGGGGTTAAAAGGGAGGAAATGTGACCGAAATGTCTGAATTGATGCACAAAATAACGAAAAACAGCACTGCATACTGATATAATGGTTAAGAAACTGGCAATAAAATGTAAACAGGTATAAAAAATGTTGATAGGGTGCTCTGTTCCTGTATTATAGCTTCTTAAGGGGCCAAAAAGGGGTAAAATCTGCTAATTTGCCCCACAAATCTCAAATATTCTTCGTACGGCAAAAAAAGTATATTATCTGTTACTTAAAATGTTTAGAAAAACATTAGTTGTAAATTTACAGATACCAAATATGGCACTGAGATTACAAGGTGTCCAAAAAGTGGTGGTTGTGTGGGGGGAGGGGGGGGGGGCGTGTGGCGGGGGGGGGGGGTTGCAAAATCAAACCAAAAGCATGGTTTTCTTCAAAATATAAAGTAGCGAAATGGAGTATTAAGTTTTAGCTACATGTACTGGCAAACGCTTTCACCAATAAACGCCTCGCTGTTGGAAAGATTTGCAGTAAAAAAAAGACATTCTCATGTTTTTCTGCTCCATTTACATAGATAGTCTGTATATTTTCGTGAGGTCAAACATGGCCAAGTTTGTCAGTCATATAAAGAAAGACGGATAAGAATAAAAACGGTTGTCAAACTGGTATACATTTAGTCTGAGTAATTTGGCACAGCCAATGGCGTTCTGTTGTTCTTTTCAATGCACCTGGCACCTTGTTTTACGTGTGAATCGGAGAACCTATGACAACAATCAACTATTGTAACTCTTATCAAATAAAGTATAGCCGCAACTGTAATTTTAGCTTCACTGTGGGGTGTTAGGGTGCAAAAGGAAACTTCTTTCTGCATTTTTTACGACAAGGAAGGCTGCTTGTGCGAAAGTAAGATTTAGACAAGTTTGGATCCTTTTGCGAAAGTAAGATTGAGACTAAGAAAGGAGCTAAAATAGAGTGTTTTCCAGATATGACAATAAGGTTCCCATTACCCTTTCGGAAAATCCACCCGCACGAATTTGAAAAAAATGCTGTTAATAGATCATTTTATTTTCAGAAGTTGTAAAGATTTGATAAGAAATGACACTCAAGTTAAAATTTCACATCTGACTCCAATCACATTACCCCAGCAAACGCTTTAAAAGGAAACGTTGAATGGTATGCCTGGTCAGCTGATTTCAAAATGATGCTGTTCAGTAAATACATGCTGAGATGACCTGGCTCTTGACTAGGCTGAATACATTAAAAGTCCGATAACATAAAATATGTTTTAATTCTTTTCTACTGGCAAATATAAGAGATTAGAAAAGTTTACACATCGGACAGAGTGACTCTGTTTTAATTTTAACTCAAACTTAATCTCCACAACAAAGTTTTACAATGCTGGAACTCATCTAGATCAAATTTTACACACGAGACTGCGACTGGAATGTAGTTCTCTGAATGAGCACCTTAATACCAGAAATGTAATGGAAAGTCCATTAGATCTTTATGGCGAAATAGAAAACACAAACCATTTTATATTCAGCTGTCCTCAGAGGTGGAAAGGGACTGTTTTGAAGTCATCTGTGGTACCCCAACGACCTAGTAAGGTTATGGGATAGAATAGAAAAGTCCTCATTAGACTGCTACAAGACAGAATCACATTGCAGACATGGCAAAAGAATGTACACTGAGAGGTCTAATGTACGGGAAAGAGGGGGTGTCACCGGCGATAAACGAAAACGTCTTTACACATGTTCAAAATTAAATAATACACACCAAAAGATTTAACCCCTTACTTTTCAAAGTGCATCCAATGGATCTAAATGGAATGTTATATGCATATACAGCTTGGACTAACTGGATGAGGAAATCATATTTCTCTCTCTTTCTCTCTTTCTCAGGTCTTGTATTTCTTTTGTCAATATTATTAGCTCATTATTAAGCTGTTACTTCTGATGCAAACATAAAACAGTCTTTGCCTAAATAATATTTTCATTCATTGCCAGACTATTTAGACGAAGATGTGTTTATTTGAAGTCTATGCTATTGTGTACATTCAACCTTTGTGCAGTATTTGATTTTTATCAGGAGATAACTTTGGGCTTTCAGTCAAATCCTGATTATTCTATACTTTGTACTCATAAAATATTGTTTAAAACAAGCCCCACTGCCACCCCTTCAGCTGTTACTATAGGTCCTATTGCGGACTAGCCTTTAAAAGAAATCTTCTTCCCCAAATTTATAATAGTTTATATTATAGAGTAATGCCAAATATCCTCATTAGATTTGACCCTGCAATCAGATTTGGTCAGTCAGGATTTAAAACAAGAGCACATTTGAACAGGGCGATGATGATGTACGCCCATTGGGGTTTACTATATGAAAGGAAACAATAAAGACTATAGAACTTTGCCATGCAGGTAACTCCAAATCCTCATTACGTAGGTCGGTTAAATTAAGATGGTGACAATTACAGATTTTTGGTGAATACAAAAACAAACAAAACCAAAAAAAACAACAAAAAAAAAAACATCAAAATGCTGAAAATTCAACAGATCTGCGCAAAACTTAGCAGAAACTTCCATGTTGTCGTTCACGAGTTTGACTTCCAAAATGCCTGGCTTGATAATGCTAAAATTATACATGAACCTAAAACATGGTTGAACATTTGAGAACAAGCCACTTTTTTCAACCTGATAATCTGAGGAAGAGATGGAACAAACAATTAAACTGACATTGAAGTCAATGCATTGAAGTACCTTCAGAGTGACCTAAATGCATTTTCAATTATGATAGTATTTTCTATGATTTTTGCACTTCAAATTACCCCTTATCTTAAAAGACCCTTTATCATCAGCATGACTTTTTTGTATTCTAAACTGTAGAGAACCACAAAAGGAAAATATTTGCAAAGTTTCGGGGAGGTATGTTACATTTTCATGGTTTAGATTTTTGCATTTACCATAAATCACCACCTTAAGTGTAAAACAATCACTAACGGCAATGCACAAGAGGCCGTAATTCAGTCATAATGGGATCAGAGCTATTTGTCTGATGATGCTGTATACTTTTATGTAATTTCATGAAGAAACCCTCAACAGTTTCAAACCAGTAAGACGGACATGAAATTCTTTATAAGAAATAAATAAATGACTATAACTCTGTCAAACCTGATCTTGGGTTATGGTTGTTTTTCTCTGCACAATATGTGATAATGCATGCTTTATTTGAAATTTCATGAAGAAATATTATGGTTTTAAAGTTTCAAAGCGGAAAAAGAGATTGCCTTCAGAGATATGCAAAGGGTCATAATTTTATCAAAAGTGGAAGTAAGGGCTCATGAAGGGCTATTGTTGTCATCCTGGCCTCCGTGTCAGCGACCGTGTCGGCGTAAATGGATGTTTTGGTTAAAGATTTTTTAAGACCTATATGTCTTTTAATCCATTGATGGATTTTTTTTATACTTGCACTGTAGTTACATATTGGTCCAAGGTTTTACAAAGTACCACCAGCACCCTACTTAGTGACCTTGAAGTCAAGGTCATGGACCTAGTAATTAGGTTTTTAGCTCACCTGAGCCAGCGGCTCCGGGGCAACTTATAGGATGGTAAGGCTTCATCGTTCGTCAGTCGTCCATCCGTCAATATTTTCAAACGACTTCTCCTCTGAAACCGCTAGGCCGATAGTAATCAAATTTCACATAGAACATCTAGGGGCGGTGGAACAATTAATTGTTCCAACAGTGCTGGTCATATGACCAACATGGCCGCCACCCCCATACATAATAGAAACCTTTAAAAATCTTTTTCTCCAGAACCAATAGGCCGATGGTCTTGTAACTCGGTATGTAGCATTGGGTACGGGAGTACTACCAAGATTGTTCAAATTATGACCTTGGTATATCCTAGACCGTAGTAACGGTAAGGTCAAACTTTCTTTCTGTAGCTTTTATATGGGAAAATGCTAGAACATAAAATTTCTTGGAAACTTTGAAGGATGTTGACCTGAAATTGGTATATACAGTCATCTTATTGAGTGCATGAAAATTTGTGCGTACAAGAGGTCAAGGTCATTCTTTGACCTTTGATCCTGGTCTCTCATACATTTCACACATCTCCTCAAAAGCCACTGAGCCAATTGTAACCAAATTTCATGTGAAGCCTCTAGGGGACGGGGAAAAGAAAATTTGTTCAAACGGTCTGGGTCACATGACCAACATGGCCGCCACGCCCATATATGGTAGAACCCTTTAAAAATCTTCTTCTTCAGAACCAACAGGCAGACGGCCTTGAAACTTGGTATGTAGAATCAAGTACACAAGTACTACTTAGATTGTTCAAATTATTGGGTTGACCTTGACGTTTTTACGCTGAGGTCAAATTTGTTTCTTAGTAGCTTTTATATGGGAGTACCACCCCACCTGTTTCAGTGACCTTGAGGTCAAGGTCATACCTAGGATTCGTTGTTGGATTAAAGTTTTCCAATGACATACTATTTCATAATGCTGGACTGCATCTACTGTTATACTTGCACTTATATTAGAAACTGGTTTAAGTTTTTACAAAATACTAGCCAATCCATTGGATGACCTTGAAGTCAAGGTCTTTCGTTTTTTATGTGATAATCAAGTCACTATCAGGCGAGTTATACTGTACAAGGTCAAGTCTTGTCTTTGCATATCCTCTTATGATGCATTGTATTTGTTAAGGTACAAGGATCAAAGTCTTACTGATATTTTGCATGTGGGCAGAGGCTGCCAGATTTGGTCCTGAGTCAGGCAGATGACGAGGCAGGCAGATAATATTAAAGAATGGATGGGGATAGACTTTGCTAGCACAACTAGGGCAGCTGGAGACAGGACGAGATGAAAAGGGGTTGTTGTTAAATTATCTGTGATGCTCCGACAACCTAGCAAGGTTATGGAATAGACTAGACTTGTGAGATGATTCCACATGCAACTGGTGAAGTGTTGTTTCTCAAGAAGAGTTTTAGTCAATGGACAGCAAACAAATGTTGGCCAACAGGGTGTCCCTTTAGCTCTTTGTCCCTCAGGCCAAACAGAATAACACATATAATGTGACCATTTTCCAGTTTTTAGGCACAGTCAGCAGATCTATGTTCGGTTAAACTCTCAAAAGTAGCCAGCATAGGGGTTGGTTGTTCAAATTCCCATGAGGCTGTTCTCAAGGAGACTGAAGAGAATGAATCCATACCTTGCACCTTCACATCTAGTCTGGGTACAGATCCTATGATCAGTATATCTCCTGCAAGGAAACATAGAGTCGAATCTGACGGTCAACAGAGTAATATACAGATTCGACTGGAGCAAGACTACTCCACATCCTATAGTGGAGGTATAGTTATATGTGCAGTTGCAGATATAATTATCGCCAGAGTTATGGTAAAAGTGGAGGGATATTTAAATGTGCAGTTGCCGATATAATTATCGACAGAGTTAGTTAAAATAAACATGGTTTGCAATCTCCTCCTGTTATGGTATTTTTGTCCGCAACTAAGGTGCTGAAGCTATTTTTGTCTAGAGTATAACTCCAAAGTTATTTAAGGTATTGTGTTGAAGCAGTAACTCTTTGCTGGGCAGTAAAATATAGGTGTATCCGCTGTTGTCTTTTTATTGGTATACAATAAAATTTGTGCCTGAGGTACATAATTGCATTTTGCCCATTTTGTGACCTCTTAAATTCACATAAAAAAGGAATCACAGGGCAGCCATGGCTATGGCTTTACATCAGTTGTCACTGGACCAACAGTTTCTGTGCCAGTGTATTACAGTATGCTGCTTTTTTAGAAACTTAATTTTTTGGTGTAATTTTCTGATTTTGACCCCTTATTGGGCCCTTCTGGATACAAAAATGCGATTACATTGAACCCCATCACCTAATTTTACGTGCCTTACATTTAGACTAATGATTACACTCACAAATAAGTAACGGATACTGGTTTATACTGAAAGTGTGTGTAACTTCGAGGCAATTTTGCTGATTCAACCCCTTTAATGGCCCCTTATGGGAACATAATAAAAGTCACAAGGCACCCCATTGCCCTATTTTAAACCAATTAGTATTTGACTTACAGTTTCAAAGCCATTGTTATTATAAGCACCGTTGATTTTTTTGTTTAGCAAAGAAATTCATGAATTTTCATAGATTTCTATTTTTTAACCCCTTATTTTTGGACCCCTAAATGACCCCAAAATATTCCATTGCCCTAGTTTATATCTGTTAACTTCAAAAATATGTTTTCACAATATATTAAAGAGAAACCAATACCTTGTTTTGCAGTTTTTTGAAGAAAGTTTGTTATTTGAAGGAAAATAAGCCTTAAAAACCCCTTTCGGAGCCCCAAGAATGAATGTTAAGATGACCCCAGTGCTGCCCCTTTTGATGTTTATAAATTTTGAATTAAAACTGATATTTTCACAACACTTGTACATGCAATAAATGTGGCCTTTCAATTGTTTAGGGAAATAAATAGGTGATTTTGTGCACTGTTGTGTTTCCTTGATTTTTTGATAGGGTATTGTTCGTTTCCATGGTTACGGTCCTAAGGAGGTAACTTCCCAAACATGTTTCTTCAGTTCATGATATTAGAGATCTTCTTCTATCGTGCTGTCATGCATTTGTATATCAGAGTGACCGCGCGAACTGGCAGTATGCACTTGAAAAAGCTAAAAAACAGGGATTTTCGATACCTCAATACCCCACCACACATCAAGGGCTAAAATCAGTACCAAAGAACAAACAGATCTGGTTTATTTTTTTCACTTCACTCTTGTACTTTTCCATAGGTTTTCATTCAAAGCACTTCTAGACTATAGGTAATGTGCTCCAAGATATATAAATGTTCAAAATTTGGTAATTTTCACTTATTTTTGGGCTGTTTTTTTGGCATAATCTTTGGAGGCCGTTGCCATGGCAACGGACACACAACAGAACGAATCAACCTTCATTTAAATGTTTTTTGGTGACAACACACAAACTGAGAAAGTTTGAGGAAAATCTGAGACTATGCGTGCCGAACCCCCATTGTAAAATGTGAAATGGTTACAGAGAATTGCTAATAAGTACTTGGAACAGCAGTTTTAACTATCTGGCAGATCAGCTCCTGTTGATATTTCCAAAATACCTCAAAGCGTCACACTTCAGCAGCTGAAGTATTTTTGCTATAACTCCAAGACCATATGTCATAGCCCATTCAAATAAACTATATTATAAAGGGAAAAGAATGTGCTTTCTAACAAAACTTTATTTGACTGTGCATGACGGATGGGTTTAAACTATTTCTGTCATAAAATGTAGGTTTTTCAAGTGAAACAGCATAACACCTGTTTTGTGGCTATTTTGGGCTATTTAAATCATTATTGTAAAGAAATGGCTGTTCCGATCAACATGAAATTTTTAGGCCAGTGAGAGATGCTTATTTCTGACATTCTGAAATGTAGTTTATGTATCTCAGTCTTGTAAAATTTCATAGGCAAGTACATAACATACGTTCAATTCAAAAATGTCATCTGATCTTGGCTGAGGCGTATGTATATTTTTGTGGCGATTTTAGAAAGAAAAAGAAAACGTTACACCGTCTAACGTCTCAAAACGTCACAAAATTACATCAGTAATGCCAGTGACATCAGCAATTAGAATCACCCACTCCGTAACAGTGAATTATTGCAGAATAAAACACGGAAACTTTCCATCGATTCTATAGGCACACTGTGTTAGAATATTCAACGTTTTGGGAAAAGGCATCTATAAGCTCTAGCTTGCTGCCTTATCCCAATAAATTCATGTTTACGTGGAAAAATATAATATTGTTTAAACTAAAAGGAGGTAAAACTGCAAAATCATTCATCCATCTTCTCTAGCTTCTGCTGTTTTAGATAAGAACAAAAAATCATGCAGTAGCCAAGAGAGTAAACTGTAAAGGGAAACAATTCTGTATAAATTCAAAAGTGCTATAGCTCTAAATAACTGAAATCTTACATTTTAGGTTGGAACAAAAGCCCCGGCAGCAGCTGGTAGGATCCACTCTGACATGGAGAAAGGTTTTATCATGGCAGAAACAATGGCCTACGGTGATTTCAAAGAGAATGGCTCTGAAGCTGCTTGTAAAGTAAGTACTGTAGAGAAATTGTGAGACTCGTAAGAGATCAGTTTGGGCAATATACCGTGTAATGGGAAATTTTCGCGTCGCCTAATTTTCGCGGAATTTCGCGGTCGGTAGCGATCCACGAAAATTTAACTCCGCGAAATATTTTCCACGTTTGTACAAATTCGAATTGTCCAAACATATGGTTTTCGGCATTCAAAGCGCCCCACAAAACCTTAAAAGTTGATAGATATAAGGCTATTATTTTCGGCGCAATTATGTTAGCTGGTAATTAGCAGGTAATTACAATTTGAACAGAATGTCACTTTTTACACTTGATTAACGGTCACTTTTACCTAATTATGCATGTACAATTGAATTACTTTTAATTGACTGTGAGCTTTGTTTACTTTTATCCTGAACAATAGCCATTTTATGAAGTGCTCGCATATTTCAGTTGACTGTTTCTGTGTGCTTAACATTGATTTTCACGAATGTTTATCTTACAGTTTCTTTTTTTTTGTGACAAAAGGATGGGTATCCACCCAATTCCAAAAGGATTTGATTCTATCTAAACAAATGTGTTCAGCAGAAAGTGCTTACAGTTTCTTTATGTTTCTCTCTCCTTGTGCGTCTTGATCTTTCAGTCAAGCCAATATTTTACACAACAAACACAAGTTTTATATTTGTGGATATTCACATCCACGAAAATTAAAAACCGCGAAAATTAATCCTCATGCTTTTGGAACAAATCCGCGAAAATTTGGCGACGCGAAAATTTTCCATTATACGGTAGTCCTTTAGTATTGTGACAGAAAAGTCATTGTGAATAATGTAGACTCCCAATCAGACTGCTTCACACTGTTTATATTTTTTTGATACAGTTCAGGGTAGTATAATTAAGGTGAATGGGTGCTTTTTCAGGGTAAGCAGCTCTGCCTTTTATTGTTTTGCTCCCTTCTCAGTGGGGGTCAGTTCTGTAGAGAAATAATTTGCTCCTCTTTGAGCAAAGTCTTTCTTTTAAGAGTAGAATGGAAGGGTTTTGTAATACAGGTAAATCACAAAAGTTATCTCCCTTTGCAAAAATAATGGAAAAAAAAACATGACTGCCTTCTCATTTGCCTAAATTTGTTTAAATTTTAGGAAAATGAGAGTTATTAGAATTATTACATTCTTTAGTTTTTGAAGTAGATCATATCACAAGCACAAATAGCAAGTGATATATTTTCTTACAAATGACTGGCAAACAGTGATTTATTGTTATGTAACAAATCATTGCTAAAACTAAACTATTTTGATTCTAACACACAATATGGCAGAAAAAGCATACTGTTATTGTACAAATGTTTGAGGTGTACTAATATTCCCAATTTTCATGGTCAACATAAATGCGCTAACTTTGATATTGGTAAACATGTTGATTTTACAAAGGAATGATAGGAAAATCTGACAAATTTGTGAACTTAAATACTAGTGAATGTGTCTGAAATTGCAAAACTGTGAACTTTTGTCCCAGGGAACCTATATTCATCTTCTTCAAATTCTACCAACCAGCCTTCTAGTACGTGAATAATCCTACCAACACTGTAGACTGTAACAGGCATCTATGTATTTCTTTTGCCAGATTTTCTGCTGAAAAATAGATACCGCACTGTCACATGTTTGACATCAATTGTTTTGACAATGATGTTACATGTAGCCGCTAGCTCGTGTGAGACGAAACAGTGCATTGTTGCAGAATAATTCACAGCAATTTTCCATTGCCTCTATAGATGCGTTGTGTCTATTAAAGAATGTAATTTTGTTTACTTCTGCAAAAATCACATCTGTTTTATAAAAATCTGTTTGAGTACTAAAAATTACCGTAATGTGTGTATATATTGGACACCTAAAAATAATGAATTTTCCATTTGGGACAAATGAAAAATTTATTGTTTTAGGTGTCCCAATACTTAAGCACATTAGGGTACCTTAGCATTATCTGATTCAAACTGTTTTACACCAAAGCTCCTAGTGTTGTTATGACATGACTTATTCTGTTTATTTCAGGCGGCTGGCAAATACAAACAGAAAGGACGAGAATATGTAGTGGAGGACGGTGATATATTGTATATAAAATTTAATGCTGGTGCTGGTTTGACTGCGAAGAAAAAATAGAAAAAAATGAACGGGGACATTTTTTATGGTGTATAATGAAGGCCTGGGCTCCAAGCTGATGGAGCAGGCTGCTTTGAACATGTGAGCAACAAAGACATGGACCAGCCTAAGCATACATGTAAGAACTGCAATGATTAATTTATTAAGTTGAATTGATACTTTTTTGGGGGAATAACTCTGCCCATTTCAAAGAAGTTCAGACATTATCCCATTGCATTCTTGGTATTTTTTGTCGTCTGCTGAAATTGTCATCTGCATCAAAAATCAAGAATATTTTGACAATATTGGTCTAACTATCTTTTGTAGAAATGATGTCTCGGCAGCTAACAGTTTGGATCTTAGATCAAGTCCCACGCTTGTGGGGCCTGATCTGGATCCAAACTGTTTGCCCAGATACTCCTAAAGGGGTATCCCAAATTACATATGGTACTTCTCTTAAATAAAAGAACTTGCTGTCCCTAGAGAGAGCAAATTCAGGGTTTCCACAGTCAAGAAAAGACATATCCAGGTCAGGGGAAGGTCATGGAATTTTGTGGGTCATTAGGGAAATTTGGAAAGGACTTGAAAAAGTGAGGGAAAAGTCAAGAGTTTGAAAATAAATGACTGCATCAGTCTTCAATAAATGTAATCTTTTCAAAAGGAATTTCTGGACTTTGTAGACAGAGTACAGGCTTATCTCCTTCTCATTGGGGGCTACTATTAATTGAAAAATTGCTCCCTGTGGGAGTAAATCCTTTCCCCTAAGACTAATGTCCAATTCCAGGGAATTTGAAGTAGAGGATAAATACTAACACTGAAATTCTTTCCCTTGAGAGTAGCCCCATTGGAGAAGTGAGTCACTAATGCTCTGTTAAAGTTCTTTCCCTTGAATAAATGGCATTAAACTGCAGCCATTTGCCATACACAATACATAATGCTAATAAACTTCATGATTTGTAAGATCTTGCAATAAAAAATATCAAAAATTTTGTGTTGGTAGTTATTTTGGCTGCTTGTTGAGGGCTCACAGAATTTTCATTGTCTCTGTGTTATAACAACTTCTTTCAATCAAATGAGAGAGAGCACTAATTATGTTGCCAGCGGAAATGGGCTGAGATGGTAATACAACATTACACATCATTTGAATCACCTTATATTAGCTTTAACTTTTGAGTTTTCCAGCTTATCTGTGTTAGTGACAGTGCACAGACAGGCGAGACACATGGTTAGACAGAATTCCAGTTTACAAGTATAATTATACAGCATACTGAGAGCCATACTTTTATGTGAAAAGTTAACAGATTTCCAGGCTGATCAGTTGGCACATTCAGCATAAGTAGTTTGGTAAATTAGAGCAATAGCCAGGTATTCTTTGGGCTACTTGAAGATATGAATTATATACCTGTTTATTAATTAACTAAGTAATATATAGCACTTTTACTGGGAAATCGGTCTGTATCATACTGGTGACGTTTCTTTTTTCATACAGTATGACCTCCGCTTAATACAGCTTGACCTCCTACCTATACGGTTGACCTCGTGTCATATTGATTAAAACCTTCGATCTATACGGAAATCCACACATCCGATTGGTTTAAAGTTCTGGTCACGCGAGGGCGCTCTCCTGGCTGGATGACAGCGGCGTAAACATCAATGGCGGCCAGTTAACTGTGTAATTGTGCAGACGTCATGTCAACAAACTGGAAAAGAATGTCGGACAGATTTGCCCGAAACGGCGAAGACTAAAAGTTAATTAATAAAAATGTCATTAATCAAGTGATTTCGTATTGGCCCAGTTACAGGTCCTCGGTCAGCTGTATTGGCCCTCGGCCTTCGACCTCGGGCCAATACAGCTAACCTTGGACCTGTAACTGGGCCAATACGAAATCACTTAATTAATAACATTATAGTATTGGTCGGGTTTACCCATGTAATTATTTCAAAAGTACCTAGCATCTTATTTATTTGCACATAGTCTATACCATTCTCTTGGCATGACTTACTTGGTGTAAAGGTAAATAAGTATACTTTCAGGGGAAGCAACTCTACAATTTTCATTTTGTTCCCCTCTAGTGGGGGTTAACTTAAAGGAAAACACTTGCTCAGAGGAAACAAATGCCATTTTCATTTTACCTCCCTTAATAGGAGTCATTTCTTGGAAGAAAGATTTTTCTCCTGGGGAAGCAAATCCTTTCCGTTAAGAGTAGACTCTATTTTAGAATAGCTATGTCATCCAGGATGAACTCCCAACCATTGTCAAGAAACAGAAACTGAGGTGGTTTGGCCACGTCTTAATCTCATCTGGCTTAGCAAAGACAGTTCTGCTGGGCATAGTGGAAGGAAAAAGAAGAAGAGGTAGACAGAAAGAGGTGGGAAGACAATACTAAGGAGTGGACAGGGATGGACTTTGCCAGCTCAACTAGGGTAGCTTAAGACAGGACTAGGTGGAAAGGGATTGTTGTAAAGTGATCTCTAGACTAGACTAGACTATGTCATCCTGGAAGACAAACATGAAGTTCTGTCTGTAAAAATGGCAGAAAACATATGACATACTGTGCACATGAAACACACTACCAAAATCTACTAATCATATAGGAAAGTAAAAATTTTAGCACTGACACGACAAAACCAAGAAAGTGGTCCAGATTGGCCCAGTGAAGACTCAGATCAGCCGGCCCAGTCTACATTGTCGGCATTAAGGTAGTTTAGACGCTTAGCTACCCTCTAAGGGCAAGGCCAGACTGAGTGGATGCCCAGACTGATCTGAGTCATCACTGGGCACACATGCCACTTTGTTGGTTTTGTCATGTTGCAACTCATGTGTGCTTGGTTTTTGTGGTATTACCATTTTGTGTAACAAGGTTGTACTTGATTTGTCAATTTATCTTACAAAGTTGAAACTCAAACTCTGTCAAAACAAGCTCCACTGTGTTCAAACTTCGAGTGGTTGAATAAACAGGATAGCCAGTTTGATTCTGTAGGATTTATTAAACTAAGACAAGATTTATTTAAGACAATTAGATTGTCAATGTAGAAATCAAACAATGATAAATAACTGTTCTGCACAAAAAGTTGCATAAAATATTACTGTACACAGCATAATTAAGGGGCTCATGTATTAAATTTAATATTTACATTATCACTGCAAAGCTCTCTGTAAACCCACTTAAGTGATGCGGGAGTCAATGTTTTTACAAGTCAATAATTACATTGTGTCACGCGCTTCAGAGTGACAGCTCATCCCACTAACTAGCACGTGAAACCTACAACATGTCATGTACTTGAATGGCTAGTAAACATTGAGTGACAGCTCGCTACGCCTACTTGCACGTGCAATCTACAACAGGAGGTGGAATTTACTGGTAGGCAGTGACAATGCGGCTGTTCCAAACTATTGCAAAATTCGGCCGGTAATGTTTTTAAAACGATTCTTATATATGTATTTCTTATTTTTGTTTATTTTTTATTGATCAAAAGTATCGTTTAATAATATAAATATAAGGAATGAATGTTATTTTTGAACGTTTACTGAAGTATAAACTACATCGGGTCACGAGCAAAGTTTACGTAAACCCCTTCGGGGTTCACTCACTTTGCTCGTGACCCGATGTAGTTTATACTTCGGGGTTCACTCACTTTGCTCGTGACCCGATGTAGTTTATACTTCAGTAAACGTTAAAAAAATAACATTCATTTCTTAATTAAACAAGTTTTGGGAAAAAAACGTGAGCTGCAAGTCTCTGCAATGCATATTATAGTCTTCCCAAATGAGTTTAATAAATTCAGTAATCCATAAACATAAATACAATAATTCTGTTTATCGTATGATACTGAACTTGAGTTTTAATTTTTTCGAAAATCATGGAAACAATTCTTTTGGATTAGCCTCCCTTGGAAAAAGAAACAAAATCATTTTACCTTAGATCACTCTACCACATATCTTAATAAGCAGGTAAATCTAATTTACCTACCTGTGCTGTCATCTGAGCCAGTCAGTTACCATACGTTCAAAACTGGCTATCAACCAAATTAATTAACAATTTCAGCTTAGTTGACAGTCAGTAACAAGGGTATTATTCACTGTCATTAGTCTGTTGTTGACAACTCTCAGACTACTCCCACTTTGCACCATACCAGACTGACCAACAGCACAGGTAAGCGAATTGGTATTAACCCTGTTATTACTATAATAGTATCATTTACTGTTATTGGTACACATGACTGAACTGTTTATCAACAGTCACTTTACACATTACCAGATTGTTCGACAGCACAAGAGCCTTTTTACACATTACCAGATTGGTCGACTGAACTGGTAAGCTAATTGGTATTACTGCCATGATATTGCACATATTAATGACTGAGTTAAATGTCAGTCAGCAGAATAAGGACAATCTAAAAGTCGATACACTGTTGTCCAAGGGGATAGGTGTCATCTGGACACACCGGGACACACTTGTGACCGTACCGGAAATACTTGCACATCTGAAAAAAGGAACAAACTTGTCTATAATATTCCTTCACAATATTCAAGTCAGTCAGAGATACTTTTAAAAATGAAAACAAAATGCTTATTCCTGGGTGGTAACTTTACATCAATAAACATCACATACCCGTATGTGCTTAATTATTGGGACGCCTATTACCATTAATTTTCCATTTGTCCCAGAATCGAAAATTAACGGTTTTCGGTGTTCCAATATTTACATACAGGGTGAACAAATAATTGCCCAAGAAGTTAATACACTGGGAATCGCATGATATTTTTTACCTATATTCGGACAGAATGGGTAAGAAAATTGATTACTAGTTCTTTCTCAGTGAATTTTCATGCAGTGAAAAGCAGATACCTCGTCACCTTTTCAGCAAGCCATTATTTAAGAATCATTTGTAAGCACACTGTATTTTTTCACACAATGTGAGCAAAGTAAGAAAATCTTTGCTCTTGGTTGTGTGGAAAAGTACAGTGCATAGCATAACACTTAAATAGCCTTTTGCTGTGAATAAAGACCAGGTATCTGCACTTTACCACATGAAAATTCACTGAGTATTAAGGAAATAATGAGCAGTTTTCTTACCCGTTCTGTTCAAATACAGGCACAAAATAACAGACGTAGGTTATGATTCTCGGCCTCAAAATAAGCGAACCTAAATCTTAGTTCAAACAGTCTGAAAATTCCATGATTTGAACATGGAGTTCATTCCAACATGTCTCAAACAGCTGTGAGCATGGGTAAAGATTAGCTGAATACAGGGCACCAACAACCAGCTGGTCACATGGAGAAAGGAGCTTTGTTAAAAGTTTCATTCGAAAGACAGGAGAATAGGGGAATCCATTCAGGGCATCATCACATGAAAATATACCTTATTGCTTGTACAAGCAGTGAAGCCTTAGATCAGCCTGAAAATATGTGCAGTCTGATAGGGGTCTTTTATGTCCACATAATCTATAAAGGTGATGAGATCAGTTTGCAGATAGGAGCTGGCTGATTGGAGTATTTGTTCACACCAGGCCGGGATCCAGACCATCACGTACTGGTGGGGCTCTGGATAACTTGGGGGGGGGGGGGGGGGGGGGGAGGGATGGAGGGCTTGAAAATATATGAAATAATGAGGGATCAGTTTGATGAGAATTTTTGATATTATAAATGTGATTTTTGTCCTGAAAAATATGTTGTTATATCTCATTAGAATCGCCTCGCCGAGGCGATTCTAATGAGATGTCACAACATATATTTTAATCTTATCACATCATCATGGATAAATTATCTCAAACTGTAATCAGATACTCCTTATTATCTAGCGGCCACCATATTATACAGAGACCCAGATGGCGGGGCTGAAGCCCCAAAGCCCACCCCCTGGATCCGGGGCTGCACACTAACAGAAGAAAATGGATACACTTTCAGGGGTAACAACTCTTCATTTTGTCATCGCACTTAGGGCCAACACTTAAAAAGAATTTAAGCAAATTATTTCCTTCAATAAACTTTTTTGGAAGAGGCTTAGGGATATATTGGTACACTTCCGTTTTTTTCAGCCACTTTTACAAAGATAGACAACTATTGTCACTTCCTGCTTGTAGCAAGCAGGAAGTAACAATAGTTGTCCATCTTTGTAAAAGTTGCAAAAAAGACATTGAATGCACCCACATATCCCATTATCCCTAGGCCTCTTTTTCCCACTCCATATTATTGCAAAGTTACCTCACACTCGGTATCTAGGTTTCCATGACAACCAACAGCACATTCTGGATGACAACATCCCAGCAGTCCCTCCTTGTAACATCTTCCTGGACACGACATGTCACACTCCAGTCTTTCTACTGTTAACAGTGGAAGAAAACATTTCATTAACTGCTGTTTTATGTAAAGCAAAAGCAAGTACATGTACTAGATTTATGAATACATGTCAATTCAGAACCACTACTGAGTTAAAAAGATTCTATATCTCCATGAATATGATATATCAATCTTAAGTTATAAAATTGTCAGGAAAATGATCAAAATTAAAATAGATACATGAAATAACCAGACAAGTATTAAGACAAAACAATTAAGCTGATAGCAAAATGAACACTTGGTGGGCAAAGAAATCAGAACCTCCATAGAATTGCTCCACTATCACAGTAGACGTTTAGTATACGCGCTACATACTGCCAGATACTGTAAACTTGAGTTAGAATCAAAACGTATCAAGAAAAGGGCTAGGGTGCAGCAGCCTAGGCAAATTGGAGCCCTATGTTTTTAGAATACAAGCTTTAACATCAGTTTATATTTTGTGGTGATGAGCATCAGATGGTGTACAGTGTAAATAAACATTTTGTGGCTTTTAACTACCAAAGTTGTGACTTTTACTGAAGAAGATTTTTTTACTAGTTATATGTCAGGTGTGCCTATAAAGGCAGAATTTATAGAGAAGACAAGACATGCCAAGTTTTTTTTGTCCAATTCTCATAACGATGTTCCACAGGAGCTTAGCGGAAGATATCCTTGCACATGTCCCTTCCCTCTCCAATTTGAAGAGGAGAGTCGAATGTTCCAATTCTGTTCTGTATCAATTCTGGCCCCGAGGTTATAAAAAAAATTTCGTGCTCAACTCAGCTGAGCATAAAATTTTCTCTGCTGATAAATATGAAAATGCCAACTTATGTTGGCATTTTCATAGTCATAAGCAGAGAAAATTTCATACTCAGCTTAACTGAGCAAGAAAACAACTGTACTTATTAGTAATTTGCTATTTATAATCAGGTAAAATTTCATGCTCAACTCAGCTGAGCATGAAAAAAGTTTTATAACCTCGGGGCCTGGTTATGATGTTCCCTAGGTGGCTCAGCGGACTGTTCCAATGATGTAGCTCAGGTTATATGAGCCGCGACACGACAAAACCAACAATGTGGTTGTGCTCCCAGCGCAGACTCAGATCAGCCTGGGCATCCGCCCAGTCTGATCAGAATCTTCGCTAAGCGCTTATAGGGTAGCTAAGGGACTAAGCTACCTTCATGCGGACAGCGAAGACTCTGATCAGACTGGGTGGATGCCCAGGCTGATCTGAGTCTGTGCTGGACGCACGACCACATTGTTGGTTTTCTCGCGTCGCGGCTCATATACTCACTGTGTTGACAAAGATCTTGTTTTGGACCCCAGCATCGCGGTACCCCGTCCTCATCCTTACAACCTTCTGGACATGGTTTACCTGAAAAAGTAAAACTATTTGATATAGTCACTCTTCTGGTTATGACATTGTGTTGCAAATGAAGTGCCTATCACATGAAATGCAAATATCAAACGTATTATGAACTAGAAATGTATGTTGTCTAGATAAATGTGTTTGTTCGTTAGCAGAAAAAAATAGTTTGGCGTCTCAGCTTCAGCATGACCAGTACGACACATCATACGTTAGATCTGATCTGATATGACGCCATAAACCTGTAGTTAGGGATGAACTAACTTTTTATTATTTCAAACCTGCTGAACAACAACAAAAACGACACCAGATTTGGTAAGTACGACTATAGCATTTGGTGCTCACGAAAATAACAGCTGTACATAAAATTACGACCATAGCATTTGGTGCTCACGAAAATAGCAGCTGTACATAAAATTACAGAGTTACGTGCACTTGGTTCCCGCACACATGATGGCGCCATGCGTAGAAGCCAATCGGAACACCGCTCGGCCAATTCCGTGAATCAACCTCGGATGTATGACGTGGGACTACTTACGTCACACGACTGTTGTTAGGAACAACGATATAGACAAAGATGGCCGCACTGTCGCACCGAGTAAACAATAAAATGAGAATAAGCAAATGTCTCGTCATTAATAATTGACTGTTTTGTTTTAACAACAGCAAAGCATTAAATGAATGTCCGTGCAACAGCTGTAAAAGGTCGCAGGTCGAGAATTAAATCATTCGTAGACCTAGAGATCTACGGCTTCGGCGTATACTTTCGGCCGAACAACAAAATGTTGGATTTTGCTGCATATTGCTCCGCCTTACATACGCCCGAGGTCTGATTCATGGAATTGGCCGAGGAGTTCCGAATGGCGTAGAAGCAAGCCTTGAAGAAAAAACTAGGACGACTAACTGCAGCATTTCGTACATTTTACACCAAGCAACAATTTCGCACTTACAATGTTTCTTTGTTCCCTCCTTAAAGCTAACAGGGAAGAACCATTCTGTCGCTATACGGTCCCAGGCTATAGTATCAACATAACACAATAGTGGGTTCTGACTGAACAACACTTGGCCTTGCGAAATTTCTGAAATAAAAGAAAAGCTTTACTTTAGAAATATGTCATTGATAAATTCAAGCTGTGCTTTTAGATATTCTATCTTCGTCTTATTATCACTGCTGAAATGTGCAGATCGTTGCTGGTTTCTTACGCATTCGTCGTCATGTTTTCGGCCCATGGCTCTCCCAATGGTATTTTATATATTCTATCGAGACATGTTCTCATAAAATAGTGTTGAAAATTTATTGGGGTTAATTTAGCTAGCAACCAACCTGAGCGACTCTTGATATCAATTTTGACATTGGTAAAATACGATGTAGAAGCGAGTGAACCTTTTCGTTGCTTCTGTTCTTATTGTGATGCCCAGTGGCGTCCCAGAAAAAAAGGTATTTTTTGGGAGATTTTCAAAAAAGATACCCCCCCCCCCTACTTTTTAACATGACACATTCATTTGTCATTTGACGTGACGGTAAAGCCGATTCATTTTATAATGGTTTGAGCCGCGACACGAGAAAACCAACAAAGTGGCTGTGCGCCCAGCGCAGACCCAGATCAGCCTGGGCATCCGCCCAGTCTGATCAGAGTCTTCGCTGTCCGCGTGGTGGTAGCTGTGACCCTTAGCTACCCTTTAAGCGCTTAGCGAAGAATCTGACAAGACTTGGCGAATACCCAGGCTGATCTGAGTCTGCTCAGGGCGCACAACCACTTTGTTGGTTTTCTCGCGTCGCGGCTCATTTATGTTTAGACGCTTCAACCTCTAGGAGACAATGAAAGCATTTAAACATGCATCGTTTTAATTTAATTAACTTTGACATGCGAACCTATCTAAATATACGACCATGGACCGATTACTGGTGTTGCTGTGTTGTTTGATTCCACAGTAATCACATGAAAAAGCCAACTGAATCCATAATGACACGATATTTATGCATTAAAGAACGGTTAATTTGTATTAGAGAGAGAGAGAGAGAGAGTGAGAGAGAGAGAGTACCTCTTAGGGCAGGTAACTGTAACTCTTTCAATCCTGGATGTGGGTTATCTTCCGTGGGAGTTCCCTCCGAGGTCAAGGCCACGACCAGGCCATACTCTCCGCCGACTAATTTCATCGTGTTATCTGCCCGAATCAGTCTCAAACTTGTGAGTGGGATTGTTTCAGTATTGAGAAGTCCAAGCAAAACGTAACCAGTGACAACTTCGATTGAAGATAGAAAACTAAGGTCATAGGTCACGTTTCTGTTGCTAAGGTTCGTGATCTCTAGGTTCCCCTGGACGTACGTACATCCGCTGTAGCGCCTGCGCAGTGACTCATAGTGAAATTCATGGGTGCCGGAGAAACTGAAGCCCATATTGGTGCCATAGCATTCTGTAAATAAAAAGTGAATTGTAATCGCCAATAAACAATAAAAGAAACAAGAGTTTTCTCATAAGCTCTCGCAATAGGCGATTGTATCAAACATCTTGAACTCGGGATGTGGACCCCTTCTCCAACCCATGTTAACATAGCTTATAAAATGCCTTGTTCCAAAAATACACATCAAGTGTATAATACCCAATATATCCCAATGGATGTTTACGGACACACGGACGGTCAACATGAAAATAGACAATAGACGCATGGCTAAAGTATTGTCTCCCTCACGCTTTAGCTTCAGCCCGCCTCCCCCCCCCCCTCCCCCCCTCGTCATGTCATCATTTTTGCAGAAATAGCCCTATTCGTGGCGACGAAAATGTTTGTCTACGGATACAGCTACAAAAGCACAGCAGCTCTATTCATACGTAAACAGCTGACGGAGAAGCTGTATTCGGAGGTACAGCCCTATAGAAGGATGAGAAACTCCGTAAAGGGGCCAAAGGCTCTGATGAGGAGAGGTAATGACGGTCTTCCGGAGCACTTGCGGCTCCGACTATACCGGCTGAAAATAGGTGAAAAGGTAAGTTTCGCATTCGTGGTATAAATTCGTTTTAACGGCGTGGAATCTCAAAAAAAAATGTAGTTCAATGCTCTTGTCTTTACCTTCTTTTCTATGTTAAAGTAAGTTGTTATATGCGTACGATTTTGTCTGACTCATTTACGCTGTAGGGTGACCGACGGTTAATTTACAGATAGGGTGACCGAGAGGCTCGGCAGGAAGCAGAATCACGCGGACAGTCTCTGCAGGAAGCCATTTATCATGTACAGAAGTCTCGGCAGGAAGCAAGAGATTGCGGACAGTCTTGGCGGAAGCCAAATATGATATACAGTCTCTGCAGGAACCGAAAATTAGCGGAATCGATTATACCCTGTGTAAACAGGTACTCATTTCTCATTTATTGCAAGGTTGACAGAGAGAGTTTTTCAGTTGTCGGATGGCCCAACCCGGGTTTAAACCGGCGACCGTCTGCTCCATAACCGAGTCGCTATAAACCACTCGATCACGGCGTCTAGTGATAGTCGTAAATCCATCGTGTGTTAAAATTCTCCCCTGATTTTTTTTTGTTTCCAGCACTCGAAAACACTTGCGAGCTATCGATGTTGTACCCTTTGTCGTAATAACCCGACTCTTACAATCAAGCCGTATACGGCATACGTACGAGCCGGCCGATATAATCAGAGCCGCTCGGCATAAACGGGGCCTTGGTTTATTTATTCCCAATTTCTGTTATTTACTTTCAATTCTTCCGTTTTGAAAATGGGGAAGGTTCAATCAGTGCACGCTCTTAGACTACCTAAATTCTTACGTTTATATCATTTCAATAGAAATATAATTGTTAGCTGCCTATATGTAAATTAACATTTTGTCATCCCCAGACACAAATTTATGGAAAAAAACCACGCAATGTCTTCCCTCTCTAAGTGGGTGAAGAAAAAGACATAGTGATGACATGACATAAATCTAAAACTAAAGATAAGAGACGTGTGTCAGACGTGTCAACTATTAATAGGTGGTGGGCGCCGGGTACTTATAGAGGGGTAGGATTTTTTTGGGTGATGTACTGGGTGGGGGGGGGGGAGGGGGCGAAATCAATAAGCCTTGGAGCAGAAGGGTCATATATTTTATTAGGCATATTGGGGGGGGGGGGGGGTCAGAATTCTTCTATCAGTCTTCATGTTTAAAAAAATGTCTCAGCTTCTGGGGGTGGGGGTCACCCAAGACCCCCCCGCCCCCCCATTATTCCTAAAATTTCAGACTCTATTCTTTCAAATTCAAAAACTTAAAGACATTTATGGGAATGACATACAAAACTGCGCAGCTTCTATCCAAAAGCAGATCGTTTCATTTATTTGCTTGTAGAACAGTATACAATTGTCTATAAAATCATGTTGAGAAAATGATTTTGTTCTCAAATTTAATACCTGCGTTTGTAATATCAGCTCTCCAGGTTCCTTGTCATCAGCAAAGCTACTGTGACTTCTGGGGGTGCAGCCCCCAGACTCCCGCCCTCCCCATTAATATAATTAACAGTATCAGTTTACAAACAACAGATTTCGAGATGGCAATAAGCAGAAGAAAGTGCAAGAATTGCAGACAAAATTTAAACAGACCATTAATCTTCAAGATTAATTAACACGTCAGAATAAGATGTTCTTTTGTGTTTCACTAAGGTTTTGATTGAGATCAGTCTGACATAAAATAGGTATTATGGTGTTTGTGTGAAGGGTAGCTGGTGTGGTGTGAGAGGGGTGAGGGGGAGGCCATAAGCTTTTTTGTTACCAATCTGGGTTGGGGTGGGGGGGGGGGGGGGGGTCGGGAAAAATTTGGTGAATGAAAGCCCGCATCTGATAATAAATGACTCGTCCCTAAACTGGACAGAATAAATTAACCGTGTAGGATGAGCTCGGTCTAAAATTTGCTTCCACAACCCCCTGCCCCTTTCCCACTCCCCGACTGACGTCATAACTACTTTCGAGTCATGCACAGTGTCTGTCCAAACCTTTAATTCTTGGCATTGACGGTACTTCCAGAATATCAACTCCTGAATTCAAAGAAAAAACAACACAAAGTATAAAAACTTCAAGATTAGTCATGTTTAATCTCAATGAACAAACTCAAAAACAGTATGTTATGAAATCTGTCAAAATCAAATCTACGCCATGTTTTCTATTTTCTAAGTTTCGGAAGTTTATTTTTACAGGAAAACTCTTAAAGTACAAAGGTAAAGGCATTTCCGCTAATATCTACTACTCGTTTCTCAGCTGCATTCCACTGATAAGTAGTAGGTATACTACTCATGAAAGAAACGTTGCATCATATATCAGCTCGCCATGCCTAGGCGAAAATCAAAAGCGATTCTTTCGTTATTCTTTCTTATTCTTATACTGGGGCATTATGAAAGAATAAAATAAGCATGATCATATTATATTACAAGACTCTTTAGTAAAAAGTTCATTTTTTTACAAAATCGCCAGTTTCGTACGTAGAGCATGCCTGCATATAACTCCAGTGTTTTTTTTTCGTTTTTTTTTTCATGGCAGCTAGACCAACGACAAGAACAGAAAAGGAAAGCTTGTGAGAAATAGGTTTCTTTATTTTTATTTTCTTATTTTTATTTTTTTCATTTATTTATTTATGATTTTTTTATCTCATTTTATTTAATTTATCTTATTTACATAAATTCTTTACAAAAACTGGCTTGTGGTCATCAGAAAACGAAACTTAAAGAATCTCTGATGTCTCTTAAACTCAAATACCCAGAAAATTTTCAAACTGTGCAGCAGAACTGAAAGCGAAAGAAGGAAGGACTCTGTTGCAATTGTAAATTCTTGTACAAAGTGGTGACTGGTGATACCTAACTTCTTTTGAGTAGTATATATGTTTACATCTAATCATAGAGTAAATGTGTTGTCCTGAATATTTTGACAGCCGAGTAGACCCAGATCAGATTTACTCTTAAGCCTTTTACTGATAGTTCCATGTTAAGGTTTTAGGGTACACCTCCATATTTTTCTGCCAATTTACAAAGGTAAACAACTTCTGTGACTTCCTGTTTGCTCCCATGAAGCCTTTCCAAAGTGGGGGTCTACTCTTACAGGAAAGAATGTGCTCCTAAGGGAGCAAATTCTTTCCTTTAAGAGTTGACCCTTTTTAGAAAGAAAAGGATGAAACAATAGAGTTGCTTCCCCTGAAAGTGTAACCGACTCACCTTAATGAACTTAGTGCGGATCCCGGGCTGTGAATACCCTGCATCTTAAATGTGAAAAAAGTATCCAAATTAGCAGTCGGACTGGCCCGATCAGGCGGCCCCTGAGCACTCTGACCTGGGTTTACACTGTACCACTGGCATGTTGCTGTCCTAGTACTTGTGGTCATGATTTATTATGATGATACGTCTTAATTTATTTTTGACGTCCAAATCTCCTAGCGACGTCGACGTTTCCAAGAATGATCAAGTCCCGAATGAAGTGAACGAACCCATAACATATACCTCCTGGTACGGAGTCTGTCCGTGCCTTTCTGCTTACTTACTCACTTTGTTAATTTCTTATTTATTTTATTTCATTTGTTGCTCCGAAGAAGATGATTTTTCCCCGTCTTATAAGACGGATCTAGATCTTTGGGAGTTTTTCAGGAAGAGAAAACTCTATTTTATAGCTGAATTACACAAGACTGATTTACATATTTGTGGTAATTTAGCAAGGATAGACTCCCCTCTTATAACCAAATAGATACGATCCGATTTTTTTTATTTTTACGGTTTTGCCCGAGTAGTATAGCTTTTACCTAGCTATTGCGATTTTTGAAAACGTCGTTTCCCACTGGACTCACAGCGTTGAATCATCATTGAATAAACGTTGATTCAACGTCATGACGTTGAATCAACATTTATTCAATGTTGATTCAAACTTCCGCGCCTGCTGGGTTGTGCATTAGTGTGACGTTGAAATAATCTTCGAGGTGACGTCATGACATCATATTGACGTTGGTACGATATGGTGTAAAAACTGTGTCTATAGTCGACTGAGTTGTGCTAGGTATACCTTACGGAACAAACTACACTTTGGAACAATTTTAGGCAGCAAGACCTTAAACAAACCCTGAACAAGTGTTCATGATGATAGATTTTATCATCAAATATTAGCTGCAGCTGCGAATTTAGCGTAAAAACTATAAAGTTACACTTTGAAAGTTCCAACAAAGTTTACAGGCAATTAAATATTGGTGTTTCTAAAAATAGTAACCTTGACTGAAGGATATTCTGCGAGGTTATACCTAGAGGTAGGTAATTTTCAGCAGATACATACATGTAAATGGTATATTTTCTCACAGAAAAGCCTTTAAACACACCTTGATATTTGTTAGAATCGTTATCAGCTGACTGATGCCAGAATACTGAAGGGCGATAAACCAATGTTTAACTCTTTGACTCGCAATTTTAAGTTACGTCCCTTCGCTTGCGCCCTGTCTAACCCACAAGGAAGTTAAATCAAACTAACGCCGGTGCGAAGGATGGATGGATGACTTGTGATTTCACGTCGTTTTCAACAGTAGTTCAGTCATATCAGGACGATGGGAGGGTGCTTATGAAAGGCTGCGTGCAATGGAACTCCGTTAACGATTGAAAAGAATTCCGCTTCCGGGAATTGAACACCGGACTGCTGGATCAACAGGCCAGGCTTATCCCACTGAGTAAACGGGGCTGCTATAACGCCGGTGCACTGTAAAAAAAGTCCGTAGATTATACGGTAGAATAACTGGCAACCAGCTGCCAGTCTATTTCTCGTAATTTTTACGGGCGTTTGCCTGTAGATCATTGTAGGAAATCACAATATGGTAGTGTTATGTTTACTGGCCATACTCGAAAATACCTTCATAGTGTTGAAGGGTTATATGACCAAACTAACACCTGTTCTATTCTATCCTAATCTGCTTGATGATTCCTGCAATTTTTACGGGTGCCCGTAAAATTTACGGGAAATGGACTGGCAGCTAGTTGCCAGCTATTCTACCGTAAAATCTACGGATTTTTTACAATGTGCGTATTTGATAAAGTTTCGAACGCACCTGCGTACATCATGTAGGTATGTTTGCGTACTGACTTAGTAAATTAGAATTATTCCAGTGCAACTGGAGGAAGGTGAGGAGCGAAGGAGCTATTCGCACCGTTATCCACCGCTCCAAAGGAGTAAACCAGGACAAATGTTGAACAAATCTTGAATCAACCTTGATTCAACATAGTGATATTGAATCAAGGTTGATTCAATGTTGATTAAACCTTTTACGCTCAGTGGGATGATTGTGCGTGGTACGAACTTGTCTGTCTGCACTTGTTTTTTATTGAGCAATACATCTGGTAATACAATGTTTGAGGAAAGGACAAGAGCAATAATTAAAATGCGTTTATCCTTAGCTAGTTTGTAGTTATATCCCATATCCTTCCTTGGTTACTAGTGTAATTGGAGTACCTATTATGTGCACTTATTGTACCTTATTGTACCTACACGAGTGCAGTTATATAGATCATGGTTGTTATTACATATTCAACAGAAAAAATACTTAACCGAAAAGAAAAATGAATTTTATAAAAGCACAGAATCACTATGTAGAAAAGTGCACCCTTCAGGCACACATCGTTGCATCAACATTGAATCAGCGTTGATTCAACGTCATGTCATGACTTTGAATCAACGTCGATTCAATGTTGATTCAACATTTTGTGCGTGCTGGGATGTATAATGCGACCTCGTTCACTCGTAATTTGAATCATATTCGGCTAGCTGTGGTGCTAGGTGGGCTACGGATCTGACAGGCCAAGCCAATAACAGAAAAAAACCCATCATTTTTGGAAGAATTTCTGTACCGCTATCTATTCTATTCTATCCCATAATCTTACTATGTCGTTGGGGCACCACAGATGACTTCAAAACAATCCCTTTCCACCTTGCCCTGTCTTCATCTGCCCTAGTTGAGCTGGCAAAATCCATTCCTGTCCACTCCTTGATATTGTCTTCCCACCTCTTCTTCTGTCTACCTATTCTCCTTTTTCCTTTTCCTGTGCCCTGTAGAATTGTCTTTGCTAAACCACAAGACCTTGAGACGTGGCCAAACCACCTTAGTTTCCGTTTCTTGACCAGCGTCAGGAGTTCATCATAATCTCCAATAGCTGCTTGGATCTTCCTGCGAACATCCTCATTGGTTATATGGTCCTTGTACGAAATGTTCAGTAACCTTCGGTAGCATCTAATCTCAAAGGCCTGCGTTCTTTTCTCTAACTCTGCTGTCAAGGTCCACGATTCACAGGCATACAGAAATATTGAAAGTAACAAGGGAGCGCATAAGTTTCACCTTTGATCCAAGAGATATGTTGTTATCTCTCCAAATAGGTTTCAGCTTGGTAAGAGCTGAAGTGGCTTGTGCAATCCTTGAGAGAATCTCCTGTTTTGAGCCATCATCTGAGACAACTGCTCCAAGGTATTTGAAGCTTGTTATGGTACTCAGCTTCTGCCCTCTACCTTGCTCTCCCTCTGGATGCCATCTGCGCTGATCGTCATTAGTTTGGTCTTCTCAGCACTGATCTCCATCTTATACCTTGTGCAGGTTTGGTCGAGACTTTCTACACTCTAGCTTCTAGTTCCTGCTCTTCCTCAGCTAGAGCATCTATGTCATCGGCAAACCGCAGATTGGTAATGTTTCTGTCGCCTATGCTAACCTTTCCGTCATGTTCTTTCAGAGCATCAGACATGATCCGTTTGAGACAAATGTTGAAGAGGGTGGGTGACAGAAGACATCCTTGTCTTACTCCAACTGTTGTTCTGAACCATTTTTATGTGCTGCCATTTATCAGGACTGCACTTGTAGCCTTGTCGTATTGCCAAGAAGCCATTAATTAGTTTGAAGCAGTCATGTTTTGAATTATACTGACGTGGGCCAATCTTGGAAAAATTGTACAATAAATAAATAAATAAATAAATAAATAAATAAATAAAATGTCGAATTGGAAATAATTTAAGCCTAACCCTCTAGTGCCCGGTGTATCATATCTGCTACATGACTCTGTTTTGGTGCCGTGACCAGGATATTGACTTGTATGTTATGTTACATGTATACTGCTAGAAAATCAGTTAAGATATCAGGAAATAAGATTAAATCATTCCAGTTGTAATGCTGTGGCTAAAGTACGTTTACCAGCCGCCAAAAGTCGCCAAAGTTCGAAAACACGAAATGTATCATATATGATACATCGGGCAATAAAATCAAAAACTGTGATATTGACTTTACTTTTTCAGATATCCCTGATACATATATGCCAAAAGATTCTTTTTCATACACCCTTTTTTCATCCAAAAAGGTGCCCCGTAATTATTGCTAACATTTTAGTTATTCACCCTGAAAAAAGCTACTTTTAAAAAATTAATGCCCAATGTAGCATATATGCTACATGTATATCTCAGCAACCTTGGACCTCAACACAAATTCAGACCTTGTTTTCAATTTGACTTCCCAAAGCTGGTGGCTGGATGGAATATAAATGTTTTCTTATTGTGCATTCTATGTTTGGGCACTAGAGGGCTAAGAAGGAAAATATTTTGATGACATACAATCAAATCTTCCTTACATATACCTGAAAATGCCGTCTTAAGTAATCAGAAACAAGAATGGCTGTGCTGCGGTATAATGCAAAGATGGCGACTGTATCAATCTTGTAAATCAATACACATAACTTTTCCGTACTGATACCATGGCCATTAAATTTAGAATGATTATAGTCAAGCTTTTATGCGTCGATTGTAGTTTGTTAAATTATGCAAAAATCAGTTAGAATCAATGCCCTAATAAAACATCTTTATGTCTAGAAGATTGAATATACAGTTTGACTTATCGTCTCATTTTAATCGTGCTTGTTGAAGTGGTGCATTTCTGAAAATGCTAGGACTCCATTTACGGTGCCAAACTATACCACAAGAACAATACCTTTATTTGCATTAAAAGCTTACATGTACCTGTCAAACGCTTTAGTTAGCCGCGTGTTACAAAATGCGAATACACTTAGCGGCACTATGCACGCATTATACATATAGTGATTGTGCAAAATCTACAAATTATGACCCCATCCACAATAAAAAAAATGAGGAGGCTCACTCCTACAGTTCCCAGAAAAAACAGCGAAAGGCAGACCAACCAAGACAAGAGATGGAAAGAAAAAGTGATGTTAAACAACTTGGTAAAGGCCCAAGTAAGACAGATTTGAGCACAGATCGAACCACGTTGATGCTTGAATTAGGCTCAGCTCAGAGTTTTCATCTAATTATGAGTCATATTTTGACAGGAACATACACTTGATATTGTTATGGTTTGCAAGCTTAATGGATGGTTTCAAGTTAAAACAACGAAGGGTTGTAGAGGTAGCTGTACGTAACTATCGTCTCTGTCCAGACAACTGTATTCCTAACTAATGAGTTACTGTATGCTTTACTAGGAAGGCGTCTTCGTTCAGACCGTAATACCATTTAACAATCACGCGAGAACATTGTTTTGTCAAAAAATAATCTACAGTCGAACCTGTCTTAAGGGGTCACTATATTAAGGGGTCACCTGTCTTTAGCAGCCACTTTTTGGGGTCCCTTAGACCAAAATACAGTGCAAATGAACCTGTATTAAGGAGTCATCTGTCTTAATGTCTTAAGCAGCCAGGCTTTGTGGGTCCCATGGGGGTGACCCCTTAAGAGAGGTTTGACTGTAATTGATGATATCAGAAAATCTATTTTATGATAACAAAAACACTGTTTTATTGGATTAGAAAATCTTTTTTGTATTATCAGAAAATCTATTTTGTGACATCAGAAAATCTATTTTCTGATAATTTGAAATTCATCTCCTCTAGAACTGAAAGTGGTCAAAGTACCGAAATCATAAGTCCGAACTCGTAAGTCATTTAACAATTGACAATTCCGGAATATTCAAGATAAACAGACATGGTACCCAAAACAGAAGTGTGATCAGGTGCTCGCGAGAAGTAAGCATCACCTGTCTATTATAATACACCCGCCATAGTTGTTATCTACAATAAAAGAATTTAGAACATGAAGATTTTTTGGGCCATTCTTTGACCTTTGACCTAGGTGTCTCATATTTCAGCAATTTTTAACATCTCCCTAAAAGTAACTGAGCCAATTGGTAACAATTTTTTATGGAGCATCCAGGGGCTCGAGGAAACCAAAATATGTCACGCGCATATATGAGCACTTAGAAAAATGGCACCAGTTCAGCAGAGTTCTTTTATCAGATACCAAACTCAATCGGGGCACGCTCGGCCAATTCCACGGAATTGGCCGAGCGATGTTCCGATTGATACCAAACTGATATATGCTTCTTTGCATGCATACTTTGCACTGTAAGAAATGTGTCGATATATCCACAAGTTAGTTGCCAAATTTCACCAAATTCCCTCAATGGATTATCTTATGTTCCAAAAGGTGGCTAAAATGTCAGAAAATTAACGCTTTTTATGTGTCATTTTAGGAATGAGTTTTCGGAAAAAAAAAGACATTATTATTTTTTATCAGATTTCCCTTTAGTACTTAAGTGTTTTCTTGTCATCTTACATGTATGGACATTTGTGTTTCAAGCAGGCAAAACATTTTTGGAAAAGTCTTTGAACAATCTTTTCATTATTCCCTGTAGAATTTAAGTCTCCCCCTTTCCGACCCTCCACTCCCCCCTCCCCCCCACCCCCCACTGCTTCCCCTCCACTTTAAAAATAACATATTTGAAGAAAAAAAGCCTCAAAATGTGTACCTAATTGATATTGTTTTTAACAATTTGAAAGGCTAGATTAAATAGCTCTTTGTTTCTAGTTTACACCAATATGAGCCGCGACACGAGAAACCCAACAATGTGGTTGTGCGCCCAGCGCAGACTCAGATTAGCCTGGGGGTCCGTTCTGTCTGATCAGAATCTTCACTGTCAGCATGGAGGTAGCTCAGACCCTAAGCTACCCTTTAAGCGCACAACGTAGAGTCTGAGCAGACTGGGCGGATGCCCAGGCTGATCTGAGTCTGCGCTGGGCGCACCACTATTGGCTTTCTCGTGTCGCGGCTCACATCTACTTTGCTGCCACTGAAGTATACACAAATGAGATCATATATATAAATGGCTCTGAATTATGGGGATTTTCAAAACGAGACTCTGTTGAACTGGTGCATAGATATGCGTGTAAGCGCTATATGTGTGTAAGCCTGAGAGCTTGTAATGCAGCAGTCTTGGGGGACTGTGGGAGATTTCCTTTATGGATAGAGTCTACAAAAAGGTGCATTAAATACTGGCTGAAAATTTTGAGCATGCCAGATACACGTTATGTTAAAAAATGCTATACAATGTTAAAAGTCTTAGACGAGTATGGTCAAAATAACTGGGTGACCAAAATTAGACAAATGTTATTCTCAAATGGTTTTGGGTATATATGGATTAACCAGCGTGCGCATAATCCTCGTTTGTTTATCCTTGCATTTGTACAAAGGTTGCGAGACCAGTATCTCCAAGCTTGGTATAACGATTTAGCCAATTCTTCTAAGTTGTGTTTGTATAAAGATTATAAGTTGAACTATGAACATGAAATGTATTTAAGTAGTCTAAATATATGAAAATTCAGACATACCCTGTCAAAATTTAGAACGAGTTCTCATAATCTGGAGATCGAAGTTGGCAGACATCATGGTCGTCCAAGAAATGAAAGATTTTGTATATTATGTAAAACTGGTGTGGAGGATGAAGCGCACCTGTTGCTTTATTGTCCTGTATATGACTCTCTTAGACAAAAATTCTTGCCACCGAAGTATTGCGTTGCACCAAATATAAATAAATTTAACATACTTATGTCAAGTAGGTCAGAAACAAGTATTCATGCAGTTGCGACATACTTGTATTATGCATTTAAGTTGCGTAAAGAACTTCTTGACAGTTTGGTGTAGTTTGTAATGTACTAGTTGCCAAACCTACGAATCCTTTGAATACTTAACAACAAATTTACATATTAATTGTCACACCAGTGTATATGTATATTGTTTGTATGAATGTTGAAATTATGTGTTATGGGCTGGAGGCCTGAGTCACAATAAATCATTTGTACTTGTACTTGTATAAAGCCACCCTCAGATGTCTTGAGTGTAACACTTTAAATAAAAACTGATCTGAAAGTAAAATGGGATATTAAATTGAAAAACGTGTATGACTTATCAGAAACTTTTGGTCCACAGACAATTTAAAAAGGTTTTAACCGCATCTGACATTGTTTTTTTTTTAAATCGTAACACTCCTGGCATACATATATTTCGTTTACTGTTTTCAGATTATTAAGTCTTATGCTCGGCAAGCCTCGCATAAGACAAAATAATTGTCTCTGCCTCAACCCCATCATATATTCTATTAGTCACAAAACCTTTAAAGCATATTTCGTACACATAGATTTAGTGAAAATATGGAAGGATTATAAAAGAGTATCATTCTAAAGGAGTTACAAAACGATATTGGATCCAGTGTCATTGTTGTGAATAAAAAATGACATTTTCAGTTAAAGGCCCCATTGCTCTATCAGCATGAAAAAATTTCATCATGAGGTATCGCTACAAGCTTCTCACTATAGTTTCGTCATTGTAAATGACCGTTATTAGCCTGCTTTAAACAAACAAAACATCCTTGAGTTTCACATAAAAAGGGTTTGAAAACTCATTTGGGTCATTTTAGTTGGCAGCTAATATGACCTACTTTCGATTTCATAAAATGGTAAAAATACAATGTACATGCGTGAAGTCCCTATCACTATCCCGCCTACGTTTATATGGCATTGCTAGACGGGAAACCAGAACAGGAAATTGTATTTTGTGGAGCGATTTGTTATTTTTCAAAAACCTGTTTTCCCTACTTTTTGCCAATTATATGACTCAATATATGCACACCAACCCAAATTTTATTACCAAACGTGAAGGTTGAACCGCTTTTTACAATGATTCGAGTTGAGGCGTTTTTACCGCTGATAGGACTATGGAGACGATCACTACCACTAAATTTAATAATACAGAAAAATTGTTAAATTCAAGTTCACTTAGTCAAACCCAGAAAACTGCGCTGTCATCTAAGTTTCAAATCTAGCGTTACACTCCTTACATTCTAAGCCTAAGAAATGTCTCAAATAAAATGGTTCAATGAAAATATGTGGCCATAAATATACAGCTACTCTAGTCAGTTTACTGGAAGACAATACAGCATTAACAATGCATCAATCCTCCCGTTTATTTTTTTTTCATTGTCATTGTTTTTCATGAAACCGAAAAATTGTTGGCCTTGCAACTTTGTATAGAGTAGTGGAGAACTGGAGAACTATCTTTTTTTTTTTTTTTTTTTTTTTTTTTAATTTTTCAAATGATTACCGCGACCATTTTACCTGCTTCCTGGAGCTCTATATCTATAGCACGTGACCCGAATTGCGTTTTTAAACTATCGTATTTTATGTTCATATAGTTAATTTCCTTTCGAAAAAGTAATAGTGTATTTGTTTTCGATAACCTCACTTTCAGTTATTTTGTAAGCTTGAATTTAAGGGTTTTTATTTTTATTACATGCTACAAATGGCATCAACTGTTTAACTTGGGTACACACAATCAATTTGATATGCGAAAGCTCTAAATTTGGCTTAAACGACCAAATAATGTGTGGTTAAAGTACAATAAAATAGTATAGCACCAAAGTGAACTTCTCATTTTATATCCAAATGTACTATCTGCAAACTAAAATGTGTCTATAAATCTTTTAACAGAGTGCGGGAATGAATGAAATAAGGACTTTAAGAATCTTCAAAACATTTCCCAATAGCTAGAATCATTGCTGAACATCAGTTTAATAAGACATAAAAAATTCTGGATGTCAAAAACTTCAAACTCATTCTTTGTTAACTTTTGTAATGGTAGATAAAACAGTAAGACACTGAGGTGCCGAAAATATATAAACTGCAAAAATAATATATTCTGGCTATTTGTTGTAAGCGAATGTTCGTATCACATGACAAAATTAATTTGCCATATTGTTGGAAGTCACTTGACGCGGCTCAATTATTATTTACTATTTCATGGCTGTTCCTCTTTGGTAAATCCATTTTGTCTCTTATCGCGGATACATATATGCTGTATTTAAGAGAAAGAATTACCTGAAGCGAGACTTAAGGAACTCTGATAAACATGCGGGCTATCTAGTTTGGGCGACATCTGTCATGGGCTTATAAAAAAACTCACAATAAATTATGACCGGGATCAAACCCTAGCCGCCTGTGTGGCAGTCAAACACTCTTCCACGTCGCTGAATAATTCTGCGTGTACCTCATGGCAGCTCAGCTAAAATAATCTACCCATAGCCCGTGACACATAAAATGAAATCTGATCTGTGTTTCATGCAAGATTCTGGTCTTGTTAGAGTCTCATTCACTAACCAATTGGGACATGGTCTGAGTCTAAATAAAGGATCAAAGGAAGTCTGATTAAATAAAAAATCACACGAGGTACTATCTGAGCTTAAATCAAACTTCTAAGCTAAAAGATGTCTAATTTGTGTTCAAATGCAGGATTAAATAATATCTTATTAATGTATGAATTAAGCATTATATGAGGTTCTGGTGAGAGACCAGTGGCAGCCATTTTTGTAACACTTTTTATCCTGTTACCTTATTAAGGCGTTTAATTTTTCTATCTTTAATCAAATATACTAGATTTTCTAATGATTAATGTTTTTTGAAGTAGACTGCAATATGACCTGGGACAAGTCCTCGAAATAGACCACAAACACGCAACAAAACACGCATGCACTGTACCAGTGGTGGCCAGCACGATTGCCATATGCCGAATGATGCATTTCCCTAAAACCTTACTTTATTTCAAACTATAAATAATCATTTACCATTCTAAGACCGTGGCCTTTGTCTCATACTTGCAAGGTGAGTGCGTAAGGTATACAAATAAAAGTGATGTGATTATGTGAGGGTCAAGCGTCATAATACCCTGGAAAAGAAATGATGTTGGGATGAGAGTATTTATGGGAAGTTGATTTCCTTTGCCCCTTTACTTTGATTTCTTTACCACAGCATATATTCTATTACGCAATAAATACAAAACTGTGATCGCAAATCATATATCTGGCCGCCAATGGTCTCAAGCAGTACTGCCTGAGCCAAATTCGAGAATCATAAAAGATCAAATTGAGCCTAAATCATGCTTCTTAAAATCTGATTTAGGCTTAAAGCAAACATCAAATCTGATCTTACTTAGGAGTAAAGCGTATAGTTGCAGCCTTACTCTCGAGTCAGAGTAGTGAAGTCGTAAAGTGGTCAGAACGACTCAGTGTTGGTGGAGAAGGCCGTGGAATCCGGGTTCGGCTATCCGATGACTGGAAAACTCTTTCTGTCAGTCCTGCAGTAAATGGTTACCCGTTACTAATCAGGGATGGATAAGGCAGCGAATGGAGTGATATAGACTCCACTTTTCATATGCTGTGTCCGAAATTGGGTTGACCCCTAACCCCAAATGTCACTACGGTTATGGAAAAACTTAACCTTTACCAAGCGCCAAATTCATAAAATGGGGTTTAATTTTAGCATGGGACATTCGTTTATGTCCAACATGAACCCTAAACAAATTTTAAATTAGCTGTGATCTGAGGTTAAACAAAAAACAAATGCAAATAAAATCTGCATGAGGACCATCATGACAGAATAAGCAAAGTAAATTTTTGGTTGGAAAAAGCACCAGGCATAGAATAAATGGACTGAAAAAAATTAATCTCAGATATTAGTATAACGTTTATTCACTTTTGTCAGGAGGCTCACTTCCACACGCATACTAAACTTCTGGTAACGTTTCCAAGGAAATCTTAGTTGCGGGAACGAAAAAAAAAAAAAAAAAAAAAAAAAAAAAAAGAAAGAAAAAAAAGCCAGAACTCTGATTTTTAACGTATTTCTGGCCGTGTATCTTAATTTTGGCATACTTAGAAGAATAAGAAAGTCCAAGATGATAAATGAGATGAACTTAAAAAAAAAAAGAAAAAAAAAGGTAACTTCTAGTATATCTATAATGAATTATAGTTGATTACTATTATCTCAAACACTGATATCTCAAAGTACCTTATCTTTTATATCAAAGAATATAGTTTGAACATATTTCTTGTATTTCTTAACATTTCAGCACGTGCTATCTCATATTACTAGTAACTCAAAGTAAATTTTCAGGGAGCGGGAAATTTACTTTGAGACATCATTTGTATGAAATTAAGTTCGGCTTTGAGATATAGAGAGTTGACTGTATGAAATGCCTAACAATACAAATATCAGAATTATGATACTTAATTTAGGCAAAAATCAGATCACTCGGGTCATCCGAGTAATGCAACCGCTGCATATATCGGAAAATAAAAACAGTGACATACAAATAAGTTACAAATAATATTTCTTCATAATTAAAACTTCGTATTTCATACTTCTCACTTCATGGAAGAATCTCCCTATGGTCGCGGCTAAACAACGACTTCGACTTCGACGAGGATGAGGACAGACGCCCGGCGCCCTGTTTCTGCGGCTATGGGTTCGTTCCGCTGAGGTGCAGGGGGAACATCGGTACGAGAATTGAAATACAACAACTTCACACTTTATACTTCACAGTCCATGCTTCATAGTTTCAAAGGCTATTTCAAATAACAAGACTTCGACATTCACACTTCCCGCTTTATACATCACATTTCATAATTCATAGTTTCATTGGTTGTTTCAAATCTAAAAGACAACGGGAAGTGTCATTACATATTTCCGATTTCACAGATCATTCTTCACACTTCACAGTTCATATTTCATACTTAATAGTTCATACCTCACAATTAATACATCATACTTTATAGTTCAAACTTCACAGTTCATACATAACACTTCGAACCTCACAATTCACAGTTCATACTTTACAGGTCATACATAACACATTACTTTTATACTTAACATCTTATTCTTCACAGTTCATACTTTAGACTCTACACTTCACAATTCACACTTCATAGTTCATACTGAACACTTCACAGGTCATACTTCACACCACTACATCACAAATTATCACTTCATACCTCACACTTAACAGTTCATATTGCACGCTTCAAAAATCATTCTTTACAATTCATACTTCAAACTTCATGCTGGACCCTTCATTTTATATATCTCACATTTCACTTCACAGTACATACTTCACATTACAAACTTCATAATTCGTATATATATAAATATGGTGGCTAGACACCCAGGACTACGGCTGAATATTTGTAAATTTCTAGTTTTGGGCGTATGCTCAGTGTTTGAAGGCAGCAAATGATATAAACAAATGTTTAGGTTCAAACTCATTTCAGTGGGTGAAAAATGCAGCATTAAACATCTTCATCGTGTTTGTGATATACATGTATCAGCCATGTATTGAAGAGTTCCAGTAAAGGCTCTGAGAAGACTCGATTTCACAAAGTATGCACTATAAACCATTTTTGATGAGACTGAGAAGTAACTGGAAAATGGTTAAGTTCAACAAACGTCAGACATACCAAAGTCGATAGATCATGGAAGCGCAGGATTTCTGGGCTTCTCAAAATGGTAAAAGCCTGCCACAGAATGCAGTCAGTTCATGGCTCACAATTAATACTTCATACTTTATAGTTTAAACTTCACAGTTCATACATAACACTTCGAACCTCATAATTCACAGTTCATACTTTACAGGTCATACAAAACACTTTACTTTTATACTTTACATCTTATTCTTCACAGTTCATACTTTAGACTCTACACTTCACAATTCACACTTCATAGTTCATACTGAACACGTCACAGGTCATACGTCACACCACTACATCACAAATTATCACCTCATACCTCACACTTAACAGTTCATATTGCACGCTTCAAAAATCATTCTTCACAATTCATACTTCAAACTTAATGCTGGACCCTTCATTTTATATATCTCACATTTCACTTCACAGTACATACTTCACATTACAAACTTCATAATTCGTTCTTCACTATCCATACATCACACTTCACAGTTCATACGGCAACTTCACAATTCATACTTCACGGTTGAACCTCACAGCTCATATTTCATGCTTCTAAGTTCATACTTAACACTTCACAGTTCACATTTCATACTTCACAGTTTATAGTTCATAGATCATACTTCACACTTCATGGTTTATACTTCACACTTCACAGCTCATTTTTCATTCTTAAACGCTAATACTTTATAGTTCATACTTCAAAGTTCACACTCATACTTTATAGTTCAGACTTCACAGTTCATACTTTGCACTTTACAGTTTATAATTCATACTTCATAGTTCATATTTTACAGTTCATACTTGAAATATCATACTCAAATCTTCATAATTCATAGCTCATAATTCAAACTTGGCAGTTCATTCTAAGATAAACATACGAAGGGACATCCAAGAAGTCTTGCAAATGCCGTCATAACTTTTGTATTGATTAAGGTAGCGTTATAAAGCTACACCATAAGCAGGTCATGCAATGCTTTGATATATTTGGTAAGTCTCATACATGGGACATTCCACTCCGAGAATGGGTGGGATTAGAAGGCAAAGGTGTGGAGGCGATACCGGCGGTAGCACTGCATGAATACACCGTACTCTACAAGAGGGGAAGTAAGAAAACAAGAACATTTCTGTTTATAATTATTTCAATAAATAAAAATCGTGTTTTAAAATCATTGTTTTATATATAAGAACTCGAAACACAATTATGATAACACATTTCCAAACAAATATGGTGGCTAGACTCACAGGACTACTGCTGAATAGTTTTGGGCATATGCTCAGTGTTTGAAGGCAGCAAATGATATAAACAAATGTTTAGTCAGTCGGTGAAAAATGCAGCATTAAACATCTTCATCATGTTTGTGATATACATGTATCAGCCATGTATTGAAGAGTTCCAGTAAAGGCTCTGAGAAGACTCGATTTCACAAAGTATGCACTATCAACCATTTTTGATAAGACTGAGAAGTAACTGGAAAATGGTTAAGTTCAACAGACGCCAGACATACCAGAGTCGATAGATCATGGAAGCGCAGGATCTCTGGGCTTCTCAAAATGGTAAAAGCCTGCCGCAGAGTGCAGTCAGTTCATGGCAAATGTCCCTTACATCACTGATCAAGCTATTGAGGATGTAGCCACTTTTTATGATAACCATGTGTTCTTAACACTTTGTTTTGAATGCTCTAGAATTATAAATCTGTCAAGTCTAATAAGAATTTACACTGACACCTACAGAGTATTGTTAATTTCTTAAATATGACCTGGCTGTGTTTGAACAAACAGAAAAGCCGCCCATTGTTTTCACTCCAAAATTTGACTTCACTCCACTCCAAAACTCCACTCCACAGAATACACAGTGCCCATCAAAACAGACAAAGCAACAAACAACACACGAAACAACTAAGAAGAACCAAAATAGAAGTGCCGCCTTGAGACGGCCAGCAATGACATTATTGGGGTTTAATCCTTTGCGGTCTGTTACACTGACCCTTCCGGTCATATTTTCTAAGACATCAAGAATAAATAGAAATTGTATCATCATCGTCCTAAATATACACCTTTATCTGGACCTTTGATTTTACTGACTTTTAGCTGGTCTGCTGTCTTACAAAATAAACAGTGCGTCATATCATTTTATGAGATTGAGTTTCCCTGTTAAGACATATATGGACATATTAAAACAGTTAATGAACGTATATGTCAGGTATGGCTTAATCCTACTAACCTTCATATTGACACTATGTTCTGCGATCCACTTTTCCCACCGGAATGTAGCAGTTTCTCCTGACTGAAAATCTGGATGTGTCAAATGTGATGAAATCATGTATGGCAAGCCAAACGAAATACAAAATTGATGATTGCTGAGTTAATCACAGACAAACACCATTCTGCATCAACCAGCCAATACATACTATATGACCACCTAAAAATGTATCTATCAGTATTTGTGACGAGATGAGGCTCATTATCAACTGAGCTTTATTACAGAAACTGTAATCCTTCTAAAAACAAAGAGAAACAAAACATTTATATCATAACATGTCTTTGATTCAATTTCGAAAGCTTGATAAAAAGACCTGATTGTCAAGAGTTCGCCAATTTTCTTTTTTTTTTCATATATTTTAATATAATATAAACAATATCTCCATTTTCGTATCACTTTATGTCAGGAGAGGGATTTTTGACAACAACAAAAAAGAGAAAAAATCTTGATGCCTACAGATAGCTTTTTTGATACAAATGCATTAGTCCTCTTTCTTCGTACCAAAAATCAGTCTGGTACATCACATTGGTTCTTATATAAACTATCAGAACTATTTTTTTTCTAGTTATTGTTCAGTTAATTGGGGATATGAAATTATTATATATATTTTATATAAAAATAGAGATGATTTTCCGAAATCAATAAAGCAAATACGTATTTTTGATACCAAACTCGATTTTTTAACGCCAAATAAAAGATCTATTTTAAAACAAAGATGTTCTTTTGCATGTGAACTGATGGTATCAAATACTGTAAAGGTACCACAAAGATAGAATTTAAAACGCTTTCTTTCAGTGCGCTATTTTCGCCTTACAAGATTTGATATTCATTCATATAGTAATTATTCGAATATTCAACAGGTTGAAATTACCGTGGAAATTAGCAGACCATTTTTTTTTCAGTAAGCACGCATCTCTAGATTTTACTGTCTAAACCCCGAAATCCTGCCAAAGATTGTTAAATCAGAATTTTCAGAAATAGCTCAGACGCCCTGCCTTCGGATTTGGATAGCAGGAAGAATCTTTTAGGGAAGTGCGAAGCTCTTTAAACCATTTAGACAAGTTATTCATCTGGGGGGCACTGACTAATGCAGAAAATTAAGAAAACATAGATAAGTTAAACCATAATGCCAAATAAAATATATCATATCAATATTCTTAAAAGGTACGTTTTGCTTTTGTGAAAAATCAAATAAATCAAGCAGGAGTGGAAATGTACATATTGCCATCATACAAGTTCAAAAATCCCATTACCGAATCATGTTTGTGGCATTAAGTTCTTTAAGAGCTCGCCTGGCTGTGAGACCTCTTCTCTAAACGTTGTATCATTGTTACTATGATTAAAATGGTCCTGCATTGAATAGGTTTGTGATACATAGAACAGACTTATTAAATAAATAATTTAATATGATAATGCAATATTAAGATTAAGCACACCGAAAAAAAAAACAGAAAAAAACAACAACAAATAGACGAAATATTTGTAATATGATATAATCAGCCAAATCTTTTTCACTAGCCTGACATGCCGTTATTCATATCTCATTTACGTTGATTGTTGCATGCTTGTATTCATATGTAAATTCATTGTTACCTTACTCAACAGCTCACAATAGAATATGACAATTCAGTAAAGCAAGTATATACAGCACACTTGTTTTCCGCCAATATTTTTGAAATAATATTCAGGGCGAGGGTTTGAACCCAGTAAAATGTGAAGGAAAAGATAATTTGGACGCAGCTAAACTAGTTTAACCCCCCCCCCCCACACACACACACACAAAAAAAACACACAAAAAACACCCAGTTATCTCACAATGTTAACGAATCAATACCAAAATTAAGTGCTACAAACGCGCGTTTCTGTATTTACTCGTAACTTCTTCAGTGTCGCTAAACCCCATAAGTTTGAAAGAAAAGAGACGATGACAGGGTCTCTGACTTCTGTTGTGGTTCCCAATGTTTCATGTTCTTATGTCCGCTTGTCTATGGTCATCTAGGAATATGGATATGTATAGCTGTATAGCTTCCCATCTTACTTTCAGTTTTGTTTTGTGATTAAAAATAGAAACAAGGTCAAATAGATGTTGCTGCTGTTGTCAATTAGGGTAGCTGAATTACTACCTGTTTGAAAAAAAGCTGTTCGTTCGGTGTACCGTGCGTATCATTCGTGAACTTTCGTCAATTTATATGTATATTTTCTCCCTTTTGGTTTTTTGGGCGAGCTGTGGGATCTGACTGTATTAATTCCTGATCATTGCTTATCTGTGTACTTTGCTTCACAGTTTTAGTTTAATCATAATGTGACAGAGTTTCTGGCAAACATATAAAGGTATTTATAATCAAAATGTATTTTATCAGCATTTGAAAATTCAGTTGAATAAAAATTGAAACAAATACATTAAATAAATAAATAAATAAATAATAAATAAAAATTGTAAACGAATAAAATATAAATAAAATAAATAAATAGAAACATAGACGAATTTGAACTTTTTAGATACAAAGGCATGTGCGGCCACCAGGAGATGTGATCAGGTGCTCGCGAGTCGTAAACATTATAAGTCCGCTATGATTTAGTATCCGAGGGACAACTCAGTGAAGTTGAAACTCCAGTAACTGTAAAAGCCCAGCTGTATTTCATCAGATCAGAAAGAAGCTTTGAAACAGACATGTCGTTGGAATCAATAAGGACACGAAGCATTTAATTTGCATCATTTCTTTTTATTTTTTTTTTATTTCTCATATATCTTTATTATTCTATATTTAAAACTGTATTTACTTCAAATAAAGACAAACCTCCAAGGATGGGATTTCAATGTGCGCCAAAATTCATCCTTGTATTTATGAATGTTAAAACTGTATTTTGCCCGTTCCTCTGAAGCTTTCAGTGTCTCAAAACTTTTAACCACCTACTGCGATTAACATTTTCTACATATTTGCGTTTTTTAACTTTTACAACACCTATGGTTTAACCCTTCTCAGCTTAGTTTGGGCATTTTCGACCATTTTGCGATTGCTTTTTGACTTGAAAGTTACTCAGCCAATGAAAAAAAGCTACTTGTACATCATACATTTTTAAGAATATCAAAATTATAAGAATGTCAAACTTATGTGAGAATTACAACATTCTAATTTCAAACTTAAAGAAAAAAACTCAAGGACACGTTTCCATTTATCTCATAAAAAGTCCATTTCTCCGCCCAAGACAAAAGGAATTTTTTGTACATATTCTGTTAGCGTCTCTGGGCTTGCAAAGTTGAAAGGACAAGTACACATCTGTAAAATGGTGCTGAACCACTTAGCGTTTCACCAAAAGCTCTATAATAATTGTAACTATATTCTGAGAGCTTCTGAATACCCCTTTGCCTCGCTGCTCTTTTTTTGATTATTTGAGTTTGAAATCAAGTTATTCTGAGGATTCACTAAGAAAAAAAAACATATTGTTTTTGTAGGACCTTATTTTCTACTCAGCTGATAAGCAAAAAAGAAAGAAAGAAAAAAAAAATTAGTTTAAGGGAGTTGAAATGGGAGCCATTAAAAAGCACCACTCAGGTTCTTTTAGGGCTCGTTAATAATGACCCCTGCGTGTGAATTTAAATATGGAATGCCTAGAGTGTTCTCTGTTTATTTAAATGCATAAGAAATCGCAAATGAAAATATAGAAACAATTGCATTATTTATTTATTATTATTATTATCATATTTATAAAAATAATCATGACTTAGATAATATTAATAGTAATAATGATAATAATAATAATGTTTCTATAATTATTTCTTTCTTTTGATAATTTTTTATTAATTTCATTTTATTTTTAATTGAAATATAATTTTTTTTCCTTCAAAAATTTTTTTTCCAGGTAAGACTTTGCAACAACTCTAATAGGCAATATAATGTACTTTACAATGGTATCTGATTTTTATGCTGATTTATTAAATTCTGTCCCACACATGCTCATTTTGGCTTTAGACACGCGAAATAGGAAATTAGGTTTTCGCAAACAGGAAATACTCAAACAGGTTTTTTTTTTGCATTTTTTAGAAGTGTATTTACATTAAATGAAGATAATTAGGATTCTAAGGCTCTTTAATGATGTGGACCGTATTTCGTCCCCATATTTATGAATTTTCGAAACCGTGTATTTTCTTTCCTTTGATGTTTTAAGAATGTTGAAACTTTAAACCATCTATTACAAATAAAGTTTATATATATTTTTGCAACTTTTTAATTCTAAAACAACTATAGTTTTACCCTACTCAGATAATTTGGGTATTTTCGACCAGTCTGTGCGTGCTTAGAAGCTTAAAAGTACCACAGCCTATGAACTAACACAGCTATTATAAGAAAACTTAAAAAAAAAAAAACACTCTTGGACAAGTTTCGCTATCTCATGAAAAGTCCATATCTTCGCTAAAAGACAAAATAAACATATATTGTCGGGATAGATTTTTTTAGTTACAGCACAAGGAATCTTTTGGTACATATTCTATTTAGATCGGTTCAATTTCTTTTCCGTTAGCGTCTCTGTACCTGCAAAGATAAATTGACGGGTACACATCTGTACGTAAAAGAGTGCTGAACCACTTAGCGGTTTACCAAAAGCTCTATTTAAACTATCTTCTGGGAGCTTCTGAATACCGATTTCCTCGCTGGTCTTTTATTTATTTGAGTCTGAAATCATGTTATTCTGAGGATTCACTAAGAACAAACATACTATTTCTGCACATCTTTATTTTCTAGTCAGCTGATAAGCAAAAAATACCATGCAAGTTTAATGAGTTGAAATGGGAGCCGTTAGAAAGCGCAGTTTTATACAAGGTTCTTTTAAGACTCGTTATTATGATAACCTCTGCACCGATTTCAAATTTGGAATGCTTAGAGCGCTTTTTTGTTATTGAAAGAGATAAACGACAGCAAATGTACATATTGAAATAATTTAATAACTTATTTATTATAATTATTATCATCATTTATTAATATTCTATATTTATTTATTTATTTATTTGTTTTTATTGATTTCTTTTTTTTATTTTATTTTATTTGATTTTAATTCTATTTCTTTTTTTCTCCAACATTTTTTTTTCAAATAAGACTTTGCAATTACATAAATATCCTATAAAATGTTTGTTTACAATATTGTCTGAATTTTTATGCTGATTTCTTGAGTTCTGCCTCCCAAATGGTCACGTTTGCTTAAATATAGCTATAGACACACGAGCAAGGATATTAGGCTTTTGCAATCAGGAAATATTCATACAGTTTTTCAGCCGTTTTTACTTTGGGGCACCGACATCCGAGACTACCTGTTTGTTTCTTTATACGAAACATTCAAAATGAGGTCTTGTTTTAAAGGAAATAACTATTTCTTTAAGACTTAAGCTGCTGTCCCTAAAAGAATAACAAATTTCACCCTAGTATTAATAGTGCAGTTTATATTTTACTTTTGGACCTTTTAAATCAGAAAATGGAATTGATACTACTTTATTGGTTTTTCATTCATTTTCTAGACATATTAATGTTTTATCTATTTGGAGTCCTTTTTATTATACACCAGACTTTGAATCGACTTCATGTTGAAATTGTACAGAATTACAGTATGTTTTCTTCTGGCTTTTGATGCCAGGCCATTGCAGGTAAAAATTTATCTCCCCAAAAACCGGAAAAAGAAATAACAATCTGCCTTGAAAATATACGAAATCATACAGGCTCATCTTCAGTGAGATGCTTCAATTTACAGCAGAGTTTGTGGAGCGGGGTGAGTTTGCTATGGGTGATGGGAAGAGAGGTTGAAGCCCCAGCAAAGGACTTATAACAACTTGTACATTACATTTAAAGAGTAACTACACTTCCGGAACTGACTGAATCAGATCCCAAACCCTACCCCCAACATACAGGGAAAGATTGACAAAGACATACCAACAAACAATAAATTACAAGTGATAAGCCGAGTCAGCAGCCCTTTCCCAAATAGGTGGCAACTCAGCTATCTTTATTGAACTTAATAAGTTAGACCAACAGATGGGTTACAAAAGACTAAGCAAATCATACGAAAAACATTTAACAACTATTTATACCTATTTTCTATTTTTATTATAGAAGGATTAAAATGAGAACACAATAAATTAAACAGCACCGAACATAAAACAAAGGCAACCGCAACGACAGTACCGCCTTGGGACGGTGAGTTATAACTACTAGGGGGTTTATACCGGTTTTACTGGGCCCAAACCTTCACCCGCACCCTCTGCCGCGGTGCACACATGTACCACACCACAACAGACTAAACAAACCATACGAAAAACATTTAACAACTATTTTTACCTATTTTCTTTTTTTTTTTTTAATGTTAGAAGGGTTAAAATGGAAACACAATAAGTTAAACAGCACCGAACATAAAACAAATGCAACCGCAACGAAAGTACCGTCTTGGGACGGTCAGTAATAACTACTGGGAGGTTTACACCGGTTTTACTGGTCCTAAACCTTCACCCTCACCCTCCGCCGTGGTGCACACAATTAGTTGATAGTTCGGTTCGTATGGAGGTCTAGTTAAATGTATCCTGCATGGTCATACCAAAACAATTTCTTTCATACCTCATATTATCATTATCATAAATAATAACTGCTCATCAGAAAACCATTTGTTCACCACTTTGCAAGACGAAAATCCAGTCACTGTGTCTATGGGATCTAATAATATGACTTCTGTAGATTAACTGTACGACAGAAACACATAATGTAGCTGAAAATTCCATTAATTATTGAAAAAAGAATATTCATGATTGCAAAGTATATATCTAAAGCATTCTCTAATTATTTTGGCTTTCCGGCACTGGTTAAAATTCCTCTGGCTTTGCCATAGCTGAATATTAAAAGCTGGGCTCTAACGAAAACTTCAGTAGACTTCCCTAAATGGAAGGTCTCTAATCATTTCAAAATTGAGGTGCTACATGATTGTAACGTCAAGTGATCGCTGAAGTGATGTCCGAAATTACATTTATTGAAGATGGAATTGCAGATAACATATATGGTTGTGCAAAAGTCGTAATGATCAAGAGATTCAACATATTCTAAATCAGGAAATGTTTTATTTTGTTTGGAACGTGCATCATACTTTTTTTATATGACGTCGAGAAAATTTGTAGATTTGACGTGTTTTATTGAAAAAAAAAACACGCTCGAAGTGCATATTTTTGGCATTTTTTTCATGTCCGTCAATCCAAACCAAAGGACTCCCGGTCAAGAGGTTTTTAAAGAAGAACGGTCTGGGTATCAAAATCATAATTTTCTATTGAGTACTGCTTGATTCATATTAAAGATTAGACATATTAAATCATTCCAAAAATAGAGCTGAAATTCTGACATGCTTTAACAAAAATGGGTTCACATCGAGGGCTTAGTGCAAGACTAGTCTAACTCCATATCTAGAAACTTTTCAAGAGAAGCAAAAAACTGATTATCACAGTACATAAACAAAATATTATTATACAATTTGATCCATTTACATAAAATATGGAAATAAATGCTTACATTATTCAATTTTATTTATCTAGTTTTGTGGAATTAGGTTTTTGTGACTTAGACTACTTTTGCGCTGAAAAGTTTAGTGCAAGACTAGTCTAACTTGAGATAGACTGTTTTTTTCAAATGCAAAATATAAGTGCATAATAAAACAAATTTTAGCAATGTTTTAGTTTGAAGGCAAAACTCAATAAGAATAAGCTGTGAAATAGCAATTCAACAACTTTAAACATTTAAAAAGAACAATTTGTTAGTGTAAAACTGTGCTAACTTCAAAGACAAATGTGGAAAATATTTTGAAATGAAAACGTTCCATGTTTTACTAGTGAAAAACTGTTTACTAGAGTGTTAGGAAAACACTGTACATAGACGTAATAAATAGTTAAAGAAAATGAGAATTTATATCTAAATTCATAAAACTGAAAACTTAGCCATTTACCCATAGCATGCCCTCTAAACTCAAATTCCTCTCATTGAAATAAGACTAGTCTTGCGCTAAATATTTGGCTCAGCTGGCTCTTAGACTACTTTTAAATTAGACATAAAAGCATTTTTTGGAGTTAATTGATATCATCTACCCATTTGAACTTAAAATTAAGGACACTACAGAGTCCAGTACATCTGCCTTATACCTAGATGGTTAGATCTTTATTGACAATGGAAAGCTTGTTACTCGTCTTTATGACAAGAGGGACGACGTCAATTTTCCCATAGCTAACTTTACATTTCTGAGTACCAATATTCCTTCATGCATGCGGAGTTTATGTCTCTCAGTTAGCGGCTATGCCTGTTTCAATTATCAACTCTTTGTTGACAGACGGAAGTTACTTAACAGCAAATTATTGTCACAGGGTTATCGCAGAGCGAAATTTGTATCAACTCTTAAAAAGTTGTTTGGGAGACACCATGACCTCGTTGATCCCTACAATGTGACCGTTTCCCGACCTGATGGCAACGGCCGAAACAAAGTATGGCTTTCAGTTACCCGACGTTCATTTTCACTGACTTTTCCATCGGATATGTAGACATGGCGGGTGTATTATAATAGGCAGGTGATGTTTTCTACTCGTGAGCACCTGATTACACTTCCTTAATGGGGATACATGTCTATGTATCTAAATATTTCGGAATTTGGCGATGGGTATATGAATTATATGAATACGAATTTGCGATTATGGTACTTTGACCTGTCTGCTTATTCGGCGAGGTCATGCACTCCGGAAGAAGCAAGACCAGGGAAAATGAAATCCTCGCGGGTTCAAGCTGGGTCCAATTACGACGGAATGAGAAATTTGTTCTAAAGTTTTCGTTGTTCATCTTGACAGATTCTCTAGAGTTACGCGTCATTGTTTTATCGGAAATGATATATATGTCGAAAATCGCTCTTAGCGCAATTTGTCGTAAACAGAAAAGCGCATTCTATCTACCTATTTATCTGTTTTGATAAATAATTACACCTACACGCGTCACTGAAATAGAATCTATTTGTTTCTTGCTCAAAGGAGAAGCATTTAGTGATTCAAAAAAAAAATAAAGCTTTCATGTTTATTATATTGTTTGACTACAAAACTGAAAAATAGGATGACATTATGATCAAATAAACGTCGCTTATCAAAATAAATGCATGTAGCCAATGATTTAAAAATGGATAGTGCAAATATGGCTGAAATGTTAGCTCATAATTTAAATGAAAAACTAAATAATAATAATAATTATAAAAATATTAATAATCATGAAAGAAATTCTGGAAGGTCAATAAGCAAAGCATGAAAAAAATGACAGATAGAATTATTGAGAAAACGATACTAAACGTCTGCTTGTTTAATTTAAGCAGAGGTGATCTCTTTAATATTTCTCATGAAATAGCATTTGTATGGAAGCTCTGTCAAACATAACAGTTGTTATTTGCCTGAAGGTAAATGTTATGCGCAATTCAGATAAGTACATCTTTTAAGGTAGCCACATCATTAATCATTTTATATCAGAGTTTCTTTCCTTCTTCTGGATGTATTCTCTGCTCTTGAAGGAACTGTTTAAGATTTTAATTGTAATTCACTGCAGCTGATGTTATGCCATGTGGCGGTCATAAAACATATCCCCGTACATCATCCATAGTGCAGATTTTATTTTATTTTCGTCCTTTGAGATCAGAGGATATGTTCTGGGAAATCTGAAATTTTTGACGGGTTTAGACTCTTATTCTATATGATCGCCTTTTATATTATCTGGACCCATTTTGATACTAGTCAGTCTTAATTAAAAGTAAAGAAATTTCAGTATGCTTCGCTTTGGTCTCGTCACCAGATATTGTCAGGGTCACTTATGAGGCTTTATTAGCCGAAACTACGTCGTCTGGCCCACATTCCTTCTTCTGAATGTATTCTCTGCTCTTGAAGGCACTCTTTCGGATTTTAATTTTAAACAAAACTTTGGAATTAGTTAAAGTGGTCAAAGTACCCAAAGAATATGTCCGAACGTGTTAGTCATATAAACATTGACAATTCCGCACAATTTTTAATGCCCATACGTGGATCCGAAAACAGGTGTGATTAGGTGCTCGCGAGTAGTAACGGAGCACCACCTGCATATAAGAATACAACGCCACATCTATGTAATTGTGGATAAGTCAGTGAAAAATGGAGCCCGGTGTTTGAAAGCCTTGTATGAAATGAAATAATTTCATTAAAATTCTGATACCATGCAGTTATTTCAGCAAACATATTTTGCGTATATTTTCCAAAAGCCAATGAAACTAAACTTCACGTTGAACATGTAATATGTTATTTCTTGACAATTTGAACTTTGTGGATGCATGACTGAACATATGAACAGCAGTTTTCTTTCACTTCGTCAAAAATTATTGATTCTCTACTACCATTTTAATAAATTCAGCTAGATATTGTCAGACCGATAAATTAAATGATGTTTTCATCAACAAGAAAGACAATTATTTTTTTCGTTACCTGGTAAATTCTGATTGTTGGTAAAAATCTAATATTAATCCATTACATCCTGCCTAAGTCCACCGAATATTTCACAGATTATTTAAATTGTTTTGAAGAATTATACACCAGACTGACCGTGTTCCTGTGGGTAAAGGCACAAATCGGCTGAAGCATTCACGAGCATGACGGAAAATGACACAGCACGTCTAGTTTGTTTTCTTCCTTTTAATCTTTAAATCATACCTTTTATTATTCTAGTATAATATCATTTTATTTTATATAAACTTTCCCGATATATATTTTATTGTGTGTTCTGTTACATGCTTTTTATATTGTCAAAATTTTAAATATATTTGAAAGAACAATTTGACCTGTATTTAGGTACGTAGTGCACACGGGTACAAATGTAACTGGGTCAATAATCATGCAGTGGGCATGTAGTATAGACTATTAACTGTATACCCCATTTTAATATGAGGAAGTGGTAAGTCGGTAAATCTAGTTTCAGCAGTTAAGGACAACAACAAAACATGAAAAGATGACCAAAAAGTTAACAATCAAGTTATCGGCATTGGTACCCATTTTAATATAGATTTGAGTCTGTTAAATTTGTGCAGCCTGCACTCTCCTTCCGATATGTTTCTAGGAAAGCAATAACACTCAAGAATGATGTTAAAGAGTCTTGAAATTTTGTAAAGTAAACATTATGCACGCAATTTCCCATCGGGTTTGTGTTTGCAGAGTCATGCACTATTTTCATAAGTGTAGACAATCTTGTATCAGGAGAAAGGCGTTAGCTAATTTGGTGGAGTTTCGAGCAGCTTAAGTAAATTTTCAGTGAGTTATGCCCTTCTCTGTCTAAGGTTCTTCTATGGGATCTCTTATGAACAAATATCTTATTGTAATAAGAATGCTTATACTTGGCATGCAGTAAGCGAGTTACTGCTGACAGTGTACATAACATAACTTGATTACCATTTAAGCATATTTCGCAAATATTTGGTTGCACTGTGCCCCTTTCATGGCTGAGACTATATTTGCATAGGACAACATTGTCAACAAAATATTTAAAGAACTGTAAACTTTAACATCTTTATACATTGTGTTTGGCATATAGTTCTGGACAAACGTACAGATGACTTGATTAAATTTTAATGATACACTATAAATATTAAGTCTAGCTACCCATTTTTATTGGTTCTCATCTTTTAGGTAGCGTATTTGACAATAACACAACAGCATCATCAAATAGTCGAGTAACAACGTTAGCTATCATGTTCTTTAAACATTTAGCAAATAGTGTTGAACCAAGAGGTAGATAGCCTGATAGTTTCTGTAAAAACTGCCGCCTTCTAGACTTAGGCATTTATTAGGCATAACGCCGAGGCTTATTGTAACCCGGTATCACTAAGCGTTGATATCAACGTTAACTCTTAACCTTGCCTGGCTGGCGCTGAGATGTGATAATGTCGGTCAGATAACAACATTCACCGTTACTGTAACGCGTTTATTTTTCAGACGCCATTGAATGATGTATTCTTTTATAATTAAAACGGGTTTACTACTTTAAGCTTCAATCAAACAGCAATCAAACAGCGAAAGTCATACATACTTTGTATTTGGCTTTCTCGGAGGGTCAGAGTATATTACTGAGCCCAGGATAAAATGCTGCAGGATGAGGTAGAATAGCAGTTCCGAGAACTGCTATAAAATGCGATTTGTCGCATATCTGTTTTGCACACCCTTTCTGAAGACATTAGGTCAGACAAGACCCATAATAACCACACTGACTGGTGTGCCTACAGGTGAACAGCTTTATGACGTAGTTCACGGTCTAGAAATTTTGCTTCTTATCTTGACCGACCTGTATTTCATGGTCCTGGGATTTTATATCTAGGAAACTTTCTGATGGATGTTATTCTAATGATAATGGTTGAGTGTCACACACAGACTTAGAATATGTTAAATGTAGGTCAGTCTAAGCTATATATTTCGCTGTCTGGTGATTTTACCTTACATTTTGAAGACTATTTGCTGAACTATCAGCAGGACACAAAGCTTCATCTCGTTATAAATTATACCTGTATATGTGGGCTTACATTAAGTGGCCGAGGGGTTTTGCCTTAAATCTTGAAGACCATTTAAAGGATGGATGTCATACTAAGATAATGATGAAGTGCAGTGCAAAGACTGACCACATAAAATATAGTCAATTCTAGTCTCTCCAGTATCCTTGCAGTGTCGTTGAGACATCACAGAGGTCTTTACAACTATCCGTCTCCTATTAGTCTTGTCTTCAGCTCCCCTATTTGTGCTGACAAAGTCCACCCCTGTCCCTGTATCCACGACCACTAAGTGTTCTTCTTATATCAAATAACTCTGTTTAATTTATTATTACTTTTACATTTATTCTTTATTTGAATTTTCAGACGTTTGTTTCACTACAGCTAGAGTTAAGTAATGTTTAGTGACCGTAACGATCTCCTCGTACTTCAACATTGTATAGTTTACGTTGTGTAGTCCTATGAGATCAAGGGTGCAAGCGAGTGCTATATCACGTTTCCTGACGAGAGACATGGCTATTTGTCTTTTGCTATTTTAAACGCAAGGTGTAATAACTTCTAAATTGTTTTATATAATTCGACTTATTTCTCGTTCCTTCGGTCATTAATACTCAAAGTGAGATATATCGCAATCACCAGACCCTTAAGTGCACATGTAAACATATTCAACTGAGCGGCTTAACATCTCAAGTTGCCCCATAAAAAACTTATTTACTTGTCATTGGAGACCGCGCTTGCCGAGCTGTAAAATCCTTCTTTGAAGTCACCATTATTACTATTTCTATTGGGTCATTTATCATCCAGTCATCATAAATCTAACAGGCGTAATATATTCTGCTGTAGCATAGTCAAGTGTTGAAAAAATAATAATTGCATTTCTATGAAACAAAGCTGATGTACCTATATGGCTCAACATAGACACAGATAAGACAGGGCGAATCAACACAGATCTCTTTCTTTTTTATCCCTTTATTGACGAGGCGGGTAAGTTGGGGCAAAGGTAGGCTGATCCAAAACCAACCATTTGCAGTGATGCCCTATTTACAAGATAAAGTGAAAAGAAGAAACAAAAAATATTTGAACCGAATGACCAGGATGTATTATTCAGAAGAAACTTTATTGACGAATCGTCCTGAAACGAAATGGATGTTTTATAAAATTTAATTCAGTTTAGTTCGATCATGCAAAGCTGAAAGCATTATTTCACAGAAACGTATAAAAAGCTTAACTTATATATTATAGAAGCTGCATGATTGATATCTTATGCACAGCAGTGGTCTGAAAAGAGGATTTCATTTATTCTGATTTAGGTTGTTATTGCGTTGTCAAACAAATATGTTGTTTTGTTTTCATTGTGCATGTAATCTTGGATCTTGGCTCAAAAGTATAGCTGATACGCTCCCTTGTCATATTCATATTATTGTATGCCTGTAATTCATGGAAAAATTAGAAAGAAGAACGTAGGTTTTTGAGATGAGATGCTACCGAAGATTACTGAACATCTCATACAAGAACCATGTCATCAATAAGGATGTTCGCAGAATAATCCAAGCAGCCATTTTAGAATATGACGAAATCCTGAAATTGGTCAAGAAACGGAAAATAATGTGTTTTGGTAGCATCTTAAGGTCTTCTAGCTTACCTAAGTCAATTTTGCAGGGCACAGTGAAAGAATAAGAAGAAGAGGTAGACAGGAAAAGAAGTTGGAAGACAATAATATACTAAGAAGTGGATAGGGCTTGACTTTGCTACCTCAACTAGGGCACCTGAAGACAGGGCTAGGTGGACAGAAATAGCTGCTAGGTCACTCGAGACGCCCCAACGAGCTTGCAAGGTTATTAGATTGAATAGACTAGACTAGATGTAAACTTTAAACGTTCATGTTCAAATCCATTTGCAGCTGCATCGGTATTAAAATGTAAGGGTATGTCTCTATGCCTTTGTGTCTTTTTTACAAAAAAAAACCCACAAAAAACAACAACAATCTTTTGTGAATTATTTTATGATTCCGTGGTTACCGAAACTCTTAAAAAAAACAAACAAATAAAAACCGTCTATTTTTATTGGAGCAAATTATATTTAATATCATGTTAGAACTCATTGAGAAGGGAGGCTAAATTGAAAATATCATACTTGCTTCCCCTGAAAATGTATCATTTTATCTTAATCATGAGGATGTTTGAAACCCATATAAGTCTTACTTCTGACTTATTTAGGGTCATCATTCTGTTAACTTGTTTGCAGAATGTTCTTTAATTTCCAAATTAACCATGTACCCCAAAATGGACGATACTCTATATGACGCATTTTAAAGGGAATCTCCGTTTCACAATTGCGTGGGAAAGGTAGTATGTGGTTCTTCTGGTACGTTGTCACTGTCTATTTTTCTTGTGTTGAAAGAAATGTGTTTAACCAGAATGCAAAGATGCACAGTCTATTCTTTCTGTTCGAGCAATTCCTAAGGTATTTTTTCAGGCGAAGCCAAACACATTTTATTATGCGCTTTCTTCATCTGATAAACTGCAGCTGTATGGTAGCGTGACTTTATTTGAGCCGCGACACGATTAAATTAACAAGGTTGTTGTGCGCCCTGCACAGATTCAGATTAAGCTGGGCATACGCCCAGAATGATCAGAGTCTTTGCTGGGTATGTCTGGATAGAATGGTATGGAAACCCATACTGATCTGAGTCAGCACTGGGCGCACAATCACTTTGTTTGTTTTCTCGTGTCGCGGATCATTTCGTTTATCTTTTACTCATCAGTGCTACTTGATCAATTAAATCAAACATGCGTATGAGTACTGAAAAGAAACCCAACAAGCACTTCTTTGTAAGTTACTCATGGTTGCTCATAAAATTACCGTATCAGGGCTGTTTATCTTTACTTTTCTTGTGGAAACTCGCCAAGACATTTATTTCATAATAGGGCAAATCTCAGTCCGAAACTTGTTAAAAGGTGTTTAGGGCGAAGTGATATTATTTTCTTACAGTTTCGGAGCTTCGGTGTGTGGCAGATTTTACCCCATCGATGTTAATAGTCTTAAGCTTTGCTCTAAAGTAGTTTATTTACTTTATTCATTCAGCCACGTTTTGTCAGACTACTATTTGCTGCTTCAAATTATATTATTGGATAAAAAATACATTATATTATTATATAATTTGATAAATATACATTATAGTATCCAAACCATAATCTCTTCTTTGAGTTTAAACAGTGAACTCAGGCATATCTGTGAAATATTGGCTTGACAGGACAGTTTGAGTTACCGGTAGCCTGTAGATAGTCTGGACACAGACCCTATGTTCAATATATCTCCTGCATAGGAGCATACGGGCGAATCTGACCACCAGAGTAATATACAGATTCGACTGTAGCCAGGCTTACCTGTAGAGAGCGGACTTTAGATAGGAAGATGGATAAAACAATTAAACAAAATGCCATAAAACATGATTTCACAGGGAAAACAAACTTTCGAGGTGGGACATTAAAACTATTTACAAGAAGCAGAGCAGAGGCATGCTAAAACACATGCATCTGGACCGATAATCTAAATAAGGGCCTTAAACTCCTCTGCGGTTTTGGCAGAAACCGCCGAAGAGGAGACTCAGCTCTCTGAGACTATTCCACATATGAATGAATAGCCCTGGCGAAAATGAATTTTTCAGGGCACCACTATACGCAAGGTATCTAGTGTATTGTGAGTCATGGGATGCCCTAGTCCTTCTCGACTTTGGTGCTGGGGTCAAGTACTTATCTTTCTCAAGGGACACTGTACCAGAGTGAATCTTGTAAAAGAAGGTTAAGGAGGACAGCTCATGGCGGGCCTCCAGGGATGGCCACTCAAGCTCGTCCAGCATGTCGCCGACACTACTTGTGTTCCACCATCGCCTGCAGGTCCACCTGGCAGCTGTTCTCTGCACCTTCTCAACCTGCTGAATCTGGGTTTTATGATAGGGATGCCAAATAGGTGCTGCATACTCCAGTTGAGGGCGAACCAATGTTTTGTATGCAGCTTCCTTAGTTTGCCGAGGTACCAGCGCCAAATTGCGCCGAAGAAACCCCATTGTCTTAGTTGCCATACTTGATTTCTGAAATATGTTGACCCCAATCCAAGTTGTCTGTAATTGTTATTCCAAGATACTTGGCTGCCTGAACCTGTTCCTGTCTTTGCTGGTGGAGAGAGTATGGCAGTTTTCAGTTTTTCGAAAAATCTGACTGTCTGAAGTGTTTCTCTTTTTAGACTGAATTAGACAGGATAACGGGTTTCCCCGCTACTAAAGTGCAGGTGGACAACGGTATTTTAGCTTCAAAGCAAACCGTCTTGTCACAAACTTAACGGTACCTGTCAGCGGTATTATCAACTTAAAAATCACCAAACACGTGGCAATGCTCTTCAACATACGGTGAAATCAATCGAACAATAATAGTGAAAAAGGATAAGCAGTCAAGCCCGAGATCAGCAGTATAAATTGAAGAAAAAGTTTGAAGTTGTAGGGCCCTTTGCTGATGATTGGATTATAAAGTAACAATCCAAGGAGAGTCACGAACTTGGCTGGATTCGATACCCCGACTTCTTCATTATGAATAAAGATCATATATATTTTACCCGTCGGGGAAGACGCCTCGACATTTGGAACGCTATTAAAAAGATCTGCGTGTTATGTGTATCTGCGCAGCTTACTGTACAGTCTGGTCAGAGCATGCACCGTATCATTCGCCTATTCTGTAACATGTGCCTATCATGAACATGCTGTTTTTACATATAGGCTTGTTTGGGCAACGACGCGGCTTGAATCCAAATGATGTCATTTTCATAGGGTCAACAATTTAAGAAAAGAATTTGCTCCATTCAGAAAGGGATGTAAAAATGAAAATGGCAGTGTTGCTTCCCTGAAACGTGTGCCCATTCACCTTAAGACATGTCGTTCCCGATATCGCTTGAGGCAAAAATACCTGAAATGTACTTTAGAAAGGGTATTATAATCAATATCGTAACTGAGTGGAATTAAGCTTCCAAAGGAATGTTTTGTGATGTCAGAATTAATACTTTTTAAGCCATGCCACGCTCTCTCTCTCTCTCTCTCTCTCTCTCTCTCTCTTTGAAATGAATGATTAGTGAAGTTTCAAGCGAAGCCAAAGTCTCTCTTTCTCTCAAAAGTTGAATATCTTTTTTCTCTTGATTGTCAGTACAACGACTTGTCATACGAAATAAACTCGTCTGTGGCAACTAAAGCAAAATCAATTCTGTCTTGTCAGCGAGCCCCCGGCTTAGTGGTAAAGTGTTGTGATTCGAGTCTCGCCCGTGTCACGTCGAAATGCCCCCCCCCCCCCCCCAGCTGGCACATAGCGTCCAATTAACGTCATCCCGACGTCGTGTGACGCCACAATGTCACAGCGACGTTGATATGACGTCATTTTGACGTCGTGCTTCTGGTGGACCTTTTCGGCTACCAGAAGGTCAGTTTTCTCCCGTGCCTACCGATGCACTAGATATATGAGAAATACTCTTGAAAGAGCAGTTAATCCATACCATAGCATGTCTTGTGCATTGTCCTGTTACCGTCCGATATAATTGAGCTGCAACAAACAAATGGGTGCTTAACGTATCTGCTAACACACAAGACTCAAACCAGTCTGGATCAGTGCTGTCTGACCACAACTCTGCATAGTGCTTTCATTTTCATCAAAATCCATACATGGGGTGTATGGACGACAAAGTTCTAATCAGACTGCGCCGCTGCGCAGGCTTATCTGAGTCTGTTTTTGTCGTGTATGACATAAGAACCGTTTTGCATACATCATTGGGACTGAACTTCGCCGAAAACAGCTATTTAACTGCGAAGAATGAACTCAGCCTGAGCATTCACTCAGTCTGATATGAAGTTTTGCTGTTGGCAAAAATGCGAACAACGAAGGCTCTGTTCAACCCCAGACAGTGCAGGAGTACGCCATTGGCGTAGTTTCGTTTCGGTATTCTTCTCAAAAGGATCATCTTTTTTAAGAATAGAGGTTGCTTTCCTGGTGAATTCTTGCCTTTTAGTGTCGTCTCCATTTTCGTCTTGGCATTGTTTAACTCGTATGCCCACCTTTGAGTGTTGAAAACCAACTCGTGGATAAAAAGCTGTGGAAACCGATCATGAGTGAATATGATCTAATTACAGCGGCAGAACTCGACCTGTAAACACCTGCTGTCTCGTAAGAGACATGACCGTCGAAACTTTTGGCAGGAAAATGTACGTTGAGTCAAACAATGTACTTTGAGTCAGACAACATTTTAAAATAATTCGATAATTCTGAGATTATTTTTTCGTATTTATCAACAAAAATACGTCGTGACCCCTCGCCGAGTCATTTTGACCCCTCGTTAGAATCGTCTCGCAGAGACGGTTCTACTGAGAGGTCACAACACATGCTTTTGCGGAGAACGGAGGATAATTATCCCTCGATTATCACTATTACCCCTTCTTATCTACACCTACATCTACATCTACCAATTAAATGCATGGCCAATATTTGCATAGTCGCACTGTGAACAACCTTAAAACATTCGTGCTGGGAGGTTCTTATGTACAGTTAAAATCAGATTAAAACATATCTGGAGCATCAGTTCATAGTTAAATTCATTTGTTTGTTTGACGGAACTCTTTCTGCGACCTTTGTTTTTGTGCATCTTCTGCTGAGACACTAACAAAGTCAAGGTCGCAGTCGGAAGGGATGATGGTATTGTTATTGATGCTATTTTTTTTTTCACCAAAACTACTTGATAACTGAAGGGCCAAAAATGCCACCTAGCTGTATACTCAGTATTCATATATTGTTTCGAAGTACATAACATATCATTAAATAAGAGGTTGGCTTTGACTGTCGTCTATAGTAGGCTGGTGGCATCATTTCTCCAGGGTCCGATTGTTGAAAACCAACGATGGCGTTGGTGAACGAGGCGTAAGATTTGCAAAAATATAATAGGCCTTCGAAAAAACTTTGCTGCTCTTGATGAAAAAAATCTGACAAGCTTTTCAAAAGTTATTCACATTTTTTTTCTTTTTGGAGCAACACTCTTGATGTTACCGGGATGCTTTGAACCACCTGGCCCAGGACGTAACCCAGCAGGCAAGAAATATCGAAACAGCGTCATATCAACGTCAATACAACGTCAGGGTTCGAGGTTATAAATCTTGAGGGTAATGTCAAACTCAAAATAAAGCACACTGATTGGCTGCTTCCGAGCATGTGCTCGGAAGCAGCCAATCAGTGTGCTTTATTTTGAGTTTGAGAATATACTCAAGTTTTATAACCTCGGGGCCTGGAATAGTTACATTGAGATCAATACGACTGTGTTTCAACGCTATGTGTCTGCTGGGAACTAAGGATCACAATACCGCGAATGAAAATATATCTACGGCATAACTATGTAAAGTTAGTTCGAATTTTCTTCTTTTGTTGTAGCTATAACTAATTTCAAATGGTGGTGAAAAATGCTCGCATTTCATGATAATGGGACCCCCAAGCTCAAGCGTGAAGCGGGACAAAACATATAGGGGTTGTTAATCTTGCCGAACGTAAAAAATATGTGTCGAAGTACAAATGAGCCGCAACACGACAAAACCAACAATGTGGTTGTGCGCCCATCGCAGACTCAGATCAGCCTGGAGTCTTTGCTGTCCGCATGTAGGTAGGTTAGACCCTTAGCTACCCTTTAAGCGAGTAGCGAAAAGTCTGATCGGACAGGGCGGATGCCCAGGGTGATCTGAGTCTGCACCGGGCGCACAACCTCATTGTTGGTTTCGTCGTGTCGCGGCTCAAATGTATCAGTATCTGAGCAGCGCGACGAGAAATATAAAGCTGAGACTGACATATCAGCCCACTCATATTTGCTCTACAATTTCCTTGACTCTCAAATGAGGACACGAGTAACGCTGACAAGACAGGATGATCTGAGTCTTCGCTGTTCGCACATGTCCTAATGCACTCCCTTGATTATACTTACATTCAGTTTGTAATCCAAAATAGTTTGCCAGTTGTATGAGTTTAAACCAACATAATTCAGTTCATGGAGTGAAAATTAGCAGAATATTTGCGCTTGAATAATGAAATTTATTAGCTTCATCCATTCTGAATAAAGTGTTATTTCTGTCTTGTAACGTATAATCCCAATTAAATCATTTTGTTCTGGCACGATAAGATTGTAGTTCTAGGTACTCTGTGTATACAAAAATGATTCAAAGCAGCTAAAGCACCTGCAACGCATGATCACTTTTCGTGTTTAGAATTGATTATTCATTAATCATAGCTTGGTTGTCTGCAGTTTTTTTTGTGACATGGCTCAAAATCCCTCTTAAGTATCAGAAGGTCATTTTACATAATTGACTTGTCAATGTTATATTAATGTGTTCAACCGTAAGAAGCAGATTGGACTTTTATCACTAATTTATTCACCTATTAGCTCACTTTTTGTGTATTTAGTTAGTTATTTATTACCCCAAATGTTTCGTAAAACGATAAATTTCAGGTATCAAATAATTGCATATGATGCAAACTGAGTGAAAAGAAATCGTATGACATGTACCAGATCAAACGTATTTTTTTTTTGTTTTTGTTTGAATGAACAGCCTAAAAATCAGCTTTGGGCAGGTACAGGCTTAGCTGAGTCCCTGCTGTTCGATGACGTCGCACAATCGTCTTTCTCGTGACATCGCTTGTGAACTAATTCGAACTAACGTAACAGCGACGAGAGTCCTGAGAGTCCTTTTAGCGAAGAAACAAGATGAGTGAGCCGGAACAAAAGTGAAATTTTTCAGTACGGGTACAGGTGATACCAAATTACTCTCAGAAGAATTTCAGCAATAAGCCGTAGTAAAAAGATCCGACTCGGACAAATTGTAGGAAAATGAACGTAGTTTTTAGAGATATCAACTGAGATGCACAAACCATGCGAAAGAGAGGTGCCCAATGGTGAGAATACTTCCCATTCGGGAAAAAAAGCTAGACTGGCATGCAGTTCGATATATACCGGCATGCACCTTAAAAGCACTTCCTTGCTGTTTCCTGATCGGGAAATCGACCCTACTGGTTACGATCATCAGAAGTGAGCATATGGTAACTGCGAGTTGCGCACTGAGATATTGAGACGCCCCTTACCAGTGCAGTTTATACCAACTGACCTCAGCAAAAGTCAAGAGATAATGAGCTAAAGTTTACTCGGGAAGCTGGTGACAACGTTCAAGGTCAATGGAGAACTTTGTAACGTTTTCACTTCTAACGTTTGATCAAATACATTATAAGATCAACTCTTAACCAAAAGAAACTGGCCAAATAATGTGGATCCAGACAATACGGCTCATCCCAAATGGATTTGAAATCTAGTTCTTTTGGTGTGTGCAAAGAACATTTACTGACCGTTCCAAGGCGGTTCTTCAATTTTACGTATTCTTAGGTCCGCTTGTTTGTGGTCGTCTAGCAATATGGTCACCTGTAAAGCTTCCCACTTTGCTCTCTCTCACTTTCTCTCTCTCTCTCTCTCTCTCTGTGATTTATAATAGAAAATAGGTAAAAATAAATGTTACTGTTGTTTTTGATGACCGCCTATTTGGGAAGGAGCTGTACAAATGGAATCAAAACTGTAAGTTGCCTTAAATAAGTGTCTTGTCCATAGTCGAAGTCAACAGCTCAGCTGCATGCAGTCATGCATCAAGAGGTTAATTTTTTACTCTGGGTTGACAAAATTTTTCAATCGTTGGCCGGGCCGGGTTTCGAAGCCGCGACTTTCTGTGCAATAGCTATGCGCTCTAACAAATGGACTACGGCGTGACACACAATCACTAGAAAACTGTGCAGTCCAAAAGTCTGTAACTCTGGTAACACACGTTGGTTGGCTGTTTTGAGTTTAACGCCCTTTGAGACAGTATTTCAGTCTATATCGGGCCGTCTCACAAAGAGAGGGAGAAAGAAGAGAGGTGTGATAGCTCGAGAAAAATGTCCTAACAGCCCCACCTGCACCTACTGCAAGCACAGTAGGCCCTTGCCCCATGATTATCCAAATCAGTAGGACGCCACGGAATTGGAAGTTATACCCAGCATCGTCGCACCACCCAACCACCCCGGTAACACACGTGAGAGTCGTCAGGCTAACAGTAATGCTTTAGCTGTTGTGCACAAAACACAGGTTGGTCTGAGTCACCAAAGCCCACATATGCCCTAACGCCCTTTTACGCGTCGGTAAAAGGGACGATGGGAAAATAGCGAGCTGCCCAGTCTGGGATTAGACTCTGCATTCGTACATTAATCCCGGGCTCGAGACCGTTGGAAGTGGGTATCTTTTCAGTCATAAACAGCCTTTCATTATCACCAACCCATCGTCCTGATATGGCTAAAATTATGTTAAAAAGGGCGTAAAATCTTTATTCATCCACTATCGACAAAAATTTATAGGTTTGATTTTCAACAAATTAATCTAATAAAGGTAGCAGATCCGAAATTGTTAGCTAGTCAAAGCAGCTAAACATCTTTTCAAGCGCAGAAATTGATTGACACTTCCGGCTACTGATTACATCTGACTACCGTTATATTGTCATGTGTACTCAATACAAGAGTCACAGGTCTTTGAGATGTTACAGTTATGTCTGTCACTGACCCGTTAAATCGTCTAGAGAAAGTAAACGTTTTAGACGCTCAGATTTCGCGTATTTTAGAAAAGGGCTGTAATTCAAGTGTATTTGCTTGTTAGGGAGGTGCCGAGCCACTCTCATAGAATGACATTTGGCAATATTAAATTTCATTTGCCAACCGGTGTCTCATTGTGCGAGGCTGTTCAGTTCATCTTGCAAGATCTGGCAATCCATGGGGGAGAAGACATTAAATTTAATTCGTTCTTTTCCTCGGGTTTGAGCTGAACTCTTCTATAAAGGTAATCAGTCACCAAATCAAAATAAACACAAAATAATAACATTGCCAAGTTATCGCGTCCGCACTATAATGCTTTGCCTTTTCTATCTCTCTGGATGTAACGCCCTACACCAGCAAAGAAATTTGCATCTGAGTATAGTCGGAGGTTTACAAAATAGGCATACATCGATTAATATAGGATAATTATGTAATGAGAGTATCAGATTCGTGATTTTACAATTATTCTTTTGCTGAATGTCTGGCTCAATCAGGTATATGTCCGAGAAAAGCAAATTGTATATTTACAAGCTGGCATCTGTAATGCAAAGTTTTCGTATTTTCTCGGTGTATAAAGAAAACTTAAAACTGATAAGCAAATTTTCAAATGATGCAAGTTAGTTTTAATAGCACACATGTAACGTAAAGTCTTTTTTCATGCGATCAATCAGATGCATTTTAACGTTAAAAGGCATAACTCGCCTTAGTAACAATGAACAATAAACATATTCGTAAATATGAAGTTCTTATCAGTGGGTCAGTGGGAAAACGTTTTCTTCATTATGAGTCTATAGGCAAATTTTAATTTTCAAGGGCATATAACTCTAAAGTGGTTCATCCGATCTAACCCGAAATGAATCAGGTCAAGATTTTATGTCTGTCCTTATTATCTGTAGGTTTTATGTTTATCAGATGAATAACAAAAAAATAGGTAAATGTCCGGACCTTATTTTGAACTCTTCTAAGATTTTGTGCTTGGCGTACTTATCATCAAATTTGATCAAGTTTCGATAAAAATAAAGTTGCCAAACAACATTTCCCCGCATTATAAAAGTATAAAGTATGCAAAGACCAGGAACTGAAACAATCAAAATCCAAATCCAGCCCTCAAACCATAGTTGGAAACAACTAAGATTACAAATAATCAAGATACAGAGAACATATGGCCAACCGAGTGAGCAGCTTGTTCCCAAAAGGTGGCCACTCAGCAACCCAAACCGAACCAAAAATAATAAGAACATACATAAGGTAAAACATCACAGAAACTCTGACACCAAAAACAGGCAACAGAGAACCACAACAGAACTACCGCCTTGGAACGGTCAGTAATGAATTACTGGGGGGCTTAAATCGATTTTACAGGCCCAACCTCACCCTCAGTTTCTGAAGTGGTACAAAACATTTAGTTGGTTGTTCGGTTCGCATGATAACCCTCTAACTCGTCAATGAATCATCACGGTAAACACATAAATCAAATTTCAACACCATGAAGAAGCAAAGACGAGGACTCAACAGATACAACGGGCCGTCTGACAGGTGGAGATCCCTGTCCTGTCTATGGGAAATTTTTTCACTGCTCAAGGGCATGTAACTCAAAAAGATTTATCTAATCTAACCTATAATCAAATCAGATCAAGATTTTATGTCTGTCCTGATTATGCCCCCAACTTTGAAAAAGTTGGTGGGGCATATTGCTTTCGGCTTGTCTGTTTGTCCGTCCATCCGTCCTTTCGTTCACCCCTCGCGCTTTTTAATGTCTCAAATTACTAAACAACCATATATGCTAGGATCAGGAAATTTTATGTGGGATTCTCATGAAAAAAAAGCTGACCCGTAATTTTTTTCCTTTCTGAATCATGCCTCTTTCTGAGTTATGCCCCCTTTTTACAAATCAAATGAACACCTTGTCAGCAAATACCTCAAAAAGTATTTGAGCTATGGCCTTGTTATTTGGTGTGCTGATTGGGTATGAAAAGAAAATTACCTGATTATCTTTTGGGAGAAATTTGTAAGCTTTTGGAGTTAAAGCCCTTCTTTGAATTTGGCATAATTCCAATTTTTGAACTGCTTGACCTAGTAAGCTGATTTTTTGTATAGTTGTACTTGATGATGAATTAATTTAGTAAAAGTTAGGTTACTTTGCACTAATTAATTATGGAGTTATTTCCTCTGATAATAAAAACTTATATAACTGCTGCGCCCAAGAACCTATAGGCGTAGGGTTTTGAAATTTCATATTTGGGTTTCGAATCGAAAAATAGCTGACTCGTATTTTTTTCTTTTTCGAGTTATATCTCTTTGGAGTTATGCCCCTTTAGAAAATGTGATGCTAATCTTGTTAGCAATATATCTCAAAAAGTATTTAAACTATGGCCTTGATATTTGGTATACTGATCCGGTATGAAGAGTAAATTACTGATTAACTTTTGCGAGAAATCCGTAAATTTTGGTGAAGTTATGACCCTTGTATGAATTGGGCATTTTTCAACTTAAGAACCAATTGATCTAGGAAGCTGATTTTTACTATAGTAGTAGTTCTTAATGAGTTAAATATTTAAGTAAAAAGGGTTGATAATCTGCATTCACTAATTGCAGAATTATTTCCCCTGAAATTCAATACATATGCAGGTACTGGCACAAGACCTACTGGGGTAGGGTATTGAAATTCAGTAAATGGATTCCTCATCGAAAACAGCTAACTACATGTTATTTTATTCCGACTGCTGCCTCATTTTGGAGCTACTCTCCGTTAAAGAAAACGAGATGATATCTTGTTAGCAAGGTATCTCAAAAAGTGTACAAGCTATGGTTTTGATATTTGGTAAACTGGTTGGATATGAAAAGTAGATTGTCAGATTACCATTTGAGAGAATTCTGTAAAAAATTGGATAGCGTTATGGCCCTTGTTTGAATTTCTCATTTTTTCAACTTCGGAACCGCTTGACCTTGGACGCTGATTTTTTGGTACGTTAGTAGTCCTTTAATATTAAGTTAAATATTTTAGTAAAGATTAGGTATCGCCTTTTTAAACTTCCGAGAAAAAAGACATGATTTGGATTAAAATGGATTAAATTCTTACAAACTCCTTATCCACGAGGATTTATTGATAATATTTTCCATGAGGGTAATATTTCAAATATGCCCGATTTTGTTGTCTTTTCTCTTTTGGAATTTCGAATACGTAAATCTAGGTCTCATATTTTAAGACACAATGGAAATTATTTACGAAAAATACGCGTCATTAAAAGAACAACTACTTCACTGAAGGATTTGTCGAAGGATTTAAAGGAAAATGGTAGACAGTCCGTGCTGTCATTTTGGGCTCTCTACCTATTTCTGTATTACGTGTTCTAGATACTGAGGCGAATAAATTCTATGACAGAAGTCATCCATTCTATGATGTAGCGCTCTTGACTAGATGTTACACTCAACATGCTCTTCGTCCATCTATCGATTCTGAAATAAATCACAAAAGGTATTTCTTAAAAATTCCTTTTTATAAATAAAGTTATTGAATTTATTGACATACATTGTATCTTTTAGGATAGATCCGTAACTTCATCTATACATACATATTTCCAAAATTCTGAACCACCAATAATTTGTTATAAATATCATAAACCCATTCGAAACACTATATTTAATTTCAAACAACTTGTTATGGATCTTGACATTCATGCTAACACCCCTGAGTCATGAGACTGTAAAGATACTAAATTTATTTAACCGGTTGCTGGTCTTGTTATAACTGGAAAGTTTAAAATCATTGCAGATTCAAGAAATCGTTATATAGTTTCTAAGGTTCCTAAATACAGATTTCCTTCCCGCATTGATTTAAAAAAAAAGTAGGGAAGAAATAGCATCTTCATTTAACGAGTTAGGCGATCGATGGTGTAAACAAGAGTATGTTGAGCCTCATGATATAAAGGCATGGAAAGTAAGCATCTTCAATACAGTGGATAAACGTATAAAATTTTATTTGCAAAACATTAACCTTTTACTCCCTATACTTAAATCTACGGGAGATGATTTAAATAAGCTTCAGCTTTCTATCAGATCCTGTACCTTATAATATTATGTACAATTGTATAGCAACTTATATTCGCAGAGCTCCAGATAAGAGGGGGTATTGAGAATAATTAAAAGATAATTTTTCTTATTTCTCGACGAAAACATATGTTGTGACCCCTTATTAGAACCGTCTCTGTGAGAGGGTTCTAATGAAGGGGTCACAACATATGTTTTATGGAAAAATATTGAAAATTATCTCTAAATTATCTAAGTTACCCCCTCTTATCTGGAGTACTGTTGAATAAGATATTGTTTAAACCAACAGGGCTATAGATATGATAAACTTCGAGCCGAACTACCAACTAATTGTGTGCACCGCGGCGGAGGGTGAGGGTGAAGGTTGGACCCAGTAAAACCGGTTTAACCCCCCCCCCGCCAATAGTTATTACTGACCGTCCCAAGACGGTACTTTCGTTGCGGTTGCATTTGTTTTATGTTCAGTGCTGTTTAACTGATTGTGTTTTCATTTTAACCCTTCTGTTGGCTTAGATTATTTAGTTCAGTAAAGAAAGCTGAGTTGCCACCTTTTTGGGAAAGAGCTGCTGACTCGGCTTAGCAATTGTAATTTATTGTTTGTTGGGATGCCTTTGTCAATCTTTCCCTTTGATGTTGGGGATACGGTTTGGGATCTGATTCAGTCAGTTCCTGAAGTGTATTTACTCTTTAAATTCGAAAAGCATTTTCAAAATTCTATCGCCGACACTATGAATTGGTTTCTAAATTCAATATCGGATTAAAAAGTCTTTTGCAACAGGGCCTATCGGAACCAGAAATTTATGGTGACTTAGTATATAAATCGAAATTAGTTTTAGGTAAGTCCGATTTTTCTGATCAGTTCAGGAAAATTATCGTTTGTAACAAACGTATTGGATATAATATAAATGTAATGCCACAGTCTGTATGTTGAGTGGTTAATTCAATCATGGTTAAAGACTTTGCTTACCTCTTTAATTGCACGCCGGTTGGTCAGGCATCAGACTCAATGATGCGCCCGACATAAAGCTACTTAATTTAATTCGTTGTGCCGGAGTTTGCCTTGTCTGTTGCTTGGTTATTCCGGACTCAACTGATAGTTTTCTTTTGCTGCGGTATTTCAGTGGTGTTGTTTGACTTCCCAGGTGTCTCCTGGTGTCGCAATACGTTCTTTCCGTTGAGTCCTCATCTCTGATTCATCATAGGCCTTATCCGTGATTTGTTTATTTCCGCTGATGATTCATTGATGAGTTAGGAAACCTTCAAGCGGACCAAACAGCTAACTGAATGTTTCAAAGCACTGCAGAAGCAGAGGGCGAGGTTGGGCCCAGTGAAACATGTTTAAGCCCCCCCCCCATTAATCGTTTGCTGACCGTTCTAAGGCGGTACTTCTGTTGCGGTTCCTTGGTATTTTATTGTGCTGTGTCCGCTTGTCTATGGTCTCTGGCGGTTTGGTCACCCATATTGCTGCCCAATCTGCCTTCTGTTTTGTTTTGTTTTGTTTTGTAATTAAAATAAAAAATCAGTAAACAAATATGTTGATACTGTTATTCGGGTAGCCGAATGACCATCTGTTTGGGAAAGAGCTGCTCATTCGGTTTACTGTGCGTGTCCTTCGTAAACTTGTGTCATTTTCTGCGTGTTTGTGCTTATTTCCCTATTGGTTTTGAGAGCAGAATGTGGGCTTTTATTTCATTTATTCCTAATCATTGCCCTCTTTTTACTTTGATCTAGTTTCGATAAACAAATAAGGTGCTATGCCTGGGACAATATTTACCCATTGTAAGCATATGAGAAAAATTTTGTTACTCAAGGGGATGTAACTTTTAAGTGGTTCATTCCATCTAACCCCAAATCAAATCAGGTTCAGATCTTATGTCTGTCCTGATTATCTATTTGACCATTATCAGATGGAATATAAGCATTTAATTGCCTGGACAGGGTCAAATATGGCGGTCATTTTAGTGCTCAAGGGCCAGTTACTCTTAGACAAGTTGCACAAAATAACCGAATTTCGAACCATGCCAACTCTCTGTGAATTACCTAGTTATCAGCAAGATTGTTCAAATTTAAATGAGAAATGACAATCCTAGGTCTGGGACAATATTTTCCCCGTGATAAGTCGCTCAAGGGCAAGTAACTCTGAAGAAGTTCATCCGAACTGACCCGTAGTCAAATTAGGTCCAGATTTTATGTCTACTCTTCCTACATACCTGAAAGTATGATTGGAAGTCAATGTAAATTAATAAGTCTATAAGACGTTATTGTCATGGTGATCACAAGGATGAGCTGACCCAAAACATTATACAGTCAATTCCCACCCCAACAATGCTACACAAAGATTAGATTGACCTGTTGGTTCAGGAGATATTGATGTTTAAAAGAGTGAACGGACGACGACGGACGAAGGACGACAGACAACGGACCAAGCCTATCCTATAAACTCGCCTTGTCAGCCTTTGACTCAGGTGAGCTAAAAAGTATCATACGTTTCAAACGCATTGGATATAGCAAAAATCTAATGGTGCCGTATGCATGTTTAGTGGTAAGCCAATCATGGTTATCTTAATAGATTTGCTTCTCGCTTTAATTATAGCGCGGTTGGCCAGTCTCAAAGTTGGACCCGACATAAAGCTATTCATTATTGTTGGTTGGGACTGGAGCTTGTCTCGTCTGTTACTCTGCCATTCGGGAATCAACTGGTATTTTTCTTTTGCCCCGGTATTTAAGTGGTGTTGTTTGGCACCCCAGAGACTGCAGGTATGACAATAAGTTGTTTCTGTCGAAGGTTTGAACCCAGCAAAACTAGTTTAAGCCCCACATAATATGAGCTGCGACACGAGAACCCAACAAAGTGGCATTGTGCCAAGCCAAGACTCAGATCAGCCTGGGCATCTTTCCAGTCTGATCAGAGTCTTCTGTTTGCGCTGAAAGGGTAGCTAACGGTATAAGCTAGCTCCATATGCACAGCGAAGAGACTTGGCGGATGCCCAGACTGATCTGAGTCTGCGCTGGGCGTACATGCCAGTTTGTCTGTTTTGTCGTGTCGCAGCTCAAATATATTACTGACCGTTTTAAAGCGGTTTTGTTTTGTGTTTCTTAGTGTTAAATGATGTTATGTTCGCTTTTCTATCCATTCTGCTTTATGTTTTGTTTCGTAATTGAAATTAGACTTTTTGGTAAAAATGTATGTTGCTATCGTTTTCAATTTCGGTAGCTGAATCATCATTCGTGTGAGCAAGAGCTGTCCATTTGTGAACCGAGCGTGTCGTTCGTTTTTTGATTAGTGTTTGTGCTTATTTCGATTTTGGTGGTGCTAATTCCTGGTATTTGCCGATCTAAAATTTTTACTTTGAATGTTTTTAAAGCGACAACCAAGTCGTTTCTGTACGTATCATCATACAGTGGACTCGACAGTATCGAATCATCGACAGTATCGGATCACTTGTAGGTTATCATCCATTTTTCTCACAAATGAAGCAAATATTTTTTACCATTATATTACAGTCATCAAGTTCGACCAATGGCAAAGTGCAGGATGAAAAATTCGATCGAAATCTGCGGTTGAGAAACAAATCAGAGTTGTGGAAAAGCTTGGCCCCTCTTCAGCGGCGCTTGCATTTTGCCTGTTGCTCGTTACCCCAAAATAGATTTTGGTTATTTAAACTATTTTATCATTAGGCGATTGAAACCAATTTTGCTTTTTAATGTGTCCTGGCATCCCTAAAATTGGAGGCAGTCATTATTTTTTGTGACATCCCAGTATTTGATGAAACTAAAGACTTGAAAAGTGAGGTACCGATGTGCGACAGTAACGGATCATTAAATATTTTGACTTGAAATACAGGCCTCAGCTGGAAAATTGCATGTTGGATGTATGGTCTGATGCTGAAAATAAGTCATAAATCAACTACCTGAGTGGTCGCTGTGTCTTCTTTGAAAGAAGATCAGTATAAAACTAAGACAGCATCTTTTATGTAAAATATCCCCCATCCCACACCCCACATTCTAGCGTATGATAATGAAGGTTATGCGTAGCAGAAATAAGCTTCTGTGAAACATTCTGAAGAAACATTCGAGATCAGCTCGCATGTATGTGAATCAAATACTGACTGGCGTTCATCGGATGGACACCTGTACACTGTGTAGGCTCAGATTAATGCCAGAGAACTCGTTGAATGACCATGTAGTGTTTATACACTGATTGCACTGAACTATCGATAAGGCGGAAAATCACCGTGAATTTGTTGATCCTGATCAGACACTGCGGTCTTATCAGGGTCTACACTTTGCGAAGGCAGTGTATGATCTTTACTGTTTGAGTAGTTCAATGCTATGGGACACAGGGGATTACTGAGTTAAGAATATTTGGCAAGCTTGTACTTTTGTATACATTTAACTTTTATTTAAGACAAAACCGTTGCTGGTGAAGGACCACATGAAAAATATCGTTGAAAGGCCGTAAAATGTTTCTCTGAGAGTTTAAGAGGTCCAACTGTTTATGTAGCAAAATTATTGAAGCTAAGAAGGTTGTCAGACTGCCTCGGAGAAACTCTCCTATAAAATAATATCATATGATCCGATATTGTCGCACCTGATTCGTTACTGTCGTAAGACCCTCCTGTAAGCCCCGATAGGTTATCTGCCCTTAAAGGAATAAGTTTCATAAATATTTTGACATGGATAGATAGAAGGGATATTTTGCAATTGTTATGTGTAATAACATACATACTTTAGCATTCACATGCAACAAAACAGGAGTTTTATTGAACTTGATCCGATACTGTCGAGTCCACTGTACTAAGTTAGAAATCGTGAAAAGTTTTGGCTGGTCAGGATATAAGAAACCTAACTTTACGGTTTTAAGCTGCAACACTGCACACAGAATTTGTTCATAATATTGTTTCAGTGTAATAAATAAGCCTTAAAGTATTAGATCGTGACATTACGATTTACCGTTTAGTAGAAATCTTTTAAATAGCACAGTTATTTCTTTACAAATACTATAATGTTATCAATCAAGTGTTTTGTATTGGCCCAGTTATAAGTCCGAGGTCTGCTGAATTAGCCCGACGCTGCTAGTCCGAGGCGGGGTTGCTTGTTGGTCACTTAGGTCACGCTACATGAAAAAAGAAAAGACGAGAACGGTTATGGTCAGAAAAATGGTAAAGCAAAACAAAACAAAACAAAAGGCAGACTCCAAGGGTAGAAACACAGGTGACCAAACTGCCAACGAACGAAGACAAGCGGACATACTACAATGTAATATCAAAAACCCACAACCGACGAACCGCCTTGGAACTGTCAGCAGAAGATTACTGGGGGGGGGGGGGGGGCTTAAACATGTTTTACAGGATCAAAACATCGCCCTTAGTTTCCGCAATGGTTCAACCTCCAATTACCAAATTAAGTATGACAATAAACTAAGAGCATACTTCATTAATGTACTTCACATATATCATATATGTAGCCTTGCGAAAGACACCTGGCAGTTACAAGTTTATCCAAATGACTTAAAAGAAAAAGATAGGCCATGATCAGGAATTAGAGCAATCAAATCCCACATCCTGCTCTCAAACCAAAAGGAAAAGAAGCACTCACACACAAGATGTCAAAAGCTGAAGAAGTGCATTTTGTTTTAGGGCAGGATGTGGAAAGCGACAGTGTTGGACCCTGACTTTTGATATTTTATCTACTTATTCGTATGACTCGATAATGGTGCAAAAGGAGGAACTGAGTGTTGTATGAATATATAATGCATGGGCTTAATGTTTTTTTTATATTTATGAAGATATAGGTCAGATTTGTCTTTTGCGTTTCTGCCTTCTGCTTTTGTTGTCTTGAATGAATTGTGTTTCGTTATTGCGGCCACTCCTGGATATCTGGGTATCTTAATATTTTATAAACTTTAAGTATAAAACCGAGTCTGCTATTCTCGTTTCTTTGCTGTGCAAAAAAAAAACCCCAACACATTCTCATCAGGATTCCCAGGATCTGCAGGATCTGTTTTTTTGAAATAACGGAGAAACAAACAAAATATTTACCATATGGTACAAGGGTATACTACCTTGTATAATATATTTGGTTTGGCATTATTTATGAGCCATATAATATTTCGTGAATTTTAAAACTTGGAGCGGCTTTGGATATATGTGGAGTAACCAGGAACACATCATAAATATTTAGGCATTGCTCAGGCCTAATAAAATACCACAGGCACGTTTCGAGACAGTTGTATGACCATATTAGGCAATGTTAGTTTTGTTGCTAACCCTCTTCTGTAAAGTCTGTCATGACGCTAGACAGGCTAATTCAAGTATTGTCAAATTCATCGATTATTCAAATCATTATTATAAAAAAAATCCACGTTTTGTTAATTGATTCTAATTCACAAGAGCAAATATTACATACTAAGCATTAATTATTTGGTTTTGACGTCTCCCAGGTAGTATTGAAGTATTTTAGTTTATGTCATGCAATTCATTGCGTTGGCACATAATAGCAATCAGATATGGCAATGAACAAAGGTGTTCAGTCGCAATTTTCGTCATAATCAAATTCTTCCGGGAGAAAAATGTATAGTGTCAAAAGTAGTCTGTGAAGTTTGTTAATCTTCATGGTAAATCTGGCGAAGATTTTTGCCACTAACGGTCTGCTTATTATCAGACGGAGACATACTGTAAGCGGGAGCGATATGAAGTTATATGGCCGTTGAATAGCATCATTTGTCAGTTTGCTGACTGGCATTGTTGCCATTTTTCCGTAGCTAGCCGACACATAAAGAATATTTTTTGGTCTAGTATTCATTTACAATCTATATTGCATGCTAATATTGACTGTATTGCGTCTAAAGGTGATGAAATTACTTTACATTATTTAAGATACTAATTATATCGTGTATAATGGTATTTGTTCAAAATAACTGTCGAAAATGACAAATAACGCTACTTTCATGTTGGCACATGAGTTTTAATGTTTCGCGGGCAGAAGACGAGATGTCCTTCACAAACTTATTTATTATGCTCATAAAAGTCTTTTATATTTTAGCTGTGTAATTACTCTCAATCTCAAAAAAATGAAATCATACGATTGCATGATATTATGCATGTCATTACTAACTTTCTTTTATCCTAGTAAGTGAGATTGGATAGTTTCCTTTGGGCATTAAGAATACACTAAAACTGTCTATGTGATCACCTTTATTATGTATTATTATCAGTCACGTTTTAAGGTTACTTTATACAGTGCAAATGAGCCCGAATAAGGAATTAACTATTTAAGTCACAGTAGGCTCAGAAGAGTTTACAACCCGGTCTCTCACAGTTAGCCGTTCTCTTTGTTTTGGAATTCTTGTTGTTGGACTGAGTTTGTCTGTTGTTTCTCCCTCTCCTCTATTTCTTCTGCAAACTCATATCTATTATTCTTATCCTTTTGTTGTCTTTGGTGGTTTGTGGTTCGTGATCTTGGCCGTTTCTGGGTATCTTCATTCATAAATGCACCCACTTGGGTGGTTTCAAAGTAAAGGACAGGTTCTTTAAAATGGAATTTAAATGTAAGTGATCAAAGTACCCAAATCATAAGTCCGAACTCATAGGTCATTTAAACATAGACCATTCCGGAATATTTTAGATACACAGACATGGACCCCAAAACAGAGGTGTGATCAGGTGTCCGCGGGTGGTACTTAGGTACGGATAATATGAAATCAAACGTTAGGAATTCGGGTTTAGCTCCAAGTAAATTGCTGACTGATTGTTTGAAGACAGTGCTCTCAGTTACACGGTCTATAATTTCATTGACTAGTCCTTCAGTTATGTAGTTATGGTGAATGCATTATTATAAACATGTTATGCGATTCAGTGATTATACCTTTCCAAAGGAGGTCATCAAGAAATCGGATTTGTTTCTACGATTTGCAAATTCGGGCTTCGCGATTCGAGATTTTGATTTTATTTTACTGCAGCTGGTGTTGTGCCGCGTAAAACGTCTTCCCGTACATCATCCATATTGCAGATTATATCTTATTTTCGTCTTTGAGATCAGAGGATATGTTCTGAGGAATCAGAAATTTTAGAATGGTTCAGACGTTTACTCCAGATCATTGCCTTTTATATTACTTGGACCCTTTTTTGATACTAAACAGTCTTTCAATTGACTGCTCAGTTAAAACTAAAAAGTTACAGTATGCTTTTCTCTGGTTTTGTCACCAGATATTATCAGGGTCACTTAGGAGGCTTTATTAGCCATAACTACGTAGTCTGGCCCGTGCCTTATTCTGAATGTGTTCTCTGCTCTTGAAGGAACTTTTTAAGATTTTGATTGTACAAGGAAACAGGATCGCGGATGTTCCATATTAGGTAGTTATGAGTTTTTAGTCTGCTTTCCCATTTGACTCCACAGGCCTTCTCTGGCAATAGGAATAAGAGTTGTAAAACATGACACCACAAAAAATGACACAAAAACAGAGGGCTATCTCTCTTTCCCTGGTGAGGAGACAGAAAAACAAACGCACTAGCCCAGTTACCGACCCATGAAGTATAAGAAAATGCTTTGCGGCTGACGCCATAGAAGCTATAAAAATATTAAATATTACACAACCTTCGCCTTAGAACAGCCGGTACCAAAATATTTCTCGTATAAATTATTTCTGCTGCTGCTAATATTACATGTTACTAGATTTTACCAGTTTAAACTTAACTCTCATAAAGGACAACCAATTGGCATAATTACCGCAAAGGGTCAGAAAAACAAACACACAATAGATCGTTACCAAGTGATTGTGTACATGGTTACGATCTATTGTGTGTTTGTTTTTCTGACCTTTTGCGGTAAGCAATATAATAATATATTTTCTAAAAACAAGCGCGGTCGGATACAATCAAATTCCTGTCCCACTAAATTGGAAATACTAACATAGAGTGACAACAACATTTGGGTAACAATACGAGCGACTAGCAATAAGCAACTCTGGTCGTCACAAAGGTAGCCCTATCAAAAAATCACATAAAGGCTATTGTACCTATTTACAAAGCTTAGTTTACGTAAAATTATCACTTACGTAGGACATATATTTATTTCGACTAAACCACAAGCACTGGGAATCAGCTGGAAAGTCTGACGAAGTTCTTGTATTTTTTTGTGACAGAGATGTCAGCTTTATAAAATCTTCACGGAATAGCCACTTACAGTGCGTACGATAATAGAATACATATTTGTCCCAAAGTTTAGCGTTTTTGCGGTACGTTTGCATAACTACAAACTGGTTACGCATCATACTTAAATAATAGCTGCATTGTATCTCCAACATATGAGATAATTCATTGTGTGTGTTCATACGGTTGTTAACAAGGTCTGTCCGTATTTTACTCTAATGTAGTCAATACATTCTCATGTCAATTGGATTCAGTCACTAAGCTCATTTGGGTAAATACCTCATTTTGCCTATGCCAGTGGCCGTCGTCTCCTTAGAGCAAAAAAGGTTGAGGTGAATTATGTAAAAGAAGGCTTGCCAACGCAAGATGAAGCTACGCTGGCGTATGGATGCTGTGTATTGCGAATTGTATCGTTATGTGTTCAGCAGGAGTTAGATACCCATTGCCTTGCAAAACCTGTCCATCACTTTTTAAGGGGGAGGAGAGGGCTATGAAACACACAGTAGTATAAGTGTAAATTGCCAATGATCAGGAAAAGATACAACCGAATGGAAAGTAATTAAACGTAGAAGCAACAATATAGGTTGTAAGACAACACGAGCGGTAGTAAGTTAGGTTCATACAAAATATTCTGCAGATGATGTATTTAAAATGCTGGATTTACGTGGAGTTTAGCGGACAGATTTTTCAACAGACAGTTGGCATTCCAATGGGCACTAACTGCGCCCTCTTACTTGCCGACTAGTTTCTTTACGGGTATGAGGCGGAGTTTATATAAGGGCTCTTAAAAGAAGGTAATAAACACCTTGCACGGAAATTCAACTTCACTAACGGGTACAGATGATGTTCTGTCTCTGAATAATCCAAAGGTTTCGGAGTATATTGACCTCATCTATCCACGTGAACTTGAAATTAAAGATACCATGGAGTCCAGTTCATCTGTCTCATACTTAGATTGTTATCTCTATATTGAAGCTGGAAGTTACTAGACTTTATGACCAGAGGGACGATTTCAATTTTCCCATAGTTAACTTTCCATTTTTGAGTAGTAATATCCCTTTGGCACCTGCATACGGAGTTTATGTTTCTCAACTAGTCCGCTATGCTAGGGTCTGTTTCAAATATCAAGACTTTGTTGAAAGAGGGAAGCTACTCACTCAGAAACTGGTGAAGCAAGATTATCATAAAGTAAAGCTTATGTCGACAGATAAAATTTTTTATAAGAGATACCATTACCTTGTTGATCTCTACAATATGGCCGTTTCTAAACTAATCTCCGATTTGATGGCCTCAGCTGAGGCTTAATCCCATGATACACGGTAAACCAAGTAATATAGTCCTTGAAACATATTACAAGGTTTACCGTCTAAACAGTGCTTTTACTCTGTAACATGCTACTTTTTGGGGTATTATACTACACATTTTCGGGTAGAACTTGTTCTATTCCTTACGACTTGTAGTATGTTCCTTCTTCCATACAGCCAGTCAGAAGTAGTGTCACAGGGTCAGGGTCCCAGTCACAGTGTAAATACCTGGGAGGGAATATGTTTCAAGCTGTATCATGTATCAGGACAAGAAATAAGAAACAAAAGTTTCATGCTACAAGGAACATGTTACATGTTACCGTGTATCATGGCCTTTAGTTAAGCTTTCAAATACCGGATTTCATTTTCACTGAATTTTTCCACAGATACGTAGATATGGCGGGTGCATTATAATAGGCAGATGACGCTTACTACTCGTGGGCACCTTATCACACCTCTGTTGTAGGGTCCCTGTATGTGTATGTAAACTTTTCCGAAATTGTCTATGTTTAAATGACCTACGAGTTCGGACTTATCATTTGGGCACTTTGACCACTTTGATTTATCAGCTCTTGCCCAGAAACGTGGACATAAAGCTAACCTAAATCAACCATAAATGTATTAGACGAGCCAAACATATCTCTTTCACTTCTATTAGCTATAGATACGTCAAGGCTTACATTAGAATAAAGCAAAACAAACTTATAAAATTAACCTTTCGAAGATTATACAGCAGACACAGCAAATGAAAACCTCGCCCTCGACACACCAAAACAGAAGCACCGCATTGAGGGTGGGGGGGGGGGGGAGGGAGCTTATTTCGACTTTAAGGAGCTCCAATCCCCACTATCTATAGCTTCCATCGTAATTAATACACATTTTGTTCGGCCCGCATGGTGGTCTTCTTGAATAACAATTTAATGAAACATAAATAATGAAATTCAACAAAAACGTAGACTTAAAATGCTGGAGCGAAGGAAACCCATCAGTTGCACCCAAACGAGCCCGACCAAAGACAAGATAAATGCAGACGATTACCAACTATATATATCGCGCTTCTACTGCACTCAAGTATCAGGTACAGTTATCATCGAAATCGTCTAGGCCTTCTGGGTTGAATTTCGGTTCATGCATTTTCGAATGAGGCATTACTCCTCAGTTAACCGAGTCCGCTAATTTAACTTCTTTGGACACTTTTTCGGCAAGTGACCTTATAATGACTTCATTTACCGGCTGTCTTTTTAAACATCAGTAACTTTTGGCTGAAATAAAGTATCATCTATAATCTATAATGGCGCTAAGATTCAGACCGGAAAGGGCCCGTCCTAGGGCTGCAACGTAGGCAGTCCATCCTTTACTGAAGCCTACACGTGTATGATAAATAAAATTTCATCGCCGTCTTTATTTCCGGACTTTACTTATTCAATTATATATAAGTGAAACAAGGTCGACAGATATTAAGTATCTGGCATAGAGCTGTATGTAAAGTTAGTGCTGTTCTCAAATAATCTAGTGTTGACCAAAAAAAAAAAATAAAAAATCCGCTTTCTCGAAGTCCTAAAAACAGCAGGCTCAATCGTCTAGGCACAAAATGTATTATGTTTGTTCTGTTCATTTATTCCCTGCTTGTCTTTCAGAAGGTTTGATCTTTAGTGTGGAAACCCCACCTACTTCTGTGATTGACAGGATAGCACTGCAAAATGTACTGCCAAATGTACTGCCAAATAAATTTGAGAAACGGTTGGGCATTGCCTCTGCGATGATAAGAAATGGACCGTTTGTAACTGATAGCTAAATGTTGGACGCCAAGTCGTTACCAGCTTCGTGTATGAAATTCGATAGCATAAATATTTACCGCGTCGTCAAGCGGAATATAATTCGATAATATAGTGGTATTTGCAATACTAAGACCTCCGTGAATAAGTGGAACTGATTTGAAGAAACCATTTTAATATGTCTTCACAGATAACGTACTAAGATATGTTCACAACAATCGCAACATCTACATTATGTCCTGTGTTAATTTTATTTCGACCGTAAAACTAAAGATTAGGAACTATTCAAGCTGTAGGCCATACGACAGAGAAGGCTGTGCTGGAAGAAATGGTCAAAAAAGAAGGAACAATCTGTGAATCAAATCAATGAAAAAAACGTTTTGCTGACAACATAGCGGTTGAACATCAATAAAATTGAAGCTCTCTCTCTCTCACACACACACACACACACACACACACACACACACACACACTTCCTGAAGGCCACAACTATGGACCACAGCATTTCCAATAAATATATGAAGATACCAAGGAAACAAGCTGAGACAGCAACGACCCATTAGCAACTTATCCGTGTGGCGGCCGTAAAACGTCTCCCCGTACATCATCCATAGTGCAGATTATATTTTATTTACATTCTTTGAGATCAGTGGATAGATTCTGAGAAATCTAAAATTTGAGATCGATTTAGACTATTATTCTTAATCATCGTCTTTTATATTATTTGGATCCTTTTGAAATTTGTCAGTCTTTGAATCGACTGCCCAATTAAAATTAAGAAATTACAGTATGCTTTTTGCTGGCTTCGTAACCAGATATTGTCAGGGTCACTGACGAGGCTTTTTTAGCCGAAACTACGTAGTCTGGCCCATGTTCCTACTTCTGTATGTACTCTCTGCTCTTGAAGGAACTTTTTAAGATTTTTATTATCACTAATTACAACTCACCCAAGACATCGCATAAAGAAGATGAGAGAAATACGCAAAACAAAACGGAAACACGTTTGCGGTATAGCGACCTGCAGTTTAACAGAGTTGCACAGCCTTTTTTTTTTAAACCGTCAGTTGAAAACAATCCAAGGGGCTACTTACTGCTGGTGCAGCTCAAAAACCAATAAGGTGACCAAGGCACATACGGTAGTTGTAATGAATTTTTAACCTGCAAATCAAATGTCTAATTGTACCTTCACAGGTTTCATATTATATACTTCTCCTTCAGCTATGCCGTTGTCCAAATTTTGATTAATTGAACAGGAGCTCGGTAATAGCAGAACAAATGCGTTTTATTCTCAGCTTGCAATCTATGCGCAATCACAAAACACTTCTCATAGCGGGGCAAACCTGCACTGTAATCTTAGCAAATGCTTTTGTAATGTCGTTTAAAGACAGGACTTCTCTGCCGGGGGGTCTGGTTCCCAGCAATAGCATATTTTACCTGTACACGTAAAGGTGTGAAAACCTATTCAACCAATCAGTGGACCAGAATTACCTGTTATGATAATTTCATTGGCTAATTGGAGGTGTTGACACTATGTGATCAAGAGACAAAATGACACTGTGGAAGTTAATCCTCCTTATATAGTACCACTCCTGTCTTTAAGTACAAACTATATATTTGGAGAAAAATGAAGACCTTTAGAAGGAGAAATGCGATCGTTGAGTTCATTTACTCATTTTGAGAAAAAAGTTCTGCTATAACCGATGATAGTGGGGTGGAGCGTGGCTAGTGTCGCACATTTCATTATTGGTCATGAACAGTCTCAGCTTAATCGAGTCGGCTGTTATCATTTCACTGATGTATTCTTTGTTCCAAAACTCTAAACTAGATAGAACTCAGTTAACATCACAACAGTTGGTGTTAAATGCCGTGTGGAGGTTCTTACATGGTCTCACTGCACTTCATTTTAGATAAGTATATATATACAAGACGCCAAAAGAAACGCCTACAAGTTTATTTCCTTTTTTCTTGGCACTGTCGCAAGGCAAATCCAAATCGATCATTGCAAAGATTATGATTTTCATCCGACCACAGTACACGATGAAGCTATCATGATTTCATTCTTTCGAAACAGAGTTATCTCACTTCCTCGGAAAGCAGTAAATCCTATTGCAAGAGTTATTTTTCCTCTTCCAGTAAAGCATGTTGTGTTCAGAAATGGTCACTGATATGTAACTGTTAGAAAAAACCGCTAGATTCAAGTGAATGTTATGTTTATTCATCAAACGAGAACGCTATGAGATCGGTCAATTTTCAAATTACCTCCCAAAGAGTAATTTTTGAAGACCGATAACGCCAATGTTTATGGCTTCACGCTGCAGTTTCGTGTACGAATGTTTTATGTGTTGCGTTTCACTACAGTATTACTACTGATACAAAGAATTTCCTTTTCTGTTTGACATTCAGAGTTAGAAAGTTCAGTGGAAAACGGTATACGTGCATTAAATGTCTGTTTACTCTTTCTTGATAATCTAACTTTCCTTGTTTTTCAAGAACAAAAGACAGCAGAACAAAATTGATTGTAGCAAATGTTCTTCTGGTAGAGGAATTCACAATCGTAGGCAAATCGGGATTCACAATAATTCAGCAGTTGAGAATGAAACCTCTGAAAGGTTGCTTGTTTTCTATAACTTTAAAATTTACCCTATACCGAAAGTGTTGGCTTTCGCAGTTACAGTTTATGAGATATTAAGGGTTTCAGATATTCTTATTCACCAAAACACATGAACAAGTCAAACTAACATGACAAAAACCTAGTAGTGTTTGCCTACTTTTGCAAATTTTAATATATAAACTTTGTGGGCGTTCAGTATAATTTTTTCTGGTCATTTTGTGATCACTAGGGTCTTCTTCGCAACTGGTCTTAAGTGGCACGTGACAGCTGTTAAAGTCACTCTGTTGTTTATCATAGTGCAGGTTATACATTTTCTTGTCATTTTGGATCTTTTTACACTCACTTTTTAACATCCAAATACCCTTGAAGTAAAAAAGTAGGCATGCTTAAGAATTAATACAAGAAACCCCACATCCCGCTCCCAAAACCAATAGGACAAGAAGCACACACACACACACACACACACACACACACACACACGGAAAAATCGACTTAAATTCATGAAAGACACGCACGGTAAACCGAATGAGCAGCTCTTACCCAAACAGGTGGTCATTTAGCTACCCTAATCAATATCAGTATCAACATCTATTTTATTTATTTTATTTTCTACTTACAAAACAAAACAAAAAATAGGCAGAATGGGTGGCAAAACAGGTGACAAAGCTGCCAAAGAACATAGACAAGCGGACATAACACTTTGTACCAGCAAGGAACCACAACAGAAATAACGCCTGGGAACCTTCAGCAAAAGGTTACTGGGCGATTAAACATATTTTGCTGCTACTGCTTCTGCAGTGGTTCCAAAACAACTAGCTTTTATACATGCTTGATACATAATATCATGCGCGTTCTGTGCTTTCGGACATTCCTATGGAACACTTTCATACATATGTATCACATGTTAAGTTATCTAAGTTATCATACGTGTAATATCATACGTGTTAAGGGAGTTATATTCCAAAGGACCTAGATATATGGATCCTAAGTCATTTAGTTTCAAACAAAATTCAACATTAATAATGATTCTGTCGAAGACAATGCTTGGCGCTGGACTTACCAGGAATAGATTCAAATTGACACACTATCAGAGTGGGTCAAATCTGTTCACCAAAGCGTCTTTGGTGAACAGACGTATTTCTATCTTAAGGTGGACGAATACGCAATAACTCTGTTCTTACCTGTTTAAAACAAAACAGAGTTATTGTTCATCATCAGATCGATTAACTGTTGAGTATATACAGTTATAATACACACTAACAATGTCTACCGTAAAGATCCTATGTTTTCGGGCACATAGGTCTGTACAAACAGTGGAAACCGTGATCAGACTGTTCCTTAGGAACCAGAATGATCAAGATCTTCACAGTTTCCATTCCATCTGCGCATTTTTGTCGACATTACTCTATGGTAGAACCGAATAACAGGAAAATAAATAATAGGGCAAGGACCGGCTGTGCTTACAGCAGGTGCAGAATTTGGGCAGTCTGTTTTGGGGATATTTTTAATTTAAACATTGTTTTTCTAGGAAACGAAACGGTGAAATGTTTGACTTTTTTTATTATTCGTTAACATACGATGTAAGTTTTACTAAAATAATATGCATAAGCATGCCCCATCGATTGGATATATTTTTCATGACATTTTTCATGAAATTCAATTTTCTTGCATTTTCTCAAAGAATGTAAAAATATACTTATTAACAAGAAAACTGCAATTTTTTGTTATCAATTTGTTTCAAGTATCCTATATTACAGATTATATGAGTTGCTGAAATGAAGGTGCATTCATGTGCTAGAAATATGAATTTTAATGAAAAATGTGTTAAAAACTATGTAGAAATACAAAATATTGTATTTTAGGAAAACAAAACGGTGAAAATTGTTTTTTTCTTATCCAAATGTTTTATAGATCTTTGGGTTATTTAGATGGTATAATGGCTTGAATGCCCCGCCAATATTTCTATTCAGTATTCGTCTACCTTAAGCATGACCATGTCAACCCGACGTAAATTGGTTTTTTATAGACCTCCCGTCGTTGCTGAGCTAGCTGATCTCCATTATAAGTAAGTCATTTTTCCAGCTGACAAAACATCTAAACTTAAATATTGTGTTTGTTTGCAAAACACACTTCATCAATTGCTTAAATGAAATTCTACATATACACGCACTTAGTTGATAAAGCAAGAAATTCTTGTAAACCACAAGACGGTTCTCTTCTTCGGGATTTTCACAGCAGAGGAAGATATTGACGGTCCCAAACTATATGGGATCCCTAAGGTACATAACGACCCAACAAGCAACGATGTATTGCGGGTTCGGCTAAGTGTTCCACCAAACCTCCTTATCAGATTCTTACAAGAATGGTTACCTTACGCCAGTAAAGGATGGGCTTCAGAAATAATATTGTGATTCATCATGCGGCAGAAGTGGCGTAAATCAGGTGCGGTTTCTAAAAAATTCTGAAGAACTTTTGAAAAATTTGAAAGACCAGTCACTTTTTGAAGCAGACAACGCTTTACACTACAATACCTTAGACGAATTGAAATCACAATTAAAGGATATTATAAGCAATTGTTACTTTCACACACACACACACACACACACACACACACACACACACACACACACACACAAAAGGAAATCGTCGGATAAAAAATAATTTGGTCTTTGGTATCAAGTTAAATACTTCTTTAAGGACCACTCTGATGTTCAAACTATTCTGAAGTTGATGTCATCAAATTTATGGAAATTTTTATCGACAATATTTACGCGGAGCTCAGCTGGCAAGTTTTTCAACAGACAGTTGGCATTTCCATGGTTACTAACTGCACCCCCTTACTTGCCGACCTAATTAGAGAGGATTCTATACAAGGGCTCTTCAAATCAGGACAAAAAGCGGCTTGCACAGCAATTCAACTTCACATCGAGTACAAAGATGATGTTCTCTCTCTGATTACCTCAACGATCTCGGAGTTTATTGATAACATCTACCCAATGTGAACTTGAAATTAAGGATACTACAGAATCCAATTTATCTGCCTCATACCAAGATTGCAATCTCTATATAGGCAATGGAAAGCTTGTCACTAGGCTTCATGACAAGAGGGAAGACTTCGATTTTCCCATAGTTAACTTCCATTTCTATGTAGCAACGTTCCTTTGGTACCTGCATACGGTGTTTATATCTCTCAGTTCGCTAGGCTAGTGCTTGCTTCAAATATCAAGACTTCGTTAATAGAAGTAGGCTACTCACCAGCAAATTGTTGTAACAGGAATATCGCATAGAAAAACACTTAAAAACACCATGACCTTGTTGATCCCTACAAGTGGTCGCTTCCAAACTTATTTCGACCTAATGGCCACGGCCGGCCTTTGTATGGCTTTCAATAATCGCGATTTCACTTTCACTGACTTTTCATCAGATATAAGGATATGGTGGGCGTATTAAATTATGTAAATGATGCTTACTACTCGCTAGCACCTGATCATACTTCCTTTCTGGGGGCAAGTGTCTGTGTTTCGAAGTATTTCGGATTTGTTGATGTTTGTATGGATCATATGAGTTAGAATTATATGATTATATGATGTTATTGGGGTAGCTGTTTGGGAAAGAGCTACTCATTCGGTTACTGTGCATGTCTTCGTAAACTTGTGTCAATTTGTGTGTGTATATGCTTCTTTCCCTATTGGTTTTGAGAGCGGAATGCGGGATTTGATTGCATTAATTCCTGATCATTGCCTATCTTTTTACATATGATTTTAGTACTTTGACCGCTCGCCTTATATGCTTTCATACATACTCTTGCACATGCTTATCGACGGCCGTCATACAACTTATCAACCTGGGGGTTGCCGGTGTAACGAAGTAAAGTGACCCCCATAGAATACCGACCCCCCGGTCATTATTCTTCAGAAAAAGTGACCCCTTTTCTATAAAATATTGACTCCTTTTAGAAAATAACGACCCCCCTGATAATATCTATAAAATAGTGACCCCCCGGTCATTTTTCGTTAAAGAATAGTGACCCCCAACCCCACCTCGATCACAATATTACTACTCCCCTTGAAGCAATTGTGTCTTGATATATGCTTATGGCATACAGGATGTTGTGTCCGGTCTGTTACAACTCTCTTGTTTGATGATTGATTTTTAAAAAAAACTTGGCATAAATGTCAAGACGATGTGTTTCGCGCAAGTCCTAGGTACCTAGCTAGAAGGTCAAGGTCACAGAGATCATTCAAAGATAATGGTGTCCTGCTATATGACTCTTGCAAACAGAATCTCGTGTCTGACCTGTATTTGTGGATAGACTTTCAAATAATTGGAAACAAATGTTAGACACATAAAGACAATGTATCGCGTGCAAGATATAGGTCCCGACCTCAAAAATTAAAGTAAATGTCGCAAATTAAGATAAATGACAATGTGTGTAGTTTAACTTATGATGTTAATGTAATATAAGATTTTAGCATTAACGGGTAGACTCATGCACCAAAAAGAGGTTTCGCTGTTGATTTTGAAAAATTATCAGGTCTGCACATTTACTTTCACTGCCTTTCTCAAGAGGGATACATGACATTTTCAGTCTTCCAAATATATTTTTCGATTTTTCTCATTTACTGAATTTATTATATGTTAAATATGCTGACAATGAAGAAAATACTACAGGTGCTCAGAGTATGCAATAATTTGTAAATGAATAGTATGCTAGCCTTATTCTAAGATGCAGATGGTCTAATTACCCCATTCTTTTTTCAGATTTTTTAGCTGTATACTATCTGCCCCTCCCCTTTGCCTAAGCATGCCACTCACATTTAATGTATATAATGTATATATTGAATATAGCAATTTCTTCGCGTATCGTCATTTAATTTTGCATAGAGGTGTCATAATATTATGACCATGGTACTTTTCTTTCGAAATAATGGTCGGGGGTCAATATTCTTAAAAAAAGTGACGGTGGTCGTTATTCTAGGCGGTCACAATTCTTCGTGTGGAGCCATTTAACTTCGCGTGGTAAGAGTGTGAGTGTGTAAAGGGCGCGTCTGTGGTGGGGTAGGGGGTGGGGGCCGGGGAGGTCATAATATTATAATGTTATGACCGGGAAGTCATAATATTATGACCGAGGGTTACTATTCTTTAACAAATAATAACCGGGGTCGTGATTCTATGGGGAACTCATAGAATAACGACCCCCCCTGTCATTATTCTATAGAAAAGGGACTCCGTTTCTAAAACATACTGACTCACGTTAACCCCCTCGATGTTCATCCCCACCTAATCGACCACTTACTGACTACAGTCAAACTTGTCTTAAGGGGTCACCCAAGGAAAGGACAGAAATTGGCTGCTTAAGACAGGTGACCCCCTTAATACAGGTTCGTTGGCTTAAGGGACCCAGAAAATGTGGCTGCTTAAGACAGGTGATCCCTTAAAAGAGGTGACCACATGAGCAGGTTTGACTGTATTTACTACTGCAAGTTTAATTATTGGAAATGCTTGTTGATGTTGTTGGGAAGGCTGTGGAGGGAGGGGGGGGGGGTTGAGGGGATGCGTTATTATAAAATAATGTTATGACCGCGGAGTCATAATTTTATGACGGGTAGGTGTCACTATTCTTTAAAGAATAATGACCGGGGAGTCGTTATTCTATAAGGAATCCATAGAATAACGACCCCCGGTTATAATTCTATAGAAAAATAACTCCGTTTCTCAAAGATACTGACACCCGTTAACCCCTCAATGATAGCTATAAAATGATAATCCCCACCTAATCGAGAACTGACTATTAACTCGATTACGTGGGGATTAATATTTTTAGCTATCATCGATGGGGTTAACGGTTGTCAGAATCTTTTATGAACGGAGGCATTTTTTCTATAGAATAATGACCGGGGGTCATTATTCTATGGGTTCTCCATAGAATAAAGACCCCCTGGCCATTATTCTTTAAAAATATTGACTCCCCTACCCCATCATAATACTATGACTCCGCGGTTATATCATTATAATATTATAACACCCCCTCAACCCAAACATACACACACATCCTTCCCAACAACATCAACAAGTAAAAACCAATATTAAAACTTGCAGTAGTTCAAAAACAGTTAGTGGTCGGTTAGGTTGGGTTAATATTTTATAGCTAACATCAAGGGGGATAACGAGAGTCAGTATAATTATTTTAGAACGGAGTAATTTTTTCCAAAGAATAATGACCAGGGGTCGTTATTCTATGAGTTCCCCATAGTTTAATGATGCTTTGGTCATTATTCTTTAAAGACTAGTGACCTACGGTCTTAATATTATGACTCCGCGGTCATCATAATATGATAATATTATACCCCCCCCCCCACCACCACCACACACACACATCCTTCCCAACATCATAAATAAGTATTACAAATAATAAAACTTGCAGTAATTAATAATCAGTTAGTGGTCGATTAAGTAGAGATTAATTTTTTATAGCTATCATCGAGGGGCTTAACGGGAGTCAGTCTCTTTTAGTAATAGAGTCACTTTTTCTATAGAATAATGACCGGGAATCGTCATTCTATTGGGTACCATACAGGTCATAAACGGTAGCATCAGGTACTCAAGTAGTACCAACATTGTTCCAATGATAACCTTGGAATTACCTTGTCTTTTTTTAAAGTAAGGTTGAATTTGCTTTTTTGTGCTTTTATGTGAGAAAATGCTGGGACATAAGAGTTCACGGAAATTAACCTTTAAAAATCTTCTGCACTGGAACCAAAAGATTGATGGCATTGAAACCTTGTATAGAGCATTGGGCACTGACGTTCTAACAGATTTATTCGAATGATGACATTGGTTTGACCTTGACCTTTTAGCACAAGGTCAAATTTTCTTTATATTAGAAAATGTCATAACATATTTTTGAAGACTTTGGTATGGCCATCAACTTAATGAGTATTTGAAGACTATAAGTATCAGAGATCAAGGCCATTCTATGATCGTATTTCAACAGCTTCAGGCAGGTCTGTTAAACGAAACGACTGAGCCGGTTGAAGCAAAATGTCACATGGAACCTCCATGAGTCAGAGAAACAACAGTTTGCTTGAACGGTTTTTGTCACATGACCGAGATGTCCGTTATGCCCTTGTGTTATAAACCTTTAAAATACTTCTTCCCTCAAATATCTAATGATATTGAAAATGTGATATCCAGCATATTGGGATTCATATAGTATCAGCTTTGTTCAAGCGATGACACTAGTTTGATCTATGACTTTTTTACTCTGGTGAGCGATCCAGGACCTCATGGCCCTCTTGTTATTCATTTCATAGAAATTGCTGTAAATTTAATGAAAACATTAAAGAAAATGATCAGACGCGTATTTGTGCTGCGTCTGATCTTGGTCTGCATGTTTGCCTCTGTCCTTTTTTAAGGACGCCAGGCCTAAATGGGTTACTGAAATCGTATGGGCCATAGGTGCGTATACAGTATACTCGGAATGACTTTATTTTTCTTTATTTATTTATTTATTTTGTTTATTATTTTTGTTCGGGTAGAGGGGTATTAAAATTATGACCGGTGGGTAGGGGGACGGGGGTCATATTTTTTAAAGAATAATGGCCGGGGGTCGTTATTCTATGGGGGGTCACATTTCTTCGCGAGGGGTCGATTTATTTCGTGTGTGGGGGTCATAATATTATGACCGGGGAGTCATAATATTATGACCGGGGAGTCACTATTCTATAAAGAATAATGACCGGGGGGTCGTTATTCTATTGGGGTCACTTTACTTCGTTACACCTGCACACATATTGACATTATGCATTCAGACATAAACAAGTTTGTTTCAACCCACAAGAGTGGTATGCTGTCACAATTTCTTTATCTTAATTCCACAAATACGTGCTTTCACACATACTGCATTTATACACATGTATAGGTAGGTTCTTCATACACCGCATTTACGCAGGCTTATTGCAGGCTGTTTATATACCGCACTTACGCACACTTATAATAGGCTTTTGTACGCCTTTTCACACACATGCTTTGTTCTCATAAATACCTATTGATATTTTCACACATTCCTCGGTTATGCCTATATGCATTGTAGTACTCTTTTCGCTTGCACTCATACTTACAATGTATTCATACATGTCATCCATTCCTTTTCATTAATACGTGCTTTTACACATATTGCATGACTTTACCTCACACGTTTTCACACATATACTATTCATACCATTATTGTACAATTCTTTTAAAAGAAAATTACACGATATGTAAAAAATGTGGTGGCGTTCAACTTTTGTGTGAGTGGTAATTTCTTTTCAGTTGGCGGTAGCTGAATGACCACCTTACTATTAAGCTTTACCTTGCGCGTCTTTTGTGACGGTTTATCAATTTATGTATATACTGCTTTTCTTTTTGGTTTGAAGACGGAATATGTGACCTGATTTAGTTCCTGAGCATTGCATATTGTTTTACTTTGTACAGAACAAAGGGGAAACAATTTGAAAGTAAAGGAATCCGAAGTACAAGATTATTTCCGAACTCATTTACCATGGAAACCTTGACAAATACTTAAATACACGGACATAATTCCTTCTACCAGCCCCCCCGCGCCCCAAAAAAGTAACTTAATAAAAAAATGTGATCAGGTCCTGGCCATTAGTAAACATCGCCTGCCTAATGTAATACATCTGCCATGTTAATGTATCTGATTGACTATTCAGTGAAAACAAAAGCCCCTTTGCAAGTGAATCCCAAACATATATAAATCTTCAATACTGGTCGATATATTTAGCCGATTTGGACTCATTTAGTGCGCTAGATGCTGTGCAACAATCCCGTATCATAAAAGACTAGTTTAACAAGGATTTAACGTAAGCTATCAACATCTATTTTAACGTCTCACGGCTGAAGGCAAATTTCAATTTCAAAATAATACTTACCGTTTTGTATACAGACTTTACTAATTGTCTACATATGTTCTCCACTGACCATTATTTGTAACAGTTGCACCAAAATATTTATGACTATCAACAATTTTTATGTGAGTATCGTTAAAATTAAGTGAAAGTATATATTCAACAAGTCTAAGACTAAATAGTAACGCTTCGAGTTTAATGGGATTAAAATCTGCCAACCACACTTTTACCTTTGAAGATATCTAGGCGAGGCCATGATTAAGAAAACCTTCTATCCCGCAAAACAACATCAGGTCGAAATCCCGATTGGTATCTCTATTATAGAAGATTTGTGTAAAAAAAGATTATACGTACATACATTTATGTATGTTCGAAAAAAATTGTTCTAGAACTATACCGAAATTACTCAAAAATGTTACAAGACAATAATAAGAAGGCATTACCCCATCTCCTTTTAAAAAGCGGTACAAGATTACTTAATTTCCAAATATCAGAAAGTATACATTCGAACATAGAATGATAGACTTATGTATATAACGGTATGACAATAGCGTCCGATGCTTTATTCGTTTAAAATAGAACTTAATCGCATTGTTATCTTACCTAGTTTCACAGCCTAAGATTGGCGGGAGTTTGCTTTACTTCACACGCGTGGATAGTACAGTAGATATAACAACATATATCATAGGCGTTCTGATAAGTAACTAAATGGTTTCAATTTATTTAACGCTTGCTTGGCAAAATAAAAGTAATAAATATAATAGTTATGATAATAATAACAATAATAAAAATAATAGTAAAAATTACATAGAAAGTATTTACAGAAGAGCCATGAGGCCCTAAATCGCTCACTTGAGCAAAAAGGTCAACCTGATAGTTTAAACTGCCAAAATATGGCAGAAATTGGTCAAAGCCCAAAATATGACCTTGACTTCTATTGCTAAAAAAATCAGGTACTCATTTATTCACTCTATTGGTTAACTACTGTACAAAAATTTTCTACAAGTTCCATGACCTCATATTATTTTCCCATAAAAAAAGAACCAAAAACTAAATTTGACCTTGCCAAAAAATATCAAAGTCAACCCAATTTCTTCATTTGAACTATCTTGGACCAAAATCTTCAAAACTTTCCATGAAATCTTGTGTTCTAGCATTTTCTCATATATGACCATGCCGTAAAAAGGTCGGGGTCAAGACAAGGTCAGTCATTCATTTGAATTATCGTGGTACTACTGGAGTATGCAATGCTACACACCAAGTCTCAAGGCCACCGGTCAATCAGTTCTGGAGAAGATTTTTTTAAAAAAAAACTCACCATAATTGGGCACAGCGGCCATGTTGGTCATTGGTCATGTGACCTAAACGAGTTGAAAAAAAAAAAAAAAAAAAAAAACGTTCCTCTGCCCCTGGAGGCTCTGTACGAAATCTGGATACAATTAACCCAGTGACTTTTGAAAAGAAGTTTGAAATTGAAATCAAAATTTGGGAGTTCAGGGTTAAAGGTCAAAGAATGACATTGACCTATTGTACTTATAAATCTTCATGTAGTCATTAAGATGAATATGCATATCAATTTTTAGGCATTTATCTTCAAAACTGTCAATGGAATCTTCTGTTCTAGCATTTTCCCATATGTTGGTCACGTGACCTGGACCTCAACCCCTGAAGGCTCTGTGGGGAATTTGGTTTTATTTGGCCCAGTGGCTTTTGAGGAGATTGTTTGAAAAAGTCAACATTTCAAACAATCTTCAGGGCAAAGGTCAAAGAATGACCATGACCTCTTGAGGTCATAAATTTTAATGTACTCATTAAGAAGAATGTGAATACCAATTTGTATGCCTTAATCTTACCTATGTCTGCAGATAATGTGTCCCGCGGAATGCAACAGTAAGTGTGGCTCGGAGAGGGATGCTCGTTGCCTGCTGAGACTTGTTCATGTAGTCATTAAGATGAATATGTATATCAATTTTTAGGCATTTATCTTCAAAACTGTCCATGGAATCTTCTGTTCTAGCATTTTCCCATATGTTGATCACGTGACCTGGACCTCAACCCCTGAAGGCTCTGTGGGAAATTTGGTTTTATTTGGCCCAGTGGCTTTTGAGGAGATTGTTTGAAAAAGTCAACATTTCAAACAATCTTCAGGGCAAAGGTCAAAGGTCAAACCTTGACCTCTTGAGGTCATAAATCTTAATGTACTCATTAAGAAGAATGTGAATACCAATTTGTATGCCTTAATCTTACCTGATGTGTGCAGATAATGTGTCCCGCGGAATGCAACAGTAAGTGTGGCTCGGAGAGGGATGCTCGTTGCCTGCTGAGACCTGCCATAATATATTTTCTATCAATTTTTTTGGGTTTAGCGACACTGAAGAAGTTAAAAACAGAAACGCGCGTCTGTTGCACTAAATTAGATATGATGACGTTTATACTTCAAACCTTTCCATGAAATCTTATGTTCTAGCATTATCCCATATTAAACCTTGCCATAAAAAATCAAGGTAAACTGAAGGTCATAATTTGATCAATCTGGATAGTACAGAAGTACCCAATGCTACATACCAAGTTTCAAGGCCATCAGTTAATGGGTTCTGGAGAAGACGATTTTTAAAGCTTTTTTTTACCATAATACGGCATAGCGGCCATGTTGGTCATGTGACCTGGACCATTTGAACGAATTTTTGTTCCCTCAGTGGGACTCTATATGAAATTTGGTATCAATTGGCCCAGTGGCTTTTTAGCACATTGGTATTTTCAAAGTATGAGAGATCTGGGTCAAAGTTCAAAGGATGACTTTGACCTCTTGTACTCACAAATCTTCATGTACTCATTAAAAAGCTGTATACACAAACTTTTAGACCTTATTCTTCAAACCTTTCCAAGAAAACTTATGTTCTAGTATTTTTCTCATATTTGACGTTGCCGTAAAATAAACAAGGTCTATCCAAGGTCATCATTTTAAACAATCGTAATAGTACTCAAATACTCAATGCTACATACCAAGTTTCAAGGTCATCGGTCATTTGGTTCTGGAGAAAAAGATTAAAAGATTTTTTAAATTAAATGTTTTTACCAAAGTAAGGCATGGCAGCCATGCTGGTTATGTGACCTGGACCATACGAACACATTTTCATTGTCTCAACCCCTGGAGGCTCTATATGAAAATTGGTTACAATCGGCCCAGTGGTTTTGTAAGAGATTGTTTGAAATTGTCAAGATATGAGAGTTCTGGATCAAAGGTCAAATAATTATATGACCTCTTGTACTCACAAACCTTCATGTACTTATTTAGAAAACTGTATATACAATTTTAGGCCTTAATCTTCAAAACTTTTCATGAAATTTTATGTTCTAGCATTTTCCCATATTTGACATTGCCCTAAAAAGGTCAGGGTCAACCAAAGGTCATAATTATGTTGATAGTACTCCAGTACCCAATGCTACATACCAAGTTTCAAGGCCATCTGTCAATTGGTTCTGGAGGAGAAGATTTTTAAATGTTGTTATCATATATGGGCGTGGCGACCATGTTGGTCATGTGATCTGGACTGTTTGACTAAATTTTCATTCCCTCAACCCCTGGAAACTCTATATGAATTTGGTTTCAATTGGCCCAGTGGCTTTTGAAAAGATTGTTAGAAATTGTCAAAATATGAGAATTCTGGGTCAAAGGTCAATGATGACCTTGACATCTTGTACTTATAAATCTTTATGTACTAATTGAGACGAAAGTATATACTAATTTTAAGCCTTAATCCTAAATATGTTCCATGAAATCTTATGTTCTAGCATTTTACCATATAAAAGCACTAGCAAGCAAATTTGATAGTGCTGTAAAATAAGGTCAAGGTCAACCCAAGGTCATAATTTGAAAAAATTTGGTAGTACTCGGGTACCCGATGCTACATACCAAGTTGCAAGGCCATCGGTTTATTGGTTCCAGAGAAGAAGATTTTTAAAAGTTTTAACCATATATGGGCCATGTTGGTCATGGGACCAAAACCATTTGAACAACTTTTCGTTCCCCCTTCCGTTTGAGGCCACATATGAACTTTGGCTACAATTGGCATATCGGTTTCAGAGGAGAAGTCTTTTGAAATTGTGGACGGACGGATGGACGACGACGGACGACGGGGCCTTTCGATTCTATAAGCTTCCCCGAAGCCGCTGGCCCAGGTAAGCAAAAATGCACATAAAATAAATCTTCCAAATCAGTGTGTCGATCGGCATCGGTAATCATTTAACATTTGGATAATTTATTATGTCTAGCTTTCTGTTGTTTTTAATGTGTGTGTGTGTCTGTGTCTGTGTCTGTGTGTTTTATATTTTTTCATTTTTTTTATTTGTTTAAATATGTATCCATAATTTAATATGTCTATGTTCGCCTTTTTTCTTACACATTTAATTTCAGATGTAATTGCTTTACTAATATTGTACGTAAATGAATGTCCTAGCATACTCCATCATTCATCTATGTAAAGTTATTTCATGTTATTGTTACAACAGTTATGTATTCGTAATGAAACATTCGATAGATGTTTGTTATGATTATGATTATTAGTCTTATTTTGTTCATTATAATATTTATTATTATAATTATTATTATTATCTTTTTTTTTTAACTGGCATAATATTAGTTTTGAGGAAATAAGTTCCGGGTTCTGATTTTTAGATAAAGTAAAGTGGAGTTGGCATTAAAAGAAATAGCTTATGGCAGTTTCACTAGAAAAGAAGCAGACCTTGTTATAATCAGGAGTTTATTTCAGGATTGAAAACCATCTGGGTTTAACAAACGCATTTTTAATACGGCAAAATCGTTTCAATCATAAACGAGGTATCTTCCACACACCCTTCCATTGTCACCCTCCCATCGTCCTAATATGACTGAAATACGGTTGAGAAACTGATAAAGTCGCAAGTCATCCATCGATCCTTGCTTAACTGTTGCACGTTCGGGTAATCGTGTACGGAGAGTAGATGGTATCCGTCTTCTCCACCATATATACCCGGTACGCATGGCGGACATATTTTTTCTTTCGATCCCACTGACAACAGGCACGATAACTTAACATCAATCCCGGATAACCGCATAGATGATACGTAACAACTTGCGTTTGCAATAGGCATCTCGCCGCATATAAACACTATAAAAATATATATTTACCTTTAAACGATGATATCAGCAGTATAAGTGGAGAGAGAGAGAAAGAGAGAGAAAGAGAGAGAGAGAGAGAGAAAAAGAAAGAGGAACACACACACACACACATACACACGCACGCAAACACACATACATACATACAGAGAGAGAGAGAGAGAGAGAGAGAGAGAGAGAGAGAACCGCTGTATTTTGCGTTTCTATGTTCATTTGTTTTACTTTGTTCAGGTTATTGTTTATACCAACAAGCGATCAAATTTACATAAATAAATAAGTTTTACATAGCCAGTTAAAGTTTCTTTGGGTCATCAAATACTCACAATTGCAGTAGTTATTCAACAAATCGAATTTTGGCTTACATTTTAAATTATGTAATTTTAGCTGACCTGAATCGCTTAAAAAGCAATGCAAATATCTGTCAATTCCTAATTTATTGATAACGATTGTTCGAACTACGGTTCATGAACAAGTATTATGCAAAATGCAATATGAGTCGTGTCTTTTGAAATAACCTATTCAGGTTATTGTAAATAGAACAAAGAAACCTCTACCAAAACTTGGTGTAATTACGCAAGTTAAACATAATATTTCAAAAAACGAGTTTCAGAATAACCACTTAAAATGTCTCCTGCAGAGATTTAGAGTGATTGACGTAACAAAGAGGGGACCAAAACTAATTTTGTTTTGGTTATATTTGCTAACATTTGAAATATACATGAACACACCCGAAAGATCGATCATTTGCTAAAGATGACTAGTTAATATAATTATCTTTATCTCGTTCGTTGGGAAAAGAAAGTCTTCCTCATCAAAAGATATTGATGCTGTGCTGGATTCATGCGAAATGTGGTCCCTTTTTCAAATATGTCTTATGTCTAACATATCTGATCAACCAATATTGTGTCAGCTTTTAGTACGGGGAGGCACAACTGTGATATGCAATAACATTCTGTATCTTACCATAGAAATGGATGCCATGCAACTTTTCAAAAGAAATAGCCCGGGAACAAGTAAGTTTTCAAAACATGACAAACGAAAACCATTTGTTTGTATAAAATGAAGTTATAAAGGGCCATAGCTCCCAAAATCAATAGTGTATTTTATCCTAAATTAAACCTGGCCTGTATTTTATAATCATATATGCGTATATGAAATGTAAATCCAAAACATTCATCTTTTCAACCTGGCCTGTATTTTATAATTATATATGTGTATATGAAATGTAAATCCAAAACATTAATCTTTTCAAAAGATAACGAACGGAAGCAATTTTCTCGTACAAAATAAAGTGAAAAAATGGCCATAACTCTTATAATAACTTACGGATTCTACACTTAATCAAACCTGACCTGTATGTTATGATAATATACCTGTGTATAAAATATGAATCCAATTCACTGATCTTTTTAAAAGATTATGAAAGGAAACCGTTTTTTCGTACAAAATGAAGTGGAAAAAGCGTCATAACTCCCATAATAATTGACGGATTTTCCCCTTAATCGAACTTAACCTGTATTTTATACTTATATACCTGCGTATACAACAGGAATCCTATCTACGAATCTCTTCAAAAGATAATGAACGGAAACCATTTTTCGTACAAAAGTAAAAAGTAAAAAAAAGGGCCATACTCCCATAATGATGGACGAATATTACCCGAAATCAAACTTTAGAAATGTTGGAGGGTCACTGATGAGGCCTAATTGGCCGAAACTAGCTAGTCTGGCCCAGAAAACTTGTACACTGGACAGTTTTCAGTTCTTTGGTGTGATCCTTGCTTCCAAAGGATAACCCTTTTATAGAACATATTGAACTTTACTACAGCTGGTGATTGGGACTGTGTGGTCATCGTAAAAAGTCTCCCCGCCCTTCATCATAGTGTAGATTTTATTTTCTAGTCCTTTGTGATCATTGATTCTATTATAGAACTTTAGAAATGTTTGAGGGTCACTGATGAGGCCTAATTGGCCGAAACTAGCTAGTCTGGCCCAGAAAACTTATACACTCGACAGTTTTCATTTCTTTGGTGTGATCCTTGCTTCCAAAGGATAACCCTTTTATAGAACATATTGACCTGTATTTTATGATTCTATAACTGTGTATAAAACATGAATTCAATACACCCATGTTTTCAAAAGATATCGAACGGAAAGCATTTTCGTACAGGACGGACAGGATGGACATACGTACGTACAGGACGTACTTACGGACAACGGCGATACTATATGCCCGCCCATTAAAATGGCGAGGGTATAAAAATGCAACAATAGACCTCTTAGAACAGTGAAGCCCCCATATAGAACAAAAATGTCAAAACAACGTAACAATTATGTCATTGTTTCAACGTTGTTACAACGCTGACTCAACTGCACAATAGAAGTAAAGAACAAATAACCTACCCAACTATGCTTCCATAATAACAGCACTGTACCAAATATATAATACTAAAAACTAAGTTTGAAAGTTCTCAGGAACTGAAACAATGAAATCCCAGATCCAACCCAAGATACCATATGAGGAAAGAAAAACGTCAAACACATCACCAGCGACAGCCAGGTGAACAGCCTTTTCCCATGTAGGAGGTCACTTGGCTAGCATTAACATTACAAACAATATTAATAACCAACATAGCAACAAACAAAACATAAAACAACCAAGAAGAACCCACCCAAAAGTGCCGCCTTGGGACGACCAGCGATGAAATTAATGGTTGTTTGAAACGGCCTGCAGGGGACTAACCCTTGTCCTTGGTTCTGCTTTGGTTCATCAGAAACTTAGTTGTTCAGTTTGCTTAGAAGATATTTAGCCAATATGGGTTACATTTCAAAAACATAGAAATGAAAATTAAAACTAAGATATAACAGAAATGAGACCTAACAATAATGTCAGTACTGAAATTCCGGAGGAGAAGAAATCCAACAGTTAAATAACGGTGGTCCAGACCAAACACATACCAGAACAAGCTACAAGTGCCAAGTAGGGCTGGGACAGGTAGAGATTTTGTACCCGGGTACCCGAGTTCCTATTACCCGCGGGTACCAAGTACCCGTCACCTTAGCATTTTGCTAATTTCTACAGCTAGAAAGTATGCATTCTCAACAAAATAATATGTACAGTATATGTCGTTTGGACATGCTTGCATGGAAATGGTATGAATATGTAGAAGTCTCCCTGGGTTTGCAATATTTGTCATTTATACAAGACAATCGCACCAAAGTTTGTTCTATTTAATTGTAAATCAGTTGAAATAGAATAATTATACATTACATAATAATGAACTACTAGTCTTGTAACGAAACAATAATTTGATTATAATCAAACGTCGTGTTAAATTAAGCCTCGTAACAGGATTGAAAATTCTGTCCCAGCCGAATTCATATCTTGTACTGTTAACACATTAAGCCCGCGCTTAACCGACCTCACTATCGAGATGGCTCATTCTGATGCGATCCGCAAAAGGTACCAGTGTCAGACATCGAGAATGAGACGGTTACATAGTTTATACTAGGAGTGTTGAACATTTCTAAGATTAAAATAATAATAATGATAAAACTGTCTGTCAAGCCTTTACTGCAATCAATACATACGAGCGCACATACAATTTAGAACAACAGATTCTCGTCAGTTTAGTTACTTCAAAATCTATTCACTATACCTGGACCTCATCAACCAATTGCGAAACACATGTCATTTAAATGTAACACGCCCCTTTTTTAATGTAGTAAGGAATCAGTTAATCATTGTTAACAATTACATATAAATTAGCATTTTCGTATCCCTACGGCAGTTGCGTTTTAGTTGTTTAAGCGAAGCAAAATTAAAACATAATATCTATAATTGTTAGGATCTTGAACCAAATCTTTCAAAAATGGTGAGTTTAAGACATAGTAATTCTTTAGTGTGTTCTGACGTTGATGCAATGTTTCAAATAATAAAGTCTTTCGTTATCCATGTGTTATAAAACGCATGTCTATCTAATAAGTATGTTTTATTTATTTTTGTTTTCTTCGCGTCTGTATACAATTATTATTTTTTGTGTTGTTACGCGAACTCATGCATTCTTTACATTTATGATCTTGTTTTTGTATTTTGAGTGAATTTGACTTTCTGCGAGAAAAGAAAAGGAAAGAACTCAAGCAACGAGAGCTGTATCCTTTTACGTTTTGATCTAAAGAATTAAACTCGCTGTCAAAATTTACAAATTACACCAATCATAATCCTGAAATCTTGTTAATTTGCTAATTTAAAGTTACAATATAAAGGACCTAGATCAGTAATTTCACGAGATACAAATCTTGCATTCGAAATAATATGCTAAGAGAAGCTTGACAGTCTACCAACATATTTCGAAAGAAATATACTTATATCTAGAAAACTTTAATCAGGTATGATATTGGGAAGGGCTTCAAACATATGTGTAATGAACGGAATTGTAAGTGCGTTAATTATTAGCATGTTTATGAATATAAATATCGCCAATTTCGACGATGTTCAAACACATTGCAAATGAGTTATCTATTCATTCTTATATCAAAACTCTAGGAGTTGGTTATAGCTTGATAATCTGTCTTTGGTCGGGCACATTGGGTTTCAACAATATGGCATCTTTCGTTCCGGCGTCCAACGAGCTCGAGCTCACCTTTTGGTTTTTGCTTGTTTTGTTTTAATTTGTGTCCCGTCTTTAAGTTTTTCCTTTCACAATTGGTGTTTAAGACAGGATGTATTAAATGATAGTGTCGGGTCCTGATCGTCACCGTCTGATACACTTTAGAATCCTGAAATGTTGCAAAGGGAAGTGAAGTCTAATTTTCACATCTGATTGAAGTACTATAAATACTACTAGCAATAATAATTTGCCAGGATCATGTGCAAGCTAATCTAATTTGATTTTCGATTTCTAAACTTAATAGAAAATGTATTGCTGAGACATTGTTTAATATGTATTCATCTATTTATAATTATAAACGATATTGTAATTATGGAAATATTTGTGATACGATTGGTATGATTGTATATTTTAACTAAATATAAACATAATTATGTGGTGAGTGTTTCATTTTTCACCTTTAACAGTGTTCAAAATGTAATGTTCTCATTAGCACTTTTTTTTTGGAATGAGGCAAAATACGGCTACTGACTCTAAACTGTGATCTTTTGTAAATACAAGGCATGTAACAACACACATACATCATATTATACGTGAAATATAATTAAAGAAAAATTGACTGTTGCAATAATATAACCGTATCCGTGCAACAGACACGCATTTCTGTATTAAACTTCTTCAGTGTCGCTATGCCTCAAACGTTTGAAAGAAATGAGAACTATTACAAATGGTGCTAAATTATTTGTATGTATGCTCAGTGATGGATGAATGGATGAATTGCGATTTCACGTCCTTATTAACAGTTTTTTAATCATATCAGGACGATGGTAGGGTGATTTTAAAAAAGCTATGTGCAATGGATATCCGTTTATGGTTGAAACGATTCCCGCCTCCAGTGGGTCTCGAACCCTGGACCGCTAGGTCAATAGGCCTGTGCTTAACCTACTGGACGACCTAGGCGCCTATATGCTCAGTGTAAAAATGAAATAAGACATCTCTTTATCCACCCCATCAATTATCCTGTATCATTTCATGGCATGTGCATTTTGTATGTAAATAACACCAAAGATGTGGATGCATTCTCTTAACTTCGCCGGTCTTTTAGGGCGCCAGACTGTAGAAGGGGAACTAATAATTATTATTATTATTGTCTAGAAATCGCCGCACTATGGCAGCTGGGACATCCAATTAGCCCTTAATTAAAGACTTCGTGAGTTAGCATTCCGGAAGCGAAATTTCGTAAAGTTAAAGCGAGTCAATTTGTTTTGTTTGTCGCAATTCGTCTGTTATTTGTTGTTTTTGTTTAATGCTGATCTACTGACAGTCAAGTAGCGTTGACCAAAACTGTTTTAGTATTTACATAAAACGCGAATGTGCAAATATTGACTTTCATACTTGAGTGATTATCCACTGCAAACTGGTACATGTATAAACATTTTATGCCGAAGCATAAAGATACAATTGCTGCACATCAATTAGCATTCTATTCGTGGTCCAAATATTTTCCGTTACGCAAAGATTATAAAAAAAATGTGGCGTTTTTAAATTTACTAAATGGCCTTTCTGTGAGGAGCTCCAAAACCATCGTTCTCCAGCGTCTGCCTACCTTACAAGATTGGAAGACTATTTTGTGATTCTGCTAGTGGAAAAAAAAACAATATGCTTTTAGTTCAAGTAATAACTATTGAACATTCAAGGCTGATCATCTATAGCACATTGTTTTCTTTTCAGTTTATCAAATCAATGCTGTTTATAGGATGTTTAATGTGCATCGGACTGTTTGGATACGCCTCGGCAGGTAAGTATCTTTCACAGCAGGAAGGTCTACATACTCTGTCAATAACATATTTGAGCCGCAACAGGAGAAAACCAACAAAGTGTTTGTTCGCATAGCGAAGACTCAGATCAGCCTTGGCATCTGCTCAGTCAGATCAGAGTCTTCGCTGTCCGCACAGAGGTAGTTTAGACCTTTAGCTATCCGTTAAGCGCTCCACAAAGAGTCTGATCGGACTTGGCGGAAACTCAGGATGATCTGAGGCTGCGCTACGCGAAAAATCGCTTTGTTGCTTTTCTCGTGTCGCGGCTTAGTTATATAATCTGAAGAAGAATCTTAAAATATTCTATGGTAAAAAGAAACCAGGAAAAGGATTTTTATATGATATTATATCGGATCTTTGGAAGTATGTGTATATCTAAAATTTGATTAAGGCATTTGGGTTTTGAGTTAACTATTCATGACGGATTTATAAACAACACATTTAATAATACCTAGAAATCGGGTGATGCTGCAACCATGTACAGCTCTGCTGAAATATTAACAACTGATTTAAAAAGTTAATACCAACAAATTGAACGTAATAAAGACAATCGCGTCTACATTAAAGGGCGTGCTACTGTAATGCATACGATAAGTAAAACAGGTGAATTGTATATAACATATACATTTGTATATCCAATGACCTTTGTCGTTTTTTTCTTATGCTGTACTGATACTCTATGTGGAACTACGATTTTCTGTTGTCAAAGGTGTACAGTTCCATTTTACGGCTTTAGTTGTTTCCCTTTTCTTAGGATGTCCTGGGTGTTTTGTGTTTTGTGGCTTTGGTCTTAGCTGAGTATCTAGTCACTCGGAAAATTTATAATTTGAGCGAAAACCAACAACTTCGAGGTCTTATCCAGAAGTAATGTCACTGCAGCTATAAAATCGTGAAGAATAAAAAGAGAGCAACTAAATTTCGCATAAAAGTACCTTAATCTTTATGCATTATGATCTGAAAATCTCATAAAAATTTGTTTTACAGTAATTGAGATATCGAGATAGACAGAAGGCATGGTAACGACACGCACCGCAGGGGAATGACTTTGTTGACGTTCCAGACGAAGTTTCGAGACTGTGTCATATTCAGCATTGCACTAATGCCTATTCACCCATGTTTATCTCATTTTTCAATATCGTTTGAACAACCTCGCAAATCATGCTTAAGAATTCACACACTATTCGAATTGCAGAACATGGATCTTCATATATTGGGTCTAAACAAGAGTGACGTTATTGTCTGACATTGCACATAAAGCTCCTCCGATTTCAGACGATCCACTATCGATCCCTTGCCCTGTCTTCAGCTGGCTTAGTTGTGCTAGCAATGTGCATCCCTATTCACTCCTTAATATTGTCATCCCAAGTCTTCTTGTATCTTACAGCTTCCTTTTCCTTTCACTGTGTTTCTGTAAAATCGTTTTTGCTGAGCCAGACGATCTGGAGATGTGGCAAAATCAACTTAATTGTCTTTTCTCGGCTATGATTAGGCAATCTTTATATTCTCCGATGGCTGCTTTGATCATTCTGTACACATCACCATTTGTGACATGGTCTTATTCGAGATGTTCGTTTACCGTCTTATCTAAAAGGCCTGCTTTTTTCTCTTACTCATGAGTCACAGGCATGCCAAAATATAGGGACCTACTTTTGAAGGCCAACGCCGACATTGTATCGAGATAGTTCCTGTTTTCCCGGCCTGTATAAGCCACAGTCTAAATTCTTCAAGGTTTGCTCTCAGAAAACTAAGTAAAATGTGATTATTTTCTGAAAATGGACATCATTTTAAGCTTCCTAGGATGGATTTAATATCAGCTTCTTTGAGATGTTCGTCTTTAAGTCTGTATCTATGCATGCTGAAACCACTTCAAACCACCACACCACAATTACTCTCTTGTTGAGCCACTCTAGCAAGTGGTTTTTCGAAGTTTATACTTAAAGCATAAAGAGTCAGCAAATTCCACTTACCTGGTTCAATTTCCTACCATTTCTCGTAGTCAGATTTGTCCAGTAGAGTTTTAAAAATCCACTGGCATGCTCTCAAGCTTGAAAAGTAATCTCTTGCAATGTTGTAGGGGTGGCATGTTTCAAGCACATTCTTGAAAATTACCATTTCATATAAAATTAACATGAAATCAGTTCTGAAGAACCTGTTCTTATATTTTATAGCAGTTATTTTCATAAGAAATATCTTTTGGAAAAACAAAAAGACGCGTAAGTTTAGCTGACCTTTGCTTAAATGCTTATATACCAAAAAAGATCAGGTGATTAGTGATGACATCATTTCTGTAGCGATGTCATAATAGGTGGTTCCCAGCTTAATAAAAATTAAAATGAACCTCATCAAAGGCTGGAGACCAGAAGGGATATTTTCACTACTGGAAAACCCACCTCCAAACAATAAATGATAAAAATAGACAAGAGAGGTCATGCAAAATGCTGCAAGTCTGTTTTTAGCTACGTGATGTAGTTTTGGGTATGTAAACTCTAAAATTTTGATATTAAAGCATCTTTAAAGAAAAAAGTTTCACTAAAAGCCAATTGCTGGAGTGCCTCAACAAGAGAGTAAGTATCAATAAATCCATATACGAGGGGCGTTCGGAAAGTTTTGTTAATGGCCTCATAACGTTGTTTATGGACTTGCTGGGTACAAATGCAGTGCATGTACCGAAAGCACTACATTTTGTCTTTGCAATGATACCAAACATTTTACAAAGATACATTTACTTATTGATTTAAAATGAATTTTATTAGGTCCCAGTCATACCAGTGGGCTAATTTCATATGTTAAACTGTTTCAGTGATGGGCATTCTAGTCAAATAGCGTTGTAAATACAAAATTAATGTTTGTCAACTTGTTTTCCATAGTTGCCCGCAATATCCATACAAACGTTAGGAGTGTGGCAAACTGTCATCGCAATATTCATTGCAAAGCAATGCGTAGTTCTTATGATATTATTAGAACTGACGTCATCGTCAATTTTAAAAGATGTAAAGGTTTCTTTTTTGCATTAATATGAATCTATTGACATGATTTCGCTAACACATGTAAATGCTCTTGCTGACACAATTTTGAATGCTAACACACTGGTTTTCATTACAGAATCATTTATGTTTTAGTAGAAAGAGGAAATTTGCTGCTATATAAAATGCGGATAATTCATATTTACGGGACATTATGGAAACTAAATTAGATATAGTTTCCTCGATATTACAGGACATCATTGCATGAGCATTGTCTTTAAATAGCAGTAAAAGAAATCAAATACTGCTTATATATGAATAACGGCCTACTTAAGAAAATATTTACAGTGCCTTTAAGGTACAACCCCTTTCAAAGAAGTGGAAAATGCGTTCTTTAAAAAATACACCGTGTTTGCAGACTTGTCTAGGCATATCATAGCTGTATGTGTTTTGCTATCAGAAGTTCTGTCTTTATGGTAGTTACCAAGAAATTTTCTCACTTGCAAAACTTTCTGAACGCCTCTCGTATATTTATTTTTTTCATCGGCGGCAGGTATGTCTTTGTCAGTCTTAATACTATGCCTGACTGGCTTGATAAAATACACCAGAATCACGACTGATTGGCGATGAAGGGTATACTTTCTTTGACGGAACAATTTAGCAGCAATACATTTTTGCCAGGCTCTCGGGCCTTTCATTCTCGACATCGTCTTCGGAAGTCAATATAATAAATTGGTTTAAGGTGGTGATAATCACTGATTGGGGGCGAACTAAAAACTCTGCATAAAATGCTAAAAATATAACAGATCTTCCCCAAGATTAGCAGATGCCTTCTTTATGTTGTTCCTCACGATTCAGAATCCAAAACTGCAGGACTTGTTGAAGTTAAAAAGGGTTTATATAAAAATAATTCAAAGGGTAATTTTGTGCGCACAAATCTGAAAAATAATCATCGTTTTTAAAATGTAATAGGGACTGAAGGTTCTTTAATTCATCATGGAGAGCATCCTAGCAATTATTTGTTTTCCATTTTTTTCACACATTTTCAGGCTGGGCAGATAGAAAATGGTCTCCTCTGTGTTCAAACATTTGCCAAAATACACAGTAGAGTCCATTTTTAAGGTTGAACAGTTTCATATACACACCGGTGTCATTATTGAGACACTAAAATAATTACCATAACTGTCCAAAAATTGGAACAGTTTGGTTTTACAGTGCAGTCATGTGCCCAAAACATGCAAAGTTGATGGCAAATAGTGAAGACCCTGATCAGAAAACTCCTGTCTGATCTGGGTTTGAACTATTTGCTCACCCCTTACTGTCCCAATATATAGAAATTTTAGCTCACCTGAGCCAGCGGTCCGGGGGAGCTTATAGGATGGTAAGGCTCAGTTGCACGTCGTCCATCCGTCCACAATTTCAAACGACTTCTCCTCTGAACCCGCTGGGCCAATTGTAACCAACAATTGTAACCAAATTTCATAAAGAGCCTCCTGGGACCTTAGGAATGAAAAATTGTTCAAATAATCTTGGTCACATGACCAACATGGCCGCCATGCCCATATATGGTTAAAACTTAAAAAAACCTTCTTCTCCAGAACCAAAAGGCCGATGGCCTTGAAACTTGGTATGTAGCATTGGATACGCGAGTACTACCAAAATTGTTCAAATTATGACCTTGGGTAGACCTTGACCTTTTTTTACGGTAAGGTCAAATTTGCTTCTTTTTGCTTTATATGGCAAAATGCTACAATATAAGATATCTTGGAAATTGTTGAAGATTTTGGTGCTAAAAATTGGTATCTACACTCATCTTAATGAGTACATGAAGATTTATGAGTACAAGAGGTAAAGGTCTTTCTTTGACCTTTGACCCTGCACTCTCATATTTTGACAAGTTCTGATAATCTTCTCAAAAGCCACTGGGCCAATTGAAACCAAATTTCATATAGAGCCGTTAGGGTTTGAGGGAACAAAAATTATTCATATGGTCCAGGTCACATGACAAACATGGCCACCACGCCCATATATGGTAAAAACCTTTAAAAATCTTCTTCTCCAGAACCAGTTGACCGATGGCCTTGAAACTCAGCATGTAGCTTTGAGTACTCAAGTACTATCAAGATGGCTGAAATTAGTTTTCTTAGTTTAAACATATTTTATTTCAACAAACTGTAGATCTATAATATTTTAAAGATACAATACTAATTAGGAAAAGAACGGAAGCTAGTAGCTTATTTAGTTCAAATTATGACCCTGGGTTGACCTTGACCTTTTTTACGGCAAGGTCAAATATTGAAATAATACTGGAACATGAGATTTCATGGAAAGTTTTGAAGACTTGGGCCCAAAAATTGTTATAAAAGTCATCTTAATGAGTACATGAAGATTTGTGAGTACAATAGGTCAAGGTCAGTCTTTTACCTTTGACCCAGAACTCTCAGATTTTGACAATTTCAAACAATCTCCTCAAAAACCACTGGAACAAATGTGATCAATTTAATATAGAGCCTCCAAGGGTTGACGGAATCAAAATTTTTTTTAACTGTCCTGGTCACATGACCAACATGGCCGCCACACCCATATAATGGTAAAAACCTTTAAAAATCTCCTTCTCCAGAACCAATTGACAGATTGCCTTGAGACTTGGTATGTAGTATTGGGTACTTGAGTACTATCAAAAGTGTTCAAATTATGACTTTGGGTTGACCTTGACCTTTTTCCCGGCAAGGTCAAATATGAGAAAATGCTAGAACATCAGATTTCATGAAAAGTTATCAAGGTTTTGGCCAAAAACTGGGGTATTCAGTTTTTTTAATGAGGTCATGATGAATTATGTTTACAAGAGGTCATGGTCATTTCTTGACCTTTAAACCAGTCTCTCATCTTTTGACATATTTAAACGTTTTCTCAAAAGCCAAAGGGCCAGTTGTAAACACATTTCATATAGAGCCTCCAGGGGTTGATTAAATAAAAAATGTTCAAACGGTCAAGGTCACATGACCAACATGACCACCATTACCACTTATGGTATAAATCTTTAATATTTTTCTTCTCCAGAACCAATATACCTATGGCCTTGGAACTTGGTAAGTACCATGGAGTACCAGAATACACCAAGACTGTTCAAATGATGCCCTTGGGTTTACCTTGACCTTTTTTGCAGCATTATAAGATATGGGTAAATGCTAGAACATAAGATTTCATAGAAAGTTTTGAAGATTTTGGCCCAAAAATTGCATATATGGTTGTCTTAATAAGTACATGAAGATTTATGAGTACAAGTGGTCATGGTCATTCTTTGACTTTTGACCCAAGACTCATATTTTGACAATTTCAGACATGATAAGAAAAAGCCACCTTGCCAATTGCTCAGGTGAGCGATTCAGGGCCTCATGGCCCTCTTGTGTTTTTGTATACTGTGAGTATGATAAAGGTATAACTGCTCTACCTGTATATGTACATCACCATATATTTCCAGACATTTGAGAAAAAGTGACTGTTTTCATCTGGTCTACCTTACAAATTTAAGAAAGAGTTGGAACAAATAATTGCTAAGACGAACTTTTTAATGCATTAAAGAAACTTCAGAGCTAAGTATATTTTCAAGAATGAAGTTAATTTTCTAGATTTCTGCGCACAAAATTACCCTTTGATTTTTCCATATAAACACTTTTTTAACAGCATGTCCTACTATTCTGAATTCTAAACTTTAGAGAACAACAAAAATAAGAAGTCAGCAAACTTTCAGGGAGGTACGTTAATTTGTCACCCGACGTAGGCGGAGGGGGACTATAGAAATGACCCTCGTCCGTCCGTGTTTGCGTCCGTCCGTCCGTCCTTCCGTCCGTCCGTCCGAAATCTTATCCCCACAACTCCTCCTACGTCTTTCATCGGATTGATTTGAAATTTTACAGATTGTATTCTTATGATATGAAGATGTGCATGTGATTTTTGATTTTTGTTTCGGCCATTTTTGATGGAGTTACTGCCCTTGCTGACTCAGACCTTCCAAAATCTTTTCCCCGCAACTCCTCCTACATCTTTCATTGGATTGATTTGAAATTTTACAGATTGTATTCTTATGATGTGGTTTTTTATTTTTGTTTTGGCCATTTTAATGGAGTTACGGTCCTTGCTGACTCAGACCTTGTCCCCGAAACTCCTGCCACATCTTGTATCAGATTGACTTAAAATTGTGCTGAATGTTTCATCATGATCTGAAGATATGCATATCATTTTGGAATTTCAATTGTCCTATTTTTTACAAAGTTATGGCCCTTTGTGGTTTTTGGCATTTTTACCAACTTTTGAATTGTTTGACCGAGAGAGCTGAAATTTGGTATACTATTAGCATTTGGTAAATTGACTATTCTGATCATTGTTAGGATGTGCTAAATTATAAGTGACAGAGTTATTCCCCTTTCATAGATAATAGACATTCACTTAAAGGTAAAGGGATAACTCCAGAACAATTCATATAAATGGGCGGATTTTTCATAAATGCATTGTTCATATTTCATCAAATTCATATTAGCAGGATTATGGCCCTTGTTATTTTGTTACTGGGTATACAGTTTGATGTTTTGGGCATTTTGTTAGGGCCTAAAGTTTCAGAAACCTGATTTTACACATATATGCCCTGTTCTGAACTTAAGTATTTTATAAAGAGGCCCAGTAATTGGGTATATATCTTTGCTTATGTTCAGTTATTATTTGCTTACCAGGTTCTGTAATACACATACTTTCTGTTTTTGGCCATACGGTTACTCTGAAACGGAATAAAGGGCTGCAGTTTGTGACACATTTCAAACGTCGGGTGACACTTGGCCGATGGCCTTTTATTTTAGATGGTTTTATGCTGATTTTTGTATTCACCACAAATCACCAAATTAATACTCCAAAGGGATTCACTGTGTAACAAAAAGCGTTTAGCAAAACATAGTATATACTTTATACAGTAGAACTTCAATGGCTCGAACCCTGATGGCTCGTTAACCCTGCGTGGCTAGAACTCTTTCCTTGGCCCCTAGAGGTCATTTCATACAGAAACTAACCCTGGATGGCTAGAACTACCCTTGGCTGGAACCAATTTTATGGTCCCAAGCATGTTCGTGCCAATGAAGTTCTACTGTATTACATGTGTGTTTAATGACTTTGCAATTTGTATTCTCGTCTCAGCTTATGGTGAGGCATGTACAACTGACAGTGACTGTACTGCAAATGAACATACAACCTGCCAAACTGTCCATGCTGACTGCCCGTCAAAAGGATGTACTGGATGCGCGACTGGGTACGAACTGAATTTCGCAGGAGACGCTTGCGGTAAGTTGAGTTCGTGATTGGTTTCTCTTATTGATTCACTCACTGATGTTATATGAGTCTACAGTATCTATTTTTTGCAGCTGACGACGAAGACCATAGGAATACGTAACTGATACTTTTGTTTTATATTATACTTGCTTTTAATGCACATCAACGGTAAAACGATCGATAAATAAGATTTTGATAATGTAAATCTCTCTCTCTCTCTCCTCTCTCTCTCTCTCTCTCTCTCTTTCTCTCTCTTTGATCCGTTTGCGAACCGATTGATCATTTAATTGCAGTTAAAATACTAATATTAGCTGCATATTGCAAGCAATCCTCTATCATTATTTAGGACTGATTACCCTTCCACGTCGCAGGAAAAAGCCATGGGTCACTAGAGATGTTCTCGACCTCTGTGATGAGTGGAGAAATTTGAAGAAGAAGAGGTGTGAAGCAGGAGGAGCAGAAGAATACAGGGAAGCAAACAAGAGGATTCAGAAGGCAGTGAAGAAAGCAAAGGAGGACTGGATAGCTAGTCAGTGCGAGGAGATCGAAACTTGCCTGAACAAAAACAACAGCAAGAAAGCATACCAGCTGGTGAAAGATCTAACTTCAGAGAAACAGGGTACATCCACAGCTATCCAGGACAGGTCAAGGAAATGCCTTACAGAAGAACAAGAGATTTTCAGGAGATGGACAGAATATTTATAACAATTATACAACCATGAGACTGATAGTGACAATGCGGTTCTGGACTGCAGACAGTCCCCAGAAGAAGATCAACAACCGATCCTTCGTGAGGAAGTTGAGATTGCAGTAGCAGCACTGAAGAAGGGAAATTCTGCCGGAGTTGATAATATACCAGCAGAACTTGTTCAAGCTTGAGGGGAGACCATGATTGATGTTTTAACAGATATCTGTAACAGGATCTGGAGGACGGGAGAATGGCCTACCCCATGGACCCAGTCGCTGACTATCACGCTCCCTAAAAAGGGCAACCTACTGCTCTGCCAGAACAAGAGAACCATCAGCCTCATCAGTCATTCAAGCAAAGTCATGCTGAAAGTCATCTTGAACAGGCTTAAACCACAAGAGATAACCGCTGAGGAAAGGCTGGGTTCCGGGCAGGAAGGAGCACCACAGAACAGATCTTCAACCTTAGAATCCTGTGTGAAAAGTATCTCCAACATCAGCAGAATCTGTACCATGTCTTCATTGGTTTCAAAAAAGCCTTTGACAGGGTATGGCATGCAGCCTTATGGGCCACCATGAGGAAGTACAATATCAGTGCAAACCTAGTCCGCACCATTGAGCAGCTATACAACAAGGCTATAAAATTGCAGTGCTGATAAATGGCAGCACAGGAGAATGGTTCAGAACAACAGTTGGAGTAAGACAAGGATGTCTTCTGTCACCCACCCTCTTCAACATTTTTCTTGAACGGATCATTTCTGATGCTCTGGAAGAACATGACGGAAAGGTTAGCATAGGCGGCAGAAATATTACCAATCTGCGGTTTGCCGATGACATAGACGCTCTAGCTGAGGAAGAGCAGGAACTAGAAGCTCTAGTTGAAAGTCTCGACCAAACCTGCACAAGGTATTAGATGGAGATTAGTGCTGAGAAGACCAAACTGATGACAAACAGCGCAGATGGCATCCAGAGGGAGATCAAGGTAAAGAGGCAGACCCTGGGTACTGTAAGCAGCTTCAAATACCTTGGAGCAGTTGTCTCAGATGATGGCTCAAAACAGGAGGTTCTCTCAAGGATAGCACAAGCCGCTTCAGCTCTTGCCAAGCTGAAACCCATTTGGAGAGATAACAACATATCTCTTGGATCACAGGTGAAACTTATGGTCTCCCTTGTCATTTCCATATTTCTGTATGCCTGTGAATCGTGGACCTTGACAGCAGAGTTAGAGAAAAGAACACAGGCCTTTGAGATGAGATGCTACCGAAGGTTACTGAACATTTCGTACAAGGACCATATAACCAATGAGGAGGTTCGCAGGAAGATCCAAGCAGCCATTGGAGAATATGATGAACTCCTTACGCTGGTCAAGAAACGGAAACTAAGGTGGTTTGGCCACGTCTCAAGGTCTTCTGGTTTAGCAAAGACATTTCTTCAGGGCACAGTTAAAGGAAAAAGAAGAAGAGGTAGGCAGAAGAAGAGGTGGGAAGACAATATCAAGGAGTGGACAGGAATGGATTTTGCCAGCTCAACTAGGGCAGCTGAAGACAGGACAAGGTGGAAAGGGATTGTTTTGAAGTCATCTGTGGTGCCCCAATGACCTAGTAAGGTTATGGGACAGAATAATAGAATAGAATAGACTTTTCCACAGTGCTGATACGTTTGAAATCACTTCGCTCGTCAGCTGAACTATCCATGGCAATTAATGTCGCTCTAAATTCAAATTGATTAAATAGTTAATACGTGCAGTAAGTCATTTGTTTACTTTTAAATTACAGTTGGGAGTATGGGTACCACTTGCACTGCCGTCGGAGAGTGTCTGATACCTGATGCAGGTAATGGTGAATGTTCAGCGTCCTCAGTATGTGCCTGTAAAACTCTTCATACGTACGACTCCAACAAGAGAGCTTGTGTACCCGATGCTAAAAAGAAGTTTGGAGAAGCATGTGGTGACGTATCGGAATGTCATACTGCAACTAGTGAGTGCTTTTAAAACTCTATGACTTGAAAATGGTGTGAAATATTACTCTCTCAAATACTTTTGAAATGTAAATTACGTATATGGCTCTAAGACTTTGCATTTCTGTAACAAAGTGCTTATTAAATGTATTTATTTGAGGTGACTCTAGATATTGCATAAAAAATGGAGGTCAGATAAATTTCATTTCTCACTTTAATGTGTCATTACTGACAGTTAATAACGTAGTAACAATAATAAAAAATTATATGAAAATAGGCACTGCCTATATGCGAGCTTACAATGTGTGTATGATAAAACCTCACTACGACTGCTGCCATGTTAACTCTAAAGTTTCAGACAAAATGCGTGATCGAAGTGTAGATCCTGATCTAGCTACTCATTGTAAGATTCTGGATTCAATTTCACAATGCTTTGTTTTGTCGTTGAAATTTGTAATAAAAGCGTTGCAACTCCACAGCTGCAAACTCCGTCTATAAACTGATGAAAACGCGTCAGAAAACAGTTTTCCCCATAGTAATATTTCCCCTCGGAAAACGGGCTATAATTTTTCAATTCCTTCTCTAGGGAGCTTTATGTCCTTTATATTTCACCCAACGGTCAGCCTCCTTGCATTTTGTGTGATCACAGAAGCAGCAAACTTTTACGCCATCTGTTCTGTTCTGTATATACATTCTACCAATGAAGACACACCTCCGTAGGAATATCACAATCCTTAAATGTCAATACTGGGTTTAAAATGACTTCCTGTCACCCTATTTAAATCTTAACAAGAATTCCGCGGAATGCTTTGTCGCACCTGCATTGGGCTTCCACAGTAGTAAAGACTTTAGTTAAAAGAATTGTATGAGAAATGGACAAAAATGCTAGGGTCCACACAATTTTCGATGTAATATTTTACTGAGTCAGAAGAGCATAGAATATAGGCCAAGAGTAGGAATAATTGCAACATCCCTCATGAACGTTCTAAGAATAAACTTTATGCCAGGTGTGATGACTACAGGTATCATACTTTCAGACAAAAGGACTAAAACGCTAGGACTGACATAATTTTGGGTGTAAAATTTTGCAAAGTCAGCAGAGCGTTAAATATATGTCAAGGGTAAATTAATTGCAACAGCCCTTGAAAACATTCTATGAAGAAACTTGATGCCAGGTTTGATGATTCTAGTTATCATAGTTCGTGAAAAATGGACTTACACACTAGAGTCGACATAATTTTGAATATCAAATTTTTCAAAGTCAGCAGAGCATGAAATATAGGTCAAAGTAAAAAAAGAGCAACAGCCCTCGAGAACATTCTTAGAAGAAGCTTGATGCCAGGTTTGATGATTCTAGGTATCATAGTTTGCGAGAAATGGACTTAATAGCTAGGGTCGACGTAATTGTCGAGGGACCATTTTACGAAGTCAGCAGAGCATGAAACATAGGTCAAGGGTAAAAATAAGAGCAACAGTCCTCGAGAACATTCTAAGAAGAAGCTTTATGCCAGGTTTGATGATTGTCGGTATCATAGTTAGCGAGAAATGGACTTAAATGCTAGGGTCGACGCTAGGGTCGACGTAATTGTTGACCGACTGTTTTACAAAGTCAGTAGCGCATACATTATAGGTCAGGGGTAAAAATAAGAGCAAAAACCCTCGAGAACATTCTAAGAAGAAGCTTTATGCCAGGTTTGATGATTGTAGGTATCATAGTTTGCGAGAAATGGACTTAAACACTAGGGTCGACGTAATTGTTGACGGACGGACGTACGGACGGACTGACGGACGTACGGACGAAATGAATGACTGACGGACGGACGGACGGAAAAGTGAACTCCTATATCGCACCTTGCTAAAGCAGGTGCGACAAAAACTATTCTAAAGTCATTCTAGCTGGTTTGTGCTGCGGCTATCTTTTCTACTAGTTTTCTTATTTCTGACATTCCTTCTTACAATAAGTGGCAATCTTTTATACCGTTCAGCATGTAAAGCCTGACACAGCCGTCGTACATGTCTCTGAAAGAATTGGACAGTAGAGGGCACTACTTTCAGGTTCAGCTGATGTTGAATGACCGAGCAGTCTAGTATAGTTTGAAGAAGAGCTGGATTTTCTCTGTGTAACTGTATTCCCATTGTTGACCCAATATGTATGATATCTTCAAGAATGGGTTGCCTAACTGCCTCTTGAACGCGACAGTGTAGAATAAAATGTTCCATGGTCTCATCATCCCTCTGGAACAATAGACACATAGGGCTGATCTGATTCTGATTGCATGACGCTCTTTTGGTTTGAAGGATATAAGAACCTGTGACCATTTTGATCCTGTGTATTCGTGGAAAGTCCTTCACCGTACTTGCAGCTTGTATGCTTTCGTGCTTACTACCCGGAACGTATCCCGCAGAATGAAGGTATCTGAGACTTGGATACAAATCTGCTTTCGACTTTATCGCATCAGACCAATAGTCATCTACGTATTCTTTGACCTATCTTTTCCAACTAACTATGGAGGGGGGGGGGGCATCTCCAGCAATGCCCACGGCGTTGGCTGTAGGTGATACCTCTCAATCTTGCTGTAGTCCACAGATGTAAAGCTTAATCGCTGCAATTCAATCAAACTTGATGCTGAAATCGCCATGTCGTCTGCAGCTGTAGGTGCATGAAACCCAAGGCCCGTGTCTGTCAGCCGGTCAAGCAAACCGTTACCATAGAGTTTATAAAGATCTGTAAACACATCTTGTTTTCTCAAACAGAACGTTTGACGTCATTACATAACGTAGCGACAGAAAGACTGTGCGCACTATGTTTCTTTTTATTTTTTTCGTTGATTTCTATTCGAACCAGTCTAAGTATAACTTCCGTTTGGTGTCCTTACGAAAGAAATTCCATTAAAAATAACGTATCTTACAGATAAAAATATGCTTTACCAATCCTCTACCATAGAATCCCCGGCGATAGAAATGACATTTGTCCGTCCGTGCATCCGTGCTTCCGTCCGTCCTTCCAAAATCTTATGTCCGCAACTCCTCCTAGACGCCTCATTGGATTTGCACAAAGTGTTGGTTGCTTTCATTCTCTGGTATGAAGATATGCATATACGTGTGGATATGTGATTCGATTTTATTTAGGTAATTACATAGTAATAGTTTTTGTCTACAAAGTCTTCCGGACGCCTTATCCGATTTTCTTGAAACATTGGGGTTTTCTGGCTGTTAAATGAAGATATGCTTGTGCATTTGGATTTTTGTTTCGATAACTGTTCATGGCATAAAAGCCGTCTCGGGCGTAAAACTACCATATAAAAATTATGTCCGCAACTCCTCCTATATACCTCATTCAATTTTCTTGAAACTCGGCAGGTTTTCTTGCTAATATATGTAGATGTACATGTGACGTTCGGTTTTTGGTTCGATCAGTTTTTGGATGGGTTTCATCCGTTTGTCCATATTATAAGCGAGAAATACCTTGTTCCTGCAACTCTTAAAACATCTTCAGCAAACTGATTTAAAATTGTAAAAGTTGTTAAGCCTTGATTTGAAGGTGTGCATGTTGTTTTGGAATTGTCAGATTTTTGAGAGAGTTCTTCCCCTTTTTTCGACGTTGACATTTTTTTAACTTCTAAACACTTTTACCTAGAGAGATGATGTTTGGTTTACTATCAGTATTTGATATGCTGAGCATTCTGGTGATGGTTGATTAATGCTGTGACTATTATTTACAGAGGTATTTCCCTATCTTAGTGGTAGGAATTCCTGTCTTATATCTGCAAATCTTCCAACATTATGCCCTTAAATTTGTTGAAAATTTTGCAGATTGTCTTTGTATGACATGGAGATATGCAAATGATTTATGATTTTAAATTGATTTATTTCGACAACGTTATGACCCTTGCTGGCTTAGACATTGTGTTTGCAACTCCTGTCATATTAAGGGGGCATATTGCTTTGGGTTGTCCGTCCGTCAGTGCATCAGACCATGCGTCATGCATACCATATCTTAAAAAAACATGCATGCTAGCGTTTTGAAGTTTCATATTTGGATTCATCACCAAAGAATGGCTGATATCTTTTTTTCTTGTCTGAGTTCTCTCCTTTTTAAAGTGATGCCCCTTTGGAGAAATTTTGTAAGCAAGAAATCTCGAAAGCTATGGGCACAAAACTTATCCAGCCTATTAGGAAAGATGGGTAGATAAGCAGATTACTTTTTGAATGAAGTCCGTCAATTATTATTGGAGTAATCGACCTTTGAAATTTTCAGCATTTTAACATTGTCAGCAAGATATCTCTAAATTTATTACTGCTAGGGACTTGAAACTTGGTCTGCGGATTAGAGATGGTCAGTATATTGGCTGATTAATTTTTGAACGAATTTTGTCATTTTGTTTAGTTATGGCCCTTTAAAATTTTCACCATCTTACACTTGTCAGCAATATATCTCTAAACGAATTTGGGCTAGAGACCTGAACCTTAGTCAGCTATATGGAGACGATTATTAGCTGATTAACCTTTGAACGATTTTTCACATTTTTTTCTGAGTTATGGTCATTTGAAATGTTGAAATATGTAGGAAATAATTGAACGAATTTTTTCATTTTGTTTAGTTATGGCCCTTTGAAATTTTCACCATCTAACACTTGTCAGCAATATATCTCTAAACAAATTTGACCTAGAGACTTGAACCTTAGTCAGCTAATTGGAAACGATGATAAGCTGATTAACCTTTGAACGATTTTTCTCATTTTTTTCTGAGCTATGGCCATTTGAAATGTTGAAATATCTAGGAAACAATTGAGTTTGAAACTAAATCAGTTGATTAGGGATGATGAGTAGCTTAACTGCTTTGGACGAATTCCATCATTTGTTTATCTGAGTTATGGCCCTTTGAAGTTTTTAGCATTTTGAACTTGTCAGCAACATATCTCGGAAAGTATTTGAGCAAAAGGCTTAAGGGCAGAAAAGATAATGTCGGATTGAAAACACTTCTTTTATTGTGATTTGGTTATAAATTCAGAAAAAAATGTCGGTAAAAATGATTTTCCTTTTCATTTAAAGAAGATAATAATTCGATATAAAAAGATTGAATATAATATGGATGTTTTGCGACAAAAAAACTTGGTGGCTAACCCAATTAAGGGTAACAACTTTGCTTACCTCTTCGATTGCACGACAGGGGGTCGGGATTCATACATTATGAAGGCGCCAACCTAAACCTAACTGAGTAGTAACACAGACAGCTTGCCCCTGACACCAACCCGGAAGGTCTTGGGTCGGGCCCACCGTGGTTTAACTGGTGAGTTCCTTCTGCTCCAGATTTTCAGTGTTACTATTTCTGTGAGTCCTCATGTTTGTTTTATCTTAGTTTACTTTTGATTTCTACATTCTTGAGATATTTCACGTATGAGTTATGAATCTTCTACCCAAACAGAACTTCTTAGTTTCTGATGAACCAAAGCAGGACCAAGAGCTCCGTCGCAAACCGGTTAAGCCCCCCACCCCCCACCCCAAACCCACTACCTGTAATTTCATTCCTCGCCGTCCAAATGTGGCACTTCTGTTTTGTTTCTTTTTAGTTTTTTAAGTGTTGTTTGTCACTTTGACTTTTTTGATATAAGGTTTGTTATTTGAGGCGCTGACATTAAAAAAATGAAAGTAGGTAAAAACCGATGTTGAATGTTTTACATATTATTTGTTCTTGTTGTCGGGGTTGGTACTTTTTTCTAGGGTTGTTGTGTGGGCGGTGGTTATTAGGGCCCCGTCAGACGAAGTCGGCGGAGGCCCTATAGTAATCACCTTGTCCGTCCGTCTGTCCGTCCGTCAGCTTTTCGTGCCCGGGCCATAACTCTGAAACAGTTTGAGATATTTTCTCGAAACTTTGTACAAATATAAAGCATCATCAGACGATGTGCAGAGAACAAGAACCATAACTCTCTCTACATTTTTACGGAATAATGCCCCTTTGTAATTTTTAGTATGGAAATCATGTCCGGTCAGTAACTCTGAAACCGTTTGAGATATTTTCTCAAAACATGGTACAGCTATAAAGCATCATCAGATCATGTGCAGAGGACAAGAACTATAACCTCATCTACATTTTTTAGAGAATTATGCCCCTTTGTAATTTATGTCTGGAAATTGTGTCCTGTCTGTAACTCTGAAACCGTTTGAGATAATTTCTCAAAACTTGGTACAGCTATGGAGCATTATCAGACAATGTGCTGAGATAAACAACCATAATTCCACCTACAGTTTTTATGGAATAATGCCCCTTTATAATTTCAAGTTTTGAAATTGTGTCTGGGCCGTAACTCTGAAACCGTTTGAGATATTTTCTCGAAACTTGGTACAAATATAAAACATCATTCAGATGATATGCAGAGAATAAGAACCATAACTCCACCTACATTTTTTACGGAATTATGCCCCTTTGTAATTTTAAGTATGATATTATGTCCGGTCCGTATCTCTGAAACCGTTTGAGATATTTTCTCGAAACTTGGTACAGTTATAAAGCATTATCAGACGATAAGCAGGCAGAGAACAAGAACCATAACTCCAACTACATTTTTACAAAATTATGCCCTTTTTATAGTTTTGTTTATGGAAATTGTGTCCGGGCCGTAAACTTGAAACCGTTGAGATATTTTCTTGGAACTTGGTACAGATATAAAGCATCATCAAACAATGTGCAGAGAATAAGAACCATAACTCCATCCACATTTGCCCCTTTGTAATTTTAAGTATGATATTGTGTTAGGTCTATAACTCTGAAAAGGTTTGAGATATTTTCTCGAAACCCTGTACAGATATAAAGCATCTCCAGACGATGTGCAGAAAACAAGAACCATAGCTCCATCTACTTTTTTATGGAATTATGCCCCTTTGTAAATTTAAATTTGGAAATGTGTACGCTCTATGACTCTGACACCATTCAAGATATTTTCAGGAAACTTAATACAAGTATAGTGCATCATCAGACGATGTGCAGAGAACAAAAACTGTAACTCTATCTACATTTTCTATGGAATTCTGCCCTTTACTTTTTTAGTATGGAAATCATGTCTGCTTTATAACTTAAAACTCACAAAGATATGTTCATGAATCCTTTGCACAAATATAAAGCATTATTAGATGATGTGCAGAGAATAAGAATCTTAACTCTATCTACATTTTTACAGAGTTATACCCCTTTGTAATTTTCTATATAGAAATCGTGTCGGCTCTATAACCTTAAAACTGTTGAAGATACTTTCACAAAACTTGGTACGAATATGAAACATCATCAGACAATATGCAGAGGACAGGAAATATAACCCAGCCTATATTTTTTACAGAACTTTGCCCCTTTGTAATTTTGTCTATGGAAATTGTGTCCATCCATTCTGTAGCTTTAAAACGGCAAAATATATTTTCACAGAAGTTGTTTCAAATATAAAGCATATCAGACAATCTGCAGAGAATAAGAACTGTAGCTCAGTCTACATTTTTTACAGAATTATGCCCTTAGTAATTTTTAGTGTAGAAACTGTAGCCAGTCTATAACTTTCAAACTGAAAGGTTTTATTGTTATTTCCAGTTGGTGACATATGACTTAATGCCATCAGTAGTCCCATATAAAGGCGGGGCCCTCTTAGTTAACATGTTTCTAGTTTTTTTGTTGAAATGAGCGGCTGGATGTCTGATGGACCAGGGCAGACAGGGGGCGGGGTAGGTCGGCCGCAGGCCGGTTGAGCCCCAAGTAATTTCATTACTGGCCGTCCCAAGGCGGCAGCCCTGTTTTGGTTTTTCTTGGTTGGCTTATCAGTTGGTAGTTGTAATGTAATGTTATTGATATATTGTTTGTGATGTTCAAGCTAGCCCGTTGACCATCTGCATTGGTAATGGCTGTTCACACGGATGCCGCTGGTGTTGTCTTTGGTGGTGACAAATTTTGTGTTTTCTTTCCCACATGATGTCTTGGGTTCGATCTGAGATTGAATTATGTCAGTTCCTGAGAATTTTCCCCTTAACCTTTGAAAGTTGATCTGCTGATTGAAAATGACGATAAGATTGACTAATTCAAAAAAAAAGACTAATTAACCTCTGATAATAATGTTTACTGTAGACCATTCCCTTTTAAGGCCAGTCATATGATTTGGGGCGTGTTTGTTTTTACAACCACCTTTTCTAGTTCACATTGTACATGTCCGTGTAACGCTATGACAAGTATTGTTTGGGATATAATCTGATTTAAACTCTTCTGAAATAAAGTTAAACAAAAACATCTTGTCACCGCGTTGGTAATCGTGCCGCGTGAGGAATAAAAACACTATCTTTTTTAAATACTGATAAAGATAACCAGTAAATACCTAACCTATTAATGCCACATATGGAAAAGCAATACTCAAACAACGACACATGTAGCATATACGAAACGGAACAAATGTTTCCTGGTTTATGAATATTAATATAAACGTCACTATACCGAATTAAGTACGGCAGGTGCGCGTTTCTGTGTTTAACTTCTTCAATAATGCTAGACCTTAAAAGTTTGAAAGAAAAAAATGATGGGCAGGTCTCGGAACGGGCAGGGCGACGAACAGCAGTTAATCTAAGCATTTCTATTGTTTCAGATGGCGCTTGTACAGCGGCAGGAGTATGCGGATGTGCCAGCGGATTTGTAGAGGGTGACGGTCATGAGTGCCGAGCTCGTAAGTAGAAGCTAGGGTGAGGTTACTCGAGGGTTGAATCGGTTTAAGCTCTATACTGACCGTTCCAGAGTGGTACTTATGCTGTGGTTCTTCACTGTTGAGCTTATGCCTATGTCTAGCTGGCCGCTTCGCTTCTGTTATGTTTTGTAACAAAAAGTAGAAATATGTGAAAATAGATGTTTAAACTTTTTCGTACAATTTTTTCTTATTGTTCTTATTCGTTATTAGAGGTCATTCACGCGACGCGGATCAAACGGCCTCTGTGGGTATAATAGCCACTGCAAAAACTAGGGTGAGGCTGTTTGAGCATTAAACGTGTTTAACCCCCCACCTTCCCCCTCCAATACATTGCTTCTGTCGTTGTTCTTTCTAATTGCAACTGTACGTCTTCTTCTGTTTGTCTTTGAGTTAAATGTTCAATTTATTTAGGATAACATTGTGGCTATCTACTGGGAAAGACTTGTTTACTTGGCTTTTCGCTGAAGCTGTTTATTTTAGTGTCAGCTTAGTTGTAGATGTTCTTTTCTTGTTTGACGATCAGGGCAGTACATGGAATTTGTTAAATCCACTTATGATCATTGTCCTTTTTTCTAGATTATAAAAAAAAGACAATTATTTAAGGAATGAGTTATTTTTTCAACATTTACTGAAGTATTAACTAGAAAAAGAAAAATAGGTAAAAATAGATGTTGCTGCATTTTTATCAGGGTAGATTAATGACCATCTGTGTGTGAAAGAGGTGTTCATTCGATTAACTGTTCGTGGTTTTCGTGGACGTTTAACCATGTTTGTTTATGTCCTTTTTGGTTTTAGGGGCGGGATGTGAGATTCGATTGTATTGATGCCTGATCGTTGCTTATTGTTTTACTTCACGAGAAACGTAAGTTCGAAGGGGTTTGTGTAAACTTTGTTCATGCCCCAATCCATTTCATACTTCAGTAGACGTTGAAAGCAACGTTTTTCCTTATATAATATATATTAGTTTTGTAGTTTCCTATGAAATCAATTTAAAGAAAAAAGGGTCGAAATACAGCAAATATGGCTTTTAAAGTCTCTCTTGCCATTGGATGGAACAACTGTCGTTTGAAGCTTCGCCTACAAAGAAATAGTTCCAAACGGCAATTTAAAACTAGTTATAGTATAGATGTTTTGAGACAAACTGCATGCTTGGTAGTTAACCCCAATCAAGGTTAACAGCTTTGCTTACCTCTTCGATTGCACAACGGTGGGTCGGGTCTCGGACTTTATGAAGGCACCGACCTAAGCCTAACATGATAATAACGCAGACGTTTTGCGCCTTACGCCCACACTGGGACGTCTTGCGTCGGGCCCTCCGTGGTTTAACTGGAGGCTAAGGGCGAGGTTTGATACTGGTAAAACATGTTTAAGACCCCGAATAATCTTTTGCTGACCGTTCCAAGGCGGTACTTGTGCTGTGGTTCGTTGCTGTCCATTGTGCTATGTCCGCTTGTCTGTGTTCTTCGGAGGTTTGGTCACCTGCTACCAAATCTGATTTATCTTTAGTATCGTTTTGTAAAAAAAAATAAAATAGATAAATATAGAAGTTGATGCTGTTTTTGATTCGGGTAGTTAAATGACCAACTGTTTGGGAAAGAGCTGCTCATGCGATTTACCGTACGTATCATTCGTGAACTTGTGTCAATATTTCCATGTGTGTGTGTTTCTTTCCCTAGTGGTTTGGAGAACGGGATGTGGGATTTGATCCCTACAATGTGGCCGTTTCTAAACTAATCACCGATTTGATGGCCTCAGCCGAAGCTTAGTTAAGCTTTCAAATACCGGACTTTCATTTTCACTGATTTTTTCCACAGATACATAGATATGGCGGGTGTATTATAATAGGCAGGTGATGCTTACTACCCCGCGGGCACCTGATCACACCTCTGTTTTGGGGTCCAAGTCTGTGTATCTAAAATATTCCAGAATTGTCTATGTTTAACTGACCTACGAGTTCGGACTTATGATTTTGGTACTTTGACCACTATCATTGTAATAATTCCTGATCAGTGTCTATCTTTTTACTTTTCATCTGCTCCGGAGCTTCTGTGTGGCTATTTCTGTGAGTCCTCATGTTTGATTTATCTAAGTTTTAGTTTAGATTTTTATATTTTTATGTTTTTGAGATTCATTTATGAGCTAGGAATCTTCCATGCAAACAGAACAACTAAGTGTCTGGTGAAGTAAAGCAGAAACAAGGGCAAGTGTTTGTCGACCGCAAACCGGTTAAGCCCCCGAGTAATTTCTTTACTGGCCGTCCCAAGCCAGCACTTCTGTTTTGGTTCTTGGTTGTTTTATGTGTTATTTGATGTTATGTCTGCTATTAATATATATTTGTGAAATTAGGGTAGCATGGTGGCATCCTATATGGGAAAAAGCTGTTCGCATGGCTGCCGCTGATGATATCTTTGTTGATGACTGGTTATGTGTAATCTTTTTCCCACATGGTGTGTTGAGTGGGATCTGAAATTAAATTGCTTAGCTCCTGAGAAGTTTCCTGTTTGCTTTTTTATTTTCAATAATAAATAATTTTCAAACAAATTGATTTCCTATCACAAAATTTACCAAGTTGCGATTAAAAACAGACGGAATATCCGGTCAGCTCCGCATTTAGAATCAAGCCAAAATAGTGCCTGTATATATATGCAGTCATGCGAACGGAAAATTTTGCCTAATGACTCAATGTAATTATTGGTTTTTAAACAACATCGGATTGCGTACTTGTTGAATAGATTTAAAGAAAGCTTAGCACTGATAATTTTAAAATATAATATTTTACGACAGTTAGAAAAAACGTGGTTTCTCAGAAAAAAAGCTGCAGTCACAATATGCAGCCTCACCGAAAATACGGGGTACCAAATGAATACAGAATATGCGAAGCTGATACAGCTCATATTAAATATTTAAATTCTTACATCCTAATAAGAATTTGGTCACGAATTGTGTAAGAATGATTATGTTAAAGTAATTCTTAAATGTATAAATAATCGGTGCACCTACTCTTTTTTTTTTTTAAATGTCACATTTAAACATATATATGTTACACTTGATTTTGAATATCTTATATATAATAAATCAGCTGTAAAATCTGTAGGACAATGCCAAAATCTATGCATTTGTAAAATTAAGATGATGTTTGCCGGACAGGCAACACTCGCAATGCATAACCCACCCAAGACATCGAAAGAAGAAGAGGGGAGAAAGGTAAACAACAAATCGGAACAATACAAGCCCACCAACAGACACCCCCAGCCAAATACAGGGGAACTGCACGTCAAATTAGCAAACATTGAAAGCCTTGAAAAGTACAGAAATAAATATTAAAACATCTATTTTCACCTCCTGTACATTTCAAGCCACAACATTAAACAGGAACCAAAGTAGCTCTTAGCTATACAGGTGACAACAATGCGAGGAGATACTTTTGACAAAAAAAACTGTAATTTGTAAAGGAATATTTTAAATCAATTAGAACGGTCACTGAAATTACTGCGGTGCAAGCTATAATTTCCAAACACAGGGTAATTCTGGGTTTCAATTTTTATTATATGACTAGATACATGTTACTGATATCAATTCTATTATTAACGAGGGTTGTTCAGAAAGTTCTGATTCTAGCCGTGTAACTTTGTTTGGCTGCATGCTGGGAATAAATGTTATGCATGTATTGAAAGTTCTAGATTCCGTCTTGACAATGATACCTAACACTATACAAAGATATATTTTCTTCTTGAGTTACAGCGCATGTAATTAGGCCCCAGTCATACCACTGGGCTAATTTCATATGTAGATTTATTTTAAGTGTGTCATTCAAGTGAAAAATCATTTCAAATGTAAAATAATTTTTGTCAGCTTCTTGTTATTCGTTGCTTTAGAAGGGCAGCAAACGTTATCGAGATAGTCCTTGCATAGCAATGCATAGTTCTTATGACGGTATTGAAAACGACGTCGACGTCATTTTCGAAAGCTCATAGCGGCTTCGTTGTTTACAATAATTTTAATTATTCGATTGTTTCGATTTGGCCTATAAAAAGGCTCTTCCTAACAAGATTTTGAATGTTAAGACTCTTGTCTTCGTTACCACATCATTATAACTGCAGTAGAAAAGGAGAATTTGCTACTACATAAAATGCTTATAATCTAAATTGAAGGGACAGTATGGAACCCATATCAAATATATTCTCCGCGATATTTACAGGTCACAATTGCCTGGGGACTAAGTGTAAGTGGCAATGATGAAAAAAATCAAAGACTGCTCATATATGAACTATGACATTCCGTAGTGAAAATCTGCAGTCACTGTGGCTGTAGGGAATACCTCTTTCCAAAACGTTCCAAGATATGTCCTTTAGAAAATATACACCACGTTTGCAGAGTTGTCCGGACATAACATACTTTTATATATTTTCGCTATCAGAAGTTCTGTATTTATGATGGTTACCAAAATAAGACGTCACGAACAGAACTTTCTGAACATCCTTCTAACCTATCAATGATACACCCTTTGAACTGCATGTTTTCTGGCCATCTGATACAGACAGCTGTATCAAACTGACGTTTTCTGAATCCGTATCACTATCCCTTAAAACGACGCTATGTCCGAGTTCCAGCTTCAGGCGCGTCATATATTGACGTGAATTATAGAAACGAGAACCAGAGAAACTAAACAAGTGACGTAACGTCAACAAACACGTCAAAAAGCGCGCCTTGATAGCTCAGTCGGTAGCATTTGTCTCACTACTAACTTTATAACTTCGCCGCACAGGTTCGAATCCGAGTCGATGCATTTGCGCTTGCAATCGTGAATGATTGGCTGTTCCCTGAGGTATATAATAAACAACTTATTATCATAGTTACTTTATCTGACGTACTGTATCACGTCTCGTGGATGAGCTGATACCATCCAGATGAAGTTACTATTATAATACCGTGTATATAAAAGGTCGTATAATTTAAATCTAAAAGAGTCCCTAAAGAGCAAAGAAGACATTCAAAAGTAGGAATTTTGGTCATTCTACCTAAGCTCATATTGTCTGTAATGAAGCAGCATTAATACTGTATTCGAAGATGGGGGTGCCTAGTATGTCCATTCCATGGGAGACACCATGACCTCCTTAATCCCTACAATGTGACCGTTTCTAAACTAATTTCCGATTTGATGGTCTTAGCCGAAGCTAAGTTAAGCTTTCAAATACCGGACTTCCATTTTAACTGACTTTTTCCAGTGATACATAGATATGGCGGATGTATTATAATAGGCAGATGATGCTTACTACCGGCGGGCACCTGATCACACCTCTGCTTTGGGGTCCATGTCTGTGTATCTAAATTAATCCGGAATTTTCTATGTTTAACTGACCTACGAGTTCGGACTTATGATTTGGGTACTTGACCACTTTTATCCACAGTACCTGCTTTAATACCTGACCAAAATATCAGAACACTTGTCTGTAAAGATCATTGACAAGTGGTTTCTTAGGCGCTGATGATAAAAGACGATAAGAATAATATTAGAAAAATACAAATATACAAGTGGTCGGAAATATTTTCTACTTCGAAAGGGAGATTTCGAATCCAAGATCCATCGATCCGAACACTGACTCACTAACAAATAGACCGTTCAAACGTGCTTAGCCTGACGTGATTTGTAGCAAGAAATTGCTTGTAATTTAAATGAAGATACTCAGAAAACTCACAATTACAAAAAAGCAGTCTATCAATGCCACCGACAGAGCAGTGAAAAGTCGATGAAACAGAACAACATCATTTTAACAACAGTCATACGCATTCTAACAGTTACTGCAACAGAAAAACCGCCTCGGAATGCTCATACGACAAAAAAACAACTGGCATTTAATTAATATCATCCTAACAACCCCATATTTAGTCTTAAAGCAACTTCAAAATGAGACAAAAAATCAGGGCTACAGACCTACCTATGTGTGTTAATAACGAAACAGAACCTGGCGGTATGTCACTGGGCGAATAATAGGGAAACATGCTTACGATAATGCAGTCGTCAGAACAGTAGGAAAGAGTTTATAAAGTAAATATACCTACAGATCAAACATAGTCTCTCCTACCTTTTTCTAGACACTACAAATTATCTTAAATGATGACCCCGATATCATGGACCATAAGCTATCCATGTGCTTTAAAATTCCTTTTGAATTTTCAGCCATATACGGCGAGACATGTGCCAGTGGTGGCGAAGCTTGTGACAAGTCAACATTAGATTCTTCCGATAATGATCCTACATGTACAGACAGCACGTGTCAATGTGCATCAACACAAGACAAGAAGGAATTCCTTGGAGTTACGGTTTGCCTTAGTAAGTACAGAGAACAAAGTGGAACTAGAACGTTCTTTGTAATAAAACTCGACTCTTTAATGTCGCTTCGTGTTAGCCGGCGTTACTACGCTTCAGGTTCAAAATTGAGAGGTCAGTACTTTGCTTCTGGCCAAGATGGGCACCATGAGAAACACGTCTCTGTTTCAATTTATCATATAACGTATGCTTTATTGGTCTCATATGATCGATTTACTATCGTACTGTTGAGCTGCTGCGTCGTGTTTGGCTGAGCTTTTGGAGGTCAAATAAAATTGGGGAAAAAAGGTTTTTTCCAAGTGTTTTATAATACTATACGCTATAGTAGCGTCGTAAAGATATCACATTAATTAGAAATGATCAATCAAACTTCGTTAAGATTTATATCTATATCAATAGCCAGTACTACTCCTAATTAACAAATAAAAGCTACTTTCTGTTTTTCTTGTGTCTTCAGCTGCAAAAACAGATACCAAAGACAATGGACTGACATGCACGGCGCACAATGAGTGTACAAGCAAGTTTTGCTACTCCTGTCCAGGAACTGCAGCCGATGAGATCTGCGTTGGTAAGTAGCATTGAATATAATTGTATTGTTGCTTTAACAGTCTCATAAAGAAACCATTTATTACCTTAATGATTCTGATTTAAATATGGCAGATATGTGGTATTTCATTCTGATTACAAAATACAAAGTAGTGTAAAAGGGTAATGATCATGATTTGATACAATCAAATTCTACATCTAACTCACGACATGAAATTGGAAACATGAACATAAAGTAACAACACAAACAATCAGACAATACGAGTTGAAAGCAAAATCGAACAGCTATTTTACAGTTTATACATTGTATTTTCTTTTTGTCTATAGTCTTCAGTTGCAAAGAACGATACCCTTGCTTATTTGCAGAAATGCGCGCGTCAGATTTGCATTTTTCCACTTAGTTTTGATTTCAAATACAATGACCTAAATGTCATCATCAACTTATCAATTCCATGATACATGAATCATTGTACTGAAGCAACGATGATACCAAAGAAATGGTACGATTAGGTTGAGTCTATTCATGACTAGCTAATGAAAATGCAACACTGGACACGCCGTCTTTAACAGCCTCTAGCTGCAAAGTATATACATTGCAATTTTTAGTCATGTTTTAAAAATTTGCCACCTTCAGAATGTAATGGTGTTGAAAAACGCGTTTGCTTTCAGTTCATTGAAGGCAGGTTTGTGTTTTAATAGAAATATCAAAGCAAAAGAGGTTTTTGTGAAACTATATTTAAGTAAAGACTATTCTATACAGAAATATAAAACACAAGATATTTAAAACTTCAGCAGAAAGTAAAAAAAAGAAGCAATGGTAAGGAGCTTGTACAAATACATCCCATAGCCTTCCCTTAAAACAAAAAGGGAATATGGTAAAAAATTTAAATCGATGAATCAAAAATTTTATCTCTCGAAAACATTAATGCCCACCCCTCTGCAAACATAGTTGATGGGTTTTATTTGATTCCGTCTGTTCATGGCCAGCAAATGATATGTGTAACGCTGACCATGCAGTCTTTTACAGCCTTGAGCTGAAAAGTATATTTCATATTTGAGTCGCGTTTTAAAAAAAAATGCCACCTGCAGAGTGTGAGGTTGTTGAAGAACGCGTTTTCATCATTTCACTGTGTCATTAAAGGCAGGTTTCTTTTTTATAAGAATATATCAACGCAGAAGAAGTTTGGGTTAAAACTATTTAAATCAAAACAAATCTAAATTGAAACATAAAATACAAAATATTTGATAAATCAGTAGAAAGTGAAACAATAAGCAATGATTAGGGACTTTTATAAACATATCCCGTATTCTTCCCTAAACCAAAAAGGTATATACATAAATTGACAGATCAAAGATATTATTTCCCGAGTATATTATTACCCGCCCCTCTGCAAACGGCGATAATTGGAGGGATGTTGGCCTTGGTGTACTATTTGCACCATGTCCGTCAATGACGCACTACAAATGACCTTGCCGGTTTGTCCTACTTTCAGCTGTCCTAGTAAAACTTGTAAAGTCCAACCCTTTTTTATATTGTGTTCCCACCTCTTTGTCTGTCTATCTTATTCTTCTTTTTTTCTTTCATTGTACCCTGTACGATTGTCTTTGCTAAGCCAGACGACCTTGAGATTGACCAAACCTCATTAGATTTCGTTTTGTGACCATAGTCAGAAGTTAATCAGTTAAGTAAAATTTTGAAAGGTGGGTGAGAGAAGAGAATGCATCCTTGCCTAGCTCTAACTGTGGTTCTGAACCAGTTTGCCATCGCCTAGACTTGTAGCTTTCTCTTAGAAGTGGCCCTCAATGGTACGAGCTAAATTTGCATCGATATTGTGCCTCCGCATGGTGCCCCGTAAGGCTGCATGCCATTACCTTTCTTTTTTTCTTTGAATCTTTATTATGTAGCCGGTAATTACAGAGATAGTTGCACATATGTATGCTGCTTATCAACTTCTATCAGGATTTTTAAGTAATGGATTTTACACTGTTTATACATGTACTACGGGTATATTTAGCATGTGCATTAAGAAGTACTGTTAGAAATTATTTGTCGGCAAAATTGCAGCTATTAGAACTTAGACTTTTTCAAGCATTTCTTTGTTAAATACACAGTACAATGGTTGCATCACGAAATGAGCTACCTATTGCGTATCCAAGTATTGAGTTGGCATTGGTATTTATTGAACATAAGCATTAGGAAGTTGCATTTTCACAAAAGTAATTTTAGATCAAAAATAGCTTGGTGGGTTTCTTCTGCCCCCGAATTTTAGTGTTGCTATTTCTGTGAGTCGTCATGTTTGTTTTATCTGAGTTTTAATTTTGGTTTCTATGCTTTGTAGATATTATATTTATGAGCTAGGAATCATCCACGTAACTCGAACAACAGGTCTGATGACCCAAAACAGAAAAAAGGGCAAGGGTTGTCGACCGCAAACCGTTTAGGCCTCGCTTACCCCCTACCCAACCCCACCCCACCCCCATCCCAACCCAGTAAATTCATTGCTGGTCGTCCCGATTTTAAAGAGTAAATACACTTCAGGAACTGACTGAATCACATACCGAACCCTATCCCCAACATCAAAGGGAAAGATTGACAAAGACATCCCAACAAACAATAAATTGCAAGTGATTAGCCGAGTCAGCAGCTCTTTCCCAAATAGGTGGTAACTCAGCTATCTTTACTGAACTAAATAATTTAGACCAACAGAAGGGTTAAAATATAGACACAATAAGTTAAACAGCACCGACACTTATTTTTTTGTTTTTGTTTTTGGTTGTTTTAAGTGTTCTTTGTTGCTTTGTTTCTTATAGATATATTGTTTGTGATGTTAAGGCTAGCCCGGCGACCACCTATATGGGAAATAGCTGTTCACTTGGCCGCCACTGGTGAAGTCTAATTTTATGTTGTGTTTTCCCACAAGGTGTCTTGGCTGGGATTTCGGTATTGAGTTGTGTCAGTTCTTGAGAATTTTCCTTCCTATTTTTTCAACTTATTCACTTTAGTGAAGTATTGGGATAAAACGCAAACGTTTTGTAGTCAACATCTCCTGAAGGTTGCGAGAAATGCGTTTGATATGTATGAAGCACACAATGTAATACATGGAATGTCTAAAGCGTGGATAGATTTCATAGTATATATGATCACTATTTGGTGTTCAAGAGATGAGTTGGAGTCTTCGAATAAACATTTAACGCGCCTCTATTAAAATATTTAATGTAAAACGTGGTACAATTCAACACCAAAATTTAAAGTACTAAGACTTTTCAGGTCTGTTTTCATCCAAAAGCGTATCCCACAGCTTGTTTGCGGATAAGAGGCGGGATGTCGTGGTATATTGTGAGCTTGCTGCTCAATGTAGTTTCTCCTTTGAGATCAGGGTATATTTTCACAGAAATCTGAAATTTTAGATTGGTTTAGACTTGTATTTTAGATCATCGTCTTTTATATTATTTGGACCCTTTTTGATACTAGTCAGTCTTTGAATCGACTGTCCAATTACAATTAAGAAATTTCATTATGCTTTTCTCTGATTTCGTCATCAGATATTGTCAGGGTCACTGATGAGGCTTTTTTAGCCGAACTTACGTAGTCTGGCTCATGTTCCTCTTCTGAATAAAATATCTGCTCTTGAAGAAACTCTTTTAGATTTTAATTGTTATTGCCTCTTAACGTACTAATAAATTAAATAAGAGAATATACATCGGCTATCGTATATCTGGTTTGTATACTTATTGTGAAAAATTTAAGATATATCTGATATAAACTAAGGCGCAACGCAAAGCGCGCAAAAACCATTGTTGTTGTCCGTTATTATTTTCACATGGACACAATAAGAGGTACAATAACACATCGACACACTTTTTCGCATTGTTTGGTTTGGGTTGCTGAGTGGCCACCTTTTGGGGACGAACCGCTCACTCGGTTGGCCATATGTTCTCTGTATCTTGATTATTTGTAATCTTAGTTGATTCCAACTATGGTTTGAGGGCTGGATTTGGATTTTGATTGTTTCAGTTCCTGGTCTTTGCATACTTTTTTACTTTTTGTAATTGAATATATTTTTTTTCATTTTATCATTTATACAAATCATTAAGATCACTTTATTTAAGATTTATAATATTTGTAGCAATAAGCTTGGGGGTGCATATAAATTATGCGAATTTTTACTGACTTTTATTTCAGGAGGTTCTTCTTCTAACAACCACGCAGCAACAATAAGAACAATTAGTCATCCTCTGGTGATGTTAGTTGTTGCTCTGATAGCAGGAGTGATGCAGATGTAGATGAAGGTGTAAGTGAAAATTTAATACCTTTCTTAGTACATGGTTATGGACTAACTCGTAAATTAAAACAGGCTGTTTTGAGCTGTATTAAGATACCAAGGAGGGGTCAAACTCACAAAGCTCATCAGACACAAGACAACGAAAGAAGAAGAAAGAAAATGAAACGGAACGAACAACAAATTGAAACACAGGCCAAAATCTTTCCTTTTTGGGCTTCATTAAACTTAAGAGAGAGTTTGCAAAGTTTTATTACATTCCCAGTAAGCTTATTTGTTTCTGCTCCTGGGCTGTTCATCTGTATCAGTTTCGTTGACAAAGTGCACTAATGCGCTGTTCTAAACAAATGCTATTCGCCTAAAATGCTTGACATAAGAGTTTCTGTAATTCCGTAAGCGCATAGACATTTGAATAATTCTTTGTTAAAACGAAAAGTGTTGAGGTTTACCACAGCTATTTTGTGTGATTTGCATAAGACAAAACAAACATCATGAATTGTCATAATAGCTATATTCTTCGGGTTTCAAAGGTTTCATCCTATCCAGGCTGTACATACCAATAAGGCAATAAACTCAATAAGCGCTTGTGGCATTGTACTAAATATCGCAAACTAAGAGTTTGGTCAAAGTGGCATACTTTTGCGAAAACTTTATTAATTATTAAAATAATTCAAAGTATATCGGCTATTGACTTAATTGGAACAGGACATCAAACACGATTATTGTTCCTAGGCAGACACTTTCGAGAAAATGGCACTAATAAAATGATTCTTCTTTACCCTTTAATTTCGTCCCCTACCTGTAGCAAGTACTAAGAAGTAATGCACTGGTTATATCACACAGCTATATGTGCTCCACTCTAGAAACAAGCTTATTGTGTCATAGGTTTGAATTTGATGAAATTGTCTTCAGGATAGCTTACAAAACTGGTGATTCCCTTTGCTGTTGATTTTGACTAGGAAGATAGCTCAATTTTGCTTCGTCATTGTTTTCTGATAATTGTTTATGCTTTACTTTGTGTTACACTAATAAGTTAGGAGATCACTGGATAACCGGTCGACCACAATTGTTTTGGAGCCGAATCAGAGGAATTGCGCATTAAACTAGTTTAGGCCAACAATAGTGTCCTTTTCAGAGCGGAAACTTAATATGCGTATCCCTTTTTCTGTATTTCAAGTATAATGGTCACATGCACAACTGTCCACTTTGCTGCCTCTTTTGTTCGGCTGCTGCTTCCTGCATAGCTCATGCCTTCTCCAAGGCGGAGTTTTCTGACATGTGTCCTTCTGTTGTGTTACTAGCCTTGTTGTCACTGTCAACTGTTTTGATACCTTTTTTGTTCTTTTGTTATAGTTTAAAAAATCAGATGCTGTGCATGAATTGTGTATTTATGCTGGATTCGGTCAGTCTTCTAGGTGATTCTGTAATTCTGTCGCGTCGTAACGTTTTGGATTGGAATTTGTGTCAATATTTTCTCAAAATCTGTTAGGCCTACACGGTCTGTGCACATACGCACAACGAGTAGATACCGTATGCATGTTAAAATCAGTTTGAATAAAGTTCCTTTTATTTGTTCAGATTTCTTTCTCTCCAGTTTTTTTTTCTTTTAAATAAGAACATTTCGTTACGCTACTGGTTCTGATTCCTTTCTTCATTCATTCATTATTTTCTTTCTAATTTTAAACATCAAAGCAATAATGTTTTGCTTTTCTCAAAACTTGATACACATAAGAAATTTATTCAATTTATCGTGTCTAGTAGAACAAGAATGGCGGTGTTTAATCATACGTTACGTATTCATTACTTTTCCTCCTCAATGTTTAAACCTAAGTTCATGCCACCCTTTCATTCAAGAACTGTAATGCCGTAAACATAAAACTGGTATTCATAAGGACAGTAGAACAGTGTATAGCGTATACCAGAACCAGGCAGGTATGCTGATTCATTCCTATTTTTTCGTTTCATAAATATATATGACTAGGCGACGTTATTTTACGTTACTAATTACTAAGCTAAAACAATATCCAATTTGTAATTATATCCAGTGTTCGTTCTTTCCAATTTAAAAAGTTGAAAGTTTTGTGTCACAATATTCTCAGAGACTAGGCCAAATTCGAAGAAGAAACAAAGTAAATTATGTACAGAGGATCGTTTTCAGGCCGCTAGTGGTCCTTCATTTCTTCATTTTTTTTCTTCCCTCCAAAGTTTAATATCGGGCTATTTTTTTTTTCTTTCAAAATAATATTGCATTACTAAAATGGTGAAATAAGATTTAAGTCAGATCCGCCGGTATTTCTAATTTGTATGCCCTGTAAGGAAAGCACTGATATCTAAATTGCAATGTTGCAAGTACTGAGGGTGTCTCCCTTAGACATGTTATGATTTTGTTTGGATCAAATTCTGTTTTTTAGGTTTTCGAAATAAACAAATTTGTATTTGTATTTAATACTTGTTGTATTGCTGTACACTTTTAATGTGAAGGACAGGATGTGATGGATGATCGTCTACTCCATTATAACTTTTGCAGTGTCGTGGGTAATTTAGGTTTGTGATCATAAAATTTTCTGTGTATCTTCATTTATAATCATAGAAAATGGGTAAAACTCAATGTTTAATGCATTTTGTACAGTTTTAGTGTTTGCGGCATTGGAGTATATTTCTTGTGCATTAGACTCAGTGTGCCTGTATCGAAGAGATACTACTTTGTTTAGGAGATTGCGTTTCTTCTTTCTTGACTCGACTTAACTTGGCCTTTCTTCTTCTTTTCGGCGTATTTGCTTGGCTGTTGTTTGTGGCCTTTTCCGGGTATCTTTATTTACATTTTTTATCCAAACAATTTCTCTTACTACATACATGTTGCACTTTACCAGTGCGAGCGTAACAATACCCCATGGCATTTATGAAACAAGCAAGGTCAGCACAGATATCAGTGGTGCCGTCCTGGCACCGCAGTGATTATGTGTCAGCCATGGCCTACTCATTCTCTGATACCACTATTAGAAACTTAGGAACAGCTCTGAAACTACAGATGCCCACTGATACTGACCTTTTCATTGCAGTTTCAGTTTGTAAGACTGAGCGGTTGTATTGTTTACAATGTGATTTACCTTTTTTCGTTTGTGTTTCTCATTGCTATTATTTCTTTCGATACCTTGAACGAGAATGAGTCTGTGATAGTAGCATTCCCCTTGGTATCTTTATTTATAGTTTTGGATTGCAATGACGGGAGGGTTATTTTCTTTTTTCTCTCTATAATTATTGTCGTATGTGTGTGTGCCGTTGTACGTTATTTTATCATCAAGTGGCATTAATTTGCGTATTTTAATGCAAACAGTAATTGAAATATTGATTCTCAGCTCATACGTGTAAAAGGCACTAAACCTTATTCTGAAATTTATCTTAGGCAGTTTACATATCATTCCGATATGTTTAAAATGAAAGTTGGAAGCATACAGTTTGTCAACAGTTTTCCAGTGTTCCTGGATCTGATGTAGACAGTTACTTAGTAATATCACTTCGGCACCTGCATACGGATCTTATGTTTCTCAGCTGGTCCGCTATGCTAGAACCTTTTACAAATATCATGACTTTGTTGACAGAGGAAGGCTGCTCACCCAAAAACTGTTGACATAGGGTTATCAGAAAGTAAAGCTTGTGTCGACAGTTAAAAAGTTTTATGGGAGACAACATAACCTCGTTGATCCCTACAATGTGGCCGTTTCTAAACTAATTTCCGATTTGATGGCCTCAGCCGAAGCGTAGTTAAGCTTTCAATTACCGGACTTTCTTTTTCAGTGACTTTTCCTACTGATACATAGATATGGCGGGTGTATTTTAATAGGCAGGTGATGCATACTACTCGCGACCACCTGATCACAACTCAATTTCGGGGTCCATATCTGTGTATCCTAAATATTCCGGAATTGTCAATGTTAAAAGGACTTACGAGATCTGACTTATGATTTGGGTACTTTGACCACTTTCATTCATGCTATGATTTATTATAAGTGCAATGCCTGATAATGTTTATTTCAGAAAAGACGACGCACTATTTGATGCTACGAAGCACTAAAACAACGCAGATTTAAGAGTCTACTGTATCACCGTGGTTGAAATTATCTTCCTTCGTGTGTGAAGACAGAAGAAACATCGTTTTTACTTGACAGAATTAATTCTACCGTTTAAAGGACAGAAACATATATACTAGCTAAATGAAGTTTCGCCCAATCTGCATTATCCCCTTACATATAAATTACATATATTTGATATACAGTAATTTTCAGATGAAGTGACATTTTGGTTTGAATATTTCATTAGAAACGGAAATGTGTCAGCCCAGAATATGCTGTTTCTCATGCGTCAATTTATTTTCTGAGTAGATCCTGGAATTTCATTAAAAATCATATTTAGTACCCTATCCATTCAACAGTAAATTTCACGAAAATATGGGTACTGCGGTAAACCTTTGCAAAAAGTGTCGCGCTGAAAACAAACAGATTACATTATGTCAAGTTACTGTCGAAATATTGCTGTAAAACTAAGGCCACGGTTTGGATATCAGTTGTCGTATCTCTTTTGGAAAGAAAATGCTTAATTGTACAATTTTAACATTGCCCGTGAGGGAAGAATCATGTGGGACTAAACTTGTTTTGACCAGTATACATTTAGACTTTGTTGAGTGATATCAAACAACTTTGTCTCTCAAAGTTTAATATCAACACTGAAAAACAAGCTGTACAGTTTATTTTTGACTTACTATTTAAACCAGTGCGAAAATCACTGAGCTCGAAAGCATTATTGGTGTGTCCCTTCATGTCTGCAAGTCATTACCTCTTACGATGGCTCTTTTAACCTAAATGTTTTGATGTACCTTGTATATGTTTAAAAGAGGCAAATTTCTCAAATAAAGTGACACCTAGAATTTTGTTTTGACCAATTCTCAGTGAAATCATTAAATATAACACAACTGTCAGGCAGGTGTTTTCCTAATTGTCCACTTAGAGAGCACTGTCGGATTGAATGAAATTGTAATGTTTTAAAGATAAATAATATAATTCTGTTTCAAATTAAATTCATATTATTACGTACTTTTGTGAATCACCGTTTATGACATCTGTGAATATTATCAGTAAATGATGATATTCACCATGCGTTATAAAAAGTTATCATTTGATTACTCCGTTCGAATTTTTTCTCCACATGTAAAGTTTTTGTACGTTGCAAGGAAGTCACTTTATGAGAAAATGTTTATACCTTTCAAATCTTTTACTCTCACTAATATCTCATCTAAATTGTCTAGAAATGATGATTTGAACGATATCACCCCCAGCATGAAAAATATCAGAATCTGTGCACAATGTGTTTCTGGGGCAAAAAAATCCAAGCATTTTCGATGGCAAAGCAGTCGAAAGTAAATGATTAGAAGGGTAGTCTTCTAAATAGGAACACTCATGAAAAACTTTTTGTTAAAAGGCCATTGTATCGTGTATTATACTTTTTATATATATATGTTTTTCTTTGTCAAGTTTTTCAATACCAAGCGTTAACAAATATGCATATATAAAAAAACATGCAATACAAACCGAAGAATGAACAAGACATGTTACGAACTGTGTGTACACTTAAAATGAACTTATATCATTGTGTGATTATTTCATCAAGTCGACTGTGTTTGGTTTGAAAAATAGAGAACTAAGAAAAAATAAAAGATAGATGGATATTGATATTATCTCTTGTAAATGTAATTAAGAAAATCACTGTTGCTGCTTCGAAAAGCAACTCATTTACCAGCAGTTTGTAAATTGTAAAATTGTTATTTTCAGTTACACTTTAATATCTCGCTGAAGTTTCCAGCATACAAAGCAACACAATCTAGGACATTCTGATACAGTACAGTTGAACGTATGCTGTAACTTAGATAATGATTGTATCGTTCTAGTAGTTGACGACACCTGCTACTTGCAATGTTCAAAAATGTCCTATCAATGACATTAACTTAACTCGAAATAAGCAAAGGTAGATCTATTAGGGTATTTAAATTTTGTTGCATGAATTGATTTTGTCGTTTGGTTTACTTTGCGTTTTCGTAATTGAATCCAAAGATCTTGTTTTTTTATTTGATCATTCAGACGAGGTTGCTGAGGTGAGTTACCTCAAAGGAAGCGGGAAACTGGAACGTTTTAACACAGCTGTTGTGAGGTACACTCAATAACTCAAACAAGCGCTGTTGTACTTGCATTCCAGTTTCTGTCTTTTGGGAATATATTCCCTTAAAATCTCTATGAGAATGATCAATACAAAAATAATTTTATTCTATCTGGTTGTTTTGACAGGATTTTTATAATAAACAACATACAATATACTATGCAGTTTTGTTCATATTTTCATTGCCAGCTCAGCTACAAAGGTATAAGGTCGTAACAACAGTGGTAGAAACAAATGATTAACCGTCCAAAACAGCAGACAAAGCTATGGCACTTAAAGGTCTGCATAAATGTCTTGTTCAAGGATTTTTATTGTTTCATCAGCCAAGAATCGACGATTTTCCAAATAAAAGCATTTGCCTTTTTTTCTACGCCCAGATGATAGGCCAAACATCAGGGCTGTCAGACACAACACAACACTTCTGCCCAGCAGAAATCACAAAACGAAAAAGGAGGCAAAAAGGCTGAGAAAAGAGAAAAACACAATTTCAACCATCTCATCATCTCAGATTGTTTTGTTCTCAAGATATAAAATACCTATGACTAAAGTATTGAAAGTTGACAGTTAATCGAATCTCTATGCATCTTTTACCTATTCATCGTCTCTTTATAAATGAGGAGAGGAAAACAAATAGGGAGATTATGATATTAAAAAATGACAGCTGTTCACGAAAGGCACGAACAGTAATCCGAATGAACAGCTTTATTCCTCCATTTTGGTTTTGGGAATACAACATGGGATCTGATAGTGGCGGAACATCCTGATCATTGCTTATCTTTAATACATTGTATATTAGAAATCTTATGTTTGTGCCGTTTGTTGACCTTCAAACGATTTCTAGCACATTTATTTAATGCTGTCAAGTTTTTAAATATTACCGTACACAAATACTTTAGCTTTTTGAAACTGTATTGAATGTCATTAGTTTACCATACCGCGTTGAGAATTCAAACACAAGAGGAAAATAACGTGTAGACCCAAATGTGGCAATTCATAATGAGCCGTCTCATCTGGACGTAGCCTGTTTGCAAATTCAATTTTTTTAGCGCTTCAAGGTTTGATCTGCTTTTAGTAACAACGGCCTAAATCGCATTGAGCTAATCTCTCTTCTTTGTTATCCCAGTAACCTCCTTTTATTCCCGGTATCAGCATATGGGGAGTGATAGCCCATCGTAGATCCATCGGGTTTTTCGGGTTCACAGGTTTCCTCCACTAGGACGCCAATATCGGCACCTAGGAGAACACATTTATACGTTCGCTCACCTTTTGTATAATCGAAGTAAAATGTACAAAATTCAAACACCAATGAAGAATTTGTTAGTTTCTGTACATAGTATAAACTTTGATATACTCTTAATCTGAAAAAGACGTTGTTTGAACATTAACGTTAATATGACGTGTTTCAGCGGGTCTGTGCCTCAGTGTTCGATGTTTTGCCGCGAAATTCTGGAGCACATTGTTATAATTAAGAGTAATGCTATTTATACAGTGTGCCAAATGTCGGTGTTACTGTAAAGATTCAGATAAGCCTGCGCATCCTCCCAACATAATCGGGTATTTTGCATAATACATCAGTCTATAGGTTTTTTTTCTCTTGAAAAGGTGCACATGTACCTATTTCGAAGACAAACACAAGCCTGTACTTTCAAATAGAGATCCTTTGGTAATGATGACAATCGTCTTTGTTCATATAGACAAGTTTTAGATCATGAGGAGGAATATAAGTGAATTTGATCACACATGTATCCTTGTCTGATATCGGACTCATTGGGAAAAGCTGAACCTTGTTTGACCAAAGGATGCCCCTGTTATTACTTGTTATTATCAGTATGCAAACGGATTCGACATAAATATTGAACACCAGACTGCCTGTTAAGTGGTCAATCAATCACGGCTCGCAACTTTGCTGTCCGCTTCGATTGCGTGTCGGTGGGTCAAGCAGCCATAGGAAATCATGACGAACTCCTGACTATGGTCAAGTCTCGGAAACTGAGGTGGTTTTGCCACATCTTAAGGTCTTCTGGTTTAGCAAACACAATTCTGCAGGGCACGGTGAAAGGAAAAAGAAGGAGAGGTAGACAGAAGAAGGGTAGGAAGACAATATTAATGAGTGGACTTTATGGACATTGCCAGCTCAACTAGGACAGTTGAAGACAGGACTAGGTGGAACGGGATTGTTGTAAAGTTATCTGTGGTGCACCAGCGACCTCGCATGGTAATGGGATAGACTAGATTAGATATATGTTTCGGCAATTCTTGAAACCGTCCAGAGTCCGTCTCGGACTATTTCTGTACAGGACAATAATAGAGTTCACTCTTGTAAGAGGCAGTAGGATCTGATGTAACCACATTGATTCCTCCCCTATCATTTGTTCCAAAAAAGGTCTTAAAGACACATACTTAGAACACGGAATTAAATAACTTGAGAATGATTATTTGTTTCAGAAAATCTGAGGTTTCTTTGAAAGAATTTCAGTTTGCAATGTCTTTGAAAATTTGGTGGAGAATGACGTATATTGTAAACCATGCTCCTATGCCATTGACGTCATAGATTTGTAACCATAGCAACTAAGCTTTCATATTGATGTCAATGTGACGTCATCGAGACGCCATTCTGCCAAGGTACTATGCACAACAGTAAGTTATTCCATAGTTGCTATGATAATAGATCTATGAAGCCATTGGTAAAGGACAATGGCTTACAATGTATGCCATACTCCGCCAGTTTTTAATGACATTAACTTTTAGATCATTGTCTTGTTTCTATGATATGTTGTAGATGCGCTAAAATGTATTTGGCAATCTGAATAAAGAATTGAATTGAATTGAAATTCCTTCAAGAGAAACTTCAGATTTTCTCAAAAAAAAACAAAAAAACAATTATTGTCAAGTGATAACATTCCGTGTTTAGGTGACACATTCAACTTTAAAGAGTAACTACACTTCCGGAACTGACTGAATCAGATCCCAAACCATATCCCCAACATCAAAGGAAAGATTGACAAAGACATCCCAACAAACAATAAATTACAAGTGATAAGCCGAGTCAGCAGCAAGTCTTTCCCCAATAGGTGGCAACTCAGCTATCTTGATTGAACTAGATAATTTAGACCAACAGAAGGGTTACAACAGACAAGTTGCATTATCCTGCAGGCGACAAATAATTTAAGTTGATCAATGACAAAGGCACACTGTACTTTTTATACAAAGTCGACATCAAACGCTTTTACCGCTGGTTGCCTGTACATCCTTCGACTTTCATTTACTCGGATCGACTTGGCGTGATAACTATTCCGTGACAACATTCTGCTGGCGAGAGCCTTCCCTCTATCAACAAAGTCTTGAAAGATAAAACAGGCTCCAGCATAGCGGACTAACTGAGAGAGATAAAGTTCGTATGCATGTGCCGAGGAAAAATTGCTACTCAGAAATTGAAAGTTAACTATGGGAAAATTGAAGTCGTCCCTCTCGTCATAAAGCCTGGTAACAGACTTTCCATTGTCAACATAGAGACAGGAATTTAAGTAGAAGGCAGATAAACAACCTTAATTTCAAATTCACATGGGGGTGGATGGATTGATGATTTGCGATTTTACGTCCCTTTCAGCAGTATTTCAGTCATAGCAGGACGATGGGTGGGTGATAATGAAAGGCTGTGTGCAGCGGAACCCAGTTTACGATTGAAACAATTCCTGCCTAAAGCGGGTCTCGAACCCGGGACGGCTAGATCAGCAGGCCAGCGCTAAACCTACTTAGCTACCATGGCTCCTTCACGTGAGGAGATGATGTCTATAAACTCCGAATTTCAAAAAAAAATATTCAGAGATAGAATACCTGTGTGTGAAGGTGAATTCCTATGGTAGGCGTTTTTACATGATTTGGCCTTCCATCACAATCAAATTGGCGTTTATATTAAAAAAAAATATAAAAACTGGTTTAAACTGGTTTAAACAATGCTTTGTTCTACAACCGAATGCGGCACTTTAAGGATGAGTCCTCATCACAATATATCAGATGCATCCGGATTAAACGCTCTGTTGTCATGAGGTCACAGGAAAGAGACAAAGAAAATTGCAAATTTACCGTTAAAAGTTAAAGAACTCAGAGGAGATGGCTTATATAAAGAGCACTTTGCTTACTGTCAGACCCTGTACCATTAAGCATTGTATTGATACATATGTATTTTTTTTAATAAAATATTGTTTAAACCAAAGAATTGAGACACCCCAAATAATTACCAAAATTGCTTTAAAGTGGAAGTTTGTTTTACAGTGCAGTAACATGTCACTTTCTTTCAAAAGAGGCAGGTTGAATGGCAAACAGTGCGGACTCTGATCAGACTGATCTGGGTCTGCGGTGTTTGCTCAGACATATATGAGCTGCGACACGAGAAAACAAACAAAGTGGTTGTACGCCCATCGAAGACTCAGATCAGCCTGGGCATCCACCCAGTCTGATCAGACTTTTGCTAAGGGCTTAAAGGTCTAAGGGACTAAGCTACCTCCATGCGGACAGCGAAGAATCTAATAAGACCGGGCAGATGCTCAGGCTGATCTGAGTCTGTGCTGGGCGAACTTCCACTTTGTTGGTTGTCTCGTGTCGCAGCTCAATTATGTTCCAATACTTATAAATTGACTCGACAAATCCTCTTCAGTGACGCGTCCTATAGAGGCTTTTAAGTGTTAGGCTAAGATGTTCAGTCTGAATAACGGAAACAAAAATCATCCGCGACATAAGCCAACTTGACAATTTGTCTTACGGTATGTGTGCAGCATGAAGACTCAGATCAGCCTGTGTGTCTAGGCAAACTGGTCCGGGTCTCCACTGTTCTAAATAATATCACAAACAATAAATACCTGGGAGCCCGTATATTCAAACGTGACGTTTTTTATTATTGTTTGCTGCTTTGCAGGCTGGGTTTGGTGTTCTATGAGGTACCTTTAGGAAAAGAAATGCTGAAAAAATTAAAACTTACTGTGTTCAAGTATCATTCATTTAATTTTACCATTGTTTTGTTGTTATTTTGTTCAAAATTTGGGTTAACTGGCGAATGAAAAACGTTTTAGTATTTTGACTTGACAGTCATGGCAAACAGTTTTTCTTTGTTCGGCATTTTGTTTTAGTCACTCCCTCTCACGCAGATATACTGGTCCATTATTGATTTGTGATGGGGCTTGCGGAAGATAAGTAATTAACAGTATATAACATCACTTTGTTCCAAATCCTTTATTTAGAATTTTATTTAAATAAAAGTAAAAAGTAATAATACAATTTGAGCCTTGTATTGGCAGTATCTGTCGGAGAAAAGCTCCCCATCTCACTAGTAATGTCCACGCCTCACCCCTTTCCTCAGCCCCTCAACCCTACCCTACCACCCAACCATTTTCCCTCCCCTCATCCCCATGGTAAAATAATGTTTATAATCTTTTGATATTAATTTGTTGCCCGTAAATATGGCTGTAGACGTGTAGATGAACCCCAGCCCTGGAAATACCATGACTATATAGCTCATTTTTACCAGGGAATAGCTCCCTCGAACCCTGTTATTACTAGTTTAAGTAGAGACTGTTCTTGATGTGAAGAACGTGGATAGTAATTAATTATGATGTTCACTATAGTGGCGATTCCCTGCAGTCACAGGCACCTTAGTTTATTTGTAAGTGTAACCCTTTATTTGAAGAACGCACACAAGTTCGAAATACTTTACGTCAACTTGAGAGACACCAGGATTCTCAAGCATGAGCCTAAAATAGTCAGTTTCTTCTTTTTTAAAGATGCTATAATTAAGGTCCTCAAATGTCTCTTAAGTATCTACCTCCTTTCAAGGAAATTATATTGTGTATATTGTGAACTTGTACCAGCAACGCTCATAGAACATCTTTTCAACATCGACAGAGCTGGAGCAAGGATCACAAGAGAGGTATGGACATGTTTAATTGACGTTTTCTCTTCTCTTCTGAGCCTGCATGTTTTCAGGGTCAGGGCAAACCTGTAGGTACCTATTAACTGATTGTTCGCCCACACAACACCTCCACATTACTGGCTTTGGGTACCCTAAAATTCTAAATAATTGGACAGATAGGTGTGAGCAAACAGTGCAGACTAAGATCGGACTGCTTTAAAGGAGCATCAGGGTTTACACTGTTTTTCCTTCCACATGCATCATTGAGACATATTACTGCATTGAAAGGCACATTGTTCGATTTTTAGGCCAGTCACGGTAAGAAGTCTAGGTGTCCCATTTTTTAATATTTACAGTACATCTAATGTTACTTTGTCACGGTCAAATGTTTATAATGCTAACTAATTTATATTTCAGAGAAAGAAAATCTAAATCTCTAATCAGGTAAGTACCCGTATGTAAATTTCTGTGGTCGATTGGGTAAACGACAAACCACTTACTATTGCACAAGTGGACTAGTAGTCTAGTACAACTAAGGCGACTAAGACTAAAGACTAAACGCTATGCCAAAAACTAACGATGGCGGATTGTCTGACAAGTTTGCGAAAACGAAATTCCCGACTTCAGAAACCTTTGGTGGCATATATAAGGTCTCTAAGTTCGTGAACGAAGTTTTCCAGTTTCTTTCTTGAATAGTAATCAAATAATAAATCATAATCCCTTCTTTTCAAATAAAGCAAAAAAGGAAAACGAGCTAGATCCGCCACGCTTTGTTATTTATTTAACCGTGTCCAGTCACGTGTATTTCACCGTTGCGCATAGTTGTACATCTTTACTAAAATGAGTTGTTGTTATCCATTTGTGTAATTGACATTTGGGTTTAAAATGGCTTAACAAGCCAGTGGAACAAGCATGAGTAGGATGAAAATTCGAGTGGAAAAGTCCTCCGAGGGCGAGAAAGCCTTGGAGTGTTTTCTACCTCTAGTGGGTTGACTGGGCAGTCGGGTCGGGCGATGGTGATGGGTAGCTTTCAGTACTGGTGCGTCCTACTTATTTGGATTATTTTGGGGCAAGGACCGGCAGTGCTTGCTATCTTGCAGTAGATACGGGAAGGGTTGTTTGGACGTTTTTTTCTCATCTGTCCTTTCTCCTTTCTCGCCTACTCTCTGGGAGACGGCTCGATATAGACTGAAATACTACCTCAAAGGGCCGTGAAAACCTAAACGACCAAACAACTAATTACCTCCCGCTGTCATGGTCGTAAACAAAGAAATATTTTTCAAAAAAAAATCCTACAACTACATATAGTACCCTGGTGCAATAGTATGAGAGTCGGACCTGTATATGGGCTCCGGCTGAAAGCAAATATTTTTAAACATCTTAACGCGTTACAGCTCTTTATTTTCCTTCTCTCTCCCCCCCCCCCCCCCCTACACACACACAAAAAAAAAAAAGGAAAACGAAATTATCAATGGAATGGTTTCATTAGTTTTCATCACCTCCAGAGCCTTCAAGTTTTCTCATTGTTTTGCAAAATTTCGTAGCATGCGGGGCAAATCGGATATTTTGCCAATTCTAGTAAGCTCCTAACAGTGTAGAGCCTATATAAATATACTGCGATAGTGACCTAGCATACACATTTTTCCCCAATGCCTCCAACAACGGGTCCTTCCCAGCGGCTCCGCGGAACGAATCCATAATAGAACCGTCTGGGTGCCCGAGTCCGTCTGTCATCTGTGTCAAATTCAAAGATAGTGTGCACGTTGTTCCTGGAATCGGTATCCGACCTAGCCGCCCCAAAACGTGCCCGAGTACGATCGATTGATTGGGGCCTCGGTTTAAATTATTATCTGGAATAGAAGAAGAGCAAAACGTCGAAATTTATGACAAGAACGCTCATACGAACGGCTAAGCAATGCTTTGTGTAAAGCGCTCAATAGACTTACAAGACCAGCACCACTATCCGAGGTATAGGTCCAAATGCAACATAATTGCATGTAAAACACTTCGAAGAAAGCTTCAGAATAGAATAGAATGACGACATTAGGAGAATAAGTTGCAGAGTTCTAGATGCGAGTGGGCAAAGGGTGACAATTTTTGTCAGATCTGCTAATAAACCCCTCATCCGAACCGCCTCAACGAGGCTGGAGGAGGGACCACAAGCCTGTCAGTTCATCTGCCGTCACACTGTGTCTGGGCAGGCTTAGACATACTAAGCGGTTAACCTGGTTACCAATACTGAGTGCACATACTTCCGCCAGTAACAGACAACTACTCTTGCCGGCAGCCCGCTAGCGCAGTCGGCAGCGCGTCAGACTGCAGGTCAAGGGGTCCTGAGATCGATTCCCAGACAGGCCACATAACGCTCGTGGAGACTGATCATGAAATATTTTCTACGGTCATTCATTCCCTTCTGCTGATTCAAGAAGGGCAGTTGTCATTTACTGGCGAAAGTATGTGAACTAAGTACTGGTTAAACGTTTAGGAGATCTAATTAAAATCTTAAAGAGCTTCGAGAGAGCAGAGAACACATTCGAAAGAAGGAACATGGGCCATACCATGGAACAGTGTCATGGAATAGTTTGAGTAGGTTAACTGACCGCCTAGACATGACCTTGGCTGTTTACTTGGCCGTAAATGCTCAACAAAACAAACAAACTCACAACTGCCCTTAAGTCAGCGGAAGGGAGAGAATGAGCGTAGAAAATATTTCATGACCAATCTTCACGACTGTTCAGGGGCCGGGCTTTGGAATCGAACTCGCGACCGCTTGATCTGCAGACCGACGTGCTGCCGACTGCGCTAGACGGCTCGGTAGGACACATGTCAAATTCTGAGGGTACCAAACTCTCTGCATAGGGTAAAGGTGATTTCTAGAATCTCCACATGTAACGCCTTTCGTGCCTGAACTGGTCCTCCATGTGCGAACGAGACCTTGGCATGCAAATGGGCGGTTCATCAATGAAAACAACGAAAACAACAAAAAATAAAACAGGTAATGTGAATTGAATCTCCTCCAGTGACCGGGTCCTCCATGGTCGGAAAGGATTCACCACGACTGAACGAAACCGTTATAGGTGAACCAAACAAGAAGATGTAAACTTGATCTGCACGTGTGAACATGTATTCTACGTCTGACAGGGCCTCCATGTATGAACATTTCTGCTTGTTAGAATGGCTTCTCCAGGTGTGGACGAGATACCCACATATAAACGGGACGGGACGTGTGAACGAGATAGGTACATATGTACGTATGAACGGGACACCCATTTGTGAAAAGGTGCTGCACGCTAGATGGAGACCTTCGCGGGTTCTGTATTTTTCAAAGATCCAGCACGTAAAACGGGACATGCAGTCTGATTATCCAAGTATGCAAGGGATCGCCACAACGAACGGACAATCCATGGTTGAACGGGCTCTGCGCCTGTGAAGTGTAAACGGGACCTCCACGTGTTAACGGGATCCGCATGTGAGAAAGGAACCTTCATTTGTGAACGGGTCGTCCATATGTGAGCAGGAACTGCATTAGCGAACAGGACCGCCACCTGTAAATGGATCTTCCACAAGTGAACGGACCGCCACATGTGTATTGGACCGCTACATGTGAACGGGGCCTGCACAAGTGAACGACATCTGCAAGGCTGTACCTGCGAAAGGGAACTACATATGCGAACGGGATGTCCATATAGGAACGGGGCTTGCATTTTTCAACGGATCCTCTACGTGTTAATGGGACTGTCCGTGTGTGAACGAAACGTGAATGTATGAACAGGACCTCATTCCGATGTAACATTTAGGCTCAGATGCGCAATACGTGAATATTATACAAGTTTCTATCACAAATATGTTTGGACTGTATTGACAAGCTTCAAGGAAACATAGCGAGTTGCGACTCTAGACTGACGCTAGATGAATCCCCCTCCCAAGGAAAAAATGCTATACAAGATTCTATCACAAATATGTTTGGACTGTATTGACAGGTTTCAAGGAAACAAAGCGAGTTGCGACTCTAGACCAACCCTAGATAAATAAAATAAAATTCACGTGTCTTGTCTAAGTAATGCAGAAGACAACTTTTAAATGAAGGGACCATTTGCCTTTTAAAATTGTCCAGGGGTAGCAAGTTTTTCATTTTAAAATGGTTCCTAACTGGCTAAGTAATGACTTTCATCAGACTGCCACTGTTTGGTGTGATGGACTTTCGAATAGGGACAAACTACATCTTCAAGGCTAAAATGCTTGCAACAGATCGGCGCGGAGAGTTGGGGAGGGCGGAGGGGTTGGGTGTCCTGTGGGATTATAATTTTCTCTGCCTCGTCTTTGTCTCAACCCTATCTTTCCTTTCTACTATCGCGTTGTGAGACGGCTCGACGTAACTCAAATATTATTACTCAGTGAAACAAACAACAAACCATCAAACCAAATGCCGATTCAAGTATTGGCATCAAGCCAGTTATATTTTAGGTTTTCATTATTTACTGTCACTCAACGTTCAGGACCGCCGTGCAGTGCAAAGTTAATGTTGACGTCGGCTTAACGAAAGCACTCGTACATCGCATAATCTATCTATCACATTTTGAAGTCATCCAGGCAACAGCTCTAGCAAAAGAGAGAGCAGTTATCGCTTTGGGCTCGGCCATGTCGTGACGTTACACTTGAACGTTTTGAAGTTGGAGTGATAGAAGTTACGTTTAACAAATAAGAGTCAATGTTTTACCCCAAGGTGAATGGGTATACTTTCAAAGGAAACAACTCTGCCATTTTCATTTTTTGCCTCCCTTTTCAACGAGAGTCAAGTGTTAAACAGAATAACTTGCCCCCCCCCCCCTCTCCCCCCCCCCCACGTGTAGAAAAGTTCTTTCCTTTAAGCGCAGACGCCAGTTTAATGGAATTTATCTTCCAGGAAAGCAAATAGGAAGTCACTAACATTGTTGTTGTTCCCCTTTCCAAAAATGGCGGAAAAACATCAACGTGTACTCTTTTACCTACATATTTTTTTCAAGTGACCTTTAGCCTTTCTTACTTATTGTTGAGGATTGGGGAAATGTTGAGTACAAGTTCTAAACATAATTCACACTGAGGTTCAAACTTTCCACGCGTCTCGTATTGTTACAAAAAGTCCAGGCTTCCACTCGTCTCTGTAGGCCTCGTTTTAATTTAGCCATATACTTAAATCTTGGGCCACTGCTCACACCGGGTAGGCGGCAATCTAAAACGCTCTTAACAATCGATTAACGCGGGTCAAAAAACCCGTTAGAAACAGCGTTTTCGATTGCACATTGGGGACAATTTGCAATCGAAAACGCTGTTTCTAATGGTTTTTGATCCGCGTTAATCGACTGCATGAGCGTTTTCGATTGCCTCCTACCCGGTGTGCTGCTGGTGTAATATTAAAATTTGAACCTGTTGAAAAAATGACCCAACTGGCCACTTTTCAATGTTGAATATCGACCCATAGAGCATTTTTCAGTGTTGAAAATTGACCTGGGTCAAGTTTCAACATTGATAATTGACGCGTGGGGTCATGTTTTCACGGGGTCAAAATTTAATGTTATCCGGCTCAAGAACCTCGGGGCGAATACCCCATCATTTAAAGTTTATATTGTAGTATACAAATCAGTTTTCCCGATTCAATATGATTTATATTTGATGTGACGCAAAGGATGTAAATTTTTATCTGGTTTGGCAACGTCGAAATCTACAGTCACATTGGACGCTTCAATGGATATATATATATATAGCCGTTCACTATTCTAAACAGTGAGTTTAGTCTTTAGTCAATAGCCGATAGCAGCATTAGTTGTACTAGTCCAGTACAACTAAGGCGACTAAGACTAAAGACTAAACGCTATGCCAAAAACTAACGATGGCGGATTGTCTGACAAGTTTGCGAAAACGAAATTCCCGACTTCAGAAACCTTTGGTGGCATATATAAGGTCTCTAAGATCGTGAACGAAGTTTTCCAGTTTCTTTCTTGAATAGTAATCAAATAATAAATCATAATCCCTTCTTTTCAAATAAAGCAAAAAAGGAAAACGAGCTAGATCCGCCACGCTTTGTTATTTATTTAACCGTGTCCAGTCACGTGTATTTCACCGTTGCGCATAGTTGTACATCTTTACTAAAATGAGTTGTTGTTATTCATTTGTGTGATTGACATTTGGGTTGAAAATGGCTGAACAAGCCAGTGGAACAAGCATGAGTAGGATGAAAATTTAAGTGGAAAAAACCTCCGAGGGCGAGAAAGCCTTGGAGTGTTTTCTACCTCTAGTGGGTTGACTGGGCAGTCGGGTCGGGCGATGGTGATGGGTAGCTTTCAGTACTGGTGCGTCCTACTTATTTGGATTATTTTGGGGCAAGGACCGGCAGTGCTTGCTATCTTGCAGTAGATACGGGAAGGGTTGTTTGGACGTTTTTTTCTCATCTGTCCTTTCTCCTTTCTCGCCTACTCTCTGGGAGACGGCTCGATATAGACTTAAATACTATCTCAAAGGGCCGTGAAAACCTAAACGACCAAACAACTAATTACCTCCCGCTGTCATTGTCGTAAACAAAGAAATATTTTTTTAAAAAAAAATCCTACAACTACATATAGTACCCTGGTGCAATGGTATAAGTGTCGGACCTGTATATGGGCTCCGGCTGAAAGCAAATATTTTTAAACATCTTAACGCGTTACAGCTCTTTATTTTCCTTCTCTCTCCCCCCCCCCCCCCTACACACACACAAAAAAAAAAAAGGAAAACGAAATTATCAATGGAATGGTTTCATTAGTTTTCATCACCTCCAGAGCCTTCAAGTTTTCTCATTGTTTTGCAAAATTTCGTAGCATGCGGGGCAAATCGGATATTTTGCCAATTCTAGTAAGCTCCTAACAGTGTAGAGCCTATATAAATATACTGCGTTAGTGACCTAGCATACACATTTTTCCCCAATGCCTCCAACAACGGGTCCTTCCCAGCGGCTCCGCGGAACGAATCCATAATAGAACCGTCTGGGTGCCCGAGTCCGTCTGTCATCTGTGTCAAATTCAAAGATAGTGTGCACGTTGTTCCTGGGATCGGTATCCGACCACTATCCGAGGTATAGGTCCAAATGCAACATAATTGCATGTAAAACACTTCGAAGAAAGCTCCAGAATAGAATAGAATGACGACATTAGGAGAATAAGTTGCAGAGTTCTAGATGCAAGTGGGCAATGGCTGACAATTTTTGTCAGATCTGCTAATAAACCCCTCATCCGAACCGCCTCAACGAGGCTGGATGAGGGACCACAAGCCTGTCAGTTCATCTGCCGTCACACTGTGTCTGGGCAGGCTTAGACATACTAAGCGGTTAACCTGGTTACCAATACTGAGTGCACATACTTCCGCCAGTAACAGACAACTACCCTTGCCGGCAGCCCGCTAGCGCAGTCGGCAGCGCGTCAGACTGCAGGTCAAGGGGTCCTGAGATCGATTCCCAGACAGGCCACATAACGCTCGTGGAGACTGATCATAAAATATTTTCTACGGTCATTCATTCCCTTCTGCTGATTCAAGAAGGGCAGTTGTCATTTACTGGCGAAAGTATGTGAACTAAGTACTGGTTAAACGTTTAGGAGATCTAATTAAAATCTTAAAGAGCTTCTTCGAGAGCAGAGAACACATTCGAACATTCGAAAGAAGGAACATGGGCCATACCATGGAACAGTGTCATGGAATAGTTTGAGTAGGTTAACTGACCGCCTAGACATGACCTTAGCTGATTACTTGGCCGTAAATGCTCAACAAAACAAACAAACTCACAACTGCCCTTAAGTCAGCGGAAGGGAGAGAATGAGCGTAGAAAATATTTCATGACCAATCTTCACGACTGTTCAGGGGCCGGGCTTTGGAATCGAACTCGCGACCGCTTGATCTGCAGACCGACGTGCTGCCGACTGCGCTAGACGGCTCGGTAGGACACATGTCAAATTCTGAGGGTACCAAACTCTCTGCATAGGGTAAAGGTGATTTCTAGAATCTCCACATGTAACGCCTTTCGTGCCTGAACTGGTCCTCCATGTGTGAACGAGACCTTGGCATGTAAATGGGCGGTTCATCAATGAAAACAACGAAAACAACAAAAAATAAAACAGGTAATGTGAATTGAATCTCCTCCAGTGACCGGGTCCCCCATGGTCGGAAAGGATTCACCACGACTGAACGAAACCGTTATAGGTGAACCAAAAAGAACATGTAAACTTGATCTGCACGTGTGAACATGTATTCTACGTCTGACAGGGCCTCCATGTATGAACATTTCTGCTAGTTAGAATGGCTTCTCCAGGTGTGGACGAGATACCCACATATAAACGGGACGGGACGTGTGAACGAGATATGTACGTATGAACGGGACACCCACCTGTGAAAAGGTGCTGCACGCTAGATGGAGACCTTCGCGGGTCCTGTTTTTTTCAAAGATCCAGCACGTAAAACGGGACATGCAGTCTGATTATCCAAGTATGCAAGGGATCGCCACAGGCGAACGGACAATCCATGGTTGAACGGGCTCTGCGCCTGTGAAGTGTAAACGGGACCTCCACGTGTTAACGGGATCCGCATGTGAGAAAGGAACCTTCATTTGTGAACGGGTCGTCCATATGTGAGCAGGAACTGCATTTGCGAACAGGACCGCCACCTGTAAATGGATCTTCCACAAGTGAACGGACCTCCACATGTGTATTGGACCGCTACATGTGAACGCGGCCTGCACAAGTGAACGACATCTGCAAGGCTGTACCTGCGAAAGGGAACTACATATGCGAACGGGATGTCCATATAGGAACGGGGCTTGCATTTTTCAACGGATCCTCTACGTGTTAATGGGACTGTCCATGTGTGAACGAAACGTGAATGTATGAACAGGACCTCATTCCGATGTAACATTTAGGCTCAGATGCGCAATACGTGAATATTATACAAGTTTCTATCACAAATATGTTTGGACTGTATTGACAAGTTTCAAGGAAACATAGCGAGTTGCGACTCTAGACTGACGCTAGATGAATCCCCCTCCCAAGGAAAAAATGCTATACAAGATTCTATCACAAATATGTTTGGACTGTATTGACAGGTTTCAAGGAAACAAAGCGAGTTGCGACTCTAGACCAACCCTAGATAAATAAAATAAAATTCACGTGTCTTGTCTAAGTAATGCAGAAGACAACTTTTAAATGACGGGACCATTTGCCTTTTAAAATTGTCCAGGGGTAGCAAGTTTTTCATTTTAAAATGGTTCCTAACTGGCTAAGTAATGACTTTCATCAGACTGCCACTGTTTGGTGTGATGGACTTTCGAATAGGGACAAACTACATCTTCAAGACTAAAATGCTTGCAACAGATCGGCGCGGAGAGTTGGGGAGGGCGGAAGGGTTGGGTGTCCTGTGGGATTATAATTTTCTCTGCCTCGTCTTTGTCTCAACCCTATCTTTCCTTTCTACTATCGCGTTGTGAGACGGCTCGACGTAACTCAAATATTATTACTCAGTAAAACAAACAACAAACCATCAAACCAAATGCCGATTCAAGTATTGGCATCAAGCCAGTTATATTTTAGGTTTTCATTATTTACTGTCACTCAACGTTCAGGACCGCCGTGCAGTGCATAGTTAATGTTGACGTCGGCTTAACGAAAGCACTCGTACATCGCATAATCTATCTATCACATTTTGAAGTCATCCAGGCAACAGCTCTAGCAAAAGAGAGAGCAGTTATCGCTTTGGGCTCGGCCATGTCGTGACGTTACACTTGAACGTTTTGAAGTTGGAGTGATAGAAGTTACGTTTAACAAACAAGAGTCAATGTTTTACCCTAAGGTGAATGGGTATACTTTCAAAGGAAACAACTCTGCCATTTTCATTTTTTGCCTCCCTTTTCAACGAGAGTCAAGTGTTAAACAGAATAACTTGCCCCTCCCCACGTGTAGAAAAGTTCTTATCTTTAAGCGCAGACGCCATTTAAATGGAAATTATCTTCCAGGAAAGCAAATAGGAAGTCACTAACATTGTTGTTGTTCCCCTTTCCAAAAATGGCGGAAAAACATCAACGTGTACTCTTTTACCTACATATTTTTTTCAGGTGACCTTTAGCCTTTCTTACTTATTGTTGAGGATTGGGGAAATGTTGAGTACAAGTTCTAAACATAATTCACACTGAGGTTCAAACTTTCCACGCGTCTCGTATTGTTACAAAAAGTCCAGGCTTCCACTCGTCTCTGTAGGCCTCGTTTTAATTTAGCCATATACCTAAATCTTGGGCCACTGCTCACACCGGGTAGGCGGCAATCGAAAACGCTCTTAACAATCGATTAACGCGGGTCAAAAACCGTTAGAAACAGCGTTTTCGATTGCAAATTGGGGACAATTTGCAATCGAAAACGCTGTTTCTAATGGTTTTTGACCCGCGTTTGTCGACTGCATGAGCGTTTTCGATTGCCTCCTACCCGGTGTGCTGCTGGTGTAATATTAAAATTTGAACCTGTTGAAAAAATGACCCAACTGGCCACTTTTCAATGTTGAATATCGACCCATAGAGCATTTTTCAGTGTTGAAAATTGACCTGGGTCAAGTTTCAACATTGATAATTGACGCGTGGGGTCATGTTTTCACGGGGTCAAAATTTAATGTTATCCGGCTCAAGAACCTCGGGGCGAATACCCCATCATTTAAAGTTTACATTGTAGTATACAAATCAATTTTCCCGATTCAATATGATTTATATTTGATGTGACGCAAAGGATGTAAATTTTTATAAGGTTTGGCAACGTCGAAATCTACAGTCACATTGGACGCTTCAATGGATATATATATACTGAAAGGATTTAAAAACTTCCACCCATTAATTTTGAATATTTCAAAAATGAATGCAGCTACGTCCACCAAAATTTTACAGCATATATATTCTCTTATACCTGATTATATCAATATACCGAATCTGAAATCGTTTAACCGAATCGGTCAGGAACAAGCACGTGCTCCTCGTGATCTTACTACCATTTACATAATGATGAGTAGCTTCATGTATACAGTTTTCTGAGGAAACATTTCTCTTACAATATCAAATTGAATTTTAAAAGTTTGAACTCGGTCAGTGGCTTTATTTAGCTTACCGCGCCTAAATATCGCAAACAGGCGCAGAGTTTTGGGCCAGATAAATGCTGACATTTCAAAAAGTGACGTCGCGGTACAATTTTATGCGTTAATTACGGCAATTTACAATCTCAGACGACGTGCACTGTTTACAGGAAGCTGAAAAGACCGTCAGAAAAGAACCTAACCGAGGTTAAAAACCAGAGGTCATGACGTTAACTAACGTCGACGCCGTCTCCGTAATAGGCTTTGCGCGACAGCGTCATCCGCAGTGATACTTGCAAATCAACGTGGATGACGTCACAATATTAAGACAGTAAGAAATAGTCGAAAAGGGTATTGCATAAGATAACGCCGGTATCGCCTTTTGCATTTCAGTGACGTAACGCTCTTTTACTGACGTCATTTAAGTAAATGATACAAATAAACTGCGTAATCTTTAAATTTTATAAGTTTTAAGCATTTTGTCGTTAAATATTCAACACTGTCATGAGTGAACAGATCAGCAGCCAGCAATAAAAAGTGGAAGTTTTTAAATCCTTTCAGTATATATATAGCCGTTCACTATTCTAAACAGTGAGTTTAGTCTTTAGTCAATAGCCGATAGCAGCATTAGTTGTACTAGTCCAGTAGCAACTTAGCAATCGGTTCATTACAAGGCGATCATGCCAAGATATTGGGCCACAACTGACAATCTTGTCAAGGTACAAAGTAATCGCAATCCATAGCACTGGGTAGCGAACACCTCTTCACAAAGGAGGAAGGAGAAGTTGACCGGTTGCCAAAAAAGCTAAGTCACTTATAACATGTATAAGAAGGCAGGGCTAACCCTTTGTCAAAATATCAGATCTTTGCAATCCATATCGGCGTTACATTCTCCGAACACAAAATTGCCGACAGTGTAGATCCAGATGAGACGGCTCTTCAATATCAGTCCCATCTGGATCTACACTGTTTGAACTGAAGTTCAACTTTTCAAGACAGTATGGTTGAAATGTTTAAATTTTTTGAGCCGCGACACGAGAAAACCAAAAAAGTGGTTGTGCGCCCAGCGCAGACTAAGATCAGCCTGGGCATCCGTCCAGTCTGATCAGAGTCTTCGCTGTCCGCATGGAAGAAGCTTAGACCCTTAAGTACCCTTTAAGCGCTTAGCAAAGAGTCTGATCGAACTGAACGGGTGCCCAGGCTGATCTGAGTCTACGCTGGGTGCACAACCACTTTGTTGGTTTTCTCGTGTCGTGGCTCATAAACGTTCATTAGGAATGAGCTTCGTTAATTAGACAACCTTTGCTTTTAATACGCTTGATTGGCGATTTTTACATCAAATAAAAATAGAATAGTTAGAATACAAAGGCCGCCTTCAGACCATTCTCGAGTTACCAAACATACACGTTTTTTTGCGCATATACAATATTCATGCAGTTAGAACAATGCTAAATTCATGCAGTCAGCTTCGTATACCTGCTCTTAACAGTGTAAAGTCAGATCGGTCGACACAACCGCTCAGGTCTAGAAGTCTTTTTCGTCTGACACACTGGGAGCAGTGAGGAGCAGTGAAGACTGCACTAAGGATGCACAGTTGCACAAGAAGGTTACTTCTTCAGATAAGGAAACGAACCTCTTGAAAAAGGTCTTAAGGTGATTGGGTACACTTGCCGGGGAAGTAACACTGCCATTTTCATTTTTCTCCCTTTTCAGTATTGAAGCAAGTTCTTTCCTTAATTAAAGGGTTGATCCCATTTCGGAGAGGTATTATCCTCTAGTGAATCATGAAAGCTGTTTCCCTTTGTAAAATAGTCGATAAAACATGCTCTCTTATCCATTTACCGTAAGTTCCGCATGTGTGCACGTAGTATGGATGTCGGAGGTTGATCGGCCTACCTAGCATTTAGCCACCGATGTATCCGCGTCTTAGCAGCTAATCAGAGTAAATTGTTATCGCATACTGGTCTGTAACTTTGTCGGCATTCAATAATACACATTTGGCGCGGCTTTGAACAGGGTATAGTTTATCAGTTAAAATATTTATGATGTTTCACACGCTAATTTCTCAGTTTTAAATAAATTGGAAAGATATCCATGATACTGATCAACAGATGAGCGGTATATTTGATTAGAGATATCCATGATACTGATCAACAGATGAGCGGTATATTTGAGCCGCGACACGACAAAACCAACAATGTGGTTGTGTGCCCAGCACAGACTCAGATCAGCCTAGGCATCCGCCCAATTTTATCAGACTCTTCGTTAAGTGCTCAAAGGATAGCTTTGGGCTAAGCTACCTCCTTGCGGACAGCGAAGACTCTAATCAGACTGGGCGGATGCCCAGGCTGATCTGAGTCTGCGCTGGGCGCACAACCACATTGTTGGTTTTGTCATGTCGCGGCTCAATAAGAGATCAAGATGTCAGCATTTTCATCCCTGGTTAACTATGTATATACAAGGGCTTTTACAAAACGAAAAAAAATGTTTCGAAGCGAAAAAGAGTCATAATTACCAAACGACCTGATGGTCAGGTTTCGTATCGTAACAGGTCTTTTTCGCTTCGCAACATCCTAGAAAACATAGTTCACCAGGTGTGATTTTCACTATCTTATCTTCCTTGCTCTTCTACAAATTGTTGTCGGGTAGGATAACATTTAAAGCTGGATTAAGTAAACTTTTGTTTGATTTAGACCATTTCTAAGATTTGGATTCGAGCAGCGTCATGATTTTTTTCTTCCTTATGAAGCATTGCCAATAACGGTGAAATAGTACTAAGGCTGTCGACCAAGCTGATACTTCTGTTTACTGTCTCGGTCGACAGCCACTTTTGAAGGTATGATAACTGATTATTCAGACCCAGAGCAGCCTGTGCACATGCGTAGTGTTAGCAAAATCTTCCTCGTTTCCGATTAAAAGTGATAATCACTATCTTATCCTCCTTAGATCGGTGATCGAACGGGGATTAAGGTAGCGATTCTCATTTCTAGTTCCCGATCAGCAATAAGTGGTTTCCGATACAAAATGGTTAAAACTTTGATCAGACTGCGCAGTTCCAAAGGCTGATCTGAATATTCGCTATTTTCCCATGTCTTTTGGTACTATTTTCATGACGTGGCTCAAATTAAATACTAAAGGCGTATTAGGTCTATTTATATTACGTCAGCTGACTGAAAACTAATTGGCCAACCACCTGAGACGGACTTGTTCTTGACCCGCCCACGAACAAGGCACGGTTTCTAGGAGTATCTAGGGCACAGAATATGAGAGGCGGAGCCCATCCTTCTTCATTCGCTGCTATTTCAACCCCTTCTTGGATAAAGGTACCCTTTTACTGCTGGGATGATAGAGTTTTCCAGTCGCCGGCTGGGCCAAACCTGGATCCTAACCCTCCAAATTCTGCACCATAACCGAGTCCTGTAACCTCTCGACTTCGGTGCCGCTCTGTATAATAATGGCTGCTATATAGTCAGTGTGTTTGAGATCTTCAAATGTTGGTGAAACGAAGTTGTGAAGTGGCAAATAACGTCGAAATGACGGCGTGTTGACGTCGTTGTTATGTTTATACGTAGTATTAAGAGGTCATACCAACGTTATCATGACGTGATTTAGACCATTGTGCCAAGTGAGATGAATCTTTTCTTTTTTACATGTCGCATGTTAGCTTTTCTATTTTTTTTTTCCAGAATGGCGACTGCTGACGCTGTAGATGACGGCAGCATGTTTGGAGGTGACGAGTTGTCAGACAGGGATCACCGACATGGGTCAGACAGCGATAACCGACATGGAACTTCAGACGAACTGATTGATCCGTGGTGCGATCTGTGTTTTGACAAGACAAACAAAAAGATTGACGCCTCGGGATTCTGTCGAGAGTGCAATACCTTCCTGTGTAAGCCATGTCTTGATGCCCACAAGATGTTTCTTGCCATGCAAAACCATAGAATACTACAAGGTAGAAGTATGCCAAAGACACAAGCTGACAGGCCTGTCAAATATTTAGATTGTCATATACATAGGGGTAAGATAAAGGACCATTTTTGTATGGATCATAGTAAAATGGTATGCAGTCAGTGCATTGCCGAGTTTGACATGACATGCAAACGAAAGCTCATATCTGACCTATGCACAGATCTCGGTTCTATTGATATTCAGTACCTCAGGGATGTAACTGAGACAATTAAGAAAAATATAAATTCTATCAAAAACAATATGGAACAAAATAAAGATATCTTGAAAAGTCAAAAGAAGGAAATGATAAAAGAGGCAAAGCAACTGCGAGATGAACTAATTTTGAAAATAGAAAACGCGTATTCAAGGACACTCTCCGATATAAACAATGTTTGTGACAAGCAAATGTCCCATATGTCAAACCAGGTGTTTGCTCTGTCATAGATGATTACCTCCCTTGATCAAACTCTCTCTAAAATTGACAAGGTCATTGAAGTAGACATAACTCCTCGCGTCTTTATACAACTTCAAAATTTGGTAGCAAATGTCCGTCAGAATCAGAGAGAATTAGCTGAGTTGGAGAAACAGCTGTGCAAAGTAAACTTATCATTCTCTACGAGCCCTGAAATATCAACTTTCCTCTCAGCAAACAATCCGCTAGGCAGCGTCAAAGAAGATTCATTACAACTAGACCTCATGAAGCCGACACCAGAGATAGCTTTTCCCTCACCATCAAGAAAAACAAACAAATCAAAGACACGAGCCGGTAGAACTGCCTGAGACATAAGCCAAAGTAAAGCTATAAAGATGACTCCTTTGAATGTGAAAATGGCAGATGATCAACAAACGTGCAATATCTATGGAATGGCTGTTACACGTAATAACCTGCTACTTCTAGCTGACTGGAATAACAAGAAAGTGAAGGTTGTCTCACCTGACAATAAGTTACTGTCATCTCTGGCACTGTCTGGTAAACCATATGACATCACTGTGATAAATGACACAACAGCAGCAGTCATTACGTATGATGAGAAACTTCATATATTGGATATATCTGATGCAGGCTCGTTGGAGATACAGAGATCAGTGTCACTGGGATACCGCACATTTGGTGTAGCGCCATGTAACAATAATCTTGTGGTGATTAAGTGGAATAAACCAAGATGTGTGAAAATGTTCAGTATGACTGGAGCTGAGCTGTGGTCCGTATCAACAGATCACAATGGTCAACAACTGTTTGAAAGTCCACAATCTGTTACAACAACTACCATAAATGACAAACTGACCGTCATAGTAACTGACTACGGCAAGGATACAATAACACTGCTGGATGCTAACAATGGTGATGTTATCAAGATAGTCGATGTGAAAGGGAAGGGTCCTCATGGTCTTACTGTAGATAATGATGGTAATGTCTACGTTTGCTGCCAGGAGTCAGGAGAAATATGTGTCTGGTCAGCTGATTTTAGTCAGAGTAGGGTTCTTCTGTCACGCAGTGATCTTCAGCCGAATGTGGAGAACATAGTTTACTGTGTTTACACTGATGAAATCCTCATCTGTTATTATCAAAAAGACACGGTCGACCGCTTTAAGTTGTCATAGACTAATAGTACACACTGACAGACATACTGTAGAAATCAATGTTTGCTATTTTTCCAGAATAATTCTTATCTCTGAAGCTTTATCGTGTTCAAGAACTCGCGACTAAGTACCTGATGGATGAAACACTATGGTGAAACAACGTCGTATTAATGTCGATGCGACGTCAGGACAACGTCGTATCAACGTCGATGCGACGTCCTGACGTCGCATCGACATTAATACGACATTGTTTCAACATCGAGCAAATGTTCGTACAAAGTTGTTTTAAGACAAAGACATCGCACTGACGAATGGACGAACGTAAAAACTGCGTTTTTCAACATCATGGCATTGTTTGGATGTTTGATATATGTGTATGGATTGTAATTGTCACTATGTCACCCTTGGTTAACTATGTATATACACAAGAACAGTTACGAAACGAAAGACAGCTGTTACGAAACGAAAAAAAGTCATAGTTACCAAACGTCCTGACGACGAGGTCGTTCGGTAACTATGACTCTTGTTCGTTTCGTGACAGCTCTTTATCGTTTTGTAACATCCTTGAAAACATAATTTACCAGGTGTATATACACCAATTCTTCTGAGATTAAACATTTGCAGGATTTTCTGTTTGGCGAGGAATAGAATGGATGGATGACTTGTGATTTTACTTCAATTTCTACAGAATTCCAGTCATATCAGGACAATAAGAAGGTGATAATGAAAGGCTATATGCAATGGAACCCAAATGTACAGTTGAAAAGATTTTCGAATACTGCAAAAATCAAACATGGGATTAGCGCTTAACCTACTGAGCTACCGGAGCTTCTCTCGAGGAACAGATTTGCAATTAATAGTGAAAATAACCCTCTCGCATTAAAATTACGACAGGTAGCAGCTTATCATCTTCATGTACCAACTCTAGTACTGACCAGTTGTTGTAGCGCACAGCTGACTAGGTGCTCGGGTAATGTCCGCACAAGCAAGCATTCAATCAGCACGTTATTAGACCTATGCATATCTTAGCCAGAGGAAAGCAACTCTTAAATATTTCAACTTGTAATTGTTACCCATAGGAAAAGAACTGAGCAATATCTAATTCCACTCTATTTATATATTTAAGCCAAGGCCTTCTTCAGTATAACGGAACTTCGAAGAGAATTAAGCCCCGGTGTCTAGGTGGGTTAAGCGCTGGCCTACTGAGCTAGCGGACCCGGGTTCGAGTCCCACTTGAGGCGAGAATCATTCCTACCGTAACAGGTGTTCCATCGCTTACAGTCTTCCATAACCACACTCCCATCGTCTTGATACGACTGAAAATACTGTTGAAAATGACGTAAAATCGCAAATCATCCATTCATCCACCGAAGAGAATTTCCTGCCAGTAGTCATTACGTTAGACAACCTGAAAACAAGCAAAGTGAGATCGGACGTAAAGTCTTACCCCAAAACAAGCGGCATTAAGAGCCAAAGAACGTCCGAAGGCTTGGGGAACGGAGGGAGACAACCATGCAGCCTAGTACACGCAACCAGGCCGCGCTGATTACCTCTCTTCCATTAACACACGCCATTGCCTACTCCAACAAAAGTCAATGAGGAGACCGGATACACATCCAAGTTAGACCGCCATTTATACAAGGGGAGGCAACTTATGTGACATACTGTTTACACTCCTGGGTGGCAAATCCTACACAAACTGGGGTGCACGAGTGAAAGGGAAGAATTTGCTCCTACAGGGAAAAACTTCTTTCATCTTAGTACCGACCTTCATAGACAAGGTAAAAGGAAATTAAAATGGCAAGATTGCTTCCCTAAGAAGTGAACTCCACATCCCCGATTAGTAGGGATACACTTCCAAGCTTAACCACCAAATTCACAACGGGAGACAACACATGTGACATCTTGTTACGAAACGGAATCAAATTTTTTAAAGGGAAAGAATATATTACCCTTACAATTTGTCTTACGTAATGGCTGCTAACTTGTAATTCTCCAAAGATTTAAATAGAGTTGAATTAGACAGTTAATATTTCTTCTCGCTCATATGGCTCCCCATTCAGCTTAGTGGTTTACAAATATCAGTGTCAGGAGAAACAGATGTGAACCACAGAATACTGATTAATTTGTCATTCCTCCATGTTCCGACGACATTGAATCAAACCCAGTGGACACACATCGTTACGACGTAAGTATGACATCATTACGTCAGACTGACGCCACTTTGACGTCATGACTATTTCATCGGCCATCATCTTATCATAATATTTTTTCTCATTCTACGGATGCAAAGGTAAAAAGATACAATCAGGCACGTCTTCATACTATGTCGCAATCATGTTTGTATGAATTTGTTTTACATTTAGAGAAAGAAAGAAGTAATCAGATATAGGGTCTTACAAGTTTGACAAGTGAATGAGTAGGATCCTATCAGCAAATAACTGATCCATTGTGCATAACATAAATTAGTTAGTCATTTCTGCAATGTATTTTCATTGCTTTGGTCAAGTTAAGCTAAATGTGTAGACTTGCATGGGAAGTAACTTTGCCATTTTCATACTTGCCTCCCTTTTGAATTGGGGTCAACTCTTAAATAAAGAATTTATTCCTCTTGGCTTATATTTTTTTATTTTATCAGAGCTAAGTATGGAGTTGCTAGCTGCTGCTAAAAACAGATCGATGTGTGATACCTAAGATTGAACAACAATTTCGGATATCCACTATCAGAATACTGATTTATGGAATTTCAAAATCGAAATAAGGTCATCCTTATTTCAATTTTGATATTCCATAAATCAGCAGGAATACTGGATATCCATTTAACCAAATCTTGGGTATGTAAAACGCAAATTAAGGATATTCATAAACAGTGAATAAAACAGCACCCGATAGAGCACAATCAATCTTGTAAATATTGCCAGTTTCTGCTATTAATAACAATTGTTTTCATATCAAGAAAATGTATGCGTGTGTGTGTGCGTGTGCGTGCGTGCGTGTGTTTGTGTATTTAAGAAGAATGGGTACCGTTTCACAGGAAGCACCTTCCTTTTTTAGTTTTGCTACCCTTCTGAATGGGGGAAAGTCTTGTAATAAAAACAACTGCTTCTCTAAGCAAAAATTCTTTCCTTTACGAGCAAATCCCATTTCTGAAGGAATTCATTGTCCAGGGAAGTAAACAGGAAGTCACAGAAGTTGTTTCCCTTTGTAAAATGGCGGAAACACACGGAGATGTACCCATTTACCTTAAGAGCATAGAATTAGAGACAATTATTACTGTAATTCATTTCAACATAATGTGTTATCTTTGCTGAATATTTGTTGTATATATATTATAATGAAATAAGTGTTTATTATCCATTACATTCCCGTTTCTATAGACATTAAGCAAAGCTTATATTTCAAACTGGAAAATTTTCCTTCATATTACACAAACAATTAATCTACCGTGCGAGAAAAAATCTCTAACGGCAAATACGAAAAGAATATGCTAGCACCGAAACGTGTATACATGAAAATATATATACAGTCTGGTCAGAGCATGCACAGCTCACTCAGACAATAACTGTACCGAGCAGCTTTACAGGTAAATTGCAAAGATCATGATTAGATTCCCGTGCTTGCATACTGGATTTGGCAAGCTCTTACGGCAGAGATAGAATATATGAGCCGCGACACGACAAAACCAACAACGTGGTTGTGCGCCCAGCGCAGACTCAGATCAGCCTGGGCATCCGCCCAGTCTGATCAGAGTCTTCGCTGTCCGCATGGAGGTAACTTAGACCCTTAACTACCCTTTGAACACTTAAAAAAGAAACTGATCAAACTGGGTGGCTGCCTAGGCTGATCTGAGTCTTCGCTGTGCGCACAACCACTTTCTCGTTTCGCGGCTCATATGTGATTTGTTGGTTGGTGATTTGGGTTGAACGACTTTTTGAGATAGCATTTCAGTCTATATTAAACCGTCTCCTAGAGGGAGGGAGAAACAAAAAAGATATGATAGGGGAGAGAAAAAAGTCCAAACGACCCCCAACCGTACCCACTGGTAGCACGGTAGACCCTTGCGCTACTATTACCAAATTAGTATGACGCCCTGGATCTAACAGTTACCCAGGACCATCGCCCGGCCAAAACCACCCATCCCAATTTATGCGAAATGCACATGCTTGTGCAATGGATTGATGACCTTGCAGTTTCAGTCCTTTCAACGGTAGTTTGAAGATTCCTAGCTAATCAGTGTAACATCTCAGAATCAAAGAAATGAAAATTAAAACTGAAATAAACAAATTTGAGGACGCACAAAAATACCACACTGAAATTCCGGAACAGAAGAAACCTACCAGTTAAACCACAGTGGGCCCAATCCAAGACGTCCCTGTACGGGTGCCAGGCGTCAACCGTCTGTATTACCTTATGTAATAAGTAAGTTTTAGGTTGGCGCCTTCATAAAGTCCAAGGCCAAAACCCACCGTCGTAGGCACAGCTGTTACTCCTTGATTGGGTTAACGACCAAGCATGCCGTTTGTCGCAAAACATCTATATTATAGAAATTATAAACATTCTAAAAATTGGGACACCGAATGCAATTGCTTTACCTGTCCAAAGGTTTTTACAACGCAGGATGTAGATGGAATAGTAAACTGTGTTAATTAAAGAGTAAATACACTTCAGGAACTGACTGAATCAGATCCTAAACCCTATCCCCAACATCAAAGGGAAAGATTGACAAAGACATCCCAACAAACAAAAAATTACAGCAGCTCTTTCCCAAATAAGTGGTAACTCAGCTATCTTTACCGACTAAATAATTTAGACCAATGGAAGGGTTAAAATAAAACCACAATAAGTTAAGCAGTACCGAACATAAAACAAATGCAACCGCAACGAAAATACCGCCTTGGGACGGTCAGTAATAACTACTGGGGGTTCAAACCGGTTTTACTGGGACCAAACCTTCACCCTCACCCGTCGCCGCGGTTCACACAAGTACCACACAACAGACTAATCAAATTATCCGAAATACCCTGATTAGGCTGTTCTTGATCTGGTTCTTTAGGCATATCTGTCCCAATACTTAGATTGTTTAGGTATTTCAATGTACTTGGCGTTTAAAATCTATACATTAGTGATATTGTGTCATCGACAATTCAAGAGCACTGTTTCATTGACCTTGGCTGATGTTTATCATACAAGTGTAACATGATATACGGGGTCTACCCTCGGAGCATGACTGTGCTGCTACGGGAATAAATTCATCCCTTTAGGAGTCGATCTCTATTGTCATTAAGTTGACGCCCATACGACATTTTTCCCGTTTTTGACAATGTTTGTCTATTGAGGCGGTTCATTATGGAGCCAGCAGCATACAAAATACAAGAGTCACGTTTAAGAGCATATACATATTTCGGACAATAGAGTAACTCAATATAATCGAGGCAAGACATTTAAATGACAGATCATATGAAATAAACTGAAGACAGAAAAAAGTGAAGTAGAATAAATTTATAACAATCTTAATTAAAAGTAAATGGGTACACTTTCATGGGACACAACTAAAGATTATATTATTGTCTTCCCTCATAATGAAGATCAACTCCGAACATAAACATTTGTTCTCCTATCTTTAATTGCAGATCTATTTTGAAAGGGCCTCAGCTATAAGAGAAGCAGAAAGGAAGTTACAAACGCAGCCCCTCTATGTAAAAATTGCAAAAAAGCATACAGGGGCATCCATAAACCTTAACTGGTATTGGAAAGATTGACCACTTCTGTTTTACCTTGGAAAATGGTGGCACAGTTCATCCTTTTCATTTAACATAATATCTTTAAATAAATATTTTGTTATCGTAAGACACATCTGAGAGTGTAATAATTCTAATCCATAGGACGTGATACACTTGTATTATAAACATCATTACAATTTAACTAACAGTAATTCAGTACTTACATGGCAAAGGCAGTCAGCATCATGCCAATTATAATCTCGGCTTATTTTGACAAACGCAGCCAATACAGGCCAAACTCGGCCAGTATAAACCAAACTCGGCCAATACAAGCGAAACTCGGCCAATACTAGTCGGCCAATATCAATGACGTCAAACTTGGGCAATATCAATGGCGTTGGTTAATAAAATTGTCATAAAAAAGAAATTTCATATTGGCCCAGTTACATGTCCGAGGTCTGCTCTGTTGCCCAAAGGCATTCATTAATCAAGAAATTTCGCATTGGCCCGAATACAGGTCCTCGGACTGCTGTATTGGCCTTGAGCATTCGGTATTGGGCCAAAATAGCAGACCTCGGACGTGTAACTGGGCCAATACAAAATTTCTTGAATAATAACATTTTATCATATGACGTCGCATCTGAGAGTGTAATAAAGCCATGTATTAAAATCAATAATCCACTAGTGGATTAAATATGCAAATTACGTCGTAGCGTTATGCATTGACGTCCATAAAAACGTCGCTTTTTCTAGTCTGGAAATCATGACGTTTTAGAGCAAAATTTGCTAATAAAATGCAATTTTAGTGTCATATGATAAATAGAATCTTGCATTCGTGCTCCTGTATTATTGAATTTATCAAACTCGTTGGGAAAAGCGATAAGATGCTCGGCAGAGCCTCGCATCTTATCATTTTCCCCAACTCGTTTAATAAATTCAATAATACATGAGCACTCATGTAAGATCTTCTATATAGTAAAGATGTGTAGGTGCACTATCAGGGTGAAACAGCCCTGTCATTAGATTTTCGCCTCTCCGCATGACGAGATCAACTTCTAAAGGGGAACATGTGTTCTCCTATCAGCAAAGTCCCCTCCCCTTTAAGAGCAGACCCCAGTCGGGAGGGGCTTTACCAATCATGGAAGCAAACAGGAATCCATTAAAATAGCACCCTTTTGTAAAAATTGCGACAACAAATAAACATTGGTGTGAAGTGTGGATAGAAAAATCCGTTTCTCGACAAGCCTCGTGATGCCGAACAGTGACCCTCGTGACGGATTTTTCTATCCACACCTCACACCCATGATAGATACTTATATTCCAAAATTACCCAAATGAACTCAATGATCCCAAAAGGACCAGAAAATATAATCTGCACTTTGATGATGTACGAGGATACATATAAGTTGCCATAAAGCTTTTGCCATGAAAAACAGATATTCTATAGAGGCTAGTACCAAGATCCTTTCTGTAAAGTTTGAGGTTTTTGCCCACATAGTTTCTGAGGAGATGATCGTTGAACAATGTTTGATTTTTGTAGGTGAATGGGTGCACTTTCAAACGGAGCACCTCTGCCATTTTATTTTATGTCACTCCCCCTAGTGTCAACGCTAGACGAAATTTTTTTGCTCCTCAGGAGCCAACTAAAGAGTTTTTTTATCGGAATTGATACTAACATGAGAATATGAAGCACTGAAGCTGATACTGAAATTGGAATATGAAACACCGGAGCTGATACTGAAATGGGTGAGTGAACTTGGGTTGCACGTCCCACCAACAACGAGGTCATATGGAGACGGGACCTCGGTTTAAAGTCTCATCCGAAAGACCAGAGAAACGGGGGATCGATCTTGAGGGAATATAAAACACCGGAGCTGATACTCAAATGGGAACATGAAACACCGGAGCTGATGCTGAAATGGCAATACGAAACACCGGAGCTGATACTGATATGGGAACATGCAATTTATAGAATTCAAAACTTATTTCCTTTTAAACGAATTCTCTACTCAGAATATTTAAAGGACAAGGAGCATTGTTCTTTAAATAATAATTTGGGCTGCGACAGGAGAAAAACAACAAAATGTTGTGCGAACAGCGCAGACTCAGATCAGCCTGGGCATACGCCCGGTCTGATCAGAGAATTCGCCTTGCGCTTAAAGGGTAGTTATAGGTCTAAGGTATCTCCGTGCGGACAGCGAAGACTCTGATCAGACTTGGCGGATGCCCAGACTAATCTGAGTCTGCACTGGGCGCACAACCGCTTAGTTGGGTTTCTTGCGTTGTGGCTCAATTACTATATATTTCGAATTCCATATGCATATATGAGTTGGGTGTGCATCAATGCATCTGCTGACTTCAGGTACCCTTAGTCTGCGTACACTATAATATTAAAAACTATGAGGCGCCGTTTTACTATAAAATCCCTATTTTGTGATTTCACAAATTCCATTTTGTAAAATATCACAAAATATTTTATGATATCACAAAATAGAATTTGTGATATCACAAACTCTATTTTGTGATTATCAAAAAATAAAGTATTTTGTGATATCAAAAATTGTGTTTTGTGATATCAAGAAGGCGAATTTGTGATATCAAAAATAGAATATATGATATCAAAAATGATGATTTTATAGTAAAACGGCGCCCCACAAAAAACAACTTGTTTAGTACGTGATCATCGGATATCCGGCCGTAAAATATGTTCATTGGATTGAAAAGTATGAAGTTTACATAAGCTCTGCTGCGACTGCCATCATATTCTCAACTGAAGAGGAGTCCTTACTGAAATACAGAGAAAACAATTAAATTCAATAAAGCATAAAATAAAGGGGCAATGTAAAGCAACGATCAAATATATCACGACGCACAATGTAAGGTTTTTGACGTACCATACAGAGAATGTGACCTACTGTGGTTACCATGGCAACAAGAAGGTCCCATAGACTTATAATGGAGAAACTGTTGTCCGGGCCCTAGCTTCTTCGTTTTTGATCGCAACTTCGTGTAACTTGCAGGTATTCAGGACAGCCAAAACATCTCGGACCAGTTCGAATTTGGGCCAGGTTGGACGATTCTTTACAGAGTTACTGGCCCTTGAGCGATAAAATATTTTCCCATAGACTTATAATGACCCGGATAAACCCAAATGAAGATGCAGGGGAGACAAATTACTTGTCAGCATCCCTATCACCAGGTTTTGAGAGACCTGAAGACAGGATGCCAACACCACCCGGACGGACCCGGATAAACCCAAATGAAGATGCAGGGGAGACGAACCGTTTGTCAGCATCACTATCACCAGGTTTTGAGAGATCACAAACACCACAATCAAATGTAAAGTCTAGTCACTGTCCTGGAAATTTAAGTTTGTTGTCTCCAAGCCCAGCTGAACCGACACCTTCACCTGTATCGCCACGGACGTTCACTCCCAATACATGTACATCATCAAATAGATTACAACGGCTCGCTGTCTCATCTGCATCGTCAAGGGCATCTCTATCATCCACACCCAGTTAGTATGATGGCTGCACCAGTTTTCGGGGTATTAACATTTTTTCGCAACATAAAAACTGTATTATAAGTAAAGATCACATAATGATAGTTCATGTGCGCATAAAAATATATGTTAAGTAATTTGTAACTTACATTTCATGTCCGCATGTCTCCATGTTTACATATTTTATCAAATGCAAACAGATGTTCGGCTGAATCTGCTCTCTGAAACTGCCCCAGTTTTCGGGGTTCGTTAACAAATTCGCCTGCAAAATGCACCCGCTGCAGATCATAATGATAACAATTGCCGTTGTGAGACCTTTGATTCTTTAGGATGTAGAAATAATCTTTGAACTATCAGAAAGAAAGTCCATACTTGAATAAATCGCCGTGCCATCTCCGTCGGTACTTTCCATAAACTTTGCAGTGTTTCCAATATGGCTGCTTCTACCGTCACAAACGACGACGGCACGAATGACGTCAAAACTAACGTGCTCTCGCGCGTCAATTAGTGTATGATGAAACATGCTAATTGAACTTTCTTTGTGCTAAAAATAATTATTGTAAGAGGTCCCTGGCCATGGAAGCTTTATAATCTATTAGAATACCCCGAATTCTGGAGCACCCCGAAAACAGGTACATCGACCATACATGTACTTCAAAATCGCCTAGACTACCTGTATCACCAGCTGGGCGTGTTGGGGCAATTGTCTGTAAGTATTTTATTGTATACGAAGAAATTTATCATGCCAAGGAACGTAAAGTCAACCAATCAGTGGACCAGCATTAACAGTTTTGATGACTATTGGCTAACTGGAGGTGTTGACATGATGAGATCAAGAGACAGAATGACACTGTAGAAGTTAATCCTCCTTATATGGTGCCATCCCTGTTTTTAAGACCTACCATCATGCAGACAGCGAAGGCTCGGATATGACCGACTGGGCAGATGCCCAGGCTGATTTGAGTCTTCGCTAGGTACATGTGATGACTCATTTATTATCCCCCCCACTAAACAAAGTTATAGAGGGGGTATTATTAAAATCTTAAAATCTTAGAGGGTATACTGTATCCCCCACAAACAAAGTTTTAGAGGGGTATACTGTATCCCCCCACAAACAAAGTTTTAGAGGGGGTATACTGTATTCCTGCCCATTCGTCTGTCCATCTATCCATTTGTCCTTCTGTGATCAATGCTTTAGTTTTTCTTTTTTATCTTGAAAAGGCAATGATGGAAATTCATCAAATTTTACAGACACATTGTTATCAATAAGGTGTACCTTAATGATAGAAATTTAAGGGCTAGGGGCCAATTCTTTAGAACTCTTTTGCTCTTTGTATTTCTATATTGTACATGTATAGTGCATATACGGGGAAACCAACTTGTACCACAGCTTTTACTGAAACCTGATACTTTGTATATACAATGTGGATAATTTCCACATTTGCATGAAGAAGTATGATGTCATAAAAATACTTTTTAACAAAATTACACTGTTTTGAACTTAGCCATTTTTGACACTTTGCTTCTCAATAGGGGTTTTGTTAGTACTCAGATAGTGCATGCACGGGGAAATCAGCTGCTACCACAGCTATTACTGAATACATTTCATACTTTGCATACACAATGTGGACACATTAGATATTTGCACGAAGAAGTATGATGCCAAAATGTTAGTTAATGTTTGAAAAAAAAGACAACTTTGTGAACTCAATTAGCCTTTTTTTCCTGTTTGCTTGTTTTGCTTTTGCTTAGTTAGTGCATACATGAGGAAATCAACTGAAACCACAGTTTTTGCTGAAACAATTTGATACTTTGCCTGCACAATATAGACACATTGAACATTTGCATGAAGATGTTTGATGCCAAAATATCAATTTTTGGCAAAATGATAGCTTTTAGTAAGCATTGCTTGATTTAATAAGCATTACTTATTGTATTGTCATTTTGTTCAATTATTTTCTGTTTTTGTTTTCACAGCCAGAGATGTGAGACTATTTACTCTCCTTGAATAAATCCGAGAAGAACAACAGAATCAAACTACGCTTCTAACCACCTTTCTCTCAAAACTGGGTAAGGGATGTGACGACCCAATGCCGGAAGATAGTTCTTTCCCAATCACCAGTGAACAAGAGGAAAAAATGAAAGATAAATATATACAGAAGGTGGTGGTAAGTTGCTTAATTAAAGGCATTTGGAAGGTGTAGTTAAAGAGAAAAAAAATCTGGTGTGGGTATCAGTAGACATTCCTATGGTTTTAATTCAGGGCATTATGCCCCATTCATTGCATTTCCTGATGTAGTATAAAGTTAATATCCAAATTAACCTGAATTCTTGTGTATTATAAAATGAGCCTTGTCACGAGAAAACATGTTTTCGGGGTTTCTGACCAAGTTAGACACAAACCTGCCTGCGCAGCCACAGAAACTAGCTAGAGGCTTGAAATTTTATGTATAGAATCTAAATACATTTTACTACCATCTAAGCAACAAACAACAAAGGCGCTGATTAGACAGCGGGGATACACAGACTGATCTGGGCAGTCGTTCACATATGGCATAAACAGGTTTTCTTATGACATCACATATGGCATAAACACATATGGCATAAACAGGTTTTCTTACTTTTTACTTTTCTTATGATGAGACTCAAATGAGGCTCAAATGAAGTTTTCACTAGCCAACCTACATGTATGTACATGTATAGAATACATGTAATTGAGAGGAAATCATGCATCAAGTCATTAATAAAATCTTCAGACTTCCAAAAGATTTGTTCCAGACGACCACAACTGACATCATGGAAGTCTAAACTTCCAAAATTTGAAAAGTTAATAGTGGAAGCCCTGATATGTTGATTCCAGCTTGTTGGTCTGTCATATTAGTCTATGGGAAACCCTGGTAGCAGCTCTATAATGAGTTAGCACTCCCTTCGGGAAGGTCTTCTCATTGACTCAGAAGACAGACCAACAAACTGATGTGTTCTCAATTATGCAAACTATTTCTTCTTTGATACTGACATAATAAGTGAAAAGTATGATTATGCTGATATGTGTCCTTCATGTCAATGAGCTGTCTAAAAGATTGAAAGTTTGGAATAAAATGTATACTATCTATTTACATGTTTTATTTAAGCTGAGGAATATAATGGCATTTAACACCCTTTTATCAGTATTCAGATTCTTCAAAAGCATTTTTGCATCCAATTCTCACTTCTCCCTGTTTTCAGAAAACATCTTATTTTCCTGGTAGGGAGAAGTGACTCGTGACGTCTCCCCTAAATTTTTGGGCTGGCTTGATCCCTGCTGCATTCTTCAAGCAGAACATGTATTTGGCTTTCTGTTATTCATGAAATGAAAGAATTTGTTGTACAAAAAAGGACCTTAGGTTTTCAAACATTAGCATTTATCTAGTGGAGCCAAGTTGATAATGTAAACTGTATCGTTTCTAGGTTGGCCATCTGGCTTCCATTGGGGGATCTTCCATTGAAAATATGGCTGGCAGAATCCTTAAATATATGATCACAAACCGTCTGGCTGAGAAGTACAATTGGACTGGTGTTAACAAGTCAGCCTTCGGAGATTTGACAATACCCATTTTGTTGAAACGTAAGTTGATTATTTCGGTAACTAATTATTTATCAGGCTCAGTTATGGGTTTGCAAGAAGACTCAACAAGGTTTTCAGACACTAGAAATTACATATATTTGAGGATAAGAAACAAGGCAAAGAATTTAGAAAATCAATTTTGTGCACTATCTTCTAAGTCAGTCAGAACACCACAAAACCAACAAAAGTGAGTAGCCTGTGCATCCATTCAGTCTTAGTTTTAAGTTGCAGTTCACTTCTTGGATGAGAGCTAGGAACTAATACTGCAGCTTTATGTAAGCCATAGATCCATAGACTCCAAAGAGGTTGATCAGAATGCAGAATGTATATGTTGAGCTGAATATTTATTGGGTCTGTTTGTTTCTGTTGGTTTGTTGTGCTTACGTATAGTAACTATTTTCAGGTGCCATTAAAACAACCTATAGACTGGTGCCTATGGCAGAAATTGAATGCGGCATAAAATCTTTTCTCAAATCTGCAAAGGACAGGGATGGCGGAAGGCAGAAGCGGATGAAAATTAGGAACATGTCGGCGAATGATTGTAATAGAGATGGGTTTCAGAGTGGTTCAGACTCTGATGATAGGGATATGTAGACATGAAAGTTAAGTGTCACTAGACAGAGTGGTTCAGACTCTGATGAGTTGTTCAGACTCTGATGATAAGGATATGTAGACATGAAATTTAAGTGTCACCAGACAGAGTGGTTCAGACTCTGATGATAAGGATATGTAGACATGAAATTTAAGTGTCACCAGACAGAGTGGTTCAGACTCTGATGATAAGGATATGTAGACATGAAAGTTAAGTGTCACTAGACTGGGGCTCCAACAGCAGCTCCTAGGTTGAAATCAGCTAATGAATCTGGTGCTTTACAGACTGTGCTACCGGGCCAATTCTAGCCTCATCATGAGGAAACCTGTTTATGCCATTTGCGAACAACAAAGGCGCAGATCAGACTGAGCATTGCCCAAATGCGCAGTCTGGTCAGCGCCTTTATTGTTTGCTGCTTAGATAGTATAGTTTTTCTACATGCTGTTGCAGAAATTGCAAACCACTAGTGGCTGTTCTGTGTCTGACCTGGCTGGAAACCCTGAAGACAGATTTTCTCGTGACGAGGCTCATTTATTATTTTGTTTGCTTGTATCATTTAGATATTAGTGCAATCAAATCAGGTCTTTGAAAACTGGTTGACAATCATTCTAGTCGTATCATGAAATCTAGTCAAGTAAATTGTTTATTTTTTTATGTACATGTAGAATTATTTTGATCTATAGCAACTTCAGTATTCACTCTTTAATGTGATAAAATGTGACAGTCAAAGTCTCTGCCATAGGAAGAAGTTGACTTTGCTTGAAAATATGAATTTGTCTACTATTAAAGATTTTCAAATATAAAAGTGACTTTGATATATGCAGGGCTGGAAAAATCCACTTGTCCGCTGGCTGAGTGCCTCAAGTTACAGGATGAGTAGAATTTCTCAGTACTGCCAAGGTAACTTATTAATTTCACTATACATCTTGTGACGCAGGACGAGTGGCAATTTAAGAATTTTCCAGCCCTGATATGAGTGGGCTCAAGAGATTATGGTACTTAAAGGCTGAGACTGCGCAGTCTCGCCAAAGCCTTCACTGTTTGAACACATCAAGTATGGACATAAGACGAAGGATCTAACCAAAATCATAGACCCTCTGGATGGCTATGCATGCGCGTTTGTAGATTGAGGTTACGGAGGGCAAAAATTGCCACGATCTCATGAGTCGACTCATATAATCTTGGCAAAGTCTAGTCATGGGGATATTTGCCAGAACAGATGAATTCTTAATTGGCTCGGTCAGTTAAAATGGACAAGTTGTCTGAAGATGAACTGAAAATAATTATTCTTGTAAGTGTTAAGAAGGTTGCTTTTTATGAGTTTTAGGGTTTGATTATTATAAGGCGCATTTAGTTGCATAAATTTATGCAGAAAATCACTGCAAAATTTTGTGTTTAGTGGTAACCATCATAATATACCTGTAGAAACATGAACTTTAAAGTTTAGATGCAATATGAACAGAAGCTTGGCAAAAGCAACAAAATGCCATATGGGCCCATTGAAGACTCCGGTCAGCCTGGGCATCTGCCTGAGCTTCTTGGCTATCCTTTGAGAGCACATTAAAGATAGATCGGAACAAGAGAATGACCTTGGATGGCATGGCTGATCTGAGTCTTCCTAGGGCACAATTTGATGGTTTTGTCAAGCACTATCATATATATGTCTTCCTTATTGTCCAGTAATAACATTTCACACAGTAATATGAAAAACATTGATTTTGAGAAAGAAAAGTTTTGATGAGAAAACAAACTTTTCCTAAATTTTTGTAACTTTTAAAGAGATGTAAATAGCTAATTTACTTGAGACTTTAAAGAACAAGGGTTCCCATCTTCGTCACACTTTAAAAATTCAAGAAATTGGTAGATCAGAATGCGTTTGAGAAATCCTGTATAGAATACAGTAAAACTTCATTGGCTCGAACAGGCTTTGGACCATGAAAATTAGTTCCAGCCAAGGATAGTTCTAGCAATCCAGGGTTAGTTTTCTTATAAAGTGACCTCTACGGACCAAGAAAGGAGCCATAAGCGTTCAAGCCACTGAAGTTCTACTGTATTTTTGTTTGAGGCTGTTCAAGCCAGTTCCTAGTTTTACCTAAATATCAGAAAAAGCATATGACCAATTGGAACTTCTGCTGTCAGAGTGTATCTATGTGTATGCCTGTATAAGTGGTGTCCTTTAGAGTCGAATTACACTTTTTGATTTTATAAACAGGCAATATCATTGTCTTGGGCAGTTTTTAAACGTATTTTAAAAATTTGTGATTGTAGAGATAAGCAACCATGTTTTAGGTCTTTGTTTTCTTAAGCAACAGTGTTCAGTTTGATTGTAATGCCAGAAAAAAAATAGCTGTGTTTCAGGTGACCTAAAAAAAATTAGGGTCGGTTGGAATAACTATTTTCTTTTTAAACTTTTTTTCTAAATATGAAAAAACTCTGAAACTAGTTTTAATGGATTTCCCTTCTCAGACTTTTTTCAGTATTGCAGCTTTAAAAACAGACGTTATTTAAGTGTCCTCAAGATTCCACAACATAACAAAATTGTTCCGATCATTGATTGCATTTCTTAAAGATTCAGTGTGACGGCTGCCATTTGCATTTCTGGGCGGCCATTTTCTATGATCATGAAGACACTTCTTTAAAGCGTCTGAATGATATCTGTGGTCACACTTCTAACCAAAATGATTCAGAGTGAAACCAAATATCTATTTCTTTTTTATTATTTTTTTGCCTGTAACAAATAAATTGTGTTTATTTGTTACAGGCAAAAAATAGATAAAAAGTGGCAAATGGACAGGCTCGGTCTGATCACCTGAAACACAGGTACTGTTTTTTTAGGCAGTAGATATGTTTTTAGGGAAATAGCTTCACATCAATAATGATCTTAAGTTTTGGGACAGAAAAGCCTGGGCAAATAATGTAGATCCAGATAAGACTGTTACTAGAGAAGCAGTCTGATCAGTGTCTACACTGCTATTCCTTTTAGATTTTTTGGACTCATTACTAAATGGTAGAACCGCATTTTTCAAACATTGTTTTTTTCAGGTGTCCGAATATTTAGGAGTTTAATTTGCAGTAGCGTTCAGAGAAAAAGAAAAACACAAATTCTAACTCTGGCCGCCTTTATAGCCAGTGGATAAATTTAATTTATTGACGACAAATCACTGAGGGAAGCGCCTGACGCACTAACCAATGTCATTGCACTTTCAAATGACGTCAGCCTTCCCATAAGCCTTGTTTCCAGACAGTGTAATTTCATTTTATGGCTAAGAATATGTGAAAACGCCCATCTCAGTCAAAATAATATTTACAGGAAACATTCATACAACTTTTGGGTGGAAAGAATCTGAAGGAATTGATCACGTTTTCAATCATTTTGAGTGTTGGAATCGAAATAGATTGTGATGATAGTGCTTTGTTGCCTAATATATCAAAGTCTGTCAGTCAGTTATAAGTGAGTAGATCACTCGTGCTTTGCACTCTTGATCCAACCACTTTTACGACTGACTCTACCCAGTTGTATATTTAGCAACAAATCACTACCAGCAGGAATCTGTTTCTTATTTAAAAAGGTACTAAATGCACTGTATTTGTTTTTGACAAATGTCTGCAACAAATACTTCTTCCAATTTAGGGCACTGAGCTTTAGAGTGAGTTTGTAGAGTACGGTGTTGATCATATTAGGTCCTTTTTTTTCTCCTTTCTCCAGTTGGTTCTTTGACGGAAAGAGTTTGGGAGCAAATTCTTTCCTTTGGGAGTTTAAGGGAATCAGTTTGCTCCTGTCAGAGCAAATTCTTTCCTTTAAGAGTAGACCCAAGCTCAGAGAGGTACCTCATCCAGGGAAGCAAACACGAATGCATACAAGTTAATAATTTAATTTTCCCAAAATTGAAAAAGAGAGCTGGGGCATTTGTTGGGATATATATTGTAGATGGTCAAGATGGTCTTACGTACAGTATTATGGTATTTTTATAAACACTTTGGGCACTTTCGTTATGGTGGCTTCGGTGCTCTTTGGGCTACTCGAGAATATGTATATGTACATGGATATGTATACATACATATCTTCGGGAGGACCAACGTCTATATGAGCAGTGACACGAGAACACCAACAAAGTGGTTGTGTGCCCAGCGCAGACTCAGATCAGCCTGGGCATTCACTCAGTCTGATCAGACTAATCACTAGGCGCTTAAAGGGTAGGTAAGGGTCTAAGCCACCTTCATACAGACAGCGAAGACTCCTATCAGACTGGGCGGATGCCCAGGCTGATCTGAGTCTGCCGTTGGGGCACAACCACTTTGTTGGCTTTCTCGTGTCGCAGCTCATATATCAGGGCTCCAGCTGGGAGGGGATAATTGGGAGATGGGTTTTTTTAGTGGAAGCATATGTTGTGGCCCCTAATTGGAACCGTCTCATCAATATGGTTCTAATGAGGGGTCACTATATGTGTGTTGGTGCCGGGGAGTTTTAGGATTGTCCCTGAGTTGTCCGTGTTATCCCTTCTTATCTGGAGCAATGTAGGTGTTGCTCAGGCTTGCCCAAGTGAGAAGGTGAATGCGCTTTATATTGTCTGGCTTTATGTTAAAGGATCTGGCTTTGTGCCTAGGTTGTCTCCCTTAGAACTGGTATGACTTGTTCATACTCTTCTCGTTTCCATCGTTTCAAATTTATACCTTGCTGATAAAGGTTTTCAAAATAAAATGAATTTGAATTTAAATGTTCCATCACATTTTTAGTGATTTTTGATGTTTAGAAAAAATAAATTTGCAGTAATAAAAAGTACTAAATTCATGTAACTGTTGCTTGTTATTTTTCACAATATAATATTATCTGTATCTTATAATATATAATAAGTGTTATTAGATATATCGACTTCAACCCACTCGGCCCAGCCCCTCCACCCACCCACCTCAATATACACTCATGCCCAAGCTACGAACTGCCTGGGCCAGCCATATTATCAAAACGTAGTAAATAGGATGTGGAATGTGTTCTGATACCAAAGTCGTGCTTTTAAGGGTCAAATTCCTTGCGGGCTTATGGCGGCTGAGCAGATGCATCACTTCGGCCAACCAGTGGCCCGACATCTTTTGTGTTGATGTCGGACCGTTGAGTTGCCGCTTTGCAAAACCGCTGAGAGACCACTGAAGAATTCCGCTAGCGGGCCGCTGCTGAAAGAAGAGTGGTCCACTGGTGGCCCTTTGTTTCAATGCTGGCTGGGTTAGTACTTCACATGAATGTGAACTGACTAAAAGAGATTTTCACCTTACCTTCATTGATGTTTTCACAATATGTAATAACATGATTTTGGATGGAAGTAAGAGAAGAAGTTAGCAATTTAGAAAGTTCGGTTGTCATGCACCTGATAGAGTTAGCAATATATCGTGCCCTTTACGGTCACTTATGAGGTTTAGGTAGTCAATAGAATGTAGAAAGTCTTTCTTGGTCTTCGTCAACACTTTCAGCAAATTTAGTGGTTGTACGTCAAATATGGTCATTGATGACAGACTTCTCTATAGCGGAAGTCTGTTCATATGCCTTAATGCCACTCAGCTCCTGCTTCTAAGTATTAATTAAATGCAACCGTCCAACTACAACAACGTTGTTTGCAGCTTTGTCTGCTAGAACCAAGACATACCTGAACTTCCCATGAAATTTCTGGATACCGAATTCAGATAACGAAAACTAATTGTAGGTTTACGTGGCAACATGCTAGTATTCTAATTATAAAAGGAAATACGTTCATCTACGATTTTGAAAATATTTCCCAATCCTTTAAAGCATAGCAGTCAATATGTTCTCGTTTACACCAACGATTACAGAATTCAGTAAGAGATGCTGCAATTTCCGCGCGACACCGCCAAGGCTGTGTTATTAATTTCATTATCAGTAAAGACACGAACCACTTAAAGTCTGATAGCAAAAGGTTTTCTTTTCTTTTTCTGAAAAAAATGTAAGTAATAAGAGACTTTCATTTTGCCTTTAACATGTACTAAATCAAATAATTAATTTGCAGATATATGAGATTATTCTTCGGTATAGGTCGTTTGTGAAAAAGTGGAGGGCAAAAAACTGATTCAATTTCTTTATGACTCAATAAATTTTCATGAAACTTTGCATACCTTAATCTATGACTCATACAAACTCTAGCAAGGAAATTCAGAATTTTCTAACAAGTAAATAAAAAATTGTCAGGTCAACTTCAGGTAAAAAATTTCGTTAATCCTTGAAATTTTACGCTTGATTGGTGCAGTTTTTGAAACAGCCAGTGTAGTTGGGAATATTAATATGCATCCCTTATATGGGTATTTACTTCCTATTAAGGACAGACATAAAGAAAATCCTTTTCAAGTGAATGGCCCTTTTATTTTTTTTTTTACCTAGTAGTGAGTTAACACATTTTAGACCACATGGTATATATGAATGATTAATAGTATAAGGATAGCGCTATAGAAGCAACAATGGCCGTTGTACCTTTATGGTTTCCTCCCATGTAAGAATGGCATAAAATAGAAAAGAAAAAAATGGTAACAATTAACAAAGTAACTTTTCATTTAAAAGTAAAAGCATTCTGAATTTCCTTGGCTGAGTTCGTATGGGAAAAGCATTGAAGTATGCAAAGTCTCATGAAAATTTATTCAAAGAAATTAAACATTCAATAATTTTTTTTTGCCCTCAACTTTTCACAGACGACCTATATTGTACCTAGTCTTTATATTCTATGAATCCCAGTCTTCCGTCGCGTTTATGAGTTAAAACTAAAGAGGATTTTCTAGTCTATTCTGTTGGCCCATTTGGATCTGAGCGGATGATCATTATTTCATAGTCGTCACCTACTTTTCCAACCTTTACATTCTACAAAGCAAAGAAGAAAAAATTGGTGAGAAGAAAAAGAAAAGAATGATACTTCAAATGTATCAAGATATAACAAAAATCGTTATATGACAATCGGCCGTCGTGTAACATGAGTCCAATGATAAGACTACGATTTGTTGGTGGGTTGGTATTTTGGGTCTAAAGGACATATGAGATAGACTTTCGGTAAGAGAAAAAAAAATCCAAACAATCCCCGCTCGCACCTACTGCAAGTACACTAGACCCTTGCCCTACTTTTATGCAATCAAGTAGCACGCCCCGGCACTGGAAGTTATAACCAGCACCAGCGCTCGACCACCATCCCCATTCAACTACGATATTCTAAGGCTATTTTAAACGTTCTTAACTTAGACAGAGCAAGTCTTACTCAAAATGCAGGGTCAGCAATTTCAGGAAGATTGTAAGTGAAAATAATTTTGAAGACGTGTGTTCATCATCTGAAGTGGTCCTGCATCTATTTGGTTCTGGAGTCTATTTTCGTCCTGACCAGCCTCTAAATTGGTTCCAGCTGGAATTTGTTATCTATAGTGGTGAGCTCAGCAGACTCTAAAATGATCCCAGTTATAATTGATAACTACGTACATGATGCCTTCTATGAATAATGTGCAATTGTTATGAACAATGTGAACCTAGTGAACTTTGCAAAGCCTCAGATCAGCTTGGGCATCCAAGTATATCCTCATTTTTTCAAATACTGGAACGAATTGAAACAAACATATAAAAAAGTATCGGTATGTCTTTGACAGCTCAGCAAAAATGAATTTGCACTGAATTGCTTTCGGTTTATTCGCCTAACAAAATAAAGTCAATGTCCTAAAATATTCTCTGCACCATTCCAAGCTTTACATCTTTTATAGTCTGTTTGCTGGCCATGAAAACAGATGTTTTCTCAAAATCTCTATCATTATTTGAAATGAGCCGCGACACGAAAAAGCCAACAATGTAGTTGTGCGCCCAGCGCAGACTCAGATCAGTCTGAGCATCCAACATACGCATGTATTTACATATATGTAAAAATGGAAATCGAAAAGATGAAACATTCCCATACGGGTCAGATATCAGTCAAATGTTAGTTAAAAGGTATGTAATCAACAGGTGAGTGGTTGGATTATGAATAGGTATGTCCACCTAGGTAAATAAATGAATTAGAGTATCTACCAAAATAGCCAAGAAGCGTTAATTTATAGTAAAAAGATAGGCAATGATCAGGAATTAATACAATCAAATCTCACATTCCGCTCTCAAAACAGACGGTCATTCAGCTACCCCAATAACAGCATCAACATCTATTTTTACTTATTTTCTAATTTTAATTTACAAACCAAAACAAAAGATTTGGCAGATTGGGCAGGAATACAGATTACCAAACCGCCAGAGACCATAGACAGGCGGACACAGCACAATATAACATCAAGGAACCGCAACAGAGGTACCGCCTTGGAACGGACAGCAAAAGATTATTGGGGGACTTAAACTAGATTTTAATGGGCCCAAACCTCGCCCTCTGCTTCTGCAGTGGTTTGAAACACTAAGTTAGCTGTTTGGTCCGCAGGATGGTTTCCTAACTCATCAATGAATCATCACCGGAAACAAACAAATCATGGATAAGGCATATGATGAATCAGAGATGAGGACACAACGGAAAGACTAGGACACCCCTGAGAACTCAAACACCACCACTGAAATACCGGAGCAAAAGAAATCTATCAGTTGAACCCCGAATAACCAAGCAACAGACAAGGCAAACTCCGGCCCCAATCAACTAAATTAAGTAGCTTTATGTCGGGCCCATCATTGAGTCTGATGCCTGACCAACCGGCGTGCAATTAGACATCCAGCCTGTAGAATTACATTTATATTACATCCAATACGTTTGTAAAGAACGATATTGTTGTTGAACTGATCAGAAAAACCAGACTTACCTACAACTTTTCTTAATTTATAGTCTAAGTCACCATAAAATTATGGTTCCGATAGACCGTGTTGCAAAAGACTTTTTAATCCGACATTGAATTAAGAAACCAATTCAATTTTGAATTTTTGAAAATGCTTTATGATGTTTATAATATCTATAGCCCTGTTGGGGTAACGGGTTACATCACCGTCCAAAAATGAAAACTTTACTATGTCAAAATCAAAATCATAAATTTTGGATGAAACAAATACATTTGAAAACAAATGAATGTAAATCCAAAAATGGCGCTTCAGTATCGGCTGCATTGGCTTTGTTTAACTGCAGCTCAGGTGGATAGATTTGATTCACCATGCCTTCAAAGTAAGGATTGTCAATATTTAAAAGATCATCTAAATATCTAGATGTAGAGTTAAAAGATTCAATAATTTCAGAGTGTTTATCATTAGAAAGAGAAGCCATGAAATCTCTTTCATAGCAAAATAAAAACAAATCCGCTACAAGAGGAGCACATTTAGTACCTATCGGAATACCAACAATTTGTCTGTATGCTTCACACATATTTTTGACATGACCAAAGTTTATATCAGTTTTGGTGTTCAGAAGCAAAGAAAGCGTTTCTATCGTTACAGGCAAGAAAAGGCAAAACTTCCCTTTGGAAGGTCCACTAAATTAAATATATAAGTTTCTCCTTGATCAAATTATTTGGCGAAGTAGCATAGAGTGTAGAAAAATTGTAAGTTGATAAACTGGTCGCACGGAACCCTCTCAACTTCAATTTATTAATTACCTCACCAGAAATATTGATAGACCAAAATAAATTTCTGTAGCTAAAGGAAATTGTAGCCATTTACCCCCTAAGTATTTTGTTAATGTTAGGGACCCTTAGAAACTAAGAAACGAATTCTTGAATCTGAAATGATTTTAAATGTCCAGTCATAACTTGACCAGCTGCTGGATAAATAAATTTAGAATCTTTACAGTCTCATGACTCAGGAGTGTTAGCATGCATGTCAAGATCTGAAACAAGTTGATTGAAATCAAATATAGTGAGTAGGTATATATGTAGGCAGGGTAATTAGGCAACGGGTTTGCTAAGCAACTTGGTAGGTCCAGCCGTCTTATCACGATTTTCACTATTTATCTAGTTCATTTTGTTTAAATTCCAAACCACTGAAATATAAAGGGAACAATGACACTGTCCGAATTTACGTCACTTTGCCCTAATTGGAAGAAATGATTGTGAATTAATGTTAACCGTAGTTTCTGCTACTAAAGATAAATAGTAATAACAGCAGTAAGATACTATGCGTCTAGTGAATTTCAAGAGTAACTACACTTCAGGAACTGACTTAATCAGATCTCTGTAATACAGGCACAGGCTCTTTAGGGTCGAGTCGGGTAACTTCAGACAGCGGGTAAATTCGGACATACCATTGCAAACAGTGTACAATATGGTTAGCCGACTTATCAGGATTTTCACTGTTTGCCCAGTTAATTTTGTTTTAATACCAAACAACAGACAAATAAAGAAAACAATGTCACAATCCGTCTATAGTTGCTGTCCAAATTTACCCGACTTTACCCTAAGCGATAAGCTGACACTTTATAGAATATTAATGGAGTCTTTGATACGTTCAGTCTTTGATTCGACTACCCAATAAATATTTAGAAATTACAGTATGCGTTTCTCTGGTTTCGTCACCAGATATTGTCAGGGTCACTGATGAGGCTTTATTAGCGGAAACTACGTAGTCTGGCCCATGTTCCTTCTTTAAATGTATTCTCTGCTTTTGAAGGAAATCTTTAAGATTTTAATTTGGATATAAAACCTCTGAAATACCATTTTGAATACTTTTTAAAAGGTATATTTGCTTCGAGCTTCTCATCACAGTTTCATCATTGTCAATGGCTTCAAACAATTAAAACGTCCTTGAAATTCTCATAAATAAGTGCTGAAAAGTATTTGGGTCATTCCAGTTGGTAACCAAGGTTAAAGTCCTGTTTAAATAAAATTTGACAAATTAATAGAATGACAGTTTGTAAACAACACAGCTGTAAATATATATAAATTGAATAGAGGGCTTTGTTATTTCATCTACGTCTTCACCACGGGCTGTTGTCCGAAAATAGATAGAAAACCCACACAAAAACTGAGCTGAACTGAATGGCATTTTTTCGATACCATAGACTTTCATATAAAAAAGATGTTTAATACACGGTAAGATACAATGTAAGGCAAAGAATCCCAATCTCGCTTTTGTTAATATGTCATTGCCCAACGGGAACCAAACACAAACTAGTTCATAGTTTGAATCAGGGAAAAGAACTCGATAAGCACATCGCTTCCGTTCAAATCCCATAGCTTGTACTGATATCTTTCTTGTTTATGTATGTATATATGTATGTTAACTGAATAAGCTAAATAAATATGTTTAAACCAAACTAGTTAAAACTTATTTTCTTTAAACCTCTTTAAATGTCTTTGTGCTGGCGGTTCTAAGCTAATATGAAATAGGTGTTACCTAATTGCGTGCAAAAGCAGAATTTTTTTCTTTCACAAAGCTGAGGGCATATAGGAGGTTTTAGGGATTTCCATTATGACGTAAATCTGGCGCATGCGCACAGAGCTGGTCATCAATTCATCGGCCAGTACTATGTTTCACAGTGTGAAAAGGCAGATTTTTATTATGCAAAACTCAGTTTTTCAGTGTTAGTAAATCGTGGTTTTCGAAAAAATAATGTGTGCCCGATTTGTAGGCTCCCAAAATGGAAATATTATGCATACACAGAGGCACATACCATGTCTGCACACAACTTTTATTCAACGTTTTGTGTCCGATGTGTAGGCCCCCAGAATGGGGGTGTCATCTTACAAAGAGTACATATCCTGCAGGAATACAACGGTAATTCAACGTTGTGTAGGGCCTACCCGATGTGTAGGCTCCTAGAATGGAAGTGCCATGCATGCAAAGAGATAATTATCCTGTAGGCACATAACGTTGATCCAACGTTGAGTGTCCGATACATGGGATGTCATCTTTCAAAGGGTACATATCCAGCAGACACACAACGCTGATTCAATGTTGTAGGTCCGATTTGCAGGCTCCGAGAATCGGGACGTCATGCATACAAAGGGGTACCCTGCAGGCACACAAACGTTGAATCAGTGTTTAATCAACGTCGTTCAACGTCGATAGCCCGATGTGTAGGCTTCTGGAAATCCAAGAATGTTTCGTCCAACAGATTGTCAAATCGGGCCACAAGTTTTATGAAAAGTCCTTAGATGATGGTGCATTGCCCGCGTTGTCTTATGACGTCATCATGTCGTGACACACTTGAAAACAATGGTCAATGTTGTGTTTGTAAACATACTTTGACGAAGCCAACGGGAAAGTGAAGCAAGTTTTTAAAGGAAAATGTAGATGTAGATCTACCAAGCTTTAGATAATTTACAACTACTGGATGACATTTGAATGGCTAAAGGTTCCTGCTCTGCATGGAAGTCATTGCACATCGAGGTATTTGGTTCTATTCACGAATTTCCGTGTCCTTCGTATTCTACATCGACCATGTTGTCTTTAGAATAGTCGCTTTTCGAAATATCGAGGTCAATTCTAATAGATGGCGGCCATCATATCCAATCGAATCGACGCACGAGATTAATGGCATGTGATTTATGACGTAGTGTCCCCTATTGTTTGTTTATTTATCCATTTGCTGATACACAGCTAAATTAGTTACCGTTTACTTATTTGGACTTCTAAGTTGGATTGACCGCCTTTAAAAATAAAACAAAAAGAAATAAATGTTGAAGAAAACTATTTTGGTCACTCTCTCAGAAGCGGGACTTCGTCAAGGAAGGGCATGTGATCGAGGATGGCTCTCGGCTCAGTGTTACTTTGCATTACAGAAACGGGACAAATCCAATGTAAACAGCCTAAGAGCGCAGCCATATTTGTCCAAAAGTTTTAAGCTGGAAGGTGTTGGATTTGCTCTTTGTGGAAGTAGCTTTTTTTAATGATGCATGTTATCTATGGGCGTGCAGCAGCACGGACGCGCTTCGCGCGTCCGCGCGCGTGAGCTTCGCTCACGCGCGTTGCTTTTGCACGTATAAATATAACCACCCTTCTTGGTCATAACCGTGACAATCATTATAGTTAAAATCGGTAAACATTACTGAAGATAAGTTTACTGGGTATTTGATATTAAATTTGTTTCTGTTTCACTAACAACTATACTTAAACTGCTTGGAAAGTAAGAAGATAGGCAAAGATTCGAAACAGGTACCGTTTTGCTGCTGGGTGGACAGAGTGAGTTTTCCAGTCGTCGGATAGTCCAAAGTAAAAAGATAGGCAATGATCAGGAATTTAGACAATCAAATCTCATATTCCGCTCTCAAAACCAATAGGGAAAGAAGCACATACACACAAGTGAACGAAAGACACACACAGTAAACCGAATGAGCAGCTCTTTCCCAAACAGATGGTCATTCAGCTACCCAAATAACAGCATCCACATCTATTTGTACATATTCTTTTATTTCAATTACAAAACCAAACAAAACAGAAGGCAGATTGGGCAGGAATTCAGGTGACCAAACCGCCAGACACTATAAACAAGCCGACACAGCACAATATAACATCAAGGAACCGCAACAGAAGTACCGCCTTGGAAAGGCCAGCAAAAGATTACTGGGTTGTGTGTGTGTGTGTGTGGGGGGGGGGGGCTTAAACTAGTTTTACTGCACCACAGCCACGCCCTTAGACTCCACAATGGTTCAACGCAACAAAACCTAGACTCTATTTAACCATTGCTTGAAAGCAAGTCACTGTTGAAAAGGTTATGTTGCCTGAGGGAGATTATAGCTGTAAAATGGCCTCAATAATTTCGTCATTGTTCTGGCCATACCGCATACACAAACCTTATCAGCGAAACTCTTATAGTGATTTCAAACTTTGATTGTATTTAGATTGAGTATTTAGATTGAGTAGTGACGGTGTCTATGGCGGTAAGATAATGTGTTTCAACTATACTGAACGTCAAAAGAAACGCATACAATGTATACGCCCAATTTATTTGAAGGTATAGGTATATGCTCTTATTTAGACATTTTGTTTAACTTTGTTTATGATATTCCGACAGAATGAGCACCTTAACGCATCGATATTCCATAAACTTTAGAGACCAGGGCACCGTTTCACTAAACTTCGTAAGTCTAAGATTTTCTTAAGTTTGATCTTACGAAAATCTTAGCCAAAAATTGCGTTTCACTAACGTCAAGATCGTAAGAAAATTCTTAAGATTTTCTTAAATTTTGTCGTAACTTTACGACAGGGTGGTGGCTGTCTTAAGTTTACAAACAATTCGTAAGTGTCATGGCGGCCTCCATGTTCAACACTCGCTTCAGATGAAAAATCTGTGTTTACGCCTCCCACGAACATTATTTAGGGAAATTAGTAATCCGCTTGTTTGTATCTTACTGTAAATTACAGTTGGAACGCAGACTCATCACATTTGAGTAATTCATTTTCTGAGCGGTCGTCTACGCACAAAGAAATAATCCCTTTTTTCGCCGGAAAAAAATGGCGGGAAATTTTTAACAGAAACTGTCCCAAAATAATGCTCGTTTGATAAGATATGCAGTCATAGTTTTCCAACGGACCAGATCAGAAAGAAATTTGATGTTTTGTTATTGAAATCAGACGCATATCGGTACCTCAATGCAGTTTGCACACCCAAAACAACGATCACAGTTTGACAACCGTTTTTCAGAAAAGTAAAACCCTACGACAGTACCCCAAAGTTATTTTGCAAAGAAAATTGTCCCAAAAACCAAATTAGATGCCATTATAACTAAACCGTAGTTCATACATTCGACCGTCTTTTAGCCAGGTATATCTTCGGGAGAAAGTCTATTTTCGTTGAAAATCGATAATGAAGTTGATCATTTTTACGTATACATGGCACGTGCGTTTGTCAACACACAGACATTTTTCAGCTGGATCGACTTGAGGGTACCAACTGTTTCTTCATTTATGGTAAATTAAAGCTTGTAATCATTTAGCATACTGTGAATTTATTAAGATTTTGCATTAGTCTGTCTGCCTGCGATTTTTTGGGCTTCTGATTTAGGCTACACGCCGAGAACGAGAGAAAGCAAAACAAACGCACTTATCAACCACAAAGTTTGGCAAACGAAAAAGCCACAAGACATGTCGCCCCACCTTCAGGTGACAACTCGCCCCAGATTCTGAGAAAACTCCCCCAGACAACTTCCCCCAAGATAACGCGCCCCACATTCTGAGACCACTCGCCCTTCTAAAGAATTCTGTCCCGGACGACCCCCCCCCCCCATCCCTCAACACACGTACATTTCAGAAGTCATCCAACAAAAACAAAAAGTACAAGAGACAGCTTGCCCTTCCTCATAAATCTGCAAAAACCCTGTTCCGCTAGCGCTAGGCGCTAAGGAACCGACCATTTGATATTCGTGTGTGTGGTGGTGGTGGTGGTGGTGGTGGTGGGGGGGGGGGGGGAGGGCGGGAGGCTGGTATATTTTTCGAAACAAATCCCTGTCTTTGGAAGAAAAAATATGCAAGTAGAAAATAAATTAGTCAAAAGGGGATTTCAAAAAATAATCTGGCCTCAAAAATCAGTGAAAAAAAATAACCTGGCTCCACCCAAAATTTCCAAAAAAGAGTCTGGACCCTGCACTTTTGGTGGGAAGATAGCAACTGCCTACCTACCCACCAAAATTCACCTTACCCCTGAGTCTGGACCCTGCACTTTTGGTGGGTAGATAGCAACTGCTTACCTACACACCAAAATTCATCTTACCCCTCATCCCCCCCCCCCCCCCAAAAAAAAAAGATGGCCACTTGGGACACCCTAGATCTGTTTTTTTTTTCTATTTAACGGCACATTTACCGTGATCAACCTGCATAGTAAGACAAACAGGTCTGAGCAACCAGTGTAGACCAGGAGCAGTCTGATCTGGGTCAGCAATTTGTCCTTAATACCTGCACATTTTGGGTACACCATTTGTGGGTGATATAGATATGTTCAAAATGTAGGATGCTGTTATCTTAGTAAAATGGGTAATTACTGTAACTTTGTGTGACATTTTATGTAGAACTATTATTTGTTTTTGTTGTTTTCATAGTTTGCAGGGATTAAAAAGAAAGCCTACCTACCTAAGTACTCTAAAAAAAACCTACTTAATAGGCAACTGCAAACAAAATACTTTTTATGCTTGGCCTGAGGCTGAGATGGGAGGAGGGGAAAGGGGCATGAAGAAATATATATTCTATAGAATTAAATGCCAAAAGTTATGTTTTAGCTTAACTCTCATAAAGAAAATTAAAAGGCTCATATTGAAGTTATATCAATAGAAATGATACCATAAACTGAAAAATAAAAAACATTTTTATATTTCCTGATTAATTTAATCCAACTTAAATGTTTGCAGCTTCTTACCAAAGCAAAGAAACTTGTAATTACTAATCAGTTATTAAGCTACTAGAGAGAAAAGCTTGATGACAGACATTAAATGATGAGTCATGACTGTAAAGGGATGCAGTTTAGTGCAGCTGAATGAGAGGTAGCCCCATTCTGTCTATCCCCACCCCCCAAACACACACACACACACACCAGCCTATTAAAAAGCATTTTCACAGAGGATTTTATTGGCCAAATATTTAAGACTTTATTATGCTAGCAAGCTTTTTTATATCATTATAAGTGCACAAAATAATGAATGTGGCATACCCTGCTAACTGCTGGACCCTGCACTTTATGTGGAATGTTGCATAATGCTGTTTGTCCTTCTACAAGTCAAGACTATGTTTAATAGAATGAAAATAATTACACAGTTCCACCATAAATGTTGCACCAGCATCAATGGGCTTCATATTAACACCTGTTGTGCCCTCTCATTAGAAGCACTTCAGCAAGAGCATAGATGATTCTATTAATGGATCACAAGCCAAATAGCATCTTTGCAAGTCAAGGGTACTAAGGCCACTTTGTTTCTTATGTATGTAAGGAACAAAGTGGTCTTAGTACCCTTGGATTGCATAGTGGTCTTAGTGCCCTTGGTTTGTAAAGATGTCTAAAAAGTTGATTAGGTTTTGGTGACTTTGACCCCATTTTCAAGGTCACAAGAGGCCTTAGACTTGACCTGTGGTCTGCGTCAGCATGACAATTTCTTGTACCCACAATATTTCTTGAACCAATTTCACCAAACTTTCATGGATATATCATTAGGACAAACATAAGAGCATAATAGATTTTGATCACGTTGACCTTATTTTCAAGGTCTTCAGAGGATTTAGTCTACATATGTGAAAATTTCACTTATACAGTATGCTGTATATCTCTTCAGCCCTTCAGTAAGGAAAAAAAGGAGACCGTGTTTGGCAACACATGGGAAGAAACTCGTGCAGAAAGAATTATAATAGTGATTTGAGAAGTAACTTCCCTTATATTGAACTGGCTGACGTACCATAAAGTCTTTAAAGATTGGAGTGAGTGAACTCGGGTTGAACGTCCCACCAACAACGAGGTCATATGGAGACGGGACCTCGGTTTAAAGTAAACGAAAGACCGGAGAAGCGGGGGATCGATCTTGCGACCCCTGGATGGGTAGTCCGAAGTCTAAAGATTGGAATTAAGCATAACTGTCTTAAAACTGATGTTTGGTTTTTCACTGCAGTAATGCGTCTAAAGATGCAGATGGAATGACAAACAGCGTAGATCCTGCTTCGGGATCAGTCAGACCAAGATCTGAAGTGTTTGTCTCTATATTATATTACTTTGTATCGAACTGCCCAAATGTACTCACGAAAACGCTAGAAATAGGCTAAAACTTTTGCGAATTTGTTAATGGAGTATTGAGGCTTCAGTTCAATTCAATGTATAATTCAACATTGATTCAACACTGACTCCCAACATTGATTCAGCATTGAATGTCTGCTGGGCCTTTAATACTTCTGTATTCCATGTCAGTCCATTGGCTATCACCCCATGAATGCTATAGGGCCTAACCTATTTTGAGTCGACATTTATTAAAGAGAAAGTCGACTGATCAAGTAAATTTTACCGGCGAGACTCCACTTGGCAGCTGCGCTACCGAGACTCTTTGGACTGTGGGAGTCGGTATGAGCCGAACAAGAGTTGAAAACAATGTTTGGTTTGTAGATTCAGACTCTAGAATGGGTTGAGTTTTCATACGATATCTAGAATGAGGAAATTACAAATTTGTAGATCTTTGTAATCGTGTCTGTTCCGCGTGTTGTCGCTGATGACATCACACCAAAAACACACATACACATACTTTTCGATATTTGTTTTATATTTGACCTGAGAAAAGGTGCAGACTTGTCAAAGCTGCCAGGCGACAGAGTCGATTCCCCCTAACCCCTCCCGCCCCCTCCGCCTCCCCGCTCCTCCTGGCCCTCTCACCAACCAGCACACCGGGCCTGTACGACGGAGAGCGGAGGGTGCACCTCCCATAACCGAGCAAATTATAAAAAAAAAAACATGCAGTTTTCTGCCAGAAAGCGAGTTTACACCCCTAAACTAAAGCTCTAATAGTGTCCTTAAAATCTGGATTTTCTTAACTTTCTTACCCCCTTCAACCCACCCCAACCCCCCACCACCCTAGGGCAACCGGCCTCCCCTCCCGCCACCTCCCCACTCACACTGAAATTCGTTCCAACCACACCTTCTTACCCTCCGCCCCTAATCCCTTGGCAAAAGTATGTGTACGGGCCTGCACAACCATTCCATTAGATCCTTCAGATGTAGGACCCATTAAGTTTTCTCTCCCAAAGTGAAATTTCACGTGTTGTCTTAATTGAATAGTTGTTTAGTGGTGTAGCGATATTTGTCTTGCTTTAATTTTCCAAACAGGGTCGCGATATAGAATTTGAAATACTGGCACACTGGCTGTCAGCCGACTCACAAGTTAATATCAGTAATACAATCAATTTACTGTTTACGTCACAATTTCATGACGTACCCAGCACTACTGAGCTAGCTTCCTTGTTTACAAACTCTGCAGGTGGGTATGGAATTGTGGTTATTTGTGAATAAAATATAAAGATAGACTTCTGTCATGCATTGTATTTTTAATAAACATATTTAATTTACTCGCGCTTGGTATTCTAGCAATACATGGAATAATGATTCTCTCGATTTTGTCGCAAACGTTGAATTGCATAGCCGGGCCAGTGATGTAAACACTGTTGTCCGCTATTTTGTTGAAAACAACAACAACAAATTGCGTAGAGTACCCGAAGATTATTTTGCAAAGAAAATTGTCCCAAACACCGAATTACTTGATTTTTGTCACAGGGAAAGGGCGAATACCATGGTTTTTCATGGCATATGTCCGCCGGCGGGAGAAAGTCGAATTGTTTTGAAAATTGCTTTTGAAGTTGACTGAAAAGGTCGTCTTTCGACGATCGTGTCAACTGCTCGAATGCCGAGTATCTCGGTGTTCAGTTCGGATCTCAGAGAACTAGGAAATTAAACTAAGATGTAAGGAATAAAACCGTGTATTATTTTCGGCTGTGTGTAGTTTGATTCGCCGACAAAGCAGCACTGAAATTGCGACCCGTTCGTCGATTGAATCTGAATCTGAGGAATTTCGAACGTTTTTTCGTTGCTATCTGTATAAAAATATCACTCCGCCATGGATACGCGTTCCCACTGTTAGGTTTCGGAAGCGATTAATGGGACGGTACTGTACCTGACGTTGCCAGGCGATCGATTTTGATCGATGTAAACAAAACGCGTGTAAGCATCCTAAAAATAATGAAATTAGCTCTGTTGATGCATATTTGTACACGATTTAGCATGCTTCAAGCTTTCTCAATATTGTTTGCTGTTTAGTTTGTGCATTTCCGACGATGGACATTCCTGCAATAGGGAGAAAGAGGGTGGGGAACTGGTGTGGTGTTGCATGAAAATGGCACCTTAAACCGTGTGTATACTGAGAAAAGAAGTACGTTCACCAGTCTGCACATTTACGTGTGAAACGAAGCAGAGCTGCCCTGTTTCATTTAGAGGCCTTTACATAGGCGTAGAAAGAGGGTCAGCTCCCTCCCCCCAATAATGCATGGCTGCCCCCCCCCACCCCCCCCACCCCTCATGCCTCCCTCCCATGCCCCAGAAAGAAGAAAAGAAGGTTGCCCTAAGGTTTGCATCCCCTCCCGAACCTTTCTAGCTCTATGCCACTCGATAGATCTATCACTGACAATGATGAAACATGTGCATGTGCAGGATGATCTGACTATTCCCAGTCTTTAATACAGTCTTACTGGGCCTTAGGTTCCAGTTCATATAGGCATCATGGAAAAGTGCTTTATGCGGCTAAGGATACTTAGAAATTGTATCATGCTGCTAAATAAAATGTAGCAACAGTTCTTTGAGGGACAGCTAGGTCATCCTTAAAATTGTGTTTGTTGCAATTGTCTACTGAGGTGTGGGTAGGTTGGAATCATTTTTTTGTCTGTAAAAATTGTGTTTCTTTGCAATTGTCTACTTAGGTATGGGTAGGTTGGAGATATGTTATAAGTGTGGGAAGGTAAGATTGACAAGATATTTCAGACCCAAACTGTACTGGCAAAAAAAAAAAGTAGTAGAAAAGCAAAAGTAAGTAGGTATACATATAGGTAAGCAATGGCTAACAATTAAAATTTAAATTCAGGCCTTGTGTTTTGACATTTTAAGCTCTGAATTCATTTGGGGTATATTTAAAGACAAATTCTTGTGAATTCTACCGATATTCACTTAGCTTGAAGCATTCAGAGTCATATTGCTGTGGCATTATCGACATTATTAGCCAAAATGTAGGCAAAAAAAGAACAAAACAAAAAAACACTTGTCATAAATCCTTGTAGACCTGCAAATAGCAAAAGAAAAATATTTTGATAAAATACAGTCATGTAATGATGTAAATCTGGCAGGAACCCATTAATATCATTACTTGGCAGCATAGAACACTTTTTCACATAGCCAGGCTGTAGGTGTTGTTCATTGGCAGATCCAAGATATGGGTTATGGGGGTTTCTTAGGTTCCAAATCTGAGGAGTCCTTGCAGTGGGACCCTCAGTTTTGTAATTAAGTGTTCCATTCAGAAAATTGAGGGTCCTGTTTTCATATTATCTTATTAATGTCCAAAGCAGCTACAAGAATATTTTTTAACAAATATTTTGTGATTAATTCTGAAAAAAAAATATATTTTTTTTTTCAGTTATTCCCAGTAACTGTATCCATTGTGATGCCAGAATTAATATCTCTCTGTTTATGCTGTAGTCTAACTTTGAGAGTCCCAGAAGATCCCACACCACAATTTTTTTCTGGGAGCCTGAGAATAAGTAATTTGGAGAGTCAGTGATACAAATTCCTGTTTCAGGAAATGTATAGGGCATGAATTCTGAGAGTGAAGTTACTGTAGTATTTTAGGACTGACAAGTCTGAAGTATAATTTTCCCCCCATTGTGTCATGAATGTCATTTGAATGAGGATACAACATGGTTCAGCACAATATGATACACAGGCTCAGAACTGCTGTGAATGAAGTCTGATGAAGTTTGTAATGAGATTTTATGGAGTAAAGTGAGGCTCCTGGCCTAATTTTGAAAAAATAAGTTACATATTATATTATTTTTTTTTATTTTTATTTATTTATTTGAAAGAAACATGACTGTGCTGGTCTTGTCAGATTTAGTCTTTTTGTGTGGTAATGGGTGGATTGAAAAATAAGTGAGAACTGTAAGTGAGTGGAGAAATTTTGTGAGAATCTGCCTAATTTTTGGTGAAAGTTAGCATCTGTATACCAATATATAAAAAAAAAATTGTATAGATATGGAGAATTACAAATGAAAAAAAAATATACTTTTCTTATACTGGTCCTAATATGACTGGTAATGTTGATTTCTTTTATTTCTGTCATTATGCTCAAATGTATATGGCGGCATGTTCATTTGAACTGTTATGATGACAGAGCTGTAAGAAGATTGACTGATGATTCTGACACTTTTTTTTCATTTCTCCATTGAAAATGTACCTGAGGGCTTTTCACTTGCATAATTTGTATATGAAAGAAACAACTACAACAACAAGAAAAAATAATAATGATAAAAATAAAGAACCAGTAATCACTTCTTTCACAGGCCTTATACTGGCAAAGCTTTTTCAAGCATGAAAAAATTTCAGTGCCTGAAAATAGAATTTAACCCATTGCATTCTGGGTGCTTTTTGTCATCTGCTGAAATTGTTGTCTGCATCAAAAATCAAGAATATTTTGACAATATTGGTCTAACTTTTGTAGAAATGATGTCTTGGCAGCAAACAGTTTGGATCTCAGATCAGGCCCCACGTGTGTGTGTGGGGCCTGATCTGAGCTCCAAACTGTTTGCCCAGATACCCCTCAAGGGGTATCCCAAATAGAATGGGTTAAAATTAAAAATAATGGGACAATTCAAACCCTTAAGGCCTGAAATCAGGCTCAGACCTGACAAGTATGAGGACTGTTTAAGTACATAACTGCTGCAGAATCAACAACATCACAAGGTAAATGTTTGAAGAGATGGGTAAATGTTTGAAGAGATGGGTAACCATTGATCTAAATGAAATAGATGCTACGTTGGTAACACAACAGTTTGATTTTCTGTATATCTGAGAAGAATCTCTCTCTCTGTGTTATATGGGCTAGTGTTTCAAATGCTGCAGAACTTGATCAATTTTCTCCTATCAGAGACATTAATTTTGTTGTATTATGACTATTTTTTGTTTGTTTGTAGATAAAATTCCATAAAAAAAAAGTTCTTGTTCAGCTCGAACCAAAATGCACAAGTGTCTCTGATCAGTGTCCAGGATTTTTTATGGGAATTTGGTTAGGATTATATCATCAGCTTGATATGACTGACACCGAATAAATCATTTTAAAGTTCTTTCAGTCATTATGTTGCTGGTTTTGACAAAAATTGGATTTAAGGATATTGTTACATATCATATCATTCCATAAATATCAAATTACCATAAAATTTCTGAGTATTGGGACAGATACATGTAGGGCTGAGAAAACAGTGCAGACCCTGATCGTACTGCTGAGTCATTTGCCTTTCTATCTGTATCTTTTGGTTTCATTCTTGCATTGTAAAACTGTATTGTTCCATTGTTAGTATAAATTGCAATAAGTATTTTAGATGTCCCAATTTTTAGAAAGTTTTTGGTATATATTTAAGTGTGTTTTGGCCAGTAGCACCTTTACTATTCGGAGTATCTGAAGGAAAGTTCACAGATATTATCACATTGAGATCAGCTCTCTGTTACCATCAGCATTTGACTGACAATATTATCTGCCCCTGCCACAAGGGCTACTATACATGTCAAAAAATTAGTTTTTGGCTTGTAGTTCATAGATGTGGAATATCTTGGTTCTTGTTTAACTTGAACCACAGCACAATTTCTCAATTCATACCAGTTTTTCTTCAAGAGAAAGCATAAGGATAGTACTCGACTGACACTAAAAAAAAAATTCTTATCTTTAATTTGAGTTTACGGTATTTGTATGTATGACATTGGTATGGTGGTATAGCATCAAATTACCGTAAAAGTTCTTAGTATTGGGACAGATAGGTCTGTGCTAACTGTGCAGACCCTGATCAGATGGATACTGTAGGAACCATTTGCCTGCCCATTAAATGCATCTATGGATAATTGCATTGCTGCATTGTAAAATCAAACAGTTTCATTTTAGGACAACTGCAGTATTTTATTTAGGTTCCAACTTTTAGAATTGTAATGGTATATTTTAAGTGGCTTTTGGGTGTAGCTTCTTTACTATTGGGACTTTCTGATTGAAAGTTTCCAGAAATGATCACATTAAAGTAAGGTCTCTCTTAATATCAGCATTTTGATGAATGGGGTTATCTGCCCCTTCCACAGGGGCTATGTACATGTCCAAAAATTAGTTTTTGGCTTCTGGTTCCTTTATTATGTGGAATATCTTCCTAAAATTTCACACAAATGATTACATATAAGTAGTCTTTCTGGAACAATCAGAATTTTGTCTGACATGACAGCAGTCCTCTCCCCTTGGTAGGAGCCAGTAGCTCAGTGGGTTAAGAGCTGGTCTTCTGATCTAGGTGTCCCTGGTTCAAATCTGGCTGGAGGTGGAATTCTTTCCAGCCATAAATGGGAGCCCATTGCTCACAGCTTTTCATTATCATTACCATTTATCCTGATATGACTGAAATACTCTTGAAAAGGATTACTATATCCACATGGTCTTGTTTTCAGCTGCCCTGTTGCTTTGGCAAGTCCATCCCTGTTCATTCTTCAATATTGTATTTCCACCTTTTATTCTGTGTACCTATTATTCTTTTTGCCATTTCAATGTGCCCTGTAGAAGCATCTTTGCTGAGCCAGAAGACCTCCCCATGTGGCCAGACTACCTTGTTTTCCTTTTTCTGACCATGGTTGGGTCACTGAGCTCCAGATACGAGGGGGTATTCAGAGGATAATATTTTTCTTATTGTTCATAAAAAAATGTATGTTGTAGAATTAGATCTGTCTCGGCCAGATGGTTCTAATAAAGGGTCATACCATATGTTTTTATGGAGAAATACAGATAATTATCCCTAAGTTATCCCCTTCAGCCCGTGTTATGTGGAGCACATGCAGTGTGTCATATTCTCGAATGGCTGCTTGGATCTTTCTGAGAATAAATCCCCATTAGTTATGATATGGTCTTTACAGATCACAGATGTTCATGCAGTAATCTTTGGTAGCATTTTATGTGGAAGCCCTGTGTTATTTTCTCTAGCTCTGCTGTAAAAGCCCATGATTTACAGGCATACAGAAATACAGATACAACAAAACACCACTGATCTAAGCCCTGAGAATTGGGTTCAGCTTTGTTAGAGGTGTAGTTACTTGTGTAATCCTTGAGAAAACCTCTGGGTTTGAGCCATCAACTGAAACCTTTGCTGCAAGGGGCTATGTACATGTCTAAAAATTTGATTTTGGCCTGTAATTCCTTAACTTTTTAGAATATCTTGGTGTAACTTGGCAGAAATGAATAAAGAAAGTTTTTTTTTGGTTTCTTTTTTTACAGTCAGACTTTATTGATGGGAGTATCTGCCCTAATGCTATGTAGTGGGCTTCTGAATGCCCATAAATGGATTTTGGCCTTTACTGCATTTACTTTTCAGAACTTTTGGTGAAACTTCACAAAAAGGATTGAAATAAGAAAAAGCAAGGCAAGCTTACTGTTACAATCAGAATTTTGTCTGACAGGGTTATCTGTACCTTCTATGGACTCTCTACATGTCCCAAAAGTAATGCTTTGCCTATACTTTCTATATGTTTGGAATATCTTGGCGAAACATCTGTAAAATTTGTTTTATGTTCCACAGTTAGCATTTTGTCAGACTAGGTTCTCTCTGTCTGTCATGGGGGATATTTCTGCAATATATTGGTATTTTCTTATTTCTCAGTATACCATATTAATTATTCCTATTAAATGCCCCAGGGGCATTGCATTTTACAAAAGAGGGATACTGTTTAGAGACTGAAGAGTGGCAAATAATTCACTCCCTAGAATGGTTTCAGTTAACAGGATTAAGTAAGAATGTTAATTCCCCTGTGAAAAAAGTTTGAAAACTTATAATTTGTTCTTGAACTGTTCAAAAAGTTCAAGTACGAATCTTGAACTTCAAAATTTAAGTTCATGAACCTTTGTAGTTTTTGAACTGTTCTTCTTGAACAGATGAAGTTCTAGAATCAGTAATTCTTGAACTTGCAATATTCTTGAACCTCCATTATTGATGTGAAAAAAGTTCAAGAACAAATTATAAGTTCTGCAAAAAATTCAAAAATCGTTTTTTGAACTTCAAGAACAGTTCTAGAACTTCAAGATTTAATTTCATAAATCTTTGTAGTTCTTGAACTGTTGTTCTTGACCAAATGAAGTTCTTGAACCAGGGGTTCTTTAACTTGCAATGTCCTTCAGAACATATGAAGTTCTTAAGACCTAGTGGTTATTGACTTGCAGTGTTCCTGAACTTCCACTTTTGATTTGGCATTATGTCATCACATCCTGTTTATACTACAGGGTGATCAAAGTCAACCAATAGAACATCTTGTTACTCCAGAGCCCACCAACAGAAAATAATGTTACTATTTTTTTCCATTTCCTGTTGAGGAGAGAACAAGGAAGAAACTTGACTGAAAGTTATTTTGGAGCATCAGATTTATCAGTTAAGCAGAGGAGATGCAAAGTAGTATTATCCAAGATTGGAAATAGCAGGCAGAAAAGCATAGGCTCTCCAAAGGCAAGGCAGTTTAAATTTACCTAGAGAGTGCTGAAAATATCTGAGCATGATATTTGCTTTACATTTTTGTAAAACAGGTTTCTTATGGAAAACAGTTTATGCAAGAAGGTCATGGAAGGGGTGGATTCCCAATATCAGAGCAGCTGGGATCTGGTTTGGTGTTGTTTGTCTATATGCATTTGGCTTAGATGGTTAGTATGTCAAAGAAAATAATTATTGCTTGTCATAGGCTTTCTTGCAAATATCTGAAAAAAGTGGAGCAGTGTGTGAAATCAACTATATCAATATAAAAACATATGTCTGGAATTTTGGATTTCAGTTGATAGGTATTAACCTTTTCTGATGTTAGAGCATGTGCAGGCTCACCTGAGGCTTTGCTGTTTGCCGTTGTGATAAGTACCCTTTCCCCATGAGCTGGTTCATATTTTTGCTTAGACAGAACATGTTAAATTATGTTGCAGTTCTTGAATTCAGTGAGTTCTTATGGTTCAAGAACTTGTTGTGGAGCAGATCGTGGACTCTAAATGGCCGTTTCTACAGAACTCCATGTGCAGCTCTTGAACAATTCAAGATTTTTTGCCCGTCATTATATAGTTCAACAACTTGTTCTAGAATAAGTTCTTGAACTCTAAATGGCTGCTAGTTCAAGAACTGTTCCCGAAAAAGTTCTTGAATAGTTCTTGAACTATAAATGACCACTTTTCTAGAACTCCACAGTTCTCGAACTCTCAAGCTCTTGAACTTTGTCCAAGAACTGTTGGGTTCTAGAAAAGTGGTCTATAGTTCAAGAACTGTTCAAGAACTTGTTTTATAACAATTCTTGAATTATTCTTGGTAATTTTACAGAGGATCTGACTGTGTCGTCACAGACAAATGCTTGCAATGATGGGGTAAACATAAAAGCTATACCAATGCCTACTGGCCGTAGGGGCTGTGGGGTATAGAGGCCCACTGTATCTTGGGCACAGCATATGAAAGGTGGAGCCCATCCCTGTCATTTCAGTGTTAACACATGTGTATGTATAAAACTGTGGCAGCAGAGATTCTTATGTATGAAAGTTTGCAATTTTGGCAAATCAGTATTAGACTAGGGAAGAGGCATTTAGTTAGAGCGGAACATTTATAAGGATTAACAAAGTAAATATGCTTTAGTGTCACACCTCAATGCCTCTTTGCTGATGCAGTTCTAATGAGATGTAGGGAAGACTTTCATCCACTTTATCTCTTGCATCATAGGCATATGAACATCTTATAGACACTAGTTCCAGCATTCTGGGCTTTTTACTATCTGCATTTTTTGCACCTGCTTCATTGTTTGGCTAATATGTATGAAGCATAGCTATTTCCTTTTTCTTTTCCATTTTTTTTTTCGGGAGCGGGGCTGGGGAGGAGGTGTTCACCTATCCCAGTGATATGATTTGATACGTATCCTGCAATCTAGAAGACCTGTGAAGGATAGGGGACAACTTCGGAGTTTCTTTGTGCAATTTCTTGTGAGCATATACTGTAGTATTGATTGATTATGACGAAGAAATCAGCCGTTGCGTGGGGCTTTCTACAACGATTTTAAGGTAGCGAAGAAACTCTTTTACGACAAAAAAGTCAAGGGTGGAATGAAATTCCTGCGTGGACAAAACCAGTGCCGTTTGTTAACTTCGCTGGGCGTCCCGGGGCAATCAGCGTAATGTTTTGCATCGTAGAACGAAAATAATTTAATGTGTTGCTTTCTGTCGCGTCCGATGTATATTTATTTTTGTTATGTTTTAAGCGACTGTTTACATTGCTATACGTTTTTTATATCTCCATCGATTGAAGAGTAGCTACGAATTCGTAAATAAGACGTTCGTAAGTCAAGAACTTACGATGACGTTAGTGAAACGGTCTTAAGAATTTCTTAAGATTTTCGTAAGTAGAAATCTTAAGCTTACGAAATTCGTAAATCTACGAAGTTTAGTGAAACGCAACCCAGAACGCTTGCTTTTGTGATGGGATTAAACTTAAAGTCACCATTATTTCAGAAGCTGAATTTTAAATTCCATATAATGCTCAGCTGTTTGTTTTCTACAGACATAATGTCCGCGGCAAGGGTAACAAACAGCGAAAAAATCAAAGCAGTCGAGCCTTGCGTTTTAGAGAAACAATCAGGTGAAAGTTGGCAGTAGAAACAGTAACACCGGCTTACCATTGGATTTCCATAGACATATTAACAGCCTGTATTTCTTGAAAAGAGCAGAAACCATTCATACGAAGAGGTGAAATGAATTAACAAGAGTAAAATAAAAAGGTTTGCAAAGAAATTATTCGTAGCACTGCAGAACTTTTGGTGTTATTGGACTTCCCGTTTTGCTATTTGTTTAATTACAAGGGGGATAATTTGACAATTGTTCAACTTCAAACTGCTGTCATGTTCCTAAGAAGAATACCATGGTAATTAAACCGACGTTTTTTTCATAACCACATATCAGAGTCGTGTTTTGGAAACAATTTGTTATGCCGCCAAAGGAAAGACAACTCTTACAACAACTTTGAATGTTTCACGATAAATTGAGATAACTCTTTTATCCAAGTATAATTTTGCAAGAAGATAAGTTTATATTGTTGGCAGACGTCAGTAGTGTTTTCTGCTATATATTATTTAAAACCATAAATCAGTTGATAGAAAAAAACTGAACCTAAACTTGTATGCGTTTCTTTTGGCGTTCAGTATATATTTTCCACCCCTAATAGTGATTTCAAACTTTGATTGTATTTAGATTGAGTATTTAGATTGAGTAGTGACGGTGTCTATGGCGGTAAGATAATGTGTTTCAAATATATTTTCCACTCCTTATATATACGTACCGGACCATAAGACTGAACATTTTTCGGTCGAAATGATCTAAAATCAACCAGGGCCGACCGGTAGTTACCAGTTTTCTGGTATTCTTTGTATAAACCATCTGTGCGCATCGGCTTAGCACTTTTAACAATATGTTTCCATTGCCGAACCACAAAACCTGAAATATAATCAGTCAGTATTTAGTCGTTTGCAAATTACATTCAGTGGACACGCTGAATTCAAGGACAAACATTTCCGGGTAGGTTATTCGTACCAACAAGAAATTGTTTCCCATTTATTTTAATCCCTACAATGTGGTCCTCCCAACGTAGCAACAGCCGGAGCATAGACTGTAAGGCTTTCAGGTGTCGAACTTTCATTTGCCATGCATAGATATGACGGGTGTATTATAGTAGGCGGGTTATCCTTTTGCGAGCACCTGATCACGCCACGTTTTTAGGGTTCATGTCTGTGTATGTACACTTAATCGGAAATATTTACATTCTCAGTGCATTTATTGAAACGCCCTATAAGGAACCATTAGAACATAATGTTGTTTATACTTCAATAACTACATCTGTTCGCGCGATGCTACGTGAGGTTAAGCGACGTCAAACTGAACCTTATCCAGTCTGATTGGACGTAGACGCCGTTATGACGTTGTTGACGCTGTTCCGCTGTTAGTAGAAAAACTACGGATAAATGTTTTCTGTTTCAACTGTAGCCCTAACGGAAATTTTTGGTTAAGTAATCTATAATACTAAATAAACGAAGCAACGCATAAACTGCAAAATTGGTGGCATTTTCAAGCGTAATTTCTATACTGGTTCTTTCGTGTATTGCTATCATTGATAATTTCGGTTAGCGTGTGTTTTAGTTTCACGTAGATTTAAAGAATTTGTGAATTAAATTCGTCTTTCATTTTAAATTCTCCCAAGTATTTTTCTAGAAACTTCGACTATTGGTCGATTTTTTTTTTTTTGTCAACATTGGGTGCGTTCGAGTGAAATTATCGTGTACTCGAATACACGTTTTAAATTAATCCGGTCGTTTCGGTTCTGCGTCGTTATATCGGCGCGCTGCTTAGCAAGTCCAAATTTAGCAGGTTCTAATGCAAAAATCCGACCCATGAACGTACGTCATTCCCCATAAATAACGATTTATTTTTGTATTTTTGCTCATATGTCTAAACGGATGAAGAACTAAATGGTCATAGTCCCGACGGCCCTGGCTCGAAACGACCCATTTTCTTCCAGAACGATAGTCAATACGAGTAGCCAATCGAACTCGCCCATTGAAGAATAAAGCTCAACGCACATGGTCTTTCGAAAAGTTGGACGGACACACGGCGCCAAGTGTGTGCGGCTATGGTTACGTACCGCTGAGCCACTTGGGAAACGTCGTTAGGAGAATTCAAACTGAACTGAACTTTCGAAAAGACAAAAATAAAAATGTCTGAGGTTAACACACATGCGCCAGGTAAGAAAGGGCATTTTTTCCAGCGAAGCAGACAAATCAATTTCAATGATTCAACGAAGCTAAATAAGCCTTTAGTCTTCAGAGGGCTTGAATATTTTCCCCCAAAACGTTCCAGGACCCATTTTTTCCAAAAAAAATACCCAGGACAGGTCACATAACCAAGATGGCAAACATTTATTATGGTAAAAAATTTCAAAAATCTTCTCCCCCAGAACCACGCCGGGCCGCGTAGCGCAATCGGTAGGGCACCTGACTCGTAAGTCAGAGGTCCTGGGTTCGAAACCCGGTCTGGCCACATACTTTCGTTTCTCCTTCCGCTGATTCAAGAAAGGCAGTTGTCAGTTACTGGCGAAAGTATGTGCACTTAGTACTGGTTAACCGCTTAGGAGGTCTAAGTCTGCCCAGGAATAGTGTGGTTAGGTTAACTGACCGTCCCGACATGACCTTAGCTGTTTACCGTGGACGTTAAGCATCAAATCAACCAATTCTCCCCCAGAACCACAAATCCTATGATCTTGAAACTTAGCATGTCGCATCAAGGACTCAAAAGCTCAACAAAATTTATATAAATGATGATCCTGGGATGACCTTGATCTGTTTTACGGCAAGGTCAACTTTTGAGTCACTTAGGTTTTTCTATAGGAAAAAGTGAAAAAAGTTGATTTTTTTTAGAAACAATGCAGTCTGCTACCTGAAAGTTTGTAGATGCAGACAACTAATTAGGTAAATGAAGCTTTAGTGAGTATTCATGGTAAAGGTCATATCTTCACCTGGGCCTAAGGCCATTTACATTGAAAAATTAAAACTCGCTGTAAGCCCGTCTATAGCTACGGTTGTCAAAACGGTTTTGCGGAGGTCTTAACATATCTCTGTTTTTGTAAGCCTACGCTACGCGCTCTACATTTTGAAACAGAGAAAATAGTTCTGACATTTCTGTATAGTTTCGAAAATCCAGCCCATTGAACAAGGCAGAATGATTCGTCATGATCTATGTTCACGGGGGTAATACCAATGATTGTACCTATGCTGTCGACCGAGACGGTACTGCGTATTTGGCTGTCGACCGAGAATTACGGCTTTCGACCGAGCAGTACTGCTGTCGATAGAGGGATAACACGCGAACGGAAGTTTCTTCAGTGAAATCCTAAGGTATTTTTAAATATTTTTTCTGTCAGACTTTGTTGTAAGATATTTTCCTTTTCCGCGAAAAATCTTGGTGAGCGATTGTGTCGCTTGTTTTCATATGAAGCGGTGTCAAACCCAAAAAAGTAAAAAATATGCACAATATGCAAAGAGTGTGTTATTTAGCCTACCTCGTTGCTAATCAACCATTGAAACATGTGGGAAGTATCATTCAAAAGGTTAAACGTTTCAAGTTTGCAACGAAATGCACGTTGGAAAGATGTTCCGGGAGAGTTTTGTTTTCAGTGATACTGCTGTCGATGAGGTAATATTGTGTCTGATACTGCAGTCGATGTAACTTGGTACGGATGTCGACGATTCACGAGGATTGCAGTGCATTTATAAAGCGGAACAAAATCATTTTTATAACTTTATTTCCGTACAGTTTAGGACCATTCGTCGAAATTATCAGAGTCGCACCGTGACAAAACCAACAATGTGACATTTGCGCCCAGCGAAGACACAGATCCGCCTGGGCATTCGTCCAGTTTTATCAGAGTATTATCTGCCCGCAAGGAAGGGCGTAGGCCCTTAATTATACACTTAGCACACAGCAAAGACTCTGATCAGACTGGGCCAATGTCCAGGCTGATCTAGGACTTCGCTGGGCGCAAATGTCACATTATCGGCTTTGTGACTGTGTAGGTCATTATTTAAGTACATGAAGATTTGTGAGTAAAAATGGTCAAGGTCATTATTTGACCTTTGACCCAGGTCTCTCATATTTCGACAATTTAAACTGTAGTGTTAATGAGTACATAAAGATTTGTCAGTACAAAAGGTCAAGGTCATTCTTCGGCCTTTGACACAGGACTCATATTTTGACAATTTAAAACATCCCCTGAAAAACCACTGGGCCAATTGTCACCATGTTTCATACAGAGCCTTGAGGAGTTGAGGGAACGAAAATATGTTCAGCGCGTCCAGAGCACATGACCAACATTGCCACCATAAGGTAAAAACCTTTAAAAGTATTCTTCTCCTGAACCAATTGACCAATGTCCTTGAACTTTGGTACATGTATGTAGCGTTGGGTACTCGAGTAAAACAAAGATTGTTCAAATGATGGCCTTGAGTTGACACTGTCCTTTTTTACGCCAAGATCAAATACATAAATGTATAAGAATATGCTAGAACACTAGATTTCATGGAAAGTTTTGAAGATTTATGTCCAACCTTGTTCGATCCATCTTTCATGTAAGACCATCACGAAAAGAGGGTTGGTGGGTGGGCCAATGTACAGATAGATCAACTACAAAATTAAAAATAGTGCTTTTTTATAAGCACTGCTTCACAAGACATCTTTCAGTAGCGCAGCGGCAATAGGGCTACTTCACAAGACAGCTTCTGATAGTAGTGCAGCAGCAAAAGCATTACTTCAGAAGACAGCCCCTGATACAATCGCAGCGGCAATAGCGCTACTTCAAAAGACTTCCCCTTTTAGTAGCGCAGCGGCAATGGCGCCACATCAGAAGGCAACCCTTACAGTAGCGCAGCGGCATTTGCGCTACTTCAAAAGACATTCCCTTAAACTAGCGCAGCGGCAGTAGCGCTACTTCAGAAGACATTCCCTTATAGTTAGCGCAGCGGCATTAGCGCTACAACAGGAGACAGCCCCTAATAGTAACGCAGCGGCATTAGCGCTACTACAGGAGACAGCCCCTTTTAGTAGCGCTGCGGCAATAGCGCTATTTCAAAAGACTCCCCCTTTTAGCAGCGCAGCGGCAATAGCGCTACTTCAGAAGACACCCCTTATAGTAGTGCAGCGGCAATAGCGCTACTTCAGAAGACATTCCCTTATAGTAGCGCTGCGGCTTTAGCGCTACTACAGAAGACAGCCCCTTTTAGTAGCGCAGCGGCAACAGCGCTACTTCAGAAGACTTCCCCTTATAGTAGAGCAGCGGCAATAGCGCTACTTCAGAAGACATTCCCTTATAGTAGTGCAGTGGCATTAGCGCTACTACAGGAGACAGCCCCTTTTAGTAGCGCAGCGTAACTAGCGCTAGTACAGAAGACATCACCTTTAATAAAGCAGTGGAACTGTGCGACTTTAGAAGTCATCACCTTTCAGTAGCTCAGCATTTTATTTATCCCTGAGTCCGCAGTCATAACTCAGTTGCCAAAATTTACAATTTATGTTATCTTTATAGTAATACTTTAGACTTTTTTATCAGACATTATCAGACCTACTCCCTACAGGGTCAGTGCAATCAGGTGGAAACAAGTTGATCCTGGGAACTGGAAGGGTCACAAGCAGTGCCCAGGTTGAGCTGAACCAGGCATATTGTCACCTTAAAAAATGGCCATAGAACGTCGCAACAATGCTTATTCAGTGATACTGCACCTTAATTTCTGGAAGCAATGAATCCAAATCTTCCTGATACATGACAACCATTTACAATGTACAACAAGATCCTTAAGCAAGAGCCCGAAGGGCCCGGGATCGCAGGGCCAAAGGCCCCTCGGTCAAGGCTATCTTGGCGGTGCTCAGTGTTCATTACTGAGCCATCTTGGCGGTGGCCCCTTACTATCAAGCATGATCGAATCAGCTCTTTACTGATGACACCGGACACTAGGCAAGCATCATGGCCGAAGGCCGCTTGGACAAAACTCCCTACAGGGTCAGTGTACTAGATGAAGTCAAGCTGATCCTGGGAACTGGTAAAGGTCACAAACAATGCCCAGGTTGAGATGCTGTACTAAAGGGCGAAGTCCTCTTAAGTGGCACCAATGCCGCTGCGCTACTAGAGGGTGAAGTCTCCTGGAGTGGCGCTAATGCCGCTGCGCTACTACAGGGGGAAGTCATTTTAAGCGGTGCTAATGCCGCTGCGCTACTAAAGGGGGATGTGTCCTGAAGTGGCGCTAATGCCGCTGCGCTTCTACAGGGGGAAGTATTCTTTAAGGGTGCCAATGCCGCTGCACTACTAGAGCAGTTTCGGTTTGTCAACTCGAGTAACTCGAGTAACTAGAATTACTGACCGAACAACACGAGTAACCGCAATACGCATGCGCAGTAATGCACACATATTCGTATTTACTCGACTACCGTAACCCCCACCTCACCTCGGGTAGCCTGGATTAAAGATGGCGGAAAGAGAACTTCCGCTGTAAAAGAAGCCAATTCTTTGGTTTTGCCTTCATAATGACACATTGTCACGCCAATGATTTGCCCTTTTTCTGTTTGATAATAGTGAGAATGGGATAAGAATGTTCATCATACTGATGATTATAATTATTCTGCTTGTGCTTTTGCCATATTCAGCAGGGTTTACAGCGGGGCCAGTAACGACTTCAGAATTGTAATCTCCCATTACAATTTAAAACTTCTTGTGAGTCCTGACTCTTGTGAATATCAAACACCTGAGTTTTAGAAAATAAAATTGCGAGAATAGGACTCTGGACTTAAAGGTAAAAAGATCGGTGGTCGTCGCCATTTTGTTCTTAACTCGAATTGTTCGGCACGGCAGTACTCGAGTACCTTTGTACGCATGTGCCAAATTTCAACCCGAGTAACACGAGTTGGCAACTCGAAAATGCTCCTAGAGGGTGAAGTCTCCTGAAGTGGAACAGATGCCGCGGCGCTTATACAGGGGAAAGTCTTCTTAAGTGGCGCTAATGCCGCTGCGCTACTACAGGGGGGGGGGGGGGGGGGGGGGTGTCTTGAATTGGCGCTGATGCCGCTGCGCTACTAGAGAGGAAAGTCTCCTGAAGTTGCCCTAATGCCGTTGTGCTACTAAAGGGTGAAGTCTCCTGAAGTGGTTGTAATGCCGCTGCTCTACTACAGAGGGAAGTCTTCTTAAGTGGCGCTAATGCCGCTGCGCTACTACAGGGGGAAGTGTTCTTAAGTGGCGCTAGTGCCGCTGCGCTTCTAGAGGGTGAAATCTCCTGAAGTGGCGCTGATGTCGGTGCACTAGAGGGTTAAGTCTCCTGAACTGGTGCTAATGCAGTAGTGCTGGTTATGCTGTACTATAGAAGAATGATATCTTCTAATTTTTTTTCGTAATTTCTTACATGAAAGAATAACCGATTGTTCAAATGATGATCTTTAGTTGACTTTGACATATTTTATGGCAAGGTCAAATTTGCTTTCTGGTGCTTTTGTATGGGAAAATGCTTTTATATAAGAGTTTATATATGGAACTTGTTGAAAATTTTGGTGCACAAGTTAATATATACTGTCAAACAAATGAGTACATGAGCTTTTTTTAGCAACAGAGATCAGGGTCTTTCTTTGACCTTCAACCAATGTCTCTCATAGTTTGCTGGGCCGCGTGGCGCAGTCGGTAGCGCGTCTGACTCAAGAACCAGAGATCCCGAGTTCGATACCCAGTCCGGCCACATACTTTCGTTTCTCCTTCCGCTAATTCAAGAAGGGCAGTTGTCAGTTACTGGCGAAAGTATATGCACTTTGTACTGGTTAGCCGCTTAGGAGGTCTTAGCCTGCCCAGGAATAGTGTGATTAGGGTAACTGACCGTCCCGACATGACCATAGCTGTGTACCGTGGACGTAAAACAATAAAACAACAACTCTCATATTTTGACAGTGTAAAACTGCCAGGTCTGTTCAAATGATGACCCTAGTTTGACCTTTGACCTTTTTACTCAGGTGAGCGATTCAGGGCCTCGCAGCCCTCTTGTTACTATTATGTTAGGTGTAAATCTGGGGTTACGTTAATGTGATGGTTAATAGTTTTCGAAGTTCTTCTTAATATGTAACCAAGGAAGAGAAAATGGAAAGAAAAGTGCTTTTGTTTACCTTGATAATTGAAAAATAGCCAATTCCGAGTTACTGTTGTTTTGGTGGTGTGGGAGTAGGTGGGGAGGAGTTGCCTTTTTTTCAGTCTACTACGTCTAGTCAGTGATTACAAGTTTAAACTTGAAAGCAGATCTGGGCAAGGACTGCATTTTTTAATTTTATAGTTGATTATAGAAAGTGTTTAGTTTTTAAATCAGTCGATGACTGCATTTTTCAAACTTGAGTGTTGCAAAAATGGACGTTTTTCACAAGAAGATAATTGTTCAAGGTTGGTTCGATTCTACCAGGTCGCATGCCGTCAATGGAAACTCATTCTGGCATGTTTTCACAAAACGGATTTAAATGATCATCAATATTTGTGAACGCTTTTTAGCGGGCACATGACGTCAAAAAGACGTCGTATTGACGTTGATTCGACGTCATTATGTCGCATCGACGTCAGTATGACGTCATTCCGACGCCATGTGCCTGCTGGGTCCATTCTTCCAAAACAATGCACGTTTATTACGCATGTGATGATAATAAATTCTGCTGAAAGTCATCTTGGACACAATTAAACAACAAGCTGAAGAGAAAATCGCTGAAGAACAGGCTGGGTTCCGAGCCGGAAGGACCACCACAGAACAGATCTTCAACCTTAGAATCCTGTGTGAAAAGTATCTCAAACATCAGCAGAATCTGTACATTGTCTTCATTAATTTCAAAAAAGCCTTTGGACAGGGTAAGGCATGCAGCCTTATGGGCCACCATGCGGAAGTACAATATCAGTGCAAATCTAGCTCGCACCATTGAGCAGCTATACGACATGGCTGCAAGTGCAGTCCTGATGGACGGCAGCATAGGAGAATGGTTCAGAACAACAGTTGGAGAAAGACAAGGATGTCTTCTGTCACCCACCCTCTTCAACATTTTTCTCGAACGAATCATGTCTGATGATCTGGAAGAACATGACGGAAAGGTTAGCATAGGCGGCAGAAACATTACCAATCTGCGGTTTGCCGATGACATAGATGCTCTAGCTGAGGAAAAGCAGGAACTAGAAGCCCTAGTTGAAAGTCTCGACAAAACCTGCACAAGATATAAGATGGAGATCAGTGCTGAGAAGACCAAACTGGTAACAAATGGTGCAGATGGCATTTAGAGGGAGATCAAGGTAAAAGGGCAGAAGCTGGGTACTGTAACAAGCTTCAAATACCCTGGGGCAATTGTTTCAGACGATGGCTCAAAACAGGAGAATCTCTCAAGGACTGCACAAGCCACTTCAGCTCTTACCAAGCTGAAACCAATTTGGAGAGATAACAACATATGATTTGGATCAAAGGTGAAGCTTATGCGCTCCCTTGTCATTCCCATATTTCTGTATGCCTGTGAATCGTGGATCTTGACAGCAGAGTTAGAGAAATGAACGCAGGCCTTTGAGATTAGTTGCTACCGAAGGTTACTAAACATTTCGTACAAGGACCATATAACCTATGAGGAGGTTGGCAGGAACTTCCAAGCAGATATTGGAGAATATAATGAACTCCTGACGCTGGCCAAGAAACGGAAACTAAGGTTGTTTGGCCACGTCTCAAGGTCTTCTGGTTTAGCAAAGACGATTTTAAAGGACACAATGAAAGGAAACTGAAGAAGAGGTAGACAGAAGAAGAGGTGGGAAGACAATACTAAAGTATGGACAGGGATAGATTTTGTCAGCTCAACTAGGGCAGCTGAAGACAGGACAAGGTGGAAAGGGATTGTTTCGAAATCATCCGTGGTGCCCCAACGACATAGTAAGGTTATGGGATAGAATAGAATAGAACAGATGATAATAAATTCGGAACGTTTGCCAGCAAACAATAGCATATCAATACATGACAAACCTGCTTTTCGCATATTGTAATAACAAAGGTACAGATCAGCCTGTACATGCGCATCCGCGCAGTCAGAACAGCGTCGTTGTTCGTAGCCTCGATAGTGGCCTACAATCATGAGATTGAAGGATAACGAAACTTGTGAAAAGTTTCATGACGAAACTTTTTAAAAGTTTCATAGCGAAACTTTTGTAAAGTTTCATAACGAAACTTTTGAAAAGGTTCATCATCCTTCATCTCAGATTTCAAGCCTCCAGCTAGCTTATGAAGTTGGGCAGGCGGCCGGTGGTTGGTGCCACTGGACACAGATTTGTGAGAAATTCATTTATGTTCCATGTGATTTTAGATCACATTTGATTGTGAAAACTAAAAAAAAATAACATCAGTTGTATTTGTTAAATTGATAAAATCTCATCAGAGAGAGAGAGAGAGAGAGAGAGAGAGAGAGAGAGAGAGAGAGTAAGAAAGAGAAAGAGAGAGAGAGATCGTATGTAGTAGAGCCAACCGGGCAAAATGAAACGATCCTACGAGTAGATATGGCCAGAAGGATCTGGACAAGCGGCGTAGAATCATATCAGATCTTCTTCAAACGAAAGTATTCGAGCCGCTGCAGGACAAAAAAACAAATTGATGCTGGGCCAAATCACGACTTAGATCAGATTCGTCCAGTTTGATAAGAGTGTTCATTGCGCTCGATGAACTGATTTGATCTAAACTTCCCTCATGCAGTCTCCGAAGAATCTAATCATACTGGGCTGATGACCAAGCAGATCTGAGTCTTCGCTGTGCGAAACATAAAATACGTTGCAAACACTGTACATTTTATTTGCTAAATGTAAAATGAAATGCCCAGAGAGTGCTGCAATCAAATGACGTAGCCTATCACAGGCATCAAGAAGAAGAGAAAACCCCTCCAAACAAAATCCACAAAATAACAAGTAATCAATATCACAACAATTAGCTCTCTCTTCCCCAGCCGAGGTTGTAAATCTGCTAAAGCTTACATTTAAAGATTTACTCCCTTGATAATAATAACAAAAAATAATTCGATGAAATATTTCATGCAATACCTCCGACATGGTCTAACTATACATATGAAATAGAGTTTAGATAATAATATTTGATAAAAGTGACTTTAAACAAAAAAAAATAAAATAAATTTTCAAACTATCGCCGACCGCCGAGGAAATCGCATTATTGGACAAAAATAATTTATTCATATGTCACACTCACGTGCACGAATAAGAAAAATACCTGTATATGATCACATGACAAACGTGGTTAAAATCGATATTCTTATAGGCCTTTAGGAAAAAAAAGGTAATTTGCATTTTAATTTGAATATCATTTTTCATTCCACATTTATCGAAAAAACATGCATTTTCTCAAAAAGTGTACGGTTTATTATGAGACTAAATACATATTGTCTAACGAAATTTTTCTTAAAATATTTGTTTCTGAAAACACGAAATAAACGAGGGAGACAATCTTTAAACGTGATAACAACAGCTTCGGCAATACAAAATACGATACAAATCACCTACCCCAAGTGATATTAACTACGTATTACACCAGAACCGTCGCCTAGGAACGCCTTTAAACGCATACTTTTATTTTCATTACTCCTGTGCTTCATATATACAAAGGGACTGTATTGTGCGGCTTGTTCTTATACTATAGTCTGTTGAGTGACGTTTTGTACAGACTCAACCAAAAAATCCCATAAAATGCGTTGGTTTTGACTTAAATCCACAACATGCCGTCTCCAATCACTATCGACAGCCGTACCGTGCAAATATTTTTACAATCGACTGCCGTATCATTGGTCATCGACAGCCGTATTGTAACTTTTTTAGATCGCTCATAACATCTAGCAGAAACAATAAATGAGGCTAATGATATTAGTTCGCCAGAGCTCCTTTGCAAAGCAAACTGTCCAGGCAGTTTTATTTGTCTCTGACAGTTGTAAATGCTAAATTTTGCAAATAAACGAAGAAAATGGAAGTTTTTGATACCAAGTACATTTTCGTAAGGATCTTTGTGTCCCAACGCTTACCAAGAGATCAGATATAAAGTTCAACACCTCTTTGACGATCGGCGGTGATTAAAATGTTTCTTTTTTCATTTTTCGTAGCTCAGAAGGCACCCGAACTTGGATACTAACACTATCGACAGCCGTACTGCTCGGTCGAAAGCCGTAATTCTCGGTCGACAGCCAAATACGCAGTACCGGCTCGGTCGACAGCATAGGTAGAAGCATTGGTATTACCCCCGTGATGTTGATTTATTCAAATTGAAAATAAAAAAGCTTCAGTTTGAGACTTTTAAAAATCAATGTTTATCCCAGCGATCAACGCGTATAAATACATTACGTAAATTATTCGCCGATGGGTGAGTACAAGTTGGCTTCTTTAAAAAAGAATCCAAAGCAAAGACCTGCTGTGCTATGCAAAGCATAGTTGAAGCCGACTGATTGTACTGACGTGTCATTAAGGACGAGATTACTAGGTCGTGGCCACTAGGCAGTGTTGTTATGACTTTAATCTTGTCTGACTAATCTAACTGAACAAGAAAAAGACAGCAGTCATCATTTTATATCTTACGGATGACTGCAATTAAAAGTGATCTTTTGCAGATGGATGCAATGGATATTTAGTCTTTTTGCAGAGTGACTAAAGTCAGCATTTAACCAGTTTAGGCAGACTACGGTCGCTCTCTTATCGTTAGGAGTCAGTGAAGAAACTTTCGTGGTCCACCAGGAGTATTCCGTTACGCTATACTATGTAGTAAAAAGCTTGCCTAATGGCCTTACCTGGTTAATTTGAAACAAGTGTAGAAAACCGCGAACATGCAGTCAAGACAACTTATATTTTTGCACTAAATGCCAACAAAGCACTTCATAACTATGGCTGTACTGCTGTTTATAGAACCTTTTTTCTTTGCTTAACAATTGTGATTTCTGGTATTCAATAAAATAATCTAAATATTTGACAAAGCCCTACTGTTTTCTAGGATTTTATCTAAATTTCATCCCGAAAAGCTAGCTGATGGAATGTTGAGCCTCTGTCATCACCCATTATATGTCTGTGCGTTAACTTTTTCAAAACGCCTCCTCTAAATCATTTGAATAAAATGCCCGCCTTTCAGTACTTTCAGTACTTTGATTATATAAACTTGACCATCATGAAATATTTCCGCGCTTGCGCGGGCTCTTTTCTAGTAAATAGAAAAGAATGTAAATATAAGCAATGAACTTAATTTTACTAAGTGTTATCGAAGTATAAACTACATTGGGTCGCTGGTAAAGTTTGCATGAACCCCTTCGGGGCTCACTTATTTTGCCCAATGTAGCTTTTAGTTCGATTAACACTAGAAAAAATGTAATTCCTTCCTCAAATAACACTGTTCATATGGGTTATGCGTTCGGACTAACTATTCGTGTACTTTGACCATTTTTACTTTTAAAGCTTTTCTTCAGGAAACATAAATGTAAACTTGAGGAGTATTTTGTCATGCTGAAGCAAATTTGCCCTACTTTAAACCGGTTTCTTTCTCTTTGGTTTTGAAAGCGGGATGTGGATTTGCATGATCATTGCCTATGTTTTTACTTACACTCTCACGATCATGAATTGTCGGCACAACAGAGCTCTCACGTAAATAAACCAATTGAATCACTTTTTTGCCATTCTTGTAATATGTCACGAAAACGAGGTGGTATTAATTAAGGAGATCGATTTCGGAGCATATGCATTCCGAAAGAATATTATTTAGGCCTGTGCCATGTTTTAACAAAATTTTCCAGACTTTTCTAACTATTAGGATCAAAATATGATACAGTATGTAACAGATACCCCCGAAGGCCTCTTCAACTGCCTTTGACCCCTTGTTGTGGTACTGGCCACGTCGTGGAGCCAGAATCTTGCGCATTTTGCTTTATTTTTCCATGACGTTTAAATGCATTTTAGAATCTAAGGGTATTCCTGCGACATAACTGACCACTGACCAAACTGTTTTGTAATACCTTTTCATTATGCTTTACTTGCTCATTTTCGCGTCAGTCTTTTTGCCTATTCATAGACAAATGATTCGACCTTTGACCCCTTTTTGTGATTTTGACCTTGGGAGAAGGAGCCTAGATCTTCTGCCTTATATACCTTTTTATTGTTTTGCCTTTGTCTAAATCTCGGTCGAATTTGCTTCAGCTTTTTTCGAGTTATTTCACAAACACTTGACGTTTGACTCCTAATTGTGATCTTGACATTGGTCATGGGATGATAAATGTTGCAAGTGAGACAACATTCTATCATGCTTCATCTTTCTGCGAAGTTTGATGAAATTCCCTTAAGCAATTTTGAGTCAGTTTGAGATATTATTTGACATCTGACGCCTGATTGTGACTCTGACCTCGTGCAGGAGGTGTTGGTGTTGGTGATGTTGTTGGTGTTGCTGAGTAAGGGGATAACTTCACTCAAAATTGTCATTTGGGGAGGTAAATCGTCGGTTTTATGGTCGGAAATTTCTTTTTACGGCGACACATCAACGATGGTGACCTTGACTTTCGGTAAGAGAAAATATGTTGTGTAACATAGCTTCTTCTTTTGATTTACCTTTTTGAGAAGTTTGATGAAAAAGTAAGAAGGAAAATTCTTAGGAACTGACACAATTCAACCCCAGTTCCCACCCAAGAAACCATCTGGGAGAAAAGAATACACGAAATTAGTTATCATGATAATGATTTGGGTACTTTGACGACTTTCATTCACCACTTATTCACTTTGACAGGTTTTAAGAAATTGCTGAGACACGATTGGATCTCAGACACCTGATTTTGGCCTTGACCTTGGTCGTGAGAACCCAAATCTTGTGCGCCACACGTTTTCTTATTATGCTTTATCGTTCGATGAGCTTGATAGCAGTAGCTTCAGTACATTGAGAGTTATAGCCGAGACACGATTGGAGATACAATTCGACCTTATACCCGATTATGGCGTTCACTTTGGGCATAGAAACCTACATCTTGTACCTTGTTAGTATCTTCTATCTTTCTGTGAAGTTTCATCAAATGTGCTTTAGTATTGTTTAAGGTATTGGTCAGACACAATTTGTAAAGAGCTGACTGGCGGATGGACCAACATCGCAATTTTTATGACCCCTCTGCCGTTCCTTCGAGGGCTTAAAACTTTAGAGGAATTGATGAGAAAATGTGACATTATTTGTCTCACAAAATGATGTTTCGTCAGTTAAGGCAGACCCTGGCAGAACATCTGTTTTCTTTCTTTTTTTATTTATTCATATCCATTTGTTTATATTTTTTCAACATACAGTATTCAGCAGTCTAAGTAAAAGGAAAGACAGATGAAAGTGGACAGAAAGAGAAACTACTTCCTTGAATTACAGGTATTAGAGCCTACAAGTAAAATATGAACGTATTGCTGAAGAAATGATCTCCGCTATACCAGATAAAACGATAGAAAACACAAAAGTAAACGGTCTGCGTAGCTTCAGGTGTTTATGGTTTATTGTATTTTTTTTTTTTTTTTTTTGGTATTTATCACAAATTAACACCTTTTGTAGTTTTAAATTTTCAAATTTTGTCACTCTTAATGCTTCTTCTACTTCTTCTACTTATTATTTTATTTATTTATTTTACTTTTTTTATTATTTATTCATTTATTCATTCATTGTTTGCATTCTTTTGAGAATGACTCAAAATATAAACATGAATAAAATAGAAATGTCCATGGCGCAATATGTGTATGTTTCTGTGAAAACACAAGCTATCTTATATTCCGTTTGTAGCTTTTCATTTCAATACGCAACAAACTTTCACCAATACTGCTTTCCAATGTTGTAACAATATCAATACTAACGTTACTACATGGAAAAACAGCATTGGCTAAAGTAATTTGTTAAAACATGATTTTAAGAACAAAACGACATGCAAAGTCAACTCGTTTTTTTCACATACATATACGAAGTAGAAAACGACTTCACTTACTCCGTGTGTGTTGTTGTTGTTGTGTGTGTGTGTGTGTGTGTGTGTGTGTGTGTGTGTGTGTGTGTGACATTACGTAATAGGTCCTGATTTATTCAGTATTCAGTGTGTATCATTGCACTGCTGCTTATTTAGACATCTATATAAAAACAAAATATTTCTACCTGCTAAAGTTGTAAGAGCTCGTTTACTTCGACTTCTGTTTACATGATCTGAAATCGAAAATGTACAACGTTTAATAGTATATGTTCATATAAGCAGGAGTTCTTTAATATATTGTCCTAGCACAGAGCTGAAAACTTCGGCTCAGACTGTGGGGTAGGTGTAAAGTCTGCCCCAGAGAAATAAAGAATTAGATTTTAAAGTAAGGTATAGACTTGTGATTATGTTTGGCTGTGTGTAGTTTGATTCACCGACAAGGCAGCAACAAAATTGCGACTCGTTCGCCGATTGAATCTGAATTTCAGACTTTCAGAATCATTTAGGGTTGTCCTCTGTTTACAAAAAAAAAAATATTCGGTAAAAATGTTTTATACCGAACTTTCTTTTTCACTGACTTTTCCTACTGATACATAGATATGGCGGGTGTATTATAATGGGCAGTTGATGCTTACTACTCGCAAGCACCTGATCATACCTCAATGTCTGGTTCCATATCTGTGTATCCTGAATATTCGGGAATTGTCGATGTTAAAAAGACTTACAAGTTCGGATTTATGAGTTTGGGTACTTTGACCACTTTCATTTATATATTAAGTTATTTTATTTCATAGGCATATTTACATAGGTCACATGTGCAGCGAGCCAATTATTGAATCAACTAAATAGACCAATATCCGATGGAATCAAATGTTGAAGGGCAATCACGAGCTGGTAATAAAGATATCAAAGGTTACACCAGGGTTGTAATAGACAACATATAAAGTGCACCGCGACACACATGCGTGATGCCTAGTGCGTCAAAAAAGAATGAAAATGCATTGTGTACAGGCTGGTACGCAGCTGATATGCTCACATGCATCATCTGTTGACATTAGAAATTGACGTGCAAACAAAATTGTAAAGGCTCAGTATTAATTGCGTAGGCTCGGATCACACGTATGCTGGTACAAAAGCGTTTTTTTTTCGTAAATGATAGTGGTCAAGGTACCCAAATCATAAGTCCGAACTCGTAAGTCATTTAAACATAGACAATTCCGGAATATTTTAGATACACAGACATGGACCCCAAAACAGAGGTGTGATCAGGTGCCCGCGGGATAGTAAGCATCACCTGCCTATTATAATACACACGCCATATCTATGTATCTGTGGAAAAAGTCAGTGAAAATGAAAGTCCGGTATTTGAAAGCTTAACTAAGCTTCGGCTGAGGCCATCAAATCGGAGATTAGTTTAGAAACGGCCACATTGTAGGGATCAACAAGGCCATAAAACTTTTTAACTGTCGACACAAGCTTTGCTTTATGATGTCTGTAAACAAATGAAAGCATTCTGCCCTAAACAGCAAACCACATCAAACTTCCGACTGACGTTTGGAGATATTTCAGAATTGAATTTATTCATTTTATCGCGTCTGACAGTGAATGTACTGTATATATTGGTTTAATAAATTTAAAAATGCCTTGTCTGTTCTTTGCTACTATTCCAGTAAAAAGTAATACATTTTTATTACTATTGTATCTTATAGGGCATAGTATATATAGTTCAAAGAGAAACTGATCATGTGCTAGAAGCCTAAGAATTTTAATTGTGTTTTTGTGAGATCATATAAAGCTTAGAATAAATTTCAAATTGCAGATGCACACTTCAAATACTTTAAATATACTAACCAGCTAATAACTAACTATTAGAATAACCAAAATTGTAAAGTAACAATAATTTTCACTCTAGATTGTTTTAAGATTATTTAAATATGATAGTTTACATGTGACCTATGTAAATATGCCCTATGAGATAAATAATATAAAATACTTTTTACCAAAATGGTTTCAAAGAATAGGCATGACATTTTTTAATTTATTAAACAACAATATTACTCTGAGTCTTCCGTCAATATCTGTTAAGTATGACAGTGATCAGTGGGAACGCGTATCTATGGCGGAGTAATTTAAGCTCCCATGAGCGAAGGCTCCATGGGAGCTTATAGGATGGAAACACTCCGGCTTCTGGCGTCCGTCGTCTGTCTACATTTTCAAAGGACTTTTCCTCATGTCACAATCAGGACTTTATGGTCCTCATGTTCTTTTGTTATTATTATTTAAACAGAGAATAACCCAAAAAGTTTCTAAAATTCAGTTTCAATCGACGAACTTGTCGCAGTTTCGTAGCTGCATTATCGACGAATTAAACTACACACAGCCAAAACTAATACACACGATTTTATGCCTTACAACATAGTTTCATCCATCCAGTTAGTCAGTGTTTCATGGTTGATTCTGGTTCTCTAGCATTGAGGTCACTACTTAAATACTGATTTAAAGTAACTTATTCCATGGTAAGATTTAGAATTTATTCCTAAACTCATGAATTTTAGCGGAGTTCGGCTTTTTATTCTTTTGAGTTCTTTTAGCTTTGCGGTTTCTTGCAAGTAGGCGTCTTTTACGTAATATCCGCAGCTTATGTGTCCCGCAGAATACGACAGTAAGTGTGGCTTGGAGAGGGATGCTTGTTGCCTGCCGCAACCTACCTATCATCTCTCTTCTCACAAACGTTTGGGGTTTAGCGACACTGAGGAAGTTAAATACAGAAAAGCGCGTCTGTTGCACTAAATTTCGCATATATACTTTTATATCACTTCTTTGGGGGGGGGGGGAGGGGACTAAACACCTACCAGTTTAGCAATCGAACATTTCACATGATCATGTAAAGACGACCGTTATCCAACATCTTCAAAAGCAACTTTCAGAATAAATCGAATTTCTCTGTCGGCAGACATGCGCCATGTTTAATGATAGTGCCTGTCCTGTTTCTATCATAAAAAAAAGTAATTGGTGTCTGGGACAATTTTTTTTTTTATTTTCTTTTTTTTTTTTTTTTTTATTTGCAAAATTATCAAAATGATCTTTAGCTACCCTGTGCTTTTCCTTAAACTAAATGCAAAATTTTACTTGATCGGTAGCGACGGAAGTTAAACAGATTCTATGTACAAAAATATTTGTAAAGAATTCAAACATAATGGAAATTTTCTTGGATCCTCATATCCGACATACGAGCAATCGGTAATATCTCTACTTTTTAGCCCTGACCCTGTACCTAAGGTGGGTCAAAGGTCCCTTTGATCTTTCAATGATAATGAATTTATTTAGAATCATACGCGTATCTTGAGATATCACCGCAAGCTTTCTACTGCTGATGACCGCGATTGCCCAGCTCTAAACAAATAAAACAACACTTAGTTTCTAAAAGTAAAAAGTATGCAAAGACCAGGAACTGAAACAATCCAAATCCAAATCCAGCCCTCAAACCATAGTTGGAAACAACTAAGATTACAAATAATCAAGATACAGAGAACATATGGCCAACCGAGTGAGCAGCTTGTTCCCAAAAGGTGGCCACTCAGCAACCCAAACCGAACCAAAAATAATAATAACATACATAGGGTAAAACATCACAGAAACTCTGACACCAAAAACAGGCAACAGAGAACCACAACAGAACTACCGCCTTGGAACGGTCAGTAATGAATTACTGGGGGGCTTAAATCGATTTTACAGGCCCAACCTCACCCTCAGTTTCTGAAGTGGTACAAAACATTTAGTTGGTTGTTCGGTTCGCATGATAACCCTCTAACTCGTCAATGAATCATCACGGTAAACACATAAATCAAATTTCAACACCATGAAGAAGCAAAGACGAGGACTCAACAGATACAACGGGCCGTCTGACAGGTGGAGATCCCTGTCCTGCCAAACAACCCCACTGGAAATCTGAAGCAAAAGAAGGTCACCAGTTGAGCCCCGGTGGACCAAGCAACAGACAAAAAGGCTCCGGTCCCAACCAACTAAAATATATAGCTTTAGGTCGGGGCCATCATAGAGTCTGACGACCGATCCCCCGGTGTGCAATTAAAGAGTGCAGCAAAGCTTAAACTTGCACACTTTTCTCGATCATAAGTGATGTGTTTTCAATAGCCTACATCTTAAATAATTTTAAAATAATTACTTTACACAGGACAAAGGACCCCGGTCATTGTTACGCCTTTGTTTATATCCTTAGCACAACAGAGAACCAGGAAACAGTATTGTATTTCCTGAAGAGATTGGTCTACTTTTTTCTTTTCTTTTTTCAAAATCTAATCCGCCTACTTTTTGTCAGTTATATGACACCTTGTATAATATTGAGCCGCGACACGATAAAACCAACAATGTGGTTGTGCGTCCAGAGCAAACTCAGATCAGCGTGGGCATTCGCCCAGTCTGACCAGAGTCTTCACCGTCCGCAGAGAGGTAGCTTAGCCCCTTAGCTACTCTTTAAGCGCCAAGCGGAGAGTCTAAGCAGACTCGGCAATTGCCCACGCTGATCTGAGTGTGGGCTGTGCGCACCACCACTTTGTTGGTTTTCGCGTGTAGCGGCTCATACATCTCAACCTACATATTTCTACCCGTCCATCGACCAATACAACATTACAATCCTGCTTCAAGGTCAGACACTGTCACAGTTGTCATGAATAAACATTTCGATAACGATCAAAGTCCTTTTATCTATCATATTTTTATCTTCAGCGAAATGGTTCGTTGTTTGATCACCAGTCGTGGCATCATTTGAAAAGCCGCCCATGTTAGAGCAATAATTATAATCGAAGCTCAACGGAAATGTTGCTTGGGCTTACAAAATGCAAGCAGGCCGATTAACTTTACCTGTGACCAATGTCAATTAATAGATATTTGGCAGCAACAGTTACAAGAGAAAATAAAAGAAATCAGCAGGGTGGCAGATTATTTGATGTGACAGTTTCGCCTATCATCTTTTCAGATAGGCTGGAAGACCGTTCGTTGCATATGTCGGTCGATTGGTAGTATCATCAAACCGTGACGGTAAAACCAATAATGATTAATGAGCCGGGACACGACAAAACCAACAATGTGGTTGTGCGCCCAGCGCAGACTCAGATCAGCCTAGGCATCCGCCCAGTCTGATCAGAGTCTTCGCTGTCCGCATGGAGGTAGCTTAGACCCTTAGCTACCATTTGAGCTCTTACCGAAGAGTCTTATCAAACTGGGCAGATGCGCAGGCTAATCTGAGTCTGCGCTTGGCGCACAACCACATTTTTGGTTTTTTCGTGTCGCGTCTCATTAAGCGTTATGAATATCGGTTTTACCGTCACGGTTTGATGATACTACAAATCGACCGACATAGGCAACGAACGGTCTTCCAGCCTATCCGAAAAGATAATAGGCGAAACTGTCACATCAAATAATCCGTCCTCAAACCTGATCACACCTCTGTTTTGGGGTCCATGTCTGTGTATCTAAAATATTCCGGAATTGTCTATGTTTAAATGGCCTACGAGTTCGGACTTATGATTTGGGTACTTTGACCACTATCATTTGAGACATGCACCCCACTGCAATGACAAGGGAGACGTCGCAACTTTATCAATACCGTACAAAATGTACTTTTGCGAAGTTTTTTTCTGCTGCAAAACTGTTCGTTTTAATCTCGTTGCTTTGGAATAATTTAAGTTGGTTATGTATACATATGATTATATTTCTTCAGGTAACATGATATTTTGATACATATCAGAAATGTATTAGTATGGGCGTATACAAAAATGCAGACGTTTTTTTTTTTTTTTTTGAATTTATAAATACTAAACAAGGAATGTTGCTGACCTGTAATGCCCACTACATTGTCGCTGGCATCACTCTTCATCTGCGCAAGAGCAGAAATGTGTAGGCAACAGCACGCAACCAACAGAAGAACCGAACCAGTGATAGGCAGAACCATGTTGACCTACTATAAAACAAAAGAAACGCATTTTAATCGTTTTGAAATGCATAGAGACATGGCCTTATAAAACAATCAAGAATTACATTCAACTGTTCTTTTCTACAATCTAATTCCAACTGTCTACTCTGACGTCGTCTTTTTACATGTAGACTTATCATGTGTATGTACATGTATATATTGAAACCAATGAGGAAGTTCGCATAAGGATACAAGCAGCTATTAAAGAATACGATGAACTCCTGATGCTGGTCAAGAAATGTAAACTAAGTTGGTTTGGCCACGGCTTAAAAAGTCTTCTGGTTTAGCAAAGACGATTTTTCAGGGCACAGTGAAAGGAAAAAGAAGAAGAGATAGGCAGAAGAAGAGGTGGGAAGACAATATTAAAGAGTGGACAGAAATGGATTTTGCCAGGTCAACTAGGGCAGCTGAAAACAGGAAAAGGTGGAAAGGAATTGTTTGGAAGTCATCTGTGGTGCCCCAACGACCTAATAGGGTTATGGGATAGATAGAATATCAAAGCGCCAAACAACGTAGATACTTGAATTTGCAAACATCGTAGATACAGATACTCCGCTCTTTTTGGGAGAAATTTAAGTCAAGAAGAGCATGTTTGAAATGACAACCATTGGTCAGGTAACTGACGTAATAGTAGCAACATTGAATTGTTTTCGCATTTAACCACATAATATTCAGACAGTTTGATACATTTTCCCAATACAAACATACGTGTAACGCGTCATATTTACGCGCTGGATATACGTGTTTAGGTTAAGGTAGTAGCCTCCAGACCAGGGAAACATTAATGAAGACACGAGAAAACCAACACTGTGGTTGTGCGCCCAGCGCAGACTCAGATCAGCCTTGGCACCCACCCAGTCTGATCAGAGACTGCGGTAAGCGCTTAAAAGGTAGCTTAGGGTCTTAGCTACCCCCATGCGGACAGCGAAGACTCTGATCAGACTGGGCGGATGCCCAGGCTGATCTGAGTCTGCGCTGGTCGCACAACCACATTGTTGGTTTGTCGTGTCGCGGCTCATTTGATTTTTTCCTCTTTTAGAAATCGGCTAGAGTCGTTTTCCGACTTCGAATTTGAATTCAAGCACCTTTTTCCTTTAACAAGTTTAGTTAAGATATGAATTCCGCCATCATTTCAAGATTATTATTATGCATCAGTATTAATTAGATCGGGTTTATATAAAAGAGACTCAAAAAGAGCGAGGCGGCCTATTGAAACACGCCACGACAAAAGCAACAAAAAGGCAAGTGCGCCCAGCGAAGACTCAGATCAGCCTGGGCATCCGACCAGTCTGATCAGAGTCTTTACTGTCCGCGCTGATCTACCTCAGATCTTTACCTACCCTTCAAGCACACAGCGAAGACTGTGATCAGACTGGGCGGATACCTAGGTTGATTTAGGTCTTCGCTGGGCGCACAACCATTTTGATGGTTTTCTCGTGTCGCGGCTAAATTAAGTGATACTACATAAAGAAGTGATACCCACGTTTCTCGTTTAAGCGATCAGTACTGTCAAAGATTCCTACATGACATTAAAGTACTCTCCGTTGAGCATATAGGAAACGGCGTCGTATTAAAATTTATGAAGAATATCGTTGCTTACTTCGCATTGTGCAAATTACGCTCCTTGATGACGTCGAATAATAGCATTATATTATTGTCTACGTCCGTAACAAAACGATCCTTTGGAAAACGTCGCAATGCCTATAAAATTTCAGTCTAAATTAGAATCGAAATATACTTAGCAAAAATATAAACTTGACAGTCGCTATTTTTCATACTACGGTAGTCGGTAAAAGCGTAGACATAAAAAATATTCTAATTTAAGAAACAGTAATCATTTTGTGATATCATAGTCACACAAAATTTTAATTTCTGAAGATACAGCAATAGAGAGGCTATTGTAAACGTCACTAGGGTACTTTTCTGTTTCCTATGCTCAAAACAAAACAATTATCGAATTTAAAATTGTTAAAGTCTGCTTAAATGATAAAAAAGTCTGTTGGCAATCCTTTCCATTATTAAACCCAGTCTGTATGGACTCATTAGCTAAAATTATGCCGCTGCACGGTCGACTAGGAGGCAACAAGGGCCAGACAAAAAAAACTCAGTCCGTGCCATTATGAAGTCCGAAATTCAGTTTCAATGGAATTTCCATTGCACATTAAAGTCTTAATGGCAGTTTAAGAAATGGCTTTCAAATAAATTTAGTAATAAAATCACTGAGTTTGAAAGACAACCAAACAGTCTCGAAAGAAATAATAAAAAAAGACACACTGGTGTAGAAAATACAGCATCTCAAAAATCTCTATATGTTTTATTCAAAGGGAGATAATCTGAAAGTTTTGAATCTTCAAACATTATTTTCAGGTTGTGATTACGGTTACAATAAGCGTTTAAAGTGTTTTCTGTGCGGACTGGATTTACTCTTTATTGCGTACAAGAAAACTTTCTTCTGCGCATGCTCAAATTAAATTTCTGATCTGAATTATTAAAATAGGAATAAGTAAGATAACTCCGGATAGGAAAAAATTTACCAATAATTTTTCATGATTCAAATAATTTGACGTCTGTCCAATTCGGAAGCATTCATATATACATTACACACTTGCTAGGTTGGCCGGGATTGAGAAATAAAAACCGTCAAGTTTTTAATTTTTGCTCAGTATATGTTTTCATCACTAATTTACACGTGTGATGTCAGGCAGATATGAATACTGATTCACGATGGCGGAGACGTCGTGACTTAATATTTCGTGATATGCCCTCCAATAGCATGTGTTAATCAGCATTGTTATATACCTAATGAGACTTTACTATAGAAAACAGCCGTGTTGTAACCGACAGCATATTAAATTGGTTTTTTTTTCTATTCTTAATTGTCGCAATGCGACAGAATCGCTGACACAGGGTTTCAACACGGTGAAAACACGGGTGCGCCACGGCTTAAACACCGTTAAAGCCCGCTTGTCGTCTGCCGAGCTCTAGAATCAAGATGGCATCCGTAGCGGTATAACGGAGGAATTTTCCTCAGATTCTGCTTTAAATAAAGATAATCTAGATCAGCTGGTGACATCAGGAATCCCACAAAGTACGAAAAATTCAACCCGATGGGCGATAAAATGTTTTGAAGGTGAAAATTTATGCTTTTAAGCATGTAAATTAAACATTCTGGTATGGGCCAACGTCTGAGAAGCTTTGTAAGAGAAAGATCCATATTTATTTGTATTATGGATGTTTTCATGAACCATAATTTTGTCACATTTTTATTTCAGAATGGCAGACGGAAAGCCACCTGGACATCAACTTTGCTAAAATTGAGCCCCAGCAGTTTGGTATCTACCTTCGGAAATTCTACGCAGAAGTTCGGACGAAAGCCGAGAAGGCCCTTTCCCCCTCCGCCATGCGATGCCTACGTGCTGGATTCTATCGAAACATCACCGTGCCACCCATATCCAGGGCTATGAACATTCTTATAGACGAGGACTTTCTCCATGCAAACAAATGTTCGAGGTTCGCTGCAAAACCTATGTTCGTGAAGGGAATCCAAGGCCCAGGCACCACCCAGCTATCAAGGAGGGCGACATGAAGAAGATGATGGCCTATATGCGACCACATGAAAGCCCTACTAAACTTGTTCAGTATATTTGGTTTATGTTCGGATTCTATTTAGCTAGGCGTAGAAGAGAGGGCTAAGTAAAAATGACAAAAGCTAGTTTTGAATTTAAAACGGATGATAACGACGAGGAATATCTTATGATGAGTGATTCCGAGAAGACCAAAAACTGGCAAGGTGGCTCATCTTCGAGTGACCGGGATTTTTCAGACATTCACATTCATGCCACTAACCCGCTGGATCCTAACAAAAACTTTCTGACAGTGTATAGATTCTACTTGTTAAAACTGAATCCGGATTGTGTGAGACTGTTCCAACGTCCAAAAGGGGATGTTATCTGCCATTTCAAAGGCTGCTGGGACCTCGATCGTGTATACCAACCACTCTGTAAGAGCAACCGCTATCACCGCCATGTATCAGACAGGATTCGATAGGTCACAGATTTGCCAAATTACGAAATACAAAAGAGAGGAATCTTTGAAGCATTACATAAGTGAGCCATTATCGGAGCAGAAACGTACATGTTCTACTGTTCTTCAGCAACATCTCGGACTTGTTGACAACGACGTGTCAGACTTGGAAAACGTCATCCCGTGGGCTAAAACTGACAACCCTGGCTGTTTATTACCATATGACAGCCCTGTCGACCAAACCGTGTCACGTGACGTTCCTGTCAATCAAACCGTGTCACTGACAGAAAACTCTATTCTGGGATTGTCCGGTGCTGCAGTAAATGGAATCAATTTCACATCCATGGTGGCAACTTTGTGTTGAACATTAACAATCAAACTAACAAACAAGAAACCTCCCTGACCTTGTCACAGAGATCCAACTAAAATGAGTCAATAACTGAGCTACGAGAGGTTACCCTTCTGAAGCACAGTGAAAAAATATCTTGCTTTGTTATAAATTGCACTTGTTTTGGAAAATGTGTGCTTTGTGATATTAGTATTTCCATATCGCTGATGGATTTATCCGCAATCCCTGCGCGGTTCGGGCTGCAACACGTTAATACACTCGGGCTTGGCAAAGATTAAAACGCGAAAAAGAATGTTTTATCCTCTTATCAGTTCACGGGTAAGGCAAAGCTATATCTGAGAAACACTAAACGGCCTGTTGAATTAATTATGTTCTTTAAATCTGTACATCTTATTTACTAGAATTGTAGGCTTAACACTAAGTGAACGTCACTGCGCTTATTATCAGCTTTTTCATTATTATAAGTCGTGAGTAGTATTATCATAACTATTCATTATTGCATCAAAAACAGTGCCGCAAGGTATAAACAGCCGTGCATTTACCGGCGAAAGGCTATCTAATAACAAGGGATTCCACGCGCTGTTGATGCATGGGTAGGCAACTTTCAATATACACGTGACGGGGTCACTAAAAAACTAATGCCGCCATGCACGCTTGGTTCTCCTCTTTCGGTCAGATTACAACAAATGTCGGTGCGCTACCATTGATTTCTCATGCCTTTGTACTCTTACATTACGTCATCAAGTCATGACACAGGTTGTCTACATTTTTTCGATGCCAAATGCAGAGTAAATAATTGTTGAAGAAAGCATGTATCCAAAACTTTCAGCAATAAAGAACTGCAAGATTTTACACGAATGGATCAGGTTTGTTCTTCATGGAAATTATTGCTTTGATCAACACATCTGCTTTTTGTTGATGAGTTTGCATCTCCTTAGCAACGACGATATTCGCAGGTTTCAGAAATAACGAGGTCGAATCGGAAGATGGTAGCCATTTTTAGTACCTTTATACTCTCGGGTCAGACAGACGGATATTAATAAAAAGATGCACTAACGCGTTGGCTGTCAAACCGTGACAAAATGTAGTGCCATATTTTTCGGACATCTAAACGAATATTTCGTTGAAATTATGCAAAAGCGGCAATCAAACATATTTTCTAATGCATTGACGTTGGAAGGTCCCTCGGGAGATTTTACAAACCTCGGCCTCTGCCTCGGTTGTCAACATCCCCTTCGAGACCTAGCAATTAACAATGCATGAAACAAACATGTTTGCTCACTATATTGTTATTGTCATTATTTTCTTTCCAATTATCGTATTATCATTCCATAACGTACATCCCCTGCCACTGGGTCTGCCCGTGTCCTCTTCAATTCGAAAAACAGTGTATTTTTGTGTGTGAGGGGGTAGGGGGGGATGGGGGAGGAGAATGGGTACAGTTTCAGAAGAAACAACTTTCATACTTATATTGCTACCCTTCTGAAAAGGGAACAAGTCTTTTAAGAGAAACAGTTGCTTCTCTACGCGATAATTCTTTCCTGTACGAGAAGACCCCATTTTTTGAAGGATTGTTTTGTCCAGAGAAGGAAACAGGAAGTCACGGAAGTTGTACCTCTCTTTGTGAAAATGATGGGACAACACGGAGATGTACCCATTAACCTTAAGAGCAAAGAATCAGAGATAATTATTATAGTAGTTTATTTAAACATAAAAGGGATGTTAAGGTTTTAAATTGTACGGTTATTTGTACGTCTAGCGATGATTTGTGTGCATATGGCATCAGTTATTGCATACTGTCTACCAGTTTGAAGTAAACTCTTGACGCAAAATACCTCATTGAAATTCTTTCTTAGCATGACTTCGAAAATGTATAATAATGCAGCTGAATTCGTTTTTCCTTTGGAAATACAAGATCTGATACATTCGTTTTAATCTCTTTTAGCTGCAATTCTAACGTGTACATGTACAGTAGCCGCAAGGGTACAAGTTCTAAATATTAACTTCTCAAATGTTCCCTTTGCTAAATAGTTTTTGTATGTAAATTAAAACGGAACGAGTGTTTTCTTATCAACAGCAACCAATTTCTTTAGGAGTTATGCAAAGTCCATGCTTCAAACTGGAGAGTTTTCCTTCATATCAAACATATTAAGCTATGTTGTTAGCAAACACCTCTTGAGGCATATACGACATGCACCTTCTCGTGCCAACTTGTGTTTATATATGCAGTCTCGTCTGAGCATGCACAGTTCATCCGGACAATAACTGCACCAAACGACTTTATAGGCAAACTGCACAGGACTAGATTCCTGGGCCGGCACACTAAATTAGGCAATCTCTTACGGTCAATGTGGACAGTAGTCCAAACACGGACACGGTATATATATATCGTTTTATACATATCAACTCATAATATATATCTTAGTGGAGCTTACCCTAATGTGCTTAAAAGTATTGAGACTCTTATAACCATTGATGTTTCATTTGTCCCAAATGGAAAATCAATGACTTTAGGAGTCCCAATATTTCAGCACATTAGGGTATTCTCTTCCAGTTGCTAAGATATATATTCGCCCACCTTTGCATATATAAGAGAAGCCCTCAGCTCATATAGGAAACTTCTATCTTACACCTGGCAACATCTTTCTTATATTAGCAACCAGACTTTTTTCGATTCTTGACTAATATTTTAATTTTGAATGAACTTAACGGACACGCAAGCATGTCGGATGACGTTTGATAGCAGATCATAGGTTTGTGACGTCACTCAATTTTAATGACGTCACTTAACCGGTTAAGAAACGTTACTAGCAAAGCTGACGTGCGTGACGTGACAGGCTAAGTTGTTTTTTGGTTTTCCCTCTGGAAAATAAAATAGTCCAATATCGTGTTTTCCGTCTATCTTTAAAGGCCCCATTTCTCTATCAGCATAAAATTTTTTATCATGAGGTATCGCTGCAAGCTTCTCACTATAGTTTCGTCATTGTAAATGACCGGGATAAGCCAGCTTTAAATTAATAAAACATCCTTCAGTTTTACATAAAAGGGATTTGAAAACTTATTTGGGTCATTTTAGTTGGCAACTAAAATGACCTACTTTGGATTTCATAAAATGGTAAAAATACAATGTACAATGTGGAGTCCCAATCACTATCCCACCTATGTTTATTTAGCATTGCTAGACGGGAAACCAGAACAGGATTCTGTATTTTGTGTAGCGAATTGTTATTTTTCAAAATTGTTTTCTCTACTTTTTGCCAGTTATATGACTCAATATATGCACACCAAACCACATTTTATTACCAAACGTGAAGGTTTAACAGCTTTTTATATTGATTTGAGTGTGTTGAGTACTGGTAAGGTTCTGCTAACATCAAGTGTTATATACCAAATTGTTTGTCAGCATGTCTAGTGTATTAATCCGGCTGAGGACATTGCCGCAGCTGAGTACTAACAGAGTTCCGGCCCTTGAAACTTATGTACCTACAAACAGCAAAGTTACAAAATTTTTGTCAGTGTAGGTCAGAAATGTCCATTTATTTCAACTTAAGACAAGTGTTTTGTAATTTTCAATGACTTGTCATAGCAACATGAATCTTAGCGGAGTTTGGCTCCAATTCTTTTGAGTTATTTTGGCTTTTTGCGGGTTCTTGCTGCGTCGGACATCTCTTTCCCGATGCCCTTGTCTGTCGCCTTTCTCGAGACGCAGGGGTTGAGGTGGCTCGATGGGGGGACGCTTGCGCCAATGGATTAATACGTAGGCGTCTCTTACTTGATGTCTGTAGCTAATGTGTCTCGTGGAATGCGACAGTAAATGTGGCTTGGACAGGGATGCGCGTTGCCTGGCGAGACCTGCCATCATATCTTTTCTTTCAAACTTTTGGGGTTGAGCACCACTGAAGAAGTTGAATACAAAAACGCGCGTCTGTCGCACTAGATTTGGTATGAATACGTTAATATTTTCAATAGCACGTACGGAAAACAAATGAAACGAACTATACATAGTAGTTTTAACGCATATTGCTTATTGAACAATGTTTGTCCGTGCGTCTGTTTGTTAATAACTGTTGACAATTTTCGACATCAATATTATAATTTTTCTAATTTATTACCATGACAATAAATATGTCAGTTGTTATGCAGAAATTAATTTGCAAGGCATTTCGTCGTTATATCAAATATCTAGATATATTTCAACATGTGCAAAAGGTCAAGGTCAAGGTCAAACAAAAAAACGTACATACCTTATGACAATCTACTTAAATTACTAATTTAAGACCAGCTAAATGGTTTAACTGCTTGACTGACAGTATATATGTGTGACTTGTATATACTCGCGATCATTTGAATAATTTGTTCTCTATATATTTATTTTTCCATCTGTCCGTACGTCTATTTGTCAACAGCATGTGTTCGCCACTGCTTTGGCAGTCGACTTCTCAAAAACAACAAGCTTAACAGTGGTTTAACCTAGCCGCTGATTATACAAGCATTGTTGTTGCATACTCTGGTGTCATTTTCAGTCTCATCCATTACTTAAAGATTGTCTTCTTGTCGCCTGTCTTTGTCCGCTCACCCAGTCGTTCGTCCACAGGTCCATTTGTCGGTTGAAATTGATCGAATGATAAATTAATAAGTGCTCGTAGATTTGTAAGCTCTAATAACTCACTCTCCTGTAATGAGGTAGTTTTTCCGACATGTTTTTATCTGAAAGCATAAAGTCTGCAAAGTATTTGCCTGTTTTCTGCTATCTGACTATTGGGCAGGATGGCTTTTACTCCCACGTTATACACGCGACCGTGTCATTCTGATGACAGTTGTCTTAAAATATGCATATTCTAATCCAAATAAATATTATAACAGATATAAATCTTAGTATTGCAAAAGTTATGCTAGGAAGCTTCTGTATTAAAACAACATGGTCCTCTGAGGGGTAAGAAACCGTACTGTTGTCTACGTTACCAGGAATAGACTAAAACACAGTATCTAATTAAAATGAGCATGTGAGTACAATCCATGAAAAATATGAATGCATTTATATATCACTAAATAAAAAAAATGTTATGCTATCAGACTTGCTGAACATTGCACTGTCATATACATTACTATGAGTCATGGATAAATGCATCGAAAATGGTATTTTTGCGCAACGGAAACTGTTATTACTTTGTACTGAAGTGGCCTTTCAGCATTACTAGGTAAAACTTTATTATAAAAAAATAAATGTGTGGCTATAACTGATACCACAGTTAGCAAAGTGAGTTTGCAACACCTGAAGGCAGAGACATTGTCTCCATAGATGTTTTAGTACGCTTATCTGACATCGTTATGTGAACAGAGGGCAGGTAGTGTACAGGGATGGTATAATATACTCCTCGCCAAAAGTTTAGCATATTTTTAAAGTAAATGTACCAGGTTTATTACATATCATAATAATTTAGTTCTAACTTTCAGTCACAATGAAGGTACATGCGTTCTGTCATCAAGGGCAATGCATTAGCATTGTGAAATACAAACTTTAAATTCACTTGAGCAAGTAGTGCACAGAGCGAGCACAGAAAAAAAAATGCCACAAACTTCACACTTTCGAGAGAAAATAATGCTTTGTATTAATGAGTTCAACAGCAGAAATTTTGTAACTGCAAAAACAACATTTAGCATAACAAAGGGGTAAATTTGCTGTTACAGAAAAGTCACTATCATTGCGTTACAACGATTTGTTTATCGTCCCAAAATGATTTTTTTATATATACGTCTCTGCTCGCTCAGCACAGTCAATACTCGAAATCAAATCAAACTTGCTAATTTAACGATGATTAACCATTGGTGTCGATGATATAACTTCCACAGAAACTTCGAATCCAACTGTAATTATCTACAATGATCTTGTTATATTTACTTTTTATTATGCTAAACTTGTGGCTAGGAGTATAGTTTACATTGAAGTTTTACACTAGCCTGAGCTGGCAAGGAACATGATGGGCAGTTCTGAAGTTTGAAGACCCCCTATGTGTGTCGAAAACAGGGGAAGGTGATAGCTGCAAAGTCGTCAGTTATGCCACATACAAAATATTACGACAGCTTTTACGTACGTTCACTGTTTGGAAGAGATTGAAGAATATAACAGGCGTGCTTTGTGAGGAAACAAATAGCGGAAAGTCCCATAAATAACTTAAGCTAGTATAAATAACTTAAGCTAGTATCAGATTCTTCTTAGAGATCCTGTCGAGCACTGAACTAGTAGTTAGATATCTTATAGGAGCCGAAGCTGGAATAACAGACTCGTGTCGTGCACTGAACTAGTAGTACCACAGTCTTGTAAGATAAGCTTATTGGAGCCGAAGCTGGAATTACAGACTCGTGTCGAGCACTGAACTAGTAGTTCCACAGTCTTGTAAGATAAGCTTATTGGAGCCGAAGCTGGAATTACAGACTCGTGTCGAGCACTGAACTAGTAGTACCACAGTCTTGTAAGATAAGCTTATTGGAGCCGAAGCCGAAGCTGGAATTACGGACTCGTGTCGAGCACTGAACTAGTAGTACCACAGTCTTGTAAGATAAGCTTATTGGAGCCGAAGCTGGAATTACAGACTCGTGTCGAGATCTGAACTAGTAGTTCCACAGTCTTGTAAGATAAGCTTATTGGAGCCGAAGCTGGAATTACAGACTCGTGTCGAGCACTGAACTAGTAGTACCACAGTCTTGTAAGATAAGCTTATTGGAGCCGAAGCCGAAGCTGGAATTACAGACTCGTGTCGAGCACTGAACTAGTAGTACCACAGTCTTGTAAGATAAGCTTATTGGAGCCGAAGCTGGAATTACAGACTCGTGTCGAGCACTGTACTAGTAGTTCCACAGTCTTGTAAGATAAGCTTATTGGAGCCGAAGCTGGAATTACAGACTCGTGTCGAGCACTGAACTAGTAGTACCACAGTCTTGTAAGATAAGCTTATTGGAGCCGAAGCTGGAATTACAGACTCGTGTCGAGCACTGAACTAGTAGTACCACAGTCTTGTAAGATAAGCTTATTGGAGCCGAAGCTGGAATTACAGACTCGTGTCGAGCACTGAACTAGTAGTACCACAGTCTTGTAAGATAAGCTTATTGGAGCCGAAGCTGGAATTACAGACTCGCTGGAGGTCTCACAGAAACCGAAGCTTGCATAACAGTCTTTCCAGTCTTTTCGGATTTCTTGAATTAGTTTGAACCTTACACCTACAGTCTACCTAGAGGAGAGCAAGTATCTTATGCTCTCTGACGTCCTTGCTTATGCGCTAGCGTTCACTAGTGTCTTTAAATAGCCAAAGCTGGACTGTATCATTCTTTGTCCTAGTATGTCTTGAAGTATCCCCATCTGCAATCATACATACTTTATTATGCATCTTGTCTAGTGTTATCCGTAACCTTGCGAGATCGTTGGGGCGACACAGATGACTTTACAACAATCCCTTTCCACCTATTCCTGCCTTCAGTTTCTTTGTATGTGTATATTGCAAATAAAGTGTGTCCTGACTTAGCACTCAGTGGTCTCTTAGTAGCCTGGTTCCACAGTACTAGAGATATACTGTGTAATACAGAAGCTTGAGCTGGTACCACTTCTGCTAAAAGTCATGTACGTGTTAACAGAAGAGACCTTGTGATAGCCACGGATATATAAGTCTCCACAGAGGTTGTGAAGTAGCCTGAAGGTGAAAAAACTATTCTCTGCCAAAATTTGAATTGCCATGACACTAACCTAATATGACTTTTAACCCTTCTATAATGAAAATAGAAAATATGTAAAAATAGTTGTTACAGGGAAATCGCCTCAATGTTCGTGCGCATACATTTTGACGCAGCGTCATTGTTTCCTGCTATGGTTATCATGACGTTGTTTGCCGTAACGCTAAAACGTTTACGTCACTTTCGAAGACAACATGGGCTCTTTGTTGAAACAAACGTATAAGTGTTTTGCGACAGAAAAATGGTTAATATATAAAACGGGACAAAAAAATACGACAAAAATGGGGCTGAAGAATTTCATACAGAAAAGAGAGCGCTATTTTTTTTGGCGGGTTGTGTGTAATTTTTTAGGAATTATTTGTCAGGTAAAATGAGGCTGTGAAAAATGCAAGCGCGTTTTGAATCTCGTAATTACTTAATGCAAGTATAAATACAAACAAGGCATCGCAGGCGATACAAATCCCCTCACACAAGACTACTTGCTCGAGATATTGTCATACCCTACATTTGTGTGAAGTTATTTTAAAATCCATGGAGAAATGTAGGTGCTAGAGCGATGACAATTTTTTTCTAAAAATAGCTACAGTGACCTTGACCTTTTAAGCGCAGCATCCTGAAAGTCGAACTTGCTCGAGACATTGTCATGCCCTACATTTGTGTGAAGTTATTTCAAAATCCATTGAAAAATATAGGCACTAGATCGCTGACAAAGTTTTTCTAAAAATAGCCACAGTGACCTTGACCTTGGGCGCTAACCCTGAAAGTCGAACTTGCTCGAGATATTGTCTTACCCTACATTTGTGTGAAGTTATTTTAAAATCCGTTGAGAAATGTAGGTGCTACAGCGATGACAAAGTTTTTCTACAAATAGCCACAGTGACCTTGACCTTGGGCGCAGCAACCTGAAAGTCGAACTTGCTCGAGATATTGTCTTGCCCTACATTTGTGTGAAGCTATTTTAAAATCTGTTGAGAAATGTAGGCGCTAGAGCGATGACAAAGTTTTTCTAAAAATAGCCACAGTGACCTTGACCTTGGGCGCAGCATCCTTAAAGTCGAACTTGCTCGAGATAATGTCATGCCCTACATTTGTGTAAAGTTACTTTAAAATCCGTTGAGAAATGTAGGCGCTAGAGCGATGACAAAGTTTTTCTAAAAATAGCCACAGTGACCTTGACCTTAGGCGCAGCACCCTGAAAGTTGAACTTGCTCGAGATATTGTCATGCCCTACATTTGTGTGAAGTTATTTCAAAATCTGTTGAGAAATGTAGGCGCTAGAGCGATGACAATGTTTTTCTAAAAATAGCCACAGTGACCTTGACCTTGGGTGCAGCACTCTGAAAGTGGAACTTGCTCAGGATGTTGTCATGCCCTACATTTGTGTGAAGGTATTTCAAAATCCGTTGAGAAATGTAGGCGCTAGAGCGATGACAAAGTTTTACTAAAAATACCCACTGTGACCTTGACCTTGGGCGCAGCACCCTGAAAGTCGAACTTGCTCGAGATATTGTCATGCCCTACATTTGTGTGAAGTTATTTTAAAATCCATTGAGAAATGTAGGCGCTAGAGCGCTGACAAAGTTTTTCTAAAAATAGCCAAAGTGACCTTGACCTTGGGCGCAGCACCCTGAAAGTCGAACTTGCTCGAGATATAGTCATGCCCTACACTTGTGTGAAGTTATTTTAAAATCCGTTGAGAAATGTAAGTGCTAGAGCGATGACAAAAGGTGAACATACGTACGTACGTACGTACGTACGTGTACGTACGTACGTACGGGACAAAACCTATATCCCCTCATCACTTCGTGGTGTGAGGGGATAATAAGAACTTGGTACCGTTTGCTTGAGTCATGAAATACCGCAATAGTGTGCGGATGTGCCACAGTTCCCTAGAGGATTTTGAGTAGTCTGAACTTGTATCACTGTCACACAGATAGTTATGGACAGAACCCTTGTAAAGTGTGTGTACACTTTTTTATATATTTTTGAAGGGGTAGACGAGTATGTAAGGATAATCATGGGAGTTTGCTTTCTCATATCTCCATAGAATCTTATACTGTGAATATATATAAGAACTGCCTCCCAGTTTTTTATGGGCAGTCAAGGATAACTATTTCCCCTGTATAAGTCTCGCTTGACGTATATTACATCAAATGTTGTAAGATTGATACATATTTAGTATGACCGGAAATTATTGAGAATAGTATTTTTCATAACTGGTTGACCTTAGTTATTCCAGTAAACCATTTGCATGGTGGACAATGAAGAAAGGAATGTAATAAGTAATAATTTCTAGCTGTAATATTTCCCTTTACTAGCTTTTTCAATATGTTTTGTTATTCGTATGGCCAAGAGACCTGAACTTGCAAAAAGGATGAAATTTCAAGAGCTCTTTAGAAGCCAAGGTCTTATTCAAGACACTACTGCTCCAAGCTTACACATTCTGGTTTGTTTTAAACATCATTAAACAAAATCATGTTTATATATGTCGTTACGTGTTATGAAATAATTAAGTCCTGGTGCTGGTAACTAAGTTTTTTTAGCCATTGAAATTTGGGATTGGCGCAATAACGTCTAAATCACATATATTTTGGGGTCTGTGATATTCAAGGTATTGTGAAATAAATAGTGAACAAGACTGATCTTATATTCTGAAATCATATTACACATAAGTCATTAGTTTTTTTGCAATTGTATAGTTATGCATGTCTGTAATCATTACTTTTCATTCAGTGACTTCATCTAGTAGCCCACCCTTCTAAAAAAAGACCATTTTTATAGAACTCGGTTAAAGTTTGAAAACGTAGTTGTTGCTCAGAACCAAATATTACCTTATAATATAGAGGTGATGCAACAAATAGCAGCAGTGTTGTGTTTGAATCTGAAAAAGTAATTTTAGATATATTGTATCTGTTTAGCTTTTCTTGTTAACATATAATTTCAGATGTCATCTTATTTTGTGATTTTGCTCTAATTTTGCACTTGGCTAATTAAAAGGGAGACAATCCACATCATTAAGATGACTGACAACTATCTAAGCCACCCCTTTGTACTTCATTGATGAATATAGCAACAATATATCAAAGCAGTTTTATTTATATTATGTAAAGGTATAAAAAGCTCGCTGAAATTCGGTCAAAAAATTCTTAATAATTTCCGGTATAGTGTATGATATGTTACAGTCATGTTCGAAAACTGAATTACACCAATATCATCTTTGAGTCAAAAGCACGTCCGTTTCTTTAGGCTGTCGCTAGACAATTCTCAATTTCCTGACTTGAGTGTATAAATTTTATATTACAAGTAGAATAAGAAAAATAACTCACAGTATGTCACAAATATATGATGCGTGCAACACATTTTAAAAGTGTAAAAGTCATAATTTTGTCATTATTTCTAGTTTATTTTACATTAAAAAAAAAACTAGAAACATGAAGTAAAATCATATATATTAAAATTGTATGGTTAACTAATGATACTATTTTTATTCTAATGAAACAGTGAAACAATCAAGGGCTCCTATACAGCTTTACTGAGCAAACTTCTTAAAGCTGTGCTACAATCATGCACTAAAAGGCTTAAAAGTATGAAGTTTTTTCCTGTTAGACATGTAACTTTGTGAATTTCATTCGGTCCGAACTAAATAATTTGAAAGCTAAAGGTGCCTGTTTACCCAGAGGTTATCATAGTTTTCATGCATTTTCAGGGGGAATGAATAGATTTATGAGAAAAACTTACTTTTACTCAGTTTTTACAATATGTAAAAAAAATGTGTAAAAGTTGTCAAAATGATTAAAAGTTGCAGACAATTTAACTTTAATAGGAAGCAAGAAAAAGACAAATATTCTGTATGCATAGAATACATGTACTGAGCTCTACCCAATTTCGCTGGGTGGCATGGCAACATCCTTCTGGTCTGGCCTACTTTCTTTAGCGGCTAGTAAAACTATGATAACAGGTTCTAATTCATTTTAGACGGTTGGCTTACTGTTCCAAATATGAAGAAGAAGAACTGGAAAAAATTTAACTTGAAGCAGCCAGAATCGTAATAGGTTCAACTAAATTAGTGTCTGTTTCAAATTTATATGAAGAAACTGGATGGGAGACCCTAAGCACAATAAAACAAAATCGATTAACATTATTTTACAAAATGATTTACAACCTTACACTACATTTTAATCATCATTTGCCCAACCAATAGTAGGAGATATGTCAAGATACCATGTGAGAAAAAGTGATCAATTTCAAACATTAGAATGCAAATCCCAACTTTACTTTAGTTCCTTCTTGCCAGCAGTTGTGCGTAAATGAAATTCTTTGAATGAAGCTTGTCGGACTTCACCATCTGTTGAATGCTGTAAAAATAAATTGAAGCAAAGTAAAAATGTTCCCAAGTATTATTATTCCAGTTTTCGAAAAGGTCAAATATTACATACTAGATTAAGAACAAATAGTAGCTATCTTAATTTTCTCTTGTTTTCTAAAAATATAACAGATAATGAAGTTTGTACTAGTGTGGACTAGTAAAGGATACACACCATCTTCTTTTTGGCTGCCCCTGCTTCGTTCATCAACGACAAGTCATGATGAATAGATTATCACCCATATGCAATCATGCCTTGGATCTTTTGCTCTTTGGTGATGGCACCCTGAGCTACCAAGTAAATGTAGACATTTTTTCAGCAGTCCAGGATTACATCATAGGAACCAAGAGGTTTGTCTGAACATGCACTTTTTAGATGATTCAACAAACCTAAATGTAGCTTTTGCTTCGACTGGTTACACTGTGCGAATGTTACAACCTTACACCATTTAGTCTCATAGTTGATACCATGAATAAGTTCTCTTAAGTTCTCTATTTCTCTTTTCTCTTCTTTTTTCTATTTAACTTTATCTCCTCCTTATCGTCTGTACCTGTATCAGTAATATACATTCTGTTTAGAAATCATTTTCATTAATCCTTAGCCCAAAAGGTAACCCAGCAGCCACACAGGGCTTAGACGGCGCTGAATTAACCTTGATTCAATGTCATGTCCTTGAATTAGGGTTGATTCAGTGTTGTGAGATCATTGGGTAACATAATGTTTGTATGTTTTGTATATACATGTGTGTATTTATGTTCAATTTCGAAAGTTTCTGATAATTAAATGTGTTCAATGACATCTTCGCGGGAACAGATTTAAAAAAGTCACTGATTTATTTCTGTATCCCTTTCAAATATCTGCTATTTATATAAAGATATATGTGCGTGTCTGTAAATTGTCTATGTAAATTATTATGTATCAGTATTTTTGAATAAAATATTGTTTACACTAAAGAAAGAATAACAAAGAAACAAGGTGTTGCTTACAGTATGTTCACTTGAAATGTACCTAACAAATAAATAAGCTGTTAGCTAAACAATATTTATTTTCTTCAGCTGGAGATATAGTCTGCATTCCATTTCTTACTAGCCGGAAGTGTTGCGAAATGGTAAATGGTATGTGATAAAAGTATTGTGAACATGTCCCGTGTGTAAGCAGGTCTATACTGTCTGTATAGTAATAATCCTTGCTCACTGAAGCATGAAGAGTTGCTAGAGGTAATTAATTTTACTCGCATTTTCATAGATGTGCAGCCCGATAGTGTCACGTATATAAAGTTACAATGTTACCTTGCCTTACTGTTTTAAACCGCAACTGCCTGAAAGATTTCCAATTTTGCAATGTATATTTAAATGGGTAGGGTATTTACTCATGTTTCTCAGATTTTCTTCTTCTCTGTTATGAAATATTGAATTATAATAATCTATACAAAAGCAAAGGTTCTGTACTTGCAATTCTGTTGCAAATATTGTTCCAAGATCTTGACTGGTGGAGTCAACATTTAAGAATTGAAATTTATTTTTTCAGCGTTCATCGTGTAATGAAGCTAGTGGGCGGAGCTAAAATTCCATGAACCGCGAAGCTCTTCATGTCGAATATTAGCGACGACCACTGGCTTCTTCACACGATGAAAGCTGAAAATCAAATTTTCATTCCTATATTTACACTTCATTTGTAGACCCTTCCTGTGCAGTTTTCGTGGTAACTTAATGTAGAATATGCAAAACATGCGTCGAAGAAAAGACAGAAACGTTCGGCCATTACGTTAAACAGCTGCTGCCTCAACGTGGCGTCAATCGAATGTTACGTGGACCAATCAAGACTTTTGTTTACCTTAGACCTCGTTTGACGACAACGTCACATGGTCAACTGTCGTTCGTCGGTGTATCAAGTCAGTTGCGCTATATACGGTTAACCTATGGTAAGTCAGTGGCAAGTGTAAATATTAAAAATTGTAAACCTTGAATTTAAAAAGTTATTTTCAAGACGAATTTCAAAGAAAACGCGATATCACGACGCCGCAGCATGAAAACGAAAATATATAATTTGTTCTGCATATACGGTAAATAAGCTACAAATTGAATACAAAAAAAATCCTACAAAGTACCATCTCATAATGATTTTTCACTCTTTTGCATTTAAGTATCAATTTACCCAATTAAATTGGTGGTGTATTTCAAGGGAAGAAACTCGCTTAGTACTCAGAACAAAAGGTGTCATCAGACGGTTTTGTAACCTAGAGATTCTAAGTATTAATCTGAAATAAGACTTAAGATGTTTGCAGAACCTTACCAGTAGCACCTTCTGACAGGTTGGCTATCTGCCGTACTTTTTGTTTGTTTTCTTTTCACGCGGCGCATATAAATGAAAAATAAATTCATTAAAAAAGGCGTATGGGTAAATCTTGTTTTATTACCATTTTTCAGAATTAAACAACAGTTGACATTCTTAGGCTATCCTGGATGGTGAAACCTTCCAAACACGGATCTACTCTTAAAGGAAAGTGTTTACTCCAAAACGAGCAGATTCTTTCATTTAAGAGTAAAATGGCATTAAATATGGAGACAAAATGATATTGGCTTACCCTGGGGCATATCACGCAGAATTGACGTCGTACTGACGTCGATTTGCCGTGATGACGTCGCATCGACGTCAGTACTACGTTTTTTCGACTTGATGTGCCTGTTGGGTAGTTGCTTCCCCTGAAAATGTATCCATTTACCTAAATGACGATATAAAGGACATGTACATGTTTTACAAGTGAAAAGTCTGGATTACAAAGATCTATTCGATACCGAGGATGAAATTTCAGCAAAATGTTTTTATTTTTAATGAGAGATAAGAAATGATATTAATATGCGAAAGAACACTAATAAGGGACATTACATCATTGCATTTTAGTACTTGACATTCTGTTCAGGGCTTTGATGTAGATGACCATATTAACTTGTTCAGCCGATTAAATATAAACCAGTTAAACATAAAACAATATATTATCATTCAGGAAATCATATGGGCTGTGGCTAAATATACATCGTTGCATCTATGTTTCACTGTGGCACACACACGGTCAACTGACAGAACCATATTAACATGGCCACTGTGCCATCTGACGGATATTAATTTTCATTCGAAACACACAAAATGATAAAGACTCATAATTATGGCAGATAGCAAGGAAAGAATGAAAACCGAAAAAAAAAATGAAGTAAAAAAGATAAAATGAAGTACAGTCAATAAACAATAATTCAGCTTTAGTTCTACTAATATCTAGTAAAATCTGACTAGGAACCAGATAAAACTTTGCAAAACATAATTGTGGTCGCAAGACGCTAGACAACATAAACACTGCTACGTATCTTAAACATTATTTGTAATAATAAAATAAATAGAAGATATTTGACTTTTTCAGTGTAAGATCTATTTTTATTTCACGGAATGAACACCAAACGCAGTTTCACGAGTGGTGAAGCCACGAGTGAAAATACCACTTTTGGTGTTCATGAGTGAAATAAAAATTCATCTTACACTGAAAACGTTAAATTTTAAATCTCTGAAAACGTTAAATCTCTTTTATGCTTGAAAATCGCAATAATTCTGTTTATTCAAGAGCGACAGAAACACAACTTTTTTTCTAGCAGTTTTGTGTCCAATTTTTCTAGCCGTTTTCCGTCAAATTTGATGCTTACGGCGCGTTTTTTTGGCTATGATGTTGGTTGTAAACGAGTCTGCAACAGAAAAATAACTTCCAATATCATTTGATAAACAGATCTCATAAAATTTGCCAAGATAGAATGCCTACAGGAGACCTTGGCGGCCTGACGTCGCGTGCAGTAATTATGTAACGCTGGCGCTTTTAGTGACGTCATTAACGTCGTAATGACGTGCAAATATGCGTGACGTAATTTTTGTCAAGCCAGAAAAGCTTTAGCCAATTAATCAACAAAAAACTTGAGGTTATTTCACGTAGTCCTATTTCTGAAACAGTGAAATCGAAAGTGATAATTTCACTGTTTGAAACAGTGTGATTATCAGTTTCGATTTCACCGAGAAATCTCTATAATTCATTGAAAAGTATAAAAGAAAATGAAAATACCCAGGAAGTGGCATAATCACCAAGCATAAACCACCCATGACAACAAAAGATGAAGAAAATACAATACGAAACTGTATATGAGCCGTGCATGAGAAACCAACAAAGTGGCATGTGCGCCCAGCGAAGACACAGATCAGCCTGCGCATCCGCCCAGTCTGACCAGAGTCTTCACTGTCCGCATAAAGCTAGTTTAGACACTTAGCTCCTCTTTAAATGCACTGCGAAGACTCTGATTAGACTAGGCTGATGCCCAGGCTGATCAGAGTCTTCGCTGGCGGAGGGGGACATGTCACTTTTTTGGTTATCTCGTGTCGCGGCTAACACCATCGATAAATGACACACCCATGAACTCTACAAAATACAACAACGTGAAAGTTATATAAAAGATACAGTGTTGCATTTTTGTCTATTTTTAAACATAAAACAAAACAGGAAGCAAATGGACAGCTGTTCAGGGGACCACAATGCTAAAATACAACAAACGAGAACTCCATCAAAAGTTTCTGCCTTGAACAGATAGTAGGTTTAGCTGCTAGAGCCTAGACTAGTTTTATGCATGCAACCTCACACCCTCTTCTGATGAAGTTTAATGAAAATAAATATTCCAATCAATTATGCAATTTAGCATCTTATGGCTACTTGTGGTAACATATAAACGTCATTATAAGGAAATAGATATATAGTCTTGACAACGCAACGCTATTATATTGTTGTGAATGATATGTTTAAATGAGGCTTTGAAAATTGATTAACTTCATGAAACCGGTTAGCCATTATAATAAATAATCGAATTTGTGCATCTACGAATTATTTTTTCTATATAGTCCATTCTGATTGTACAATTTTGAAAAAGAATTGATATGCAGTATCGTATTGCTCCGTTTTATGGGGTGCCGTTTTACTTTTTTATTCACTTTTAAGGCTATCCAAAGTTCGTTTTATGATATCCATAATTCATTTATGGATACCCTAAAATAAATATAGGATATCCTAAAATAATTGAGGATATCCGTAATTATTTTAGGATATCCTGTATTTAATTTTAGGATATCCATAATACAATTTTTGGATATCCTTAATTCAATGTAGGACATCCTTAAATGAAAAAATGTATATTCTCAAATAATTTTTTAATATCCAGAAATAATGCAGAACTTTGGATATCCATATTACGATTTTAGGATATCATAAATCGAATTGTGGATATCCAATATTCATCATATTTAAGGATATCCTTTAACAAAATAAACATATCCTAAATTCGGATTGTGTTTTATTTTATCCATAATTCGATTTTTGAATATTCTAAAATCCATTTCTTGATATCCGATATTCAACTGCTTTTTGGAAATTCATTAGGGCCTGTTTCAAATATCAAGACTTTGTTGAAAGAGGGAAGCTACTCACTCAGAAACTGTTGAAGCAGGGTTATCATAAAGCAAAGCTTGTGTCGACAGTTATAAAGTTTTATGGGAGACACCATGACCTTGTTGATCCCTACAACGTGGCCGTTTCTAAACTAATCTCCGATTTGATGGCCTCAGCCGAAGCTTAGTTAAGCTTTCAAATACCGGACTTTCACTTTCACTGACTTTTTCCACAGATACATAGATATGGCGGGTGTATTATAATAGGCAGGTGATGCTTACTATCCCGCGGGCACCTGATCACGCCTCTGTTTTTGGGTCCATGTCTGTGTATCTAAAATATTCCGGAATTGTCTATGTTTAAATGACCTACGAGTTCGGACTTATGATTTGGGTACCTTGACCACTATCATTATCTATTTTAGTATATTCTAAAATCCATTCTTGGATATCCTTAAATGTATTTTAGGATATCCATAAATGAATTGTGGGTATCCTAAAATAAATTTAGGCTATAATACATAAATAAGGAATGAATAGCAGAACGGCACCCCATACCGATTTATTTTTTAACAATTATTGTTACATAAAGAGCGTCTATACATTTACCTCGGTATCATATATTCCAGTAGCGATGGACAACCAATCCAGGAGTCACAGGTTCATTTCCCCGCTTCTGCGTTCTTTCGAATGAGACAAAAAAAACGAGATGACATATGTGTTGGTAGGACGTTAAATCCGAGTTCACTCAATCACCTGAATTACATTATTTATTGTCGTGTCTTCAAATAAAATTCTAATAAATAAAAAGGAGCTAATCTACGGGATTTTAAACGGACTAGAAAAATCTACCGTGGAAACACTAATTTTAGTGTTTGTTCGTGTTTTGCACGCTTATGCAGTTTCTAGAAAAGATTGGCCATAACCGCCGGCGTTTACAAGACTTATTGGATGGCCCTTGTATCATGCGACAGTCAGCATCAGCATTACTAGCCGTAGTACAAACAAAGATGCTTAATAACAAGAAGACGAGGATGACACTTGTCTAAATGCACATTTGCACAAAAGCCATGTCCTTGTGTTTTAGAACAATATCTGCATTATAACATCAAAGATAAAAAGGTGTTGCTGATAAGTTAGCTCAAAGGTGTGAGATGTTAGTTTTTAGCTTTTACAAAGCTGGTACCATTTCCGCGTTGCACGACCCGTACATTTGGTAAGTTTATCTTCAAATCATATGACAACTCCGTCGTGCGTGGATAAACGGGCCTTACAGCAAGGATGAAGACTCGAAATAGTCATGCATGTGCGCAGATTTAAAAGTCTCCTGTCTTCACTTTGTATATTCCTTAGGATCTACAGGCTGTTCATACGAACACAGAATATTCTGACCAGACTGCAGCGAGACATAGTTGTTCAAAGTTTGCATACAGCATGAGGCTCATGTACTCGGATCGTAGCTCAAATTACAAAATTTGCTCGACTATATTTCAGTTTCTGGACGACAATCAGCCTATAAAGTATCCTCTGTCGTTCGCAGTTAAAAGGAATAAAGGCAGGGACAGGATATTTGAAGGTCAGATTCAACGTATACAGCACATATACTGTAATTGTATTATTATTATTCAGTTATCATTATTTGATTCAGAAAATTGATACTGCATAAGAAGAAATATTTTCAAAAAGAAAGCGTAGATGGTCAACGGAACGAATCCATGATAATTCTATGATTAATACTGACCAGGACTATTGTAATGTTACTGAATTAGAATTCCCCTGGTACCTATACGACGGATGATTGAAACGTCCTGAGGCTTTCCATGTTCTGAAACCTTTAGAGTGAATTTGGGTCAATGATTCTAAATGACCACTCTGCAGGGCAACAACCACCCAATTTCGGGAATTTATCTGCTGTATCAGTCGGATAACACGTCACTTTTTTCACCTACCCCCATGATTTCTTTCTATAACTCTTAGACCAAAAAGAACTTTAGCAGAGTCAGTACATCTGGAATTGTTTCTGTGAATATATGTCATACAGCATCCCTGTAAGTGATGATATAAGCAAACACAAATTTATTCCGTTTCAGAATTAAAAGCAAATATATAATTGTTAATTAGTGTCTATTTTGAGAGTTTCGGCAGATAGTGCACACTCGGAGTTGCATGCTAGGCATACACAGGAGTAACGAAAGTAAATTGTGGGTCTCCTTATTTCAGTGTTAAGGTTTACGTTAGAGCCTTAAGATGTATAAATATTTTGCGTTTCCATCAAAGCATTGACAAATCATTATATTTTCATGTGCTACGACATGATTCGTTTAAATCTTATAGAATGCGTAGAATGATTTTTCAAATAATGCGTGACAAATAGATTTTAAATTTTACTTTAATAATATGCCTACCCCTTGTGTTTAAGACGCTGTATAAAAGAAACCTTTTCACAAAGTTTTGACACTTCCACAGGAAGCTATTGAATGACAAGTAAGTACATTCATCTTTGGCACGCGTGCTCAGATTCACTAAAGGTACCTTAGGTTCCGAACTTTTCAAGGCTATCAAGATTGTTCCAATTATGACCTTGGTTTGACCTGACCTTTTTTACGGCAATATCAAATTTGCTTTTTAGTGCTTTTATATGAGAAGATGCTAGAACATAAGATGTCTTGGAAACTGCTGAAGATGGGGGAGGGACTTACAAACTGATTGCTCGCCCGTACACTATTTTAACACTATTGACATATAGGTACCGCAAAACTCTAAAATTTGGGACAGATATGTGTGAGCAAACATTGCACAGACAGATAAGACATCTCCAAAGAAGTGGTGTGATCTGCGAATGCACTGTTTGACATTCCATCTAGAACATTTAGACACATTACTACATTGCAAAACCAAATTGTTCAAGTTTAGGACAGTAACGGTAATTATTTTCCATGTCATCGTAAAGCCCGTGTTCCAATATCCAAATCATTTAATCAAATTTATGTTCATTCAAATTATTTGTTTGTGTCACACCCCAACCAAATAATCTTAATTGCATTTCAAATAAGATTATTGGACGGCGATATAACTGGTCAACATTTTGGTAAGGTCGCCATGTGGCGAGATTATAAGTATCTTTCATGGATGTGAGGTGTTGATAGAAACATCTGTCAGGAGGGTGACTGTTCGGCATCACCAGGCTTGCCAGCTGATGCCGACCAGTGATCCTGAATGACAGATTTTTCTATCCGGACCTCACACCAATGATAGATACTTTCTTTCTTGAACACCGCGTTTTGTTTTAACTTTAGAACTTGTTTAAATGCGTAGTTTTAGTGTTGAGAGGTTTTTATTTGCTTTTTAAAAAAGCGCCGCTTTCAAGGATCGCCATTCGGATCTTACGTCAACGTCTGGCTTGTATAAAGTGACGTCATTTTTGTCGTCCTCGTGAGGTCATCATCTTAAAAGCCAACGACACTTGACGACGCAGATACGTGACCTCCAATACAACCAATGAATTGAATGCTCGTGATTTTTATCCGTCCTGGGTGAGATAACATGGGTGAGATAAGATTTGTAGGTACAGGGGAAGCACGCAGATATCCTGATCTGGTGTGCAAGAAAACCGGGTCTTAGGATGTTTTGTTGTTCTCTGGTGGGTCGCAAATGAGATACGACAAAAATAGAGCATTTCTAAATGAGGCTCAGTAGAGGGTATCAAAAACATCTATTTCTCGGGACCGCTGTTTTAAAAGTTTTAGATGACACCTTACTTCGTGCCTGCTCTCTCGCAGGCGACGTTTATAAAAAGTATTACGCATGAATTTGAAAAATGCGCGGACAATACAAGACTCGCATTAGTTCAGTTACATTAATGTTACTCAACCTTCGGTATTTATTTAAGATTGTTAAAAACACTTATGGAACCGATCCATGGTTACCGTAAAGATATAAAAGTTTCGATCATCATTTTATAAATACTTTCTTTAAAAATCTAATATTTGAAATTTAGTTTACTTTTGGTTTTCTAAATCTAAAATCAAACCAATAAAAACAACCATAGGGCAAAGTCTACGCAGCCACTCCCCCATCAATTATGATCGTGACGTCAGCCCTTTTGCTCCTAGTTCACAGTATATGGGTTCATACGGCAAAAGACAAACGTGTAAGAAAGAAAGAAAGAAAGAAAGAAAGAAAGAAAAAAGAAAGAAAAGCTTTGATACTTCAATCATTTCAGTTTCTGTACGTTATGTGGAATGAGCGGTGTCAAAGATATTTTTTTTATTAATTGTTTAAGCCATTACAGGACTAATTTCTTCAGAAACACGAATGTAGAACTGAAATATCAACGAACTGATTTTTCCTTTGTCGCTGTAACAATGCGAGACTAAGATTATCTTTAGCTTTTGTATTCGTGTCGGAATATTTAAGCCCCTCTTGAGAGCCTCGTCGCCTAAAACTTTCTTACTCATATTGGATTTGACCTAAACTTTCCTTGCTTTCTTCGATTCAACCAATATATATATAGCTAAAATCGATAAAGACTTCACATGCTATTTTTTTTTGTTTAATCGTCACAAAAACATATGCATTTCGTACCAACTCATCAGTGTATCGTGACAATAAACGTTACGTTATTACATATATATAAACATTGCAATAGTGCAACAATATTGGAGACATTAGGCATTTTTATTGTTATTAGAACTATATCGAAAGTCATCAAAAGGATTCTAATGCACTTACATGTGTAACTATTTGATAGATTTATTTACTGCTTGGACTAACGATAGATATTTGTTTAAAGTTTTGCACAACCTTACCGCACCCCATCAGTATTCTTAAGGTCAAGGATACGGCTTGGAAACTTTTATATTAAAATTTCCAGTTGCAGTTCTCTTTACACTTACAGCCTACTTTCGCTAAATAAATGAACCGAAACAGAACAAAGAGCGAGCGTTGATCGACGAGAAACCGGTTAAGCCCCCTAGAAATTTTATTACTGGCCGTCCAAAGGCGGCAGTTCTGTTTCGCTTCTTCTTTGTTGTTTTATGTGTTGTTAGTTGTTATGTTTGTTGTTGATATATTGTTTGTCATGTCCATGCTAGTGCGTTGACCTCCTACATGGAAAATGGCTGCCGCTGGTGTTGTCTTTGGTGTTGCCTAATTTTTTGGTATTTCTTGGGTGTAATCTGGAATTGAGTTGTGTCAGTTACTGAGATTTTTTCTCCTTAGTTTTGAAGTCTATCAAGATCTATGTATGTTGCTTTTGTAGCCTATTAAAACATTTCCCAGTTCTATCAAGACCTATCCATGGTGTTATTGCAGCCTATCTATATTCCTATTGCAGCCTATTCAGAGCAACCTAAGTGGTTATTGTAGTCTATTAAGACCTTCATATGCTTCTATTGCAACCTATCAAGACCTATGTTGTTATTATAGTCTATTAAGACCTTCCCATGTTGTTATTGCCGTCTACCTAGACCTAATTATGTTGTTGTTGCAGCCTATCAAGACCTATGCTGTTACTGTAACCTCTAAAGACCTGCCCTTTTGTAATTGCCATCTGTCAAGACCTAATTGTGTTGTTATTGCAGTAACTCAAGCCCTACCGATGTTAATATTGCAGTCAATCAAGACCCTCCAATTTTATGACTGCTTTCTTTCAAATTACAATCTTAAAGAGTTCCTTCAAGAGCAGAGGACACTATCCAAACGAAGGACCATACTTCAAAGTCTCGACTACTCCAGCCTCATCAGTGACATCGTCAATATCTGGTAACAAAATCCAGAGAAAAGCAGACCGCAATTTCATAATTCTGATATGGCAGTCGATTCAGAGTCTAAGTAGTATCAAATCGGTCCAAATGATTATTACGCAATGATCTGGAATAAGAATCTAAACCAATCAAATATTTCTGATTTATCAAAAATTATACTTTTCTCTCTAAGACTGCAGTTTTTAAATTGTCCATCCTTTCAACCAATCAGAAGCAATTTTGAAAGCTGACTATGTTGTGAAGAGCCCCTCTTAATGACTTAGAAAAAACTCTTAGCCATTAAGAAAAGTTCTTACGACAAAAACCAGTAATAAAGCTTCTGATTGACTGAAAGTAATAAAACTTTCCCTTCCACCTGTCTGAGAAAATGGACCTTGTAATCTTGATGTCCATTGTACTATATAAGGTCTGCAATTGCTTTTCCTGTTAAATCACAAGGTAATTAGCAGTAAAAGAGCCCTGACAGATCAAATGAAAATGGGGAACAAGTACAAAGCATACAATTTCAATAACACCTTTAATACAATGAATTAATAATATTAGATCGTTTTTTTTTCATATATAAAATATGTAACAGCACAAAAAATGAAAGTTTTATTTGTTTAAAAAGCAGATATTTTTAAGCAGCCTGAAGGCAATTACCAAATGCATGCAGTCTGATATGTCTCTTAGGTCACATGTTCATATCCAGTAAAATTATGTTTGCTAGTACGTTTCTTCATTTTTTTTTCAAATTTCTAGTTTTATCTTAATCACCTTTTACTGGAGTAGTTATCTTCACACTTGAACACAGGTGTCATCTAAAACTCCACAAGAATACGAATTCTTTTTAGACCGTCCACTTTGTAAAATATATCCCAACATCATTTGAGGCTAGCTTCTTCATATATGCATCCAAACTTTTATTGTTGTTGTTTATTGATTTATTTATTTTTAAAACTCAAAACAGCAGTATGATCCACACTTCAAGAAAACTAAAAGGTGAATGAATAAATGGAGCAGGTACAATAAAGATTTTTGTGCAAAAAAGCATTGATCTTTGATGTAGTCTCTAGGGACAAACAATGGAGCCAGTAATGGACATTTTTTTTCAAGAAAACTGACAACAGTCTAAGCCGGTTAGATTCTAAATTGTGAAGAAATTTCTTAATAACTTCTATCCTATACAAAGAGCTATATTAAAATACAATCTGCATGATGTACGGACAAATGTTTTGCGGCCGACTCACAGTACAACAGCTGCAGTGAAGTCAAATTAAACTCTTAAATTAAGAGTTCCTTCAAGAGCAGCGAACACCTTTAAAATCTACCATGTTGTTATTGTTGTCTATCAAGTCTTACCCATGCTGTTTATATAGTCTGTCCAGACATGTCGCTGTTGTTATTGCAGGCTTTCAAAACCTATTATTCATGTTATTGCAGTCTATTAAGACCTTCTCGTGTAGTTTTGTAGGATAGCAAAACCTACCAATGCTGTCATCGTTGTCTATCAAGATCTATTCATGTTGTTGTTGTAGTCTATCTAGACATGTCCGTGCATTTATTGTATTTTATTACGATCTAGCCATGATGTTGTTTTGCAGTCTGTCAAGACGCACCGATGGAATAGGCAAGATTGTGAATCCATACAATGATGGCTGGCGGGGACGAAGAATTTGCGAATTTTTCTCGACTAGTTAAACTTATTGTCAACGTTGGTTCCCATGTCCTTAGAGATGTGCTTGTTCATGTTATACATCCTCAAACACTCGAGAATGCTTTTAAAACTAACTTACCGACAATTAAAATACTTTATTATGGGAACCCAAAGGTTTTGTTTGATGAAGAGTTTACTCTTTTAAAACAAAAATCTCCCAATCCTAAGGACTTCGACATCACCCTGCTTGTAAAAATATTCAGGAATATCTGCACAGTCATCTGTCCGACTATTGTATCGCCCAATCATGACTGGAACAACACCCCTAGTCAAACCGACATCAGCCTTGCAGATGACATCCACCGAGTGCGAGACATCAGAAACTCTATGTTTGCGCATATTCCTAATACTAAAGTGACGTATAAAGAGTTTCAATCCAAGTGGTCTGAGGTCAGAGAAGTCATTCTTCGCATTTCTGGCCATGGAAGCCCAGGACTAAAGCAGAAGATAGAAGACTGCATCGATAATCTAAAAACTGAAAAGATTGACCAAACCACTTTCCAGGGTCTTCTTGAAACGCTCAAAGAGCAGGAGAAAAATCATCACGAGGAAACTATGGAGGAACTGAAAAAACTGGTAGGCTTTTTTCTTCTTATCTTCTGCAGAAAGGGTGTTCGCTCAATAATAACAATAACATCTTAAATACAATAATAATATTTTCACCAAAATGAAAGTTATTTACGTGGTGAGGACATAATTTAGACTTTGAAAATTAAGGATTTTCTACTGTTTTGTTATCTTTTAATGACGCCTGGTCTAACGTGTAAGTCCAAGTAGACTTTAAGTAGACTTTAGCTCCAAGTACGTCCAAGTAGACTTTAGCTCATGTCATTGAAGCATTCAACTCAACGTCTAGATACTTGGACGACCTTTTAAATATTGACAATCCTTATTTTGAAGGAATGGTTAGTCAAATTTATCCTGCTGAATTGCAGTTAAACAAAGCAAATACTTCTGATAGCGAGGCCCCATTTTTTGGATTTTCATTTATCAGTTTTAGATGGATTTGTTTCATCTAAAATTTATGACAAACGCGATGATTTTGATTTCGACATTGTTAATTTTCCGTTTTTGGATGGTGATGTTCCCCGCACCACTTCTTATGGTGTTTACATTTCTCAGCTTATTCGCTTCGCTAGGGTGTCTAGTCATCTGGCTGACTTCAATGCTCGTAATAAAAGTTTGACTGCCAAGCTCCTACAGCAGGGGTATCGGTATCATAAACTTCGGAAAGCTTTTTCTAAATTTTATCGTAATCAGTTTGAATTGGTTTCTAAATATAATACAGGGTTAAGGTCACTTTTGCAAAAAAGCCTATCGGAACCTGAATTTTATGGTGACTTAGTATGTAAATTACGCAAAATCGTATGGAAAACAGAATTTCCTGATCAATTTAAGAAAATTATCATACGATTTAAACGCATTGGCTATAACATAGATGTAACGCGACAGTCTGCATGCTTAGTGGTTAACCCAATCACGGTTGACAACTTTGCTGTCCTCTTTAATTGCACGCCGGTGGGTCGGGGTTCAGACTCCATGATAACCCCTATATAAAGCTATATATTAAATGGTTGGGGCCGGATGTTTGTCTGTTTCTTGGCCCACCGGGGTTCAACTGGTGGTCTTCTTTTGCTCCAGTACTCCGGTGGTGTTGCTGATGCCCCAGGGATCTCCAGGTGTCTCAACACGTTTTGGCTGTCGAGTCCTCATCCTTGCTTCATCACCGTCTTTTCTTGATCTTATTTGTTGACCGTGATGACTCTCTGATGAGTTAGGGGACCTCCATACGAACCGAACTACCAACTAATTGTGTGCACCGCAGCGGAGGGTGAGGGTAAAGGTTTGGACCCAGTAAAACCGGTTTAAACCCCCCAGTAGTTTTTACTGACCGTCCCAAGGCGGTACTTTTGTTGGGGTTGCATTTGTTTTATGTTCGGTGCTGTTTAATTTATTCTGTTCTCATTTTAACCCTTGTATCATAAATATAGAAAATAGGTAAAATAATTGTTAAATGTTTTTCGAATAATTTGCTTAGTCTGTTGTAACCCTTCTGTTGGTCTAAATTATTTAGTTCAATAAAGATAGCTGAGTTGCCACCTATTTGGGAAAGAGCTGCTGACTCGGCTTATCACATGTAATTTATTGTTTGTTGGGATGTCTTTGTCAACCTTTCCCTTTGATGTTGCGGATAGGGTTTGGGATCTGATTCAGTCAGTTCCTGAAGTGTAGTTACTCTTTAAATTTAAGCATTGAATATATTTTGAAAGTTCTAATGTTTGTAAAGATATGGCATAAACTGTAAACTGAAACTTTATGTTTGGGGATAAAAGGGGTCAAATAGAGACATAATTAGTTACGCTCTAATTCTTAAATATAACATGTTCAAAAGATTTGTTAGCTAAACCGTTTAAACGTACATGTATTTGCTGAAACTGCGTAGTATTACCAAACGTATTTGTTGAAACTGCGTAGTATTACCAAACGTATTTGCTGAAACTGCGTAGTATGACACATCTCCTTTCATATGAATGGCATCATTGCTCTTAAAAAATCAAATTCGATTTAAGTAAGTTATATATCTATGCGCTGTATGCCTGTGGCACTAATAGAGTCCGGATCTGGTGTTCTGAATTCTTATCTGGATGGTTTGAGACAATGTTCCGCGGCAAGTACATTAATAAGTTCCGCCGCTTCTATTAACATGTCTACCTTTGACTCGTTGATCAGCTTTCGTATCGTAAGCTTAAAATTTTTAAGCGTTCCTTTAAGAGCAGAGAAACATGGGCCAGACTACGTAGTTTCAGCTAATAAAGCCTTATCAGCGACCCTGTTAATACCTGGTAACGAAACCTGAAAAAAAAACTTACTGGAATTTCTAAATTTTAATCGGGCAGTCGATTCAAAGACTGGTTAGTATCAAAAAGGGTCCAAATAATATAAAAGACGTAAGTTCATGCGCAGAAGTTATTGTGACCTTTTCTTTCCTGTTAAGTCAAATGGTGAGTCATCTGCCAATTTTTCACAGTGGAACTTATGAGTATTTTCCCCGGCAATGATCCTGGTGAGCCAATGTCTTTTGACGTGTTACCTGTTATATGTCCTAATTCGGATTCTACAAAACATTTAAACTGATTTATTATTTCTTAATGCCTTCCTCACTTTTTAAAATCTATCTACCAAATCTAACAAACCACAATATGAAATATGATGTGCCTCTCCAATTTTAGACAAAGGTGTGCTAAGTAGTAAGAATTCATTAATCTTGCATTGTCACAGAACTAATTTGCTATGATAACGTTGCAACCCATTTACTTTTCCAGTTATCAGCTTATGTTTTAAGTATCACTTATGGCGGCCGTGGTGCAGTGGCTAGCATACTAGACTTGCAAGCCCAGGGTCGCTGGTTCACATTTGTGCTCCTCAAGTCTTTCTAATCAATTCCTAAACCGAGGTACAGTCTCCATGACCTAGTTGTTAATGGGACATTAAACTGAACACAACATTCCATAAAGACGGTTCTCGTAGGTCAAATCACTTTTGCTGCTGTCACTCCTATAAACTAGGCTACCATTTATGCGCTGAGAACCTTTCTGCTCCCGATTTTCAGTGTTTTTATTTCTGTGCGTCTTCATGCTTGTTTCATCAGAGTGTTAAGATTGGTTTCTATGTTTCTTAAATAATGTACTTATGAGCTAGGACTGATTAACTAAGTGCCTGAAGAACCAAAGCAGAAGTAAGGGAGAGGGTTGGTCAACAGCAAAGTAGTGGTTAAACTCCATAGTAATTTCATTGCTGCCCGTCCCAAGTCCCAAGATTTTATCCTTCTTCTTGGTTGCTTTATATTCTTCTTGTTTCTTTGTCCGTTATTAATATACTACTCAAAAGAAGATTTGCATCACCTTACACTTTTTCAGAGAGCTAATGCCAAACAGTAAGCTTTCACATGTGTAAAAGTCATGCGACTAGCAAAGAAACGCATGGCTATTTTGTACGATTAACAGTCTTGTGTTTCGGTATTATACGTGTGAAAAATTAGTCTTCAGTTCCATCCGTCTTGATAGACATGGGTTCTTACAGAGCAAACACCTATTGTTTCCCATATAGTTTTTAAAGAGACAATGCAATTAGTCAGTCAGAAACTAACATCTAGCCTGACAGAGGACAGTGCTGTCCTCACCTTTGTCGGGTGCTGACAGAGACTTAAGCATGTGAATTACAGAAACCATAAAGCAAAACAGAGACATACCTTTAGTGAATACCTCTTGGAAATAAGTTGATTTAGCATTTTGTCTATAGGAAAATATATGGTAAAGTAAAACTTTTAGTAGTGTATATAGTTTGTGTCGTTAAGGTTGTGATTATCACTGATTTGGGACAAAGACAAAAATCTGCATAAAAAGCTGAAAATACAACAGTTCTTCCCAAAACTTAGCAAATGCCTTCTTTATGTTATTTCTCGCAATTCAGACTCCCAAAATGCAGGACTTGTTGCTGTTAAAAAGGATTATTTAAGAAAAGATCAAAGGGTAATTTTGTGCGCAAAAATCTAAAAAAAATGACCATCATTATTGAAACTGTAGCTAGGTCTGAACATAAATTAAAGAATTATAAAGAGCGTCCTAGCAATTATTTTTTCCTTTTTTTTTTGGCACATTATCAGGCTGCGCAGATAAAAAAGATGTGGCTTGTGTCTAAATACACAGTAGAGTCTATTTTCAAGGTTGAATAATTTCAGAACCACAACTGAATTGGTCATTGTAATGTAACATTTATACTGTGAGTATGATATAGGTATAGGTATAAGAATGCAATAAGTATACATGCACTATATACATGGTCAGACATTTGAGAGAAAACTAATATCTTTGTCTGGTCTACCTTACAATTTGAGAAAGAGTTTGAATAAATAATTGCTAGGACGCTCTTTTTTACGAATCAAAGTATCTTCAGAGCTTAGTACATTTTCAACATGATTTTATTTTTCAGATTTCTGCGCAGAAAATTATCCTGTGATTTTTTCCATATAAAAACACTTTTTGAAACAGCATGTCCCTCTATTTTGTATTCTAAACTGTGGAGACCAACAAAAATAAAAAAGTCTGTTATTTTCAGGGAGATACGATATTTTTTATGGATTTATTCAGATTTTTGTATATACCACAAATCATCACATTAAGGCTAGCCCGATGACCACCTACATGGGTAATCGATGTTTTCTTTGTTGGTGATGGCTTTGGTGATGTCTAATTTTGTGATGTCTTTTCCCACATGGTGTCTAGGATGGGATTTTCGATTGAATTATGTTAGTTCCTGTAAATTGTCCTTCTTACTTTTTTATCTTGAATGGGAATGAATTTGCTTTAACTGTTCATTTATGGGGAGCCTATCGAACTTATTTTGCGCTGAAACTGAGTAAACGTTTTGCGTAACTTGGTTTATTGTTTTGTATTGTCTTCCTGAATATACGGATATGATAAACAGTTAAAATTGATTGAAAACGTCATCGCATTTTTAACTTTATAAATGTATGGTGTTTGGATGTCATTATTAGTGCATTTTAGTAGGCTAAGAATTCTGTTAAGTGCCTCATCACCCTGTGACATTTAACCTCTTCATAGTTATTGGACTTTGATCTAAGTAATCCAATAATTATTTTTGTGTTTCTTTTCCGGATGCAACACAGACAGAAATTAGAGATGCCGTTGGAGAAACGAGGACTACTGTCGGGGAAGTGAGTAAGAAACTTGACATCCTTGTGCAGAGTAAGTATTAATTATGATGCTGATTTGACTTTCAAAGGCAAACTAAAACCAAACACATGTAAGATACACTGATTGAGGGAGGGAACAATGTTCCAAAAGCCGAAAAAGACGCGTTCTAAAGTCTCAGAATGTACGACAAAATATACACAACTGACCAAATGATTGGTTCTAGTTTAAACTTTGCAAAATCCTTGTCAGATATAGGCATCGTGTCAAATTTATCATGCCGTGACAACAACAATAATATTTTCTTAGATGTTAAACCAATAGTGACCAATGCCAACTAAACTGTCGAAGTCAAAACCTTTTTTTTTGTCAAGAAATTATGATAAAAAAATGATATAACTTTAACAGAAAACTGTTTCTGTTACGAGCAAATACAATGATTTTTAGCTGACCTGTGAAGGTGAGCTTATAGTATAGCGTTGGTCCGTCGTCCGTCGTCGGCGTTGTCGTCCACACTTTTAAATGCTAATATCTCCTAAACCTCATGGCCAATCTTGGTCAAATTTTATGTGTAGCATTGCTGGAGTAGGGGATTGACTGAATAGGGTTTATGGGCAGATCGGTTTGGAACTGTGGTTGTCATGGCAACATAAATCTCCACTTGAATTATAATGGGAAAAAATTAAAAAATCTTCTCCTCTGAACCCTGAGGCCCACAGCTTATACATTTAGTATATGGCAATGTTTACTGGTCCTCTATATAAACCCTACCAATCAAGCTCCTAGGGTTCAAATTGGCCACGCCCCGGGGGTCATTAGCACCCATAGACTTACAATGGTAATATCTTAGGAAATCTTCCCTGAGACAATGAGGCCCAGAGCTTATATATTTAGTTTGTAGCAATGTCTAGTGGTCTCCTACATAAATCTTGCTGACCATGCAACTGAGGTCTAAATTGGCCACGCCCCGGGGTTATTAGCTCCCATTGACTTAAAATAGGGAAAAAAATCTTCTCTGAAACCATGAGGCCCAGAGCTAAGCTACTTAGTGTGTAGCTATGTTTAGTAGTCTCCTGCATAAATCCTACCAAGCATGCCCCTGGGTTCCAAATTGGCCACGCCCGGGGGGTCATTATCTCCCATAGACTTATAATGGGGGAAAACGTAAAAAATCTTCTTCTCTGAAACCATGAGGTCCAGAGCTAAGCTATTTAGTATGTAGCAATGTTAAGTGGTCTCCTTAATAAATCTTGCCAACCATGCCCTTGGGGTCCAAATTGGACACACGCCCGGGGGGGGGGGGTTATTAGCTCCCATAGACTTATAATGGGAAAGAACTTTTAAAAATCTTCTTCTTTGAAACCATGAGGCCCAGAGCTAAGCTATTTAGTATTTTGCAACCTTTTGTGGTCTCCTTCATAAATCATTCCAGCCCTGTCCCTGGGGTCTAAATTGGCCACGCCTAGGGGGTCATTAGCTCCCATAGACTCACAATAGTAGAATCTTTAAAAATCTTCTTCTCTGAGACCATGAGGCCCAGAGCTTATATATATATTGTGTAGCAATGTCTAGTGGTCCCCTACATAAATCCTGGCACTCATGCACATGGGGCCCAAATTGGTCACGTCCCAGGGGTAATTAGCTCCCATTGACTTACGAGGGGCATTTCACAAATAGTGTAAATGAGTCTCCCATTCCTAGGAATGTTGACCGATTTAAGAAATTTATGTCTTAACTTTTAGGTACATATATCACCAACAGGCCTTCACGCAAAAAAAAATGAGACACTGATATTTTCTTCAAAATATTCCTTGATAATTGTTGTGAGGGTAGAGACACTGGGTAAAAACTGACGAAATATTTATGTGAAGACAAGTTCATATTATCTTAACTCTGGATACAAATAGGTCTGGCTTGATACCTATACTGCCTGTGTAGCTGAAACTATTTTAGTCTAATAGTCATTGTATCAGCATTGCTAAAAGATATGACTGACCTTTTAAGAAAGACCAATCATTAAACAATGTGCATTTCTTATGACGTCACTTCCTGTGCTAAATTGAAAGGTTAGAAAGCTGTTTAAGCCTCGGTTTTGAGGTCATTTTATGTAAAATTGAATGTTTGATGACCGATATGAAACAAAAAATAAATAAAATATAATTCGTAATGCTTGTTTTCTTTAAAAAAAATCATTTACGGCACCGTATGCTCTTTTGACAGTGGCCAACCTGTTTTTTATGATAATTTCTCCCACCCACCCACATATTTTAATGCCAGTATGTCATATAAAATGACAAGTCTTTCAAGTCTTTATGTATGAATTCCACTTTCAATATGTCCTTCTAACTTATGACAGCAATCAAAGTTAAATATATCCAGTATGGGTCTTTTTATTAGACGATAATATTGTTTTATCATTTTGTATTTTACATCAAATGTTGCTACTTTGCAACTTCCGGCGTGGAGTTTGCACGTGTCTCATAAAGCTTCATCAGTCATATGATGCAAATTGTAACAAAACATAGTAAGCTAATCATTTCACTAATAAAATGCCGATTTTCATTGAAAATAAATGTGTATAAGCAAAAAATCACAATTTACTGATATAACGCATTTATAATTACTTTGCATTTATAACCGCATACCAGAGGAATAAGCTCGTTTATTATGTTACTTAATGTAAAATCTGGAAATGATTTCTGTATAACTTTCTTATTTTACATTTAAAAGACAATGTAACATGTTTCTTGACTAAATATATCATTGCATCATTGAGTAAACAGCAAAAGAACATACGAGACTTTCAAAGAAAACCTACAGTTTCCAGTGTCCAGACCCTTATGACGTAAAAGCATGTGCTGTCACGCATGAGAGACTTAGAAATTCTTTTTGCGCATACAATTCTTAAGCACTTGAATTGTGTTTTCCAATAATAAATAGAACTTCTACTAAATATCAACCAATAGGATACCCTGAGATCATTTACATTATTTCTGAAATGCCCCTCGTATAAAGGGAAAAAATTAAAAAAATCTTCATCTCTGAAACCATCAGGCCCAGAGCTAAGCTATTTAGTGTGTAACAATGTTAAATGGTCCCTACATAAATCCTGCGGACCATGCCCCTGGGGTCAAAATTTGATCGCGCCTCAGGTGTCATTAGCTCCTTTAGACTTGTACATGTAATGGTAAAAACTTAAAAAAAATCTCCTCTGAAACCATGAGGCCAAAAGCTTAAATATTTAGTATGTAGCAATATTTAGTGGTCTTCTACATAAATCCTGCAAACCATGCCCCCGGGGTCCAAATTGGCCACGCCCAAAGGCTCATTAGTATCCATAGACTTATAATGGGAAAACTTAAAAAATCTTCTTCTCTGTAATCATGAGGCCCAGAGCTTATACACATAGCATGTAGCAATATCTAGTGGTCCCCTACATAAATCATGCCAATCAAACCCCTGCGGTCTAAACTGACCTCACCCCAGGGGGGTCATTTGTTTATATAGAGCTATATAGCTATAGAACCTTCAACGAACTTCTTCTGTGCAATCATGAGGCCCAGAGCTAAGCTATATTGTATGTAGCAATGTTGTGTCGTGTCCTACATAAATCCTGCCAACCATGCCCTTGGGGTCCAAACTGGCCACACCCTGGGGCTCATTAGCTGCCATGGACTTATAATGGGAAAAACTTAAAAAACTCTTCTTTTCTTAAGCCATGAGGCCCAGAGCTTATATATGCAGTGTGTTACAATGTCTAGTAGTCCCCTACATAAATCCTGCCAACCATGCCCCTGGGGTCTAAACTGGCCACACTTTGGGGCTCATTAGCTGCCATGGACTTATAATGGGAAAAACTTAAAAACTCTTCTTTTCTTAAACCATGAGGCCCAGAGCTTATATATGCAGTATGTAACAATGTCTAGTAGTCCCCTACATAAATCCTGCCAATCATGCACCTGGGGTCCAAATTGGCCACGTCCCTGGGCTCCTTAGCTCCCTTAGTGTTGTAACGGGAAAATTTAAAGAAATCTTCTTCTCTGAAACCGTGAGGCCCAGAGCTTATATATTGGGTATGAAGCAATGTATAGAAGTCTCCTACATTCATCCTGCCAATCATGTCCCTTGGGTCCAAATTGGCTACACCCCGGTAGTCATTAACTCCCATAGATTTATAATGGGAAAAACTGAAGAAAAAAAATATTTTTCTCTGAAACCATGAGGCCAAGGGCTTATATATAGTTTGTAGTAATGTTTAGAAGTCCCCCACATAAATCCTGCCAATCAAGACCCTGGGGTCCAAACCAACCACACCGCAGGGAATCATTTGTTTGTGTAGAGGAATATAGCTAAAGAACCTTAAAAATTCTTTTTCTCTGAAACATTGAGGCCCAGAGCTTATACATTTAGTATGTAGCAGTCTCTTGTAGTCCCGAATGTAAATCCTGCCGATCAAGCTCCCTGGAGTTCAAACTGGCCTCACCCCAGGGGGTCATCTGTTTATAAAGAGCTATATGGCTAAAAACCTTCAAAATCTTCTTCTCTGAAAGTAGGAAACCCAGAGCAAAGATACTTTGTATCTAGCAATATTTAGTGGTACTCTACATAAATCCTGCCGACCATGCCCCTGGGGTCAAAACTGGCATCATCCCAGGGGGTCATTTGTTTATATAGAGCTGTATAACTAAAACCCTTGAAAAGTCTTCTTTCGGTGCTGTTTAATTTATTGTGTTCTCATTTTAACCCTTCTATAATAAAAATAGAAAATAGGTAAAAATAGTTGTTAAATGTTTTTCATATAATTTGCTTAGTCTGTTGTAATCCTTATGTTGGTCTAAATTATTTAATTCAGTAAAGATTGCTGAGTTGCCACCTGTTTGGGAAAGAGTTGCTGACTCGGCTTATCACTTGTAATGTATTGTTTGTCTTTGTCAATCTTTCCCTTTGATGTTGGGGATAGGGTTTGGGATCTGATTCAGTCAGTTCAGTTCCTGAAGTGTAGTTACTCTTTAAATTTCTTCTCTGAAATTAATAGGCTCTGAGCATAAATATCTAGTGTGTATTAATGTTAAGTGGTCTCCGACATAAATCCTGCCAACCAACCATGCTTTTGGGATCCAAACATTCCGTGCACATGGGGTGGGAGGGGGGTGGGGGTTCTGATCTCACATTGGTACAGACAGGTGAGCGATTGTTGCCCTCTTGGGCTACTTTTTATTGATTCTGAAAATATTTTTATAATTAGGAAAAACTTAAAGAATAGGTCTCCTTTACTACATTTGTTGGTAAATTCGTTTTTATTTTTTCTTTCAGGAGATAGTAAGTCCAAAGCTGAAACCGATGTCGGCGTATACGGTAAAGGTAATGATTATGTCAGAAACCAGCCTAAACTACTAATACAGAGTTGAAAAAGCATCACGATTTCGGATTATTTTGTCCCTCACGTAGTTATGTTGTGACCGAGGACTTACGCTGTAACTAATTGGAATATTATGTACAACTGTAATGGAGATCATGTCATGGCAACTGCAAAAAAGCCACGTCTCATAAACAGTAGGGTTACACTTTCAAAAAATAAACTTTCACGCTCTTTTACCATTTTGAAATGTCGGACGTCAATTAGCCATTTAGAATCACCACAGTGTTAGAGAGCAACAGTTCTTTCACTTGCTTTATTCCTTAACGGATGACGATTTTGGTAAAAAAAAATCAGTTATAGAGTCGCGTCAGAACATAAAAAGTGAACTATCAGTTTTGATTTGTCTAACTGGCCATCTTGCAAATTTTGGCTATCAAAGCCTCATCAGTAACCCTAGATAGTGATCGGACAAAAAATAAAGATCTGAAATAATTGATATTTGAGATCAAAGAACACAGAAAAAAAGTAGAGCAATAGTTTGTTTATGCTAGGTTACATACTAGCTAGTTCGGCTACTGGCCTGTCATCAGTGACTCTAATAACCGATCTGACAACGAAAGTCAGATATAGAAACTGATGTGGCTGATATCATAAAAGAAATATGGAAAAATTGTTTGTAGTAGTCACTGTAACTTAAGGTATAAAATGTGGTTGGCATCTTTAAAGTTCTTATATTGAAATACTTTTGTTTGATTACTTTCAAATGTTTTTGTTTGATAAATCCACTTGCTCTTTACCTTAAAAGCAAAAAAAAAAAAAAAACAATACATAGAAGAAAAAAAAATAAAAATAAAAAAAAAATAATAAATTAATAAAAAATAAAAACAAAGATTTTTTATATATACTCATCATATAAAAGTGTCATATTTTGGCAAGTATGTTTGCAGAAACTCTACGTTCGAATTCCGTTTGCAATTGGAATTACACATGTACCAGATTATAAATCGGATTTTTAACATCTAGAACGAGTAAAACGAGAAGATAATAGTCTACTTGACACTATCATTAGAGGCGTTAACATTATTTTAACTAACGTCAGCGTCGCAATTTTATTTTTTTTGAAATTTGTTTGATAAAATTATACTCACATAGTTTTATTTTTCCTGTTGACAGATGATGATCAATTCGAAGACCAAGAGATGACGATGAATGTCGAAGTGGGCGGTAAGAGAAGGCATTCGAGTTTATAAAGTCTTTGCAGTTTCATAGCTCATACTGTTTCGGATGATTGCGTTGAAATTTTGAAAAGTACAGCGGTATTTGCAAAATAGGTTGAGCCATAGTGAACGTAGTTTAAACCCGAGTTGCCCTGACTATATTCACCCCGCGAACAGCCACCAATTTGAACCCCTTCCGCGCACATAACGGGTTTTACTGGTGAAATGGCTGAGGAACCAAGTGTGGCAATCTTCCTCCAACCATAACTGCAGTGACTCACACAAACCACATGGACCAACATGCGATTATTTTCATGTAAAGAAGCATAGAAAGCTACTCGCCCGTAAACATTTACACAGGATTATCATAAAGTAAAGCTTGTCTCGACAGTTTAAACAGTTTTATGGGAGTCAACATGTCCTTGCTGATCCCTACTTTGTGGCTGTTTCTAAACTAATTTCCGATTTGATGGCCTCAGCCGGAGCTTAGTTAAGCTTTCAACTACCAAACATTCATTTTCACTGACTTTTTCCACTGATGCATATATATCGCGGGTGTGTTATAATAGACAGGTAATGCTTACTATTCGCGAGCACCTGATCACACCTCCATTTTGGGGTCTATGTCTGTGTAACTAGAATATTCCGGAGTTGTAAATGTTAAAATGACTTACGAGCTCGGAATTATGATTTGGGTACTTTGACAACTTTCATTTCACTGTGAAGAGGGTAAGGGAGAAAACAAACAAAACGATAAATAGGCTTTGCTCTTGAAGGACTTTTTTAAGATTTTAATTTTACCTTATTGCAGCTGGTGGTGTGTCGTGTGGCGGCCGTAAACGTCTCCCCGTACATCATCCATAGTGCAGATTATATTTTATTTACATCCTTTCAGATCAGAGGATATATTCTGAGAAATCTAAAATTTGAGATCGATTTAGACTATTATTCTAGATCATCGTCTTTTATATTAGTTGGATCCTTTTGAAATTAATCAGTCTTTGAATTGACTGCCCAATTAAAATTGAGAAATTACAGTATGTTTTTTCTGGTTTCGTCACAAGGTATTGTCAGGGTCACTGACGAGGCTTTATTAGCCGAAACTACGTAGTCTGGCCCATGTTCCTACTTCTGTACATGTATGTATTCTCTGCTCTTGAAGGAACTTTTTAAGATTTTAATGTGATGTATTATAATGTTTCTGATTAGTGAACACTACCCGAGTGATTCAATGAGGCCATCAAAGTAGTGTTAAAACGTATATTTGATAGTAAAACAAACAAAACAAAACAAAAACTATCGGAATTACGGTTCATTTGAGTTTAAATTGGAACTCTGCGGGTTTTGACATGTAGTTCGGCTTGGAAAGTGACAAAGAAAGCTTATTTTCAATAATCTGGCATTATTCTACTAGTTTTACCTTGTTATATTGGTAATCATCGATATAAGATCGATGTCCTGAACGTGACTCATAACTTGTCCAGGAAGAAACTGTCAGGTATTTGGAAAGCTGTTACGTGTAAGTCTACTGCCGCGATCGAAGTTTGGTGTTGAATATGCCCACATTCCGCTCTTTTGTCATTTTTTCAATAACATGAAAATGTATACCAGTTATGTGTGTGTCACTCAACACATTAGTGATATAAGGTTTTTGACCCAAGTGTCGTTTGTTTGGGGAAATATGTCCATGGCAATAGCTAGCATATGGCTGCCTAGTTTGTGTAATCAACTTCTTCTATAGTTGTGTATAATTTTCAATTGATACATATTCTGAATATATACATTAGGCAGGTCCAAGAGGAAAATCATTTTTGAGTCCTCTCCCGGGACTTTTCTTGAACTGGAAAGGTCTCTATTTTCGGGAAGATGGGGAACACTATCAATTAATTGTAAGGGCTTGTGAAGTACGCTCTTGTTTTGAGGAGCTGGTGAGCGTTGACGAAAATAAACTTCTAAAATTCTATGCATTCAGTGGGCGAGCGATGGTTACGCCCCACAGACCCCATATATAGTTTTATACGTCAGAAAGATCTTGTAGACCAGCAACAGGGCGTTTTTTTCTGCAATTGACATAAACGAATTAAAGTATTTATTGTAAGCAGAAAAGAATGTGCATGATTCGTTTATTGCACCAGATATTTGTTTAGATCTTTAGCTGTTTTAGGCCTAGTAATTATTGGGGACTTTGACCCATGTTTCGGCACAACCTTGAAGAAAGCCCGCGCTGTAAAAATAATAGTTTTGTAATCCCAGATAAATATTGTGTTCGTTTCAGAATTAATAGTTATTGCTCAGCAGCTCTTGTATAAAACGACAACATTTGAAGGAAACGTCTGAATTGGTTTGAGTAGCTTCGGAGCTGGAAGAAATGAATTGAAGGAAGCATAGGAAAATAATTTCAATGACAAAGGGAGAACTGACCTTCCATCCCCCTCCCTTAGGAGCCTCAGTTATCTTTCAATTGTTAAATACAGGGTTCACGTGCACACTTTTTGTCTTGAACTCCTTCTTACTATTGTTCAGAAAACTAATAGCCTTCTAAACAATCAATCTTCCAGCTGATTTATTGTTAAATAAAGTTGTAAAATGCATACCTTACGTAATTAGCTGTCGGAATGGGTTTAAATGTTTATTCATGTATTAACAAAGATGTGCATTAAGGAATTTTCTGGTAAAATACCAGATTAGTGGAAGGATGACTTGCGATTGAACGTCCTTTTCAACAGTTTTTCACTCTATGGCAATAATGAAATACTGTGTACTATGGAACTCCTTTTGCGGTTGGAAATAATTTCGTCTCAAGGCGGAATCGAACTCGGACCGCTAGCTTAGCAGGTCAGTGCGTAAACCACTGAGCTCGTGCAAAATATCATTATTTTTATCAAAGCCAGCCACTTTTCGACTCGATGCAGTGTTATTGCTAATTACTGGGATACAACTGCTCGTTCGCAGGATGATAAAGTAAGCTCTGCATACTACCAATTCTAGTTTGCATACTATTTCCTTTTACTGTTCGTGTATAACATAACATAATAAATTTGTAGTCTTTCATATAGTGTGCCCAAATATGGTGGGTTATCCATAACACACGGCTACTACGGCCACAAGGCTACGGGAAAACATTTATCGCTTTTGTCTATTTGTCGTAAACAACTCAACTCCAGCTTTAGCAACATTTTAAAGGTGTTTTCCTGGTGGTAGTACTGAATATTGACAACTTATAGCAGGCCCGGATCCAGACTACCACTTACTGGTGGGGCTTTGGATAACTGGTGGGGCTGGGAGGTGCCAAGATGTGTGTATGTGGGGAGGGGGGGGGCTAAAAATATATGACATAATTAGAGATCAGTTTGATGAATATTCTTGATAATGTCATTTTTGCCTTGAAATATATGTTGTGATCTCATTAGAATCGCCTCACCGAGGCGATTCTAATTAGGTGTCACAACATATATTTCAATCTAACCACACGGATAAATTACCCCAAACTGTCATCAGATACTCCTTATTATCTGGATGCCTACATTATATTATATATAACAGAGAGGCCCAGATGGCGGGGCTGTAGCCCCAAAGCCCACCCCCTGGATCCGGGGCTGTATAGGACCCGTGCCAACCTTGCCATAAAAAAGTCATTCGTATTTTTTTTTACATTAAACATAAATGTTTTAAGTAACATTGTCATATGAATTGATAATACTACAGTTTTTTTTTTTCGTTTCTGCAGATGATGAGGAGTTGTTCAGGTGCTTGGTACGTCTAATTAAATGGTATCCATGGTTAAAAAGTGAAATGGGTTTAACAGAGACACTTAAGATTGCACAAGCTTTGCTTGTTAAAGACAGTGTGGAAGAATTAAGGCTGGAAGCGCGTAGACTGTTCGCTGTTGATAGGTTGCTGAAGCATGTTCTGCGGACGGAAACTACGATGCGATTTTTCGACTTATTAAAAAGATATTGGAAGCCCTCGGATGAAATTCAGGAGAAACTGGAACAGTTAGAACCATCGGAAGAAGATATCGAAGGTTTGTCCTGACACGTTCGATTCTTTTAAATATAATGTTTGTTAGTCTGTCATCAAGTTACTTGTCTCAGTGAGCTAAAAGGTTTTCCTGTCATTTTTTTTCATTTACGCTACCATCTTCAGCTGCAAGTCATCCGTTATCTGACTATGATAAAGTGTAATACTCATACGAATTTCAACCTTTGAATAGTAAGACATCAAAAATGTGTGTCACTTTAAATGAATAAATGAATCGCCAAATTTTCTTATTTCAAATTAATTCAGATGATTTCCTCTATTGTAATTTATGAAATTCGATTTGGGTTTGGTGTCAGAGTTTTTGTGATGTTTTACCTTATGTATGTTCTTATTATTTTTGTTTCGGTTTGGGTTGCTGAGTGGCCACCTTTCGGGAACAAGTTGCTCACTCGGTTGGCCATATGTTCTCTGTATCTTGATTATTTGTAATCTTAGTTGTTTCCAACTATGATTTGAGGGCTGGATTTGGATTTTGATTGTTTCAGTTCCTGGTCTTTGCATACTTTTTACTTTTAACATCCTTCCCGATTGAATTGATTTGGGAGTTTGAAATAATAGCGAGAAGAAATAAGGTCTGCGTTGGACTCGATGCGCTCCGTGAATTCAGATGAGTGATTTCGGAGCTTAGCACATCGAATAACACAAAGTGTATTTATAAATTGTACTGCCAATTTAGAAAATAACTTTTCCTTACCCGCGAGCTAGCGCAGATTAACACATGAAATATTAATATTCGTATCTGCCCGACAAAACAGGTGTTAATCTGCAATAATTTACCAGAAAGGAAACATATTTTGATGCCGCCATTATATACGACCAAGAAAGGCGCCGTGGTCGAGTGGTTAGAGACGCTCGGTTATAGTGCAGAAACGCGCCGCAAGATCGTGAGATCGGGCACTAGTTTCGCCTTGCGACGACTGGGAAATGCTCTCTCTCAATCCAGCGGTTAATACGTACCTGCTTCGAATTAGGAAAGGGGGAAGGATAAGACAGCGAAAGGAGAGGGATGGGCTCCGCCCTTCATTTGCTGTGCACAAGACACAGTGGGCCTCTAACCCCAACTGCCCCTACGGCTACTATATATGGGAAACCTTTACCTTTAATACGATCAAATTGCATGAATATAGGGACGTTTTCAAATGGACTCTTTTGAGGCGGAGGTCGCCAGGAGTAAAATGTTTACGTCCGACGTCATCTAGGCGCGAAATATGCACGCCGAGCGGTAATAACGCGATTTATCACAAATTTTCCAATGGCGCCGCATCCTATAGGCAGAATGGGGATATTCATCAACAATTGTCTATATAGTTACCAGCTTCAAACCCTTATGTCTCGGTTAATGGCTGAGAAATCTGTTGCACAAAACTTTAACATATGAAACAAGGGGAGAAGGAAAAAAAGATACAAGGAATGGTATTGATTGATGGATTGTTTTGGATTTAACGGCCCTTTTAAACAGTATTACAGTCTACATCGGGCCGTCTCCCAGAGAGAGGTACACAGAAGAGAAATGATAGACGAGAGAAAAAATGTCCAAACAACTTACTGCAAGCACAGTAGGCTTTCTCCCTACAATGTTCAAAATCAGAAGGACAACCCGGCATTGGAAGTTATACACAACACAATCGCACCACCCGACTACCACCAAACAAGGAATAGTAGAAGCTGTAAGCTGTGGTCTTCATTACCTACGACTTACAAAACATATTTGAGTATTCTTACCCCATTACCTGTGAAGCTAATGAAAAGGCATTGATTAGGACTATTCTACCTCATTTGCTGAGAAGTAGATGGGACAAAAATGATTAGGAATATTCTATCTCATATGCTGAGAAGCAGATGGGACAACAGTGATTAGGAATATTCTGTCTCATTTGATGAGAAGCAGATGGGACAAAAATGATTAGGAATATTCTGTCTCATTTGATGAGAAGCAGATGGGACAACAGTGAATAGGAATATTCTATCTCATTTGATAAGAAGCAGAAGTGATGACAGTGATTAAAAATATTCTATCTCATTCTCTAAAAAGCAGATAAGACATCAGTGATTAGGAATATTCTATCTCATTTGCTGAGAAGCAGATGAGACAGCAATGATCCGGAACCCACACGATCGATTTCCACATCCTGTTCTTAATACGACATTGGAAATGAAAATAATAAGGATAGCACACAAGAAAATATGTTAAGCGAAATGCCAAGAGGTTCGATATGTTCCAGATGAGGGCCGCAAGGTGATCCAAAATATAGAACAAACATTCAAAGACTATTTGACAGCATATTAAGTATTTTGGCTATAGCCTAGATACGCAGGACAGGTTAGCCATACAAACCAAAGGAAAACCATAATTAGAATTTTTATCAGCCCCAAAACAAACATGTTTAAACTCAATAAAAAGAGCCATTTACAGATCGCAAAGGTAGGGTCTGAGCATAATAATCAAGATTAAAGTGGTCAAAGTACCTCGGTAAGCCTCGGCAGGCAACGAGCAGCCTTTTCCTGACCACAGTCTCAATGACGCTTTCCGCGAGGCACCGTAGCGGCAGACATCAGGTAAGAATGTCGACCAGAGCAAACGCAGTTTTTCCCTGCCGAGCCATGTCAACCTCTGTGTCTCGAAACAGAAGACAAGGGCCCAGGAAAGAGTTTACCGATGCAGGAGGAATCTACAAAATGTCAAATCAGTTAAAAGAATGAAAACTAAACTCTATTAAGATTGAAATCGCTATGACAAATTTGCTGGAGTTTTCAAATAGTTTAGATCTTTTACCTGGTATAAGGTAATATGGTTATTTAAATCAGTAGTCAAGTAGTGCCCTAATGCTAAAGAACCAGTATCAACACTGAAACACTAACTAACTGGGTTTATAATATTCTTGGGGACAAATTGTCCACCAGCAGAGATATCGGCCCACCGATGTCAATGTAAAGTAAAACGATGAGCAGTGATCAGGAATTAATACAATCAAATTCCACATTCCGCTCTCAAAACCAATAGGGAAAGAAGCACATAAACACAGAAAGTGACACAACTTTACGAAAGACACGCACAGTAAACCGAATAAGCACCTCTTTCCCAAACAGATGGTCATTCAGCTCTCCCAATAAAAACATCAACATCTGTTTTTACTTATTTTTTTTTTATTTTAGTTTCAAAACAAAACAAAAGAGAAGGCAGATTGGGCAGCAATACGGGTGACCAAACCGCCAGAGACCATAGACAAGCGGACACAGCACAATATAACATCAAGGAACCGCAACATAAGTACCGCCTTTGAACGGTCAGCAAAAGATTACTGGGGGGTGGGTTGGGGGGGGCATAAACATGTTTTAAACGTTTCTTTACCGGACATAGTGTGACAGACGCGCGTTTCTGAACTTAACTTTTTATTGTCCCTAAACCCGAAAAGTTGGAAAGAAAAAATGTGATGGGAAGTTCTTTGCAGGCATCGAGCAGTCTTTTTCGAGCCACAGTCTTTAATGGCGCTTTCCGCAAGACATAGAAGCTGCAGACATCAAGTCAAAAAGCCAACAAGACCAAACCCATATGACCCTTATCGAGCCACCTTAAACCCTGTTTCTCATAGAAATGAGACAGACACGGACATTAGGAAGGAGATGACCGACGCAGCAAGAACCTACAAACAGCCAAAGCAATCCAAAAGAATGGAAGCCAAACTCTATTAAAATTCAAAAAGCAAAAGTAAGAAGGAAAATTATCAGAAACTGACTCAATTCAATCCCAGATCAGACCCAAGGCACCATGTAGGAAAGAGGCTACACAAAGTCACCACCAACAACAAGACCAGCGGCAGCCATGTGAGCGGCCATTTATCATGTAGGTGGTCAAGTCGCCATAACAGGTTTGTTGTAATATAAAAATAATCGGGCTGATAATATCCTCGGGGACAAATTATCCGCCTGTACTGGTCGCTAAACCACAAATATATGAAAGACAAAATGTGATGGGCAGGGCTCGTCAGACAACGAACAGTTCTTTCCAAGCCATATAAACGAGACAGACAAGGACAGCAGAAACGAGATGACCGATGCAGCAAGAACCTACAAAAAGCCAAAACGACCCAAAACAATGGTAGCTAAACTCTATTAAGATTTAAGTCGCTATGACAAGTTTGTCTTTGTTTCCGAATAGTCTTTGAATTTTACTTTAAATCAGTATTTAAGCAGTTTACCCGATGCTAATGCACTGACTTAATATCCTTGGTGATATCCTTGGGGACACCAGAATTAACATTGAAGCATTGGCTAACTTGGTTGATAATATCGTTGGAGATAACTTGTCAACCAGCAGCGATATCGGCCAAGTGGTTTCAATATAAACTTTACTGCAACTTTTCTGAATTTAGTGTCACTAAACCTCTAAAAAGGTGGAAAGGAAGTAGGTGATGGAAAGGTCTCGGAAGGAAATGAGCAGCCCTATCCAAGACACTCTTACGGACGCTTTCCGCGAGACACAGTAGCTGCAGACATCAGGTGAGAGAAAACCACAGCAAATGCAGGCATCCCCTGCCGAGCCATCTCCCGCCCCGTGTCTCGAAAAACGAAACAATCAAGGGCATCAGGAAGGAGATGACCGATGCAGCAAGAACCTACTAAAAGCCAATACAGTCCAAACAAATGGAAACTAAACTCCTCTAAAATTACTGTCGCTATGAAAAATCAATCTTAGTTTTAGATTTGTTAAGAAGTTTTACCTGATACAAGTAATTAAGGTAACTTTAAATCAGTATTTAAGTAGTGATACCAAAGCCAAAGAACCAGAATCAACACGGAAACATTGACTACCTCGGCTGATATTATCCTCGGAGACCAATACCAATGCCAAAGAACCAGAATCAACACGAAACATTGACTAGCTCGGCTGATAATATCCTCGGAGACAAATTGTCCACCAGCAGCGATATCGGCCAAGCGCTTTCACAATAAACGTCACTATACAAAATATAGTACGTCAGACGCCCGTTTCTGTATTTAACTTCCCAAGTGTCGATTAACCCCAAACGTTTGAAAGACAAACGGAAATGGGCAGATCTCGGCAGACAACGAGCAGCCCTTTCCGAGCCTGAGACCATAAGCCGCAGACATTAGGTATGAGAGGCCCGCCAGGTACCTATTTACTGTTGGGAAGACAGAGGGAGTATTTTAGTCGCCGGAAGGCACATCCAAGGCTTAATTCCGCGATATTCTGGCGACCTTCTGCATCAAAAAAAGAGTCGCTCTAACAACTCCACCACGGTGCCTCTTCGGCGGGAGGAACGGAAGGAATAGCATTATACTATAAATGTTACCATTGGAAACGAAGAACACAAGGAAGAGCGAAAATGGGAGTCTGGGTTTCATAGGGAGTAAATGAGAAGGCAATTATCAGCGACCGATACAATTGTTTACCTTATTAAGCTTTAATAGAAAAAAAACAAAAGCCTCAAACACGCAAAACAAGACATTCAACTATTTAGTTTCTTCCCCAGCGGATGGTGCCCAGGTGGTTCTAAATAAGGTTCAAAATTCAAGGCCTAATAGGAAGACGACAAAGACAATGATAGTAACACACAACACAAACCAAAGTCGCTTTGTAGCACAGCATTATCTTTTGCGAAACTGCATAAGAGCCATAGTGCTGGTTTAAGAGGTACATGGTTTTCAAAGTTACAAAATTCTGTAATTCCAAATGAAAGTAAATAGAAAATACACTATGATGAAGTACAAAAATACATTTGATCGTTGCCGCACGGCATTTAACACCAGCGCCAACGATTTTAAATAGAATCGTTAACAGTCAGATAATCCTTAAATGATCAGACGACAAAGACAATGATAGTAACACACAACACAAACCAACGTCGCTTTGTAGCACAGCATTATCTTTTGCGAAACTGCATAAGAGCCATAGTGCCGGTTTAAGAGGTGCATGATTTTTAAAGTTACAAAATTCTGTAATTCCAAATGAAAGTAAATAGAAAATACACTATGATGAAGTACAAAAATACTTTTGATCGTTGCCGCACGGCATTTAACACCAGCGCCAACAATTTTAAATAGAATCGTTAACAGTCAGATAATCCTTAAATGATCTTTTTATTTTCACAGTTGTAACGCTTAAGTAAAACGGTAACGTTTTGTAAGTAAAATATGCAGCTTCGGGGAAATGTTCTCAACTGATTCAAGCACAAACACTAAAAATCAAATTTTAGGACAGTGATTTCAGAAATTAAAACCGAAGATTGTTTTATTAAGCTTAATGGTAGCGTGTGGTTACATGGGGATCATCGAGAGCTACTTAATGTCAGTATTTTTTATTTTTTCAGTCGCTGTTTTGTCATTGTATCATTGGAGCTGCACTCTAATTTCTTCTGGCTATACAATATTTTCAATGACCATTGTATATCAAAAAACTTTATAAAAATACTTTAACCAATACATCCTGAACTTCTAGCTACGTTTCCCTTCCTTTTCTACATCTGACTTGTTCCGAGTATCACTGTTTGGGCTTCTGAGGCCGACGCTGGCTGGTTGGGCTCACAACATTGAAGCAAGCTGCGGTTTGCAGCCGAGTGTATAAAATATGTAAAATTCGTTTATTTAAAATCAGGTTTTCGATGCGTGCTAACGCCGTTAGAAAAAATAAAAACACGCACTCAGCAATGAAATATTATCAATGGCATTAAACTTCGATCTGTAAACAAAAGTCTGAAATTAACCTAAGATATCATGAAGCTGCTAATTTGAAAACAAGATATACTTTTCTAATCAATAATTAGATATCTACTGCGAGACCGAAAAGGGCCAAACTAGACATATTTAAAGATTTATGTTTCCAAAATGTCGGAAAGTCTTAAAAAAGTCTTAGAAAGTCTTAAAAAGTCACCGTAAAAAGCCTCCCTGCCCTTCATCATAGTGTAGATTTTATTTTCTAGTCCTTTGGGGTCATTGATTCCATTGTAGAACTTTAAAAACATTTGAGGGTCACTGATGAGGCCTTATTGGCCGAAACTAGCTAGTCTGGCCCAGAAAACTTGTACACTCAACAGTTTTAGTTCTTTGGTGTGATCCTTGCTTCCAAAGGATAACCCTTTTATAGAACATATTGAACTTCACTACAGCTGGTGATTGGGACTGTGTGGTCACCGTAAAATGTCTCCCTGCCCTTCATCGTAGTGTAGATTTTATTTTCTAGTCCTTTGGGATGATTGATTCCATTGTAGAACTTTAAAAATATTTGAGGGTCACTGATGAAGCCTAATTGGCCGAAACTAGCTAGTCTGGTCCAGAAAACTTGTACACTCAACAGTTTTCAGTTCTTTGGTGTGATCCTTGCTTCCAAAGAATAACCCTTTTATAGAACATATTAAATATAAAATTTCATTTCATGAATTTACACTAAGGTCATTTAAGATAATCTAATTACAGGTTTTAGGACTCAAACATATGAGAGCAATGTCAGCTGGCTAGATATCATATGCAAATACTTTCTGTTTGGTATTAAGTCCAATCTTTACAAAGACCTTGTGTCTTACTAATAGACGTTTCAGAGAACTCTGCCAGTATCAGTGCATATTTATCAGTTTTTTGCCTGTTTGATTTATTTTCAGCTTATCGTCTTGTCAAGATACATGACGTTCCTCAGTGGAAATTCCAAGACGACGATCGAAAGGAACTTTCGTTTACCATAAGTGAATCAACACCAGTAGATACATTGAATAATTGGTTTTTATCGAAGTTCTTCTACCGTGCACCTGAGCATGACAAAGTGTTTGTCAAACTGGTATCTCTACAGACTTTGGAAGCCGGCGTCAATTGTTTGTTTGACACTATTAACAAGTGCGACAAGAGTATAATGAGGTGTTTTTGTGACACGTTAGATACCTACTGTAGTGATTTTGGTAAGGTTGTCAGACGATTGGACCTGAGAGAAAAATACTGTGAATCACCATCAAAAGACAAAGGTTCGTTCTTTCCTGTTTATTTGGGGTCGGGTGTGTTATGTGTTATGGGTGTGTGATGGATGGGCGAGAGAGACTGACGAGTTTACAAATATGAATGCACCACATATTTCTGTTGAACGTATGGGAAAAGCTCAACCTGAGCGACTCTGAGAGGCATGAAAAATGAATTTCTTCCATAGTGAGAAGGTACAAACAAGCCTCTGTAAAGATATACCTCCGGTCAGAACAGCCAAATTGGAACATTTCACTATAATTAAATACACGTAATCCCCCTGTGACCCAGCATATTCCATATGCACCAGACTTATGCATGGCAAGTACGCACTATATATGAGTGGGAAGCTGGGTCACGGGGGAGGGGAGGCGGGAAAGATACTCAGTAAGCCACGACTTTTAAATGAAGTCAAGATCACATACATATAATCAAAACTATCCAGTGTTGTCTGTTATGTAGGTTATGTCAGTAAAAAGGGGTACAATGTATACAATAAATCATTATTCCAACGATCCGTTTGAGGATAATTTACAATTAATCTCAACAATGGCGTCAACGCCAACATATGTGTAACGTACTTTACATAGACACAAACACTTGAAAATTCATTTTTAATGCAAGTTACATATCATAGTCATAAATGCAAAGCAAAAGTCGGTGATCCTTATATTTTTTAATCATGGGGAAAATTCAAAACTTAAGCATAGAAGTCCTTTGTACTTAAACATTTATTCACCATTTTAAAATGTTGATTGTATCATTGTATCATATGCTATACTATGTAAAGATGACTGCTGTTTTAAATTTTACGTCTTTTGGCAGTTTGGCATAATGTTTGGGTCTGAGTGTATCTGATAAACAGATAAATACAATATGAAGCATGAAAATATATTGCTTATATATATGTTTTGAAGTAAACCTTATTAATTGAGGTTCATTGAAATCTCCTTTTATGGCTATATTTATTTTATAACTATGTATTGAAAATAAATGGAAGATCTCGCCAATTTTTTGTTTTACAAAAAGGTAATACCTGTTTGCGTATCAGAGCACACACAGAATATTAGCTGTGATGCATCATGCGAATTTGTGCTAAATTGGTTGACCAAAACACATAAACATATCGGAAGATACTTCATTTTCCAGAGTGAACACACATTGTTGAATGCGGATTCCGGGAATAAGAAATTTTATCTTTAAGTTCTTGAGATTTCTTGTGCTGCTTATGTCAGTGTACAAAATATTGAGATAAAGAAGTTATAAGTCCGAATCATGTATATTACTCGCAATGCCTTATTATAACAACCAGAATCAATGAAACCTTGAACAGTTCTTAAAGGTAAAGTGTAAGTATGTGAAAACAATCAAATTCTTTATTTGTCCATATTTTTTCAGGAGACAGTACCGTTCTTAGATTTTTGACTGCACCTTTGAAAAGACTGTTTGAATACTTGGAACGGCAGCTCGGCTTTATTGTGTACCGGGTTAAAGATGGGTCTTTAGCCGTTTACCTAAGTGCAAACACAGAAAGTTCCTGGGAAAAAATGGAACAGAAATGTAAATCAGGAGAAATCGTTGAGTTGTTAGATGCATTGGATACTGATGATCAAAGTCGGAAGATATGTTTCGAAGAAGGCGCTTGTGTTAGAATTACCATTCACTCTGTAAAAGGTGAATCAGGTATGTATTGTTCCTGTCATTTAGTATCTTACAGATTCATACAACCATACATTGCGACCGTGTCCGATTACAGATATACAGTTCGGTGCTTGTTTTGGCGACCGATTATCGATGCTTCAGAATTTTGTTTTGACGACCATTTAACGATGCCTCGTTTATTTTGCATTGTTTATTTTTCTATCTCATGGATTTATTGGCCTAAAAGATTTTATATTAATACAAATAACTCATATTGCTTTGCTACATGATGTGAGAAATTTTGAATATTTTAGTATCTCTCAGCAAAGATTCAACAAAGAGAATCTTTTTCTTTTTTTTTAATTTTAGATGTTTTATATTGTTACAGAAATTTTCGTTTGCCGTATTTTGCCACATACATGTCTGCTATTTTTCATAAGTTCGAAGACCAGATAGACCTAATGTAAACGAATTAAATGCTTTTAAGTCAGTAGGTAAAAATTGTTGTATGTTTGATTTGATTGCCTATTTTTTCACAATTATAATAAAAGACGGGACTTGCCGAACGTCCATTTTAATGTCTTATGCCATTCGTACAGTCATGTGAATTGATACCACTTATCACGAGCTGCTAATGTAAGCATTAAATATTGCTGATAATAAAGATGTTTTTTCCTGCTATGAATATGGCGTTTAAATGCTATAAATGTTTTCTATAACCATAATTTTGAACTTTCTAGATGTTTAATACGTTTGAAATAAACAGGTTGTATACATTGTACTTTAGAACTTTCTTGAAAATTGAGGAAACTTAAGAATATTCTAAACAATAGAAACAATTGTCTAGAAACTTCTGGAATTTGCTCCTTATTGTCGAACGAAGGTTGTAGAAGCTTCAGGAAACTGGGAAATCTTTCAAGATATTTCTGAAATTTTCTAGAATTATTTATTTTAGTACTGAAGAAAGTAGTAGAACTTTCTGTTGTAAACATGTAGAATCTTCTGGTTTATAATTATGACAGACTGAAAACTTTCTGGTAAAATCTATCTTTGGCTAATTCCGGGAAGTGCTTGGATAATATTTAAAGAGCATAAATTTTGAAACAGGCATCTTTCTAAACTTTCGCCAGTTAATAATTAAAGACGTTTAAACTAGAATTCAAATATACTTGATTACTTTGTGACTTTTATTCCTTGGATTTGGAAATATTGTGCTCATAAAACTGTCCATCTTCTGAGATCAGAAACTGTTAACGGACTTGTGTTTAAAATATCCTGAGGGGCATTTAGGATAAAAAAGGTACTGCAAATAGCAATTTCTTTGGTTGATTATTGATTGTTTTATTTTGATGTATCTGTAAATAAATGTTTCGTTTTAAAACAGGCTTGTTGCTGATTTACTTCTATTATCATTTCACAATTAAGGTTATTATTTGCAAAGACTTAAACCTTTACAAGAGAGCGCACAAGTACAACATATTTTAAGCTTTACTTCGTTTCGAATAGTAGAAATTGCCAAAGCTAAAGCAATCACTTCAATAAATAATGCAAGTTCTACGTGTGGCCCGCAATACCATCTTTGGGTTACTATGTTTCTATGACAATGCATAAAGACTATTTTTCGACGTTCAAGCGTAGAATTTATCGTATCATTGGATTAGGGAGAAGTCATTTTATTAACTACAGATTTAACGGGTTTAACGTTATTTTTGAATTGAAACTTTCACGTTTATTTTATCCTATATGCATTTAGTGCATTATTTTTACCCTTTCCGATATTTTATACACCACCTTTTGGAAACATTTGACTTCTGGTATTTTAACTTTTTACTTACTTTCATTTCAGCTTGGCCAAAAGCTATTTTGCGCATTGACTCAGTCTCACAAGGTAAAGTAAACTATGCTTTTTATATGTATATACTGGGAAGTCCTTGGTATACTTAACATTGTGCTTTCATGACCTCTAAGCATGTGTCAGAGAAGGTTAAATTAAAAATGTAACAATTACATGTTAGTAAGAAACGCATGACATATTTTGCCTATACTGGTGCGTGTGTATGGTTATCAAACCCTAGATGTTGTATTTGTTTCCGCGGAAAAGTTGTTCACAAGCGGCAACACACATCAGACCCTTAGAATTATATTTACTTAGCCTCAAATCTTTAGGTTTACACTATATGTTTTATATGTACATGTATTTATGCTGGGTAAAATAAGTTCTGATCCGTGTTGAATTCATCCAAAGGCGTTATGTAAAAAGTCCAAAAAGCTTCTGTTTTCAAAACAGAAAGGATGATTAACATTTGAAACACAACTATTGCTTTACAGTACAGTCTCAAGAGTTATTTCACAAAGATACTATTAAAAAGCTTCAGGTATTTTCTAACGTTCACTTAATTTTGAAGAAGAACTCGTATTTTCGCAAATAGTTTCGCAAAAATTACTAAAGAATTGAAAGGGACATAGTTGGGAGGTGCACTCAAATTTTTTGATCTGTGCGAAAAAAAAAATCAACAAGAATAAAACATCGATCAAGTTAAGAGGATGTGAATTTTTTCTCATCTAAATTTTCTTTCGAAAATTCTGATATAGTAAGAGGCTTAATTTCTGTAAAATAGATACAGGTCCGTGCAGAAAAAATAAAGTTTTGAAGCATGATAGATATGAACCCTGAAGATATGTAGATATCTTTCATTACAGTCTCGGACGTCACCTATTCAATGGCTAATACCATGTCACAGATTCTTACTGCCTCTCGTTACATTGCACTTGCTGACTGGTGCGCGACGTAAAGACGCCGTCCACGACGACATTGTGTCTCCTATAATGCAGCTTTAGAGACAATACTATCCCTTTAAAACAGCCATTTAGTGATAAAACAGAATATTACACTCGAGGTCTTTTTATATCTAATTTATGAAACTTGCAAAAGAATCGTTTCATACAGATCATATAAATGACTGTTCGTGTACATTCATTTGTTTATTTTATATTGAAATTCCATTGAAAGTTTCAACAGTGTGTTTTAAGGCCCACCGTTGTTCGAACTAGAGATTAGCATTGTAAGCTATTTCAGAGATACATGTATATTAGAAACGAAATGTACTTCTGTCCTACTTACTCAATAGTCATAAATAGCCAGCATATATTGTATACAACATGCAAAGTGAGTTTATTCAAGAAACAGTCTGTTTATTGGTGCACCTGTTTATCAAACTACGATATAGGAGTAATTATTTCCGTCTATGCGTCAGTCATTCCATTCGTTTGCCTGTATGTCCATTCGTCCAAAGTTGCGTCAACCCTTCACGCCTACCAATCGCTCTCATGCAAAACCACGGTTCAGAACGCCAAACCATGAGAGGAGTTTCCGGTTTTTACAGGAGGGGAGCCGAAATCGTAAACAAATTTAACATCGGCACAAGGTTTGAGTATTTATTTCTTTGAAAACTATTTATGCAAAATATAAGAATGCTATTTTGTCACATATAGATTGTTTCTTCGGTACATGAAAGGATAAGGCACATAGTCTTGCATTTTCAAGATATGCATTAAGTACGGCGGAGCATGTGTTCAAGGTCAATCTCGGCGATATATACATGTAGGAAAAAGTCGTATTCTCTTGCTTGGTTTTGAGACTCTGACCTTGGCAGTTGCAAAGGAGTGAACAAAACTACTGTATGCGTGAATCCAATTGATGGAAGTAAGCTTTCCGTGATAGACAGTTTAGAATTTAGAAAATATTCAAAAACTTGGCATCGTCAGCCCGGTTCCGCATGAGATAATAGAAAATATAAGGAATTTTTATCAAACACAAAATCAGCTTCTGAACAATAATTGGATCAAAACTAATATGAACTCTGTGATAAATCATTATTTCATACATTGCAGATGACTTTTTGGCTGTTTTTATTCTCGGTTTATCTTTTTAGGCCTTTTGTAAACCCTCTTTGAAACCCTCTTGCATGCTCAACACAGACAAACGGGGATTAAAACAGCCAGAACGTCATGTGCAATGTATAAAATGATAATTTATCACAAAGTTCATGTTAGGTTTGATCCAATATTATTGTTCAGAAGCTGGTTTTGTGTTTGATAAAAATTCCTTATATTTTCTAATATCTCATGCGGAACCGGGCCGACGATGCCAAGTTTTTGTAATTTTTTTTTCTAAATTCTAAACTGTCCATCACGGAAAGCTTACTTCCAGCATTTGGATTCACGCATACAGTACATGTAGTTCTGTTCACCTTTTTGCAACTGACAAGGTCAGAGACTCAAAACCAAGCAAGAGAATGCGACTTTTCCCTACATGTATGTATCGCCAAGATGGACATTGAACACATGCCATTTATGTATACTAGATATCCATTGTTCGATTTATGGTTGCCTATCATTCAATTTTGGATATTCATTAACCATTTTCGGATATAACAAAATAATAATAGCTACACATAAAACTTACTATACTAACAAATAATAACAATATATAGAATAAGTACTGAGCGAGTGTTAAATGATCAACACATAGGCTGTACGGCACCAGATACAGTATCAGGCTGAGGTATAAGTCTGAGGCTAGATGTCTGAAACCTCACAATTAAATTCTTCTTCAAAATTTAGAAATTCTACATAACAGAGAATAGCAGAATGTATATGCGACATGTAGTTATATTAAATCAGAGTAACATAGCCAGCAATGAAAAAACAGTTTTTACTAAAACATTTGCCCATTTGCCAATTCTGTGCACCCTTTTTATGAAATAGTGGACCTTATTTCACTGTTAATAGAAAATTGGTGTGTATGACCCGACGAAGCCACGCCGGGTCAAAGAATAACCCTGACCTCTTATACTCACTCCCATATAAAAGCACAAAGATGCCAAATTGACCTTGACATATTAAAGTCTGGGTCAACCCAAGGTCATCATTTGGAAAATGTTGCTAGTACTCGAGTACCAGATGCTATACACCAAGTTTCATTTATTAACTAAATGACTGAATAAGCATATTCTGTTTAAATCAAACTTTAAACAGTATGAATAAAATAATAGGAAGTCATTTAGTTGCAATGTCATACTATTACAGAAATCATCTTAAAATGAAAGATGGGTGACTACGCAAGCGCCATCTCAACAAAATATATACAAGACGTACCTTCTGTTTTGCTGAATTGGTAGAGAAATAAATCGTGACGGGTTTTGAACGGGGAAGGATGGTCGGTTTATTTTTCACCCGCTGGTTTATGTTAATTTTGTTGAAGCGCCATCTGCTTATAAACAAAGGGGATACTCTCTGTGTGAACAAACTTCATATCAAAACCCGCAACTGCAGTATAACAAATACTGTTATCACTGTACGATTGACTTCTCTTTGACCAATACAGCCTTTACAAAAAGACTAAGTCGACATAAATCCTTTAACGTGAATATAAATATCATTTATACTTCTACTGAAAACTCAAACAGAACTTATTAATATCCATGCCTTTACATCAACTTATTCCTTGTATTCCTTGCTTCCATGGGATCTTACTTTTCAGAACTTATTATTATTATTTACAGATCAGTCAGTCGGCGACGGCACAGAAACAAACCCCATAAAACACAACATGGATATTTTGTGTGAAGAACTGGAAATCTGTGATTCTCTCATTGAAGAATTCAAGGAACAGAACTTAGTACGAGACGATATAAGAGAGCTGCTTGAAGGACAACATACAAGAGCATCAACGATACGCTGTTTAATGGAAAACATTTGTCCACCTGAAAAAGGGTAAGACAAGAACTCTTAATGCACAAATCAAAAACTTAATGCCTGAGAAACTTAAAGTATTTCGTTATAATAACGACTTCGCAATTAATCATTTGGGGCAGCTTTACTGACCGTAAAATATATAGAGGATATAGTCTTTGGTCATGTCAGAATGTATGTGACGCCTTATCATATCTCTTAGATAATATTTACATCAGATTTGGTAATAAGTTATACAGACAAATTGTTGGTATTCCGATGGGTACAAATTGTGCTCCTCTTGTGGCCGATTTGTTTTTATTTTGTTATGAAAGAGATTTCATGACTTCTCTTTCGGTTGATAATCATGCTGATATCATTGGGGCATTTAACCCTACCTCTAGATATTTAGACGATCTTCTGAATATTGATAATCCTTATTTTGAAAGCATGGTTAACCAAATTTACCCACCTGAACTTAAATTGAATAAAGCTAATACTTCAGATACCGAGGCCCCCTTTTTGGATTTACATCTATCTATTTCTAACGGTTTTGTATCTTCTAAAATTTATGATAAACGTGATGACTTTGACTTTGATATAGTTAATTTTCCATTTTTGGATGGTGACGTTCCACGTCGTCCCTCTTATGGAGTGTATATTTCTCAACTTATAAGATTTGCTAGAGTGTGTAGTCATGTAGATGACTTTAATGCTCGTAATAAATGTTTAACTGCTAAACTTCTTCAACAGGGCTATCGGTATCATAAGCTTAGAAAGGCTTTTTCTAAATTCTATCGCAGACACCATGAATTGGTTTCAAAATTTGATGTCAGATTAAAATTTCTTTTACACCAAGGCCTATCGGAACCAGAATTTTATGGTGACTTAGTATACAAATTCAAAAAGATTAAGGGTAGGACTGATTTTTCTGATCAATTCCGAAAAATAATAATACGTCACAAACGTATTGGCTATAATTTAAATGTTATGCGACAGTCTGCATGCTTAGTTATTAACCCAATCACGGTTGATAACTTTGCTGCACTCTTTAATTGCACACCGGGGGTTCGGTCGTCAGACTCTATGATGGCCCCGACCTAAAGCTATTTATTTTAGTTGGTTGGGACCGGAGCCTTTTTGTCTGTTGCTTGGTCCACCGGGGCTCAACTGGTGACCTTCTTTTGCTTCAGATTTCCAGTGGGGTCGTTTGGCAGGACAGGGATCTCCACCTGTCAGACGGCCCGTTGTATCTGTGGAGTCCTCGTCTTTGCTTCTTCATGGTGTTGAAATTTGATTTATGTGTTTACCGTGATGATTCATTGACGAGTTAGAGGGTTATCATGCGAACCGAACTACCAACTAAATGTTTTGTACCACTTCAGAAACTGAGGGTGAGGTTGGGCCTGTAAAATCGATTTAAGCCCCCCAGTAATTCATTACTGACCGTTCCAAGGCGGTAGTTCTGTTGTGGTTCTCTGTTGCCTGTTTTTGGTGTCAGAGTTTCTGTGATGTTTTACCTTATGTATGTTATTATTATTTTTGGTTCGGTTTGGGTTGCTGAGTGGCCACCTTTTGGGAACAAGCTGCTCACTCGGTTGGCCATATGTTCTCTGTATCTTGATTATTTGTAATCTTAGTTGTTTCCAACTATGGTTTGAGGGCTGGATTTGGATTTTGATTGTTTCAGTTCCTGGTCTTTGCATACTTTTTACTTTTAGCACTTTAGGTATAGTGTTTGTGTTGTCAACTTGTATCACAATTTGCAATGACTTTGTTTCTACTTTTGTACACTTGTTTCGGATATAATGAAAATATGCCTGTGGCTTTGCAATGAAGACAAAATTTATTTTGACATATTTTTTGCCTTTTGAACCAAGTCATTTTGGGGCAGCCTTTTGACAGCTTAAGTTATGAAAGTTGTGTTATGATCTGCTTTCACAAATTTTGGTTTATCATTCGAGTCGTTGCATGTGGATAATATAAAAAATGATGATAGACATGCATGTAGGTTTACATACTGGTCTGGCATCATCTGTGTCTTCTAGCTATTATTATTATTATTATTTGAGCTACATCAAAGTTTCGATTAAGGGTGCGAGCACAATTTCTATGCGTGTTTTAATTCCCTCGTTAGAAGCAGTGGAAGAGCTAAAATAGGCGCCATGGCGTCGATGTCGGCGTTTGCGTCAGCGTTTGAGTTGGTTAATGTTTTTGGCTCATATATGAGGAGATGCGAGCCATCTCTTGGGCGAGGACGAGGGGATGTGATCCTGGATGAGGATATATGAGCCATCTCCTGGGCGTGAATGTCATGGACCTAGAGCTTCTGAAATTGGGTAAAGTCGTTAACGCCATATCAGCTCTTTGTGCCTAGATTGATTTAGTTTATACTGGAACTAACATTATATAATTGTTTCGACGTTTCTAATAACAGACTAACCTATTTGTTAAGAATAATATATGATTAATAGATAAAAGGGTGACGATAGTTGTTTGATAGAAAATTTGTTTGAAGTTGTAATCTGCGCTCTAGTGACAGAGATCACTAGAAAATCCAAATAGAATTTTGTGCAGACGGGATGTCCACTCTGTTTAAGAAGCCATAAACTGGAATCGACTGTTGTCATTTCCAACGTTGTGTTTGTGAGTGAACACGAGCGACGTGACGGTTCGCTCAAAACTGAAAGTTGAGATAAACATTGGAGAACAGACGTTAGCGCTGCGCGAGAGAAACACCTGACCTGGTGGATTTACATGGCACATGTCAGATTATTTTTTTTATCCCGTAGAACAGCAAATCTGCAGCCGGCGGGTTGAGATGGAAAAATTGGTATGAGGGTGGCGGTCAGTGATAGTAATAATACTGATTGTTGGCAGAGGCATTCCAATTATCAAACCTGTACATATGCAAGCAATAACTATTTACGTCAAGATAATGTGCTTTTATGGTTTCGTACTTAGAAACTTAGGCCTTCTTAAACAAGCAAACTTGACGAAACAAAACAAAATGTCAGTGCTGCGTTTAACATCAAACTGCTACTTGAAACAGGTAGGGCAAAAGACCTCATTATATCAAATCGTCAGTAACACCAAATGATGTGCCGCATTCGGAGATATCATGTCTTCCAACTATATAAATATCCTTCTTACTCTATTCCATTTTCAGACCAAAAATGCTTGGAAATGTGTTGTTTCTTTTCATTCTACTTAGTTGAATAGCTCTAATAAGAGTACTCTGGATCAACCCTGGTATTTATCATAGGAAATGGAATATTCTCTCAGACTGCTGCAAATACTCTTTACCTCAACAACTAATTTTACGACTGTTTTAAATGCTCTTTTATTAAAAATGTGAAATTATCATGACTATCTTCTTATGCCTTATGGCGATTGCGATTGGTGGACACAAGTTTCCTGTAACGGCTTAGACTGTCCTTTGCACGGATTTATCCTTATGATAAAGCAATGTTGCAATTTGTGTAGTTTTTTTTCTCTTTCAGAGAGTATTCATTAAAAAGTGATCTAAGAACTCATCGGATTAATAAAGATGCTTAAATTAACTAAATTACTTTAACTGCCTGAGGTAACTTCAAAAGACGAGTTTGAGTAGATAGTGAGATGACCGTGCTTTACGTGGAGGTAGAATAGATAAGGTTGTATACAAAATAGTCGCCAGTACTCAGTCGATGAAATCGGTTCACTCAAGCAGATGGGAACTTTATTATTCTTAAGTTTCATTCATTTACTGAATAGGTTATCATTTTACTACGTTTTATACTGTTTTCAGGTTTAAAGTTCTTCAGGATTATATAAAACGCTATAACACCTACCTGTTTGAACAGCTGGAAATCAGTTCTGAAGAATATCGAAACACTGAAGTTTTCTTCACGTGTGAAGCCCAACTAGCACCTTACACAGCAGGTATTTTTTCATGTTTGTTGCAATTCTTTAGTAAAGAGTATCCAAATAATGTTTATAACATAATCTCAAGGATTATTAACTTCGTTTCCTAATCTCAATGATGATGACTAGAACTGAAAATAAAATGACAAGAATAATAGAAAAGATAAAACATAAAAAAACCACATGAATGGCTGCAGGAAGACAACAATTTAAATCAGTAAATGAGTAGACTTAAAGGTAAGAAAAAACACGAAAGAACTTAATCAAAATGGAAACCAAATCAGTATGTAATAAAAGATAAAAATACTATGCCAGATGTATGACTTGTGTAATAACGTGCACGCATAAAAAGGTTGCGGGAATAGCAAGCACTGTAAAGAGCCGCAAAGTCCAGGTCGTTTGCCTTGTAAATATATAGTATAGACCAAAAGAAACACCAATAAAGTATACATAGTAAATTTGCGCAAGAAGACAACTGCTACTAGTTTTTGTTTTTTAGTTTGACGTGACCATGACATTTTGAGAAAAAAATGTCTTAAACCCTCAATATCTCTGACACGGTAACTGTGAAAACCAAAGCTTTCAATATAGGGTAAAATAAAAAGTTACAAAAAAAAAAAAGAAAAAGAAAATCTTTAAGAGGCTATGTTATCAAGATTTCAACCGCAAAATCCTAGTTAATCGCGATTTAGCTGCGAATGTGCACCCCGTTACGAGAAGAAAATTTGCTTGAATTAATTTTAATATTGGACTGTCTTTAGTTTTTTGAAAAACAAGGAAATAAAAGTTAGGTATCATAAAAACGAAAACACGCATTTCATTCTAACGTAGGGTTTTCCACTGATCATTCTAACTCTGATATGTTTAATCAGAAAATGAAAATCGTCATATCAGTAGTAATACTTTAGTGAAATGGAACACTTAAATCAATCATAACAGAAACTGCAGCGTGTAGCCATACACAGTTGCGTACTACAAAATTACTTTTTGTTTAAAACTAAGGGAGGTAATTTGAAAATTGACCGATTTCATAGTGCTGTCGATTAATAAATATCCATAACATTCACACAAAATTAGTGGTTTTCTGTCAGGTGCATATGAGAGTCCATTTCTGAACACAACATTCTTTATTGTAAAAGGACATATAACGCTTGCAATGGAATTTAATGTTTCTTCTAGAAAAAGAGATAACTCGCTTATTAGAGATAAAAATCTTGATAGCTTCATTGTGTTCTATAGCCAGATACAAACTATAGTATATGCAATGATTTAATTTCCTTGCCTAGGGACAGTGTTGTGTAAAAAGAACATAAACTTGTGAGCATTTCTTTTGGCGTTCAGTATAGAATAAATCCACTTATATTGATATGTCGCGGGTGGTGAGTATTTGGAAATTGACTTTACATATTGATATTAATAGCTTTTATCAGTCCTGGTCTTATTTTATAGTTTAATAATATTTATCAAAATTAGTTTGTGATTTATAAGCTATAGATGTTTCTTAGCTGAATATAGGAGTTTCTTCATCCATTAAAAAAATAATAGGACAAGACTTTCGATCAATCATTGATCATAACTGAAGAATGTTTTTTTTTTCTATTTTCCTCACCAGATATTGTCAGGGTCACTGACGAGGCTTTATTAGCCGAAACTAGGTAGTCTGGCACATGTTCCTACTTCTGTATGTATTCTCTGCTCTTGAAGGAACTTTTTTCAGATTTTAATTTTGTTCTTACGACAACTCAAAGCTGAATTTAGACACAAAACGTTTTGGCAATGTGGCATAAATCATTCACTCTTAATATCTGTATACTTTGATAGAGACTTACTCACGATTCCATGGCTGTCTTCGTTTATTCAATGTGCTGGTGCCAATAAACTTTGTGGTTAGTTCTGAAATTTAAAACACACAAGGATGACATTTCGTTGGACAATAGATTTCTTTCATTTCGGTTAACGATAAGGCCTAGTACCGATTTAAGCAACTGTGGAAATATATTATTTCGATTAATCGATTATTTCCCTCATAATCGATAATAAAATTTAAAAGGAAATTGAAATCAATTATCGATCATCAGCACAACACAACGAATTATCCATGGCAATGTACTTTTGCGGGTAACTTAACTATAGATAAATTGATGGGATCCGTCTCTTGCTGGTAAGAGAAAACCCTTCAAGTGTTCCAACGGTAGTTGTAGAGATACTGTGTGAAAGCTCTCTTTGAGGCATACACTCTCTCGACAAAGAAAACACTGCCTTCTTGAGACCTCCATGCAACACATCAATGCGTGCAGCTTGAATATTTTCGGCGTTGGATATGGAATATGTTCTGAAAAATAAGATCCTTTGGAAGCAAGGAACACACACAAAAAAGAATATAGCAATCTCGGTTTAATCGGTTACGAGGCTGGATCAAATATCTCTCCCCTCTAGTAGTCTGATCGCTGGAGTCCCCATAAGAAACAGCAGCATCGGGAAGAACGGATAATTCTCCAAGCAAGGAGGCATTTGGATGACCAAGCACATTTTCTCCTCCATTTCCATTATCCGTTTCACTAGCAGAGGAATAGGAGGAAGCGCATAAGCTATCATTTCCTCCTCTGATAAGAACGTAGCATCCACTACTCATGCTGATGGGTCCTGAAAAGGAGATTGGAAAATTAAAAGATGGGTTTTCAGCCTCACGGCAAACAGATGTATGTAAGAAACTTCCCAGAAATGAAAAATCTGGGATACAGTGTCCTGATGAATTTGTATGAATTATCCAACCTTTCCTCGAAAGCAAGTATGCCAGCACATTCAGCTTCCCATGTGCAAACTTCGCTGTCAGAGACACGTGTCGTTTCGTGCATCAGTCTAAAAATTGGTCACCATGAAAGACCGAATTCGTGACCGACCTCCCCCTTCCCACCCTCCTTGGTTTAGATAAGCAACTATTGTCGTATTGTCAGACGACAACAACACATGACTGCCCATGATTACCTGACGAAAGGATTTCAGAGCAAGCAAACTGATCTGAACTATAAAACATTGTTTTCCTTCCAAATGGGCATCCATTTACCGAAAGCTGACGTTCGCCCAGATAAGCATCCCTGCTCACCAAAATCGCATCCGAGAACAAAACAAAATGAAGTCTGGTTGGTGGGGGTGAAACCAGTGGCAGCCTGGCTAACAGAAAGTCCTAGTTCAACATTGTGATACAGCCTGATGGAACCATGGGCCCACTAAAATAAAGCAGTCTCATGACTAGACAGTTTGGGACCAACAGCACTTGATGTGTCACTGCAGTAAACGCATGTGAGCCTTTACGTTTGGTCAGTGACGAGGAATAAACACTAACTGTCCAAGAAGTGGTGCTGTCAAAGTACCAAAATCATGTCTTAACTGATATAAACCATATAAAAATTGACAAATTTGAATTATTTTGATACTATCGCCGATCCCTGCGCATTTTTTTTTCTTTGAAACTTTTGGGGTTTAGCGACACTGAAGAAACTAACTACAGAAACGAGCGTCCGTCGTATTAAATTTGGTATGGATACGTTTGTAATAGGAACACTGGGCCGATATCACTGCTGGTGGACAATGTGTCCCCGGTAATATCATCAGCCCAGTTAATCAGTGTTTAAGTGTTGATGCTGGTTCTCTAGCATTTAGATAGTACTTAAATTCTGATTTGAAATAACCTTTTTCCATTCGATATATACCTGGGACAAAAATAAATTAATCTAGAAATAAGACTAACTTGTCATAGTGACATGAATCTAAGCGGAGATTGGCTTTCATTCGTTTAAGTTGATTTGCCTTTTTGCTGCATCTGACATCTCTTTACCGATGCCCTTTTATGCCGCCTTTCTCGAGACACAGGGTTTGAGTTGGCTCGATGGGGGACGCCTGCACACGCGAGTTTATACGTAGGCGTTTCATACCTGATTTCCGCAGCTAATGTCTCCCGCGGAATACGACAGTGAGTGTGGCTCGGAGCGGGATGCTCCTTGCCTGCCGAGACCTGCGCAGCATCTCTTTTCTTTCAAACTTTTTTTTTATTGGTTTGCGACACGGAAGAAGTTAAATACAGAAACGCGCGTCTTTCGCAAAGAATTTGAGAAGAATGCGATGTTCTCCAGATAATAAAGTTGTTGAGGCCTTTATCTTCTGTCCTGGTTTTCCTGACATGAACCAACAGGTAGATATTCACCAAACACGCCTCATTATTGAGCAGTTGAGAGCTCATTTTTTTTTTGTTCTTTATACTGACTTCAAAGCCACTTCACAGGTCGTTTCTTTCAAATTTAAGGACGCTTCTGGGAAAAATGACATATGATAAAACTTGTACATATGAAAGTCGAGTTTTAACTAACTCTTGTCATCATACACTACATCAACCGGCCATTCCGGACGTGTTAAGCATCGCCGTCGGGGCACCCGTGATAGTTTAACAAAAACGGATCTGCGTTGCACCCATGCGTTGCACCCGTAAAATACTCACATATCAGTATTTTTTTTTTATATTCTGTTGTCTATTATTCAAATATGCTTATTTTATTATTTTTCACTGAAGATATAAAATCCCTACTATCTTAAATACGCTGTATTTTGATACGCTGGTGATTATTAGAAGTGTCAGACAGTTTGTTGCATTCACCACTAGCAGGGTAGTCCATTTTAGTCCAACATATAATTTAGTGCAATATATAATTAAACGATAACTACCAAACAGGTGATTTTATATTTGCTAAAGAAACAGGTAAGATTCACGTAAGAGATGGCGGAGATGGAGGGAAGAGAATATGGGTGAATGGCATGCAGTTTTACACATTTATTTCTATTGTCTCATGCGATGACAAATCTCTTTGAAACAAAAATCAATATAAGTATACGTGCTTTACCTTTAAGGTAGACGGATACTGAATAAAAATATTGGTGGGGCATTCATTTCATTATACCAGCTGAATAACCCAAAGGGATATAAAACATTTGGATAAGAAAGTTTTTTCACCGTTTTGTGTTCTTAAGAAACAATCTTTTGTATTTATACATACTTATATTTACACATTTTTCATTAAAATTCATGTTTCTAGCACATGGACGCACTTTCATTTCTGCAAATTATATAATCTTTAATAAAGGATATTTGAAACAAACTGGTAAGAAAAATTGCAATTATCTTAATAATAAGTATTTTTTACATTTTTCAAAAAAAATGCAAGAAGCTTAATTTTATAAAAAAACGTCATTAAAAGTATATTCAATCGATGGGGCATGCTAAAGCATATTGTTGTGATAAAACTTACATCGAATGATACAGAATAAAAAAAAAACATTTCACCGTTTCGTTTCCTAGAAAACAATGTTTAATTTAAAAATTATCCCACAAAAAGACTGCCCAAATTCTGCATCTGCTACAAGCACAGCCAGTTGTTGCCCTGTTATTTATTTTCCTGTTTTTCTGGGTCTATCACAGAGTAATGCCTCAAAAATACGTAGATGGAATTAAAATTGTAAACACCTTGATCATTCTGGTTTCTAAGGAACAGTCCGTTCTGGGTTTCCACTGTTTGTCCGAAAACTTAGGATCTTTATGGTAGCTATTTTAAGTGTGTATATTCTTCATAGTTGATCATTTTCACCATAAAAAATAACTCTGTTTTGTGATTTAACAAGTCAATACAGAGTTATTCTGTATCTGCAGACCTTAATCGTTAAGGTCTTTTGACTTACTGAGACTAACAGTTCGTGTGGCATTCGTCCTGATATTCCGGAACCAGAAGCTGTTTTCTAAAATATTTGTATATTTTTTCAGGGTCAGACCTAACCAGATTCAAATGGGTGACTAAGGGTATGCGGTTCTATGATGCAGAACAAGAGGGTAAGTATTAAAAGGGTCTCATAAAGAATCGACACATTTAACTGATAAGGTCACTATTCAATATGAATTACCCACATCTATTACTATTATAAGCTGCAGATCTGTATTGAGCTTCTGGAACTGTTTGCAAGAAAAGTAAGATTAGAAATGGATCTTGAAGGCGTTAGGCTTCCATTGGTTTGAGTTCGTTTGTCTCTTTGCGATTTATTGCTATATCGCACATCTCTTTCCTGGTGGCCATGCCCGTCGCCGTTATTGAGACACAGTGTTGAAGTGGCTCGATGGGGGACGCCTGCACTCGCGAGTTAATACGTAGGCGTCTCTTACCTGATGTCTGCAGCTAATGTGTACCGCGGAATACGACAGTGTGTGTGGCGTGGAGTGGGATGCTCGTCGCCTGCCGAACCCTGCACATGTTCCATTCTTTCAAACTTCTGGGGTTTAGCGACACTGAAGAAGTTACAGAAACGCACGTCGAACTAAATTTGGTATGGACACGTTTATATTTGAACCAATGGGCCGATATTATTGCTGGCGAAAAGTTTGTCCACGATGATATCATTCACCTTGTTACTCAGTGTTTCAGTGTTGTTTCTGGTTGTCTGGCATTGGGGTCACTTAAGTAATCAGCCAGAATATTGATTTAAAGTAACATAATCTAGTTGATGTATATCTTGTCAAATTTCTTAATTATTCTAAAACTAAGACTGACTTGTCATAGGGGCATGAATCCTAGCTGAGTTAGCTTCCATTCTTTTGAGTTCTTTTGGCTTTTCTTGTTTTATCGGACATCTCTTTTCTGATGACCTTGTTTACCGCCTTTCTCGCGACTCATGATTATAGGTGCTCGATGGGGACGCCAGCGCTCGCAAGTTAATACGTAGGCGTCTCTTACCTGATACCTCCCGCTAATGTGCCCTGTGGAAAACGACAGTTAGTGTGACTCGGAGCGGGATGCTCGTTGCCTGCCGAGACCTGCCCGTCATCTCTTTTCTTTCAAAATTTTGGGGTTTAGCAATACTGAAGAAGTTAAATACAGGAACGCGCGTCTGCTGCACTGAATTTCGTATGGGTACATTTTTATTTGAACGTTATGATTTTCCAGCCAATTTAAACCAAAGTAACAACTTAAAATCTTAAAAAGTTCCTTCAAGAGCAGAGAACATATACAGAAATAAGAACATGGGCCAGACTACGCAGTTTCGGCTAATAAAGCCTCGTCAGTGACCCTGACAATGTCTGGTCCGAAACCAGAAAAGAAGCAAACTGTAATTTCTCAATTTTAATTGGGCAGTCGATTCAAAGACTGATTCGTTTCAAAAGGATCCAAATAATATAAAAGACGATGATCTAGAATAATAGTTTAAATCGATCTCAAATTTTAGATTTCTGAGAATCTATCCTCTGATCTCAAAGGATGTAAATGAAATATAATCTGCACTATAATTTAATACTGTAAATTATAGTAACATGAGTACATACTTGTTCAAATCTTTTTGGTCAATTAAAAATTATTTGATGTATTAAATAAGCTGATATCGTTTTTTTTGGTGCCGCCAGTTTGCCTTTTTATGTGTTCTCGACATTATATACTGCCTAGTCCCACAATCCAATTAAGGATAAACTGGTGGATTTAACTGAAAGAGTTTTCCAAAGGGAATGTTCTTTTAATATTGCATATAATGATAGGCTTGCTTTCTTCACCTCTGAAGCGGACACGAATTATAATCTATGGTCTGGTCGCAAAGTGTGTGAAGCTCGCACCTTTCTCTTGGACAATATGTGTATTAGATTTGGCTCTAAATTATATAGACAATTGTAAGTATTCCTATGGGCACTAACTGTATCCCCCTTGTAGCTGATCTGTTTTTTATTGTGTTATGAGAGAGACTTCAAGCTATCTCTATCAGAGGATTAGCACTCTGAAGTTGTTGAACCGTCAAATATTACTTCTCGTTATCTGGATGACTTAATAAATATTGACAATAACTTCTTTCATAGCATCGTAAATCAAATTTGCCTTTCTGAAATTCAGTTAAATAAGGCCAGCATCTCAGTTGCCGTAATCTCATGTTTGGATGTACATTAATCTATATAGGATAGTTTCGTCATAATTTAGTATCTAAATTTAATGTCTTATTGAAAACAATCCCTCTGCAAGGCCTTTGGGAACCTGGATTTTATGGAGAATATGACCCATGTTCTTTCTTTTGAATGTGTTCTCTGCTCTAGAAGGAACTATTTAGATATTTATTGGTATATAAATTCAGAAAAAAAATATTGGTAAAAATGATTGTCCTGATCATTTTAAGAAGATAATAATTCAATACAAGACCTGTCTCCAGACAGGATAGCTCGCCTGAACCTGCGCTCGTCCCTCTTTAATTGCTAGTATTTGTTTCTTAGAAATGGGGATTGTGCTGAATAAAATTTCCAACTTATATCTATCATCAAACTAAATATAATTCAAATCTATCCAAGGGTTTAAAAGCTGTAACATTTCAAAGACTTTGATGTAAAATTTTAACATAAAATTTCTGTAAGTCTGTGACCTTGACCTAATGGTCATGTCCAGGATTGGGGATGCAATTGAATAAAATTGTTAACCAATATCTATTATCATACCAATTAAAATTCAAATCGATCAAAGTGTTTAGAAACTATAAGATCTTAAAAAACTATATTGTAAAACTTTAACATAAAAAATTGCCATATCCCTGACCTTGACCTGTAGGTCTTGTCCAGGGGTTGGGATGTGGTTGATAGAATATATGACTAATACCTATCATCAAACCAAATATAATTCAAATCGATTAAGTGGTTTAGAAACTATGAGAGCTTAAAATACTATATTGTAAAACTTTAACATAAAACCGCAAAGAACGTGACCTTGACCTATAGGTCATATGCAGGGGTGGGGATGTGTTTGAACAAAATTTCAGACCAATACCTATCATCGTACCAAATATAATTCAAACCGATTAAAGTGTTTAGAAATTCTGAGATTTTAAAAACTTTAACGTAAAATTTAACATCAAATGTCTAAGTCCATGACCATGACCTATAGGTCGTGTGATGGGGCCGGGATGCTGTAGAATAAACTTTCAGACCAATATCTGTCATCCTACAAAATATAATTTAAATTGATCAAAGGGTTTAGAAACTATGAGATCTTTAAAATCTATAGGTCATGTCTGAGAGGTGGGGATGATGTTGAACAAAATTTTGGACCATTATCTATTATCATATCAAATATAATTCAATCGATCAAAGGGTTTAGAAACTATGATATCTTAAAAACTTTAACGTAAAAACTTTAACATTTTGCCAACGGCGACGCCACAGACGCCGCCGCCACCGCCAACGGCGCCGCTGACGCCGCCGCAGCCGCTGACGTCGGGGGTAGTGCAATAGCTCTCCTGAACTTCGTTCAGGCGAGCTAATAAATAGATTGGTTATGACATAAATGGTTTGCGACAACCTGCATGTTTGGTGGATAACCCAATCAAGGTAAACAGCTCTGCTTACCTCTTCCATTGCTCGACGGTGGGTCGGGCCCCAGACGTTATGAAGGCGCCAACCTAAACCTAACTCGATAATAACTGAGACGACTGGCGCCTGGTACCCGTTCCGGAACGTCTTGAGTCAGTCTCACCGTTTTTAACTGGTAGGCTTCTTCTGTTCTAGAATTTCAGTGGTGCTATTTTTTTTTGAGTCCACATGTTTTTTAATCTCAGTTTTAATTTTCATTTCTATGTTATTGAACTATTACACTTATGAGCTAGGAATTCTCCACGCACTACTAAGTATCTGATGAACCAAAGCAACACCAAGGGCTCGACCGCAAAGCGGTTTAATCTCTAGTAATTTTATTGTTGGCAGTCCCTTTACAGCACTTCTGTTTTGGTTCTTTTTGGTCGTTTTGTGTGTTGTATGTTACTTTGTTTATGATAAATTTTGTGTAATGTTAAGACCAGTCCCTAAATGATAAAATGAAAATAGGTAAAATAGCTGTTTAATGGTTTTTATATATTTTTCTTTTTGTCTTTATACTTTTGCTGGTATATTGTGTGGTAGGTTATTGTTTTGGTTCGGTTGAACAAATTAGTGTCGTCTCATGAACCTACGCAAGCACAAAGGCGAGAGTTGGTCGACCACAAATCGGTTAAACTCCAGCTTTTTCATTACTGGTCATCCCGTGGCGGCACTTCTGTTTTCGTTCTTAGTTTTATGCGTTGTTTGTTGCTGTCTCAATTATTGATTACTCTGTGTGATGTAAAGGCAAGTCCAGTGACCACCTACATGGGAAATGGCTGTTCACATGGCTGCCGCGGGTGATGTGTTTGGTGGTGCCTATTTTTCTGTTGTCTTTTTCTCAGATGGTGTCTTGGGTGGGATCTGGGATTTAATTGTGGCAGTTCTTGAGAATATTCCTACTTACTTTTGTAGCATACAGAATTTTGTAAATCAAACGACTATCTTCTAAATGCAGTTTCTATGCATTTGATAATTGTTAATGCTCATATCTCCACCGCGTATTTTCATGTGTCATGCAAACAAAATATTTGTTTGAACTGACATACCGATCTTTTCTGGTTAAATTGTAACAAAATCTAAACCTGAGATTGAATTTTCATAGTAACATGAAAATCATGAAAATTAGCGAAGTTTCAACTCCATTATTTATAATAGTGGAATGCTGCAGGTTTTTGCTGCACCGGACATTTTCCTGATGCTTTCGTGTGGCGCCTTTCTCGGGCAGCTGGGCTTGAGATAGCTCGGCGGGATACGATTGTGCTCGCGAGATAAGTACTGTTCCAGGTTTTATAAGAGGTGGTTGCTTAGTGACTAACACTCGTTTCTAAGAGCAAACAAATACATGTACTCGGGGTTTTTTCAACAGATTGCAAAAGACCAATACCTATGAGTTACTCCTTACCTTCCTATAGATGTACAAATTGCACTTTTGGCTGATCACCATAAAGAAGAGATCTTATGTACAATATTCTATGACAAAAAATGAATGTAATGTATTTATAAAGCATTAAGCAAAGCTGACTGATTCTCTTTTTGTTCAATCTGTCGAATGTCATTACCCCGGCGTCTGATTTAACCTACCTTGCATCCCCCCACCCCAGGACAATTTTAATGGGTGCCAAATTGTTAATAGGGACCTCCTAAATGCGAAACAAAGTTGTCCGCAAAAATATTTGGTATGGGCTATGTGAAAATGCATGGTTTCCATGGCAACCCATAATGCATTTCTCAAGAATGGGGTAGTACCTACAATAGTACTCATATCTCAGCTGATACTTATCCTAGACAACTAAACTTGGTACCAAATTAAAGCTTAGGCAAATGCCTTTTATCCCATTTTAGTATATGAAAATTATCTAATTTGCATATTCATGAATATTCATGAAAACATTAAAAAATGAGGAAATTCGTGGAAAAAATGTGTATGTGATCTTATTTCAAACAAAAATCTTTGTTGTTGGTCGTAATTTGACACCGATCCAAGTTGTTATGAATGTGAATCGACTGGGTATCTTATAAGAATCAATTATCATTTGAGGCCTTCCTTAATCCTATTTGCATATGCACAGGTCAAGTTGGGAGAAGCCAAAAGCTTCGATTGTACCTTTTTAAGCCAAAAGCTTCGATTGTTACTTTTTGCAGTTTAATAGCAAATACGATTCTGTCTGTTTTTCAGACTTGCATGTATATGCATGTGTTATCACCTCTGACTAATCGACAATATCATCGACTTCCACATCACTGACTTCTTCGCCTTATTCATCACTATCGGCATCAATGGTGTCCTGGAGAATATCAGCCAGTCTTTGTGGAAGCACCTGTCCTACAATTCATAATGGCTCCATAGCACCATTTACTCGAGTCCAGCCATGCCTTTCTGACGGTATAGGAATGTTGGGCTATGTGAGAGTTCTTCCAAATTGATATTTGATAGTTAACTCGTCTTATATGCTGAATTAAGCATTTCCTGAATAGTGGTTGGGACTCATATCCATGTTGCGCATGGCAATTGTTCGCTTCCCTTCACGTTTCTCCTTTGATTTAAACAATCGAAGCGCATCCACAGAGGAGAATCTAGAATTGCCATGCATCGCATAGGTGTATTCCTCAAACTCTTTTAAATATCTTCTCCTAGTTTCCAAGCGTTTTCTAGACGAGCGAGTGGTCTTGTAAACCTCGGCAGTTTTTCCAAGTTTTGATTGGAAGAATATGCCCTCTTCCTTTAAAGGCACTTGTAGTGTCGCATCCACAAAACGCATGCAATACAAGGAGTGTTGCGCGATACTCAGTTGTGTATGTTTCTCCTACCTCTGTCATACTGATCAGTCTTCTGTGTTTCCCCGTACCTGTGTCAAAAAGGACAGTCAATCCTGCAAGCCTATCAATATACTGTAACAGAATGAAGAAAATGTCACCGTCTGGGGTTCTAACATGGACAATCTTATAGCCCTGATCTTGAGCATATAAACAATACAAAATAATCCTTGTGTCCGTTTCTTCCTGTGTTGACTTCAGCACATCCAGGGATATTCTTTCTGCCTTTATTCCATCATCAGATGTATAGCAAAATGCATCGCCCTCACAGATCAGAACAACTTTTCTTCCCTACAACTTTTTTTGCATATGTATCATTGTCCCATGCCTTAAGCAAGACTTGAATGAGTTTCTTTTTGTTGTCTTCATTCGCCAAGAAGTTTTTCCAGTCTGCAGGCTTCATTGTATTTTCACCTTGGAGAAGCAACGTTTCACTGGATCCTCTTCTGTTCCTATCCATTGATTTCTTTGTACATATCAGTGCTGAAAATGACCTCAACTTTCTGCGACGTCATACTGAATAGTTTGTCAGATATCTGTCTGAAATTACCCGGGATATCTTTGATGCTGTGGAATAATGCATTTCCATCTTCTATTAACAATACGGTCGAATCTTGTGGAGCAACATTTACACTGTCAGTTTTGTCAAGTAGATACTTCAGACCCTTAGACTTATCAGTCTTTGCGAAACGGCCATCCGCTGTCCCAATGCTGAATGGTACAGGTGTTAATGGATTTTTCAGTATGTCAGCTAGATCTATCTGCAGTTCGGGTGTCTGTGACCTTACCAGCAACTGCATGGCAACATTTCCCTGCTGTCTATACACAACTATTTTAATTATTTGCCGTTTTAACTTCTACTTTCTTTCCCATTTCCTCCATTGTCTTTAAATTCATTCTCTTGATGGGTTCGAAGAAATCTCCACCTTTCTCTAATCATTCTTGAATAAACTTTTCCTTAGCCTGTTTGCCACACAACTCTGCAGATAGAATGTCGTTCTCATGGTCTTTGGGCACACGAGCACCAGATGAGATGCAATAGAGGTTGTTCTTATCAGCTATTGTGAAAGGATTTGTGAACCCAATAATTGCTTCCTGTGTTTCACAAACCAATCGATCACTTTTCTGAATCTCTGCAGGCCGTAGGTCTCGATGCCATGCACTAGATTCGTGAGCAGAGTCTGTGAGCATATCAGCCATATTCAGCGTTGCTTGTACATACTTTGACCGCTCATGTGTAGTTCGCATCGCATCCAACGCTGATATGCAGAATAGTTACCGGCAATGCCGTTTATCCCAGTTCCGCTTCCTCCTGCACCACTTCTACTTTTAGCATGCTTAAGCCCAGTAAAACCGGTTTAAACTCCCCCCCCCCCCCCAGAAAATAGAAAATAGGTAAAAATAGTTGTTAAATGTTTTTCGTATAATTTGCTTAGTCTGATGTAACCCTTCTTTTGGTCTAAATTATTTAGTTCAATAAAGATAGCTGAGTTGCCACCTATTTGGGAAAGAGCTGCTGACTCGGCTTATCACTTGTATTTTATTGTTTGTTGGGATGTCTTTGTCAATCTTTCCCTTTGATGTTGGGGATAGGGTTTGGGGTCTGATTCAGTCAGCTCCTGAAGTGTAGGTACTCTTTAAATCTTCATAAAAGTTTCCTCCATCGTCGTATCTACGGCGCATCTGTTTCCAGGAATAAACGATCTCGCTACACTTATTGCGCCCGTTTGAAGAAGTTCAGATGCTCCAGGGTGGGTTTCATCTAGATTAGGTACAAATACTGAGAAGTATGTCAAATACCGGACATAATTTTGCCCGTCAGAGATGAAGAAAATGTCAGCCATAAAGTGAAGACATTCAGCACGAGCCAGATATGGTCCATGTAAGACATCCAGAACTGCGCAGTTTTCCCAAGCACTCCATCTCTGACACTCTTCTTGAACTCAGTATACTTCCTCATGTAACTGATAAACCTTTCGTCTGAAATAAAATCGTCCATCGTGTATTTGGTCTGAGATTATATGAGGGTATTGATCTTGTCTCTAGTTCCTTCTGGTAGGCTAGCAAAAATAACATCTTCATTCTCTTGCTCAAGAAACTTATCCAGTAAGATTCTTTCCAGACTCTAAAGCAGTATCTTATGACAATGCATAGCTCTCTCATAATATTTTCCACTAAGTACCCCGTGGACAGAACCTGAGTCTATGAGTCCTACTTCTAACAACACATCAGATAATCCAATGTCTGCCATCTTCTTTCCTACCATTTTGAAGTATGCACAAACCAAATGGAATGTGTCTACCATCACGATATAATTTTTATACTTCTCAGGATCATTCCAGATCAAGGGTTATGCTTTCATACATACACCTAGATCAAATGTGCTAATGGAGTATGTTTGCCCTACTTCTTTCGTTGCTTCTTCTGCAACACGTAAGCACTCTTGAACTGTACTATAGTCTGTCATTGGACGGTTTATTACAGGATAATAGTCGATTGTTGTCAATTGCATTGGTCTTGAACCAGTGACAGAAACAAAACCTCCCCAGCCAGGCACATTCTGCCCGCAGAGGGCAAATCCTTTCTAATAAACAACCAGACAATGTTGTTTTCTGCTGCATCAATAACCGATCCCTCACTATCTGGTAGCACTTTATGTACTGCTGGATTTTTTAACTTTTTCTTTGACCAATATAGCAGCCAAGCAGCTCTTGTTGGACTGGAAGATTTAATGTACGCTCCTTATTTCTTTGTTGTGATGGTACTACGGGAACTTAACCTCCGTGCTCACCAGTGTCATCTGATAGTACTTCTAGTAACATGATACCAAGAGCTGTATGAACAGAATCAGTGCCTGACATGGTATTAACTAACTGGTCAAAATTGTCGAATTCTGAATGGAAGATTGACGGAACGTCTGGTTCACGTACAATCTGAGGAGTGAGAGGCGAGGATGTTTGCTCTAAACAAATGCTTTACAGTTTGCTTTTTTTCTGGTTTCATACCAGATATTGTCAGGGTCACTGACGAGGCTTTATTAGCCGAAACTACGTAGTCTGGCCCATGTTCCTATTTCTGTATGTATTCTCTGCTCTTGAAGGAACTTTTTAAGATTTTAATTTTACCTCACTGCAGCTGGTGTTGTGCCGTGTGGAGGCCGTAAAAAGTCTCCCCGTACATCATCCATAGTGCAGATTATATTTCATTTACATCCTTTGAGATCAGAGGATAGATTCTGAGAAATCTAAAAAATTGAGATCGATTTAGACTATTATTCTAGATCATCGTCTTTTATATTATTTGGATCCTTTTGAAACTAATCAGTCTTTGAATCGACTGCCCAATTAAAATTAAGAAATTACAGTTTGCTTTTTTTCTGGTTTCATACCAGATATTGTCAGGGTCACTGACGAGGCTTTATTAGCCGAAACTACGTAGTCTGGCCCATGTTCCTGTTTCTGTATGTATTCTCTGCTCTTGAAGGAACTTTTTAAGATTTTAATTTAGCAATCGAGGTTTCCAGTTCTGCTGAAAATGCGTGACTCTCACAATGTCCTAGTCTATTTAATAGCGTTGTCAACTGTTTGCTTCTATATGGGTGACGTACAGTCATGCATAAAAGAATATGCTTCAGCAGCTTCCATTCACCATTCGTTACTACTCTACAGATATCTTGCCTATTGAGCTTACAAGCCTATTTACTTGTGTGGAAGTATCGTTCTCTTTTCCAGGGAAGATATATTTCAGAAAATGGCTCAATGAGGACGGTATAACATCATTAACGTCATCTATTTGGTCAGCTGTCGGTGGCCATCTTAAATCATTCGAATTCTCAAACGCACTGATGATGGTTTCTCTTAAAACAGAAGTAGCCTCTGTCAGAACATTTTTACTGCCTAGTTGAAAAGCACTCTGAATTGCTGTCTCTACTTTCATCTTTGCATTGTAAACCAGAAGGGAAACAAATCTTCCTGTAGTGTCAAGCTTACAAAATGCTATCTGCTGCGCATATCTGCTTTCTAATTTATCATTTAACTTCTCACTTCTATAGTTAGGGTTAGGGAAATCTGTACTTTCTAACTATTTCACGTACAACTGAACCAAATCGGTCAGCTTGATGACAGTTTGGTTGCTTATTACCTCTTTTGAAACCACATCACACACTTTTAAAAAAGCAGTTTCGTGAGCTGCCTCTTTCTCCTCTTGATGAAGTTTTGCCTCAGTATATTGGCTTCGCCAGTACTGAGGATCTTGTACATATTTCTTCCTGCATTTAGGATGAAAATGTGCCTCTGATGCAAACAAGTCATACCCTCTAATTTTAATTCATTCTTACTTTTGGCACATTGTATGATGGTCTTCCAACTACAGATGTAAACTTTTGAGTTGTTTCTGTTGTCTTGACACCAGCCTTTCTAATAGATATGTTGCCTTCTTTGTTGCACAAAATCTTTTGCGAATAAGCACTTTATCAACGCTCATTTTTCTCTGTCCATTTCGAAAGATTTCTTCTGACTTGGAACTGTCTGTACTCTTAAGCCTTTCCATATTCTTTTGGAATGAGTATACGATGATAACCATGCCCCTCGCCGATTTCAGTCGGTATAAGCCTACACACTGACTCCATTCTATGCGTTGAATCAGTGGGCTGGGACAGATTTAAATCTCGTATCTCTATAATTTTTTGAAATCTTTCCTGTTGATTTTTCACATCTGCCAGCAGTGTGAAGTTGTCACAACTAGAATCATCATAATGCACGATACACACTTGCTGCAATTTTAGTGGAGCAACAGACTTTTCTTCTTCCGTTCCAGCCTTTCGTTTAGGGCGCCCTCTTTTCTTTTTTTCATTATGTCAAATATGAATAAAGGTCAGAAAAAGATCAAAGATGAACAAACAGAAAGAAAACAGATCTATTACAAAGATAGAAGTAAAAAGAAAAGTCAAGAAAACAAAACACAGACTTGTGTTACGTAAAGTAAAGTGTCAGCATGAATCAACATAGAAACAATTTCCGTCAGAGTTATACATAAACAAAATAAATACATATATTATAAGCTGATGATTGAAAGATTGACACACACAAAATAACATGTATTTTAAAGCAAAATAGCTTTTGAAACAGCCTAGGCATTTTTTTTCTGCGATGCAGTGATATAACACGCTCACACAACTGCAGACGACAGAATGCAAACATCTTGCACTTGACGTCACAGTAAAATTAAAAATACACCGCTACATATAGAAATTACAGGTAGTGGCTTTTACAAGGATGCTGTTTTTGTTATTCGCCCAAAGGAACGTATTCAAAAAAGAAAAAGAACATGTGAATAAATACAGGGCTCAAATGACTCATTTTTATAAACTAATTCGTTATTTTCGTTATTTCATATTATCTCAACAGAGATTTGCCGGTTTGAGAAATAAAACCCTTAAGCTTTAAATGATGGCATTCAAACTTCATATATTTCTTTTTATAATATATTTAATCTCGATCTAATTTCGCGGGAAACAGCCAATGTTTGATGTCTTGATTCAGCTACGATTGATTTCAAATTAGATTTTATATAAAATTTAATTATTTCCTCATTTTCTGAAGTTTTCATGAATATTCATGAATATGAAGATTAGATAATTTGTATATATTATAATGGGGTACAGGGCCTATCCCTACGCATTAATTCGGTACCATGTTTAGTTGTCTAGGATAAGTAGCAGCTGAGATATGAGTACTTTTGTAGGTACACGCCCATTCTTGAGAAATGCATTATGGGTTGCCATAGAAACCATGCATTTTCACATAGCCAATACCAAACATGTTTTGAGGACAACTTTGTTTCGCATTCAGGAGGTCCCAATGAACAATTTGGCACCCATGAGAAATTGTCCTGGAGGTGTAAGGTAGGTTAAATCAGACGCCGGTGTACATGTATGTACATTTATTTGTTTTAGTGACCTGGTTTAGCCCCAGCAACCACACCTAACCATATTTGGAACTTTGAATGAATTCCAAACGAAATAAATTCGCATTGCAGTGTACTCTTTCTAATACACCCGCCATAATACACCCGCAATGGCTATATATCTGTATATGAATATTGAATTGTAAATTAACATAAGCTAAGCCAAAAGATGTGAATGTTTTCAGAGATGGTTGCTAAGGGATCCAATTGTCTGCAAAGAACAAATGTATACACAGATTTCCAAACAAACTTTCCAAACGATTCTTCATACTTTTTCGCCACGAGCAGTGTCTGTAGAGGTCATTGCATCTCAAAGCGTTTAGTCAAAAGTGTCAACGTTGTAATAAGATGGCTGCTAAGGGCTCAAACTTAATTACAGACAACAGCTTTCGTCTATTTAAAGATGGTTGCTAAGGGCTAACATTTGTTGCCTTTAGGCGAACATTTAAACGTTTAAATAGCAGGTGTTAGGACTTATTCAGCTGTGCTTTACACATTATAAAAAATTGATAGTTTGTGGGCAAAAAAACGATAGTCTTTGTTGAATAAAGCCAAAAGTTTTAAGTCTGTTCGAAGATGGTTGCTAAGGGATAAAACTGGTTGGTAACGACAAATCTGTTCACGTTTTACAGAAAATTTTAAAAAGCCAAACAGCTGTGATACAAACATTATCTACAAAATGTCTTCATTGTTGTTGCACATTAACACATTCTGTATGAAAACTTAAAGAGTAACTACACTTCAGGAACTGACTGAATCAGATCCCAAACCCTATCCCCAACATCAAAGGGAAATATTGACAAAGACATCCCAACAAACAATAAATTACAAGTGATAAGCCGAATCAGCAGCTCTTTCCCAAATAGGTGGCAACTCAGCTATCTTTATTGAACTAAATAATTTAGACCAACAGAAGGGTTACAACAGACTAAGCAAATTATACGAAAAACATTAAACAATTACTTTTACCTATTTTCTATTTCAATTATAGAAGGGTTAAAATGAGAACACAATAAATCAAACAGCACCGAACATAAAACAAATGCATCGCAACGAAAGTACCGTCTTGGGACGGTCAGTATTAACTACTGTGTGTGTGTGTGTGTGTGTGGGGGGGGGGGGGGTTAAACCGGTTTTCCGGGGCCCAAACCTTCACCCTCACCCTCCGCCGCGGTGCACATAATTAGTTGGCAGTTCGGTTCGTATGGAGGTCCCCTTACTCATCAGAGAGTCATCACGGTCAACAATTAAAATCAAGAATAGACCGTGATGAAGCAAGGATGAGGACTCGACAGCAAAAACTTGTTGAGACACCTGGAGATCCCTAGGGCGTCAGCAACACCTCTGGAGCCCTGGAGCAAAAGAAGACCACCAGTTGAACCCCGGCGGGCCAAGAAACAGACAAACATCCCGCCCCAACCAACTAATATACAACTTTATGTAGGGCTATCATAGAGTCTGAACCCGACCCACCGGCGTGCAATTAAAGAGGACAGCAAAGTTGTCAACCGTGATTGGGTTAACCACTAAGCATGCAGACTGTCGCATTACATCTATGTTATAGCCAATGCGTTTAAATCATATGATAATTTTCTTAAATTGATCAGGAAATTCTGTTTTCCCTACGATTTTGCGCATTTTATATACTAAGTCACCGTAAAATTTAGGTTCCGATAGGCCTTGTTGCAAAAGTGACCCTAACCCTGTATTACATTTAGAAACCAATTCAAAGTGTCTACGATAAAATTTAGAAAAAAAGCTTTACGGAGTTTATGATACCGATACCTCTGCTGCAAAAGCTTGGCAGCCAAACTTTTATTACGAGCATTGAAAGTAAAAAGTATGCAAAGACCAGGAACTGAAACAATCAAAATCCAAATCCAGCCCTCAAACCATAGTTGGAAACAATCAAGATACAGAGAACATATGGCCAACCGAGTCAGCAGCTTGTTCCCAAAAGGTGGCCACTCAGCAACCCAAACCGAACCAAAAATAATAATAACATACATAAGGTAAAACATCACAGAAACTCTGACACCAAAAACAGGCAACAAAGAACCACAACAGAACTACCGCCTTGGAACGGTCAGTAATGAATTAATGGGGGGCTTAAATCGATTTTACAGGCCCAACCTCACCCTCATTTTCTGAAGTGGTACAAAACATTTAGTTGGTTGTTCGGTTCGCATGATAACCCTCTAACTCGTCAATGAATCATCACGGTAAACACATAAATCAAATTTCAACACCATGAAGAAGCAAAGACGAGGACTCAACAGATACAACGGGCCGTCTGACAGGTGGAGATCCCTGTCCTGCCAAACAACCCCACTGGAAATCTGAAGCAAAAGAAGGTCACCAGTTGAGCCCCGGTGGACCAAGCAACAGACAAAAAGGCTCCGGTCCCAACCAACTAAAATAAATCAGCCAAATGACTAGACACCCTAGCGAAGCGAATAAGCTGAGAAATGTAAAACCATAAGAAGTGGTGCGGGGAACATCACCCTCAAAAAACGGAAAATTAAAAATGTCGAAATCAAAATCATCGCGTTTGTCATAAATTTTAGCTGAAACAAATCCATCTAAAATTGATAAATGTAAATCCAAAAAATGGTCCCTCGGTATCAAAAGTATTTGCTTTATTTAACTGCAATTCAGCAGGATAAACTTGACTAACCATTCCTTCAAAATAAGGATTGTCAATATTTAAAAGGTCGCCCAAGTATCTAGACGTTGAGTTGAATGTTTCAGTGACATGAGCTTGAGTGTCATCAGAAAGAGACATCATAAAGTCTCTTTCATAGCAAAATAGAAACAAATCTGCTACAAGAGGAGCACAGTTAGTACCCATCGGAATTCCTATAATTTGTCTGTGTAACTTAGTACCGAATCTGATGAAAATGTTATCTAGAAGATATACTAAAGCATCACAAACATTTTGGCAAGACCACATTTTAAACCTTTTTTGGTCATCGGAAGTAAAAAAAGCATGTTTATCAATGCAAGCAAGATAAAGAGCACCCTCTCTTTGAAAAGTAGTCTCAATTAAATTTATTAGTTTCTTTTTTATTAAATTATGGGGCAAAGTTGTATAGAGTGTAGAAAAATCGTATGCAGACAAACTAGACGCGCACGCGATATCCTCTAGACTTCAGTTTATCAAGAACCTCGGTAGAATTTTTCGTGACCAAAACAAATTTTTTCCTGACCGTTCGTTAACTTTTTCACAGTTGCTAATTACATGAAATTTGATAGCGGTAAGACAAGAAGTTAATACTTTGGAAAGTTCAGTAGTGGTACAAGCACTAGAATTAGCAATAAACCTGGCTTTATATGGTCGTTTATGAAGTTTAGGTAACCAGTACATCGTAGGAAGTTTGTCCTGCCGTTCCTCTACATTTACAGAAAACTTGAGGGCTATATCATTACAGTGCCTAACGACAACAGACATTTTGTCTTCTGAAATCTCTTCATAAGCCTCAGTGCCGCCAAGTTCTTGTTTCAATGTGTTAATATAGTGTAACCGTCAAACAACGACAACGTTATTTGCAGCCTTGTCTGCTGGAACCAGAACGTACTCACTATGAATCTGCTGGATACCCAACTTCAGGTGACGGAATATTGATTTAGGTTTAGGCGGCAAAAGATTTGTGTTTTGGGAACAGAATTTAATACGTTTATCCATTACATTAAAAATGTTCATCTTCCATTCCTTTAAGGCATCAGACTCAACATGCTCCCGCTTGCACCATCGATTACCAAAATCAGTTAAAGAACAGGCTATATCTTCCCTACATTTTTTGAAATCAATACGGTTAGGAAATCTATATTTTGGTCCCTTCGGAATAATGTTACGAAGTCTTGAATCTGAAATAATATTAAGATTCCCTGTAATGACATGGCCAGCGACAGGATAAATAAATTTGGAGTTTATACAATATCATTTATCGGGGGTATTTGTTTGAACATCAATCAAAGTATCCCATCTATAGAGAGACGGTCATTCATATTGCGAATGTCAAGCACTTGTGAATACTTCCAATGTGACTTACTGTTGTCTACACAGAAGGTTGCAAAGCAGAACATAATTTATATTTCGTTTGAAATACACTCAAACGTTCCAAATATCTCATACAATGGTTACAAAGGGCTCAAGCTGGTTTGTAAGAAAACATATATAATTATGCATTTTTATTAGCATATTTTGAAAGTCATTTAGATAAACATCAAAATATACTTACATTTACATTTTACATAGTATGTTGGGCGGTGAATTTAGTTTATAGCTTACTCAATCGTTACAAAATATGTAAAGAGGTGGTTGCTAAGGACAAGAAATACACGTTTTCTAAGTTTTCAAACGTCAGTCACCTGCGTTGCAAACATTACTTACAAGTGTCTCTATTATAAAAGATATTCCATGTGGAATTTAGCCAGGAACCTCACACCTGTAAAGAGGTGGTTTCTTAGGGCTTAAACTAATTGCTAAGGCGAATTATAGACACACGTATCTTTATACTGTAAAAGTAAAGAACATGAGCTTTCAAATAGTTTATAATTGTCTTCACAGTACACTGCAAAAAAGATATTTGTTTCGAAATTCACTCTGAAGTTCCAAATCTAATAATAGGTGGTTGCTGAGGCCTCAAACAGGTTGCTGAGGTAAATGTATATACACATTGTTTTTCAACAGATATGAAATTCCAGAAAGACGTGCATTAAACATTCCTTCAAAATGTTGCCACTGTTCGCTGCAAATAAAAGATATTCCTTTATATATACATTTTGAAACATTATTTGCTCGATGCTGAGGAAAACAATTATTCCCCGTTTTCCATAGGAACCACTGACTGACCGACATAAGATTTTGCAGGTTGAGGTTCGGTCGCCAAATGAATGTATACACAAGTTTTGGACGAAATTTGAAAATCTGATATGCCACCATAACAATGCAATCTGCCTGATTCTTAGTTGGAATGGTACTTGTTATAAAGGCGTCTCTTACCATTTGAGTCAATCTAGTCCGTTGTACGTACGTCTGTCCGTCCGTCCGCCCATCTTTCCATCCATTCGTTTCCGTCGTTAACTTGAGTATTTATTAACGGGTTTTCTTTAAACTTGGTATGTGCATTGGTCTTGGGAATATCTCGGTTGGGATCGTTCATGGACAAATTTCGATATTTTCTGATGGAGTTATTTTCCTTATCAAGGTCTTAGAATTAGTTTTTGGTATGCAGTTCCTTTAGACTTTGAAAGTTCTTGATGAAAATTCACAGAAATGATCAAAGTAATATTAACTTGCTGTTACAAGCAGATTTTTGTCCGCCTGGGTTATCTGTCCTTGCCCTAAGGCTATATACATGTGTTAAAAATGTATAAAATCAGAGTTGAAAAGGATGTTTTCTGAAACTTATAACAAATTATCATTTTGATTTAAGCTTTCTGTCAGGAATAAAATTTTGTTCCCCAGTGGTTAACTCCCCTGACACAAGTTATATGCATGTATACAATCAATATTCTTTGTTGAATAAAGCCAAAAGTTCCAAGTCAGTTCGAACATGGTTGCTTAGGGATACAACTGGTTGGTAACGAGTAATATGTGCACGTTTTCCAGCAGATTTTTAAAAGCCAAATAGCTCTGATTCAAATACTATCTACAAACCGTCTTCATGGTTTGTTGCATATTAATATATACTATGCAACATATATTTAGCATTTTTTTTATGTTTCGCAATATTTCTCATCACTCAAGTGCAAGTTTGAGCAAAATAAAATTGCAACACCATGAAGAAGCAAAGACGAGGACTCAACAGATACAACGGGCCGTCTGACAGCAAACCAGCCGCGTCACTATGGTTTTGGCTTTTGCACGTTATCAAAATTATTGTTTACACACAAAAAACTGACGTCACGGTACAACAAACGCTGCAATTGATCATTCTCGAATTTTTTACCTGGCAATCCATCTCAGGCGATCGGCGCTTGTATCTGGATCCAAAAAAGTGATATAAAAGCCGAAAATGGTGGCTGTGACACATACAAACTAATTGCTATATTTAGTTTGCATATTATATTTTGTATGAAAGTCCATCAATGTCTCCCACTTGTAAAGAAACGAATATTTAAATGGCAAACGTCGAGCATGGGGTAAATTTGAGCATCACTGGAGGCTTGCATCACTCTGATCATTTGCTGTGAGTTTCAGAAAAATTGCTTCAAATTCTGATTTTATATGACATTTTTCATGATTTTATACATGTATATAGCCCCAGGGCAGGGGCAGATAATCCCCGATGATAAAATTTCTGTGCTCATATCAAGCTTTTGTTACTTCGATCATTTTCGTGAAGTTTCATCATGATACTCCAAGTAGTAAAGGAACTAGAGGCCAGAAACCATTTTTTGTACATTGACAAGTGCCATAACTCTGTCAGAAATTATCGAAATTTGCCCATTAACAATCCCAAGCGAGACATTCTTGATACAAATGCATATGCAAAATTTGAAGGAAATCCGTTGATAAATACTTAAGTTATCGAACGGAAACGAAGTGCGGACGGACGGACAGACGGACGGACGGACGTACATACTACGGACGGACGGACGGACGGACACACGGACGGCCAACGTGAAAACATAATACCCCGACACTAACGTGTGGCGGGGTATAAAAAACATGAGAATCACAGTTTTGGGGTGGGGGATTGACTTCATAGGGTTTATGGGCAGATCGGTTTGGAACTCTGGTTGCCATGGCAACATTAATCTCCCATTGACTTAAAATGGGAAAAACTTAAAAAATCTTCTCCTCTGAGACCATGAGGCCCATAGCTTATATATTTAGTATATGGCAATGTTTAGTGGTCCTCTACATAAATCCTGCAAATCAAGCCCCTGACGTCCAAATTGGCCACGCCCCGGGGTATTAGCTCCCTTAGACTTACAATGGTAAAATCTTAGAAAATCTTCTCTGAGACCATGAGGTCCAGAGCTTATATATTTAGTATGTAGCAATGTCTAGTGGTCTCCTACATAAATCCTGCTGACCATGTCCCTGTGGTCAAAATTGACCACGCCCCGTTGGTTATGAGGTACCATTGACTTTTAATAGGAAAAATCTTAAAAAAATTTCTCCGAAACCATGAGGCCCAGAGCTGACCTATTTAGTATGTAACTATGTTTAGTAGTCTCCTGCATAAATCCTGCCAATCATACCCCTGGGTTCCAAATTGGCCACGCCCGGGGGTCATTATCTCCCATAGACTTATAATGGGAAAAAACTTAAGAAATCTTCTTCTCTGAAACCATGAGGCCCTGAGCTAAGCTATTTAGTATGTAGCAACCTTTTGTGATCTCTTTCATAAATCCTTCCAACTATGCCCCTGGGGTCCAAATTGGCCACGCCCTGGGGGTCATTAGCTCCCATAGACTCACAATGGTAGAATCTTTAAAAATCTTCTTCTCTGAAACCATGAGGTCCAGAGCTTATATATGTAGTATGTAGCAATGTCTAGTGGTCCCCTACATAAATCCTGCAAATCATGCCCCCGAGGTCCAATTTGGCTACGCCCCAGGGGTAACTAGCTCCCCTTGACTTATAATTGGGAAAAAACTTAAAAAATCTTCATCTCTGAAACCATCAGGCCCAGAGCTAAGCAGTGGGAACGCGTATCCATGGCGGAGTGATATTTTTATACAGATAGCAACGAAAAAACGTTCTAAATTTCTGAGACTCAGATTCAATCGACGAACGTGTCGCAATTTCAGTGATGCTTTGTCGGCGAATCAAACTACACAAAGCCGAAAATAAGATATGGTTTTATTCCTCACATCTTAATTTAATTCTCTATGCCTTTAAGAGCAGAGCTAAACACCGAGATATTCTGCAATCGAACGTTTTACGTGATCATGTAAAGACGACTCTTATCCGCCAACTTCAACAGCAATTTTCAAAATAAATCGACTTTCTCCCGTCGGCGGACATATGCCATGAAAAACCATGGTGTCTGCCCTTTCTCCTTTATAAAAATTAAGTAATTCGGTGTTTGGGACAATTTCCTTTGTAAAATAATGTTTAGGTACCCTATTTCATTTTCTCAAATTAATGGCGGATTTTTTACGATAGACAGCAAAATAATCTGTAATAAATTTAAACATTACCGAAATGTTCTTGAATCCTGAAATCCGACATACGAAGAGGAACGCATCTTGTAATTCAACATATAACTATATTTTTTCTGTACTTTCTTCAGAATGATTGGGAAAAGAATTCTGATCAGTAGCCTACACCATACTGTAAACAAATCGGTCGATTTATGACAGTTGTGACGCAATTACAGAACTGCGTCAACTGTTTCAAACTTCGCATTTACTTGCTTATAAGTTATTAAGACCGGTACATTGTGGTCAAAATCAGAGGGACTACTAGAAAAAATAATTTTGCCATCCAATTAATCCTGCACGTGCCAATATTTCAAAGCCTCTCCTGCAACTCACACGATCACCCTACCCAACTTAAGGCCCCTCTAACCCCCCCCCCCTTCTTCCTCCACCCTTCCTCCATCCCCAACCCCCACCCCTACACACACACACGCACACAACTTTTAACCTTTCTTTTAAATGAAAAACTAAGCAAAATATAATAGATGTTTAGCCATGTTTAGCCATAACAAATTAACAAATACCTGCAAAACTTCATTGACTAAAATCCTTGATTAAAAAGTGCAGTGTAGACCTGGCCCCGAGGTTATAAAACTTTTTTCATGCTCAACTCAGCTAAGCATGAATTTTTTTCTGCTCATAAATTTTAAAATGCCAACAATTGTTGGCATTTTAATATTTATGAGCAGAAAAAATAGCCTTCTTGGCTTACCTGAGCCTGAAAAATGCTGAATTTCTTGGTATTTTTATATTAATGGGCATTTTAAATTTCATGCTCAGCTGAGTTGAGCATGAAAAAAGTTTTATAACCTCGGGGCCTGGGTTAGACTACTATCAAAACAGCAGTCTAATCAGGGTCAGTACTATTTGATTTTCCCAGCAATTTCGACACACTGTCAGATGGTGAAAGTGGTAGGACAATTATTGCAGTAATGAAGATTTTGTTTCAACTTTAAGCTTAGAAAATAACTTGGCCATACATACTTATACACTCCTTTACACTCCATTTAATTTCAGCCAACATTGAGAAGCAGCATATGTACTGTTAAATGAGCTTTTGAGCATTAAAATTGCAGTATGCATTTTTATAACATAGGTTTTGGCCCTCTGTGGAACTACCTTAATGAGGAGTTCTAATGAGGAGTTACAACATACATATTTACTTGTTAGTTGTTCATCCCCTTTTTAAGAGTGTAAACAACTAACAAGAATTTATTGATTCTTCCTATAAAGAAGAAACCAGAGATTTAATAAAAAACATATTTATTATGAAATGCCAGGTGTGTCAAATACTAGCTCATCAGGTGGGGGTGGGGGCTGTCAGCTCTGCAATGCCCTTGGTTCATAAATTAAAATGCCACAGTGTGTTTATATACTCAGTGATCTTTTGAGGGATTTGCTCTAACTGTTGCCAAAAATCTCATGGAAATCTATCAGTAGGGGCAAATCTCATGCAAAAATTATATAGTTTATAATGAATGGTACCTTAACTTTTCATTGAGAATGGAGAATTTCTCAAAATTTTAGTTCAATGTGATGTGTTCTCTAATATGATTCTGAGCCACACTCACAAAAAACAAAACAAATAAAAAGCACAGCTGTCCAGCAAACCAGAAAACTTGATTAAATATGTGGCAAAGGCTCAGGACTTGGTAATCTATTCTCTAAGTTGAATAATGGTAAGATATAAACATGATTAAACAAGAAAAATAATAGGCCAATATCTAGTGAGCCAAAATGGAGTTATTCTTTATCATTTCTCTTCAAGTAAAATGTACAGTATGTTGTGGTGTCTCATCACAGTTGCTTTTGATCAAAAATTAAAAATTTAACACAATTTTCAAATGAACAAATTAGTACTATATAGGTATTCTAAATGTATAAAGCTCTGATCAAATTATTATATTCACATGCAGCCAGTGTTTTCCCTATAAGTATAAATAAATAAATATCAAAATAAATGATAACATATGTACATAATAAGATAAAAAATTCTGGAGACAGTTCCACAAGTGATGGTTTTATGATAATGATTATACAAAGACTCAGCGGGAGCATGATAGCAATTCTGGGAATTCTGTCTTATTCAGCCATAAAAAACATTTGTTGTGATCCATTAATAGAACCATCTATGCTCTTGCTGAAGTGCTTCTAATGAGAGGGCACAACAGGTGTTAATATGAAGCCCATTGATGCTGGTGCAACATTTATGGTGGAACTGTGTAATTGTTTTCATTCTAACATAGTCTTGACTTGTAGAAGGACAAACAGCATTATGCAACATTCCACATAAAGTGCAGGGTCCATCAGTTAGCAGGGCATGCCCCATTCATTATTTTGTGCACTTATAATGATATAAAAAAGCTTGCTAGCATAATAAAGTCCTAAATATTTTGCCAATAAAATCCTCTATGAAAATGGATTTTAATAGGTTGGTGTGTGTGTGTGTTTGGGGGGTGGGGATAGACAGGAAGGGGCTACCTCTCATTCAACTGCACTAAACTGCATCCCTTTACAGTCATGACTATTCATTTAGTGTCTGTCATCAAGCTTTTCTCTCTGGTAACTTAATAACTGATTAGTAAATACTATTTCTTGCTTTGGTCAGAAGCTGCAAACATTTAAGATGGATTAAATTAATCAGGAAATATAATTTTTTTTTATTTTTCAGTTTATGGTATGATTTCTATTGATATAACTTCAATATGAGCCTTTTAATTTTCTTAATGAGATTTAAGCTAAAACATAACTTTTGGCATTAAATTCTATAGAATATGTATTTCTTCATGCCCCTTTCCCCTCCTCCCATCTCAGCCACAGGCCAAGCATAAAACCTATTTTGTTTGCAGTTGCCTATTAACTAGGATTTTTGGAGAGTACTTAGGTAGGTAGGCTTTCTTTTTAATCCCTGCAAACTATGAAAACAACAAAAGCAAATAATAGTTCTACATAAAATGTCACACACAGTTACAGTAATTACCCATAATACTAAGATAACAGCATCCTACATTTTGAACATATCTATATCACCCACAAATGGTGTACCCAAAATGTGCAGGTATTAAGGAAAAATTGCTGACCCAGATCAGACTGCTCCTGGGTCTATACTGCTTGCTCAGACCTGTTTGTCTTACTATGCAGGTTGATCACGGTAAATGTGCCGTTAAATAAAAAAGAATAGATCTAGGGTGTCCCAAGTGGCCATCTTTTTTTTAGGGGGGGGGGGGGGGTAAGGTGAATTTTGGTGTGTAGGTAAGCAGTTGCTATCTACCCACCAAAAGTGCACGGTTCGGACTCAGGGGTAAGGTGAATTTTGGTTGGTAGGTAGGCAGTTGCTATCTTCCCACCAAAAGTGCAGGGCCCAGACTCTTTTTTTTGGAAATTTTGGGTGGAGCCAGGTTATTTTTTTTTTTCACTGATTTTTGAGGCCAGATTATTTTTTGAAATCCCCTTATGAGCTGATTTATTTTTTACTTGCATATTTTTTCTTCCAAAGACAGGGATTTTTTTCGAAAAATATACCACCCAGCAGGCACATGACGTTGAAATGACGTTGTACTGACGTCGATGCGACGTAATGAAGTCGCATCGACGTCGGCACGACGTCATTTCGACGTCATGTGCCCGCTGGGCAGCCTCCCCCCACTCTCCCCAAGAATATCAAATGGTCGGTCCCTTAGCGCCTAGCGGGACAGGGTTTTGGCAGATTTATGAGGAAGGACAAGCTGTCTCTTGTACTTTTTGTTGGATGACTTCTGAAATGGTACGTGTGTGTTGAGGCGTGGAAGGGGGGAGGGGGGGGGCGTCGTTCGGGACAGAATTCTTTAGAAGAGCGAGTGGTCTCAGAATGTGGGGCGCGTTATCTTGGGGGAAGTTCTCTGAGGGAGTTTTCTCAGAATCTGGGGCGAGTTGTCACCTGAAGATGGGGCGACATGTCTTGTGGCTTTTTCGTTTGTCAAACTTTGTGGTTGACCAGTGTGTTTGTTTTGCTTTCTCTCGTTCTCGGCGTGTAGCCTAAATTCAGAAGACCAAAACATTGCAGGCAGACAGACTAACGCAAAATCTTAAAAAATTCACAGTATGCTAAATGATTACAAGCTTTACTTTACCATAAATGAAGAAACAGTTGGTCTCCTCAAGTCGATCCAGCTGAAAAATGTCTGTGTGTTGACAAACGCACGTGCCATGTATACGTAAAAATGACCAACTTCATTATCGATTTTCAACAAAAATAGACTTTCTCCCGAAGATATACCCCGCTAAAAGACGGTCGAATGTATGACCTACGGTTCAGTTATAATGGCATCTAATTTGGTTTTTGGGACAATTTTCTTTGCAAAATAACTTTGGGGTACTGTTGTAGGGTTTTACTTTTCTGAAAAACGGTTGTCAAACTGTGATCGTTGTTTTGGGTGTGCAAACTGCATTGAGGTACCGATATGCGTCTGATTTCAATAAGAAAACATCAAAGTTCATTCTGATCTGGTCCGTTGGAATTATGACTGCATATCTTATCAAACGAGCATTATTTTGGGACTGTTTCTGTTCAAAATTTCCCGCCATTTTTTCCGGCGAAAAAAAGGGATTATTTCTTTGTGCGTAGACGACCGCTCAGAAAATGATTTACTCAAATGTGATGAGTCTGCGTTCCAACTGAAGCTATTTAGTGTGTAGCAATGTTAGATGGTTCCCTACATAAATCCTGCCAACCATGCCCTGGGGTCCAAATTGGTCGCCCCTCAGGTGTCATTAGTTCCTTTAGACGTGTACATGTAATGGTAAAAACTTAATAAATCTTCTTCACTGAAACCATGAGACCAAAAGCTTAAATATTTAGTATGAAGCAATATTTAGTGGTCTTCTACATAATTCCTGCAAACCATGCCCCTGGGGTCCACGCCCCAAGACTCATTAGTATCCATAGACTTATGTGTTTACCGTGATGATTCATTGACGAGTTAGAGGGTTATCATGCGAACCGAACAACCAACTAAATGTTTTGTACCACTTCAGAAACTGAGGGTGAGGTTGGGCCTGTAAAATCGATTTTAGCCCCCCAGTAATTCATTACTGACCGTTCCAAGGCGGTAGTTCTGTTGTGGTTCTTTGTTGCCTGTTTTTGGTGTCAGAGTTTCTGTGATGTTTTACCTTATGTATGTTATTATTATTTTTGGTTCGGTTTGGGTTGCTGAGTGGCCACCTTTTGGGAACAAGCTGCTCACTCGGTTGGCCATATGTTCTCTGTATCTTGATTATTTGTTATCTTAGTTGTTTCCAACTATGGTTTGAGGGCTGGATTTGGATTTTGATTGTTTCAGTTCCTGGTCTTTGCATACTTTTTACTTTTATAATGGGAAAAAGTTAAAAAGATATTCTTCTCTGCAAACATGAGGCCCAGAGCATATACACATAGTATGTAGCAATATCTGGTGGTCCCCTACATAGATCATGCCAATCAAGCCCCTAGGGTCCAAACTGACCTCATCCCATGGGGTCATTTGTTTATATAGAGCTATATAGCTAAAGAACCTTCAAAGAACGTCTTCTGTGGAACCATGAGGCCCAGAGCTAAGCTATATAGTATGTAGCAATGTCGTGTGGTGTCCTACATAAATCCTGCCAACCATGCCCTCGGGTCCAAAGTGGCCACATTCCGGGGGTTATTAGCTGCCATTGACTTATAATGGGAAAAACTTTAAAAAATCATCTTTTCTGAAACCATTAGGCGCAGAGCTTATATTTATAGTATGTAACAATGTCTAGTAGTCCCCTACATAAATCCTGCCAATCATGCACCTGGGATCCAAACTGGCCACGCCCCTGGGGTCCTTAAATCCCTTAGTGTTGTAACGGGAAAAATAAAATAAAAATCTTCTTCTCTGAAACCATGAGGCCCAGAGCTTATATATGGATTTTGTAGGAATGTATAGAAGTCTCCTACATAAATCCTGCCAATCAAGCCCCGTGGGTTCAAATTGGCCACACCCCGGTGGTCGTTAACTCCCATAGACTTATAATGGGGAAAACTGAAAAAAAATATTCTTCTCTGAAACCATGAGGCCCAGGCCTTATATATAGTTTGTAGAAATGTTTAGAAGTCCCCAACATAAATCCTGCCAATCAAGCCACTGGGGTCCAGCCTCACCACACCGCAGGGGATCATTTGTTTGTGTAGAGCTATATAGCTAAAGAGCCTTCAAAATCATTTTCTCTGAAAGCATGAGGCCCAGAGCTTATATATTTAGTATGTAGCAGTCTCTTGTAGTCCCCTATGTTAATCCTGTCAATCAAGATCCCAAGAGTTAAACTGGCCTCAGCCCAGAGGGTCGTTTGTTTATAAAGAGCTATATGGCTAAAAACCTTCAAAAATCTTCTTGTCTGAATTTAGGAAACCAAGAGCATAGCTACTTAGTATCCAGCAATATTTAGTAGTACTCTACATAAATCCTGCCGACCATGTCCCTGGGGTCCAAACTGGCCTCACCCCGTGGTCAGTTGTTTATATAGAGCTGTATATCTCAAATCCTTGAAAAGTCTTCTCTGAAATTAATAGGCTCTGAAATTAATAGGCTCTGAGCATAAATATTTAGTTGAACCAATGTTAAGTGGTCCCCGACATAAATCCTGCCAACCAATCATGCCCCTGGGATCCAAACATTCCGTGCACATGGGGTGGGCGTGGGGGGTCTGGTCTCACATTGGTACAGACAGGTGAGCGATTGTTGCCCTCTTGGGCTACTTGTTATTGATTCTGATCATATTTTATAATTAGGAAAAACACAAACTTGAAGAATAGGTCTCCTTTACTACATTTTTTGGCAAATTCGTTTTTATTTTTTCTTTCAGGAGATAGTAAGTCCAAAGCTGAAACCGATGTCGGCGTATATGATAAAGGTAGTGATTATGTCAGAGACCAGCCTAAACTACTAATAAAGAGTTTAAAAAGTATCACGATTTCGGATTATTTCGTCCCATACTTAGTTATGTTACGCTGTAACTATTTGGAAAAAATAAGTACAACTGTAATGGCGATCATGACAACTGCAAAAAAAAGACGTCACATTTACAGTAGGGTTACACTTTAAACAAAAACACTTTCACGCTATTTCACCATTTTGAAATGTCGGACGTCCATAAGCCATTTAGAATCACCACAGTGTTAGAGAGCAACAGTTCTTTCACTTGCTTTATTCCTTATCGGATGACAATTTTGGTAAAAAAAATCAGTTATAAAGTCGCGTCATTACCGAAAAAGTGAACTATCCGTTTTGATTTGTCTAATGGGCCAGCTTGCAAATTTTGGCTATCGAAGCCTCAACAGTAACCCGAGATACTGATCGGACAATAAGAAAAGATCTGAAATAATTGATATTTGAGATCAAAGAACACACTCCTGTGAGTAGAGCAATAGTTAATTTATGTTAGGTTACATACTAGCTAGTTCGGCTACTGGCATGTCATCAGTGACTCTTATAACCGATGTGACAACGATAGTCAGATTTGGAAACTGATGTGGCTGATAATATGAAAGAATATGGAAAGATTGTTTGTAGTAGTCACTGTAACTTAAGATATAAAATGTGGTTGGCATCTTAAAAATGTTTATATTTAAATATTTTTTTTGTTTTTTACCTTCAAATGTTTTTGTTTGATAAGTCCACTTGCTCTTTACCTTAAAAAAAGCAACAACAACAAATGCTTTTATTTACTTATCATATAAACGTGTTATATTTTTGTAAGTATGTTTGCAGAAACTTTAATTTTTATTTCCGTTTGCAATTTGAATTACACGTGTACCAGATATAAATCAGGAACGAATATTTAAAAGTTTTTATAATAGTCGTGAAAAGAATATCTGCAATGACACAGAACCAAATGTATGGACTGGAAAGGGGGTTAAGCATTATAAATCAGATTTTAGACATCTAGAACGAGTTAAACGAGAAGATAATAGTCTACTTGACGCTATCATTGCAGACGTTAACATATTTTAACTTATGTCAGCGTCGCAATTTGATTTTTGTTTGAAATTTCTCTGATAAAATTATACTCACATAGTTTTATTTATTTCTGTTGACAGATGATGATCAATTCGAAGACCAAGAGCTGACGATGAATGTCGAAGTGGGCGGTAAGAAAAGGCATTCGAGTTTATAAAGTCTTTGAAGTTTCATAGCTCATACCGTTTTGGATGATTGCGTTGAAATTTCGAAAAGTACAGCGGTATTTGCAAAATAGGTTAAGCCATTGTGAACGTGGTTTAAATCTGAGTTGCCCTGGCTATATTCACCTCTCGAACATCCACCAATTTGAACCCCTTCCGCGCACATTGTAACGGGTTTTATTGGTGAAAGGGCTGAGGAACCAAGTGTGGCAATCTTCCTCCAACCACAACTGCAGTGACTCACACAAACCACATGGACCAACATGCGATTATTGTTTATGTAAAGAAGCCTAGAAAGCTACTCACCCGTAAACTGTTGACACAGGGTTTCATAAAGTAAAGCTTTTCTCGACAGTTTAAACAGTTTTATGGGAGACACCATGACCTTGCAGATCCCTACTATATGACTGTTTCTAAACTAAATTCCGATTTGATGGCCTCAGCCGGAGCTGAGTTAAGATTTCATCTACCAAACTTTCATTTTCACTGACTTTTTCCACTGATGCATAGATATCGCGGGTGTGTTATCATAGACAGGTGATGCTTATTACTCGCGCCCACCTGATCACACCTCTATTTTTGGAGTCTATGTCTGTGTTACTAGAATATTCCGGAATTGTAAAAGTTAAAATGACTTACGAGCTCGGACTTACGATTTGGGTACTTTGATCACTTTCATTTCACTGTGAGGAGGGTAAGAGAGAAAATAAACAAAAAGATAAGTAGGCTTTGATACCCGTACATCATCCATAGTGCAGATTATATTCTATTTTCGTCCTTTCAGATCAGGGGATATATTCTGAGAAATCTAAAATTTGAGATCGATTTAGACTATTATTCTAGATCATCGTCCTTTATATTGTTTTTGATCTTTTTTTATACTAATCAGTCTTTGAATCGACTGCCCAATTACAGTTAAGAAATTACAGTATGCTTTTCTCTAGTTTCGTCACCAAATATTGTCAGGGTCACTGACGAGGCTTTATTAGCCGAAACTACGTAGTCTGGCCCATGGTCCTTCTTTTGAGTGTATTCTCTGCTCTTGAAGGAACAATTTACGATTTTAATTTTACCTCACTGCAGCTGGTGTTGTGCCGTGTGGCGGACGTAAAACGTCTCCCCGAACATCATCCATAGTGCAGATTATAATTCGTCCTTTGAGATCAGAGAATATATTCCGAGAAATCTAAAATTGAAATCGATTTAGACTATTATTCAAGATCATCGTCTTTTAGATTGTTTTGGATCGTTTTTGATACTAATCAGTCTTTGAATCGACTGCCCAATTAAAATTAAGAAATTACAGTATGCTTTTCTCTGGTTTCGTCACCAGATATTGTCAGGGTCACTGACGAGGCTTTATTAGCCGAAACTACGTAGTCTGGCCCATGGTTCTTCTTCTGAGTGTATTATCTGCTCTTGAAGGAACAATTTACGAATTTGATAAGTTATAAGTGTTTCTGATGAGTGAACACTACCCGAGAGAGTCAATGAGGCCATTAAAATAGTGTTAAAACGTATATTTGATAGTCAAACGAGCAAAACAATAACAACAACAATAAACTATTGGAACTGGGGTTCATTTGAGTTTGCATTGGAACTCTGCAGTTTTGACTTGTAGCTCGGCTTAGAAAGTGACAAAGAAAGCTTACTTTTAATAATCTGACATGATTCTACTTGTTTTACCTTGGTATATTTGCAATCACCGATATAAGATTGATGTCCTGTACGTGACTCATAACTTGTCCAGGAAACACCTGTCAGCTATTTGGAAAGCTGTTACGTGTAAGTCTAGTGCCACGATCGAAGTTTGGTGTTGAATATGCCGACATTCCGCTCTTTTGTCATTTTTTTTCAATAACATGAAAATGTATACCAATGAATTAAATGCGTCACTCAACACATTAGTGATATAAAGTTTTAGACCAAAGGGTCGTTTGTTAGGGAAATATATCCATTTGGCAATAGCTAGCATATGGCTGCCTAGTTTATGTAATCAACTTCTTCTATAGTTGTGTATAATTTTGAATTGATACATATTCTGAATATATACATTTAGCAGGTCCAAAAGGAAATTCATTTCTGAGGCCTCTCCCGGGACTTTTCTTGAACTGGAAAGATCTCTATTTTCAGGAAGATTGGGAGCACTAGCAATTAATTGTAGGGGCTTGTGAAGTACGCTCTTGTTTTGAGGAGCTGGCGATCGTTGACGAAAATAAACTTCTAAGATTTTGTGCATTCAGTGGGCGGGCGATGGTTACGCCCCACAGACACCACATATAGTTTTATACGTCAGAAAGATATTGTATACCAGCAACAGGGCGTTTTTTCTGCACTAGACATTAACGAATTAAAAAAAAATAACTGTAAAATGATAAAATTTGTACAGCATAAAGAGTACTCGAAAATTCTGTAATACATGTATTCAATCTTAAACTATCTGACTTCAATCAAATATCCTTGCTTTTTCATGGTAGAAACTATTCAAAACCCATCCCCCACCAAAACAAATAATGCACTAATTTGTACGAGACACATAATTAGATAAATTATTGGAACAAAACGTTATGACCATACATGCGTTCTTTTCCCCAACCGCAAAACCTGTGACCAAAAATTAAGTAAATAACATGATGGATTCATATTGAATGAAAACGCTGAGACTGTATGCATTTAAATTGTAAGCAGACAATAATAAACTTGTGCATGCGTCGTTTATTGAACCAAATATTTGTGTAGATCTTTAGTTGTTTCAGGCCTGGTAATTATTGAGGATTTTGACTTATGTTTCGGCACAGCCGTGCAGAAAGACCGCGTTGTGACATAATAGTTATTTTTTAAACCTGATAAATATTGTGTTCGTTTCAGAGCTAATAGTTATTGCTCAGCAGCTCTTGTATAAAACGGCAGCAATTGAAGAAAACGTCTGAATAGGTTTGAGTAGCTTGTGAGCTGGAAAGCTGATGAGCTATTTCTAGGAAGGGGAGCGGAAGAAATGAATTGAAGGAAGCATAGGAAAATAATTTCAGTGAGAATGGGAGAACTGACCTTCCGTCCCCCTCCCTTGGGAGCCTCAGTTATCTTTCAATTATTAAATACAGGATTCACGTGCACACGTTTTGTCTTGAACTCCTTCTAGGGATTGTACAGAAAACTTATAGCCTTCTAAACAATCACTATCCCAGGTGATTTATTGTTAAATAAAGTTGTAAAATGCACGCTTTATGTAATTATCTGTCGAAATGGGTTTTAATTTTTATTCATGTATTAACGAAGATAGGCATTAAGGAATTTCCTGGTAAAATACCAGATCAGTGGATGTATGACTTACGATTGAACGTCCTGTTCAACAGTTGTAAAATGCACGCTTTATGTAATAAGCTGTCGAAATGGGTTTTAATGTTTATTCATATATTAACGAAGATGGGCGTTAAGGAATTTCCTGGTAAAATACCAGATCAGTGGATGGATGACTCGCGATTGAACGTCGTTGTCAACAGTTGTTCACTCTATGGTATTAATGAACTATTGTGTGCAATGGAACTCTATCTTCGGTTGGAAATATTTTCGCCTGAAGGCGGAATCGACCCGGACCGCTGGCTTAGCAGGTCGGTGCATAAACCACTGAACTCGTGTAAAATATCTTTTTGTTTTCAAAGCCAGCCACTTTTCGTCTCGATGCAGTGTTATTGCTAATTACTGGGATACAACTGCACATTCGCAGGGTGATATTTTAAGCTCTGCATACTACCAAATCTAGTTTGCAGACTAATTCCTTATACTGTTCGTGTATTTTAACATAATAAATTTGTAGCCTTTCATATGGTGTGCCCGAAATATGGTGGGTTATCCATAACACACACTGCTACTACGGCCAAAAGGCTACGGGAAAACGTTTATCGCTTTTGTCTTTTTGTCGTAAACAATTCAAATTTAGCTCTAGCATCATTTTAAAGGTGTTTTCCTGGTGGTAGTACTGAATATGAAAAACTAATTGGACCCGTGCCAACCTTGCCATAAAATGTAATTCATATGTTCTATACATTAAACATAAATGTTTTAAGGAGCATTGTCATATGAATTGATAGTACTACTGTTTCTATTAATTTCTGCAGATGATGAGGAGTTCAGATGCTTGGTACTTCTAATAAAATGGTATCCATGGTTAAAAAGTGAAATGGGTTTAACAGAGACACGTAAGATTGCACAAGCTTTGCTTGACAAAGACAGTGTGGGAGAAATCTTGCTGGAAGAGCGTAGACGGATCGCTGTTGATAGACTGCTGAAGCATGTTCTGCGGACGGAAACTACGATGCGATTTTTCGACTTATTAAAAAAAACTCGGAAGCCCTCAGATGAATTTCAGGAGAAAATGGAACAGTTAGAACCATCGGAAGAAGATATTAAAGGTTTGTCCTGACACGAACGATTCCTTTAAATATAATTTTTGTTAGTCTGTCATCAAGTTACTTGTCTAAGCGAGCTAAAGGGTTTTCCTGTCATTTTTTTTCATTTGTGCTACCATCTTCGGCTGCAAGTTATCCATTATCTGACTATGATAAAGCGTAATGTTCATACAAACTTCAACCTTTGAAGAGTAAGACAGCAAAAATCGGGGTTATTTTAAATAAATAAATGAATCGCCAAATTACTTATATCAAATAAATTAAGATGATCTCCTCTATTGTAATTTATGAATATCGATTTGGGTTTTAAACATCCTTCCAGATTGAATCGATTCGGGACTTTAAAATGATAGCGAGAAAAAATAAGGTTTGTGCTGGACTCGACCTGCGACTTCTGATGAGTGATTTCGGAGATTAGCACATCGAATGACACAAAGTGTATAGATGCATTTTACTGTCTATTTAAAATTTGTTTACCTTTATCGTGAATTATCGCAGATTAACATGATGTTGGAGGAAGGACTATGAAATATTAATTCTCGACTGCCGCAGGTCATCGTGAATTTATATTCGTATCTGCCCGACAAAACAGGTGTTATTCTGCGTTAATATGCCAGTAAGGAAAATATTTCGAATCTGCCATTATATACGACCAATAGAGGCGCCGTGGTCGTGTGGTTAGATACGCTCGGTTATGGTACGGAATGTCGCTGCAAGGTCGTGAGATCGGGCTCTAGTCTCGCCTTGCGACGACTAGAAACTCTCTCTGTTAACCCAGCAGTTAATAGGTACCTGCTTCGAAGCAGGGAAGGATAAGGCAGCGAAAGGAGAGGGATGGGCACCGCCTTTCATTTGCTGTGCCCAAGATACAGCGGGCCTCTAACCCCTACTGCCCCTATTGCTACTAGCTATGGGAAACCTTTACCTTTTGTACAATCAAATTGCATGCATATACCGACGTTTTCTAATAGACTCTTTTAAGGCGGAGGTCGCCAGGAATTAAATGTTAACGTCCGACGACACCTAGGTGCGAAATATGCACGCCGAGCGGTAACAACGTGATTTATCATAAATTTTTATATTGCGCCGCATCCTATGGGCTGAATGGGGATATTTATCAACAACTGTCTTTATAGTCAATGGTTTTAAATCCTTATGTTTCGGCTAATGACTGACAAATCTGTGACACAAACGTTTAACATATAAAACAAGGAGAGATGGAAAAAACCATACAAGGAATGGCATTGATTGATGGATTGTTTTGGATTGTTTTAAGACAGTATTACAGTCTATATCGGGCTGTCTCCCAGAGAGAGGGTGAAAAAGAAAAGAAATGATAGACAAGAGAAAACTGTCCAAACAACCCCAGCCCGAACTTTCTGCAAGCAAAGTAGGACTTCGCTCTACAATGTTTAAAATCACAAGGACACCCCGGCACTGGAAGTTATACACAACACCATCGCACCACCCGACCACCACCAAACAAGGAATAGTAGAAGCTGCAAGCTGAGGTCTTCATTTCACTAAAGGACGGCACCCAAGACAAAAGACCGCACTAGCCCCACCATGATCGAGGATGACAGGACCCCTCCACAGCCAAATGTACAGGATGATAAAGCAATTTGTTATTAAACAGAGTATGATAAAGGATAGAAGAAAGAATTTACCGACGAAAGGTTGAGCATTGCTTTATACCTGGAAAAAAAAGATATACCCAGAAATTAAGTTATGAACATAAAATGGTCTCTTGAAGAATAAACTGTGTATTAACCAAAAAATTGATTGTTTTTATATACACCTCGCCAAAAGTTTAATATAATATCAAAACAAATATAACAAGCTTATTGGGGATAATAACAACTGAATTCTACTTGCAAACACATTTGAGTATTCTACCACATTACCTGTGAAGCTAATGAAAAGGCAATGATTAGGACTATTCTATCTCATTTGCAGAGAAGCAGATGGGGACAACAGTGATCTGAAACATTCTATCTTATTCGCTAAGAAGCAGATAAGACAGCAGTTATTAGGAATATTCTATCACATTTGCTGAGAAGCAGGAGAGGCGGCAGTAATTAGAAATATTCTATCTCATTCGCTAAAAAGCAGATGAGACGACAGTGATTAGGAATATTCTATCTCATCTGCTGAGAAGCAGATGAGGCAGCAACGATCCGGAAACCACACAATCGATTTCCACATCCTGTTCTAAATACGACATTGGAAAAGAAGATAATACGGATGACACACAAGACAAATATGTTAAGCGGGGTGTCAAGAGGTCCGATATACCCTAGAAGACAGCCGCACGGTGGTACAAAATATAGAACAAACGTTCAAAAAAATTAGACAGCATATTAAGTCTTTTGGCTACAGCCTAGAAACGTAGGACGTCTAGTAAGGTTGAACATACAAACCGAAGAAAAACAGAATTTAGAGCTTTTATCTGCACAGAAACAAACATGTTTAAACCCAATAATAAGAACCATTTAAAGATCGCGAGTGTAGGATATGAGCATAATATTTTAGATAAAAGTGGTCAAAGTATCCAAATCATAACTTTAGTCCGAACTCGTAAGTCATTTAAACATTGTCAATGCCTGAATTTTCTAGGTACACATATATGGACTCCAAAACAGAGGTAAGAACAGCTGCTCGCGAATAGTAAGCATCAACTTTCTATTATTATACACCCGCCATATCTATATCTATGTATCAATGGAAAAGGTCGGTGAAAATGAAAGTCCAGTATTTGAAAGCTTTACTGAGCTTCGGCTGAGGTCATCAAGTCAAGCTTACTAAAGGTTTCGAACCACTGCAAAAGCAGAGTGCAAGGTTTGTATCCAGGGAAAAAGATACTAGTTTTAGCCTCCGAGTAGTCTTTGCTGATTGTTACAAGGCGGTACTTCTCTTGTGGTTCCTCAGTGTTACATGTAGTTATGTCCGCATGTCTAGTATCTAGCAGTGTGGTCACCTAACGACCTGCCTTATCTGTTTCATGTTTTGTTTTGAAATGTTAAATAAAAAGAAATAGGTAACAACAGATGTTTGTTTGTTTTTGTTGTTTTTTAATAGGGGAAGCTAAATGACCATCTGTTTGGGATTGAGCTGCCTATCATGACGTTCGTCATCCTTTGTCTTTAAGTTTGTTGTATAAGGCAGCGAATGGAGAGAGTTGGGCTCCGCCGTTCATCAGCTGTGCCTAAGATACAGTGGGACTCTAACCATCACTGCCCCTACGGCTATAAGGCCATGGGAAACCTATACATTTTTGTTGCATGTGAGCTTCTTTATCTTTTGCTTTTAAGAACAGGATGTGACATTGATTGCATAAATTCCTGAGCATTGACTATCTGTTTACAGAGTATTGAGATTACGTCAGCAACATGACAGTAGTATTGATTAGTGTTGTGATAACTGGATTTAGGTAAAAAAATAAAACCGTAACTAAACCGAATATAGTGCGGCAGAAGCACGTTTCTTAATTTAACTTCTTCAGTGTCACAACCCCCCACCCCCATCCCCCCCAAAAAAAATGGACAGAAAAAAGATGATGGGCAAGTCTCGGCAGGCAACGAGCAGCCTTTTCCGAGCCCAAGTCTCGGTGACGCTTTCCGCGAGACACCGTAGCTGCAGACATGTAAAATGGCTGAGCAGCACAAACGCAGTTTCCCCCTGCCGAGACATCTCAACCCCTGAGTCTCGAAGCAGAAGACGGATAAGGGCACCAGGAAAGAGAATGGCCGATGCTGGAGGAATCTACAAAATGCCAAATCAGTCAAAAGGATGGAAACCAAACTCTATTAAGATTTAAGTTGCTATGACAAGTTTGAAAGAGTTTTTCAATAGTTAAGAACTTCTACCTGGTATAAGTTAATACAGTTACATTAAATCAGTATTCAAGTAGTGACCCTAATGCAAATAACAAAGTCAACACTGAAACACTGACTAACTCGGTTAACAATATCCTTGTGGAAGCATTGTCCACCAGCAGCTATATCGGCCCACTGATGTCAATTTAAACGTCACTATACCAAGTTTTGTGTGACAGACGCGCGTTTCTGAACTTAACTTCTTCGATGTCGCTAAACCCAAAATATTGAAAAGAAAAAAGCTGAAGGGCAGTACTCGGCAGGCAACGAGCAGTCTTTTTCGAGCCACAGTCCCAATGACGCTTTCCGCGAGACAGTACCTGCAGACATCAGGTAAAAAAGCCAACAAGACCAAACTCATATGACCCTTATCAAGCCACTTTACACCCTGTGTCTCATAAAATGAGACAGACACGTATATTAGGAAGGAGATGACCGATGCAGCAAGAACCGACAAAAACCCAAAGCAATCCAAAAGATTGGAAGCCAAACTCTATTAAATTCAAAAGTGAGACGGAAAAATATCAGGAACTGCCACAATTTAATCCCAGATCAAACCGAAGACACCATGTGGGAAAAAGACAACACAAAGTTAGTCACCACTCACTAAGAACAAGATCAGCGGCAGCCATGTGAACAATCATGTCCCATGTAGGTCGTCAAGTCGCCATAACAATTTTGTTGTAATATAAAAATAACTGGTTTGGTAATATCCTCGGGGACATATTATCTGGCAGTAGTAGTCGCTAAACCACAAAAATATGAAAGAAAAATGTGATGGACAGGTCTCGGCAGACAACGAACAGTTCTTTCCAAGCCATACTCACTGACACTTTCCGCGAGAAACAGTAGCTGCAAAGATAAGGTAAGAAAGCCGGCAAGAGCAAAGAAGGCGCCCTCTACCGAGGCACCTCAACCCCTGAGTCTTAAAAAACAAATTAGACAAGGACAGCAGGAACGATGTGACCGATGCAGCAAGAACCTACAAAATGCCAAAAACAATCAAAAGAATGGAAGCCAAACTCTGTTAAGATTTAAGTCGCTATGACAAGTTTGTCTTAGTTTCAGAATATTCGTTAAATTTTACTTGATATAAGTTAACAGGGTTACTTTAAATCAATATTTAAGCAGCGACCCCGATGCTAATGCACCAGAATCAACACTGAAACATTGACTAACTTGGTTGATAATATCATTGGAGATAAGTTGTCAACCAGCAGCGATATCGGCCAAGTGGTTTCAAAATGACTTTACTTCAACTTTTCTTAATTTAGTGTCGCTTAACCTCTAAAAAGGTCGAAAGAAAACAGGTGTTTGAAAGGTCTCGACAGGAAACGAGCAGCCCTTTCTAAGACATTCTTACTGACGCTTTCCGCGAGACACAGTAGATGCAGACATCAGGTTAGAGAAAAACCACGGTAAATACAGGCGCCCCCTGCCGAGCCATCTCCAGCCCTGTGTCTCGAAACACAAAACAGTCAAGGACATCAGGAAGGAAATGACCAATGCAGCAAGAACCTATAAAAAGCCAAAACAATCAAACGAATGCAAGCTAAACTCCGCTAAGATTCATGCCGGTATGAGAAGTCAATCTTAGTTTTAGATAAGTTAAGAATTTTTACTTGATATTAGTAAATAGGGTTACTTTAAGTCGGTATTTAAGTAGTGACACCTATGCCAAAGAACCAGAATGAACACGGAAACATTGACTAGCTAGGCTGATAATATTCTCGGGGACAACTAGACCACCAGCAGCGATATCGGCCAAGCGGCTTCACAATAATCGTAACTATACAAAATTTAGTGCCTAAGACGCGCATTTCTGTATTTAACTTTCCCAGTGTCGCTTAACCCCGAACGTTTGAAAGAAAAGTTGTAATGGGCAGATCTCGGCAGAACAGGAGCAGCCCTCTCCAAGCCTGAGACACAGTAGCCGCAGACATCGGGTATGATATGCCCGCCAGGTACCCATTAACTGCTGGGCAGTCGGAGAGAGTATTCTAGTCGCTGGAAGGCGCAACCCAGGCTTGAACCCGCGATCTTCTGGCGACCTTCTGCATCATAACCGAGTCGCTCTAACCACTTCACCACGGTGCCTCTCTGGAAGGAGGAATGGGAGGAAAAGCATTATACTATAAACGTTATCATTGGAAACAAAGAACACACAGAAGAACAAAAATGGGAGTCTGGGTTTCATACGGAGTAAATGAGAAGGCAGTGATCAGGAGCCGATAAAATTGTTTTTCTTATTAAGCTTCAATAGGAAAGAATAAAGCCTCACACACGCAAAACGCGACATTCAAGCGAAACGTGTTCAGTTTATTTCCCAGTGGATGGTCACCAGGCGGTTCTAAATAAGGTTCAAAATTCAAGGCTTAATTGGAAGACGACAAAGACAATGATAGTAAAACACAACACAAACGAAAGTCGCTTTGTAGCATAGCAATATCTGAAGAGCCATAGTGCCGGTTCAAGAGGTACATGAGTTTCAAAGTTACAAAATTCTGTGAATCAAAATAGCAGTAAACACAAAATGCGTTATGATGAAGTACCAAAAAAAACATTTGATCGTTAACAGTCAGATAATTCTTAAATGATAATTTTATTTTTCACAGTTGTAACGCTGAAGTAAACGGTAATATTTTGTAAGTAAAATATGCAGCTTCGGGGAAATGTTTTTAACTGATTAACGCACAAATTTAAAGAGTAACTACACTTCGGGAACTGACTGAATCAGATCCCAAACCCTATCCCCAACATCAAACACTAAAGTTCAAAGGACGGGTTACACTTTGGCCGAGTTTGTGCCCACGACCGATCTTGATACAATTTATGTATTTAAATACTTTGCATTTTCAAATTGGCAGTTTATGTAAACACATTTTTTAAGTTTGCGGTTTCATAAATAATTACGTGACTTTCGGTTTATTTTATATGGGGTGCTGAACTGAGTACACTGACTACCTGCGGTTTTTCGAAATAACCAACATATTAGCCATCAAAACTGATGCATATAATACTTTTGGTTCTTATTCACAGTATAAAAGACATATTTTTGCTCAACCCATCAAATAAGGAGAAATTTTATTCAAATTTTTACGAACTCCAAAAAGTAGATTTTTATAAGTGTTTATTCACACAATAATAGGCATGTAAGGCGTTGCTTTTGTGAAAATAATGAAAAAAATGTAAACGAACTACATTAAAACCTATATTGTCATGCAAATGTGTTCTTGGCAGAATGCTTTTTCGTGCTTGTGTTCTGGCAAGTGCGTGAAAAGTCATCGGCCTTCTTCTTTTATTAAGCATTATCCACTATACATATAATTCGCAGTTACGACTGTAATCTTCATCATACCGAATATTAAACACATATGAAATATTACACATTCATGGATGCTACATTTAAAATATTTGACAAAATCTGTGAACCAAGGAATATAGTTCACAGAGACCTTCACGTAGAACCAGATGAGACGCAGCGTTGAAGAAACTTACTACTCCAATTATGATAAAGATTCAATTGAATATACATTGTAAGTTAGATATAAAACACAAATTCAATGGCTCATAAAATACCGGTCACAACGACTTACAAATAGTATGACGTCATTTGCAATGTCTGACTGAACCATTGTCTTTAGTATGATGCATATATAATGTTGAATATATAACGAAAAACTGTGAACCATTAAATATACGTCACAGTGCCTACAAATAGTATTAGGATTTTTTTGGCATCATTAGACTGACAAGCTATTTCTAAGTATGATACAAGTCCATGAAAAACAGTATAGGAGATGTATTAAGTGAAAACCCTGGTCCATGCATAAAGTTTAAGGACTCACTGTGCCTGGATGCTAATTTACAGTTCCTTCATTTTAAGGATATGATCAGATCAAATAGCAGCACTCTTATCCCAAAGATCTCAAAAGAAGCAAGGGAAAAAGCTCATCCAAAGCAGTAACATTTCAAATAAAGTCAGTGGTCCGGAAGTTCAAGGACACAGATTTCTACAATGCAGCAGCTTCAGAAGAGGGATACGTCATCTGACCACGAAGCCACGTAGTTGTATCATAGCATGATGATGGAGGACATTCAGTCTAACGCCGTTACTCACATAAGCACATAACGCCATACCTATACGCATGCTTCCCGCTGCGCGCACCCTCCTCGACCCCTCCCCCCCCCCCCCCACCCACACACACACACCCAACACACACATACGAAATCTTTGGCGGGGCATTACGAACAGTTCTGATAAGGATCATACTTTAGCACCTTTTGAAAAAGATGCGTTGTATCGAATAATGCCTCTGTTTTTTTTAATTACAGAATGTACCGACGCGTGCTTGATATAAATCCTTCAATCCTAGTGTTGGATGCATAAATACTTACCCATAAAGTTTATTTTTCGTTTACTCTTACCCTCGTAACCACTGTCATACTACCCGTTTATGATAAATAAATATATGAGGAATATTTATGTACAAAAATCGTTGTGGTTCCGAGGGTAGGATAAATAGAACATTGAATGCTAAGTGGACGTTGGTAATTCAAATTCCCATAGGCTCAATGTTAAATGTTGCACACTGTACATGTATTCAATCGCAAAATTTCTCTAAAAGGCATGAAACTGTGAGAAAATGAAATCGCACAGAATAACCTAGAAACATATAGCTAATATATAGGAAGGGTATAAAATATACCCGGAACGATAGGTAAATAAATAAAATAAGGTTTGACGTTACATGTTTAGATTTATTAAAATAAAACTATGCAAAAAAGTGTCAACGCGTTTCGCTCAGCTCGTCAGGACTGTTGCATAGCAATAGTAACGTCGTCACGTACGTTAACTGCCACGTGACGTTATTTAGCGTTATTTGCCGTTATTTTCATAAACATACATGTTACGCATTTAATTTAGGCTTGAAACAGTTAATAAAATATTTTTCCTTTGCTAACCTGGCAGAAATACTTTCAGTACGCATTTTGAAAAAGGGAAACATTCGAAACTTTGGATTAATTGTGCTGCAATTGTCTATATGTTCACTTAAAGGTATCTGTCTTGTTGAAGGGTCTCGTATTTGTTGCGCGTGTACGGTTCTTCTCGTGCGAAGTTTATCACCCGTTTGTCCTATGTAATATTCTTTACATCCATTACAGGTTATGGCGTAAATAACATTTCTTACGTCACAAGACATAGTTTCATTAATATAAAATATTTTACCATTAAAGTTAAAGGAGTTACCTTCGTCTAAACATTCACAAAGTCCGCAATTGGGGCGATTGCATTTTGATACAAAATGTGTAGTGCTAATATATATATATAGTTTTGTGGTTTTCTGTTAACCTTCGAAAATCGGCCTTTTCAGTGGGCACATTGCAATGGTAAACTGTAACTCGTCCATTAAGGACAGTGATTTTAAAAATTCAAACCGAAGATTTTTTTCTTAAGCTTAATGATAGCGTGTGGTTACATGGGGATCATCGACAGCTACTTAAGTCAGTAATTTTCATTTTTCCCGTTGCTATTTTGTCATTATATCATTGGAGCTGCATTCTATTTGCTTCTTGTTATACAATATTTCCAATGACCATTGTTTAAAAAATCTTTATAAAAAAACTTTAAACTATACGTCCTGAACTTCCAGCTACGTTTACCTTCCTTTTCCACATCTGACTTGCTCTGAGGATCACTGTTTGGGCCTCTGCGGCTGACGTTGGCTAAAGGGGCTTACAACATTTAAGCAAGGCTGCGGTTTGCAGCCGAGTGTATAAAATATGTAGAATCATTTTTTTCGGTTCGTGCTAACGCTGTAAGAAACAATGAAAACACGCACTCAGCAATGAAACGTTATCAGTGGATTTCAACTTCGTTTTGAAAATAAGAGTCAGAAATTAAAGCTAATAAAGTCATGGAGCTGCTAATTAAAAAAAAAACAAAAAAACACAGGATATAATTTTCTAATCAATGATTTGATATCTGCTACGAGACCAAAAAGGGCCAACTTAGACAAATATTTAAGATAAATGTTTCCAAAATGTCTTTATCAATGGTATTGTAAAACTTATAATAGCCTTTGATATAAAATTTCATTTTATGAATTTAAACTTTTAAGGTCATTTAAGATAATCTAATTACAGGTTTTCGACTCAAACATATGAAAGCAATGTCGGCTGGCTAGTTATCATATGCAAATACTTTCTGTTAGGTATTAAGCCCAACCTTTACAAAGATATTGTGTCTTACTTAAAGACGTTGCAGAGACCTCTGCCAGTATGAGTACATATTTATCAGGTTTTTGACTGTTTGATCTATTGTCAGCTTATCATCTTGCTAAGATGCATGACGTTCCCCAGTGGAGATTCGAAGACGACGATCGAAAGGAACTTTGGTTTGCCATTAAGCATTCAACAACAGTAGACACATTGAATGATTGTTTTTTATCGAAGTTCTTCTACGGTGCAGTTGACCATGACAAAGTGTTTGACCACCTGTTATTACCACGGACTTTGGGAGCCGGAATGGACTGTTTGTTTGACACTATGAACAAGTGCGACAAGTGTATAATGAGGTGTTGTTGTGACACGTTAGAGACCTACTGTGGTGACTTTGGTAAGGTTGTCGGACGATTGAACCTGAGAGAAAAATACTGTGAATCGGCATCAAAAGACAAAGGTTCGTTCGTTCATGTTTTTTGGGGTTTGAGTGTGTTATGTGGCATTGGTGTGAGGGACGGGCGAGAGAGAGAGACTGACGAGTTTACAAATATGAAGTCACCACACATTTCTGTTGAACGTATGGGGCAAGTTCAACCTCAGTCCCTCTGAGGGGCATGAAAAATGAATTTTCTTGCAAAGTGAGAAGGTACAAACAAAGTTTTTTTTAAGATTTCCCTTTATAATCTTTTTATCAGCAGTGCTACTGAAACCAGATTCACGGTTTTAGTGCACCGCTCATAAAATACACTAGAAAATTGCATATCCAATAATAACGTTTTGTCTACTTTTATTCTTAATACAGTCAGTGTGTTTGAAGATATATTTTTGAAGTTTGCAATACAATTGGAACTATTTTTATCTATAAAGGCTGTAAGCCAGGGAGTACTGTGTCGCTGGTTCCCGTGTCAGGGCGGTGACTAATATGCGCTGCCAATATCTGTCAAATTCGATCAGTCTACCAGAAGATTCGGTAGAATAAGTTTTGCACGCTTGTTCATTTTCACTAAGCATAACGCTACGGCATTTTATCCCATGCCACCACATTTACTGTCGTAAAGAGACCTACTGTCCTGACATTTGTAAGGTTGTCGGACGATTGAACCTGAGAGAAAAATACTGTGAATCGGCATCAAAAGACAAAGATTTGTTCGTTCATGTTTTTTGGGGGTTGAGTGTGTTATGTGGCATGGGTGTGATGGACGGGCGAGAGAGAGACTCACGAGTTTACAAATATGAATGCACCACATATTTCTGTTGAACGTATGGGGAAAGTTCAACCTCAGTCCCTCTGAGGGGCATGGAAAATAAATTTTCTTGCATAGTGACAAGGTACAAACAAACCTCGTTAAAGATAGGTAAGTTTTTTTTCATTTAGGCTAGAAAATAGACACCAAATACTAACTAACTCTTTTATCGGCTTTGTCCCTGCTAAATCTATGTGAGTAGATGCATTTGATGTGATTGAAAATCACACAGATTCAGTAGTAACTACGCAAACAGTAGACAAACATTTAGATAGATTAATAAAAAAGCTATAAACACAGACCAGCCACTTCGACGGAGATATTACTTCAAGGAATTTGCTTGTTAACATATTGTGCATCAACATACATAGTGCGCTCAGTAACTGAATAAGTTGATGTTACATCACATTTATGTTGATCAGGCAAAGGTAATACGCCAGAAACAAGAGCAACACTACTTACTTTTGTGATGTTTGAGTCATTGTCTGTAGATGTTTTTTGCAGAGTTTCATGTCTGTTGTTTGCAGTTTTTGCCCCCCCCCCCCCCTCTTATAAGTTGAATATCCGTATGCCATTTTAATTATTGATCATTATAGATATTATCTCCTCTCAGCGTCCCTAACTTCTTTAACTCTGAGTTACCTCTCTCCCTATCTCACTGTCAGATCCCTCCTACTAGCCACATTTGAATATAAATCTTTGTCAACTTCACTTACTAGAGAGCCCAAAAGATTTCTATGTTTAAGGCGAGAATTTTTCCATCAGCCCGGCACAACAAGTTCAAATTTTCAAAAGTATAAAGTGTGCATATTTTCCTTAGCATGGCTTCCACAAATATGTAAATCGTATGAAATCAGATCATTTGTGATTCAGACCCGAACACATACGGAATAATCCAGGCTGACCTTACCTACCATAAATTAAAGGTTTTCTCATACCCCATTTATTTAGGTAATAAAAACTTGAAATCAGTAATTTATTTCATATATTGTTTGTCCGAAATGCATGGTAAATACATGCATATCACAATATAAAGCAATAATTTTCTTCTTGTTACGCCTGAATGGCACTTAAACTTGCAAAGCCATAGTTATATCTCCCGTCAAAACAGCCAAAGGGGAACGCTTTACTAGAATTAAAATACAAGTACTCCCCCACCCATGACCCAGCAATTCCCTTATGCACAAGAATTATGCATGGCAAGTACGCACTATATATGTGTGGGAAGCTGGGTCACTGTTAAGAGGCTGAAACGATACTCAGTAAAACATGACCTTGAAATGAAGTCAAGGTCACATACATATAGTCAAAACTATCCAGTGCTGTCTGTTCTGTAGGTAATGTAAGTCAAAAGGGGTGAAATGTATAACATAAAACATTATTTCAAAGATCAGTTTGAGGATAATTTGCGATAAATCTCAACAGTGGCGTCAATGCTAACATATGTTTATCGTACTTTACATATACACAAACACTTGAAAATTCATTTGTCATGCCAGTTACATGTCGTAGTCATGAATGCAAAGCAAAAGTAAGTGATGCCTATAACTTTTCAATCATGGGGAAAATTCGCGCCTTAAGCATAGAAGTCCTTTGTACTTAAAAGCTTATTCACTATTTCAAAATGTTGATTGCATCATATGCTATACTATGTGAAGATGCCAGCTTTTTTTAATTTTACGCCTTTTGGCAGTTTGGCATAATGTTTGGGTCTGAGTGCGTCTGGTAATTTAATAACAATATGAAGCATGACAATATATTGCTTATATATGTTTTGAAGTAAATCCTATTAACCAAGGTTTATTGAAATCTCCTATAATGGCTATATTTATTTTATAACTATGTATTAAAATATTTGGAAAATCTGGAAGATCTACCCAGTTTGTTTATTGTTGTTTTTTTTATACAAAATAAGGACACCCTGTTTGCATATCAGAGCACACACAGAATATTAGCTGTGATGCATCATGCAAACTGGTGCCAAATTGGTTGACCAAAACACATACATATATCGAAAGATATTGCGCTTCCCCAAGTGTACACACATTGTTGAATGCGGATTCAAGGAATACGAAATTTTTCTTCTTAACATTTCTTTCGCTGCTAAGTCAGTGTACAAAATATTTGGATAAAGAAATTATAAGTCCGAATCATGTATATTACCCACAGTACCTTATTTAAAAAAAAGAATCAGAGAGAGCTTGAACAGTTCCTACAGGTCCAAAGTAAGTATGTGCAAACAATCAAAGTCTTTATTTGTCTATTTTTAGGAGACAGTACCGTTCATAGATTTTTGACTGTGCCTTTGAGAAGACTGTTTCAATACTTGAACCGGCTCTGCTTTACTGTCGAAAGGGTTAAAGATGGATCTTTGGTTGTCTACCTAAGCGCAAACACAGACAGTTCCTGGGAAAAATTGAAACAGAAATGTAAATCAGGAGAAATCGTTGAGTTGTTAGATACATTGGATACTGATGATCAAATTCGGAAGATATGTTTCGAAGAAGGCGTTTGTGTTAGAATTACCATTCACTCTGTAAAGGGTAAATCAGGTATGCATTGTTCCTTTCATTCAGTATCTATCATGCATTGCTACCGTTCCGATTACAAATATACAGTTCGGTGCCTGTTTTGGTGACCGATTATCGATGCTTCAGAATTTTGTTTTGACCACCATTTATCGATGCCTCGTTTATGTTCAATTGTTGCATTGTTAATTTTTCAATCTCATGGATTTATCGGCCTAATAGATTTTATATTAATACAAATTACTCATAATGCGTTGCTACATGATGTGCGAATTTTTGAATATTTTAATATCTCTCAGCAAAGATTCAACAAAGATAATATTTTTCTTTTTTTAAATTTTGGATGTTTTATATTGTTCAAGATTTTTTCCTTTGCCGTATGTGGCCACATACACGTCTGCTATTTTTCATAAGTGCAAATATCAGATAAATCTAATGTACACGAATTAAATGCTTTTAATTCAATATATAAAAACTGTTATATGTTTGATTTGATTGCCTATTTCTTTACAATTATAATAAATCACGGGATTTGCCGAACGTCCAGTTTAATATCTGATGCCATTCGTACAGTCATGTGAATTGATACCGCTTGTCACGAGCTGCTCATGTAAGCATTAAATATTACTGATAATAAAGAGTTTTTTCTGCTATGAATATGGTGTTTAAATGTTGTAAATGTTTTCTATAACCATGATTTTGAAGTTTCTAGATGTTTAATACGTTTGAAATAAACAAGTTGTATAAATTGTACTTTAGCACTTCTAGAAAATTGAGGAAACTTTAGAATATTCAGAAAATAGAAACAATTATCTAGAAACTTCTGGAATTCGCTCCTTATTGTCAAACAAAGGTTGTAGAAGCTTCAGGAGACTAAATGACCTTTCACGATCTTTCTTAAATTTTCTAGAATTATTAATTTTAGTACTGAAGAAAGTAGTAGAGCTTTCTGTTGTAAACATTTACAATCTTCTGGTTTATAATTATGACAGTTTGAAGACTTTCTGGTAAAATATATCTCTGGTTAATTGGTTAAAAAAAATAAATAAAAAAAAATAAAAATCTCTGGTTAATTCCGGAAAGTGCTTAGATAATATTTAAAGATACTATTTTAAGAGCACAAATTTTGAAAGCGGCATCTTTGTAAACTTTCGCCAGTTAATAATTAAAGACCTTTAAATAGGAATAAAAATATTCATGATGTGTACATCCTCTTAGTGAAAAATAACTTAACATTTATGCCTAACTGATAATCAGACCAGATGTTTCAGCCATCCCGTATTTATCTAGACACTGCAGGTATCAGCTAAACATACTCTGTAACTTACTTTTTCCAATAAATGGTTCCCGGTTAATAATACAGGTAATTCAAGCTTATAATCTTTTTATCAGCAGTGCTACTGAAACCAGATTCACGGTTTTAGTGCACCGCTCATAAAATACACTAGAAAATTGCATATCCAATAATAACGTTTTGTCTACTTTTATTCTTAATACAGTCAGTGTGTTTGAAGATATATTTTTGAAGTATCATACGAAAATAGGTTTGCTATACAATTGGAACCATTTTTATTTATAAAGGCTGTAAGCCAGGGAGTACTGTTTCGCTGGTTCCCGTGCCATTATAAAATTGTTTTATTATACCTTGATCCTAAAGAAATGTCAGGGCGGTGACAAATATGCGCTGCCAATATCTGTCAAATTCGATCAGTCCGCCAGAAGATTCGGTAGAATAAGTTTTGCACGCTTGTTCATGTTCACTAAGCATAATGCATCGGCATTTTATCCCATAACACCACATTTACTGTCATATATGAGAGACTTTCTATGTTAATACAAGCAATATAAGAAAGTGGGTGATAATGAAATTTGCACGCAATGGAGTACCGTTTACGGTGTAAAGAATTCCGCCGCCGGCGGGATTTTATCTCAAAGAGCCAGGTCTTAGCGGACTGCTCTGCCAAGGCCCATCAAATGTACTGTTACAACATCATGTGCGCCTAGCCTTGAGAGTCAGCATAGCGCAAAAGTCGGGCACACGCTATAAGTAAACACCCGCGACAATTAATTTTCGCTTATATTCGCAAGTCTCTGTTGGCTCGCAAAATGAGACATTTCTCGAATATTGAAATTTAGCTTAAATCTTTAAAGGTGAAAACTGCCAATAGCAAGGTTGAAAAAACGTCGTATCAACGTCTAGGCATAAATCTGAAAACAATGTCGTGTCAACGTTAGTTAACACGACGTTGTTTCAGCTCATCGGATGTTCTGCTGCAAAAATTCTGGAGCACACTGTAATTATCAAGACTTGCCAAAATAGTATGTCACTTATACATTGTAAAGATTATCGATCGTTGTAACAGGGAAAATGCGAAGAATGTACCCAGTGCAAAGACAAACACAAATTTAAAGAGTAACTACACTTCAGGAACTGACTGAATCAGATCCCAAACCCTATCCCCAACATCAAAGGGAAAGATTGACAAAGACATCCCAACAAACAATAAATTACAAGTGATAAGCCGAGTCAGCAGCTCTGTCCCAAATAAATGGCAACTCAGCTATCTTTATTGAACTAAATAATTTAAACCAACAAACGGGTTACAACGGACTAAGCAAATTATATGAAAAATATTTAACAATTATTTTGAGCTATTTTCTATTTTTATGATAGAAGGATTAAACTGAGAACACAATAAATTAAACAGCACCGAACATAAGACAAATGCAACCGCAACAAAAGTACCGCCTTGGGACGGTGAGTAATAACTACTGGGGGGGGGGGCGCGGTTTAAACCGGTTTTACTGGGCCAAAACCTTCACCCTCACCCTCCGCTGCGGTGCACACAATTAGTTGGTAGTTCGGTTCGTATGGAGGTCCCCTAACTCATCAGAGAGTCATCACGGTCAACAATTAAGATCAAGAAAAGACCGTGATGAAGCAAGGATGAGGACTCGACAGCCAAAACGTGTTGAGACACCCGGAGATCCCTGGGGCGTCAGCAACACCACTGGAGTACTGGAGCAAAAGAAGACCACCAGTTGAACCCCGGTGGGCCAAGAAACAGACAGATATCCGGCCCCAACCAACTAATATATAGCTTTATGTAGGGGCTTTCATAGAGTCTGAACCCCGACCCACCGGCGTGCAAATAAAGAGGACAGCAAAGTTGTCAACCGTGATTGGGTTTACCACTAAGCATGCAGACTGTCGCATTGCATCTATGTTATAGCCAATGTGTTTAAATCGTATGATAATTTTCTTAAATTGATTGGGAATCTGTTTTCCCTACGATTTTGCGTAATTTATATACTAAGTCACCATAAAATTCAGGTTCCGATAGACCTTGCTGCAAAAGTGACCTTAACCCTATATTATATTTAGAAACCAATTCAAAGTGTCTACGATAAAATTTAGAAAAAGCTTTCCGAAGTTTATGATACCGATACCCCTGCTGTAAAAGCTTGGCAGTCAAACTTTTATTACGAGCACTGAAGTCAGCCAGATGACTAGACACCCTAGCGAAGCGAATCAGCTGAGAAATGTAAACACCATAAGAAGTGGTGCGGGGAACATCACCATCCAAAAACGGAAAATTAACAAGCCTGTTCTCTCTGTACGCTCAAATAGTAACTCGATGGATCATGGAAAGCGTCGTCTCCGTTCACATAGACACATTTTTTGGATCGTGAGGAATAGTGATTTTGGTCATACGGGCCATACGGTCATGATCAGGAGTTGGGATGTACATTTACCACGAGAAAAGCACGTACTGTATGTGCGAATGGCGAAGACTTAGATCAGCCTTTGCATTCGAATCACTCATATTGGGTTTCGCAATCTGTCGCAATGTTTTGCAGTTTCTTCAGATTACAGTCAAACCTGCATGAAGGAGTCATCCAAGGAAACTGAAAATGGATTCTTCGTGTGACCTCTTAACACATGTTCCTTTGCACAGTAGACCCTAAAAAAGACAGGTGACTCTTAATAGAGGTGAGCACATAAGCAGTTTTGACTGGAAAAGGGATAACTTAATGAAAAGTGTGAACAAACAAGACTCAGGTCAGCCTGCGCATCTTTGCAGCTGATCTGGTAGCTTATAAAAGTACATGATTGGTGTTGCGTGAAAAGATGCCTTATAACATGCGCAAAAAGGAAATACTCAGATCAGCCTGCGCTTCCGAACAATCTTCCTTTTTTGTCAGTTTATATGGCTAGCCACCTACGTCTGTTGTTGGCTATACCACATGTCCAGGTTTTGCATAATCTTACATGGGAATAGTACGTTTTGTTACAGCGGAGTAATTTTTGTTACCGGTGAGTGAGCAGCGTGTATGTCCCATGCTCCTTTTTGTACAATGGAAACGTCTAGGGGAAGGTATAAAAATGGCCCCGCCCTGACAACTCTTTTGGATCAAGGAATACAAAACTCTTAAATTTTAACGTAGAATTCTGTTCAAAAGGCCTTAACAACATAAATTTTAACGAGGATTTCGATTTTCTAGTTTATATCAAGATGAGGATGCGGGGTATTTATGTTTTACTTTTAACTATAGAAAATCGGTTAACAGCGTTATCTTCACCACCTGGGGCACTACTGCGAAATTGCATAATTCTGTATCATTTATTGGCATACCGGTGCATTATACGACCGGTTTCATTAGAAACACATGTGAAATCGATACCCCGAGCAACCATAGTTTATATAGCAGTAAGTCGGGTCGGTCGGGGTCGATTCTCTAAGAGCATATGCACAGCATGGGATTACTTTGTGACTTTCATTCCTTGGATTTGGAAATATTGTGCTAAAAAAACTGGCCATCTTCTGAGATCAGAATCTGTTAAAGGACCTGTGTTTAAAATATCCTGAGGGGCATTTAGGATTAATCAATGTACTGTAAATAGCAATTTCTGTAATTGGTGATTGATTGTTTGTTTTGATGTATATATAAATAAATGTTGCTAAGTTTAAAAACAGGCTTGTTGCTGGTTTACTTCCATCATCGTTTCATTATTAATGCTATTATTTGCAAAGACTTAATTGTTCACAAGAGAGCACACAAGTGCAACATATTTTATGCTTTACTTCTCTTCGAATAGTAGAAATTGCCAAAGCTAAAGCAATCACTTCCAATAAATAATGTAAGTTCTACGTGTGGCCCACACTGCCATCTTTAGGTTACTACGTTTCTATGACAACGCATTAAGACTATTGTTCGACGTTCAAGCGTAGAGTTTATAGTATCATTGGATTAGGGAACTACAGATTTAACAGGATTAGCGTTCTTTTTTAATTGAAACTTCACGTATTTTTATCATACGTGCATTTAGTGCATTATTCTCACCCTTTCCGGTATTTTATACACCATCTTTAGGAAACATTTGACTTCTGATGTTTTAACTTTTTACTTACTGTCATTTCAGCTTGGCCAAAAGCTATTTTGCGAATTGACTCAATCGCACAAGGTAAAGTAAGCTATTCTTTATATATGTATATTATGGGTAGCCATTGGTTTACTTAACATTGTGCTTTCATGATCTCTAAGCATGTGTCAGAGAAGGTTAAATTAAAAATGTAACAATTAAATGTTGGTAAGAAACGTATGCCATACTTTGCCTATACTTGTGCATGTGTATTACTTTTAAATCCAAAAGGTCGTATTTGTTTCCGCCGTAAGATTGTTCACAAGCGGCAACACACATCAGACGCTTAGAATTATATTTACCTAGTCTCAAATCTTTAGGTTAACACCATATTTTTTATATTTATGCTGGGTAAAATAAATTTCGATCCGTGTTGAATTCACCCCAAAGGCTTCATGTAAAAATAACAAAAAAGTCTGCTATCAAAACAGAAAAGAACATTGACATTTGAAACACAACTATTGTTTTAAAGTACAGTCTCAAGAGTAATTTCACAAAGATTCTATTTAAAAGCTTCAGGTATTTTGTGACGTTCGCTTAATTTTGAAAAAGTACTCGTACTTTCGCAAAAATTACTAAAGAATTAAAAGTAACATAGTTGGGAGGTGCACTCAAATTGAAACTCAAACTTGATCTGTGCAAAAAATAGATCAAGAGTTTGAGCCGGGCCGCGTAGCGCAATCGGTAGGGCCCCTGACTCGTAAGTCAGAGGTCCTGGGTTCGAAACCCGGTCTGGCCACATACTTTTGTTTCTCCTTCCGCTGATTCAAGAAGGGCAGTTGTCAATTACTGGCGAAGGTACGTGCACTTAGTACTTGTTAACCGCTTAGGAGGTCTAAGCCTGTCCAGGAATAGTGTGGTTAGGTTTATTGACTGTCCCGACATGACCATAGTTGTTTACCGTGGACATTAAGCAACAAATCAATCAATCAATCAAATCAACAAGAATAAAACATCGATCAACTTAAGAGGATATGAATTTTTTCTCATCTAAATTTTCTTTCGTAAATTATGGTGCACTAAGAGGTGTAAGATAGCTTGTATTTTATTGTTAGTTTTCGTATAGCTTTTTTTTTCAATTTCAGTACTTCGCTTTTGTGAACAAGTAAAATAAAGACTTCCAAATTTTCTAACAGTTTTTAATATTTCATTTTAATAATCAGACAACCCAAAAAGCTCGCTGAATCAAATGAGAACAGTAGGTTGCTCAAGACAACACAAAACCTGAACTGAACTGAACTAAATCATGACTACTGAACTGATGAGTATGGTCAGCCTGAAACTATATATACGTTTTCTAACATTCAAAGACATCCAAGCTCTCACGCACTCACCTAAACAGTTGCCAAAAACGGTTTAAAATATAAATTATCTGTCATTATTATGATTACTGAACTATAAGCTTGAACCCCTTAATTACGTGTGAAAATGCACAATGAACTTAAAGAATGTTCTGCAGCTGCATAACCCCAAACATGCACTAGAGTTTGATTGGCATGCTTATGAAAATACTTATCAAATATGACAGATTTTAAAACAATTCCAATAAAACATGTAAGTACAGCTGTGAGAATTAAAACAATAAACAGTTTGATATTTAAATAATAATAAACACCTGTTAAATTATGCAATTTCAGCATACCATTCAGTACAAGTAAACACATTCCACAACATTCCAATACATTTCATAACGCAAAAACACCTCACCTGTTGTTTGTACAAAGCATCAATCATGTTACTTATATTTAAATATCAAGTCAATCATTAGGGTAGAATAACATTCTTTTAAAATGTCGAAGCACTCTGTGAGTGACAATAATGATAACATGTACTAGGGTTTCTGATGAAATATTAAACAAAACACCCTAATTATTGACAAGTATGTAAATTGAACTTAAAATATTCCTAACACCTGCCAAACATCTGTGGAACAGCGCAGAATCATCTGACCTTTAAAAGTTGACCAACACTCATATGATATTTGTCATCAAATTCCAAAGGCCTGATGTTTACTCTGACTTGAACGGTGTCCAATTGATTTGAATGGACTCCAACAATAATAAACTCATGTATTTATCAAAGTATGCAAACTTTTAACTGTTCCTAAACCTACTATTTAGAAAAGTACACTTTCATACTATCAATCAAGGCAATTAAGATGATTATTTTAATTAATTAAGAAGTACATTTCAGCTTCTATGCTAAAGTTATAGAAATGACAATTTTAATAATATATAGTGAATATATTATGCTTGTTTCTTCTTCCTATTTAAACCAACACAGTTATCTTTACAAACCCTTAACAATATTTTAGTCATTTAAAAATAATTCAGTGGTATGACATTTTACGTACATTCAACATTATTTCATTCATACAGAGCAGTCTTGAAAGGGCATTACGTTATAGAGGCTTAGTTTATATAAAGCAGATACAGGTCCGTGCAGAGAAATTAAAGTTTTGGAGCATGATATTGATATATATGAACCCTGAAGGTATGTAGATATATTTCATTACAGTCTCGGACGTCACCTATTTAATGGCTTATACCATGTCACAGAATCCTACTGCCTCTCGTTATATAGCACTTGCTTACTGGTGCGCGACGTAAAGACGCCGTCCACGACGACATTGTGTCTCCTATAATGCAGCTTTAGAGACAATAAAATCCCTTTAGTGATAAAACAGAATATTACACCCGAGGTCATTTTATCTGAAATTTATGAAACTTAGAATCGTTATATCCCCGCTTTGAAAACGAGGGCGGGGGGGGGGGAGTACTACTGGTTTACATCTGTCCGTCCGTCCTTCCGTCCGTTCTTCCTTCCCCTTTTAATCAATTTTTCGTCAAAGATTTCTTCACAACCATACAAGCTAGACTGGTCATATTTGGCATACTAGTTGATGACGACATGTTGTATTGTGGGATTAAGAACAAGCTCTCCTGCTTATTATTCCCTGTATTTGTCCGATTTTCTTTCTTTACATACTTTGTATAATGAAAGTTTTCGTCAAAGATTTCTCCACAATCATGCATGCTACAGTAGTCATATTTGGTATGCAGGTTGATGACGCTTTGTTGTATCATGGGACTGAGAACCAGCCTTCTTCTGCTTATTCTTCCCTGTATTTGTCCGATTTTCTTTCTTTCCATACTTTGAGTAATGCAATATTTCGTCAAAGATTTCTCCACAACCATGCAAGCTAGAGTAGTCATAATTGGTATGCAGGTTGATGACGACATGTTGCATCGTGGGTTTGAGAACCAGTCTTCTACTGCTTATTCTTCCCTGTATTTGTCCAATTTTCTTTCCATACTTTGAATAATGAAATTTTTCGTCAAAGATTGCTCCGCAACCATGCAAGCTAGAGAAGTCATATTTGGTATGCAGGTTAATGACGACATGTTGTATAGTGGGATTGAGAACAATACTTCTCCTGCTTATTCTTCAGCCTTCTCCTGCTTATTTTTCCTCTTCTTAAACATGCAAGCTAGAGTATTCATATTTGGTATGCAGGTTGATGACGACATGTTGTATCGTGGGATTCAGAACCAGCCTTCTCCTGCTTATTCTTCCCTGTATTTGTCCAATTTTCTTTCCATACTTTGAATAATGAAATTTTTCGTCATAGATTACTCCACAACCATGCAAGCTAGAGTAGTCATATTTGGTATGCAGGTTGATGACGACATGTTGTATAGTGAGAACAAGCCTTCTCCTGCTTATTCTTCAGCCTTCTCCTGCTTATTATTCCCTGTATTTGTCTGATTTTCTTCCTTTACATACTGTGTATAATGAAATTTTTCGTCAAAGATTTCTCCACAACCATGCAAGCTAGAGTAGTCATATTTGGTATGCAGGTTGATGACGACATGTTGTATGGTGGGATTGAGAACAAGTCTTCTCCTGCTTATTCTTCACTGTATTTGTCCAATTCCTTCCTCATATACTTTGAATAATGAAATTTTTCGTCAAAGATTTCTCCCTAACCATTGACGCTACAGTAGTCATATTTGGTAGGCAGGTTGATGACGATATGTTGTGGCCTTGGATTAAGAACCAGCCTTCTCCTTCTTGCCTGTATTTGTCCGATTTTCTTTCTTTCCATACTTTGAATAATGAAATTTTTCGTCAAAGATTTCTTAACAACCATTTAAGCTGGAGTAGTCATATTTGGTATACAGATTGATGACTACATGTTGTATTGTGGGATTGAGAACCAGCTTTCTCCTGCTTATTCTTCCATGTATTTGTCAAATTTTCTTTCTTTCCGTACTTTGAATAATGAAATTTTTCGTCATAGATTTCTCCACAACCATGCAAGCTAGAGTATTCATATTTGATATGTAGGTTAATGACAATTAGTTCTATCATGGGATTGCAAACCAGCCTTTTCTTGCTTATTCTTTTCTGTATTTGTCCAATTTTCTTTCTTTTCATACTTCGAAAAATGTAATTTTTCCTTTAAGATTCCTCCACAACCGTGCAAGCTAGCGTAGACATATTTGGTATGCAGGTTGATGATGACTTCCTGTATGATGGGGTAGAGAACCAGCCTTCACCTGCCTATTCTTCTCTGTATTTGTCAGATGTTCTTTCTCTCTTTACTTTGAATAATGAATTTTGTGCAAAATATTTCTATTCATCTGTAAGTTAGAGTAGGGATATTTTTTTATGCAGGTTGGTTATAACTTATTGTATTGTGGGATTGAGAACCAGCCTTCTCCTGCTTCTCCTGCTGAATCTTCCCTATATTTTTCCAATTTTCTTTCTCTCCTGACTTTGAGTAATGCAATATTTTGTAACAGATTTCACAGCAACCATTCAAGTTTGAATGTTCATATAACTGATAAAGACTTATGTCTTACATGTATTTATTATTTTTTCCTTCTGCCAATGTGAAATCATTTTATTCCGTATTACATAGAAAGGGATTTAATATGTAGAATATTTGATATTTGGTATACATGGTGACATTGTGTTCTCTCTCTATGTTTTTTTGTAAAGAAAATAACACCATTTGATTTAAGCAGTCAAGCGGGGGTATAGTCGGACTCTCCGACAGTTCTAGTTTCATAAAGTTCATATACAATGACTGTTCGTGTACATTCGTTTGCTTATTTTATATTGAACTTCCGTTGAAAGGTTCACCAGTGTGTTTAAAGGCCCGCCGTTGATCGAACCAAAGATTAACAGTATAAACTGTATCAGAGATATCTTAGAAACGAATTGTACTTATGTCCTACTTACTCAATAGTCATAAATAGCCCACATATATTGTATACAACATGCAAAGTGAGTTTGTTCAAGATACAGCCTGTTTATTGGCGCACCTGTTTATCAAAATACGATATAGGAGTTCATATTTCCATCTATGCGTCAGTCATTCCATCCGTTTGTCTGTATGTCCATTCGTCCAAAGTTGCGTTTACCCTAGCATTAAAGTCCATTACTTTGAAAATTTTGACACGTACAGTAATTAAACATGGTATTACTATTCACGGATATTTCATGCTCTGCTGACTTGATACTGTTTTATTTTCACCTAAAATTCTTTGACCATATCGTTTTTACTATATAACTCCTACCGAGGACTCATTAACTCCTACGTAGAACTTACTTACTCCTACGTAGGGCTTAGTATTTCCTACGCCTGACTTACTAACGCCTACATAGGACACATTAACTCCTAAGAAGGACTTAATTACTCCTACGTACGACTTATTAACTCCTAAGTAGGATTAATGAACTCCTAAGTAGGATTAATGAACTCATATGTAGGACTTACTAACTCCTACTCCTAATTATCTAATAAGTACAACTAAGTAGGTGTTAGTAAGTCCTACGGATGCCTTATTACCTCTTAGGACGTAGGTGGTAGTAAGTCCTACGTAGGACTTATTATCTCCTACGCAGGTGTTTGTAAGTTCTACATAGGAGCCAGTAAATCCTACATATGACTTATGTTATAATAGATAGTTGTTAGTAAGTCCTACGTAGGACTTATTAGTTAATAAGTCCGACGAAGGATCCTACGTAGGAGTTGATAAGTCCTACGCAGGAGTTAGTAATTCGTTAGTAGGAATTTGTAAGTTCTACGTAGGAGTTAATAAGTCCTACGTAGAAGTTAGTAAGGCCTACGTAAGAATTAATAATCCTACATAGGAGCTTGCAAGTCCCATATAGGACTTCCTATCTCCTACGTATGAGATTAATAATTTTTAACCTGTCACTTGGCTGCTTCCATTATTTTTTTAAATTGAGAAAAGTGTTCTTAAGCAATATATTGCTCAGCGGACCATGAGAATTAGGTCAGAATCTCATTTGAGCATAATCGTCTCTTTTGCTGCTATAGGCGTGATGTCAGCTTACGTTCTGGATCTCCAGGTATTTTTGTGTCAAAACAGAATTCAAGATTTTGAAATTCGCTGATGGAAATTCTGTAAAATACATGCATGTGATTTCAACGACATATTTTGGAATATAAAACCCATTGTGAACAATACATGGAAATGATTGATAACTTTAGACACTGTCCTAACCAACTAGGCAAGAGCCACTAGTGAACAGCATTGATTTTAAGAAACAAAACAATATCGAACATATGCCAATTTGACATGTGTGAATACCCCACCCACTTTAAAGTGCTTATTTCTCAGAAAATAGCCGCCTCCCTACCAACGGCATATGCTGTGATAAAATAGACTCATCCTACCACTTATCAGCAAAATAAAATAGCCACTTTGATCGGGGACAGAAAACAGGCCTTATCCAGATCACCTCCCCCCCTCCCCCCCACTCCTTCCCCCGAGTCGTATATTTTAATGACAGCCTCGTTACCTGAATCTAGATTTTTTAAACAAAAAAAGACGCCTTTCCCTCACAAACCCGCCTCAAAAACATTTCCACACATCCCATCCCAACTCAACCCACGAACTGTGTATGCCTTTATTTCTTTGATATTTTACAGCAATTGTGCAAACAATTCTTTTAGACTCTCTCTTCATATATTCTTTTTTTATGATTAGATGCATGCACATAGGCAGGTAGATAGACCTAGTGAGGAGGGAATAATTTTGAGGATAGTGGTAAAAAGCGTCTGCTACTTTCATTGTTGGTGTAAAGTTTCACACAGAAACAACAAGATTTGAATGCACTAATATGTATTTGAAATTCGCACCACTACCTCATTACCTTAATCTAGATTTTTTAACTAAAAATACACCTTTCCCCAAACACATTCCCATACATCCCATCTCAGCTCAACCCACCAACTGTGTATGCCCTTTATTTCTTTGATATTTTATAGCAATTGTGCGAACTGTTCTTTTGGACTCTCTTTTCAGATATTCTTTTCATGATTAGATGCATGTACATAGGCAGGTAGATAAACCTAGTCAGGAGGGAATAATTTTGTTGATGGTGGTAGAAAGCGCTTGTTACTTTCATTGTTGGTGTGAAGTTTCACAAAGAAACAACAATATTTGAAAGCACTAGTATGAATTTAATAGGTGTTACCTATATTGCGTGCGTTCCCATCCACTTGATGGCTTTAATAAAAGCAACATAAATATTGGATGATACACCAGTCTAAACAAAATCAGCTTTTTTGTTTTCATTTTTTCTCTCTTCTTTCTCTGCTTCATGTACTTTTTCTAGCCTCAGAACAGGGGGGCGGGGGAGGGGGGTAAGCTAGTCAGATACAATTCAAATATTCAAATGGTAACAGGAAGTTTATGCTACGGATGTTTCCAAAGTAAAATAACTATTTTGGAACATCTATGATTGGACATGAACAGGTGGGGGTATAGGTGAGGTTATGCTACTCTCAATCATTTCTGTGAAGTTTTGCCAAAGCAAATTAAATACAAGCCTACCAACCCTTTTATGAGTATGTGTTAAGCCCCGTGGCAACAATAGATAAAATTATAATACAAAATTCTAATAAAACAGAAAGCTTACATTACTTTGATCAGTTTTTCAAAGTTTCACCAACATATAAAAGCAAAAATGTAATCTTGGTTGTACTTAAGGGGATGCCATTTTTCTTTAATTTTTCCCTATTTTTGGATTTTCGTTAACTGATATTTGAATAACCATAATTCAATTTCTGGATATCCAAAATGCAGCATAATATTGGATATCCATAGTTCGATTTATGGATATCAATAGTTCTATATTTGGATATCCAAAAATCTGCTGTGTCTTAGGATACCAATACATTAAATTAAAGAAATCAATAAATCAAATTATGGATATTCAACATTAAGTGTATGGACATCCAAAAATGCAGCAATTTTATGATACCTTAAAGTCGAATTACGGATATCCATTATCTTATTTAATGGTATATATAATTCCATTTATGGATAATAGATATCCATTTTTCGATTTATGGTTGTCTCTCATTCAATTTTGGATATCCATAAATCATTTTTGGATATAACAAAATAATATTGGCTACACATAAAACTTACTACACTATCAAATAATAACAATATATAGAATAAGTACTGAGCGAGTGTTAAATGATCAACACATGGCTGTAAGGCACCAGATACAGTATCAGGCTAAGGTATAAGGCTGAGGCTAGATGTCAGAAACCTCACAACCAAATTCTTCTTCAAAATTTAGAAATTCTATATAACAGAGAATAGCAAATGAATATGCGATATGTAGTTATATTAAATCAGAGTAACATAGCCAGCAATGAAAAAACAGTTTTTACTACAACATGTGCCCATTTGCCAATTCTGTGGACCCTTTTAATGAAATATTGGACCTTATTTCACTGTTAACAGAAAATTGGTGTGTATGACCCGACGAAGCCTCGCCGGGTCAAAGAATAACCCTGACCTCTTATACTCACTCCCATATAAAAGCACAAAAATGCCAATTTGACCTTGACATATTTAAGTCTGGGTCAACCCAAGGTCATCATTTGGACAATGTTGCTAGTACTCGAGTACCAGATGCTATACACCAAGGTTCATTTATTAACTAAATGACTGAATAAGCATATTCTGTTTAAATCAAACTTTAAACAGTATGAATATACTTATGTATAAAATAATAGGAAGTTATTTAGTTGCAATGTCATACCATTGAAGAAATCGTCCTAAAATCAAAGATGGGTGACTACATAAGCGCCCTGGGTGACTACCTAAGCGCCATCTCAACAAAATATATACAACATGTACCTTCTGTATTGCTGAATTGGTAAAGAAATAAATCGTGTCGGGTTCTGAGCGGGGGAGGATGGTGGGCTTATTTTTCTCCCGCTGGTTTATGTTAATTTTGTTGAAGCGCCCTCTGCTTATAAACAAAGGGGATACTCTCTGTGTGAACAAACTTCATATTAAAACCCCAACTGCAGTATAACAAATACTGTTCGCAGTGCACGATTGACTTCTCTTTGACCAATACAGCCTTTACAAAAATACTAAGTCGACATAAAATCATTTAACGTGAAAATATATATCATTTATACTTCTACTGAAAACGCAAACAGAACTTATTAATATCCATGCCTATACATCAACTTATTCCTTGTATTCCTTGCTTCCATGGGATCTTACTTTTCAGAACTTATTATTATTATTTACAGATCAGTCAGTCGGCGACGGCACAGAAACAAACCCCATAAAACACAACATGGATATTTTGTGTGAAGAACTGGAAATCTGTGATTCTCTCATTGAAGAATTAAAGGAACAAAACTTAGTACGAGACGATATAAGAGAACTGCTTGAAGGACAACATACACGAGCATCAAAGATACGCTATTTAATGGAAAACATTTGTCCACCTGAAAAAGGGTAAGACAAGATCTCTTAATGCACTTATCAAAAATTGAATGCTTGAGAAGCTTAGAATATTTCGTTTTAATTACGACTTCGCAATTAATCATTTTGGGCAACTTTTAGCATTTTAGGTATAGTGTTTGTATTGTCAACTTGTATCACAATTTGCAATGACTTTGTTTCTACTTTTGTACACTTGTTTCGGATATTATGAACATATGCCTGTGGCTTTGTAATGAAGATAAAATTTATTTTGACATATTTTTTGCCTTTTGAACCAAGTCATTTTGGGGCAGCCTTTTGACAGCTTAAGGTATGAAAGTTGTGTTATGATCTGCTTTCACAAATTTTGGTTTATCATTCGAGCCGCTGCATGTGGATAATATAAAAACTGAAGATAGACATGCATGTAGGTTTTGATACTGGTCTGGCATCATCTGTGTCTTCTAGCTGTTATTTTTATTATTATTTGAGCTACATCAAAGTTTCGATTAAGGGTGCGAGCATAATTTCGATGCGTGTTTTAATTCCCTCGTTAGAAGCAGTGGAAGAGCTAAAATAGACACCAAGGCGTCGATGTCGGCGTTTGTGTCAGCGTTTGAGGTGGACCTTTTGGTTAATGTTTTTTGGCTCATAGATGAGGAGATATGAACCATCTCCAGGGCGAGGACGAGGAGATAAGAGCCTGGATGAGGAGATATGAGCCATCTCCTAGGCATGAATGTCATGGACCTAGAACTTCTGAAATTGGGTAAAGTCGTTAAAGCCATATCAGCTCTTTGTGCCTAGATTGATTTAGTGTATACAGGAACAAACATTATATAATTGTTCCGACGTTTCTAATAATAGACTTACCTATTTGTTAAGAATAATATATGATTAATAGATAAAAGGGTGGCGATAGTTGTTTGATAGAAAATTTATTTGAAGTTGTAATCTGCGCTCTAGTGACAGAGGTCACCAAAAATCAAAATAGCATTTTGTGCAGACGGGATGTCCACTCTGTTTAAGACGCCATAAACTGTAATCGGTTGTTGTCATTTCAAACGTTTTGTTTGTGAGTGAACACGAGCGACGTGACGGTTCGTTCAAAACTTAAAGATGAGATAAACATTGGAGAACAGGCGTTAGAGCTGGTGGATTTACTGCAAGCTTTTCATGCAGGACTGGTGTGACTTCGCCTCACACGAAAGGCACATGTCAGATTATTTTCTTTTATCCCGTACAACAGGAAATCTGCAGCCGGCGGGTTGAGCTGGAAAAATTGGTATGAGGGTGGCGGTCATTGATAGTAATAATACTGATTGTTGGCAGAGGCATTCCAATTATCAAACCTGTACATATGCAAGCAATAACTATTTACGTCAAGATAATGTGCTTTTATGGTTTCATACTTAGAAACTTAGGCCTTCTTAAACAAGCAAACATGACAAAACAAAACAAAATGTCAGTGCTGCGTTTAACATCAAACTGCTACTTGAAACAGGTAGGGCAAAAGACATCATTATATCAAATCGTCCGTAACATCAATGATGTGCGGCGTTCGGCGATATCATGCCTTCCAACAATATAGATATCCTTCTTCTCTATTCCATTTTCAGACCAAATGCGAGTAGAAAAATTGCTTGGAATTGTGTTGCTTTCTTTTCATTCTACATAGCTGAATAGCTCTAATAACAGTACTTCTGGATCAACCCTGGTATTTGTCATAGAAAATGGAATATTCTCAGACTGATGCAAATACTCTTTACCTCAACAACTAATTTTACGACGTTTGTAAATGCTCTTTTATTAAAAATGTGAAATTCTCATGGCTATCTTCTTATGCCTCATGGTGATTGCGATTGGTGGACAAAAGTTTCATGTAACGACTAAGACTGTCCTTTGCACGAAAGTTCCTTTATGATAAAGCATTTTTGCAATTTGTGTATTGTTTTCTCTCTCAAATAGTATTCATTAAAAAGTGATCTAAAACTCATCGGATTAATAAAGATGCTTAAATTAACTAAATTAGTTTAACTGCCTAAGGTAACTTCAAAAGACGAGTTTGACTAGATAGTGAGAGGACCATGCTTTACGTGGAGGTAGAATAAATATCGTGTATACAAAATAGTCGCCAGTACTCAGTCGTTGAAATCAGTCCACTCAAGCCGATGGGTACTTTGTTATTCTTAAGTTTCAATCATTTACTGAATAGGTTATCATTTTACTACTTTTCATACTGTTTTCAGGTTCAAAGTTCTTCAGGATTATATAAAACGCTGTAACACCTACCTGTTTGAACAGTTGGAAATCACTTCTGAAGAATATCGAAACACTGAAGTTTTTTTCACGTGTGAAGCCCAACTAGCACCTTACACAGCAGGTATTTTTTCATGTTTGTTGCAATTCTTTAGTAAAATGTATCCAAATAATGTTTATAACATAATCTCAAGGATTATTAACTTCGTTTCCTAATCTCAATGATGATGACTAGAACTGAAAATAAAATGACAAGAATAATAGAAAAGATATAACATAAAAACACCACATGAATGGCTGCAGGAAGACAAGAATTTAAATCAGTAAATGAGTAGACTTAAAGGTAAGAACAAACACGAAAGAACTTATCAAAATGGAAACCAAATCAGTATGTAATAAAAGATAAAAATACTATGCCAGATGTATGACTTGTGTAATAACGTGCACGCATAAAAAGGTTGCGGAAATAGCAAGCACTGTAAAGATTCGCAAACTCCAGGTCGTTTGCCTTGTAAATATATAGTATAGACCAAAAGAAACACCAATAAAGTATACATAGTAAATTTGCGCAAGAAGACAACTGCTACTAGTTTTTGTTTTTTAGTTTGAAGTGACCATGACATTTTGAGAAAAAAATGTCTTAAACCCTCAATATCTCTGACACGGTAACTGTGAAAACCAAAGCTTTCAATATAGGGTAAAATAAAAAGTTACAAAAAAAGAAGAAAAATAAAATCTTTAAGAGGCTATGTTATCAAGATTTCAACCGCAAAATCTTAGTTAATCGCGATTTAGCTGCGATTGTGCACCCCGTTATCAGAAGAAAATTTGCTTGAATTAATTTTAATATTGGACTGTCTTTAGGTATTTGAAAAACAAGGAAATAAAAGTTAGGTATCATAAAAACGAAAACACGCATTTCATTCTAACGTAGGGTTTTCCACTGAACATTCTAACTCTGATATGTTTAATCAGAAAATGAAAATCGTCATATCAGTAGTAATACTGTAGTGAAATGGAACACTTAAATCATTCATAACAGAAACTGCAGCGTGTAGCCATACACAGTTGCGTACTACAAAATTACTTTTTGTTTAAAACTTAGGGAGGTAATTTGAAAATTGACCGATTTCATAGTGCTGTCGATTAATAAATATCCATAACATTCACACAAAATTAGTGGTTTTCTGTCAGGTGCATATGAGAGTCCATTTCTGAACACAACATTCTTTATTGTAAAAGGAAATATAACGCTTGCAGTGGAATTTAACGTTTCTTCTAGAAAAAGAGATAACTCGCTTATTAGAGATAAAAATCTTGATAGCTTCATTGTGTTCTATAGCCAGATACAAATTATAGTATATGCGATGATTTAATTTCCTTGCCTAGTGACAGTGTTGTGTAAAAAGAACATAAACTTGTGAGCATTTCTTTTGGCGGTCAGCATAGAATAAAGCCACTTATATTAGGCAACATGATATGTCGCGGGTGGTGAGTATATGGAAATTGACTTTACATATTGATATTAATAGCTTTTATCAGTCCTGGTCTTATTTTATAAAATAATATTTATCAAAATTAGTTTGTGATTTTCAAGCTATAGATGTTTCTTAGCTGAATATAGGAGTTTCTTCATCCATTAAAAAAATAATAGGACAAGACTTTCGATCAATCATTGATCATAACTGAAGAATGTTTTTTTTTTCTATTTTCGTCACCAGATATTGTCAGGGTCACTGACGAGGCTTTATTAGCCGAAACTAGGTAGTCTGGCCCATGTTCCTACTTCTGTATGGATTCTCTGCTCTTGAAGGAACTTTTTTTCAGATTTTAATTTTGTTCTTACGACAACTCAAAGCTGAATTTAGACACAAAACGTTTTGCCAATGTGACATAAATCATTCACTCTTAATATCTGTATACTTTGATAGAGACTTACTCACGATTCCATGGCTGTCTTCGTTTATACAATGTGCTAGTGCCAATAAACTTTGTGGTTAGTTCTGAAATTTAAAACACACAAGGATGATATTTCGTTAGACAATAGATTTCTTTCGTTTCGGTTAACGATAAGGCCTGGTACCGATTTAAGCAACTGTGGAAATATATAAGTTCGATTAATCGATTATTTCCCTCATAATCGATAATAAAATTTAAAAGGAAATTGAAATAAATTATCGATCATCAGCACAACACAACGAATTATCCATGGCAATGTACTTTTACGGGTAACTTAACTATAGATAAATTGATGGGATCCGTCTCTTGCTGGTAAGAGAAAATCCTTCAAGTGTTCCAACGGTAGTTGTAGAGATACTGTGTGAAAGCTCTCTTTGAGGCATACACTCTCTCGACAAAGAAAACACTGCCTTCTCGAGACCTCCATGCAACACATCAATGCGTGCAGCTTGAATATTTTCGGCGTTGGATATGGAATATGTTCTGAAAAATAAGATCCTTTGGAAGCAAGGAACACACAAAAAAAGAATATAGCAATCTCGGTTTAATCGGTTACGAGGCTGGATCAAATATCTCTCCCCTCTAGTAGTCTGAATGCTGGAGTCCCCATAAGAAACAGCAGCATCGGGAAGAACGGATAATTCTCCAAGCAAGGAGGCATTTGGATGACCAAGCACATTTTCTTCTCCATTTTCAGTAACAATTTCACTAGCAGAGGAATAGGAGGAAGCGCATAAGCTATCATTTCCTTCTCTGACAAGAACGTAGCATCCACTACTCATGCTGATGGTTCCTGAAAAGGGGGCAGGAAAATTGGAAGATGGGTTTTCAGCCTCGTGGCAAACAGATATATATATAAGAAACTTCCCAGAAATGAGAAATCTGGGATACAGTGTCCCGGTGAAAAGTCCACTCTGTACAAATTATCCAACCTGTCCTCGAGAGTGAGTCTGCCTGCACATTCAGCTACCCTTGTGCAAACTTCGCTGTCAGAGACACATATAGTTTCGTGCAGCGGTCTAAAAATTTGTCACCATGGAAGACCGAATTCGTGACCGACCCCGCCCCCTTCCCACCCTCATTAGTTAATGTAAGCAACTATTGTCGTATCATCCGAGGACAACAACACTTGACTGCCCATGATTACCTGACGAAAGGATTTCAGAGCATGCAAACTGATCTGAACTATAAAACATTGTTTTTATGTTCCTTCCAAATGGGCATCTATTGATCGAAAGCTAAGCGATCGCCCAGATGAGCATCCCAGCTCACCAAAATTGCATCCGTGAACAAAACAAAATATTAACAATTGCCACTGACCCTCCATAGGTAAACCTATTAGAGGAACTGGCTTCATACACCGATGAATGACAATTGATCATGTGACGTTGTCGTCAAGCGACGTCTAAGGTAAATAAACGTTTGATTGATTCACGTTATGGCGACGGCTGTTTAACGTTATGGCCGAACACGTAGTTGCTATATTTTCTTCGAACGTTATGGCCGAACACGTAGTTATTATATTTTCTTCGACGCATATTTTGCATATTCTACATTAAATTAACACAAAAACAGCACAGGAAGGGTCTAAAACTTAAGTGTAAATATAAGAATAAAAAACTTGATATTTCAGCGTTCATCGTGTGAAGAAGCCAGTGGTCGTCGCTAAAATTCTACAAGAACCGCTTCGCGCTTCATGGAATTTTAGCTCCGCCCACTGGCTTCATCACACGATGAACGCTGAAAAATCAAATTTAAATTCTTAAATGAAGTCTGGTCGGTGAGGGAGAGACCAATGGTGGCTTGGCTAACAGAAAGTCCTTGTTCAACCATTGCGATACAGCCTGATGGAACCAGGGGCCCTCGAAAATAAAGCAGTCTCATGACTTGACAGTTTGGGACCAACAGCCCTTGATGTGTCACTGCAGTAAACGCATCTCTTTTCTTTCTATTAGTAACTTTTTTTTCTTTTTCTTTTGGCTTAGCGACACGGAAAAAGTTTAATACAGAAACGCGCGTCTTTCGCACAGAATTTGGTATGGATACATTTACACTAGAGTTATTAGTGATTTTTGTACCTGTGCATCCTGCATCCTAGATGCATAGTATTTGCTGAGAATACAACATTTTGAAAGGTGTGCATCCACTGGATGCAAAAAATTGTCTGTAACAGTTAATCCATTGATATCTGATTTTAATCTGGCTTTATTATGATACTGAATGGATTTGGCCACACAGTTTTGCTTTTTATCAGCATGTCTAAGATAGGTTGCAGAAACCTGAGATTGGGATGCAAAGATTTCTGGCCTTGTGGGTCCTTGGACTAGTTGAAGCTGATTTGCAAAAAATCACTGGGTATCTAAACTCAGTACCAATGGTTTTGTTTACAAATTGGCTTCTTTAAATGGGTCTTGAAAATGCAAGGTTTGGGATGCACAATTTGTGTAATCAACGAGTCCATGAAGGGATGCACAATCTTGAGCTTGGGATGCAAAGATTTCTGGCATAGTGGGTCCCAGGATGCAAAGAATTCGATATTTCAATCCTCAGCTCTCGAGCAAGTAGACACAAAGTCAAACAGTCAAAACAATTGAATCTTTTAAATGAAACTGTTTGCCAAAAAATCATGAAAAATGCTTATGGTTTCTATGGCAATAGCACAATTACCTTAACAACGGAAACAAACTGTAATTTAGGATTGATTCACACAAATATAATTATATATTGACTTACTTAACCGAACTCTCAGAGAATGTCAAGCTCAAAACGGCTTTTGTCAGTCTTAGATAATTATTCAGATTGCAAGGCGCTCGTGGCTGGAGGACATATTTTATTTTTAAAAGCGCCTCCACATGCAACGAACAACATGAAACTTTTTATAAAAGTTCCTTTTTAGTGATAAAATTGTTTGATAAAGTATGAAGTTGTTTGTCGAATGTGGAGGCATTAGAATTTTTGACTGAATACATTAAAATTGGCTTAAAAGCGCAAAAAAGCGAAAATGTAGCATGTTTGGAGCGTTACCATGGCAACGTCATGAAGAGGACTTGAAAACCGACATCTGATTTGAAAATAAGGTACCGTCACATATTCATGTAAAGGAATTTTAAGGAAAATATTCAAGTTTTATTTTCTATGAAATTGAGGCCAAAATTGATGCTTATCGCACCTAGGCCTTTGTAAAAAAAAAACACTGGTTATGCGATGTTCTCCGGATAATTAAGGGAGGTTGACTGTAAGCATCGAGCATTGGCCAATAATAATGTGGAAAGTCGAAAATACGAATTTAGCTCATATTTTTGGAAATTGATATATACACCATGCTTGTTTGTGTTTCACAAGTTTTTAGCGGTCAGCGTTCGGCCGTTTCCATGGTAACCAGGAGTCCATTTTGAAAATGTCAAAATTAGGACCTGAATGTAATATTCCCTAGCTAAAAAATGAACAACAAATAATAGCCAATTCTTTTTTGTTTGTGTAGTTTGACAAAACATAGCTGTGTAATAAGATTACATAGTATGAATGCTTTCTGTCCCATGTTGTCAACGGGGGAGCTTTTACTGGAAAAAATAGACCCAATTTTGAGTAAAAATGGGAGTATTATTCGGCTTATACCTAAAATGGCAGTCACGTTTGAAAATAAGGCCATATTTACATGATAAAGCAAGGTTCGATGTTTAAGAATGTTAAAAAAATCAGGTGTAACTCGCAAAGTTTCAAAATTTATTCATCTTTGAAATGTGTCACTGTTGTAAATGGTAGCAAGGGAGTTAAGTCAATCTGACATTCTCTTACCTCTCTTGACGATTGCAGATGTGCGAACACTACAGGTAGTTACCATGATCTTTGATAATAAAGATAGTCTCTTTGAATGAATTAGATAACTGCCAACAATGCTTACCTTGACTTTTTTGATCTATGAAATAGGTCGAGTCCTCAAGATTGCAGTTGCTGTATATTCGATGACAAGAGTTATCCAGAGCAAAACATCTGCCGAAATCAGGGACTAGACAAACGGAGTAAAGACGTTTTATTTGCAGCAAAATGTTTCCTCTTTCTTTAATTTATGATAAAATCTATAAATTAACTAATGTTTCTTGAATAAATTGCTTCTGTAAAGCAGGTACATTACAAAAGAGAGGCATTTTCAGGACAAAAAGTGGTGTAAACTAAGGCCTACAGTGTCTATTCACCGGAGGATTAGGTTAGATTTAAAGCAATGTTCTGTGACCTTTGATCGTATTACTACATAGAACAGCCAAGAATCATTAATGCAAAAGCGACCTTCAGTGTTTCATCCTTTTAACAGTATTTCAGTCATATCTGGACGACGGATTGGGGGAGAAGGGGGGGCGAAGGGGGGGGCGGGGGTCTGCTTTGTAAGGTGCAATGGAGCCCAAGTGGCGGTTGGAAAGAGTTACGCCTCCAGCGGGTCTCGAGCCCGGAATTATTAGACCATCAGGCCAGGTTTAACCTGCCTGCTATCCTACTGGGGCTGCTGGAGCAGCGAAGAAAGTCTTGTAATTTTGGTAATCGTAAAAGGGTGCCATCTAAAGTATGTGTACACGAGTGATTTATTCGTCCCATCCACTTCCCTGATTTCATCTACCTTTCTGAAGCTTTACGGGTGAAGCGCTGGCCTGCTAAGCTAGCAGGCCTTGTGCGAATTTCAATTTCTGAAGGCAGAATTCTTTTTTTTTCTTCTTCATAAACGTGGTGCCATTGCAGTCAAACTCATCAATGCCTTTCCACATGACTAAAGTACTGTTAAAAGGGCCATAAAACTACAGCTCCTATCAACATCATCATCATAGAGGTTTATGCACCAACATCGGGCATGACGACAATGAGGTAGAACACTTCTACCAGCAACTCCAGGAAATCATAGACCAAACACCCAAGAAGGGCATTCTGGTTGTACAAGGGGATTGGAATGCTAAAGTTGGAACGGATGCACAGGCAGACTGGGAAAACGTTTGTGGACCCTACTGCAATGTCGAGACAAATCAGAGAGGTCTCAGACTTATAGAGTTTGCAACCTGTAACAGCCTAGTATTGACAAACACACTTGGCCCTCACAAACCATCAAGAAGATGTACATGACACAGTCCAGATGGGAAACACCACAAACACTCTGCCAGAACTACAGAACCATCAGCCTCATTAGTCATTCAGCAAAGTCATGCTGAAAGTCACCTTGACTAGGTTCAAACCACAAGCCGAAGAGATAACCGCCGAGGAACAGGCTGGGTTCCGAGCAGGAAGGAACACCACAGAACAAATCTTCAACCTTAAGGTCCTGTGTGAAAAGTATCTCCAACATCAGCAGAATTTGTAACATGGCTTCATTGATTTCAAAAAAGCCTTTGACACGGTATGGCATGCAGCCTTATGTGCCATCTTGCGGAAGTACAATATCAGTGCAAATCTAGTTCGCACCATTGAGCAGCTATACGACAAGGCTACAAGTGCAGTCCTGATAAATGGCAGCACAGGAGAATGGTTCAGAACAACAGTTGGAGTAAGACAAGGATGTCTTCTGTCACCCACCCCTCTTCAACATTTTTCTCGAACGGATCATGTCTGATGCTCTGGAAGAACATGACGGAAAGGTTAGCATAGGCGTCAGAGACATAACCAATCTGTGGTTTGCCGATGACATAGACGCTCTAGCTGAGGAAGAGGAGGAACTAGAATCTCTAGTTGAAAGTCTCGACCAAACCTGCACAAGACATAAGATAGAAATCAGTGCGGAGAAGACCAAACTGATGACGAACAGCGCAGATGGCATCCAGAGGGAGATCAAGGTAAAGGGGCAGAGGCTGGGTACTGTAAGCAGCTTCAAATACCTTGAAGCAGTTGTATCAGATGAGGGCTCAAAACAGGAGGTTCTCTCCAGGATTGAACAAGCCACTTCAGCTCTTACCAAGCTGAAACCGATTTGAAGAGATAGCAACATATCTCTTGGATCAAAGGTGAAACTTATGCGCCCCCTTGTCATTTCCATATATATCTGTATGCCTGTAAATCGTGGACCTTGACAGTAGAGTTAGAGAAACAACGCAGGCCTTTGAGATGAGATGCTACCGAAGGTTACTGAACATTTTGTACAAGGATCAAATAACCAATGAGGAGGTTCGCAGGAAGATCCAAGCAGCCATTGGAGAATATGATGAACTCCTGACACTGGTCAAGAAACGGAAACTAAGGTGGTTTGGCCACGTCTCAAGGTCTTCTGGTTTAATAAAGACACTTTTTCGGGGCACAGTGAAAGGAAAAAGAAGAAGAGGTAGACAGAAGAAGAGGTGGGAAGACAATATCAAGGAGTAGACAGAAATGTATTTTGCCAGCTCAACTAGGGCAGCTGAAGACAGGACAAGGTGGAAAGGGATTGTTTTGAACTCATCTATGGTGCCCCAACGACCTAGTAAGGTTATGGGATAGAATAGACTATAAAACTACGAACCTGCATTAACCCTCTTTGTTTTCCAGTCTGCCATCTAAATGTTAATTTGTGGTGCCATAAAAATGTTAATATTCATTTTGTGATGAAATACTTTTGGTTTGGCATGCTATTTTTCGAACTATAAAAATTTGAGCGAAATGATGCTCGATGCTTACAGTCAGCTTTTTTTAACTGACTCCGGCTTCGCCGTCGAGAATTCATATTTTGCAGTTTGCCCTTCAACAGCATGTATTAATCAGCCATTTTTCACTGGTAAAGATAAAAAATATAAATCTTAACTAGTACTATATCACACTTTCTTCACATTTGTACACTCTTTCTCTTCCCAAAATGGTAATATCGCTAATGCATAATATATTAGTGGTTGGGGTATCTTAGCAGTACTTTTAATCTGTTTATCAGCAAAAAATGAAAACCATTTGAGATATAGAAACCTAGTACTGAACTACTTTTAAACCAAATCGAGTCTTATGCAAATTAGGAGGTGTACTTCAGTTACATGCTTTTAGGTTTGTTTTGAACTGATCACAGGAGTCTGAAATTTCGTCAATAAAATAAAAATAAAAGCAAATTCTACAGAATCGCGTTCAATTTTATACATACATGTATTATAAACAGACAGGAATGCAATGCCTTTTGTACCCCACCCACCACGAAAACTCGTTCCCAACACGTTTTCAGTAGTAACAACAAAAAGCGTTCCAATGTATATAGTGGTTACTTGCAACAAAATGTTTTCTATCATCCGCAACCTACAATCCATCAGTATGTTTTTCAAGGAAGCCACAAAAGAAGATCAAATTTGGCGACTAACAGCGAATCTGTTTTCTGAGAAACCATGTCCTGTTTACATATGACGGCGCGTGAGCGGGCGCATTTAATTGGACGAGATGCATTTAATTGGACGAGGGTATCGGCACGACGGTCGTGCGGATAAGAATCATTATCGTCAACACGGTCGGGCCTTATTCGCACGACGGCGATTATGTATTCCATCATAGATGCCATGGCCTTTCTTAGAAATGGTTTCATACAACACAGTTTCGGTAATTCATATGGAGGATTCAAAATAACTTAAAACTGGTCAAAACATTTTATGACCGACTTTCTGTTGTTAAAACATCCGATATCCGTATCCCAGCCGTACCTTTATGGGGCACAATCTTATTTTTGGCAGTTCCTCTTCGACATGAATAGGTTGCATCAATTATATTTGTGTATGCAGAAAAGGTATTCCGTCAAGATGAGGTATAAAAAGGATGTTAAGGCCAAATGCTACAAGTCCATAAGCCGACCACAGCTCGAGTATGCTTCGACGGTATGGAACTCAGTGAAAAATACAACATAGCTAAACATAGTCTGTACAGAGGCGTGCCGCCAGATTTTGCTTCAATGACTACCGCCGAACCAGCCTTGTCACTTCACTGTTGCCAGAACTTGGTTGGGAGGACCGTGAATCAAGGCGACACCAGAGCAAAGTCACAATGATGTACAGGATCGTCAACAACCTCGTTGAAATCCCTCCAGGCCAGTACCTGACAGCCACAGGAGTAGCAACTAGAGGACACCATCAACACCCTTCCAATATTTTGCTCTATCAACGCCTACCAGAGACCCTTCTTTCCATCAACAAAGGTATTCCGTCTCTGGAATGGCCTGCCCGCCAATGTCAGTGCAGGTATCCTAAGTTAAAGAGTAACTACACTTCAGGAACTGACTGAATCAGATCCCAAACCCTATCCCCAACATCGGGATTGTAAACAACATGTTTTTATCTGGTTTTAACTGTACATAAGAACCTCCCAGCACAGATGTTTTAAGGTTGTTCACAGTGCGACTATGCCAATAGTGGCCATTCACTTAATTGGTAGGTTTATATGTAGATAGATTGATTTAACAGATTGACAATAGCATAGCATAGGATTGATTTAAGTAACTGAAAATGAGTCCTTAGTAAAATCAATTTTATAATCATTTATAAACTAAATCGGTGAATTGGCGTGGAACATTTTAGAAATGTGTATATTCATGTTTCAAGAAGCGGGCTATGTACAAAATAATTTTTGTTTAGTATAGCCCCTTAAAATCAATAAAAACCTCACCTATATCAAAAATTAATTATCAATTGAAGTACGATCCAGTTGTTGTCAAGATTTTATACTTACCATAAAACAGGCTGTACACCCCTAGTATGGGTATAAGAAAATTAAAGAAATTCTGATCCCAGTAAATTATACTTCAGTGCTTCTGAATGTGGGTCATCAGGGACCCAAATGCATTAGAAAATGCATTATCTTGTTGAACTGTATGTTTGGTTCTTGATTTTCCATGTTTAAGTTACATTAAAGTGAATTATAATCTCTGTATTATCATAATTCAGAGTTAAAACCATATCAGTGAAAATGTCACCTTGTCGAAACCCAGCAAACACCAGAAACTTTTCAGATCAAATCATTTGAGAAGAACTAGGGCATCCCTTGATTCACAATACACTAGATACCTTGCATATAGTGATGTCCTGAAGAATTTATTCTTTTCAGGACTATTTCCATGTGGAATAGTCTCCCCTCTTCGGCAGTTTCTGCCAAACCCGCTGAGGAGGTTAAGGCCCTTGTTCAGATTATCGGTCAAGAGGCTTGTGTTTTATCATGCCTCTGATCTGCTTCTTGTAAATAGTTTTAATGGCCCACCCCGAGGGTTTATCACTTTGAGCTAAATTCTAAATTTAGCCATCCACCACACCTGAGGTAAAGATCAGAAAATGGTCGTCTCGGTATCGAGAGACGGATTTGGTGGGCTTCTTTTCTTTCTTTTTTCAAAAATTACCCTGTTATTACTTTACCTAGACTGACAGTATATCTTATTTGGAGCCCAGCAAAACTATTTTAGGGCCCTAGCAGTTTTAACTGACACTCACTTTTTAAGCATTGATTTTCTCACTGATTGATGTCAGAGGTGGAGCTTTATTTTGATCTAACCGAATTCTGAATCTTTTCAGACATGTCATGAGCTTCGCTCCCTGTTATGGTGCTATTTTATTTTCCATCTTGTTTCTTGTCTTATCGTTTCATTTGTGGCTCGGTGTAGTAACGAAATGTTGTTGTTGCTTTTGTTGTTGATTTATTGCTTTAGGTCCACGGTATACAGCAATGGTCATGTTGGTATGGTCAGTTACCCTAACCACACTATTCCTAGGCAGGCTTAGACCTCTTAAACGGTTAACCAGTAGTAAGTGCACATACTTTCGTCTTTCGCCAGCAGCTGACAACTGCCCTTCTTGAATCAGTGGAAAGAGATGCGAAAATATGTGGCCTGACTGAGTATCGAGCCTGAGACCTCTGGCTCTTGAGTCAGACAAACAACCAAAGGTAAAATCTGCAACAAGTTATACGATGATATAAATGATGGATAGTGAAATTAATCAATTTGTACAAAATTCATCCATTTTCATTTGTTGGCCTACAAATCGAAACATTTTAACTGTTATAACCGCTTGATGTTTATTCACCGCTAAGGACTACCTGTCCAGAGACTTTAAAATGAAAATGTAGAGGAGAATATAGAGCAAATAATTAACTTATTCAAAACATTTTTCATTAATACTAGGTATTTCTATTTGAAGACCAATAAATAATTTAAGCAATCAGTAAAGATAAGTTCAACACAACCTAAGAGAAAAGTTCATGCTTTCTTGCAGTCAGCAACAGGAATGTCAAGAATAGATCGCAGAATAGATCACCCTGTCTTACATGTGTACAACGTACGAATACATATGGATTGACAGTTCTGAAGTAGACAGTTCCAACGATACCGATAGTCAACGAGTGAGTTTATTGTCAGCCCCAAATAAGTTGCACCTTTTCACAATTGAAAACTTATTTCTACGGTGCTGTTTCTCAACATAAGTGATCTGTCAATACGTTGATGTTGGGTTGAGTAGGCTTCCATGTTAGATTAACTCCAATTAAGTCCCCAATACTTCACAAGTATTCCAATCCCTTCAAATACCTGGAATGTATCCTAATATCTCTAAGTGCAATGCCAAGAGGTGTAATTGTTGTAAACATTTATGTACCAAATCTACCATTACATCATCTGTCAATGGTAGAACATTTTACGTCGTCAATAATTCTGAACTGGACTGTAAATCGACTGATCTGATATACGTTTTCACCTGAAAACACAAAATTGCAACATGCAATATGTTGGACAAACTAGTCGTGCCCTTAAGAAAGGATTTGGTGAACATTATCGTAGAATTAAAAATCCTAAAAAAATTGATACTTTTCTTTATCAACATTTTAAACGTACAGGCCATTCTCCTGCTAACGTATCTATACAGCCATCAGAGAAACTAATTTATGACACTAAATCATCCTCGCGTTTCCAAAATATAAAGAGACACGAGGTTAAATTAAAATGGATAAAATTGTTACAAACTGCATTTCCATTAGGGTTTAGTGACAACATTTATCAAGAAGGTAACATTTCAAAAATGCCTAATTTTGATGTTTTTTTCTCTTTTTGATATTCCAAAACGCAAGCATAGAAGTCATGGTTTAAGAAAAAATGGTAACATAAAACGACAAATACTGCTGTTAAGAAAACCAATACTTCCCTTAAAATTTTGTCGGAAATACTAAAAAACCAAGGTCGACATTCTATGCTCTCATTTTTATGTTCTCTTCCGGTTTCTGTTAAATGCATTTTAGATAATGAGGCTAATAAGTTCTACGATAAGGGTCATCAACTGTACGAGGCCGCACTCCTGACAAGATGTTATACTCAACATGCTCTTCGTCCGCTAATCGAATCTGAGATCAACACATAAAAGACATTTTCTCAAAATTCCTTTTATAAATAAAGGAATTGATTTTATTGACCTACAAAGTATTTTTAAGGATCGGTCTATAACTGCATCGATCCCGGATTATTTCGTGAATAAGGAGCCACCTGTCATATGTTATAAATATAACAAACCAATTAGAAACACTATATTTAACTTTAATAAACTGGTCTCAGATCTTGATGTTCACACAAATACACCCGATACATGAGATTGTATAGACTCAAAATTTATATATCCTGCCGCTGGCCTTGTCATTACAGGGAATCTTAATATTATTTCAGATTCAAGAATTCGTAACACTATTTCGAAGGGACCAAAATATAGATTTCCTAACCGTATTGATTTAAAAAAATGTAGGGAAGATATAGCCTGTTCTTTAACTGATTTTGGTAATCGATGGTGCAAGCGGGAACATGTTGAGTCTGATGCCTTAAAGGAATGGAAGGTGAACATTTTTAATGTAATGGATAAACGTATTAAATTCTATTCCCAAAACACAAATCTTTTGCCGCCTAAACCTAAATCAACATTCCGTCACCTGAAGTTGGGTGTCCAGCAGTTTCATAGTAAGTACGTTCTGGTTCCAGCAGACAAGGCTGCAAATAACGTTGTCGTTGTTCGACGGTTACACTATATTAACACATTGAAACAAGAACTTGGCGGCACTAAGGCCTATGAAGAGACTTCAGAAGACGAAAAGTTTGTTGTCTTTAGGCACTGTAATGATATTGCCCTCAAGTTTTCTGTAAATGTAGAGGAACGGCAGGACAAGCTTCCTACGATGTACTGGTTACCTAAACTTCATAAACGACCATATAAAGCCAGGCTTATTGCTAATTCTAGTTCTTGTACCACTACTGAACTTTCCAAATTATTAACTTCTTGCCTTACCGCTATCAAAATTTATGTAATTAGGTACTGTGAAAAAGTTTACGAACGGTCAGGAAAAAAATTGTTTTGGTCGATTGAAGATTCTACCGAGGTTCTTGATGAACTGAAGTCTAGAGGATATCGCGCGTCTAGTTTGTCTACATACGATTTTGCTACACTCTATACAACTTTGCCCAATAATTTAATAAAAAAGAAACTAATAAATTTAATTGAGACTACTTTTCAGAGAGAGGGTGCTCTTTATCTTGCTTGCAATGATAAACATGCTTTTGTTACTTCCGATGACCAAAAAAGGTTTAAAATGTGGTCTTGCCAAAATGTTTGTGATGCTTTAGTATATCTTCTAGATAACATTTTCATCAGATTCGGTACTAAGTTACACAGACAAATTATAGGAATTCCGATGGGTACTAACTGCGCTCCTCTTGTAGCAGATTTGTTTCTATTTTGCTATGAAAGAGACTTTATGATGTCTCTTTCTGATGATACTCAAGCTCATGTCATTGAAGCATTCAACTCAACGTCTAGATACTTGGACGACCTTTTAAATATTGACAACCCTTATTTTGAAGAAATGGTTAGTCAAATTTATCCTGCTGAATTGCAGTTAACTAAAGCAAATACTTCTGATACCGAGGCCCAATTTTTGGATTTACATTTATCTATTTTAGGTGGATTTGTTTCATCTAAAATTTATGACAAACGCGATGATTTTGATTTCGACATTGTTAATTTTCCGTTTTTGGATGGTGATGTTCCCCGCACCACTTCTTATGGTGTTTACATTTCTCAGCTTATTCGCTTCGGTAGGGTGTCTAGTCATCTGGCTGACTTTAATGCTCGTAATAAAAGTTTGAATGCCAAGCTTTTACAGCAGGGGTATCGGTATCATAAACTTCGGAAAGCTTTTTCTAAATTTTATCGTAGACACTTTGAATTGGTTTCTAAATATAATACAGGGTTAAGGTCACTTTTGCAACAAGACCTATCGGAACCTGAATTTTATGGTGACTTGGTATATAAATTACGCAAAATTGTAGGGAAAACAGAATTTCCCGATCAATTTAAGAAAATTATCATACGATTTAAACGCATTGACTATAACATAGATGTAAGGCGACAGTCTGCATGCTTAGTGGTTAACCCAATCACGGTTGACAACTTTGCTGTCCTCTTTAATTGCACGCCGGTGGGTCGGTGTTCAGACTCTATGATAGCCCCTACATAAAGCTATATATTGGTTGGTTGGGGCCGGATGTGGTCTGTTTCTTGGCCCACCGGGGTTCAGCTGCTGATCTTCTTTTGCTCCAGTACTCCAGTGTTGCTTTCTGACGCCCCAGGGATCTCCGGTTGTCTCAACACGTTTTGGCTGTCGAGTCCTCATCCTTGCTTCATCACTCTTTTCTTGATCTTAATTGTTGACCGTGATGACTCTCTGATGAGTTAGGGGACCTCCATACGAACCGAACTACCAACTAATTGTGTGCACCGCAGCGGAGGGTGAGGGTGAAAGTTTGGGCCCAGTAAAACCGGTTTAAACTCCCCAGTAGTTATTACTGACCGTCCCAAGGCGGTACTTTTGTTGCGGTTGCATTTGTTTTATGTTCGGTGCTGTTTAATTTATTGTGTTCTCAGTTTAATCCTTCTATCATACAAATAGAAAATAGGTAAAAATAATTGTTAAATGTTTTTCATATAATTTGCTTAGTCCGCTGTAACCCGTCTGTTGGTCTAAATTATTTAGTTCAATAAAGATAGCTGAGTTGCCATCTATTTGGGACAGAGCTGCTGACTCGGCTTATCACTTGTAATTTATTGTTTGTTGCGATGTCTTTGTCAATTTTTCCCTTTGATGTTGGGGATAGGGTTTGGGATCTGATTCAGTCAGTTCCTGAAGTGTAGTTACTCTTTAAATTTCCAAGCTTGCAAAGTGTCAGCTTATCTCCATCATAAACTGTGGTGCCCAGATGATTTGGATGATTCGCCTCTTATTGTTTTTCATTTTGATTCTTCAGGGCATGGACATTTGATGCAGTCGGGTGTTGAAGTCTTGCCTTACGCCTGTTTTGTGTATAGGCACAAGACAAAGATTTAAACAAATTAAATCTAGGGCACTAACACCTGATGCACTCAGTAGTTGCAATAAAAATAATGGATCACCCTGCCGTGACCTAAGCAATATAAAGATAGAAGCCAAAAACACTGGCACTTGATACAGGCAGAAGTTATGAACAAAAAGTGGAACATCCTGCCTTACACCTAAGCAATATACAGATACAAACCAAAAGTTATTTTCAAAACGAAAAAACTCAGGGTACTGATGCATGAAAAAAATGATTGGTTGGTTTTGGGTTTAACGGCCCTTTGAGACAGTATTTCAGTCTTTATCGGGCCGCATCCCAGAGAGAGGGAGAAAGAAAAGAGAAATGATAGAAGAGAGAAAAAATTTCAAACAACCCCGCCCGCACCTACTGCAAGCACAGTAGGCCCTTGCCCTAATTATATCCAACAAGTAGGACGCCCCGGCACTGGAAGTTAAAATCAGCACCATCGCCCGACTACCGCCCGTGCATGAAAAATATGTGTTAATACTGAAATCAGTTTGCAGAGGTGTGCGTGGGGAGAGCGGGAGGGGCAGGGGAGTATCCCCGGCTTCCAGATCTTAGCCAGATAAGAAGATATTTACATATTTGCAAGCAAACAGAATGGGTATTGATGTAGGACCTCATTAATAATTTACGTCACCGACAAACAAGTGCTGCAACGAAATATCCTATCTTTACTATGAATCAGACATTCTCCGAAAAACCTGACCTATCACCATACATGTATTTCAGTTTCAAAAGCTATTTTACTAGTTTCAAAATCGTTTAAACTTTTCGCAAAAAGAGTGGACATACTTACCTTAATTCTGAATAAAAATATAGTTTGACAAATACTGTAACAGATCTAAACATTAGAATTAGTTTTCAGGCTTGACTATTTATAGCCTATTTATGTTGATCATAAAATGGTCGTATAAATGCCTTTGCTGCCTCTCTGATAGACACTTCTCTAAAATATTTCATCAATGCTATACTGTGTATTGTGAATTGAGATAGTCATTAAAATTAGTTAGAACACTTAAGTCGTTCGTTATTGTGTTATCACTTATTCCATAACAATTCCATACTATTATAATTGCAATGAATCAACATATAAATTTATAATTCTCATGGTACCCGCAATTTTTTTTTCAGTAGGCAGCGAATGCATTCAGAATTTACTTTTAATTTGACAGGTTTTAACTTAGCCTTACCCATCATGTCTGATTAGGCGTTTTGCAGGGTGTGGCATTAAGCCCTCCATTGATTTACCCCAGGTAATAAAATATTTTTATATTATATTTTTTTATTCAGCTGCTTCAACAAACATACATGAAACACAAATGCCATATAATCCTATCACATTTGGCAGTATACAAGTAAGAAAGACAGAAATTCCTCTTCTGACCACGCCTTTCTGAGAGAGTATTACACTGCAACCACGATACCTTGGTGCGTAATAAAATATTCAGTATGAAAAATTTTTTAGCGTGGGCAATTTTAAAACCTTCCAATGCACCGCGGCGGAGGCTGAGGGTGAAGGTTTGGACCCAGTAAAACCGGTTTAAACCCCCAGTAGTTATTACTGACCGTCCCAAGGCAGTACTTTCGTTGCGGTTTCATTTGTTTTATTTTCGGTACTGTTTACCTTATTGTGTTTTCGTTGTAACCCTTCTGTTGGTCTAAATTATTTAGTTCAGTAAAGATAGCTGAGTTGCGACCTATTTGGAAAAGAGCTGCTGACTCGGCTTATCACTTGTAATTTATTGTTTGTTGGGATGTCCTTGTCAATCTTTCCCTTTGATGTTGGGGATAGGGTTTGGGATCTGATTCAGTCAGTTCCTGAAGTGTATTTACTCTTTAAATTTCCCTTTGAACAACTAAAAATAGAAAAAAGAAAACTTAGCACGACCAAATGCAGAGATAGTGGCAGGGGTGGGGTGGGGAAGGTGTGTGTGTTGGGGGTGGGGGAAAGCAGGGGATTGCAATTGGCCAAATTATTTCAAATTATTCAGTTTGTTAGTTGAAACTGACTTTACGCAGCTAAAATTGGCCCCCCAAGTCGTTCACATCTGTAAGAAATACTTGAAATTTTCACATTCTCTTCCAAAATTTGCGTACATGCTTGCATAATTTACTAAGATACATGTGCCAACAACATGGAAGTGACACCCATAGACACAAAATGGTAAAATCTTGTTTGTTGAATCACTGTTGATCCGAACTTGACATTGATTTTATGTCTGCTCGGTTTTTTATATTTCACTGTACCTATGCTAATGGGCATGGGTAGCCCGTATAAAAAAACTTACAACACAAGTTCCAATATACGAGTTCGTATTATGCAGAGGCAGGACAATATGACAGAGAAAAGGGAAAACCGTAGACCCTACACATGACAAAACTGGAACTTTTAAGAGTGATGCCTATAACAATAACTTATTCCCGGATGTAAAAATCTGAGAGAGAGAGAGAGATTATTGCTGTGTTTATCTTGTTTCTTTTTTTCTTTTCTTGTATTTGTTTCCATTTGTTTTGACGCATCTATGAAAAGTAAAATGATAGACAATGATCAGGAATTAATACAATCAAATCACACATCCCGCTCTCAGTACCAATAGGGAAAGAAGCACCCACCCACGGAAAAATCGACACTAGTTCACGAAAGGCACGCACAGTATGTATGTATTTAATGAAGAATAAAATACTGTTTAAACTAAAGACACGCACAGTAAACCGAATGAGCGTCTCTTTCCCAAACAGGTGGTCATTCAGCTACCCTAGGATTCTGCGTTTCTATGTTTTGTCGTTTTAAGTTTGTCACAGACCCCAACAAATCTTTCAAGCAAGCCTGCATAACAGCACATTCTTGCCATAGCTTTTTCTGTTTATACTACTTAACTGTGGACGAAAATAAAACCTATTCCGCTTGTCTGTGTTCTGTGTACTCAACACCCGTTCAGACCCCCTCCCCCTCTCTGTCTCTCTCTCTGTCTCGCTCTCTATCTCGCTCTCTGACACACATACACACACAAACACATACACACACACACACACACACACACACAACTTCACATGGCAGCGTTTTCCTGCAGAATATGAGTGTTTTCCTGCGTTTTCCGATGATTGGCTGTTTTTCGGTCTTTCTAGTTACTGAAAACGGAACTGTTTTAAACATAAGCCTTATTTAAATAATAGATACTTTTAATTATGTGGGGGGGGGGGGGGGGGGGGGAGGGCACAACTTCACATGGCTGTGTTTTCCCGCAGAATATGAGTGTTTTCCTGCGTTTTTCGGCGTTTTCCGATAATTGGCTGTTTTCCGGTCTTTCTAGTTACTGAAAACGGAACTGTTTTAAGAATAAGCCTTAATGTTAAATAATTTTAATTATGGGGGCAGAAGGGGATATGAGAGAGTAAAAGAAAGAAACTACAGGTTGACTAATACTCGCCAACTGACCTGAGATGTTGATGTGTTGGTTGGGGCGACTAATTTATATCCGTGGAGGTTGGTTTGGGGTGGTATGAAGGCGGTTTAGGTGGTTTGGGATGTTTTGGGATGGTTTGGGGGTGTTTCCGCGGACCGGAGTATCAATCTATTTAGGCCTTATAACCATTTTATTTACTTATAGCTACATTTGTTATTTTCTTTAAAAAACATGGATATATGTAATAAAGGGTATCATCTGTGCTATTCTGATACAAAATATTAATATAGGGCTCAAATAATGCTTTTCACCAAATAAGCCAGATAAGAACTTCGTATTAAACCCAAATAACCATTATCTTGTGGAAAACCCTTTATTTTTAGTGCGTTCCGGTAATTAGAGGTGCGTTTCGGTGTTTTTGTGCGTTTCGGTATTTCTATGGACCGAAAAAAAAATAATGTAATATGCATCGCCAATAGAATATCAAATTGCCGTCGTGCGGACAACCGAACGACCGTCTTGCCGACAAGGATTCGAAACCGCACGACCGTCTTGCCGATAGCCACATCCAATCTTATTGCACGCGACATCGTTGCATGAAAGGGCCATGGCTTCTCAGAAAAGTAGAATCGCTGTCAGCTACCAAATTTGATCTCATTTTGTGACTTTCTTGAAAAATACACTAATTGTAGGTTGTGGCTGACAGAAAACATTTTATTACAAGTAACTGCTATGTACATTTGAACGGCTTTTGCAATTTACTACCAGAAAACGTGTTAAGAATGAGTTTTCGTGGTTGGTGGGGTGCAAAAGGCATTGCATTCCTGTCTCTTAATATAGTATATATATTTAAATAACTGAGTGTGATTGTGTAGAATATGTCTTTTTTGTCTTCTATTGACAGAATTTCAAACTCCTGTGAATTGATTTAACACATTTTATGCATTGTAACCATAGAAACAACATCTACAAATACGTTTCTACACCGTTATTTGCAAAGATGGGTAAAACGAGACTCATTTTTTTTTTGTTTTTTGTAGCAAATTTAATCTGGCAGAGTTGTAATTTTGGCAAAAAATCTAGAAAACTTATTTTCCGTAAAATTGGAATTGCAAGAGGGACGCCATTTGCACGTGCATTTATTCTATAGTTAGTGAAAGTTTACAACTAATTGTTTTTGTTATGAACTGTTAGTATGTTGATGTTTGAAGACATGTAAATGGTTTATTCAGGTCAGACTGCCGTTTTGAATAATCTTGATTTAAAAAAAGTGCTATTTTCACAAATTTTATTTTTTCTTTTACTATATGTACTTTCCGTTGCAATGGTTTCAACAACATGCAGTGGCCCATGTTTAGAAAAGATAGAGAATAACAATTACATTTAGTCCTAAGCACCATACTAGTCAAGTGTTTGATACCTGCATCAGGAGAGATACAGTTTCCCTGTCAAATGTTTGTAAATATGTAAACTTTGACCGTCCTAAAAATGGTTGGTATGGCAACAGTAATTGCTGAGATATCTCGAGAACCGTTTGACATATTTCACTAATTTTTTCACCGATCTCAATCTTTCGTCGAGAACTTTAAACCAAGAAATTTTGAGCAGAATACACAATTTTGAGTTTCCATCCTTTGCTTGATGCTTAGAGTCAGCTTCTCTTAACTACCTCGTGTTATCATATACTACAACAACCGGCCATTCCGGAGGTGTTACGCATCGCCGTCGGAGACATCTGTGATAGTTTAACAAGAACGGATCTGGATTTGTGATGCGTTGTTGATTATTTGATGTGTCAGACAGTCTGTTGCATTCACCACTATCAGGGTAGTCCATCTTAGTGCAACATATAATTGTACTTAGCTAAAACGATAAATACAAAACAGATTATGTTTATATTTGCTAACAAAACAGATAAGATTCACGGAAGAGGTGGTGGAGATGGAGGGAAAAGAATATGGTGAATGGCATGCAGTTTTACATTTTTTTTCTATTTTTCTCACGCTGTAACAAATCACTTCGAAACAAAAATCGGTATATGTGTACGTGCTTCATATTTAATCGGTAAGGTCTTTTGACTTACTGAGACTAACGGTTCGTGTGGCATATATAAGGAACCAGAAGCTGTTATATTCAGTATTCTAAAATATTTGTATATTTTTCCAGGGTCTAACCTAACCAGATTCAAATGGGTGGCTAAGGGTATGCGGTTCTATGATGCAGAACAAGAAGGTATGTATTAATAGGGTCTCATAACGAATCGGCACATATGTAACAGTGCCTGCGATTTTGAGCCTTGTGGAGGTGCGACGTTGACGTCACGAAACGTGAAATGAAAGTGACGTCATAAAATTTGCACGTAAAGTTAAATGGATTTCCGCGCACTGACTAATAAATTTCAAAGCGTCACATGAAAAGAGTGATTCAACATTTCTATCGGCGTGTTTTATTTTCTTCATCTACACTCTTTTAAGAATATTCGCGTTAGAGATCTTTGAAAAGGGATGTCGCGACTCAGAGTTATAAGGGTTTATCCAGCTAGTATGTAAATTGTATCCAATCAGTGAAACGAAAACGAAACATCGGGTGGTGTGAATTTCGTTCCCTTTTGCAGTAAACCTTAGCGCTATTTCTCAGTGTTTCTTAAAATCTACTCTGGAAGCACAAATAAATATAAAAATGTTAAAAACAAAATTTCCAATTTTCACTCCATAAGGCTCAAAATGCTAGACACTGTCAGATATAGCTGATAAGGTAACTATTCGATACGATTACCCTCATCTATTACTTCTTTAAGCTGCAGATCTGTATTGAGCTTCTGTAAATGTTAGCAAGAAAAGTTAGATTAGACATAAATCTTGGGGGCCTTAGGCTCAAATTCATTGAGTTCGTTTGTCTCTTTTCGGGTTATTGCTACATCGGACATCTCTTTCCTGGTGACCATGTCCGTCGCCGTTCTTGAGACGCAATGGTTGAAGTGGCTCGATGGGGGACGCCTGAGCTCGCAAAATATTACGTACGCGTCTCTTACCTGATGTCCGCAGCTAACGTTTCCCGCGGAATATGCCAGTGAGTGTAGCGCGGAGAGGAATGCTCGTCGCCTGCTGAACCCTGCTCATCTATCGTTCTTTCAAATTTTTCGGGTTTAGCGACAATGAAGAAGTTACAGAAACGCACGTCTGTCGAACTAAATTTGGTATGGACACGTTTATATTAGAGCCAATGGGCAGATATCATTGCTGGTGGATAGTTTGTCCACGAGGATATCATCAACCCGGTTACTCAGTGTTTCAGTGTTAATTCTGGTCGTCTGGCATTGGGGTCACTTAAGTAGTGACCCAATGCCAGAAAACCAGAATCAACCAGAATTTTGATTTAAAGTAACCCTAATCTAGTTGATGTATATCTTGTCAAATCTCTTAATTATTCTAAACCTAAGACTGACTTGTCATAGCGGCATGAATCTTAGCTGAGTCTGGCTTCCATTGTTTTGAATTCGTTGATGTATATCTCGTCAAAATTCTGAATTATTCTAAAACAAAGACTGACTTGTCATAGCGGCATGAATCTAAGCTGAGCCTGGCTTCCATTCTTTTGAGTTCTTTCGGCTTTTCTTGTTGAATCGGACGTCTCTTTCCGATGACCTATCCTACCGCCTTTCTCGAGACGCATGGTTTGAGGTGGCTCGATGGGGCCGCCAGTGCTTGCAAGTTAATACGTAGGCGTCTCTTACCTGATATCTGCCGCTAATGTGCCCTGTGGAATTAAAATCTTAAAAAAGTTCCTTCAAGAGCTGAGAATACATACAGAAGTAGGAACATTGGTCAGATTACGTAGTTTCGGCTAATAAAGCCTCGTCAGTGACCCTGACAACATCCGGTGACGAAACCAGAAAAATTCCTGATTTTAATTGGGCAGTCGATTCAAAGACTGGATCCAAATAATAAAAAATACGATGATCTAGAATAATAGTCTAAATCGCTCTCAAATTTTAGATTTCTCAGAATCTATCTTCTGATCTCAAAGGATGTAAATAAAATATAATCTGCACTATGGATGATGATCTGATGATCTGCACTATGAATACGTCACTTAGTGTGACTCGGAGAGGGATGTTCGTTGCCTGCCGAGACCTGTCCATCATCTCTTTTCTTTTAAACTTTTGGGGTTTAACAACACTGTTAAATGACATATAAGTGAAGTTAAATACAGGAACGCGCTTTTGTCGCACTGAATTTCGTATGGGTACATATTTGTCGCACCTGCGTTAGCTGGGGCGATATAGGCGTGCAAGATTCCGTCCGTACGTCAATCCGTCCGTCAACAATTCCGTCCGTCCGTCAACAATTCGCAGTAGGTATCTTGTGAGCGCAACTCCTCCTACACTTGTTGGCCAATCATTTTGAAACTTCACAGATGTTTTAACCACGGTCTGCAAATATGCATATTATTTGCACATAATTCCCAGATGAATTTTTGCTACCTTTTTCACATGTTTAACTTAGTCATTTTCTTGGACAATATACCTGCCGTAGTGGGTGTCTTGTGAGCGCAACTCCTCCTACACTTTTTTGTCAATCATTTTGAAACTTCACAGATGTTTTAGCCATGGTCTGTAAATGTGCATATTGTTTGCACATAATTCCCAGACGAATTTTTGCCACTTTTTTTTACATGTTTAACTTAGTCATTTTCTTGGACAATATACCTGCCATAGTGGGTGTCTGGTGAGCGCAACTCCTCCTACACTTTTTTGTCAATCATTTTGAAACCTCACAGATGTTTTAGCCATGGTCTGTAGATGTGCATATTGTTTGCACATAATTCCCAGGTGAATTGTGCCACTTTTTTACATGTTTAACTTAGTCATTTTCTTGGACAATATACCTGCCATAGTGGGTGTCTTGTGAGCGCAACTCCTCCTACACTTCTTTGTCAATCATATTGAAACTTCACAGATGTTTTAGCCATGGTCTGTAAATGGGCATATTGTTTGCACATAATGCCCAGATGAATTTTTGTCACTTATTTTACATGTTTAACTTAGTCAATTTCTTAGACAATACACCTTTCATAGTGAGTGTGTTGTGAGCGCAACTCCACCTGCACGTTTTGGCCAATCAGTGTGAAACTGTACAGATATTTTAGCCATGGCCTGTAGATGTGCATATTGTTTGTACATAATTCCCAGATTAATTTTTGCTATTTTTTCACGTGTTTAACTTAGTCAATTTTTTTGCACAATACCTTCCATAGTGGGTGTCTTGTGAGCACAACTTCCCCTACATTTGTTGAACAAACCCTTTGAAACTTCTCAGATGCTTTGGCCATGGTCTGTAGATGTGCATATTATTTGCTTATCATTTCCAAATTAATTTTTGCCACTTTTTTCACCTGTTTACTTGGTCAATTTTTCCCACAATACCGTCCATAGTGGGTGTCTTGTGAGCACAGCTCCTCTTACATTTGTTGAACAATCCCTTTGAGACTTCACAAATGTTTTGGTCATGGTCTGAAGATGTGCATATTGTTTGCACATAATTCCCAGATGAAGTTTTGCTGCCTTTTTTACGTGTTTGGATATAGAGGCTAATAGGTTTTACGATAGAAATCACCAAATGTACGAAGCGGCACTTCTAACTAGATGTTATACTCAACACGCTCTCCGTCCGCTAATTGATTCTGAAATCAATCACAAAAGAAATTTCATTAAAATCCCTTTCATTAACAAAGGTATTGACTTTATAGATTTGCCTAGTATATTTCAGGATAAATCTGTTACATCTTCCATACCTGATTATTTCCAAAATCTTGAACCACCTATTATTTGTTATAAGTATAAAAAACCGTATTGAAGTATCATATTTAATTTTAATAAACTTGTGTCTGATCTTGACATCGATGCTAATACTCCTGATTCATGAGATTGTAAAGATTCCAAATTTATTGACCCATCAGCAGGTCATGTTGTGACTGGAAATTGGAAGATCATCCCGGATTCTAGAATTCGTAAGATTGTTTCTAAGGGTCCTAAGTAAGGATTCCCTTCCCATATCGATTTCAACAGATGTAGGGAAGAAATTGCATCTGCATTAAATGATTTTGGTAATCGTTGGTGTAAACGAGAGGGTGTTGAAAGTAACGCTTTAAAGAAATGGAAACTAAGTATCTTTAATATTGTGGTTAAACGTATAAAGTTTTATTCACACCATACTAATCTTTTACCTCCTAAGCCTAAATCTTCCTTTAGACATTTGAAGCAGGGTATCCAGGATTTCCATAGGAAGTGTGTTTTGGTTCCTGCTGACGAGGCCGCAAACAACATTGTTGTTGTTTATCGGTTCCACTATATTAACACTTTGAAGCAGGAACTTAATGGCACCACGGCTTACGAAGAGACTTTTGAATTTTGTTTGTATTTTTTTATTTGATAAAATTATATTCACATAGTTTTATTTACTTCTATTGACAGATGATGATCAATTCGAAGACAAAGAGTTGACAATGAATGTCGAAATGGGCGGTAAGTGAAGGCATTCGAGTTTATAAAGTCTTTGTAGTTTCATAGCTCATACTGTTCCGGAATATTGCGTTGAAAGTTTGAGAAGTACAGTGGTATTTGCAAAATAGGTTAAGCCATTGTGAAAGCAGTTTAAACCTGAATTGCCTTAGCTTTATTCATTCCATGAACATCCACCGATTCGAACCCGTTCCGCGCACATTATAACGGATTTTATTGGTGAAAGTGCTGAGGAACCAAGTGCGGCATTCTTCCTCCAACCACAACTACAGTGACTCTCACAAACCACACGGACTAACTTGGGATTATTTCATGAAAAGAAGGAAGCTATACTCCCGTAAAATGTTGACACAGGGTTATCATAAAGTAAAGCTTGTCTCGACATTTTAAACAGATTTTTAGGAGACACCATGACCTTGTTGATCTCTACTATGTGGCTGCTTCTAAACTTATTTCCGATTTGATGGCCTCAGTCGGAGCTTAGTTATGCTTTCAACTATCAGACTTCCATTTTCACCGACTTTGTCCCCTGAAACATAGATATGGCGGGTGTGTTATAATAGACAGGTGATGCTTACTACTCGCGAGCACCTGATCACAACTCTATTTTGGGGCCTATGTCTGTGTGTCTAGAATATTCCGGAATTGTAACTGTTAAATGACTTACGAGCTCGTACTTACGATTTGGGTACTTTGATCTGGTTCCAGCAGACAAGGCTGCAAATAACGCTGTCGTTGTTTGACGGTTACACTATATTAACACATTAATTCAAGAACTTGGCGGCACTAAGGCCTATGAAGGGACTTCAGAAGACGACAAGTCTGTTGTCTTTAGGCACTGTAATGATATAGTCCTCAAATATAGAGTTTAAAAAGTATCGCGATTTCGGATTATTTTGTCCCTTACTTAGTTATGTTGTGACCAAGTAGTTACGCTGTAACTAATTGGAAATATTATGTACAACTGTAATGGCGATCATTGCAACTGTAAAAAAGCGACGTCTGTTATACAGTAGGAATACACTTTCAAAAACTCACTTTCGCGCTTTTTTACCTTTTTGAAATGTCGGACGTCAATAAACCATTTAGAATCACCACAGTGTTAGAGAGCCACAGTTCTTTCGCTTTGCTTTATTCCTTAACTGATGACAATTTGGGTAAAGAAAATCAATTATACAGTCGCGTCATTACCTAAAAAAGTGAACTATCAGTTTTGAGTTGTCTAATGGGCCAACTTGCTAATTTTCTAAATTTGGCTATTGAAGCCTCAACAGTAACCCTCAATACTGATCGGACAATAAGAAAAGATTTGAAATAATTGATATTTGAGATCAAAGAACACACTCCTGTGAGTAGAGCAATAGTTTGTTTATGCCATGTACCATACTAGCTAGTTTGGCTAGCCGTATCTCATCAGTGTCTATTATAACCGATCTGACAATGAAAGTCAGGTCTTGAAACTGAAGGAATTAAATGTGGCTGATATTTTAAAAAGAAATATTGTAACATTGTTTATAGTAGCCACTGTAACTTACTGTATAAAATGTGGCTGGTATCTTAAAAGTTATTATATTGAAAACCTTTTATAAAAGTAATTTTATGGAAACGAAATTACGACCAAATAAATGCCATGTAGTCAAGATTTATTTTTAAGAACTATAATGTACTCTATGATGCTTTTATGACGTCTATACGACACTTAACTCCAAATCTTTATTGAAATTTTAAAGAGTAACTACACTTCAGGAACTGACTGAATCAGATCCCAAACCCTATCCCCAACATCAAAGGGAAAGATTGACAAAGACATCCCAACAAACAATAAATAATAAGTGATAAGCCGAGTCAGCAGCTCTTTCCCAAATAGGTGGCAACTCAGCTATATTTATTGAACTAAACAATTTAGACCAACAGAAGGGCTACAACAGACTAAGCAAACCGTATGAAAAACATTTAACAATTATTTCCACCTATTTTCCACCTCCATGATAGAAGGGTTAAACTGAGAACACAACAAACCAAACAGCACCGAACATAAAACAAATGCAACCGCAAAAAAGTACCGCCTTGGGACGGTCAGTAATAACTACTGGGGGGTTTAAACCAGTTTTACTGGGCCCAAACCTTCACCCTCACCCTCCGCTGCGGTGCACACAACCAGCTGGTAGTTCGGTTCGTATGGAGGTCCCCTAACTCATCAGAGAGTGAAGTTAAATAAGTTCTAAAAGCAGTTTCACTCATGGCAAGTGCGGTAATATAAAGGGAGAAAATGTGGCTGACAACACTCGCCTGGTAAACACACTATTCCATTCCAACCTGTAAGTTGAAAAGTTAAGGCACCATAAATCGTAATTAAGAATATAATAGTAATAATGCAAAATTATTAGTAAAACGTTGTAAAACGTAAACAGATTAATTCCTCACAAAACTCATTAAAGTGACCGAACCTATTTTTGTTATTTTTGATTATATTAAAATGGTTTAGTTTGAAAAATCCACTTGCTCTTTACCTTAAAAGCAAAACAAAAAAGATTTTTCCTATATATTCTTCAAATAAAAGTGTTTTATTTTTGCAAGTGTGTTTGCAGAAACTTTAATTTTGAATTTTGTTTGCGATTTGAATTACACGTGTACCAGATATAAATCAGGAAAAAATATTTAAAAGTTTTTTTTTTATAATAGTCGTGAAAATAATATCTGCAATGACATAGAAACAACTGTATGGACTAAAAAGGGCGTTCAGCATTATGAATCAGGTTTTAAATATCTAGAACGAGTAAAACGAGAAGAAAATACTCTACTTGACGCTATAATTAGAAAGACGTTAACGCATTTTAACTAACGTTTGCGTCGCAATTTGAATTTTGTTTGTAATTTCTTTGATAAATTTATATTCACATAGTTTTATTTACTTCTATTGACAGATGATGATCAATTCGAAGACAAAGAGTTGACAATGAATGTCGAAATGGGCGGTAAGTGAAGGCATTCGAGTTTATAAAGTCTTTGTAGTTTCATAGCTCATACTGTTCCGGAATATTGTGTTGAATGTTTGAGAAGTACAGCGGTATTTGCCAAATAGGTTAAGCCATTGTGAAAGCAGTTTAAACCTGAATTGCCTTTGCTATATTAATCCCATGAACATCCACCGATTTGAACCCGTTCCGCGCACATTATAACGGATTTTATTGGTGAAAGTGCTGAGGAACCAAGTGCGGCATTCTTCCTCCAACCACAACTACAGTGACTCTCACAAACCACACGGACTAACTTGGGATTATTTCATGAAAAGAAGGAAGCTATACTCCCGTAAAATGTTGACACAGGGTTATCATAAAGTAAAGCTTGTCTCGACATTTTAAACAGATTTTTAGGAGACACAATGACCTTGCTGATCCCTACTATGTGGCTGCTTCTAAACTAATTTCCGATTTGATGGCCTCAGTCGGAGCTTAGTTAAGCTTTCAACTATCAGACATTCATTTTCACCGACTTTGTCCACTGAAACATAGATATGGCGTGTGTGTTATAATAGACAGGTGATGTTTACTACTCGCGAGCACCTGATCACAACTCTATTTTGTGGCCTATGTCTGTGTGTCTAGAATATTCCGGAATTGTAACTGTTAAAATGACTTACGAGCTCGGACTTACGATTTGGGTATTTTGATCTGGTTCCAGCAGACAAGGCTGCAAATAACGGTGTCGTTGTTTGACGGTTACACTATATTAACACATTAAAACAAGAACTTGGCGGCACTAAGGCCTATGAAGAGACTTCAGAAGACGAAAAGTCTGTTGTCTTTAGGCACTGTAATGATATAGCCCTCAAATATAGAGTTTAAAAAAGTATCGCGATTTCGGATTATTTTGTCCCTTAATTAGTTATGTTGTGACCAAGTAGTTACGCTGTAACTAATTGGAAATATTATGTACAACTGTAATGGCGATCATTGCAACTGTAAAAAAGCGACGTCTGTTAAACAGTAGGAACACACTTTCAAAAACTCACTTTCACGCTCTTTTACCTTTTTGAAATGTCGGACGTCAATAAACCATTTAGAATCACCACAGTGTTAGAGAGCCACAGTTCTTTCACTTTGCTTTATTCCTTAATTGATGACAATTTGGGTAAAGAAAATCAATTATACAGTCGCGTCATTACCTAAAAAAGTGAACTATCAGTTTTGAGTTGTCTAATGGGCCAACTTGCTAATTTTCTAAATTTGGCTATCGAAGCCTCAACAGTAACCCTCAATACTGATCGGACAATAAGAAAAGATTTGAAATAATTGATATTTGAGATCAAAGAACACACTCCTGTGAGTAGAGCAATAGTTTGTTTATGCCATATACCATACTAGCTAGTTCGGCTAGCCGTATCTCATCAGTGTCTCTTATAACCGATCTGACAATGAAAGTCAGGTCTTGAAACTGAAGGAATGACATGTGGCTGATATTTTAAAAAGAAATATTAAAACATTGTTTATAGCAGCCACTGTAACCTACCGTATAAAATGTGGCTGGTACCTTAAAAGTTATTATATTGAAAACTTTTAATAACAGTAATTTTATGGAAACGAAATTACGACCAAATAAATGCCATGTAGTCAAGATTTATTTTTAAGAACTATAATGTACTCTATGATGCTTTTATGACGGCTATACGACACTTAGCTCCAAATCTTTATTGAAATTTTAAAGAGTAACTACACTTCAGGAACTGACTGAATCAGATCCCAAACCCTATCCCCAACATCAAAGGGAAAGATTGACAAAGACATCCCAACAAACAATAAATTACAAGTGATAAGCCGAGTCAGCAGCTCTTTCCCAAATAGGTGGCAACTCAGCTATATTTATTGAACTAAACATTTTAGACCAACAGAAGGGCTATAACAGACTAAGCAAACCATATGAAAAACATTTAACAATTATTTTCACCTATTTTCCACCTCCATGATAGAAGGGTTAAACTGAGAACACAACAAACCAAACAGCACCGAACATAAAACAAATGCAACCGCAACAAAAGTACCGCCTTGGGACGGTCAGTAATAACTACTGGGGGGGGGGGGGGTTAAACCGGTTTTACTGGGCCCAAACCTTCACCCTCACCCTCCGCTGCGGTGCACACAACCAGTTGGTAGTTCGGTTCGTATGGAGGTCCCCTAACTCATCAGAGAGTGAAGTTATATAAGTTCTAAAAGCAGTGTCACTCATGGCAAGTGCGGTAATATAAAGGGAGAAAATGTGGCTGACAACACTCGCCTGGTAAACACACAATTCCATTCCAACCTTTAAGTTGAAAAGTTAAGGCACCATAAATCGTAATCAAGAATATAATAGTAATAATGCAAAATTATTATAGGCCATGAGCCAGATATGGTTTACCTCCCCCCCCCCCCCAGGGGGAGTTCTGTAGACCATACTTTTCTTAAAGACCAGCATCCTAGAAGTATTTTGCAGCATGTTAGCTCTCTGGCGAGTGGGGCGTTAAGCTGTAACAGCCTGTTACATTACGTTACCCATTAAAATAATAAACATAAAATAAGAATTATCAAAAATTATAAAATATAGAAGTCACTTACCTATGTTTAAAATTATAATAGAGTCTAATAGAACAACCCAATAGCTAAAAGTTATGATGTTTGAAACGTCACTTTAGCCTACGTGGTGTAGTATACGTGACGTTTTTCTTCACTCTCCATTAAAATTGCAATTTCCATCCAAAATACTTTCTTTTTGTAAGTTATTCCTTTAATATTAGACCAAATGTTTGTTTATGTGTTTAAGAAAATTTATTGATCTTTTCAGATCTGCAAAAATTATTATCCTATCTAGTATACTTTTGGAGTAATAGGATGTTGAACACAGTAACCCCTTATGAATGTTCCATATTACAATTATCACTTTCCGTATAATTCAAGCGCTTGAACTACACTATTGGAATGAAAACAACAGTAAACGGTAATATTGAATATGCCAGCCTATTTAAACAGCAAGGAGCAGTTCATCAATATTTTGAATGCATTTTAGTCGTCCATAATGATCGATTATATACGTTACCTAGGGCTACTTTTGTTAAAATCATATAATTCAAAGATAGAATCATTTTATTTTCTTTGGTATCAGTTTCTTCATAAAAGAATCTTTTAATATAAGAGAAAAATTCATTCTGGTTTATTTTCCATGATAAACTATTACTAGTAGTAACGTAAATAACATTAATATTTAAAATATTTTATTATAATACCTTTAATCAGTTTTTTTACCACTGTCACATTAAAAAATAACACATATAAGTCTAGGTGTTCTTATGATATATTGTGTACTTGGACCTATCAATATTTCTCTCAGTTATTACTTTTAGGGATTCATGAGGTGTGTTTTATACGTGATTAAACACAGAATACTTCAAATTGTAATGTTAAGGGCATTGGCATATTCTGCAGATGTAAAACGGGTTTTGCTGTTTACTTTGTTATCATATCAAAACTAAAGGTATTTCATAATGACATTGCCCAATTTGTTTCTTTAACAAATTGTACATTTGAGTTCTAAACATAGTAACATACCTGAAATTTTGTTATATACAGCTGAAAAATCCAAAAAAAAAAAAAAAATAAATAAAAAAAAAATAAAAAAAAAAATAAAATAAAAAATACTCCAGAAAAGATAAAGCCGCAGCTATTAAAAGCCAGCATTGATTTTGCATATAGGGCTAGAATAAAATGATATGCAATCAGTTTGATACCATTAAAAGCTAAGCGGTTTTGACGCGTTTAGTTTAAAACTATAAAATAATCAGCAATCAACAATGCAAACTGGGGTTCCACCTTGTTTATTGACACGATTTGTTATAGCTTTTACGTGCACACTGAAAAACTATAAAGCAGAACAGTAACCTGAAGTTTAAAGGCTTAAGCCAAATACAGTTCTGCATCAAAGCTAATGTAGATATTTGCTGGCAGCGTATACTTACTTTTGTAAGACTATTGTATATTTTACGTTACCAGAGAAAACAACATTGCTGAGTTACAGTTTAAGAAACAAAACAAACTTTTGAAAATAATTAATAGTAGTGTCAATACATTGCTTTACTTAGTTCATTTATGTAACTAACAATTATGTGTCAACCAGGAGTTTGGGAGAATAGTATTAGAAATATTTAATACAGTAAAGAGACACTGGCAGTTTACTAGTATACTGTGGCTATCTATAAATGCTATGTTTAAGATGATCTACATTTCTATGCTTTTGTTTCTTGCTCTTTAAAGTCTAACTACATTCACCCATCTCCTAAAGAATCTAACTACATTCAATCATCTCTTAAAGAATCTATTCACTAAAGAACATAAAGACACGTTTAGTTGGACAATTTTTTTTTTTTTTTTTTTTCAAGCGACAGTGTTCCAGTAGTTCTGCACACATAATAAAATGGCAAATGAAAATGACAGAATATATTAATGTTGGTCATCGCTGTTCAGATATTTATGAGCAAATCTTAGTTGTTCTACTTCAGAATGTATCTGCCTATACTGTAGTTATATGCTTTGGAGAATAATACTGGGGAAAAAAGAAAGACCAAACAAGTAACGTATACAACGTATCAAGTGAGAGTTTATGAATTCTTCATCATCGCTATCCTTAACTAGTAATACAGTATTTCTGAAGAGCAAATAATCAAACAATAGAAACAGTGCATACCTATACACGCCAAGGAAGGGCTAACCTAAGTAACTTTCTCCATTTGATCTCCGTGACCTTGTATTACCATATTGTTTACTTTTTAGCAATAAATTTGGTTGTAAACTGCCTATTTATGATATCTTACTGCTTATCAAATTATCCTTGTCCAAATATGTTAAATACTGTTAGAGAATAAAGCCCCAATTTTAGTTGTTACATTATTGAAAATTGTTTGACTGAAATTTGTATTTTGTAACAACTTTAGTCCTTGATAGTATCAACAAGTGGGAATAAAACCATGGGGTTTGCAAAATTACCTGACCATTTGAATATTTGTAACAACATAATGAAAAATAGAACTCCTGCACAGGCTGGAGACAGAATGTTGTATGCGTTATAAAGTATGTCACTTTCTATAATCCTTGAATTTTCACATTGTTAACATTTTGTAATGTATTTGATGGCCGGGAGCTGCATAAACAGATCATGTAGATCACAAATTAACATATAAGTTATGATCACGGGGGCCACACATATTTGCTAACCCATGTAAAGCAGTTACTGTGCAAAGAGGCTCGTGGCTGACGATTCGACTGACATCAAAGAAAAATGGTGTTAATGGATGCTGGCAGAGTTGGTACTGCTTTTGATTGCCTCGGCTGGTAGTCACAGTTGCATATTTGTATGTAGGGTAATTGAATGGCTCAGCAAACAGCACAGGTAGCGAAACTGGTTTTATCCCCATCATAACAAGAACCTAAATATTAATCAGTTGCAGCATTTATCAAATTATACTTACTCCATTTAATGCATAGAATTAAAAAAATCATTTTTATGAAGTCACTTTTAAGTGAGACTGAATTGAAGGCAAGATCGAACTGCTTCAGCTGTAACAATCTATGTGCGTCTTGCTGAACTCTTGTGTATTTCAAAGAGCTAAATTTGCCATCTGACTACCAGTGGTAAGCTTATACTACAGCAATCAATGCTTCATGCCGCCAGGGAACTAAAATTTTGATAACAGATGACAAATGAATCTTATTTCTCAACATATTATAATTCTGTAACGTAATGTTACTGTTAGATCGTTTTTCAAATATCCATTATTAGATCATGTTTTATAGTTTGAGGACACATAACATTGACATTTCTTCATATTTACATATACAACAATATCTACTGAAGACAAATTAAAGATAACATTGAAATATAAAATGCAGCTAATGTTGGCTTTCGTAGCTTTTCTGGTCATTTTGTAGGTTAAATTCTTCAAAAATAAGATAGTTTCCCATTTAATGTATCCACTGCTAATTTAACTGCTGCCTACATTATCTAAGCAGGGCATGAATAAAAGAAGATTGATGGAGCACGTATAAACTTCAGTCCACCAATTCAGCGATTTAGTCTGATTCTGTTTTTTTTTTTTTTCGTATTTTTGTTGTGGTTATATACGTTACATATTGATCGTGACTGCTGACGAGTTTTGTAAGACTTTAGATGTTTCTTTCTTATAATGGAATATTGAAACAGTCATATATATGACATTAACTTTTCGCTACACTTAAATTCTTAAAATTTGCTCCTTATATTACATGTATTTAGACACTGAAGGGGAAAAAACGTCAAATTCAATGTAAACTACGTTATACAGGATAGTCAACTTATCCTTGACAATGTCAATTACTTTGAAACAGTGATTTATGTACAAGCAGACAAAACCCAACATTATTTAGGGCGAATACTAGCATGTGTACAACAATGCGTATCTTCTATTATAACGTGAATATGTAAATTTGGGTAGTGTAATTGACGTTGACGTCATACGTTAACGCCCCAACGCACAGAGGGCTAACATGTGCCATTTTGTTTCTTATATAATGTAGTTTCAAAAATTATAGGCTACAAAACTCCACCTGGGGGGGGGGGGGTCTATTGTCAGCTCAAGGTCTATTAGTAAAACGTTGTAAAACGTAAACAGATTAACTTCTCACAAAACTCATGAAAGTGACCGAACCTATTTTTGTTATTTTTGATCACATTAAAATGTTTTAGTTTGATAAATTCATTTGCTCTTTACCTTAAAAGCAAAACGAAAAAGATTTTTCCTATATATTCTTCATATAAAAGTTGTTTATTTTTGCAAGTGTGTTTGCAGAAACTTTAATTTTGAATTTTGTTTGCGATTTGAATTACACGTGTACCAGATATAAATCAGGAACGAATATCTAAAAGTTTTTTTTTAAAATAGTCGTGAAAATAATATCTGCAATGACATAGAAACAACTGTATGGACTAAAAAGGGCGTTAAGCATTATGAATCAGGTTTTAAATATCTAGAACGAGTAAAACGAGAGGAAAATACTCTACTTGACGCTATAATTAGAAAGACGTTAACGCATTTTAACTAACGTTTGCGTCGCAATTTGAATTTTGTTTCTAATTTCTTTGATAAAATTATATTCACATAGTTTTATTTACTTCTATTGACAGATGATGATCAATTCGAAGACAAAGAGTTGACAATGAATGTCGAAATGGGCGGTAAGTGAAGGCATTCGAGTTTATAAAGTCTTTGTAGTTTCATAGCTCATACTGTTCCGGAATATTGTGTTGAATGTTTGAGAAGTACAGTGGTGTTTGCCAAATAGGGTAAGCCATTGTGAAAGCAGTTTAAACCTGAATTGCCCTTGCTATATTCATCCCATGAACATCCACCGATTCGTACCCGTTCCGCGCACATTATAACGGATTTTATTGTTGAAAGTGCTGAGGAACCAAGTGCGGCATTCTTCCTCCAACCATAACTACAGTGACTCTCACAAACCACACGGACTAACTTGCGATTATTTCATGAAAAGAAGGAAGCTATACACCCGTAAAATGTTGACACAGGGTTATCATAAAGTAAAGCTTGTCTCGACAGTTTAAACAGATTTTTAGGAGACACGATGACCTTGTTGATCCCTACTATGTGGCTGCTTCTAAACTAATTTCCGATTTGATGGCCTCAGTAGGAGCTTAGTTGTGCTTTCAACTATCAGACTTTCATTTTCACCGACTTTGTCCACTGAAACATAGATATGGCGGGTTTGTTATAATAGACAGGTGATGCTTACTACTCGCGAGCAAAAACTCACTTTCACGCTCTTTTACCTTTTTGAAATGTCGGACGTCAATAAACCATTTAGAATCACCACAGTGTTAGAGAGCCACAGTTCTTTCACTTGCTTTATTCCTTAATTGATGACAATTTGGGTTAAGAAAATCAATTATACAGTCGCGTCATTACCTAAAAAAGTGAACTATCAGTTTTGAGTTGTCTAGTGGGCCAACTTGCTAATTTTTTTAAATTTGGCTATCGAAGCCTCAACAGTAACCCTCAATACTGATCGGACAATAAGAAAAGATCTGAAATAATTGATATTTGAGATCAAAGAACACACTCCTATGAGTAGAGCAATAGTTTGTTTATGCCATGTACCATACTAGCTAGTTCGGCTAGCCGTATCTCATCAGTGTCTCTTATAACCGATCTGACAATGAAAGTCAGGTCTTGAAACTGAAGGAATGAAATGTGGCTGGTATTTTAAAAAGAAATATTGAAACATTGTTTATAGTAGCCACTGTAACTTACGGTATAAAATGTGGATGTTACCTTAAAAGTTATTATATTGAAAACCTTTTGTAAAAGTAATTTTATGGAAACGAAATTACGACCAAATAAATGCCATGTAGTCAAGATTTATTTTTAAGAACTATAATGTACTCTATGATGCTTTTATGACGGCTATACGACACTTAACTCCAAATCTTTATTGAAATTTTAAAGAGTAACTACACCTCAGGAACTGACTGAATCAGATCCCAAACCCTATCATCAACATCAAAGGGAAAGATTGACAAAGGTATCCCAACAAACAATGAATTACAAGTGATAAGCCGAGTCAGCAGCTCTTTCCCAAATAGGTGGCAACACAGCTATCTTTATTGAACTAAACAATTTAGACCAACAGAAGGGCTACAACAGACTAAGCAAACCATATGAAAAACATTTAACAAGTATTTCCACCTATTTTCCACCTACATGATAGAAGGGTTAAACTGAGAACACAACAAACCAAACAGCACCGAACATAAACCAAATGCAACCGCAACAAAAGTACCGCCTTGGGACGGTCAGTAATAACTACTGGGGGGTTTAAACCGGTTTTACTGGGCCCAAACCTTCACCCTCACCCTCTGCTGCGGTGCACACAACCAGTTGGTAGTTCGGTTCGTATGGAGGTCCCCTAACTCATCAGAGAGTGAAGTTAAATGAGTTCTAAAAGCAGTTTCACTCATGGCAAGTGCGGTAATATAAAGGGAGAAAATGTGGCTGACAACACTCGCCTGGTAAACACACTATTCCATTCCAACCTGTAAGTTGAAAAGTTAAGGCACCATAAATCATAATCAAGAATACAATAGTAATAATGCAAAATTATTAGTAAAACGTTGTAAAACGCAAACAGATTAATTTCTCACAAAACTCATGAAAGTGACCGAACCTATTTTTGCTATTTTTGATTACATTAAAATGTTTTAGTTTGATAAATCCACTTGCTCTTTACCTTAAAAGCAAAACAAAAAAGATTTTTTCCTATATATTCTTCATATAAAAGTTGTTTATTTTTGCAAGTGTGTTTGCAGAAACTTTAATTTTGAATTTTGTTTGCGATTTGAATTGCACGTGTACCAGATATACATCAGGAACGAATATTTAAAAGTTTTTTTTTATAATAGTCGTGAAAATAATATCTGCAATGACATAGAAACAACTGTATGGACTAAAAAGGGCGTTAAGCACTATGAACCAGGTTTTAAATATCTAGAACGAGTAAAACAAGAAGAAAATACTCTACTTGACGCTATAATTAGAAAAAAGTTAACGCATTTTAACTAACGTTTGCGTCGCAATTTGAATTTTGTTTGTAATTTCTTTGATAAAATTATATTCACATAGTTTTATTTACTTCTATTGACAGATGATTATCAATTCGAAGACAAAGAGTTGACAATGAATGTCGAAATGGGCGGTAAGTGAAGGCATTCAAGTTTATAAAGTCTTTGTAGTTTCATAGCTCATACTGTTCCGGAATATTGCGTTGAAAGTTTGAGAAGTACAGTGGTATTTGCAAAATAGGTTAAGCCATTGTGAAAGCAGTTAAAACCTGAATTGCTTTTGCTATATTCATCCCATGAACATCCACCGATTCGAACCCGTTCCTCGCACATTATAACGGATTTTATTGGTGAAAGTGCTGAAGAACCAAGTGCGGCATTCTTCCTCCAACCATAACTACAGTGACTCTCACAAACCACACGGACTAACTTGGGATTATTTCATGAAAATAAGGAAGCTAAACACCCGTAAAATGTTGACACAGGGTTATCATAAAGTAAAGCTTGTCTCGACATTTTAAACAGATTTTAAGGAGACACGATGACCTTGTTGATCCCTATGTGGCTGCTTCTAAACTAATTTCCGATTTGATGGCCTCAGTAGGAGCTTAGTTAAGCTTTCAACTATCAGGCTTTCATTTTCACCGACTTTGTCCACTGAGACATAGATATGGCGGGTGTGTTATAATAGACAGGTGATGCTTACTACTTGCGAGCACCTGATCACAACTCTATTTTGGGGCCTATGTCTGTGTGTCTAGAATATTCCGGAATTGTAACTGTTAAAATGACTTACGAGCTCGGACTTACGATTTGGGTACTTTGATCTGGTTCCAGCAGACAAGGCTGCAAATAACGGTGTCGTTGTTTGACGGTTACACTATATTAACACATTAAAACAAGAACTTGGCGGCACGAAGGCCTATGAAGAGACTTCAGAAGACGAAAAGTCTGTTGTCCTTAGGCACTGTAATGATATAGCCGTCAAGTTTTCTGCAAATGTAGAGGAACGGCAGGACAAGCTTCCTACGATGTACTGGTTACCTTAGCTTCATAAACGACCATATAAAGCCAGGTTTATTGCTAATTCTAGTGCTTGTACCACTACTGAACTTTCCGAATTATTAACTTCTTGTCCTTACCGCTATCAAAATTCATGTTAGTAGGTACTGTGAAAAAGTTTACGAACGTTCAGGAAAAAATTTGTTTTGGTCGATTAAAAATTCTACCGAGGTTCTTGATAAACTGAAGTCTAGAGGATATCGCGCGTCTAGTTTGTCTACATACGATTTTCTACACTCTATACAACTTTGCCCCATAATTTAATAAAAAAGAAACTAATAAATTTAATTGAGACCACTTTTCAGAGAGAGGGTGCTCTTTATCTTGCTTGCAAAGATAAACATGCTTTATTTTACTTCCAAAAATGACCAAAAAAGGTTTAAAATGTGGTCTTGCCAAAATGTTTGTGATGCTTTAGTATATCTTCAGATAACATTTTCATCAGATTCGGTACTAAGTTACACAGACAAATTATAGGGATTCCGATGGGTACTAACTGCGCTCCTCTTTTAGCAGATTTGTTTCTATTTTGCTATGAAAGAGACTTTATGATGTCTCTAACTGATGATACTAAATCTCATGTCATTGAAGCATTCAACACAACGTCTAGATACTTGGACGACCTTTTAAATATTGACAATCCTTATTTTGAAGGAATGGTTAGTCAAAGTTATCCTGTTGAATTGCAGTTAAACAAAGCAAATACTTCTGATAGCGAGGCCCAATTTTTGGATTTTCATTTATCAGTTTTAGATGGATTTGTTTCATCTAAAATTTATTACAAAGGCGATGATTTTGATTTCGACATTTTTAATTTTCCATTTTTGGATGGTGATGTTCCCCGCACAACTTCTTATGGTGTTTACATTTCTCAGCTTATTCGTTTCGCTAAGGTGTCTAGTCATCTGGCTGACTTCAATGCTCGTAATAAAAGTTTGACTGCCAAGCTCCTACAGCAGGGGTATCGGTATCATAAACTTCGGAAAGCTTTTTTCTAAATTTTATCGTAGACACTTTGAATTGGTTTCTAAATAAAATACAGGGTTAAGGCCACTTTTGCAACAAGGCCTATCGGAACCTGAATTTTATGATGACTTAGTATATAAATTACGCAAAAATCGTAGTGAAAACAGAATTTCCTGATCAATTTAAGAAAATTATCATACGCTTTAAACGCATTGGCTATAACATAGATGTAATGCGACAGTCTGCATGCTAAGTGGTTAACCCAATCACGGTTGACAACTTTGCTGTCCTCTTAAATTGCACGCCGGTGGGTCGGGGTTCAGACTCTATGATAGCCCCTACATAAAGCTATATATTAGTTGGTTGGGGCAGGATGTTTGTCTGTTTCTTGGCCCACCGGGGCTCAACTGGTGGTCTTCTTTTGCTCCAGTGCTCCAGTGGTGTTGCTGACGCCCCAGGGATCTCCAGGTGTCTCAACACGTTTCGGCTGTCGAGTCCTCATCCTTGCTTCATCACGGTCTTTTCTTGGTTTTAATTGTTGACCGTGATGACTCTCTGATGAGTTAGGGGACCTCCATACGATCCGAACTACCAACTAATTGTGTACACCGCGGCGGAAGGTGAGGGTGAAGGTTTGGGCCCAGTAAGACCGGTTTAAACTCCCCAGTAGTTATTACTGACCGTCCCAAGGCGGTACTTTCGTTGCGGTTACATTTGTTTAATGTTCGGTGCTGTTTAATTTATTGTGTTCTCATTTTAATCCTTCTATAATAAAAATAGAAAATAGGTAAAAATAGTTGTTAAATGTTTTTCGTATAATTTTCTTAGTCTGTTGTAACCCTTCTGTTTATCTGAATTATTTAGTTCAATAAAGATAGCTGAGTTGCCACCTATTTGGGAAAGAGCTGCTGACTCGGCTTATCACTTGTAATTTATTGTTTGTTGGGATGTCTTTGTCAATCTTTCCCTTTGATGTTTGGGATAGGGTTTGGGATCTGATTCAGTCAGTTCCTGAAGTGTAGTTACTCTTAAAATTTGACCAGTTTCATTTCCCTGTGAAGACGGTGAGGGAGAAAATAAACAAACCGATAAGTAGAGTAGGCTTCCCAGCGGGCACATGACGTCAAAATGACGTCGTATTGACGACGATGCGACGTCGTCACGTCGCATCGACGTCAGTACGACGTCATTTCAACGCCAAGTGCCTGCTGGGTTTGTAGACTTTGATGTAATGTAAGTGTTTCTGATGAGTGAACACTACCTGAGTGAGTGAATGAGGCCATCAAAGAGTAGTGTTAAAACGTATATTTGATAGTCAAAAAAAAATATCGGAATTATGGTTCATTTTAGTTTGCATTTGAACTCTGCAGTTTTAACGTGTAGCTCGGCTTGGAAAGGGACTAAGAAAGCTTACTATAAATAACCTGACATTATTCTACTGGTTTTACCTTGGTATATTGGTAATCACCGATATAAGATTGGTGTCCTGAAAATGACTAATAACTTGTCCAGGAAGAAAGCTGTCAGCTATTTAGAAAGCTGTTACGTGTACGTCTACTGCGGCGATCGAATTTTGGTGTTGAAAATGCCGACATTCCGCTCTTTTGTCATTTTTTTTTCTTTTTTTCAATAACATGCAAATGTATACCAATAATGTGTCACTCAACACATTAGTGATTGATTGATTGATTTGATGCTTGACGTCCACGGTAAACAACTATGGTCATGTCGGGACGGTAGTGATATAAAGTTTTTGACCCAAGTGTCGTTTGTTCGGGAAATATGTCCATTTGGCAATAGCTAGCATATGGCTGCCTAGTTTGTGTAATCAACTTCTTCTATAGTTGTGCATAATTTTGAATTGATACATATTCTGAATATATACGTTAAGCAGGTCCAAGAGGAAAATCATTTTTGAGGCCTCTTCCGGGGCTTTTCTTGAACTGGAAATGTCTCTATTTTCAGGAAGATGGGGAACAATATCAATTGATTGTAAGGGCTTGTAAAGTACGCTCTTGTTTTGAGGAGCTCAGTGGGCGAGCGATGGTTACGCCCCACAGACCCCATATATAGTTTTATACGTCAGAAAGATCTTGTAGACCAGCAACAGGGCGTTTTTTTCTGCAATTGACATTTTTGCAATGTAAGGAATCATAGACAACATGCACATTTTGACAGATGATTCAGTGACATGAAAAAGCAGATGAGGCATTAATATTTTGAAAAGGGGGTCGGGGTAATGAGTTAACATCTGAAAAGAAACTGTAAATCAAATGTTGACATAAAATCATTTATATCATGGAGTGGGTCTTAGAGATAAGGGAGACAAGAATAAAATTTCGGAATATTTGTGGCGTATCTATAAGTTATCATACATTTGAGATTTTACCACCAAAAAGTCAAATTAATATGCAAATGTGCTGTTAAAATAGCATTTCTATTAAAATAATGCATCTAAATGACAAGAAAATTTCTTCATTACCGAGGGTTTTACCCCAGTATAATATATTTCCAGAGTTTTCTAAACAATGTCATATTCTTACCTAATTTGTTTCAAAACAACAAGTTTTCGTGCAAGATTCAATGAAAAATGAATCTGAAGTTAAATCTAAAGAAAAGTTTATTAAGAGTGATTTTGCAAAAAAGTGTGAAAAGAAAAAACAGATTAAATATTTAACCTCGATGTGAGAACAAATCTAATAATAAGAGACTTAAAGAAATCTGCAAAATGCCTCTGTGTTTACAATTACTGATACAGATTCTAGTTTCAATTGAGAATGGGGGTACCTTCTCGATTTGGTCAGAATTTCCGTAGTAAACTATCGGAAAATTATAAATACTATATGAAAAATGTCACAAAAATATTCCCTGCAATATCAGTACTTTTACATCTTAGATATTTCTGTTAGTTATGAAACAACCAAGCTCTTTAGATGCCAAATTTTAATGCAAATCAAATTTTTGCCGTCACCATTGTCAGCCCTGTAGAGGATGTGTCCATAGCAATTCAGATTTTCTCGTCATTATGAAATCGAACAAAGAATTTATATGCTGCATATCTTTGGAAGTGCTTCCTATACAACACTCACAAAGTTTTGCCATAATCACAATATTATTAAGATTTCAGTGTAAGTTTAAGTAATGTCTACGGACTTTCTTAACACCCTGTAGATCTTTGAAAAGGGATGTCGCGAATCGGAGTTAAAAAGCTTTATCCCGCTTATATGTAAATTGTATTCAATCAGTGAAACGAAAACGAAAAATCCGGTGGGTGTGAATTTCGTTTCCTTTTGCAGTAAACCTTAGCGCTATTTCTCTGTGCTTCTCAAAATCTTCTCTGGAAGCACTAATAAATATGAAAATGTTAAAAACAAAATTTCAAATTTTCGCTCCATAAGGCTCAAAATGCTAGACACTGTAAGATATAGCTGATAAGGTGACTAATCAATATGTATTACCCTCATCTAATACTTCTTTAAGCTGCAGATTTGTATTGAATGATAGTGGTCAAGGTACCCTAATCATAAGTCCGAACTCGTGGGTCTTTAAACATAGACAATTCCGGAATATATTGAGCTTCTGTAAATGTTTGCAAGAAAAATTAGATTAGACATGAATCTTGAGGGTGTTAGGCTTAAATTCACTAAGTTCGTTTGTCTCTTTGCGGGCTATTGCTACATCGGACATCTCTTTCCTGGTGACCATGTCTGTTGCCGTTCTTGAGACGCAGTGGTTGAAGTGGCTCGATGGGGGACGCCTGCGCTCGCAAGTTAATAGCAATTCTCTGCAACCACCAACCAAAGTTCGGCACGCATAGTCATGGATTTTGATAAAACTTTCTCAGTTTGTTTGTTGTCACTCAAAACCAAATAATTGATACCTAGTTCCTTCTGCTACATGCCCATTGCCATGGTAACGGCCGCCAAAGATTTTGCCTTTAAAATGGCCAAGAAATAAATGAAAAATAGCACTTTTTGAACTTTAATATAGGCTAAATGAGACTACATTTCATCTAAACATGTACTGGTTGAAGGAATATAGGTCAATGTGAATTTAAGGAAGAATAAATATAATTGTTTTGTAACTTCTTTAGTATTGCTACATGCTGTAATGGTGGGTGGGGTATCCAGGTTTTCGAAACCCTAATTTTAAGACAATTTTAAGCGCTCCATGTCCTTTCGCGCGGTCAGTCTGATATATCAGCCTACAACAAAAAATTAGAGAAGAGCCTCAATTATCATGAACTGAAGAAACATGTTTGGGAAGTTGCCTCCTTCTGGCCGTTACCATGGAAACAACCAATATCCTGTGTAAAAAATGAGAAAATAAAACCTTGTTGAAAATCACATATTTTACCCACAAACAAAAACATGCTGCTATAATTACATGTACAATTGTTATGAAAGTATCAGACTTACATTAAATAATATCAGCAATAAAAAAAAGCAGAACTGAGAGTCTATTAATATTCTTTAAAGGGGCTCCAAAAGGGGTTTTAATAGGCCAATTTGCCCTCAAATGAATAATTTTATTTGCACAGTTGAAAGCTCATGACTATTTTCTTTTTACAAGGTCGTAAAAACATAAGCCTAATGTTAAGGGATACAAAATAACGTTATGCGGAACTCCTCAGAAATATGTGTATGCCTTTTAAGGGTCCCAAAAGGGGTTAAAAGGGAGGAAATGTGACCGAACTGTCTGAATTGATGCACAAAATAACGAAAAACAGCACTGCATACTGATATAATGGTTAAGAAACTGGCAATAAAATGTACACAGGTATAAAAAAATGTTGATAGGGTGCTCTGTTACTGTATTATAGCTTCTTAAGGGGCCAAAAGGGGGTAAAATCTGCTAATTTGCCCCACAAATCTCAAATATTCTTCGTACGGCAAAACAGTATATGTGTTTCTTTAAAATGTTTAGAAAAACATTAATTGTAAATTTACAGATACCAAATATGGCACTGAGATTACATGGTGTCCAAAAAGTGGTGGTTGTGTGTGTGTGTGTGTGGGGGGGGGGGGGGGGGGGGGGCAAAATCAAACAAAAGCATGTTGTTTTTCACAATATAAAGTACCAAAATGGAGTATTAAGTTTTCGCTATATGTAATGGTAAACGCTTTTACCCATAAACGCCTCGCTGTTGGAAAGATTTGCAGTAAAAAAAGGACATTCTCATGTTTTTCTGCTCCATTTACATAGATGTTCTGTACATTTTCGTGAGGTCGTACATGACCAAATTTGTCTGTCATATAAAAAAAGACAGAGAAGAATAAAAACGGCTGTCAAACTGGTATACAATTTAGTCTAGTAATTTGGCACAGCCAATGGCGTTCTGTTGTTCTTTTCAATGCACTTGGCACCTTGTTTTACGTGCGAATCGGAGAAACATTCGAAATACTATTATGACAACAATCAACTATTGTAACTCTTATCAAATAAAGTATAGCCGCAACTGTAATTTTAGCTTCACTGTGGGGTGTAAGGGTGCAAAAGGAAACTTCTTTCTGCACTTTTTTTTACAACAAGGAAGGCTCCTTGTGCGAAAGCAAAATTTAGACAAGTTTGGCTCCTTTTGCGAAAGTAAGATTTAGACTAAGAAAGGAGCTAACAGAGTGTTTTCCAGATATGACAATAAGGTTCATATTACCCTTTTGGAAAGTTTCCTAGATCAAATCCACCCGCACGAATTTGATAAAATGCTGTTAATAGATCATTTTACTTTCAGAAGTTGTAAAGATTTGATAAGAAATGACACTCAAGTTAAAATTTCACATCGGACTCCAATCACATTACCCCAGCAAACGCTTTAAAAGGAAAAGTTGAATGGTATGCCTGGTCAGCAGTTTTCAAAAGATGCTATTCTGTAAATACATGCTGAGATGACCTGGCTCTTGACGAGGCTGAATACATTAAAAGTCCGATAACATAAAATATGTTTTAATTCTTTTCTACTGGCAACCATAAGGGATTAGAAAAGTTTACACATCGGACAGAGTGACTCTGTTTCAACTTTAACTCAAACTTAACTCCACAACAAAGTTTTACAATGCTGGAACTCATCTAGATCAAATTTTACACACAAGACTGCGACTGGAATGTAGTTCTCTGAATGAGCACCTTAATGCCAGAAATGTAATGGAAAGTCCATTAGATCTTTATGGCGAGATAGAAAACACAAACCATTTTATATTCAGCTGTCCTCAGAGGTGGAAAGGGACTGTTTTGAAGTCATCTGTGGTGCCCCAACGACCTAGTAAGGTTATGGGATAGAATAGAATAGTCCTCATTAGACTGCTACAAGACAGAATCACATTGCAGACACGGCAAAAGAATGTACACTGAGAGGTCTAATGTACGGGAAAGAGGGGGTGTCACAGGCGATAAACGAAAACATCTTTACACGAATTCAAATTTTAATAATACACACCAAAAGATTTAACCCCTTACTTTTCAAAGTGCATCCAATGAATCTAAATGGAATTTTATATGCATATACAGCTTGGACTAACTGGATGAGGAAATCATATTTCTCTCTCTCCCTCTCTTTCTCAGGTCTTGTATTTCTTTTGTCAATATTATTAGCTCATTATAAAGCGGTTACTTCTGATGCAAACATAAAACAGTCTTTGCCTAAATAATATTTTCATTCATTGCCAGACTGTTTAGACGAAGATGTGTTTATTTGAAGTCTATGCTATTGTGTCCATTCAACCTTTGTGCAGTATTTGATTTTTATCAGGAGACAGTCCTCATAACTTTGGGCTTTCAGTCAAATCCTGATTATTCTATACTTTGTACTCATAAAATATTGTTTAAAACAAGCTCCATTGCCCCCCCCCCCCCCCCCCCTTCAGCTGTTACTATAGGTCCTATTGCGGACTAGCCTTTAAAAGTAATCTTCTTCCCCAAATTTATAATAGTTTATATTATAGAGTAATGCCAAATATCTTCATTAGATTTGACCCTGCAGTCAGATTTGGTCGTTCAGGATTTAAAACAAGAGCACATTTGAACAGGGCAATGATGATGTACGCCCATTGGGGTTTACAGTAGGAAAGGAAACAATAAAGACTATAGAACTTTGCCATGCAGATAACTCCAAATCCTCATTATGTAGGTCGGTTAAATTAAGATGGTGATAATCACAGATTTTTGGTGAATACAAAAAAAAAAAACAAAAAAAAAAAAAAAAACAACATAAAATGCTGAAAATTCAACAGATCTGCGCAAAACTTAGCAGCAACTTCCATGTTGTTGTTCACGATTTTGACTTCCAAAATGCCTGGCTTTATGATGCTAAAATTATATATGAACCTAAAACATGGTTGAACATTTGAGAACAAGCCACTTTTTTCAACCTGATAATCTGAGGAAGAGATGGAACAAACAATTAAACTGACATTGAAGTCAATGCATTGAAGTACCTTCAGACCTAAATGCGTTTTCAATAATGATAATATTTTTATGATTTTTGCACTTCAAATTATTCCTTATCTTAAAAGACCCTTTATTATCAGCATGACTTTTTTGTATTCTAAACTGTAGAGAACCACAAAGGAAAAATATTTGCAAAGTTTCGGGGAGGTATGTTACATTTTCATGTTTGTATTTAGATTTTTGCATTTACCATAAATCACCACCTTAAGTGTAAAACAATCACTAAAGGCAATGCACAAGAGGCCGTAATTCAGTCAAAATGGGATCAGAGCTATTTGTCTGATGATGCTGTATACTTTTATGTAAATTCATGAAGAAACCCTCAACAGTTCCAAAGCAGTAAGACGGACATGAAATTCTTTATAAGAAATAAATAAATGACTTTAACTCTGTCAAACCTGATCTTGGGTTATGGTGGTTTTTCTCGGCACAATATGTGATTATGCATGCTTTACTTGAAATTTCATGAAGAATATGAATGGTTTTAAAGTTTCAAAGCAGAAAAAGAGATTGCCTTCAGAGATATGCAAAGGGTCATAATTTTATCAAAAGTGGAAGTAAGGGCTCGTGAAGGGCTATTGTTGTCATCCTGGCATCCGTGTCAGCGACCGTGTCGGCGTAATTGGATGTTTTGGTTAAAGATTTATTAAGACCTATATGTCTTTTAATCCATTGATGGATTTTTTATACTTGTACTGTAGTTACATATTGGTCCAAGGTTCTACAAAGTACCACCCGCACCCTACTCAGTGACCTTGAAGTCAAGGTAATGGACCTAGTAATTAGGGTTTTAGCTCACCTGAGCCAGCAGCTCCGGGGCAACTTATAGGATGGTGAGGCTTCATCGTCCGTTAGTCGTCCATCCGTCAATATTCTCAAACGACTTCTCTGAAACCGCTAGGCCGATAGTAACCAAATTTCATATAGAGCATCTAGGGGCGGGGGAACAAAAAATTGTTCAAACAGTGCTGGTCATATGACCAACATGGCCGCCACCCCCATACATAATAGAAACCTTTAAAAATCTTCTTCTACAGAACCAATAGGCTGATGGTCTTGAAACTTGGTATGTAGCATTTGGTACGTGAGTACTACCAAGATTGTTCAAATTATGACCTAGGTATAACCTAGACCGTAGTTACGTTAAGGTCAAATTTTCTTTCTGTAGCTTTTATATGGGAAAATGCTAGAACATAAAATTTCTGGAATTTTTTGAGGATGTTGACCTGAAATTGGTATATACAGTCACCTTATTGAGTGCATGAAAATTTGTGCGTACAGGAGGTCAAGGTCATTCTTTGACCTTTGATCCTGCTCTCTCATATTTTGACAATTTTACACATCTCCTCAAAAGCCACTGGGCCAATTATAACAAAATTTCATGTAAAGCCTCTAGGGGATGGGGAAAAGAAAATTTGTTCAAACGGTCTGGGTCACATGACCAACATGGCCGCCACGCCCATATAAGGTTGACACCTTTAAAAATCTTCTTCTCCAGAACCAACAGGCAGACAGCCTTGAAACTTGGTATGTAGAATCAAGTATACAAGTACTACTTAGATTGTTCAAATTATTGGGTTGACCTTGACGTTTTTACGGTGCGGTCAAATTTGCTTCTTAGTTGCTTTTATATGGGAGTACCACCCCACCTGTTTCAGTGACATTGAGGTCTAGGTCATACCTAGAATTAGTTGTTGGGTTAAAGTTTTCCAATGACATACTTTTTCATAATGCTTGGCTGCATCTACTGTTATACTTGCACTTATATTAGAAACTGTTTTAAGGTTTTACAAAATACTAGCCAATCCATCGGATGACCTTGAAGTCAAGGTCTTTCGGGTTTTTTATGTGATAAGCAAGTCACTATCAGGCGAGTTATCCTGTACAAGGTCAAGTCTTGTCTTTGCATATCCTCTTATGAAGCATTGTATTTGTTAAGGTACAAGGACCAAAGTCTTACTGATATTTTGAATGTGGACAGAGGCTGCCAGATTTGGTCCTGAGTCAGGCAGATGACGACGCAGGCATATGATTTTAAAGAATGGATGGGGATAGACTTTGCTAGCACAACTAGGGCAGCTGGAGACAGGACTAGGTGAAAAGGGGTTGTTGTTAAATTATCTGTGATGCTCCAACAACCTAGCAAGGTTATGGAATAGACTAGACTTGTGAGATGATTCTACATGCAACTGGTGAAGTGTTGTTTGTCAAGAAGAGTTTTAGTCAATGGACAGCAGACAAATGTTGGCCAACGGGGTGTCACTTTAGCTCTTTTGGACCTCAGGCCAAACTGAATAACACATATAATGTGACCACGTTCCAGTTTTTAGGCACAGCCAGCAGATCTATGTTCGGTTAAACTCTCAAAAGTAGCCAGCACAGGGGTTGGTTGTTCAAATTCGCATAAGGCTGTTCTCAAGGAGGCTGAAGAGAATGAATCCATACCTTGCACTTCCACATCTAGTCTGGGTACAGATCCTATGTTCAATATATCTCCTGCAAGGAAACATAGAGTCGAATCTGACGGTCAACAGAGTAGTATACAGATTCGACTGGCCACATCCTATAGTGGAGGTATAGTTATATGTGCAGTTGCAGATATAATTATCGCCAGAGCTTTGGTAAAAGTGGAGGGATATTTAAATGTGCAGTTGCAGATATAATTATCGACAGAGTTGGTTAAAATAAACATGTTTGCAATCTCCTCCTGTTATGGCATTTTTGTCCACAACTAAGGTGATGAAGCTATTTTTGTCTAGAGTATAACTCCAAACTTATTTAAGGCATTGAGTTGAAGCAGAAACTCTTTACTTGGCAGTAAAATATAGGTGTATCCGCTGTTGTCTTTTTATTGGTGTACAATAAACATTTGTGCCTGAGGTACATAATTGCATTTTGCCCATTTTGTGACCCCTTAAATTCACATAAAAAAGGAACCACAAGGCAGCCATGGTTATGGCTTTACATCAGTTGTCACTGGACCAACAGTTTCTGTGCCAGTGTATTACAGTATGCTGCTTTCTGAGAAACTTAATTTTTTGGTGTAATTTTCTGATTTTTGACCCCTTATTGGGCCCTTCTGGATACAAAAATGCCATTACATTGATCTCCATCACGTAATTTTATGTGCGTTACATTTAGACTAATGTTTACACTCACAAATAAGTAACGGATAGTGGTTTATACCAATAGTGTGTGTAACTTCGAGACAATTTTGCTGATCTAACCCCTTTAATGGCCCCTTAAGGGAACATAATAAAAGTCACAGAGCACCCATTGCCCTATTTTAAACCAATTAGTATTTGACTTACAGTTTCAAAGCCATTGTCATTGTAGGCACTGTTGAATTTTTTGTTTTGCAAAGAAATTCATGAGTTTTTATAGATTTCTATTTTTTAACCCCTTATTTTTGGACCCCTAAATGACCCCAAAATATTCCATTGCCCTAGTTTATATCTGTTTACTTCACAAATATGTTTTAACAACATATTAAAGAGAAACCAGTACCTTGTTTTGCAGTTTTATGAAGAAAGTTTGTTATTTGAAGGAAATTTAGCCTTAAAAATCCCTTTCGGAGCCCCAAGAATGAATGTTAAGATGACCCCAGTACTGCCCCTTTTGATGTTTATAAATTTTGAATTAAAACTGATATTTTCACAACACTTGTACATGCAATAAATGTGGCCTTTCAATTGTTTAGGGAAAAATAGGTGCTTTATGCACTGTTGTGTTTCCGTGATTTTTTGATAGGGTATTGTTCGTTTCCATGGTTACGGTCCTAAGGAGGTAACTTCCCTAACATGTTTCTTCCGTTCATGATATTGAGATCTTCTTCTATTATGCTGTTATGCATTTGTATATCAGAGTGACCGCGCGAACTGGCAGTACGCACTTGAAAAAGTTAAAAAACAGGGGTTTTCGATACCTCGATACCCCACCCCACATAAAGGGCAAAAATCAGTACCAAAGAACGAACAGATCTGGTTTATTTTTTTCACTTCATTTTTGTACTATTCCATAGGTTTTCATTCAAAACACTTCTAGACAAAAGGTAATGTGCTCCAAGATATATAAATGTTCAAAATTTGGTAAGTTTCACTTATTTTTTTGGCTGTGTTTTTGGCAAAATCTTTGGAGGCCGTTGCCATGCACCGGACACACAACAGAAGGAATCAATCTTCATTTAGATGTTTTAAGGTGACAACACACAAACTGAGAAAGTTTGAGGAAAATCTGAGACTGTGCGTGCCGAACCCCCATTGTAAAATGTGAAATGGTTACAGAGAATTGCTATTAATACGTAGGCGTCTCTTACCTGATGTCTGCAGCTAACGTTTCCCGCGGAATACGACAGTGAGTGTAGCGCGGAGAGGAATGCTCGTCGCCTGCCGAACCCTGCTCATCTTCCGTTCTTTCAAACTTTTCGGGTTTAGCGACATTGAAGAAGTTACAGAAACGCACGTCTGTCGAACTAAATTTGGTATGGACACGTTTATATTAGAACCAATGGGCAGATATCATTGTTGGAGGATAGTTTTTCCACGAGGATATCTTCAACCCTGTTACTCAGTGTTTCAGTGTTAATTCTGGTCGTCTGGCATTGGGGTCACTTAAGTAGTGACCCAATGCCAGAAAACAAGAATCAACCAGAATATTGAATTAAAGTAACCCTAATCTAGTTGATGTAAATCCTGTCAAATTTCTTAATTATTCTAAACATAAGACTGACTTGTCATAGCGGCATGAATCTTAGCTGAGTCTGGCTTCCATTGTTTTGAGTTCGTTGATGTATATCTGGTCAAATTTCTTAATTATTCTAAAACTAAGACTGACTTGTCATAGCAGCATGAATCTTAGCTGAGTCTGGCTTCCATTCTTTTGAGTTCTTTTGGCTTTTCTTGTTTTATTGAACATCTCTTTCCGATGACCTTTCCTACCGCCTTTCTCGAGACGCATGGTTTGAGGTGGGTCGATGGGGCCGCCAGTGCTCACAAGTTAATACGTAGGCGTCTCTTAACTAATATCTGCAGCTAATGTGCCCTGTGGAATTCAAATCTTAAAAAGTTCCTTTAAGAGCAGTGAATACATACAGAAGTAGAAACATGGGTAAGACTACGTAGTTTCGGCTAATAAAGTCTCGTCAGTGACTCTGACAATATCTGGTGACGAAACCAGAAAAAAGGCATACTGAAATTTCCTAATTTTAATTGGGCAGTCGATTCAGAGACTGATTAGTTTCAAAATGATCCAAATAATTAAAATATACGATGATCTAGAATAATAGTCTAAATCGATCTCAAATTTTAGATTTCTCATACCCTCTGATCTTAAAGGATGTTAATAAAATATAATTTGCACTATGGATAATGAACTGATGATCTGCACTATGAATACGTCAGTCAGTGTGACTCGGAGAGGGATGCTCGTTGCCTACCGAGACCTGTCCAATATCTTTTTTCTTTTAAACTTTTGGGGTTTAGCAACAACGTTAAATGACATATAAGTGAAGTAAAATACAGGAACGCGCTTTTGTCGCACTGAATTTCGTATGGGTACATTTTTATTTGAACGTTACGATTTTTCCAGGCAATTTAAACCAAAGTAACAACTGAATACTGTAAATTATATTAACATGAATACAGACTTGTGCAAACCTTTTTGGTCAATTAAAAATCATTTGATGTATTAAATAAGCTGACATCGCCTCTATTTTTTTTTTTTTTTTTTTTTTTTTGGTTTGCTCTATATTGTATTTGGTTTGCTCTAGTGTCTCTGTTACATACATAGCCTTATAAAAGACATTCCATGTAGAATTTATTCAGAAGTCTCACACTTCTTAAGAGGTGGTTTCTAAGGGCTAAAACTAATTGCTAAGGCCAATTATACAGACATGTATTTTTAGATTGTAAAAGTACAGACCCTGTGCTTCACAACTACTTATACTTGTCTTCAAAGTACACTGTAAATAGAAGATATTTGTTTCGGAATTCACTCAGAGGTTCCAAATCTGTTTAGAGGTGTTTGCTGAAGGCTCAAACATGTTGCTGAAGTAAATATATGCACATTGGTTTTCAACAGATATTAAATTCCAGACTGCCTTGTATTAAACGTTACTTAAATGTTGTCATTGCTCGTTGCGAAAAAAAGATATTCCTTTATGTATATATTTTTAAACATAATTTGCTCGATGCTGAGGAAAACAATTATACCTCGATTTCCATAGGACCTATTGACTGACAGACCTAAGATTTTGTAGGTTGAGGTTTGGTCGCCAAATGATTGTATACACTAGTTTTGGACCAAATCTGAAAACCTTGACATTCCACCATAACAATGCAATCTACCTGATTCTTGGATAGAATGGTACTTATTACGAAGGCGTCTCTTACCATTTGAGTCAAACTAGTCTGCCTCGAGATCTACATCAGTAAGCGGGACTTAAACAGGGATAAACGTTGCCAGCCGAGACCTGCCCATAGCCTCCTTTTCTGCTTAGCGACATTGAATATGTTAAATATATAAATGAGTATCTGTCCCACTAAATTTTGTAAAAAAATATATACATTATCAACATAACACTCAGAAGGCTACAAGACTTCGTCATTTTTGAACCTCCGAAGCTAAACTGTGAAGTTTGTGTGCAGAATAATTGTGTTTAATATCTTTTTGCAGAGTGCGGGGATGAACATGGCAAACTATCATATACCGGGTCTCCCGAAGTCATGAAATTGGCGAAAGATAGTCCTTTGGATGAAACAGTGTCAACAGTTCCGAAAAGGTAAAGTTGTTCATTATTTTCTTTAAAAAAAGTTCATTTCTGAGACTGCCATTAATATATTTATGTTTTGCAGACCTGTTCTAAGTAACAAATGAAGTCATGATGATATCAAAAATCATATTTAAATATAATTGCATCTTTGCACATTTCTAAATATTTGTGAAATACTAGAGCATGTAAGCAGGGGCTAACGTATACCCCCAGCCAACGCCACCGCCTAATAAAAATACATTTAACACAAGCAAATGTTAACTAACAGAAAGACAGACAGACAGACAGACAGATGGACAATCAATTACAAATCCAGTTAAAGGCCTGTAGACAAATACCAAAAGGTTCCATTAAAATAAACCATTAAAATAAATGCAAATCATATAATCAAAAGAATATACAAATTTAACACAAAATTTCAAAGTAAATGTACATAAACGTTTATGTCTGTAACCTTGACCTAAAGTCAGCAGCATCCAAATGATGTCAACTAATCAGTTTTAACCTAAACGTAAACCTAACAACACAAGGATCTGAGAAATCTTTGACATACATTCATTTTTTTTCCATTTCTTACATTAGAGGAAGAGATGAGAAAAGGAAAACAATCGGCCAAAAAAACCTTAGCATCTTGTTTTTCTTTTCTACAATATATTAAGCCGTTCTCAAGATGTATACAAAAGTTAAAGACTGTGACTCTCTAGTGAACAAAGAGGTCTGTGACAAAAATTTATTGTAGAGAAAGACAAAATGGTCAAACGAAGGGAACGATGAGCAGGAGGAGGCTGATTCTCTTTTACACAGTACAACTTGTCATACCCTACATTTGAACCAAATTTTGAAATCCTAGCTGAAGTGATGCTATCTTAAACTATACAACTAGTCATACTCAGTGATTGTTCTAAATATCAAAATCCTACTTTGAGCAGTTCCTGAGAAATCTGTGATAAAATTTTAATTATAGAGAAAGCAAAAATGGACAAACAAATGGAAGGAAAAGCAGGAGAAGGCGATTCTCTCTTACACAGTACATTTTGTAATACCAAACCTTTGTACCAAATGTCAAAGACCTAGCTGTAGTGGTTCCTGAAAAATCTTTGACAGAAATTTAATTGGAGAGAAAGAAAAAATGGACAAACAAAGGGACTAATAAGCAGGAGGAGGCTAATGATGTCTTACACACTACAACTAGTTATACCCAATATTTGTTCAGACTATCAAAATCGTAGCTGAAAAAGTTCCTGAGAAATATGTGACAAAAATTTAATTGGAGAGAAAGAATGAAACAAACAAAGGGAATGATAAGAGGAGAGGGCTGATTTTCTCTTACACGATACAACAAGTCTTACTGCTTATCCATCCATTTCTTTGTCTTTCTGTCTGTTTGTCTGTTTGTCGCTAGTTATTAACAATATAATATCATTGTTGAAATTGTTAACGTCTCATATGTAAATTGAGATGAAACAATAAACCACTGTAATTTTAATTGTAATTGTACTCAACGTTTGAACCAAATTTCAAAATCCTCTCTGTAGTGGTTCCTGAGAAATCTCTGACCAAAGTTTATTTGTACAGAAAGAAAAAATGGACAAAGGGAGGGGCTGATAAGCAGGAGAAAACTGATTCTGTCTTACACGGTACCACTAGTCATACCCAACGTTTATGCCAAATTTCAAAGTCCTAGCTATAGTGGTTAATTGAGAAATCTGTGACAAAACTTTAATTCGAGAGAAAGAAAAAATGGACAAACAAAGGGAATGATAAACAGGAAAAGGCTGATTCTCCCTTACATGGGACAACTAGTCATACCCAAGGTTTGTACCAAATTTCAAAGTCCTAGTTATAGTGGTTCTTGAGAAATTTTGACAAAAATTTCATTTAAGAGAAAGAAAACATGGACAAACGAAGGGACTGATAAGCAGGAGAAGGCTTATTTTCTCTTACACGGTACAACTAGTCATATCCAACGTTTTTTACCAAATTTCAAAGTCCTAGCTCTAGTGGTTCCTGAGAAATCTGAGAAAAAATTAATTGGAGAGAAAGAAAAATGGACGAACAAACAAAATGATAAGCAGGAGAAGGCTCTTTCTCTCTTACACGGGACAACTAGTCATACCCAAGGTTAGTACCAAATTTCAAAGTCCTATCTCTAGTGGTTCCTGAGAAATCTGTGACAGAAAAAATGTTAATCTACACACACAAACTTATCAACGGAAAGACCAAAAAATATATATCCCCTTTATACTTTGTATACCAATAATCTAGTGTTTGAAGGTTCAGATATTTTTAAATCTTTTAAAAATGTAACCCTGGGGACGAGACAGCCTTTAAAATTTCAGATATTTTTAAGTCACTGAGACAGTGTTTATGGAATGAAACATTGTTTAAAATTGTAGACATTTTAAAATCTTTGAGAAATATAATTTTTGGGCTGAGATAGCATTTAAGTTTTATATATTTTTAGTCTTTGAGACAAGTTATCCTAGGGATGATACAGCGTTTATAGGTTCAAATATTTTTAGATATTTGAGACAAGTAATCCTCGGGATGAGGCCCCGTTTAAAGTTTCAGATATTTATAAGTCTTTGAGACAAGTAATCCTGGGAATGAGAGAGCGTTTATAGTTTCAGATATTTTAAGTCTTTTAGAGATGTTATGTTGGGAATGAGACAGCGTTATAAGTTTGAGATATTTTTAAATTTTGAAGGGATATACTCTTGAGGATGAGACTGAATTTATAGTTTCAGATATTTCTAAATCTTTGAGACATGTAAATCTGGGGATGTGACAGCTTTTAAAATTCCAGGTAGGAAAAGTAGGGTATTGCTTTATTTAAAGGACCCAGATCAGCCTGTGCATCCGCCCGGTCTGATCGGGTCTTCTTGGGTGGCTAACGGCCTTATATATCTCCAGCAGTCAGCGAAGACTCTGATCAGGTTGGGCGGATGCACAGGGCGATCGGGTCTACTTTGGCCGCGTAAAATTTTGTTGCGCTGTGGCTATTTGTCCCTTTGTGTGAGCTGCCTTTCTGTTTTACATACGTTTCCATCTTCAGCAAGCTGGGATACTGGGTGCTTTTATACCTGCAAGTGCGAGTGATGGAGTCCTGAATAAGTCTGCGCAACCGCACAGTCTTGTTTGTGGGTTTGTTGTCCGCACTTTAAACTATTAGTGGCTTTCCAAGTGATGTACGGCGAGGATTATGGCCTGTTTGGGCGGTTGCGCCGACTGATCATGATCTTTGTTTGCTGTGTGGCCATTTAAGCAGATTAAGCCTTGACCTTGCTGTTATGTGCTAACCCAGCAGGCACGCAACGTTGGATTGACGATGAATCAACGTTGATGCACATAGAATCAACGTTGATTCAGCGGCATTACACTGGATTGAGGTTGAATCGTTGTTGATCATACATTGTGTACTCAGTTGGAAATGTTAAACTCCTGTTGAAATGTTTATAGCGCAAATGTGTATTTCTTCGATTACGATATTTGTCAATTATTAAAGGAAATTTGGTGTCTTTGATCCTGCGGGTTACGATACCAATGGGAGGATTGGGCAAAGACAAAGATCGGCCTGTACATCAGTCCAGTCTGATCGGGGTATTTGTGGTGCGCTTTATATGTAGCAATAAGATTTATTCCAGCGTACAGAGAAGACCCTGATCAGAATGTACAGATGCCCAGGCTGATCGTGGTCTTCGCTTGGCGCGACTTTTCATATGCGTTGGTTGTTGTAAGTATTGATACATTTTGCTGTACAGACACTTGGTTTACATTTCAAGGTTTAGTGAAGTTGCGCATGTTATTTGCCGCTCTACGTCGCGTTACGTTTTCACTGACGGTCGTTACCTTACTTGTTTTTTTTCAAATACGGTCTCATTTCTGAAGAAGACGAAAGTCAAAACGTTAGGACTTTATCACTTGAAATAATTCTTGAAACTTCTCAAATTTAACGATTACGCAGTTTATTCGTATCATTTACTTAAATGACGTCAGAAAAGAGCGTTACGTCTCTGAAGCGCATGGGGCACTGACGGCGTTATCTTATGCATACGTATTCTTACTGTCTTACTATTGTTACGTCGTCCACGTTGGTTTGCAATTATCATTGCAGTTGATGCTGTCATGTAAAACCTATTACGGAGACGGCGTCGACGTGAGTTAACGTCATGACCTCTGGTTGTTCATATCAGGTAGCTGCTTAATGGTGGTCTTTTGAATTTTCTGTAAACCGTGCACGTCGTCTGAGATTGTAAAGTGGCATTTTTAACGGATAAAATTATCTCACGACGTCACTTTTTGAAATTTCAGAATTTAACTTGCCCCAAACTCTGCACTTGTTTGCGATATTTAGGCGCGGTAGGCCAAATAAAGCCACAGACCGAGATCAAACTTTTAAAACCATTTTGATATTGTAAGAGAAATGTGTCATCAGAAAACTGTATGCATGAAGTGATCCATCTGTATGTAAACTGCACTAAAAAACCCGAGGAGCATGTGCCTATTCCTAACCGATTTGATTGAACGTTTCAAGTTCGACATACGGACATAATCAGGTATAAAAGAATATACATGTTGTAAAATTTCGATGGACGTAACTGCTTTTGTTTTTGAGATATTCAAAAATAATGGGTGGAAGTTTTTAATCCTTTCAGTATAGAAAAATAAAAATGATTTAGCTAATTTGTTTAATTATGACAATTTCAATAGAAATTAAATAAATCACCTGTTTCAGCAGTTTCTCACGTTTAAATGATTTTCCCTATGGGAACAGATGACTATTTTTTTTCTTTTACTGACGTAATTCATTATTTTGAGAGGGATGCGTCACGAAGGCGAACTTGGGGTATCGAGTTAGAAACAGTTAGTGCAAATTGAGGCATCTTAATTCTTATTTTTGGCAATGATAAATACAAAAGAAACATAAAATTTGTTTTTGACAGTGTAAACATTGAATTTTATTTCATCGAATGAAAATGGAAAGTGGTATAATTCACGTGTGGCTTCTTGTAAAAATACCACTTTCGGCGTTCATTTGAGAAAAATGAATTTCGACATTACACTAAATAAAAAAAGATCCTTTTACATCCGTTTTGTTGCTCTTCTTTGAAACTGTAAAATTGGTGAAATAATCATTGTTTGCTTCCAAAGCTCTATAATAGTATGGTACAGTCACATTAACATACTGTATTGATCTGCAGCTGTCCGTCTGTCCGCCAGTAGGCAAACATGCGCTATAATATGTAGAAAGGAAGACCAAGTCAATCTTGCTCTTTTTCACATCGTGGTCAGTCTGCGTATTAGCTCAGTTGGATGCCTCAGGATTCATTGGATACTCATTGGCACAAGAAGTAGAACCATTTTAGAGAGACAAATGCTAGACCTCCTATGTAACAATTGTTGTTATATATAATATTATTTGGCGGAGTCGGCAGTTTATCAAACTGCCGGCAGCCACGTTAAATGTTTGGGTGAAATATGGCTGGATAGCAACACCCCATTTCAGTGTACTCCTCAGGCGTTTTTGAAGTTACAATGACGGAGGCGACCTGAATAAAGCACGCAGATACAATTTTTTTCACAAAGCTTAATTCTTTCTTTACTCCATTATTCCATGTCTCCATATAACAGAAGCTATGATTATTTTTTACCATAAATGTTGAAGAAAATGGAATGAGCTTTATTGTATAGGAAGCACCCCTTCTCCCAACTACAAATATACACCCACATTTACCTTGTTAAAGCTACCTACTACTACTAAATAGTATTTGGATCGACTGCCTAATAAAAATTATAAAATTACATTATGATTTTCTTTGGCTTTCGCCACAAGATATTGTCAGAGTCACAGATGATGCTTGAGTAACCGCAGCTTCGAAGAATGGCCCGTGTTCCTTAATTTGAATGTGTTCTCTGCTCTTGAAGGAAGTATTTAAGATTTTAATTTGACTTCACTGCAGCTGGTATTGTGCCGTGTGGCGGCCGTAAAACTCTCCTCATAAACCAGCCATAATGCAGACTAAATTTAATATTTGCCCTTTTAGAACAGAGGATTTATTATGAAAAATCAGAAATGTTCGATTTGTTTAGACTCTTATTCTTGATCATCGCTTTTTAAACTTTTTGGACCCTATTTACTAATAAGTCTTTGGATCGACTGCTTTATTTCTCTGGCTTTCGCCACCACATATTTGTTAGGGTCATTGATTGGGCTTAGGTAGCCGAAACTTCGATGATGGTCCATGTTTCTTTCTTTCTTTTTTTTTTTTTTTTTTTTTTTGTTTTTTGGAATGTGTTTTCAGCTCTTGAAGGATGTCTCTAAGATTTAAATTCTCTTTGTCAAGTTTTTATAGTAATAAAGTAAATGCAGGGTTGTTCTTACCTTTAAGCCCGCATTACTTCTATCTTCTAACCGCCAGAATCATCTATCCAGAGCCCACGAGTCACCCACGTGTGTACTTCGCGCCAGTCTGTCGCCCAGAGCGCGGCTTTCTCGTTTCTTCCAGTCCGACGGTAAGCCGTTCCTGCTGGCCTACGCCGTTCATTAATGCGCAACCACTACACTCTCCCCCATTTTATTCAAAAGGAGTGCAGCCAGTCGCCTGATCATCCATGGCTCGTCTTCTCTGGATCTTCACTCTGGCCTCCAAAAATTTAAAGACACCCCCTCCAAGGGATATATCTCCCACTCCTCCCTGATGCCAGGAAGGTTCTCTCCATGGGGTGCTGCTCCATGTTACCCTCCCTAGAGTGCTAGAAAGGGAAACTCCACCATTTCTCCCCCTTCTTCAATGCTGGAAAAGAGGAAGGACATCCATTTATTCAGGTCTGCTACTGCACAAACCCTTGCCAAAACTACAGAACCTAAACCGTGCAGGCCTGCGCTACAACAGTCTCTTTTCTTGCTGTAATGTCCCTGGCTCCATTTGCTGCCCACATCTGTCATGGATCCCACAGCACCGTCAGCAATTTGAGGGCACTCCCCAGACGCTGTTGCGAACTGTTCTAATACTATTGACTCGCTCATTGCCACAGCCTTTTCTGATGTCCTCAACATCACATTTACTACATCAGCAGCAATGCCTGTCAATCTTTTTCTATGTATCGCGAAGTTACATAGCCCATAGGAATCTATAAAGACCCTATATCGCCCTCTCAAATTCCTGACATCTTCTGTGGTACCAATAAGACTGTACAATCACCTGTTCCAAAGGCTTCACAGCAACACCTTTTTTAACTCTTTGCTGATCATTTGCTACAGGACATCCACTGGATTAGACTCAAGTACTTCCGGTAGTGCACCGACATGGTACCTTCAGTATTTCTGTCATGTTGTTGAGCTCGTAGCCGTTTCCAAGCATTGCCAACACCCGTAGAACACAAAAGTGCACCGACATCATACTTCCAGTATTTCTGTCATGCTGTTGAGCTCGTAGCCATTTCCCAGCATTGCCAACAGCCATAGAACACTGACCTCAATCCTTGACTATCAGTCTTGTCCTGCATTCTAATCTGGAAACTATTACCACTGATTCACTGCTGCATCGCAAGTCCATCTCACAGTTACTGCATCTATTTTGCACAGAACCTACTGCCAGCCTTGCATCTTCCGACGATGAACTGGTTTCACCCAGTCATGTTCTGTTGTCGGTTTTCTTTGTGACCAGCTGCGTACCATACAGGCTTCACCATTACAAACAGAACCGGCTTGCCATTCTGTCCAACCTGGTTATTCTGCCAGACACTTAGTCTCCGCTGATCCTATAATACGACTGCTGCCCTGCTGGATTCTGTTTCACATCCAGGAGATCATGTAAACCAATGGGCCCCCAGCTCACCATGACTGCCGCCCCGGCCTCTGGCGTCCCAGCGGTGTGCACCCCGCCCCCAACACCAGAAGTATATCCGCAACATCAACAGAACTGAGTCGACAACCTCCCGGGTAAAGGCTCCCCACTGGCTATCAGCCCTTACGCAGTTTCTTCAACACCATTGCCTTTAACCCTAATAACCAAATCAGGCTCAAATGGTCAGTCCCAGTGCAAGCAGCTCGCTCTGCAGGTAGCTCTAGAACTATGCAAAACCATCAAAAGCAACTCTTCTCATGGCGCAGTAGTTTCCGGTCGCCTGAGAGACACTACCATTGCGATAGCATACCCTCCACCTATGCCTGAGATACGCTACCATTGCGATAGCATAACTCTCCATTATCTGGCGCATCAGATGACTCTGGCTCTCTCGTGGAATTTCTGATTCTGACGCTAACGTGGCCTTCTTCTAGCATCTCATCCGCATGGCTCATGACTGCACTTCCAATAACTTCGGCTCTTAGACAGCTCCTTCTACTTGGAAATAAATCTGGGTCCATTTCTCGCTACTTGTACACAGTATATCTCCGCAGGACGCCAACCAAGCCATCCCTGTCGTCTTGCTCGAAATTCATGGTCCTTTGACTTGCAGATTTAAGACCAAACCTCTTTGTGGTTGTACATTGCTAGAAGTGTCTTTTCCTCAATGTAGGCCGTTGTTTCTGGAACCCATCTTCACTCAATGAACTTCCAGTTCCATGTAGCTGCCGACTCTTGTTAGCTAAAAGTGCAACAGGAATTGTCCTACTACACAGTAGCCACGAGCTTGTAGTATTCTCGCTGTGTAAAACTGTCTGTCTTGCCCTGAACTGCCTTCTGCTTCTGCTTTCCTTTCAGTCCCATCAAATTTCCAAGCTGCAACTTTCTTTATCCTGGCTCTCCGATGCCACTTCAACGCTGAAATATTCGTTCTGCCTGCTATGTCCACTTTCCCCCTCCACCTCAGAATTGAAGTTCAAGGTCTAGTCGAGACAAGCTAACAATTTCTTTTCAGCTTGCATGTTCTCGTTTTGCAGCTAATTTGATCTTGCGCGAAAGCTAGAACTTGTTTGCCGTGGCAGATTTGGACAGCACTTTCACAGCGATTGCCGCTATAAAAAGCATGTCGGGAATGGGTTCGAGTACGTTGCCACCAATAAAGTAAATGCAGGGTTGTTCTTACCTTTAAGCCCGCATTACTTCTGTCTTCTAACCGTCAGAATCATCTATCCAGGACCCACGAGTCACCCACGTGTGTACTTCGCGCCAGTCTGTCGCCCAGAGCGCGGCTTACTCGTTTCTTCCAGTCCGACGGTAAGCCGTTCCTGCTGGCCTACGCCGTTCATTAATGCGCAACCACTACAGTAAGTACCAAGATTGGCAAGAGAGGTCCATGCGGACCTTTCATCTGTACTTAATACTCAGGTGAGCAAATATCTTGACTTTACAGCAAAACAAACTTTATGTAATGAAAGCTCTCAGGTGAGCAGACAATGACCAAAATGGAGCTCTTACTGAAAACGCAAGAAGAAACAAGGGAGATAATTAGCTTCTACAAAATTTAAAAGACGTTTTGCCATTTATTTTATTTTACAAACATTCTAAAGGTAACCCGTTGAATCACATCTAAGTATTTTATTTACAAATAAATGAATTTTTCATATTTAATTGATAAACTGCCGAATGATTATTTATAAAATAGAGGTGACGTATAAATCTACAGCCACAATTTCCTCATAAAAAATAGGAGATTTATTTTAATTTTTTAATTATATCTATAACTCGTAGAACTTTCGTTTGCGACCTGAGATAATCGTAGACAGTCCTGTTCTAAAGTTCATGTAACTCACAGTCTGCTCAACGTATTTACTTGTACGCACTGGGTGGTTGCTTAGTCCCGGTGGGCGATGATTTTTTCTGACAATCGTCAACGATTTTTTCTGACAACGGTCCCGGATTTTTTCCAAATCGCCAATGATGTTTTCTCCGTGACGTCATAACAGAAAACTGGTGCGACAAAATGATGAGTTTAGTCGATTACAACATTTATTTACAAATCCTATGCTTATTCTTGGTGGAGATTAGGCAAATTAGATAAAATACACATGCCTAACGTGGTCAACAGATAAAAGAAACCTGGAAATTTTCGTTTAGGGTACATCTTGAAGAACTGTCCTCTATGTCTATGTCTGTGAAGTTTACCATAGGGTAACGTAAGTTTTAATCATGAATCGGTGTTGGGAAAATTTTTCATTATTTTTTGACACTTTACAATAATATAAATAGGTCTGTAAGCCCATTTTCATTTTTCATAGGTCCCGATTTTTTTTCCTACAAGTCCCGGATTTGCTCCTACAATAGATTTAAAGCGCCTGATTTTTTCTGACAACGCAAACCACAAAATGAGTAGTTATTGTGATACGTTATCGGGCATATATTGAACAGCAAGAAAAAAAAAATGCTTCAAACTTAATTTTGGTGCATAAATGGATGACAAAATATTTGTCGGTCATCAAAAGACCAGCCTTTCCATTGTATGCACCATGTAGCCCATTCTATTGCTTCAAATTTGGTTGTAAATTTGAGTGCCGCCACGGTCAGGCTATTTTTTCGCTTATGAGGCATAGTAAATTTACATTGTTTCTCCAGAATTGTGCGTGCATGCATGTTGTGTACGTGTGTATGTGTGTGTTTCCAAAGCATCAATTTTTCCTTTTATACTATCTTTGGTGTACAGTGCTTGCCTGTTCCTCACAATCCTCGCCATAGCATAGTGTATGTGAGGCTTGACAATGCACAGGTCCAGCCGGTTCTACGCTTGAGGGACTGAACATTTTTACATACTACACATCAACACCAGAACAGAAATGTTTAAACCAAAGTGTTCTGAGAAGTCAATCCTTTGAAAGCAAGGGATATATAAAAGGAATAAATGAAAATAACAAACTCGGTTCAATTGCAGCCGCCGGGCCGCGTAGTGCAATCGGTAGGGCACCTGACTCATAAGTCAGAGGTCCTGGGTTCGAAACCCGGTCTGGCCACATACTTTCGTTTCTCCTTCCGCTGATTCAAGAAAGGCAGTTGTCAGTTGCTGGCGAAAGTAAGTGCACTTGGTATTTGTTAACCGCTTAGGAGGTCTAAGCCTGCCCAGAAATAGTGTGGTTAGGTTAACTGACCGTCCCGACATGACCATAGCTGTTCACCGTTGGCGTTAAGCATCAAATCAATTAATCAATCAAGTCAATTGCAACCATGTCTCTAGCAGGAGCTAATCTGTTTTAAAATTTGTCGAAATGAAATCAATGATTCCAAAGGACCAGAAATTATATAATCTGCACAATGATTGGGCACGGTGAGACATTTAACGGCCGTTACACGCCTTCTAACGCCTGTTTCAGTGACGTTTCTATTTGTTTGAGAAAATCTGAAGTTTCTGTTTTAAGAATTTCACTATGTAATGCCATTGTTGTTGTTGTTGTTGTTGTTGTTCATAGAGCTCCGCCGTTAATTTGTCGGCGCACCCGGATAACCGGTAAAAGTGTTTATCAATGGTAAGAGTTTTAAATTAAACTAAAGTTTCCTGCACCATTGAAAAATTGATGGAGCGTAGTAAACACTGTTTGCCATACTCCCATACAAATGATACTAGCTATTGTGGAATTACAAACTCTTGGCAGAACAACGTCTAGATGACGTCACTCTGGCATGATTTTGAACTCCTAGTTACTATGGTAACAGATATATGACGTCATTGTTATAAACTGTTTGCCATGTTCCATCAATTTTTCAATGACATTGTGTACTGAAATTATTTCAACAGACTTCAGATTTTCTCAGACAAATAATTATTCTCAAGTTACCAGTATTCAGTTCCGTGTTATACATGTAATGTGCAACACCAGCCATGCCCCTAGCAGCGGCTCGGCCACTCTATTTTCAGAATGACTCAAAATGAAATAAATGTTTCCAAAATGACCAGAAATTATATAATCTGCCCCATGGTGAAGTTTGGCGAGACGTTTTTCGGCCGCCACACAGCACTTATTGCCGTGCAGCAGTTAGCTGACTCATACAACTACAGTTTCTGTGATGAATATTTATCAGGAGCATAGCCAGACCTAATACTAGGCTAAAAGAAGTATTTTGAAATATGAATACATGCACCTCCATAAGAGATCCCTCTTCTACTGAATATGTGCCCCCTTCCACCATTTTTACAAAGTGGAACAGCTTCTGTGACTTCCTCTTCAACTGTTCCCAGGATGGAACTCCTTTCTTGAAGGGGTCTGCTCATGAACGAGAGAATTTGCTCCTACAGGAGTGAGTTCTTTCCTTGAGCAGTTGTGTCTTCAATTTTTCTCTGGATGGGAGTCCTTTCTTAGAGGGCTCAGCTCTCAGACAGAGGAATTTGCTTCTAGAGGAGCAAATTCTTTTCTTGGGAGTTGTCTCTCATTTAAAAGGGAGGCGAAAATGCAGAGGTGCTTCCCTCAAAAATAACCCATTTGGCCATATAGCTCCTATCACCATTTTTACAAAAGAAAACAACTTTTGTGACTTTCTCATCAAGTTTTCCCTGGATGGGAATCCTTTCTTAGAAGGGTCGGCTCTTAAACAAAGGAGTTTGCTTCTAGAGCAGCAAATTCTTTCCTTTGCGAGTTGTCCCTTTGAGTTTTCCTTGGACAGAAGTCCTTTTTTTTTTAGGGTCTGTTCTCAGAGGGAAGAATTTGCTCCTGTTGTGGGTACATGTGGAATTATGAAGGCTGGCAGGGTGCTCGGTGGTTTGGCGCCAAGTTGTAAACAGAAACTGTGAGCAAGTTGGTGTCAGTATATCGGTGGCTGCGGGCTACTATTTTGAGGTGGTGTGCACTTGACACATTGGGTGGGGTGACTCTAGGGGGTACTTGCAGTATGCCCTTGATTGCTTCATTTTTTTGTGCTTGGTGGGCACAACATAAATGGGGGATGCACCAGTCTACCTGCTATGGTTCTCTATGATGGCACCACTGCACTGACTTGTCTAGGCAGTGAATGATCTTCATTTTGGGCAAATGTAGTTATATATCATATCACAAAGACTTCTTTAGGGCTAGTATGTGTTTACATATATGGTACTTGTATTATCTGTTAGGAGATATGCTTTATTATTTTGTATCTTTTATTTTGCTCACATTCTGTCATTTGGAATTCTTTCCTTGATTTGTTTGGTTGCTCATTCTGTACCACTATCTGTGTTCCTATGAGGGCCGAAAATTCGTAATAAAGAGCTTGTATCTTGTATCTTGTATTGCACTATGATGGAGTACGGGGGAACTTTTAATAGTCGCACGGCACCTCCAGCTTCATGTGAAGTTAAATAAGATTTAAAATGTTAGATTTGTTTAGAAAAATGGAATACTTCGAAAAAATGAAAATAGCAGACTCGGTGTAATCTGCACTTGAAAAGAAGATTCAAATTTGGAACAAAAGACTTCTGTTGTAATGTCCTTTACGTATTCCTTGCTTCTGAAGGGTTCATAGTTTCGAATATTTCATCATTTGCAGGATGAAGGCAAACACGGTAAATGCAAATACTGTCTCAAGTCATTTCCTGGTGCCACTACGACCCTTCGACATTGTGTTGAAAAACATCCAAACGAAAAACTTTGTCTTATGTGGCCGCTTCGTAATGCAGAAGGGAACCTAATAAAATATAAAGCAAGAGTATTTGATGTGTTAGGCAGTTCGTTAAAATGTGACATACAAAATATCCAGTTTGCAAACAACAAGGTGTCAATACACACAAGAACAATCACACAAAGCCCTGTCCAAAAAATTCGAAGAATTAACACACCTTCAAAATCTGTTCATAAACAGTTATTCACTGAGCACGACAATGAAAATACATAGTGAAGCAGTGATTTCTGATTTCCGTTGTTTGCTGCCTTTTATCTTTACCTACAACACGGGGCTAACACCAATTTCCCACGCCTGTGCTGTCAACAGAGCCAGTCAGTTTCTATACATGCTAAAGTGGTTGTCGACCGAGATGTCGACAGAAGTATCACTCGGTCGACAACCACCTCATTATAGTATACATGTGTCATCTACCACAACTGGTACTGCTTACTACCTCCTTCTCTATCGCGAGCCACTTCCTTTGGCATCTTCAAATGGCGTCTTTGTACGGTTCGGTCGACAGCACAGGTAAGCAAATTGGTATTACCCCCGTGTATACTCGAAAAGTTATCAACTGTATAAATGTGCGCAAACAAAATTTTACCTGGAAATTATTTGGCAAATCGAACAAGATGGTGGAAACACGTGGGTGGGAGTAGATCTCCTGACTTTGGTTTTGCGTAGTTTATGACGCCACATCAGAGATCTCATGACATCAAAGGTCACAGTGACGTCAGACTATCTAATGCTGGCATTTCAGTCAATGTAGTTTATTCAAACAGCAATTAGGATATATAATGGATTCACAAGTATGAGTAGGCCTATGGCCGTATGTAAGGATGTAGGGCCTACTAAATCAATGAATTTGCTAATAGGGCCTCCACTCCAAACTTTTTTATGATATGATTGGCACTCTTTGGTTTTGCTTTTGTTAGACACTTCCACACCATCCTCTAGGGGCAAACAGCGTTTACACCCGATATCATACCACTAAACACGCTGAGCAACAGCAGCCCAGATAACTCAGTAGGTTAAGCGCTGGCCTGCTGACCTAGCGGTCCCTGGTTCGATACCTGCTAAAGGCGGAAATCTTTACATCGTAAACGGGATTCCACTGCACATAGCTTTTCATTATCCCCCCTACCGTCGTCTTTATCTGACTGAAATACTTTTGAAAAGGAGTCATCCATCCATCAACGCTTAGCAACACCACACTGAAGCGAAATGGCAAGGAGAAAGGTTAATTCTCTGACGCCAGCAATATCGACTTGGAACAATCTGATCACTGTAAAAGTATAAGGCACTGTAATTATAAAGCATAAAAGATAAAAAAAAAAAATCCCTTTTTTCTGTCGTGTAATGAATATTTTCACTCATGAACACCTGTAGTGATAGTTTTCCTTGAGGCATACCATGGCATACATGTCAGTAATGCTTCTGATGTTCAATCGGCGAAATAAAATTAGGTCACGCACTAAAAAATCTAATTGCTGAGTCTAAAATTCGAGTTTTGGGTCTCTGAAATGCAATATATGTGGTAGGAAAAAATCCGGGACACTGTTGGAAAAAATCCGGGACATTAAATTCGTTGTAGGAGCAAATCCTTGACATTTGCTGTAAATTTCGTCCTTGGTTTGCAGAGGTCATTTCACAGAAAAAATGTGACAAACGACTAAATGCGCTCATAAAATGCTTCAGAAAACAGCCTGTTTGCAAAAGATCAGGAGAAAATATTAAAAATAAGTTTGTTCACTTATCCTTTTGCTTCGTCACGCTTACGCGACACTAATTGTCAGAAAAAATCGTTGACGATTGTCAGAAAAAATCATCGCTCACCGGGACTAAGCAACCACCCAGTGGTACGGTCAGGACAGGGTTTGATGGCTGGAAATGAGTCTAACATCGAGTGGAGGGAAAAAAAACCGGAATAGCCCCAGACAGCATTTAGAGTCAATTCCTAATATGCAACTAGCGAAACCTCTGAAGGCGCACTTGCAATGCGTCGAATCCTCACAGATTAATTGTATCATGCACATGTTAGGAAACGTAGGCAGGACTGATAATATAATTGATCAAGCAGTGCATTGCCCAGTTACTCCAGTGATTTAATTGCCGTATCGCAAAGCAAACAAAATCTCGCCAAAACAACAAAACAAAAAAAAAATAAATAAATAAATAAATTCGGAAAATGATACAAATTTGACAGGTTTTTTGTTCCCTAGCATGATATTGCGAACACGCAAAGCTAGACAGTCTTTAAAATTTAGATAGGATTTAGTAACTCACCATAGCTCACCATACTTGAGACCCTTCTAAGCTGTCATACAGCTTCTGCTCGCCCATTTGGATATCTTGTCTTACTCATTGGTACTGACTCGCCCGGAATGTAGCATGTTGGTTGGAACTTTGAGGGGTGCCCGTGCCAATGTTTGTTTAATTGCGACTTGAATATGTTCAGGGAAGGTGCCAAAACCACAGAATTTGGTAGAGAGTTCCACACATTTATAACACGGTTTCAAAATGCGTTTGCTCTGACATTTAATCTGCAGCGCCTTTTGAAGAATTTCAAATCATTTCCTGGAGTAGTTTGTTCTGACATTGTAAAGAACTTTTCTCTGTCGATCTTATCTATCTTATTAAGGATTTTGAATACTTCAATCACGTCTGCTCTCATTCGACGGTATTCTAAAGATGGCATACCAAGCTTTATAAGCCTATCTCCGTACTGCAGACCAGAATACGTATTTACCATTCTGGTTGCTCTTCTCTGAACAGTTTCTAAGATGATGGAGTCTTTCTTAAACAGTGGTGACCATACTGGAGTAGCATATTCAAGATGGGGCCTTACCAAGGATTTGTATAAACTGAGAAAAATTTCTTTATCAATATATGTGAAGCTTTTAAAGATAAGACCCAGATTCCTATTCGCAAGTGCAACTTTCTTGGTGATGTGTTCTCTAAAGTTTAGTTTTGTATCCAAAATGACTCCCAAGTCTTTTTCACTCTGAACTTGTTCAATGTCATAAGATCCTTGGGCAGTTGACATTTCATATGGATGAGAAGGCTGCCCTTTTCCTACTCTTAAATGTTTGCATTTCTTGCTGTTAAAAAACATCCTCCACACTCTTGCCCATTCCTCTGCGTTTTGTATGTTTGCCTGGAGTCTTCGTGAGTCGTCTATTGATCTTATAGGGGAGTAGATTTTGGCGTCGTCTTCGAACAATTTTACACAGCAATTCAATACTTCCGGCAAATCGTTAATAAATATGAGGAAAAGAATAGGGCCTAAAACACTACCTTGAGGAATACCACTTGTTACAGGCCTCCATTCTTAATATACCCCATTTACCACTACTCTTTGTTTTCTGTTGAACAAGAAGTTCCCAATCCACTGATAATTTTTTCCTTGGATCCCGTAACCTTTTAATTTCTGCAGTAATCTTGTGTGTGGTACCTTATCAAATGCTTTACAGAAATCCAGAAATATAATATTAACGTTATCTCCTCTGTCGATGGCTTCCGTTACATCTTCTATAAATTCCAAAAGTTGAGTTGCACATGATCTTCCAGACATAAAACCGTGTTGGGCATTAGAAAATAGATTATTGGTTTCCATGTGTTTTACAAGCTCATCTCTAACTAATTTTTCCATTAGTTTACAAACCACTGATGTTAGGCTTATAGGTCGGTAATTTTCTGCCTTTTTCCTATCTCCCTTTTTTAAATATAGCTGTTACATTGGCTAATTTCATCTCAGTGGGTAAAAAACCCTCATCTAGGGATCTTCTGAATATATTTTGAAGTGGTGTCTTAATACTGGTTTTAATTTCTTTTAGTAATTTGGGATGTAAACCATCAGGTCCCTGTGATTTATTTGGCTTCATAGCATCAATGACTTTTAGTACCTTTTCCTCAGTAATATCAATATCTGTAAGCGGAGATTCAAAGATACGGTTGTCAAAATATGAAGTATCTGCACTTGGTTCTATCTCAAAAACTGAAGCAAAGTAATTATTTAAAAGGTTTGCTGTCTCTTGTTCATTTGTGGTTAAGTTGCCATTCTCATCTTCTAGGGCACCTAAAGTTGACTTGGTTTTGGTTTTGGCACGGACATGACTCCAAAAGAGCTTACTATTAGTTTTGATCTTAGTAGCCAAATCTTTCTCATAGTGATATTTAGCTCTCCTCATTTCTGACACTACACAATTTCTAGCCTCTTTATATGAGATAAAGTTTTCATCTGATTTACAATATTTATATCTTTTCCACTTGCGGTGCTTTATTCTGATGGCGTCAATACACTGGGAAGTTACACAGGGGCTATGCCCGCCTGCGTCATTTCGAACCGTGCTCACCGGTATGTACTTCTTAGATAATTCGATAATTTTTTCTGCAAAGTTCTTCCATGAATCAGGCAAGTCCAAACCCTGCATAGCCAGCTCCCAACTGTATGCGCTTAAATCCTCCTGACATGATTCAAAGTCACCTTTGTTGTAATTGAGCTTTACAAATGAACTGGGATGAGAATCAATAGAACATATGAAATTGAAACATATCATTACATGGTCACTTTTACCCAAACTAGGGAGATGTTCCAGGTTGTCTATCATGTTTTCTTCGTTGGTAAAGACTAGATCTAGCAGTGACGGTTCATTTCCTTCTCTAAAGCGAGTAGGTTCTAAAATATGTTGATAAAAGAAGGTGTCCTTTATACCCTCTAAAAATATAGATGAAATATGGTTTTCACTCTCAAAAGATTCACAGCTGACCCAGTTAATTTCTTTTAGGTTAAAGTCACTCACTATTAGAACATGAGAATATCTCTTTTCGCTTACACTTTTAAGCATACTAACTAAATTAAGCAAATTTTCCCGAGAATTGCTGGGACTTCTATAAATACATCCAAATATCAACTTCTGATTATGGGCCAATTTTATGAGACACCATAATTTCTCACTGAAATCAAACTCAAGAGATAATAAAGAAGCTTTCAGCTTTTGCTTTGTATAGATGGCCACTCCTCTGCCCTCATTCAGATTGTTCATAAACAAATCATAGTTGTCAATATTATAAAAAGCTTCATTTAAATCCAATGTTGCACTTTTTGGGTAAATTTCCGTTAAGGCAATGATGTCTGGGCTATTTTCTGACACATAATGCTCTAACTCACATTTTTTTTATCTGAGTTAAACAATCGAAGTTTGTGTATACTATTTTGAGATCATTTAAAACCTGATTTTTGTTGAAAGCACCGTCACCCTTGACATAGTGTGAAATTAAAAAAGATTCTGTTGTATTTACAGTTCTATATACACTGCTAAAAACGGAATTTAGGGGTGCTGTTTGGGGGACTCAGACTCTTCATAGTAACTTGCTGGAGTCCCACCAATTACGGTTTCTTGACTTTCAACATCGTCGACTGTCGACATATCGTATGCTAACTGCACATTGTCTCTTATCAGCTTATCAGTACTCTCTTCAAAGGAATCCATTCGCTTCTCTATCCCTGACATTCTATCATCATACTTAGACTGGATACTTTGAAGTACCACTGAAATATTTTCCAAGGATGGAAAAGTGGAGTTGCAACACCTGCAGTTCCAGTGAAAACTTTCCAATTCACCATTTACTATACATTTATACAGGGTTGCGCTTACACCTGCACATTTTAGGCAAAATAACAATTTACAGCCAACACAATTGATACCTTCATCCATTTGTCTGTCGCATTTCTGACAAATAAAGACAGAATTTTAAGGACTGTTCTAGTGGGCTATGCCCTCAACAATAATATTGGCTGTATTGGAGAACTTCAAATGGTATTGACAAAAATGTATCTAGTGCCAAAGAACGTAGACATGACGTCGTGGCGACGTCAGTGCTGTGTTAATACAATGTCTTGTTGACGTTGTGTGATGATGTCAAACCAACTTCGTAAGGACGTCATTTTTACGTAATGTACATAGAGGGTTGAACCTCCGTTTCTCCAACATGTCGTATATTCCTTTTCAGGTAACTCCACCTAATTGTATTTGTTTTCCAGAATGGCGCCTGCTGACGCTGCAGACGATGGCAATGTGTTTAAGGGTGATGGACTCTCGGACAATTTTCCCTCAGCGTTAGGTAGGATTGGCAGAGATATAAGCCAACTTAAATCTACAAAGATGACGCCTTTGAATATGAAAATGGCAGATGATAAGGAAACTTGCAATATCTTTGGAATGGCTGTTACAAGTAATAATCTGCTACTTCTAACTGACTGGTATAACGAGAAGGTGAAGGTTGTCTCACCTGACAATAAGCTACTGTCATCTCTGGCACTGTCTGGTAAACCATATGACATCGCTGTGATTGATGACTCTACAGCAGTAGTTAGTACAACTGATGAGAAACTTCATATATTGGATATATCTGATGCAGGTTCATTGGCGATACAGACATCAGTGTCACTGGGATACTGGGCATTGAGTGTAGCGCCATGTAACAATAATCTTGTCGTGATTAAGAGGACTGAACCAAGATGTGTGAAAATGATCACTATGACTGGAGCTGAGCTGTGGTCCGTATCAACAGATCACAATGATCAAGAGCTGTTTGAAGAGCCGTGTTCTATAACAACAACTACCATAAATGACAAACTGACCGTCGTAGTAACTGACTGGGGCAAGGATACAATAACACTGCTGGATGCTAACAATGGTGATATTATCAAGATAGTCGATGTGAAAAGGAAGGAACCTTTTGGTCTCACTGTTGCTAATGATGGTAATGTCTATGTTTGCTGCTGGAGGACAAGGGAAATATGTGTCTGGTCAGCTGATTTTAGTCAGAGTAGGATTCTTCTGTCAGGCAGTGATCTTCAGCCGGATGTGCAGGACATAGTTTACTGTGATAACACTGATGAGATTCTCATCAGTTATCGTGAAGTGGACATAGTCGACCGCTTTAAGTTGTCATAAACTAATAGTACACACTGGCAGACATACTGTAGAAATCAATTTTATGCTATTTTTTCCCCGAATAATTCTTGTCTTTCAAGTTTTATCATGTTCAAGAACTCGCGACTAAGTACTTGATGGATGAAACACTATGATGAAACAACGTCGTATTAACGTCGATGCGACGTCCTGACGTCGCATCGACATTAATACGACATTGTTTCAACATCGAGCAAATGTTCGTACAAAGTTGTTTTAAGACAGAGACATCGCACTGACGAATGGACGAACGTAAAAACTGCGTTTTTCAACATCATGGCATTGTTTGGATGTTTGATATATGTGCATGGATTGTGATTGTCACTATGTCACCCTTGGTTAACTATATATATACACAAGAACCGTTACGAAACGAAACACAGCTGTTACGAAACGAAAAAAGTCATAGTTACCAAACGTCCTGATGACGAGGTCGTTTGGTAACTATGACTCTTGTTCGTTTCGTGGCAGCTCTGTATCGTTTTTTAACATCCTTGAAAACATAATTAACCAGGTGTATATACACCAATTCTTCTGAGATTAAACATTTGCAGGATTTTCTGTTTCGCGAGGAATAGAATGGATGGATGACTTGTGATTTTACTTCCTTTTCTACAGAATTCCAGTCAGGACAATAAGAGGGTGATAATGAAAGGCTATATGCAATGGAACCCAAATGTACAGTTGAAAAGATTTTCGAATCCTGCAAAAATCAAACATGGGATTGCTAGATTAGCAGGCTAGCGCTTAACCTACTGAGCTACCGGAGCTCCTCTCGAGGAAAAGATTTGCAATTAATAGTGAAAATAACCCTCTCGCATTTAAATTACGACAGGTAGCAGCTTATCAACTTCATATACCAACTCTAGTACTGACCAGTTGTTGTAGCGCACAGCTGACTAGGTGCTCGGGTAATGTCTGCACAAGCAAGCATTCAATCAGCACGTTATTAGACCAATGCATATCTTAGCTGGAGGAAAGCAAAACTTAAATATTTCAACTTGTAATTGTTACCAATAGGGAAAGAACTGAGCAATGTTTAATTGCACACTCCGGACTACCTTCCCAGGGGTCGCAAGTTCGAACCCCCCGCTTCTCCGGTCTTTCGGATGAGACTTTAAACCGAGGCCCGTCTCCATATGACCTCGTTGTTGGTGGGACGTTAAACCCGAGCTCACTCACTCACTTAATTCCACTCCATTTATATATTTTAGCCAAGGCCTTCTTCAGTATAACGGAACTTCAAAGAGAATTGAGCTCCGGTAGCTCAGTGAGTTAAGCGCTGGCCTACTGATCTAGCGGACCCGGGTTCGAGTTCCACTTGAGGCGAGAATCATTCCTACCGTACCAGGTGTTCCATCGCTTACAGCCTTCCATAACCACACTCCCATCGTCTTGATACGACTGAAAATACTGTTGAAAATGACGTAAAATCGCAAATCATCCATCCATCCACCGAAGAGAATTTTCTGTCAGTAGTCATTACGTTAGACAACCTGAAAACAAGCAAAGTGAGATCGGACGTAACGTCTTACCCCAAAAGAAGCGGCATTAAGAGCCAAAGAACATCCGAAGGCTTGGGGAACGAAGGGAGACAACCATGCAGCCTAGTACATGCAACCAGGCCGCGCTGATTACCTCTCTTTCATTAACACACGCCACTGCCTACTCCAACAAAGGTCAATGAGGAGACCGGATACACATCCAAGTTAGACCGCCATTTTTACAAGGGGAGGCAACTTATGTGACATACTGTTCACACTCCTGGGTGACAAATCCTACACAAAATGGGGTGCACGAGTGAAAGGGAAGAATTTGCTCCTTCATGGAAACAATTCTTTCATCTTAGTCCCGACCTTCATAGAAAAGGTAAAAGGAAATTAAAATGGCAAGATTGCCTCCCTAAGAAGTGAACAACACATCCCCGATTAGTAGGGATATACCTCTAAGCTTAACCACCAAATTCACAACGGGAGACAACACATGTGACATCCTGTTTACTTCCCCTATTAGTAGGGATATACCTCTAAGCTTAACCACCAAATTCACAACGGGAGACAACACATGTGACATCCTGTTACAAAACGGAATCAAATTTTTTAAAGGGAAAGAATATATTACCCCTACAATTTGTCTTACGTAATGGCTGCTAACTTGTAATTCTCCAAATATTTAAATAGAGTTGAATTAGACAGTTAATATTTCTTCTCGCTCATATGGCTCCCCATTCAGCTTAGTGGTTTACAAATATCAGTGTCAGCAGAAACAGATGTGTGAACCATAGAAAACTGATTAATTTGTCATTCCTCCATGTTCCGACGACATTGAATCAAACCCAGTGGACACACATCGTTACGACGTAAGTGGGACATCATTACGTCAGACTGACGCCACTTTGACTATTTCATCGTCCATCATCTTATCATAATATTTTCTCATTCTACGGATGCAAAGGTAAAAAGATGCAATCAGGCACGTCTTCATACTATGTCGCAATCATGTTTGTATGAATTTGTTTTACATTTAGAGAGAGTAATAAGTAAATTAAATCAGATATAGGGTCTTACAAGTTTGACAAGTGAATGAGTAGGATCCTATCAGCCAATAACAGATCCATTGTGCATAACATAAATTAGTCATTTCTGCACTGTATTTTCATTGCTTTGTCAAGTTAAGCTAAATGTGTAGACTTGCATGGGAAGTAACTTTGCCATTTTCATTCTTGCCTCCCTTTTGAATTGGGGTCAACTCTTAAATAAAGAATTTATTCCTCTTGGCTTATATTTTTTTTTTATTTTATCAGAGCTAAGTATGGAGTTGCTAGCTGCTGCTGAAGACAGATCGACGTTTGATACCTAAGATTGAACAACAATTTCGGATATCCACTATCAGAATACTGATTTATGGAATTTCAAAATCGTAATAAGGACATCCTTATTTCAATTTTGATATGCAATAAATCAGCAGGAATACTGGATATCCATTTAACCAAATCATGGGTATGTAAAACGCAAATTAAGGATATTCATAAACAGTGAATAAAACAGCACCCGATAGATCACGATCAAGCTTGTAAATATTGTCAGTTTCTGTTAAATTTATTCTCTGAATGTATTAATAACAATTGTTTTCGTATCAAGAAAATGTATGCGTGTGTGTGTGCGTGTGCGTGCGTGCGTGTGTTTGTGTATTTAAGAAGAATGGGTACCGTTTCACAGGAAGCACCTTTTTTATTTTTGCTACCCTCCTGAATGGGGGAAAGTCTTGTAATAAAAACAACTGCTTCTCTAAGCAAAAATTCTTTCCTTTACGAGCAAATCCCATTTCTGAAGGAATTCATTGTCCAGGGAAGTAAACAGGAAGTCACAGAAGTTGTTTCCCTTTGTAAAATGGCGCAAACACACGGAGATGTACCCATTTACCTTAAGAGCATAGAATTAGAGACAATTTTTACTGTAATTCATTTAAATATAATGTGTTATCTTTGCTGAATGTTTTTGTATATATATTATAATGCAATAACTGTTTCTTATCCATTACATTCCCGTTTCTATAGACATAAAGCAAAGCTCATGTATTTCAAACTGGAAAATTTTCCTTCATATTACACATACAATTAATCTACCATGCGAGAAAAAAATCTCTAACGGCAAATACGAAAAGAACATGCTAGCACCGAAATGTGTATACATGAAAATATATATATACAGTCTGCTCAGAGCATGCACAGCTCACTCAGACAATAGCTGTACCGAGCAGCTTTACAGGTAAACTGAAAAGATCATGATTAGATTTCCGTGCTTGCATACTGGATTTGGCAAGCTCTTACGGCAGAGATAGAATATGAGCCGCGACACGACAAAACCAACAATGTGGTAGTGCGCCCAGCGCCGACTCAGACCAGCCTGGGCATCCGCCCAGTCTGATCAGAGTCTTCGCTGTCCGCATGGGGGTAACTTAGACCCTTAACTAGCTTTTGAGCACTTAAAAAAGAGTCTGATCAAACTGGGTGGCTGCCTAGGCTGATCTGAGTCTTCGCTGTGCGCACAACCACTTTGTTGGTTTTCTCGTGTCGCGGCTCATATGTGATTTGTTGGTTGGTGATTTGGGTTGAACGACTTTTCGACATAGCATTTTAGTCTATATTAAACCGCCTCCCAGAGGGAGGGAGAAATAAAAAAGATATGATAGGAGAGAGAAAAAAGTCCAAACGACCCCCACCCGTACCCTCTGGTAGCACAGTAGACCCTTGCGCTACTATTACCAAATTAGTATGACGCCCTGGATCTAACAGTTACCCAGGACCATCGCCCGGCCAAAACCACCCCCAATTTATGCGAAATGCACATGCTTGTGCAATGGATTTTCAGTTTCAGTGCTTTTCAACGGTAGTCAGTGTAACATCTCAGAAACAAAGAAATGAAAATTAAAACTGAAATAAACAAATTTGAGGACGCACTGAAATTCCGGAACAGAAGAAACCTACCAGTTAAACCACAGTGGGCCAAATCCAAGACGTCCTGGTACGGGTGCCAGGCGCCATCCGCCTGTATTACTATATGTAATAAGTAAGGTTTAGGTTGGCGCCTTCATAATGTCCAAGGCCAAAACCCACCGTCGTAGGCACAGCTGTTACTCCTTGATTGGGTTAACGACCAAGCATGCCGTTTGTCGCAAAACATCTATATTATAGAAATTATAAACATTCTAAAAATTGCAATTGCTTGACCTGTCCAAAGGTTTTACAACGCAGGATGTAGATGGAATAGTAAACTGTGTTAATGTAAGAGTAAATACACTTCAGGAACTGACTGAATCAGATCCTAAACCCTTTCCCCAACATCAAAGGGAAAGATTGATAAAGACATCCCAACAAACAAAAAATTACAGCAGCTCTTTCCCAAACACGTGGCAACTCAGCTATCTTTACTGACTAAATAATTTAGACCAATGGAAGGGTCAAAATGAAAACACAATAAGTTAAGCAGTACCGAACATAAAACAAATGCAACCGCAACGAAAATACCGCCTTGGGACGGTCAGTAATAACTTCTGGGGGGTTTAAACCGGTTTTACTAGGACCAAACCTTCACCCTCACCCGTCGCCGCGGTGCACACAAGTACCACACAACAGACTAATCAAATTATCCGAAAAACCCTGATTAGGCTGTTCCTGATCTGGTTCTTTAGGCATATCTGTCCCAATACTTAGATTGTTTAGGTATTTCAATGTACTTGGCTTAAACCAGTCTGCGTTTAAAATCTATACATTTAGTGATATTGTGTCATCGACAAATTCAAGAGCACTGTTTCATTGACCTTGGCTGATGTTTATCATACAAGTGTAACATGATATATGGGGTCTATCCTCGGAGGAGGACTGTGCTGCTACGGGAATAAATTCACCCCTTTAGGAGTCGATCTCTTTTGTCATTAAGTTGACGCCCATACGACATTTTTCCCGTTTTTGACAATGTTTGTCTATTAGGGCAGTTCATTATGGAGCCAGCAGCATACAAAATACAAGAGTCACGTATAAGAGCATATACAGATGTCGGACAATAGAGTAACTCAATATAATCGAGGCAAGACATTTAAATGACAGATCATATGAAATAAACTGAAGACAGAGAAAAGTGAAGTAGAATAAATTTATAACAATCTGAATTACAATTAAATGGGTACGCTTTCATGGGACACAACTAAAGATTATATTATTGTCTCCCCTCACAATGAAGATCAACTCCTAACATAAACATTTGTTCTCCTACCTTTAATTGCAGATCTATTTTGAAAGGGCCTCAGCTATAAGAGAAGCAGAAAGGAAGTTACAAACGCAGCCCCTCTATGTAAAAATTGCAACAAAGCATACAGGAGCATCCATAAACCTTAACTGGCATTGGAAAGATTGACCACTTCTGTTTTACCTTGGAAAATGGTGGCACAGTCCATATTTTCATTTAACATAATAACTTTAAATAAATGATATTTTGATATCGTAAGACACATCTGAAAGTGTAATAATTCTAATCCATAGGACGTGATACACTTGTATTATAAACATCATTACAATTTAACTAATAGTAATTCAGTACTTGCATGGCAACAGCAGTCAGCATCATGCCAATTATAATCTCGGCTTATTTTGACAAACGCAGCCAATACAGGCCAAACTCGGCCAGTATAAACCAAACTCGGCCAATATAAGCGAAACTCGGCCAATACTAGTCGGCCAATATCAATGACGTCAAACTTGGGCAATATCAATGACGTTGGTTAATAAAATTGCCATAAAAAAGAAATTTCAGAGGTCTGCTCTGTTGCCCAAAGGCATTCATTAATCAAGAAATTTCGCATTGGCCCGAATACAGGTCCTCGGACTGCTGTATTGACCTTGAGCATTCGGTATTGGGCCAAAATAGCAGACCTCGGACGTGTAACTGGGCCAATACAAAATTTCATGATTAAAAACATTATAGTAAAGATGTGTAGGTGCACTGTCAGGGTGAAACAACCCTGTCATTAGATTTTCGCCTCTCCGCATGACGAGATCAACTTCTAAAGGGAAACATGTGTTCTCTCATCAAGAAAGTCCCCTCCCCTTTAAGAGCAGACCTCAGCCGGAAGGGGCTTTACCAATCATGGAAGCAAACAGGAATAGCACCCTTTTGTAAAAATTGCGAAAAACAAACCATGGGTGTGAGGTGTGCATAGAAAAATCCGTCACTCGGCAAGCCTCGTGATGCCGAACAGTGACCCTCGTGCCGGATTTTTCTATCCACACCTCACACCCATGATAAATACTTATATTCCAAAATTACCCAAATGAACTCAATGATCCCAAAGGACAAGGAAATATAATCTGCACTATGATGATGTACGAGGATACATATAAGTTGCTATAAAGCTTTTGTCATGAAAAACAGATATTCTATAAAGGCTAGTACCAAGATCCTTTCTGTAAAGTTTGAGGTAAAGTGGCCGCATAGTTTATGAGGAGATGATCGTTGAACAATTTTTGATTTTTGTAGGTGAATGGGTGCACTTTCTCAGGGAGCAACTCTGCCATTTTAATTTATGTCACTCCCCCTAGTGTCAACGCTAAAAGAAAATACTTTGCTCCTTAGGAGCCAACTAAAGAGCATTTTTTCCTTTAAGAATGGACCCTTTTCAGATGATTGAGCCGCGACACGAGAAAACCAACAATGTGTTTGTGCGCCCAGCGCAGATTCAGATCAGCCTGTGCATCCGCTGAGTCTGATCAGAGTCTTCGCTGTCCGCATGGAGGTAGCTTAGACCCTTAGCTACCCTTTAAGCGCTTGGGGAAGAGTCTGACCAGACTTGGCGGATGTCCAGACAGAGTCTGCGCTGGGCGCACCACTTTGTTTGTTTTCTTGTGTCGCGGTTCCATTATATTTTACTGCCCAGAGAAGCAAACGGGAGACTGCGAAGTTGCGCACATACACCTGAAAGGGATATCACAACGTTTTGCCGACTTATCTGAATTACCACATGAATGATAACAGAGCTGCGAATAGTTTAGTATTGCTTGGGACTTGAACGGGCATGATACTGACATGAGAATATGTAGCACTGAAGCTGATACTGAAATTGGAATATGAAACACCGGAGCTGATACTGAAATGGGTGAGTGAACTTGTGTTGCACGTCCCACCAACAACGAGGTCATATGGAGACGGGACCTCGGTTTAAAGTCTCATCCGAAAGACCAGAGAAACGGGGGATCGATCTTGCGGGAATATAAAACACCGGAGCTGATACTTAAATGGGAACATGAAACACCGGAGCTGATACTGAAATGGCAATACGAAACACCGGAGCTGATACTGATATGGGAACATGCAATATATAGAATTCAAAACTCATTTCCTTTGAAACGAATTCTCTACTCAGAATATTTAAAGGACAAGGAGCATTGTTCTTTAAATAATAATTTGGGCTGCGACAGGAGAAAACCAACAAAATGTTGTGCGCCCAGCGCAGACTCAGATCAGCCTGGGCATACGCCCGGTCTGATCAGAGACTTCGCCTTGCGCTTAAAGGGTAGTTATAGGTCTAAGCTATCTCCGTGCGGACAGCGAAGACACTGATCAGACTTGGCGAATGCCCAGACTAATCTGAGTCTGCGCTGGGCGCACAACCGCTTAGTTGGGTTTCTTTCGTTGTGGCTCAATTATTATATTTTTCGAATTCCATATGCATATATGAGTTGGGTGTGCATCAATGCATCTGCTGACATCAGGTACCCTTGCAAGGTTGGCAAAAAGGCGGGAAATACTCATATTTCCCAGGACGGCGGGAAATACTGGTAATTCCCGGGAAATACTGGTAATTCCCGGGAATTACTGGGAAATTGGTCTCTCTCCACCTAGAAAGTTTTCAATATGTTTTATAACAGCCATATAGCTGTATATATGCAAAGTAAAAATAATGAAACACATCAAACAAAGGCAGAGATGAAATATTGTATAGATCTGCATATGCAATAACATTATTTTTTGTACGAACTGTCTGAAGATGAGTTCAGCCATGTACTGGATGTACAGTTGTCTCTGTCTATCAATAAGTTTTGTTGTAACGTACTGAGATTAAAAGTACCTACAGTAATTGTCACCTGTGGTTGAATCAAAACAATTCAATGATTTTCACACCTTCAGTGGTGTTTGGTCATTACTTACAATAGGAGGCATAGTTTGGGAAAAAGAAGCCTTTGGGAAAAAAGACATTACAGGACTTCAACCGAACAAGAATATACTAAACCAAACAAGAATATACTACCTTTAGACCACAATGTCCACACATCCACACATCATTGTTTAATTAATCAGGTGACAAAATCAGGGATACATGCAAGAAACTGGAGTATGGTACACACTCTTTTTTTTGTGAAGTGGTTGTGAATCTATGCCCAGCTTTGAAGACCTTCACAGGTAACTGTCAAATTTTGGTATGATCAAACTTAAGAACAGATTAAGTTAGCCTGCAGAATGCTATGGCAGCAGTGATAAACCAACAAGGCTCAGCCTAGATGGAGAAGTGGGAGAAATTGTCCAGCTGACTGACTTCTTCCTATTTTTAGCTTTAATAGCAAGAAGTCAAAATGTATAAAACATAATAGAAAATCCAAAATTTGGAATAAAACTTCTCCCTGCAATTCAGAAAATGTCGCAAAACTTCTCCTTGTCTGAGAACTCCAGACCCCTGAACCAGGCAGAAAGTTTTATGTAAAACTGCAGCTCAGTTTAGTACATGTATATACATTTGTATGAGCACAAATGATGAAAAGATCTCGTACCCTTACCAATACAGTGTTGAAACACCACTGTTAAATGATTATAGAAGCGATTTTACAGTCTGTTATTTTATAAATAAAAATTTTAATAGCAATTTTCTTTGAAATGATAGCCTTTGACACAACCAATTTTCATAAGCAGTGTCCTCTGGCATTGACCAGTCCTGGAATTTACAGCCTCATTGACATGATATGCATATATATGATAACAAATATGTTCTATTAACTTAGATTTAAAGAAAGATGATAGAATATTTTAATAAAAAGCAGCTCTAAAATTTCATATTTCCCAGTATTTCCCACTTTGGCCAAATTTGGAGTATTTCCCAGGACGGTAATTACCGGTAATTACCGCTGGGAATTCCCGCTACCGGTATTTCCCGGCCAACCTTGTACCCTTGGTCTGCGTACACTATAATATTAAAAACTATGAGGCGCCGTTTTACTATAAAATCCCTATTTTGTGATATCACAAATTCCATTTTGTAAAATATCACAAAATATTTTATGATATCACAAAATAGAATTTGTGATATCACCAACTCTATTTTGTGATTATCAAAAAATAAAGTATTTTTTGATATCAAAAATGTGTTTTGTGATATCAAGAAAGCGAATTTGGGATATCAAAAAATAGAATATATGATATCAAAAATGCTGATTTTATAGTAAAACGGTGCCCCATAAAAAAAAATTGTTTAGTACGTGATCATCGGATATCCGGCCGTAAAATATGTTCATTGGATTGAAAAGTATGAAGTTTACATAAGCTCTGCTTCGACTGCCATCATATTCTCAACTGAAGAGGAGTCCTTACTGAAATACAGAGAAAACTTTTTTATTCAATAAGGCATAAAATAAAGGGTCAATGTAAAGCAACGATCAAAATATATCACGACGCACAATGTAAGGTTTTTGACGTACCATACAGAGAACGTGACCTAAATACAGAGGCTAAATGCAGAGGGTAAGTTAACCGCTTATGCAGGATAAACGCCGGGGTAAATATAAAGGTTCATATGTATGTAAGAGATGTTTACCCCAAATCGTACTTGACCTATATTTTATGATTATATACCTGCGTATAAACTATGAATCCAATACACTTCTAATCTTTTCAAAAGACAACCAACGGAAACCATTTTTTGCAGAAAATGAAGTTGAAAAAGCGTCATACCTCCCATGATTTGTGGATTTTACACTAAACCAGTTTGACTTATATTGTATGGCTATATACCTATAAATAAAACACTAATCAGATATCGAACGGAAACCATTTTTCATACGTACGGGACGAACGTACGGGCAGACGGGACGTACGTACGGACAGGAGTGATACTATATACCCATCCCCATTAAAAATTACAGGCATAATAACTGTTAAAAAGGATTAATAACAGTCATTTCCTATCCAATTATAACATCGTTAACGTTAGAAAATCATTAAGAGAAGCTGACTGTAAGCATCGAGCATCAGATGGAAACTCAAAATTTTGTATTTTGCTCAAAATTTCGTGGTTTAAAGCTCTCGACGAAACATGGAGATCGGTAAAAAATAAGTGAAATATGTCAAACGGTTCTCGAGATATCTAAGCAAATACTGTTGCCATGGCAACCATAGGCAGTTGAAATTTTACATATTTTCAAGAATTTCAAAGGGAAAATGTATCTCTCCTGATGCAAGTATCAAATACTTGACTAGTTTGGTGCTTAGGACTAAATGTAATTATTATTCTCTGCATCTTCACAGCATTGGCCACTGCACGTTGTTGAAACCATGGTAACTGAAAGTACATATGGACGGAGCAAAAAATAGAATTTAAGAAAGTAGCACTTTATTGAAAATGGCAGCCTGACCTGAATATACCGTTTACATGATTTCAAACATCAACATAAGCACAGCTTATAACAAAAACAATTAGGTGTAAACTTTCACTAACTAAAAATATATATGCACGTGCAAATTGCTTCCCTCCTGCAATTCCAATTTTACAGAAAACAAGAGTTTTCTAGTTTTTTTGCCCTAATTACCACTCTGCCAGATTGAATTTGCTACAAAAAAACAATAATGAGTCTTGTAATATCACATCTTTGCAAAAAACGGTGTAGAAACGTATTTGTAGATGTTGTTTCTATGGTTACAATGCATAAAATATGTTAAATCAGTTCAAATCAACCCTAAAACCATGCAACTGATACACATCTCCTAATTTGAATTAGAATCGATATGGTTTAAAAGTAGTTCAGTACTAGGTTTCTGTATCTTTTATGGTTTTCATTTTTTTCTAATAAACAAATTTAAAGGGCTGCTAAGATACCCCACCCACTAATTTATTATGCATCAGCGATATCACCATTTTGGGAAGAGAAAGAGTGTACAAATGTGAAAACATGTGTGATTTAGTACAAGTTAAGATATATATTTTTTTCTTTACCAGTGAGTAATCGCTGTTTGATACATGCTGTTGAATGGCAAATCGCTAAATATTAGTTCTCGACGGCGAAGCCATACTGAGTTAAGAAAAGCTGACGGTAAGCATTGAGCATCATTTTGCCCAATTTTTTATGGTTCGAAGAATCACATGCCAAACCAATAGTAATTTTATCTTAAAAAGGGCATAAATACAGTCAACTCTCGATATCTCGAAGTCAAATTTCAGCCCAAAACTACTGATATCTCAAAGTATATTTTCTGGTACCAGAAAATTTACTTTGAGATATCAGTAGTTTGAGATAACAGGAGTTCAAATGTAAATAAAAATAGGGAAATATATTCTTTGATACAACAAGATATTTTGAGATATCAGTATTCGGAATATCGGGAGTTGATTGTATTTATAATATGGAACCAAAAATTAAAATTTAGTGGCAGACTGTAAAAAAAAGAGGGTTAATGGCATGCTTGTAGTTTCATGACCCCTTAAACAGTACTTTAGTCATGGGCCAAGGCATAGATGATTTTGAAAGACTGTGTGCAATCGCACCACGTTTATGAAAAAAGAATTCTGCCTTCAAAAATTGAGATTCGAACAAGGACTGCTAGCTTAGCATGCCCGCGCTTCACTCGTTAAGCTACAGAAAAGTGGATGAAATTAGGGAAGTGGATGGGATGATTTAAACACTAGTGTACACGTAAACTTTAGACGGCACCCTATCAGTATTACCTAAATTGCAAGACCTTCTTGGCTGCTCCAGGAGCCCCGGTAGCGCAGTAGGTTAAGCCCTGGCCTGCTGGTCTAGTAATTCCGGCTCGAGTCACACTGGAGGCGTAGTTTTTTCCAACCGCCAATGGATCTCCATTACACACACACAGCCCTTCACAGCCTCCACCCCACTTTTTCCTCCAGTCGCCAATATATGAATGAACTACTGTTAAAAGGATGTAAAACTGTAAGTTGTTCATGCATCAGTTCTTGGCTGTTCTATTTAGTGTCACGATCATAGGTCACAGAACATTTCTAAAATTTCAGCCTGTCCTCCGGTGAATAGACACTGTACTCGAGTAGGCCTACACCACTTTCTGTCCTAAAAATGCCTCTTTTGTGTTTGACCTACTGCAAGGAAGCAACTTATTCAAGAAAAACTAGTAAATTTATTAATTTCAACATAAAATAAAGAAAAAGCAAACATATTGCTGCAAATGAAATATCTTTACTCCGTTCTTCTATTCCGTGATTTCTGCAGATAAGACGTTTTGCTCGGGAGAACTCTGTCGACAAATATATCTGCAACTGCAGTCTTGGTGAATGGACCTATTTCATAGATCTAAAAAGGTCATGGTGAGCATTGTTAACAGTAATCTAATTCTGTTAAAGATACTATCTTTTATTTTGAAGGATCATGTATACTACCTGTAGTGTTCGCAGATTTGTAATCGTCAAGGGAGGTAAGACAGATTGACTTAACTCCCTTGCTACTATTTTACAACACTGACACATTTAAAAGATGAATAAAATTTGAAACTTTGCGAGTTTACATCTAATTTTTTGACATTCTTAAACTTTGAACCTTGCTCTATCATGTAAATATGGCCTTAGTTTCAAACGTGACTGCCATTTTTTTTATATCAGGCGAATAAAACCCATATTTTTCAATCAAAATTGGGTCTATTTTTTTCCAGTAAAAGCTCTTCCGTTTATAGTATGGGACAGAAGACATTAATATTATGTAATCGTTTTACACAGCTATGTAAAGTCAAACTACACACACACACAAAGAATAGGATAATATTTGTTGTTCAATTTTCAGCGAGGGAATATTACATTCAGGTCTTAATATTGACATTTTAAAATGGACTCCTGGTTACCATGGAAACGGCCGAACGCTGACCGCTAAAAACTTGTGAAACACAAACAAGCATGGTATATATCAATTTCCCAAAATATGAGCTAAATCCGTAATTTTTGACTTTCCGCGTTATTATGGGTTAATGCTCGATGCTTACAGTCAGCCTCTCTTAAATACGTTGCGTTAGATAAGGTATGTCACTGACGTCACAATTGCGTCAGTGAGACGTCGGACTTCTTAAAAGTCCATAAATCAAGAAACATACATATACGATATCGTTGATTTAATCAATTTTTGAGACAGGGTCAATTTTGACCCTTCCTGAACCTTGTCCTTTAGATTATCATGGCAACAAATTCGAAAAAAATGCACACGTATTCGTATTTAGATTTATCTTATTTACATAAATTCTTAACAAAAGTGGCTTAATATGGTAGAGTTATGTTAACTGACCGCACTCGAAAATACCTTGATTGTGTTAAAGGGATATATGACCAAAACAATACCTGTCTTATTCTATTCTACTCTGCTTGATGATTCCGCCAGTGTTTACTGGCGCCCAATAAACAACGGGAAATAGACTGGCAGCTGGTTGCCAGGTATTCTACCGTAAAATCTACGGAAATATTATAGTGTGTAACCGATACATTTTTAATAACTTATCGCGAATCCCGGGCTGTGAATATTCCGCATTTGCATTTTTATTTGAAAAAAATAAAATAAATAAATAAAAAAACTAAAAGTATCAAAACTGGCCCGACCGGGCTGCCCCTGAGTACTCTGACCTGAGTTTACACTGTAGCACTTACAACCGAATAGATACGATCCGAATTTTCTGATTTTTACGGTTTTGCTCGAGTAGTATTGCCTTTACCTAGCGATCACGATTTTTGAAAACGTCGTTTCCCAATAGACAAACAACGTTGAATTATCATTGAATAAAATTCAACGTCAATGTTGATTCTATCTTTCGTGCCTGCTGGGTTGTGCATCAATGTGACGTTGAAACAAACTTTGAGGCGACGTCATGACGTAATATTGACGTTGGTACGATATGGTGTAAAAAAAAAATTGTGTGTATAGCCTGCTGAGCTGTGCTAGGTAATTTTAAGCAGATACATGTTTACACATGGTATATTTTCACACAGAAAAGCCTTTAAACACACCTTGATATTTCAGCTGACTGATTCCAGAATACTGAAGGGCGATATCCAATGTTTAACTCTTTGACTCGCAATTTTAAGTTACGTCCCTTCCCTTACGCGGTGTTAGTTGTGCTCTGTCTCGTATTCTTGTATTTAATAAGCATCGCTATCGCTTATGCATTTGCAAAGTGGTTTTCTATAATTCGATGTGTGTACATGTATAAAAGGTTAAAACAAACATTATAACTGTTTTCTTTCTGTTTGTTAATCTTTGATCTTTTTCTGACCTCATTCATATTTGACATAATGGAAAAGAAGAAAAAAAGGCGCCCTAAATGAAAGGCTGGAACGCATGAAGAAGAGTCTGTTGCTCCAGCAAAATTGCAGCAAGTGTGTATTGTGCATTATGATGCATCTAGTTGTGACAATTTCACACTGCTGGGGGATGTGAAAAATCAACAGGGAAGATTTCAAAAGATTATAGAGATACGAGATTTAAGACTGTCCCAGCCCACTGAATCAACGCATAAAACGGAGTCAGTGTGTAGGCTTATACCGACTGAAATCGGCGAGGGGCATTGTTGTCATCATGACTGCTATAATCATTTCACAAAGAATGTGGAAAGGCTTAAGAGTACAGACAGTTCCAAGTCAAAAGAAATCTTTCGAAAAGTACAGAGAAAAATGTGCGTTGATAAAGTTGCTCTGTTCGCAAAAAATTGTATTTTTGCAACAAAGAAGGCAATATATCTATTAGAAAGGCTGGAGTCAAGACAACAGAAACAACTCAAAAGTTTGCATCTGATGGTTGGAAGACCATAGTACAATGTGCCGAAAGTAAGAATGACAAAAAATTGTTACTTAGAATTAGAGGGTATGACTTGTTTGCATCGGAGGCACATTTTCATCCTAAATGTTGGAAAAGGTATGTACAAGATCCTCAGTTCTAGCGAAGCAAAGATACTGAAGCAAAACTTCATCAAGAGGAGAAAGAGGCATCTCATGAAACTGCTATTTTAAAAGTGTGTGAGGTGGTTTCAAAAGAGGTAATAAGCAACCAAACTGTCATCAAGCTGACCGACTTGGTTCAGTTGTACGTGAAAGAGTTAGAAGATACAGATCTCCCTAACCCTAATTATAGAAGCGAAAAGTTAAAAGATAAATTAGAAAGCAGATATGGGCAGCAGATAGCATTTTGTAAGCTCGACACTACAGGAAACTTTTTTCCCTTCTGGTTTACAATGCAAAGATGAAAGTAGAGACGGCAATTCAGAGTGCTTTTCAACTAGGCAGTAAAAATGTTCTGACAGAGGCTGCTTCTGTTTTAAGAGAAACTATCATCAGTGCGTTAGAAAATTCCAATGATTTAAGATGGCCACCTATAGCTGACCAAATAGATGACGTTTATGATGTTATACCGTCCTCACTGAGTTATTTTCTGAAATATATATTTCTCTGGAAAAGTGAAAGACCCTTCCACACAAGTAAATAGGCTTGTAAGCTCAATAGGGCAAGATATCTGTAGAGTAGTAACGAACGGTGAATGGAAGCTGCCGAAGCATATATAGAAGCATACAGTTGACAACGTTATTAAATAGATTAGGACATTGTGAGAGTCACGCATTTTCAGCAGAACTGGAAATCTCGATTGTTAAAGAATTAGAGCAAGCATCCTCGCTTCTTACTCCTCAATTGTACGTGAACCAGACGTTCCGTCAATCTTCCATTTAGAATTTGACAATTTTGACCAATTAGTTAATACCATGTCAGACACTGATTCAATCCATACAGCTCATGGTATCATGTTACAAGAAGTACTATCAGATGACGCTGGTGAGCATGGCGGTTCAGTTCCCGTATTACCATCACAACCAAGAACTAAGGAGCGTGCACTTAATCTTCCAGCCCAACAAGAGCCGCCTGGCTGCTGTGTTGGTCAAAGAAAAAGCCCAAAAAATCCAGCAGTACATAAAGTATTACCAGATAGTGAGGGGTCGGTTATTGATGCAGCAGAAAAGGGCATTGTCTGATTGTTTATTAGAAAGGATATGTCCTATGTGGGACAGAATGTGCCTGGCTGGGGAGGTTTCGTTTCTGTCACTGGTTCAAGACCAATGCAATTGACAACAATCGACTATTATTCTGTAATAAACCGTCCAATTACAGACTATATAGTACAGCTCAAGAATACTTACGTGTTGCAGAAAAAGCAACGAGAGAAGTAGGGCAAACATACACCACCAGCACATTTGATCTAGGTGTATGCATGAACGCATTACCTTTGATCTGGAACGATCCTGAGAAGTACTAGTATAAAAATCATATCGTGATAGTAGACACATTCCATTTGGTTTGTGCATACTTCAAAATGGTAGGAAAGAAGATGGCAGCCAGTGGGTTATCTGATGTGTTGTTAGAAGCAGGACTCATAGGCTCAGGTTCTGTCCACGGGATACTTAGTGGAAAACATTATGAGAGTCTGGAAAGAATCTTACTGGATAAGTTTCTTGAGCAAGAGAATGAAGATGTTATTTTTGCTAGCCTACCAGAAGGAACTAGAGACAAGATCAATACCCTCATATAATCTCAGACCAAATACACGATGGACGATCTTATGTCGGATGAAGGGTTCATCACTTACATTAGGAAATATACTGAGTTCAAAGAGAGTGCCAGAGATGGAGTGCTTGGGAAAACTGCTCAGTTTTGGATGTCTTACATGTACCCTATCTGGCTCGTGCTGTCCCTTATCGGAGCAGTAAAGACCAATGACTTCAATCTATATGCTGAATGTCTTCACTTGATGGCTGACATTTTCTTCAGCTTTGACGGGCAAAATTATGCCCGGTATTTGACATACTTCTCAGTATTTGTAGCTAGTCTAGATGAAACCCACCCTGGAGCATCTGAACTTCTTCAAAGGGGCGCAATTAGTGTAGCGAGATCGTTCATTCCTGGAAACAGATGCGCCGTAGATAAGACGATGGAAGAAACATTTATGAAAATTTTAAGAAAATGAAACATGCAAAAAGTAGAAGAGGTGCAGGAGGAAACGAAATTAGGCGGTAACCTCGATGCATATCAGCGTTGGGTGCGAACAACACATGATCGGTCAAAGTATGTACAAGCCACGCTGAATATGGCTGATATGCTCACAAAATCCGAATCTAGTACCTGACATCGAGACCTACGGCCTGCAGAGATCAGAAAAGTGATCGTCTGGTTTGTGAAACATAGGAAGCAATAATTGGGTTCACAAATCCTTTCACAATAGCTGATAAGGACAACCTCTATTGCATCTCATCTGGTGCTCGTGTGCCCAAAGACCATGAGAACGACATTCTATCTGCAGAGTTGCGTGGCAAACAGGATAAGGAAAAGTTTATTCAAGAACGATTGGAGAATGGTGAAGATTTCCTCGAGCCCATCAAGAGAATGAATTTAAAGACAACGGAGGACATGGGAAAGAACGTGAATGTTAAAATGGCAAATAATAAGATAGCTGAGTATAGACAGCAGGGAAATGTTGCCATGCAGTTGCTGGTAAGGTCACAGACACCCAAACTGCAGATAGATCTAGCTGACCTACGGAAATATCCATAACACCTGTACCATTCAGCATTGGGACAGCTGATGGCTGTTTTGCAAAGACTGACAAGTTTAAGGATTTGAAGTATTTACTTGACAAAACTGACAGTGTAAATGTTGCTCCACAAAATTCGACCGTATTGTTAATAGAAGATGGAAATGCATTATTCCACAGCATTAAAGAGATCCCGGGTAATTTCAGACAGATATCTGAGGAACTATTAAGTCTGACGTCGCAGAAAGTTGACGTCATTTTCAGCACAGATATGTACAAAGAAGACTCTGTGAAATCAATGGAAAGGAACAGAAGAGGATCCAGTGAAAATTGCTTCTGCAAGGTACAAACACAAAGAAGCCTGCAGACTGGAAAAACTTCTTGACGAATGAAGACAACAAAGAGCAACTCTTTCAAGTCTTGCTTAAGGCATGGGACAATGATGCATATGCAAAGAAGTTAAAGGGAAGAAAAGTTGTTCTGATCTGTGAGGGCGATGCATTTTGCTACACATCTGATGATGAAATAAAGACAGAAAGAATATCCCTGGAAGTGCTGAAGTCAACACAGGAAGAAACGGACTCAATGATTATTTTGTATTGTTTATATGCTCAAGATCAGGGCTTTAAGATTGTCCGTGTTAAAACCCCAGACAGAGACATTTTCTTCATTCTGTTACAGTAAATTGATAGGCTTGCAGGATAGACTGTCCTTTTTGACACAGATACGGGGAAACACAGAACCAATATGACAGAGGTAGGAGAAGCATACACACCTGAGTATCTCGCAGCACTCCTTGCATTGCATGCGTTTGTTGGATGCGACACTACAAATGCCTTTAAAGGAAGAGGCCATATTCTTCCAATTAAAACCTTGGAAAAACTGCCAAGATTTACAAGATCACTTGCTCGTCTAGGAAACGCTTGGGAAATAGGAGAAGATCTTTTAAGAGAGGTTGGGGAATACACCTGTGCGATGTATGGTAATTCTAGATTCTCCTCTGTGGATGAGCTTCGATTTTTAAATTAAAGGAGAAATGTGAATGGAAGTCAACAACTGCCATGCGCAACATGGACATGAGTACCATACCGTCATGCAGGAAATGCTTAATTCAGCATATAAGACGAGTTAACTACCAAATATCAATTTGGAAGAACTCTCACATAGCCCAACCAAACATTCCTGCACCGTCAGAAAGGCAAGGCTGGACTCGAGTAACTGGTGCTCTGGAGCCATTATGGATTGAAGGACAGGTGCTTCCACAAAGAATGGCTGATATTCTCCACGACACCATTGATGCCGATAGTGATGAAGAAGGCGAAGAAGAAGACAATGATGTGGAAGTCAATGATATTGTCGATTAGTCAGAGGTGATAACACATGCATATACATGCAGGTCTGAAAAACAGGCAGAATCGTATTTGCTATAAAACTGCAAAAAAGTTACAATCGCAGCTTTTAGCTTCTGTCAACTTGACCTGTGCATTTGCAAATAGAATTAAGGAAGGCCTCAAATAATATTTGATTCTTATAAGATACCAAGTCGATTCACATAGGAACATCACTATCTAAAATGGAAAATTAGCAATATCAAAATTAAAATAATCTCATTTATCATTAATTTTAATTGTAACAAAACAATTTGATATAGATAACTGTATATCCCAAAATGAGGCCTCGGTATCTGAGACGCTGGCCTAATTTAACTGAAGTTCAGAAGGGTAAATTTGATTGACCATGCTATCAAAGAAGATATCGTCAATCTTCAGGAGGTCATCCAGATACCGAGAAGTAAAATTGAAAGCTTCAATAACTTCAGATTGCGTGTGCCCTGAAAAAGACAGCATGAAGTCTCTCTCATTACAGAACAAAAAAAAAACAGCTCAGCTTCAAGAGGGGCACAATTAGTGCCAATAGGAATACCTAGAATGTGTCTATATAATTTACAGCCAAATATTTTGTAAGTATTGTATATGAGAAAAGTGAGTCCTTCACCCACTATCTGACAAGACCATAAATTATAACTCCTGACCGATTCAGGGGTAAAGAAAGCACGACTATCGTTACATACAATATAAAGAGAGGGTCTCCTATGGAAGACTCTTTCAGTTAAATCCACAAGTTAGCCTTAATGAGATTATTGGGCAAGGTAGAACAATTATATATAGACAAACTGGACGCATGAAATTCTCCCGATATCAGATTATTTAGTACTTCACATGAATGTTGAATTGACTAAAAGAGGTTTTTACCTTACCTTCATTGACGTTTTCACAATATTCAATAACATGATTTTTGATGGCAGTAAGAGAAGAAGTTAGCAATTTAGAAAGTACGGTTGCCGTGCACCAGATAGAGTTAGCAATATATCGTGCCCTTTACGTTTGCTTATAAAGTTTAGGTAGCCAATAGAATGTAGGAAGTCATTCTTGGTCTTCATCAACACTTTCAGCAAATGTAGTGGTAGTACGTCAAATATGGTAATTCATGACAGATTTCTCTATAGCGGAAGTATGTTCATATGCCTTAATGCCACTCAGCTCCTGCTTCAAAGTGTTAATTTAATGCATCCGTCCAACTACAGCAACTTTGTTTGCAGCTTTGTCTGCTAGAACCAAGACATACCTAAACTTCCCATGAAAATTCTGGATGCCGAATTCAGATAACGAAAACTAATTTTAGGTTTACGTGAGAACATGCTAGTATTCTAATGATAAAAGGAAATACGTTCATCTACGATTTTGAAAATATTTCCCAAGCCTTTAAAGCATAGCAGTCAATATGTTCTCGTTTACATCAACGATTAGAGAATTCAGTAAGAGGTGCTGCAATTTCCTCGCGACACCGCCAAGGCTGTGTTATTAATTTCATATTCAGTAAAGACATTAACCACTTAAAGTCTGCTTGCAAAAGGTTTTCATTTCTCTTTCTGAAAAAAATGTAAGTAATAAGAGGCTTTTATTTTTTCTATTTTGCCTTTAACATGTACTAAATCAAATAATTAATTTGCAGATATATGATATTATTCTTCGGTATAGGTCGTTTGTGAAAAAGTGGAAGGCAAAAAACTGATTCAATTTCTTTATGACTCAATAAATTTTCATGAAACTTTGCATACTTTAATCTATGACTCATACAAACTCTAGCAAGGAAATTCAGAATTTTCTAACAAGTAAATAAAAAATTGTCAGGTCAACTTCATGTAAAAGATTTCGTTAATCTTTGAAATTTTACGCTTGATTGGTGCAGTTTTTGAAACAGCCAGTGTAGTTGGGAATATTAATATGCATCCCTTATATGGGTATTTACTTCCTATTAAGGACAGACATAAAGAAAATCCTTTTCAAGTGATTGGCCCTTTTATTTTTTTTTACCTAGTAGTGAGTGAACACATTTTAGACCACATGGTATTTATGAATGATTAATAGTATAAGGATAGCGCTATAGAAGCAACAATGGCCGTTGTACCTTTATGGTTTCCTCCCATGTAAGAATGGCATAAAATAGAAAAGAAAAAAAAATGGTAACAATTAACAAAGTAACTTTTCATTTAAAAGTAAAAGCATTCTGAATTTCCTTGGCTGAGTTCGTATGGGAAAAGCATTGAGGTATGCAAAGTCTCATGAAAATTTATTCAAAGAAATTAAACATTCAATCATTTTTTTTGCCCTCAACTTTTCACAGACGACCTATATTGTACCTAGTCTTTATATTCTATGAATCCCAGTCTTCCGTCGCGTTTATGAGTTAAAACTAAAGAGGATTTTCTAGTCCATTCTGTTGGCCCATTTGGATCTGAGCGGATGATCATTATTTCATAGTCGTCACCTACTTTTCCAACCTTTACATTCTACAAAGCAAAGAAGAAAAAAATGGTGAGAAGAAAAAAGAAAAGAATGATACTTCAAATGTATCAAGATATAACAAAAATCGTTATATGACAATCGGCCGTCGTGTAACATGAGTCCAATGATAAGACTACGATTTGTTGGTCGGTTGGTATTTTGGGTCTAACGGACATATGAAATAGAATTTCGGTAAGAGAAAAAAAATCCAAACAATCCCCGCTCGCACCTACTGCAAGTACACTAGACCCTTGCCCTACATTTATGCAATCAAGTAGCAGGCCCAGCACTGGAAGTTATAACCAGCACCATCGCTCGACCACCACCCCCATTCAACTACGATATTCTAAGGCTATTTTGAACGTTCTTAACTTAGACAGAGCAAGTCTTACTCAAAATGCAGGGTAAGCAATTTCAGGAAGATTGTAAGTGAAAATAATTTTGAAGACGTGTGTTCATCATCTGAAGTGGTCCTGCATCTATTTGGTTCTGGAGTCTATTTTCGTCCTGACTAGCCTCTAAATTGGTTCCATCTGGAATTTGTTATCTATAGTGGTGAGTTCAGCAGACTCTAAAATGATACCAGTTATAATTGATAACTATGTACATGATGCCTTCTATGAATAATGTGCTATTGTTACGAACAATGTGAACCTAGTGAACTTTGCAAAGCCTCAGATCAGCTTGAGCATCCAAGTATATCCTCATTTTTTTCAAATACTGGAACGAATTGAAACAAACATATAAAAAAGTATCGGTATGTCTTTGACAGCCCAGCAAAAATGAATTTGCACTGAATTGCTTTCGGTTTATTCGCCTAACAAAATAAAGTCAATGTCCTAAAATTCTCTGCACCATTCCAAGCTTTACATCTTAGTCTGTTTGCTGGCCATGAAAACAGATGTTTCCTCAAAATCTCTATCATTATTTGAAATGAGCCGCGACACGAAAAAGCCAACAATGTAGTTGTGCGCCCAGCGCAGACTCAGATCAGTCTGAGCATCCAACATACGCATGTATTTACATAAATGTAAAAATGGAAATCGAAAAGATGAAACATTCCCATGCGGGTCAGATATCAGTCAAATGTGTTAGTTAAAAGGTATGTAATCAACAGGTGAGTGGTTGGATTATGAATAGGTATGTCCACCTAGGTAATTAAATGAATTGGAGTATCTACCAAAATAACCAAGAAGCGTTAATTTATAGTAAAAAGATGGGCAATGATCAGGAATTAATACAATCAAATCTCACATTCCGGTCTCAAAACAGACGGTCATTCAGCTACCCCAATAACAGCATCAACATCTATTTTTACTTATTTTCTAATTTTAATTTACAAACCAAAACAAAAAATTTGGCAGATTGGGCAGAAATAAAGGTTACCAAACCGCCAGAGACCATAGACAGGCGGACAGAGCACAATATAACATCAAGGAACTGCAACAGAGGTACCGCCTTGGAACGGACAGCAAAAGATTATTGGGGGACTTAAACTAGATTTTAATGGGCCCAAACCTCGCCCTCTGCTTCTGCAGTGGTTTGAAACACTAAGTTAGCTGTTTGGTCCGCAGGATGGTTTCCTAACTAATCAATGAATCATCACCGGAAACAAACAAATCATGGATAAGGCATATGATGAATCAGAGATGAGGACACAACGGAAAGAACGTAATGCGACACCAGGACACCCCTGAGAACTCAAACAACACCACTGAAATACCGGAGCAAAAGAAATCTATCAGTTGAACCCCGAATAACCAAGCAACAGACAAGGCAAACTCCGGCCCCAATCAACTAAATTAAGTAGCTTTATGTCGAGCCCATCATTGGGTCTGATGCCTGACCAACCGGCGTGCAATTAGACATCCAGACTGTAGAATTGCATTTATATTACGTCCAATACGTTTGTAAAGAATGATATTGGTTTTGAACTGATCAGAAAAACCAGACTTACCTACAATTTTTCTTAATTTATACTCTAAGTCACCATAAAATTATGGTTCCGATAGACCATGTTGCAAAAGACTTTTTAATCCGACATTGAATTTAGAAACCAATTCAATTTTGAATTTTTGAAAATGCTTTATGAAGTTTATAATATCTATAGCCCTGTAACGGGTAACATCACCATCCAAAAATGAAAACTTTACTATGTCAAAATCAAAATCATAAATTTTGGATGAAACAAATACATTTGAAAACGAATGAATGTAAATCCAAAAATGGCGCTTCAGTATCGGCTGCATTGGCTTTGTTTAACTGCAGCTCAGGCGGATAGATTTGATTCACCATGCCTTCAAAGTAAGGATTGTCAATATCTAAAAGATCATCTAAATATCTAGATGTAGAGTTAAAAGATTCAATAATTTCAGTGTTTATCATTAGAAAGAGAAGCCATGAAATCTCTTTCATAGCAAAATAAAAACAAATCCGCTACAAGAGGAGCACACTTAGTACCTATCGGAATACCAACAATTTGTCTGTTTGCTTCACACATATTTTTGACATGACCAAAGTTTATATCACTTATGGTGTTCAGAAGCAAAGAAAGCGTTTCTATCGTTACAGGCAAGAAAAGGCAAAACTTCCCTTTGGAAGGTCCACTAAATTAAATATATAAGTTTCTCCCTGATCAAATTATTTGGCAAAGTAGCATAGAGTGTAGAAAAATTGTAAGTTGATAAACTGGTCGCACGGAACCCTCTCAACTTCAATTTATTAATTACCTCACCAGAAATATTGATAGACCAAAATAAATTTCTGTAGCTAAAGGAAATTGTAGCCATTTACCCCTGAAGTTTTTTGTTAATGTTAGGGACCCTTAGAAATTAAGAAACGAATTCTTGAATCTGAAATGATTTTAAATGTCCAGTCATAACTTGACCAGCTGCTGGATAAATAAATTTAGAATCTTTACAGTCTCATGACTCAGAAGTGTTAGCATGAATGTCAAGATCTGAAACAAGTTGATTGAAATCAAATATAGTGAGTAGGTATATATGTAGGCAGGGTAATTAGGCAACGAGTTTGCTAAGCAACTTGGTAGGTCCAGCCGTCTTATCACGATTTTCACTATTTACCTAGTTCATTTTGTTTAAAAGTAAAAAGTATGCAAAGACCAGGAACTGAAACAATCAAAATCCAAATCCAGCCCTCAAACCATAGTTGGAAACAACTAAGATTACAAATAATCAAGATACAGAGAACATATGGCCAACCGAGTGAGCAGCTTGTTCCCAAAAGGTGGCCACTCAGCAACCCAAACCGAACCAAAAATAATAAGAACATACATAAGGTAAAACATCACAGAAACTCTGACACAAAAAAACAGGCAACAGAGAACTACAACAGAACTACCGCCTTGGAACGGTCAGTAATGAATTCCAAACCACTGAAATATAAAGGGAACAATGACACTGTCCGAATTTACGTGACTTTGCCCTAATTGGAAGAAATGATTGTGAATTAATGTTAACCGTAGTTTCTGCTACTAAAGATAAATAGTAATAACAGCAGTAAGATACTATGCGTCTAGTGAATTTCAAGAGTAACTACACTTCAGGAACTGACTGAATCAGATCTCTGTAATACAGGCACAGGCTCTTTAGGGTCGAGTCGGGTAACTTCAGACAGCGGGTAAATTCGGACATACCATTGCAAACAGTGTACAATATGGTTAGCCGACTTATCAGGATTTTCACTGTTTGCCCAGTTAATTTTGTTTTAATACCAAAACAACAGACATATAAAGGAAACAATGTCACAATCCGACTATAGTTGCTGTCCAAATTTACCCGACTTTACCCTAAGCGATAAGCTGACACTTTATAGAATATTAATGGAGTCTTTGATACGTTCAGTCTTTGATTCGACTACCCAATAAATATTTAGAAATTACAGTATGCGTTTCTCTGGTTTCGTCACCAGATATTGTCAGGGTCACTGATGAGGCTTTATTAGCGGAAACTACGTAGTCTGGCCCATGTTCCTTCTTTAAATGTATTCTCTGCTTTTGAAGGAAATCTTTAAGATTTTAATTTGGATATAAAACCTCTGAAATACCATTTTGAATACTTTTTAAAAGGTATATTTGCTGCGAGCTTCTCATCACAGTTTCATCATTGTCAATGGCTTCAAACAATTAAAACGTCCTTGAAATTCTCATAAATAAGTGCTGAAAAGTATTTGGGTCATTCCAGTTGGCAACCAAGGTTAAAGTCCTGTTTAAATAAAATTTGACAAATTAATAGAATGACAGTTTGTAAACAGCACAGCTGTGAATATATAAATTGAATAGAGGGCTTTGTTATTTCATCTACGTCTTCACCACGGGTTGTTGTCCGAAAATAGATAGAAAACCCAAACAAAAACTGAGCTGAACTGAATGGCATTTTTTCGATACCATAGACTTTCATATAAAAAAGATGTTTAATACACGGTAAGATACAATGTAAGGCAAAGAATCCCAATCTCGCATTTGTTAATATGTCATTGCCCAACGGGAACCAAACACAAACTAGTTCATAGTTTGAATCAGGGAAAAGAACTCGATAAGCACATCGCTTCCGTTCAAATCCCATAGTTTGTACTGATATCTTTCTTGTTTATGTATGTATATATGTATGTTAACTGAATAAGCTAAATAAATAAGTTTAAACCAAACTAGTTAAAACTTATTTTCTTTGAACCTCTTTAAATGTATAAAATTTTACTCTTTAAATCTCTTTGTGCTGGCGGTTCTAAGCTATAAATATAACCACCCTTCTTGGTCATAACCGTGACAATCATTATAGTTAAACTCGGTATACATTACTGAAGATAAGTTTACGGGGTATTTGATATTAAACTTGTTTCTGTTTCACTAACAACTATACTTAAACTGCTTGGAAAGTAAGAAGATAGGCAAAGATTCGACACAGGTACCGTTTTGCTGCTGGGTGGACAGAGTGAGTTTTCCAGTCGTCGGATAGTCCAAAGTAAAAAGATAGGCAATGATCAGGAATTTATGCAATCAAATCTCATATTCCGCTCTCAAAACCAATAGGGAAAGAAGCACATACACACAAGTGAACGAAAGACACACACAGTAAACCGAATAAGCAGCTCTTTCCCAAACAGATGGTCATTCAGCTACCCAAATAACAGCATCCACATCTATTTGTACATATTATTTTATTTCAATTACAAAACCAAACAAAACAGAAGGCAGATTGGGCAGGAATACAGGTGACCAAACCGCCAGACACTATAAACAAGCCGACACAGCACAATATAACATCAAGGAACCGCAACAGAAGTACCGCCTTGGAAAGGCCAGCAAAAGATTACTGGGTTGTGTGGGGGGGGGGGAGGGGGGGGCTTAAACTAGTTTTACTGCACCAAAACCACGCCCTTAGACTCCACAATGGTTCAACGCAACAAAACCTAGAGTCTATTTAACCATTGCTTGATAGCAAGTCACTGTTGAAAAGGTTATGTTGCCTGAGGGAGATTATAGCTGTAAAATGGCCTCAATAATTTCGTCATTGTTCTGGCCATACCGCATACACAAACCTTATTAGCGAAACTCTTATAGTGATTTCAAACTTTGATTGTATTTAGATTGAGTATTTAGATTGAGTAGTGACGGTGTCTATGGCGGTAAGATAATGTGTTTCAAATATATTTTCCACTCCTAATAGTGATTTCAAACTTTGATTGTATTTAGATTGAGTATTTAGATTGAGTAGTGACGGTGTCTATGGCGGTAAGATAATGTGTTTCAAATATATTTTCCACTCCTTATATATACGTACCGGACCATAAGACTGAACATTTTTCGGTCGAAATGATCTAAAATCAACCAGGGCCGACCGGTAGTTACCAGTTTTCTGGTATTCTTTGTATAAACCATCTGTGCGCATCGGCTTAGCACTTTTAACAATATGTTTCCATTGCCAAACCACAAAACCTGAAATATAATCAGTCAGTATTTAGTCGTTTGCAAATTACATTCAGTGGACACGCTGAATTCAAGGAAAAACATTTCCGGGTAGGTTATTCGTATCAACAAGAAATTGTTTCCCATTTATTTTAATCCCTACAATGTGGTCCTCCCAACGTATTTCCAATTCAATAGCAACAGCCGAAGCATAGACTGTAAGGCTTTCAGCTGTCGAACTTTCATTTGCCATGCATAGATATGACGGGTGTATTATAGTAGGCGGGTTATCCTTTTGCGAGCACCTGATCACGCCACGTTTTTAGGGTTCATGTCTGTGTATGTACACTTAATCGGAAATATTTACATTCTCAGTGCATTTATTGAAACGCCCTATAAGGAACCATTAGAACATAATGTTGTTTATACTTCAATAACTACATCTGTTCACGCGATGCTACGTGAGGTTAAGCGACATCAAATTGAACCTTATCCAGTCTGATTGGACGTAGACGACGTTATGACGTTGTTGACGCTGTTCCGCTGTTAGTAGAAAAACTACGGATAAATGTTTACTGCTTCAACTGTAGCCCTAACGCAAATTTTTGGTTAAGTAATAGATAGAAAAGAATGTAAATATAAGCAATGAACTTAATTTTACTAAATGTTATCGCAGTATAAACTACATTGGGTCGCTAGTAAAGTTTGCATGAACCCCTTCGGGGCTCACTTATTTTGCCCAATGTAGCTTTTAGTTCGATTAACACTAGAAAAAATGTAATTCCTTCCTCAAATAACACTGTTCATATGGGTTATGCGTTCAGGCTAACTATTTGTGTACTTTGACCATTTTTACTTTTAAAGCTTTTCTTCAGAAAACATAAATGTTAACTTGAGGAGTATTTTGTCATGCTGAAGCAAATTTGCCCTATTTTAAACCGGTTTCTTTCTCTTTGGTTTTGAAAGCGGGATGTGGATTTGCATGATCATTGCCTATGTTTTTACTTAGTTGCCCAGGGAAGCCAACAGGCTTTCATGTAAATAACGTTTAAATAACGTTGTATCATCCTTGATGGAACGGAATCATATACATCCTTGTCAAGTCTTTACACTCTCACGATCATGAATTGTCGGCACAACAGAGCTCTCACGTAAATAAACCAATTGAATCATTTTTTTGCCATTCTTGTAATATGTCACGAAAACGAGATGGTATTAATTAAGGAGATCGATTTCGGAGCATATGCATTCCGAAAGAATATCATTTAGGCCTGTGCCATGTTTTTAAACAAAATTTTCCAGACTTTTCTAACTATTAGGATCAAAATATGATACAGTATGTAACAAATACCCCCGAAGGCCTCTACAACTGCCTTTTGACCCCTTGTTGTGGTACTGGCCACGGCGTGGAGCCCGAATCTTGCGCATTTTGCTTTATTTTTCCACGACGTTTAAATGCATTTTAGAAGTCTAAGGGTATTCCTGCGACATAACTGACCACTGACCAAATTATTATGTAATACCTTTTCATTATGCTTTACTTGCTCATTTTCGCGTCAGTCTTTTTGCCTATTCATAGACAAATGATTCGACCTTTGACCCCTTTTTGTGATTTTGACCTTGGGAGTAGGAGCCTAGCTCTTCTGCCTTATATACATTTTCATTGTTTTGCCTTTGTCTAAATCTCGGTCAAATTTGCTTCAGCTTTTTTCGAGTTATTTCACAAACACTTGACGTTTTACTCCTAATTGTGATCTTGACATTGGTCATGGGATGCTAAATGTTGCAAGTGAGACAACATTCTATCATGCTTCATCTTTCTGCGAAGTTTGATGAAATTCCCTTAAGCAATTTTGAGTCAGTTTGAGATATTATTTGACATCTGACGCCTGATTGTGACTCTGACCTCGTGCAGGGAACCTTTAATTTGGTGTTGGTGATGTTGTTGTTGCTGAGTAAGGGGATAACTGCACTCAAAATTGTCATTTGGGGAGGTAAATCGTCGGTTTTATGGTCGGAAATGGCGTTTTACGGCGACGCATCAACGATGGTGACCTTGACTTTCGGTAAGGGAAAATATATTGTGTAACATAGCTTCTTCTTTTGATTTACCTTTTTGAGAAGTTTGATGAAAAAGTAAGAAGGAAAATTCTCAGGAACTGTTACAATTCAATCCCAGTTCCCACCCAAGAAACCACCTGGGAGAAAAGAATACACGAAATTAGTCATCATGATAATGATTTGGGTACTTTGACGACTTTCATTCACCACTACTTCGCATTGACAGGTTTTAAGAAATAACTGAGACACGATTGGATCTCAGACACCTGATTTTGGCCTTGACCTTGGTTTTGAGAACCCAAATCTTGTGCGCGACACTTTTTCTTATTATGCTTTATCGTTCGATGAGCTTGATAGCAGTAGCTTCAGTACATTGAGAGTTATAGCCGAGACACGATTGGAGATACGATTCGACCTTTTACCCGATTATGGCGTTCACTTTGGGCATAGAAACCTACATCTTGTTCCTTGTTAGTATCTTCTATCTTTCTGTGAAGTTTCATCAAATGTGCTTTAGTAGTGTTTAAGGTATTGGTCAGACACAATTTGTAAAGAACTAACTGGCGGATGGACCGGCATCGCGATTTTTATGAGCCCTCCGCCGTTCCTTCGGGGGCTTAAAACTTTGGAGGAATTGATGAGAAAATGTGACATTATTTATCTCACAAAATGATGTTTCGTCAGTTAAGGCAGACCCTTGCAGAACATCTGTTTTCTTTCTTTTTTTATTTATTCATTTCTATTTGTTTATATTTTTTCAATAGTTCAATATACAGTATTCAGCAGTCTAAGTAAAAGGAAAGACAGATGAAAGTGGACAGAAAGAGAACTTACTTCCTTGAATTACAGGTATTAGAGCCTACAAGTAAAATATGAACGTATTGCTGAAGAAATGATCTCCGCTATATCAGATAAAACGATAGAAAACACAAAAGTAAACGGTCTGCGTAGCTTCAGGTTTTTATGGTTTATTGTATTTTTTTTTTTTTTTGTATTTATCACAAATTAACACCTTTTGTAGTTTTAAATTTTCATATTTTGTCACTCTTAATGCTTCTTCTACTTATTATTTTATTTATTCATTTTACTTTTTTTATTTTTTATTTATTTATTCATTCATTGTTTGCATTCTTTTGAGAATGACTCAAAATATAAACATGAATAAAATAGAAATGTCCATGGCGCAAGATGTGTATGTTTCTGTAAAAACACAAGCTATCTTACATTCCGTTTATAGCTTTTCATTTCAATACGCAACAAACCACAAATACTGCTTTCCAATGCTGTAACAATATCAATACTAACGTTACTACATTGAAAAACAGCATTGGCTAAAGTAATTTGTTAAAACATGATTTTAAGAACAAAACGACATGCAGAGTCAACTCGTTTTTTTTCACATACAAATACGAAGTAGAAAACGACTTCTCTTACTCCGTGTGTGTTGTTGTTGTTGTTGTTGTTGTTGTTGTTGTGTGTGTGTGTGTGTGTGTGTGTGTGTGTGTGTGTGTGTCATTACGTAATAGGTCCTGACTTATTCAGTATTCAGTGTGTAGCATTGCACTGCTGCATATTTAGACATCTATATTAAAACAAAATATTTCTACCTGCTACAGTTGTAAGAGCTCGTTTACTTCTACTTCTGTTTACATGATCTGAAATCGAAAATATACAATGTTGAATAGTATATGTTCATATAAGCAGGAGTTCTTTAATATATTGTCCTAGCACAGAGCTGAAAACTTCGGCTCAGACTGTGGGGTAGGTTTTAAGTCTGCCCCAGAGAAATAAAGAATTAGATTTTGATGTAAGGTATAGACTTGTGATTATGTTTGGCTGTGTGTAGTTTGATTCACCTACAAGGCAGCAACGAAATTGCGACTCGTTCGCCGATTGAATCTGAATTTCATACTTTCACAATCTTTTAGGGTTGTCCTCTGTTTACAAAAAAAATATGCGGTAAAAACGTTTTATACCGAACTTTCTTTTTCACTGACTTTTCCTACAGATACATAGATATGGCGGGTGTATTATAATGGGCAGGTGATGCTTACTACTCGCGAGCACCTGATCATACCTCAATGTCTGGTTCCATATCTGTGTATCCTAAATATTCGTGATTTGTCGATGTTAAAAAGACTTACGACTTCGGATTTATGAGTTTGGGTACTTTGACCACTTTCATTTATATATTCAGTTATTTTATTTCATAGGCATATTTACATAGGTCACATGTGCCGCGAGCCAATTATTGAATCAACTAAATAGACCAATATCCGATGGAATCAAATGTTGAAGGGCAATCACGAGCTGGTGAAAGAGATATCAAAGGTTACACCAGCACACCGTACAACCGGCTGAAGTGATGCCAGATGCCTACAGAGATAACAGATGGGCGAAATCGAAAGTAGGATTTCAGCAGGTGAGATAAAGTTGCTGGTAAAAACAGACGATAAAATCCTGGAAGAGTTTAGCCTCATATGGAAGTTGCTCAGTGCCTGTTGATTCTACAGTACCAGTCTGGGTGGCTTTCTTACACAGATGACGCTATGGCGGGGCTTGAAAGGGGAACATTTTCAGAAAAAAAACAACACAAAGTCTGCATTTTGGCTCCCATTAAACGAATCTGAGATAGTGCCCAATCTGTTTGCTTGCGTACAATAAAACCTCAGTTAATTAGCAACATTTCTGCCAATTTTTGAAGCACAGTTTAGTTTTATTATGAAAATACACGCTTTCAAAGTGGGTGGGTGGCGAAAAAATGGTTGCCTTTTAGGTGGATAACTGGGATGACAGATCGGTTTGTATGGAAATGGCTGACATTGATGGCAGGTATCAATATATAAGTATGTGTCCTTAAAATCGCATTTTTAAAGTTTTGGCTGTGCCAACAGCATAAAATCACCTCAAGAACTTGTAAAAAGTATTTTTCTAGATGTCAAAGGAATAATATTTGTGTTTATCGAAGCTGGTTATGGAAGAAATACTTTATTATCAGAAAGAGGTGAACGCAGAACTATACGAACGGTAGTTGGCCTGTGTATCTTTTCGTTGTATTTGTTTCTCATTTTGAAGAAAATTTCTTGTGTGTGTGTTTTTTTCAGTTTGTTTCATAGTTTTATATGCCGCCGAAGCAAGAGTTTATCTCTGAGTGTGTGAGCGTTTGCAGAGGGGTGTGTGTGTTGCGAAATTGCCAATTCATCCTTAAATACCAAAACTTCCTTTTTAACTGTAGTGCCGTTAAAAGTAGCCTTTTACTAGTATGTTCATTTGAATGAAATCCTGTTTTGTAATATTACTCTAATCAATCACAGGGTTTTACGCCAGAGTAGTGAAAACTTGCCTTTTCCAACTAAACTACCGTTTTTCTGACCATAAACGATGTCAGCGCTGCGCACAGCTCACGTAAAAAGAAAGAACACACCCTTTCTCATCTTTTTTTGGTTCACGGTTCCGTAACAAGTTGACCAGCAAGCGCCCCCCTGCCCACGCCCCCCTTCCCCCTCATCTCACCCCTGTGTCATGGTGATCGTGAATTGTTCTATTATTATTATTATTATTTATCCGAGTTGTCGCTCCAAGCCTTTGCTTCTGGGATTTTTTTTTTGTTTGCATCTGATTTATTGCATATAATGATTTTCGTTTTCATGAAAGGAAGAAAAGATGATGTACAGAGATTTATTTATTTATTTGTTTATTATTATAATCAGGTATATTATTATTGTAGTTACGCAGGTACATTATCTCCAATACAACCAATGCATTGACAGCTTGTGTTTTTTTTTATCCGGTCCAGGGTGAGATTACATGGGTGAGAGTATAACTATCTTTCATGGGTGTGAGAGCTGTAAAGCTATTAAATGCAACAATATGCATTCTAGTTGACAAGCATGCATCATTCTTCATGATTTCACGCCGAAGTCAAAGTCATAATCAGTTTAAAGACACATACTTATAAATTGATACCTGCCATCAGTGCCAGCCATTTCCAAACAAACCGATCTTGCATCCCAGATATCCACCTAAAATTGCATCTGTTGACAAAGGCAACCATTTTTTCGCCACCCACCCTCTTTGAAAGCAGGTATTTTCATTATAAAACTAAACTGTGCATCAAAAATTGGCAGAAATATTGCTAATTAACTAAGGTGTTATTGTACGCAAGCAAACAGATCAGGCACTATCTCAGATTCGTTAAATGGGAGCCGAAATGCAGACTTCGTGTTTTTTTCTGAAAATGTTCCCCTTTCAAGCCCTGCCATAGCCTTATCTGAGTAAGAAAGCCACCCAGACTGGTACTGTAGAATCTACTGGCACTGAGCAGTTTCCATATGAGGCTAAACTCTTCCAGGATTTTATTGTCTGTTTTAACCAGCAACTTTATCTCACCTGCTGCAATCCTACTTTCGATTTCGCCCATCTGTTATCTCTGTAGGCATCTGGTATCACTTCAGCCGGTTGTACGGTGTGACCAAGGTTGTAATAGACAATATATAAAGTGCACCGCGACACACATGCGTGATGCCTAGTGCGTCAAAAAAGAATGAAAATGCCTTGTGTACAGGCTGGTACGCAGCTGATATGCTCACATGCATCATCTGTTGACATTAGAAATTGACGTGCAAACAAAATTGTAAAGGCTCAGTATTAATTGCGTAGGCTCGGATCACACGTATGCTGGTACTAAAGCGTTTTTTTTTTCGTAAACAAATGAAAGCATTCTGCCCTAAACAGCAAACCACATCAAACTTCCGACTGACTTTTGGAGATATTTCAGAATCGAATTTATTCATTTTATCACGCCTGACAGTGAATGTACTGTATATATTGGTTTAATAAATTTAAAAACGCCTTGTCTGTTCTTTACTACTATTTCAGTAAAAAGTAATACATTTTTATTACTATTGTATCTTATATTGCATAGTATATATAGTTCAAAGAGAAACTGATCATGTGCCAGAAGCCTAAAAATTTTAACTGTTTTTTTTTTTTGTGAGATCATATTTAAAGCTTAGATTAAATTTTAAATTGCAGTTGCACACTTCAAATACTTCAAATAAACTAACCAGCTAATAACTAACTATTAGAATAACCAAAATTGTAAAGTAACAATAATTTTCACTTTAGATTGTTTTAAGATTATTTAAATATAATAGTTTACATGTGACCTATGTAAATATGCCCTATGAGATAAATAAAATAAAATACTTTTTACCAAAATGGTTTCAAAGAACAGGCATGACATTTTTGAATTTATTAAACAACAATATTACTCTGAGTCTTCCGTCAATATCTGTTAAGTATGACAGTGATAAGTGGGAACACGTATCTATGGCGGAGTAATATAAGCTCCCATGAGCGAAGGCTCCATGGGAGCTTATAGGATGGAAACACTCCGGCTTCTGGCGTCCGTCTCTGTCTACATTTTCAAAGGACTTTTCCTCATGTCACAATCAGGACTTTATGGTCCTCATGTTCTTTTATTATTATTATTTAAACAGAGAAGAACCCAAAAAGTCTCTAAAATTCAGTTTCAATCGACGAACGTGTCGCAGTTTCGTAGCTGCATTATGGGTGAATTAAACTACACACAGCCAAAACTAATACACACGATTTTATGCCTTAGAACATAGTTTCAACCATCCAGTTAGTCAATGTTTCATGGTTGATTCTGGTTCTCTAGCATTGAGGTCACCACTTAAGGTGAGGTGGGAGTAATTGACAAAACACATGAATTTATTTATACTTCCCTATATTGTACATTTTTATGTCCTCTTTCAGAAAATGTAATAAAAAGGGGGTGTCACCGTTGTCGTTTTTAAGATATCTGACCTCCAAAACGTCAATTTTTCCTCATTTTCGACACGACGTTATAATGGCGTTCTATGGAAAACGTATTTTTTTGCACTTCTCTCTTGGATAAAAACCTTCATTCTGAGAAAACAAAACACATTTTTTCTTTAAAAACCAACACAGTATGGCCAAATGATAGAAGTTTACATTAAAGCAATAAAAATAGTAGGTCGCCGACTTAACTTTTGAGCTAAAGTGCATAAAATGCCCGGCGTGCTGTCTCTTTAGAGTGAAATGTTTACGTCGCGCATGGCGACGTTAACGTTACTTTACTTTTCGCGCCACGTATCAACCGTATATAGCTTATTGTAGGATCCCGTTATAATTTGTCTAGGACTTTCGTCACTCATGATTGTCATCCTCGGGAAAGCGGATGTTGTAGTACATTTTTCTCTCAATGCATTAGCCGTTTTGGCTAACTTTTCTTTGATAATAATAAAAACAAAAGGAGTCGAAAACATTGTCATTATGCCCTTCCATACAATTTACGGGCACCTGAGTTGACAAACTCTCTGAAGCAACAACTTTAGATTGGGCGTCCACATGTTATGGCATTTGAACAGTTCCCTTGTCCCTTGTCGTTTGTACAGTGTAATTAGAGAGTCAAGTTTTACAGTACATGACCCGACCCAGGAAAGGAACCTACTATATTTCGCACTCCGACTGGACCTTTGCGACTCTCTCTCTCTCTCTCTCTCTCTCTCTCTCTCTCTCTCTCTGAAAATGACTGTGAAAATGCAGCTTGAATTCACTTAGCGTTTAGGAGATTCAATGACTAGATTCTTTGATATACACTTGAAAAAAAAATTTAAAGACAGAAAAATGAAAGAAAGGCAAGAAAAAAGAAACGCCACATTTCTCATTTTTCAGCGTATTGACAGAAAAGAGCGTTTAATTATCGTACCAACGTTGATAAAAGGTCCTGCTGATATTGCATCGACGTTGATACGGCTGCCTGGCTGAAATTGGTAACAGCAGTTGCGAACTCCATCTAACAAGCTGACGAGAAACCGCCAGGGAAAAGCTTTCCCGCTAGTAGTAACTAGCTATATTTTTTGCAGTTTCTTCTCTACGACACTTTCTATTTCCTGTTAATTTCACCCAGCCTCTTTGCATTTTTTTATTCAGACCTTGATGTAATACTTGTACCACAGAAGCGGACAATGTTGACGCCATCTTGTTTTTCTCAGACGGAACGTTTGACGTCATAACGTAACGTAGTGACAGAAACTGCCGCACGGCGGCGCTGAATTACTCCCACCTCACCTTAATACCAATTCTCTGTAAGCACCAGACTTTTTGTATAGAGGGCCGGAAACGCAAGGTCGGAAGTTCTTTTTCAAACTTTCTCCCTTTTTTGTTGTCAGACAAAAACAAGTTATTCACACTTTGTTTGTTCATTTACCATCTCGTTGCCATGGCAACCGCGTTTTTCTGTTTTTGCAGAAAAAATGCAAAAATATTCAACAGAAATTCACACTTTCTGTCTTTGTATATCTCCTAGAATAGGCTAGGTTTCATCGGAAACTCTTTAAATCTAAAAACTAGGGACTTATGTAATTAATGTGAAACATCAAAACAACGTTCTTCCAATGTCTTTGGTATATCTACTTTACAGCAAATGTGGGTGGGGTAACCAGGTATTGCAAAACACTATTTTTAGGCATTTTTAATCATCATGTTTAAAAAACGCACACTTCTGTGACACATTTGCATACTTTAATGTCAAACAGGAGGCTTTCCATTTTCAGAAAATGAAAAAAAATGAGTGGGGCAAAGCTGACGTCAGACCGTAACCATGGAAACAAGTCATATCCCATGCAAGAAAGTAAAAACGGAAGGTTATACTATTACCACAGATTTGCAACAAAATTAAATGCATTGCAGCTATAACTAGTGATCCTTCTGCTATTGAAATGTGTATTTTACTTGATTTGATGGAATTTTGACATCTTAAGGGTTGCGAGGGCTATTTATAGTCATTAAAAGGGCCCAAAAGGGGGCAAAATTGTAAAAACAATACCATATATATCACTCATTCCGACTATGAATCGACAAAAGACAACACTTATTACTTTTATATTTGTGAGGAAAATACTAGTTTGACATATACTAATAGAAAACATGACCATTGAGAGCCCTAAATTTCCAGGGATTGAGTCTATAGGGGCCCAAAAGGGGTATGTTTGAGAATATTTTACCAACATAATCACCATTTTTCACAATGGAACACATTACAGCATTTAAAATGATGAAATTGGTCGCACAGAAAGAGCAGGCTTATCTATGTTGCAGGTAAATTTGCAACCGGGGTAGGGGAGTAGGGGTGGGCCCATTTCCTATTGATTTAAGGGGCTCTAAAAAGGGACAAAAATGGTCAAAATTAACACAAATCACTTATCCTGTCCACGGACCAACATAAAACAAAACAGTTTACTTTCAAATTTGTAATGAAAATTTAAGTTTGACACAGACTGATATAAAATATGGCAATGGGCGCCTTACATCTCCAGGTTTGGAGTCCCAAAGGGCCCAAAAGGAGTCCCAAGGGGGCCCGAAAGAGAAAAATGGAAAATATTTGCCATAAACAATGATCATGCTTCACAGAGAAACACCCTACAGCATTTGTCATGTTAAAATAAGCAGAGGAAAAATATGTTTATGTTTGCTACTAGTGAATTTGCAATAAGGGATAAGAAACCAAATCTATACCCATTTAAGGGTCCCAAAAAGGGGCAAAACTGGTCAAAAATTGCCTCATATCACTTAACCTCTCTTCGAATAGATAAAATGCAACACTGGTATCTTTTAAATTGTTAGGAAAATATTAGTTTGACATATAGTAACAGAAAACATTGCAATGGGCAGCTCGATTTCTCCTGGCTGAGTCTATAGGGGCCCCGAAAGGGGTACATTTAATGATATTCACCCAACATAATGATCATTCTTCTTATTGTACACACTACAGCATTTGTCATTATGAAATAGGTTGAGAAAAGCACAGCCTCAGCACAGTCTTATATATGCCATTGGTAAAGTTGCAATCATGGGACTGGGAGCCCTGGTTTTATCAATGTAAGGGGTTCAAAAGGGGCAAGGATGGTCAAAATTTAAAAACAAGAATCAATATTTCTTTCCACAGACTGACTAACAACAGATAATACTGGTTACTTTTAAATTTGTTATGAAAATAAGTTTGACATATGTTGATAAAAATCATGGCAATTTGGTGCCTTACATCTCTAGGTTTGGAGTCCTAGGGGCCGAAAAGGGAAAAATTCGAAAATATTTGCCCAAAATAATGGCTATTCTTCACAGAGGAGCACACTGAAGCATTTGTCATGTTAGAATCAGTAGCCAAAAAAAGGAGGCTTATATATGCCGTTAGTTAACATGGAATAATAATAATATAAAAATAGACATGGCTTTAGGTCTTTGAATCCCTGTTTTTCATTAGTCACTGCGACAAATCTCTGTTCTTCATTGGTCACGCGAAACAACACACCACCACACAACAGAAAAAAAAACATTGTGTTGTAAGACGGGGGTTTCCCTTACAATCCCAAAAATCTAGACCTATCATATTTTATTGGAGGGAAAACTTGATCTTATCTTGTTCTACACTTTACCGTCTTATACCTGAATATAATTACATCATGTGCGAAAATCGATCTGGCTATAATTCTTCAATATTTGGTTCATGATATCCCTGTAGCATTAAAATTTAGGATTAAAATTTCTTTTACACCAAGGCCTATCGGAACCAGAATTTTATGGTGACTTAGTATACAAATTCAAAAAGATTAAGGGTAGGACTGATTTTTCTGATCAATTCCGAAAAATAATAATACGTCACAAACGTATTGGCTATAATTTAAATGTTATGCGACAGTCTGCATGCTTAGTGATTAACCCAATCACGGTTGATAGCTTTGCTGCACTCTTTAATTGCACACCGGGGGATCGGTCGTCAGACTCTATGATGGCCCCGACCTAAAGCTATATATTTTAGTTGGTTGGGACCGGAGCCTTTTTGTCTGTTGCTTGGTCCACCGGGGCTCAACTGGTGACCTTCTTTTGCTTCAGATTTCCAGTGGGGTTGTTTGGCAGGACAGGGATCTCCACCTGTCAGACGGCCCGTTGTATCTGTTGAGTCCTCGTCTTTGCTTCTTCATGGTGTTGAAATTTGATTTATGTGTTTACCGTGATGATTCATTGACGAGTTAGAGGGTTATCATGCGAACCGAACAACCAACTAAATGTTTTGTACCACTTCAGAAACTGAGGGTGAGGTTGGGCCTGTAAAATCGATTTAAGCCCCCCTGTAATTCATTACTGACCGTTCCAAGGCGGTAGTTCTGTTGTGGTTCTTTGTTGCCTGTTTTTGGTGTCAGAGTTTCTGTGATGTTTTACCTTATGTATGTTATTATTATTTTTGGTTCGGTTTGGGTTGCTGAGTGGCCACCTTTTGGGAACAAGCTGCTCACTCGGTTGGCCATATGTTCTCTGTATCTTGATTATTTGTAATCTTAGTTGTTTCCAACTATGGTTTGAGGGCTGGATTTGGATTTTGATTGTTTCAGTTCCTGGTCTTTGCATACTTTTTACTTTTACTTTTGATCAGGACCACCTAAGATTCAGGGTTAGGCTCATAGGTAGGACTTAGTCATTTGTTGTATAGTTTTGTGTTATACATCATAGCCTAATGATACTTTACCAGGTTAATTTCATGCTAGTTTGCATCATATTGATGGTGCTGCTTACAAAAGGTCAAGGTCAAGGACTTTGAATTTTGTATATGTATAACATTTGCAGTGTAGTTTTGTGTTAAAGAATGCTTTCATTAGGCGGTGGCACTGGGTTGGGGCATATGTGAGCCCCTGCTCACTTGCTAAGAAGTGGTAACAAGTATAATTAAGGGAAATTTTTCCTTATTTATCCATAAAAAACATACGGTGTGACCCCTCATTAAAAGTCTCTAGCTGAGACAGTTCTAATGAGGGTTCGTAACATATATTTATTCAGAAATGAAAAAATATGTTAGAATTATCTTTAAAACCCCACCTTATCTGGAGCTCTGAATTTCATTAATTGTTATTAATATTGAAATACCTTAACTAATTTTACTGTCCAGGGAATCATAGGGGAAGTCACAAAATTTGTCTCCCTTTGAAAAATTGGCAGAAAAGGCATGCCTATGTATCCATACATCGTATTTAGGATAATTAAACACTGCTCCAGACAAGAATGGCGTAACAGGGATAATTTAGGGATTATTTTCCCTATGTTTCCATAAAAAAAACATTGTGACCCTTCATTAAAATCCCCTAATTAGAGTCGTCTCGCTGAGCCTGAGACGGTTCAATGAGGTTTCAAAACCTGTGCTTTCATTGAGAAATATGAAAAAATATCTTTGAGTTATCCCCGTTACCCTTGGATATATGGATAAATAATGAACTTTCTTAGGTCTGACAATTAACCGTCCAGACTGAAAACAGACTGTGCAGGCCGTGCATAGCTGCAACAGCTGTTTTGGGGGAGGTAAATCGTCGGTTTATTGGCCGCAAACCGTTTTTTTCCCTTCTGCTGGCATGTCGCCTTGTATTGAAATTTCGACCATGAAACCTACAAACCTACAATTTACCTCCCAAAAAGTCCCATAAGGTAAGGGAAGTAAACATGAAGTCTGTCTCAAAAGTTGCCTCCTTTTTGTAAAATGGCTGAAAAACTAAGATGTTTATCAATTCATCCTCAATTAATGTACCTGCATCAAAACTTCCACCACAAAGACACATGACGCAGCTCTTTGATCCACAGATAGACCTTAGCTGCCTCCTTCATATCCAATATCCGGGATATTTATGATTCATATCAAGGACATTCAAACAGAACTCATACCCCATGCTTGCAAGCATGACTTAACCCCTCATGTTTTAAGGACAGCCGAAAAATTTGACCTGTGGGAAACTATACTTCTTTATTTAGATATCCTATTTTGAGGATTGCTTTTCTTCATAATCACATTTGATTTTTTACTGATTCATTGAAAATTTGTATATGAATAATTGCACATTTTGAAATGATGACTTTCTCCAGTGGGCTGGCAGAAAAAAAAAAACTAAAAAAATAAATAAATAAATAAAATAATAATAAAGAATAAATAAATAAAAAAAAGATAAAAAAAAGAGATAAAAATGAATAGGCAAAAAAAAATAAAATAAATAAGAAAAAAAAGAAAAAATGCTCAGATTTTTGTAATCCTTTCTTTTTGAGATTTATAGTCTTCGAAATAAACTCCATCGCTTAATGAATGGTAAGAGCAAGAGTACGTGGTCCAATAGTTCTCATGTTTGCAGCTGCCGTACAAGCTACATTGTATAGAAGGATTTGCAAGGAGTGTATTATATGACTGTTTTTTCAGCGCAGGCTTTGTATTTGTCCATTATAAGACTATGGCAAAAATATAGTGACTAAGAAGGTTTTCACTGAATTACTTTCTCTGGAATGAAGCATATTTAGAATCGAAATTTGTTATTCACGCTATTTGTGCCGTGCTTTTGTAACAGTCGTGTTAAACATAGGCATAGAAATGGCTAAAGGATAAGATCCACGGAAAACCAGCTTTACACATTTTTGAAAAGCTAATAATGTGTCACTGTCTGCATAAAATACTTAACTATTAATACCAACATCTCGATTTGTTTCTTTAAGAAAAAATGATAAATACTTTACTATTAATACCAACATCTCGATTTGTTTCTTTAAGAAAAAATGAAAAAATGCATCCCTTTTTTTTTTGTTTTTTTTTTTTTCGTTTTTTTTTTTTTTTATATATTTCTTTTACATTTTCACATGAGTAGCCTCTGTTAGGCCCCTTTACTGAATTTAAGTATAGCATATTTTATATTAAAATATATTAGGCTTGTACTTTAACAACCAGTTTCAACGCCGAACATGTAGTACTTTGTTTCAGTATGAAGAAATTAAAAAATCTACAATATTTGTTGTTTATCTTTTAGAGAATTTCAAATTAACCCTTTCGTGGTCCCTATATACTCCATACACAGGGATTAATGGCTACCTATATTGCCATATTTTCTATCAACATATGTCAATCTAATATTTCATAACAAATTTAAAAGTGACCAGTGTCGTCTTTTGTTGTTTTGTAGAGAGAATGAGTGATATGCGGCAAATTTGACCATTTTTGCCCCTTTTTGAGCCCCTTAAATTATCATAAATAGGGATCCCAGCCGCTTGATTGCAAGTTTACCTGTTGCATATAAATGTATAGGGCTTTTTTCCAAAATATTTCACCTTGACAAATGCTGTAGTGCGCTTTATTGTGAAGAACGACCATTATTTTGGGTGTTTATTTTCAAATTAACCCCTTTTCGGCCCCTATAATCTCCATACCTGGGGATGTTGGCCTCCTTTTTGCCATATTTTCTATCAGTATATGTCAGACTTATTTTGTCATGTCAAATTTAAAAGCAGTCAGTGCTGTCTTTTGCATATTGATAAGGAGAATGAGTGATATGTGGTAAATTTGACCATTTTTCCCCTTTTCGAGCCCTTTAATTTTCATAAATAGGGCTCCCAGCCCCTTGAGTGCAAGTTTGTTGGTGGCATATATAAGGCTTTTATTGATGTTGTTTTTTTTTCAACCTATTTTTATCTTGGCTAATGCTGTAGTGTGTTCCAGTGTGAAAAATGATTATTATTTTGGATGAACGTTTTCAAATTTTCCCCTTTTTGGGCCCCTATAGTCTCCATACCTAGAGATGTAGGGCTCCCTAATGCCATATTTTCTATCAGTTTATGTCAAACTAATAATTTTATAACAAATTTAAAAGTAACCCATGTTGTCTTTTTGTTGATTCCTAGAGACAATGAATGAGGTACGTTAATTTTGAACATGTTTTGCCCCTTTTTGGGCCCTTTAAATGAATATAAATGGGACTTTCAACCCTTAAGGTGTCAAACCCTCACCAAATCAGATAGAATTAATATTTCTACAGCATTTGGACCAGTAATTATAGCTGCAGTGCATTTAATTTGATTATAATAGTGTTGTTTCAGTATGAGCTTCTGTTTTCACTTTTTGCATGGGGTATGATTTGTTGCCATGGTTACGGCCTGAAGTCAGCTTTGCCCCACTCTGTTTTTTTCATTTTCCAATAATTAAGAGTCTCCTCTTTTAGGTTAAAATATGCAAAGGTGTCATAGAAGTGTGCGTTTTTTAAAAGTGATGCTTAAAAATGCCTAAAAACTGTGTTTTGCGATACCTAGTTACCCCACCCACCTTTGAGGACCAGTAGATATGCCAAAAATATTCGAACAAAGTTGTTTTGATACTTCATGTTAATCAAATAAGTCCCTACTTTGTAGCTTTAAAGAGTTTTTGATCAAGCCTTGACTATTCTTGGGTTATACAAGAACGAAAAACGCAAATTTCTATTGAATTTTTGGCATTTTTTCTGCAAAACCAGAAAAAAGTGGTTACCATGGCAACGAGATGACAAACGAAAAAATGAGGTGCCAATTATTTGTTTTTGTCTGACTACAAACAAAGTGAGAAAGTTTGAAGAAGAACTTCCGACCTTGCGTTTGTTGAAAAGTCTGGTGCTTACAGAGAATTGGTATTAAATACTGATTTAAAGTAACTTATTCCATGGTAAGATTTAGAATTTATTCTTAAACTCATGAATCTTAGCGGAGTTTGGCTTTTTATTCTTTTGAGTTCTTTTAGCTTTGCGGTTTCTTGCAAGTAGGCGTCTTGAACCTAATATCCGCAGCTTATGTGTCCCGCAGAATGCGACAGTAAGTGTGGCTTGGAGAGGGATGCTTGTTGCCTGCCGCAACCTACATATCATCTCTCTTCTCACAAACGTTTGGGGTTTAGCGACACTGAGGAAGTTAAATACAGAAAAGCGCGTCTGTAGCACTAAATTTCGCATATATACTTTTATATCACTTCTTTGAGGGGGGGGGGGGGGGGGGACTAAACACCTACAAGTTTAGCAATCGAACATTTTACATGATCAAGTAAAGACGACACTTATCCAACATCTTCAAAATGTTCTTTAAAAGCAACTTTCAGAATAAATCGACTTTCTCCTGTCGACAGACATGCGCCATGTTAATGATAGTGCCTGTCCTTTTTCTATCATAAAAAAAATCAAGTAATTGGTGTCTGGGACATTTTTTTTTTCTTTTTTTTTTGTGCAAAATTATCAAAATGATCTTTAGCTACTCTGTGCTTTTCCTTAAACTAAATGCGGAAATTTTACCTGATCGGTAGCGACGGAAGTTAGACAGATTTTATGTACAAAAATATTTGTAAAGAATTCAAACATAATGGAAATTTTCTTGGATCCTCATATCCGACTTACGAGCAATCGATGTTTTCTCTACCTTTAGCCCTGACCCTGTACCTAAGGTGGGTAAAAGGTCCCTTTGATCTTTCAATGATAATGAATTTATTAAGAATCATACGCGTATTTTGAGATGTCACCGCAAGCTTTCTACTGCTGATGACCGCGATTGCCCAGCTCTAAACAAATAAAACAACACTTAGTTTCTAATGTTGCACACATTTCTGGATCATAAGTGATCTGTTTTCAATAGCCTAGATCTTAAATAATTTTAAAATAATTACATTACACAGGACGAAGGACCCCGGTCATTGTTACGCCTTTGTTTACATCCATAGCACAACAGAGAACCAGGAAACAGTATTGTATTTCATGAAGAGATTGGTCTACTTTTTTCTTTTCTTTTTTCAAAATCTAATCCGCCTACTTTTTGTCAGTTATATGACACCTTGTATAATATTGAGCCGCGACACGACAAAACCAACAATGTGGTTGTGCGTCCAGCGCAAACTCAGATCAGCCTGGGCATTCGCCCAGTCTGACCAGAGTCTTCACCGTCCGCAGAGAGGTAGCTTAGCCCCTTAGCTACTCTTTAAGCGCCAAGCGGAGAGAATAAGCAGACTCGGAAATTGCCCACGCTGATCTGAGTGTGGGCTGTGCGCACAACCACTTTGTTGGTTTTCGCGTTTAGCGGCTCATACATCTCAACCTACTTATTTCTACCCGTCCATCGACCAATACAACATTACAATCCTGCCCCAAGGTCTGCCAAGGTCAGACACTGTCACAGTTGTCATGAATAAACATTTCGATAAGGATCAAAGTCCTTTTATCTATCATATTTTTATCTTCAGCGAAATGGTTCGTTGTTTGATCACCAGTCGTGGCATCATTTGAAAAGCCGCCCATGTCCGAGCAATAATTATAATAATTATAATCGAAGCTCAACGCAAATGTTGCTTGGGCTTAAAAATGCAAACAGGCCGATTAACTTTACCTGTGACCAATGTCAATTAATAGATATTTGACTGCAACAGTTACAAGAGAAAATAAAAGAAATCAGCAGGGTGGCGGATTATTTGATGTGACAGTTTCGCCTATCATCTTTTCAGATAGGCTGAAGACCGTTCGTTGCATAATTTTTATGTCGGTCGATTGGTAATATCATCAAACCGTGACGGTAAAACCGTCATTCATAATGATTAATGAGCCGCGACACGACAAAACCAATAATGTGGTTGTGCGCCCAGCGCAGACTCAGATCAGCCTGGGCATCCGCCCAGTCTGATCAGAGTCTTCGCTGTCCGCATGGAGGTAGCTTAGACCCTAAGCTACCATTTGAGCTCTTAACGAAGAGTCTTATCAAACTGGGCAGATGCGCAGGCTGATCTGAGTCTGCGCCGGACGCACAACCACATTGTTGGTTTTGTCGTGTCGCGGCTCATTAATCATTTTGAGACATGCACCCCACTGCAATGACAAGGGAGACGTTGCAAGCTTATCAATACCGATCGAAAGGTATTTTTGCGAAGTTTTAGTGTTGCAAAATCGTTTGTTTTAATCTCGTTGCTTTAGAAAAAAATAAGTTAGTTATGTATGCATATTATTATGTTTCTTCAGGTAACATGATATTTTGATACATATCAGAAATGTATTAGTATGGGCGTAAACAAAAATGCAGACTTTTTTTTTATTTATAAATACTAAACAAGGAATGTTGCTGACCTGTAATGCCCACTACATTGTCGCTGGCATCACTCTTCATCTGCGCAAGAGCAGAAATATGGAGGCAACAGCACGCAACCAACAGAAGAACTGAACCAGTCATAGGCAGAACCATGTTGACCTACTATAAAACAAAAGAAACGCATTTTAATCGTTTTGAAATGCATAGAGACATGGCCTTATAAAACAATCAAGAATTACATTCAACTGTTCTTTTCTACAGTCTAATCCCAACTGTCTACTCTGACGTCGTCTTTTTACATGTAGACTTATTATGTGTATGTACATGTATATATTGAAACCAATGAGGAAGTTCGCAGAAGGATACAATCAGCTATTGGAGAATATGATGAACTCCTGATGTTGGTCAAGAAACGTAAACTAAGTTGGTTTGGCCACGTCATAAAAAGTCTTCTGGTTTAGCAAAGACGATTCTATAGGTCACAGTGAAAGGAAAAACAAGAAGAGATAGACAGAAGAAGAGGTGGGAAGACAATATTAAAGAGTGGACAGAAATGGATTTGGCCAGGTCAACTAGGGCAGCTGAAAACAGGAAAAGGTGGAAAGGGATTGTTTGGAAGTCATCTGTGGTGCCCCAACGACCTAATAGGGTTATGGGATAGATAGAATATCAAAGCGCCAAACAACGTAGATACTTGAATTTGCAAACATCGTAGATACAGGTACTCCGCTCTTTTTGGGAGAAATTTAAGTCAAGAAGAGCATTTTTAAAATGACAACCATTGGTCAGGTAACTGATGTAATAGTAGCAGAAAGAGTGGACAGAAATGGATTTTGCCAGGTCAACTAGGGCAGCTGAAAACAGGAAAAGGTGGAAAGGGATTGTGAGGAAGTCATCTGTGGTGCCCCAACGACCTAATAGGGTTATGGGATGGATAGAACATCAGAGCGGCAAACAACGTAGATACTTGAATTACAAACATCGTAGATACAGGTACTCCGCTCTTTTGGGAGAAGTTTAAGTCAAGAAGAGCATGTGACAACCATTGGTCAGGTAACTGATGTAATAGTAGCAACATTGAATTGTTTTCGCAGTTAACCACAAAATATTCAGACAGTTTGATACATTTTCCCAATACAAACATACGTGTAACGCGTCAAATTTACGCGCTGGATATACGTGTTTAGGTTAAGGTAGTAGCCTCCAGACCAGGAAAACATTAATGAGCGACGACACGAGAAAACCAACACTGTGGTTGTGCGCCCAGCGCAGACTCAGATCAGCCTTGGTACCCACCCAGTCTGATCAGAGACTGCGGTAAGCGCTTTAAAGGTAGCTTAGGGTCTTAGCTATCCCCATGCGGACAGCGAAGACTCTGATCAGACTGGGCGGATGCCCAGGCTGATCTGAGTCTGCGCTGGGCGCACAACCACATTGTTGGTTTTGTCGTGTCGCGGCTCATTTGATTTTTTCCTCTTTTAGAAATCGGCTAGAGTCGTTTTCCGACTTCGAATTTGAATTCAAGCACCTTTTTCCTTTAACAAGTTTAGATGTTAAGATATGAATTCCGCCATCATTTCAAGATTATTATTATGCATCAGTATTAATATAAGAGACTCAAAAAGAGCGAGGCGGCCTATTGAAACACGCCGCGACAAAAGCACACATTTCAGATGAAGATGAAATAATCACACGTAATCGAAGGAAAAGAGGTAAATGCGTTACTATGGCAAATACGAGGCTGAATTTCTGAATTTAATGATTGAAAGTGCTGGTATAACTTGGCAGTGTCCTGAAATTCAAGCAGTCTGTACACGGTCAGTTTTATTGGTAACTTTATTGGTACAGCATTATTTTTAACAAAACAAAACCTTGACTTCAAATCTTGTTACCCAAGCCATACTAAACGTAGTATTCCTTATAACTTAGCGAGAAGACTTTGCACTATAGTATCAGATTCTTATTTCAGAAGCATAAGACTAAAGGAACTTACTCAGTTATTGTTAAGCAGGGGCTACCCGAAAGAGTTGATTGATTGTGGAATAAAAAATTCCTCGAAATAAGCTCCTTGTCCCGAATACTAAAAAGGACAATGACATAATAACATACATTCAACCCACAATCCTAAAAATTCAGAAATGTTTACTGATATAGAAAATAACATGCCTATCTTAATGCATGTTTCAAGAATTTTAGTCATATTTCCATCCTGTGCCGTGCCCTTTTCTCATTTTACAAACACACACATTTTAGGATGGGGGTGTTCTCTCATTTACCCTGTGTTTCTTCTACCATTAAATTCACACGTTGTCCATCGTAAAATATGCTTGCGTAATAAGTAAATTTGATACTGGCATATCATATAACCATACGGCAAAAGACCTACTGACATCCTATATACATTTCAGATGAAGTTGAAATAATCGCACGTAATCGAAGGAAAAGAGGACTGTGGGAACAGCAGTATGTAAGTTAGGTGATTTAAATAAATTGTAGACTATTTCTAATATTGTTAAAGTGACGAATTTTCATTCCTCCTTAGTCATTTACTATGTTGTAATGTTAATAGTTATTGATTGTTATAAAATGATGGTACTTATGATAAGTATAAAATGATAAAATTTAGGACACTTATACACACACACACACACACACACACACACACACACACACACACACACAATTTTATTCGAATTAAAGAGGAAACGGGCAGACCCAGTGGCAGGGGATGCACGTTATGGAATGATAATACGATAATTGGAAAGAAAATAATGACAATAACAATATAGCGAGCAAACATGTTTTTTTTTCATGCATTGTTAATTGCTCGGTCTCGAAGGGGATCTTGACAACCGAGGCAGAGGCCGAAGTTTGTAACATCTCCCGAGGGACCTTGCAATGTCAATGCATTGGAAAATATGTTTGATTGTCGCTATTGCATAAATTCAACGAAATATTCGTTTAAATTTCCGAAAAATATGGCACTACATTTTGTCACCATTTGACAGCCAACGCGTTAGTGCATCTTTTTATTAATACGTGCGTTCCCGACGACGCGAAGCGTCGTCGTGCGGAACGCACGACTATAGACTGAGGTTGTTAGTTCGTTTGTCGTGCTCCCCATAGGCGCGCGATCGAGAAAACGCTTGCATTTCAGTGCTTTTGCGATGATCAAGCAAGGTGCACGCCTCAGATTTCGCCCATTCAATCCACCTCGGCTACCTTCGCGATAAACTGGTCCCATGTTGGCCAATAATCAATAGATATGACTACTTATTAAGTAAGGAACCAATCTACCTTGGCGACGGCAGGAAAGAATTTCATTGGCCAAGTTGATCACATGATACCGCTCGGCAACGCGGCTATTTTCAATCGGCCATGGGTAGCATTTCGTCGCTTCAAAGAGGATTTATTGATTTAAACAGGTTGTTTATCAGCTGGTAAGAACAGAAATCATTTGAACTAGGCCTGTACGTTAAAGACAGTCTCTGTGGAGAGTGCGCAGCTATCTTGTTTATGAAATATTCAGGAAATCGAAGAGGAAAATGTATCAGTACTGGTGCTCGTATCCTATCCGTTTCGTACCACAGGAGGTCCGCTGTTCAGTCACGATGGTGTATCGCTTGAACTAGTCTTCGGTCAAACTGAATGGTACCCTGGTCATTCATACCACACCCTGTACGTTTGATATGACTGTGCTTTCAGATTTGAGCCGCGACACGACAAAACCAAGAAACTACTCTCTTGTTGAGGCACTCCAGCAAGTGGTTTTTTGAAGTTTATGCTTAAAGGATAAAGAAACAGCAAATTCCACTTACATGGTTCAATTTACTACCATTTCTCGTAGTCAGATTTGTCCAGTAGAGTTTTTGAAATTCATTGGTATGCTTTCAAGCTTGAAAAGTAATCTCTTGCAATGTATTTTTTTCAGTTTCAAAATGGCGGCCTCAAGATAACCCATATTGCTGTAGGGGTGGCATGTTTCAAGCACATTCTTGAAAATTACCATTTCATATAAAATTAACATGAAATCAGTTCAGAAGAATTTATTCTTTTATCTTATAGCAGTTATTTTTGTAAGTAATATCTTTTTGGAAAACAAAAAGATGCATAAGTGTAGCTGACATTCCAAGCAACCCTTTGCTGAAATGATCATATTCCAAAACAGATCAGGTGATTAGTGATGACATCATTTCTGTTGTGATGTCATAATGGGTGGTTCCCTGCTTCATAAAAATTAAAATGAACCTCATCAAAGGCTGGAAACCAGAAGGAATATTTTTACTATTGGAAAACCCACCTCCAAACAAAAAATGATAAAAATAGACAAAAGAGGTCATGCAATATACTGCAAGTCAGTATTCAGCTACGAGAAATGGTTTTGGGTATGTTAAACCTAAAATTTTGATATTTAAGCATCTTTAAAGAAAAAAGTTCCACTAAAAACCACTTGCTGGAGTGCCTCAACAAGAGAGTAGAAAGGGGCAAGTGCGCCCAGCGGAGACTCAGATCAGCCTGGGCATTCGCCCGGTCTGATCAGATTCGCTGTCCGCATGAAGCTTGCTTACACCTTTACCTTTAGGAGAAGCGCGGTGTGCCGTCCTTCAGATCGGGACATTAACTGGAGGCCTCCTGTGCAGGGAGAGTCATCCCCTGTGCAGGTTAAAGATATAAGATCCCTACTATAGCTACATGGCTATACCTAGGCTTTCATCCTGCTACACCGGAGTGTACAAAAGTACACCATTTCGGTACATTCGGATTGTTTTGTAGGCTTTGGTTTCCGGAAATGTTTGGCGCCAAACGACTTGCATAACATATGCGGGTAACCAGCATCGTCTATGTCACTGCAAAGCTTCTTGCGAAAATCTGCTATCAGTGTTTCATATTTTGCAAGCGCTTTTGTAGTTCATTGCAAAATGGAGTCTTCAAAGGCAGAAATGAAGAAAAGAAAACTGATATCGGCCCAAACGAGCCGAGAGGGCATTTTGAGATAGTGTTGCTCCACTGTAGAGACCTCGGCGACCCCATTATCTGCCTTCCAAGACTCCGCGACCGAGAAAGTGGATAAACAAGCCGAAAACCCGGGGTCGGGGGGGGGGAGGGGGTCGACGAAAATAATAACAGCAAGGCCCCTGTCAAATCACACTTCTGATTATCAACCAGTCCGATTTCTTGATATATTCTTACAATTTCAGAAACTGAATGACAAAGAGTGAAGATCCAGATCAGATAAAGAGTGATTATTGTACTTTATAAACACAATATCTGTTGTTTATTTTTTACCGTTCTTATAAATTTACACAGTTAACGATTCATTGTTAAAGTGCGCCGAATTGGCCGACAGCACTGCAAATCAGCATCTGCCTGGTGGAGTCTTCAGGCCTCATCGGAGTCTTCGCCGTGTGCCTAAATGGTACCTTTCTTCTATTTACGACTTAGCCCCCGAAGGGGACACCAGGGATTATTCTAGCCCAAGATTTTTGTGAGATAAAAAATCCCATTAGGTCAAAATTAATGAGAAATTTTCAAATCTGATGAGATTTTTTCTCTCGCTGGGTCAAAGTTAGTGAGAAAATTTCAGTTCCTGTTGATTTTTTTCATTGCATGAAATATAAATCATAATGGTTAATATAAAGAAATTAGGTTTTGTTTTTCTTTATTTCCAACAATTTATTAAGGAAAATAATTTCATTAAAATGATCAAATATCAACTTTCAAACAGTTTATCTCATACCGTATAACCGTAATGATCCCAATTTTTTTTGACAGATATGTCTGGGCAAGCAGTGCAGACCCAGACCAGACTGCTCCTAGATCGGGGTCTTCACTGTTTGCCATTCCACCTGCATCTTTTGTAGGTATTACTATATGGTAGGTAGAACCTCAAGTCTTTGTTTGAACTTTAGGTTTACAGCAATTTTTTTTGGCTGTCAAAAAATTTAGGAACATTACAGTAATTAACCCTTGTCATGCTGAACCTGGATATGCCCCATCTTTGCAAACAGTGAAGATTGAGATCAGATGGCTTCTAAGAAGCTATCTGATCTGGATCTTCACTCTTTGTCATTCAGTTTCTGAAATTGTAAGAATATATCAAGAAATCGGACTGGTTGATAATCAGAAGTGTGATTTGACAGGGGCCTTGCTGTTATTATTTTCGTCGACCCCCTCCCCCCCCCGACCCCGGGTTTTCGGCTTGTTTATCCACTTTCTCGGTCGCGGAGTCTTGGAAGGCAGATAATGGGGTCGCCGAGGTCTCTACAGTGGAGCAACACTATCTCAAAATGCCCTCTCGGCTCGTTTGGGCCGATATCAGTTTTCTTTTCTTCATTTCTGCCTTTGAAGACTCCATTTTGCAATGAACTACAAAAGCGCTTGCAAAATATGAAACACTGATAGCAGATTTTCGCAAGAAGCTTTGCAGTGACATAGACGATGCTGGTTACCCGCATATGTTATGCAAGTCGTTTGGCGCCAAACATTTCCGGAAACCAAAGCCTACAAAACAATCCGAATGTACCGAAATGGTGTACTTTTGTACACTCCGGTGTAGCAGGATGAAAGCCTAGGTATAGCCATGTAGCTATAGTAGGGATCTTATATCTTTAACCTGCACAGGGGATGACTCTCCCTGCACAGGAGGCCTCCAGTTAATGTCCCGATCTGAAGGACGGCACACCGCGCTTCTCCTAAAGGTAAAGGTGTAAGCAAGCTTCATGCGGACAGCGAATCTGATCAGACCGGGCGAATGCCCAGGCTGATCTGAGTCTCCGCTGGGCGCACTTGCCCCTTTCTACTCTCTTGTTGAGGCACTCCAGCAAGTGGTTTTTAGTGGAACTTTTTTCTTTAAAGATGCTTAAATATCAAAATTTTAGGTTTAACATACCCAAAACCATTTCTCGTAGCTGAATACTGACTTGCAGTATATTGCATGACCTCTTTTGTCTATTTTTATCATTTTTTGTTTGGAGGTGGGTTTTCCAATAGTAAAAATATTCCTTCTGGTTTCCAGCCTTTGATGAGGTTCATTTTAATTTTTATGAAGCAGGGAACCACCCATTATGACATCACAACAGAAATGATGTCATCACTAATCACCTGATCTGTTTTGGAATATGATCATTTCAGCAAAGGGTTGCTTGGAATGTCAGCTACACTTATGCATCTTTTTGTTTTCCAAAAAGATATTACTTACAAAAATAACTGCTATAAGATAAAAGAATAAATTCTTCTGAACTGATTTCATGTTAATTTTATATGAAATGGTAATTTTCAAGAATGTGCTTGAAACATGCCACCCCTACAGCAATATGGGTTATCTTGAGGCCGCCATTTTGAAACTGAAAAAAATACATTGCAAGAGATTACTTTTCAAGCTTGAAAGCATACCAATGAATTTCAAAAACTCTACTGGACAAATCTGACTACGAGAAATGGTAGTAAATTGAACCATGTAAGTGGAATTTGCTGTTTCTTTATCCTTTAAGCATAAACTTCAAAAAACCACTTGCTGGAGTGCCTCAACAAGAGAGTAGTTTCTTGGTTTTGTCGTGTCGCGGCTCAAATCTGAAAGCACAGTCATATCAAACGTACAGGGTGTGGTATGAATGACCAGGGTACCATTCAGTTTGACCGAAGACTAGTTCAAGCGATACACCATCGTGACTGAACAGCGGACCTCCTGTGGTACGAAACGGATAGGATACGAGCACCAGTACTGATACATTTTCCTCTTCGATTTCCTGAATATTTCATAAACAAGATAGCTGCGCACTCTCCACAGAGACTGTCTTTAACGTACAGGCCTAGTTCAAATGATTTCTGTTCTTACCAGCTGATAAACAACCTGTTTAAATCAATAAATCCTCTTTGAAGCGACGAAATGCTACCCATGGCCGATTGAAAATAGCCGCGTTGCCGAGCGGTATCATGTGATCAACTTGGCCAATGAAATTCTTTCCTGCCGTCGCCAAGGTAGATTGGTTCCTTACTTAATAAGTAGTCATATCTATTGATTATTGGCCAACATGGGACCAGTTTATCGCGAAGGTAGCCGAGGTGGATTGAATGGGCGAAATCTGAGGCGTGCACCTTGCTTGATCATCGCAAAAGCACTGAAATGCAAGCGTTTTCTCGATCGCGCGCCTATGGGGAGCACGACAAACGAACTAACAACCTCAGTCTATAGTCGTGCGTTCCGCACGACGACGCTTCGCGTCGTCGGGAACGCACGTATTAATAAAAAGATGCACTAACGCGTTGGCTGTCAAATGGTGACAAAATGTAGTGCCATATTTTTCGGAAATTTAAACGAATATTTCGTTGAATTTATGCAATAGCGACAATCAAACATATTTTCCAATGCATTGACATTGCAAGGTCCCTCGGGAGATGTTACAAACTTCGGCCTCTGCCTCGGTTGTCAAGATCCCCTTCGAGACCGAGCAATTAACAATGCATGAAAAAAAAAACATGTTTGCTCGCTATATTGTTATTGTCATTATTTTCTTTCCAATTATCGTATTATCATTCCATAACGTGCATCCCCTGCCACTGGGTCTGCCCGTTTCCTCTTTAATTCGAATAAAATTGTGTGTGTGTGTGTGTGTGTGTGTGTGTGTGTGTGTGTGTGTGTATAAGTGTCCTAAATTTTATCATTTTATACTTATCATAAGTACCATCATTTTATAACAATCAATAACTATTAACATTACAACATAGTAAATGACTAAGGAGGAATGAAAATTCGTCACTTTAACAATATTAGAAATAGTCTACAATTTATTTAAATCACCTACATTACATACTGCTGTTCCCACAGTCCTCTTTTCCTTCGATTACGTGCGATTATTTCAACTTCATCTGAAATGTATATAGGATGTCAGTAGGTCTTTTGCCGTATGGTTATATGATATGCCAGTATCAAATTTACTTATTACGCAAGCATATTTTACGATGGACAACGTGTGAATTTAATGGTAGAAGAAACACAGGGTAAATGAGAGAACACCCCCATCCTAAAATGTGTGTGTTTGTAAAATGAGAAAAGGGCACGGCACAGGATGGAAATATGACTAAAATTCTTGAAACATGCATTAAGATAGGCATGTTATTTTCTATATCAGTAAACATTTCTGAATTTTTAGGATTGTGGGTTGAATGTATGTTATTATGTCATTGTCCTTTTTAGTATTCGGGACAAGGAGCTTATTTCGAGGAATTTTTTATTCCACAATCAATCAACTCTTTCGGGTAGCCCCTGCTTAACAATAACTGAGTAAGTTCCTTTAGTCTTATGCTTCTGAAATAAGAATCTGATACTATAGTGCAAAGTCTTCTCGCTAAGTTATAAGGAATACTACGTTTAGTATGGCTTGGGTAACAAGATTTGAAGTCAAGGTTTTGTTTTGTTAAAAATAATGCTGTACCAATAAAGTTACCAATAAAACTGACCGTGTACAGACTGCTTGAATTTCAGGACACTGCCAAGTTATACCAGCACTTTCAATCATTAAATTCAGAAATTCAGCCTCGTATTTGCCATAGTAACGCATTTACCTCTTTTCCTTCGATTACGTGTGATTATTTCATCTTCATCTGAAATGTGTATAGGATGTCAGTATTTTTTTATTTGAGCCGCGACACGACAAAACCAACAATGTGGTTGTGCGCCCAGCGCAGACTCATATCATCCTGGGCTTTTTTCTGATCAGAGTCTTCGCTGTCCGCATGGAGGTAGCTAAGACCCTTAGCTACCCTTTAAGCGCTAAGCGAAGAGTCTGATCAGATTGGGCTGATGCCCAGGCCCATCTAAGTCTGCGCTGGGCGCACTTCCACATTGTTGGTTTTCTCGTGTCGCGGCTCAAATATCTATTGGCCATCAATGTCACCATTTTTGTCCCCTGCATTGTCAGCCTTCCACGATTCATTTCTAGCTTAACTCATCTTTCACCACTAGGATAACAAGAGAGAAAATAAAGCAGTTTGACGTCATCAAATTAACCGCCCTTGGTCTATAAACAGCGCGTCTTAAATTAAATTGTTACTTTCGGGTATGCAATTATTACAAAAACAGCATACTTGTTGGAAGCTGTTTTGCTTAGTCTACTCAAAAGTTTGCTAGAACCATAACACATTTAAAAGTTTGATGACGCCTTGTCAGTTTTTATCTGAAAACGTTTTGCAGTATAAAAACATGGAAAGACAGAGCATAAAAGAGATTTTAAAAGATTGTGGAATTTGGAAAACATGACATCATTTGCCTTAGAATGAGGACAAAATATATTTTGCAATTGAATATAAAAAAATAAACAAACAATAAAGGAAGACTTACTGTGTCAGCTGTTTATTTACCAGGACGCTGTTTTAACAGTATCTAATTTCTCTGTTTTCATTTTTAAACAATTAAACTCCAAAATGCTACGATTATAAGCATATGCAACTTTACAAGAAGTTTTCGATTTTGTGGCTTTAATATAGTAGCCCCATATATCACAGTATATGAGACACCCGGAATGAGAGACGTCATCGATCGACCGTGTGTATGCCTTGGTGGATAAACAATGTCAAAAGCCATACGGTGATATGCATTTTTGTATTACTTTCAACTAATACAATATTAATTCCTGATCTTTGCCTATTTTTTTACTTTTCAATCAATTATTTCTTTTATTATATAGTTTGCGACTGACATATCTGCTGCTTATTAGTGACTGGTTTCAAGAACCAAATATTGATTAAATGGCTGATAATTATCCATTAAGTTATTAGACCTGCCCATCTCTTTTCTTTCAAACTTTTGGGTTTAGAGACACTGGGAAAAGTTACATGTAGATACGGATACGTGTTTGTCGCACTGAATTTGATGTGTATGAGTCATTTTACAAAATTGAAGGAATTTGGACTTTTTTGTTTTGCAAAAAATAACACAACTGAATTTGGTTTGTTTTATTCTAATCTCAACTCTGAATATTTAACAACAATAAACCATTAATTTAGACAAGAGAATTTGCATAATAATACATGTTAGCTTATTTTGATTGCTGCCCTGGTTTAAAATGTCATTCCTGTTACCACAACAAGAAACCTACTCTCTTGTTGAGGCACTCCAGCAAGTGGTTTTTCGAAGTTAATACTTTAAGGATAAAGAAACAGCAAATTTCACTTACATGGTTCAGTTTACTACCATTTCTCGTAGTCAGATTTGTCCAGTAGAGTTTTTGAAATTCATTGGCATGCTCTCAAGCTTGGAATGTATTCTCTTGCAATTAATTTTTTTTCAGTTTCCAAATGGCGGCCTCAAGATACCCATTATTGCTGTAGGGGTGGCATGTTTCAAGCACATTCTTGATAATTACCATTTCATATAAAATTAGCATGAAATCAGTTCAGAAGAATTCATTCTTATATCTTATAGCAGTTATTTTCATAAGTAATATCTTTTTGGAAAACAAAAAGATGCATAAGTGTAGCTGACACTGCAAGCAACCCTTTGCTGAAATGATCATATTCCAAAACAGATCAGGTGATCACTGATGACATCATTTCTGTTGTGATGTCATAATGGGTGGTTCCCAGCTTAATCAAATTAAAATGAACCTCATCAAAGGCTGGAAACCAGAAGGAATATTTTTACTATTGGAAAACCCACCTCTAAACAAAAAAATGATAAAAATAGACTAAAGAGGTCATGCAATATGCTGCAAGTCAGTATTTAGCTACGAGAAATGGTTTGGGGTATGTTAAACCTAAAATTTTGATATTTAAGCATCTTTAAAGAAAAAAGTTCCACTTAAAACCACTTGCTGGAGTGCCTCAACAAGAGAGTAATTTCCTAAATGAAATAATTATCGTAGTTATTTTCTTCTTTCATATTAAAAATTCCTGTTTAGACCTCCAAGTTTACAAACTTGTTAAGAGGAAAAATTATTTGTTACTTTCATTCAATCATTCATTCTTTATTTCCTCCGTAGGAGATTACCATACATTAAGCATCAAACTATGACATTATGTACAACATATCGTACAGTATAACATAAATGATACCAAACATGAAAAACAAATCCAAACATATATATATATCAGGAGTTGAAACAACCTTCTGCAAAGCACACGAACATCACTCAGCAGGCACACTAGCAAGACCAGCGCCAGCTCAACGTCGATTCAACGTCTCGGCGCTGAATCAACGCTGATCTAACGCTACTGCCAGCGCTGCGTGTCCGCGGAGAGATGTTCTCGGGTACTTTTAGTAAACTTATCTGTAAAGGTTCATTGCCTGACTAATAAAGAACAAAACCTGCAGTGACTGCTTCAAGGAAGTTGAAACAATACTCCGCAAGTTTTTTTCAAAGCTATCCTGACTCAGCTGCGTGTCAAGTTGTAAGCTAAGTAGCTTCATTAAAAGTTCCTGTTTGGGGCATATCATCAACTCATTTGCGATATCACTGCTGAACTGTTGTGTGTTGAATAAAAAGTTTTGTGTATATAAACGTAAATAGGGACAATTTGCTATAATATGTAGCAAAATATCTTGCGTTCGTATCCCGCAGCAGCGACATTCTCTAAAAGTTGACGGTTTCACAACCCATAGCCGCGCAATATGTATCATTAGCCCCTTTTTTTCCGGAAAACGTTACTGAATATATGCCCGTATATAACTGACAACTGTATTCCACCTTGTAGCGCTATGTATCTATCAAACTCTGGGTCACTTTCTACCCAGTTACGCCACAATCGCTCTTCTGTTTGAAATACTGTTTTATTTACTAACATTTTCCACCGTTGTTTTGTTGGAAAATGCAGCTTATTTATGAAGTCAGTCAAGTACTCCTTTAGCCCAAATTTTATGAGAATTTTCCATATATCCGCCATGAAACCAGTGGTAGTGCTTTGTTGAAAATACATAAAATATCTCAGATAGAAGGTCTGATTTGGCACACTGTAAGGTGGTAATGAGCACAGTTTTCCCAAGAATTAACTTCTCCTATCAGAGTATAGAGACAAACCATTGACTCACACATGTCCATCCGTACATACTGATTAAACCCTCGAATTTTCTTAGCCACAAAACGTTGAAATTTATTTAGGTCATTACAATTATTTAATGTTAAATTATTCCAAAGTTCACATCCATAACAAACGGCTGGAATGATTACCTTTTTATATAGACTGACAGAGACTTTTGGGTTTAACCCACATGGTCTTACTCCAGTATTTGCTAGACTAAAGAACGTGTTCCTGCCTTTTGTACATGCACCTTTTACAGCTAAATCCAAATACCTCGACGCTTCTTGTGGTATGCCAAGATGCACTGCTGAATGTTTTTGCGGTAGCTCTAAATCACCTAGGTTTATATGTATTTGTTGAGAGATGGCTTTGTGTCCCCTTCCAAAGATTATAACAAAAGACTTATCTGGGTGGATCTCAAATCTATATTTACATGAATATTTATATGCAGTCTCTACTATTTCTTTTAGATTGTTTGGTGAGTTAGCTAGATACGTCGGCATACGCTGGACAGCTACAATCTAAAGTATCTATGCGTGATCCCTTATGACAATTCTGGATTTCATCCAGCAAGTCATTAACGAAGACTAAGTAGAGGAAAGTGGATAATACCCCACCTTGCCGTACACCTTGTTTAACAGGGAACCACTGAGAAAGTTTTCTGTTTAAGCTTACAGAACTTTGTAGGCCGTTATATAGCTCCATTAAAGTTCTCCACACTTTTCCTCGAATCCCTAAGTAATGTAATTTTACAAAGATGCACTATGCCACACTGTGTCAAATGCTCTTTTTATATCCATAAAGGCTGCATATGTGCAGCTACCCTGGTCGAGGTTATATTGTATCACCTCTTGCACAGTATAGGCTGCAGTTATACAGCTCAAATTTGGTTGAAATCCTTGCTGTTGTACATTAGGAAAAACAACGTTATTTTTGCTGAGATAAAGTGTTATTCTGTTATGTAAAATCTTTTCAAAAACTTTCAGTATAACCGGCAGTAATGTAACAGGTCTGTAACTATCAAGGGCAGATTTATTTTTGTTATGACCTTTATATATGGGAACAATTATTCCCCTTTTCCAAGAATCAGGAATAACTTAAAGTTTCAGTACACTATTATATAATTTGCACAGTACTGTTTTTACAATTTCACCTCCAAAAATTAAATGTTCGTTCTGTATACGATCCCAGTCTGGGGCTTTAAGTTTCTTTAGTTTAGAAATGACACACGTCAACTCATATTCGGTGACTTCATTGTCTAATATATCTAGATTAGATAGTGATGAGTTTATTATCACAGCTTTAAACTTTTCTTCGATTTCGATTTTGTATTGGTTGTCAAATTGAGGATTGTCCTTTGGTGTTGAAAGGTCACTGAAATATGTTTCAAATGCCTTTAATACAAAGTCAGGTTTCGATATTACATTGTCGTTAACTATCAGCTCAACGCAGCTTTCATTATGCTTTATACATTTTCCGTTAACGAGTCTCCAGAACAGTCGCAGATCACATTCAGCGGTCGACTCGATTTCTTCGATTGATTCATTCAAAAAATCATCACTTGCTAGGCGTTGTGCCTTTCTAAATTGATTTTTTGTTTATTTGTATTTTCTGAACAGGTGATTCTTATGTAGTACTTTCAGGTTGTCGTTCCAATACGGTTTTGTATATTCGCTAAACTGTTTTGTAGGCAAACTTATTTCCGCCGCGGTTAAAAGATAATGAACTAATTCATTTTCAGCCTGGATAATATCATTTTCATTTTGTATATCCTTGGCAAGAATATTTTGAAGAGAGCCTATTAAAAATGCCTCATAGTCCTTTAACTGTAATTGATCTGCTTTATGCCATGCTGTCCATTTAGCAGATTCTATTTTTTCGTGTATTATATTATGTTGAAACTGAATCGTGCATATAATAGGCAAATGGTCTGATGTAGAAGCGAATGTGCCTTCTTCGAGAATTTCACAACTACTAACCAGGCTTGCTGTAAGCTTGTCCGTAAGTATATAATCTAGCATAGTCTGCCTTGGCAGGTAAGTATAAGTATAGTTGGGACCTTGGCAGAAAGGTTTACTGTTAATGATTTTTATATTGTAGTTGTTCACAAACTGTTTTAATTCTCTCGATTTCGAAACGTTTGTATGTTCTTCATTCATTACACTAGAGTTCATGTCGCCAGCTATTATCACATGACCATTTTCAGAGTAACACGAGTACACTTCTTGGAGAGAATCAAGTTGATCTCTGTAGTAATTAATATTATTGTCAGCTGGTAAATAGGTTGCAAAAACGTAATATGGTGTTTGGCTGATGCCTCGAAGCTTGACTCCAGCTAACCTTTCGCTTCCAATATCAAGTATTTCAATATTACTTTTTAGTGTATTTTTATACATTATCGAGATTCCACCCTTACCACATCGTAACACAGAATAGGAATCTATATTATTGTCACAATGTGTATTGCTTTTGTAATCGCTGTGTAAACAGTCCATGAAAGAAGAATTATATGGTAAGAGCTTGTGTTCACATATAATAGCTATATCGCATCTTGTTTTATCTAAAACTTTGTTCAGACATATAGAGGACGACATTATTCCCCTTACATTCCATGTCAATATATTCAGTGCCATTAAGAGACAATAAAATGATAATTGGCAGAAACGTCTTCCGCAGATATTGTTGATTGCTTGCATGTTCTGACTATCCATGAATAATGGTTAAATATGTGCGTTAGCATTTTTTATTGACGGTAACGTCGTTCGTTACTCTTGCTATATTCCCGACGGTCATTCCGTCTTTTATTTTCTCGACGTTCAACACGTGCGCTGCTTTTCCAATATGTGCAGAAGACATTATCAGGCCAAGGGAAGTCATCTGATTCTATGGCATCTTTATACTTCGATTCTACCACTACTTGTTCATAACAGTTGTCGTTTCGACTTCTATACAGCTGCAGCTCGTGAATCTGCACGCCATTCTCACTGAAATGTGACGTTATACCCTTCCTGGTCGACCTCTCATCAATGTTACTAACATAATATTTCAAATATCGTTTTCTTTTCCCCCTATGGACCCCGACGAAGACATCGTTTGGTTCATCTAATGTCGTTTGATCATTTTTATTTGGTTTCAAGCTGCTCACTCGGTTGGCCATATGTTCTCTGTATCTTGATTATTTGTAATCTTAGTTGTTTCCAACTATGGTTTGAGGGCTGGATTTGGATTTTGATTGTTTCAGTTCCTGATCTTTGCATACTTTTTACTTTTGTCAGGAACGTGCCCAGAAATGTGTCTGTCGTGCTCCATTACGCCAGACACACCAGAGGGCTGCGTTTGAGTAGTGTTATAAATACGACGACTGTCTTCGTCGTTGTCCCTATTGGGGACCTCCTTATTCGAGAGCCTATTACATACTTCTGAGTTAATGTCTGGCGGGCGCGGCACCGGCGTAGCAGGCCGACTGTTCATCTTCGGTACCAAGTTTATTGCCCCCATAACCTGATTCAAGCTTCGTCATCGATCGACCGTGTGTATGCCTTGGTGGATAAACAATGTCCAAAGCCATACGGTGATATGCATTTTTGTATTACTTTCAACTAATACAATATTAATTCCTGATCTTTGCCTACTTTTTACTTTTCAATCAATTATTTCTTTTATTATATAGTTTGCGACTGACATATCTGCTGCTTAATAGTGACTGGTTTCAAGAACCAACTATTGATTAAATGGCTGATAATTATCCATTAAGTTATTAGACCTGCCCATCTTCTCTTTTCTTTCAAACTTTTGCGTTTAGAGACACTGGGAAAAGTTACATGTAGATACGGAAATGCGTGTTTGTCGCACTGAATTTGATGTGTATACATACGTTTTTGTTAGCATATTAGATAATCGAACTTTCATTAATCGTACAGTATCAGCAGAAACCAGAGCATATGTTTGAGATCATTTAAGCCACAACACGACAAAACCAACAATGTGGTTGTGCGCCCAGCACAGACTCAGATCAGCCTGGGCATCCGCCCAGTCTGATCAGAGTCTTCGCTGTCCGCATAGAGGTAGCTTAGACCCTTAGCTAACCTTTGAGCACTTAACAAAGAGTCTGATCAAAATGGGTGGCTGCCCAGGCTAATCTGAGTCTTCGCTGGGCGCACAGCCACATTGTTGGTTTTGTCGTGTCGCGGCTCAATTATCAAAATTAGATCTGACATGAAATACCTAGATTCAGATATTTCAGAATATAAATTTTTTGTTTGTCTGTCTGTCTGCAAACCGTTTAAAATTTCTGAATTTCTGATTTCACTCTGATTTTGTCAATGTTTTTTCTTTTTTTGTGTTTTATTTTCTCCGCTGTTAGCTTTTGCATTCCTATCGCATTACCATTATTTTTTCGTGTTTTTTTTCTGTTTTCTTTTTTTCTTCTTCTTCTTTTTGATTCGTTTTTGACAAAGAAATATATTTGAAAATCTGAAGTTTAAGATCTCAGTATTGGCTTTATGCGCAGCCAACAGGCGCCCCGGTAGGTCAGTGGGTTAAGCGCTGGTCTACTGATCTAGCGGTCGCGGTTCGAGCCCCGCCGGAGGCGGAGTTCTTTCCATCGTAAACGGGGTTCCATTGCACACAGCTTTTCATTATCACTAGCCCATCGTCCTGATATGACTGAAATACTGTTGAAAAGGACGTAGATCCGCCCAGTATGATCAGAGCCGTTGCTGTCCGCATAGAGTTAGCTTAGACTCTTAGCCACCCTTTGAGTACCTAACGAAAAGTCTGATCAAACTGGACGGCTGCCCAGGCTGATCTGAGTCTACGCTGTTTTTCTCGTGTCGCGGCTCAATTATATTATCGCATATGCGAACAGCAAAGACTGAAGCAACCTGTAGTTGCGCCAACGTCCTAAATCTACGCCGACGAAGTTTACTCATCCTTTGTGCATTCGGCCCAAGGAATTCTTAAGCTTTTAAGCTCACATCAGACGAAGGCTCCGGGGAAGCTTACAGGATAGGCAGGCTCCGTCGTCCGTCGTGGTCTATCTGTCCGTCCGTCAATAGTTTCAAACGACTGTATTAACTTAAATAGAATGCAAACCACATCATTTTATATTGTCATTTGTTGGTATAACTGGACTAAAGACGATACAAAATAAGGTGATTAAGATTAATATTGTTCTGAATAACTTCCCTTGTGAAGAAATGCTGACGAAATTTTAATTATGTTTACAGTGCGAGTCTTCGACAGGACACTCGGAATTGTATTTCTTATCCAAAAGTAATGATATAATCATTTGAAAACTACTATTTTCTAAAGTTAGAAACATTTGATTGCTTTGGTGCCTTTTTATCGTCTTTGGTGACTGCCAACATTAAGCTGTGGGGTTAGGGATTCTGTAAAACTAATGTAAAAATAAAAAGAATAGATTATACAGTAATATTTCATAGTAAAAGATATCTATTGTCTCAGAGTGCCTTTGTTGTGTGTGTGTGGTGTCTTTGTGTCTCTTTGTTAGTAGTAAGGACAGACACTCTGGGACCGATTTTTCCATGTATTTTTACAAAGACTTTTGGCCTGAAAAAAACTAAGTCCGCACGGTCGCCTAGTGTAAAAATGCATGGTGGTCGCCATAGATTCCAATCCATCAGGTAACTTCCTCAGGCTAGTAAGCCTCTATTAGGTTCTTGAAAAAACCGTAGAAGTCAAGTTCTTAGGCTCTCAGAGCTGTTCTAAGGACGATTCAGCGCCATTTTCCTACAGGAAATAGTCGTGGGATCAGGCACGCAACTTTGCGGGACGTTGTAAGAAATTCGTAGAATCTGTAGGATCCCACACGAAAACTTTGCGGGATCACGCGACGTTTTGGCCAGTTGTGACGTTATGTTATAGGTAGTCTGTAGGAACTGTAGGATCCCACAAGAATTCTTTGCGAGATCACGCGACGTCTTTTGCCAGTTGTGACGTTATAACCAATGAGGAGGTTCGCAGGAAGATCCAAGCAGCCATTGGAGAATATGATGAACTCCTTACGCTTGTCAAGAAGCGGAAACTACTTGGTGGTTTGGCCACGTCTCAAGGTCTTCTGGTTTAGCAAAGACAATTCTTCAGGGCACATTGAAAGGAAAAAGAAGAAGAGGTAGACAGAAGAAGAGGTGGGAAGACAATATAAAGGAGTGAAGAGGAATGGATTTTGCCAGCTCAACTAGGGCAGCTGAAGACAGGACAAGGTGGAAAGGGATTGTTTTGAAGTCATCTGTGGTGCCCCAACGATCTAATAAGGCTACAGGATACAATAGAATAGAATAGAATAGACGTTATGTTTGAACGTTTATAACGTCATTTATATCTAGCCAAAGCAAACAAGACGTTGGCCACCATAGAAGCTGCACTTAACATATTTTAAAGGGAAAATAGCATCATCCATATTTCCACAATGAAATTGTGGAGTTAATGTGGATGATGTGAATTTGATGTGGATGATGTGGATGTTTTGTGGATGTTTTGTGGCTGATGTGGATTCACAATGTGGAGTTTCCACATGTCCACATCTACACATTCGACAGATCTGAGTCTGCGCTGGGCGCACAGCACTTTGTTGGTTTAGTCATGTCGCGGCTGAATTATCCTTAGGTTTACTGGCAGGTCGACAATACATATCCGTTCCTTAGAGGGTAAAAGTATTATTTGTCTTCTGGTTTGTGATTTTAATAAGTCTCTGTTTAGGATAAAAAAAATGCCCCCCCCCCCTCTTCCTCCCGAAACATCAGTATGACCTATATGTCTGAAAATAAACTCGGATTCAAGCCAAAACTGTACAGTCAACTCAGATATGTCAAGTTTTTACAAAATAAGCCTTATTACATAAGCAATCTCCCTTTCGCGAAAGGAGGGTAGAACTTCCTTTCGCTTATTAGCTATAACCTTAAAAACAAACATCTGACTTGTTGAAAAAATAGGTTATGCTAATCATTTTAAACTTGGTTATTGACCGCTTTAATCTCCTGAAGACAAACAGTTGGGGCATTATTCAAGTTTATACAAATGTATTATAAGTCATTACTGTGTGTAATCAGCTACAAGAGATATAATACAAATGAACCGCGACACGACCAAACCAACAAAGTAGTTGTGCGCCCGGCACAGACTCATATCAGCCTGGAATTCGCCCAGTCTGACCAGAGTCCTCCTTGTCGGCATAAAGGTGGCAAAGACACTTAGCTATGCTTTGAGCGCACAGCGAAGACTCTGTTCCGCCCACCCTGATATGAGCTTTCGCTGGGCGTACATGCCAGTTTGCTGGGTTTGTCGTGTTGCGGCTCAAATGATAAAAAGTGTGATACTTAGTGATGCGATAATACATAATAACTTTAGGCGTATCTGTTCACGCAAGGTCCATCAGTCAATAAAATGCTTTTTATTTATCATATCTACGGCCCTTTCAAGAATATTTCATTTATGTCGCGCCGATCGTTAAGCAGAGATTGGCAAAAAACAGAGTTCCGGGAGAAATAACTACCTAAGCAGAACTTGGCTTTCGAAAATATATCCGCATAAAACCTTCTGTCTAGGAAACGTTACGCTCCTCTGAAGAAAATAATAGAGCCGCGACACGACAAAACCAACAAAGTCGTTGTGCGTCCAGCGAAGACTCAGATCAACATTGGTATCAGTCAGATCAGACTCTTAGCTAAGTGCTTAAAGGGTAGCTAAGGGTCTAAGCTACTTCCATGCGGACAGCGAAGACTCTGAACAGACTGGGTGGAAGCCCAGGCTGACCTGAGGCTGCACTGTGCGCACAACCACTTTGTTGGTTTTCTCGTGTCACGGCTCATATTTCCCCTCCAAAGAATTGTTACTTAATTCCTCCAGCAATTATTAAAATGGTGTCAGACGTGACATAAGTAGATTCTTAAGTAACGACTCTTGGGAGCAGTGCACATACCAACACGCACCCTCACACACCAACCGGCCTGCACATACAACACACACGCACACACATCACATGCAAAAGTGAACGCACAGAAACACACAAGCAAACACATACACAAACACATACTACACAAATACCCATACAATTACAAACACATACAGAAACACACACACACACATGCAAACACACTCAAAGGCACACAAACATACATCACACACACAAAGCACACCACACACACACACATACGACAGAACACACAAACACACACACACACACACACACACACACACACACACAAAAAGAATATTCAAAATTTCAACAGTTAATGACATAGTGACACCTTTTTGTTACCGAAAACAGGGGCCTACAGTCATTTCATACACTGTTGTAAAAACAATTATAAAGTATACCAAAATAATGTTAAATTTGAATAGATAGACCTTACCATTGCGTGAAAAGCTTCTCTTACGCCATAGACTCAGATCTGACAGCGCATCCGCATCCGTGCAGTCTTAACAGAGTCTTCTATTTTTGCATGTACCAACACTGAATCTAGATAATCTAAAACGGACAAAGTTTGTCTCTGGTAAATCTGCGTCGTTGCGAAATCTGGTTCCGAGGTTATAAAACTTGAGTATAATCTCAAACTCAAAAATTAGCACACTGATTGGCTGCTTCCGAGCATGTGCCAATCAGTGTGCTTTATTTGAGTTTGAGAATGTACTCAAGTTTTATAACATCCGTGCCTGTTCTGAAATTTTATAGAAAACACTTGTCTTAATGTCCATTTTCACATATATCAGAAAAAACGTTTCTCAAGGCCACATAAGAAATTCGGTTGCAACCTCTTGGCAAAGTGGGTTAAACATATGCAAGTTAGCATTTTCGTCTACTCTTTGATTATATAGATGAAGCAGAATAAAGAATTAATATTAGTGATAAATTGCACCCGTAAGGCCACGGTATATATCGAGGCAAAAAAAAACAACATTGCAAGCAATATCCCCTCGCCATTTACGGCTTCATTGCTGGGTAGATAGGTAGATATCAGATCTGTTGTCATCCCATTGTCTATGTCCGTCTGTTTGTCTTTCCCTCCGTCCGCCTGGAGCCATAACTAAGTAATCATTCGACGGAATTTGACTTAAAATAACTAGAAATGTTTGTCAGAGAAAACAGATCTTCCAACTAGCCCATTCCATACCCTCTTCAGCGTAGCGCAGTCGGTAGCGCGTCTGACTCAACGGCCAGCCACATACTTTCGTTTCTCCTTCCACTGATTCAAGAAGGGCAGTTGTCAAATACTGACGAAAGTATGTGCACTAGGAGGTCTAAGCCAGTCCAGGAAAAGTGTTGTTAAGGTAACTGACCGTCTCGACATGACCATAGCTCTTTACCGTTGACGAAAATCAACAAGACAACAACAGCCCCTCCCCTCTAACCCCACACAAGTGCATTCCCACGTACTCGTTTCCTTACCTTAAAACATTGCTGTGTTGATATAATCTAATATGTATGGTCTAAAGATGTCTACATTCAAGAGCATTTAAAGTCATGTTGTGAGTACCCTTGAAAATGGGGTCAAGATCACCAAAACCTTGTCATCTTTCCAGCTTGTCAAACCTATTATAATTATCTGTGGTCGTATTTATAAAAACACTTAAGTCGTTGCTATGCTGTTGCTAAGGCGTTTACACAACGTTACTGTAGAGTCAACTTAGAAGCATGGCTGTCATCTGAAAACTCCAACAAACCGAGTCATAACTAAGTAACAAATAAACGGAATTTCATGAAACTTCTATTAAATAAGTATCACTATAACACGGATTTGCATATCAAATTTAGGTAGAACGGCGTCAGTAGTGCTTAATTTAATGCGCTTGAATCAATTAAAAAGAAACAATTTGAGCTATAACCTAGTTACTAATGAATAGAATTTAATGAAACATAAACTAGTTACGTATCACCATATAACAAGGGTGCATTAAATTGAGCTATAATGAGGTAACCAAAAAAAAAAAAAAAAAAACACACGAAACTTCCTGAAACTTAAATATTGTTATTATCATCATCATTATCAGAATGGCATCATCAACGCATGAGTTATTGCCCTTCAATTAATTTAAAATCTACTAATCGGCTATAACTATAATACCGATGGACGAAATTTCATTAAAATCAATTTAAATAGGTATCGCCATAATGCGTTGATGCACACACAGACTTGTCAGAATAGCCTCACTAGTACACGAGCTATATTGCCCTTAATTTAAAAGGCTTAGTCGTGACTAAATAACCAGCTAATGGAATTTTAAGAAACTTTAAACAAATCAGAGCCACTTCGGCGGGGAATACAAATTCAACAAAATTGCTTGTTCATGCCTAGATTGACACGAGAAGTAGTGTCAAAGGCTTTTACCCCAAGAATACTGGGGCCGTATTCATAAAGCCATTTAAGTCGTTGCTATGCGGTTGCTAAGGCTAAATATCTATAAAGGAGATTCCCTACAACAATGAAATTTGGTCTGGAGGAACAGTCTTTGTAAGACTATTCCTCCAGAGCAAATTTCATAGTTGTAGGGAATCTCCTTCAAAGAAATTTAGCCTTAGCAACAGCATAGCAACGACTTAAGTCGTTTTATGAAAACGGCCCCTGAACTTGTCACTAAAGATTCTTCTAATGCGCAAGAAAAAAAAATTAGTTTTTATAAAAACCTGCAGATATCTGACGCTGAAAGATTAAGACACTCAGCCATGCATCATGAAACATGATTTCCTTGGCGGTAGGGTCATACCAAACATCCGAGCAGGCACATAACGTCGTATTGACTTTGTACTGACGTCGAGGCGGCATGATGACGTCAGATCGACGTCGGTACGATGTCATGTCCCCGCTGGAATCTGTGTAAAAAGTTAATAGAAAGGTCCAGGGTATGCCACAATCCCAAACCGCAGTCGATCGACGACACCAAGAGGAAGAGAAAAATGACAAACACACACGTGCAAAACAAACAAACGCACAAGAAGCAGAAAACAGCTCCCTCTTCCCCAAGCGAGATGATCAGGCCCCGGGGTTATAAAACTTTTTTCGTGCTCAACTCAGCTGAGCATGAAATTTTCACTGCTGATAAATATGAAAATGCCAACTAATGTTGGCATTTTCATATTGATAAGCAGAGAAAATTACATACTCAGCTAAACTGAGCAAGAAAACAACTGTACTTATCAGTAATTTGCCATTTATTAGCAGGTAAAATTTTATGCTCAGCTGAGTTGAGCATGAAACAAGTTTTATAACCTCGGGGCCAGGATGCTTAAACAAACACAGAAACGAGGACAAAAAGCGGAAGACTTTATCATGATGGTAAAAACCACAAAGCAACATACAATTAAGAATAACATCGGGCCTAGAACGGCCAGCAGCGTAGACTACCTTTTTTTCTTTCTTTCTTTCTTTTACTGCCGACATACTTAAACATTGTCCCGATGCAATTCATAATACAAATAATACATAACAGGTTCAGTTCGCGAAGTGGCTCCCTAACTCAATCAATGCACCATATCGACGACATAAAATCAAATTGATCACTATGATAAAACAAAGAATAGTACTCTTGGCTAAACCAAACTCCACTGTTAGCCAGAGTAAAAGGAAACCATTAGTTAAGCAACAATAGGCCCAACCAAACACAAATTATAAAGCCCCAACCCACTCGTTTTAAGGCTTTATGAAGAGACCGTCATAAAGTCTGAGGCCCGAACCACCGTCGTGCAATTAGAGAGTGAAGCATAGTCATCAACCATGATTGGGTTCGAAACTAGGTGTGCAGTCAGCCGCATTACATATGAGCCGCGACACGAGAAAACCAACAATGTGGTTGTGCGCCCAGCGCAGACTCAGTTTAGCCTGGGAATCCACCCAGTCTGCTCAGGCTCTTAGCTAAGTGTTTAAAGGGTAGCTAAGGGACTGGGCTACCTCCATGCGGACAGCGAAGACTCTGACCAGACTGGGCGGATGCCCAGGCTGATCTGAGTCTGCGCTGGGTGCACAACCACATTGTTGGTTTTGTCGTGTCGCGGCTCATATGAGATATATCCTATTCTTTTATACAGATTAATCAGTTTATTGTTAATTGTTCAGAAAAATAGAATTGCCCTCTTTTTTAATTCTGTATACCAAGTCACCATAGAAGTCTGGTCCCGATATTCCTTGTTGCAGAATTTTCCTCAGGCCCACCTCACATTTTTTCCACCAACCCATTGTGACGACGATAAGACTTTGTTAATGTTTTGCGAAGTTTATGATAACGATAGCCTTGCCTAAAGAGGAGCTCGGCTGTAAGGGTTTTGTTACGACTGTTGAAGTTACGTTAGAAGATGGTATAGTGAAACGAATAAGCTGAGATATGTACACTTCATAGGAGAAACGTCGAGGGACATCTCCGTCTAGGAAGGGGAAATTAACTATATCAAAATCGTCCCGTTTATCGTAAATTTTAGTTGAAACCGTATTGATAAATCCAAATAAAAAACGGAGATTCGGTATCAGGCTGATTTGAGTCTGCGCTGGGCGCACAACCACTTAGTTGGTTTTCCCGTGTCGCGGCTCATATTAGGTCTCCCGGTTTTCAGAATTATTCCAACTCCATCCATAAATGCAGTTGCCAGATCGGAATGCTTGACTGTTTAGATATTAGGATAGTTACGGTTAAGATGTACCATAAGAGGTGGTCGGGCCTGGTTTTGGTTCTATGTAACTTTCTGTACTGGTGTAACCTACTAATTTGGATAATAGTTGGGCAATGACCAGCTGTGCTTGCATCAGGTAAGGGATGGGTGTTGCTTTGATGTTTCGTCAGTCCATATTGCGAGGGTGGTTGGGTAGTGCGATGGTGCTGGGTAAAACTTCCAGTGCCGGGGCGTCCAACTGATTTAGAAAAAAGTAGGGTAAGGGCCTACTGTGCTTGCAGTAGGTGCGGGAGGGGTTGTTTGGCCATTTTTCTCTCGTCTATCATTTCTCTCTTCTTTCTCCTTCTCTTTAGGAGACGGCCCGATATACACTGAAATACTGTCTCAAAGGTCTGTCAAACCCAAAACAACCAACCAATCAATCCATTTAGCTTTTCTTTCTCCCTCTCTCTAGAGACGGGTCTCTATAGACTGAAATACTGTGTCAAATGGTCGTTAAGCCTGAACAAACCAACGAAACAACGAAGATATCCTATAAATTATGATAATTATGAACATGGATATGATAATTAATAGCTGCTGGGTTATATCAAAATTATACAGGATTTTTGCAATAATTATAATAAATAAATATCAAAGAAAAAAAAACGTTATTGAATAATTAGTCATAAGTTACAATGGGCCGATCAAAAAGTGAACAGTTGAAACGATAACATAATAATTTAAAATTGAGATGAATGAGCTTTTCGGCCAATTGTATAAATAAAGACAATTTATTATGACTTCTTGTTTGCTACCAAAATGGGATCCACATTCAAACAAAAGAATTTGCCACGTATGCACTTCCGTACATACGTAAGTAAGCGCGCGCGTGTGTGTATGTAAGTATGTGTGTAGCGTGTGTGCAGTATGAACGACTGCTTGCAATGTAAAGTGTTAGCATGTATCATAAGATTAGACAAATTAAGTACAAAATGCAGAGCATGTGACTCGTGCATATAGACCATATCACATAGTTTCGTCCATCATCATAATTTTAAAAGGACACGACACTTATTTAATTCTCCTCACTTGCCGAGTTTACAAAGAAAACGAGAATGAAGAAGTTTTAAAAAGTATCTAGTCATTCCTCAGATCAGCCATGTTACTGGTCGGTCATGTTCTTATGGTTTTGGCTAGCGTTTCTGCCATTCCAACCAAAGGTTTGTACATGTATATTGTTTGCAAAATAAGTCTGTAAACTTCATTTGTTTCAAATTTTAGATCCTAGGCTGTAAATATTCATTTATAACCAAGTTTCGAAAACAAAATCTGAAATCATGAACTTTCCAGCGGACACATGACACCGAGCGACGTCGTTCTAGTTTGAAAATAATCACCCTGATTTTAAACAGTGATTACATACTTTCAACAAGTGGTTTTATCATATGACGTCGCATCTAAGAGTGTAATAAAGCTATGCATTAAAAATGATAATCAACTAGTGGATTAAATATGCAAATTACGTCATAACGTTATGCACTGACGTCCATAAAATGTCGCGTTTTCTAATGCCGACAACGTGACGTTTTAGTGCAAAACCTGCTAATAAAATTTATGATTTTAGCGTCATATGATAAATAGAATCTTGCATTCGTGCTCATGTATTATTGAATTTATTAAACTCGTTGGGGAAAAGATAAGACTTGATCAGACTATTTGCTCAGCTCTTAAAGGGTAGCTCGCTCCATGCGGACAGGGAAGACTCTGATCAGACTGGGCGGATGCCCAGGCTGATCTGAGTCTGCGCTGGGCGCACAACCACTTTGTTGGTTTTGTCGTGTCGCGGCTCATATAATAAAAAATCTATGCCTAAAAATCCTTTAATCTGTTAATTTGATCGCCTGAGTAATTATAGTCTAGTCAATTTTCATTTCAAAATGCCATAAACACTCTTAAATTGCATTTCAGAGCGCATGCCGGCTGCTGTTAAGTTGTTTATTCTTTAAAAAGAAGAAGAAGAAGAATGATTTATTTTGACTAAAACAATACACTTTATCGTCGATATAGCACACGAGTCCGTGTATATATAAATGTGGTTACATAAACCAATACTAATGGCTGGGACTTTTGCAAAAAGTCAGCACTACGTGTATATGTATCCATATAGTGCTGACTTTATGCCTTATAAAACATATATATGAGCCAGTCTCTGTGAAAACCGGGCTTAATGACATAAAAGTAGAAAATTAACTTACTACATCACTGAAAGTATAAGCTTTTCTAAACATTTCCTGAAAATTTGAGATGGATACCATTATTTATTACTGAGATACAGACTTTAGAAGCACACAGGTAGTGCAGTTTCTTTACATGACGTTATTAACGTCACAAATATATGTTTTGACGTCAACGTCATTACGTTTGTTGAACCAGCTTTCGTGCTTGTTACTCAAAATAATTCGGACAAAAAGTGTGTTTGCTCATTTTCAATGTGTATTTCATAGCACACACATGACAATTTGCATGATTAAACATTCTTTCTCAAATGGTAGGTCTTTGAAATGGTATACCATATGTTTACAAGGCCCTGGGGTTACCTTGGAATAAGCAATGTCATGGCAACCTATGTCATATTTATAACTGGATTTAGTCTGAATTCATACGCTTTCTGTTATATCTCAACGCCTAATGTATTTTCATGGAAATGAAGAAAGGTTCGAAAATTCATTAATTTTAGTGTTTTTCATCCATTCATAACGTAATTATTACGTAATGGCATTAAGCCCGGTTTTCACAGAGAACGGCTCATATAGATTTACCCATGAATAATGAAATTATGTTAGTTCTCGAGGAAGTTTCTAATTTCGAAAGCTTCTTTGATATATTTACCAATATTAATTAAATCTTTTTTGCTCTTCGTGATCAACAGTTCACACAGTTTATAAACGCTTGGTCGTACAATAAAATAGGCCTTAATGTATTTTGTCCGAATATCTCGAAAAAGTAATAAGTAATAAATATTTTGTAAATTTAATTTTCATAAAGAAATGTACCTATATTTTGTATAGAATTTTCAAGTTTATGTAAGAACTAATTTTTTCCTAACCAATGAATTGTCGTTGAATAACGCGCGATTCTGAGGGCAGATTGCGAAATATTAATTGGTAATGGAAATTTTTTTCTTCATTTCTGGTCTACTTGTTTAAACATAAAAATGGGAAACCATGTAATTTTAAACTTCCATTATTCAGTAGCCTATATCCCAGCGGGCGCACTACGTTAATTCAACACTGAATCAGCATTGATTCAACGTCATGACGTTGAATCAATGTTGACTCAGTGTTGATTTAATATTGTGTGACTGCTAGTTATTCTTGTAAAAGTTACACTGTTCATCTCAAACTATTCTTGCCTGAAGTAAATTTATTGAAAATCTGACTAGGGGGCACGGCCGAACATGAGGTCAAGCTTATCTGTTGGCTGTTTACTTTTACATGTATCACATTGAAAGTCAATGTAGCAATGGGTGTAATTATCAATATGTGAATAAATTCAATGAGGTAACGAAATATTTCGTAGGACTTATCCTTTGCTGACGTAATTAAAGTGTGTTGGAACAACGCCATGTTTTTTCCACCATTTTTTTTTCTAAAGGTACAACTACATTGACTTACTGTTAACATTCCTAGGTTAGGAAACCTTTCCGGAAAATCCACTCTAAAAAGAAAGTATTTGCTTCTAGAAGAAGCACATCCATTACTACTTTAAAACTGTCGTTTAGCATCATATCAACAATCAACAACTATGGGATGATTACCGCAAATTCTTACAAAACTTACATTTTTACAGCTAGACGGCTGCTTGAGAGAATGAACTTGAATATTGATCCTTGTGAAGACTTCTACCAGTATGCATGCGGAGGTTTGCTTGACTCAGCAGTAATTCAACCTGACAACTTTGATGCTGGGACAATCCAAATGCAGGTTGACACCGTAAACAGACAGTTGCAAAGTATGTATACCGTATTAATCGTATATAAAGCCCGAATGCGTTGCTTTTTATGAAAAAAGAGGCGGTGTTTACAGCTTTAGGGTAGTAAATCAACCACTGCCGAAATGCTTCTAATAAACAGCATCAAGGTTAATGGATATACTTTCAAAGGTAGCAGTTCTACTATTGTTTTGTCTTCCAACTGAATATAGGTTAGCTCTTACGGGAAAGCATTTTAAAAGCTTTTGTGGCAAATTCTTTTCTTGAAGAGTGAACCCAATCTGGAAGAGCTACGTCCTTCAGAGAAGCAAACAATAATTGAGCCGCGACATGACAAAACCAACAATGTGGTTGTGCGCCCAGCGCAGACTCAGATCAGCCTGGGCATCCGCCCAGTCTGATCAGAGTCTTCGCTGTCCGCATGGGGGTAGCATAGACCCTTAGCTACCCTTTGAGTACTTACCAAAGGGTCTGATCAAACTGGGTGGATGCCCAGGCTGATCTGAGTCTGCACTGGGCGCACAACCACATTGTTGGTTTTGTCGTGTCGCGGCTCAATTATTCATTTTGCCACCGCTGTAATGCTAACGCGAGATTGGAGTATTTTGGAATAGAGGTAGGGGCGTTTATTTGGATTCTTACAGAATTTTTCATGAGTATCTAAATTAGAGCAATTAATCATAGTTTTAATTATGACATTCCCTTCTCAATATTCCGACTGTACGGGAGACTGAAATTTTTCTTCTCTTGAGAAAGACTCAATATAGAGCCGAAATACTAAGAGAGAGAGAGAAAGAGAGAGAGAGAGAGAGAGAGAGAGAGAGAGAGAGAGAGAGAGAGAGACAGACAGACAGAGACATTGATTTAAAATATGTATTTTGTATTTCCTCAAATAAATCTACGTGGTGTTGCCATTCCGATGCTCCGTATATGGCGATTTTGAAACTGGGCTCTTCCGAGATGGAGTCTGCTCCTGGAGGGTAGAATTTGCTCCTGTGGTGTAAATTCTTCATTTTTGGAGGGTGGCAAAATATGTGGAACAAGAGTTGCTTCCCCTTAAGTGTGTTCATTCCCCTTGGGCTATTTCAGTTTTCTGTACATTGTTATCGTTCAGTGAGATCGATACAGAATTATAATCAACTGATGGTAATGTGCACAACCCGTGGTGAATGTATAATAATAAGTTTCTGGTGCCAGAAGGAATGCATGGAAATGAAATTGGTCATTTCTTGTAGAATGATGTATATTTTTATCAAACTACATCATGTGGTTAAGAGTTATGAGCAATTTCACTCACTGACTACAGCGGAAGGACAAACAGACTGATGGACTTGCACAGCGATTAAAGTGCACACCTATGGGTCGTGCAATACTGTTTAGACTTTCGTCACCGTTTTGCATGCCGGTGGCTGGACAATGTTAAAATACATAAGTATATAAACTTTGAACCATATATACCACGGGGTTCAAGAGTTATGAGCATTTTCACTACTTGACCGTAAATTTTCAACTTGTGCTCAGCAAAGCCTCGTCCATCAAAAAAGACGGTTATGCATGCGATTCGTTAGATAATGTTGACATGTATAAGTATGCAAAATTTCATCAAAATATAGAATGCGGTTCAAGAGTTATAAGCGTTTTCGCTAACTGATAACGGACAGACGGATGGACGGACTCACACAGTGATTATAGTGCAAACCTGCGGGTTGTGCAATAAAAAGTTTTGCATACCAGTGGCTGGGCAATATTAAATTACATAAGTATACAAAATTTGAAGCAAATATACCTAGCGGTCCAAGAGTTATGAGCATTTTCAAAAAAAGAGCTCGACCGGCCAAATTGATGCTCGGTGAAGCCTCGTCACTGTTTTGCATACCAGTGGCTGGACAATGTTAAATTACATAAGTATACAAAATTTGAAGCAAATATACCGAGCGGTCCAAGAGTTATGAGCATTTTCAATAAAATAGCTCGACTGGCCAAAGTGATGCTCAGTGAAGCCTCGTCACTGTTTTGCATATCAGTGGCTGGGCAATGTTAAATTACATAAGTATCAAAAATTTGAAGCAAATATACCAAGCGGTCCAAGAGTTATGAGCATTTTCAATAAAAGAGCTCAACCGGCCAAATTGATGCTCGGTGAAGCCTCGTCACAGTTTTGCATACCAGTGGCTGGGCAATGTTAAATTACATAAGTATACAAAATTTGAAGCAAATATACCAAGCGGTCCAAGAGTTTTGAGCATTTTCAATAAAATAGCTGGACCGGCCAAAATGATGCTCGGTAAAGCCTCGTCACTGTTTTGCATGCCGGTGGCTGGACTATGTACGAAATTTGAACCATATTTACCACGGTGATCAAGAGTTAGTTGGCCGTAAATTTTCAACTTGTGCTCAACACAGCCTCGTCCATCAAATAAGGTTTTTATGCATGTGAGTCGTTAGATAATGTTGACTTGTATAAGTGTGCAAAATTTTGTAAAAATATCCCATGCGGTTCAAGAGTTATAAGCGTTTTCGCTAACTGATAACGGACGACGGACGGACGGACTCACACAGTGATTATAGTGCAAACCTGCGGGTTGTGCAATAATAACCCGGACAATTTTAGCAGGGTCGCCACGATTGGTATTGTCAATGTTTTATTTGACCATGTAAAACTGTTTCGGTATTCCGTAGGGCCAGATTCATCCTAAATGTGTTATTTTCTGTCCACTTATGATTGGTTAATAGCATTTTTATTTAAAGAACCGAACCGGTGAGTAAGCTATACCCGGCCATGGAGAAGATAAATCCGGACAGCCGCTTCTTTGTTAAATATATCGCGTATGTAGATCTGTAGCACGCAGATACACTAAAGTTAGTCAGAGCTCTAGATAAGAGGGGTATTTGATGGTAATTGAGTGATAATTTTCTTTATTTCTCATTGAAACCATATGTTGTGACCCCTCATCTGAACCGTCTCGTCGAGACGGTTCAGATGAGGGGTCACACTATGTGTTTTTATGCAGAATTAACAAAAATTATCCCTAATTATCATCAAATACTCCCTCTTATCTAGAGCTCTGGTTAGTGATTGTTACATATTTCATGTTGAGACTTATATACTATATATTATAAGACACAACTTTGATTTCTTCAATTAAAAAGTTTTTAGGTAGTAAATTGGTTTAGTCTGCTACAGGTCACCATACAAAGTATACTACATAAAACTTATCATCGTTGTATAACTAAGTGTCAAATTTTATCTGCAAAGTAGAAATTGTATTTTCTAATTTCAAATCATTCAAAAAAAAATCGAATTTCTTTTACTTGATGTCCGGGTTTACCTGACACTGCATTTTGGCGGAAAGTAGACATGTCATATTGTTGATTCAATATTATTCAATATTTATTCATGAAACATATTACATCTGCACTAGTTAGACACAAGTCTTCCAATATCTGCCACCGGATGATGGAGATGTCGTTAGACAGATTATATAATAGTGACATGGTGGCTGATATATAGCTTTAATTTTCAGTAAATGATTTGCTGTTATCTGGGGAAAATAAGTTAATGACAAAAACTGTTTGATTATTTTCCAGGATTAGGATAAATCGTGGTTAAAGTGGCACAGGCATGCTATCATAATGTTTAATATTGCATTATTAAACGTGGGGATCCTTAATTTTGTCTAAGATTCTTTTATCGCATATGCAGTTAAATAGGGCTTGACCAACACAAAGAAGTTACCAAGCTAGCACATGACGTCGAATTGACGTCGTGCTTAGGTCAATGCGACGTTAAATTACGTCGCATCGACGTCAATACGACATCATTTCGACATAGGATTTATGGATAGCATTTATGAACCTGATATTACATATTACATGTTCTGTTTCTTTTTCCTTTTTTGAAGGGCTGTTGGGTTCTCCTGTCAGAAGAAGAGACATCAAACCAGTAAAGAAAGCGAAGTTGTTCTACCGGTCTTGTCTAAACACGAGTAAGAATATCCTGTAAACTGGGATTTATTTGCGAAATATTTATTTTCGCACACTTTCGACCTATCGCAGAATCAAGATGGCCTATTTATCAATTCAACGGAACATTTATATTTGAGCCGTTACACAACAATACCAACAAAGTGGCATGTCTGCCCAGCGTAGACTCAGATCAGCCTGGGCGTCCGCCCAGTCTGATCAGAGTCTTTGCAGTGTGCTTAAAGGGTAGCCAATGTTCTAAGCTATCTTCATGCGGAAAACGAAGACTCTGATCAGACTGGGCGGATGTCCATGCTGATCTGAGTCTACGTTGGGCACACATGCCACTTTGTTGGTTTGGTCGTGTTGCGACTCATTTGTTATCTGAACAGATACAGACTTGTCTGTTTATCATAATGACTATGAGGTATTGACATATAAAACTAATCTAGACATCTGGTAAACACATAATCTCCCCTGAAAATTTAAAATTCTAGCTCCTGAAAAGACTGGTCAAAATGAAAAAAAGTATGTAACGTTCAAACTCTACAAAAAGCTTTATATTGGTTGGTTGGGGCCGGATGTTTGTCTGTTTCTTTGCCCGACGGGGTTTAACTAGTGGTCTTCTTTTGCTCCAGTGTTCCAGTGGTGTTGCTGACGCCCCCGGATCTCCAGGTGTCTCAACACGTTTTGGCTGTCTAGTACTCATCCTTGCTTCATCACAGTCTTTTTTATTGATTTTAATTGTTGCCCGCGATGACTCTCTGATGAGTTAGGGGACGGGACCTCCATACGAACCGAACTACCAACTAATTGTGTGCATCACGGCGGAGGGTGAGGGTGAAGGTTTGGGCCCAGTAAAACCGGTTTAAACCCCCCAGTAGTTATTACTGACCGTCCCAAGGTGGTACTTTCGTTGCGGTTGCATTTGTTTTATGTTCGGTGCTGTTTGCTTTATTTTGTTATCATTTTAATCCTTCTGTGATAAAAATTGAAAATAGATAAAAATAGTTGTTAAATATTTTTCGTATAATTTGCTTAGTCTGTTGTAACCCTTCTGTTGGTCTAAATTATTTAGTTTGGTAAAGATAGCTGAGTTGCCACCTATTTGGGAAAGAGTTGCTGACTCGGCTTGTCGCTTGTAATTTATTGTTTGTTTGGATGTCTTTGTCGATCTTTCCCTTTGATGTTGGGGATAGGGTTTGGGATCTGATTCTGTCAGTTCCTGAAGTGTAGTTACTCTTTAAATTTAATTAAGAACGATAAATTCATTCAGCTTTGCAAGAGATAAACTGTGATCGAGGTTATAAAAGTTGAGAATACTCTCAAATTCAAAATAAAGCACACTGAGTGGCTGCTTCCGAGCATGTGCTCGGAAGGAGCCAATCAGTGTGCTTTATTTTGTGTTTGAGAATGTACTTAAGTTTATAACCTCGGGGCCTGGTGGAAATCTCTCAAAATTCCAGAGAAAAAGACCAAACCGAAATTTCGGTTTGGCCACTTTCAGGTGTTTTGTGATAAGTCCAGTCTGGAGCACACGACCAGAAAAGTGTTATATTTTCGCACAGTCTTATCAGTTGCAGGTTATTACATGTACTACAATATTCAAACTACAAAAAATTGCTCCTCATATACTGCAAAAAAATCTAAGTATTTAGACAAATAAAGTTGAGAAATAGTGCAGACCCAGATCAGACTGCTCCTTCAGGAACAGTCCGATCAAGGTTTACGTTGTTTGTTATTTACCTGCATCTTTTAGACACCTAGACAACTGACTGCATGGAAAAACCAAAAATGTTTAATTTTTGGGCAGTTACGATTCTTAATTCAAGTGTCTCAATTTTTAGAAATTTTATAGAAAAATGTCTGAGGATAGCCAGTGACTGCAAGAACCAATTACAGTGGCCAGTTACAATTTGAATAATAGTTCTTTTAGATCGAGCAAGAAAGCTTAAAATTATTTGAAATCTGGTTTTGTGTACTGGACTGACTAAAGTATTTTACTTTACATACATATAAGCAGAAGGGCTTTGTCAAATTTTGGTAAGTTTTCATAGCAAAGCTTGATTCTAATTTGTTAGTATGAATTCCACGTGGGAATAGAATTGTACGTTTTACAGGCATAGTATACTTTCTTTGACGCCAAGTTTGCCAAAATAAACATTGAGTTCAAAAGGAGATAAACTGAATGAAATAGGAATCTGTCGAAGGTTGGTATCATCTCTTGTTTGTCTTAGAAAAATATTAAATTTTTTAAATGTATTAACCTATTTTTTGTCTATTTGATGCATATAATTACTCATTTTCAAAAAATCCTAAGGTTAATGTCCTTTACTCTTGAGACGCTCGAATACGGTGCAGAAGGTCGCAGATTCGAATCGTTGTTCGGCCAGCTAACGACTGGAATACTCTCTTTGTCAAGCCAGCAGTAAATGGGTACCTTTTTTCGAATCAGGGAAAGGTAAGGCAGGAAAAGAGACGGATGGACTCCGGCTTTCTTATGCTGTACATAAGAGACAGCCTCTAACCGCCACCGCCCTACGACCACTAGACTACGGGAAACTATTACCTTTTTTATACTACACGAATGAATGTTCGCTTCAGTTTTTAAATTTTATCGATGTGTAAACGCTGTCGAATCAGGAACTGACGGAATTCAATTCCAGATCCAACCCAAGACGCCATGTGGGAAAAAGACAACACAGAACTAGTCATCACCAAAGACAACACCATCGGCAGTCATGTGAACAGCCATTCCCATGTAGGTGGTCAACAGGCTAGCCTTAACATCACAAACAATATATAAAAAAACAGACATAACACCAAACAACACATGCAACAACGAAGAAAAACCAAAACAGAAGTGCTGCCTCGGGACGGCCAGTATTGACATTACTGGTGTGTGTGTGTGTGTGTGTGTGGGGGGGGGGGGGGGGTCGGGGGGGGCTTAACCGGTTGGCGATCGCGACCAACCCTGAAGTGCTGTATATAAGGTTTGTGAGGGATTCGCCGGCGTTTACAACTAAAATAATCACAGGAAGAAAGGAAATTCATTCCTTATAATTGGTATTTCGGTAATTACGGCACCTGATTACTGTAATAATGGTACCTCTCTTTCAAATTACAGAGGAAGTAGAAACGAACGCAGTATCCCAAGTGTTGGCTTATCTGAACAGTGACGGGGGAACATGGCCAACGCTTGATGATTCCTGGGACGAGAGCACGTTTGATTTAGAATTGAGCATGGCCTTTGCTCAGAGGCAAAGTAATTATGATGACCCTGGACCTTGGCCCCTTATTCAGATGATCGTTGACAGAGATTTATTTTCATCCGAGTACCTGCTGTGGGTATGTACTAGTTTAGCTGTTAGCCAGCAACTAACAATTTGCTTGCTAAGAAATTCCAGCATCCAACTGGGCGCACAAGGTTGATTTAACATTTTGAGCCTGCTGGGAAGTGTTGTAAGTGTATGAAAGAGCAGAAAGTAGGAGTGATAGTAGTAGTATTTAATTATGATAAAATTACACAAATACACATACCGCACACATAAAATGTACAACATGTGAGTCAGTGAACTCGGGTTAAACGTCCCTCCAACAATAAGGCCAGAGACGGAACCTTGGTTTAAAGACTCATTCGATATATCGGAGAAGCGGGGAATCAAACCTGCGACCCCTGGATTGGCGGTCATATAATGAGAGCGCCATCGTCAAACAGTGTGACAGTCCCAGATGATGTTAGCTCATGTAATAGAAGTCTGGCCTATAACTTTTCTGCATTCTGTCAAATAAAATATATTTTAACTGTCTTTTAAAACTGGAACTGCCTAGTAAAAAGGAGGGTCATTCCATAATTTAATTGATTAGTGAAAAACATTGACTTTGTTCGGATGACTGATGACCGAGCTTCTCAGTTCTGACAGAGCTGTAGGTGGCCCTTATTAAGGAGTGCAATAATCATTTACTGAGTCCATAGGATCGGCAATTCCTTGATACTCAACGTTTCATTTGAGGCTCATAGATTACCTCTTCACCATGCTTTGTCTATCACTTATGCATATGTGTTAAATGAAATAAAGTCTTTACTTACTTACTTACTTACTCATTTTGTTTTACGTTTAGTGCCTTAGCTGAATAATGCTTTTGATTCCTGGGCTTTACTATGATTCTTCAACCTGTTATCATGCATATGCTACAAAATTCACCTGATAACAGGGGTATGATAACATGATGTGATATCATGTCACCTTAGAACTGCGCTTGCGCGAATGTTATCAGACTATGCCTACAGAAGCGATCTCAGAAGACGATTGGCTACATTCTGACGTTGGCCGTGATAACAACGTTCGACTGGTTAAATGACGTCACCGATTTACGTCATAACCCATTCGCGAGGTCAACAAGTTCAAACAAAACTGCGTTTACTTTTCTTTTGTTTGATGCTCTATACACCTGAAAATATTCTAATGATGCATGATAAAAAGAAAATCATGTAAGTGTCTTTTGATATGAAATTTATCAGGCTCGACCTGAAACACGTCGGACTGTCTCGGCAAGCCTCGCCATTCCTACACTGTTTCTGGTCTCGCCTGATAAACTTGATATCAAAAGACATTAACATGGTATATAGAGAAAACTATGTTAGTGTCTTCTGATATCAAGTTTATCAGGCGAGACCAGAAACAGCGTAGGAATGGCGAGGCTCGCCGAGCCAGTCCGACGTGTTTCTGGTCGAGCCTGATAAACTTGATATCAAAAGACACTTACATGGTTTTCTATTTATCATGCGCCCTTAGAAGGTTTTAAGGTTTAAAGACACTTAAACAAATGAAAAGCAAACGCAGTTTTGTTTGAACTTGTTGACGTCGCGAATGCGTTGTGACGTAAGTCGGTTACGTCATTTAACCAATCGAACATTGTTATCACGGCCAAGGTCAGTATACAGCCAATCGTCTTCAGAGATCGCTTCTAAAGGCATGACCTGATATCATTCGCGCAAGCGCAGTTCCACGGTGACATGATATCACATTGTGTTATCATGCCCCTGTTATTAGTGGAATTTTGCAGCAGGTGCATGATAATCTATATTTATTTTACAGTTTACGATTCCATATTTCATTATTGGTGACCACGATTTTATAGCAGATAATTTAGAATTACTGGGAGCTGATCGGACCACAGCAGAAGCCGATGCTACGGATATGATCGCCCTCAACGATATTCTATCAGACGTAAGTCTGAGTAATTTTCAAAAGCAAATGTCTTTGTTGTCAGCAACGAGAGAGAGAGAGAGAGAGAACCAACATGAGAAAAGAATATTGAAAAAGAAAGTTCAGATTGTTTTCTCACCACTTTCATATAAAGGACAAAAAAATACTAGATTTAATGAGCTGGGGTTCACATATACCCCCGACCAGCATCACCGCCTAATGAAAACAAACGTGTGATGTTAAGCCTAGTCCTTTGACCACCTACATGGGAAATTGCTGGTCAAATGGCTGCCGCTGGTGATGGTTTTGGTTGTGACTGGTTTTGTGTTGTCTTTTTTCCCACATGCTGTCTTTGGTGGAACCTGGGATTGAACTGTGTCAGTTCCTGAAAATTTTCCTACTTATTATTTACAAATCTTAAATGATGCTTAAATGCAATAGTATACAAATTCCAGTCTGTGACCTTGACCTTAGGCCAGTACCAGCATCCGGATGATCTTAGCTAACATGTAAAGCTGGACACACATCCAAAGTCTCCGTCGAAGTTCCCGAAAATTGGAAGATTCAGCAAGGAATAACAATACATACATAAGTATTAATTACTGGCCCTAGCCTCACTCATGGATCAAAGATAATGCTATAGATGTCAGGAACCAAATATGAAAAAAAAAATCTAAAATAAAGTTACAAAAATACAGGCAATCAAAAGGGTTTAACGCAAACCTTTGGCGTAATGACAACGCCAAAGTCCTAATTATTGACCCCATGTCCCATTTAAGGGCCTGATAAGGGAAGGGGGTGGGGAGGGGAGGGGGGGGGGGGCTTAGATATTCCATATCAAAGGTAATGCTGCAACACCATCATAAAGCAACTATGAATAGAATCTGACACTCAAGTAGTTACAGAGAGATGAGCAATGGAGTAAGGATTAACGCAAACTCACTTTGCTTAAAGGTTGACGAATGGACGGACAGACAGATGGATGGTTGGAAGAACGAACGGATGAAATAACAAAAACTGTATATCAAGTACATATAAAATAGCGATGACAAACGCTTTATTTCTACGAGTTTGATAAATAAATGGACTGTGTTTCAAATACACGCAAGTGTATTGAAAAGAGGCGCAGGGGTCTAGTGATTAGAGTGACCCGGTTATAGTGCAGAAGGTCGCCGGTAGATCAGGGTTCAAACCTGGGTTGGACCATCCGACGACTGGAAAACTCACTCTGTCGACCCAGTAGCAAAAGGGTACCTGTTTCGAATTAGGGAAAGATAATGCGGTACATCTAAAAAGGCAAGGGCTTTGCTCTCTCTTTCATATGCTGTGCCCAAGATACAGTGAGTCTGTAACTCCCGCTGCTCCTACGACTAAGTACTAGGCTATAGGAAATCTTTACCTTCACCTTTTTATATTTACGCTTTCCACTAACTTCCCAGAGGTAAACCGTATCGAGCAACTGGCTTCATACATACACCGATGAACAACAGTTGCTCATGTGACGTTGCTGTCAAGCGAAGTCTAAGGTAAACAAACGGCTTGATTGGTCCACGCAACATTCGAATTACGCCACGGTATGGCGACGGCTGTTTAACGTTATGGCAAAATACGTCGTTTCTGTCTTTTCTTCGATGCATATGTTGCATATTCTACATTGAATTACCAGGAAAATAGCACAGGAAAGGTCTAAAAATAAAGTGTAAATAAAAAATTGATTTTTCAGCGTTCATCGTGTGAAGAAGCCAGTGGTCGTCCCTAACATTCTACAAGAAGCGCTTTGCGCTTCATGGAATTTTAGTTCCGCCCACTGGCTTCATCACACGATGATCGCTGAAAAAATCAGATTTCAATTATTAAATTTAAATATTTAAATAAAAAACTGAATAAATGAATAAATTACAGCTGCCAGAGGATGGTTTTGCCACGGCAACAGTCCAGGATCTGTATACTATCCCAGGAACTGTAAGTAGGATTTCGGGAATATACATGATCCGCGACAAAACAAAACCAACAAAGTGGCATGTGCGCCCAGCGAAAACTCTCCGCCCAGTCTGACCAGAGTATTCGCTGTCCGCATAGAGCTACCTAAGATCCTAAGCTCCCCTTTCAGCGCAAAGCGAAGACTCTGATCAGACAGATGCGCTGGGGCGCATATGCCACTTAGCCGGTTTTGTCGTGTCGCGGCTTATATTATGTATTTTGCAATAAGAATGATTAATTGGAAAAGGCAATAGTTCAAAGTGCAACCCACTTTTGTTGTGCAATGTTCGATGAATGGATGGTTGACTTGCGAGTGTATGTTCTTTTTAACAATATTTCAGTCATATTAGGACGATGGATGGGTGATAATGAAAGGGCTGTGTGCAGTGAAACTCCATTTACGACTGAAAATATTCCTGCCCACAGCGGGGCTTGAACCCGGGACCGCTAGATCAGCAGGCCAGTGCTTAACCTACTAAACTACCGAGCCTCCTTGTTATTTTAGTTACTCCATCGTCCAAGAGATCGGCGGCTGTTAAAGCTGCTGCACAATTGAGGGAAATAAAACCTGCTATTTTGCTCTAAAAGTGTCTGCGACGTCTTACATGCATGCTTATTTTGCGCACTGTTTTTCGCTGTTCTTGCATTTTCGTAAGTACTTTACTATGATAATGTGTACAAATTGTACTCTCAAAAATAAGAGAAGAACTGAATAAGCTTTTATGGTTCCGTTCTGATCCTATTGTTTGTATCATGTTTATATTGTAATCATGTACAGTTTATTTTGATTTGATTTGTTGTTTAACGTCCACGGTAAACAGCTAAAGGCATGTCGGGACGGTCAGTTAACCTAACCACACTATTCCTGGGCAGGCTTAGACCTCTCAAGCGGTTAACCAGTACTAAGAGCACATACTTTCGCCAGTACCTGTACAGTTTATGATACAATAAATATTTTTAAACTAAACATAATCGAAGAACTCAGACAGGCTTATTTTCTCCCACTATATATACCACCTTATTTCAAAAGACCCCATCTATTGGACGGACACACGGCGCCAAGTGTGTGCAATTATGGTTACGTACCGTTGAGCCACTTGGGTAACGTCGATACGAGAATTGAACAGAACAGAACAGAACAGAACACCCCATCTTTACAAGATAGGACTAATTGATTTTCTGTCCTTTTATACATTTAAGTTTGATTGGCTGAAGTATCTGCAAGCGGTGTTTAGAGAAACAGACCATGTTGTGACATCTTCAGACACAGTTCAGTTGTGTCCGTTAAATTACTATATTGATCTTATTACAGAACTGAATAACGCTGATCAAAGGTATGATTTTTCTCCCGCTTTCACATATCCGAGAAGGCTTTCAGCTTATAAAGGAATATAAGAATCTACCTTGAGTGTGAGGTACGGATAGACAAATCTGTCCCAAGGGTCACTGTTTAGCATCACTCGGCAAGCCTCGTGATGCTAAACAGTGACCCTTGGGACAGATTTGTCTATCCGTACCTTACACTAGTGGTAGAGTCTTTTTCTTGCATATCTTTAAGTGCTGAAGCTTTAATTGCATCAAAGATTCTTCTAGACATTGCGTTGCAACGTCCGCAATTTTGACAACTGTTGTGATTTCTGGCGTTGTTATGACGTCAGCTAGGACGAAGTTAGTGACGTCCAATACAACCAATGCAAACCGAAGTCTCGTGAAAACTTTCTTTTTTTATCCTACCCACGGGTCAGATACATGTAACCAGGGTAAGATAAAAATTTATATCCCTAGCAAAAAAAAAACGGATATCTTTATCTGGGATGCAAGAAACTGCCTTCTTGCATACAAAACAAACATTTCCACTATTTTAGCTTAACATCTAACACCCATTATCCAGCCATGGAAAAATAGAACAGAAAAAAAAAGTAATAAGTGTAGTATCTGTGTTGCTAGAATAAAGGTGACGCATCTGCGTCGTCCAGTAGCGTTGTACAGACGCTGACGTCACGCAGATTGCAACATGACGCATTTTTATGCAGTTCTGAACGTTAACGTAGATTACAGAGCGTCTGTAATTGAAGATTTGAATCGATTACTTTTAAAACAAAATCTCTCAAACACTTTAAATACTCATTTGATAAGTTAGGTCTACATTAAGTCAAGCAATGTCATAAGAAAAATTCTAAATCATGGGCTTGAGGTGCGGAAAGAAATCTCCGTTGTGTTCGGCATCACTTCAGACTATTCAAATTCTCATGGCGATTGTTAACTATCTGCATCCTACACCCATGAAAGCTACATGTACTTATAATCTCGAATAAGCAATTACTATTTCCACCACGAGGGAACAAGTTATTCTCCTGTCCTGACCAAAGCCCCACTGATGTGCGACGAATTGGGGCAACATTTGAAAGCACCTTTGCGATGTCGGTAACAACTTTATGCTTGCTACGTAAGCCGCCACGCTGAATTGAGCCGCAACATGAGAAAACAAACAAAGTGGTTATGCGCCCAGTGCAGATTCAGATCAGCCTGGGCATCCACCCAGTCTAATCAGACTCTTCAGTAAGCGCTTAAAGGGCAGCTAAGGTTCTAAGCTACCTCCATGCGGACAGCGAAGACTCTGATCAGACTGGGCGAATGCCCAGGCTGATCTGAGTTTGCGCTGGGCGCACAGCCACTTTGTTGGTTTTGTCGTGCCGCGGCTCAATTATTATTTTGCCACCTGTGAGAAAGGAGAAAGGAAGAACACAAATAGTGTCTCCATGTAATTGTCAAGTCGCATGCCCGATAACAGCCGTTTTGCTAATTCGGTTTCAAGGAATAAGTTCGTAAAAATGGCAGAAAAAGAAACAATATAATGACCCAGTCTCACTAACACGTATTGCCGGCTAGCTTTTATTGCACAACCCGCAGGTATGCACTATAATCACTGTGTGAGTCCGTCCGTCCGTCCGTTATCAGCGAAAACCGTTATCAGTTAGCGAAAACGCTTATAACTCTTGAACCGCATGGGATATTTTGACAAAATTTTGCATTCTTATACATTTCAATATTGTCTAACGACTCGCATGCATAACGACCTTATTTGATGGACGAGGCTTTGCTGAGCACAAGTTGAAAATTTACGGCCAACTACTGAAAATGCTCATAACTCTTGAACACCATGGTAAATATGGTTCAAAGTTTGTATGCTTATGTATTTTAACATAGTCCAGCCACTGGCATGCAAACAGTGACGAGGCTTCACCGAGCATCAATTTGGCTGATCGAGCTCTTTTATTGAAAATGCATATAACTCTTGGACCGCTTGGTATAGTTGCTTCAAATTTTGTATACTTATGTAATTTAACATTGCCCAGCCACTGGTATGCAAAACAGTGACGAGGCTTCACCGAGCATCAATTTGGCCGGTCAAGCTCTTTTATTGAAAATGCTCATAACTCTTGGACCGCTTGGTATATTTGCTTCAAATTTTGTATACTTATGTAATTTAACATTGCCCAGCCACTGGTATGCAAAACAGTGACGAGGCTTCGCCGAGCATGAATTTGGCCGGTCGAGTCCTTTTTTGAAAATGCTCATAACTCTTGGACCGCTTGGTATATTTGCTTCAAATTTTGTATTCTTATGTAATTTGGCATTTTAAAATATCTAGCGTATACCTAGTAAGCCGTAGTAAACCGTAATAAAACGTACTAAAACGTAGATAAAACACATTAAATACGTACATAAAAATGTAACAAGCTTAACTTGGAGGTCCTTTAAGCCTCAGTCTAACTGTCACCGATTGGAGGCTTGGTTTTTTAACTTTTCAAAACGTAGCAAAACGGTGAAGTGGTCGAGTGGTTAGAGCGACTCGGTAAGGTTGCTGGTTCGAATTCTGGCTTGGATCAACTATTTTATTCTATTCTGTTCTATCCCATAACCTTACTAGGTCGTTGGGGCACACAGATGACTTTGAAACAATCCCTTTGCACCTTGTCCTGTTTTCAGCTGGCCTAGTAAGATGTCAAAATCAATCCCTGTCCACTCTTTAATATTGTCTTCCCACCTCTTCTGCTGTCTACCTCTTCTTCTTTTGCCTTTCACTGTGCCCTGTAGAATTGTGTTTACTAAACCAGAAGGCCTTGTGACGTAGCCAAACCACCAGCTAGTTTCGGTTTCTGGGTCAACTGGCGACTGGATAACTCTCTATGTCGACCCAGCAAAACTGGGTACCTTTTTGAATCAGGAAAGGATAGGGCAGCGAAAGGAAAGCGGTGGGTTCTGCCTCTCATATGCTGTGCCTGAGATACAGTGGGCATCTAACCTCCGCAGTCCAAGGCCACTAGGTTATGGGAAATCTTTTCCTTCACCATTTCAAACGGCAATGTGCATAGAGTTTGAATTTAATTCCGATATTCTTAGCGTATACCTAGTGAAACATTGTCTAAAAATACTAAAATATAAGGGAAAAAATTTAAATATATAGTCATGCCTGCTGGTCCTATATATGTACTTTAAAGCATTATCTACGCTTTCCTACGTCTAACTACGTTTTGCGACGTTTTGTAAGTTTGGATGTATTAATTTTCTGATACAAGAGGACTGATTTTTAGACGTCTGCGGATCTTTTGCGAAATTCAAAACCACAATGAATTAAAATGTAAATGTTGCGAAACATGTGTCTTTACTTTTCAGAACTCTTTCCAATTTGATTAAATGGAGAATGTTTATGACGCTACGGAGAGCCCTTCCAGAGGCTTTTCAACAGCGGCACTTGGAACGCAACCAGGTATATGGTGTTGTTTTGTTAACAAGTTTGATTACAGAGGCGGTATTGGATTTGCCTGACTGTCCGTCTGTGTCTTTACAATACCGGCTTCCTGCATGTGCTTTTTCAACAGTGGCACTTGGAACGAATGTATTACATTGTTAACAATGTTTGATTGCATAGGCGATATACGGTCTGTCTGACTGTCTGTCTGTGATTTTTTTCAACTGCGGCACTTTGAACGAATCCATGTATATAGTAGTTTTATACATAGGTGGTACTGAATCTGCATTATGATTATGTACGTTTTCCATGGGCAGCCAACTAGGCGATACGATTTTGCTGTTAATTTGCATCTGAAAAATATGTTGTTTTTCTAAGCATACCATAACTTTTGAGTTTCATTTGCGTAATGACGACTCTTGCACACTAGATAGAAAATGTAATGTTCGTTATGTCGTTTAGTGGCTCAAATATGGAGTTTCAAAAAGTATATACAGTCAACTCCCGATATCTCGAACAATGATATCTCCAAAAATCTTCTTATATCAAAGAATATATTCCTGATTTTATTTACATTTCAGCTCCGGTTATCTCAAACTATTGATATCTCAAAGTAAATTTTCTGGTACCAGAAAATTTACTTTGAGATATCAGTAGTTTGAGCTGAAATTTGACTTTGAGATATCGAGAGTCGACTGTACTTTCTTTTGCTTCTGTGTATATATCAAATCTTGCAATTATTGTGGAAAAAGGACTGTTGGATAAAAAAGGGTCTATAAAGTGGGGATACTTCACTATATAGTGTTTCCTAGAGCCAGTCTTCCGGGAAAAAGTGTTCGGGTGTGGGTGAGGGGGGGACGAGGGGCGGGATTGGTGCTATCTCTGTCGGTCTCCATTGGAAAAACGGTGACAAAGCCACGTACGAATTAAACCACGGTGCCTCGTCTTCATCAATGTTGAGGTACAAATTTTAATTTCAGCCGTTAACCGGCCAAGAAGAATTGCCAGAAAGAGCACAATTCTGTGCCCAAGTTGTCAGTGGTGGTAGCTCGGGTATCTATGGAATGTCTCAGGCCGTGGCCAGGATGTTTGTGGAGAAGTTCTTCTCGAGGAAGGACAAAGTTGAGGTTTGACTGCAATTTGTAACATTTTCTCAAAATTAATTTAAATAAATCGAATGTTTTCGAGACTTTTTTTTTTTTTTTTACAGCCCTTTGAGACAATTTATATTAGTCTAACTCGAGCCGGCTTCAAGTTTATGGTCTGTGAAGGTATGCTTTTAAACAAGGGATAAGCTATAAGAATCTACGGCTGAGGTGTCTAACTCACTAGGCATAAGTGGACCGGACGGACGGACATCGGGATTGTGACAGAACACAATATCTATTGCGCTCAGTCAGCATCCGTTGTCTGCCTGTCAGTTCACCGCTTAATACAAATGACATCTCCGCTTAAATGCCTAACCCAGTTAATGAAACGCCAAAATAATTATTCTTATTATATTCAAATAATCAAATAACGCGGTCATGTTGGAAGAAGGTCGCAGGTTTCAATCGCCAGAAACCCAGCCAGTGACTGAAAAAATCTCTCTGTTAGCCCAAAAGTAAATGGGTACCTTTTCTGAATCAGGGAGGGTTCAAGGCAGCGACAGGATAGCTATACGCTCCGTCTTTCAAAGATACGGTGATCCTCTAAAACCTAATGCCCCCTATCGCCACATGGCTACGGGAAATTCTTACTATTCAATAGAATCTTGGTTGCTATGGCAACCAAAAACTTACAAATACTTTTTCTCAGATTTTAAAACAATTTGTCAAGACTGGTTCCGTGATTACCCTGTACCAAAAAGGGTCAAGCCTTGCTATTAAAAGTATGACGTGGTCGGTAGAGGGACTTGCCAAATAATCCTAATATGTCTTTTGGAAATAGTTTTAATAAAATAATACCGCCTTGATACGGTCACTGATAACTTTTCTGAGTGCTTCAACCAGTTACATATAAACGCATGAAACTTATCTAAATCCTGATGTGGCCCCTACATGTCTTATTGTCTATCTTTGTATTTAAATTATAGATTAGCAAAGAGATGTTTAAGATTATTGACTTTCACAACTTTTCTAGTCCTTAAAATGAAATGCTTGAATCAATTAAATGATTTGGAACACCAAAGCTCTAAATTACCTAGAGTAAATCAAGACTCCTTTTTTACTTGCTTAGTTGAAACAAATTTCTACATGTAATTTGATAGTTACTGACAGATATAAATATTTAGGCATTGTTTTAAATGAGTTTTTAGATTATAACATTACTGCAAAAGCTGTTGCCCAAAGCGCCAGTCGCGCACTTGGTCTTCTTATCGCTAAATTTAAATGCATGGGTGGTATGTCATATGATGTGTTTACCAAACTATATGATACGCTCGTGTGGCCAGTGATAAATTATGGAGCATCTGTTTGGGGTACAAGGTCATACTCTTGCGTAAATGCTGTACAAAACAGAGCCATGAGATTTTTTTCTCGGTACCGGAAAATATACGCCGACTGCCGCAGTTTCCGGTGATATGGGGTGGCAGCCCACATTTGTTAGGTAGTGGAAGTCTATATGTAATTATTGGAATCGAATGATTAATATGGACGTAAGCCGTATAAATAAGCGTATATTTATTTGGACTGACCAAAAATCTGGCAGAAATTGTAAAAATCGTAATTTTACTATCAAAGAGAAGTTCAGAAATCTGGGATATGAGACATATTCTGATACGACAAGGGCTTTTTCCCGAACAAAATTTACGTCTGATATAGTAAACTCTTTGATGGCTAATTACGTCTCAGAATGGCATACTCTAGTAAATAGCGAGTCTGGAAAATCAGGGACCGGGCGCAATAAACTACGTACGTATAGGTTATTTGAATCGGAGTATAAACCTGAAAATTACTGCAAATTACTTATGCCCGCTTGTCATAGAGCAGCTTTTGCAAAGTTTAGATGCGGTGTAGCCCCGATCAGAATAGAAACGGGAAGGTTCGAAAATATTGATGTCACCCAGCGGCTGTGTCATTTTTGTAATGTACATGTAATTGAAGACGAGATGCACGTGATACTGGAATGCTCTGCTTATAATGATCTTAGAGATGTTTTATTCATAAAGGCTATGTCATTGTTGCCAACTTTTATTGATCTAAATCTTTGCGAAAAAATGATTTTTTTATTCAGTCATACAGATATGATTCGAATATGTGCCAAAACCTGTTTTAAAATTCTGCAATTCCGTAACGCTTATTTTTACAAAAAGTAGTTTTTTTTTTCTCCCGTTTATTATTTTTTAATGGATACTGGGTCTGTCAGCTTTCTTGTATGACGCTTGTTTTAAATCGATCACACGATGTGTGGGCCGGAGATTGGACATCAGGTAGGGTGTTATGCTGATTGGACATTGGCTCCGCCACATCCCCCTGCCTAGGACGGCGTTCCTTCTCCGGTGATGCATGTATTGTGCGTGCCTGCAGTGGCTTTGGGTAGTTTTCATAAATACAGCGCATACAACTGACAGTCGGGAATCAATATCAAGTGTTTATTTACTGGTCTTTTCGTTTTTAATTTATTTATTTTGTATTTATATGTATCTCTTAGCTTTGCGTGCTTAAACGACCAGTGTTGCGTAAATGTTATTTTAACGTATAACCGTGGTATGTCTCGGTAATCTTTTTTCTTTTTTTTTTATCTTTTTTCCCCTCATTTAAGTATGCAAGTACTTGTTGGGAAACTTCAAAGTTCAACTAGCAGGGAAGTAACCGTTGTACATCCACTAGGCACACTCTAGGACCCCCGTTTGCTCTGGGCACAATGTTCCTCGAGATGCGGGTGTGGTACGCGGAGAAGTACTTGACGCCCTGGTACCAGTTCCTTGATGAGTCAGTACGTGATGGCTCACAGGATCGGTCTTTTGGCTTCGATCGGATTGCTTCCCTGCTGAGTTGAGCGTGTGATAGACTGTATATATCTTTCAGTAAATTTTATAATGCCTGATGATGCTTGTAAATAAGTACTGCTGTAATAAGTCTCTTATAATTCTATATTGAATGGCTTGGTGTATTTTTATTTTGTAACATGTATATATGTATGTGATGTTGTACACCAGGATGAGACTCTAATAAACTAATAAACATGTACCAATGTCAATGACGTCATATGTCCGCTATGTTATTTGCACCATAGCTCTATTCTTCGGTTATACATCAAGTTAGGAACCTGGATATGTTTCGTTCGTGAAACTTGCACATGCTCACTGGCCGCACAAAGTTGGGTCATATTTGATCCTAGGCTTATCTAACGTTATATGACAGCAGGGTGCATCCTTCATTATTGAAGAACCCCGGTATCTCAGTGGATTTAGCGATGGCCTGCTAATCTAGCGGTTTCGGATTAATTTCCCGCTAGAGGCGGAAATCCTTTCAACCGTAAACGGGGTTCCACTGCACACAGCCTTTCATTGTCACCCATGACTGAAATACTGTTGGAAAGGACGTAAAGGCACAAGTCATCAATCTATCCTCATTATTGTTTTGAGAATACTTAACTGATTTTGTGTCGTAGGCCTACAGACTGTTTTATTTACTTTGACAGAATGAACGATTAACTGATATACAAGTGGACACATTCGTCGAGCTTCTTGAGAACAATGACTGGCTTTCAGAGGAAACTAGGGCAACATATCTTTCAAAGGTGAGTTTCTCTGATGACTCAACGCTTTTTCACGTTAACATGATAAAGCATTTCCACGTGCTTCAAAGGTAAGCACGCAATACGGCCAGTTTAGCCGTCACCTACAACTGAGCCGCGACCGACAACCGACAAAACCAACAGAGTGGCATCTGCGCCCAGCGAAGACTCAGATTCGCTAGGGCCACCGCCCAGTCTGATCAGAGCCTTTGCTATGCCCTAAAAGGGTAGGTGAGGTTCTGATCTCATCTTTGCGGGCAACAAAGCCTCTGATCGGACTGGGCAGTAACCATTTAATGCTATTTCCAAGGTACATGTAGGTGTCAAACTCTATCGGTTAATATTTGAATAATCGTCACGGGCATTTTACAAGAAAAGGTGCAAGATATTAAGGAAAATGTACAGGAAGTGACACGATTATAGATCATGGTCTACCAAAGGCAACAAGAGGCAGGGTGAACAAAGACGTAATAGATATACGTTAAGAAACCAATAAAAGCAAACGTTCCCAACTATTTTGCTCACTTCGATATAGCCACGCTACTGAACATGAAGTTTTTGGATGTAGGCTTGTCATAAATTTGTTCAAAAGACAGTACTTATATTTCAATGACTGTCCTAAAAACATATCAAAAGATTTGTAAGATAGTGTTTATTACTAGGCTAACATAACTTTTTATGTTAGTTATCATGGTTATTATTATGTTAGTTTTGTTTGCTTTCCTGATAATCCTTCGACCATGTGCTTCAGACATTAGCTTTAGTTTTCAGTTTTCTGCTAAACTGTTATTCATTGTGCTTCCCATATGTGCCTTACATGTACATGTAATGCCACGTGCTTTTCCTGTTCTTAGTGGGTGGGATTGAGAATTCGATTGCATCAGTTCATTTGTATCTTTTTATTCACTATTTAGGGCGAAGTCGGGTAAATTCGGACAGCGGGTAAATTCGGGCAGTGACATTGTTTCCTTTACATGTCAGTTGTTTAGAATTTAAAAAAAACAACAACATACCGGTATAACTGGGCAAACTGTAAAAAATCTTGATGAGACGGCTCCTCTTGAGCCGCCTCATCTGGATTTTCACTGTTCGCAATGGTATATCGGAATTTAGGCGCTGTCCGAAGTTACCCGACTTGACCCTATTTGCATTTGCTTCGGAGACTCCCGTTTTGTATATATTATTTGGCTATAAAGAGGCCTACTTCTACCGTTATTATCATTTTATTAGTACATTGATTATTTCAGATAAGAAAATATAAGAACAGTAGAGTCTACCCAAATACTACGTTTGACAATGGCTATCTGGAAAATTTCTATAGAGACGTACGTATCTCAGGGCTGCCACGGTCAGGGAAAAACATCTGGGGCCGTATTCATAAAGCCACTTAAGTCGTTGCTATGCGGTTGCTAAGGCTAAGTATCTATAAAGGAGATTCCCTACAACTATGAAATTTGCTCTGGAGGAACAGTCTGTTCCTCGAGACCAAATTTCATAGTTGTAGGAAATCTCCTTTATAGATATTTAGCCTTAGCAACCGCATAGCAACGACTTAAGTGGCTTTATGAATACGGCCCCTGGGAACTGAATATGTTCCAGGTCGGGGAAATTCGTGGTATGTCAGAGAAATTTGAAAAGGACTTGAAAATTCAGAGAAAAGTCAGAGAATTTGAAAGTTAGTGGCTATTGACAGCCTTCGGAAAATACATGTATTCTTATTCTGTTCAATGGGGAAAGGCTATTCTTTCTAGATAGTCCATGCATCTCCCGCCTCATTGGGAGCTACTCTAGATGGAAAAAAATGCTGCCTTGGTGGAGCAAATTCTAACCTTTAGAGAAATCCCCAATTTTTAAGTGATACAATAAGCACTGACAAGGTAAAGAGTAAAATCAACTTTTGGATCCGTAAAAGAGTATGAAAACTATAAAATGTCAGAGAAAAATCAGGGAAGTCAGGGAATTTTGACGTGGAGGATAAGTGACAACCCTATAATGATCAAATAATCCATTTTACTCTTTATAGCACACGCCTGGTAAACCCGCAATTCTGTTTCCAGCTAACAATTAGAAATTTAGGCTTTAACAAAATATAACACTCGTTCTATTCGACTCAGATGTGTTTGTACATAATTATAACTTTTGTAGAAGATAATCTAGTGGTTCAGGAATTCTCACAAAACATCTCAAAACTGTAGTTTGACCACAATTATTAGCAGTTCTGTGAGAATCCACCTCTTCTAAATTATTTCGGTCAACGATTTATATGACGAATTTGTTAATATATTACAACTTAAAGTTTATATAAATCACTTCTAAACAGAATGACCTTTATAGTTGTTAACCTTACTTCATGCAAATGATTCTTTTTGAATTTAAAGATTCTCACATGGGTGGCATTGTTAAACTTTCAAGTTTAAAGAATGAAAGGGAACAGCCTTCACACAAACAGATGCCTCGAAGAAACTGGCTTAATACTCAGTATTGCAAATGTCGATACCCAAAAACGGCAAAAAAAATATGAGCCGCGACACGAGAAAACCAACAAAGTGGTTGTGCACCCAGCGCAGACTCAGATCATTCTGAGCATCAGCCCTGTCTGATCTGAGTCTTCACTTTGCGCTTAAAGGATAGCTGAAGGCCTGAGCAGCTTTCTCCATGCGGACAGCGAAGACTGATCAGACTGGGCGCACAACCACTTTGTTGATTTTCTCGTATCGCGGCTAATATGGTTATTCCAAACTAAACTTTATGGATTTTAAACCTGTTTTTTATATTGAAATGATTATCTGGAGTATGTCTTGTGAACTATTTTTCGTTTAAACATATCATTTTATGATATCAATGTTCGACATCTGTTCTGCAGTTCGATATCAAGAAAAGTTGCTACGCTGATAACTATATCAGTAGTTTAACCGGGAATGTCCGTAGAAGTTTGGAGGAGATCATTGTTCCTGAGCCTTTAAGGTAAGCTGTCTAATCCCAGCAGGCACACGTCAAATGACGTGTACTGACGTCGACGCGACGTACTCACGTCGCCTCGACTCCAGTAAGACGTCATTTCGACGTCATGTACTCGCTTTGGGGTCCATACAAGCATATAGTTTTATTAGACAAAAGCATTATATTGTCATATGCACAAAGAAAATACAAAGCAAATAACCATTCTATACTCAATTGCCCTCTATCACGATGCAATTTAATCCTGATGGAAGCCAGTAGATTATAGTATTCATTCACAAATAGCATAACAATGACTAATAGCGTTACAATGTATTAGCGATATATTGTAGTCATACTGTATACCTATTTTTCTAAGGCGTTACTGTTGTTATAAATGTCAGTACATTTTATTATATTTTTTATTAAACTGGGCAGGAAAAGCAATTATAAGCATGTATAAGCTAGCTGTCATATGCCCGAGTGCCAACAACCTATCTTGCTTGAAGCATTTTGGTCTTATAGGAAACTGAAATACGTATTAGTTATTCTTCTCTCTAATTCTATTATATCCCATAATCTTGCAAAGTCGTTTGGATACCACAGATGACTTTACAATAATTCTTTTCCACCTAGTCCTTTTCTCAGCTGTATTTAACAGCTTTTCAACTTCAGATTGCAAACAAAAATCATAAGAATGTGCAAACGACTTCTGGTTTATGGATAATCCGTGCATTTACGATGGCTTTCATTCTCGAAAAACAAAATCTGTATTCTATTTATGGTTTCATTTTCTTCAGTAAAATTTATACTCTGCAACTTTTAAGTAGTGATACGAAACGGGTGTCTCATTTTCATATTAAAATCAAAGTTAAATAAATAAATTAAACATTCTAATGCACTTATGAATGTAACACGACGTCTGATTGGATAACGTCAAAAGTTTGCGACAGTATATCCTGCGATATACTGTCGCAAATCCGACGTCATTATAAAACGTCGCTTCTGATTGGCTGACTTCTGAGCACTTTCGATGGGTGCAAAGTTGTACACTTTGAAAGGTGAAAATGTGCATTAGAATGGGGATAACTGTATTGAAAGTTGTCCTTTGAGGAGGTAAATCGTCGGTTTTAAGGTCGCAAATTGCGTTAAAACGAAAAACCGACTTCTTACCTCCCCAGAGGACAATTTTCAAACAGTTATCCCCTAATTTTTTTTTCAGATGGGACGTATCTGCAGTTGTAGTTAATGCCATTGCAAATTTTCAAAGAGTCACCACAAGTAAGCCACCTTATCGTTATTATCATCATTATCATAATTATTTTAAATATAAAAAAAAATTAGAAAGTGAAACCAGATGTTCCTTTATTATTGTTACAGCCGCAATGCTGTTCTAAATATGAGCCGCGACACGAGAAAACCAACATTGTGGCTGTGCGCCCAGCGCAGACTCAGATCATCCTGGGCATTCGCCCAGTCTGATTAGAGCCTTCGCTGTCCGCATGAAGGTAGCTTAGATCCTTAGCTACCCTTTGAGCGCTTCGTAAAGAGTCTGGTCAGACTGGGCGGATGCCCAGGCTGATCTGAGTCTCCGATGGGCGCACAGCCACATTGTTGGTTTTCTAGTGTCGCGGCTCATATATAGTGTGCGGATCCTATACTTTCTGGGGAAGCAACTCTGCTGTTTTCATTTTTCCTCCATTTCCAATGTGGGTCAGGAAAGAATTCGCTCCTCGAGAGGAGTTTTCTTTCTTTAAGTGTAGACCTTCTTTGGAGAGCGCTTCGTCTCCAGGAAAGGTGACAGGACGTCAAATGGCAGAAAAAAATTGGACCATTCGAGTTTATTGCGTGTCATAATCCAGTTATAAACTTACTTGATTAAAATGAGGAAATTTCAGTATGCTTTTCTCTGGTTTCGTCACCAGGTATTGTCAGGATCACTGATGAGGCCGAAACTACGTAGTCTGTCCCATGTTCCTTATTCTGAATGTATTCTCTGCCCTTGAAGGAACTCTTTAAGATTTCTATTTAATTAAAGGAAATCCCCCATCTCACATTGGTAAGGACAAACAGCTGTCAATACGTCCAGCACAATCCAAATGAAAAAGAATGAAGATTCTTCCAAAAGCTGAAATGTCCTAGGCGATTATTTTCATTAAATCCAGACTCTTCAAACTAATTCTAAATATACTGTAAACTTGCTTACACTACCATCCAGATATGTTTAGACGGCGTCGCCTGTCTCTGAAACGTTACCCGAGGAAATAATTCCTCCGAAGAAACATTATTTTCTCTTACTATTTGTTGTTGTTTTTTTTTCTTAAAAGAGCTTTAGCTATATGATATTAATTCATATTTACTGTAAATGTGAACCATAAATGAGCCGCGACACGACAAAACCAACAACGTGGCATGTGCGCCTTTCGAAGACTCAGATCCGCCTGGTCATGTGCCCAGTCTGATCAGAGTCTTTGTTGTGAGCTGAAAAGGTAGCTAAGATTCTAAGCTACCTCCATGCAGATAGCGAATACTCTAATCAGACAGGGCGGATGCCCAGGCTGATTTGAGTCTTCGCTGGGCGCACATTCCACATTGTTGGATTTGACGTGTCGCGGCTCAATTACACTGTAAATAAGTTCCGTAGATTTTTCGGCAGAATTCCTGGCAACCAGCTGCCAGTCCATTTCCCGTTATTTTTACGGGCGTCCGTAATAATTTGCAGGAATTATCAGGCGGAGTAGGATAGAAAAAGTAGGTGTTGTTTGGTCATATTGCCCTTTCATACTATAAAGATATTTGAGTGAGGCCAGTAACCATAACACTACCATATCTTTATTTCCAACAATGTTCTACAAGAAAATTCTCGTAAAAATAATAGAAAATGAACTGGCAGCTGGTTGCCAGCTATTCTACGCTAAAATCTACGGATTATTTACAATGTATGTATAAAAGCTCCATATTGCAGATTATATTTCATTTACATCCTTTGAGATCAGAGGATAGATTCTGAGAAATCTAAAATTTGAGATCGATTTAGACTATTATTCTAGATCATCGTCTTTTATATTATTTGGATCCTTTTGAAACTAATCAGTCTTTGAATCGACTGCCCAATTAAAATTAAGAAATTACAGTTTGCTTTTTTTTGGTTTCGTACCAGATATTGTCAGGGTCACTGACGAGGCTTTATTAGCCGAAACTGCGTAGTCTGGCCCATGTTCCTATTTCTGTATGTATTCTCTGCTCTTGAAGGAACTTTTTAAGATTTTAATTTTACCTCACTGCAGCTGGTGTTGTGCCGTGTGGAGGCCGTAAAAAGTCTCCCCGTACATCATCCATAGTGCAGATTATATTTCATTTACATCCTTTGAGATCAGAGGATAGATTCTGAGAAATCTAAAATTTGAGATCGATTTAGACTATTATTCTAGATCATCGTCTTTTATATTATTTGGATCCTTTTGAAACTTATCAGTCTTTGAATCGACTGCCCAATTAAAATTAAGAAATTACAGTTTGCTTTTTTTCTGGTTTCGTACCAGATATTGTCAGGGTCACTGACGAGGCTTTATTAGCCGAAACTGCGTAGTCTGGCCCATGTTCATATTTCTGTATGTATTCTCTGCTCTTGAAGGAACTTTTTAAGATTTTAATTTTACCTCACTGCAGCTGGTGTTGTGCCGTGTGGAGGCCGTAAAAAGTCTCCCCGTACATCATCCATAGTGCAGATTATATTTCATTTACATCCTTTGAGATCAGAGGATAGATTCTGAGAAATCTAAAATTTGAGATCGATTTAGACTATTATTCTAGATCATCGTCTTTTATATTATTTGGATCCTTTTGAAACTAATCAGTCTTTGAATCGACTGCCCAATTAAAATTAAGAAATTTCAGTTTGCTTTTTTTCTGGTTTCGTACCAGATATTGTCAGGGTCACTGACGAGGCTTTCTTAGCCGAAACTGCGTAGTCTGGCCCATGTTCCTATTTCTGTATGTATTCTCTGCTCTTGAAGGAACTTTTTAAGATTTTAATTTGCCAAAACTCAGCAATAAACAATTATTATTGATTCGAAAGAAGAAAACGCTGTGGTGATTTTCATCTCATTTGCAGTTGTAACGGCGGCTATTCTAACGGATCCGATGTATGACAGGTCTTTCCCGTTGTAAGTAACATGTGAACTGTCTCATAAACTTATACTTGTAGTATATAAGGAGGCAAAAAAAGACAATTCAGTGAAAAGCCTATTGCATCTAACGTCTCGACCATGAAATATTTCATGGCTGTAGGCTGAATATTAAAAATAAATGAGGTCGTGCATCCGACCAGTCGGATCAGAGTCTTCGGTGTCCGCAGTGAGGTAGCTTAGAGCCTTAGCTACCCTTTATTGGTTTTCTCGTGTCGCTGTTCAAATGTACCTTTACCAAACGCGCACAGATGCGCACGTCTGTATTAAACAGTGTCGCTAGACTCCAAAATATTGAAAGAAAAGCTTTCATTAGGCAACGCACATGTCTCAACGAATCACACTTACTGACACAAAAAAAGCGTTACTAAATACGTTGACTGAATCACGGGGCGGTGAACACTGGTGAAACGTCCAAGGACAATCATTCATCAAGACCTTTGAATCAGGGAAGCTAGTCCCTAGCCCTTATTGGAGAAGTAAACTTAATAACTGAATCCTCTGCGCACTCAGTAGCAGAAATAAGTGAATCTTCCAGGAAATTCCAATCTCTAATAGTCTGGGGGAAGAAACTGGACTTGTAAATGTAAGTCCAAGCCAATTGGGTTTGAAATGCCAGGGGATGATGATTCCTGGTACACCTACTTGGGGGAACACGGTCATTTATGGGTATACTGGCTGCATCCTTCAGACCTTTGTAAAGCATTATGAGTCTGCTATCTTTCCTTCTCTTTTTGATGGATTCCCGCTTAAGTTTCTCCAGAATGCCAGTCATACTCCCAGTTTCATATGTGTAATTTAAACTAAATTTCCCGTTACAAATCTAGCTGCCCTTTTCTGCACCTTCTCAAGCTCGTCTTGAAGAAGTATACTTTGAGGGTCCCAAACTGAACTTCCATACTCCAGGACAGGTCGCACCAGTCCTTTGTATGCCGATTCTTTAACGTCTTGTGGACATGCTGCCAAGTTACGTCTAAGAAAGCCAAGGGTCCTATTAGCCTTTGTGCAAATATTGCTGACATGTGTGTTCCATTTCAAATCATTGGTAATGGTTATGCCGAGATTCTTGATAGTTTCTACATTATTGAGGACCGTTCCCTCTAACGTGTAGGAAGCATTGATCTTCTTGATCCGTTTCCTTGTAATTTGAGTTATATTGCATTTGACAGGTTGAAATCTCATGCCCCAGCTCCTTGACCAACACCCTAAACGATCTATATCCTCATGAAGTTTCCCAGTTTCTTCAATATCTCTGATCTATGATAGCAAACAAAGTCGTCAGCAAAAAGTCTTAATTCCGAGTCGATTTTTTCCGTTATATCGTTTACTTAATGTACAACGAAAACAACAGTGGTCCAAAACACGGTGCCCTGGGGGACACCTGACAAAACTGGGACCAAGTTTGATTTAACTCCATTTTCTACTACACGCTGCTGCCTGTAACAGAGAAAAGAATCTACCCATTCCAGAGTCTTCCCACCTATACCATAGCCGTATAGCTTACATTTAAGTAATTCATGAGGGGGGGTTCAAAAACTTTCTCGAAGTCCAAGATGAAACTGTCAACCTAACCGCCCTTATCCAAGATTTTAGCCTAGTCGTTTATAATCGTGATCAATTGAGTTTCACAACTATCTTTCTTCCGGAATGCATGTTGTCTGTCTGACAAAAGTTTATGTTCATCCAAATGTGCCATAATATTAGAGCAGACAATGTGTTCCAGTAACTTGCATGACACACAAGTTAGAGAAACCGGTCGGTAATTGCAAGCCAAAGACCTATCTCTTATTTTGAAGAGCGGGCATATATTTGCAAGAGACCATTCCTTGGGAATTTCACCTGTGTCAATAGATTGTTGGAAGAGGTGAGCAAACATTGGGCCTAATTCAGATGCTAGTTCTTTTAAGACTCTAGGGTGCAATCCATCAGGTCCTAAAGCTTTCGATGGGTTCAAGCCCTTGAGAAATTTTATTACACCTTCTGCCGAAACATGAATGTCCTTCATGAAAGGAGCCGAGCGATTAGGAAGGGGGACTTGTGTGTGCTCACTTTTACGTATTTAACACATCCGAAAATTGACTGTTTAAGTCATCAGTCCGTTCCATCTCTGATTCGGCAACATCACCACCATTTCTCTTCTTTAGTGGTGGGATACCTTGAGTATCTTTCTTTTGACTATTAATATACCGATAGAAGTCTCTGGGATTAGCGTTTATGTCACCCACCAAGTTATTGACATACAAATCATGTTGCTTTTTCATATCAGCTTTAATTTCTCTTCTCAAAGATTCAATTTTTGACCGAAGTTTGCTACTGCCAGTCTTTTTGGCCTTCGCATGTGTCTTATTTCTTCTACGAATCTTTCTTCTTACCTCAGGGGTTATCCAAGGAACAGAAAAGGTTGACCTACATGCATTGGAGAAAAAAAGTTTTTATGGCATAAATTCAACTATAATGATACAGAAATAACGCAAACGCAAATGTTGGAGCACTATTTTACGGCCTCATCCCGTCACCTTGCTGATTTCTACATGCACTATGCATGTCTATACAATTCCTTGTTCGAGGCCACGATCAGCTTCCGTGAACGTGTGTGCAACCTTAAGAAGCATTTCAAGTCATGATCATTTTCATCAAAGTTTTCAATCAATGTCGTCTGCACTTTCATTTTTACAATATCCGAATTTGCATAACTCTCCGTTGAGGTGGTGATTTGTGGTAAATACAAAAATCTGCACACAACCATAAAAAATTAATATACCTCCGTGAAAGTTTGCTGACTTCTTATTTTTGCTGTTCTCTACAGTTTAGAATATAGAATAGAGGGACACGCTGTTAAAAAAAGTGTTTTATATGGAAAAATCAAAGGGTAATTTTGTTCGCAGAAATCTAGAAAATTAACTTCATTCTCGAAAATAAACTTAGCTCTGAAGTTTCTTTAATGCATTAAAAAGAGCGTCCTAGCAATTATTTGTTCCAACTCTTTCTCAAATTTGTAAGGTAGACCAGATGAAAACAGTCACTTTTTCTCAAATGTCTGACCATGTATGGTGCATGTACACTGCATGTATTAATTAAATACAGGTAGAGCAGTTAGACCTTTATCATACTCACAGTATACCATAAAAATTCTATATGTTGGGACAGTTAGGTCTGAGCAAATAGTGCAAACCCAGATCAGAGAGGAGCAGTCTGACCAGGGTCTACACTATTTGCCATCCCATTTGCATTTTTTTGGCACATTACTGCACTGTAAAACCAAACTGTTCCAATTCTAGGACAGTTATGGTAATTATTTTTATTGTCCCAATATTTAGAAATTATACCACAATGCCAAAGGTGTGTATATGAAATTGTTCAACCTTGAAAATGGACTCTTCTGTGTATTTTAGCAAATATTTGGAGACAGAGGAGGCCATTTTTTATCTGCCCAGCCTAAAAATGAGTGAAAAAAATGGAAAAAAATAATTGCCAGGACGCTCTCCATAATGTATTAAAGAACCTACAGACCCTATTACATTTTTAATAATGATCGTTATTTTTCAGATTTTTGCGCACAAAATTACCCTTTGAAATTTTCTTATATAAACCCTTTTTAACAGCAACAAGTCCTGCATTTTTCGATTCTGAATAGTGAGAAACAATATAAAGAAAGCATCTGCTAATTTTGGGGAAGATCTGTTATATTTTCAGTGTTTTTGCAGATTTTATACTTCGCCCCAAATCAGTGATTATCAGCACCTTAAAGTTTTTTAATGTTTTTCTGTAATGACGGAGTAAATTGCCCTGCAACTTGCATAGTAGCTGATTAACAGCGCGTGAAAATCGATGTTAATACATGGTTTTGTATTCGTTCAAGCATACCTATTAATAACATATGGCACCGATATTTATGCAATAATAAATATTCATAACTGTGTCGGTTACAACTGTTATTTGTCCGTTTATTTTAGTTTCTGTATTCACGCCATAAACTATATATTTTGTATTGCTTCACCACCTGGAGAAAACAGTTATAGGCATTTTTGCGTCCAATCCATTGGCGCATGTATTTTCTTGCATGTCTGTGGTGCCATGAAATTGTGGTTGAATAAATAAAGGAATGTAAATTCGGTAACATTTTATTTCAGGGCCGTAAACGCCGGAGCTGGGGGATCTGTTTCTAGCCACGAGCTCGCCCATATCTTAGGGTATTACAGTAAGCTTGGTTTAACTATATAAAGTTTGTGTATTGCTTTCTAATAAAGTGGAACCAATTAATCTCTTTGGAGTGGTTCGGGCGATTAGGATTAGCTGAAGGAACGAATAAAGAATAGAATAATTTTGATAGATTTAAGTAGTTTTCATATATTAATGTTTTAAGACTACCTTTGTGACTACCTGATCATTGTCTATTTTTCATTCTACCCGGAAATTGCTCTTCATTTTACTCCTGTTGCTTTGTTGTTTGTGTGTTAAATTGCGGATATTATACCCATTTGTGTCTCAGTCGGTTTCTAGCATCTGATTGTATCAAAAGGTCTTATAGTATGATGATTACAGTGGGAATTAACTAGATGGTGCATCGAAGACAGCAGGCGGAACATAATTTCATTTTTATTCTAAACCTTCTCGTATGCTGAAGCGAGTGGCGTTTTCAAAATAAGTCATAAGGCTCGCCTCATGAGTCTCAGCTCCGCCATTACACTGGTTCCAGAGTCCAGTACTAACTGAAAGTCAGTAAAACTGAAAATAGTAGGGCATCAGTGCATAATAAATTCAGCTATCTGAAAATTCTCTCCTATAGTTTTATACTTTTTGCATTATTTACAACCATGTAATTTGTATAAAAAATATTAAAGCCAGTCTATTCAGTCATCCTGCTTCAGCACAACATGGAAGTTAAAAAATAAATTATCGAATCGTATATGAATCTGCACGTACTGGGATGAAAATGGGTTTGTGGATCCGAGCTTTGAGACCATCTTGTCAGCAGTGAGTGATGCCGAGTTCTTCGGCCCCAGAGCAACCTGCCTCATTGACCAGTACAATCAGTATGAGATCCCTTTTACTGGCGGACTAACGGTTAGTGAAAATACAGTAAACTCCCGATATCTCGAACATTGATATCTCAAAGTTTCTTCTTATCTCAAAGAATATATTTCCTATATTTATTTTTATTTCAACTCCTCTAATCTCAAACTACTGATATCTGGTACCAGAAAATTTACTTTGAGATATCAGTAGTTTGGGCTGAATTTCAACTTCGAGATATCGAGAAATAACTGTACTGTTTTATTATTAATCTTTTTCGGTTATAAGACGGAGATTACAGCTTACTCCCAGATTCAGATACTTAACATTGTGCATCATATTTGAGCCGCGACACGAAAAAAGCGACAAACTAGTTGTGCGCCCAGCGCAGACTCAGATCAGCCTAGACAGCCGCCCAGTCTGATCAGAGTCTTCTCTAAGCGCTTAAAGGGTAACTGAGGGTCTAAGGTACCTTCTTGCGGACAGCGAAGACTCTGATAAGACTGGACGGATGCTGGGCGCACAACCACTTTGCTCGTTTTCTCGTGCCGCGGCTCATATGTGAATAGATTAATAAGATGTTCGTTGTTATTCCTTCCAAAGCAATTCCAAAAGTATAGATCCGTCGTAAAGGCTGATCAAAACTTTGAGTATTGGGTTTTCACTTCCAAAACAATTTCAATAATCTAGATCCGTATTACAAGACAGATCTAGGTTTTGGGATTGTTTAAGAAGGGGAAAACCCGAATTTCATAAGACTGATTAAGACATATGGGGTCATTCTAGATGTGTGTGTGTGTGTTTCAATTCTCATATCGACAACTTTTCATTGTCATCATACGATCGTCCCGATATGACGGAATACTGTTGAAATGGACGTAAAACTCTATTTCATCCACTCGAGCTTGAATTCTGCGTATCACTACGCGCTTATTAAGGCTCGGCGATTCTAAACTTTATGCATTATTTTTTCATAGGAATGTTTTTTCCACATCAATGAAATCCCAATCATTCCTTATAGCGAGCATCGCGAGCGGGTCCAAAGGGCCGAATGCGAGCTCTTATGGTAAGACATAAGTAGAAAATATGGATGATGTTGCATATATGTTGCTTCAGAAAACCATCGTTTCGATTTCTCGAAATTTACCTTCATATGGGGGCTGCCATTATGATTAAACAGGAAGTTTGATCGAGTTATGTCAACAAACTGTCTCTATCTGTTTCGTGTCTGACCACTGTTCATGGTGCAATCGGTTGTTATTCTCCGTAGACACAAACATAAACGCATTCTTCGGAACAAAACCTGATTGGTGTATGTAAATAATTTCAGCGTTCCACCGGAAGCTCGAAAATCCGTCAATATGTAGACGTAGGTAATTATCCAAATTAGACTGGTTTGAATACGAGCGTAGAATTCAACTAAACAATAAGAAATAATGGTCGTAGAGTCTTTTTGTCGCTACGTAATGTTACGTAATGACGTCAAACATTCGGTTTGAGAAAAAAACAAAATGGCGTCTACGTTAACCGCTTCTATGAGTAGATCACTACATGGTCAGTACACAAAATGCATGGAGGCTGAGCGTTGGGTGAAATTTAAAGAAAATAGAAAGCGCCGCAGAGAAGAAACTGAAAAATATAGCCTGTTTTCCGAGGGGAAAGATACTTCAGCCACGCGTGTTTGTCCGAACATAAAGCAGCAATAGAGAGCTTTTACCATTCACTCACACACTGTCAAGAGCGATGTGCTCGCCTATAGGCAGTGCCTATTGTCATATTAAAATTTAAAGAGTAACTACACTTCAGGAACTGACTGAATCAGATCCCAAACCCTATCCCCAACATAAAAGGGAAAGATTGACAAAGACATCCCTACAATCAATAAATTACAAGTGATAAGCCGAGTAAGCAGCTCTTTCCCAAATAGGTGGCAACTCAGCTATCTTTACTGAACTAAATAATTTAGACCAACAGAAGGGTTACAACAAACTAAGCAAATTATACGAGAAACATTTAACGACTATTTTTACGAATTTTCTATTTTTATTATAGAAGGGTTAAAATGAGAACATAATAAATTAAACAGCATCGAACAAAACACAAATGCAACCGCAACGAAAGTACCGCCTTGCGACGGTCAGTATTAACTACTGGGGGGTTTAAAGACCATTATAATCTGTTTCTACATGTATGTCTTAAAGTCCAAAAAATATCCGAAATAGTCAATGTTTCACCATAACAAACACTGTCGAAGGTGCCGCCATTTTGAAAACGTTACCAACTGACGTTTGAAGTGACGTTGACGTTACGTAATAATCAACGTCATACACGCTTGCTGCAGTCGTCTCAATACATTTTTTCTTTGATATGAATTTCAATTAGAAAATAAAAAAATGCGGATTTGTCAAGGACCTATTTTTTACTTGTTTGTTCACTACAGAAGCCATGAGGCTGACACTGTCGTACTACTTACACTTGTACACGTTTGCATGAAATAGGCCTAATAGTTCCTCGTTCAGTTTGAAATAATAATTATCGAAGGTAAGAAAAATAATCAATCATAGGTCTCCGATGCGGACAGGGAAATCCCAACCATCGGGCAAAAGAGGTGTGTCGGATACGAGGCAAGCCTCGATCCCGAGACAGGGTCGGAATTTCCCTGTCCGCATCGGAGACCAATGATATATTCTATTTGACCCCTTTGGCTTGGTTTGCTTTATGTGCGGTCTGAATTCTAATGTTTTCCCATTTAGTGTTTGGGGTATGATGTGGAAATCGATAGTATCGATTCCTGACCATGGTCTTCTAATATACTGTAAAACATTTAATATTTCGGTATAAAAAAATTCAGGGCTTAATGAAAAGGCAGGTTCGCGTATATTAATTTTGGTGTTCATGATATAGTCCATGGCTCCAGATAATAAAGAAAAGTGTGTGTGTGTGTGTGGGGGGGGGGGGGGGGCATCAATAAGTCGGGTTTTCTGCATCCTACCGAAGTTTTATTTTTTTTTAACTGATGGTATACTCCAGTGTGTTTAGTTTATTAAACCATATGTGACTTTGGTCGGAAAGCCCTAGTTACTGAGCTATGGGTCCACAGAAGTGGGTGGGGTAATTCAACATGGTTTTAGCTGGTCTTGTAAAATGTTCTCATTTGGTAGAAGAGTATAACAGGCAGACAGTGTTTGATAAAATAATTAATAGAACATCTAAAATGTATTTCCATATCATTTGATTTGGTTTAATTTGAACATATGTTGTCAAAAAAGACTTCCTTTGACATTCACCTTTTTTATATTTTTGTCCTCTATTTTAAATATTTCTTGGCATCAAACTAAATAAACTGACCAGTAATCATCAAACTCATGTCAAGGAAGCCTATTGACCAGTACTGTTGGATGATGCGGCCAGAATTTCACAATGACCTAGTTTTCATGGTTGATTGAACACATAAACTTGCTTAGAAGATGGTTATATTCAATTTTATGACCTAGAATTACTAAACTTTGGTCAAATTAATATCTTAACTGCTATATTATGTCCCACACCTCTGCCACTAAAGGTGAGAGAATACATACTGGCTTTAGGTCACATGATCAACATGGCCACAATGCCCAAATATGGTAAAAACCTTTAAAGATCTTCTTCTTAAAACTATTTGACCAATGGCCTTGAGACTTGGTAAGTAGCATCAGGTACTCAAGTTCTTCCAGGATTGTTCAAATGATTACCTTGGATTGACCTTGACCTTTTTTACGGCAAGGTCAAATATAGGAAAGCGCTAGAACATAAGATTTCCTTGGCAGTTTTGAAGATTTTGGCTTAAAAATTGGTAAATCCTCCTTATATAGTCCACTCTTGCCTATAACGCGTAAAACGTTTATGTTATGCGGTTACTGAAGTTTGCGATATTGATGGTTAAGCCAAAGAGCGCTGCCAATATTTGATTTTCAGTACATTAAAATAAGCACAGTACAACAGAGGTTCCCGTAAAACGGAGTACCTGATGATTTTAGATAGTTTCTATACGGTTTCATTAAACTAAACACTGTGGCATCCTATTAGAATGCCACAATGTATAGTTTAATAGAGAAGTAGGAAGTAAAAAAAAATCGTTACAAATTCACACCAAATGGGGGTATCAATAAGGTGGGTTTTCTGCATCCTACCAAAGTTTTATTTTTTTGACTGATGGTATACTCCAGTGTGTCTAGTTTATTGAACCATATAATTATTCAATATGGTCCCCCCCACCCACCACCACCACCACCACCACACAAACACTCCCTCCCTCGAGGAAGAGAAATCCTGCGTTTATAAGCGTAATCGAATAAAAAAAGGTCATGGCCGCTGTGATGGCTACTAATATTTGCTACAAAGTCCTCTCCGAAAATTGATTTAAAGAGAGCCACACATTTCCCGACACAATAGTCTATCAAAATCATTATAGTTGTATTATATACTGCTCAAAATAAGTAAGGGATATTAAGACATTTAAGGCAGCAGAAGTAAGCAAAATAAGTCAACGAATATCAAACTGTTATAATTCATAAAACAAATATTCATAGAGACCCTCAATATGAAAATTGAAACGATTAAGCTTGTCACGTGACCTAGAGTAAATTGGAAGTAGACAAGGGGTCGACACCAGAATTTCACACGAATCCAGCGCAGCAATCACTACTATTTTTTATGCAAACTTTATTAAGACAGACACCGAATGCCTCAGTTAACAAAATACAGATACTTTTTTCATGCGGTTTTATCATAAGAGAAAATGATAGGCGTAAAAGATACCATTGTGTGGTGAATTGTCTCACACACGGTGACATTTGTAACAGCCCTACACCTCAAATAACGCAACAAAGCCTGCCAAAGTCGGTGTTTTCAGTTTGGAAAATTACGGAGAATTTTATTATTCACAGAATCTGAGGGTCCAAAAGAATTTTTTTCGCCAATGCGAAATTGAGGTGTAGACCCCATAGTCCTTTATGTGCTGGTCTAGGTCACATGACCTGCATTGACTGTTTCTGTTTTAGTTGAATATTGTTACTTTGATAGTGTTCTGTCAATATACACCAATAAACTAACCCAGCCATTATTATTAATTTTTGTATACGATTCTATGTCATAATATCCCCTACTTTTTGTGAGCAGTATATGAGCCGCGACGTGACAAAACCAACAATGTGGTCGTGCGTCCAGCGCAGACTCAGATCAGCCTGGGCATCCGCCCAGTCTGATCAGAGTCTTCGCTGTCCGCTTGAAGGTAGCTTAGACCCTCAGCTACCCTTTAAGCGCTTAGCAAAGACTCTACTCAGACTGGGCGGATGCCCAGGCTGATCTGAGTCTGCGCTGGTCGCACAACCACATTGTTGGTTTTGTCGTGTTGCGGCTCATATTATTATTATTTTTAACTTTCAGGTGGATGGCGCACTGTCACTGGAAGAAAACTATGCCGATAGCATGGGTCTAAAGGTCGCATATCTTGTGAGTAAATACAAAAAAGCCGCGACACGACAAAACCAAAAACCTGAAATGAGCACACTGGTCTGGCATTCACACATGCAATGAAGACAACGTACAGGAATAGGAATCTTACTTGTTCCGCTCATCAGGATAAGTTTGTTTCAAAACAGTGATTTTTTATCTCTATAAAAGTGTTGCCCATAATAGGCACCAGTCCCAATTCAAAATAGTATCTTTTTTCCCAACTACAAGTTGAAAAATTCCCAATGGCAGGAAGAATTTTTCTAGGGACCATCTTACAAGAATAAATTTACTTGCTTGCTTAGAACTGGCAGATATATAGCTATAATTGAATGTAAATATCATATATTCAGTATCATGTCCACTATCCCTCCACTTGAGGCTAAATAAAGGTGTTTCTGAAATTCCAATTTTTCGAAGAATACGACGCGATTTTTCCCAATTCCGAGGGCACCGGCACCATTCCCAAAATAGTGAAAAAAATCACTGCAAAAGTATAGTCTAACGGACCATCCGCTCCCTGGCTTTTGAAATAGGAATCAAAAGTTTTACTGAAATCATGTGCATATTCATGAAATGCTTGACAATAATTTTTGGGCTATGTACAACGTCTATACAACGAATTGGTAAAGAAACTTATTCAAGCACTGCATTTATACTAGACGGAATTTATTAAAAAATTTGGTATGACTAAGAGGTATAACAAAATGCCGGGTTCGTAAAAATGATAGTTTTAAAATAATCTAAGAGATATGCGAAAACAATCAAGTTTTATAGTACGTTGCCTTCGTTGCCTGTGTTGAATGCCAGACCAGTGTGATGAGCGCCCAGTCTGATCAGAGTCTTCGCTGTCCGCATGGAGGTAGCTTAGACCCTTAGCTATCCTTTAAGCGCACAGCGAAGACTCTGGTCAGACTGGGCGGATGCCCAGGCTGACCTGAGTCTTTGCTGGGCGCACATGCAACTTTGCTTGCTTTGTCATGTCGCGTCTCATAATGACTTAACTTAAAATGAATGGATCCATACTCTTTCACGGGCAGCAACTCTGTCATTTTCATTTATGCTTCTCATTTCAACGTGAATCATCTCTTTAGTTGCAAAGAAAAGAAATCTGGCGTCCAGGAACGCCTCATGTAGGAAGTCACGGGAGTTGTTCCCCCTAAACGTTTATGGGTTTTTTTTTCTCGATATTTTATTATAGGGGGATCTTCTCCATCTTAAAATTTGTGGAAAACGTTAACGGCTGTCATACACTGTAACAGGTATTCGACTAAATCAAGCTGTATTTTTAGCAGAAGAAGTAACGTAAACAGAGAAGTCCTCTAGACTGAGTAACAGTATAATCTAGATACCTTACACCAGCTTCAATGAAGATATGAGCCGCGACACGAGAAAACCAACAAAGTGATTGTGCGCCCAGCGCAGACTGAGATCAGCCTGGGCATCCGCCCAGTCTGATCAGACTCTTTGCTTAGCGCTTAAAGGGTGGCAAAGGAACTAAGCTACCTCCATGCGGAAAGCGAAGACTCTGATCAGACTGGGCGGATGCCCAGGCTGATCTGAGTCTGCGCTGGGCGCACAACCACATTGTTGGATTTCTCGTGTGGCTGCTCATATAATGAATATCCTCTAGAGGAGGTCTATAACAATTCGTCACTTCTCAAACAAATGCAAACAAAATAAAAATCATGACGCCATAAGCACGTTTAGACAGCGCATATTCAACGCGGTAATACCACTATACTACATAGCTCTTGAAGGAACTCATTTAAGATCTTTATTTTTTTTAAGCAAGTGTGACTATATCCTGATATTTTCAGGCATATGATAAGATCATACAGAAGATAGGTGAAGAGACGATAAGGACTCTGCCATTTACGGCCAGACAAATTTTCTTTATCAGCTATGCGCAAGTAGGTATCGTTATTAGGTTAGAGTCGGGTAAATTCGGACAGCGGGTAAATTTGGACATACCATTGCAAACAGTGAAAAACCAGATGAAACGGCGCATAATGAGCCGTCCCTCCAGGATTTTCACTGTTTGCCCAGTTATTTTTTGTTTTAATTCCAAACAATTGACATATAAAAAAGAAACAATGTCAGTGTCCAAATTTACATGCTGTCCGAATTTACCTGACTTGACCCTACCTTTAAAATATGCATTAGGACATATCAAGAAATTTCAGTTGCGGATCCAGAGAGGGTTCGGGGGGTGGTTCAAATTGTCTTATTTTCATGGGGAATTTTAAGAAAAAATGGTCAAAATGCACAAATCGAACCCCCTCAGCTAATTTGAACCCCCTATCAAAAATTCCTGGATTCGCCCCTGAAAATAATCCTTTAAGAGCAAAAAAAAAAAAAATATAAATTTCTTTGAAGGAGATTCCCTACAACTATGAAATTTGCTCTGGAGGAACAGTCTTACAAAGACTGTTCCTCCAGACCAAATTTCATATTTGTAGAAAATCTCCTTTCTAGATATTTAGCCTTAGCAATAGCATAGCAACGACTTAAGTGGCTTTATGAATACGGGCCCTGACACCTCTTAAATGACAAATGGACTCATCCAATAAATGAGGATGGAAAAGCCTACTGGACATAAATGGGTAAATAGTATGAGCCCCGACACGAGAAAACCAACAATGTGGTTGTGCGCACAGCGCAGACTCCGATCAACCTGGGCATCTGCCCAGCCTGCTCAGACTCTTCACTTAACGCTTAAAGGGTGGTTAAGGAACTAAGCTATCTCCATGCGGACAGCGATGACTCTGATCAGACTGGGCGGATGCCCAGGCTGATCTGAGTCTGCGCTGGGCGCACAACCACATTGTCGGATTTCTCGCGTCGCGGCTCGTATGTTTATGTAGCCTAAGTAATCGTATCTTTGCCCCTCTAGAAAAGTTTCAAGATACGGCGATAGATCAATCTTGCACTAAGCCCTCAAACGGGTAGTCAGGCCCCAAGGTTATAAAACTTGTTTCATGCTCAGCTCATGAGCATGAAATTTTCTATGTTGATAAATACGAAAATGCGAACTAACGTTGGCATTTTGATATTCATAAGCAGAGAAAACTTCATACTCAGGATAACTGGGCAAGCTTATCAGTAATTTGCTCTTTATTAGCAGGTTAAAGTTCATGCTCAGTTGAGCTGAGCATGTAAAAAGTTTTATAGTCTTGGGGCCGGGTTCAAATATTTAAAACGAATTTAGGACGAAACCTTCATCACGTTGTAGACATAAGCACCGGTCTAATCAAACTGATCAAGCAACCTATAAAATTTTGAGCTGCTACACCACAAAACCAACAAAGTGGTTGTGCATCCAGCGCAGGCTCAGGTCAGCATCCGCCCATTCTGAGCAGAGTCTTCGCTAAGCGCTTAAAGGGTAGCTAAGGGTATATGCTAGCTCCGTGCAGACAGCGAAGACTCTGATCAGACTGGGCGGATGCCAAGCTGGGCGCACAACCACTTTGTTGGTTTTGTCGTGTCGCGGCTCAAATGATGTCAAATAATGAACTTTATAGTTTGGCGTATATTTAGAGCAAATTAACAGCTTAAATCTGGATAAACCGGCATAAGTGGGAATGAGCAGCGTGACTCACACCCTGTATTGCTGTTTTTTGTTGTTGTTGTTGTTGTTTTTTGGGGGGGGGGGGGGGGGTGGGGGGTGGGGGGGGGGGGGTTCTGGATTACTGTAAACAGTTTCAGTTATCTCAGTGGGTATACAGAACTAGAGCATTCATCTGGTTTAATATTGCAGGCCTACTGTGAAGTTACGAGACCCGAATTTGCCAAATACCTAGCCGTAAATAGTGTCTATAGTCCGGGAGAATGGAGGTAAGAATAAGGGAACAAACCTTAATTAGGGTCAAGTCGGGTAAATTTGGACAGCGGGTAAATTCGGACAGTGACATTCTTTCCTTTATATGTTTGGAATTAAAACTAAATTAACAGGGCAAACAATGAAAATCCTGGTGAGGATCAGGATTTTCACTGTTTGCAATGTTGTGTCCGAATTTACCCGATGTCCGAAACTACCCGACTCGACCCTATTATTATTATTCTTTTGTCTGTAACTTTCTCCGACACCTTTCTGATACCTCTGAAGGTGTTCGATTGCTCGCCACCAACGAGTGGTCAATACCTTCTAAATTGTAAGACAACCAGCGAATGTCACCTCAGGGAAAACATCCAGAAAATGACTTTTTGCTGGTCCAGGATTGTGTTTTGACCCAGAGTTCGGCGTAAAGACTCGGAGTTCGGAATAAAGAAACGGGTCTTTCATGAGTTCGGCAGGCTCGGAGTTCGGACTAAGAATGGGTTGTTTGTTGGTTCAGTTCGGACTAACTGTGGGGCCATATTGGGTTCGGCAGGTTCGGAGCTCGGAGAAAAAGTTGGGTCCATTATGAGTTCGACAGGTTCGGAGTTCGGACTAAGAATGGGTTGTGAGTCGGTTCGGTAGGTTCGGAGTTCGGAGAAAAAGTTGGGTCCATTATGAGTTCGACAGGTTCGGAGTTCGGACTAAGAATGGGTTGTGAGTCGGTTCGGTAGGTTCGGAGTTCGGACTAACTGTGGGTCCATGTTGGGTTCGGCAGGTTCGGAGTTTGGACTAAAAATGAGCCCTTTATGGGTTTGATAGGGTCGGAGTTCGGACTAACAATGGGTCCATGTTGGGTTTCAGCAGGTTCGGAGTTCGGACTTGCAATGATTGTGGCATGGGGCACTTTTCATATTTTGGATGGGTCGTTGTCCCGAGTTGACCTATATTGTTCCCAGTCTTTAGTCCAAACTCCAGGTTTGCCAATCCTAGGTCGGACTGGTCCTTAGTCCGAACTCCAAGTCTGCTGAACTCATGTTGGACCCAATCTTAAGTCCAAACTCCCGGTGTACAGGGTTGACCGTCACTGTGAGGAACTCAAGTTGGAACCAATCTTAAGTTAGGACTCCAGGTTTGCCAAACCCAGGTTTCACTCAGTCTTTGGTCCAAACTCTGAGACTGCTGAACTATAGACAGATAGAGATTATTACACGGTTGTTTTGATCCCAGCCTGATCTCGGCCCGAGTTGACCAGATTGGCCCGAGCCCGAAGGGCGAGGACTGCGCCAATAAGCAGGAACAGCAATTAATGACAAGTTGATTGGTGAAATGTATTTATGGTCGGAAAACTGTATCGACAAGCTATGAAATCCGCCAATACAGAGAGAGAGAGAGAGAGAGAGAGAGAGAGAGAGAGAGAGAGAATTGGCAAACGTAACTCTGAACGCACTAAATCAACTATCACTGCAACTGCACATTTATAAACATATAAGGCAAGACAAGACAAACAACACAATATTGTTCACTGGCGCTGATACAGTCAGAGGGCTGAGATCAGAGCTGGGATCAAAACAACCGTGTTCTTTTTATCATGTACTTATTTGTATAAAAATGAATGCTCAGTGCTAGCACAGAGGAAAACTCTCCGGTATTCCGCTGGACCTATGATGTGAGTTGCAGTTGCAGATATCCTTGGAGTCTAATACAACCAGAGTCGTCTTTAATTTCCCAGTACAGTTAAGCAAATTAGTTTCATGACAGATGTTTACAGAAAACTGATTCGACATGACTGACTGTGACAAAACACCACAGAAATCTTTTCTGGGTGGAGAAGAACTACAAGACATACGCAGAACCGGGAAAATGTGCGTGTTTTGGTTCTTTTTAGCTCGTCTGAACGAAAGTTCAGGAAGAGCGATTGCACGACCCCCGGCGGCGGCGTCGCCGTTAGTGAAATGTGAAAGTTTTACATTAAAGTTTTTTTTTGTAATGGGCAAGGCACTGTCAGGCGAGCTATCCTGTCCCACTGACAGTCTTGTTATTCAACTACACTAGCATTTATCGACTGCATTTAGGGTCAAGAATGATGGTTTTTAAAGCTTTTCATGTATGATTTTAAGGAAACATTGCTGTCAATACGCATTTGTTGTGTTAAAGTAGTGAGAGATGCAATTTACACCTTTCCTTTGCCAATTTCAAATGCAGATTCAAGAGGGCTGACAGGTTATATCAAAGGTGAGACAGATATACATCTCGGCCCTCTATCAAGAGGGAGTTGGATATTCTTCTAGGCCCTCAACATAGCATTTTGGAGCAAGCCGGATCATACCTCACAGTGTGGAAAATACAGTGGGACCAAATTAGATGTATCAAGGGCAATACTAGTATAAGCATATGATAATTAGTGTTTCCAGTCTTTAGTCTGAACTCTGGGTCTGCCAAACCTAGGTTAGACTTGGTCCTTAGTCCGAACTCCAAGTCTGCAGAATTCATGTTGGACCCAATCTTTAGTCGGAACTCTGAGTCTGCCGAACCTAGGTTGAACTAATCCTTACTCCGAACTCCGAGTCTGCCAAACTCATATTGGACCCAATCTTAAGTCCGAACTCCGAGTCTGCCGAACTAGGTTGGACCTAATCTAAAGTCCGAACTCCGAGTCTGCCGAACCTAGGTTGGACTCGGTCTTAAGTCCGAACTCCGAGTCTGCCGAACTCATGTTGGACCTAATCTTAAGTCCGAACTCCGAGTCTGCTGAACTTAAGTTTAACTCAGTCCATAGTCCGAACTCCGAGTCTGCCGAACCTAAGTTGGACTCGGTCTTTAGTCCGAACTCCGAGTCTGCCGAACCTTGATTGGACTCGGTCTTTAGTCCGAACTCCGAGTCAGCCGAACTCATCTTGGACCCAATCTTAAGTCCGAAATCCGAGTCTGCCGAACTTAAGTTGGACTCTGTCTTTAGTCCGAACTCCGAGTCTGCCGAACCTTGATTGGGCTCGGTCTTTAGTCCAAACTCCGAGTCAGCCGAACTCATGTTGGACCCAATCTTAAGTCCGAACTCCGAGTCTGCCGAACCTAAGTTGGACCGTCCTTAGTCCGAACTCCGAGTCTGCCGAACTCATGTTGGACCCGATCTTAAGTCCGAACTCCGAGTCTACCGAACCTAGGTTGCACTCGGTCTTTAGTCCGAACTCCAAGTCTTTATTCCGAACTCCGAGTCAAAACACAATCCTGGACCAACCTGGAGAAGTCAGGGAAGTTTAAATAGTCAGGGGAATTCAGAAAGGACTAAAATAGTGTAGAAAAAGTCAGGGAATGTGAAAAAAAGTGCCTACCGCGGTCCTTGAGTTTTCAATAAAGATACTTATTCTGTTCGAGAATTAAAAATGTACTTCCAGGCATGCATCCCTCCTCTTGGTGGCTACTCTTTAAAAAAAATGCATCCTTGGGGGGGGGGGGGGGGGCAACTTTTGTTAGTTTTAGAGTAGTCGCCTCCCCCAATATCAAAGTGATGCAGTATTATAAGCACTTTGGAGTGAAAAGTAAAAACAATTTATTGATCTTTATTTCGGTGAATATGCATTTTATCATAAGAACTTGCATCTGAAAGGCATTAAAAACAATAACTCACTAGTGGATGAAATATGCAAATAACGTCGTATCGTTATGCGTTGAGTCCATAAATTGTCTTGTTTTCAATGGCGAAACCGTGATGTTTAGTGCAAATTTGCTTATAGAATGCGACTTTAGTGTCATATGATAAATAGAATCTTGCATTCGTGCTCTTATATCACTGAATTTATTTAACTCGTTGGAGAAAACCGATAAGATGCTCGGCATAACCTCGCATCTTACCTATTTCCCCAACTTGTTTAATTATTTCAATAAAACATGAGCACTCATATAAGATCCTCTGTTTCTTGATATGCCAATTTCACATATTAACATCCACTATGCGTCGGACAGCGAAGGGCAGCGAAAGGAGAGAGATGGGCTCCGCCTTTCATCAGCTATGCCCAAGATACAGTGGGTCTCTAACCCCCACTGCCCCTACGGCTATTAGGCTATGGGAAACCTTTAACTTTACCTTTATGCATCGGACAACAACAACAAAAACATGCTGTTTGCTGGTAATAAAATTGCATACAAATCTCAACAAAGGTAGATAATTGTATAATATGCAAATTAAGATGTTGCTTTTCTTTTTCCAGAGCCAAAGGACCTTTACGGAACCTTCCTGAGTTCGCTGAGATTTTCAACTGCCCAGCTGGTAGTTTCATGAATCCTGCCGACCGTTGTATCTTCTACTGATTGTATTTTGACAAGTCGGAATATGTTTTGACATGTTATACTCAAGTTCGGAATATGTTTTGACATGTTATACTCAAGTTCGGAATATGTTTTGGCATGTCATACTCAAGTTCGGAATATGTTTTGACATGTTATACTCAAGTTCGGAATATGTTTTGACGTGTCATACTCAAGTTCGAAATATGTTTTGACATGCTATACTCAAGTTCGGAATATGTTTTGGCATGTCATACTCAAGTTCGGAATATGTTTTGACATGTCATACTCAAGTCCGGAATATGTTTTGACATGTCATACTAAAGTTCGGAATATGTTTTGACATGTCATTCTCAAGTTCGGAAAATGTTTTGGCATGTCATACTCAAGTCCGGAATATGTTTTGACATGTCATTCTCAAGTTCGGAATATGTTTTGACATGTCATACTCAAGTCCGGAATATGTTTTGACATGTCATACTCAAGTTCGGATCCTGTTTTGATTTTCTTTTATTTTTCTGGAGGAAACGCTGTCAGTCTGCATCTTATAGGGAGGAAAGAGAGGAATAATTGGTGAAAAGGATGACACTCTCTGGCACGGAACCACTGTACACAGACAACACATTAGAGACTGTTCAACTGGAATGCTTTATGTCAGAGACCATACTGGCTCTGAGGTTATAAAACTTGAGTACATTCTCAAACTCAAAATAAAGCACACTGATTGGCTGCTTCCGAGCACATGCTCGGAAGCAGCCAATCAGTGTGCTTTATTTTAAGTTTGAAATTATTCTCAAGTTTTATAACCTCGAACCCTGATCACTGTATAAGAAACATATCAAATTTTAAATATTTCCTCTCTATAAGATGCAGACTGAAAGTGTTTACTCCGGAAAAATAAAAGAAAGTCATATCATATTTTTAACCGAAGTCGAATAGATTATAACAATCCATCATGAGTGTCTATGTAAGTTAGGGAAATCTCACCCGAGGGGTTGGACTTTCAACCAGGGACGAGGCTTGCCGAGTCTCTGGTTTAAATTTTGACCTCGAGGATGAGACTTACCTGTCCTACATGGACTGGCTCATGGTGTCTTATTCTTCTCCCACTTTTAGTGGATTTTAAATCTCACGTCGGCTTAAGCTTAAAAACAGAAATGTTTAACTTTTTATCCTGTGATTTAAAGTATTTTTTTCAGCCCAGTGTGTTTGCCGGGTCTTAAAACGGGTGTAAACACAGTTTGCACCTTAAAAATAGACTGAAACCACGATATGTTGTTAATAACACGTAATTTGACTTAGCCTCTCACGTCACGCGCGTCAAGTTTGCCAGCGACGTTTCATAACCGGTTCATATTTAGTGAGGTCAGAATCCTATGACCTATTAAATCCAATAATAAATGTAATAGATCTTGTGACCAAAAAAATAAGTAAATAGGGAAAAAAAAAGATTATAAAGGTGAGGGAGCCGAGGCCATTGGACAGGTGATAGAGGGATGTGACTGCACTGTTCCCTGCGGGATAGTCTGCCAGGTTTCTAGGGCAGCCAGGGCGGTCTTCCGCGCAGGGCGGGCGGTCACATCCACATCGCCACAACAGCCTCGGCTCAAACATATCGTGTTCAAATGAAATATTAACCGCATAACTTTAAATTAATTTCGGTACTCTAAACTAAAAGTTAAGCCTTTTCTTTCATTGTTTCTGACACTTCCCTTAAGTACAAACACTAACCCGCATACATACATACATACATACATACATACATACATACATACATACAGTATATATTTAGGAATTGAAAGTTGTTGTTTTTTCGGCGTTCTTCGTGTGATGGGGCCGGTTGGAGGAGCTAGAATTCCATGAAGTGCGAAGCGCCTCTCTTGGAATTTTTTGGCGACGACCACTGGCTTCTTCACGCAATATCCGCTGGAAACATCAAATTTCTTATTCTCGCAACTACACCATTTTTCAGACCCTTCCTGTACCGTTTTTTTCGTGGTCATGTATTGTGAGATGTGTCAAATATACGTCGTAGGATAGTAACTACGTGTTCGGCCGTTGCATTTGACAGCCACCGCCGTAGCCTAGCGCCGGTCGAGCGTTGTGTGGACCGGTCGCGTTGCGACTGATATCGTATTTGGTTATCGTTAGTTAGTGAGAGGCTAGTTGCTCTAAAAGGCCTATCAATAGAGGGTCAGTGGTAAATGTGAGTATTGTGGGGATGAATCTCATTTTTCTGGCGTTTGTCGAGGTATGGACTACGTTGGGCCGTGTGCAAAGTAAGTGAACCCCGAAGGAGTTCACGAGAGCTTTGCAGGCGGCCCAGTGTGGTTTGTGCATCGACGGGCACCGGAGAGGTTAGGTTCACTGCTAATATTTACATTCTATCTAGTCAATGTTTTATTTGACCTCAAATTTGTGTTAGAGGTAAATCGGAAAAAAAAACAATAAAAACATTTATACGCAGATTTTCAATAATGTAAATATTTATAAATAATGTATATAGAATAACACGATATGTAAAAAATATGGTGTCGGTGTAGGGGAGGAGGAGCCGACAAAAAGAAAAAAAAATGACCTATTGTCATTCTAGATTCTTGGGGTGTCCATTTTGTTCATTTAAAATTGAAATATTAGTCAAACTTGGATAAGATTCGTTGCTAATATAAGAAAGATGTTGCAAAGAAAGCTAGAAATTTCTTATATGAGCTGAGGGCATATCTTATATATGCAAAGGTGGGAGAAATATTTATCCCATATGATTTAAAGAACAGTAGGAAGTGTGACGTCACTTCCTTTTTAACGTCATTGCTATTGACGCTAAATTCATTGTGTCTTCGTGTCTTCTTATGACCAACTATGTAGTGAAACGCGTTAAGATATAAATTATGAAAAAAGTTACGGCATTTTTCGATTTTTTCCTCTGTGCTGTGAATGTGTGCGTATCATATCCTGTATTAATGTGGGCATTTATTTTTCAATATATATGATTGAGAAGAACATGATCTATAACGAACAAGAAGAAGACAAAACAACAAGCACATACTCGCGCTGACAGTCTACTTACAAAAGCATCCACAACGTATTAACAGAGCACCTCAGTGTGTTTCCCCGTTGCTTTTACAACATTATTTTTATGCCCCCGTGACGATAGTCAGGGGGCATTAAGATTTGCCCCTGTCTGTCTGTCTGTCTGTCCGTCCGTCTCTCTGTCCGTCCCACTTTAGGGTATAGAGTTTGTGTAATCAACAGCTCCCACAGTTTTCAATGGATCTTTTTCAAACTTTGCATACTTATTGTGGACACATTGAAACTGTGCATGTGGGTTTTTGGTGGAGCTAAAACAAATTCTGACAGAATTGCGGCATTTTGAACTTAGTCATTTTAGGCAAATTTTTGCAATGTAGAGTATGGAGTTTGTGTAATCAACTTCTCCCACAGTTTTCAATGGATCTTTTTCAAACTTTGCATACTTATTGTGAACATATCGAAAATGTGCTTGTGTGTTTTTGGTGGGGCTAAAATTAATTTTGTCAGAATTATGGCCCTTTGAACTTAATCATTTAAGGCAATTTTTTGCACTGTAGGGTATGGAGTTTGTGTAATCAACTCCTCTCCTAGTTTTCAATGGACCATTTTCAAACTTAGCATACATGCTGTGGACATATTGAAAATGTGCATGTTAATTTTTGAAGGAGCTGAAATTAATTTTGACAGAAAAATGGCCTTTTGAACTTAGTTGTTTTAGGCAAATTTTTGCATTGTAGGGTATGGAGTCTGTGTAATCAACTTATCCCACAGTTTTCAGTGGATTGTTTTCAAACCTTGCATACCTGCTGTGGACATACTGAAGATGTGCATGTGGGTTTCTGAGGGAACTAGAATTAATTTTGACAGAAAAATGGCCTTTTCAACTTAGTCATTTTCGGCAAATTTTTGCATCGTAGAGTATGGAGTTTGTATAATCAACTTCTCCCACAGTTTCCAATGGATTGTTTTTAAACTTTGGATACATGCTGTGGACATATTGAAGATGTGCATGTGGGATTTGTTGGAACTAGAATTAATTTTGACAGAATTTGTCATTTTAGGTATATGTTTGCATTGTAGCATAAGTACTATGTGTAATAATCAACTCCTCCCACAATTTTCAGTGGCACTTTTATAGACATTGTAGACTTATTGAGGACATAATAAAGAGAAAGATGTGCATGCGGGGTTTGATGAAAAAAAAACAACAGAAAATTAATTTTAAAGGAATTATGGCCTTTTAAACTTAGTCATTTTGGGCTGCAATTTTGCACTAAAGGGTACAAAGTTTGTGTAATGTTTTCAATGGGTTGTCTCTGAATAGTATTTGTGCTTGAAAGTTGAAAGGTGCTTTACGAATGTACGCATGTCCTATGACAAGCGCTGCATGGGGGGCATCATTCGTGTCTTACAAACACAATTTTCTAGTTTTTAATTCTATATATTGAGCTGGAACTGCCAAATCGGGGCTACTCTTAAAGTAACGAATTTGGTCCTCGAAGGAGGAGTTCATTTATTTTTCGAGAGATGCGACATTGAAACATAATAATATCCTCTTCGTGATGATAAGCTCCTGTTGATGCTTATCTATTGGTCGTATGTCCTTCTGGATTTAACGATGATATATGTGACAGGATCTGACATTTTGAGCCTTATGGAGCCGAAAATTGGAACTTTTGTTTTTAACATTTTCATTTTATCAGTGCTTTCAGAATAGATTTCGAGAAGCACAACGAAATAGCGCTAAGGTTTACTGCAAAAGCAAACACAATTCACACCAACCCGATTCTTCTGTTTTCATTTCACTGATTGGATACAATTTACGTATTAGCTGGATAAACTTTTATGACTCTGGTTCGAGACATCGCTTTTCAAAGATCTAAAATGCTGAACATTCTTAAAAGAGTGTGGATGAAGAAAATTAAAGACACCGTTAGTTATGTTGAATCACTCTTTTCAGGTGACGCTTTGAAATTTATTAAGTGCGCGGGAACCCAAAAGTCTACTTGCAAATGTAACTAAGGACTTTTTTCACATCTTTACTACAAAAATTCGAAAGCAAATAAAGACTGATTAATTTAGAAAAAAAAACAAGCAGCCCGCACTGAATATAGGGGAAAATCTTACATAGAAAGATAGTCATTATATGATTTTTTTCCCTATATTTCATATTTGTACGTGTATAGTGTCATATTTACCAATTGTATACTGTATGTTATTGAGCCTCCATCTACATATACTATATATGTTTTTACTCATGTTTTCCATGTCACCTTGGACTGAGTTGACAATAAAGGATATTATGTTATGTTATGTTATCAAAACTTGATCAAATTTGCTGATAATTAGGGCTTGCATTAAGTCTCAGACGAGTTGGAAATTCAGCCATATTGAACAATTGGTCTTAGAGTTACTGGCCCTTGAGAGTTGAAAAAAACAGTACAAGCAATCCCCCGCTATCTGTTTAATAATAAAAAGGAAAAAAAAAGAACACAGGAACACGCGTCTGTCGCACAAATTTTGGTATATTTACGTTTGAATCAAAATGTATAATCAATTTGACCTTTTATCACCTGAATTGTTGTTTTACAGATTAACTTTGCCGGGCACAATGTTTCGATTTGTCTTTTTTTTTTTTTTTTTTTTTTTTTGCTCACTCTGACTTAATATTGCGATTGAGTCCTGATCGTTGTTTCGTCGTATTTGTTAACGATTTTATGCATTTGACCGAGGTCAGTATGCTGTCCGTCCGGATTATGTTCTGTCGTTTGGAGCTGCAACAGATAGTGGGTAGGATTCGCTTGTACTGGGAACATTCGGCATATTTACTCTGGTAACCTTGTGCAAAACCAGTTGTTTTTTTTTTGTGTGTTTTTTTTTTTTCCTTTTCTTTTTTCTTTTTTTTTAGGGCCCCGTCAGACGAAGTCGGCGGAGGCCCTATAGTAATCACCTTGTCCGTCCGTCTGTCCGTCCGTCTGTCCGTCCGTCTGTCCGTCCGTCAGCTTTTCGTGTCCGGGCCATAACTCTGAAACGGTTTGGGATATTTTCTTGAAACTTTGTACAAATATAAAACATCAGACGATGTGCAGAGAACAAGAACAATAACTCCACCTACATTTTTTACGGAATTATGCCCCTTTGTTGTCCGTCCGTCAGCTTTTCGTGTCCGGGCCATAACTCTGAAACGGTTTGAGATATTTTCTCGAAACTTTGTACAAATATAAAGCATCATCTGACGATGTGCAGAGAATAAGAACCATAAATCCACCTACATTTTTTACGGAAGTATGCCCCTTTGTAATGTATAGTATGGAAATCGTGTCCGGTCCGTAACTTTGAAACGGTTTGAGATATTTTCTCGAAACTTTGTACAAATATAAAAACATCATCTGACGATGTGCATAGATCACCTTGTCCGTCTGTCCGTCCCTCAGCTTTTTCTGTCCGGGCCATAACTCTAAAACGGTTTGAGATATTTTCTCGAAACTTTGTACAAATATAAAACATCATCAGACGATATGCAGAGAATAAAAACCATAACTCCACCTACATTTTTTACGGAATTATGCTCCTTTGTAATTTTTAGTATGGAAATTGTGTCTGGTCCGTAACTTTGAAACCGTTTGGGATATTTTCTCGAAACTTTGTACAAATATAAAACATCATTTGACGATGTGCAGAGAACTAGAACCATAACTTGCCTACATTTTTTACCGAATTTTGCCCCTTTGTTGTCCGTACGGCAGCTTTTCGTGTCCGGGCCATAACTCTGAAACGGTTTGAGATATTTCTTTAAATTTTGTACAAATATAAAGCATCATCAGACGATGTGCAGAGAACAAGAACCATAACTCAACCTAATTTTTTTCGGAATTATGCCCTTTGTAATTTTTAGAATGGAAATCGTGTCCGGTCTGTAACTTTGAAACCGTTTGGGATATTTTCTCGAAACTTAGTACAGCTATAAAGCATCATCAGACGATGTGCAGAGGACAAGAACCATAACTCACCTTCATTTTTACGGAATTATGCCCCTTTGTAATTATTTCTATGGAAATCGTGTCCGGTCCGTAGCTTTGAAACCGTTTGAGATATTGCCTCGAAACTTGGTACAGTTATAAAGCTTTATCAGTCAATTAGCAGAGGACAAGAACTATAACCTCATCTACTTTTTAACAGAATTATGCCCCTTTGTAATTTATGTCTCGAAATCGTGTCCTGTCTGTAACTCTGAAACAGTTTAAGATATTTTCTCGTAACTTGGTACAGTTATAAAGCATTATCAGACGATGTGCAGAGAATAAGAACCATAACACCACCCACATTTTTGCAGAATTATGCCCCTTTGTAATTTTAAGTATGATATTGTGTCAGGTCTGTAACTCTGAAACCGTTTGAGATATTTTCTTGAAACTTGGTACAGATATAAAGCTTCATCAGTCAATATGCAGAGTACAAGAACCATGGCTCCATCTACATTTTTATGGAATTATGCCCCTTTGTAAATTTAAATTTCGAAATTGTGTACGCTCTGTAACTCTGAAACCATTTTAGGATATTTTCACGAAACTTAATACAAGTATAGTGCATCATCAGACGATGTGCAGATAACAAGAACTGTAACTCCACCTACATTTTCTATGGAATTCTGACCTGTACTTTTTAGTATGGAAATCATGTCTGCTTTATAACTTTAAAACGCACAAAGATATGTCCATGAATACTTTGCACAAATATAAAGCATTATCAAATGATGTGCAGGGAATAAGAATCATAACTCCATCTACATTTTTACAGAGTTATACCCCTTTGTAATTTTCTATATAGAAATTGTGTCGGCTCTATAACCTTAAAACTGTTGAAGATACTTTCACAAAACTTGGTACGAATATGAAACATCATCAGACAATATGCAGAGGACAGGAACTATAACTCAACCTATATTTATTACAGAACTTTGCCCCTTTGTAATTTTGTTTATGGAAATTGTGTCCATCCATTCTGTAGTTTTAAAACAGCAAAATATATATTCACAGAAGTTGTTACAAATATAAAGCATATCAGACAATCTGCAGAGAATAATAAATGTAACTCCATCTACATTTTTTACAGAATTGTGCCCTTAGTAATTTTTAGTGTAGAAACTGTAGCCAGTCTATAACTTTAAAACCGAAAGGTTTTATTGTTATTTCCAGCTGGTGACATATGACTTAATGCCATCATAAAGGCGGGGCCCTATTAGTTAACATGTTTCTAGTTTATTTTATTGTTATTATTTTTGTTGTTGTTGTTGTTGTTGTTGTTGTTGTCGGCTCCTCCTCCCCTCCTACTCCGACACCATATCTTTTTACACATCATGTTAGTCAATACAAATCATTTACAAATATTTACATTATCCGTGCATTATCCATGCATTTATTGAAAAGCTATATGGTAAATCATTAGAACGTAATGTAGTTTATACTTCATTGACTACATCGGTTATTGTGACGTTACATGACGTTAAATCACGTCAAAATAAACATTAGTTCTGCAATTTAATTGGACGTAAATGACGCTATGACTTCATTGTAACGTCTTGACACTGTTAGCTTTATGTTTATGGCTACTTGAAAATTAGTATTTACACAAGGCATTCCCTTGGCTACTCGATAATGTACATAGTAGCCCGAGCAACATTTAGATATTGTCCGAGTTTACCCATTGCAAGTAATTATACCGAACGTGCCCACTGAATTTATTTAAACTCTAGGTACCTAGCCTACTGATTGCTGCATAGCATTTCTTTGTTAGTTTGTCTGTTACTGCAAAGTACCCACCGATGCAGTATAAATGATATGTTTGTCAAACTGCATTGGTAAAATGTCCTCTCTAAGATATTTTCCTATTTGAATTTACCGTTTATCATACAGACTCCAACGCGGATTCAAGTACGCCTAGGGACAGTTATATTACGCCAGAACGAATTATTGATGTTGTTGGTGTTGTTCTGGTGCTTTACGGCCACGGTAAACAGCCGTGGTCATGTTAGGACGGCCAGTAATCCTAACCACACTATTCCTGGGCAGCCTTAGACCTCCAAAGCGGTCAAACACTACTAAATGCACATTCCTTCTTGAATCAGGAGAAGGAGAAACGGAGGTATGTGGCGAGACCGAGTATCGAACATAGGACCACTGGCTCTTGAGTCAGACGCGCTACCGACTGCGCTATGCGGCCCTGATCAGAAGTGAAGAAGGGGGATATTGGATATATTTCAGATTGTGTTGTGTCTTGTGGCGGCCGTAAAACATCTCCCCATACATCATCAATAGTGCAGACTTTGTCCTTTGAGATGAAAGGATATTTTTTTTGAAATCAGAAATTTTGTATGGTTTAGACTTTTATTCTAGACCATCGCCTTTTATTCATTTTGATCCCGTTTTGATACTGATCAGTCTTTGACTTGACTCGACTGCCTTATTATTATTAAGAAATTACATAGAGGATATTTGACTTTTTCAGTGTAAGATCGATTTTTATTTCACCGAATGAACACCAAAAGCAGTATTTTCACGAGTGGCGAAGCCACGAGTGAAAATACCACTTTTGGTGTTCATGAGTAAAATAAAAAATCATCTTACCCTGAAAATGTCAAATTTTCTATTTCTTTTATGCTTGAAAATCGCAATAATTCTGTTTATCCAAGAGCGTCAGCCATCACGACAGAAACACAACTTTTTTTCTAACTGTTTTGAGTCAAATCTGATGCTTCCAGCGTGTTTATTGCGTATGATATTGGTTGTAAACAAAGTTTGCAACTGAAAAATAGCTTCAAATATCTTTTTGATAAACAGATCTCAAAAAAATTTGCCAAGATAGAATGCCGTCAAGAGACTTAGGCGGCCTGACGTCGCGTGCAGTAACAATGCTACGTTGCCACTTTAAGTGACGTCATTAACGTCGTAATGACGTGCAAACATGCGTGACGTAATTTTTATCAAGCCAGATAAGATTTAGCCAATTAATCAACAAAAAACTTGAGGCTATTTCACAAAAATCCTATTTCTGAAACAGTGAAATCGAAAGTGATAATTTTTTACTGTTTGAAAAAGTAAGATTATCAGTTTCGATTTCACCGAGAAATCTCTATAATTCATTGAAAAGTATAAAAGAAAGTATGATTTTTCTCTGGTTTTAGTCGCCAGATATTGTCAGGGTCGCTATTGAGGCTTGAATAGCCGAAACTTCGACGTATGGCCCATGTTCTCTCTTTTAAATGTGTTTTCTGCTCTTAAAGGAACTCTTAAAGGTTTAAACAGAACAGAAGATCTTGCCCGATGGATAGAATTATGTTCCATGATTAGACTGAATAAGAAATAAAACTATTAGCCAAATGGGCAGAAATTGCTTAACTGAATTCAAGGAATGATGTTTGGTCAGTTGTCATATCAAACAAATATTTGAGCGGCGACGCGAGAAAACCAACAAAGTGGTTGTGCGCCCGGCACAGACTCAGATCAGCCTGGGCATCCGCCTTGTCTGATCAGAGTCTTCACTGTCCGCAAGAAGGTAGCTTAGACCCTTAGCTATCCTGTAAGCGCTTAGGAAAGACTGATCAGACTGGGCAGATGCCCAGATTGATCTGAGTCTGCGCTGGGCTCACGACCACATTGTTGGTTTTCTCTTGTCGCGGCTCATTTGTGCATGTGTTGGTGAATGGCTTATCTAAGATTACGGTTTAGTAGTTGTAGTATTTCAATTCTCATATCGACGTTGCCCCCTCACCTCAGCGGAACAAATCCATAGCCGCAGTAACGGGGCGCCGAGCGTCCGTCCATTTATGGTTTAGTAAAGCTCCTCATCGGTTTTTGTTTCTTTTATTGTCATGCAATAGCTATGGAATACTGGTGGACCGTCCTTTATGGTAGGGGGTTTCATACCACTAGACGACGATAAAAAGGGAAAATAACTCTGATTTGAAAACTTCGATCTGATCCAAATTTGATCTCATCAAAGATTTTATTCATGTCCTGCTTATCTGCACGTTTGATGAAGATCGAATTAAAAAAAAAAATTCATTGATCTTATGACATCAGTGTTTGTCTGCAAGGGCAAATAACTCTGATATGAAAAATTCGAGCAAGCCCAAATTCAAACTCAGCTAAGATTTTATTCATGTCCTGCTAATCTGCAAGTTTGATAAATATGAAATTAAAATAAATAAATAAGTTATTTGTCGGACAACATTAACTTTGACATTCAAGGGCAAGTGACTCTGACATGAGTAATCGGATCTGGAAAAATTCCAACTCAAATAAACGTAATGCATTGCTGATTACACAAGTTCGATTAAGACTGGAAAAAAATAACAAGTTATTGATCAAACAACATTCATTTTGGAGTTCATGGGCAAGTAACTTGACATGAAAACTGGATCTGGCTCAAATTCAAACTCATCCGATATTTTTATCTATGTCTTTCTTATCTGCAAGTTTGAAGAAGATCGGATAAAAATTAGTTATTAGTCGAATAACATTGTCCCCATGATAAATATGTTTTAAAAAGTAAGGTGGTCCTTTGGAAGCAAGAAACTCACCAAAGAATAGACAATAGCAATGAAATGTGCGACACCAGCCCCCCCCCCCCCCCCCCCCCCCCTGCACCCCCACCCTAGCACCGGCTTAAGCGGAACTCTATTTTCAAAATTATTCAAATGAACTCAATGATCCCGAAGGACCAGAAAATTTAATCTGCACTATGATGATGTACGGGGAGATGTTTAACGGCCGCCACACGGCACAAACACCAGCTACAGTGAAGATAAATATGTTCTGAAAAATAAGGTCCTTTGGAACCAAAGAATAGAAAATAGCAGACTTGGTTTAATTGAGTCTGTTCATGACTAGTAATGATATGTGCGATACCATCGACGCCCCCCCTAGCACCGCCTTAGCAGAACTCTAATTTCAAAATTACTCAAAAATAAACTCAATGATCCTAAAGGACTTGAAATTAAAGGCCCCATCGCTCTATCGGCATGAAAAATTTTATAGTGAGGTATCGCTGCAAGCCTCTCACTATAGTTTCGCCACTGTAAATGACCGTGATTAGCCAGCTTAAAACAAATAAAACACTCTTGAGTTTCACATAAAAAAGGGTTTGAAAATTTATTTGGGTCATTTTAGTTGGCAACTAAAATGACCTACTTTCGATTTCATTATGTTGAATAAAATGGTAAAAATACAATGTACAGGTGTGGAGTCCCAATCACTATCCTGACTATATTTCTATAGTATTGCTAAACGAGAAACCAGAACAGGAAATAGTATTTTGTGGAACGATTTGATGTTTTTTCAAAAAACTTGTTTTCTCTACTTTATGCCAGTTATATGATTCAATATAGCATCGGCCCACATTTTGTTACCAAGCGTGAAGATTGAACCGCTTTTTACAATGATCTGAGTTTAGACATTTTTATCACTGATAGGACGATGGAGACTTTAAGTCAATTGCAGCTATTTATTGCTCTGGAAACCAATGTTTTGAGTAAGTCTGCTCAGAAACCTTCTGCAGTCATCCCCCATCCCCACCATACTACACATGAAATATGATCAAGATTGTCCAATAGCCTGAAAGATATAACTGTTGGAAAGTGTGGCCGAGCCGACAGACAGACGGATGACGACGGACGACAATGGACGACGGACCAAGCCCATACTATAAGCGCACCTTATCAGGTGAGCTAATAAGTGGGCTATGCCTCAGACAAAGTCATATGGCTTAATTTCGAACTCGTCCGAGACTTTCGTCGCCATATTTTGACAGGGTAACGGATGAAGCTTCAACAGCTTTGAAGCATGGCCGATGTTCCTTCTTTTAAGCAATTCTCTGCTCTTGAAAGAACTCTTTAAGGTTTTAATTTTATGCCCAGACCGTCCTTGTTATCATCAAGTTTGATAAATGTTGATAAAAAATAAAGTAACTATGTCCAGGGCAATGTTTTCTTCACTGTAAGTCTATGGAAATTTTTTTGACAAGGTCAAATATGGGCTTTTTAGCACTTAAGGGCAAGTAAATCTACAACCAGTTATTCAATATGGCCGAATTTCAACTCGCCTGAAATTTAATTCTTGCCCTAGTTATCAGCAAATTTGATAAAGTTTTGATAAATGGTAAAAGTGTATGCTCCGGACAACATACCAAACCTATGTCGAGTTGTTAGGGTAGCTCGGCTATGGAGAGAACGTTACGGGTTTAAATCTCTAATGGGCCAGCCAGAGATTTGAAAACGCTGTCATCCCAACATTAGATTGGTTCTTTGTTGAATCAGGGAATTCTAAATGCAGCGAAAGGAGAAGGATTAGCTCGGTCTGTTACTTGCTGTGCCCAAGATACTGTAGTCCTCTATCACCCACTGCCCCTACGGACACAGGCTAGGGGAAACCTTTACCGAACATTATCTCAAAGCTTCGCAAAGAACAACTAACCAAGGTAAAATTATTAGTATTATCTCATAAAAATGCATATAACACAGATCTGACTGAATATCAGTGAAGCGACTACATCGAATCGCATGATAAAACAACGACGTTTCAACGTTGACATATAACTAGATGGAAACAACTATTAGTAATAGTGAAAGCATCCATTATGCACGCGCAATTATATTTCCGCCTGTATATTTTTATGTATGTAAACCATATTAGTACACATTTTCTGCTTTGTTAAAGATAAACTGGTGCAGTGTACGCAAAACTCCTGCAAGGGGCAGAACCGAAGTTTTGGTTTGGCAATTTTCAGGAGTTTTGTAAAACTTTATCAGTTCATTTACTTCATACACTGCTCACAAAAAGTAAGAGATATTATGAAATAGACGTGAGTAAAACAATCAGTAATAATGGCTGGGTTAGTTTGTTGTTGTATATTGACAGGACACTATTCAAGTAACAGTATTCAACTGAAACAGAAATAGTCAATGCAGGTCATGTGACCTAGAGCAGCACATAAAGGACTATAGGGCCTACACCTCAATTTCACATCGGCGAAAAAAATTCTTTTGGACCCTCAGGTTGTGTGAATAATAAAATTCTTCATAATTTTCAAAAATGAAAACACCCACTTTGGTAGGCTTAATTGCGTCATTAATGGTGTAGGCTGTTACAAATGTCACCATACGTGAGACCATTCACCACACATTGGTATCTTTTACACCTATCATTTTCTTCTGTGATAAAACCGCATGGAAAAAGTATCTGTATCTTGTTAACTGAGGCATTAGGCGTGTCTTAATACAGTTTGCTGAATAATTATTAGTCATTGCTGCGCTGGATTCGTGTGCAATTTGGATGTCGATCCCTTGTCTACTTCCTATTTACTCTAGGTCACGTGACAAGCTTAATCGTTTCAATATTCATATTGAGGGTCTCTATGAATATTTGTTTTATAAATTATAGCAGTTTAATATTCATCTACTTATATTCCTTACACTGATTACACTGGGCGGATCCCTAGGCTGATCAGAGTCTGCGCTGGGCGCACAACCACATTGTTGGTTTTCTCGTGTCGTGGCTCAAATATACATTTTTATAAGAAATTATGTTCAATACTCGTAAAACTGCGGAAGAGAAATAGATTATATAAAAAGTACAAAACTAACAAAAATGGTGAAACATATGATTCCTTTAAATCGATAAGAAACGAAATTACTAAACTTTTAAGAAAATGTAAGAAAGACTATATTTACAACCTTGCATATAAATTAAAACATTCAAGTTTATCTTCAAGTGATTACTGAACAACGCTTAAGTCATTTATAAAACCAACACAAAATACTGCCGTTCCTCCACTGCTCCATGAAGGTATATGTTATTCCGAAACTTTGGACAAGGCAAATCTCTTAAATGATTATTTCGTTAATCAAACTATAATTGATGATCGAAGTGCTCATATTCCGAATATGCCTACAGAAAATGGCCCTTCTCTGAACAGCATAAACATCTCGCAGGATGAAGTCAAGGCTTACAAAGTTTAAAATTAGGTAAATCATCTGGCCCTGATAATATCAACAATAAGATTCTCAAGGAGCTCTCCTTCCAGCTATCGAGACCTTTATGTGATTTATTTAATTTTTCATTGACCAAAGGTGTTTGTCCTGATACTTGGAAAGAAGCTAATGTCTCTCCAGTATTTAAAAAAGATGAGCCATCTCTTGTTACAAATTACCGCCCTATATCGCTTCTAAATACAATAGGCAAAGTCATGGAGAAAATTGTACACAAACATTTATTTAACTTTCTAAGAGACCATAACGTTATAACTTCTCTACAGTCAGGCTTCGTTCCTGGCGATTCAACGGTTAATCAGCTCGTGGATATCTATAATACTTTCTGTCATGCTTTAGATCAAGGAAAGGAAGTAAGAGCTATATTCTGTGATATCAGTAAAGCGTTTGATCGCGTTTGGCACAAAGGTCTTCTATTTAAACTTAAACGGGTGGGTATTGATGGGTCTCTTCTTAGTTGGTTCTCTAATTATCTCTCGGGTAGAAAGCAAAGAGTTGTTATACCAGAGTCTACATCTTCATGGGGAAATATTAAAGCTGGAGTCCCACAGGGTTCCATTTTGGGACCACTTTTGTTTCTAATCTATATTAATGATATAGTTTCAGATATAAATTCGACAATTAAATTATTTGCGGATGACACAAGCATATATTTGATTGTAGATACTCCAAACAATGCGGCAAACATCTTAAATAATGACCTGGAAACTATTCATAGATGGGCGGAAACTTGGCTTGTCAAATTTAACCCTTCCAAATCTGAATCATTATTGATATCAAGAAAAAACATCAAACTTGCTCATCCACCTTTAAAAATGAATTCTGAAAACATAAAAAAAGTTCCTCACCTTAAACACTTAGGCTTATTTCTATCTAATGATGGTACCTGACATCAGCATATCGAGTACATCTTAACAAAAGCATGGCAACGATTAAACATAATGCGAAAATTTAAATGGAATCCTTACAAATTATATATACGTCTTTCATCCGTCCTATTCTTGAATATGCCGATGTCGTCTGGGATAACTGTACCCAGTACGAAGTTAATGCAATGGAAAAAGTCCAGACAGAGGCAGCAAGAATAGTGACTGGAGCAACAAAATAAGTTTCTCTAGATAAACTATATCGTGAAACTGGATGGGAAACTTTAAAAGTAAGGAGAAGCAAGCATAAACTTTGACTGTTTTATAAAATGACACAAAATTTGACTCCGACATATTCCCAAACTTTTGAAAACACAGTATCATATAATTTACGTGAATCACAAAACATAAGACCAGTTTTAACAAGAACACAGCTTTATTATAAATCGTTTTTGCCTTCAAGCATAAGAGAGTGGAATGAACTCCTTGATCAAATTAGAAATTCTGTTTCATTAACGAGTTTTAAATCACATTTGAACAAAGATAATGCTAAGATACCAAAATACTATTCAATAGGAAAACGAAACTTACAAATTCAGCATACTAGATTACGCACAAATTGTAGTTCGTTAAATCAACATCTCTATTCAAAATATATTGTGGAAAGTCCCCTTTGTCTTTGCGGAGCAGTGGAGACCACAGAACATTTTCTCCTTGAATGTCCAAGGTACACTCTGATTCGTTTTAATATGATGACTACTGTATCAACTGTAAGTAACCCGAGTCTCTCCGTACTGCTTTCAGGGGATGTTAACTTAAATTATGATGCAAATGAACTAATTTTTTCAACAGTTCAAAAATTCATTAAAGAAACTAAACGTTTTGATATATGAGGAGCGCAGGTTCTCTCTCTTTCTCTCTCTTTCTCTCTGTCTGTCTGTCTGTCTGTCTGGCTGTCTCTCTCTCTCTTTCTCTCTCTCTCTCTCTCTCTCTCTCTTGATTCCCTTTGTTTTGTTTACCATTCCTAGTACGTATATAACTCTTATACAAAGAAGCGCATACTATTTATGTGTTTGATGTAGCTAGTTACTTTGTTACTTTGTAAAACCGTTATTACTTGTTTAGGATATGTATATGTAACAAAAATATTTGTAGTATTGCACAATCACAACTATTTGTTTATTGCAAATTAGTATTTGGGGAAACAGATTTCTTTTGACTTCTTTCTGGATCCCATTTGTATATATTGTATGTTTTGAATTTAGTTTATGTAACAGAGTTGACACAAATAAAATACGTTTAAACTAAGCTTATTCGTTTCAATATTCATATTGAGGGTCTCTATGAATATTTGTTTTATATTATAGCAGTTTAATATTCATCTACTTATATTCCTTACGTCTGCTGCCTTAAATGTCTTAATATCCCTTACTTATTTTGAGCAGTATATGAACGAACTGGCATAAATGAGAGACCCGATAATCCCAGTAACCACACACCAAAAACACACATTCAGCGGTGCTGTATCGACATTATATTTCAACGTTGTGTAGTAACTGCCATCATATTGTCCTCACTGTAATTACTATTTCACATATTCAATTGTATCCCTTTTAATGCGTTCTGATCTGCCATTAGGAAGTGTTTATATTCCCATATTTCCATAGTTGCCTCGTCTTTATGCCGCCAAAGTACAACATCTCTGCCGTCTGCTAGTCTTCCCCACAGGGCACCCTGTGTGAATTAAAAACAAGAATTATCGCAAGCAGTACACAATACAAATGAGCCGCGACACGACAAAACCAACAAAGTGGTTGTGCGCCCAGCGCAGACTCAGATCAGCCCAGTACGATCAGAGTCTTCGCTGTCCGCACGGAGGTAGCTTAGGCCCTGAGCTACCCTTTAAGCGCTTAGCAAAAAGTCTGATTACACTGGGCGGATCCCCAGGCTGATCAGAGTCTGCGCTGGGCGCACAACCACATTGTTGGTTTTCTCGTGTCGTGGCTCAATTATACATTTTTATAAGAAATTATGTTCAATGCTCGTAAAACTGGGGACATGTATTTAATGTACCAGTGGCTTTCAGTTTCTCCAGTTTTGAAATTGAAACCCGATTTTTTTAGCTCACCTGAGCCAAAGGCTAACAGGTTAGCTTATAGTATAGGCAGGCATTCGTCGTCCGTCCGTCCGTCAACATTTTCAAGCGACATCTCTTCTGAAACTAATATGCCCATTGTAACCAAATTTTATAGATAGCATCTATAGGCAGGGGGAACCAATAGTACTGTTTTTTTATCCAAATCGCTTCATAACTTTGGTTGCTATGGCAACTACTTAAAATTTTCTTTGACTTGTATGGGAAAAATTGTTAAATTTGCATTTATTGCTAAGTCACTGCAGATATTTTGACAAATCTTTTACAGAAATGTTTCTTGAGTAGTCCTCTATCAACCACATGACATTTATGTAAATTGCACAATTTGGCTGGTTGCCATGGCAAACGAATGATTAAAAACATATAAAATATTCAAAATTCATCTCCTCACAAAATTTGCAACCAATCAAGCCCAAAATAAAAGATCTTAGTACTAGCTTCTATAAAAGTACTGCTGTTTCTTGGCAATTGCTCCTGCAGTTTTGTTGCTATGGGAACTTAAAGTTGCCATTGACTTATAATGGCTAAAACGGAAAATTTGCATTTATTGCTGTGTCGGTGCAGATATTTTGACAAAACTTTCTTAGAAATATTTCTTGAGTATTCTTCAACCAGCCTTGTTAAACTTATTCAAAAATCATCTCAAAAGCTATGCGACCGATACAGCTCAAACTTTACTGAAGGAATCTTAGTACCAGCCTCTATAAAAATACTGTTTCTCATGGCAGTTGCTCAAGTAGTTTTGTTTCTGTGGGAACTTTAAGTTGCCATTGACTTATAATAGGAAAGTTGAAAATTTTCAGTTTATGTTATATCGCTGCAGATATTTGGACAAAACTTTTACAGAATTGTTATTGGAGTAGTCCTCTAGCAACCGCATGAAATTTATGCAAATGGCACAATTTGGCTGGTTGCCATAGTAACCAAATAGTTAAAAACAAAAAACATACTAAAAATCATCTACTCAGAAACTAATAGGCCTATAAAGCTGAAACGTTACTGAATGTATATTAGTAATAGCCTCTATTGAATTACTATTTTTCATTCTTGCTGCCCACGTGTTTTTTGCGATGGCAACTTTAGTTTCCATAGACTTACAATGGGAAAAATGTAAATTAGCATTTATTTCTGTGTAACAGTAGATATATTGACAAAAGTTTTACAGAAATGTTCTCAAGAAGCAGACTTCAAAATTCTGTCATATTGTACAATTTGCCTTAGAGTTATTTACCCCTGAGTGCTGAGGATGAATGAACTCAGGTGAGCTACAGGTCCAATGGTCCTCTGTTTTTTTGTTTTGCATCATGAATAACCGTCCGTAAAGAGCTTAGAATTTCATTTTGATAATCTGATCTCAAGAAATTTGCTATGCAAGATTGTCTACAGGAGACTTAGTCGGCCTGATGTCGCGTGCACTAACAATGTTACTTTGGTGCTTTAAATGACGTCATTAACGTCGTAATGACGTGCAAACATGCATGACGTAATCTCTGTCAAGCTGGATTAGCTTTAGTCAGTTAACCAACAAATAAATGAGAATATTTCACAAAAATCCTATTTTTTGAAACAGTGAAATCTAAAGTGGTAATTTCACAAGTGAGATTATCAGTTTCGATTTCACTAAGAAATCTCAAAAAGTCATTGGAAAGAATAAAAGAAATGTATACTGACTCTTATGGTCATACATCATCCTTTTGTATTTTGCCTTACAAGTGTATGTATAAATGACGTTGGTATACTCACATATAACCAACTTATTCATTAGCTGACGCTGGAAATATTTTACGATGGCTTACCTTGAGAACTTAAGTTAAAATAATGATTTTGCGAATCTTTGAATACACTTCGGTCTTTCGGATGAGACTTTAAACCGAGGTCCCGTTTCCATATGACCTCGTTGTTGGTGGGACGTTAAACCCGAGCTCACTCACTCACTTGAATACACTTGAGATAAATACCCAGATGCTAATGCCATCACCTTATCGATAAAGTTTGCATATTGAATTTTTCATCGATTAATTAGTTAATGTGAATAACAGTAATATCATTACTAATAAATTCTGAATAGTAAGGTCGTTTGGAAGCAAGTAATACATCAAAGAACAGAAAATAACATTATGTTCGCTTTCCTCGGAATATTGACTTCACAAAGTTACGCGAAATACAAATTTCGCAAATATAAATTCCATAACTTATTCATGCGTGATAAACGAACCAAACACATTACCCTCAATTCTGTCTCCTTTTCCAGTTTCATGGATTTAAAATCTGCCACAGCCTTTTAAAATCCACCAGTCTTTCTGTACAGAGTATATGTATTACCTGGCACAATTAACCTGACACCTCTTATGACTGTACCTGCAACATCAGTGATTACTTCTGTGGACTCATTTACATTGTTTGTCTGGTGGACTTTTCTGTTATTATAATGAGCTCATTTGAGCCACATCATGTGATTTCCAACAATGTGGCATTAGTGACAAGCAAAGGCTCTGATCAGACTGCAGATAAGTGCAGTCTGATCAGAGCCTTCGCTTGTCACATCAACCATCCATGGAAATGACCCAAGCCATAGAGAAAACGGTAAGTTCCCTAATTACCCTGAGTAAATGAGACTGATGATCTGAATATCACATGACAAAATTGCCACATTGTTGGAAATCACATCATGTGGCTCATTTGTCGTTTGAGTTCGCCTGGTTTAGTTTAGCTCATTAGTCAATTAAAGGTGTCTGGTTTAGTTCCTGTCTATTACCTATTATTTCATTTTAAAGAGAGGTGCCCATTTTCCTTGGGAACAGTGAAAATAACTTTACAGAGAAGATATTTGAAAGAAGGAACATAGGCCATACTTCGAAGTTTCGGCTGGTCAAACCTCATCACTCATCAATAACCCCGACATGATCTGTTGATAAAAGTCAAAGACACCAGAGGCTGTTCTGTTCTGCGTGTCCACTGTTTGCTAATATTTCTTTAATGGAACACAGGCGTAAATTGGTTATGGCGACATTTAAACTTCAATATAGTGCCCCAAAAAACTGAATTAATAACACATATATCTTCAGCAGTCAGTTTTTTTTTCTAGATAGATAGATAGATATTTTCCTCCAACACAACAGAGCATGAAATATAAAAAATCACATATATACAGTTCACAAACAATTGACAATAACACACAATGAGAAAAGATAACAATGTTATACAAGGAAATATTAATGACAGAACAACATTTGTGTTTATGATCTTTGGCCCAAAACTGCACAAATTTCAGACAAAAATGATGTAAGCGTTCTAAAGACACAATATACTTCGGTAATATATTTAACCACAGTTTACAGCCGTAGGGAGCTTAAGGCAAATCAGCCGAGTGATACTTAAGCTGATTTAATCTGTCTTCGTAAATCCGCTATTAAATTGGCTTAGAAATATATTTCTGATTTCATTAGTTGTTAATTTGATATTTTCACCAGTCGACATATACTTATCACATATACTACCTAAATGTACGTATTCCGTGCCCTCATCGATAGAATAATGAATTATGTATGATTTTACTGCTGATAAGCATTTTTCTTTCATTAAAAACGACTACGAAACATTTTAATGCATTGTTACGCAGAAGGTTTTACACACGGTTGACACGGGTGTAGAGCCTTATGCGTCGCCAGGACGGCGGAGGGTGACTTCCGGTTAAATGGTTATCGACCAGTGTATTACATTAACAAGGAAACTCTAACAACGTTAGAATTTTTGAAGTTTATATATATGGTAATGTAATTCTATATACAAACAATACAATTTACAATTGGCACAATTACAATAATATACAACACATATCAGTTCATGTCGCTGGCTCAAGTTAGGTGTTTGTTTCAAATCTGTAATCGATTTGCGTGGATACGCAAATAGACTGCCGTCTGACGTCAACACCGTACTCGGCTCAGCGCCATGAACTAAAAGGAAAATACAAAGTGCAAAAACGTTAACTGAGCTCACAAAAAAATAAGGCCTTATGCCGGCTGAGTTATTCTGGTCGCTCCCTGGATCCTACCATGGGCCAGTCCATATATTATTGGAAAAACCCACTTATACCGTATCGCGCACGCACTTATATACTGGTCGCTCCCTTGATCGTACCAGGGACCAGTCTATATATTATGGGAAACAACTTAGTGGCCGAACACTACTGGTTCATCTCGTCTCACACTTTCAACAACCAATCACCTCGACACCATCGGCCGACTTCGCCTAGTATACATGCGTCCCGCCTTGGATAGGACTCTTGAGCACGTGGCGTTGTGAATTTGCCTCTACCCGGGTTAGTATTAACCTGGAGATATATATAGAATCTCCAGGTGAGACGTGGCTCTAAGCCCAAACAGCTGACTGCCGGACTTGAAGTGCCTAAAAATAACGAACTTACACTTAACACATTATAACAACAAGATAACAATACGTAAGACTTGGTCTTGTCTTGGAAATACCATACAACGCCCTCGACGAATGCCGAGCATAACGTGCACACGCCAGCCGTGTCACTAGACACAACTAGCGCTCACGATGTAAAGCCAAAACTGTGCTTACCTTCCGCCAATGAAGAAACGTAGATCCTACCACGCATGTGCGGCGAAGGATCTGACGTCAAACATTGTCAAGAAACATACCGACTCGCATATGTATTAATTCACTTCTTTAAACTAAGCGTATGACCATTTGCCATAGAGTATATCCTTTGAATAGCTTAATAAGCGATTCTAATACATTTGGGACCATAATGTTTGATCTGAAATCAAGACACCAATGATGTCATACCATATGACGTCATCTAGTGAAGGCAAATCAAACGCATGATGACCAAATGTTACCATTATAACATATGGAAAAAACCCTTAATGCGGTGCATGCTATGACGTCAATTGACGTCACGAGTATGTAAATTAGTTCCATTATAAATCAATCTACTTCTATAGGTTATATATACGTGAAACTAATATAAAAAGTGCTGACGTCGCAATAACATGAATGCAACTGATGTCACATGAATAACATGAATGCAACTGACGTCACCCGACGTCAAATAGACGCACACCATTGCAACCAACATCAGTTTTATAAACTATTTCCGTAATTTACAAAACTTCCTACTATACAAATACCATGTGCAGCATGATCATTATCAACAAAATCAGTCGATACATTTGATCACACCATATCAATCGGAAGTCACACTTTTCCTTCTTAGCCAAAACTATTCAGAATAAATATAATAAAATCTTACCCCTCAGGTCTTAACACTGAATCTAGGCACACGACAATATAACATCCTACGACTTTGAATTTCAAAGCCACGTCTAAATTTTCAATAATAAATTACGAATATAAATACTTTGCATCTCACCTTAAAATCATGCGACTCGATTTAAGCATGTAGGTATTCACCTTATAATCATGCAACACGCTTTACAGTGAAAACTGCCACGTGAGGTATTCACCAATAATCCATGCATGGCATAGCCACAATTTCCGTAAATGTTTTATTACCACAGTTACCCTAAAAACTGTAGCCCTACTGATTGAAAGGATTAAAATAATTTCAACGACATAGTCGACGATCTGATTCATTTCGTAACATGCATTATATAAATACCGCAATATGTAAGACTACAAAAAGCATGTCTAAACTAATAAACCTTCGTGCTACACGCAATCAAATGCTGTTTTAGCATCAATGAGAGACAAGAATAGTTTACTGCAATTCTCTTTAGCCAAATATATAGACTGTCTCAGAAGGAACGATGTCATGAGACACATAAGGTTTGTTTTACAAATCCATCCTGGAGAGAGTTAATGAGTAGCGAAAATAAGGATGTTATCAATAAACTGTTTTTTCTTGAGTAATCTTCTATAATGGTTGGATCGTTTTTTCCTTATTGCCACATTTCAATAAGATTATGATAACTCCCTTCTTCATTTCTATAAGTAACTCCCCTGCCATTTTCATCATACTGAAATTTCTTTTGTTCTGAGCTGATTAGAGATTCGACCGAGCAGTTTCACAGGCTTTTAACAGTCTCTTATTGAAGTCAGAGACAAACTGAAACAAATAAAAAGAATTGTCATTATCAGAGAGTTTGTTGGTTGGTTGTTTTGGGTTTAACGGCCCTTTGAGACAGTAATTCAATCTATATCGGGCCGTCTTCCAGAGAGAGGGAGAAAGAAGTAAGAAATGATGGACAAGAGAAATATGTCTAAACAATCCCAAGCACAGTAGGCCCTTGCCCTACTATTATCCAAATCAGTAGAACGCCCCGGCACTTGAAATCATACCCAGCACCTCTGCCTGTGTGACCAAATACAAGTTCAAATGGGCTGAAACCATGAGTTTCTTTCACAGATTCTCTAGCAGCAAATAATAGGAAATGAATGCTTTCATTCCAATTTGAGTGTAAAAGCAGTAAGATCTGACCATGCTTTTCTGTAGTTGATGAAATCATTCTAAGACACCTTGACTTTCAGGATGATATGCTGATGACTGATTTTTCCAAATGCCTAATTCATGCATCACTTGCTGATATATTCCTGACATAATGAATTTCTATTCCTAAGGCGAGGATTTTCCCCATTAGACCTGCACGACAGTTTCGAATTTTCAAAAGTATATAGTATAAAATGTGCATATTTTTCTAGCAGAGCTTCCACATATATGTAAACCGTATGAAATCAGATCAATTGTGATTCAGACCCTAAGAGATGGGGAGGTAATTCAGGCTAACCTTGCCTACCCCAAATTCAAGGTTTATGCATACCTCATTTTTGAGGCAATAAAATATTGAAATCAGTCATGCATTCCATAATTTTTTGTCATGGGTGCATGCTAAATACATGCATATCACAATACAAAGCAATGATTTTCTTCTTGTTATGCATGATTGGCATTTAAATTTGCAAAACCATAGTTATACTTCCGGTAAGATCGGCCAAAAGGGAACGCTTCACTATAATTAAAATAGAAGTAATTTCCGTACTGCGACCCAGCATTTCCTTTATGCCAGCAGACTTATGCATGGCAAATCAAAGTATGTATGAGTGGGAAGCTGGGTCACCGGTGCGAGGGAGGGAGGTCTGGAGACGGTACTCCGTAGGCCAAAGAAGAAGAATGGTTAAAAGTAGCACTGTGATCTTAAAGAATTAAACTGTGTATAATGACCTTGAAATGCGGTTAAGGTCACATACACATAGTCAAAACTATCCAGTGCTGTCTGTTATGTAAGAAATGTAGGTAAAAAAAGTGGGAAATGTATGCAATAAGTCATTATTTCAACGATCAGTTTGAGGATAATTTCCAATTAATATCAAGAATGACGTCAACGTCAACGTATGTTTAACGTACTAACATAGAAACAAACACTTCAAAATTCATTTGTCATGTAAGTTACATGCCATAGTCATAAATGCAAAGCAAAAGTCACTGATCCGTATAACCTTTTTAATTATGGGGAAAATTCATACCTTAAGCACAGAAATCCCTAAAATCTTAATCAGACAGGACAGATTTGGGGAGACCTACAAATGTAAAAACATTTGTCTTCGGCTGAGTCATCAGGAAGACGCCACTTTCTCATAAAAATATCATATTTGACGACACTGACGAGTTGTGAGCAAAGTAAAAGGAAAGGAAATGATCAGAACTTAATTCAATCAAATCCCACATCCCGCCCTCATAACCGACAGGGAAAGAAGCACGCACACACACGGAAAAAATGACACTAGTTCACGTCTGTCTTCATGTCAGACAGGCTGAGTGATAGAGGTTTTGAAATCACACGTCATTAAAAGACTGCCCTCTAAACGTATTAGTTAAAGTAATGTCCTGCTTTTAATCAATCAACATGGCTTTCTTTGCCGTTACCCTATCGCAGCACACGATGGATAAAGGTCAGGAAAGGTGTGTTGGTCTAAAATGGATTAACCACAACCTTATCTCCTGCTAGGCCATTTCCTAACAGTAAGTGTACACCTTTAAAATGCGATGAAGGTCTAACACAAACAGCCACAGGACCGATAACTAAGTCTGAGAACAAATAAATGTTATGAAGCGGTACATTAACACATCCACATTCTATGTCCTAAATAAGGACACTTGTCCCAAAAGTCTTCTCGGAAAATGGCAGGGTATTTGCCAAAATAAGGGATTAAGAAGTTCCAATTTCTCGTTTGATAGTAATAGGGATAAACTGGCCTGACACTTTTTTGTGAAGCATAGCCATCTGATAAGAATGGTTAAAAAATCTCCATTACAGAATCAGTCTCAGAAAGTTTGGCCTGAATAGCAATGAAAGTGGTCAAAGTACCCAAATCAGCAGAATACTATGGTTTTGACCATAAAGAGGTAAGACCCGTGAGTTTTGGGCCCTCTTATATTTTCTCTGCCTTATCAGAATTAAGCATTCACATATAATATGTCCTGAGTACTTTCAATAATTACAAATAGGCTGAGATTAGGGATATTGAAATTTTGGTTTCACCAGGGGGTTTGGGTTTCTGAGTATTAGTGGGACTGAAATAGCCAGAAGGATTAATGGGACTTGGTTTTGAACCTGACTGAGGGAAAATGCCTTTTAGGGAAAAGCTTGTGCACAGAAAAAGTCTTAGGAGTTAGAATATAATAATTAGCCGAACGAGCTGCTGCTTCTAAAATTTCGATTTGCTTTTTGCATAAGAAGGATTTAATATCAGAATTAATGCATCTTTTAAATTCTTCAACAATCATGAGCTGTCCAAGTTTTCCATGATCGCAGCCGTCTTTCTTTGATGAGCTCCACCTGTCATATAATTGTCTTTTTGTTCCAGCAAATTCAATATAAGTCTTGTCATTTTCTTTTCGTTACTTTCGGGGACCAACTCATAAAGCTTAAGAATAAGTTTTTTTTACCTTGTCATAATATGAGCTTTACTCAAGAGAAAGCTGAATATGAATTTCACGAGCTTTGCCCACTGCCATTTTAAATTTACAGCAACTCTTTCAAAGTGAAGCAAATATTTGTCAGCTTCTTTTTCTTGAAATGAAGGAACTAGCTCGATGTGTTTGGTAACGTCAAAAAAAATTTTTATGGTCCAAAGGCAAAGATTTTGATTTGGTATTTTCTTGCATTTCAATTTCTTTTATTTTAATTTGATAGTGACTTTTTCTTTTTTTTTTTCTTGTTTTTTTTTTTTTTTTTTTTTTACTAATTTCAATTTCTCCTTTTCCATTTCGATTCTTTCTTCTGCTTTCTTTTTTGCATTTCTCTTTTTTTTTTCTTTTTGTTTTTTGTTTCTCCCATTCCAATTTTTTGTTTATGTTCTTGTCTGCTTCTGCAAGCCTGTTTTAAATTCAAGTAAAATTTACTGACATATACTCAAAAAACAAAACAGTTAATAATAAATCAAAGAAAATGTAATTTAAATTGCTCTTTTCACATCCTAAATGTTCCTCAGAATATTTAACACAAGTCCTTTAACAGTTTCTGATCATAGAAGATAAAGGCAATTTTATCAGCACAAAGTTACAAAATCTAAGAATGAAAGTCACAAAGTAATCCAATACATTGTATATCTAAATTCCAGTTTAAACGTTTTCAGCTATTGACTCGTTAAAGTTTTTCAAAGATACCTCTATAGAAATTTGTGCTCTTAATATATTATCTAGAAGATTTCAGAAATTAACTGAAGACAGAATTTTCAGAAACGTTCTCAGTTCTGACATAATTTTAGATCAGAAGATTTTATATGTCTACATTAGAAATTTCTACAATTTCTTCAGAACTAAAATGTTATTCTAGAAGAATCTTGAAATATCTCGAAAGTCTCAAAGCTTCCTGAATCTTTCTCAACCTTTTCTGATAACGAAAAGTAAATTCTAGACTTTTCTAGAGAATCCTTTCTACTTCGCAATATTCTTAAGTTTCACATATTTCCTGGAAAGTTTTTAAGTATAATGTAAATCATTTGTTTATTTGAAACCTATAAAACTGATAGAAACCTCCAAATCAAGGTAAAGAAAATATTTACGGCATTTTAACACCATATTCATCAAGATGTGCAATTTAAATTGTTTTTTATATATTATATTATTCTTTTTTTAACATTATTAGTATTATTTTTATTATTATTATTATTAGCTGGCTTTAAATGATTTGAAATCATAAAAAATATGAATGTCCGGTTTGACCATTTCATTTCTTATTATAAGATTACTATCATAAAGTTTTTTTTATATATGTAGCTGTATCTGAAGTTTGCCCACACGCTTGTGGAGTAACGCAAAATCTAGCTATGTCACGGGCCGTTAGACTATGAGAGATAATAGTGAAGTGCAAGCAAAATGGTTCCATTCATCAGTCCAAACTTGATGGATGATGGATGACTTGCAATTTTACGTCCTTTTTAACAGCATTTTAGTCATATCAGGATGATGGGTTGGTGATAACGAAAGGTGTGCAATGGAAAATAAAAAGAAAGGCCATGATCAGGAATTAATACAATCAAATCCCACATCCCGCTCTCAAAACCAATAAGGAAAGAAGCACACACACGCGGAAAAATTGAAACAAGTTCACAAAAGTCAAGCACGGTCAACCGAATGAGCAGTTCTTTCCACAACAGGTGGAAATTCAGCTACCCTAATCAAAAACAGCATCTCCGTTTATTGTAGATTAGTAGACGAGCGCTTAGCCCACTGAATTACCGAGGCTTTTAGCCTAAACTTGAGGGACGAGATGGTTTTGAACACTCGACAGTTTTTAGTTCTTTGTTGTGATCCTTGCTTCCAAAGGATAACCCTTTTATAGAACATTTTGGAGGTAAACCCGACAAAAACATGCATAATCACGAGACAATTCTGATATTCTTTGACATTTCAACAGCAGAAAAACACTGTTTGGCATACATACCAAAGTTTCATATAGATCCATGAAAGAAAATGATATATTGCGAGTTCGGCTAAGTGCTCCAAGTCGTACTAGAATACTTACTGCTGTTGAGGATGGGCTTCAGAAATACTATCATGCATATGCTGCAAAATTCACCTGATAACAAGGGTATGATAACATGGTGTGATATCATTTCACTATGGAACTGCACTTGCGCGAATGTTATCAGGCGATCTCTGAAGACGATTGGCTACATACTGACGTTGGCCGTGATAACTACGTTCTATAGGTTAAATGTCGTCACCGACTTACGTCATAGCGCGTTTGCGACGTCAACGAGTTCAAACAAGACTGCGTTTGATTCTTCTTTTGTTTGACGCTTTTACACCTAAAAATATTCTAATGATGCATGATAAATAGAAAACCGTGTACGTGTCTTTTGATATAAAGCAAGCCTCGCCATTCCTACGCTGTTTCTAGTCTCGCCTGATAAACTTGATATCAAAAGACACTAACATGGTATTTTCTATTTATCATATGCCAGAAGTGGCGATAATCAGATGTGGCTCCTGCAATACTCTGAAAAAACTTTTAAAAAGTTTAAAAGTCATATCACTTTTATAAGTAGTTAGCATCAAACCTTCAACTTCTCTTCATATCACTTTTATAAGTAGATAGCATCAAGACCTTCAACTTCTCTTCATGTCACTTTTATAAGTAGATAGCATCAAGACCTTCAACTTCTCTTCATATCACTTTTATAAGTAGTTAGCATCAAAACCTTCAACTTCTCTTCATATCACTTTTATAAGTAGATAGCATCAAGACCTTCAACTACTCTTCATATCACTTTTATAAGTAGATAGCATCAAGACCTTCAACTTCTCTTCATATCACTTTTATAAGTAGATAGCATCAAGACCTTCAACTTCTCTTCATATCACTTTTATAAGTAGATAGCATCAAAACCTTCAACTTCTCTTCATATCCCTTTTATAAGTAGATAACATCAAGACCTTCAACTTCTCTTCATATCACTTTTATAAGTAGTTAGCATCAAAACCTTCAACTTCTCTATGTTTGACACTACTCTACCAGATGACAAATTAAAATCTAAATTAGATGACATTTTTTTCTTCCCGAATGGAAATCGTCGGAATAAATACATTGTCCTTGGTACCTGGACATATACTTCACAAAGGACCACTCTGATCTTCAAACAAAATTTTTGAAGTCGACGTCATTGAAATGGTAGAATTTCTAATTTACAATATTCATGTACCGGTCAGCGAACAAGCTTTTTAAATGACAGATGACAGTCCAATGGGCACATGTTGCGCCCCCTGACTTTCCGATTATTTTCTTTACTGGCATGAAGCGGAAGATATACCCTTGATATTTGTAACGGAGCGAGATATGATAATAACTGTGACTCATCAACAGACCACATACTATTTCCATCAGAGAAAGTAAATTATATACTGAACATCAAATGAAACGTCCACAATGTATTCGCCCAATTCATTTGAAGGTTTAAGTATATGCCTTTATTGAGACAGTTTAATTACTTTGTTTATGCTATTCCGGCAGAATAAGCACCTTGGCGCATCGAAATTCCATAAACTATAGACCAAAGAAAGTTTGCTTTTGTGCTGGGGTTAAACTTCAAGTTACCATACTTGTTCTCGATCTACACATTAAAGCCGCATTTTGGAAACAATTTGTTATACTGTAAAAAGAAGGGCACCTTTTACAACAACTTTGAAAGTATCACGATAAATTTAGATAACTATTTAATCAAGTTTTATTTTGCAGAAAGCTAAGTTTCTATTGTTGGCAGGCGTCAGTCATATGCTATATGTGATTCAAACCACTATACATTAGCTTAAAGGAGAAAATCAAACTTAAACTTGTGGGCGTTTCTTTTGGTGTTCAGCATGCATGTATTTACTAGTATGAAATATGTAATGACGAGGCTCTGAAAGTCTTAAGGCACTGTCCGGTGATATGTTATGTTACGTTCGAATACTAGCTCAGTATGAGTAGTTACATAATATACGTTCAGAAAATAGTCTTAACTAAAAGTAAAAAGACTGACAACGATCAGGAGGTGATACAATCATATCCAATATCCCGCCCTCAAAACCAACGGAAAAGAAATTATATACATAAATTGACAAAGATTCATGAAAGACATGCTCGGTAAAGCTGTTTTAAACCGAGATTAATTTAGAAACCAATTCAGAGTGTCGGAGAAAAAACTTGCGAAAGAAAAAAAATCGAAGTTTATGAAACCGATAGCCCTGTTGGAGAAGGCTAGCACTTAAAATTATCTCAGTCACATGACTAGACACTCGAGCAACCTGAATAAGCTAGAACGGGGAAGGCCACAAGCCGAAAAAAGGAAAATTTACTGAGTCAAAATCAGAGTCATCGCGTTTATGATGAATTTTGCATGACGCAAATTCGTTCGAAATAGATAACTGTTTATCCCATTATCGCCATTGTTAATATAGAGACGGCAATCTAAGTGTGAGGCAGATAAACTGGACTCTGTAGTATAGGTAATTTAAAAGTTCACATGGATAGATATTTGGATTATTTAGAGATAGAAAATCATCTTTGCACCCACTGAAGAATTCCAAGTGTTTCTAGTTTTAAAAAAAAAAACAACATAAAATGGTCTCATTAGATGTTTCTACTTTCAGCTGACAAAACTCCTGTTCTACGATATCCTGACAAAACGCACCACATTTTGGCAGGCTTTTGAATTCAGTTACATTTCAATATCGTACTTGTCTTCTGATACTGTGTCTATTTTATAAAAATAAATAATTTTTCAATTAAGGAGATGAATGGTTTGACAACAGTTGCATACGAACCTGGCGACTTTCGGTCTTTGTTTATACATGGCTAGTTGCTTGAAAAACGGTATGATTCATTCCCTTGAGCCTTTCTATGAATACTGGTCAAAACTGATCGATACTCAGCGGTTGAAATTGCTGTTATAAAATGTTTGCAGCAAACTTCTGAAGTACGGCACCCAAAGTATATTTATGATTGCGTGCAGTATGAATTCGTTACCTATGAGACTGGGCAATGATCTCTTCATTCTTTCTGTTGCGGGGTGATCTGAAAAAGAAGTTTTAACACTAAAGGTTATGCTACAGATAAGTGGCAAATAAACATGCTGCGGAACCAGAAATGAAATAAAATTTAAACGTTTCCAGCTTTTGATAGGTTATAATGTTGATACAAGTAAATTTAAAGAGTAACTACACTTCAGGAACTGACTGAATCAGATCCAATACCCTATCCCCAACATCAAAGGGACAGATTGACAAAGACATCCCAACAAACAATAAATTACAAGTGATAAGCCGAGTCAGCAGCTCTTTCCCAAATAGGTGGCAACTCAGCTATCTTTACTGAACTAAATAATTTAGACCAACAGAAAGGTTACAACAGACTAAGCAAATTATACGAAAAACATTTAACAACTATTTTTACCTATATTCTATTTTTATCATAGAAGGGTTAAAATGGGAACATAAAAAATTAAACAGCACCGAACATAAAACAAATGCAACCGCACCGAAAGTACCGCCTTGGGACGGTCAGTAATAACTACTGGGGGTTTAAACCGGTTTAACTGTTTTATGTAAACTGTTTTGACATTATTATTATTTTCTTCAAAAGCTTGAAAGGTCAGTATGATAAACATGTCACTATAATAAGGTTTTTGCAGTACATATCAACCTCTCATCTGAGCCAGAATATCAGTGCATTCCGCAGTTGCTTGCTTTCCTTTGACTACACTTCTTAGAAATAGAGGATCTTACATGAGTGCTCATGTATTACTGAATTTATTAAACGAGTTGGGGAAAAAGATAAGATGCGAGGCTTTGCCGAGCATCTTATCGGTTTTCCCCAACGAGTTTAATAAATTCAAAAATACAGGAGCACGAATGCAAGATTCTATTTATCATATGACACTAAAATCGCATTTTATCAACAAAATTAACACTAAAACGTCACGATTTCGCCATTAGAAAACGCGACGTTTTTATGGACGTCAACGTATAACGTTACGACGTAATTTGCATATTTAATCCACTAGTGGATTATCACATTTAATGCATGGCTTTATTACACTCTCAGAGGCCACGTCATATGATAAAATTAAGTAACATGATGTGTATTTTTATTGACTAGTTTGAAAGATTTTGAGCTTTGGGTACGAACAATAATATCTGAATCATTAAAATGACAGCGAATGTGTCATATGTTTTACTTTTGGGGCATTTTGCAAGACAAATACAGGATCTTAACCTATAGCCCCGGAAACGAGAATAGTTGACTTTGCAAGGAGAGTAGACCTAGATAAACCGGCCATAATATGCTGACACAGTCTGTCGTTTAGTCTGGAGCTGGGAGTAAGGAATATCCTTTTCTAAAGAACTACACTTGAAACATGACAGGTCATTGATTTAATCGCGAGACACCCTCTTGGCTAGTTAATGTTATTTGGTCAATGGATTTAATCGCGAGACACCCTCTTGGCTAGTTAATGCTATTTTATACTACTAAGAAAATCTGTACTTTTTTTCATATTTAGAGTAAAAACGCTTAGATGCACCCGTGAAAATTCTGCTTCGCAGCTGCAACATAGAGTGGTATTGGCTTTATTAAGTGTTGGTGTTTCCAATAAATGTCAACACTGGTTTTACCGTACCTGTCTTTACTCTGCCTAACGAACAACCATGCATAAAAGATCTATTGAAATCGCTTTAATACGGCCATCTTACTGTCAGGACACGCACCTACATCGAAACTGTTTCCTGGTTGAAGCTGCTGTTCGATTTGTCGACAACTTTTCGCTAGTATAAACATGCATGTGGACACAAAAATAACATATTTGCCAATGACAGGAAACATTCTAAGTCCTGAAATAAAAAAATACATAGTTTCAAGTTTACATAGAATAGGAAGTACTTTCCAGTCACATAATCTACACAGCTTTCATACAGCATGCGTATATTACAATGGATATGGGTGTATCAAAGATCGTTTTGTGTTGAGTGTATTCCTGGTATATTAACACGTCAGTGTTCTGTTGTAAACGATAGCTCAGTCACAGGTAATAGCTTACTAACGGATCGTTAATGTTTTTATGGTTTATGGGTTTTGAATGATAATTTTGGTACTATATGGTTGCTCTTAATTAGTTTTAGTGATGAAAAAAAAAATAATTCAATAGACTGGTCTGTGAGCTCTCGTAAAGTGTCTCTGTGCTTTATCTTGTATACAAGACAATGCAATACGATTTATGTCGCGAATAAACAGATTTCATTTTAAAGAAAAATCATACAGCTTATTGAATAAACTGAAGAGGCAGCGTATCTTACCGTGGTAGGGATATTTCTTGTTAAAGATCTTAAAATTAATACTATTATGTGTACAGCCCAGTATTCTTCGTAGGATAACAGTCCTTCGTGCAGATTCCTGAAGTCAGTTTAGATGATGAGATCTGGTTAGCATTTTCTAGGCGTAAATTAATTGATGAAGCCAAACAAATAATTAATGAAGCCTATAAATGTATCGACAATAGCTGGTTTCTTCCATATAGGGTGTTAAAGAGGTTTATGCTGAGGCAAGGAGATGTATATATTGTATGTGCTCTCTATTTGTTCTTTCAAGACAACAAAATGAACATTTATGATTGTGAATAATGTATTAACTAGTATTGGTGCATTACCTGTAATTTATGTGGTATTTTATTTATAGATGAATCCACCCTTTTGCTGAAAAACGATTGCTATATGTGGTGTTTTGTATAACCTACATAACTCTGGCAAAGGAGCTACGCCGAAAGTCATTGTTAAGATATCTACGTGTTCTTTATCAAATTATTTGCACTATTATTTTTTATTAATTCACTTTTGCTGATATTTCTTTTCGCAACAAAATACTGTAGATGTTTGCTGCTGTTATGGTCAACCGTCAAATCAGACAAAAATAACTTTATGGCTTTCCATCACTTCGGACATGCGGTGACATCTTGTGGTAGAAAGATCAAGAAGTAAGTTAAGGTCAACCATCATTTTAGTTCATTTTAAGTGCACGTTTAACCATCACAAATGCTGTTTAGCCATAAACCCTCCGACTGCTATAGCTTCAATCAATTTTGTTGATGTTCGTAGATACGACTACCTAACAATTTTGAAATATCACACTTATTCCCATTCTTTACTGAATTTACATCTGCAATGCATGTGTACATTCTTCAGTTTTTCGGATTGCTTCTTGTCAATTACATGCCAATCAGAGTGAAAAAATGGACAATGATCAGGAATTAAAACAATCAAATCCCATATTCCGCTCTCAAAACAAATAGGGAAAGAAGCACATACACACAGAAAGTGACACAAGTTTACGAAAGACACGCACGGTAAACCGAATGAGAAGCTCTTTCCTAACAGATGGACATTCAGCTACTAAAATTGGTTGCTATGCTGTTGCTAAGGAAGAATTTCCATGAAGGAGATTCCCTACAACTATGAAATTTGCTCTGGAGGAACAGTCTGAAAACGACTGTTCCTCCAGAGCAAATTTCATAGTTGTAGGGGATCTCCTTCATAGAAATTCAGCCTTAGCAATGGCTTAGCAACGATTTTAAGTCGTTTTATACATACGACCCCTGGAAGTAAGTAACGGATATACTAGTCAGCTACACAGATGACATAACAAACTACACTTCTATCCATGTAAGCTATGCTTTGTGTAACATGTAATACGTATGATAATTTGCTTGTTATTATTTCCTCTAATAAAGAAAGCTTTTTCAACATTGGCTTTTATATCACAAGGATGAAAGTCTTTGGTGAGAAATATCACACATGCCTACTGTAAAATAAATTATATTTGGCGGTCACTTTATTTTGGCGATATTGGCGGAAAAGATGAAAATCGCCAAATTAATTTTCCGCTTATAAATCTGCTGCTCGCGGGACGAGAATCTTCCGATGAGAATAACATTTTAGCCGCGACACGAGAAAGCAAACAAATTGGTTGTGCGCCCAGCGAAGACTCAAATCAGCCTAGGCATTCGCTCAGTCTGATCAGAGTTTTCGCTGTACACTTAAAGGGTAGCTGAGGGTCAAGGCTACCTGCATGCGGACAGCGAAGACTCTGATCAGACTGGGCGGATGCCCAGGCTGATCTAATTCTTCGCTGGGCGCACAACCACATTATTGGTTTTCTCGTGTCGCGGCTCATTTATCCCCCCACCGTTATACCAAAGCAAATACACGTCATAAATATCAGTACCAACAAAGGTCCCAAGAAAACACTCGAGGTGAAACGAGTGTTGCAAATTTTATTAGACAAGACATGCTATCTGTAGTAGAAATGATTTACGCCAAGCTGATTAAACCAGAAGCAACACAAAAATCTTCTACTGTAACCAGTGTAAAACTTTCACATAATGCAGTTGTAGTCCCTGCAATCAGCCGAATCAGCATTTAAAGAATGGCATTCATTGATATAACATAAACGACCTTTTTATCGTTTTTGTTTGTTTGTTTGGGTTTTCATTAATCACAAATCCGCTAAAATAAAAATCCGCCAATAGATCCGTTTATGAAAACCGCAAAATTTTCCTACCGCCAAATATACAATACAAATACAAACAAATTTATAAAGCATTAAATATTACAAGAACGTTTATAGCTTACACATGTATAATCGTAATGAGAACACAATTTTCACTTTCGCAGAGATACCATATTCGAACAATGAATTTGCTGAGGAGCAATATATACTATTCACTAGAATACAAAATAACAGTGAAATATAGACTATACTCAACTGCAAAACTGTTTCCTTAATTTGAAAGCAACATATACGAACCTTGCTAAATTTAAAATTGTAGATTTTGTTTTTGACATCATTAAACAATCGAATTTATGTACTGTTCGGCAAGTGGCAATAGTATTGTTTAAAATATGTTAATCTTAACTCCCTATAAAATGGGCATACAAATAAAAAGTGGTATTCGTTTTCTATAGCGTTCATACGACAGCATTTACGAATACGTTCATGTTTTGGTACATTAACATATCGGCCTTGCTCAATATATAATTCATGAGACGAAAACCTAAATCTAGTTAGCGCTACTCAATATTTATTTTCTTTCAGTAGGTCTAAATCATTGTCAAATTCAAATTCATGTTTCTATCTACAGTATGTTATAAGCATATGTGAATTATTAATTTCTGATATCAACTCTGATAATACATGCCCATAAGTCTATGTTTTATTGAACCTAACGGGATATCTATCTCTAGCTGGTTATGCTAAATAAAAGCGAGTCCGATGAGATCCAGAACTGTCCAGGACAATTCTGGAGAGTGTCTAATAGAAAAACAAGAGATTCTAAGCAGATGAACAGAATATTGCTCGTAAAATAGTACTGACAATGCAGTTCTGACTGCGATCAGCACCAAGAAGAAGAGATCGGCAGCCGATTGTTCGTGAAATTGTCTAGATTACAGCAACGTGTGCAAGAAGGCGGGTAGTCCATAATAGATCTGTAATAAAAATCTGTAACAGCAGAATGGCCGGCTCTATGGATTCATGCGCTGATTATTACACTCCCTAAAATGGGCAATCTACAGCCCTACCAGAACTACAGAAACTTTTGCCTCATTATTGGTCCGAGCAAAGTCACAATGAAAGTCAACTTGAAAAGGCAAATTACGAAGCTGAAGGGGTAATCGACGAAAAATGTTGGGTTCAGAGCCAGTAGGAGCACCACAGTACAGATTTTTAACCTCAAAATTCTATGTGAAAAGACCCGTTAATATCAGCAAAATCTATACCATATCATTATGCTTTTTTTATAAATCGAGATGAGTAAAATATTATTCTTCTGTTGGATAAAATGACATTTAAATAGACATCCGAATTAAGATGACAAAAGTAAAAGTAATTGTACTTACATTTTTAAACTGATTATTTGATTAATATTTTCTTTCTATGACTCTAGAACCCTGTTATTTGCTATTCCTGATAAAATAAGTGTACCATCCAATAATAGCGAATCTGGCAGGGACTTTTAGCATGCGTGTGTTTACCAAAATGAGAAAAGATAAGAGAATAAACTTAAACAAAACCTATAAATGTGTCCATAGGACACGGATGCCCCCGCCTAGTGCCCTAAGTAAGATAGCGCCTTGTTTAAGGTACTGCCACTTGTAGCTTAACTAGGTCCACAAAGGCAGACTTCTGTGGTACATGTTTTATTGTTATCCTTAGGCAGATGTATTGTGCTTCTTGGATCAAGAGAATTGTGTGTGTGTGTGTGGGGGGGGGGGGGGGGGGGGTCGGGGGGGGGGGGGGCTTGGAGGGGTGTCATGACTGTGATATGTGATAACATTCTGTATCTTATCACAAAAAGGGATGTCATGCAATTCTCCAAACGAAATAGCCGGAAACAAGTAATTTTTCAAAAACTAACAAACGGAAACCATTATTGTATGAAATGAAGTCGAAAAAGGGCCATAACTCCCACAATAATTGACGGATTTTACCAAACATCGAACTTGACCTGTATTTTATGATTATATACCTGTGTATAAAATATTATTTCAATATACCAATGCTTTCAAAAGATAATGAACGGAAACCAGTTTTTCATAAAAAATGAAGTCGAAAAAGGGCCACAAGTCCCAGGATAATCGACGGATTTTGCCCAACATCGAACTTGACCTGTATTTATGATTATATAGCTGTGTATAAAATATGAATTCAATATCGAACGGAAACCATTTTTTCATACAAAATAAAGTCGAAAAAGGGCCATAACTCCCAAAATAATGGACGGATTTTGTCCAACATCGACATTGACATGTATTTTATGATTTTGTAATACAATACAATTGGATTTATTGCTTTAGGCCACCACTTTCAGCTTAAATTTGTCACAAAATTCCGCAAGCAAATTAAATTGTCTCTGCGGACCTACAATAGTATCAGATATAAGAGCTATATCGTCCGCATACATAAGTAAGAATATTTCTACCCAGTCAGGGAGAAGCTGGATGCCTCTCAATCCACTATTATGAAGGATTTCTGAAAATTCGTCAATAAAGAATGAAAACAACATTGGACTGATCAGACATCCCTGCTTCAACCCGACTGGACAGCTAATATAGTCTGTCAAACTACCATTACAACGTACACATGCTTTTACTGTTTATACATGCTCTGTAATGTGGTGAAAAGGTGTCCTTTTATTCCTAGCTTACTAAGAACCTTCCAAAGTATTGGTCTTTTGACTGAATCAAAGGCTTTGTGGAAGTCCACAAATCCCACATACAATTTACCCCTCTTTTTAGATAAATAGCGGTCAACCAAAGCTCGTAATATAAATGCGTTGTCTGTTGTAGAATATCTGGATTTAAATCCCGCTTGCGCCTCCGATATTTTACTGTATATCTGTGCAAAAAAGGACAGACGTCTATTTATAATTGATGAGTAAACTTTGCTAAAGACATTTTGCAACCAAATACCTCGATAGTTATTCGTTTCATTAATATCGCCTTTCTTATGTAACGTTATTATGATCGAGTTGTACCAGTTTTCTGGATATTCTCCGAGCAGAAACAAACGATTAAAAAGTCTGTTAACCAAAGGCAATAATATCTCAATACCATAAATAAAAAATTCTGGTATTATACTATCTGGACTAGCCGCTTTGTCTTTCTTCATTGATTTTATTGCGGTTAAAATTTCTTCGTCCGTTATCTCTGAGTTAAATAAATATTCCTCAACTTCATCATTAGGCTCGTCAAGTACTATATCGAACTCATTATCATCATTATCCACATCTGGGTCCACTCCATCGTTAAACAAAGTTTCAAAATGTTCTAACCATTGTTGCGTAGATATATTATTAGTCAACCTTTCCCTTTTAGCCGTCATATTTTTCAGTTTAGACCAGAATGACTTTGAGTCGTTTACTGATGACAATAAAGAGTCTAACTTGGACTTATAATATTCATCCTTTTTCCGTCTAGTCATGCTCTTAAACAAATTACGATAATGTCTGTATGTGTCTAACTCCACGTCCGATTGTGATATTCTAAATTGTCTTAAGGCTTCATACTTTTGCCTCTTTAAACTAATCAAATGTTTATCAAACCACTGTGGTTGTTTCTCCGCATTTAGTTTGGGATTTTTTCTAAACGCTTCACCAGCCTCTCTAAATATTGAAAGAAACATTTCAATTATGTCATTAACAGTAACATTTAAATTATCAATGGAGCTACATATCTTTTGATATGCACTATTTGTTAAAGTATCTGCAAGTTTATCTGAAAATAGATCCCTGTCATCATGCCTTATTCTATAACCTTGAGTAATATTACTGTCCCTTTACCGTCTATGGTATTTTCATTTGTTTCATGTTCATATAGAAATGTCAACGATATAGGAAAGTGTTTTGATTCTGTTCTTTGATCGATACTAAAGCTGCTAGCATAATTAAGTATATGTCTTGAACAAAGCCCAAAGTCTATAACACTGCAACCATTAGTCGAAATATAAGTAAAATTTTCGATATTTCGGTCTGGTTCATATCTGCCGTTCATGATATAAAAGCCGTAGGTTTTACACAACTCAATCAACTCACGACCAGCTGTATTTGTTGTTTTATCACATGTCGACCTGGTATCTATGAAAGGTGAGTTATACACCTCTTCAAATTCTTCTAATGCTGGTATATTATTGTCAGCCTCGATAACTTCTGATAGTAAACCAACACGTGCATTTAAGTCACCACATATAATCAGCTCATAGGCTTCTATGTCTAGTGGTAAGTTAAGCAGCTGATTCTCCAGAAGCTTTATTCACTGATATGGTTTGTTGTCATAAAAATGGGACTCTGCTGGTGGGAGATAAACGAAAGCGAGAATAACCGTCTTGTCGGTAGGGAACAGCCGCTTATCTATACGAAAAAATATTCCAAAGCTACAATCTATGCATATCCTATTCGCATATTTTACTATATTAACATTAACATAAACTGATAAACCTGCCATGGCTCGGCCATACTTTGCAACTTTTTCTGCTGCTAGAAAAAAACATCTATGCGTCGAAAAAACGTTTTCACATAGGTCTTTAGTACATTCCCATGTCTCCGCTAGACCAAATATCATATAACTTTTAAGGTAATCCTTAAATTCATCAAATATTATTTTATCCTTAAACCCTTCTATATTCCAATATAAAATGGACAGGTCGTCATTTCGATTAATAGGGCCTTGGCCGGCATCCTATGCAACCGTATTGTTTTCAGATTCGACACTCTCTGCATTAACTATGACCTCTTCGATATCATCCATATCTTCATGGAACATTTGTTGCGAGGTTGGTTGAGCAAGTTTACGATTTGCGTTTATGAACGTCCTTCCACGAATATTTTCAGACATACTTTCATCTTGATTAGGTCTCACTTTCAGTTCTCTTTTATGGAAATAGCCCATTTTGCCGTCTAATTTAAGTACTTTTACCTTATCTCGTTGTCGGTGCGTTAAATCATCACTCATTCTAATACCTTTATTTCTTAATACATCCCGGTTGGCGTACAATATCGACTTGACATTAGATCGTTTGAATTTTACAACAGTAACTCTAGGCTGATTTATAACTTGTGATCCCACTCTGAAAGCATCGCTAATGCCATCAGTACTCCAGTTTACATCTGGACTTGCCACTTTTAATACATTGTCCACAATATTTGATTTCAGACCGTCTTCTGACATTTCATAATCAGGTAAACCAAATATTCTCATATTATCCTTCCTATACAGCATCTCAAGCCTTTCTATTGCATCATCAACTCTGTTTATCTGCTCATTTTGCTCCTCGTATATGATTTTGAACCTGTGTATAAAATATGAATTGAATACACCAAATTGATGCTTTCAAAAGATATCGAACGGAAACCATTTTTGCATAGAAACAGAAGTCGAAAAATGGCCATAACTCCTACAATAATCGACGGATTTTACCCAACATCGAACTTGACCTGTATTTTATGATTATATAGCTGTTTATGAAATATGAATTCAATATACCAATGCTTTCAAAAGATATTGAACGGAACCCATTTTATCCGGGGACATACGTACGTACGTACGCTACGCTACGTACGTACGCTACGTACGCTACGTACAGCGGTGATACTATATGTCCCCCCATTTTAAATGGCGGGGGCATAACAAACGTAAAAGCGTTAAACTATGAAAAAAAATAGTATGAATGAATGAAACTTGTTTAGGCCTCATATTTATTATAAGATCACTTTCATCTACATGTTTCATGTTTCGGTCAATAGATTAATCCTTTTGTCTGGACCATCATTGATTCAATGATTAAATTTCTTCAAAGTATTAAGGAGCATGACAAGCATAGTGCTTCAACATGAATATATATAGGAATTATGACCGTTTTCCTTATGTTCAAACCCTATTTTAAAATTTATACTTTGTGCTCGTTTAGCGATTCAGGGCTAATAAGTAAAGCTTGTAAAATTAATAAATCACTTACTTCTACCAAACAACTGCTTCAAAGAGCCTGTTAAAGGATTCGGAGGCGGTCAAGCCAGCTGTATCACGACATATAATATAACATGCATGTATAAATGACATAAGTAACGTTAGAATATCCAGCCAATCCGAAGTCAGTTTGAAAACATCGTGAAGGAAGTGAAACAAAATATCGTAAGGTATGACATATCATTACTTCAATTTATTTTATGACTTATGAGTTCGGACTTATGATTTGGGTACTTTGACCACTTTCATTTTACAAATTGGCATGTTAAAGTGTAAAAAGACAGATGAGCTGCTGTTCACTGTATACGTGCGTAAGAGACACTTTGTGCCAGTATTTATCATATGACGTCGCATCTGACAGTGAAATAAACCAATGCATTACACTCGATAATCAACTAGTGGATTACATCCGCAAATTACACCGTAACGTTATGCGTTGACGTCCATTTCTAAACGTCGTGTTTTATAAGGGCAAAATCGTGACGTTTTAGTGCAAACTTTGCTAATAAAATTTTAGTGTCATGTCATAAATGGAATCTTGCATTCGTGCTCATGTATTATTTAATTTATCAAACTCGCTTGGGAAAACTGATAAGATGCTCGGCATACCTCGCATTTTATCTTTTTCCCCAACTCGTTTAATAAATTCAATAATGCATGAGCACTCATGTAAGATCCTCGTTCTAATGAGGGACACATTGTGCCAGTATGTATGGCAGAAGTTGAAGTGTACTCGACTTTCAAAGTTGCAAGGACAAACTTGGTGGCTAAAAGGAAAAAAAAAAAAGAAAAATAAAATCTCCACTATGCCGAAGTATAGGAAGACTTTAACAGCCCACACGCAGATCACACGGCATTATATACAACCTACCTAAAGGCTCAACTATGCTTATCTAATGTTGAATCACACTCATTAGACGTATTTTGCCTGTTCCCTGGCTATCATTAAAATAAGAGGATAGACAATGTTCATGAATTCATGGAATCAAATCAAATATCCCGCCCTCAAAACCAAACGGGAAAAAAGCAAAGACACGAATTGACAAAAGTTCACGCACTGTAAACCGAATAAAGAGCTCTTTCTCAAACAGGTGACTAATCAAGACACCAGCATAAGCAGTTTTACCTATATCTATTTCAAATTACAAAACAAGACGAAACGGAAAGCCGAATAGGCAGCTATATTGTACATTTAATTAAGCGTTTTTTGTCTCATTTTTCCGCCAAAGAAAATGATTCAGTGATTCCAAGTCGTTCTGAAACACGATGATGCACCATTACCACGTCGATGCTATCGCTAAGGTAACTATAACGACGCCAAACTTTGAATTTGAGAGGTATTGAAATTTTGCGTTAAAGGTTTCGATTGTTTTTCCCATTTATTCACGGCATGGATGTCAGTCATAAAGACTAATTTTGTCAGGCATATGTTATAGATTAGGCTATGCTTGTTAGAGTTGCCAATAAGGGACACTTCAAAGAGTATCATTAACCGGGAAAAAAACCTGGAATGATAAGTATTACAACTCTCGGTCATTTGCAAGAAAACAAGAGGACAAATATCAGATAAAGCTTAATAATGTAGAACATTGAGCTTTGAACGCTCAGACCGAATGGGCCAATTACTTATTGCCTACTCCTTCTTTACACGCTTCAGTCAGCACCAACATTATGTTGCCTCTTTGGAGAAATACAAGTACTGAAAATTTATACAAGTCAAGTCAAGTCAAGCAGTACAAAAAGGAGGTGATACAATCTTAAATAACGTTGACATAGTTCAAATTCCTTCCGATATATCAACAGGTGCACCAGCACTTTTATTTCTGAAATATAATACCCAGTTATTCATACTGCGCTAGACCATGGGGATATCAACAGATTGGTATATGAAAATCTGATATTATCTAGTAAAGAGTTTTGTTTTACATGTAGTCTAACTGAATATGCTCCTTCAAGAAAGCTGGCCCAGAGGTAATAAACTTGAGTGCATTCTCAAACTCAAAATAAAGCACACTGATTGGCTGCTTCCAAGCACATGCTCGGAAGCGGCAAATCAGTGTGCGTTATTTTGAGTTTGAGATTATTCTCAAGTTTTATAACCTCGAACCCTGAAAGAAAAAAATAAAGATTCCTGGCCATAATGCATACGTATACAAATCTATGGCGCCTATTTCTCCAACATGAATGCCCTCTTCCAGAGTTTTTCTAATACGTTCATTTAATAAAGATATTGCCATATTGGATTCATTTATGAGCAGGTCTTAAGAAACAATTGAGCAAGATAAGGTACATAATAACGTTAGACAAAATCAAGCAGCAAAATACTCAAATAAGCTTATGCATCTGCGGAACTGGTCAGAATCTAATGAAATGCAGGCTAATTAAGGGCTATTTTGGATACTTATACAACTTTATACTTCTTTTCTTCAAAAGATTTAATTTGATCATTTAAGTCTGTTCACGAAACATGTAGCTTTGTATGCTAAATCTTAAAGAATAAGAACCGTTGCATATTCAAAACGGACAGAATAATTTTATTTCAACAGTGATGCACTTGCCTGCTGTTTGTCTTGGACCAATAGTGACTCGGTGTGTCGGTCGAGATCCTTCGCTTCTGAGAGTGATGGCCTTTACCTATCACCTTATAATCAAACTTTAAGGGTTTGGGGAATTTAAGTACAGAAATGCATACTGACGCACTAAGTTTTGTATGGATGCGATAGTTACAGGCACATGAAACTTCGGCAGTCCGAACAATTACGGTTTTCAATCACGCACATTTGTGATGGTTACTCATGCACTTCAAATGAACTGATGTGATGGTGAACCATAACATACTTATTTAAATTTTCACCACAAGATATCATCACATGCCCAAAGGATGAAGAGTGATGGAAGGCCATAACGCTAATGTGATGGCTGACCATTACAAAGGCAAAAACCCTCAAGTACTTTTCTCCTGAGAAACTTTTGGGAAACCTTGAGGATCTGCTACAATAGAGCAAACATTATAGACACTTTTGATCATCACAGTTTAGAACAAGACCAGAAAGAAATCATGATCATGATTCTCTTGTAAATAATTGAGTCAAATACACAGCAATTCCTATATTTATTTGGCCATAATTCTGTAAAAAGAACCAAAGTATAGACTGTTTATATTATATAGAATAGACATGAACAGGGACAGGTATTAATTTCAAACGTAGACAGGTCATTATGAACATTGTGGGTCGATTGTCATTTTAATGAGTTGGATTGAAATATATAGGGTTTATGGCTGACCATGACGACTTTGTGATGGAAAAGTCCCGCGACTGTTCGGACGCCAGTCACAACCGAAGTAAAATAACATCATTTGAATACTTTTGATAAGTTACCGAGTGAGTTAAATACAAAATGAATTTCTATGCCTGAAATCCCGTAAAAGAAAATTGTATTGTATGATAAACGAAATCTTAAATACATGTCCGTGTAAAACAGGCAAATATTGACCACTCGTTCATGTGCACTACTGTATGTGAGGACAATTTGGTTAGTATGTAGTCACTTGAAATAATAATGGATCTCGTGTTAAAATGGTATCAGCTTTCAGTGTGTAATGAAATATAATAAATTTGCCAAACGAAACGCAAAACTTGCTCATGATATTCCAACTTTAACCTTCAGTATTCTGTATATCAGATACGAGGGTCATCCAACATCTTGATGCGAGCTTTTTCGTCCCAAAAGGCACGCACGGTAAACCGAATCATAGTTATCTGCGAGATAGATGGCCACTACAGCTACAACTCACTTAATAACTACGTCAAAAATCTTTAGTTTGAAAAACAAATTTTAAACAGGTCAACAATGGCCCCGAAATCGGTGACTTTTGACATCAAACATTACTGTCTAATGATTCGCTGTAAACTGGAAACATACTTTGTCGCCGCAATTGTCTGAATGACCCTCATAGTATACATTACAATCAGCCAGGCCACGCAAAAAATGTTACTTAACAGCGAAGATTCCAGTTTATACGCCAAAATACATTGTTTTCATCCTGTAGGTTCTTCAAGGCACACGTGTGCAGTTAACATAAAAAACTCTGATCAGACTACGCAACTGTGCAGCTCGGTCTGAGCCTTTGCTATTCGCATATGGCATAAACACAAGTTTTGCATTTCGCGGCTTATGTTGGATCAGTTTTTTGCACACAGAAAGTGGAAGAAGTTTAACAAGAAAATGTGTAAGTAGTATTGAGCCACGACACGAGAAAACCAACAATATGGTTGTGCGCCCAGCGCAGACTTGTCGAAGCGTGGTAGCTCAGTGGTTAGCGCACTTGCCTCTGATGCTAAAGGTCCCGAGTTCGAACCCGGGTAACGGCGTTTGAATTTCGGTGTCCGAACACGCTTCCTTAATGTCATTTGCAGGGATGACATTAAAAAAGTGTGCCGTCCTTCGGATCGGGACGTTAACTGGAGGCCCCCTGTGCAGGGAGAGACATCCCCTGTGCAGGTTAAAGATCCCTTCTGTAGTTACATGGCTACAAGGAGGTTTCATCCTGCAAAACTGGAGTGTACATCGTACACCTGCTCATAATCCTCGAGAGAGGGTGTAGCAGTATATAAAGAAAGAAAGAAAGACTTAGATCAGCCTGTGTATCCACTCAGTCAGATCAAAGTCTTTTTTTGTGGGCTTAATAGGTAGCTAAGGGTCTAAGCTAGCTTCATGCGGACAGCGAAGACTCTGATCAGACTGGGCGGATGCCCAGGCTGATCTGAGTCTGCGCTGGGCGCACAACCACATTGTTGGTTTTGTCGTGTCGCGGCTCTATTAGTTTTGAAATTGTAAATGTTATGACACAGTAATGAGTCTCGACACGACAAAAACAACAAAGTGGCATCTGCGCGCAGCGAAGACCCTGATCAGCCTGAGCAACCGCCCTCTCCAATCAGAGTCTTCGCTGTCCGCTTGGCGCTAGCTTAGACACTTAGCTACCCTTTAAACGTACAGCAAAGAATTCTAGAATTCTGATAATTCTTTGCTGCACGTTTAAAGGGTAAATTAGGGTCTAGGCTAGCGCCATACTGAATAGAATGGGCGGCTGTCCAGGCTGATATGAGTCTGGGTGTACATTATACTTTGTTGGTTTGGTCGTGTCGCGGCTCAAAATTTTATTATTAATCATGAACATGGCATGAGATTTCATCGGGTTGGCCTTGATAACTGTCTCCTCTTTAATTGGGACGTAAGTCTGAATGATGGCTACGAATGCATGTCAAAGCATCAGTGATAGAGCTGCAACGATACGCCAGAAGCGTATTGCGATATATTGCAATACACGGTAAGTGTATTGCAATAATATCACAATATATTGCTATAATTACATAAGCCTCTGAAATTACTCTTCTGTTTTTATTTTTCAACTTTAAAAATTTTAAAAGTAGAATAGAAAGAACAACTAGATTGAAAGCACTTAAAACTGAAAAAAGTACTAGATTGAAAATTGAAATTAGTTTTCCACAGCCAAAAGTGGTCCAAGATGCGGTCCAAGATGCTACTCTTCACCTTTTTTGGTGCACTCATAGGCACCTGACTCGCTAGTTTTGAGTCAACGGAAGTATGTCTTGGTCCCGGTTCCTAAAGCGACTATTAGACTGATTGACGTTTTATGCCATTAACGTGTTCAGATAGTTTACGAAGTTTTACCAAAGTTGCTTATTTCTTTTAGTTCTCCTTTCTGTCGAATGGTTTATCTTCAATTTAGTATGTTAATATGCTCTTATGTTTACAACCTTTGTTATGACAACAGTCGGTCAAAACGTCTGCACATGCCAATAGCGAAAAACGACAATCAGTCTAATAGTCGGTTGAGGAGCCAGGAGCAAGACATACCTCCGTTGACTCAAAACTAGAAGGTGGAGCCTTTATTTATACTTACTATTTATAACGTTGGAATTTGTAATCAGGTGCCTATGGGCACATTAACGAACTCTTAGCCTTTTTCGGCCACTTTATTGAAGCATCCCGAATCTATGCGGATTGCACTACTAAAATCCGATATTATCGCTATTAGCATATCGTATCGCGATAGGTTATCGGCTGTGGTCTGTACTGCAATATACCGGTATACCGGTTTATCGTTGCAGCTCTAATCAGTGAGTTTGCTTCACTCGATCGTTTTCAGGGTTAAACTGCTGGATGCTGCCGCTGCTTCTGACGAGTGTTTCTGTGATGATTCATTGACAATCTAGAATCCGTCTGTGTGAACCTTGCAACTAAATTTCTCATGAACCATTATAGAGCCTCAAGGAAATATGGAGAAAAAAAATTAAGCTTCAAACTTAATGTTTTTCTCACATCCACAAGGCGATGCTTCCTATTTTTTGTTCAACTGTTTGTAGTTCAATTTTGTTTTCAACTAGTATGTTGGTTATGTTCAGGCTAGCTCGATGGCCATCTGTTTTGGATAAAACTGTTCACTTAGCTTTTCGCCTATGTTGTCCGATATTTAGTGCTGCCACATGCTGTTTCTGTTCTGTTTTACATCTCATCTAATGGTGGCATGTGGAATTCGACGGCATTAGTACCTGCGTGTTTTTATAATATTTAATTTACTGGGGAAGGTCGGGTGGTGCGATGGTGCTGTATGTAACTTCCAGTGCCGGTGTGTCCTACTGATTTGGAAAATTGTAGGGCAAGGGCCTACTGTGCTTGCAGTAGGTGTGGGTGGGAATTGTTTGGACATTTTTTCTCTCGTCTTTCATTTCTCTCTTCTTTCTCCCTCTCTGGGAGACGGCCCGATATAGACTAAAATACTGTCTCAAAGGCCCGTTAAACCCCCAAAACAATCAATCAGTCAATTTAATTTATTGTTATGTCTATTTGATATGTTAGGACGGCCTTTAACTACATGTAATTAATTGACTTAAGAATAGTTGTTTATTTGAGAAACCTGAAGTTTCTTTTGAAAATTTCAGTTTGTAATGAATTGAAAAACTCGCGAAGCATGGCATACGCTGTATGCATGCCCCGTTACCAATGACGTCATAGGTATGTTGCAATAGCAAATGAGAGTTGATATCGATGTCAAAGTGACGTCTTCGAGACGTCATTCTGCCAATTTACTAGCATAACAGTTTGTAACACCATAGGTTCTTTGTTAAACTTAACAGATCCAAATTATAAGTGAGATGCTAGTAGTACCTAAAATTCATTCAATAAAAGCGTGTGATCGTCTCAAACCTATGATATATTCTCAAACAATTTATCCTTCATATTTTTATTTCTCAATCAGTGTTCTTTATTTTATTCTGCTTGTCAATAAAATTTTACGATTTATCTATATTCTTAAAGCCCTCATTTTCCTCTAATCAGTATTTTCCCCATTTTTTTTTCTAATCAGTATAGAAATGACCAGGATTCTCTAATTAGTAAGCCCCATCCAGACTCTCATGGATGCCGCTTCAGGAGTAACAAATCTTGCATTTACTTTTTACTTCCCCCACCCCCGGCTTAATGAGGGTCAATTCCAAAAGGCAAGAATTTACTCCTGGTATAGAAAAATCTTTTCTTTAAGAGTATACCCCACTTAGGAACGGCTACGGCGTCTACGGAAGCAAAACTGAAACGACAAACGTTATCTCCCCTTATTTGTAAAAATAGCAAAAGAATTGATGTGCTCCTTAATCTCCATTGTAACAATGTTAACAATATTGTAGTGTCATGATATCTGAAATAAAAGATGTTTAAACCAATCTCCATTGTGGCTTTCGTAACTTATGACATTTGCTGGATATTTTCACCTGTAATCTTACTGACCGTTCAAAGGCGTTTCCACATTTGCAGATCCGCCTTTCTAGACCGCGAGTGTCTGAAATAGCATCATTTCAATATTTGTGTTTTATTATTAGGGTTAAGTCGGGTAAATTCGGACAGTGACAATGTTTCTTTTATACGTCAGTTATTTGGAATAAAAACCAAATTAACAGGGCAAACAGTGAAAATCCTGATGAGACGGCTCATTATGAGCCATGTCATCTGGATTTTCACTGTTTGCAATGGTATGTCCGAATTTACCCACTGTCCGAAGTTACCCGACTCGACCCTATACTTTCGGCATCTTAGATTGAAAATCTTTGTGAAGGTAGCCTTTCCTGGTAAGATTCAGCTATACTGTTTTTTTTTTCTTTCTTTTCTCTGTTTTCAGCATTACATACGCTTATGCCTGCAGTATTTTGTGCTGTTATTGTAACTTCCTGCTGTGGTGAGGCAGGTCTGCATATTGGAGGCATTTCGAGGGATGAGAAAATCATAGAAGGTTAGCAGTTACTTTTTTGTTAAACTTTGTTTATTTACTAACAATACACATGTATATTCATTGAAGGAATGTAGTATGTCAACCTAGTCGAAGCACCACAGATTAACCAACGATAACACTTTTATCGGGCTCCTTGAAATGAAAGATAAGTAATAGGTCAGCGAATAAAAATCTCTTTGTTAAGATCACCTTTCAGACCTTATTAAGGAACGGTCATTATTTATCAGCTGGGGGGTTTAGAGGAATTTTCAGGAGATCCATATACTTTTTCATGACCCACCCAATGACTATGGTTTTCTTTGTCCAACCCCCCGCCCCACCTCCCCCACCAACATGGAAAATATAATGCTGACCCCCCCCCCCCCACACACACACACACACTCACACCCCACCGAAAAAATAGCAGAAATATATATCCCACCCATCCACCACCCCCCCCCCCACACACATAGCAACGGAATAAAAAACCTATCAACAGAAACACTCAAACATACAGAAAAACCAGAAATGTTTTTCAGAGAAAAACTGATGTCCCCCACCAGCCCATTTCCCTTCCGCTATAATGAATATCAAGCGTGTACAAGTAAACTATCTAGGCAAGTTTGGAGGAAATCCATCCACTGGTTCTAAAGCTATCCTACATATATGACTATGTCCTTGAAAAATGAGTCAAGGTCACCAAATACTAAACATGTCTTAAACCTGTCACAACAATATATTCCTGCAAGTCTGATGAATATCTGTCAATTGGATCAAAATATAACTACTTTTTAAGAGAAAAAAATAAGCATTTTTGAGTTAGTTTTTGACCTTGAAAATGAGGTCAAGGTAATCAAACCACAGTAAACTCTTGAGATTGTCCCAAAAGTATATCTATGAAAGTAAAGTGGAAATCAAGCCAAAGGTTAATGAGATATAAACTTCAGTGAAATTTTCACATATCTAAGTCCTCCTGTGACCTTGATAATGAGGTCAAGGTCACCAGAATCTGACCAGCTCTTAAGCTAGTCCCAGTGATTTATCCATGCAAGCTTGGTGAAATTCCATCTATTGTTTCATGAGATATTAAGGGTACAAGAAATTGCTATCTAAGTCCTCCAGTCACCTTGAAAATGAGTCAAGGTCACCAAAATCTAATCAGCTCTTAAGCTAGTCCTAGTGATGTATCCAAGCAAGTTAGGTGAAATTCAATAAATCGGCTCGTGAGATATTGTCACAATAGAAAATGGTCATCTCAGTCCTCCAGTGACATTGAAAATGAAGTCAAGGTCATCAAAATCTATTCAGCTTTTAAGCATGCCCCAATGATGTATCCATGCAAGTTTGGTGACATTCCATCCATTGGTTCAGGAGATATAGAGGGTACAAGGAATTCTCATCCAAGTCCTCCAGTGACCTTTAAAATAAGGTCAAGGTCATCAAAATCTAATCAGCTCTTAAACTTATCCCAATAATGTATTCGTGCAAGTTTGATGAAATTCCATCCATTGGTACAGGAGATATAGTGGCTACAAGAAATTTACATCTAAGTCCTCCAGTGACCTTGAAAATAAGGTCAAGGTCACCAAAATCTAATCAGCTCTTAAACTTGACAATATTTGGTGAAAATCCATTCATTGATTCTGGAGATTACATGGGTACATGAAAATGTCATCTAAGTCGTCCAGTGACCTTGAAATTGAGGTCAAGGTCACCAAAATCTAATCAGCTCTTAAACTTATCCCAGTAATGTATCCATGCAAGTTTGGTGAAATTTCTTTTATTGATTCAAGAGATATAGTGCACGCAATGTTGGTACATGAAATTATCATCTAAGTCCTCCAGTGACATTGAAAATGAGGTCAAGGTCACCAAAATCTAATCAGCTCTTAAACTAGTCCCAATGATGTATCCATGCAAGTTTGGTGAAATTCCATCCATTGGTTAAAGAGAAATCGCGCACGCAAGAAACTGTCACGCCACGCCCGGGAACCGCACTGAAAACAATATGCCCCCCCCCCCCCCACTCACCTTTGGTTGGGGGACATAATTAGCTAATACATTTTATCATTACTCAGTGTTTCAATATGAACATGCAGACTGTAAATACAGTCAAAATATACATCCCCATGATTTTCCAAAGCTCACTATGTGCGATTAAGTTAACTCCAAAGTGGTAGTGTAGCAGACTCATGAGCAAAGGATCCCATGATTGAATCCCACCAGGTTATTGTGACATTTAGTAATCACGCAGCAGTGTGTATCTATGTGTGCGCGATTTTTTTTGCAAGCTATACTGGAGAAGGAACATGGAAATAATTATGAACAAAGGGGTGCCTGGAGGGGGCAAAGCCCCCAGAAGCCAAATGATATTGGAATATTGGAAACTCAAAAGTACAAGGGAGCATATCATTTCGTGACCCCCTCCTCAGCATCAGTCTACAAAAAATAAAAATTCTAACCCCCGGCCCCGCCCCAGCATAGCAAGATTTCAAATTGCAACTACCCCTAAATTCTTCCAACCCCACTACCACCCCCAGCTGATAAATAATGGCCGTCCCCTTCGTAAGGTGGTCTTAATATCGAATATAATATCATAATGAAGTGGTCTTAATTTCGAGTGGTATTAATAGCGAGATTTTACTGTAAATGAATATTATGATAATGGTACAAGTTACATGTACCCAACACTTGAGATTCATCTGCAATAATATAATATTAATAATATTAATAATAATAATAATAGAAATAATAATAGTATTATTGTTATTATCATCATTCTCATTTTTACTATTGTTATGGTAACAATAGTAATACATGTATAGCAGCTGAATTGTCATTCCTATCACGACTATATCTTGAATATCGAATTACTGTGATTCTATTCTGACTAAAATCCCCGGCAAACACATGCAGTTAACAACTTGGCCTAGGACAACAATCATTCTTTAAAGTCAAGGTCACCTTAACTTTAACGGAGGCAATTTTGTGTCATGAAAACAAGAAAGCAATAAATACTTTTCGAACTAATTTCTTGTTTAATCGACTGAGTACATACTAAATGGGGTTACAAACTTAAAATGCCATAATAATTATCAGTATACAAATATAAAACACGATCTTGAAATTTCATACCTTAAACTTAACTTTAAGGAACGATTGTAATTCTGGGGCCGTATTCGTAAACTTTGCTGTTGCTAAGGCTTAATTTCTATCAAGGAGATTCCCTACAACTATGAAACTTGCTCTGGAGGAATAGTCTTATCAGACTGTTCCTCCAGAGCAAATTTTATAGTTGTAGGGCCCCTGGGCCCTAATCAATGAATGATGGTTCTCTAATATTTAAGGTCAGTTTATTAGTGAGAGAAGAAGACGAGCGTTACCAAGCCTCATAGGTATGTATGAAAGAAACCCGGGAGGGGTTAAGGGTTGTTGGAGGTACTTCCTGCTTAAAATGCCCCGATGCTTCGAAAAACTATCTACTCAGAGTCATTTTGGCCCTCAGGTCATTTCAGCCTTACTCATGTCTGCACAATTGCAGGTAGGGTTGTATGTATACAGAAAATTGAAGTGTGAAAGATTAAGTCCAGTGTAGTAAATCATCCGTCAACATGGTAAGTGGGGTAGATTTTTAAAGCAGGAAGGGATATTATTTCTAAGGTGACTGAGGTGAAAAATTCCCATCAGAAGGTATTATTGGACAGCTCCCTCTTGAATAATGCCAGGGAGGGAATCTCGGAGTCTATTACTGTTAGTCGATTACTTAATAGCATTGTCCTCGGGAAGAAAGGACGTAATTTTTCGTTCATTGAATGTGCGTTTCTTTGATATACATCGCCCGCCATATCCATCCATTTAGTAGGAGGCATTCAGGATACTAGTTCGGTAAACAAGGGACAACCCGAACGGGCCAAATTTGGTCCAAGTATGAAAACCACGGCCTCACAAATTTTGTTCTAGATCAATACATGCCCTACTTTCATTAGTAGACTAAGTGTTAAAAGATGGCAAGCTTTTTCGAAAAGCTTAAATTTGTACATCAGTAGGGTCAAGTCAGATAAAGTCGGACAGCAGGTTAATTCGGACAGAGGCATTGTTTCGTTTATATGCCAATCGTTTGGAATTGAAACAAAAATAACTGGGCAAACAGTGAAAATCCCGATGAGACGGCTCATTATGACCCGTCTCATTTGGATTTTGACTGCTTGTAATGGCATGTCCGAATTTACCCGCTGTCTGAAGTTATACGATTTGACCTTATATTCGCTGGACTAGACATTTGTTAGTGCTTTGAATTACAATGTATTTTGTTTGTGGCGGTTCAAAAGCCAGATTGAGCAAACATTTTGTTAAATAAAAGAAAGACTGGATTGGACTAATAATACATTATATTTTGCATTGTGGAATTTTACCGATACTAAACGCCGGTAAATCACTAACCCCAAGCCATCACGTACAGCCCTTAGGACTAAATTCAGATATATTTGGTTTTTGAATGGTTTATCATCGTTTGCATAATAAAAAGTCTGAAAAAAAGATCTCTGGAAGCAAGACATCATATAATAAATGCATATATGTTCTTTTTTTACAGCGGCCATATTGAACCGAGCTAGTTTGGTTGATATAGCTGCGAATTACCGACTGTTTACCAGGAAGGGCGGTTACAGCCAGGCGCTTTCTGATTTTGACGAACTTCGACCGTCCAAGTTCAGGCACTTCGGGCCAAAAAATGTATTTCCTTTCATGAATTATACTTTCAACATTTTCATTTTCTAAGCGAGGTGTATACCATCCTTCTCTCTGACTCAAAACAAAGTAAATAAACAGAAATAAATATATAATAAATTAAATAAACAAAGAGTGAATATAATTTGTAAGCACAACCACAAACTAATGGCTATCACAGTTTCGTATTCAGTAAGAGCTATCAGACTGACTCATATCATAAGACTTTTAATTGATGCAAAAGATTTTAATGGATTTTACGACCCTTTAAATACTATTCCACTTATGTCAAGCCGAGTGTCAAACAGAGGTGGGCGGAAACCGGAGCTCCTGTCTTTCCGTAAGGAGAACATGGCTCCCTCACATGCTTGTACACACAGGGGTAAGATACTAATTGTTTAAGAGTCAGCGCTCTTATCCATTTGACCAGAGAGGCCCGTTTAATGGTATAGATGTTAATGGGAAAGAAACTTGACTGTGTAATGATTTAATATGGCATTTCCTTTTTTTTGTGCTTTTTTTTACTCTTATTTTATACCAGATTTTCAATGTATACTGACATAAATATACATCCGTTTGTTAGTAAAAGCCCACTATAAGTAAGCATCTTGATTTTCATAGGTTGTACTTTCTGACTTAATGCTTCCTTGTCGTCCTTATCAAGTCGCTAAACAAACAAAACGATAGGTATAATAATATCAGAGCCTTCTGATGTACGTTAACTACACATTGAGCCGCGACACGACAAGACCAAAAAAGTGGCATGTGCCTTCAGTGACGACTCAGATTAGCGTAGAGAGCGGCTCAGTCGCTGTGCGCTTAAAAGATGGCTTAGAGTCTTAGCTAACTTGATGCGGACAGCGAAGACTCTGATCAGACTGGGCGTGTCGCGGCTTATTTATGTTCTTTATTTCTATACAGGCTCCGAAGTGGACTCAAGTAGGTGACAGGACAGTAATACTACGACAGAACAATAAAAAAGGGATATTGGACATATATGAACAGAAGAACTTGCCCAATGGTGGCTCTGAAATAGGTCAGCTGGACAGAGTTATCTACCGTGAATAGACTTATACATTTACACTTTGGTTAGACCTGTCTTACTGTAACAGCCAGGAATAATGACGTCACGTTATCTGCTATCTGCTCAGCAACCATTACTAGTATACACCAGTACAACCACAAAATCTAAAATCAAACTCTTTTGTTTATCTTGAAAGCCGACATTTTAAACTCCGGTGGTGGATTTCAAGCACGCGTGCGGGTCATGGGTTGTTTAACTCTATTAACAATCCTCCATGGCTGTTATACTGTTGATAACATCTTAAGACCATCAATCATTCATTCATCTATACCTTGCGGAACACTGTGCTACCTTATGGTACTATATGCAGTTCTATGGTATTTTGTAAAACAAAATACTGATTTTCGACAGTGTTGCTTGTTTATTTTGAGGACTTATAAGTCTGCTGTATTAAAGTATTCCCAGCGGGTAGTTATAGCTAGAAGCTCAGATGGTAATTGTGTCACAAATTTATTTAAGGCAGGCTAATTGCTTTCTTAGTTGATTTGAAAAGGCTGATAATTAGTTGATCACGTCACTTGATGACACCATCAATTTTCAAATACCCAAAGTTCATTGCTGCTCAACTTCCTTTGCCTGAAATAACATTTTTAGGAATAAACCCACCAACCACTGTCTCGTGGAGCTATTGGTCTAGATGCGAGCCGTATTATTTTCAAGGTAGCGTTGTGTTGTGCCGTGTGGCGGCCGTAAAATGTCTCCCCATACATCATCCAAGGTGCAGATTTTATTTTATTTTCGTCCTTTGAGATCAGAGGATATATTCTGAGATATCCGTTATATGCTGTTGCTCAGGCTAAAATTCTATGAAGGAGTTTTCCTACAACTATGAAATTTGCTCTGGAGGAACAGTCTTTTTCAGACAGTTCCTCCAGAGCAAATTTCATAGTCGAAGGAAATCTCTTTCATAGAAAGTTAGCCTTAGCAACAGCATAGCAACCACTTGTCATTTTATAAATACGACCCCAGGTGTCTTTCCATACTGTTTCAGTATCATATTACAGTTTCATATATCTGGGGACCTCGATGCCTCAGGGTGGTAGACGTAGAGCCATTATTAAGAATTACAATCTACCAGAAAACGGTATTTCGCAAAATCAGAGTCCTCCACATGTGGTAGCTCAAAATGATTTCCGTCCATAATCTATAACATCTGGAAAGTCCCAGTCTTCAACAACTATTGGCTGTGGTAGTGCCAGTAGCAAAAAAATCATGTTCATGCTTCCTGTTCATATATTCTGCAACCTTTAGTTGTCTTCTGTTATGGACCCTTACAAAACCCATTTACAATGCTAAGTGTCACACATTTATCGCAGAAACTGCATCTGTGATCACATGGTACTATGTATGTGAACTGGCCTGCAAAACTTATACCCGTGCATTAACAGCGGAAAACCTACATTCTGCCTTCAGAAAAAACTAGAATCGCTCTCTTAGATAGGACTCTTAATTAGTATGGACTGGTTATGCCAGAAATTTTCCCAAGGAAATAGTCATCAACATCTGAAAGTGTACCGACTACCGAGATAACAGAAGACACTGGACCTGATCCACAAGACGATGAATGGGCATGACAGAATCAAATTTCATAGAACCTAATGTATTTTTACGAAGTGTTTTTATGGCATCGCGTATTGAAAAACTAATTGACATTAACCCATTGCATTCTGGGTATTTTTGTCGTCTGCTGAAATTGTCGTCTGCATCAAAAATCAAGAATATTTTTTAACAATATCGATCTAACCAACTCTTGTAGAAATGATGTCTAGGCAGCAAACAGTTTGGATCTCAGATCAGGCCCCACGTTTGTGGGGCCTGATCTGGACCCAAACTGTTTGCCCAAACGTGGGGCCTGATCTGGACCCAAACTGTTTGCCCAGATACCCTTAAAGTGGTATTCCGAATGGAATGGGTTAAGAGCAAGGTCATTGAGAAAAGAAACGGAACGCTATCAGCAAACTTAAGTCAAGGAAGCCAATTACTGAATCTGTGAATCGTAACAAAATTATTGAGCATAATTTTACTGTAAAGGGAGGCAAACGTAATAAAAAAGTAAATGTTTTGAAGGGTGGAAATGGCAAGGGTGGTCTTACAAAAAAGGGCAAAGCAGGTAAGATTTCACTTGAAAAGAAGAAATGGGTGTCCAATTCTACCAAATCTAATTTTCCCAAACCAAGGCCTTCTTATCACTATGGTGATTCATCAAATGCAGATTCTGATTCAGATTCAGATATCCCAAATGAGGAAAAATGTTGTATTTGTAAGCTTTATACTCCTGTTGAAGTCAAGGATAGCCTAGCAATAAAGTTTACAAACTGGGTTCAATGTGATAACCAGAGATGTCTTCACTGGGCGCACCTTAAGTATTGTACAGCGCCGTTGTCTGACATTAGAGGGGGTGAAATTTCATTGTCTACATTGTGAGCATCTGACAAGAATAACTGACTTACTGTAGCAGAATATTATCTCTTTTCTTATGCTTCTGCTAGCAACATTTTAAGTGTTTCAAGTGTTTCGGGCTAATATCGATTTAAGCCCCCAGTAATTCATTACTGACCGTTCCAAGGCGGTAGTTCTGTTGTGGTTCTCTGTTGCCTGTTTTTGGTGTCAGAGTTTCTGTGATGTTTTACCTTATGTATGTTCTTATTATTTTTGGTTCGGTTTGGGTTGCTGAGTGGCCACCTTTTGGGAACAAGCTGCTCACTCGGTTGGCCATATATTCTCTGTATCTTGATTATTTGTAATCTTAGTTGTTTCCAACTATGGATTGAGGGCTGGATTTGGATTTTGACTGTTTCAGTTCCTGGTCTTTGCATACTTTTTACTTTTCTTCTGCTCCAGAATTTCAGTGTTATTATTTTTATGAGTCCTCATGTTTGTTTGAACTTAGTTTCATTTTGATTTCTATGTTCCTGAGATAATATACTTATTAGTTAGGACTATTCCACGCAAACCGAACAACTAAGTGTCTGATGAAGCAAAGCAGAACCATAGGCTCGACCGCAAATCGGCTTAGCCACTCAGTAATTTCATTGCTGGCCGTCCAAAGGCAGCACTTCTGTTTTGGCTCTACTTAGTTGTCTCATGTGTTTTTTGTCGCTTTGATTTGACTCTTTTGATATAGGGGATCTTATGTTAAGTCTATACCTTACATTAAAAATTGAAAATAGGTAAAAATAAATATTTAATGTTTTGCGTATAATTTGTTCCTACTGTCAGTGTTGGTGTTTTTTTATAAGACTGTTGTGTGGGCGGGGGATACAACTAAGTATCTGATGAACCAAATCAGAACAAAGAGTGAGGGTTTATCGACCACAAACCGGTTAAGACCCCCAGTAATTTCATTACTGGCCGTCGAAAGGCGGCAGTTCTGTTTTGGTTCTTCTTATTTGTTTTATTAGTTGCTATTTCTGCTATTGATATATTGTTTGTGATGTTCAGGCTGGCCCGCTGACCACCTACATGGAAAATGACTGTCCACATGGCTGTCGCTGGTGTTGTCTTTGGTGGTGACTAATTTTATGCTGTCTGTTTACCACATGGTGTCTTGGCTTGGATCTGGAATTGAGTTGCTTCAGTTTTCGAGAATTTTCCTCCTAACTTTCCAGTGATTAGGTAGGCCAACTGCAGGTTGAATATTTACTGCTATTATTGAACAGTTACCTGGTCTACACTGTAAAATAATCCATAAACTTGTTTATTGATTAAAGATTATTCCTTTTTAAGATTCACTACCAATGCAAAGTGTTTGTGTTGCCCTAAAAAGGCTCATTTCCGCTCAGAACTTGATCCGCGAAATATGAACCCTGTGCATCCGCCATATTTGTTTACACATGTTGGTTAATTAATGATAGTTTCAGCTTTTTAAACTTTGATGTTGCCTTTATAGATGTCAGTAACCGAGAACAGGGGCCGTATTCATAAAGCCACTTAAGTGGTTGCTATGCGGTTGCTAAGGCTAAATATCTATAAAGGAGATTCCCTACAAATATGAAATTTGGTCTGGAGGAACAGTCTTTGTAAGACTGTTCCTCAAGACCAAATGGGAATCTCCTTCAAAGAAATTTAGCCTTAGCAACAGCATAGCAACCACTTAAGTCATTTCATGAATACGGCCCCAGAAGAATACATGAAAGGGATAGTGTGTTATTCATTTTTTACTTTGAAACTGGACCTAGATAATATGTTACATTGTATATCATGGACCGTGAATCCTCCGGGATAAATACTTATCCAAATATTCATTTTTCCGTTTTAGTGCACATTGCTCTACCATCTTGAAATGCTCTCTTTAAATACTAATCGGAATATTCAAATTTATCCGTTTTAATGCGCATTGATCTACCATCTGGAAAAGTTCTCACTATTCAGAACAGATATTCTTTATTTCACTCAGGTCATTACAGACATATGAGAATATAAAGATAAACAATTACAGGGAATAGGCATGAACATGGTGACAGCAAGCTAACAACAAAACATATATACGTAATACAGAAAAAAAACTCATGTATGTACATGCATGTATATACAAAATTTGGCGTACATGTATATGACAGCACATTTTTCTTTTATACTTCTCAATGAGTTATAGAGATTTCTCAGTGAAATCGAAACTGATAATCTCACTGTTTCTAAACATGAAAGCTAACAACAAAACATATAAACATAATACAGCAAAAACTGATTTATGTACATACGTGTATTTACAACATTTGGAGTATATAATTACACATTTTTACATCGTTATGGCAAATAGTTTATCCCTGTAGGCACAAAACGAAGAATAATCCCTAAATCAAAGTTAAGTCAATATCATGACGTTGAATCAAGGATGATTCAGTGACGGATCTACGTCGTGTGCCTAGTGGGATACAAAGATTGCTGCTATGTGTATATGAGGCCCGTGGTGCAAACAGGTGACTAGCGCGTGCGCTATCAACACTAGGTAGAAAACTGATTTACATAACGCCTATTATGCATAATTACTATAAATAAATTCGTTAGCGAAATCCCGTGCATTATAGATGCTAATCGGAATATTCAATTTTATCCGTTTTAATGCGCATTGATCTACCATCTAGAAGTGTTTTAAACTCCCATATTTCCATCACTGCTTCGTCTTTCTCCCGCCTAAGTAAAACTGTTCTGCCGTCCTCAAGTCTTCCCCAGTAGGTACCCTGTATAATTAAATGCAAAGATAATTATAAGTGTAAGCAGTAATGAATGAAAAATTTAAAAACAAATTAACATGGATGGATCTGTTTTTTTTATGTAAAATTAAGCAAATTGCGCTAAAATATGGATAATGTTAGGCATCGTAAGGTACTAGCCTTGGAAAGTATTTCCAAAACTCTATTTCCCCTAAATTTGGTTTTAATAAATAACAATGAATAATCAGTATAATCAAAATCTAAAAGATTTCCTTCAAGAGCAGAGAACACATTCGACGGAGGGAACATGGGCGATACTTCGAAGTTTCGGCTAGTTAAGGCTCATAGGTGACCCTGACAAGATCTGGTGATAAAAGCCCGAGGAAACGTACTGTAATTTCTTAATTTTAATAAGGCAGCCGATTGAAAGCATGATAAGTATCTTAGTGATGTCCAAATGAATAAAAAGCTAGGGTCTAGAATATGAGTTTAAACCACTCAAAACTTTATGAATTCTCAGAATATGTCCTCTGATCTCACAAGACAAACACAAAACTATGATATGCACTATGGATGATAAGTAGAACATACCCTTTAGTGTACTTGCACATTATATTACATAATACTTTCACTGTTCGACAGCTGGAACTGTTAGTACCAGTTTCGCTTCACCATGGGTCATGACTTGCTTTATTAACCAGAAAAAATATGACAGAATCTGCCATATCTATAAACTATTTTTTTCTTGATTTTGAATGATATACATTTTGTATTAAGCCACAAAAGTAGCTGGGCACCAGCAAAACAAAAGAAGCCGCTGTCCCAAAATTGCAGATGACTGTATTGCACGCCAACTTCTTTTCTATAACGAATATAATATGATGAATGTAAATTTTCTCGTCCTTTGCTAATGGAGCTGCTAAAACGGGAAATATTTTTCGAATGTCGATCGCTGTGAACTTAAGTTTCAAGAAGTATTTGAGAATTTTTGAATAACCATAATGGTTAAACTGTAGTCTGACTGAATACGATTGCAAGCATCTTTACCACAGTATCCGAACGCACTGTACCATCTTTTCCGGTTTTCATAGCGTTGAATCGCGAGTACAAAATTCGTTTATAACCAGAAGTCGAAAATCATTATGTTTTGTGATTTTATCCGGAATCTGCTGCGTCATGTATAGTTATTCAACTTCGAAAATGTAAAGAGGTAAGTTTAATATAATTTGCTCTTAGGTCTTTTATTTTATTACCCTGTACAATGAAAAACTAATGGCCGTCACAGAAATTTTATTCCGAACAGCATAATATAACACGAGTTTGTGTCGTGCAAAACATAGCAATCATACTATTATCAAAACCAACAAACTGTAAATTGATAATGCCTTCGGTTTGTTTTAAAGATTTTTATAAAACATGTAAGAAAAGGCTCAAAATGGTTTTAGAATCACGCCAAGGGCGATTTGAATACTGTACCATTTACTATACACCCATACATGATATTGTATAGGGCAAGGAAGTAAAAGACCGAAGAGCAAATTATTTGTTAAACTTACCTCTTCACATTTCCAAAGCTGGATAAGCATAAGAAGAAACTGCGTAGTCGAAGTAAGGACCCTGATCTGATTTCTAATTCGATTCCACAGCGCTTTTTTGTTTGTCATTGAAATTTGTAATAAAGTTATTCAAACTCACCAGCTGCGAACTCCGCCTAATTATCTGATGAGAAACTGTCAGAGATCTTTTCCCTCGGAAATCGGGCTATATTTTTTCAGTTTCTTTTCTGTGGGGCTTTCTATACCTTTCAATTGTTCACCCAACGTTCAGCCTCCTTGCATTTTATGTACTGACCATGTAGTGATCTATTCACAGAGGCGATAAACGATGACACTATCTATTTTTTTCTCAAATCGAATGTTTGACGTCATTACGTAACGTACCGACAGAAAGGTTGCTCCACCTCTATTTCTTCTTCTTCTTTTTTTCTTTTTTTTTTAATTTCTATGCTCGTATTGAAACTGTCGTTACGAAAAGAATTCCCTTGGAAAGTAATTTATTTCAAAGGTAAAACGGTGCCTTACCAATTCTCTTGGATAGAGATCCCGCTCTTTCCTAAGGACCTTTGAATTTGCAGGCGCTATATGTGCCTGCAAATCGAGTGCTCGCAATTATTTTCAACATTATTGTTATTACCATTATTGTTTTATTTTTGTTTGATCTTCTGGCAATTTTGCATTCGCAAAGCTTTGCAAAATAGAAACTTCATAAATATATACACTTGCCGCCAGTAAAAAATGCAACTTTCTGATTTTTGCCCACGCAGGGATTTATGATAGAAACACTTTTTATTGAGGAAACCTGGGTGTTTATCACACTAGCTTTCAACAGCAGCACTGTCGGAATGCTGACAACAGTCCAATTAATGAAGACTGCATTTGTATATAAAGGGACTTAACTCCGATTTTTATTGAGGCTAAAGCGAAACTGACATCCAGTGAATGCTTCCATGTAACGTTTACACTGGCTCATTTGGACTAAATTTTTCGATGTTATCAATGCCGTTCCGAAATCTCTGCACGCATATTGTTTTCTTTAAAATTCCAGGACTACCGCCCGCGTTATTGCCGACTTAAGTTTGCGCCTTCAAACTGGAAGTGCTTGTAAAAGGAGCGAGTATTTGGACAAATACTGATACCAATGCAAAGTGTTTGGCAAGATTTCATGTGTCTTCCTCTCAAAATAAAATCTTAGAGTTCTTTCGAGCGCAGAGATTACATTAAGAAGAACGAACATGGACCAGACTACGTGTTTTGGCTAATAAAGCCTCATCAGTGACCCTGACACTATCTGGTGACGAAGCCGGAGAAAAGCATGCTTAAATTTCTTATTTAATTGGGCAGTCGATTCAAAGACTGACTAGTATCAAAAGGGTCAAAATAATATAACGTACAAAGGACGATGATCTTGAATAAAGTCTACACCAATCTAAAATTTGAGATTTCTCAGAATATAGCCACTGATCTCAAACGACAATAATGAAATAAAATCTGCACTATGGATGATATACTGGGAGACGTTTTACTACCGCTACACGACACAAACACCAGCTGCAGTGAAGTAAAAATAAAATCTTAAAGAGTTCCTTCGAGAGCAGAGATTACATTAAGAAGAGGGAACATGGGCCTGTTATTCGGGCCTGAGATCAATTTTTACGAGATTCTCAAAATGTGTGAAAAATTTACGAAAAATTGGTTTAATGTTAAAATCTTTAAAACCGCACTTGCAGTATAATTTTAGTTTTTGCTTTGTTTTTCAATTTCAGGTATCTAAAGATCTTTTCAATAACATTAGACTGAGTCCTTATTTCCTGAATACTTGAGATTGAAATTTGTTGCATTTTTTCTCACATTTCTCAGACAAATCGACCTACGCTAAATTATTGCTAAAGCCTTGCCGGACAAAAGACAAAGTGCATGAAGTTTATTACAGCATTGTGGCATTTCTTTTAATCTGAATATATGACAAGTAAAAAAGTTTTTTTTAATGGTTTCAAGTATATTAACTCCTGAACAGATTATATGCATGGAAAAGATATGAAAACCGGTTACCTTGAATTCTCTCGCATTTTGTGGTTTCAAGGATTTAAAATCTGTCATAGCCTCTTGGACTCCACCAGCCTTTTTGTACACCGTGAATTTATCACCTTGTTTGCTAAGCCTGAGCCCTTTTATGACAGTACCTGTAATATCCGTGATTACTTCTATTAATTAAGCCGCGAGATTACAAAACTGACAAAGTGGCATGTTCGCCCAGCGGAGACACAGATCGTCCTGGACATCTGCCCAGTCTGATCAGGGTATTCGGTGTCCGGATGAAGGTAGCTTAGACCCTTAGCTACCCTAAAAGCGCACAACAAAGACTGTGATCAGACTGGCCAATTTTGTCTTTATAACCCACTCAGTCAAACATGAGCCGCGACACGACAAGATGTGCGCCCTGCGAAGATTCAGATCAGCCTGAGCAGCGGCCCATTCTATCCAGAGTCTTAACTGGGCGTTTTAAGGATAGCTAAGGGTCTAAGCTACCAGCATGCGGACAGCGAAGAATCTGATCAAATTGGGCGGATGTCCAGACTGATTTGAGTCTTTGCTTAGCGCACAGGTCACTTAGTTGGTTTTGTCGTGTCGCGGCTCAATTATGAAGTTGCGTATCGCTATTAAACATACAAATTTGCAGATGCGTAGCTTGGCGAAGTTTGGAATGAATTTAAAAGTAGTTACATGTAAGCGCTTGGCCCTGATATTGAGCGACAGATATGCACTTTTAAAACAAGTTTGCTTCAAATCTGCTGTAATTGAAATGTAAGAAGATTGTGTTACCAATAAGACTAGGCAATGTCCTCTTCATTCTGTCGTCTGCGGAGTAATCTGAAAATAAAAGTTTAAAATCAGGTTTTCTAACTTGTAGTTTGAACAAGTCATCACAATATATGGGATACACGATTAATTTTAACATTATTTTTCGACAGAATTACCTGTTTTACAGCTTCTAATACAGTCAACCTTTAATAGCTGTTACAGTATATAACAGTCTTTCAAACAGTTAATATCTTAATTAGTAGGATTTTTGATACCTCATTTTAAGTCCAGTCAAAAAATAGCCGCGACACGACAAGAGACTTAGAATGTGGCATTTGCGCACAGTGAAGACTCAAATGAGCCTGGGCATTCGCCCAGTCCAATCATAGTCTTCGCTGTCGGCATAAACCCTTTAAGCGCACAGCAAACACTCTGATCAGACTGGGCGGATTTCAAGGTTGATCTGAGTCTTCGCATGGCGCACATGCCACTTTGTTGGTTTTTTCGTGTCTGGCTCTTTCTTTCGAGGTCACATACCATTTGTCAGTCAAAAATGTTTCTATTCCGACGCGATGTGGACAGTGTTGTGTGCAGATTTTGTCAGGTATTTCAGAGATAATAGTTTTAGTATGCAAGTTACGGAAACCTTACACCAATACAAAGGCATGCTTTCAGCGTGTAGTCCTTGGAAATAATTTGACTTAGCATGATGTTTGTTGGAAATATATGGCGTGGCAACATTTTTAGCAGTATAACTTTTCTGGAGATGGGGGTCTGAAGTAAAAAAATAAGCAATCATCAGGACTTAATACAATCACACCCAGCCCTCAAAACCAAAAGGAAATGTATTTACATAAATTGCCAACAGGCCATGGAAGATTAAGACATGTACGGTAATCCGAATAAACAGCTCTTTCCCAGATGACAGCAGTTGAAAACAACAGTAACATATTTTTTACCTAATTATGTTTGTTAAATTTAATTTACTGCTCTCTACATGTGTTAATAGTGCCGTCGCGTGTCCCTTATATTACTACCCTACCTATTCATACTCTGAAACTGTTCAAATTAGTTCTTGGGCAGTTTCATATTTATATGTTCTCTTAAACGCCTATAATTTTTTACTGAAACCATGAGCATGGACGGTGGTTACGCGTGTGTAAAATGGCATAAGCTGTCTCTGCTCTTCCCTGTTATTTATTACTCTCCGTTTCAATACGGTGCTTCTATTGAGTTTTATTATTTTTGGCATTGTTTGTCGGCTATTTTCGTTTCTTTGCTATCAAAGGATTTTACTATATAGCGTTTATTGGTATTAATATTTTATATTTGCTCATTATTACGCATAGCTTCATGGACATCTGCTGGAAAGGAGCTGATCTCTGAATTCTTGTTTGGTTTGTTGGCAGTCATTTTTTGTTATTTTTTCCGATCTAAGTCTAGTGCAGGGTGTGGAAAACGATTGTGGCGCTACCTCACCTTATTTGCGTTCGAACAGAGAGAGAGAAAGAGAGAGAGAGAGAGAGAGAGAGATATAGAGTGAGAGAAAGAGTAGAAAAAGGCTTTTCACAAAACTGTATGCCAACAATAATGATTTTCACAAACAGTTTCTAACAATAATGCTTTTCACAGTTTCTTACAATAATGCTTTCCACAAACAGTTTCTTTCTTACAATAATGCTTTCCACAAACAGTTTCTAACACTTTCCACAAACAGTTTCTAACAATAATGCTTTCCACAAACAGTTTCTAACAATAATGCTTTTACAAACAGTTTCTAACAATAATGCTTTTACAAACAGTTTCTAACAATAATGCTTTTACAAACAGTTTCTAACAATAATGCTTTTACAAACAGTTTCTAACAATAATGTTTTTACAAACAGTTTCTAACAATAATGTTTTTACAAACAGTTTCTAACACTTTCCACAACCAGTTTCTAACACTTTCCACAAATAGTTTCTAACAATAATGCTTTCCACAAACAGTTTCTAACAATAATGCTTTTACAAACAGTTTCTAACAATAATGCTTTTACAAACAGTTTCTAACAATAATGCTTTTACAAACAGTTTCTAACAATAATGTTTTTACAAACAGTTTCTAACAATAATGCTTTTACAAACAGTTTCTAACAATAATGTTTTTTACAAACAGTTTTTAACAATAATGTTTTTACAAACAGTTTCTAACAATAATGCTTTTACAAACAGTTTCTAACAATAATGCTTTTACAAACAGTTTCTAACAATAATGCTTTTACAAACAGTGTCTAACAATAATGCTTTCACAAACAGTTTCTAAGAATAATGTTTTTACAAATAGTTTCTAACAATAATGTTTTTACAATGTTGTTGTTGTTTTTTCACAAACAGTTTTTAACAATATTAATGATTTTCACAAACAATGTCTTACAATAATGCTTTTCACAAACATTTTATGGGTCCTTTAGTGTGTTTTCAGATTAAAACTTGGCCATGAGAGCATTTTTTTGTAGTAAAGTTTGAGCCTACATACACTAGTAAATGATTCAAACCCAACTTTCTACTGCTAATTTAATGCAATTTGATTGGTCAAGAGCATACAGAAAACGGAGCTCTTGTATTTTGATGAACCCCTTGAACCAAAGACGGGGATCTTCTTGCACTATTTTCTTCGCAGCAGTTTCTGAAATACTCGTTAGAGCTAAAAACTGTTAGATAAATGACCGAGATAAATCTTACTTTTCATAGATTTTATGAATGTCTAAACGCAGGCGAATCACTCACACATTTCGAAAATGCTCTTCGGGCTTTATGCAGTTTGTGAGTGATTCGCCGGCGTCTACATATCGATAAAATCCAAAATGAAAGAAAAATAAAATTCATTTCTAATTTAAGACATCTGAAAGCAGAAACAAATAGAGGTGAAAGTAATATTCATCAAACCTTGGCCACCATTAAGTCTGTCATCAGCTGCTCCTCCGATAGGAGGAACGTTCATATCTGGGTTTGAAGTACACGTTACCACAAGAATGGCAAAACAGGCAACAAACATAATCATCTTGAAATCTGGAAAAAAAGACAAATACTATTAGAGTCATTAGGGCCTATAACTGCAATTTGCTAGTATGTAAATTTGAGCAGCGACGCGACAAACCAACAAAGTGTGATATGCCAAGCGAAGACCCCGATCAGCCTGCGCAGTCTTCTTCTCTCATCAGAGTCTTCGCAGATGGCAAGGAGGTGGCTTAGACCTAAGCTACTCTCAAAGCGCTCAGCCAAGACTGAATAGTTATTGTGACGAAAACAGGTGTGTATGTGAAATTGTTGAACCCTGAAAAAGTAGACTGGCCTGTGTTTTCTTCTTAATTTTGCCATACATTTGAGACTGGCAACTTCTTTTTTATCTGCTAAACAGTGTCAGAGTGGAACTCTAATCTAAATCAAGTGTTAGCAGCCAGACCCGAGCGAGCCCTGCTCAGCTTGGTGGAACAGCTGGATTAAGGAGGTCACTGATAGGTAGGGACAGACCCGATCACTAAGAATCTGGTTGTCTATATTATAGGCAGTGGACAAGTCAGAGTTCGTCTGAAGAAGGCTAGAAAGCCAGCCCAGCCAAGACTGAAGTTTGATCTTGAGAAGCTAAGGGACCCAGAGGTGGCATGCACTTTTCAAGCAACAGTAGGTGGATAATTTGCACCACTCATTGGTCTGAGGGATGATGACATGGACATAGATACCATGATTACAACCTACAATACAGTAGTGACTGATGCAGCCAGTGAGATACTTGGGAAGGAACGTCGCAGGAAAAAGCCATGGGTCACTAGAGATGTTCTCGACCTCTGTGATGAGAGGAGAAATTTGAAGAAGAAGAGGTATGAAGTAGGAGGAGCAGAAGAATACAGGGAAGCAAACAAGAGGATTCAGAAGGCAGTGAAGAAAGCAAAGGAGGACTGGATAGCTAGTCAGTGCGAGGAGATCGAAACTTGCCTGAACAAAAACAACAGCAAGAAAGCATACCAGCTGGTGAAGGATCTAACTTCAGAGAAACAGGGTAGATCCACAACTATCCAGGACAAGTCTGGGAAATGCCTTACAGAAGAACAAGAGATTCTCAGCAGATGGACAGAATATTGCTCAGAATTATACAACCATGAGACTGATGGTGACAATACGGTTCTGGACTGCAGTCATCCCCGGGAAGAAGATCAACAACCGATCCTTCTTGAGGAAGTTGAGATTGCAGTAGCAGCACTGAAGAAGGGAAAATCTGCAGGAGTTGATAATATACCAGCAGAACTTGTTCGAGCTGGAGGGGAGACCATGATTGATGCTTTAACAGATATCTGTAACAGGATCTGGAGAACAGGAGAATGGCCTACCCCATGGACTCAGTCGCTGATTATTACTCTCCCTAAAAAGGGCAACCTACAGCTCTGCCAGAACTACAGAACCATCAGCCTCATCAGTCATTCAAGCAAAGTCATGCTGAAAGTTATCTTGAACAGGCTTAAGCCACAAGCCGAAGAGATAATCGCTGAGGAACAGGCTGGGTTCCGAGCAGGAAGGAGCACCACAGAACAGATCTTCAACCTTAGAATCCTGTGTGAAAAGTATTTCCAACATTAGCAGAATCTGAACCATGTCTTCATTGATTTCAAAAAAGCCTTTGACAGGGTATGGCATGCAGCCTTATGGGCCACCATGAGGAAGTACAATATCAATGCAAACCTAGTTCGCACCTTTGAGCAGCTATACGACAAGGCTACAAGTGCAGTCCTGATAAATGGCAGCACATGAGACTGGTTCAGAACAACAGTTGGAGTAAGACAAGGATGTCTTCTGTCACCCTCCCTCTTCAACATTTTTCTCGAACGGATCATGTCTGATGCTCTGGAAGAACATGACGGAAAGGTTAGCATAGGCGGCAGAAATATTACCAACCTGCGGTTTGCCGATGACATAGACGCTCTTGCTGAGGAAGAGCAGGAACTAGAATCTCTAGTTGAAAGTCTCGACCAGACCTGCACAAGGTATAACATGGAGATCAGTGCTGTGAAGACCAAACTGATGACAAACAGCGCAGATGGCATCCAGAGGGAGATCAAGGTAAAGGGGCAGAAGCTGGGTACTGTAAGCAGCTTCAAATACCTTGGAGCAGTTGTCTCAGATGATGGCTCAAAACAGGAGGTTCTCTCAAGGATAGCACAAGCCACTTCGGCTCTTGCCAAGCTGAAACCAATTTGGAGTGATAACAACATATCTCTTGGATCAAAGGTGACACTTATGCGCTCCCTTGTCATTTCCATATTTCTGTATGCCTGTGAATCATGGACCTTGACAGCAGAGTTAGAGAAAAGAACGCAGGCCTTTGAGATGAGATGCTACCGAAGGTTACTCAACTTTTCGTACAAGGACCATATAACCAATGAGGCGATTCGCAGGAAGATCCAAGCAGCCATTGGAGAATATGATGAACTCCTGACGTTGGTCAAGAAACGGAAACTAAGGTGGTTTGGTCACGTCTCAAGGTCTTCTGGTTTAGCAAAGACAATTCTTCAGGGCACAGTGAAAGGAAAAAGAAGAAGAGGTAGACAGAAGAAGAGGTGGGAAGACAATATCAAGGAGTGGACTGGAATGGATTTTGCCAGCTCAACTAGGGCAGCTGAAGACAGGACAAGGTGGAAAGGGATTGTATTGAAGTCAGCTGTGGTGCCCCAACGACCTAGTAAGGTTATGGGATAGAATAGAATAGAATACAATACATATTTTGTAGTCACCACATATCAGCTATTAGCATCAACTGGAGATATGAAGCTCTTGCAAAAGCAACGCGTACTGTTTACTTTCAACATTGACAGCATTCCTTTTGGAAATGATAAACCCTGCCATCACAATTAAAAAGATGAGTCAAAAGAATCTTACCAGGTTTGAACATTTCAACAATTGTTTCAATTAATCTGTGCCTTATTATAATGTTTGTAACAAGATACAAATGAGCCGCGACACGAGAAAATCAACAGAGTGGTTGTGCGCTCAGCACAGACTCAGATCGGCCTTGGCATTCGCCCAGTCTGATCAGCTTTTTCGCTAAGCACTAAAATGGTAGCTAAGGGTCTAAGCTACCTCCATGCGGATAGCGAAGGCTCTTATGAGACTGAGCTGACGTCCAGTCTGCTCAGTTGGCTGATGTGAGTCTGTGCTGAGCGCACAACCATTTTGTTCGTTTCCTCGTGTTGCGGCTCAAATATAGCCTTACAACAACATCAAGTTTCAAAATGAAAACAGATATGCCTGGTCAAATAAGTACATGAAGCATATTTAAGATACTTAAGTTTAAACAGTTTTGCGTACTTTTTGCAACAATCTGCAAACTAAAAGGATACACTGTAAAAAATCCGTAGATTTTACGGTAGAATACCTGGCAACCAGCTGCCAGTCTATTTCCCGTACTTTTTACGGGTGCCCGTAAAATCTGCAGGAATCATCACGCAGAGTAGCTTAGAATAAGACAGGTATTGTTTCAGACAGATAGCCCTTCAACACTATGAAGGTATTTTTTAGTGCCGCCAGGTAACTTTACCCTACCGTATTGTGATTTCCAATAATCTTCTACAGGCAGACGCCCGTAAAATTAACGGTAAAAGTGGTTGGTTAATGAAATCATTTATATCTAGAAACTAGACTAAAGCCCTTGATATTAAAATAATTGCATATCATCAGCAAATGTAGTATCTACATTAGTTTTAGCATTTCAATCAATTAGAAAAAAACAAAAATCGATTTTCAGAGGCTGGAACTTTTGCGTACCCCTTTAAATAAAATCGGTTTAAGTTACTCTAAAGATTACTAAATCACTGTATTGCATTAATGTACATAGATCTACGTAATGCCTAATATTTTAACTTTATTTCTGTCCGAGGACGCTTCAATAATTTATTGGAAAATATAAAAAAAAAATTGCATTGATACGGTCAGAGATACAGTTTACCTTGTGAATGTGGTATTGCTGTGTGTCCGCTATAATTCCGACATCCCTTCCAAACATTTAAGAAATAAATTTCATGGTCCCGATGTTCAAGGAAGTATGGACACAATGGATCACGTGCAAAGTAAGTGACGTCCGAAAGGCGTTCACGTTAACTTTGCACGGGACACTTTATGTTCATACTTCCACGAACTTCGGAAAAATGAAATTTATCTCTTTTATTTACCTTTTAAAATTATTTTGAGCATCATTTTCGATTTTTAAGAGCAACATTGTAAAATATAGGACGAAATGCTGTCAGAAACCAACAGGTAATCCGCATACGTTAAACGGTCGTCGAAATGACACGACGTCCACCAGAACGTAACAACGGCCAATGGCATCTTTTGTTTACATGTGACGTTGCGAACCAACAACGTGGCTCGACGGACTTTTGTTCATGGAACAGTGATCACTTTTCTTCGAAATAGGGTCATCTAAGGAAAATCAAGGAGAATTTTATTATTGTCAAATGATTGGTTAACAGCATATGCAGAAAGGAGTTTATCGATAAATCGGTTAACAGCATATGCAGAAAGGAGTTTATCGATAAATCAATGTTATCTACAAGATCGCGTCCGGTTGCATTGCGGAGAGATTAAAATCTGTTCTGTCAAAATTAATTTCTAGCGACCAGACTGGATTTATTAATGGTCGCTACATCGGCGAAAATACAAGGCTAATATACGACATAATGAATTATACTGATGAAGCTAATATTCCAGGACTCCTACTAATAATAGACTTTGAGAAAGCTTTCGACACTATCTCCTGGGAATTCATAAGAAAAACTTTACTTTTTTTTAATTTTGGAGAATCAATTATAAAGTGGATTTCGGTTTTTTATAATGATATCTCATCAACAGTGGTTCAAAGTGGATTTTTGTCAGATTCCTTCAAAATACAAAGAGGTTGTAGACAGGGTGACCCACTTTCCCCGTACATATTTCTTTTATGTGCTGAAATATTATCTTTAATGCTCAAACATGACAAAAATGTGAAGGGAATAAAGATTGGTGATACAGAATATAAGGTGTCTCAGTTTGCTGATGATACGACGATATTGTTAGATGGGTCAGTAAATACATTTGGAGCAACCATGAATATTCTTAGTAGATTTGCAAACATTTCAGGTTTAAAAATAAATAAATCAAAAACTAGGGCAATATGGATTGGTTGTAAAAAGTTTAGCGGTGAGACTTTCAATCATAGATATAAATTAGACTGGAATCAAACTGATTTTACTATTCTCGGTATTAAATTTTCATGTCAACTACATAGAATGATAGAAATTAATTACAAAGATAAAATTATTCAAATAGAGAAGGAATTGAAACAGTGGTCTAAAAGAATTTTAACTCCCTTTGGTCGTATTACAGTCCTGAAAACTTTAATAATATCGAAACTGAACCATCTATTCATAGCTTTACCTAATCCTTCAGAAGCAATGATAAATAAACTTAATACAATGTTTTTCAACTTTATTTGGCAGTCAAAAGTAGATAGAATTAAAAGAGATATACTCATGCAAGATTACCAGGAAGGTGGGTTAAAAATGCTTCATTTAAAAAATTATATATGTTCGTTAAAATGTACTTGGGTAAGAAAATTAATCTCTTCAGAAACAAAATTTAAAAACATTTTTGAAATTTATTACACAAACATTAACAATCTAATAACAAGGGGTACAGAATTCGTACAAAGATTAAAAACAAACAAAAATAATATTTTTTAGAATGAAGTGTTAGACTCATGGATAAAATTGCGTAATTTGGTAAACCCTACGACCTTTGAAGATATTTTATCGGTGAATATATGGGATAATAAAGAAATAAAAATAGCAAACCATACAATATTTTATAGGCGATGGTTTGATAAACATGTATATTTTATTTATGACTTAATTAATGAGGACGGCACTTTAATGGATGAACAAACCTTTTGTATAAAACATGGAATCCGCGTTAATTTTTTGGAATATTTGGGGGTAAAAAGAGCTATTGAAAAATATATTAGAAGTAAACAAATTGTCCTAGAAACAGTTTCTTTGAATAACATCTATATGCCTTTCAATATAAAGGAAATATTAAAGAGTAGAAAAGGGTGTAAAGATATGTACATGATTTTAAATAAGAAAATCATCAACTCTAAAAGTCAACAAAAGTGGAACAGTATTTTTGAAAACGTAAATTTAAATTGGAAACTGATAAACAGTCTGCCGGCTAAATGCTGTAACAATACAAAACTTCATTGGTTCCAGTACCGTGTTCTACATAGAATTATAGCCAAAAACGATTTTCTTTTTAAGCTAAATATAAAACAGAATGATCTTTGTAGTTTTTGTGGTTTACTTCCTGAGAAAACAGAACATTTGTTCTGGCACTGCCATGTAGTTATGGAATTTTGGGAATCGATAGAGCGGTGGATGTTAGAAAATATTCAGTTTTTACTTAACATAAACAAGCAAACTGCTATATTTGGAATTACAGCCAATCCGGCTTTAAATAAACCTATAAATTACATTCTTATAGTAACAAGTTATTACATATATAAATGTAGAATAAGTAATAAAGACTTGAATATTCTCACGTGGCGAAGGGAGGTTAAGCAATTTCTGACAATAGAAAAAATGATTGCCATTAAAAATAACAACATTGAAAAGTTTTATAGAAACTGGAATATTATAAATGGATTTTATTGTTTGAAGCATAGCCCCTTATTTATTTGTGCCTCTTCATTTATAATCCAAATGAAATAGCTTAACCAGTTATATAAATTTAATCGACTTTATATAATGCCAGTCAGTCAGTTTCAGAGAGTTATATTCGCGCAATCTTATCGGGGTCTCGTCTTTCCAATTTACCAGAAGGGAAAGTGAAAAGATGGGACGCTGAATAGCGACTGATTTGGGTTTGTCTCATAGTTACTTGGCTGAAGGTTTTCGTTTATATAGCAGTGTCTGACCTGGTGTCCTGATATCTGAGCCCTTTTATTTTGATATATTTGCACTTATAGGTTTGTCGTTAACCAGTACAGACCCAGACCAGACTGATTCTGAGAAACAGTCTCGTCTTAGACTGTACTGTTGGCTAAAGCAGCTCTGTTCGAATTTCTGGGTTAGACACGGCATCTTCGTGCTAGAGACGCACATTCATGTGACGTGGCAATATACAAAATACAATATCAAATTTTAGTAACTGTATATGAGAAATACCTTTGGCAGCTATATATTCTTTAAACGAGCTTCTTCCAGAAACAGAATGATTAATTATATTCCAGATATATCGAAGATGTACACTACACAAAGCCGCTAAACTGATCATGTATTATAAACATGACCTCTGTATGCACGGGCTATTGCGTCGACAATAACTTATAAAGCGTATCGCAAATAAGTATATGTGAAATATTTACTGTCCTAAATGATATGACGAAAGAGTTATGTTCAATGAACTGTACAATGATATTTCTTTATCTTTGAAATGTGTATCATCATATAGCAATGCTTTATTAATCCTACCATATATCACTTTTGTTTATAAAAACTATTACATTAGACTGATTTGGATTGTGTATATATATATATATATATATATATATATATATATATATATATATATATATATATATATATATATATATATATATATATATATATATATATATATATATATATATATATATTTATGTGTGTGTGTGTAATGTTTTTCCTACCCATCAGGCGCACAACATTGAACCAACGTTGACTGAACGCGGTAACGTTGAATCGACGTTGATTCAGTGTTGATTCAGCTTGATTGCTTCTTGGATAGTAATAAACTCAGTACAATAATAGATACAGACAACAGATGATCCATATAGCAGTACACCGTAAAGATATTAAAAATAAGTTATGCCTATATGATTTTCACTTTGTTATAACATTGGGATTTGATCAGATGGACACATTACCATAGATATATATTACTTTTAGGAAATATGACATGTTACCTAGATCTGTTTAGTCTATATATGTGTTTATGATTTAGATATATTACCTATATTGTGTAAATATTGGAGATGTGGAAAATACAATAAATTACAAAAAAAAAAGTTTATCGATAAATCGGTTAACAGCATATGCAGAAAGGAGTTTATCGATAAATCGGTTAACAGCATATGCAGAAAGGAGTTTATCGATAAATCGGTTAACAGCATATGCAGAAAGGAGCTTATCGATAAATCGGTTAACAGCATATGCAGAAAGGAGTTTATCGATATATCGATAAACTTCTTTCTGCATATGCTGTTAACCAATCATTTGACAATAATAACATTCTCCTTGATTGACGTTGTATATATACACGACTTTCTCTTCCGACTCGGTCGACTTATTTAGATAGTAGTAGGGCAGCAGGCGCGGGTGAAGTTGTTTGGATATTTTTCTTTCTCCTATCCACCTTTTTCCTTTCTCCCTTTCTCTGGGAGATGGCTTGCCTTCTCTGCTTTTGAAGGAACTCTTTAAAATTTTAATTTGACTTCACTGCAGCTGGTGTTGTGTCGTGTGGCGGCCTTAAACCGTATCCCCGTATATCATCCATAGTGCAGATTATATAACATTTTATCACCTTTGAGCTCAGGGGATACATTTTGATAAATCCGAAACTATTGATTGATTTAGACCTTTATTCTAGATCATCCCCTTTTTATCGTTTTGACAAAGCAGAACTTGGCTTTCTCACTTTATACAAATGAACTGAAACGCAAGTCGTTACTGAGGAATCTGGCAAACGTTAATGCATTAGAAAAAATGTTTGATTGCTGTTATTGCATAAATTCAACTAAAAATTCGTTAAAGTTTGCGGAAAATATGGCACTATATTTTGTCACTATATGACAGCCAATGCGCTGGTGCATCTTTTTATTAATATCCGTCTTCCTGGTCCGAGAGCATCAAGCTATTCAAAATGGCTGCCATATTCCAATTCAAGTTTCAACCTCAGTATTTCTGCAAAGTGGCAAGGATGGTCGTTTCAAATTGATCAAATAATAATTTTCATGTAGAAGAAACCTGGTTTATTCATGCACTATTCTGCAGTTCTTGACTGGAATCAGTTCACAATTATTTCCCTTGATTGGTTGAACACTTTCAGGATATACTTTCGCACAAATAGTTCCCTGGTTCGTTGGTTTCTAAAAAGGCCAGTTTGACTGAATATCCTGCTTGCTATAGCAAACTGAAAAGAGCCTTGGATATGCTTCTTGAAAATGTATAATTAGTTCAGAATCCCCATCACTGGAGGTAACTAGAGGAACTGAATCACACCCTTCATAGGTGTCCCTACAACAGCAGTTTGTCTCATAAGTTGACGGGTCAATGTTTACCGAAGGAACAGCGGAAAGAGTAACTGGTTTTTTCCTGTTGAAACTGTTTGAAAATTGTTTGTCACGCCTCACGCAGACTTGAGGAAAAGAGAATAGAGAATTCAAAGTGCCTGAAGTGTTGTGAAAAAAGTTTCATGGAAGGATGGATAATTAAACTGTATAGTAAAACTAATAGTGGTCTCGTGCCGACTGCTGAAAGCTTTGGCTACATATTTTCTGTAACTATTTTTCACTCTCCATTTGGCATCGTGAGAAGACAACATCACTTTGAAACCTGTATCAGCACTTGATGACGTAATAGGCGTACAAAGCATGATGACGTCATAAGAATACATATGTAGCACACCACCAATTTTTGAAAATTAACCGAAAGTGGAGAGGCAATGGTATATGGCAGATTTATTTCAATGGCCTGGGCATGAGCATATTGACAGTTGCGTTTTCGTGCATCAACAGCGCTTGAAATCGCTTGTTGATACACGGTTTTTCGCCGGTTGATTCACGGCTGTTAATACCATACGGCACTGCTTTCTATGCAATAACGGGGATTTAAAGTTGTTTAAAATTTTGTGCGCGGTGGGTCCACACTGGGAGCCATTATTCCATGTTTAGAAAATACACAATTTGTTCGTTCCCTTCCATGTCTTGCTGTGTTTGATATTGTAAAGGAAGGGCTGTAACTAATGTTGCGAGAGCTTATAGCCCATTCCCATTGTATATAAAGGCAATAAAGGGGGAGTCTCCATAATTTTGGTTGGTAGATTTGATGCTTAACGTCCACGGTAAACAACTAAGGTCATGTCGGGACGGTCAGTTAACCTAACCACACTATTCCTGGGCAGGCTTAGACCTCCTAAGCGGTTTACCAGTACTAAGTGCACATACTTTCGCCAGTAACTGACAACTGCCCTTCTTGAATCAGCGGAAGGAGAAACGAAAGTATGTGGCCAGACCGGGATTCGAACCCAGGACCTCTGACTTACGAGTCAGGTGCCCTACCGATTGCGCTACCCGGCATAAGGGCCATTTTCCGGTTACAAATGGATTTTCACCAAACCTCAGCAATTTACTACTTGTAAGTGTTGGCTTTCATATACTGAACTACTGATTTCATTGAAAGTGTTTTTTGAGCGGAGTGCAGTGTCAAAGTGGGTGGGGTAATTCCACCCCATACGTTACCGTGTATCATTTTTTTCAATTATCTCTATAGGTAAAAAAGACTTATTTACCATTATGGTTTGTAATAATACAGGCATATATGTTTATTAATTGGGTTATATAACTTACCATTATTGGCTTATTCAATACCAATATATGAGCTTATAACTGGTAACAGGAATTTTACCTATTTTTGTTTCTCCAAGTTTACGAAAAACTACAATTTTTCATTATTTGTCCAGATATATGAAGGAAACTTTGTAAGTATATTGATATGACAGTGTGCATTGCAGAATTATGAGAAAACTGTCCTAGGCATATCAGAACCTGAAATATCTGCCCTTGATTCAAGAAAAATAGGTAATTAAATTGAAAATGTCAGATCGAAATTCTTCACTGGTAGGTATATTTTAGATGACTCTTTTGCTCATGTTTCTTATATTATACTGATTGTTGAGCTTTCAATTCCATATAGTGCCCGTGATATCACACAAGAACTGTAACTGAACAGCAGAGCTCATCCTGTTATGAGCTTATAAGAGGTATCATGAATTTTACTTATTTTGGCTTCTCCAGCTTTACGAAGAAACACATTTTTCAGTATTTGTCCAGATATATAGATAGGAAACATTGTAGTTTTATTGATATGATAGTGTACATTGCAGACTTATGAGAAAACTATCCTAGGCATATCAAAACCGGAATTATCTGCCCTTGATTCAAGAAAATTTAAGTAATTAAATTGAAAATGTTAAGATCGAAATTCTACATTGGAAGGTATATTATAATAATGGATTTCCGCAAATCTGCATTGCTTAGCAACAGCTGGTAAACATTACCTGTATAGAGTAAGCAGAACTTGCTAGTTGGTACAAACACTGAAGTGAAAGATAAGAATTTCTATAGAAGTGAATGATGTTATTTGTTATGTCTACTTCGTTTTAATCAAAATTAAGTTATAAGGCTTCCAAATTTTAATTCACCTCCGGTAAATGATAACAGAACTGTATGAAGGACATGGGATTCGTCTATATTATGAATATATGATAGTTAAACAAAAATATCTAACAACAATACTAGAGGATGAAACATGCATATCAAATTTAAGCTATGCTAAATGAACTAGTATGCTCCTGTTAAATGCAAATGTCTGCACTGACCAGCATGTTCAAGTTTACATACTCATCTACAGTCAAATGGGTATTTATATATTATTTATTATGATAATCAGTGATCAATTATTAGGCCTTTCAGAGGTGGAGTAATATCATTTCTGGGCATAAAATTGTTTTAATGATACGATTTGAAAACAAAATGTGCCTGACATCAATGAAAGTGGATTTGCACAATTTTTATTCCACTCAGTTTAAATCTGAAGGCTTAATTTTGGAAAGAATGGACTTAAATAAATATGCACATATAAAAAACTTAACTTCACAAATTAGACATATGTTTTTCACTTCAGGGTAAAAAAAAAACTTTGTGATATATCTGTTCTGCTAAAATACATTTTCCCCTAAAGTTATGTTTAAGAATTGTAAGAAAGTGAAATTCTAGGAGACAAAATAGATAGACTTAATAGCTTGCAAATGTTAACATAGATTTGTGTACATGATATTACAGAAGTTATCAGAGAGAAAGTAGCATGATTTTTTCTTTCATAAGAAGGAATGATCATACCTGAGCACTGGCATATAGTCAAAAGTTCAAATTAATGTGTAATAGCTTTTTAATTGCCTCACTTATTGATGCGGGGTAATGAATCTCCAGAGTCTAATGTTAAAATTATCAGCTACTGTACCAACCGCAAGCCGAGAACCAATAATGAGAGCCAGCTGGAGATTTACGGAATAGGCCTATTACTCTTTTGCTCATGTTTCTAATATTATACTGATTGTTGAGGTTTCAATTCCATATAGTGTCTGTGGTATTACACAAGAACTATAACTGAACAGCAGAGCTCATCCTGTTATATGCCACTTAATTGCATCACATTCAAGATACATGTGTATCATTGTCCAACCCAAAGTTTGATTAATGGATTTTAGTTACTGGTATATCAAAAGATTTTAACACCTTTGTTTGGAATTCAAAAGTCTCACTCAAAAATAATGACAGAGACAGTGCACTAGACCCTCCTGCCCAACACGCACGCATTGTTTTTTTTTTTTTTTTTATCTGACAGAGATCACCCTAATCTTACACACAAACTGTTTGAGGGACACTCCTTTAACTCAGGTGGCAAGACAGGATCTGAAAGTCCTGAAGAGGACAGGGATGCGAAGCATATATACCCATCTAAAATTGGCTCAGCCAAGATGGGCTGGCCATGTCACCAGAACAAGTGCACAGATGTAAGACATTCACAGACGCTGTCTGAGATACATTTACCAAAGAAAATATTCTGAGGAGAACTTTAGTGTTAAAATGTTCATAAGGTTGTCAGAAGAAAATATACAAGAACGCTCTTAAGGAAGAGAATCTGTGAGGCTAAGCAAAGGCATAAAAAGTGCAACACAGATATTGTGTATCACCCAGTAGTACTTCCGTCCCCCGATTTATCATGCTCTATTAAATTTTGTTACAGATAATGCAGAGCAAACTTTTGACTAATCAGCCACCAAAGACCACATTAAATACACTAGCACTGCAAACAAGTAAGATTAGGGTGATCCCCGTCAGATATAAAAAAAAATATTGCTTGTGTGTTGGGCAAGAGCATAGTACACTGTCTCTGTCATCAGTTTTCAGTGAGACCTTTGAATTCCAAACTAATGTGTTCAATAACATTTGATATATCAGTAATTAAAATCAATAAATCAATCTTTTGGTCGGAAAATGATATCTTGAATGTGATGCAATTAAGTGACTTTTAGCAGGATGAGCTCTGCTGTTCAGTTACAATTCTTGTGTAATATCATGGGCACTGTATGGAACTGAAACCTCAACAGTCATTAATATGAAATAAATAGGCGCTACCTATAAAACGAGCACTGCTGGCATTTTTTTCTCATAACTAACATATAAGCAATTACAGGTATGTCGATTCAGATAGTGCAGAAGTGTTAGCGGTCTTGCAATTTTCGCCATTTTGAAACCACCAAACTGAAGAAAAAAATATTTATGTAATATTTTCAAGTGGGATACACTGTTAGTACAAAATCAAAAGTAATTTCCCTTAGAGCCCATAAGTATTTACTTCTCGTTCTTTCCTATGAGACATCTTACCATATGGCTAAAGATTGGAACATTTTAAACATATTTCATTCTTATCTTAGAATGCATTCTGTAATTTGGATATTGCTGTCTAGTGTTATATGTGCCAGAACTAACATGCAGTCCTCTAGGACTTGAACCTAGTATCTTAAAAACAGACAGCACCAACTGCAGGACTGTTACGTAAGACTGACACAAACTCTAGACAGTGACTGATTGTCTGATTATCAAATATGAATATCAAATTTAATCAGTGCCTACCTCTGGAAATTTTTTAAGTAAGTGTTAATATCTGCTGTTATAATGAAATTGTATAAAAAAAAATAATGCTGTCTAACCTGTCTCAAGGGTAAATCTGTTAAGGGTCACCTATCTTATGGGGCCTCAGAGGACAATGAACCTCTATTAAGTGTACACCTGTCTGCCATGACTCTGCAGCCAGTTTTTGTGAGGCCCCTTAATGACCCCTTAAGACAGATTTGACTACATGTTGTATGAACACTGGGCAACTTAATCAGACTTAAAGTTCAGTTCAGTTCAATTCTCTTATCGACGTTACCCAAGTGGCTCAACGGTACGTAACCATAGTTGCACACACTTGGCTCTGTGTGTCCGTCCAGTTAAACTGTATTTTTCATTGAGATTGATCGTGAATCATCATGTTGCAACTTTACTGAGCATGAACTGGGCAAAAAATATAAGTATGTATGTTTTTCTGACTTAATATGAAATTAAGGCATAAGCCGCATTGCCTTCTAAGTGACACCAAATCCTCGAAGTATATGAATGTACTGTTGTAAATGTATACTTGATATCATTTAAAGATGGAAATTGTCTGTTTAGCTTTCTTTTGTCAGAAATTCGACAATCAACTGATAGGCTTGTTTTTCACATGGATTGTACAGCCAGTCAAGATTATTTCAGTCATTTTCAACTAAATCAGTTGTACAAATTTGTTGCCAAAATGTATGATCCCCTAGAAAACTACATGATCATCTGCAAAGAGAGCTTGGCTTCTTGGCTCAAACCTATAGCTGCTTAGAGCATCCATAATACACAATAATGGTGACCTCGTGGCCAGCTTCATATCATATATCATTGATTTAGGTTGAACTTGTGAAACATCATGGTTTTTAGTCACGAAGTTTTGATTTTCTATTCATCTCCAAAGCCAAGAGTTCAAGATTTGCACACTTTTTCTAAGTGGTCAAAATGAGACTGTGCAATACCAACTAGAGCAAGTGAGCAGGGGCTCACGTATACCCTTGGCTAAAAGATGGTGCAACTTCTACAGCTAGGCTGTAAAAGTTGAAACTATATACCACAGTGATCTTTTTTCTCTACATAAGTGATGCCCATAAAGAGCACCAGTCCCAATTCAAAATGTATCTTTTTTCCCAACTGCAAGTTGAAAAATTCCCAATTGCAGTAAGAATTTTTCTAGGGACCATCTTACAAGCATACATTTACTTGCTTGCTTAGAGAAATAGCAGATATATAGCAATAATTGACTGTAAATTTACTATATATTCAGTATCATATCCCCTATCCCACCACTTGAGACTTAATAAAGGGTTTCCATATGGCAAGCCATTTTACTATTTATTATGCGTAGTAGATAATCTTATATAGTATAATAGATATCTAATATGCCAATCAAGATATCTAATAAGCCAATTAAGATATCTTATATCCTATATAAGATATCTGATATAGGATATAAGATATCTTACATAGGATATAAGATATCTTATATAGGATATGAGATATCTTTTTTATTTTTCATATACGATTTCTTATAAGTTATATTAGATATCTTAATTGGCATATTAGATATCTTAATTGGCATATTAGATATCTAATATACTATATAAATTATCTTATATATTATATTAGATATCCTATATGTAAAATTAAATAAGACATCTCATATCCTATATAAGATAACATATGCGACATAAGATATCTGATTTACTAAATAAGATATCTTATATGTCATATAAGATATCTAAAATGCTATATCAGATATCTTATATATTGTGTTGTGTCTTATGGAAAAGTCAAATAAGCTATCTAATATGCCTATACAAGATATCTTATATAGTATATAAGATAACCCATATAACATATAAGATATCTTCTATAGGAAATAAGATATCTTATATGGGATATGAGATATCTTATTTAATTTTACATATTAGATTTCTTATATAATATATTAGATATCTTATATGTTATATTAGATATCTAATATGCCAATTAAGATATCTAATATAACTTATAAGATATCTGATATAACATATAAGATATCTTATATGAAAAATTAAATAAGATATCTCATATCCTATATAAGATATCTTATATCCTATATCAGATATCTTATATAGGATATAAGATATCTTATATGTTATATAAGATATCTTATATGTTATATTCGATATCTTAATTGGCATATTAGATATCTAATATACTATATAAGGTATCTTATTTATCATATAAGATATCATATATATATAAGATCTCTTATATAATAAATAAGATATCTTATATAATATATTAGATATCTGATATAATAAATGAGATATCTACATTCCTTAATAAATAGTAAACTGGCTTGCCATATTTCCAAAATTCCAAATTGTAGGAGAATATGATGCGCTTTTCCCCAATTCCGTGGGAACCGGCACCATTCCCAAAATAGTGAATAAATCACTGTACCAACACACATTTACACTATGTCCTGCACTGTAATGCACCTTAATATCACAGTCCAATTCCTGCAGACTTCATCAATAAGCTGAAGGGATCGGTCTCTATCAATGAAACCCATAGTTCTACAATGAAGAACATAATTGGCCCTATTCGTATTTGACATCTTTTTTCTTTTTAGTTGGCTGTATAAAGTTCTACCGATGCCAAAATATCAAGCATAGCAAATCAATTACATAGCAAATCACTACACTGTTATGCTTACAGCTGCGATTCAGCAATTATTACCAGCATTCTATTTATATTGTTCCGTTCACATCTGTATAGTCAGTAAAAACAAAGAATTCATCCAGAAGTTTCAATACTGCCATCTTGTTCATCTCGAAAGCACTTGAGCACATGAGCGTTGGATTGTAGGGTAAGGTATTTGTAGCAATCCCATCGTAAACGTTGATTAGTCAATTCTCATTGTAACCGTTGATTAGTCAAACATATTTAGTTATTATTGCCTTTCTTATTTTTTCTATCTTATTTGACAGCTCAATCATGCTTTCAATGAAAATTTTCTTGATATTTTTGGACTTTCGCTGTATCTGAACGATACATATTTCTTTAGTTCGTGAAATGAAAAAGAAATTTTCTTGAGAAAATTATTTACTTTCATTTTTCAAAACTGCCGCGTCATAAGAAATGTCCTGTCAGACATATGCATAAAATTTACTGAAGACTCAGATCAGCCTGCACATTCATCAAGTCTAATCAGCATGATTTCCTTGAATATGGGGCAAAGAGACTGCATGCAGGTGCAGGCGAGGCTGAAGCTTTACTGGTTGCATTGGTCAATAGGCACGTTTTCATGTGACACAGCCCAATGATTGTATGATTGAGCAGGAGTGCAGGGGTGAGGGTGGGACCAGAAAAAAGGAATGAAGAAACAAGCCTCCAGACTGATTTTGATGCAACAGTAGGGCGGTGCGTCAACGTCAATGACATTGTTTTGAATTTGATGTCGTGTGCATAGATAGAAAGAGGTTGCGGGAATAGATGAGAAAAGAAATTGACACACAGACGCACATGTATACACACTTCTTTTTCATTGTTACAGTATGACGCCTAGCCCAGAATACATAGGGCGTACTTGCTAAAATAAATCCGTATTTTACATTCACCTGGTATGTGTCGTCATCAAATTGGTTTCCCAATATTTCATTCGGAACACTTAAGCACTTGTTAAGTACCTGCAACGGGCTGTTGCCAACGAATATAAAACAAGAGGACCATTGGTCCTGTAGCTCACCCGACTCCATTCAGCCTCAGTACTCTAGGGTAAGTTACTCTAAAAACCATCGGTCAACTGGTTCTGGAGAAAAAGATTTTTAAAGGTTTTAACCATATATAGGCATGGAGGACATGTTGGTCATGTGACCTGGACATTTGAAAAAAAAATCTTTCCCTCAACCCCCTGGAGGCTCTATATGAAGTTTGGTTTCAAAACTGGCCCAGGGGCTTTTGAGGAGATGGTTTGATATTGTCAAAATGACAGATTTCTGGGTCAAAAGTCAAAGAATGACCTTGATCTCTTGTGCTCATAAATCTTCATGTACTCATTAAGATGACTGTAGATATCAATTTTTAGGCATAAATCTTCAAAACTTTCTATGAAATCTAATGTTCTAGCATTTCCCCACATTTGACCTTGCCGTAAAATAGTCAAGGTCAACCCAAGGTCATCATTTTGAACAATCTTAATAGTACTGGAGATCCCAATGCTACATACCAAGCTTCAAGGCCATCAGTCAATTGGTTCTGGAGAAGAAGATTTTTAAAGGTTTTTACCATATATGGGCCTGGCAGCCATGTTGGTAATGTGACCTGGACCGTTTGAACTAATTTTCATTCACTCAAACCCCTGGAGGCTCTATATGAAAATGGTTACAATTGGCCCAGTTGTTTTTGAGGAGATTGTTTGATATTGTCAAAATATGAGAGATCTGGGTCAAAGGTCAAAGAATGACCTTGACCTCTTGTATTCACAAATCTTCATGTACTTATTAAGATAACTATATCTACCAAATTTTAGGCATAAATCTTAAGAACTTTCCATGAAATCTTATGTTTTAGCATTTTCCCACATTTGACCTTGCCGTAATAAAGTTCAAGGTCAACCAAAGGTCATAATTTGAACAACTTGATAGTACTCGAGTACCCAAAGCTACATACCAAGTTTCAAGGCCATCTGTCAATTGGTTCTGGAGAAGAAGATTTTCAAAGGTTTTTACCATATATGGGCGTGGCAGCCATATTGGTCATGTGACCTGGACCGTATGAATAAGTTTTTGTTCCCTCAACTCCTGGAGGCTCTATATGAAATTAGGTTTTAATTGGCCCAGGGGCTTTTTAGGAGATTGTTTGGAATTGTCAAAATAAGAGAGTTCTGGGTCAAAGGTCAAAGAATGACCTTGACCTCTTGTACTCATAAATCTTCATGTCCTCATTAAGATGACTGTAGATACCAATTTTTAGCCCAAAATTTTCAACAGTTTCCAAGATATCTTATGTTCTAGCATTTTGCCATAGAAAAGCACAAGGAAGAAAATTTGACCTTACCGTAAAAAAGGTCAAGGTCAACCTAAAGTCATAATTTGAACAGTCTTGGTAGTACTCGTGTACCTGATGCTACATACCAAGTTTCAAGGCCATCGGCCTACTGGTTCTGGAGAAGAAGATTTTTTTAGGTTTTTACCATATATGGGCATGGCGGCCATGTTGGTATTGTGACCAGGACCGTTTGAACAACTTTTCGTTCCTAAGATCCCAGGAGGCTACATATGAAATTTGGTTACAATTGGCCCAGTGGTTTCAGAGGAGAAGTCGTTTGAAAATGTTGACGGACGGACGACGGACGGACGGACGGACGACGACGGAGCCTGACCATACTATAAGCTCCCCCGGAGCCTCTGGCTCAGGTGAGCTAAAAAGTGAGATTTAGAAAGGTTTTTAGAACTTTTTGTCAGTCAAATGATGGTGGTTAACACATTTTTGTATGACTTTTCAAATGCTGTGTAGGAATTTCCTTGGTCATCACAGGAAAACCAAGTTTAAGCGGCTTGGATTCACGGTCGGCATTTGGTAGACCAACTCCATTTTAGCGAAAAGTGAGCGAGTGAACTCAGATTTAATGTCCCACCAACGAAGTCATATGGAGACTGGTTTAAAGTCCCATCCGAAAGACCGGAGAAGCAGGGGATCAATTTGTCGACCCCTAAATTGGTAGTCTGGCGTGTTATCCACTACACACCCGCTCCTTTTAGCCAAGAGACTGCGATGTGCCAGCCAATAATAATAATACCTCGACATTGATTTTAAGGGACTAGGGAGCCCAAACTTTGCAGGTCTTGAAAACTAGTGACAATGGCAAATTACAATAGCAAATTTCCCTGATTTTCAAGTTTGGCGTTGTTTGGTCACAGCGCGCTTGTAGAATAGCTGGGTTTTACCTTTCTTTGTGGCTCTGTGCACTGAAAGGCCCAACATCGAAGGCTGATACGGATAGAAACTATTCTGCAGCAACATGTGTTCATGTCAACATTTTTCTGTTTCTATTTGCACTGTCATCGTTACAGGACTAGTTGCACCCTCTTTTCAAGGTTCACCGCATATCAGACAATACCAGATTTATCGGGTTAGTGATTTTAATTTTACCAGAGACTATTTGGTTGGAACGAGCAGGGGTAGTACCACGTTTAACATGAATGTAATGACAGTGATGCACACTTTGAAACTCAAGCGCCAGTGAGTTGCCACTGCTAATTTTAACAAAACTTTTATTTCTTTTCGAGAGACCAATGCATTGCGCTTCTTTTTTCATCGTCTATTTTGTTGTACCTTGCTCTATAGCCAGGTTGTGACCAATGTGAGACGGAGAGCTGCAATATGGCAGGAGCCATGACACGGACCGCTTGTGCGCGAAATCCCATGATGTTGTGAAGCTTTGAGGTTTCCAGACGCTAAATAAACCACTGAACTGGCCTAGTTGTGTCATGATATTGGTCGATTTGGTGGCCGTTTCAAGTCTTGAACGTGGGATATGATATACACGTTTATACCTTGATTCCGAGGCGGTTTGTTAGTTGGTTTCAAAATAAAACTTTCTGCCGCCTTGTTTACAATTCACGCCAGCGACTTCTTGAGAGGGCTCTGATTGGCTGTATCAATCAAGTGACATTCAGCGTTCGCAAATGACAGACTGCATCGCGAGTTATTGCTAGCTAAAAGCATATCCCAGTTGTTGAAATGTAAACCAGTCGTTAAATCCTGTGTGGAGAAAAGACACTGGTTCCCCATTTTTTGCACTAATTTCAATTGCAAGACTGCAAAACTCAGAACCCAGCAAGGTGGTCGTCGCAAATTCGATTCCATAGACTTATACTTGATGGTATTTGCGATACCTAGATACGAGCTCTGCTCGATGGCTGCTTCGCAGCCATCTCGCAGTGCTCGTTATAATATTAGAAACACGAGCAAAAGAGTTATCAAAAATATACCTTCCAGCGTAGAATTTCGATCTTACATTCTCAATTTAATTACTTATTCTTTTCTTGAATCAAGGGCAGATAATTCAGGGTTTTTTTCCTATGATAGTTTTTTCATAATTCTGCAATGCACACTATCATATCAATAAAACTACAATGTATATATATACTAGCCAAAAGTTCTAACCGGCCACTTACGTTTTATCGATTTTCATCAAACCCCAAAACAATCTTACAGTTCTATTTACATTCCCAAAAAGGCAAATGTGTTAGTCAACTTAACCATCAATAGTTATGACAAAATTCTTAACATTACATCCAGGATGCGCCGATGAACACAAGTACCCCCATTTTTAAAATTCACAAAATTCAGTATTTCGTATCAATTTGTGAAAAATCACTTTTTGAAATATCCAATTAACGTTAGCAAAACCACTTCATTACCAAAGCAAATGACTGAAGAAACAGATTTGTGCAGAAAAGAACGCTCTTCCTGCATGGCTGTGGTCACTAAGGGTCAAAATGTTAAAACTTACCCCACCACTCAATGCAAATTCTTGTTAATTTTGAAAATGGGGGTACTCACATTCATCTGTGCCTTCAGAAAACTGTGTGCTGAATAATGCTAAACATTTTAGTGGTATGCTAAACGGATATGTTCGCCTATCTGTGGCTGTAATCTGAACTGTTAGATCGCTAACAGTATTGAGGAAAACGATAAAAACTAAATGGCCGGTTAGAACTTTTGACTAGTATATCTGGACAAATAATGAAAACTTGTGGTTTTGTATAAAGTTGGAGAAGCAAAAATAAGTAAAATTCTTGTTACCACTTATAAGCTCATAACAGGATGAGCTCTGCTGTTCAGTATCATTTCTTATGTGATATCATGGGCAGTACATGGAATTGAAAGCTCAACAATCAGTATAATATTAGAAACATGAGTAAAAGAGTCATAAATAATATACCTACCAGTGTAGAATTTCGATCTTACATTTTCAATTTAATTACTTATTTTTTTTCTTGAATCAAGGGCAGATATTTCAGGTTCTGACATGCCTAGAATAGTTATCTCATAATTCTGCAATGCACACTATCATATCAATAAACTAACAAAGTTTCCTTCATATATCTGGACAGGTAATGAAAAACTGTGGTTTTTCGTAAAGTTGGAGAAACAAAAATAAGTAAAATTCCTGTTACCACTTATAAGCTCATATATTGGTATTGAATAAGCAAACAATTAATAAACATATATGCCGGCATTATTTCATAACATAAGGGTAAATCAGTCATTTTTACCTATAGAGATATTGAAAAAAATGATACATGATAAGGTATGGGTTGGAATTACCCCACCCACTTTGACACTGCACTCCACTCAAAAACACTTTTAACGAAATCAGTATTTCAGTATATGAAAGCCAACACTTACAAGTAGAAATTAGTGAGGTTTGGTGAAAATCCATTTTTAACCAGAAAATGACCCTCATGGAGACCCCCACCCCCTCCTTTGTTTAATTTAATTTAAACTGGGATCTGCACTTAATAGAAAACATCAGCTTCCGGGAGTAATTCTTTTCTTAATATTTTCTCCCAGCAGGCACGGTGATTTGAAGTTGATTTTACCATTGTGTGCCCAGTGGGTCCAAACTGGGATCTGCACTTTAAAGAAAACTTTAGCTTCTAGGAGGTATTTTTCTTAAAATTTGATCTCTATGAGACAATAATGAAAAAAGCAAAGTTGTTTCCCCAAAATCAATATCCAGTTATCTTAAATTGTCATAGGAAATAAAAGAAAATACAGGTCTGGAGTACCCAGAAAAGGTCAAACTTGTAAACTACAATCCACACAAGACACCAAAGGGAAAAGAAAAAGGAAACATTTAATCACAAAACGAAGAGACCAGGCCCCGAGGTTATAAAACTTTTTCCATGCTCAACTCAACTGAGCATGAAATTTTACCTACTAATTAATAGCAAATTACTGATAAGTACAGTAGTCTTCATGGTCGGTTTAGCTGAGTATGAAATTTTCTCTGCTTGTAAATATGAAAATGCCAACATAAGTTGGCATTTTCGTATTTATCAGCAGAGAAAATTTCATGCTCAGCTGAGTTGAGCACGAAAAAGTTTTATAACCTCGGGACCAGGTGTCGGTGTTGTCAGAAGTCATACAATAAATTACAACCAAAATCAGGCCGGACAGTCAACGACTGTTTTATTCAAAATAAATGAAAAGAAAAAGAAATCAGAAGAAGAATCATGTACATTTTGTTCACAAGTAAACATGTCTTTTCTATAACTGCATTTCATTCTCTTTGATTCTTTACATATTAACATCTTTCCTCAGTTTTCGATTTGACAATTTAAGGAGTTTTGTGATAACGCCACCAGTTCTTGCAATTCAGAGCAAAAATAGGCGCAGGCATGCTTTACATATATATGAGCCCAATCGAATCGTTATATTCAATTTGCAGATTTTTTTTCTTTAACTTCTAAGTGGTACTGTAGCGTCTACTGGGTCGTCCACAAAGTTTAGCAAGCGAATATCCATCCAGATTCTAATTTCCGTTGCTTAACTTCGTAAAAAAGCCAAGCACTCTACTTGCGCCACCATAAAAGCCGGCTTTTACAGCTAGGTAGAGGTGATTTATACAAGTACACCAGTTACAGTTCACCACCTGATGTCTCGAGTTCGCCCGGAAGTCACCAGCTACTCACATAGCATGGACATGGGCGGAGCCCATATAACGCAACCAGGAATACGTGTTCCTGCAAGCCTGCGTCCCGAGATATAGGGTCCCACCGCTGCCACCAAATGTAGCTTTTGTTGGGTTGTTCACGAAGTCGAGCAAGCTGTCACCCATCTAACCGCAATTTCCGTCGCTTAACTTTGTTAAAGAGCCAACCACTCTACTTTCATTGCCATTAAAGCCGTTTTTACAGCAAGGTTTTAGAAGTAATTTACGTATACCCACTACAGTACCAGGCCCAGAGGTTATAAAACTTGAGTACATTCTCAAACTCAAAGTAAAGCACACTTAATGGCTGCTTCCGAGCATGTGCTCGGAAGCAGCCAATCAGTGTGCTTTATTTTGAGTTTAAGAACGTAACATGCTCGGAATCAGCCAATCAGTGTGCTTTATTTTGAGTTTGAGAATGTACTCAAGTTTTATAACCTCCAAGCCAGGTCAATTAATGGTATGACAAAAGAAATTTGAAGGCTGATTGATTTCCCTAACATAATATATGACACTCTGTTCAAGAAAGTTAGTTTTTGTACTTAATTTTACTGTGAATAATAAACTCGTATTGGTCAATAGAATTGATATCTGGCCTCAATATACTAATTTCTGCCGTGTCTGCTGGCCCCTTTTTAATCCTGACAATGCTGCCACCAACGTTTCCCCATCTTGCTTCCTGAAAATAAATAAACGAATAAATGTACGATATTCAGTAAACAAGCCCCCTTCACTTCCATCCCCAAAGCACACACACAGCATACTAACCACGTTTAACGTTACGTATGTAGCACCTTGCCGTTAAATGATTATGTGCTGACATGAACGACCCAAATGCTAAACAGCATGGTGATCGTAATCTTACCGGCTCACATACATGTTAACCCACTAACGTTTGGAGCGTCCCAGAAAAGGACAAAAAGAAATGCGAGCAGTGCAGGCCAAGCTCAGACTCCACATGTCACAGCGTCTGATCTTGACCTACACTTCTACATATGAGCCGCGACACGAGAAAACCGACATAGTGGTTGTGCGCCCAGCGCAGACTCAGAGCAGCCTGGGCATCTGCCCAGTTTGATCAGACTCTTCCCTAAGCTTTAAAAGGGTAGCTAAGGGTCTAACCTACCTCCATTCGGACAGCGGAGACTCTGATCAGACTGTGCAGATGCCCAGGCTGATCTGAATCTGCGCTGGGCGCACAACCACTTTGTTGGTTTTCTCGTGTCGCGGCTCAATAGTATCACAACTCCTGCTTCTAAGGTGGGCAATATATATACATGTATGTAGACTTGGCTCCTTTTGGGAGCGAATATTTTTATTTCGAAGCTTCCTTGCGGTGACAATAAACGTATATTTATTGACAAATGAATAAATTTCTGAATAATGACATTTACCAATGTAAACTCCGATGCATTTTTTAAGGTTGGGGATCATGTGGTTTTTGTTTTGATACGCTGCATGGTAAATGTGTGTGAATCTTTCTGTCAGGTTGAATTGCTAATCAACATCTTTTTCTTTTATTATTAATTAACTAAGTAATATATAGCACTTTTACTGGGAAATCGGTCTGTATCATATTGGTGACGTTTCTTTTTTTCATACAGTATGACCTCCGCTTAATACAGCTTGACCTCCTACCTATACGGTTGACCTCATGTCATATTGATTAAAACCTTCGACCTATACGGAAATCCAGGCATCCGATTGGTTTAAAATTCTGGTCACGCGAGGGCGCTCTCCTGGCTGGATGACAGCGGCGTAAACACTAAAAGTTAATTAATAAAAATGTCATTAATCAAGTGATTTCGTATTGGCCCAGTTACAGGTCCTCGGTCAGCTGTACTGGCCCTCGGCCGAGGGCCAATACAGCTGACCGAGGACCTGTAACTGGGCCAATACGAAATCACTTCATTAATAACATTATAATATTATACACTCATTGAGCTATGCGTCACTTTCCAGTTAACACCTTCCCAATTATAACTTTGAAAGTACCATAACATTCGTACTTTGGGCGAGGACTGTGTCATAATATTTCAATCCGGAAAGATCGAAACTAAAATGGAGGCGTTATCAGCACGGACGTCAGCTGAACTTCTTTGACAAAGTTCTTACCCAAACAAGTACGAATATTTGTGGTTTTATCAAAGGGGTATATAATGGGAAAGATGTGTGATTTGAAAAATGGTGCATAAATAAACGAGTGTGAAATACTTGAAAGAGAATTTAAGTTGACATAAATCGTTTTACCATATGACGTTGCTGTTATTCAGTGGATAACGTCCTGTCGTAAAAATCGTATGACCACACGTTTAATAACACTTTGGCGCGTAACGATACACGTAACGTCACTGACAACGTCCATGTCAACAATCCGTTTTCTTATTGAAATTATGTTCAGTTTGTATGCGTTAAAATTCCATTTTAAAGGGTCATATGATAAACAGAATCTCACACGAGTCGTCATTTCACATTTTCACATGAAATTGATGAAACTCGCCAAAGGCTCGTTTCATAAATTTCATATGTAATGACCACTCGTGTAAGATTCTCTATATTCACTCACTGCATCGCCGGTTTTGCGTGCAGGGCATCAAACTAAAACCAGGTGATCTTCCGCCCCCCCCCCCCCTCTCCCTTTTGAGTGTGTGTTTCAAAATGCTTAACCGATAATAAAATATAACAATGCAAACTAATTAAATGAGATTCTTTCTTTTGTCTAAATCTAGAAAATTATAACTCGGCCAGACATAGACCTATAAATGCGTGTCATTTGTGCAGTCTTATCAGAGTCTCCCTTCCTCTCAGAGACAATCAGCCTATCCTGAAAGGTCTAATATGTAAAATTTTAAACCTCGTCAATACTCAATAGTTACACTTAACCATAGGCTCAGGGTGAGGGAACACGTGTCTAAGGTTTGATTTGCTGCTAGGCAAAATGTGGGAATTTTGTTTGTTTGTTTGTTTTTTTTTTTGTTTTTTTTTTGTTGAGGTACATGCGAATAGCTAGACTTTCTCAAGAGTCTATATTTATCTTAATTTCACTTATAAACAGAAAAAGTCCCTTTAAATGAAATAATATGTGAATGTCCCTTTCGGAGTTATCTCTGTAAAATTTTCACAGTTTTAAACAAGAGCATTCTTTTCTTTTCCCCAAAAATTGTTTAAAGGTAATAAACTGGAAAATTAATTTACAGACTATTAATATCAATTACAGACTATTGGAATATTAATTTGCAAGTCTAGCAAATTGCTTATTACATCTCTTTCAATATTTCACATTTACGTACATATATTTAGCTATGAGTCACTCACCAGACCACAGCTTTCCTTTTCTAGCGGCATTTTGATTAAACCGCAAAGACTCACACTTTGGGGAAGGATCTGTCACAAAGTTTCAATCAGGGAATATCGAAACAAAAATGCACGTAATTTCTCAATTCAAATTTTGTGACTGAGTCCTTGCCCACAGTATGAATCTTTGTGGTTCCATTATGGTGTCGTTAGAATCCAAAATATGTGGACTGTAAAGCGATGCATAGTTCAAAGAGTGTAAAATATTGTGGAAAACATTTATTAGATATAATAATCACAGCATCGCAATTTGAGCTGCGAAACGCGAAAACCAACAAAGTAGCATGTGAGTCCAGCGAGTATTAAGATCAGTCTAGGCATCCGCCCAGTCTGAACAGAGTTTTCGCATTGCGCTTAAAGGGTAGCTAAGGGGAGTAGCTAGCGCCCCATCGACGGGGAAGACTCTGGTCCGACTGTGCGGGTGCCCAGGCTGATCTGAGTTTTCGCTGGGCGCGAATGCCACTTTGTTTGTTTTGACGTGTTTTGTCGGTCACTTGGGTATTGTTGTTCGCACGTAGTCTAAACTGCTGTTCTTCAGTCTGATTGCAGTGGTTTATAACTTACCGGATAGATCTTAAGTTTAGCAGGTTTCAGTTTCTCGAAGTCGTATAGAGCCTTCTCATAGTCTCCAGTTTTGATATATTCCCGATAATTGTTTTGTCTATACACCAGCTTAGCTGACTGAAGAAGTTTACCTGCATTGGTAAAACAATGTTGCTACGAGTATATACAATTATTACCCAACTTAATATAAGCAGAGTATTTAATATACTCAGAGTCAATGAAAACGCACCAGTCTTAAAATGTAAAACTTTTGCTTAAATTCAATGATCATACTTTATCAACAGGGTACAGTTATCATATCGGATCATCTTATTACGCCCAAGAAAGGTACGCTGTGAGTGTGTGTGTTACGAAATGGATCCGATCGTCGACTATGTCGTCGAAATCATTTTAATCCTTTCAATCAGTAGAGCTACAGTTTTTAGGGCAGCTGTGGTAATAAAACATTTACGGAAATTGTGGCTACGTTATGCATGGGTTGTTTGTGAATACCTCTCGTGGACAGCGTATTGCATGATTTTAAGGTGAATACCTGCACGAGTCTTTTGATTGTGGACAGCGTGTTGCATGATTTTAATGTGAATACCTGCACGCTTAGATTCGAGTCCCATGATTTAAAAGTGAGACGCATAGTATTTATACTCCTATTCTTTAATGAAAAATTAGACGTGGCTGTTTAATTCTTATACTGAGGACTTTATATTGTTGTGTGCCCAGATTCTGAGTTAAGACCAGAAGGGTAAGATTTTATTATATTTATTTAGAATAGTTTGGCTAAGAATGAAAAATGTGACTTCTGATTGATATGGTATGATTATATGTGTCGACTGATTTGATTTTGTTGACAGTGATCAGGCTGTGCATATGTCGACCAATTTGTTTATACTGACCATGCTGCGCATGGTATTTGTATATTAGGAAGTTTTGTAAATTACGGAAATAGTTTATATCACTGATGTTGGGTGCAATGGTGTGCGTCTATTTGACGTCCAGTGACGTCAGTTGCATTCATGTTATTCATGTGACGTCAGTTGCATTCATGTTATTGCGACGTCAGCACTTTTTATATTAGTTCCACTGGTGTGCGTCTATTTGACGTCCAGTGATGTCAATTGCATCCATGTTATTTAGTGACGTCAGTTGCATTCATGTTATTCATGTGACGTCAGTTGCATTCATTTTATTGCGACGTCAGCATTTTTTATATTAGTTTCACGTATACGTGGCCTATAGAAGTAGATTGATTTGTAATGGAACTAATTTATATACTCGTGACGTCAATTGACGCCAAAGCATGCACCGCATTAAGGTTTTTTTCCATATGTTATTATGGTAACATTTGGTCGTCATGTGTTTGATTTGCCTTCACTAGATGACGTCATATGGTATAACATCATTGATGTCATGATGTCAGATCAAACGTTATGATCCCAAATGTGTTAGAGACGCTTATTAAGTTAATATATTCTATGGCAAATGGTAATACGCTTAGTTTAAAGAAATGAATTAATACATGTGAGAGTTAAATGTTTGGTAAATCAATTTAATGTAGATAGGTTGTTGTCTAGATTATTCATGTTTTATGTGGGATATGTCATGGTAATACCTGTTGACGTCAGTATACTTCTTGACAATGTTTGGCGTCAGATCCTTCGACGCACATGCGTGGTAGGATCTACGTTTCTTCATTGGCGGAAGTGGTAAGCACAATTTTGGCTTTACATCGTGAGCGCGAGTCGTGTCTAGTGACACGGCTGGCGTGTGCACGTTATGCTCGGCATTCGCCGAGGGCGTTGTATGGTATTTCCAAGACAGGCCCAAGTCTTACGTATTATTATTATGTAGTTACAATGTATTAAGTGTAAGTTCGTTATTTTTAGGCACATCAAGTCCGACAGTCAGCTGTTAGGGCTTAGAGCCACGTCTCACCTGGAGATTCGATATACGTCTCCAGGTTAATACCAACCCGGGTAGAGCAGTTACAACGCCCTTGTACATGTTTTCCTAGCAGAGGCGGGAAGCACAAAATATTGGCGAAGGCGACCTCATTACTGCGGAGGTGAAAGTGGTACAGTGTTCGTCCACTATAGTTTGTCTTGTTATATATAGACTGGTCTCTGGTACGATCCAGGGAGCGACCAGTATATAATCGTGCACGTGTTAATATAAGTTGGTGTTCCTCATGATATATGGACTGGCCCATGACATGATCCAGGGAACGACAAATTGAAGTCTACCAACATAAGGCCTTGTTTTTTTGTATGAGCTCAAACTAACGTTTTTTGTTCTTTGTATTTTCCTTTAGTTCATGGCGCTGAGCCGAGTACGGTGTTGACGTCAGACGGTAATCTATTTGCGTATTGTACGCAAATCGATTACAGATTTGAAACAAACACCTTACTTGGGCCAGCGACATGAACTGATATGTGTTGTATATTATTGTAATTGTGACAGTTGTAAATTGTATTGTTGTATATAGAATTTACATTATATATAAACTTCAAAAAATTCTAACGTTGTTAGAGTTTCCTTGTTAGTGTAATACACTGGTAGATAACCCTTTAACCGGAAGTCACCCTCCGCCGTCCTGGCGACGCATAAGGCTCTACACCCGTGTCGACCGTGTGTAAATCCTTCTGCGTAACAGTGTGACGTAACATCAGCTCTGAAATCAAGAAAAAAAAGAATTCTGCATTAATTTCACAGGGTAGATATTCCTCAATGACAGATTTTGCTAGAGTGTAGATACCCTATCAAATCACCATAGAAAAGAAATCCAGACCACCGAATGCAACAAAATGACTTAGATTCGAACGTCACTTTATTGTCACGTTCATCAAACAAGGGCAGACAAAAGTAACTAAAGGTAAATTTAACACTTTTTTGCAGCCCAAAATGCTGAGATAATTAGTAGAAACAGAATTTCAGAAGTTCCGCGGGCCAAACGCTAACCGTTATCCAGCCAGAGCATGACGTTACATGGATAACTTCACCCTTATTTGCCGAACCGCGTCATAATTCAAAGGCGCAAAAGTGGGTTTTATGTCAAGAGACCTTCCAATAAACGATTCATTTGAAATCAAGTGTCTGTCAGAGCGCGAAATATGGACTTATTACGCTTTAAATGTGTCATTTGATATCGACACATTCCAAATACGTCAGTATTGACGTCACGCTTGGTAGCCCCCTCTGATGAACGAAATTTAATTTGCAAACATTTTATCTCAATACCCAGATAATAAAGTTTGCCAAATTGTCTATTACATAGAACCAAACCATACTATGCTATAAGTTCCAAACTGGTGCGTTTTCATTGACGCTAAGTTTAGTGTAAATGCGTTCATCGCACGTGACCGGTCAATATTTTAGACTATCGCCCGATAATTTGGACGTAACACAAAAGCAGCGGCTGATATTTTTTACCATTGCCCGGCCACGCGCTACGTAACGTCAGACGTCACTGCAGCGTCCTTGTATCATGAATACATTGTTAAGCATTGGTTGGGTAATAAAACAACCATTTCATACCGTCTACGTTCTGAAGTCAAATCTGTCCCCCCCTCGGTGCTGTGGACGGTCCCATGCACTATTGCTCTGGGCCTGGCGGCCCCGTGCAATGGTGCATTCGGTCGTCCACGGCACCTCTGGGCGATAGATTTGACTATTGTTCACAAAGGCATGAGACAGTTGTATTATTTCATGCCTTTGTAGGCACTGTGTCATCGATAGTATCGAGGGGCGATGGTTTTGACCTTTGTACCTACAAGGCATCAAATAATTGTTTAATTACCAAACCAATGTTAAACCTTGCTTGTAAGAAAGCTCCTTCACTGCGCTCGTGATCGGGCGATTTTCAAAACTATCGCCCGCTATTTCTGCCATACGTTTAAATGGGAGGGGGGGGGGGACGTCATTAAGCGGACAATAGTCGAGAATAATGACCAGTCACTTGCGATGACTGTGAAAACCACAGCAGGCGGTATACATCTACAAGTATTTCATGTTTTTGTGGGCAATAGTTCTTTATCATATGACGTCGCATCTGAGAGTGTAATAAAGCCATGCATTAAATTCGATAATCAACTAGTGGATAAAATATGCAAATTACGTAGTAACATCATACGTTGACGGCCATAAAAACGTCGCGTTTTCTAATGGCGAAATCGTGACGTTTTAATGCAAAATCTGCAAATAAAATGCATTTTAAGTGTCATATGATAAATAGAATCTTGCATTCGTGCTCCTGTATTATTGAATTTATTAAACTCGTTGGGGAAACCCGATAAGATGCTCGGCATAGCCTCGCATCTTATCGTTTTCCCCAACGCGTTTAATAAATTCAATAATACATGAGCACTCATGTAAGATCCTCTATATTGCCATGAATTGGTGTGTACGACCTGATGAACTGCCTTGCGAGGCCTCCAAGCCGAAGGCGATAGCGCATTCTGGTAATGCACCTGGTCGACCAAGGCACCGAGGATCGATAGATATGACTGTTGTCCTTAGACGGCATGAACTAGTTCCTGTATTACCCATCCAATGCTAACCTTTTTATCCATTAGGCAAGGAGTCTCCAGTTACATCTGACGTTGCCTAGCACGTTCCCAGGCGATAGTACATCAACAATATTGCACACTTCTTCTGCGTTAAGTTTTAATGGGTGACGTAAATTATATTGGCCGGTCACATGCGCTGGACGTGCAATCCAAAGTAGAAAGTCATAACTATGTTATTGCTCTGCATATAGTCATAGTAGTAGGGTGGGTAATAAGTAGAGATTATAATATGGGGTTTACGTTATCACCCGAGTTATCAGCCCGGGGCCCCATATATCGAGAGATTGCCCGAGGTAAGATACTGGTCGATGGCTGGTAAATAAGATAATGACGAAAAACTCATGTTATAATGTATTTATAAAATAGGTTCTAGTTAAAACGAGAGCTACAGAACTGGATGCAAGAAGTCAATATTCTTTTAAAAGGCGAGGGACCCTCTTCCACAGCTAAAATGTTTTAAACGAACTCCGTTTAGGTTATTGATATTTTGCGGAGCGGAACGGAATGCAACAGCTACTAGCTCATCTCCCCCCCCCCCCCCCCCCCCCCATCCCCGACCCCTTACTCACCTGGCCTCTTTAATCAGTAATTATTGATTATTATGATAAATTTGGTTGTCAAATGTGCATATCATTTTGCGGCATAAAAGGTATTGATTACATACCTTGCCAATTTTATACATAAACTATGCGGTTTATTCCTAAACTGGTCCCAAGTTGTCAACATTTATGACAACTGGTCTTTCGTGGGCTGTGATTGGTCCGCCAATCATATGCCGTATATGTTACGAAATGGATCTAATCGTCCACTATGTCGTCGAAATTATTTTAATCCTTTCAATCAGTAAGGCTACAGTTTTTAGGGTAACTGTGGTAATAAAACATTTACGGAAATTGTGGCTACGTTATGCATGGGTTGTTTGTGAATACCTCTCGTGGACAGCGTATTGCATGATATTAAGGTGAATACCTGCACGAGTCTTTTGATTGTGGAAAGTGTGTTGCATGATTTTAATGTGAGACGCATAGTATTTATACGCCTATCTTTTAATGAAAAGTTAGACGTGGCTGTTTAATTCTTGATGGATGTTATATTGTTGTGTGCCCAGATTCTGTGTTAAGACCTAGAAGGGTAAGATTTTATTATATTTATTTAGAATAGTTTGGCTAAGAATGAAAAATGTGACTTCTGATTGATATGGTATGATTATATGTGTCGACTGATTTGATTTTGTTGGCAGTGATCAGGCTGCGCATGTGTCGACCGATTTTGTTAGTAAGCATGCTGCGCATAATATTTGTATATTAGGAAGTTTTGTAAATTTCGGAAATAGTTTATATCACTGATGTTGGTTGCAATGGTGTGCGTCTATTTGACGTCCAGTGACGTCAGTTGCATTCATGTTATTCATGTGACGTCAGTTGCATTCATGTTATTGCGACGTCAGCACTTTTTATATTAGTTTCACGTATACGTGGCCTATAGAAGTAGATTGATTTGTAATGGAACTAATTTATATACTCGTGACGTCAATTAGCGCCATAGCATGCACCACATTAAGGGTTTTTTCCATAAGTTATAATGGTAGCATTTGGTCATCATGCGTTTGATTTGCCTTCATTAGACGGCGTCATATGGTATAACATCATGGATGTCATGATGTCAGATCAAACGTTATGATCCCAAATGTGTTAGAAACGCTTATTCAGTTATTATATTCTATGGCAAATGGTATTACGCTTAGTTTAAAGAAATGAATTAATAAATATGCGAGTTAGATTTTGGTCAATCAATTTAATGTAAATAGGTCATTGTTTAGATTATTCATGTTTTATGTGGGGTATGTCATGGTAATGCCTGTTGACGTCAGTATACTTCTTGACAATGTTTGACGTCAGATCCTTCGACGCACATGCGTAGTAGGATCTACGTTTCTTCATTGGCGGAAGTGGTAAGCACACTTTTAGCTTTACATCGTGAGCGCGAGTCGTGTCTAGTGACACGGCTGGCGTGTGCACGTTATGCTCGGCATTCGCCGAGGGCGTTGTATGGTATTTCCAAGACAGGCCCAAGTCTTACGCATTGTTATTATGTAGTTACAATGTATTAAGTGTAAGTTCGTTATTTTTAGGCACATCAAGTCCGGCAGTCAGCTGTTAGGGCTTAGAGCCACGTCTCACCTGGAGATGCGATATACGTCTCCAGGTTAATACCAACCCGGGTAGAGGCAGTTACAACGCCGTTTGTGCAAGGTTCCCAAGCAGAGGCGGGAAGCACAAAATGTAGGCGGAAGTGGTTAGCACAGTTTTGCCAGATTCTGTGATAAGATCTGAAGGTCACATCAAGTGTGGGACAGTGTTCGTCCACTAAGGTGTTTTAATATATATAGACTGGTCCCTGGTACGATCCAGGGAGCGACCAGTATATAATCGTGCACGTGCTAATAAGAGTTGGTGTTCCTCATGATATATGGACTGGCCCATGACATGATCCAGGGAACGACGAATTGAAGTCTACCAACATAAGGCCTTGTTTTTTTTTATGAGCTCAAACTAACGTTTTTTGTTCTTTGTGTTTTGCTTTAGTTCATGGCGCTGAGCCGAGTACGGTGTTGACGTCATACGGTAATCTATTTGCGTATTGTACGCAAATCGATTACAGATTTGAAACAAACACCTTACTTGGGCCAGCGACATGAACTAATATGTGTTGTATATTATTGTAATTGTGACAGTTGTAAATTGTATTGTTGTATATAGAATTTACATTATATATAAACTTAAAAAATTCTAACGTTGTTAGAGTTTCCTTGTCAGTGTATTACACTAGTAGATAACCCTTTAACCGGAAGTCACCCTCCGCCGTCCTGGCGACGCATAAGGCTCTGCACCCGTGTCGACCGAGTGTAAAACCTTCTGCGTAACATGGTGTCAGAAGTGGGATTTGATTTCCGGTTAATGTCTGCCAGTGTAACACATTGACAATATATACAGAATCTAGGCACAATTTTGTCAGACATTTTTTTTTTTATTATTATTGACTTTCTGATTGTTCTTTTCTAAGGTGACGTAAGGCTGTGAATTTTAGGGGAGCAATTTTGCCACTAAATTCTTTGTAAATGTAACCTACACTCAATTAAGGTCAACTATCCTTATTCCCTGCGTGATTAAGTGCGATAGCCCATGCATTAATTTGTGATAGAATGTAACAGGTTGCATATCTGAGTGGAGAAACTGAGGTATATAGACCTGAATTGTCTTGGCACGGATGATACATATAAAGTTTTAAGGTCCGTTTGAGTACCTTGGCACTGCTGTTGCATGACAATCTGTTAGTTCAATAATTGAAACGTTTGTACGTTCTGTCGTAACCGTTACTGAGGTCCATTTTGTGTCCTGATTTAGTAACGTAGGTTACTCGTAACGTAATATAATATCGTTACAATTAAACCTAATAGCGGAATCTTAAGTTTGATTTACCGTTGGTATCTTATAAGGTTTTGTAATGTAGGACGTACAGTTGTCGTGTCAGTGTTAATACGTTGCGTTACATACGTTACGTTTGTATATCCGATACGCTAGATCAAGTTGGGCGTAATTGTAAGGTGGGTTGTTTACGTCATCTAATTACGTCATTTAATAGTGAAAAGTAATTCTCGGCAAAGTCAACGTCAGTTTATGACGTCATTTCCGGTCTATTACGAACGTAACTTTAATAGCTACGTCTAGATCGCGACTATACTAATTAATCAACGTTTTAGTTGGATTAGTTCGTTATTATTATTGTTAACGTTTTAGTTAACGTGTGTGACTATAAGTGAACGTCGGTTTCAGTTAAGTTGACGTGAGCATTACGTTAAGCGTCATGGATCAGTTAGTTAAGACGGGAAAGGAGTTAGGTTATGAAGGGCAGGCATTGCAGGAATTTGTAAAGCAACAGCAAGAGACTGAAAGGGCAGAAAGGCACGCGGTAAGGGAACTTGATAAAGAGAAGATCGCGGCAGAGAAAGAAAAGATTGCGCAGGCCGATAAAGACAGGGAAATTGAGTTAGCGAAGATCGCGGCGGAGAAAGATAAGATTGCGCAGGCCGAAAAAGATAGGGAAATTGAGTTAGCTAGGATCGCGCAGGCTGAAAAGGATAGGGAAGTAGAACTAGCTAAGATTGCGGCGGATAGGGAAATCGAGATGGCGCGAATTGAAAGCATAGAGCGGCAAGCTGAGAAAGATAGGGAAGCTAAGTTGTCTCATGTCGAAAGCGATAAGGAAGCGAAGTTGTCGAGCGAAGTTGAGTTAGAAAAGTTGAAGTATAGTTTTGAATTGCAGCAACGCGAGTTGAAGAATCAGATAGATTTGCAGAAGGTAACGTTTAGAGTTGAATTAGAAAAACAGAAGGCTGAAAAGTTAGCGCATGCGCGAGATCCCAAGTTACCGTATTTTGATGAAAGTAAGGACAAAATGGATAGTTACTTATCAAGGTTTGAGAAATACGCGACGGCGAATAAATGGGATAAAAACGTTTGGGCTGCATATTTAAGCGCATTACTTAAAGGTCGCGCGCTTGATGTCTATGATAGATTGTCTGTAGATGATGCAGCGGATTATGACAAGTTGTTAAAGAATTTTGATATGACTGAACGCGGATTTAGGAAGAAATTTCGCTATGATAGGCCCGAAAAGTCCGAAACGTTTATTCAGTTTAGTAGTAGACTTAGGTCGTATCTTAATAAATGGTTAAAAATGGCGAAAGTAGACCAGTCTTACGAAGCTGTTTGCGATTTTTTCGCTAGAGATCAGTTTTTAGAATCCTGTAGTAAAGAACTATATGTTCATTTGAAACCGAAATCATTCACGAATCTAGGTGAGATGGCTAGGGAAGCAGATTTATTTGCAGAAGCACGTGGCGGTGTCTACGCTTGTGTTAATAAGGGGCAGCGTGATAGTAAGGGCGTAACTCAGAGTAGATCTGATAATAAGCCGAGTGCGAAGCCAGAGATTAAATGTAGTATTTGTGGTAAGGGACATTTAACATATAAATGTTTTAAGAATCCCGATAGGAAGCAAGCATATAGTGCGGAGGTAGGTGCAAGTGCAAGCGGGTATAGCGGAAGTAAGGGGAGTAGTTATGCACCGAAAGATGAGACACAAAGATCACAGAGTAAGAGCGATACTGTACAGACGAAGGGTAGTAATTCAGATCGTGGCCGTGGTCGGGGTTATTCCCGCGGACGTGGTCGGGGTTATTCCCGCGGACGTGGTCGGGGTGGCGGACATCAAATGAGTTTTTGTAAAACTACAATGAATAGGTCTCATGAAATTGAAGGTCTCTATAAGAGTAAGGAAGAAAGTCCACTAATCAATGATAACGTGGATAGGGAAGGTGTCTGTTACTTTTTAAGGTCGCGATTACCAACAGCGCAGGGTACGGTTAATGGTAAGACTGTTGTAGTTTTAAGGGACACAGGTTGTACTGGGTGTGTCGTTCGTAGAAACTTGGTTTCTAGTGATCAGTTACTTGGTAGAGAATCTGATGTAACTTTGATTGATGAATCTACCCAAAGGTATCCCTTAGCAATGGTTGACATAGATTGTCCATTTTTCACAGGAAAAACTGAGGCATTGTGCATGGAAGATACATTGTATGACCTGGTTATTGGAAATATTGACGGGTCAAAACTTCCCGATATGTCCCATTTTGCAATGGCGGCAGTGACTAGGTCACAAGCTAAGCAAGGTGAAGAGGTCTATAGGAAACTTAAAGTTCCTGATCAAATTATTGCTAGTGATAAGGAGGCATTGAAGCAGGCCCAAGTTGTTGACCCTAAATTGAATAGCATAAGGCAAAGAGTGGAATCTGGGAATGTGACTATTAGTCGTGGATTGAACCGGGGTGAAACTAAGTTTATCCGAAAGAAAGATTTATTGTATAGGCAGTTTACTAAGGGAAACAAGGTCACTTTGCAACTTATTATCCCTGAAGGTTTTCGTGAAAAGGTGTTAAGATTGGCGCATGAAACCTTGATGTCAGGTCATTTGGGCATAAAGAAAACTATGGATAGAGTGTTAACTGAGTTCTTTTGGCCTGGAATTTGTGGTGATGTGGCAAGGTTTTGTAAATCTTGTGACATATGTCAAAGGACTATTCAAAAAGGTCGTGTCACTAAGGTACCTTTAGGAAAGTTGCCACAGATTGACACACCATTTAAACGAGTCGCTGTTGATATAGTTGGACCGATAGAACCTCGTTCTGACAGGAAATCCCGCTATATTTTAACAATGATAGACTATGCGACGAGATATCCCGAGGCGGTAGCGTTACCCGGCATTGAAACGGGACGCGTAGCCGAAGCGTTAGTTGAGATGTTCAGTAGATTAGGAATACCGAGTGAAATGCTAATCGAGCATGATAGTAAGATCACGATTGACGTCATGAGAGAGGTTAGTAGGTTGTTGTCGTTTCAAGATCTGACAACTATTCCTTATCAATCTACTGGTAAAGGACCCGTGGAGAAATTCCATGATACATTGAAACAGATATTACGTGAAATGTGCGTAGAACGTCCGAATGACTGGGACAGGTATCTCCCAGCATTATTATTCGCAGTAAGGGAAGTTCCGCAAGAGTCGTTAGGTTTTTCCCCGTTTGAACTGTTGTATGGACGTAATGTTAGGGGTCCTATGCAAATATTAAAGGAATTGTGGTCTGTAGAGGAAACTGACCAACGTGCGTTATTGACGTATCAGTACGTTATTGATCTAAAAGAACGTTTAGAAAGAACGTGTAAGTTAGCACAGGATATTGTCCGAAAAATGGACGTAAAGCAGAATGCTTATTATGATAAACGCGCGAGATCGCGTAAGTTTGACGTCGGAGACAAAGTACTTTTGCTACTCCCGAATGAGTGCAATAAATTGTTACTTCAATGGAACGGGCCATATGAAGTTGTCGAAGTAGTCAATGCAATGAGCTACAAGATTAACGTCAAGGGCGTCGTGAATACTTATCCTGCTAACATGATTAAGCAGTACGTTCAGCGTCAAAAGAACGTGTCGTCTGCAGTTGTTAATGCACGTGACAATGTTGGATCAAAGGATCACGGTGATCCGAATGTCCAAAGAGTTAACATTTGTACGTCAGAGGACGTATCCCAATATGACTTCATACGTGAAAACGTAAAGCCCGACGACGTAACGTCGATTCAGAAAGCAAACAAGGAAGAACATGGTGGCGATAGTAGGTTAGAGGCAGAGGCAACGGATCCTGTGGGATCTGTCGTGCGAAGTAGGTGTAATGTCAAAGACAACGTTAATTTTACGTCTGATACACTTAAAGGTGGCGATTTCCATCTAGTGTTCGATCAGACTTACCCATACTTCCCCATTCCATTTGAGGCACGACAGGTACGACACAGAGAATTGATTGACTTTGGGATTAGGTAAATCTGTTGCCAAGATAATTTGGGGGCGGACTACCTTAGTAGATAGTTTGGCCACGTTATGCATCGCACCGTTGTTGTGTATATAGCTAGTTTTCCAGTTTTGACATAGCCTACGATTCGATCGCATTTCGTACTATTTCAGAAAAGAAACATTGTTATGTTTTTTTCTCCCTAAGGGGAAACCTATGTTACGAAATGGATCTAATCGTCCACTATGTCGTCGAAATTATTTTAATCCTTTCAATCAGTAAGGCTACAGTTTTTAGGGTAACTGTGGTAATAAAACATTTACGGAAATTGTGGCTACGTTATGCATGGGTTGTTTGTGAATACCTCTCGTGGACAGCGTATTGCATGATATTAAGGTGAATACCTGCACGAGTCTTTTGATTGTGGAAAGTGTGTTGCATGATTTTAATGTGAGACGCATAGTATTTATACGCCTATCTTTTAATGAAAAGTTAGACGTGGCTGTTTAATTCTTGATGGATGTTATATTGTTGTGTGCCCAGATTCTGTGTTAAGACCTAGAAGGGTAAGATTTTATTATATTTATTTAGAATAGTTTGGCTAAGAATGAAAAATGTGACTTCTGATTGATATGGTATGATTATATGTGTCGACTGATTTGATTTTGTTGGCAGTGATCAGGCTGCGCATGTGTCGACCGATTTTGTTAGTAAGCATGCTGCGCATAATATTTGTATATTAGGAAGTTTTGTAAATTTCGGAAATAGTTTATATCACTGATGTTGGTTGCAATGGTGTGCGTCTATTTGACGTCCAGTGACGTCAGTTGCATTCATGTTATTCATGTGACGTCAGTTGCATTCATGTTATTGCGACGTCAGCACTTTTTATATTAGTTTCACGTATACGTGGCCTATAGAAGTAGATTGATTTGTAATGGAACTAATTTATATACTCGTGACGTCAATTAGCGCCATAGCACCACATTAAGGGTTTTTTCCATAAGTTATAATGGTAGCATTTGGTCATCATGCGTTTGATTTGCCTTCATTAGACGGCGTCATATGGTATAACATCATGGATGTCATGATGTCAGATCAAACGTTATGATCCCAAATGTGTTAGAAACGCTTATTCAGTTATTATATTCTATGGCAAATGGTATTACGCTTAGTTTAAAGAAATGAATTAATAAATATGCGAGTTAGATTTTGGTCAATCAATTTAATGTAAATAGGTCATTGTTTAGATTATTCATGTTTTATGTGGGGTATGTCATGGTAATGCCTGTTGACGTCAGTATACTTCTTGACAATGTTTGACGTCAGATCCTTCGACGCACATGCGTAGTAGGATCTACGTTTCTTCATTGGCGGAAGTGGTAAGCACACTTTTAGCTTTACATCGTGAGCGCGAGTCGTGTCTAGTGACACGGCTGGCGTGTGCACGTTATGCTCGGCATTCGCCGAGGGCGTTGTATGGTATTTCCAAGACAGGCCCAAGTCTTACGCATTGTTATTATGTAGTTACAATGTATTAAGTGTAAGTTCGTTATTTTTAGGCACATCAAGTCCGGCAGTCAGCTGTTAGGGCTTAGAGCCACGTCTCACCTGGAGATGCGATATACGTCTCCAGGTTAATACCAACCCGGGTAGAGGCAGTTACAACGCCGTTTGTGCAAGGTTCCCAAGCAGAGGCGGGAAGCACAAAATGTAGGCGGAAGTGGTTAGCACAGTTTTGCCAGATTCTGTGATAAGATCTGAAGGTCACATCAAGTGTGGGACAGTGTTCGTCCACTAAGGTGTTTTAATATATATAGACTGGTCCCTGGTACGATCCAGGGAGCGACCAGTATATAATCGTGCACGTGCTAATAAGAGTTGGTGTTCCTCATGATATATGGACTGGCCCATGACATGATCCAGGGAACGACGAATTGAAGTCTACCAACATAAGGCCTTGTTTTTTTTTATGAGCTCAAACTAACGTTTTTTGTTCTTTGTGTTTTGCTTTAGTTCATGGCGCTGAGCCGAGTACGGTGTTGACGTCATACGGTAATCTATTTGCGTATTGTACGCAAATCGATTACAGATTTGAAACAAACACCTTACTTGGGCCAGCGACATGAACTAATATGTGTTGTATATTATTGTAATTGTGACAGTTGTAAATTGTATTGTTGTATATAGAATTTACATTATATATAAACTTAAAAAATTCTAACGTTGTTAGAGTTTCCTTGTCAGTGTATTACACTAGTAGATAACCCTTTAACCGGAAGTCACCCTCCGCCGTCCTGGCGACGCATAAGGCTCTGCACCCGTGTCGACCGAGTGTAAAACCTTCTGCGTAACAGTATAACAAATCGAGTCCTTTCGGGTTTTCTCGAGCCGATAAATACACGGTTTACCAATTACGTCACCTGGCCATGTGATTTGCTAGATTGGTCCATTCAAAATTGTATCGGATCTACGTCATGACGCGTCATGGCTACTCTTCAATGACCTGACAGCGTGGTTGTGTTTTAAGAAAAACTATTTTGTCATAAAAACATTACATGCATTATAATATCAACTGTAAATATTTATATTAGACCCAAGTAAAATTCCTGATATTATAACTACAAACAAGCTAGTTCTGACGAAATGCCGTCAGAGAAGTCAAGCCACATTGTGACAGTCCATCTCTGGGACGACATTTAAGTATCAGCAATGTAAAACATTGCACTGCTTGGGCTGTTCTTAGAGATGTTGTCGTTAGTTTTCAGAGAGCTAATACTTGTTACAGTCGAGACAAATACTTAAGTCCCTTATTATTATTATTTATTTTGGTCTATTGATGGGGATTTTATGGCCAAATTTTCTGATTTTGGCCGCATTCATAAAACTATAATGCAGTGAACTGAATAGTTACAAATATATTAACTGTATAAAAGTAGCAAAAAATGCGAAATCAGTGGACATTGAAATATGGGTCAAAATAACCTGGTAATATCGGTAATTGCACATTGCTGATGTACTAAAGTATCAAGTTGCTACCGTAACTATTCATCTATCTCTTACAAAAATCTATACCCGAGACTAACAAGATTGGGAACGTACATGTACATACGCACACGATCAAGTACACATACGCAGACAATATGAATACAGTATACAGTGACTGACTAGAATTTTAGGGTAATCGGGCACTAGAGGCACGTAGCGATTAGCTTATTAGATCATGAACATAAATCATCCTTTTGTAGTACCACTCTGTCTTTAGGCAAAAAATGCAGAATTTCCGGGAATTTCCATGTGCACCTGGGTGGCACGGAATATGCCTAATATGTTTTAAGCATTTGATCAGAACACAGGAATTTGACTTTTTAGTTTGAGTTTCATATAAAGATTTCATCAAAATGACGTACAACAGAAAATGATCGTCTAAACACTTCTTTAAAGTTGCGTACAGAGGAAAGCGTATTTATATCATAAAACTTCACCGCAAAGGGTGGGGTATGATATCCTGATCAAATCAGATTTCCTGTACAGCACAGGCACTTGTTTCTCAAGAGGAGCTATAAGAGTAAGGGCATTTTTGTGTTGCAAGAGAGGCAATAATAGTGGGGATATGTTTATATGAAACAAGTGCTGTACAGGTAAAACTATGAAAAAAATATCAATCAGTTGACTAGAATTCCGAACATGCATTTTCTTTTAGGAGCTACTAAAGGGTATCGTGTTTGTTATTCTGCTGCACAATAATAGTATACGACTCAAATAATAGTTTTCGCCAAATAAGCACTTCATGTTAAAACCAAAAAAATGGAGTATCTGTGTTGCAACCATATTTGTTTATATACATATATAGTTCGTTTCGGTAAAACACGTGCATTCTGGTGCGTTCCCGTATTTTCGTGTTTTTACATAATTTGTTAGTGTAATTTGACATTGCGTATTATATATCATTTGTCTTCATCTATAGATGTACATTTTACCGCTTAGAGGGCATTTATGGGATTTAACTCCCAACGCGGGTATTCTATCGCTGGTACGGATTACACATTTTACCTACTTTGAATTCGACTTTTTGTGTTTATAGTCTCAACTAGATCAGACTTACGTATTTTCTTAGTGGGTTTTAAATGATTAGTCCTACATGTAACTATTTCAGAGCCTTATTATTTTTTTTTCTGCTACATACATGTTCAGCCATCCATAAAATTCCAATGCGGTTTACGCGTATGCGGGTGCGGGTTACACTTCTTATCCATTCTCCATTCTCGTTCCGGTATTTCTACGGACCGAATCCAAAGTACTCATTTCCTTTAATACTTGCGCATCTCGATCTAGTCCCACGTTTCAATTAATAATTGTAACCTACATGAGACTGTTAGCAGACAGGTTTTAAGTTTTCTTTCTCGTATAATCGATTCTTTATTCATCAGTAAACAATTAAAACACCAAACATATCACATAAAAAACTTGGACTCATATTAATATATAGTCAAGCCGTCTTGCGGCTTGACTTAAAATCTAAATATCGCATGAACTCTCGCTAGATCTCACGGTCAGATTTTTGACCGTTTGGATTAGTCATTACCTGTCCCTATATGCGTAGCTATAAGGGGAGAGAACCAGTCTAGTTTATTCCGTAGAATGTCTCTGTTCTGTTCCGTTTTGTTCCGGCCGGTGTTAGCGACAGAATACGATCCCAGTGTGTACATGATGTCGATATGATGTCTTAATGACGTTAATGCGACGTAATTACGTCGTATCGACGTCAAAACGACTTCGTTTGAGATTATGTGCCTATCGGGATGTTTGTCGAGGTTTGACGGTATTTACTGATTTACTTATTTTTTTACCTTTTAATTTAAGTTTAAAGATTTAATGTTTTAAATTCATGTTCATGCTGCAATGTTCATGCTGCACTGTTGGACACCGGGACGTAGGTGACAAGTATGCAACTGGTGTAACACAGATCAAGAAAATCAGAGGTACGGAGAACATCTCAATTGGTACCTGGAATGTAAGGACTCTGAGGCCAGCTGGGAAGCTTGAAGAGCTGACTCATGCAATGGACAGGTATCACTGGAACATACTGGGGCTCTGTGAGATGCGCTGGAAAAACGTTGGTGAGATGTCAACAGATGACAGACACAAGGTTTATTTCAGTGGAGAAGAGGACAAACATGAATATGGGGTTGGATTTCTTGTGCATAAGGACATGGTGAGTGCTGTCATGGGATGCCGACCAGTCTCCAGCAGACTGATTTCACTTCGCCTGAGAGCATCTCCTTTCAACATCACCATCATACAGGTTTATGCACCAACATCTGGACATGACGACAATGAGGTAGAACACTTCTACCAGCAACTCCAGGAAATCATAGACAAAACACCCAAGAAGGACATTCTGGTTGTACAAGGGGATTGGAATGCTAAGGTTGGAAAGGATGCACAGGCAGACTGGGAAAACGTTTGTGGACCCTACTGCAATGACGAGACAAATGAGAGAGGTCTCAGACTTCTAGAGTTTGCAACTTGTAACAGCCTAGCACTGACAAACACCCTTGGCCTCACAAACCATCAAGAAGATGGACATGGCACAGCCCAGATGGGAAACACCACAATCTGATTGATTACATCTTGGTGAGGAAGCGCTTCCGATCAGGAGTCAACATCCATAGGACAAGGAGTTTGTCTGGAGCAGACATAGGAAGTGACCATGACCTGGTCATGATGACCTTCCGAGTTCGTCTGAAGAAGGCTAGAAAGCCAACCCAGCCAAGACTGAAGTTTGATCTTGAGAAGCTAAGGGACCCAGAGGTGGCATGCACTTTTCAAGCAACAATAGGTGGAAAATTTGCACCACTCATTAGTCTGAGGGATGATGACATGGACTTAGATACCATGATTACCACCTACAATACAGTAGTGACTGATGCAGCCAGTGAGATACTTGGGAAGGAACGTCGCAGGAAAAAGCCATGGGTCACTAGAGATGTTCTCGACCTCTGTGATGAGAGGAGAAATTTGAAGAAGAAGAGGTATGAAGCAGGAGGAGCAGAAGAATACAGGGAAGCAAACAAGAGGATTCAGAAGGCACCGAAGAAAGCGAAGGAGGACTGGATAGCTAGTCAGTGCGAGGAGATCGAAACTTGCCTGAACAAAAACAACAGCAAGAAAGCATACCAGCTGGTGAAGGATCTAACTGCAGAGAAACAGGGTAGATCCACAACTATCCAGGACAAGTCTGGGAAATGCCTTACAGAAGAACAAGAGATTCTTAGCAGATGGACAGAATATTGCTCAGAATTACACAACCATGAGACTGATGGTGCCGATACGGTTCTGGGCTGCAGTCAGCCCCCAGAAGAAGATCAACAACCGATCCTTCGTGAGGAAGTTGAGATTGCAGTAGCAGCACTGAAGAAGGGAAAATCTGCAGGAGTTGATAATATACCAGCAGAACTTGTTCGAGCTGGAGGGGAGACCATGATTGATGCTTTAACAGATATCTGTAACAGGATCTGGAGAACAGGAGAATGGCCTACCCCATGGACTCAGTCGCTGATTATTACTCTCCCTAAAAAGGGCAACCTACAGCTCTGCCAGAACTACAGAACCATCAGCCTCATCAGTCATTCAAGCAAAGTCATGCTGAAAGTTATCTTGAACAGGCTTAAGCCACAAGCCGAAGAGATAATCGCTGAGGAACAGGCTGGGTTCCGAGCAGGAAGGAGCACCACAGAACAGATCTTCAACCTTAGAATCCTGTGTGAAAAGTATCTCCAACATCAGCAGAATCTGTACCATGTCTTCATTGATTTCAAAAAAGCCTTTGACAGGGTATGGCATGCAGCCTTATGGGCCACCATGAGGAAGTACAATATCAATGCAAACCTAGTTCGTACCATTGAGCAGCTATACGACAGGGCTACAAGTGCAGTCCTGATAAATGGCAGCACAGGAGAATGGTTCAGAACAACAGTTGGAGTAAGACAAGGATGTCTTCTGTCACCTACCCTCTTCAACATATTTCTCGAACGGATCATGTCTGATGCTCTGGAAGAACATGACGGAAAGGTTAGCATAGGCGGCAGAAATATTACCAACTTGCGGTTTGCCGATGACATAGACGCTCTTGCTGAGGAAGAGCAGGAACTAGAAGCTCTAGTTGAAAGTCTCGACCAGACCTGCACAAGGTATAAGATGGAGATCAGTGCTGAGAAGACCAAACTGATGACAAACAGCGCATATGGCATCCAGAGGGAAATCAAGGTAAAGGGGCAGAAGCTGGGTACTGTAAGCAGCTTCAAATACCTTGGAGCAGTTGTCTCAGATGATGGCTCAAAACAGGAGGTTCTCTCAAGGATAGCACAAGCCACTTCAGCTCTTGCCAAGCTGAAACCAATTTGGAGAGATAACAACATATCTCTTGGATCAAAGGTGACACTTATGCGCTCCCTTGTCATTTCCATATTTCTGTATGCCTGTGAATCATGGACCTTGACAGCAGAGTTAGAGAAAAGAACGCAGGCCTTTGAGATGAGATGCTACCGAAGGTTACTGAACATTTCGTACAAGGACCATATAACCAATGAGGAGATTCGCAGGAAGATCCAAGCAGCCATTGGAGAATATGATGAACTCCTGACGCTGGTCAAGAAACGGAAACTAAGGTGGTTCGGTCACGTCTCAAGGTCTTCTGGTTTAGCAAAGACAATTCTTCAGGGCACAGTGAAAGGAAAAAGAAGAAGAGGTAGACAGAAGAAGAGGTGGGAAGACAATATCAAGGAGTGGACTGGAATGGATTTTGCCAGCTCAACTAGGGCAGCTGAAGACAGAACAAGGTGGAAAGGGATTGTTTTGAAGTCAGCTGTGGTGCCCCAACGACCTAGTAAGGTTATGGGATAGAATAGAATAGATAGCTGCAATATACCTATAACTCCTAACACTCCCCGTTTTATTCTTCCATCACTGTACTGCTCTGAAATGGAGATATAATTAAACTTTGAATAAATATCAATCTACATATAAATTACAACAGGTGAAAAGCCAAAGAAAATTATTTAGTTATTTCATTCATTCATTCATTTATTCATTCATTCACTAATATATTCCTTAATTGATTAATTGATTTATTATATTAATTGATTTGCTATTCTTTTTATGAAATTAACTGCTTGAATTTAAGAATACCTTTATTTACTTCTTTATGAATGAATGAATGAATTAATTAATAAATGAATTATATTCGTTCATTACTAAACACAATGCATATCTTTCTTTATTCATATCTTTCTTTATTTTTGAATGAATGAATGAATGAATGAATTCATTTCATTCATTCATCCCTTCTTTCAGTCATAAGAATGAATGATTTCATTCATTCATTCATCCATTAACTATTTCATTCATTCATTCATTCATTCATTCATATACTGAAAGGATTTAAAAACTTCACTTTTTATTGCAGGCTGCTGATCTGTTCACTCATGACACTGTTTAATATTTAACGACAAAATGCTTAAAACTTATCAAATTTAACAATGACGCAGTTTATTTGTATCAATTACTTAATGACGTCAGTAATAGAGCGTTACGTCACTGAAATGCAAAAGGCGATGACGGCGTTATCTTATTCAACACTCTTTTTGACCATTTCCTACTGTCTTAATATTGTGAGGTCATCCACATTGACTTGCAAGTATCATTGCGGATGATGCTGTCGCGCAAAGCCTATGACGGAGACGGCGTCGACGTAAGTTAACGTCATGATCTCTGGGTTTCATCTCGGTTACGTGCTTTTCTGACGGTCTTTTGAGCTTCCTGTATCCCATGCACGTCGTCTGAGATTTTAATTGCGGTAATTAACACATAAAATTGTCTCGCGACGTCACTTTTTGAAATTTTAGCATTTATCTGGCCCAAAACTCTGCACCTGTTTGCAATATTTAGGCGCGGTAGGCCAGACGAAGCCACATACCGCGTTCAAACTTTTAAAATTCAATTTGATATTGTGAGAGAAACGTTTCATCAGAAAACTGTATACATGAAGCTTTAACTCCGTATGTAAACGGTTCTAAGAACACGAGGAACACGTGCTTATTCCAAACCGATTCGGTTGAATGATTTCAAATTCGGTATATTGATATAATCAGGTATAACAGAATTTATATGTTGTAAAATTTCGGTGGACGTAGCTGCATTTATCTTTGAGATATTCAAAATTAATGGGTGGAAGTTTTTTAATCCTTTCAGTATATATTCATTCTTAAATAAATACGTTAAAATTCAAGCAGTGAACAAGTATATGTAAAACGGAACAAGGTAAAGAAAATATAAACAAAGATACCCCATAGGAAAAGTCATAAGCTGAAACCACAACATACGCAAGAACTTGACAAAAGAAGGCAAACAAACACAACCGAAGTTGGCAACAGAAGAGTACGAAGTTTGTCGATGTTTGACGAAGTTTCACGATGTAAACAGACTTACCTATGCTTGTCTTTGTAGGTGCAAGCCCAACGGGAACATGACGTCAAAATGACGTCGCACTGACGTCGATGATACGTCACACGTCGCATCGACGTCAGTGGGACGTCATGTGCCTGCAGGGAAGATCTCAAGTTAAAGGGCACACCTTGAATGTTTTTCGCATTTTTTTCACTGGAGATCGTGCCCTTAACTTTGAAAGGTGAGAATTTGCTCAAATAAGAGAAAGTTGTTTTTCTCTCTGAAAGGTAACAGTCAAAAAGCTCCTAGAGGAGAAATGCTTTTCCTTCAAGGGTGGAACCCATTAGAGAAGGCAATATGAAAACAATACACTTGATTCCTCTTAAAATGTACACACTCACCTGAATATCTGACAGCGGACATACTGACCTCTTACCGTCATCTCATTATCAGCTTTGTCCAGTTTCAAAGAGAGCCTTCGAGCTTTTGTATCAACAACACCGCACGAGACAATCGTTAGAAGACAAAATCCAACAAACAGATGCATGGCACTTCTGTAAAACAAAAGGCCATAGTCAATCTCAAATGAGCCATCATTCAACGTGAAATTAATGGAATAAACCACAATATAGGGGACCCATATAGATACAGGCCTATATAAGACAGAAATGAACCAAATCTGGTAAGGAAATGCTAATTAACATCTTATCTATCATTCTAGATTAAAAGCAGCGATTTGGACAATAGTACTGCTTAGCATGATATGAAAAATTACAGAATAAAATCCACGATACGTTTTCCCCCATATAGTCATAAAAAGGATTAAGCATTACTATTCTCAGTGCATTTATGGAAAAACATAATGTAGTACATCGGTTCACGCGACAATATATGAGGTTAAGTGACGTCAAAATGAACCATGGATTTCTTCAATCTGATTGGACCTAGGCGATGTTGTGATGTTGTTGACGCTGTTCCGCTGTTAGTAGAAAAACTGCTTCAGCTGTAGCCTAAATTTGTTGTCAATTAATAGATAGAAAAGAGTATAAAAATAAGCGATGAACATAATTTTTCTGCTGTTTATCGAAGTATAAACTACATTGGGTCGCATGCAAAGTTTATATGAAGCCCTTCGGGATTCACACATGACTTACTTTGCACGCGACCCAATGTAGTTTAAATAAACACCAGAAAAATAGAGCCGGGCCGGGTAGCGCAATCGGTAGGGCACCTGACTCGTAAGTCAGAGGTCCTGGGTTCGAATCCCGGTCTGGCCACATACTTTCGTTTCTCCTTCCGCTGATTCAAGAAGGGTAGTAGTCAGTTACTGGCGAAAGTATGTGCACTTAGTACTGGTTAACCGCTTAGGAGGTCTGAGCCTGCCCAGGAATAGTGTGGTTAGGTTAACTGACCGTCCCGACATGACCTTAGTTGTTTACCGTGGACGTTAAGCATCAAATTAACCAACCAACCAACCAACCAGAAAAATGAAATTCATTCTTTAAATGGACAGTGACATAACGTGAGGCTCTGTCATTATTAGATATATAACGTGTGGGCATATAAAATGATATGACGTTACACACAACAGGACGGCTGTATGATAATGTAAGAGATGTGAGGTGAGGATAAAAAAAGAACGTCTTTCGGGACCCTAGCGCGGCATCACTCGGCATCCCAGTGTGGCACTCGGCAGCCAAAGATTCCGAGCAAAGATTGTATGTGCGGCTTTGGTTTGATCAGCATCGTTTGATTCTAAACGTAGAACTTATTAAAATGCAGGACTTTAGCGTTCGAGAGATTTCTATTTAATTCTTCTAGAAGCCAAAGCTTTCAAAAAATCACGTTTGGTGCTGTATTTCAAAGTCAGGCGTAACATAAAGTGATGTCGTTTTTTCCGTCTTCATGACGTCCTCGTCTGTACAACCGAACGTCACTTGAATGTGTAGATACATGGCTTCCTGCCTTACCAAGGCACTGACGTTTGACTGTATTAAACAAATGAGCCGCGACACGACAAATCCAACAAAGTGGCATGTGCGCCCAGTGAAGAATCAGATCAGCCTGGGGCCTATTTCACAAAAAAACAACCGTACGATGAATCGTGCGATAATCGTACGTTTGGTCGTACGAGAATCGCACGATTCTCGCACGATCGTTTCATAAAAACATCGTACGACAGATAGTACGATTCTCGTAGGATTTTAGTTATACGATGGATCGCAGACGTGATGTGTATCAGCTTTGACAGATGTGTATTGGGTTTTATAAACACAAAAAGTAGCGATTTGTAATACAACGCAATCATGTCAAAGGAAAAGGTCAACAGGACCTCAAATGAGATTAAAGTCCTTCTCACTGAAGTAAGGAAGTCGGATGGATGGATGGTTTGCGATCTGACGTCCGTTTCAACAGTATTTTAGTCGTATCAGGACGATCGAAGGGTGATAATGAAAGGTTATGTGCAATGGAACCCTGTTTACGATTGAAACGATTTCCGCCTCCGGAAACGACCTCAGGACCATTTGATCAGCAGGCCAGCGCTTAAGCCACTGAGCTACCGGTGGCTTCTAAGTAACCATGGACGACTCCTAACCAAAGACACGAAGGATCGCACCTGGGAAGTTTTCAGTCCAAGGTTTAAAGTTTTTTATCCTTAGTTGCAGATCTTCAAAACCAAGATATGAAAACAAAAATTCCTATATAAATTCATTTTACAAAAGTGGGGATTGGAGATCCAAAACCTAGGACTGAAACTCTGAAACAAGGCTGAAACTCAGGGTTTTGAAAGTCATTGTGCATTGGCTTGCCATGCCCTTCCTCGATTTTCGAAATACAGTTTTGAGATAGAAGTTCCGAGGAATTAAACTCGGGTCTTGTTATTTTGCCAAATGCTGTTTGTGATTGCATCAGCTCTTTCAGACTGACCGTCCCAAGGCGGTACTTTTGTTGCGGTTGCATTTGTTTTATGTTCGGTGCTGTTTAATTTATTGTGTTCTCAGTTTAATCCTTCTATCATAAAAAATAGAAAATAGGTAAAAATAATTGTGAAATGTTTTTCATATAATTTGCTTAGTCCGTTGTAACCCGTCTGTTGGTCTAAATTATTTAGTTCAATAAAGATAGCTGAGTTGCCATCTATTTGTAAAAGAGCTGCTGACTCGGCTTATCACTTGTAATTTATTGTTTGTTGGGATGTCTTTGTCAATCTTTCCCTTTGATGTTGGGGATAGTGTAGTTACTCTTTAAATTTGCACTGCATAACCTTGTTGTGGTCAGCGCATTAAGAGCCATTCTCTGTAACCACTTAAAAAGACGCGCCACGCATAGTCATCGATTTTGCTCAAACTTTTCTTATTTACTTATTGTGACACCAAAACAAGAAAACCATGTCGATTTCATTCCTACATGTTCCCGTTGCCATGGCAACGGCTGTTGAATATTTTGTCAGAAACTGAGGTAAAAATTGTACTAAAATATACATATTTCTAACAAATTTATGTATTAGAAAAAGACTGACATACTCTGAATGCTTCTCATATGTAAATGTCTTGTTCCCCTGGAGTTGGTACCAAAACTTTGAACTGTATTTGGAATGCTTGTAATGTCATCAGGCTTGGGCAAAGTGGGTGGGGGTAGTGCTATATTGCGAAAGGCTATTTTAAGGCAGTTTTAAGGTTATTTGTAGAATTCTTGCAGCCATACCAGCATATGTGTGCAGCTTCATCTAACAAAGCAACATTCCAGGAATAAGTTTCTGGAAAAACATGCCTGGGAAAATATACTTCCTGAAGCGTTACCATAGCTACAATAAGTGGACCGTCGCAAAATTCCAAAATGTAGGGTAATAATACTTATAATGTCAAATCATCATATCTTATATATATCTGTGTTCCTAAATTTTAAAATACACTTAATAGTAAATTTGTCTTTTATAAAATATCAACAAATTGCTAGTTTCTCTTTTCAAGGTCAAGGTCAAGGTCACAGAAGCACGAAAATTGGCTAAAATGCGTTTTTTCCTTACTTTTGTGTTCTCTAGCAACAAAATATTGCAGCATTGTCTTTGTACTTGGAGTTTATTTAGTGAATGACAACAACTTTCAAATACACATATAGCTGGCTTTCTCCAGTAACCGCCAAGGTCAAGGTCAAGGTCACAAATACAAGAAAAATGCTACAAAAATGCACAGTTGTGTTAATATTTTTTTCCTGTATCAACAGTAAAGTTATATAATGTCTTTCGACTTGGCTTTTATTTAGTATATATCAATAGCTTTCAAATGCACATATAGCTTGTTTTCTCCAGTAACCTCCAAGGTCAAGGTCACAAAAACAAGAAAAATGCTAAAAATGCACATTTTGTTCATATTTTATGTTCTGTATCAACAGTAGATACAGAAAATGTATTTGTACTTGGTCTTTCTCTAATATATATCAATAATTTTGTAAAGCACATATAGCTTGTTTCCTGCAGTAGCTTCAAAGGTCAAGGTCAAGGCAACAAACCCAAAAAAAAATGCTAAAATGCACATTTGTTCTCACATTTTATGTTCTTTATCAACAGTTAATAGAGCAAATGTCTTTGGACTTGGCGTTTATTTAATATATTACTATAGCTTTCAACTGCACATATAGCTTGTTTCTTCCACTAACCTGCAAGGTCAAGGTCACAAAAAAAAGAAAAATGCTAAAATGCACCTTTCATTCATACCTTTTGTTCCGTATCAAAAAAAAATATTTGTTAATATTTTGTGTTCGGTATCAAAATTAAATGTCGAAAATGCCTTTGTGCTTTGTCTTTATTTAGTATATATCTCTTCTTAAACGACAAGGCTCATTCTTACCAAATTTCATATCTAGGATCTATAGGCAGGGAGAACAAATAATACTGTTTTTCATCCAAATCGCTTCAGAACTTTGGTTGCTATGGCAACTTACAGTATCTATTGACTTGTATGGGAAAAATTGAAAATTTGCATTTATTGCTATTTCTCTGCAGATGATTTGACAAATCTTTTACGGAAATGTTCCTTGAGTAGCTTTCTATCAATAACATGAAATTTATGTTAATTGCACAATTTGGCTGGTTGCCATGGCAACCGAATGATTAAAAATAGAAAAAATTCAAACATCATCTCCTCATAAACTGTGCAACCAATAAGGCTGAAACTTCACAGAAAGGCTCTTAGTACTTCCCTCTATAAAAGTACTGTTTTTCTTGGCAATTGCCATTGACTTATAATGTGAAAATAGTAAATTTGCATTTATTGCTATCTCACTGCAGGTATTTTGACAAAATTTTATAAAAATGTTCCCAGAGTAGTCCTCAACCACCCTCATTCAGTTTATGCACATTGCACTATTTGGCTGATTGCCATTGCAACCAAATGGTTAGAAATAGAAAAGATATTAAAATATCATTTTTGCATAAACTATGCGGCCAATAAAGCTCAAACTTTACAGAAAGGATCTTAGTACTAGCCTCTATAGAATAAGTGTTTTTCATGGGAATTTCTTCAGCAGTTAGGTTGCTATGGCAACTTATAGTTTCAATTGACTTATAATGGGAAAAATGGAAATTGGCAATTTTTTGCTTCCTCACTGCAGTCATTTGAATTGTTTTTCTACAGAAATGTTTCTTGAGTAGTCCTCTATGATTCATGTTAATTTTGTCCAAATCACTGAATTCGATTCGTTGCCATGGCAACATAAAGAAAAAAATTTTGAAACAGTATTAAAAGATCTTTCCCACAAAAACCATATAGGGGGATGAAGCTGATTCTCTGCTTCATTTTTATGACATTAGCCACTACATAAATGTTGTTCTTTTTTATTGTTGCTCACGTGGTTTCATTGCTATGGCATTTTAAAGTTTCTATAGAATTGTATTGGGAAAAGTGCAAATTGGCATTTATTTCTGTGTTACTGCAATATTAAGGCACAAAATTTACAAACATGTTTTTTTTATTGTAACTTCATCAACTTTTCTAATATTAACTAGGACAAGCCTAACAACTCCTTCAAAGTTGAAATTAGGCCATATTGTACAATTTACCTTTCAGTTACTTACCCCTGAGTGCTGAGGGTGAATGGACTCAGGTGAGCTACAGAACCAATGGTCCTCTGGTTAGCTCACCTGAGCCAGAGGCTCCAGGGGAGATTATAGTATAGGTAGGATTCGTTGTCCATCGTACGTCTGTCGTCCGTCCACAATTTCAAATGACTTCTCCTCTGAAACCCTTGGCCGATTTTAACCAAATTTCATATGCAGGCTCCAGGAGTCTTAGGAACGATAATTTGTTCAAACATCCTGGTCACATGACCAACATGGCCACCACGCGCATATATGATAAAAACCCTAAAAAGCTTCACCAGAACCAATAGGCAGATGGCCTTGAAACTTGGTATGGAGCATCGGGTAAGCGAGTACTACCAAGGTTGTTTAAATTATGACCTTGGGCTGATTTTGACTGTTTTTTACGGTGAGGTCAAATTTGCTTCCTTGTGCTTTTATATGGAAAAATGCTAGAACATATGATATCTTGGAAACCGATGAAAATTTTGGGCTAAAAATTGGAGTGTACAGCCATCTTACTGAGTACATGAAGATTTATGAGTACAAGAGATCAAGGTCATTCTTTCTCTCATGTTTTAACAATTTTAAACATCTCCTCAAAAGCCACTGGGCCAATTGTAACCCAATTTTACATAGAGTCTCCAGGGGTTCATGTATAAAAAAATTTGTTCAAGCGGACCAGGTCACATGACCAACATGGCCGCCACACCCATATATGGTAAAAAGCTTCAAAAATCTTCTGCAGAACCAATAGACCAATGGCCTTGAAATTTGGTATGTAGCATAAAGTATTCAAGTACTACCAAGATTGTTCAAATGATGATCTTAGGTTGACCTTGACCTTTCTTATGGCAAGGTCAAATATGTGGAAATGCTAGAACATAAGGTTTCATGGTAAGTATTGAAGATTTTGGCCAAAAAGTTGGTAAATACAGTCATTTTAATGAGTACATGAACATTTATGAGTACAAAAAGTCAAGGTCATTCTTTGACATTTGACCCAGGTCTCTTATTTTAGACATTTTCAAACATCATCTCAAAAGCCACTGGGCCAATTGTAACCAAAATTCATTTGTGAGCCTCCAGGGCTTGAGAGAACAAAAAGTTGTTCAAACGATTCAGGTCACATAATCAACATGGCCACCATGCCCATATATGGCAAAGACCTTTTAAAAAATTCTTCGTAAAAACCAATTGACCTTCAAACTTGATAAGTAGCATCGGGTACTCAGGTTCTTCCAAGGTTGTTCAAATTATGACCTTTGATTGACCTTGTCCTTTTCTACAGCAAGTTCAAATATGGGAAAATGCTAGAACATAGATTTTATGGGAAATTTTGAAGATTTTAGCCTTAAAGCTGGTATATACACTCAACTTAATGAGGTCATGAAGAATTATGAGTACAAGAGGTCCAGGTCAGTTTTTGACTTTTGACCCAGGTCTCTCATATTTTGACATTTTCGAATATTACCTCAAAAGCCAAATTTCAACCAATTTTCATATAGAGTCTCCAGGGGTTGAGGGAATGAAAATTAGTTCAAACGGTCCTGGTCACATGATGAACAGCCGTTATACCCATTTATCATATAAAACTTTAATACTTTTTTTTCTCAAGAACAAATAGACCGATGGCCTTGAAACTTGGTAAGTCGCATGGAGTACTGGAGTATTACCGTTCAAATAATGACCTTAGGTTTACCTTGACCTTTTTTGCGGCATGGTCAAATATAGGAAAATGGTTAAACATAAGATTTCATGGAAAGTTTTGAAGATTTTGGCCTAAAATTGATATATATGGTGTCTTAATGAGTATATGGAGATTTATGAGTCATGGTCATTCTTTGACTTTTGACCTAAGACTCATATTTTGACAATTTCAGAGCCACTTGACCAATTGCTTAGGTGCGATTGAGGGCCTCTTGTTTCTGTGTCCCTGACCTCACCGTTTAGGGCCACTGAAAGAAAGTTGTTTGTTTGAAAGCTTTTGTAATATACTAAATAAAGACCAACTACAAAGACATGGCTGCAATGTATTGTTGATATAGGAAACAAATACAGAAATTCTTTGCATTTTAGCAGTTTCGCTTGTTTTTGTGACCTTGACCTTGACCTTGGAGTTTATTGAAGGAAATTATCTGTATGTGTATTTGAACGTTATTTTAATATAGTAGATAAAGACTAGGTACAAAGACATTACTGCAATATATTGATACAGAACATAAAAAATGAGAAAAAAATATGCACTTTTAGCATTTTTTCCTTCTTTCTCTGACCTTGACCTTGACATTGACCTTAGAGGCTACTGAAGAAAAGTTGTTTGTTTGAAAGCTTTTGTAACATATTAAATATATGCCAACTGCAAAGGCACTGTTGCAGTATATTGTTGATATATGACATAAAATTTTGTAAATATGTGCATTTTTAGCATTTTTTCTTGTTTTATGACCTTCACCTTGACCTTGGAGGTTCCTGAATGGAACAAGCTATATGTGTAATTGAAAGCTGATAACGACCAGGTACAAAGACATTGCTGCAATATGTTGTTGATACAGAACACAAAATATGAGAAAAATATGCACTTTTAGTATTTTTCTTGTATCTGTGACCTTGACCTTGACCTTGAACTTGGATGCTTCTGGAGGAAAGTTGTTTGTTTGAAAGCTTTTGTTTAATATTAAATAAATTCCAAATAGAAAGACATTGCTGTAATTAATTGTTCATATAGGACACAAAATGTTTCAAAAAATATGTATTTGTAGCATTTGTTCTTGTTTGTGTGACCCTGACCTTGACCTACTGAGTAAACCCAACTATATGTGTATTTGAAAGCTTCTGTAATATGTCAGATAATGACCAGGTTCAAAGTCATTGCTGCAATATATGGTTGATACAGAACACATAATATGAAAAAATCTGCATTTTTAGCAGTTTTGTATTGTTTCTGTGACCTTGACCTTGAGCGTGATAAGAGAAACCAACAAAATGTCCATAGTTTATAGAAGATAAATATATTGTAAAATGAGTTTCAAAATTAAGAAACTAATATGATTATAAACTATGATGATTTGACATTACAAGGACTGTGCCCCTAAGAACTTGCTTTTTGCAACGGTACACTTATTGTTGCTATGGTAACGCTTCAGGAAGTATACTTTTTCCAGAAACATATTCACAGAACACTGTTCTGTAGGAGGACGGTGCATAAAAATATTGACGAGGCCGCAAGAACTCTAGAAATGTCCTTAAAGATGTGTGACATTGGATTTTTGCCATATATAGAAACCCCCACCCACTTTGCTTGAGCCTGATGACCACAGAGATTTTCCAAATAAGTTTTTAATTTCTTTTTTAAAGTTAGTGTGAACAAGTTATTTGTAGGTAGAAAGAAATTAGAGCTTGTCATGCAGTTGAAAGTTAATATATTTGTTGAAAAATTGCCCATTTTAGGACATTTTTAGTACATTTTTTCCCAAAATGTATAGCTGCTGTTGCCATGGCAACGGGCATGCTTTGGAATGAAACTGATGTTGTTTTCTTGTTTTTGTGTCACAATAAGTAATATAGGAAAGTTTGAGCAAAATCGGTGACTATGCGTGCCACGGCCCTATGTAAAAATTTAAGTCATTACAGTATGGTGGCTGGTTTGTGCCATTTCGTCTTTTCGTCTTGTCGCCGCGAAAAGATGCCAGGCGAAAAGACGAAAAGACGAAAAGACGCCATGCGAAAAGACGAAAAGACGAAAAAACGCCATGCGAAAAGACGAAAAGACAAAAAAAAAACGCCACGCGAAAAGACGAAAAGACGAAAACCGCCACGCGAAAAGACGAAATTTCAGCGCGAAAAGACGAAAAAACGCCATGCGAAAAGACGCCATTTGAAACTCTTATTTTGTCGTCTTTTCGCGTGGCGTCTTTTCGTCTTTTCGCTTGGCTTCTTTTCGTCTTTTCGCATGGCGTTATTTCGTCTTTTCGTCTTTTCGCGTGTTGTTGTTTCGTCTTTTCGTCTTTTCGCATGGCGTTATTTCGTCTTTTCGTCTTTTCGCGTGTCGTTGTTTCGTCTTTTCGTCTTTTCGCATGGCGTTATTTCGTCTTTTCGCTCCGAAAAGACGCCACGCGAAAAGACGAAAAGACGCAATGCAAAAAGACGAAAAGACGAAATAACGCCACGCGAAAAGACGAAATAACGACACTGCATTTTTACTTCCTTCTCTGTAAGGGACAACACCTAAAGGAAAGACTTTGCTCCTTTTGGAGCAAATTCTTTCGTGTAAGAGCAAACCTCTTTATGAAACGATTTCTTACTAGGGAAGAGGAAGTCACAGAAGTTGTTCCCCTTTGTAAAGATGGCGGAAGGAGCATTAGCCAAAAAGAGCAGTCTGATCAGGCTCTGTTCTGTCTGCGATCGGCACGTCTTTAGAAAACTATAAATTTGTTCAAATTTTGGGTTAGCTGCAGGTTAATGTATGCCATATTCATTTCATGTTTCAGTGTGTAACTTTTCCTCCATAATTTGTGGGAGATTAGATTGTTAGGCCATGAGCCAGATATGGTTTACCTCCCCCCGCCCCCCAGGGGGAGTTTTGTAGACCATACTTTTCTTAAAGTCAAGCATCTTAGAAGTATTTTGCAGCATGTTAGCCCTCTGGCGAGTGGGGCGTTAAGCTGTAACAGCCTGTTACACTACGTTACCCATTAAAATAATTAACATAAAATAAAAAATATAAAAAATTATAAAAAATAGAAGTCACGTTCCTATGTTTAAAATTATAATGTAGTCTAATAGCAAAATACAACAGCTAAAAGTTATGATGTTTGAAACGTCACTTTATCTTACATGGTGTAATATACATGGTGACGTTTTTCTTTACTCTCCATTAAAATTGCAATTTCCGTCTAAAATACTTTCTTTTTGTAAGTTATTCCTTTCATATTAGACCAAATGTTTGTTACTATGTTAAAGAAAATTTATTGATCTTTTCAGATCTGCAAAAATTATTCTCCTATCTTGTATACTATGGGAGAAATAGGATATTGAACACAGTACCCCCTTATGAATGTTCAATATTACAATTATCACTTTCTGTATAATTCAAGTGCTTTAACTACACTGTTGGAATTGAAAACAACAGTAAAAGGTAATATTGAATATGCCAGACTATTTAAACAGCAAGGAACAGTTCAACAATATTTTGAATGCTTTTTAGTCAGCCATAATGATCGATTATATACGTTACCTAGAGCTACTTTTGTTAAAATCATATAATTTGAAGATATAATCATTTTATTTTCTTTGGTAGCAGTTTTTTCATAAAAGATTCTTCTAATATAAGAGAAAAAATGCATTCTGACTTATTTTCTATGATAAGCTATTAATATTAGTAACGTAAATAACATTAACATTTAAAATATTTTATTATAATACCTTTAATCAGTTTTTTTCTCCACTGTCACATAAAAAATAACACATATAAGTATGGGTGTTCTTATGATATATTGTGTACTTGGACCTTTCAACACTTCTCTCAGTTATTACTTTTAGGGATTCATGAGTTGTGTTTTATACGTGATTAAACACAGTATACTTCAAATTGTAATGTTAAGGGCATTGACATATTCTGCATATGTAAAACGGGTTTTGCTGTTTACTTTGTTATTATATCAACAATAAAAGTATTTCATAATGGCATTGCCCAGTTTGTTTCTTTTACAGATTGTACATTTGAGTTCTAAAGACAGTAACACACCTGATATTTTGTTATATACAGCTGAAAAATATAAAAAAATCCGTAAAAACAACAACAACAACAAAAAAACTTTAGAAAAGATAAAGCCGCAGCTATTAAAAGTCAGCATTGATTTTGCATATAGGGCTCGAATGAAATGATATGCAATCAGTTTGATACCATTTGAAGCTATGGGGTTTTGACGTGTTTAGTTTAAAACTATAAAATAATCAGTAATCAACAATGCAAAATAGAGTTCCACCTTTTTATTGACAGGATTTGTTATAGCCTTTACGTGCACACTGAAAAACTACAAAGTAGAACAGTAAACCTGAAGTTTGAAGGCTTAAGCCAAATACAGTTCTGCATCAAAGCTAATGTAGAAATTTGCTGGCAGCGTATATTTACTTTTGTAAGACTATCGTATATTTTACGTTACCAGAAGAAACAACATTGCTGAGTTACAGTTAAGAAACAAACTTTTGAAAATAATTAATCGTAGTGTCAATTGCTTTACTTAGTTCATTTATGTAACTAACAATTATGTGTCACCCAGGAGTTTGGGAGAATAGTATCAGAAATATTTAATACAACAAAGAGACATTGGCAGTTTACTAGTATACTCAGTTGGAACGCAGACTCATCACATTTGAGTAAATCATTTTCTGAGCGGTCGTCTACGCACAAAGAAATAATCCCTTTTTTTCGCCGGAAAAAAATGGCGGGAAATTTTGAACAGAAACAGTCCCAAAATAATGCTCGTTTGATAAGATATGCAGTCATAATTTTCCAACGGACCAGATCAGAATGAAATTTGATGTTTTGTTATTGAAATCAGACGCATATCGGTACCTCAATGCAGTTTGCACACCCAAAACAACGATCACAGTTTGACAACCGTTTTTCAGAAAAGTAAAACCCTACGACAGTACCCCAAAGTTATTTTGCAAAGAAAACTGTCCCAAAAACCAAATTAGATGCCATTATAACTGAACCGTAGTTCATACATTCGACCGTCTTTTAGCGTGGTATATCTTCGGGAGAAAGTCTATTTAGTTTGAAAATCGATAATGAAGTTGGTCATTTTTACGTATACATGGCTTGTGCGTTCGTCAACACACAGACATTTTTCAGCTGGATCGACTTGAGCAGACCAACTGTTTCTTCATTTATGGTATAGTTAAGCTTGTAATCATTTAGAATATCTGTGAATTTATTAAGATTTTGCGTTAGTCTGTCTGCTTGCGATTTTTTGGGCTTCTGAATTTAGGCTACACGCCGAGAACGAGAGAAAGCAAAACAAACACACTGGTCAACCACAAAGTTTGACAAACGAAAAAGCCACAAGACATGTCGCCCCATCTTCAGGTGACAACTCGCCCCAGATTCTAAGAAAACTCCCCCAGACAACTTCCCCCAAGATAACGCGCCCCACATTCTGAGACCACTCGCTCTTCTAAAGAATTCTGTCCCGAACGACGCCACCCCCCCACCCCCTACCCCCTCAATACACAAGTACCATTTCAGAAGTCATCCAACAAAAAGTACAAGAGACAGCTTGTCCTTCCTCATAAATCTGCCAAAACCCTGTCCCGCTAGGCGCTTAGGGACCGACCATTTGATATTCTTGTGGGGATTGGGGGGGCTGGTATATTTTTCGAAAAAAAAACCCTGTCTTTGGAAGCAAAAATATGCAAGTACAAAATAAATCAGCTCATAAGGGGATTTCAAAAAATAATCTGGCCTCAAAAATCAGTGAAAAAAAAAATAACCTGGCTCCACCCAAAATTTCCAAAAAAAGAGTCTGGGCCCTGCACTTTTGGGGGGAAGATAGCAACTGCCCACCTACCCACCAAAATTCATCTTACCCCTGAGTCTGGACCCTGCACTTTTGGTGGGTAGATAGCAACTGCTTACCTACACACCAAAATTCACCTAACCCCTCCCCCCCCCCCGCCCCCCCCCCCCCCCCCACAAAAAAAAAAAAAAAGATGGCCACTTGGGACACCCTAGATCTATTTTTTTATTTAACGGCACATTTACCGTGATCAGCCTGCATAGTAAGACAAACAGGTCTGAGCAAGCACTGTAGACCCAGGAGCAGTCTGATCTGGGTCAGCAATTTTTCCTTAATACCTGCACATTTTGGGTACTCCATTTGTGGGTGATATAGATATGTTCAAAATGTAGGATGCCGTTATCTTAGTATTATGGGTAATTACTAACTGTGTGAGACATTTTTTGTAGAACTATTATTTGTTTTTGTTGTTTTCATAGTTTGCAGGGATTAAAAAGAAAGCCTACCTACCTAAGTACTCTCCAAAAATCCTAGTTAATAGGCAACTGCAAACAAAATACGTTTTATGATTGGCCTGTGGCTGAGACGGGAGGAGGGGAAAGGGGCATGAAGAAATACATATTCTATAGAATTAAATGCCAAAAGTTATGTTTTAGCTTAAATCTCATAAAGAAAATTAAAAGGCGCATATTGAAGTTATATTAATAGAAATGATACCATAAACTGAAAAATAAAAAATATATATATACTATGCACAATAAATATAGCAATTTTTTTGTATGTGTCAGATCCACCATATTAGGATTTTATTGTCACTTTACCGCATAAAGATAAAAAGGCCGATCATTCGAGAAGGACTTGCAGGTAAAAGATTAAAGATTGTTCAATTGTAGCGCTTGAACTACCGTGACGTCAGTTTTTATGACTATTGTATCTGAAGGACACTTTTTATCATGTACAAAAGCCAAAACCATAATGAGGCGGCTGGTTTGCAGCTAAAATAAAGAAAACCGCTCTAAAACATTTAAAAATGCTACGAGTATGAGGTTAAAAAAGTTCGAAAATTTGACGTTTTCCCTTGTTTTTACGTTATCGTCTTAAAAAGTTGTTTCTAATCGGTATTTCTTGTATCCCTTTCGAGTGTATGATTGTTTGGTATCTACCGATATGATAACGTAAACAATTTAGAAAGAAAATTCTTCCCGGTTACTGAGCATAAGTCAAAAGTCTCAGATTAACGTCATCATTTTCTCACAGTTACGTTAGACTTCAATGAAGAAACTTCACAGTTAAATTAATCATGGCGTGACCTTTCATTTTAGCTTACTAGTTTTTCTCGGGTTTTGATTCTGCATTGAACTTAAGCACCCGTGAATCATTGCACATTGGACCGAATTATAACGTTTTAACGTCAATTGTGCATGCCAAGATTCGTCAGTTGTTTAGCTTAACCATTACTTTTACAAATTCAATAGCTTTGACAAGAAAACTGGGCATGAAAATGATCAGAAAGACCGTACAAAAAACACATGCTTGCCATTTTTATGTTGCTTTTCAATGGGTGCGAATTTCGGCTAGTGACCCCTTCTGCGCTTATCGTTTTCCCCCAATATCGTTTTTAAAGATGGCTTCTGTAATCCCATGGTATCTTAAGCTCCAAATACGGTTCCCTTCAATGCATTTTAATTTCGCTGAATGTTGCACTTCAGTAATGAGAAAAATTGCAAAATGTAAAAATCTGCTAAATATATTTTGCATAGTATATATTTCCTGATTAATTTAATCCATCTTAAATGTTTGCAGCTTTTGACCAAAGCGAAGAAACTTGTAATTACTAATCAGTTATTAAGTTACTAGAGAGAAAAGCTTGATGACAGACATTAAATGATGAGTCATGACTGTTAAGGGATGCAGTTTAGTGCAGTTGAATGAGAGGTAGCCCCTTCCTGTCTATCCCCACCCCCCAAACACACACACACACACCAACCTATTAAAAAGCATTTTCACAGAGGATTTTATTGGCCAAATATTTAGGACTTTATTATGCTAGCAAGCTTTTTTATATCATTATAAGTGCACAAAATAATGAATGGGGCAAGCCCTGCTAACTGATGGACCCTGCACTTTATGTGGAATGTTGCATAATGCTGTTTGTCCTTCTACAAGTCAAGACTATGGGGCGGATCCAGGAATTTTGGATAGGGGGTTCAAACTAGCTGAAAGGGGGGTTCGATTTATGCAGTTTGACCAATTTTTCCTGAAATTCCACAAGAAAATAAAATAATTTGGGCTGAGAAGGGGGTTCGTTTGAACCCCCCGAACCCCCTCTGGATCCGCCACTGGAAGGGTGGAGGAAGAAGGGGGGAGGGGCCTTAAGTTGGGTTTGGTGATCGTGTGAGTTGCAGGAGAGGCTTTGAAATATTGGCACGTGCAGGATTAATTGGATGGCTAAATTATTTTTTTCTAGCAGTCCCTCTGATTGTGGCCACAATGTACCGGTCTTAATAACTTATAAGCAAGTAAATGCGAAGTTTGAAACAGTTGACGCAGTTCTGTAATTGCGTCACAACTGTCATAAATCGATCGATTTGTTTACAGTATGGTGTAGGCTACTGATCAGAATTCTTTTCCCAATCATTCTGAAGAAAGTCCAGAAAAAAATATTGTTGTATGTTGAATTACTAGATGCGTTCCTCTTCGTGTGTCGGATTTCAGGATTCAAGAACATTTCGGTAATGTTTAAATTTATTACAGATTATTTTGCTGTCTATCGATCTGGTAAAAAAATCCGCCATTAATTTGAGAAAATGAAATAGGGTACCTAAACATTATTTTGCAAAGGAAATTGTCCCAAACACCGAATTACTTAATTTTTATAATGGAGAAAGGGCAGACACCATGGTTTTTCATGGCATATGTCCGCCGACGGGAGAAAGTCGATTTATTTTGAAAATTGCTGTTGAAGTTGGCGGATAAGAGTCGTCTTTACATGATCACGTAAAACGTTCGATTGCAGAATATCTCGGTGTTTAGCTCTGCTCTTAAAGGCATAGAGAATTAAATTAAGATGTAAGGAATAAAACCATATCTTATTTTCGGCTTTGTGTAGCTTGATTCGCCGACAAAGCATCACTGAAATTGCGACACGTTCGTCGATTGAATCTGAGTCTGAGAAATTTCGAACGTTATTTCGTTGCTATCTGTATAAAAATATCACTCCGCCATGGATACGCGTTCCCACTGACTGTAGCAATCTATAAATGCTATGTTTATGATGATCTATATTTCTAGGCTTTTGTTTCTTGCTGTTTAAAGTCTAACTACATTCAACCAAAAGAATTTAACTACATTCAATCATCTCTTAAAGAATCTATTCACTAAAGAACATAAAGACACGTTTAGTTGGGCAAAAATGTTTTTTTTTTTTTCTTTTTTCAGGGACAGTGTTCCAGTAGCTCTGCACACATAATAAAATGGCAAATGAAAATGACAGAATATATTAATGTTTGTCATCGCTGTTCAGATATTTATGAGCAAATCTTAGTTTTTCTCCTTCAGAATGTATTTGCATACACTGCAGTTATGCTTTGCAGCATAATATTGAGAAAAAAAAGAAAGACCCCCCCCCCCCCCCCCAAAAAAAAAAAAAAGAAAGACCAAACAAGTAACGTATACAACGTATTTATGGAGAGTTTATGAATTCTTCATGTCCGATATCCTTAACTAGTAATACAGTATTTCTGAAGAGCAAATAATCAAACAATAGAAATTATGCATACCAATACATGCCAAGGAAGGGCTAACCTAAATAATGTACTGCAGTTGATCTACGTGACCTTGAGTTACCATATTGCATACTTTTTAGCAATAAATATGGTTGTAAACTGCTTATTTATGGTATCTTACTGCTTATCAAATCATCCTTGTCCAAATATGTTAAATACTGTTTGAGAATAAAGCCCCAATTTTAGTTGTTACATTATTGAAAATTGTCTGACTGAAATTTGTATTTCGTAACACCTTTAGTCCTTGATAGTAACAACAAGTGGGAATAAAACCATGGGGTCTGCAAAATTATCTGACAGTTAAATATTTGTAACAACATAATGAAAAATAGAACTCCTGAACCGGCTGAAGACAGAATGCTGTATGTGTTATAAAGTATGTCACTTTCTATAATCCTAAAATATTCACATTGTTAACATTTTGTAATGTATTTGATGGCAGGGAGCTACATAAACAGATCACGTAGATCACAAATTAACATATAAGTTATGATCACGGGAGCCACACATATTTACTAACACATGTAAAGCAGTTATTGTGCAAAAAGGCTCGTGGCTGACAATTCGACTGGCAGCATAGAAGAATGATGTTAATGCAGGCCGGCAGAGTTGGTACTGCTTTTGATTGCCTCGGCTGGTAGTCACAGTTGCATATTTGTATGTAGGGTAATTGAATGGCTCAGCCAACAGCACAGGTAGCGAAATTGGTTTTATCCCCATTATAACGAGGACCTAAATATTAATCAGATGCAGCATATACCAACTTATACTTACTTCATTTAATGCATAAAATTTAAAAAAACAACATTTTTATGAAGTCACTTTTAAGTGAGACTGAATTGAAGGCAAAGTCGAACTGCTTCAGCTGTTACAATCTATGTGCGTCTTGCTGAACTCTTGTGTATTTCAAAGAGCTTAACTTGCCATCTGACTACCAGTGGTAAGCTTCTACTACAGCAATGAATACTTCATGCTGTCAGGGAACTAAAATTTTGATAACAGATGACTCACAAAATGCAGTGTCGTTATTTCGTCTTTTCGCGTGGCGTTATTTCGTCTTTTCGTCTTTTCGCGTGGCGTCTTTTCGTCTTTTCGCGTGGCGTCTTTTCGCGGCGAAAAGACGAAATAACGCCATGCGAAAAGACGAAAAGACGAAATAACGACACGCGAAAAGACGAAAAGACGAAATAACGCCATGCGAAAAGACGAGAAGACGAAATAACACCACGCGAAAAGACGAAATAACGCCATGCGAAAAGACGAAAAGACGAAATAACGCCACGCGAAAAGACGAAAAGATGCCACGCGAAAAGACGACAAAATAAGAGTTTCAAATGGCGTCTTTTCGCATGGCATTTTTTCGTCTTTTCGCGCTGAAATCTCGTCTTTTTGCGTGGCGGATTTCGTCTTTTCGTCTTTTCGCATGGCGTTATTTCGTCTTTTCGTCTTTTCGCATGGCGTTTTTTCGTCTTTTCGCATGGCGTCTTTTCGTCTTTTCGTCTTTTCGCCTGGCGTCTTTTCGCGGCGACAAGACGAAAAGACGAAATGGCACAAACCAGCCACCATATTACAGAGAATGGCTCTTAATTCGTTTGTATAGCAAGCCAAATTTCACATTCTCAATTTTAGGTGTTAAGTTTTCAATCCTTTGTTTTAACTTAAAAACTAACTTTTGAAAATTGAAATTTTCTATAATCGTTTTTACAAATCCGGGTATTGAAGTCAGATTTGAAACCTATAACTGAACTGAAACCTAGGTTTGAAGCTCCAAGGCCGTCGTGGGCGGTCCGGGCGGTCAAGCCATGGCCGGACCACTTTTTCGGCCGAATATGGTATTGTCCGTACCACTTTTTTCATTCGACCGAATATGGTATTGGCCGGACCACTTTTTCCGTTATTCCTTCTTCGCCTTGGTCTCAAAATGCATTAAAATCGCTTCTAGATACGTCCTGAATTCAAAACTTTTCTCGTGGGAGGTCCCCCACGCCTTACGAGAGGAAGGACACCCCCTTCTCGTGCTCTCCCCCACTCGTGCCTTCGGCACTCGGAGACACCATTGGCAGTTTTTAAAAGCTGGGGTAGCCATTTAAAAAACAGCAAATACTCATAAAATGAATTGAGTTTCACGAGCAAAATGATCTCAAAATGCATTAAGATCGCTTCTAGAGACGTCTTGAATTCAAAAATGTTCTTATGGGAGGTAAATACTCATTTCGTCTTTTCGTCTTTTCGTCTTTTCGCATGGCTTTTAAATTCGGTAGCTTTTAAAAGATATAAGCTAGCTCCATGTGGACAGTGAAGTCTCTGACCAAGCTAGGCGGATTGCCCAGGCTGATCTGTGGCTCCGCGTGGCGCACATGCCACTTTGTTGCTTTTGTTGTGTCTTGGCTCAAATCGAAGCGAAAAGTGTAGATAGAAGCATCTCAAATACTCATAAGGTACACCTTTTTATCTGATCCCCTGTTTTTTTGCATATGCAATAATTTGAAAATCAAAAATTGGCAGACTTATATTTGGCGGACCTATGTTTGAGCGCTCCTTATTTTAGGCGCAAAATCGCCAAAAGTCTGCAACTGCTAAATATAAGTGTATCACAGTAATGTGTGAGACTGAACAGAAAGTTTGTGGTCTCTAATTAAAAAAGATGAATTGCGTTGAATCTTCATCCGCGATTGAAAACATATTGACTGCTTCTGACGCCCTATTAGGGAGACTAATATTTTACATACCCTTTGTTTTTTCGCTTAAATTCCAAAAGTTTGCAAACAACCAAAAATTTGTGGGAAATTATGGAAAAAGATACAGCAAGATATGTTAATAGTCAGGTTTCTTTTTTCTACATTTTTACAGCGTGTATCTGGTTGTATGTCATGGCTATCGCATTACTTTTATACACGTACACTTTCTGTTTTGCCGCTTTTATACTTTGTATAAAGTATTACATTACAGGTGGACAAAACTATCACATTACCCGATTTCATCAAAATTTTACTTTGTGTGAAAGATCTGAACACGCAATAAACCTCTAACCATCTCCCTTTTCAAATGTTTTTGATCTCTTTAAGTTGCCGGTTAGTATCTTGACAAAGCCACTACAGTGTACTAAATTTGAATTATACTGGAGTGTGTTCAGTGGTGGCGTTTTATTTCGTTTTTATTTTATTTTATTTTTTTCTTTGTTTTATTATTATTATTATTATTATTATTATTATTATTATTATTATTTGTAATATGTTTTTACAAAAGGTATTTAGCTATTCCACATTTTGATACGCTTTACTAGGTGTAACTGTCATTACTACACCGATTCATTTTCTAAAATTTAATAAAAAAAATTGCCTATGACAGGTCCTCGGAATAAGTCACCAACCAGCAGCAAAACACGTACATACTATACCAGTTGCGGACATCCCGATTGTCATACGTTGAATAGTGCAATGTCCAAAAATGAAACTTTAAATGAGCCGCGAGACCCGAAAAAACCAACAAAGTGGTTGTGCGCCCAGCACCGACTCAGATGAGCCTAGACATCCACCCACTCTGATCAGAGTCTTTGCTGTGCGCATGGAGGTAGCTTAGATACTTAGCTACCTTTTAAGCGCTTGTTGAAGAGTCTGATCAGACTGGATGGATGCCCAGGCAGATCTGAGTCCGCGATTGGCGCAAAACCACTTTTTTTTAGCTCACCTGAGCCGAAGGCTCAAAGGTGAGCTTTTAGTATGGCAATGCTCCGTAGTCCGTCCGTCGTCCGTCGTCCGTCCACCATTTTCAAAGGTCTTCTTCTCCAAAACCGCTGGGCCAATCAAAGCCAAATTTTATATGCAGCCTCCATGGATTAGGGGAACGAAAGTTTGTTCGCGGTATCTGGGTCACATGACCAAGATGGCCGCCACGCCCATATATGGTAAAAACCCTTCAAAAATCTTCTTCTCCATAACCAAAAGGCCTATGACCTTGAAACTTGGTATGTAGCATCGGGCATGCGGGCCCATCATAGTTTGTACAAATCATGACCTTGCGTTGACCTTGACCTAATTTACGGTATAGTCAAGTTTGGTACGTTAGGCTTTTATATGGGAAAACGCTTAAACAGTGGATTTCTCAGAAACTATTTAAGACTAAGGTTTAATACTTGGTATACATGGTCGAAAAAATGACCAGATGAAGATATTATGTCCTGAAAGGTCAAGGTCATTCCGTCGGACCATCCGTCGTCAAGATTTTCAAACATCTTCTCCTCTGAAACCACTGGGCCGATTGAAGCCAAATTTCATATGCAGCCTCCATGATTTGGGGAAACGAAAGTTTGTTCGCGGTATCTGGGTCACATGACCAAGATGGCCGCCACGCTCATATATGGTAAAAACCCTTCAAAAATCTTCTTCTACAGAACCAAAAGGCCTATGACCTTGAAACTTGGTATGTAGCATCGGGCATGCGGACCTATCATATTTTGTACAAATCATGACCCTGCATTGGCCTTGACCTAATTTACGGTATGCTCAAGTTTGGTACGTTAGGCTTTTATATGGGAAAACGCTTATACAGTGGATTTCTCAGAAACTATTTAAGTCTAAGATTTAATACTTGGTATACATGGTCGACTAAATGACCAGATGAAGATATTATGTCACGAAAGGTCAAGGTCATTCCGTCGGACCATCCGTCATCAAGAATTTCAAACATCTTCTCCTCTGTAACAACTAGGTCGATTGAAGCCAAATTTCATATGCAGCCTCCATGGGTTGGGGAAACGAAAGTTTGTTCGCGGTATCTGGGTCACATGACCAAGATGGCCGCTACACCCATATATGGTAAAAACCTTTCAAAAATCTTTCTTCTCTAGAACCAAATAGCCTATGACCTTGAAACTTGGCATGTAGCATTGGGCATGCGGGCCCATCATAGTTTGTACAAATCATGACATTGCATTGGCCTTGACCTAATTTACGACATGGTCAACTTTGGTACGTTAGGCTTTTATATGGGCAAATGCTTAAACAGTGGATTTCTCAGAATCTATTTAAATCTAAGGTACAATATGTTGTATACATGGTCGACTAATGACCAGATAAAGCTATCATGTCACTAAAGGTCAAGGTCATTCCGTCTGACCATCCGTTGTCAAGATTTTCAAACATCTTCTCCCCTGAAACCACTAGGGTGATTGAAGCAAAATTTCATATGGAGTCTCAGTGGGATGGTGGAATGAAAGTTTATACCCGGGGTCTGGGTCACATGACCAAGATGGCCGCCATGCCCATATATGGTAAAATGCCTTCGAAAATCTTCTTCTCCAGAACCAAAAGGCCTATGACCTTGAAACTTGGTATGTAGCTTTGGCAATGCGAGCCCATCATAGTTTGTACAAATGATGACCTTGCGTTGACCTTGACCTAATTAACAAAATGGTCAACGTTGGTATGTTAGGCTTTTATATGGGAAAACGCTTATTTAGTGAATTTCTCAGAAACTATTTAAGTCTAAGGTACAATATGTGGTATATATGGTCAACTAAATGACCAGATGAAGATATTATGTCACTGAAGGTCAAGGTCATTCTGTCGGACCATCCGTTGTCAAGATTTTCAAACATCTTCTCCTCTGAAACTACTGGGCCGATTGAAGCCAAATTTCATATAGTGTCTCAGTGGGATAGTGGAACTAAAGTTTATACCTGGGGTTCGGGTCATATGACCAAGATGGCCGCCATGTCCATATATGGTAAAAACCCTTCGAAAATCTTCTTCTCCAGAACCAAAAGGCCTATGATCTGGAAACTTGGTATGTAGCATCGAGCATGCGAGCCCATCATAGTTTATACAAATAATGACCTTGCATTGGCCTTGACCTAACTTACAACATGGTCAACTTTGGTACGTTAGGCTTTTATATGGGAAAACGCTTATACAGTGGATTTCTCAGAAACTGTTTAAGTCTAAGGTTCAGTACGTGGTGTATATATGGTCAACTAAATGACCAGATGAAGCTATTATGTCACTTAAGGTCAAGGTCAGTTTGTCGGTCTGTCCGTCATCAAGATTTTCAAAACATCTTCTCCTCTGAAACCACTGGTCTGATTGAAGCAAAATTTCATATGGAGTCTAAGTGTGATCCGGGAATAAAAGTTTGTTCTCGGGATCTTGACCAAGATGGCCGCCATGCCCGTATACGGTAAAAACCCTTAAAATCTTCTTCTCCAGAACCAAAAGGCGTATGACCTTGAAACTTGGTATGTAGCTTTGGGTCCTCAAGCCCATCATAGTTTATACAAATGATCGTGCGTTGACCATGACCTAATTTATGACACTGTCAACTTTGGTACATTATGTAGGCTTTTATATTGGAAAATGCTTAAACAGTGGATTTTTCAGAAACTATTTAAGTCTAAGGTACAATATCTGGTATATATGGTTGACTAAATGACCAGATGAAGATATTTTGTTGTTAAGGTCATTGAGATTCTGTCACCCGTCAGCATTTTCAAACATCTTCTCAGAGGCCACTGGGGTCAATTGAAGACATATTTCACATGGAGCTTCATCGGCTTAAAGGAACCATAGTTTGTTCAGATGGTCTTGGTCACTTGACCAAGATGGCCACCATGCCCATATATGGTAAAAACTCTTCAAACGTCTTTTTCTCGAGAACCGAAAGGTCTATAACCTTGAAACTTGGTACCGGTATGTAGCATTGGGCACTCAGGCCCATCATAGTTTATACAAATGATTACTGTATTTCATGTGGAGCTTTTATACTGGGTCAAAGGAATCAAAGTTTGTTCAGATGGTCATGGTCACATGAACATGGTGGCCATCACGCCCATAATATGATAAAAACCCTTCAGAAATCTTTGTCCAGAAACAAAGGCCCAGTGACCTTGTGGCTTGGAATATAGAATTGGGACTCAACATTAATCCCCAAGGGAGGGGAGTTATCTGCCCCTGCCCTGGTGCTATATACATGTATAAAAGCATTAAAATATATACCAGGACCAAGTGTCAGGTGAGCTACAGGACCATTGGTCCTCTGGTTGTTTTTCTCGTGTCGAGGCTCAATTATGCTGGTGTAAAACAGCGACTTTTGTCACATTTTGACAGTATAAGCATATTTGGCATACAAACCCGAGTGATCCTACTACTTGTGTGTCGAGGGTCGGAATTCTGGCGAAGTGTAATGACGTTATGTGTAGAAAGGGCAAATGTTAACTGTTTGCCTCCTGCGCTGCATCTTTATGAGAGTTCTTTTGAGTCTGTTTATAAAATAGCCCACAAATACGTAATTGCGCGTGAAAACGAAATGGCCGCTACTGGTACGCGGCTGCCACTGGTCTCAAGCCAGTATGAATTTATCCAGTCGATGAAACCTAAACAGGCACATTACCTCGGCGTGTGTTGTGGTATGTCATGTAGTTTTGCCGGTTTGATACGGTAGACACCGTCGCCGACGTACAGCGACAGTACAATCACCGACCTCCTTCTTCTGATTTGTCCTCTAATGCAGGAACTAATAACCTGAACAAAAAATCTGGTCATCATTGGCATGTCCCGGGCAAACCACCTTCTAAGTTTCGAATTAGAAAAAAAAAAGTTTGTTATGCAGTTTATTACCTAGATTTCTGGATAGTATCTTAACATTACACATTACCTCTATCCTGATACCTCTTATCCTCTGTTCAGATTTCCTAGTGTACTGAATTTTTAGAAGTTGATCTGCTAGGTGCCGTCTGTGGAAGTCAAACCCATGACTCCTTGCGTGAAAGGCAAACGCTCAGTTTTCTTGGCCAGGCACTTCCCTTAATTTTAATCAAAAATTATAATGACTTAAAAATGTTGTGTTTTTTGTTGTTGTTTTATTATGCATGACATTTACTATCTCAACATTCTTCATACTAAATAGAAAATTTGACTGGTCGAGAATGAATGAAAAACCTTGTTCATACGTTTTAGTTCCTTCCTCATTTTTTCCTATATTTTTCCTTATTCCATTTCCTGCTTTCTTTCTCCCTTTTCTTTATTCCTTTCCCTGTTCGTATAATACTCATATACAATATGTATTGATTGCTTTAAACAATATTTCATTTTCAACTCATTTACACACATAGCATTTACAAGTAAAAACTGGACAACAGGATCTGATAATAAGCGTTAACCGATTAATTCAAACATCTGTAAATAAATAGCAAGTATAGTGAGTGGCAATCTAAGAAATAAGCTTGACCGTAGCATGCAAGTGTAATTAAAATACGGATCTAAATAAACTGAGAGAGAGAGAGAGAGAGAGAGAAAGAGAGAGAAAGAGAGAGAGTAATATGAGCAAAAGGATCTCACCATGGACAAAGTCCAAACGTTCATACGACTTCAGGGTAAGTCATTAATAGGATAGATAGGCTCTTTGAGGTAGGCAGTTTTCATACCTAAATTTGCATTACTCAACGATGCACAACTTATGGTATGTTGAAACGTCTAGGCTGTGAATCTTGATTTATTTCTATATATTTATGCACTGCTTTAAAAATTTCAGCATTCCGATCATTACATACTCCATTTATGCCAAAGAGAAAGATGTCGGACGTAATGGGTGTACTTGCGGGTACAATCTGTCGAACTATCGTTAACATCCGTACGCACTAAGTCGTAACTTGGACAAGAAAGAAGATCATGACAGTTGGTTTCAATCATATCACACGTACAGTTTGGGGAATGCACGAGGTTTCTTAGAAATAGATGCTTATTCAGAGAACTACATTCTGTTCCTAGTCGAGTGTGTAGAATTTGAAGTTGTCTGCTTCCTGTATAGTAATAAGCAGGTATTTTAGGAGTTTCAAGTTCAATTAAGCGCTTAAATGAGTCTAAAGAATCGGCAGTCTTAGCAGAAGATGGCAGAGAGTTCCATGCTGAAATTGTTTATGGAAGGTAGGAATTAGCATATGTTTGTGTACGTGTAGTGACTAGGTGGTAGTTATCAACATTGCGCAGAGCATAAGAAGATACATCACTAATACGGGACGGGAGAAGATTGGTTAAGTAAAGTGGGGTTTGTCCGTTTTGCGTTTTAAAGAATAGATAGAGTTTGTTGAGGTTTCGCCTTTCAGACAATTTTAATCACCCTACTTTATATAATTTATTTATTGAGATTAGTTTGGTTGTTCCAGTGACAATCCTGGCGGTCTCTTATTGTATTTTTTTCTTTTCTAATTCATCACTTTGCTGCTGAGTACAGTTATCCCATACTACGTCGACGTATTCGAGTATGGAACGTGCGAAAACAAAGTAAATTTTCTGAAGCGCGTTTCTGTCAAGAGTAAATTTCAAACTTCTAAGGAGATTTAAACGTGTGGCGGCTTTGTCTTTTATCTTGTCAATATGATTTGGCCAGTCTAGTCTTTGGGATAGATATACACCAAGATGTTTGTGTGTGTTTACTTCTTTTATGGATACTTCATTGAGGTACAAATTTGAGTGGTCATTTTGGTTTGTTTTCCTTGTAAGTATTTATTGACTCAAATAAAGTTTCGTAAAAAACACAGCAATGTTGTTGAATGGAAGCATTAGTTACTCGGTAACATAGTACTGAAAACACTCTTCACGTTAATTTTACTGAAAGGAAAAGAACAGTTTTCCAATTTTCCCTCATTCGTGTGTATACACGTTTATCATATGACGTCGCATCTGAGAGTGTAATAAAGCCATGCATTAAAAATAATAATCCACTAGTGGATTAAATATGCAAATTACGTCGAAATATTATGGGTTGACGTCCATAAAAACGTCGCGTTTTCTAACGGCGAAATTGTGACGTTTTAGTGCAAGATTTGCTAATAAAATGCGATTTTAGTGTCATATGATAAATAGAATTTTGCATTCGTGCTCCTGTATTATTGAATTTATTAAACTCGTTGGTGAAAACGATAAGATGCTCGGCAGAGCCTCGCATCTTATCTTTTCCCCAACTCGTTTAATAAATTCAATAATACATGAGCACTCATGTAAGATCCTCTATTTCATCCTCTACGAGGATCATTCAAAAAGCTCAACCACTGGTATTATTTCTCGAAAACCAAAACAATTATCTACCGCACAGTAATGCCATTCAAAAGGCATACCCTTTGTAGTATTGTTGTAGAAAAATGTTTTACGTATCTTTAAAAGAACATTTTACAATCTGCTTCGAAAAAGGTATACCTTTACTATAATGGCATAAATTTGCAGATGGCCTGTTTGAAAGGTGCAGCAATTCCTTCATACACAACGCGAACTATCGTAGGTCGGGGCCTATAATTTTCCAGGCACAGATAAACTTAGCACAAAAATCTCAGAATCATTCGAAGCATTTTATGACGTTTTCAGTACTGGGTTTGAAAGGCTAGATGCGGCCAAACGCTTAAATAAATCACTCAAGTTATTATGTTCAAAGTGCGATATCTTGATAATTGAATACCCTTTGAGCTTCTAAATAAGCATTTCTTGAAGTGTATCATTGACACTTATTCTTAATCCAAAGTTTAAAAAAAATACCCTAAAATGGCGCCACAGTGATTTCTTGAAGGACACGTGGATAGTACATTCAGTGATATCTTAGACAATCCTCGTTTGTGTGGCGTATAATCCATGTATATCATTCATTTTTCTATATAATGTCTGAATGTTACAGACAACATCTCCGAAAATTTTAATTACCTGTGATATGTAGTTATTGAAATATGCAGCATGATTTACTCACAAGCAAAAACACAAAACAAGAAAATATGCCAGTGTCTATGACTAACACATTACATAAGCGCGTACTCAGCCATCTTTTTGAATCCACCGTGCGCTTGGTATCATTGATATCATTGTAAAGAAAAAGGACAGCCCTTTCTTTTGATGACCTCTAAGAAAGGTTAACACGCCTGTGAACAAGTAATGAGTCGAGTGACAGAACCTTTTTGGATGATCCTCGTATTTTGCTCCTGCAGAAAATTCTTCTAGAGGTTTTTAGAAGGCCTTCGCTGCTGAGGGAACCAACAGGAAGTCACAAAACTTATTTCCTTTCGTACTGCGTTGCACCCATGCCATTTTGAACATACACTACTCAAAAGAATTAAAGGAGCATCCACATTTGTCCTCACAGTATAAACAAGTTGGAAAGTGATGATGTAAGAACAACATTATAAAATGAATAACTTAATCTGCAACCTATAAATGAGAAATTGTGTTGACCTAATCACAAATCACGGTTAGTAACCTGTTAAATCGAAATTTAGCAATTGCAAGAAAATTGTAAGAAAATCTTGAATCTTAAGTCTTTTAATTTTCCGATGTCACTATTGCAATGTGCCCACTGAAAAGGTCGATTTTCGAAGGTAGGCAGATAACCGCAAAAACATGCAGAAATGTTAACTATATGTTTCTAGTTTATTCTCTACGATTTCATTTTCCCGTATTTTAATGCCTTTTAGGTTAATTTTGCGGTTGAATACATGTACTGTCTGCAACATTTAACATTGAGCCTACGGGAATTTGAACTACCAACGTCCACTATGCATCCAAATTTCACTTCATCCTACCCCCGTAACCACTACAAATTTTATACATAATTATTTCTCATATACATATTCATCGTAAACGAGTTACATTACAGTGGTTACGAGGGCAGGAGTAAACGAAAAATAAACTTTTTGGTTAAATTTTCATGTATTCAACACTAGGACTAAAGGATTTATATCAAAATAGCATCATTATATTTTGTAATTGATAGAAAATAGAGGCATTATTCGACACAACACATCTTTTTCGAAGTGTTCATCTATGTAGTATGTCTTTCTAATGCCCCCACCAAGGATTCAGTGTGTGTGTCGGGGGGGGGGGGGGGGGGGGGGGGGGGGGGGGGGGGGGTGAGGGGGGAGGAGAAGGGGCGCAGCGCTGTGCATGCGTATAGGTATGGCGTTATGTGTGTATGTAAGGCGTTAGACTTAATGTCTTCCGTTACCATGCTGTGATGTAACCTCTAATGTTATAATGTTGCGACGTGGTCAGATGATGTATCCCTCAGACCTGAAGCTGATGCATTGTAAAATGCTGTGACCTTGAACTTTGGTCCACTAATTTTGTATGAAACGTTATTTGTATGAGCTGTTTCCTTACATCCTTTGGTATCTTTGGGTAGGAGAGTTGAATTTTGATCAAATCATATCCTTAAAATGTAGGAACTGCAAAACATCCATGCACACTGAGTCCTTGAACTTTATGCATGAACCAGGATTTCCACTTATATCTCAACACTGTTTTTGGATTCGCAACATAATTACAATTAGTTGGTCAGTTAAACGATGCAAAAATATACTCATACCATTTGTAGGTTACTTTGACATATATTTAAAAGTTCACTGGTCTTTTTCCTTATATATTCGACATTATGTATGCATCATACTAAAGACAATGTTTCAGTCAGACATTGCAAATGACGTCATACTATTTGTAGATCATTGCATGATCCATTGAATTAGTGTTTTAATTCGAACTAATATTTAATTGAATCTTCATCGGACTTGGAATAGTAAGTCATTTTAGCGCTGCGTCTCATTTGGTACTACATGTAGGTCCCTGTGACCTATATTTCTTGCTTCACTGATTTTGTCTAACATTAAACACATCTGTACCTGTGTAGCATCCATAAATACGTAATATTCCATACGCGTTTAATATTTGATATGACGAATCTTTCATTATATGTATAAATAGTGTATAATGCTTAATAAAATCCATGCATACTCTAGCCGTATGGCAGCACGTATATCTTGCATCAGAATGCTTGCCCCAGCAAAAGGTCTTACAATAGGTTCAAGAATTTCATCACGATACCGCATTCCAGTCAATGAACCTCCATTTATCACATACAAATCAGTTCGACGTTCAAAAGAAATTCCGCCCCATACCATTATTGACCCTCCCTCGTATCTGTCTACTTCCACAATATTACGATCCTCAAATCGTTCTCCTGTTCCCGAGGTTATAAAACTTGAGTACATTCTTGAGCATGTGCTCGGAAGCAGCCAATCAGTGTGCTTTATTTTGAGTTCGAGATTATTCTCAAGTTTTATAACCTCGAACCCTGGTCGTCTCTAGACTCGAACACGTCGATCAGAAGCACTGAGATAAAACTTGCTTTTATTTGTAAACGACACTGTGCGCCTGTCTTGTAATCGCCAGTTCTGATGTGCCCGTGCAAAATCAAATCGCCGTGCACGGTATTGGCGGGTGAGAATAGGCCCTCTAGCTAGACGTCTTGCGCCCAGACTACCTTCATGCTATCTGTTACGTATTGTTTGGTTGGATATTTGTTGACCAATTGCATGCTAGAACTCGATTTTAGCCTTCTGGCCGTGTATTGCCGATTTCTTAGTGCTCAGTTTCGAAGATACCGATCTTGCCTGTGTGACGTCATGCGTTGACGATATTGCCCTTGTCGTCTAGTAAACTCGCCTGTCTCCTGGTAACGTCTCCACAGCCTAGCAACAACACTTCTTGACACATCAAGTCGTTCAGCGATTGCCGCGTGTATCCACCCACTTCCAAGCAATGCGACAGCTTCAGCGACCTCAACTTCATCTGAGAATCGCCTAACACCATACAAAGTCACAACCATTGAAGACTTAAAAGACCGCATAAACGAAGGATCTCCTTATTAGTGGTTCAAATTTAAAATTTGCACTGATCGCTCTATACCAAAATTCATTCGTTTATTAGGGTATGCATGCGCTAGCTCACATTCTCGCTTTCCATGTGAACTATGTTTCTTGATTTTTGAATGGAAATTCTTACAAATATCGCTTTATAATCGGGGATTTTCCTGAGTATGAATATTGCACATGCGATATATTTGAGCCGCGACACGGGAAAACCAACAATAGGGTTGTGTACCCAGCGTAGACTCAGATCAGCTTGGGCATCCGCCCAGTCTGATCAGACTCTTCGCTTACGGCTTAAAGGGCCACTAAGGAACTAAGCTAGCTCCATGCGGACAGCGATGACCGTCTGATCAGACCGGGTGGATGCCCAGGCTGATCTTAGGCTTTGCTGGGCGAACATGCCACTTTGTTTTGTCATGTCGCAGCTCATTTTAATTAGTAAACAGATGACAGATGACGGATATCATGAGCAATTAACTCTTCTCGAATATCGTTTGCGGCGACCTTGCTTTGCACTGCGTGTTGAGAGGCAAGAAATATTTGATAGTCATCACGCGCGCTAAATGACCTTAAAGTGGACTAGAACAAAACCAAAAAGCATTGTTCTTTTTACATGAAAACTGAAAACTTTGGTTTTGTTCTAGTCCATAGTGCCTACAGTCAAACCTGTCCTAAGGGGTCACCCAAGAGAACCCGCTATGATTGTCTGCTTAAAACAGGTGACCCATTAATATAGGTTCATTTGCACTGCATTCTGGTCCAAGGGACCTCAAAAAGGTGGATGCTAAAGGCAAGTGACCCCTTAATAGAGGTGGCCACATGAGCAGGTTTGCGAGTTTACCGGACGTTTTCATGGTATGGCAAGTCTTTGAATAATATTAATAATTTGTTGAGGTTATTTAGTTTTTGTACTGAATTTTAGTGACAACAAAATCATCGTATTGGTCAATAGAATTTGTGTCTCGCCTCAGTATATTAATTTCCGCCGTGTTTTCTGGTCCCCATTTAACTCCAACAATAATTCTGCTCCCAACATTGCCCCATATGAATCCCTGAAAATGAATAAATGAAAAGATAACAATGTTTAGTGAACAGACACTTCCCCTCCACCCTCTCCCCTCGCCCCCCGTCCCCCATTCCGTTCCCAAACAACCACCCTGCATACATACGCGTGTAATGTTATGTATGTCGCACTGCGCTGTTAACATCAAGCACAGGGGCTTGAATCATAATTGAGCTGCGACACGACAAAACCATCAATGTGGCTGTGTGCCCAGCGCAGACTCAGATCAGCCTGGGCATCCGCCCAGTCTGGTCAGAGTCTTCGCTGTCCGCATGGAGGTAGCTTAGACCCTTAGCTACCCTTTGAGTACTTAATGAAGAGTCTGATCAAACTTGGCAGATGCCAAGGCTGATCTGAGTCTGCACCGGGCGCACAACCACATTTTTGGTTTTCTCGTGTCGCGGCTCATAGTGTGTGGGGCATAGCAAAATGAGGATAATAACTCATATGGGCAAGGGGAGAAAAGCTGTTTAAAATTTTTAGGGGCACTTTGTCTTTTCCGGTGTACAAGTTCAGTCCGACAAAAATCATTGTAATAGTTGACCAAGTATACAGCATAATGCTTCCTGTAAACACTTATGTCTGTTTTAAGGGCATATGTGAGCTGGCTACAAACTGCATCGAAATTCAAAACTCCACAGTAACGTGATACAGGATTTTTTTTTCACTTTTTGTACTAATGCAAGAATTGTAATCGAAGAAAAAAACTCGCGTCTTTTAGAGTATTAAATCGTTATTAACAGGTATCGATTACTCCCGCCCCAAAAAGTTATCCATTACGCTAGTGTCAGGCGATTTTTTCATGTTTTAGCGTTTTCCTGTCGTTGATCTAGAAAATCGTCTTTGAGAAGCTCGCTTTGTATCGCAGACCTAGGGCGAATACGTCGCACGTCAGTGATTAGCTGAAAGTATTCAAATAAAGAAAATAAACGTACATTTTTTGAAATGCAAGAAGGCTGCTGAAAGTTTGTTCATTCGGCATCTGATTTCATGTTCATATATAGGGGGGCCATTATTAATGCTAAATTTGCATTTAACTTGTTTACTCGTTACGATGACGTAACGCCATTATGTTTATATGCACTGGCCTAATTTCCGTTTTAATGCTAGTCTTATGGGAAGGTTTGTAGCTTACCGGATATATTTTGAGCTTTGTTGGGTTTAGTTTCTCAAAGTCGTCTAAAGCCTTCTGGTAGCCCCCAGTTTTGAAGTATAGTCGAAAACTGGACCCGGCAGGATCATACAACAGTTTGGCTGACTGAATGAGCTTACCCGAAAGCGGTAAAACCACATACTTTAAGGTAGACGAATACTAAATAGAAATATTGGCGGGGCATTCAAACCATTATACCATCTAAATAACCCAAAGAGCTATAAAACATTTGGGTAAGAAAAAAAACAATTTTCACCGTTTTGTTTTCCTAAAAAACAATATTTTGTATTTCTACATATTATATTTAAACTTTTTCCATTAAAATTAATATATCTAGCACATGAATGCACTTTCATTTCAGCAAATCATATAATCTGTAATATATGATATTTGAAACAAACTGATAACAAAAAATTGCAGTTTTCTTGTTAATAAGTATATTTTACATTCTTTGAAAAAATGCAAGAAAATTGAATTTCATGAAAAACGTCATGAAAAATATTATCAATCGATGGGGCATGCTTATGCGTATTATTTTAGTAAAACTTACGTCGTATGTTAAAGAATAAAACAAAAAAATAAACATTTCACCGTTTCGTTTCCTAGAAAAACAATGTTTAAGTTCAAAATATCCCCAAAACAGACTGCCCAAATTCTGCACCTGCTGCAAGCACAGCCGGTCCTTGCCCAATTATTTATTTTCCTGTTATTCGGTTCTACCATAGAGTAATGTCGACAAAAATGCGCAGATGGAATGGAAACTGTGAAGATCTTGATCATTCTGGTTCCTAAGGAACAGTCTGATCTCAGTTTTCACTGTTTGTGCAGACCTATGTGCCCGAAAACTTAGGATCTTTACGGTAGATATTGTAAGTGTATATTATAACTGTATTTACTCCACAGTTAGTCGATTGGATGATGAAGAATAACTCTGTTTGTTTTTTAAACAAGCAAGAACAGAGTTCTTCCGGGATCGTCCACCTTAATTAAGCGCAAGAGACGAAAATACCTGAATGTCCAAACAGCGTAGATCCGGATGAGGTGGCTCATTATGAGCCACCTCATCAGGATCTACGCTGTTTGCTCTCTTGTCAAAATGATATAGCCTGGATGAAACAGTTTTTTTTTTTTTTTGAAAATTTGTAGACGTAAATTTTGTCGTCTGCTGTTTGGCACTTAAGGTTATATAATTTCCATTAACCTCTTTATTTACTTCTCAAAAGAAGGTTTGCATGACCATTTATTTGTCCATAGACATCATACTAAATCAACGTATTTCCAAGAGGTTTAGCCGGGCTGCGTAGCGCAATCGGTAGAACACATGACTCAAAATAGGTCAGAGGTCCTGGTTCGATACCTGCTCTGGCCACATACTTTCGTTTCTCCTTCCGCTGATTCAAGAAGGGCAGTTGTCAGTTACTGGCGAAAGTATGTGCACTTAGTACTGGTTAACCGCTTAGGAGGTCTAAGCCTGCCCAGGAATAGTGTGGTTAGGTTAACTGACCGTCCCGACATGACCATAGCTGTTTACCGTGGACGTAAAGCAACAAATCAATAAAAAAAATCCAAGAGGTTTAGAAGAAAGGCATGCCTCTGTTTTGCTCAATGGTTTCTGTAACTCACACGCTTATTTATTTACATTCTTGGTGTATTTACTGAAAAGCCCTATAGTAAACCATTGGAACGTAATTTAGTTTACATTCCAATAATTACATTGAGACACGCGACGTAAATGACGTCAGAATAAACAATGGTTCTCTACAATTTGATTGGACGTCAGCAACGTCATGACGTCATGCATGCCGTTCTGCTGTTAGCAGAAAAACTGCGTGTACATGTTTTACTGCTTCAATTTTAGCGCTTATATAAGATTTTTCATGAAAGCTTTGATTGAAACGAATGTAAATATAAGCAATGAACTTAATTTTTCTGATGTTTATCGAAGTGTAAACTACATTGGGTCACTAGCAAAGTTTACATGAACCCCTTCGGGGTTCATTCACTTTGCACGTGACCCAATGTAGTTTACACTTCGATAAACCTCAGAAAAATGAAATTCATCGCTGTAATATTATATCTGTGTAAACACCTGACAAATCGTAGACAAAACTGATCCCCGTCGGGGTAGCAACAACTTTCTGACTGACAAGTGGTATTGGCTCTTAACAAACTATATGTAAAATCATCTTAAATTAAGCTTTTACTCTGTAAAAGCCTATATCTACCAAGAGGGACGGAACCGGAGACCAACTTTTCACATTCATAATACCGAAGCATAAGTTTGCAATGGAGGAATACGAAATTTATCGCGATTTGGCAGTATGTTCCTACTTCTGTATGTATTCTCTGCTCTTGAAGGAAACTTTTTAAGATTTCAATTCTACCGATTTGCTTTCATTTGCCATTGCAGATTTATAAACTAAAGATTTAAGGTGTATGGGCACACTTACATGTTGTGATCACCATTTTTACAAAGAAGAACAACTTTTGTGATTTTCTATTAGCTTCCCTTGTCGATGAAGCATTTTCAAAAAAGGAGTAACCTGTTAAAAGACAGAATTTGCTTCTACCCGTTTAGAGTCTATCCCCCCTTTGAGCAGGGAGGCAAAGATTAAAACGGTACACTTGCCCCCCCCCCCCCCCCCCCCCCCCAATCCCTCACCCCCTCTCATAGTGCATCCATTCACCTTAATATTTTTTTTAATTTTAATTCATGCTATAACATACCGACAACTCCAAACAGTCCCCGTTTCATTCTTCCATTACTATACTGCACTGAAATGGAAGAAATACTTCAGTCTGATTTAAAACTTAAAAGTTAGAAACACTTGAATTTTACCCATCAATGCCTAGTGGACACTTCTATCCTTTAAATTGAATGAGTCAATTCGTCATTTTAGGGGTATCTGGCGAATGACGCGAATTTTATTTTATTTTATTTTTTATTGCTTTTTTTAATCATTTTTGTTAACGATGCTGTAAAGTTTTTGCAAAAAGTGTAGACCCTGATCAGATGCCGCATTGCGCGGCATCTGGTCTGGGTCTGCACTGTTTGCCTAAGTATGTCCTTTTTTGACTGGACACTTGGAATACATGGGTTAAATAACGAAAAATGTACACGTATGTTACAGATGGCCACAGCCGAGTTATAGTTATCAGTTATCGGACTTACATTTACACTGACTTTCTACGCGCGAGCACCTGATCTCACTTCCTTACATTTCGGATTTGTCAATGTTTATACGGATTATGTGACTTCAGACTTATGATTTTAGTACACTGACAGCTAAATTTACAGCTGGTGAGAAAAAAAAGAAAGAAATAGATAAAATATGCTGCCAAAACAAAATTCAATCACTGAACAAGTGTGTCAAAAGTTTGTCAAACAAAACAAGGTATAGAAAATATGAAACAGTGTTAGTTCTTTCTGAGTATATTATACAATGGCCGTATTCGACTGGGCTTTTCTTGTTTGTCGATTCTTAGCCTGAAGTGCTCCATGCTAAGTTTCACGAAACGCGAAGTCGAATACGGCCATTCACTATTTTTATGAAGGGAAACAAATTCTTGGAACTCTATGTTCGCTTCCCTGGAAGGCCTAGCCCTTTAAAAGTGAATTATACTCTGAAAGTTAAGAATTGGCTCCTCGAGCAGCAAATTCTTTCCTTTAAGAGTGGATGAAGCCCCGGTATCTCAGTGGGTTAAGAGCTGGATCTAGCGGCCCGGGTTTGACTTCCCTGGAGATGAAATCGTTTCAACCGTAGACGGATTCCATTGTTCAGCCTTATTTCATAATTACCCTCCCATCGTCCAGATATGACTGAAATACTGTTAAAAGGGACGTAAAATTGCGAATCATCCATCCAGCTATTAAGACTTGATACCTTTAGAGAATGGAATCAAGTATTAAAATAACAGCCTTGAATACCCTTAAAGTAAACCCATTCATCCTAAACAGCGGACACACCTACCTATCATAGGAATATTGCCATCAACCTTGTCCAGCTTCACGGGTAACTTTCGATTATTTGTTGGAACAGCATTGCATGAGACAATAGGTAGAAGACAAAATCCAAAAAAGAGATACATGGAATTCTGTAAAACGAAACGATAAGAGGATCTTAAACGAATGGTCACCAGAATTAAGCCGCGACACGACTAAACGAACAAAGTGGCGTGTGTGCCCAACTATGACTCAGACCAGACTGGGCAGCTGCCCAGTCTGATCAGTCTTTGCTGTGCGCTTAAAGCGTAGCTAAGGGTGTAAGCTACCTTTATGCGGACAGCGAAGTCTCTGATCAGACTGGGCGGATGCTCAGGCTGATCTGAGTCTTCAGTACGCACAGATATGAAATTATGAGCATGCCTTTGGCAAATTTCATTTCAATTCACCGCGAGTCCTTGAATCTGTTTATTATAATAACTGTGACAGTGCCTGCGATTTTGAGCCTTGTGTAGGTGCGACGTTGACGTCACGAAACGTGAAATAAAAGTGACGTAATAAAATTTGCATGTAAAGTCAATTGCATTTCCGCGCACTGACTAATAAATTTGAAAAGACTGATTCAACATTTCTATCGGCGTGTTTAATTTTCTTCATCTACACTTTTTTAAGAATGTTCGCATCTTAGATCTTTGAAAAGCGATGTCACGAAGCAGAGTTATAAAGGTTTATCCAGCTAGTATGTAACTTGTATCCAATCAGTGAAACGAAAACAACAAATCGGGTGGGTGTGAATTTCGTTTGCTTTTGCAGTAAACCTTACCGCTATTTCTTTGTGCTTCTCAAAATCTATTCTGGAAGCACTAATAAATATGAAAACGTTAAAAACAAAATTTCCGATTTTCGCTCCATAAGGCTCAAAATACCAGACACTGTCACAATTATAACTACCCAGCAAGCTCAACAGCATTGAGAACATTGATCGAGATATATTGTCACAATAATTAGCACTAACATTCGGGGACATACCAGCAATATTCTGCCCACTGTTTGCAAGTGATAACAACATGTGAATGACGTCTACTTCATGGCATTCATTATTCTTTATTGACTATAAAAGCTATTATAAATGTTACTGTTTTGAATATCGAAATCATGTCACCATAAACAGCATCATTTTTTTCTTCAATGCAACTGGAATAATTTGTGGGCGTATAAAAATGTTATGACGCTTCATCACTGCATACTAGGGCGGTCGTGTGATACAGCAATATATCAGCTGCAAACGATGCATGAACAAAATACTGATATATTTGATATCGGAAAGCACAGCCAACATAAGAACCCGACAGAAAAAGAAATGTGAAATATATAAATGGTGCATATGCGTATGTTTCCAGTGACGGGCTCTCGAAAAGGTGCTACTTTGAGAAGCATTTTTTTCCGCTCATGCATATAAATAATGGTATTCATTGAGGAATATCTATAGCAACCCCATCATTTGGCTAGCTATCACAAACTCTATAGGACTGCCTATGGGCATGCGCATATACATGTACTTACTTACTGTATACTGTGTTCTGTTTACTGCCAACTTAATATGGCTACAGCGTCTTTTTACTATCTATTGTGTACTGTTTACTTCTACTGCGTCCTCGTCTACTGATCACTGTGTACTTTCTCCTGCGACAGTGACTGTGCACTTGCAAGAGAACATGGACACCAAGCTAGATGTATTTGTGCTTATTCTTACACATGCTCAAAAACTATGTCGCAGTACATACTATACAGTGAACAGTAGACAGGATGAAGTAGTCATTAAACAGTGTTTGTCATTACATATGACGTCGCATTTGAGAGTGTTATAAAGCCATGCATTAAAAACGATAATCAACTAGTGGATTAGATATTCAAATTACGTCGTAAGGTTGTGCGCTGACGTCCATAAGAACGTCGCTTTTCTAATGGCGAAATCGTTACGTTTTAGTGCAAAAAAATTGCTAATAAAATGCGATTTTAGTGTCATATGATAAATAGAATCTTGCATTCTTGCTCCAGTATCACTGAATTTATTAAGCTCGTTGGGGAAAACCGATAAGGTGCTCGGCATAGCTTCGCATCTTAACTTTTTCCCCAACTCGTTTAATAAATTCAATAAAACATAAGCACTCATGTAAGATCCTCAATATAATCAACCTGAATTCCGTTGCACGCTAAAGCACCTAATACTTTAGGTCATACAATTTATGAAACTTAAGTCTCTTGCTCGAAAAGTAATTGCATTGCGTTGAAACTTAATCTGATGTCTCCGGGACTAAAAAATATTGGCAGCTCATGGCGCCCTATTAAGATACTCAATGGTTTACATACCCTTTGCTTTCGCCCTTAAATTCCAAAACTTTGCAAAAATGCCCTAAAAAATAGGGAATGTTGACAAATACAGCAATAGTCAGTTATAGTCAGGTCTCATGTTTTTCATATTTATCTGAGTGTGTGTCATGTTCATGTACTTTACTTTAATACTTTGTATTTAGTATGAAATTACACCATGAAAATAAGATGGATGGATGACTTGCGATTTTACGTCTTTTTTAACAGCATTTCAGTCATATCAGGACGATGGTTGAGTGATAATGAAAGGCTGTGTGCAATGGAACCCGTTTACGATTGAAAAGATTCCTGCCTCAAGCGGGTCTCGAACCCGGGACCGCTAGATCAGTAGGCCAGCGCTTAACTTACTGAGCTACCGGGACTCCATGAAAATAGGAGTTGGATACATCTATCACATTACCATATTTCATATCAATCATGTTTTGTGTGAATAACCTGAGCACGCATGGAACCTCTACCCGTCACCCTTTTACAAATGCGTTTGATTTTCTTTTGGACAAAATTGTACTACAATATTCTCAATTTTAATTGCAGTGACCTGTCCAGTCATGGTTCCCTGTTGACGGAATCATAACACGCACATTACATTGGTGTGTTTTGTATTTTACGTGTTCATGTACGTGTACAGTTTTGCCGGTTTTTTTAGCTCACCTGAGCCTTTAGGCTCATAGGTGAGCTTATAGTATAGCCAGGCATCCGTCGTCCGTCCGTCCGTCCGTCGTCCGTCCGCCCGTCGTCAACATTTTTAAACATGTTCTCCTCTGAAACCACTGGGCCGATTGAAGCCATATTTCATATGGAGCCTACCTAGGTCGGGCGAACGAAAGTTTGTCCGGGGTATCTGGGTCACATGACCAAGATGGCCGCCACGCCCATATATGGTAAAAACCCTTCAAAATATTCTACTCCAGAAAACTTGAAACTTGGTATGTAGCATCGGGCATGCCGGCCCATCATAGTTTGTACAAATCATGACCTTGCGTTGACCTTGACCTAATTTACGGCATGGTCAACTTTGGTACGTTAGGCTTTTATATGGGAAAACGCTTAAACAGTGGATTTCTCAGAAACTATTTAAGTTTAAGGAATAATACTTGGTATACATGGTCGACTAAATGACCAGATGAAGATATATGTCACTAAAGGTCAAGGTCATTCCGTCGGACCATCCGTCGTCAAGATTTTGAAACATCTTCTCCTCTGAAACCACTGGGCCGATTGAAGCCAAATTTCATATGGAGTCTCAGTGGGATGGGGGAACGAAAGTTTATACCCGGGGTCTGGGTCACATGACCAAGATGGCCGCCATACCCATATATGGTAAAAACCCTTTAAAAATCTTCTTCCCCAAGAACCGAAAGGCCTATGACCCTGAAACTTGGTATGTAGCTTTGGGCATGCGGGCCCTCCATAGTTTATGCAAATCATGACCTTGCGTTGACCTTGACCTAATTTACGGCATGGTCAACTTTGGTACGTTAAACTTTTATTTTGGAAAATGCTTTAACAGTGGATTTCTCAGAAAATATTTAAGTCTAAGGAACAAATAAGGTACAATACTTGGTATACATGGTCGACTAAATGACCAGATGAAGATATTATGTCACTGAAGGTCAAGGTCATTCCGTCGGACCATCCGTCGTCACGATTTTCAAACATCTTCTCCTCTGAAACCACCGGGCCGATTGAAACCAAATTTCATATGGAGTCTCAGTGGGATAGGGGAACGAAATTTTATACCCAAGGTCTGGGTCACATGACCAAAATGGCCGCCATGCCCATATATGGTATAAACCCTTCAAAAATCTTCTTCTCCGGAACCAAAAGACCTATGAACTTGAAACTTGGTATGTAGCATTGGGCATGCGGGCCCAACATAGTATATACAAATGATGACCTTGTGTTGACCTTGATCTAATTTACGGCATGGTCAACTTTGGTACGTTAGGCTTTTATATTGGAAAACGCTTAAACAATGGATTTCTCAGAAAATATTTAAGTCTAAGGTACAATACTTGGTATACATGGTCGACTAAATGACCAGATGAAGATACATGTCACTAAAGGTTAAGGTCATTCCGTCGGACCATCCGTCGTCACGATTTTCAAACATCTTCTCCTCTGAAACCACTGGGCCGACTGAAGCCAAATTTCATATGGAGTCCCAGTGGGATGGGGGAACGAACGTTTGTACCCGGGGTCTGGGTCACATGACCAGGATGGCCGCCATGCCCATATATGGTAAAAAACTTTCAAAAATCTTCTTCTCCAGAACCAAAAGGCCTATGACCTTGAAACTTGGTATGTAGCTTTGGGCATGTGGGAAAACGCTTACATAGTGGATTTCTCAGAAACTATTTAAGTCTAAGAAACAATATGTGGTATATATGTTCAACTAAATGACCAGAGGAAGATATTATGTCACTGAAGGTCAAAGTCATTTTGTCGGTCTGTCCGTCATCAAGATTTTCAAACATCTTCTCCTCTGAAACCACTTGGGAGATTGAAGCCAAATTTCATATAGTGTCTCAGTGGGATAGGGGAACTAAAGTTTATACCGGGGGGCTGGGCTACATGACCAAGATGGCCACCATGTCCATATATGGTAAAAACCCTTCAAAAATCTTGTTCTCTAGAACCAAAAGGCCTATGACCTTGAAACTTGGTATGTATACCCGGGGTCTGGGTCACATGACCAAGATGGCCGCCATGCCCGTATATGGTAAAAACCCTTCAAAAATCTTCTTCTCCAGAACCAAAAGGCCTATGACCTTGAAACTTGGTATGTGGCATGCTGGCCCATCATAGTTTATACAAATCATGACTGCGTTGACCTTGAATTAATTTACGACATGGTCAACTTTGGTACGTTAGGCTTTATATGGGAAAACGCTGATACAGTGGATTTCTCAGAAACTATTTAATTCTAAGGTACAATACATGGTATATATGGTCAACTAAATGACCAGATGAAGATATTATGTCACTGAAGGTCAAGGTCATTTTGTCGGTCTGTCCGTCATCAAGATTTTCAAAACATCTACTCCTCTGAAACCACTGGTCTGATTGAAACAAAATTTCATATGGAGTCTAAGTGTGATCAGGGAATAAAAGTTTGTTCAGAGGGTCTTGACCAAGATGGCCGCCATGCCCGTATATGGTAAAAACCCTTCAAAATCTTCTTCTCCAGAACCAAAAGGTGTATGACCTTGAAACTTGGTATATAGCTTTGGGCACTCAAGCCCATCATAGTTTATACAAATGATCGTGCGTTGACCTTGACCTAGTTTATGACACTGTCAACTTTGGTACATTATTTAGTCTTTTATATGGGAAAATGCTTAAACAGTGGATTTTTCAGAAACTATTTAAGTCTAAGGTGCAATATTTGATATATATGGTTGACAAATGACCAGATGAAGATATTTTGTCGTTAAAGGTCAAGGTCATTCTTTGACTTTTGTACAAGGTCATTGAGATTCTGTCACCCGTCAACATTTTCAAACATCTTCTCAGAGGCCACTAAGGTCAATTGAAGCCATATTTCATATGGAGCTTCACCGGTTTAAAGGAACCATAGTTTGTTCAGATGGTCTTGGTCACTTGACCAAGATGGCCACCATGCCCATATATGGTAACAAGAGTTGTCAGAAGACAACAAAGCGCGCCTTATGGGTGCCTGATTCTCACAGTCACCAAGACCTACAAATATATCAGGTCATCTGCAGTGTCAGACTGAGCCATTATCCCAGGTATATGATGAATACATACTAAATACACCTAAAATATGAAGCAAATCACTGAATGATAAAATATATGTTAGAGTGACCTCAAATTCCCAAATATGATGTTAATCTATAAACAGCTTTGAGACACAAGGCAAAATCACTGAACCATGAAATATAGGTCACAGTGATCTATAAATAAAATGAGGTCATTCGGGATGTCAGACCGATCCACTATGCCAGCTGTGATGTTAATCTATCAAACAGTGCTTGAAATATAAGACAAAATCACTGGACCATGAACAAAGGTCAAGGGCACAGGTGTCAGCATGGTAGCTCTGTAGCTGCTGCAATTATAGGGATATGCTATTTGACCAAGTATCAAGTCTCTTCTGTCAAAGGTTTCATCAAAACTAAAAATTTTGCCTTAAAAACAGTGCCAAATGGCAAAGTCAGTCAACCGTGACATATAGGTCAAGGACATACAATTGTGTCATGCAGCTGCTGCAGTCATATGGATGTATATATGTACCAAGTATGATGATTGTAGCTGACGCTAACGCTGACGCTAACGCTAACGCATACTCGGACTACGACGCCGGGGGTATAGCATAAGCTCTGCTTTGCTTCGCAAAGGCGCCCTAAAAACTATTCAAAAGTCTTTTTCTCAAGAACCGAAAGGCCTATAACCTTGAAACTTGGTACCGGTATGTAGCATTGGGCACTCAGGCCCATCATAGTTTATACAAATGATTACTGTATTTCATATGGAGCTTTAATACTGGGTCAAAGGAATAAAAGTTTGTTCAGATGGTCATGGTCGTATGAACATGGTGGCAGCCACACCCATTTATGATAAAAACCCTTCAGAAATCTTTGTCCAGAAACAAAGGCCCAGTGACCTTGTGGCTTGGTATATAGAATTGGGACTCAACATTAATCCCCAAGGGAGGGGGCCCCTGCCCTGGTGCTATATACATGTATAAAAACATGAAAATATATACCAGGACCAAGTGTCAGGGGAGCTACAGGACCATTGGTCCTCTGGTTTTGTTTTGTTTTTTAAGGTGGACGCAATCGCCGACGTTAACCGACACAGCAATCACCGACCGCCACCCTGATTCCGGTTTTCAAGCTTAGTGTACACCGGGTGAGATTCAAGTAATCGATCGGACATGTGTCGCTGGTGAGAGGCAATCCCGCGACTCATTGCGTGAAAGGCGAACGATCAATCCCTGCGGCCAGCGCTCCGCTTAATTCTGCGAGTAAGTGTATTTCGCTTAAACTTTGTCTAATATTATTACATGTACCATCTCAACATTCTTATACGAAATAAAGAAATTAGATTAGTCTAGAGCGAGTGGAAAACATTGTATATACAAAGTTAGTTACTTTCTCCATTTTTCCTTGCTCTTTTCTCATTTTCATTTTCCTTATTCCGGTTTTCTTTTTCCAATATCCTTTTCCTGTTTTTTATTACTTTTTCCCCTTTTCATATAATTTATAAATGTAATGTTTATTTCATTAAAAAGCTCAGCAATAATGCTAAATGGGAGCATTAAACATTAGGCAACATACATGTACAGTGAAAACACTCATTTTAATTTTACAAACCAGAGGGCCAATGGCCCTATATCGCTCACCTGAGCACTGAGGCACTGAGGTTACAGCAACAAAACACCATGCACAACAGCAATAAAAAAACACCATTTATGTAGAGGATAATCTCACAAACATTTATGCAAAAAAAATAAGCTTTATCCCCCATTAATGGCTTCTCAGAAGATCTTTGGCAAAAAAAAAAAAGTGAAAATTTGGCCTTTCAGCTGCAATGGCAACCAATCAAAATCGGGTAATTGGAAAAAAAATCATATGGCTGGTAGAGGACTACTCCAGGAACATTTCTGTGAATTTTTGTCAAAATATCTGCAGTAACACAGAAATAAATAGCAAATGTCCACTTTCCTCATTATTAAGTCTATGGAAACTTTAAGTTGCCATAGCAATAAATTCACATGGGCAATGATAATATAAAACATACTTTAGGTAGAGGTTAAAATTATTAATATGTATGCTAAGTATCAGCTTCATCCCCCTCATGGCTTCACTTTTCCCATTATGAGTCAATGGAAACTATAAGTCGCCATAGCAACCAAAGTCCTTATGGGATTGGAAGAAAAAGAATAAAATTTATGTAGAAACTACTGTCATCAATATGTTTGCACAATATCAGCTTCATCCCCTATATGGCTTCTGAGCAGAAGATTTTTTTTTTTCGAAATTTACACTATATTTTGCCATGGCAACCAATCAAATTCAGCGATTTGGAGAAAATTCATATGAATCGTAGAGGACTACTCAAGAAACATTTCTGTAGAAAATTTTTTAAATAACTGCAGTTAGTTAGACAGCAAAAATTGCCAATTTCCACTTTCCTCATTATAAGTCAATGGAAACTCTTTGTTGCCGTAGCAACCAAACTGCTGGAGCAATTGCCATGAAAAATTGTAATTCTATAGAGGCTAGTACTAAGGTTCTTTCTGTAAAGTTTGAGCTTTATTGGGCCACACAGTTTCTGCGAAGATGATTTTTTAATATTTTTCTATTTTTAACCATTCGGTTGCAATGGCAACCAGCCAAATTGCGCAATTTGCATAAATTTAACATGGCTGGTTAAAGACTATTCAAGGTACATTTCTATGAAAGTTTTGTCAAAATATCCGCAGTGGCATAGCAATAAATGCAAATTTTCCATTTTGCCATTATAAGTCAATGGCAACTTTAAGTTCCCATAGCAGCCAAACTGCTAGAGCAATTGCCAAGAAAAACAGTACTTTTATAGAAGCTAGTACTAAGATCCTGTCTGTGAAGTTTGAGCTTTATTGGTTGCATAGTTTCTGAGGAGATGATTTTTGAATATTTTTTCTATTTTTTAACCATTCGGTTGCCATGGCAACCAGCCAAATTGTGCAATTTACATAAAGTTCATGTGGTTGATAGAGGAATACTCAAGGAACATTTCTGTAAAAGTTTTGTCAAAATATCTGCAGTGACATAGCAATAAATGCAAATTTTCCATTTTGCCATTATAAGTCATTGGCAACTTTCAGTTCCCATAGCAACCAAACTGCTAGAGCAATTGCCAAGAAAAACAGTACTTTTATAGAAGCTAGTACTAGGATCCTTTCTGTGCAGTTTGAGCTTTATTGGTTGCATAGTTTCTGAGGAGATGATTTTTGAATATTTTTTCTATTTTTTAACCATTCGGTTGCCATGGCAACCAGCCAAATTGTGCAATTTACATAAAGTTCATGTAGTTGATAGAGGAATACTCAAGGAACATTTCTGTAAAAGTTTTGTCAAAATATCTGCAGTGACATAGCAATAAATGCAAATTTTCAATTTTTCCCATACAAGTCAATGGAAACTTTAAGTTGCCATAGCAACCAAAGTTCTGAAGCGATTTGGATAAAAAACAGTATTATTGGTTCCCCCTGCCTATAGATGCTATATATGAATTTTGGTAACAATGGGCCTTGTAGTTTCAGAGGAGATGTCGTTTGAAAATATTGACGGACGGACGACGGACGGACGGACGGACGACGGACGACGGACGACGGATGCCTGCCTATACTATAAGCTCACCTGTGAGCCTTCGGCTCAGGTGAGCTAAAAAGGAAAAAATTAAACGGTTCCCACCCGACCCATCCCCCCCCCCTCCCACCCCATCTCCCTTTTTTTCCTCTTTCGAGTATATACATATTTCATCCTCAATGTTGCTACTGCAGAAAATTCGTCATTTAGACCCCTTTTTAGAAGGCCAGCGCTGCTCAGGGATTTAACAGGAAGTCACAAAAGGTATTCCCCTTCGTATAAACGATGAAGAAATGCTGCGTTGCACCCAGCACTTTAAAACCTCTATTTGAACATAGTTTCAAGACAGACTAGTCCGTATATAGTAATATTTAAATTAGTTAATACGTACCTTTAATTTAAAACCAGCTGATGCTCAGTAGACTGTTCTACCACACAGCAGGAGCAGGTCCATTTTCGATATAACGGATGTTATGGCATCCAGTACTACTGATGTATCGTATTCATGATTTAATCTGTTATTGTATTTCGCACACTTTAATATGAATGGATGGATCACTTGCAGTTTTACAGCCCTTTCAACATTATTTTAGTCGAGCCAATGGAATGGTGATAATGAATAGCTGTGTGCGATAGAACTCCGATTACGTTTTTAAAGCTTTCCGACTCCATTGGGATTCGAACCTGGACTACTGACTTAAAGGGCCAACAATTAGCCACTGAGCTACCGGGGCTCCACATACAGTTAAACAATTTTGAAAAGGGGGGGGAGGGAATATTACATGTAAAGGTGAAAAATCTATTCAGTCTATGCAGATTTGCAGGCTGTTCTAAATATTTACAGTGCATCCATGGTCTCAGTTTCCTTTTTACACAACACAACTTATACAACATTTGCTAATACGTAAATGTGGGTTTACATGGCACGTGTCATGCAACATGTGTCACCGTGTAAACATCCCAAATACATTTTGCATTACACAAATCTATTGCATGCAAGATGTCTCATTATCCAAACAAAACCTACTAGTGACAGCATGTGTCAAGCATGTGTCATATTTTGTTAGCAAATGTTGTATAAGTTGTGCAATGCAACAAATGTCCCTGTATAAACACCCCAAAACATTTTGCATGACACAATTCTATTGCATGCAGTATGTCTAATCGTCTAAACAAAACCTACTTGCAAAATCATGGTTGCATGTCACGTGTCATGCATGTGTCATACTTTATCAGCAATTAAATGTTTAAGTTGTGTCATGCAGCGTATGTTAACCCACCTTTAGGTGCTATACATAAACTCACACACGTAACCAAATATGAGCCGCGACGCGAGAAAACCAACAATGTGGTTGTGCGCCCAGCGCAGACTCAGATCAGCCTGGGCATTCGCCCAGTCTGATCAGATTCTTCGCTGTTCGCATGGAGCTAGCTCAGTCCCTTAGCTACCCTTTAAGCACTTAGCAAAGAGTCTGACCAGACTGGGTGGATGTCCAGGCTGATCTGAGTCTGCGCAGGGCGCACAACCATATTGTTGGTTTTCTCGTGTCGCGGCTCGTATATTGCATAAAATACTTCACAACTTGCGCGGTCTACACTGGAATCATCGCGGTATTAGTGAGATAGGGATGGTTTGTCCGTCTGTAAGGTCGAGAATTCACAAAAGACTATTTCTCCACACAAGGGAATGAAACATCCTCTATCCTACGTATAAAAACTCCCTGAGACAAAATGGGCATATGGCATGTGCAAATATTATAACCAGGCCGGCCGAGTGACATTCTAGCTGATCAGTGTATGAGCAAGGACACGACAAAACGAACAAAAAGGCAAGTGCGCCCAGCGAAGACTCAGATCAGCCTGGGCATCCATCCAGTCTGATCAAAGTCTTCGCTGTCCTCATGGAGACCCTTAACTATTCTTTAAGCGGATAGCGAAGACTTTGATCAGACTGGGCGGATGCTGGGACACATGCCGCTTTGTTTTTGTCGTGTCGTGGCTCATACATTCTGCTCATATCAAAAATCTATGAATCCTGATGGATGTGCCGTATTCGAGCATTTTAGCGTACTATGCGTTTTACTTTTTCAAACAATTGCGGCAAATCGTAGTAAATGTTCTTCCCAATAAGCGCGCTTTCAAAGAATAATCATATATTACCAACAAGAGCTGTCGTCTGACAGCATAGCTCGCCTGAATAGGTGCTTGCCCATCACACAGTCGCTTTGGTGGTGTGGACTGCTATGCATAAAACTTCAGGCATGTCCGTAATGACAACACAAAAGCATGTCCGTAATGACAACACATTTAGTAACAAAAGCTATCTCAGAAATAAGTCTTAAAATAAAATTAAAATTAAAAAAATCCACATGAAATTTCAAAGTCCATGAGCTTGAGGTCAAAGTACTAAGAGGTGGGGATGGGGGTGGGGGGAGGGGGGGGGGCTAGGATGTATGAAAACCTTGAACCATTATCTAACATCAGTCCAAGTATAAGTTTCAACTGAGTCCATCATGGCACTGTGAAATTATGTCTTCATAAATATAAAACTTTAACCAAAATCTTTAAGATAAAATTCTAAGTCGATGACAAGGTCATCCAGTGGGGTAAATATATAGTGTGTAAAAACTCAAAAAAGTGTCTAACATCAGTTCAAGTGAACACTAAATCTGACAGCATAGCTCGCCTGAATTATGAATCAGTATGCAATTAGAAAACTTTAATAAAGACCAAAATTCCAAAGTCCCTGACCTTGACATCAAGGTCACTGAGCGGGGTGGGGTAGTCCTCTGTAAAACTTTGGACTAATATCTAACTAAAGTGCAAATGAGCCGCGACACGACAAAACCAACAATGTGGTTGTGCGCCCAGCGTAGACTCAGATCAGCCTGGGCATCCGCCCAGTCTGATCAGAGTCTTCGCTGTCCGCATGGACGTAGCTTAGACCCTTGGCTACCCGTTGAGCACTTACCGGAGAGTCTGGTCAAAATAGCCGGCTGCCCCGATTGATCTGAGTCTGTGATGGGCGCACAACCACATTGTTGGTTTTGTCGTGTCGCGGCTCAAATATAAAAAGAATTCATCGCTGTGTTCAGGTTAAAAGACTTTAACCAAAACATTCAATCAGTAAAAAGACAATTTTCTAAGTCCATGACCTCGACATCAAGGTCACTGAGGGTGGTAGGGGTAGTACCTTGGAAAACTCTGGACCAATATCTAACTACAGTGCAAGTATCAAAGGAATCCATCCATGGGTTAAGAAGATATTGGGCTTTAAAAAACTTTAACCAAAACATCCAGTCCAAAAATACTCCCAATTTTCTAAGTCCATGACCTTAACATAAAGGTCACGGAGTGGGGTGGGGGTGGTACCCTGTTAAACTTTTGACAAATATCTAACTACAGTGCAAGTATCAAAGGAATCCATCCATGGGTTAAGGAGATATAGGTCTTTAAAAAACTTTAACCAAAACATCCAGTCCAAAAATACTCCCAATTTTCTAAGTCCATGACCTTGACATAAAGGTCACGGAGTGGGGTGGGGGTGGTACCCTGTTAAACTTTGGACCAATGGAAATATAGGTCTTTAAAAAACTTTAACCAAAACATCCAATCCGGACGCCGACGCCGACGCGGACGCGGACGCGGACGCAGACGCCGGGGTGACAACAATAGCTCTTCCTAAACTTTCGTTCAGTCGAGCTAAAAACAACAAATTCAATGGTTACAACATCTGAGAAAAGCTGCTTATAGTCAGTCAAAGAAGCATGCAGAAGCTTTGTAAATGAAAAATGAAAGGTTCTTTGGGGTTTTCAGTTCTTGTAACATAACAAACAAAAGGACAATCCAGAAAAAAAAGTATGTGCGCTTATAATCATATGCCTCAAAATTTCCCAAGATGTGTGTTCATTTCGGGCTAATTAGGTTGAATACAACATTTAGCGAATATAGGTAAAGCAAAATATTCTCATTTAACAATTAGGATACTAGTGGTTTCCGCCTGAGAAAATGTATGGTATACAAGCAATCAGAATATTGTTTTGACTATGAATTATTTGATCAATAATAATAAAAATATATATATAAAAAAAAAACGCAAAATGTTTTATGAGCCGTGACGTGACAAAACCAACACAGTGGTTGTGCGCCCAGCGCAGACTCAGATCAGCCTGGGCATCCGCCTAGTCTAATCAGAGTCTTCGCTGTCCGCATGAAGGTAGCTTATACCTTTAGATACCCTTTAAACGCTTAGACAAGCGTATTATGCGTCGCTTGCGAAGCTCTTGTTTTACTTTGAAAACTGCTATTGCAAAATCAATTTATATTTTTTTTTTCAGATTCTTTTATGAGGGCCAATGAATTAAGGTGAATGGGTACATTTCTGCCATTTACATTTTTGTCTCCCTTCTCAATGGATATCAACCCTTAAAGAAAAGAATTTGCTCCTAGAGGAGCAAATTCTGTCCTTTAAGTATAGATTCATATTTGGAGCATTTCTTTGCCTAGGGAAGCTAACAGGTAGTGGCTAAATTTGTTTTCATTGGTCTCCTTAATCTTGAAAACTGGCAGAAAATCTTGGCGATGTTAACATCCATCTCTAATTATATGAGAATAAAGTACCTGTCTCACATCTTTTCTTCGTTTTAATAATGCGGTTTATCATGCACATTGCTATAAAGTTTCATCAAGATATTCCAAAAGGTTAACAAGTTATGGTATGCACGAGATAAGTATACACAAAAATAGCCTAAAAAGTCTAATCAAAGGGACGCAACTCTAAAACGAAGAAAGGCAGAAAACCATTGTTATACGCGACACATTGTCAGATCATCATACACATTGCTGTGAAGTTTCATTGAGATATCCCAAACGGTTATCTGGTTATGCCGCGCACAAGACAAGTCGGGGAAAAAGATAATCAAATGGGCATAACTTGGAATCTAAGAAAGGGGGAGCAACCATTATTGTACACGACACTTTGCCCCAATCTAATATACCTACAAAAACTTCATGAAGATATCTCAAACAGTTACTGAGGTATGGTGCGCACAAATTTTTTTCAAAACGGGCGTACAAAAAGCAAAAATAAAGTAAGAAACGCAGCTGTGCTCAATCTTCCGAATCCCTTCGTATAAACGTATGTTCTGTTAGGCTAAGCACTGTTTGTACAAAAGTTTATGATGTTATACATCGAGGATCTTACATGAGTGCTCATGTATTATTGAATTTATTAAACGAGTTGGGGGAAAAGATAGGATGCGAGGCGAGCATCTTATCGGTTTTGCCCAACGAGTTAAATAAATTCAGTAATACAGGAGAACGAATGCAAGATTCTATTTATCATATGACACTAAAATCGCATTTTATCAGCAGATTTTGCACTAAAACGTCACGATTTCGCCATTTGAAAACGCGACGTTTTTATGGACGTCAGTGTATAACGTTACGACGTAATTTGCATATTTAATCCACTAGTGGATAAATCGCATTTAATGCATGGCTTTATTACACTCTCAGATGCGACGTCGTATGATAAAAATAAATAAAGTTGAAACTAACAAAAAAATCACTCGAAATATCGAATGGTTCTTTCCATCTTCCAGAACAAATCCAATGAATGATCAAACACTAATTCAATAATACGATTAAGACGTAATTAATTTCTTAATTCCGAATAGGACATGCAAACAGAAACCTAATGATGTCGATGTGATGGTACAAAAAACATAATTTAAATGATAAAAGGTCTTATCTAATGATAACTAAAACAACGTTGACCAAGTTATGTTTGTTGGTAATGTGGTTAAATATTTTTGTAAGGAAAATGAAAAAAAAAATGAAATACAAATAAGAAATACAATAAATAAACGAAAAAATAATTGAAGAAAATATGAACTAAATTTTATTCAATAAAGAAAAACACCACTCCTCCTCAACTCCATTTAGATACAGTTTATGTCTAGTCAACGAATCAAATTGCGACACGACATAACAAACAAGATAGACAGCATGTGCGCCCAGCAAAGTTGGTACATTTACATGTTTTTTTTTTCGCATTTTACAAAATGAAGCTACTTTTGTGACTCTGTTTATTTCGCTGGACGATTTAACCGTTCGAAAAGGTAGTCTACTCCTAAAGGAGAGGAAAGAATTAGCTCCCTGGGAAGATATAGAGGATTTTACATGAGTGTTCATGTATTATTGAATTTATTAAACGAGTTGGGGAAAGAGATAAGATGCGAGGCTATGCCGAGCATCTTATCGTTTTCACCAACGAGTTTAATAAATTCAATAATACCGGAGCACGAATGCAAGATTCTATTTATCATATGACACTAAAATCGCATTTTATTGGCAAATTTTGCTCTAAAGCGTCACGATTTCGCCATTAGAGAACGCGACGTTTTATGGGCGCCAACGCCTAACATTACGACGTAATTTGCATATTTAATCCACTAGTGGATTATCGTTTTTAATGCACGGCTTTATTACACTCTCAGATGCGACGTCATATGATAAAACACATTTATCATATAAGGTCGCATCTGAGAGTGTAATAAAGCCATGCATTAAAAACGATAATCCACTAGTGGATTAAATATGCAAATTACGTCGTATTGTTATACGTTGACGTCTATAAAAACGTCGCGTTTTCTAATGGCGAAATCGTGACGTTTTAATGCAAATTTTGCTAATAATATGCGATTTTAGTGTCATATGATAAATAGAATCTTGCATTCGTGCTCCTGTATCATTGAATTTATTAAACTCGTTGGTGAAAACGATAAGATGCTCGGCAAAGCCTCGCATCTTATCTTTTCCCCTACTCGTTTAATAAATTCAATAATACATGAGCACTCATGTAAGATCCTCTATGTAATTTTCTTTAGTAGTTAACCCCAATTGAGAAGGGACGCCAAATGAAACTGGCAGAGTTGCTTCCCGTGAAAGTGTACGCATTTACCTTAAAATTCGATTCTCTGTAACTTGCACTTTTTATTAGTATTTTAGTAGAAAAGCCCGTAACTGTCCGTAAGTGTCCTGGAATCCCACCTCATAACGTGAATGGCATTTATGAATCCAAGCTGTGAATTAACGCACGTATCGCAAAGTTAAATTTTTGTAAATAGAGCTGTCAAGATTAAGTACATTAGTCCAAGTACTTCACTTTGATGAGAAAGTGTCCATAGTTGCCATTAGGTTCTATAGTAGGCTGCTGTATAGTCATCTCAGTTTTGCCTGTATAGTTCGTAGTGACCTTAACATAGGTCTTACCAACGTAGCCAGATCTTCTGTCCTGTTAAGATAAAGAACGTATGCTGCAAACTTAGTCAGATCTGCATTACTGGTAGGTTTACATTGTACAGTCAACTCTCGATATCTCGAACGTTGATATCTCATCATGAAAAATTATAGTTTGGACACATTTACTATTTTAATTTACATATCGAATCCTTTAACTGGGACCAGAAAAATTTCTTTGACATATCAGTAGTTTGGGATGACATTCGAGTTTGGGATATTGAGAGTAGACTGTGCAATGCTCTCAAACAGAACAGCCCACTTACAGGTGAGCTAACGAAACGAATCTGTTGCGAATGAATATCTAAACAAAACAATATTTTATACAATCTATAAATAAAACTCTTTTCATTGGGTCTCCCATTAACATTCCGATTTGAAGGATGACACACTTTTCTCGGTAATGTCATCCTTGCAAATAGCATTAATGAAAGTGTCTGGACAAAGATATTCTAACGTCGTTACCCGGATTCGAACACGGAACCTTCACAATCAGAGACATATGTGCTATCCAATTAATACCATTCTTCATATCATGTGTTACCTTATAGATCTTAACATCTGTTGGATTTAGTTCGTCAAAATCAGCATAAGCTTGCTTAACACCACCATCTCTGTGATAGTGTGTATAGTTTTTTCTCCGGTAGATCAGCTTGGCTTTCGTCAGGAGGGCACCTGAAGTGGTGAAACTGTGTTATTTTTAAGAGGAAATTCAAACTCTGTAGGTCAGTCGCGCAAAAGTGGCAGTGTTTTGTTTACATTTTTAATGTCAACAGTACCTGAACTAGATGTTGTTTTTTAAACAAAAACAGATGTCTCCCCCACCCCCACATAATTTGATGATGCTTTATAATTGTACAAAATTTCATGAAAATATCTTTAATTAAAGCAAAATATATTATTTTCATATTCATACTTTATATTTGTACCAAGTTTTGCGAAAATATCTCATATAGTTTCATAACTACACAATTTCCATACTAAAATTTACAAAGGGGCTTTTTCCTGTACAAAATGTAGATGGAGTTACGGTTCTTGTTCTCTGCATATCCTCTGATGATGTTCTATATTTGTACTAACTTTCATTAAAATATCTCATATAGATTTAGAGTTAACTGTGTCCATTTACGTTTGAGCAAATCCATTTGCTCAAACTGGCTCTATGATTTTGGATAAGAATAAAAATGTTCGGACACAGATTTTATCATAGAAGTGTTATCCAAAATTCGGATAAACAAAACTTCTGATAAAATGGGCGATCATTAACATAGAATTTTTATCCAAAATTTGGATAAAACTACATGCTATATGGCATAAAGTTAATTGTGTCCAAACACTGACACTTTACGTGAATGAAATCCTTGTTCGAAAATCAACTGTGAAAGCCGGGAAAGCTTTATCCAAAATTTGGATAAAACCACCTATACTTTCATTGATTATATTGATTTCTCACTAGACTATTGCTATAGCTTGCCGTTATCCAAATTTTGGATAAAAATCAAACCAGCCGGGACAAAGAAACACCCTGTCTTGACCTACACTGCACCCAAACGCAGAACCTAAAATTTTATCCAAAATTTGGATTAATTATTGTGCAAGGAAAGCAATTCACCAATTATACAGTAATGTATTCATTTTATCCAAAATTTGGATAAAATCAAACTGGCTAGGAGAAATGATATTCCTGCCTTGAAATACTCTGTACCAATGAACAGTAAGTCTTATCCAAAATTTGGATAAATCACCTTACAAATCATTTGTTGAAAATTCGCATCGGTTATCATAGCAGTTTTATCAAAATTTAGCTACCTCAATGCTTTTTGCCAACAACTGTCATCAACATGACTGTATCAAAGCACAGACGCATAACACCGACATGACTGTTGTACGATAAATTATTCTTGTTATAGTTTTGATAGTCAATTACAAACTGAATGGATACTCTAATAAAAATTATTCTCACACTACAGTTTCTTTTCTGTATGAGTTCTTTGTCAGGAGTTGTTTGGCATGAATATAGTGACTTATAATAAGAATATACAATGAGTGCATTGTAAATAACTTAGGATTATCAGTAAATGCAGTAATAACAAAATGATTTCTTCTGCATAAGACATACTTTGGTAGTCATAACGGTAGCTCGATTTAAACCATTCTCTTTTGACAGTGCTAGAAGAAAACTCTCCTTTTTTTTTTAAATCTCATCCTTAGTATTTGTGTCTAGATTTCTCTACAGAAATTGTTAGAATGTGTCCTTAAAATTCATAGCTGCATCCTAGATTCCATAGCATATTTGTGGAGTTCGGGTGCATTAATTCAGAATCCTGGCACTGTTGTTTCCTTTCGTCGTTCTGTCGTGCAATCTGAAATAACAAAATATACAATTTTGTAAAAAACGATACTTGGTGTTTTATATTTTTTAGACCTTTCAGCTGTGCATAATATTTAATCCTAAAGTAATAGCCGACAGCGCTTTGTAATTTTCAGTGTCTTACAGTATTAACTACATTTTTTTTGATTCTACTTACTTGTCTCAAGTTGCAATGCCAATGGCGGGACTGTTTCTTTTTTAAGGTGGTGATTTTTGGTATATACAAAAATCTGAATAAAACCATAAAAAAATTAACATATCTCCCCGAAAATTAGCAGGTTTCTTACTTTTGTTGTTCTCTACAGTGTAGAATACAAAACAGAGGGACAAGCTGTTTAAAAAAGTGTTTTACATAGAAAGATCAAAGGGTAATTTTCTGCGCAGAAATCTAAAAACTTAAATTCATTGTTGAAATTGTACTTAGCTCTGAAGGTACTTTAGTGCATTAAAAAGAACGTCCTAGCAATTATTTGTTCCAGCTCTGTCTCAAATAATTTTTGTAAGCTAGACCAGGTAAAAACAGTAACTTTTTCTCAAATGTCTGACCATGTATATAGTACATGCATAATGGTTGCAATCATTAAATACAGGTAGGGCAGTTATACCTGTATCATTCCTACTGATTTGGATGACAGAAGGGCAAAGGCCAACTGTGCTTACAGTAGGTGCGGGTGGGGTTGTTTGGACATTTTTTTTCTCTCATCTACCATTTCTGTCTTTCTCCCTCTCTTCGGGAGACGGTCCGATATAGACTGAAATACTGTCTCAAAGGGCCGTTAAACCCAAACCAACCAAACCAATACCTGTGTCATACTCACAGTATAAATATACATTACAATGACCAAGACAGATGTGTTATTGAAATTATTCAACCTTGAAAATAGACTCTACTGTGTATTTTAGACAAATATTTGGACACAGGCTACATCTTTATTTATCTGCACAGCCTGATAATGTGCAAAAAAATTGGAAAAAATAATTGCTAGGATGCTCTTCATAATGCATTAATCTATGTTCAGACCTACTTTCATTTTGAATAATGATGGTCATTTTTTAGATTTTTGCGCACAAAATTACCCTTTGGTCTTTTCTTATATAAATTCTTTTTAACTTCAACAAGTCCTGCATTTTGGGTTTTCTGAATTGTGAGAATTAACATAAAGAGGGCTAAGGTTTGGGAAGATCTGTTGTATTTTCAGCATTTTATGCAGATTTATGTCTTTGCCCCAAATCAGTGATAATCACAACCTTAATAAACATATTTAAGTTAAGAGTTAAGGGTATTTAAGTTTTACAAGGATGGCATGCCAGTTAGCATAACCTTCATGAGCTGAAATTCAGTAGTCATTGTGTTCATTATCAAAATTATTTAGACAAACTGCTGTTCGGTTAATTTCGCAAATGTTTAAGCTTCTCGAAGACTTTAGACGGACAATGGGCGGACTAAAATATAATTTGTTGTCACTATTTACGAGATGACAGAAAATGTAACAATCGTGACATACTATAGGACAAATAAATTTTCCTTTCGAAGCAGTTTATATCAGTGAAGAACTAATGAAAATAAATATTATTACCAGTCATTGAAATAGACATAGCATAATAAATTTTAACGACAATAGACAAAAGATTCTAAAAGTTAAGCGTTTACATTATGAAAGATTGTAAGATGTCTGGAATTCCACATGCATAGGAAGGATAGCTCTTGCAGTATCTTACTCTTTCTTTAATATATGTTTTGTGTAGGAAGTATAAAATAAAAGTATAGACATATGGTATTACCTTAATATATACTTTATATAATTGCTTATTGCATCATAGCATTATCTATATAGTTTAACTATCACAAGTGATGCATTAGAGGATGGTCGGGTCGGGCGATGGTGCTGGGTATAGCTTCCAGTGCCGGGGCGTCCTACTTATTTGGATAAAAGTAGTGCATGGTCTTACTGTGTTTGCTGTAGGTGCGGATGTGGAATGTTTGGACATTTTTCTCTCGCCTATCTCCCTCTCTTTAGGAGACAGCCTGATATAGACTGAAATACTGTCTCAAAGGGTCGTTAAATCCAAGACAACCAACCAACCAAGCACTCATTATGCAGGCATGCTATGGGGAGTGGCTTCGTGTTTCACTGTATTTCCTCATTAATGCATTTAAAAAACAGGCAAGCAATTAAACTTAGAGTCTGCATGCCTTGCGTGTTTGTGACAGAGCTTTGCATACTACAATTAACTGCAACAAAGAATTGAATTTTTCGCACTTAGTGAATCAACTGTAAAGATATGCAATAGAAAGAACGGCCATAAAGGCCCAATATCTGAAATGATCCTTTAGTTTGATTTTTTTTAACTTACGGGTTTTCTTCAGATAAACACCCAGTAATCGAAAACCTGACATGTTAAAAACAAAATTTGGGCGTTAATTTCAGGGTCCAAGAAAGTACAGAATTTTATTGACTTATTTTGGACACAGAATCATGTCGGATTGTCTTTTTGGAAAACTGTACATGTTAAATAATTTCCGTAGATTTTACGGTTGAATACCTGACAACCAGCTGTCAGTCCATTCCCGTTATTTTAACGGACACCTGTCTGTAGAACATTTTTTTGAAATCACGATATAGTAGAGTTACGTAAACTGATTGTACTCGAGAAAACTTTGATAGTGTCGAAGAGCTATATGACTCAAACAATACCTGTCTTACTATACTCTGCTCTGCGCGATGATTCCTGCGCCTGTTTACAGGCGCCCGTAAAATAACGGGTAAAGGTCTGGCAGCTGGTTGCCAGGTATTCTTCCGTTAAAATCGACGGATATTTTACCGTGTACCATAGTTATCTGGCCAAACTTACAATACATGACATTTTCACAGTTTCTATGGCCTTTGCAAACTAACTATTATTCGGGCTGCGGGAAGCAGCAATCAAAGATTTTTCATATAAGATAATATTTAAAAGTAAATATTTCAGTTCTGAATTGTTAGATCCTTTGGGAGCAAGGAATACACCAAAGAAATGAAAACAGCAGACTCGGTTTAACTGAATCTTTCAAGACCAGGAATGCAATATGCAACACTGGCCTGGCCCTGGCTGAAGCAGAGCTCTAGTTTCAAAATGACTTAATATGAACTCAATATTCCCAAACGACCAGAAAAAAATAATCTGCACTATGATGATGCACGGGGAGACGTATAAGGCCGACAGAAAAGAAAAATAAAACATGGGTCCATTTTTTTCAAGGTCTATCTACAATATATTCATCCTAGCATCAGTGGTTTTCCTAGGATATTTGGGAACAAACAATCAAATATTATTTTCAAGAAAATGAGGTTAACACTGTAAGTGCAAGGCCGATAGACATGAAAATTTACGTGACCACTAGTTTTTAGCTCACCTGAGCCAGCGGCTCCGGGGGAGCTTATAGGATGGTAAGGCTCCGTCGTCCGTCGTCCGTCCGTCCGTCCGTCGTCCGTCCACACTTTCAAACAACTTCTCCTCTGAAACTGCTGGGCCGTTTGTAACTAAATTTCATATAGAGCCTCCTGAGACCTTAGGAACGAAAAGTTGTTCAAACGGTCCTGGTCACATGACCAACATGGCCGCCATGCCCATATATGGTAAAAACCTGAAAAAATCTTCTTCTCCAGAACCAATAGGGCGATGGCCTTGAAACTTGGTATGTAGCATTGGGTACACGAGTACTACCAAGATTGTTCAAATTATGACCTTGGGTTGACCTTGACCTTTTTTACGGTAAGGTCAAATTTGCTTCCTTATGCTTTTATATGGCAAAATGCTGCAACATAAGATTTCTTGGAAACTGTTGAATATTTTGGCCTAAAAATTGGTACATACAGTCATCTTAATGACTACATGAAGATATATGAGTTCAAGAGGTCAAGGTCATTCTTTGACCTTTGACCCAGAACTCTCATATTTTGACAATATCAAACAATCTCCTCAAAAACAACTAGGCCAATTGTAATTAAATTGCATATAGATCCTCCAGGGGTTGAGGGAATGAAAATTTGTTCATACGGTCCAGGTCACATGACCAACATGGCCACCACGCCCATATATGGTTAAAACCTTTTAAAATCTTCTTCTCCAGAACCAGTAGACCGATGGCCTTGAAACTCGGTATGTAGCATTGGGTACTCAAGTACTATCAAGATTGTTCAAATTATGACCCTGGGTTGACCTTGCCCTTTTTTACGGCAAGGTCAAATATCGGAAAATGCTAGCACATGAGATTTCATGGTAAGTTTTGAAGATTTTGGCCTAATAAATTTTATATACAATCATCTTAATGAGTACATGAAGATATGTGAGTACAAGAGGTCAAGGTCATTCTTTGACCTTTGACCCAGAAATCTCAAATTTTGACAATTTCAAAGAATCTGCTCTAAAACCACTGGGCCAATTGAAACCAAATTTCATATAAAGCCTCGAGGGGTTGAGGGAATGAAAAATTTTCTAACGCTCCTGGACACATGACCAACATGGCCGCCATGCCCATATATGGTAAATACCTTTATAAATCTTCTTCTCCAGAACCAATTGACCGATGGCCTTGAGACTTTGTATGTAGCATTGGGTACTTGAGTACTATCAAGATTGTTCAAATTATGACCTTGTGTTGACCTTGACCTTTTACAGCAAGGTCAAATATAGGAAAATGGTAGAACATAAGATTTCATGGAAAGTTTTGAAGATTTTGGCCTAAAAAATTGGTATATACAGTTGTCTTAATGAGTTCATGAAGAATTATGAGTACAAGAGGTCAACCATTTCCTCAAAAGCCAAAGGGCCAATTGTGAACACATTTCATATAGAGCCTCCAGGGGTTGATTGAATGAAAAATTTGTTCAAACGGTCCAGGTCACATGACCAACTTGGCCGCCATTACCACTTATGGTATAAATCTTTAATATTTTTCTTCTCCAGAACCAATACACCTATGGCCTTGAAACTTGGTAAATAGCATGGAGTACTAGAGTACCACCAAGACTGTTCAAATGGTGACCTTGGGTTTACCTTGACCTTTTTTGCTGCATGGTCAAATATGGGAAAATGCTAGAACATAAGATTTCATGGAAAGTTTTGAAGATTTTGGCCTCAAAATGGTATATATGGTTGTCTTAATGAGTACATGAAGATTTATGAGTACAAGTGGTCATGGTCATTCTTTGACTTTTGACCCAAAACTCATATTTTGACAATTTCAGACATGATAAGTAAAAGCCACCTTGCCAATTGTTCAGGTGAGCGATTCAGGGCCTCATGGCCCTCTTGTTTAATGAAATATCAATGCCCCAGCAGTTACGATTTTTGCAAGAGAGTAATATTATTTACGGATGTATAGGCAGCTGAGCCAAAACGAAGCTGGGGACATTAAAAGGAAGACGATGTCTGGGGAATACTGTGTCTCGCCTGGAGCGCAATCAATTTGTCACAAATTGCAGCCAAACCAGAAAACGCGACGCAAAGTTTATGCCGCCGTCGACGACACCAGCAAAGTGATAACTATGGTTCGTTTCTGCTAGTTGCAGGCGAGAGAAAGGCCGAACATAAGCAATATGCCTTAGGAATTTAGTTTACAAAGTATTTTTTATTACGTAATACCTATCATACCCATAACACTCGAATACAAAAAGACCCTTTCAAGACCAGCCCTGACACGCCCGACTCCACGCCGCTAAAAGTGGCGATATTTGTAACCATGCCAGAATTCGGGAAAAACTCACTAACATAAACCTTAATATGTCTGCTTCAAAAGCTTGAAATATTTATAGTTAATAGTTTTTAGAATTTGGAATAACAATCATTTTAGAGCCATCATGTAACAATTAGAAATGACGTATTTTATGACGTTACTTAGATAAGATGAAAGACGATGTCGCATACGCTTTGTTAGACATGAGTAGCATTGCATATTTGCTTACCTACTGACGGTTGATTATTTTCGCTGGTTTAAATGGAATGTTTTTCTTTGCTTCCTTCAGATTAGAATAAGGGAGTTTCTGTGAAGCGTTACTGATTCAAATGACGTCAACGTTAATCCGTTTTCTGTTAGGATGCAAAGGGTAAACTACCAGTACAAAACAAACCAGATAGTAGCGAGGTGGGAATACAATAATCTGGCCGAAAAGTATACATGAAAAATGTAACTGCCAATTACGGAGACATCGGGCGAAGGTATCACATGCCGAAATGTGGCTTTACCGCCTATAAAGTATACATCCGCAAAGAAATAATGTACATATACGATTGTAGAAATGTTTATGTTTTTCAATTGTAAGAAATGTTTCACGTATTAATTAAGATACACAGCTTTTTGTGCAACGCAGCATTCGATTGAAAGTATCAATGTAATCACAATGCATATTATGTACGAAGCAATGAACGAGGAAATGGATATGCATGAATTTATTTACATATTGTTATAGAGTTTATCACTACAAGTCATAGAGTTTATCACTACAAGTCATACTGCAAACGTTTTGATATTATATCTATACTAATTTCAATAAATGTAACTAGCATTTTTAGGTTTACGAAAAAATAGAATAATGGTTACAAATTTTTGTAAATCTTCTAACATTTCGATCGAAAAAAAATAAATAAAATAAAAAAAATAATCACGGCTAAAACCTGCCAGGAGTTCTTTACAAATACCAACAGATTCAGATAACAAAACAGACAAACAGTTTTAAGTTTATTTTAGATTCTTTGCATTTCATGAAATTTTAGCGTTAATGTATATAACGTTTCTCTTTCTTTCTTTTTTTTTGTTCTTCAGTATATATGTATGTATAAAAAAAATAGAAATGATAAAATAAATTCACAGTTCTTAGCTTCTCACAAATACTGTGGGCCAATTGGTCAATGCTTTAGATGCTAAAACCACTCAGGGAAGTCGAAATTTGTTACAGACAAATAATGCTTTATGGCCCTCGAAAATTCAATTGGCCGTCAGTATACTTTGATCTCTGTGGCCAATCAGATGAAAATAAAGGTCTGAAATGGCCTCGGTCGTTAATCTTAGTCCTAGATTCCTTCAAGAATAAAGCCATAAACATGTCAGTAATAATTAAAATTGGTTTTTAGCCACTGTTAATAGCGACAGAATTTGAAGGCTCATCAATTATGAAAACATGGAGCAGTAAAAGCCTGTCTGAAATTTGGAGAAAATGCCATAGCCTGGCCGAAACATATTGTGCCAGTGAAACAGTAAATACCCAGATCAGTCTATCGGATCACTCTTTCGTATCTGTTGACCCTTTTCGAGCTACTGAGTGAAAGAAGAGAACAGGTCAGTTTGTAAATTTTTGAAAATTGATAGCACAAGTTGTATCCATCCATAAATGGGACAAAGGCAAACAGTGCAAACCCAGATTATCGATTATTCATTTAACAATAAGTTATTGTTCGAAATCAACTGTCAAAGTTTTGAAAAAAAATTCTGTTTTAATAAAACAAAATATCGTCAACCCGAAATGCAAATTGTTTATATCGTTACGATAAAATATTGGTTTTGGCTTTTGTATATGATGTGGTCATATAAAGGACATGAACAGACTCGGTGCCAAGAGATGAACCCTCAGGGCCTCCTGGGAAACATCGTTATGAAAATTAGGCAGGAAAAAAAGCATTTTTCTGATTTGTGAACAGTATCCCGACGCTAGTGCAAATTAATTCTTTTAAATTTGAGTAAAATTTACAATCGCCGCGAGTTCAAATATTTTAGGGGTGGTTGGGTGGTGCGATCATGCTGGGTATAACTTCCAGTGCCGGGGCGTTCTACTGATTTGGATACTAGTGGGACAAGGGCCTACTGTGCTTGCAGTAGGTGCGGGTGGGGGTTGTTTGTACATTTTTGCTGGGTTTTTTGCCGGTAAATGCTACCGGGGAATTTCTATACACAGATAAAATCATTATTTTTTAATCACTTAGGAAAAAAACATTAGCGGTTGTGTTCTTTGGCCATTTTGGATCATGATTGCCACCAGTTTTACCTTTTCTAAGAGACATTGGGCTGGCCTTGAAACATTTTCCTCAAGAGGGGTGAAAAGAAATTGCGTTTCAACGGACATGTTGACAGGATATGTAAATGAGCTCGTGGAGGTCACGTGATGACGCCATATGTCAAATGATAAAATCCAGTACCAGAATTGCAAAGACAGGCGCACTCCAGATAACCCAAGCTAAGCGACTAACTTCTGGGCTTTAAACGATAACAGAATATTTATACGACGGCTGTTTGCGCCTTACAGACATATTTGAATCTTGTTAAACATGAAACGTGTGTTGTTATTCCGGTATCCAGTGTTGTTTGTATCAAAATGAGCATCCCCTGTCCGAGTGGTCGGAAAACTTTATCTTATAGCTCCACTGCAGAAACGCTTTTTAATTACAAATTGCATCGGAGGGGAGGGGGTAGGGGGGGGGGGGAGAAAGTAAGGAAGTGTCATATATCCTAGGAAGTGTCATATCCTAATAGTCGGCGGTTCTTTGATATTTTCTGTCTTTCACCCCCACCCACCACGATCGCCTTACGCCTCCCTGACTGTGTTTTTTGTTTTGTTTGTTTAATTTCTACTTTCTTTTTTTCTTTCTTTGTGTGTGTGTGGCGTGTGGGGGGGAGTCGGTTGTTTGATATCTGCTCCCAGTTACGCCTTACGTCTGCCTGACTATATTTCTAGTTTGTTTGTTGTTTTTTTTTTTTGTTTTGTTTGTTTGTTGTTTTTTTTTGCGTAAAATAACAGTACATAGGAAATTTACCGATCAATAGTATGTTCGATGTATCGATCAAAGAGAAAACTAGCAAGGACATTTACGTTGCCAAAAAATTGTGATGATGTCGAGGTTATTTCCTGCCACATATACCCACTTACCCAAACTTTCACAACTGTTCCGACGCATTAAATGTTTTTATATTAATTTCAATGAACCAAGAACTTATAAGATTTTTATTACCAGCTCGCTAACAGTAGTATTGCCTCGTCCGTCATCGGTATTTGAAACGGATTCGAAGAAAGTCAGTGGCTTCGGCGAAGTTTTATTTTCCATAGTTTCAATTGTTGAAATTAAGTGAAACATACGCAGACGAGAACAAATCGCGCCATAGCAAAACACGTCTAACTGCAGGCCCAGACCAGTTAAATATTGGTTCTATAGTAGGTCCTGTCCTTTGCAAAGAAAATGCGTATTTTCCCAAGAAATATTATATTTTTTATACGCAGCTAATTTTAAAATCATACAGAATTTCAAAGAAGTACCGCATTTGTACATAATTACGGTTCCGATCGCAACATCTTAAGAAAACGTCCTCGCGGTTTGACTATATCGCTGTTAACGCTTAACGGTTAACGGTAAACAACTAAGGTCATGTCGGGACGGTCAGTTAACCTAACCACACTATTCCTGGGCAGGCTTAGACCTCCTAAGCGGTTAACCAGTACTAAGTGAACATACTTTCGCCAGTAACTGACAACTGACAACAGAAACGAAAGTATGTGGCCAGACCGGGATTCGAACCCAGGACCTCTGACTTACGAGTCAGGTGCCCTACCGATTGCGCTACCCGGCCCGGCGTTAACGCTTGAGATCTTAAAAGATTCTTATTACGTAAGTTGCGCGGATATAAAATATTGTGATCGTTTTTTGCAGTCTGATTACAGCATTTGTCTGAAGACTTTTTGCAATGTGTTTAAGCATAACAGCACGTAATTTCTTTTAATCGCGTCCTCTCTTATGATAGTTGAAAGTATACAGGCCTGTACGCGACGTCAAACACACAAAAGTTGTTTCATATGTTGTGAAGTGTTTAGGTTTACTTTTTTTACCAATGTTACGTTTTGACATGGACTAGATCTATTATAAAATTGATAGCTGAATTAAACAGCATTCCCTTTGTTTCTTGTGTGCGCGAACATTTATTAAAAGTGAAATTGTGTTCGGACATTCGGTGTCCGCATGGTAATTGAACATTGATAATGGTTAATTTTATTGCGGTACTTAGTTAAATCTAAAAGTGCTCAGCCTTTTCACAGAAGCACACTGACGCGTGCTTAAATGAAATTTCGACACCAGGCATAAAATAAATGCATATATAGGTATTGCAAACAATATTCACAGATGAACTCATATCTCCTAAGGTACTGTGTTTTATATCCTTGCCATTTTTATCACCCAATGACGTCATCCGGTAACTGGGAAAATCTCAAGCAAACATGGCGGTCTTCGTAAACATTCTCACAGCTACGAAGGAAAAATCGCCAGTAAATATTAAATAAGACACTTTGGGAAGGTCAGAAGAAGAAAAAGGCTGTTATTTATCAAAAAGAAAACATAATATATTGATTAATGCACAGTTTACAATGTGCCAGAATGATTTTATCGGCATCTGAAATACCCACACTGAGGAAGACTTACAGGTGCTGGACCTAAATTAGAAACTTTGTTTATGAAATAATTTCGGTCCGGAGCTGGACTACACCATGACATTGAGTCAATGTTGACTCAGTGTTGATTCAACGTTGTGCCTGCTGGAATGAGTCTCTTCTTACATGCTGATACTCTGTTTGTTTGAATTGATCACATCAAAAGAATAATGGGAGCAAACAGTGTAGACCAGATGATACGTATCAAGAAAGAGAAGTTTGACTATAGTTTGCACTTCTTGCTAGTCCGACAGTGACTTTTGACAAATTATTTGATAGTTACTGCATATTAATCGTGTTCAGATATTGAGACAATTATTCAATTGGCTAGTCTGTGCCAGAATTTAGGGGAATTAGAGTATATTTTAGACTGCAGGTTTTAAATTGTCCATCCTTTCAGCCAATCAGAAGCAATTTTGAGAGCTGACTATGTTGTGAAGAGGTCCTCTCAATGACTTAGACAGAAACTCTTAGCCATTAAGAAAAGTTCTTAAAGGCCCTATAGCTCTATCAGCATGGAATATTTTGTCGTGAAGTATCGCTGCAAACTTTTCACTACAGTTTCATCATTGATTATTATCGTGATTGGCCGGCTTTGAAAAATCAAAACGTCCTTGAATTTACCATAGAATAGATTTGAAAAAATAACTAGGTCATTTTAGTTGCCAACTAAAATGACCTACTTTCGATTTCCCTAGCTATATTTCATGGTAAAAACACAAGGTACACGAGATAAAAATACAAGGTACAGGCGTTTTTACAACTGATAAAAAGATAAAAATACAACGTACAAAACTGTTAAGCAAGGATCCCATTTACCGTTGTTGCATTATTTCATTGTTTAACGAAAAACCAGAGACGAAAACCGTATTTTTATGGAGAGAAATATCATTTTTCCAAAATACCTTGTTTCTTCTCTTTTGTCAGTTATATGATACAAAAAAGCAGATCAACCGAAATATTTTCATTAATTCTGATGGCTGTAAAGGTTTCATAATGATTTGTATTTGACGATTTTTATCATTGGTAGGTCTATGGAGACTTTAAGACATAAATCAGCAATGAAACTTCTGACTGAATGAAAGTAATAAAACTTTCCCTTCAACCTCTCTGAGAAAATGGCCCTTGTAATCTTAATGTCCATTGAATTATATATGGTCTCTTATTTCTTTTTCTATTAAATCACAAGGTAATTAGCAGAAAAAGACCCCTGACAGATCAATAGAAATGGGGAACCAATACCAAGCATAAAAGCATTCAGTTACAACAATACCTTAAATACAATAAATTAACAAGTGAACATTAGAACTTTTTTTTCATATATAAAATATCTAACAGCACGAAAAAAAGTTTTATCTGTGTAAAAAAGCAGAGAGTTTTAAGCAGCCTGCAAGCAATTACTAAACGCATGCAGTCTGATCTATGTCTTTTAGGTCACATGTTCCTATCCAGTAAAATTATGTTTGCTAGTGCATTCTTTCATTCTCTTTTCACATTTCTAGTATTATCTTTTAATCACCTTTACTAGAATAATTTTCTTCACACTAGAATGGTAACTAATTAACACAAGTGTCATCTGAAACTCCACAAGAATACGAATTCTCTTTAAACCGTCTACTTGGTATTTATTTATTTATTTATTATTGTTATTATTATTATTATTATTATTATTATTATTATTATTATCAATTTGAAACTCAAAACAGCAGTATGATCTACACTTCAAAACAACTAAAATGTGAATGGATAAATAGAGCAGGTACAATAAAGATCTTTTGTGCAAAAGAGCATTGATCTTTGATGTAGTCTCTAGAGACAAGCAATAGAGCCAGTAATGGACATTTTTCAAGAAAACTGACAGAAGTCTAAGCCGGTTAGAAGTCATTAAGTAATTTCTAAATTGTGAAGAAATTTCTTAACAACTTATAACCGATACGAAAACATAGATTTTGACTATGACTTTTCAATGACCTTCATAAGTTCAACTGCTGGTACATTTTACATCATCTGAAACATGTGGTCTGCTAGAAATATAAGACATTAAATATGCTGATTTGATTGTTTCTGAAGTGCTTTTAATCACCCTCTAACGAGACTCCTCCATATATTATATTATGCCTGTAAGAACAGGTAATTTGAGCCTCGACGTGACAAAACCAACAATGTGGTTGTGCGCCCAGAGCAGACTCAGATCAGTCTGGACACCCGCCCATTTTGACCAGACTCTTTGTTAAATGCTCAAAGGATAGCTAAGGGTCTTAGCTACCTCCATGCGGACAGCGAAGACTCTGATCAGACTGGGCGGATGCCCAGGCTGATCTGAGTCTGCGCTGGGCGCACAACCACATTGTTGGTTTTGTCACGTCGCGGCTCATTATATTCAATGGGCTACCAATTTGACAGGTTTTTAATTTCATCTTTGATGTAACCGCAAGATCTGGAGAAATGCTATCAGCGCATAAGTGGCCCCATAGAATGCAAATGGCCGTGTGCTGCAAAACGCATCAGGGGAAAAATATCTATCACCGAAATATCAAACTGCCATTGATTACCTTCCGCTTATTGCATACGCGAACATCAGAGACATTGATGTTCGCTGGTCTTTACTATGTTAATAAGGATCCATATTCATAAGGATCAAGAAACTGCTGGCCTAAACAGAGGTTGTGCAACGCTGAAACGCACTTTCTTTCGTCACATTGATCATTCATATGTTTTGGCATTCTGAATTTCTTTCTCAATGTGAAAATGTATATGTTTACCGTGATCTTACGTCCTTTATATTTTTAACGCAAACTGACTTACGCAGCGGCACAGGCTAACATGAGTCTTCTGTTATCGCACACAACTGGTGTACGGGTACTAAAATTATGGATCGGGCCAGGGTAATACAGATACGGAGCAGAGGCACCAGCTGCAGCTCAAACTTCTAAAAGAAATAACTTGGAAAGTGTGAATGCAAGAGTTATCATTCATGTACGAGAAAGATCGTTATGACCTGTTCTGCATATCTGTGAAGTATCATGAAACTATTTCAAAGGGTATTCAACTTATAGAGTGGACACCTTAAACCATCAAGGGGAATGACAAAAAGTAAGAAAGCAAGCGTTGTCATTCTTATTCGCGACATATCGTCATGCTTAGTTCTACATATCTGAGAAGTATCATGAAAATATTTTAAAGGGTATTCAAGTTATAGAGCGGACACGGAATCACACATAAAGCATAGAGGTGAAGTAACTGTAAAAGTGAAAAAGCAAGAGGTGCCATTCTTGTTTGCGACACATCGTCATGACCTGTGCTACATATCTATGAAGTATCATGAAAATATTTCATTATGTATTAATGTTATAGAGCGGACGCGAGATCACACCTAAAACCATCAAGGGCAAATAACTCAAAAAGGTAAAAAGCAAGAGTTGTCATTCTTGTTCGCTACACATCGGCATGACTTGTTCTACATATCTGTGAAGTATCATGAAAATATTTTTAAAGGTATTAAAGTTATAGAGGGGACACGAAATCACACCTTAAACCATCAAGGGGAAATAACTCAAAAAGTTAGAAAGCAAGAGTTGTCACTCTTGTTCGCGACACATTATCATGACCTGTTCTACATAACTATGAAGTACCATGTATATATTTCATAGCGTTGTCAAGTTTCAGAGCGGACACGAATCTGCCAAAATATCACCAAAGGAGAGATAACTCATAAAGTACAATAGCAAGAGTTATCATTCTTGTTCGCGACACATCGTCATGACCTGTTCTACATAATTTTGAAGTATCATGAAAATATTCCAAAGGGTGCTCAAGATTTTGAGCGGACAAGAAAATGTTTACGGATGGAAGGAGGGACGCCAGGCTCATCGCTTATCCTCGGAACCTTTCGGTCGGGGGATAAAAAGCGAGTATCGAGCTAACAAATTTACATGTTTGTTGATAAATTGACACCCAGCCCTCCTAGGAGGGCATGGTATAAAACATGAGGCGGAATCTTGGAGACTAGTTTTTATCTTGAATTTTTGGGCTGACATGTCTGAACAAATAGTGTAGACAGAACCCTATCAGGAGCAGCCTGTTCAGGGTCTACACCATTTGCCTTTCCGCCAGGACATAATAGGAACATTACCACACAGTGCAATCAATTCGTTCAAATTTTAAGAGATGTTGCTCATGGTGTCCCAATTTTAAGGTATTTACAGTGCGCAACATTACTAAAACTAAGCATATAATCTGCACGCCCCTCCGCTTCTCCCCAGAGAGCAATATTGCAAGTACATGCTGCTAGCTGACAGGTTATGTTAACACATTCACGTGTCGAAACTAATTCCAGAGACAAATGAATTGATATTTTCTTTTGGCGAAATAGTTTAAAATAGGAACGGTATCTTACATCTTATGCATATTAAATGTTAATATTGTTGATGGCATTGCTTATCTGCGCATGGTGTTTTAAATGTTAGTGAATGCGGGAAAAAGAAGTGACAGATGTAGGCCTTTTTCAAAAAAGGCCGGCTCGGTAAAGTTAGCAGAACGAAAATTCTGCAGAAGATTCTGCAGAATTTTTTGCAGAAAAAGTGGTAAAGTTAGCGAAATGAATATTCTGCAAAATTTTCTGCAGAAAAAGTGGTAAAGTTAGCGAAATGGATATTCTGCAAAATTTTCTGCAAAATTTTCTGCAGAAAAAGTGGTAAAGATAGCGAATTGAAAATTCTGCAGAATTTAGCAATTTTTATTTCTTTGTTTTGTCAACTACGGACCACAAAATGTGAGTGCGCACCGATTACCGCACTACCCTATTTTATATGAGAACCTAGATATTCACAAAAATTGCATAGTTTCTTCCGCTGGAAAATAGCAGAACGACACTAAAGAAACCCGTTGTAAGCAAAGTTTAATTTCCGTGTTCTGTCATCTGGAGGCCACGAAATATGAGTGAGCACCGTTTACCGCACTACTTATGAGATAGAGTAGTGCGGTAAACGGCGCTCACTCACATTTTGTGGCCACCAGATGACAGAACATAGAAATCAATCTTTGCTAACAAAGGGTTTCTGAAATTTCGTTCTGCTACTTTCCAGCAGAAGAAAATATGCGATTTTTTTAATATCTCGGTCCATTTATGAGATAGAGTAGTGCGGTAAACGGCGCTCACTCACATTTTGTGGCCTCCAGATGACAGAACATAGAAATCAAACTATGCTAATGGTTTCTGAAATTTCGTTATGCTACTTTCCAGCAGAAGAAAATATGCGATTTTTGTGAATATCTTGGTCCGATTTTAAGATAGATAAGTGCGGAATACGATGCTCACTCACATTTTGTGGCCTGAAGATGACCGAACATAGAAAACAAACTTTGCTGACAAAGGGTTTCTGAAATTTCGTTCTGCTACGTTCCAGCCGAAGAAAATATGCGATTTTTGTGAATATCTCGGTGCACTTATGAGATAGAGTAGTGCGGTAAACGGCGCTCACTCACATTTTGTGGTCTCCAGATGACAGAACATAGAAATCAATCTTTGCTAACAAAGGGTTTCTGAAATTTCGTTTCGCTACTTTCCAGCAGAAGAAAATATGCGATTTTTGTGAATATCTCGGTCCATTTATGAGAAAGAGTAGTGCGGTAAACGGCGCTCACTCACATTTTGTGGCCACCAGATGACAGAACATAGAAATTAATGTTTGCTAACAAAGGGTTTCTGAAGTTTCGTTCTGCTACTTTCCAGCATAAGAAAATATGCGATTTTTGTGAATATGGCGGTCCACTTATGACATAGAGTAGTGCGGTAAATAGCGCTCACTCACTTTTTGTGGCCACCAGATAACAGAACATAGACATCAAATTTTGCTCACAAAGGGTTTCTGAAATTTCGTTTTGCTACTTTCCAGCCGAAGAAAATATGCGATTTTTGTGAATATTTCGGTCCACATATGAGATATAGTGGTGCGGTAAACGGTGCTCACTCATATTTTGTGGCCTCCAGATGACAGAACATGGAAATTAAACTTTGCCTACTACGGGTTTCTTTAATGTCGTTCTGCTACTTTCCAGCAGAAGAAACTGTGCAATTTTTGTGAATATCTCGGTTCTCATATGAAATAGGGTAGTGCGGTAATCGGTGCGCACTCACATTTTGTGGTCCGTAATTGACAAAACAAAGAAATAAAAATTGCTAAATTCTGCAGAATTTTCAATTCGCTATCCTTACCACTTTTTCTGCAGAAAATTTTGCAGAAAATTTTGAAGAATATCCATTTCGCTAACTTTACCATTTTTTCTGCAGAAAATTCTGCAGAAAATTTTGCAGAATATTAATTTCAGTAACTTTACCACTTTTTCTGCAGAAAATTCTGCAGAATCTTCTGCAGAATTTTCTGCAGAATTTTCGTTCTGCTAACTTTACCGAGCCCCTTTTTCAAGCCTAAAATGGGACAGCCAAGTTTACAACCTCGCGTTCAACGTGTTCTTGTTGTGGTCGAACAGAAACAGTAAAACATTATCTGTACGATTGTCCAAATTATCTGCAACTACGAAACCAAGTATTTTGCTACGCTGATGGTACATTTTTGTCGGGAAGCGGTTCAGACAACGGAAATGAATTGAAACATCTGTTGTTTCTCTCTCTCTCTCTCTCTCTCTCTCTCTCTTACAAAGCTTATATCTTAAATATGGTTCGATTGATTCTTATTGAATGCTGTTCTCACATCAAAACTTTTCAGTCCTAATACAATGATGTATATGTTCATATAAACGTGTCTTGATTGTCTGTTGCTTAGAAATCTTATGCACTAATATGTCATTGCAAATACATGTTAAGTAGGCGACGATGTTTATTAGCTAGTTAGCTTGTTATCGAATCATTTCATATTATTCTTGTATGTATTGATTGTGTATGTCTACATGTTGAACAAGAGCTGTCGCCCGACAGCATAGCTCGCCTGAATTGGTGCTTGATCATCACACAGCCGCTATGGTGGTGTGGACTGCTATGCATAAAACTTCATGCAAGCATGTCCATAATGAAAACACATTTATAAACAAAAGCTATCTCAGAAATATGTCTTAAAATGAAATTAAAATAAAAAAATGAAATGAAATTTCAAAGTCCATGAGCTTGAGGTAAAAAAACAGACGGGTAGGGGGGAGGGGGTGGAGGGGGTGGGGGGGGGGGGGTAGGGGGGGAGGTAGGGGGGGGTAGGGGGGGTAATTGGGAATGCTATGCATAATGCAAGCATGTCCATAATGAAAACACATTTATAAACAAAAGCTATCTCAGAAATACATGTAAGTCTTAAAATAAAATTTAAATAAAAAAAATGAAATGAAATTTCGAAGTCCATGAGCTTGAGGTAAAAAAAACTGACGGGTAGGGGGTGGGGAGGGGGGGGGGGGGCTAGGATGTATCTAAACCCTGAACCATTATCTAACATCAGTCCAAGTATTAGTATCAACTGAGTCCATCATCGTGGTACTGTGAAATTATGTCTTCATAAATATAAAACTTTAACCTAAATCTTTAAGACAAAATTCTAAGTCGATGACCTTGACTTCAAGGTCATCCAGTGGGGTAAGTATAAGGTGTTTTGTAAAAACTCAAAAAAGAGTCTAACATCAGTTCAAGTATAAACTAAATCTCTGCAAAGCATTATAAATCAGTATGCAATTACAAAACTTTAAAAAAGACAAAAATTTCCTAAGTCCCTGACCTTGACTCAAGATCACTGAGTGGGGTTGGGGGGGGGGGAAGGGGAATCTGTAGATCTAACTACAGTGCAAATATAAAAAGAATTCATCTATGGGTTCAGGAGATATGTGTCTTTAAAAAACTTTAACCAAAACATCCAATCAATAAAAAGACAATATTCTAAGTCCATGACCTTGACATCAAGGTCACAGAGGGGGGTGGGGGTAGTACCTTTGAAAACTTTAGACCAATATCTAACTTTAGTGTAAGTATCAAAGGAATCCATCCATGGGTTAAGCAGATATTGGGCTTTATAAAACTTTAACCAAAACATCCAGTCCAAAAAAACTACAAATTTTCTAAGTCCATGACCTTGACATCAAGGTCACAGAGTGGGGTGGGGGTGGTACCCTGTTAAACCTTAGACCAATATTTAACTACAGTGCAAGTATCAAAAGAATCCATCCATGGGTTAAGGAGATATAGGTCTTTAAAAAACTTTAACCAAAACATCCAATCCGAACGCCGACGCGGACGCGGACGCGGACACGGACGCGGACGCTGACGCGGACGCGGACGCCGACGCCGACGCCGTGGTGACAACAATAGCTCTTCCTGAACTTTCGTTCAGGCGAGCTAATAAAAACCGTTTAAACTAACAACCTCGCGTATTTTTTTTCCACAAAAATGATTTTCTTGAAATGTTGTAACAAGTCACTTGAACATGTCTGTATTGCAACTTAAATTCGTTTCGTTTGGGAAATGAAACAGACAACATGCCATGAGTAAATCGCTATGATTTAGACATTAGTGCTATGTAATCACATATTCAGTACATTAAGTACGAAGCATAACCAGACCCCTGCGATTGTTATAATTGTTAATCGCTGTAATGTTCCCATAAATCCTCCATATTGCGTTCATTTGGGACCCAGTAAAATGAAGTTTAAAAAGAGTCTAAAAATAAAGTGTAAATATATAAATTAAAATTCGATTTTTCAGCGTTTGTCGTGTGATGAAGTCAGTGGGCGGAGCTAAAGTATAGGAAGCGTACCCCAGCAAATGTGTTTGGGTTTCACTCACCTTAATTATTTTCTGTGAAAAAATGCTCATTAAGCCTCTCGCCAAGAAAATAATATTGCTTAAACCTAATTTATTGTTCATTTTCGGTTTAGTTTAAGGCCCAGTTTCATGAAGCCATACAATGAATATGAGGGTGTGGCTTAATACAAGTTACTGGGCTCTCTCTGTCAAAGAGACTAATAGGGTTCAACAGGACAGTAGCATAGCTACTGTTTAAATCACATGACTTGGTCAAAGGTAAACATTCAAACTGTCATTTTTTCTTCTTGACTAGCTAGAAATCTGCACAATACATTTAAACTTCAGGGTGTTGAAAGCATCCGTAAGAACAGTTAAATCAGTGTATATGTAGAAGAAGAATAATTCAACTTCCACTGAAATTATTTTGAAAAAATAATGGTTTAATGTTTCAGTGAAAAAGATGTATCCAAATCTGAAATGATTTTGAATTAACCACGATTGATAGTTTGAGGGCGGAGCCTGCTTTTCATACTGTGGCCTTGGGTGTAAACAATGTTTTATTTCAATTACAACACATACTGTAACATGAATTCGATGGGATAAGACAGCAATCTAGAGCTCCCAAACAGGTTCAATCTTTTGACCACCCCATTTAAGAATTATTTACAGAAAGGGAGTTAAAAATTGTCGATTAACTAGTTTTGCACGGATTCATTTTATTCACCTTTTATCTATTCATTATTATTTTTTGTCCTCTCTGCATCAATTACCAGCCGTCTTTTAATTAGTGAAAAAGCGTACTAGAACGACGAATATCGCTTTTCTCGCCTGAATTCCAAACCATAACCAAATGACTATATTAGCTATATTTTGGTAAGTCCATGCATTAGCGTGTAATATCAATTGAACTAGGGTTAAGGGGCATTCATTTTCTGCACACTGCTAAAAATCGTGGTTACTTATTTGAACAGACTCGTTGAGACTGTTCTAATTCCTTTTACATGTAGGGAGCAGAAACAAGTAAAATATCATAAATTATCATCTACAAGCGCCGTAACATAAGCATGCTAGCACAATCATGAGTTTTTCATCGTTTAAGCACAATATAAAAGGAAAAAACAACAAAGAACAGAAAAACGCATTGTGTTACTTACCATCTGTGACGTTTACACGAGCGATACAGTATGAGACACGAAATCATCATACGCTGCGTCACAAATCTTCATCGCAATCCAGTATCACGCGTAGAACAATATCACTTCTGCAGCTTGGATTTTCTATGCATTTACAGTCAAACCTGTCTTAAGGGGTCACCCAAGGGAAGCCCAAAAATTGGCTGCTTAAGACAGGTGACCCCTTAATACAGGTTCATTTGCACTGTATTTTGGTTCAAGGGACCCGGAAAAGGTGGCTGCTTAAGCCAGGTGACCCCTTAATAGAGGTGACCACATAAGCAGGTTTGACTGTACCTATAAAAATAACAGACAAAGGGTTATAAGGGGCACACGTCTTCTACTCACAGCTCAAAAATATTTATTGTGGTAAGTAACTCATTTTAACCGTCTCAGTGAGGCTGTTCTAATCAGACAAACAGTATTCTACATTTTGCACACAGAAACAAGTAGCGCGAAGAATTCTAGCACAATGATGATAATGTATTCAACGTTTAAATACGAAGGAAAGAATAAAAATAAACATTGTGTTACTTACCATACGAGACGATGACATGAGCGACACGATGTCATTAACAGTTTTAATTGTTTTACCACAATAATCTAGTTAACTATCCAAAAAGATGTTTTTCTCAGACAACATTTCTCACAATAATTCAAAACACTGACACGATTTTTTTAATTTGGCCGCTTGATGCGCCAACCATTGATTGCGCATGTTTATAAACGGCGCATGCGCAGCAGAAAAGGAATTTCAAATTTCTCAGCAGGTGGCGAAAACTTGTATTTCACTGTGGTTAATAATATAACTTGAGGAAATTTATTGATAGGTAACTATTGTGTTTGCTTTCGTAATTATAAAATAGAGAATAGAATTGAAAATTTAAATTTTGAAAATTTCTTGCGCTTTTTAGCTCACATGAGCCATATAGGCTCAGGGTTAGCTATTGTGATCAGTCGGTGTCCGTCGTCCGTCGTGCGTCGTGCGTCAATTTGCTTTAAATGACATCTTCTCTGGAACCACTAGGCCTAGGGCTTTGATATTTGTTATGAAGCATTGTCTAGTGGACCTCTACCAAGTTTTGTTCAAACACTGGCCCTGTGGTCCAAAAAGGCCCGGGGGGTCTTGGGTTCGAAATTCAAATATACTTAGAAATCTTCTTCTGAAGAACCACTCGGTGCAGGTGATTGAAATTCTGTTTGTAGTATTGCCTAGTGGTCTTTTACCAAGTTTGTTCAAATGATGGCCCTAGGGTCTAAAATGGTCCCGGCCCAGGGGCCATGGGATTGAACCATAGAAATACATAGAAAAATATTAAATAATCTTCTTGTTCAGAACCATTTGGCTTAGTTGCTTGAATTTTTTTATGTAGCATTGCCTAATAATCTTATATCAAGCTTGTTCAAATAATGGGCCCAGGGTCCAAAATGGCCCAATGGCATGGAGTCCGAGGTTTGAACCATAGACAAATATTCAAAAATCTTCTTCTTCAGAGCCGCAAGGCTCAGATGCTTGAAATTCGGTATGTAGCATTGCCTAATAGTCCTTTACCATGTTTGTTCTAATGGTGGCCCCAGGGTCCACAATAGCCCCACGGCAGGGTGTCCTAAGTTTGAACCATATAAATACATAGAAAAGTATGGAAAAAAAAACTTCTTTTTCAGAATCACTTGGCTGAGATGCTTGAAATTTGGTACGTGGCATTGCCTAGTGTTTGTTCAAATGATGGCCCCAGGGTCTAAATGGCCCCACCCCAGAGGTCATGAGATTGAACCATAGAAATACATAGAGAAAATATTCAAAAATCTTCACTTTCAGAACCACTTGGCTCAGATGCTTGAAATTTGGTATGTAGCATTGCCTTGTAGTCGTTTATCCACTTTATACAAATGATGGCCCCAGGGTTTAAAATGACCTCGCGGTAGGGAGTCGTGTGTTTGAAACATAGAAAACATAGAAAAATATTCAAAAATCTTCTTCTTCAGAACCACTTGGCTCAGATGCTTGAAATTTAGTATGTAGCATTGTCTATTGGTCCTTTACCAAGTTTGTTCAATGGGTTTGGACCATAGCAATACATAGGAAACTATTCAAAATTTGGAAATGGTTGCAAACTATCAGGTTTGTTCAAATGATGACCCTTGTTTGACCTTTAACTTTTTCGCTCAGATGAGCGATTTAGGGCCTCTTGGTCCTCTTGTTTTAAATAGTAAAGTGAAGTACTTATTCTGACAGCAAGTAGAAAATGTTAGAGTATATTTGGTCAATGTGCTAATACCAAATATGAGCCACGACATGACAAAACCAAGAAGTGGCATATAGGCCCAGCAAAATCTCACATCAGCCTTTGTTTCCGTCCAGTGTGATCAGAAGCTTTCTGTTCCCATGACGCTCTGACTTTGAGATCATAGGCTTGGGCAAGAGTATTGCTGAAAGAAAATTTGGACCTATGTCTATCATCATACCAAATAGGAACCAGATCCATCAAATAATTTAGAAAATATAAGCTTTTAAAACTTTTAGCGTAAATGCGGACGCCGCCGCCGACTCCGACGCTGACGCCGATGCCGACGCCGGGGGTTGTGCAATAGCTCTTCCTGGACTTCGTCCAGGCGAGCTAATAACCCATGTCCGGCAACACGCATAAGTATACCAAACAATCCGCCTGCATTATAAAATAAAGTCATGTTATACGTTTTTCTTATTTTGGTTCTTATTCTATCACAGTGCGCCTATGGAAGCAATGGAAAGTTCCTGTGCTTTATTCTGCAACGATTCGCTGTTTCGGAGCACGTGAGTCTAACTTCTGACGTCACTAGCGATACTGACGTCATTTTGTGACGTTTTGAGACGTTAGACGGTGTTATGTCTCTTTTTCTTTCTAAATTCGCATTAAAATGTACATTTATCTTAAATACAGTTAAGAAAATTGGCGGGAGCATTAACGCGCTGGCAAGAAGGTTGAGAGAATTTGAATGAAAAGAATACTTTTGCAGCGTTTTTTAGTGTTAGAATCAAGATAGTTCAGCTCTAGGATTGAATTGTTGTGTAATAATTCACTGTTTGTCGGTCTGTTGTAAATAGATATATCATTCGCGCTCCGCTCTCGTGATATGCTCTACTTCACAACTGACCTCCAAACAGTGCATTATTACTCAACAATTCACTGCTAGAGCTAATCTATTTCTTAGTTAAATTCCCTTACATGTATTACGTATATTTTTATCATTAATCATGATATGATCTTTTTACATTCATAATATAAAACTGTGCATGTCTAGGATAGCTTGTGCATATGCGAAATCTGTTTGAGGCATCACAGTTTGTCCAACAAAGAACGATACAACTCAGTCTTCACGTGCGCAAGTTGATTGCGAATAGGTTGGTGTACGACAAACATTTCGCATACGTATGAGTACAGTTTTTTTAACTTAACACGAGATTGTCAAATTTTAGTGTATGTATAAATGTGTACATCAGACTCTCTTCGGGACGTTTATAAGACACAGTAGGGACAGCACCATCGCCGAACCCAACCACACCTTGTCCTGTAAGAACTTAACGCAATATTAATGGAGGAAAAGAACGATTTTCCACAAAATGATTCATGTTAATTCAAACCGCTTATGCAAGGCCTGAATAGGAAAGTTGCCCATGCAAAATTTTGGTTTAGCAACTCTCAAGAGTTTTGTGATAACTTCATCACCTTTATTTTTTTCTTTCTTTTTTTAAGTCAAAACAGAAAGTTTGCACAATGCGTTTTACATGCATACGAGTCAAATAGCATCGACATATTTTGGTTATTTATTTGCAAAAGCTTTATCGGTGGGAATGGAATTACGCTTATAATAATAAGTCGGAAATTGATAAAAGGTGACATTACAATATCAGATATGACATTTAAACTTGACCCAGACTGACACACAATTGACCGGTAAAAGTGTTGAAAAGCATGAACATCTGGAATCTGCCAGATTGAAAAATGAGTTTTATGTCCCAAGACGTAATTAGCTATAGGAACGCGATTTTTTTTATCTTACGGTGAGTGGGTACAATTTCAGGGATTGAAACTCTGGCACTTTTGTTTTTGTCTCCCTTTTCAATATGGTTCAACTCTTATATTCTTAGAGAAGATTTCCTTTAAGAGTAGACTCCATTTTGGAAGAGTTACGTCATTCAAGGGAAGTCTGATAAAATACCTCTACAAAGCAAAGACATATGTTTCTATATGCAGTATCTTTCCCTCACTATCTCTCTCTCTCTCTCTCTCTCTCCTTCTCTCTCTGGAAAGACGAATCATTCCATTTGCCTGAGCGAAATTCTCTCTCTCTCTCTGTCCGTGGAAAGAAGAAAACAAGGATCATTCCACTAGCCTGAGCGAAATGGCATATACTAAAACCTGGAGTGGAGTTAACCTTTGGAGTGGAGTCTTGGAGTGGAGTGGTTTTTTTTTTTTTGGGGGGGGGGGGGGTTTGAGTGGAGATTTGGTGTGAACTTAATCTGACTCTGCTAGGAAATGTCTGGAAAAGTAAACATGCCTAACCTTTCACCGGCAATGACCAGTTGCAAAGGGGCATGTTCTGATTCCTGAGCTGTCCTGGCCCGATTATGTGAAATGACATAACAGCTTGTTTGATGGCATAATACTATGGACCAAGCAAGGCCAGGTCAATTATACTTTGGGGAACCAATAATTAAACATTATGGCCATACTGCATATAAACTATCAGCAGCATACAGTCTCAGTTTGAAATAGTCCTCTTGGGATACGATAATGAGTCATGTTAAATTTTAACAAAATTAAATTGTACATTTTGACTGTTGGAAAAGATGTATACCTACTTACTTACTTACTTATCCACTGGCTGGCTGACGTGGTGGTCCACGTATATACTTACTTAATTGTTGGGCCTGTATTTTCATTGACATGGCCAACTTATTTTTACACTGACAATGGACTCAGGAGCAGCAGATCTGGTTTTAATTCCTATAGTCTCTGAGTCAAGGAGAGGTCATCTTCTGACCTTATATGACTTATAACCTGACTCCAAAAACCACTCCAAAAAACCACTCCACTCCAAAAGTTAACTCCACTATATGTTTTAGTACATGCCGAGCGAAATTGGTGCAGCATATGGCAGTAGGATATATGGGTTGTGATTTCGGACTGGACAGATGCGCAAGTTTATCTTGATTTTCAATATGAGCTATGTCCGGGGAATATCTCTCGAGACATAAAATGTGCGCATGCCCAGACCATCGTCAGCATATGCGCAGTCTGTCAGGCTTCTGCAGTTTGCTACTGGCTGAAAGGAGGCGGATCTTATTGATAAATAACTGTGATTACTTTCAGTTCTGCGAAATCATTTTTGACGGATTGATATATTGAAAATACGTTAAACTTCGTATATGGTAACTTTGCTACATGCTTAATTGCGGATTCTGTCTGAAGTTTTTCATTGAGTACAATTTTACCCATGCGGCCAGGAAAAAATATTGCCTTAGCAGGGCTGTAAAAATCATTAGTATCAGACAAGGAGCTAGTCTACATACCAGACTGCGCATGTGCGCAAGCTATCCTAGGCAGACACCGGCTTTAAAACATTAAACCGTTCTTGATTAATCATAAAAAAAGACTTCAATGACCTATTTTTCGATTTCACAAACTTTATGACATGGTAAACCTACAATGTACATGAAGATAAATACAAGGTGAACGCGTTAAATAGATGGTAATAAAATGTAAGACAAGGATCCCATTTATTGTTTCTCTGATGCGTAGTGGCATTGCCAGTAATGAAAAGAAATCAAATCAGTATCAACTGATATTCATTCGTAATATGATAGTTTTGTAGAGTTCTGTATATAAATTTTAATCACTTCTTTACTCCATACTGTCTATAACTGCTTTCTTTTTATATTACTCGCTTTTGATTACTTAAAACTCGCTTTAGATAGTTCGATACTATAAATGGTAAATAAATAAAGACGACGACGACTGCTGGACGTTTTGGTATGACGATTGTTGAAAGACTTGAAAACAAAGAGGGACTGGCTTTGAGGGACTTGCGCAAAGCGAAGGTAGAGCCTGAAAACGTTTGTCTTTAAAGCAAAATGGTGTCAAATTAGGCCCTGCACAATGCGTTTATGATGATACGGATTAAATTATATATTCGTACAAACACTGTTTCTCTAGAAAATTTTTCCTATGTGTTATAAGAAAATTATCTCTTATCAAAGTTAAAACATGGAACAGATCTTTCGTACCCTGCAAACATCTAATATGCAATTAATTACCCAGAGACAGATTAATCAGTGATGAAAATCACGAAGAATTTGCTAAATAGCCACATTTTGGATGGCAGGCCATAACTGGGAGTGTAATAGGTCTTTCTAGGTCCGACCAATGGGATAATTCGCTAATTTTCATGGCATTGTTTTTAATCTGTCAATGAACCGCCTATAACAACATAGATTGTAAAATTATAGCATTTTAAACGACTCTGAAGTGTAACTGACGCTGAGCAGTGCAGCTGAAAGCGTGGTCTGGTATTCCGTATATTTGGTACCAAAAATTATAATAAACATTGGGACACCAAAACTAATTACAAAAATTACTCGAAAAATATGTAAAGTTATATATATTTTAAAGTGCTGCAATGCGCCCAACAGATGCCAGTGGAATGGAAAAACTGCGTTGATTGTGTTCAGACTTCCCCTTGCAAGGGTACCGTCAGATGTTGCGTAGCGCATATATTGTAAAACTATGTAAATTCATATTTTGTGTGATTGTTTTTGAGCGTACATATGGCATATGATCGCTTTACTTTTATGTACATTTAAAGTGACCCGTTTTTTTTGTTGTTTTTTTTTTGAAGATACCCAGAAACCGGGGCTCGTTTTTGCTTTTCGTTTTCGGGTAGGGTAGGCTACTGGATTGGGCTTCTTTCTTTTCATTCCGTTATACCATAAAAAATTCTATGTATTGGGATAGATAGGTCTGTGCGGACAGTGTAGACTCCTATCAGGCTATCCTAGAGGAGCAGTCTGATCAGTGTCTACATTGTTTGCTATTCCGCCTGAATCTTTTGGCTACCGCTTTGTAAAACCAGGCTGTTTCGTGTTTGGGACAGTTGCGGCGATTATTTTTGGTGTCCCAATATTTAGAATTTTACGGTAGTACTGATTGCTGCCAGTGCTTTTTCTTTTCTTGAGTCATGAGGCCTGAAACAGTAAATGTTTGGTTTCGCTGACCAGTGTCTGTTGTATGTTTGTATTTGATAGATCTTTTGATTTGTACATATTTTTTAAGTGGGCCTCAAATAATAGTAGCTTGTAACTAATTGTGTCACCCACTGAAAATAAAGTCTTTATTATCATTTATTATTATTATTATTATTATTATTATCTTTTCAATGTTATGCACCAATGGGTTTAGTACAGTTTCGGCACTTAAACTAAAATGTTAACTACAGTCTTTTAAGGCCATTCTTGTGCGTTCCATCACTAGGGGTTCGTTTTGAAAATCTTGACGAAAATGTGGGGTTGAAACGCAAAAAGTACATACAAAAACTGCCAAAGTTCACGAAACACACGCATGGTAAATCAAACCAGACAGTGGTCATTCAGAAACCCTTACAACCCACGTCACCAGAACGTAACGTATTTTCAAAAGAACTTCATTTGGTATGATCCAGTGCTTGTACTTGTGTTTAGTTTTGATATGATCTGCCATTTTCTGTTCTGCTCTGTTCTGTTCAATTCTCGTATCGACGTTACCCAAGTGGCTCAACGGTACGTAACCATAGTTGCACACATTTGGCGCCGTGTGTCCGTCCAATGTCATTCAGTCTGTAAATGTCTCGTCGGTCAGTGCTGCCTAACCAGTATTTATGCATAGATGTTTGCCTTCTACGGCTCCAAGTCAGGTTCTGTCCGGAGAAGAAGGCGCGCGCCACATGAAAGCCACCCCAGCGGAAAGTCCAGGGAAACACAGGCCAACCCCGCCCGCAGAGGAGGAGCACACCGAAACCCAGGTCCCAACGAGAGAACACGCAGGCGTTCCTTAGGTTTCAAGGATGGGACCTGTTGGGGTCCCATATTACTTACAGCCCTTAATTTTAACCCTCCCTCGTATCCAAGTAATTTGGTTCCGGATGGAGGTCCCTTATTCTGACCTTACCCTTAGGTGGGGATTGACGCAGTCGCAGGTAGGGACCTTTTCAGGTACCTTTAGGGCTGTTGCACTTCAGTTATTTTGGTCGAGTAATTTTGCCAAGTGATGAGTGCAACATTAAGTTTGAATTTTGAACTCCCCGTCAAAAGTGAGCATCTAGCGTGGTGCCGGCTTTAGGATGCTAGCGCCTTGCTCATTAATCATTTATGATCCTAAAGGATATTAAAAAGAGCAGAAATTAGTTGGGAATGGCTTAAAATTTTTTTTGCATAGGGATGGGTCTCGCACTGTATGGTCAAGCATATATAATAAAGATGTGGCTGTTATATACTAACCCCAGTTAGTTAGGTATATAATATTGATAAGTTGATGGGCCGTTAGTAAGTTTTCTTGTGAGTATGATGATGCCACCATAGGGCTGTCGCTATTAAAAACACGCCTCACCAGGGGTGGCAGAGCATCAAGTTTGGTTGTTAGTATGTTTTGCGTGTGTGTGTGCCTACTTATTTTGTGCTAGCACAATGTGCGTGTACTTGTTATTTTTTGCGTGCATGCGTGTTTGCGTGTATGCCGGCTTGCGTGCGTGTTTGTGTGTTTATGTTTGTGATTGCGTATCTGTCCGTCTGTCCGTCTCCATCCTCTTCTTCTGGGATGTCTCCACCGTTGTTGTGTCCTGCGTCCATCGTTGTTTCGCTGCCGCGCCGTAACTTTAACAGGCATGCTAAGGTAAGACTGGCGGAGTGTCATTACCCAGAGAGACAAGGACGGTCCTTAATTGGTTATTGCTTAAATTCCTGTTACTCATTTTGTTGCAAAAATACCAATTTAGATGCCTAGGTGTGTAGGTTATTTTACCCTGGTCTTATTGAAATATAATATGTGTTGCTCACCTATGTTTTGGCCCCTCATGCGTCAGCCTTTTTCATGGCACATCTTTCTTCCCCTCTGTTCTTTTTTCGATGGCGAAATAGCCGAGGCGTCTCCCCCCGTCGGGGCACCGATGGGATTACCTCCCTTGTCCTTTCCTCATTGAGGGGGCACGCGCACCGTCTCCCGCGCGCGCCGCGTGTAACACTTTTGTCCAATATAATGATGGATTTCTATGTTTACGGTCACGTCGCGACAGGGTCTAGCCGCGCGAAGCCCAACCCCCCCCCATTCCCGGATAATGGTCTCGTCCACATTCTAAGGGGGGTGGTTCCATTCCTTATACACCCGGGATATAATTACTAACCCTTATGAAGCCCACCATCGCCCCCCCCCCCCCCCCCGAGAGGATTTTCCGAGTTAAAGGACGGAATTTCCATTTTTTGTCGCCTTTTTTATTCAAAAAATAGTCTATGCGTCATTTCGCCCCCCCCCCCCCCCCCCCGCCTGCGGAGTGGAGTCGTCCACATTTATAATTGGCACCCCCCTCCCTGCAGGTAGTGGGAAGGGGGCCAACCCATATTTAAGCGATTTATGTATTTATTTGTTCTATTATTGTATTTTGAAATTTATGCTTCGTTACAAAAAGGGGTTTATAAAGAAAGTTTTGAAAGAACTTTGACCCATACTAATGTTTGCCTTTTGTTGTCTCTTTCTATTTTGGTAGGGTTTAGCGTCTGATGTAGATTACTAATTCCCTATATTACTCTAAATTCCTAATATAATTAACTAAATTCCTAAATTCCTAAATTCATTTTATGCTGTAATACTTCTTCTTCTTTCTTCATTCGAGTGCCTGTGATTTATTAATTTCGGAGTTGCAATTTCGCTCTGTGATCCTAACTAAATTCCTAAAATTCCTAAATTCAACAAATTCCATGAAAGTAATTCTTATGTTGTTTTTTTTTTTGCCTTTTTTCTTGATACGACTGCATATTAAACATTTTCCCTTGATCTGGCTTAAATGTAAGTCGTCGTTGTGCTCCCCAAAAACGTCCGGGCGGTTCTCTTCCTATCACACGTAGACCCCGATCAGACGCTCCTTACGTGCCGACTCAGTGATATGCTATCCTACCCGCCTTCCAGACTAGTCCATTTATAAGGATGGACGAGTTCATATTAAGCCCTACCTTTATAAACCGCCCAGACACTTCCGGTGCACACGGTAAGTTGTATGTTAGAAACTCGCAGTAGAGATCATTGACCCTATAATTGGCCTGTTGCGCTTTTGTTGAATTATCACGTGCTTCCACACCTGAGCTTCCCGTGGAATGCCATTAAGCCGTGAGAGCTCGCGATATTGATTTTTGTTGTAAAATAAATATTAATAACGCGCACCAAATTTTGTGGTCTAAAAATGTTGGATGCTGTATTTTCTGTTTCGGGCTTCGGATTTGATTGGGGTTTTCGGTAATGTCCGAGTATGTATAAGAGCTTTTGATCCATCTCCACTGCGCGCCTCTCTGTACGTCTGTACGTCTGTTTACTGTAGTGTACGATTATGTCTAGTCTGCTATTGGCTCGGCGGTCGGTGGCATATGCGTTAGAGACTTTTATATCCTGGATGTTACTCAGAGCCGGCCAGCAAGTGATTGGGAAGGAGCCCCACCTAGCATGTGACCGGCTCCGCACATCATTTTGAGTTCGCTGAACACTATGCCACCGCTCGTCGAGTCTAGTCTGTAAATGTCTGTAATATAATGGTTAGTATGTCTGTCTTTTTTCTAGTACTCTGCCTCCGAGGTGTAGGTGTAGGATCGGACTGCGCCAACACGTGTAGGGTTTATTATTATTACTATTAGCCATTATGTCCACTTTGTTTTACTTTCCCCACTTCGCGCACCCCGAGCGATGCCTAGGCAGCCGGGAGAGGCCAAAGTCGTGGCAAGGGAACCGCTTCATCCGATCTGGCTCTCGCCCAAACCTGTAATTCACAGTCGCCTGCCGTCCCACAGCCAGGCCAGACCGCCAGACAGGGCCAGGTAGGGTGGCGACATGTTGGCGCGCGTCGTTATGCAACCGCTCGTCGAGTCTAGTCTGTGAATGTCTGTAATATAATGGTTCGTATGTCTGTCTTTTTTCTAATACTCTGCCTCCGATGTAGGTGTAGGATCGGACTGCGCCAACACGTGTGGGGTTGTTATTATTAATGTTAGCCATTATGTCCACTTTGTTTTACTTTCCCCACTTCGCGCATCCCCCGAGCGATGCCTAGGCAGCCGGGAGAGGCCATAGTCGTGGCTAGGAAACCGCTTCATCCGATCTGGCCATTCCAAACCTGTAATCCACAGTCGCCCGCAGTCCCAGAGCCAGTCCAGACCGCCAGACAGGGCCAGGTAGGGTGGCGACATGTTGGCGCGCGTCGTTATGCAATATGGGATCGTACCCAAATGGACCCATGCACATTTCAGCATAAAACACATCCTATATACAGGGTCCCCGCGTCCCATTTATGCAGGCCTTAGCAATACATCTCAGGGCGTCAGGAGACGGATGGCATGTGAGGCCTCTTCGGGCCATTGTCAACATCCGCTCTATATTCCCAGATCTGTAAGCCTCCATCGGACCTCGCTTCGCTACGTCCGATGGAACAGACCCCTGTAATCACACACCCCGGTGACTCCTAGTATTGTATGTCCGTTGTCTATGTCTGTATTGTTCCAGTTGAAGAAGTGGGTAGGATTGGCCTGCCTGAACTGTCCGTTCGAATGCCCCTCACCCATGACACTGTCGCAAATGATAGGTTTGTGCACGGCCCTATATTTTTTCCTCATACTGGGTATCTCTAATATACTGAAATATAGCTTCCCTTACTTCTTGAGATTTTGTTCCCAACAAGCTTGTCGAGACAAGGTTACCTGCGTATGTAATGTCCTGCAGTGTTCTAAGCAATTTTTGTCTAGGCCCACTGTGTGCGCTGCATTGCCATTTTGATTTCTTGCCATGATTATATATACTTACTCAGATGTGTACGTGCCCGGACGAAGGCCGAAATTCCGGATACTTTTGTATTCTTCTTTCTTGTACTTTTCATATTGTCAAAACGAAAGAAAAAAAAACACGCTCACACACTCAGAACACCTAATCAACTAAAAAAAAAGCAGAGCAATCCTACTACATGGCGGCATTCGAAATTATAATTCATTTTGCGGAACAGAACAGAAAAGAACAAAAGCTCATCTATGTAGGTAAACATGTCAGGTTACACATAGATGATATATGATATTTAAACAAGTGACATGTAATATTTAAGAGAAAAAAGGAACTTTTCAGTCTATCACACAAAAACTGTCAGCTGATTGGCCATATCTCCAGCTGCACATCTCCAGATGCAAGAAATCAAAACCTGCTTAAAACATGTAATGGTATATGGTCCTGGAGAATTCAATTGGCAAAATTAACTCCTTTGATGTCTTTGACAAATCAGATGAAAATGAAAGTGAAAATTCTGCGGTGTAGACCTTAATGCATAAATATGCCAAAAGCAGTGCGTTCAGCTCATTAATGATACATAAAATTGAAGAAAAAAAAATAAATAAATATAAAAATAAAAAAAATAACACCAGCATGCTGGGAACTCGATACTCCCTTTTTACAAGTCGAAACTCGCTTTTTATAACTCGATACTTGCCTTTTATAACTCGAAACTCTCTTTATATTACTCGAAACTCGATACTGTAAAAAAGAAACCTTCCTGTGGTCGAGTGGTTATAGTAACTCGGTTATGCTGCAGAAAGTCGCCGGAAGGTCACGAGATCGCGCCCGCGTTTCGACGACTGGGAAAACTCTCTCTGTCAATCCAGCAATAAATGGGTAACTCTTTTGAATCAGGGAAGGATAAGGCAGCAAAAGGAGAGTGATGGGCTCCGCCTTTCATCTGTTGTGCCCAAGATACAGTGAGTCTCTAACCCCCACTGCCCCTACGGCTATTAGGCTACATGTATGAGAAACATTTACCTTTTTACCTTTACCATGCATAGACCTTGCTGAACATTAAATTGTTAACACAAATAAAGGCTGATGGGGAAAGAAAACACAAAAACAAAGCAAAACACATTTACTACCTATGAGTCACTTGAAGGGAGTCAAAAAGCCCATTGCCGAGCTATAAGATGAATTAAAATGTTGGAGTTGACTTGTTCTTTGCTTAAAATCAAAACTTTACAAATAAATATATGTTGTGAGATATCATGTAAATTACCTCTTGCCATTCTCTTGAGTTCCGACTGTATAAAAATATAAATTGGGAGGCCTAAAGCCCCAAATTACCAATGTATGAAACTAAATGCCGGGAGATGGATGCCTTACGTTAGCGGTCAGTGTAAACCCATATCAGACTGCACCTGAAATAAGCAGGCTTATCAAGATCTTCATTGTTTGTCTTTTCCAACTATTAAAATCAGCTTAAAGTGTACGGGTATAGCTCCGTATTTTTCTGCACTTTTTACAAAGAGAAACAACTTCCATTACATCATGTTTGCCTCCCTGAATGACGTAACTCTTCAAAAATGGAGTCTAGTCCTAAAAGTAAGAGTTTATTTTGCAGGAGCAAATTATTCCTTTTAAGAGTTGAACCCTATTGAGAAGGGAGACAAAAAACGAAAATGGAGGAGTCTCAATCCCTGAAAGTGTACCCACTCACCTTAATATAAAACAAATAGATTTCCAACATATAACTTTGTCTCGGGGCATAAGACTCATTTTCTGTGATATGCACTCTTAAATCTGGCAGATTCCTGTTGTTCTGATAATGCCCATGCTTTTCAATACCCTTACAGATCAATTGTGTGTCAAGCTGACACGTCATATGTGGTATCTTATAGCTGGTATTGTGATATCGCTTTTTGTAATTTTTCCCTTACTAGCTTGTTTCGCAAAACTTATCAAAAGGCTGGTAGCATGTTAACGACGTTATTGTTCACCTGCGCTTATTAAGTTATCTAGATAAAACATTGCATAACTGTCCTTAATTTCAAAATGATTGGTAAAGCATTGTTCTAAATATGAGAACATCTGTAAATATATAAGTACCACAAAGTAACAAAATGTAACAAATTCATGCAGAAACTGCCATATTCTAATAGCGAGTATGTATCATTCAGTATCATATATTTATGTATTTATTTGTTATTATTATTATTTTACAAATCTTGCAAGAATTTTTCTTACAACCGTCTTTGTGTTAAGCTATCAGACATCCTTTCCTCAACAGGATAATTTTAAATCGTGAGTCTAGGACACGTAGCCGTATGACCACTTTATGGGACTGAACCGCTTTTTGTTGCGAATGTACTGCTCTGTATATAAAATATCACTCATTACAGCCATAGCACTTATTGCATTACTGATCTACTAGGAAAAGAATGACTGCTTCATAAAGTAGCTGACACCAAACAGTCTAGTGGGTGAGTCTTTTTGGTTGCTAAATACCTGTCATGTAGCTTCTGAAACTGGACCAGTCTGCATGAGCAGTGTATAATTATCTAAGTTTGTTCAAACTCAGTGCCCAAAATAATAGATCAGGGTCATGGAATCATGCCGAATCGCATTCTGCGGCAGCAGAAAATCATAATAGTTCCCTAGTATGTGCGTAATTCCTCTAGTATTGAGTTCACTGGAATAACTTTTTAATCGACGATTTACTTTCAAGGACCGAAGATGTTATCAGTAATTATAGCCTGTTTGTCCGGAGGCTACTAACACTTCATCACTGTCATGCTAATAGCCTTGAAAGTATCTAAAGCCTCGTTTACACGACATGTTTTCCACATAAGTTTTCTGTGCACATATGGAAAACATACCGTCTAAACAGAGTTATGCACTGCTTATTCTTCCCACATGTGGAAAGCACAAGGAATAGAACATGTTCTATCCTTATGCTTTTTTCCATAAGCTTTTGACCAATCAGAAAAGAGTTCACTGAGGTTAATTGCTTTTGCACTGGGGTTAATTGCTTTTGCAACCTCAGTAGGTATTTTAAATACCAAAATATTGATATCAGGGATATTAGAATGTAAATTTCTTGAATATTACATGTATTTTACAAAGGGGAATAACTTTTATGACATCCTGTCTGCTTCCCTGAACGTTGAAGTCCTTTCATTTTAGGGTCTGTACTCTTATATGTTGCTTTTGCTCATAAGCATAGGTAATGAATCACACACAAGTTGGAATCATCAGCTTGTCCTCAGTCTACATTTTGTAACATAAAAGATGACAAAATTATGCAGACATTTCCAGGTAAATGGCGAGAAAGCCTGAGAACATATGTGCTCTCTGCATATCGTATAAACACAAAACCATATGTGCTATTTTCCATATATTCTTTTTGCCACATGTGCAAAAACATATCGTGTAAACGAGGCTTAAGAGGGATAAAGCTTCATCCCATTCCCTAAAACCAGTAGGTCACAGATATGCACGTTGATATTGCATGAGTGATGGGCGCATTTTTGCCATTGATTTTTTTTTCTATATATAACTAGGATACTTTAATTTCGCCTACTTATTTTAAGAGCTTAAGAGTTGTTGCTTTTGACTCTGTGTTTATTGAACCGCGTTTTACCTTTTGGAAGGAGTTTGTTGTTTGTAAAATGTGCGAAGTTTTTAGCACGTGCTCAGCATCATGCTCTGATTTCACATGTGTCCGCCATTGTGAACTCGAAGTTATTTTAATACGCCGCTCTAAGATGGTTCGTAACATGTGCCTTCCATGCGGCTGTCTTTTCGTCTGTTTGTTCATCTGTCCATACATTAACATTTTTGTAGCTTTGTAGAGCTTCATACATTTAACCACAGTATTCAGATCAGTAGCTTTGACGTTGACGTTGCCAATAGCATGGTAGCCATAAGGGTAGTGAGGAAAAGAAGCCCACTATATCTTGGGCACAGCATGTGCATATGTTCATTTTTTTAAAGTCATGTAAAATAAAGGATATAATGTTTATTTGAGTAAGTCAATGTAAAATTTAGGTTAGCAATAGAAAAGTTTAGAAATTTGATAAAAAGAAATAGTCCTGCAATAAGCCCAGAAAAAAAAATGAGATAAGGAACAATTTATGTCGACTATTAGTCGCTCTTCGGTTGGTTTTACAAAGTAAAATGCAATGATAGGGAACATATATATTCATTCAGACCCCATATTAAAGGGAAAGGCATATTTTCATTAAACTGACAACAGTTCACGAAAAGTGACCATAATTTTTTGGATGATTCCCATCCCCACTTCCTAGATGGCTTGAACGTCAAGGTCACATAATATACTAAGAATTTTGTTCCAAATCCTGAGATAGATATAGTTCACATTTGGCACAATGATAGATATTGATCCTAAACTTCACATTACCATGTCTATTTCCCCATTTGACACTATGATTTTCTTTTCCTTTTTTGTGAATAAACATGCCTAATTGAAGTATGAAAATTAGAAACAGGACCATTGGTCAAATATTTTCCATCGTCAAAAACTGAAAAAGCTTATTTCTTTTGCCGTGCATTATCTTTTGCTGCACCCTGCAGCAACCTTTTTACTTGTTTTCTAGCAGTTGTGCAGCAACCTGAGCGACTTGTAATATTTTAACTCTATCAAATGTAGGTTGGAGATATAAAGAGTACGTCTGTTCAGCCATGAAATATTGGATTCATTGAAAGTTGACAGCAAGACTTACTTCTTTCGAATTTATTTTGAAGGCGGTCGGACTACTAAACCCTCGATGATGCAGGCTGTCGCGGAAGACATTCCAGTGAAGCGGTGTACTCCTCTTCTGCCCCGAGGCAGCTTGTTTGTCAAGGTGTTCGACCTGCGATAGCAGACCGCTGGTTCATGACACCTAAGGAAGATGCGACTTAGTCTTTTGCGGTTCTGTCTATATACTGAATAAACCTGCAATGTTCTTCTTCCACATGAAATACAGACTCCGAACTTTACACGGGCACGGAAGTTCGTGAATGTCGGAAAGTTAGACGCTCATATCAAACTCCACAATGTTTATGGCAGTTTGTTGTACGTTTGTTCATCTCCGTATGACTCGTATTCAGTCTTGGTAACAATTTACTCCTCTTGTGACATGCGGGTGGTGAGTCTCTATAGGCTGGAATTCCTGAGATACAGGGGATTAAATATATCATTACTGTCTCGATATCAATTTTAAAGAAAAGCAGTGTCTCGGGGTCCGGTACCGGATCCCTAGCCTGCCAGTCTCGGCGTCCGGTACCTGACCCGGAGCCTCGCCTGTTAAGAATGGCTCGGGGTCCGGTAGTATGTTAATTAGCGGTTGTTACTTTCAATAGTTAAACATATTTTATTCACAATTTCACTTTCATGCAACACACGTGCAACGGACGGGCGAACACACGGACGGCCAATTGGAAAACACAATACCTCGCCACTGTTAAACAAATAGACAGACAAATAAACAAATATATTAAAATATGATAAATAAATAACTAAAATAAAAATAAGAACAATATATTATTATTTACAGTACCAACAATTACTGTGATCCCGCTTTGTAATTCATTTCAGTTTTGGTTAGTTTAGTATGACCTTTGGTCATACCGTAATACCGCTTGTACAAATGGCGATATACGTAGAAAAGATCAAAATCTAATAAGAATTTAACGATTACTGTGTATTTCTTTCCATTTGAGACATATATTACCCGTATTGAGACATGCTGGACCCGGAGACAATCCTCGGATGAGCGCCTAAGAGTCCGGTACCGGACTCCGAGACTCAGAGTGTGCATAAAGAAAAGGACCTCTGACAGTATCAATGCATATTTGCCTATTATTCGACAAATTACTGCACCTTCCTCGGGCAGCAAAAGTTGAAATATTTGGCATCAATATGTAGGCCTGTGTACTATAAAGGCATTTTAACAGTGATTTTGAAAAATTATCAGGCATCTAGACTAACGCTAACCAATTTCATCAAGAGGGGGTACGTGAATGTTTCAGACTCTGAAAATAAGTCCATTTTGGGGATTTCTAATATATCGAAATTTTAATTGATAACTATGCTAAAACTAAAGTACACACTACTGTTACTGATAGTATGCAATATGTTTTCAATAATAAGGACTTTAGCCTATTTGTAGATATAAAGGGTGTAAGTACCCTACCCACTTTTTCAGTTTTTCAGCTGTAGACTATCTCGCCCCCCCCCTCCCCCCCACGTGCCTCAGCAAGCCAGTCACATATAATGTGTATTATGATAGTACACTCATACATGCAAAGTGGCTAGCTGAGGCACGGGGGGGGGGTATCTTTAGAAAACTTTTCCTGTTTCGATTACGTTTAATTATAAAATTTGGCTTTTTCAACCAGAATTGAAGTCCATGTACTAAAAAATCAGAAATTAAATTCATAGCCAGTTAGGGGAAGTTGAGAGCAACAAATTTCAAGAAAAATTCTTGGGTATATCAAAAATTTAATTTTGACTAATTTTATAGGCAAATTAACATTTTTACTGTCAGAGGTCCTTTATAAATAACATAAACACATATTGTCAGTCATTAACACGTATGTTTTGTCATTTCAGATCACACAACACAACGAAAGAAGAAGAAAAAAAAAACATAAAAAAAAACCAAATCAAAAGTGCTGCATTCTAATTTAATGTGATTCAACTTAAAAAAATATATGTAATGGACTTTGGCATGCATTTATAACGTATTCTAAGGACTCAGTAAAAAAAATTTTTTGTAGAGAAATCTAAATACCAATACTTTGAATGATGAAAATTTAAATCCCATTTCCGTTCACTGAAAACAAAACCTGACTACCGATGCATGTCTTATGTATGTCTTATGCATACATACTTATTCTTTATTATCAAACTGCGTCATTAATCAGTTACAATGTACTCAGTATAATAAAGATGAAACATAAGTTGTCATGTTTTTGCGAGCAACTTTTCGCGTAGCATCTAAATCGAACCCCAAAAAAAAACTAATAAAAATAAATAAATAAAAATGAAATAATAACACTAAAATAAATCAAACACCTTTTCGATAAAAATATTTTGCTGAAACACTTAGAAACAGTTGTTTTCTGACAGTTATACTAATTGATTAAATGACAAAATTAGAATAAGTTAAGTGTACAAAGACGTTATTTTTTTTTTCAAATAAGATTCTTATACATTTTATTCGTCTGAATTTCGACATAGTTTTGTTCATGGTATTCTTTTGCAATAACCAGAATGTGGTTTATCCGAATTATGGATAAAACTTCGATGACATTCACTGCGTATTTTAACTAAAAGTTTTATCCAAATTTTGGATAAAACTTACAACTGTGTTTTGGAACAGCGTATTTTAAGACAGGGGTTTTGCTTTTCCCAGCTAGTTTGGTTTTATCCAAATTTTGGATAAAAAATTTTCTGCGTATTTGTTGTACTGCATTTCCTGCTTATCCAAATTTTGGATAAAATTTTGGCCGTGTGTTTGCATAATGTGTGGGGCAAGACAGGGTGTTTGTTTCTCCCAGCTAGTTTGGTTTTATCCAAATTTTGGATAAAATAAAATCTAATGTATTTCAGTCTGTTTATACGCTGCATTGTATTGCCTGCACAGTCGCTTATCCAAATTTTGGATAAAATTTTCGGCCATGTATTTTCATACAGTATAAGGCATAGGCAGGGTGTTTTCTTATCCCAGGCTATTTGGTTTATCCAAATTTTGGACAAAATGGATTAGATCTAATTCTAATTATTACTCATCAGTTAACTTAAGTACAGTATATTTCCTGCAGAGATATTAATCCAAATTTTGAACCAACAAACGTCTTATCCAAAATCATAGAGCCAGTTTGAGCAAATGGATTTGCTCAAACGTAAATGGACACAGTTAGTTATGGAGCTGACACGATTTCACTACTAAAATTTACAAAGGGGCATAATTCCATGAAAAATGTAGGTGGGGTTGCGGTTCTTGTTCTCTGCACATTCTCTGACGATGCTCTATATTTGTACTAACTTTCATGATAATATCTGATATAGTTTTAGAATTATGGAGTGGACACAATTTCCATACTAAAATTTACAAAAGGGCATAATTCCATAAAAAATGTAGGTAGAGTTACGAGTCTTGCTCTCTGCATGTCGTCTGATGATGCTTTATATTTGCATCAAGTTTCGTAAAAATTATCTCAATCGGTTACAGAGTTATTGAGCGGACAGGATTTCCATACGAAAATTTTCAAAGGGACATAATTCCGTAAAACTGTAGGTGGAGTTACAGGTCTTGCTCTCTGCACGTCGTGTGATAATGCTTTATATTTGTACATAGTTTTGTGAAATTATTCAGTCAGTTACAGAATTATCGAGCGGACAAGATTTCTATACTAAAATTTTCAAAGGGGCATAATTCCGTAAAATATGTAGGTGGAGTTATGGGTCTTGCTCTCTGCACGTCGTCTGATGATGCTTTATAATTGTACACAATTTTGTGAAATTATCTCAATCGAATACAGAGTTATTGAGCGGACACGATTTCCATACGAAAATTTTCAAAGGGGCATAATTCCGTAAAAATGTAGGAGGAGTTATGGGTCTTGTTCTCTGCGGATCCTCTGATGATGCCCTATATTTGAACTAACTTTCATGAAAATATCTCATATAGTTTTAGAAGTTATGGGGCGGACACAATTTCAATATCTAAATTTACAAAATGGCATAATTCCATAAAAACTGTAGGTGGAGTTACGAGTCTTGCTCTCTGCACGTCCTTTGATGATGCTTTATATTTGTACACAGTTTTGTGAAATTATCTCAATCGGTTACAGAGTTATCGAGCGGACACAATTTCTATTCTATACTAAAATTTTCAAAGGCACATAATTCCGTAAACAAGAGGACCAGTGGTCCTGTAGCTCACCTGACATCTTACTGTCAACAGACACATTTTTTCACTTCACTAATTTGTTACAATTTTTAAACCAGTGGTTTTAGAAGAGTGCAGATTTTGATGTCGAACAAATCCAATATAGCTGTGAAGTTATACTGGTAACAAAACTGGTTAATAAAGGAAGTCACTAGAGCACCTTGTCCTAAAGTATATAGAGATAAATATTCGGAACAAAGATGGGACCAAAACTTTTCTGATATCTGATTTAGTGACCTAGTTTTTGACCTGACATGACCCACTTACAAACCGGCCCTAGATTTCATAAAAATAAACAGTCTGACTAAGTTTCATGAATTGGATAAAAAACAGTGCCCTCTAGAGTGTACACAGGTTTGTTCTAAGATTTTCTAAGATTTGACCTAGTGACCTAAGTTTTGACCTGCACCGCTTTCATCTGAATAGTGCCGCTACTTACGCCTATAGGGGCTTCTACGTGAACACGGATAAACGTTAACGGTTCTTGTGTATGTGATACACGTTTATAAAATTTACATATCGTTTAACCGAACTTGAACAAGTGCTAGACCACCATCATAGTGAAATATCTTAGAGTCGTCAGTAGTAGTCTATTTTAATGTACTTGAAGGCGTCCTCAGAGACATCTAAATCTTTATACTCTAAATTCCGCGTATTCTTATGCAAACCAATATCAAGTTCATATTATACGAGAATATTGTTTCATCACAATCGGCAACTTGTTTTAGTCGTTGCTGATCAAAGACAAAGGAAACTTTGCGGACAGCACATACGGTGTAATTGAAAAATTCAGCCTACCTGTTTGTCACAGAATAAGCTTACGAGGAAGGTGGGATAATTGCAATGACAGTAAAAATAGCCCCTGTGACCTTGACTTAGCCCTAGACCGCTGAAATGAGAACTTGTTAAAGATAATGTCAAACTAAACATTTTTGCAAAGTTGAATGAAAATTGGTCCATAAATGAAGGCGCTAGAGCGATGAAAGAATTTTTCAAAAAAACAGCCACTGTGACCTTGACCTTAGAATGCTGAAAAGGGAACTTGTTCAAGATATTGTCGTACTAAACATTAGTGTGAAGTTAAATCAAAATCGGTCCATAAATGAAGTCGTCAGAGCGATGACAAAGTTTTTCTAAAAACAGCAACTGTGATCTTGACCGTAGAATGCAGAAACGCAAACTTTTTCAAGAAATTGTCATACTTAATATTTGTGTGAAGTTAAATCAAAATCGGTCCATAAATGAAGTTGCAAGAGGGATGACAAAGTTTTTCTAAAAATAGCAACTGTGACCTTGACCTTAAAACGTTGAAACACAAATTTGTTTAAGATATTGTCATACTAAACATTAATGTGAAGTTAAATCAAAATCTGTCCATAAATGAAGTCGCCAGAGGGACGACAAAGTTTTTCTAAAAACAGCAACTATGACCTAGACCCTAGAATGCAGAAACGCAAACTTGTTCAAGATATTGTCATACTAAACATTTGTGTGAAGTTAAATCAAAATCGGTCCATAAATGAAGGGGCTAGAGGGATGACAAAGTTTTTCTAAAAATAGTTACTGTGACCATGGCCTTGACCCCACAACGTTGAAACGTGAACTTGTCTAAGATATTGTCATACTAATAAAATTAAATTCGGTCCACAAATAAAGGCGCTAGAGCGATGACAAAGTTTTTCTAAAATAGCCACTGTGACCTTGACCTAGATCCCAGAATGCTAAAACGTGTTCTTGTCAAAGATATTGCCATACTTATCGCTTGTGTGAAGTACAGTCGAAATCGGTCCATAAATGAAGTCACCAGAGCGATGACAAATTTTTTTTCCTAAAAATACCCACTGTGACCTTGACATTGACTTAGGGCGCTAAAACGCGAACTTATTCAAGATATTGTCATACTAAACATTTGTGTAAAATTTAATCGAATTTGGTCCACAAATCAAGGTGCTTCAGCAATGACAAAGTTTTTCTATAAATAGCCATTGTGACCTTGACCTTGCCCCAGAATGCTAAAAAGCGACCTTGTCCAAGATATTGCCATACTAATCACTAGTGGGAAGTTAAATCGAAATCGGTCCACAAATGAAGACGCTGGAGTGATGACAAAGTTTTTGCTAAAAATAGCCACTCTGACTGTGACCTTGACCTCATCATGCTGAAACGTCAAGTCGTTCGAGGTAATGTCATACCCAATACTTGTGTGAAGTTACATCAAAATTGGTTAATAAATGAGGTAGCTACATGTAGAGCGATGACAAAAGGTTAACAAATGTACATACATACATACGTACGGGATAGACCCTATCTCCCCTCCATAACTTCCTTGTGCAAGGGGATAATAATTCAACCTTGCCCACAGTAGAAAAGGTCTGAGATGTTTTGGCTGTCCTGGATACCTGCAAGTTTCAAGGAGCTGCAATCAAAAATGATGGAGCTATAGCCTGGACAACATTTTCCCATTATATGTCGATGGGGAAATATTTAATTGTTCAAGGGCAAGTAACTCTGAAAAGAATGATCCAGCCTGGCCCAAATTCAAACTGGCCCGAGATGTTTTCGCTGTCTTGAATACCTGCAAGTTTCAAGGAGTTGCGATCATAAATGAAGAAGCTAGGGCCCGTACAACATTTTTCCCATTATATGTCTATGGGAAATTATTTTATCGCTCAAGGGCAAGTAACTCTGATAAGAATAATCCAACCTGGCCCAAATTCAAACTGGTCCGAGATGTTTTAACTGTCCTACATATCAGCAAGCTACAAGAAGTTGCGATCAAAATTAAAGAAGCTAGAGCCCGGACAACATTTTCCCCATAAAATGTCTATGGGAAAATATTTTATCGCTCAAGGGCAAGTAACTCTAACAACAATAATCCAACCTGACCCAAATTCGAACTGGTCCGAGATGTTTTGGCTGTCTTGGATACCTGCAAGTTTCAAGGAGTTGCGATCATAAATGAAGAAGCTAGGGCCCGGACAACATTTTCCCCATTATAAGTCTATGGGAAAATATTTTATCGCTCAAGGGCAAGTAACTCTGACAACAATGATCCAACCTGGCCCAAATTCGAAATGGTCCAAGATGTTTTGACTGTCCTAGATACCTGCAAGTTGCAAGAAGTTGCGATCAAAAATGAAGAAGCTAGAGCCCGGACAACATTTTCTCCATTATAAGTCTATGGGAAAATATTTTATCGCTCAAGGGCAAGTAACTCTGAAAAGAATGATCCAACCTGACCCAAATTCGAACTGATCCGAGATGTTTTAGCTGTCCTTAATACCTGCAAGTTACAAGAAGTTGCGATTAAAATTGAAGAAGCTAGAGCCCGGACAACATGTTCTCCATTATGAGTCTATAGGACCTTTTTGTTGCCATGGTAACCACAGTTTTAAACCAATCTGTCCCAAAACTATATGCAATCAATCCCCCACCCCATCAATGTTACACATAAAATTTGATTGAGATTGGCCAGCTACTTTAGCAGATATTAATGTTTAAAAGTGTGGACGTACGACGTACGACGCAGGACGGACGACGGACGACGGACCAAGCCTACACTATAAGCTCACCTTGTGAGCCTTCGGCTCAGGTGAGCTAAAAATGTAGGTGGAGTTATGGGTTAGACTTTCTGCACGTCGTCCGATGATGCTTTATATTTATACCAAGTTTCGTGAAATAATCTCAATCGGTTACAGAGTTATTGAGCGGACAAAACTTCAATACTAAAATTTTCAAAGGGGCATAATTTCGTTAAAAATGTAGGTGGAGTTATGGGTCTTGCTCTCTGCACGTCGACTGATGATGCTTTATATTTATACCAAATTTGGTGAAATTATCTCAATTGGTTACAGAGTTATTGAGCGGACACAATTTCCATAATAAAATTTTCAAAGGGTCATAATTCCGTAAAAGATGTAGGAGGAGTAACGGGTCTTGCCCTCTGCACGTAGTCTGATGATGCTTTATATTTGTACCAAGTTTCATGAAATTACCTCAATCGGTTACAGAAACATTGAGCGGACACGATTTCCATACCAAAACTTTCAAAGGGGCATCATTCCGCAAAAAATGTAGGTTTAGTTACGGGTCTTGCTCTCTGCATGCCGTCTGATGATGCTTTATAGTTTTACCAAGTTTCGTGAAATTAACTCAGTCGGTTACAGAGTCATTGAGCGGACACGATTTCTATACTAAAGTTTTCAAAGGAGCATAATTCCGTTAAAAATGTAGGTGGAGTTATGGGTCTTGCTCTCTGCACGTCGTCTGATGATGCTTTATATTTGTACACAGTTTTGTGAAATTATCTCACTCGGTTACAGAGTTATTGAGCGGACACGATTTCTATACTAAAATTTTCAAAGGGAAATAATTCCGTTAAAAAATGTAGGTTGAGTTATGGGTTTAACTTTCTGCACGTTGTCTGATGATGCTTTATATTCATACCAAGTTTCATGGAATTATCTCAATCGGTTACAGAGTTATTGAGCGGACAAAACTTCAATACTAAAATTTTCAAAGGGCATAATTCCATAAAAGATGTAGGTGGAGTTACGGGTTTTGCTCTCTGCACGTCGTCTGATAATGCTTTATAGTTGTACCAAGTTTCATGAAATTACCTCGATCGGTCATAGAAATATTGAGCGGACACGATTTCCATACTATAATTTTCAAAGGGACATCATTCCGTAAAAATGTAGGTGGAGTTATGGGTCTTGCTCTCTGCATGTCGTCTGATGATGCTTTATAGTTGTACCAAGTTTCGTGAAATTTACTCAGTCGGTTACAGAGTTATTGAGCGGACACGATTTCCATTCTAAAGTTTTCAAAGGCGCATAATTCCATAAAAAATGTAGGTGGAGTTACGGGTCTAGCTCTCTGCATGTCGTCTGGTGATGCTTTATATTTGTACACAGTTTTGTGAAATTATCTTACTCGGTTACAGAGTTATTGAGCGGGCTTGATATGTGACAGACGGACAGACAGACGGACAGACGACCAGGGCAAAAATAATATGGCCCCGACCCCTGCGGGGGGAGATATAGCTATCCTTACAGCGCAGTTCATTGTAACTTCTTGATCTATGGTCATGATGTAAAATTGCGGTTAACATATCTAAATAATACCATCTGGAAGCTTAAACCCAGGAAATGCTTGTAGTTAGTATATCAGCGAGAACAAAAGCGAAATCAACAAAATTCCTTCCGTTTCCTTGGGTTGCACCAAGGTGAACTCTTCTACAGTCAACTCTCGTTATGTCAAAGTCGAAGTTCATCCCAAACCACCGATATCTCAAAGAAAATTTTCTGGTCCCAGAAAATTTTCTTTGAGATACCAGTGGTTTGAGATATAAGGGGGTAAAAGGTAAAGAAAATAGGGAATATGTCCAAAGCATGTTCTTCGATATGAGAGGGTACTTTGAAATATCAGTGTTCGAGATATCGAGAGATCGAGAGTTGTCTGTAGCTAATCAGTCACCTAATCAAAATAAACACAAAAACAATAACTTTGCCAAGTTAGCGCGTCCGCACTATAGCATGATCGCATCCTTGTATGTTTTGATAATGACCTTTGAAAAATACTGTAAAAACCGTAGATTTTACGGTAGAATAACTTGCAACCAGCTGCCATCTTGAACGGCTACGCTATCCAGGAAAGCATTCAGGAAGTCACGAAAGTTGTGTCTCTTTATAATAAAAACTGTGAAAATATGGAGGTGTACCATTTAAGAAATAAATTTCATTTTCCCGATGTTCATGGAAGTATGAACACAAAGGGTCCCATGCAAAGTTAACGTTAACGCCCTTTGTTAACGTTAACTTTGCATGGGACCCTTTGTGTTCATACTTCCATGAACATCGGAAAAGTGAAATTTATATCTTATAATTACTTTTAATTTTAAAATTATTTCTGCATCATTTTCGATTTCTAAGAGCAACATTAAAAATTTGTAAAACATACGACGAAAAGCTGTCACTTACCGAAAGGTAAGCCGCTTGCGTAAAACTGCCATTGCCAATGGAACGTTACAACAACCAATGGCGTCTTATGTTTACATGAACACTGTTTCTCCGACGTAGATTTTTCTAAGGAAATTCAAAGGGATTGAAGTTATTATATCTTGAATCGCCCTACAACTTACGTATAAGTCCTGCTAATGCTCGTTTTGTTCTTTCTTCACTGAGATGACCTGAAAACAAAGAATCACACAGCTAACCTAAAACTCTGAAACAGCAATTACTGGACTATTACACATGAATATCAACTTAAAGCGAACTCTGTCTGTTTTTAAATATTGAACTTAAAGGTTAAAGAAATAGAGGATCTTACATGAGTGCTCGTGTATTATGGAATTTATTAAACGAGTTGGGGAAAAAGATAAGATGCGAGGCTTTGCCGAGCATCTTATCGGTTTTCCCCAACGAGTTTAATAAATTCAATAATACAGGAGCACGAATGCAAGATTCTTTTTATCATATGACACTAAAATCGCATTTTATTAGCAAAATTTGCACTAAAACGTCAGATTTCGCCATTACAAAACGCGATGTTTTTATGGACGTCATCGTATAAAGTTACGACGTAATTTGCATATTTAATCCACTAGTGGATTATCGTTTTTAATGCATGGCTTTATTATACTCTCAGATGCGACGTCATATGATAAATTAAATTAAAGTCTCAAGCTTCAGGAAATATATAGCTAAACATAACAATGCTAGTCGACTCAGGTCACAATATTAATGCAGAAATATCCGCTTTCAACCCAAAACTCCTGAAAGTGGCTAACATGAAATTTCTTTTGTTTGAATGTGAAAACCGGCAAGACATGCTTGACATATAATGAGTATATCTTTGTAGAAGTTGGAATTTCCAGTTTTCAGGTGGGAATGGAATAATTTTTATGCTTGATAAAAAGTTACAAAGTTTTCATTTCGTTTGGCATGCGGTAATCGTTTGTCACTTTTGAACTCGCTAAGGCTTTGGTTGTCAGTAGGAAATTATAGTCCAGGCAAACTGGCGATTTTTTTCCCGAAACCCAAAACAAATTGCAACAAAAGCTTTTTTTGCATTTTTGTTGAGGACTAACATTCACATATGACATATCAAAAGTAGGATGAAATCGGATAATGCAAAATATATTTTTATCTGCATTTTTACATGCTCCTATTTGCGTCTTAAATATACCAATTATTGGTAATGTTTTATATGGCATAACTTATTATTGTGAGTTTTATTTCTAAGAAACTATTCTGCCTCTGCCAGAATTAAGTCTAGAAGCTTAAGATTGAATGTGACACATTTTGTTGTTTAATGTAAAGCCATCTAGGACTTAAAATGGTATAAATTACCCCACCCACTTTATTCTACCTTTAAATCTGATGTGAATTTTCGAAGGTTAGTAACTGAACCGCAACATGAAATATGTCATACTGATAACTAAGCTTAGCAAAAACATGCTTCAATTTAGAATACTGATCTCTGAAGGCATGAGAAGCCCGAAACAAAGGCACAAAGAGCAGAATACTACATGCATAATAACACAAACAGTGCATTATGAATAGTCTTTGTAAATCTCCTCGGCAGGATTTATGAAGGGGACCACTAAACATTGCTACTTACTAGATATGTAAGGTTTGGGCCTCATAGTTTCTGGGAAGATGATTTTCTAAGATTTTCCCCATTATAAGTCTATGGGAGCTAATGACCCCCGGGGTGTGGCCAATTTGGACCTAAGGCATGGTTGGCAGGATTTGTGTACATGACAACTAAACATTGCTAGATACTAAATATGTAAGCTCTGGGCCTCATGGTATCAGAGAAGAAGTTTATTGAAGGTTCTTAAGCAATATAGCTCTATATAAACAAATGACCCCCTGGGGTGGGGCTAGTTTGGACCCCAAGGGCTTGGTTGGCAGGCGTTATGGGACACTAAACATTGCTACATACTAAATAGATATATAAGCATATAAGCCCTGGGCCTCTTGGTTTCAGAGAAGAAGATTTTTTAAGTTTTGTTGATTATAAGTCTATGGGAGCCAATGATGGATTCCGTGTGTGTGTGTGGGGGGGGGGGGGGGGGGGGGGGGGGGGGGGGGGGATTTAGCTATATAGCCCTATATAAACAAAAAAAAACATGGAATGGGGCCAGTTTGGACCCCATGGGCATGGTTGGCAGGATTTGTGTAGGGGACCACTAAACACTGCTACATGCTAAATATATCAGCTCTGGGCCTCATGGTTTCAAAAAAGAAGTTTTTATAAGTTTTTCTCGTCATAAGCTCTGGGCCTCATGGTTTCAGAGAAGATTTTTTTTCACTTCATAAGACTATGGGAGCTAATGACCCCTAGGGGTGGCAAATTTGGATCCCAGAGGCATGGTTGGCAGGATTTATGTACGTGACCACTAACCATTGCTACATATTAAATATGTATGCTCTGGATCTCATGGTTTCATAGTGGAAATTTTTTGAAGGTTCTTTAGCTATATAGCCCTATATAAAGCAGTGGGCCCTAGGGTGGGGCCAGTTTGGACCTCAGGGGATGGATTGGCAGGAGTGAAATAGGGGACCACAAAGCATTGCTAAATACTAAATATATAAGCTCTGGGCGTCATGGTTTCAAAAACAAGATTTTTAAAGTTTTTCCCATTATAAGTCCATGGGAGCTTTATGTTGCCATGGCAACCAGAGTTCCAATCTGATATGCCCTTTAACCTTATGCAGTCAATCCCCCAGCCGAACAATATTACACATAAAAATTTTATTAAGATTTAGCAGATGGTTTAGGAGGTATGTTTTAAAGTGTGGAAGACGACGACGGACTACGGACCAAGGCTATACTATATAAGCTCACCTTAACAGATGACATAAAACCTTAAAGAACATCCCATATTTAACATGAAATTTCCAATTCCATGACCTTGACCTCAAGGTCACGGAGGAGGCAATGGTGTAAGACGTAAGACCATTATCTAGCATAAGTGAAAGTATCAGCTTAGGCTATCAATAGGTTAAAGAGATATGGGTGTTTTAATATAACCTATAACACCCAAAAGGTGGGCATGGACGCGGGTGCAAACGCGGAGGCTGACACCGTGGTGACAACAATAGGTCTTCCTGAAGGTCGTTCAGGCAAACTAATACAATGACTTCTTTCCAGAGGAGTGGGCGGGGTGGTAGGTGGCTGTTAGGCAGGAAGGAGGTATAATTTGTAAATTTTGAACCAGAAAGGTAAACATTTTACCATTTTTGAATGCAAAAATGTCTTGGCGGTCATCACCTAATATCCCTAAGCATGTCCAAGTACTCTGCATATTTAACCCTGTAGTGGATTATCCTTTCAACACATGAAGTATTTAGCCGGGCCACATAGTACAGTCGGTAGCGCGTCTGACTCAAGAGCCAGAGGTCCTGTGTTCGATACCCGGTCCGGCTACTTACTTCCGTTCCTCCTTCCGCTGATTCAAGACGGACAGTTGTCAGTTACTGGCGAAAGTATGTGCACTTAGTACTGCTTAACCGCATAGGAGGTCACAGTAAGCCGACCTAAGAATAGTGTCATAAGGTTAACTGACCGTCCCGACATGACCATGGCCGTTACCGTGGACGTGAAGCCACAAAACAACACCCTCGGACGTCCCATCATTTGATAAATAGGAGTTACACCAAGCTGTTTTCTTCTATTGTTCTGTGACAGTCTTCATTTAAAAACATTGATTCTGTTTACTATCTTCATTACCATCCATATTGTCCATCTGAATAGAAGTTATGGTAAAAGTAAAATTTGCACTGGTGGGTGGGGTAAACCAATAGACATATACTATATGATCGACCGGTTATGCATAAATCAGCAAATTTAACGGTAGACAAAAGCTAAAGAACAGTATATAACTGCTTTATCAACGACTTCTATGGATTTAATTTGTCTAGAAATGATGTTTAGAAGTAGCTTTCCGACCAAAAGTACTGTGCAGTGGTATAAATCCTTCGAAACCAAGATGTATGAAAAAAATCAAGTTTCGCATTCTCCGATTTTGTCCTACTTTTAGTATGTTAAAAATGTAGGTCTTAGGAGCTTATTACTGCAAAGAAACCTTTTGTTGCAATTTGTTTTAGGTTATCCCACAATTTGACTGGACTATTAAGGCAATAATAATTATTGGAAGGAAAAGCGTCGTCTACTAGAATAGCATAACGGTGGAAAAAAGTATTTTGAGTCATTCTGGCGGGAATAATCCCCGTCTTATAGCAGAAGCGAAACTCAAGTGTTCCTATGATGGTGTAACTAACTGATTTGCGGTGAATACAAAACTCTGCAAAATGTTGAAAATACAACAGATCTTTCCAAATTATATCACGCGCCTTCTTTGTGCTGTTTCGCACACTTTAGAATCGCAAAATGCAGGGCTTGTTGATGCTAAAATTGGTTTATATAAAAAACGATCAAAGGGTTGTTTTCTTGCGCAAAACTCTAGTAAACAATCATCGTTATTAAAAATGTAGTTAGGTCTGAAAGTATTTTAATGCATTAAGAAGGGCGCCCCAGCACCTATTTTTTTTAACTCATTCACACATTTATCAGGCTGAGCAAATAAAAACGAAGTAGCTTGTGTCCAAATTTTTGTCAAGCCGAGAAAACACAGGGGAGTATACTTTTTCAAAGAATGAACAATTTAACATACACACCTGTCTTGGTAACTAATACTGCATGTGTTATATATGTTTACCTGCCTACCCTATATTTGATAAATGCCCCAGTATACATGCAACTTATACATGGTCCAACAGTTGAAAATGTGCAACTGTTTTCATCTGGCCTACTTTATGACTTGAGAAAGAGTCGGAAAAACTTGCTGGGATGCCCTTCTTAATGCATTAAATTAACTCCAGATCTAAATACATTTTTGTTTTTTTTTTAGGTTTTTGCGCAGATAATTTGCCTTTGATCTTTCCTTATAAAATCACATTTTTTCTGCATGTCGCTCTTTTTTGTATTCTAAACTATAGAGAACAAAAACAAAAAGTCTGCAAGCTGTCAGGGAAATAGGTTCAAACTTCATGATTTTATTCAGATTTTTGTATTTACCACAAATCACCACCTTAACGGAATATAAATATTACTTTACATACACTCACGGACATCTGTATTAACTAACCTCTGATGTTCAGCTCGTTTTTAATTCTGTCCAGTTGCCCGGGTTGTAACTGTGGTTTTGACTGAACAACATCGCATGTGAGAGCAGCGAGAAGACAAAACACGGCCGATAGGTGCATTGATGTTTCTGTAAAACGAAGAGATAAGACTTATAACACAGCTTAAGTGGTTGTTATGGCTGAATTTATATACAACTATGAAAATATTAAGCGGAAGGGCTGTAACTAATGTTGTGAGAACTTGTAGCCCGACCCCTTTGCTATGTTATTTAGGCAATAACGTTACAATATGTTTAAACTGTAACTATGAAATTTGCTCTTGAGGAACAGTCTGAAAAAGACTGTTCCTCCAGAGAAAATTACAACTATAAAATTTGCTCTTGAGGAACAGCCTGAAAAAGACTGTTCCTCTAGAGCAAATTACAACTATGAAATTTGCTCTTAAGGAACAGTCTAAAAAAGACTGTTCATCCAGAGCAAATTTCATAGTTGTAGGGAATCTCCTTCATAGAATTTTAACCTTACCAACAGCATAGCAACGACTGAAGTCGTTTTATAAATACGGCCTGGTATGAAGAGCGCATACGACATAGGCGACCATCAAAGGCTCGGGTCAGACAGTGCACTCGCGCTGTCTGATCAGAGCCTTTACTGTTCGCAATAGCGATAACTATGACTATATTGTACGGATTCTGAGATTGGTTTCGCAAATACAAACAAAACACTGTCAGACCAAGACGCTGAACGGAGGAAGAAATGAAATGTCTACAAACAGAAACACAGCATCTGCTACAAGACAATCTGTGATAGAAATCAAAATTTACTTAATCTATAACGCACCTTTTTTGTTTCTTGCTTATATTCCAATCATCAATTAACACCCCTAGATGTGGAAATCTACAGCAGTGTGCGTGTAAATATTCAATTTTCTTTTCTAACCTGCACCTATCCATGCACGTGTGTCATGACCTTAGGATCCTTTCCAGATGTTTACTTCGAGCTCATGATACGCAGTAATACTGTATCATTACGTACGTATAGTATTACCACATACAAGTCATATCACAGTACAGTTCGTATTACTTACAGTTTATCCTATTTCAACAATTTTCTTTTTCTGTGACACGCGGTCCAAAACGCCCCTCTGTGCCACGCCTCTGACAAAAGTCAGTCTTGTCTCATCTTCACCAATGACTGCAATCCACAATGGAGACACCCTCGTTGTCGAAAACATTCGGCACTTTCCGTAACCTTCATATATTGCTCGCGAGAATGGTACATCCCCTACGCTTTTGCGTCATTGTACTAACAGGAGACACTTTCATGACTTCCTATTTACTGCCCTGGGCGACTTCTAAATGGGGGCTTAATGTCAAGTCGGATATATTCGGACAGCGGGTAAATTCGGACATACCATTGCAAACAGTGAAAATCCAGATGAGACGGCTCATAATGAGCCGTATCATCAGGAATTTCACTGTTTGCCCAATTAATTTTATTTTAATTCCAAACAACTGACATATACAAGAAATAATGTCACTGTCCGAATTTACCTGTTGTCCGAATTTTCCTGACGACCCTACCCTTAAAGGAAATAATTTTCGTGTGTTTAAGAGTTGACCCCCATTTACAAGGAATGCAGATATATCACAGAAAATCATAGATGCTTCTCCTAAAAGATTATCCTTTCAATTTAAAAGTCCCTAATTAGATATGCGCATTGTTAATACTGCTGTGTGTTTACTAATTCTGGTTTAAATAATTCTTTACATCGAACATCGATTACATAAGCGTTTATTGCTTGATGCACGTACGAAATAAAAATGGCGATCATTCTTATAATAAAACGACACGAGAATATCTACTTTCTTCATTGCATTTCACGTCTACCCCGAGTTGCTGAATTTATGACGTCATGACAGTGTATCTCCATTTCACTTAGCCTGGGTTCGAGGTTATAAAACTCGAGAATAATCTCAAACTCAAAAAAAATCACACTGATTGGCTCGGAGCTCGGAAGCAGCCAATCAGAGTGCTTTATTTTGAGTTTGAGAACGTACTCAACCTCTGGGCCTGCTCTCTTAATGCCTTTAGAAGCCCATGTACGTTCTCCTGTGAATAACAATCGTGGATGACTTCAATTCACCATCAATCAGTTAACGCATAAACAGAATGGATGCTGCATGAGTCCCACGGATCCCTCAATGATGTCTCCATTACCATGGGTTTTGCAATGAAAAAGACAAAAGTACTTAAAATGCTTACCTGACCTAGATTTAGAATTCTGGGCCAGCGTTTAACCTGGCCCGGAGGTTATAAAACTTGAGTACAAACTAAAAATAAAGCACACTGATCGGCTGAGGCCCGCGGTCGGTTGGTTACAGATGCTCGCTTAAGGCGAAGAAGGTCGCGGGTTTGAATCGCCGTCTGGGCTAGTCAGCGACTGGAAAACTCAGTCAGGCCAGCAGTAAATGGGCACCGTTTTCGAATCATGGAAAAATAAGAAGGTGGAAGGAGAGGGATGGCTCTGCTTTTCGTATGATGTGTACAAGACATAGTGGGCCTCTATCACCCACTATCCCTATAGCCCAAGGTTACGGAGAACCTTACCTATGGCTTTTGATTTCGGCTCTGTCGAATGTACATTCATATGAGCTGCGACACGACAAAACGCTCAGACTTGGAGGATCACAGGTAGTACAAGAACATATAGTCATCTCACGATATCACAGACTCGAAGTTCCTATAAAACTACTGATATCTCAAAGTAAATTTTCTGCTTTCAGAAAATTTACTTTGGGATACCAGTAGTTTAAGATAACAGGAGTAGAAATGTTAAGAAAAATCGGAAATGTGGCCCAACTCTATTTTTCATATAAGAGGGTACTTTTAGATATCAGTGTTTGAGATAACGAGAGTCAAATGTACTTCTGTGATCACAGAACGTTCACTAAATGCCAGGATAAATGAGCCGCGACACCAGAAAACCAACAAAGTGGTTGTACGCCCAGAGCACACTCAGATCAGCATGGGCATCCGCCCAGTGTGATCAGAGTCTTCACTTTGCACTTAAACGGTAGCTAAGGGTCTGAGCTAACTCCGTACAGACAGCGCAGACTCTGGTCAGACTGGGCAGATGCCCAGGCTGATCTGAGTCTGCGCTTGGCGCACAAGCCACTTTGTTGGTTTCTCGTGTTGCGGCTCAAATAGAAACATATCAACAAAAAGAACAGCTGACTAGCGAAAACTATTTATTTTCAATAACAGCAAAACCAGATGACACATAAATATTTTGTTATCACACAATAAGTTCATAACAATTAGGAGCCCCTGTAGCTCAATAGGTTAAGCGCTGGACTGCTGATCTAGTGGTCACGGGTTTGAGATCCGCTGTAGGCGGGAAACATTTCAATCGTAAACGGGGTTTCATTGCACACAGTCTTTATCATACAGCTTATCACCCATCCATGCATTGTCCTAATATGACTGAAATATTGTTAAAAAGGACGTAAAATCGCAAGTTTTTTTTTCAGGTCAAGTTATGGGCCAACGAACACAAATAAGATAATGGCGGAGTAAAATGTTCGAGTCAATTACTGTTCAAGGCGAAATCAAAACTACAACTTATTTCTTATAAATACAAAGCATTTATAAAACGACTTAGGTCGTTGCTATGCTGTTGCTAAGGCTAAATTTCTATGTTGGAGATTCTCTACAACTATGAAATTTGCTCTGGAGGAACAGTCTGACAAAGACTGTTCCTCCAGAGCAAATTCATAGTTGTAGGGAATCTCCTTCATAGAAATTTAGCCTTAGCAACAGCATAGCAACGACTTGAGTCTTTTTATAAATACGGCCCCTGGTAACCATGACTAGAGCGATATCTGAATACTCACTATCCCTCAATACATGAAAAACAAAAAATATTAGCCTCGACGCGATTAAAGCAACAAAGTGGCATGAGAGCTAAAAGAAGACTAAGATCAGCCTGGACATTCGCTCAGTCTGATCAGAGTCTTCGCTGTCCGCTTGGCGCCAGCTTTGGCCCTAAGCTACGCTTTAAGCGCACGGAGATCAGACTGAGTGGATGCCCAGGTTGATCTGAGTGTTCGCTGGACGCACAGGCAACTTTGTTGGTTTTGTCGTGTCGCGGCTCATATAGAATACAAAAACTGCTGAAAAATATTCCAACGTGTACTACATGTATCAGGAATGGCATCCCTTCCGAAATGCAAAAATTGCCGCAATACTGCTGCAATATTGCGACAACATGAATTTGTTGTCAGAAAACCCCAAAGGAAGAATACATTATTTAGCCGAAAGCGGCAACAGTCAGTCAGCAACATATGCGGCAATGGATCAGCTTCTTCTTTGCAAATTTGCAGGGAAATGATGCAAGCATATAAGCCAGAATGTGTTATCACAATTGTGTCAATATTTGTTATCTTTGTTGCGGCACTATTGTCTGAATTCTGGAAGTATTGCCAGTTTACTGCTAGTATATAGGAAGTAGTGCCGCAATATTGCCAAAAAAGGTTACTGCGGCAATATTGCCAGAAAATAATTTGCATGCGAAATCCAGTATTGTTGCAATATTGCTGCAATATGTTGCCAGGAGCCTTGTATTTTGGTAACGAATACTATAATGACCATACTGTTTAACTTAAATACTGATAAATAATCAATTCTGACATCACAGTAACAATGATACTATTTACAAAATAATACATGTACAATAATGGTACAATAATAATAAAAAAATCCGTTCAATCACAGTCACTATATGGACATAATAAACATACAAGCCAATGTACGTATAATAATGTGTTACACCATGGTGTTTATGAACTATTTACATGATAAAGATTTACAAACTATTTGTAAAATAAACCTTCAAACTTTGGTGTATGACATTATTTACATGCTAGAAATAAAACCAACTCACCATTGTTTACGACATTATTTACATAATAACCATTTAACCAATGCACATGACACTACCTATACAATAAAACCGTATATAATGTTATATGATACTATATTTAAAAATAAAATCTTCACACCACGGAAATACAGGATCTTACATGAGTGCTCATGTATTCCAAAATTTATTAAACGATTTGGGGAAAAAGATAAGATGCGAGGCTCTGCTGAGCATCTTATCGATTTTCCCCAACGAGTTTAATAAATTCAATAATACAGGAGCACGAAAGTGAGATTCTATTTATCATACGACACTAAAATCGCATTTTATTAGCAAAGGGGGGTATCAATAAGGTGGGTTTTCTGCATCCTACCAAAGTTTTCTTTTTTGAACTGATGGTATACTCCAATGTGTCTAGTTTATCGAACCATATGTGACTTTGGTCGAAAAGCCCTACTTACTGAGCTATGGGTCCACAGAAGTGGGTGGGGTAATCCAACATGGTTTTAGCCTGTCTTGTAAAAACATTCTCATTCGGTAGAAGAGTACAACAGACAGACAGGATTTGATAAAATGATTAACAGAACATCTAAAATATATTTCGATATCATTTTATTTGATTTAATTGAACATATGTTGTTGGAAAAGACTTCCTTTGACATTCAGCATTTTTTGATATTTTTGTTCTCTATTTTAAATATTTCTTGGCATTATTGTTAAATAAACAGACCAGTTATCATCAACCTCATGTCAAGGAAGCACCTTGACCAGGATATTCGGATGATGTGACCAGAATTTCTAAATGACCTAGTTTTCATGGTTGACTGAACACATAAACTTGCTTGAAGATGATATTTCATTCAATTTTGACCTAGAATTACGGAACTTTGGTCAAATTACTATTCTAACTGCTATATTATGCCTTATACCCCTGCCACTAAAGGTGAGAGGATACATATTGGTTTCTGTGCAGATCTCCTTGGCGTCTGCATCTGTGTCTATGACACATATTAAGTCCTTCTTTGACTTTGGAAACAAGGTCAAGGTGAGATTTTGATGACCTTGACCTTGTTTCCAATGTCACAGAAGGACTTAATATGTGACACATACACAGATGGAGATGCCAACGAGTTCCGCACTGAAGCCAATGTGTATTCCCTCACCTTTAGTGGCGGGGGCGTGGGGCATAATATAGCAGTTAAAATAGCAATTTGACCAAAGTTTCGTAATTCTAGGTCAAAATTGAATGATAACCATCTTCCGTGCAAGTTTATGTGTTCAATCAACCATGAAAACTAGGTCATTGTGAAATTCTGGTCACATCATCCGAATGTCCTGGTCAAGGTGCTTCCTTGACATGAGTTTGATGATAACTGGTCAGTTTATTTAACAATAATGCCAAGAAATATTTAAAATAGAGAACAAAAATATCAAAAAATGCTGAATGTCAAAGGAAGTCTTTTCCGACAACATATGTTCAATTAAATCAAATAAAATGATATGGAAATATATTTTAGATGTTCTGTTAATCATTTTATCAAATCCTGTCTGTCTGTTGTACTCTTCTACCGAATGAGAATGATTTTACAAGACCATGTTGGATTACCCCACCCACTTCTGTGGACCCACAGCTCAGTAAGTAGGGCTTTCCGACCAAAGTCACATATGGTTCAATAAACTAGACACATTGGAGTATACCATCAGTTCAAAAAAGAAAACTTTGGTAGGATGCAGAAAACCCACCTTATTGATACCCCCCTTTTGCATTAAAACGTCACGATTTCACCATCAGAAAACACGATGTTTTATGGACGTCAACGCATAGCGTTACGACGTAATTTGCAAATTTAATCCACTAGTTGATTATCAATTTTAATTCATGGCTATATTACACTCTCAGATGCGACGTCGTATGATAATATGACATTATTTGCATGACAAACCTTTACACCATGGAATATAACACTATCTACATCAAAGAGCTGTACACAATTGTATATACTATTTACATAAAACCTTCACACCATTGTATAAAACACTATTAACATGTTAAACGCATGTTTAAATAAGTTTCAATGAAGGAGAGTTGCCTACCGTTTTACACGTTCACCCATCAGAATCAATCCTAACTAGAAACTGTGTTTGTGAAACACTATGCCCCCAACCATATGCTTGCCACTAAAGGCGTCCAATTATACAATGTTTAAGTCTGAAAAAGAGTTACCTAATCTTTACTAAAATATTTAACTCATCAATGACTTCTATTACACCAAAATTCAGGTCAAGCGTTTTAGATGTTGAAGATAATGCAAAATTCAAACAACAGCCATAACTCCATCAAAGTTTTACGGAATTCTACCAAAGGTTAGTCCGGTAAGCTACTAATCATAGCTAACAGTGTGTCAATAACGTAGCAATGCCATATCTCCAACACTTTTTGAGAGATTTTACTTACAAGATATTCATCGCATATGAGGGGCATAGCTCGGGAAAATAAAAAAAAGATATCGTATTGGCTATTTTCCCATGAGGAATCCATTAATGAAATTTCAATATCCTACGCCCAGTGACTCTTTAGCCCGATACCTGCATAAGCACTGAACCTAAGAGGAAATAACACCGCAATTAATTAATCCAGAGTGACCTAACTTTTATTAACTTTTATCAAAATATTGAACCCATCTATGACTACTACTATTACAAAAATCAGCTTCCTAGGTAAAGCGCTTCCGAAGCTGAAAAAAATGCCAAATTCATACAAGACTCATAACTCCATCAATTTTTACGGCGAGTTCTCCCAAAGCTTATTCAGATCATTTACTTTTCATACTCGATAAGTATACCAAATATCAAGGCTATAATTCAAATAAATTTATATATGAGCCGCGACAAGAGAAAACCAACAATGTGGTTGTGCGCCCAATGCAGACTCAGATCAGCCTGGGCATCCACCCAGTCTGATCAGAGTCTTCCCTAAGCGCTTAAAAGGTAGCTAAGGGTCTAAGCTACCTTCATGCGGACAGCGAAGACTCTGATCAGACTGGGAAGATGCCCAGGCTGATCTGAGTCTGCGCTGGCCGCACAACCACATTGTTGGTTTTCTCGTGTCACGGCTCATATATTATATGGAAAAATAAATAATAACCAATTTCTAACTATAAACGAAAGTTCAATCTATTAATCTTGCCTAGTAGTACAGATTTGCAGATAGCTTTCAGACAGGATTCCACATGCTCTACAGTTCAAGTATTTGCATCCACAGGCTGAACAGCAAGAACACGGACTGAAACAGACAAACAACACCAAATACCGAACATGCAGAACCATAATTCAAAGAAAAGCTAGCCCATAATAAGAGCAATAACGAATGTTCTTGATCAAAGCGCGCTTTTTCGAACGACCATCTGTTCGGAATACCAAAGAACTATCTTTGTTTTATGTATTTTCAGAAACAGACTTAATGTTCCAAATACCTTACCAAATGACTATCTTTAAACCCTCAAAATGACATTCTGAAATACAGTAGCTACCGCATATACTTTGAATGAATTCATCCCAATATAACAGGAAACATATTTTGGCCCAAGTGTATGTTAAATCAACAGTTTCAGAAACTGGCTTTTAGTAGTACTTTTTAATGCCTGTAAATTATTTTTCTGCGATTTTATTACACTATTTGAGTATGTTGTTTATTACATTCCTTTCAAATTCAACTACAAGAATATTTGAAATACATTTAAAGTTTCCCCGAGATATAGCTAAAAGATAAACACTTTTCTGGACTACATGAAAAATTGCAGCAAGACGTTTATAGCAGCGGCCAACGTTTTTTTGTTGTTGTTTTGTGTTGTTTTTTATGTTGTTTTTTTTTTTAATATCGCTCGTACAAACGTGTTGAAGATAACCAATGAATATCTTTAGTATTGTAGTACTTATAGGTAAAAACGTTTTTCATCTTCCATCTTTTTACAGTGACTTTCTTTACGTAAATGGATTTCTAAGTCTATTCTACGAGTGTAAAACCGATTGCAGACAGTACAGGAATGGAAATTGTCACCAGTATGGATCCTTAAGTGCGTATTTAACACTCCACGCTCACTAAATCTTTTAAAACATACTTCGCACTCAAATGGTTTTAATCCATTGTGGACATGCATGTGTTCTTTCAGCGCTGACTTGTCTTTCAAAACCTGGTCACGTTCTCTGCATGGCAAGTCTTCTGAAAACTGAGGATGAGTTTTCATATGACAACGCATGCCACGTATTGAACTAAACCGTCGGTTGCAGAAATTGCACTTATGTAGAATAGTATCAGAATTACATGTGTTACTCTTTAGGTGTAAATTTAATTCCGATTTACAGGCAAACTTCTGTCCACATTTACCGCATAAAAATCGCTCGGTACCATCATGTCTTGCCATATGTGCCTCAAGAGTGAATGCACGCGTGAAAGTTTTATCACAAATTTTACATTTGTAATCTCTGTGATCACCAGCATGTTTTCTTAAATGTCTGTTTAGAGAAGACGAACGTGAGAATGAAGCATTACAAAGGTGACAGTTAACTGAACTTTCTCCAGTATGAATACGGCTGTGTCGTTTCAACTCATATGGAAGTACGAATGACTTCCCACACACGTTACACACGTGACCCTTATCCCCGGTATGCATATTGGCGATGTGCACCTTCAGATTATATGGATTTGACAAAGATTTTTCACAAAGTGAACATTTATAAATTTTGATTTTCTTAGATAATCCGTTTGGAAGTTGAAGATCTTCGTAGTCTGTGTGAGACACCTGGTGCCTTCGGCAGTCCGAACGGTCAGCAAATGTTTTAGAACATATTCCACATTTATAGGGGCGTTCACCGGTATGAATTCTCATATGGCATTTAAGACTGTGGGCCGTTGAAAGCATTTTAGAGCAAAGCCCACATTGGTAGACTTGCTTCAGTATGTCTGGTTTGTGCTGCATTTGATGTTTTGTAAGATTGTTAGCAAATGAAAATTCTAATCCACAAGTATTACAACGAAACGGTCGTGAAATATCGTGCTCAAGATAGTGTTTCTTTAGTTTATATTCAGATGATACGTGTTTGCCACACACTCTACACTCATGGCTGACTTTTTTCTCTCTGTTCGTTTTGTTTTTACGCATGTCATGTTTGTGTTTATCCAGGTTTCCATGTCTGTTCTTTTTGTGCCTATCTAAACTCGTAGAAGAAATAAAGTGTTTTGAGCAGACGCCACACGTATGAATTTGATCCCGTATATGAATAAGTACATGATTTTCTATGCAATACAAACTCCAGAATGTCCTGTTGCACGTGTCACATCTGTAATTTGCTGGTGAAGATTCCTCGTCCGACATTTTCTAAGTAAAATATCAATCTCTGTAATGATTACTAAATTGCTTCTTCGGATTCCGCTATAACCTTTTTAAGCCATTGATGGTCGTTTATATGTATTCAGCGCTAAAATGTTACTACTTTTCACCGTAAAGGCGACGGGAAGAACATGCAATCGGAAATAACACTAGCCCTTTCACGTTGCACATGCTGTCTTAATGTATTTAAAGTATAAGTAACCTTCATAAAGTTAGAAATAATCTTGCGTTTTAGTTTAGTTTATTGTTATTTTAGCCACCGCGGCCAAAGGTTGAAGGGTTCCTTTTAAATTTGGAGAAACGCTGAACATAGTTCGTTCTGTATTGTGTTCAGCCGCAAAAATCGGAATGAGTTCTTGTGATGTCAGTTCCGCCAAGAGGTATTTCTGAAGAAAAAAAAATAAACAAGCATGACATTATTATGATTATCATGTTCCTTCTTCTGAATGTATTCCCTGCTCTTGAAGGAACTCTCAAAGTTTTAATTGTATGACCTGAGTTTTAAAATCCGCAAAAAGTGGGAGAAAAATAATCCATCATGAGCGTAACCATGTAGGTTCAGTTAAGCGTACCCTCGGGGTAGGATCTTTCAATCAGGGACTCGGCAAGCCTCGTCCCTGTTTGAATTTCTAATCCCTCGGGTGAGATTTTCCTATCCTACTTGGGCACTCATGATCATGGATTGTTATATTCTTTAATACTTGCATTGTCTTTCTTGTGTTTATTCTACATTTATCAAATTACAGAATATTTCACCGCAAAAAAATAAACAAGTAAAATCAAAATTAAATAGAATAAGAAAATTGAAATCTGATATTAAAATTGAACATTTCAAATTGAACTAAAGATGTGTCTAAAGTACATGGATGCCCCCGCCCCAGAGTCTTGTGCAAGATGGCACCATGATATATGGATCATCATGATCTGACTATTGTATACTCCTGTTGTACTTCCTGATAAAAAAATCCTCATACAAGATTTTAATGTTGCTACAATAGCAGGAACCCTAATTCTGCCGCTTACAAAAATCTTAACCTTGTAAAGATAGCCTAAGTCCGAAGTCCGAGGACCATGACATATGGATCTTCATGACCTGGTTCTTGTGTATTCCTGTAGACGTGGTTGATTTGGGTAACTGACACTATCCAGCCTAGCAACTCAGTGAGTTGGGAAGCCAGTGCATGTTTTCATCTTAAATTGATTGGCAGACTTCGGGTCGAATATTTTCAAAAGTATTCGAATACAAATACAAATACTTTGCAATTTAAGAATACAGAATACAAATAAAAATACTTTTTTTTATGAATGTATTCAAATAAAAATACAAATACTTTGCAAATGTATTCGAATACTTTTGAATACTTAAAGTCAATAAAAATGGAAATTTCATTAACCAGTAGTTTATGCTGAACTTTCATATCTCTGGTAGTCCAGAGATTTTACTACATTTAATTTTGATTACAAGATTCTTTCTTTTGACCTGTCCTAGATATCTTCATATCTATTTTAGGAGCCTTATATTTCTATGGTACAACTATATATCTTGCAACAGAAAACACAATGAATTAAATCTTTACCTGCTGAATCTAAATAAATCCCACCTTGCAACAGTGTAGATCCTGATCAGATGGCTTCTTCAGAAGCCAGTTGATCTGGATCTACACTATTAGTCACTTTGATTCTAAATATATAGCAATAAATTGCATCATACTCAAAGTAATCATGGCATTTTAATTTATTCAGCAGGTTAAGGGTTAAAGGCAGTGTCTGGACAGGGTTTTCTTAAATTGTATGAGATTGGGCATTTGTTGTGATTTCAATCCCTATTTCAAATTATGTTTGGTTGAAATTAAGATGGGATCATAATTGTATATTGTAATTTTTGAGAAACAAGTGTCAAAAAATTGTACAGGTATGGCATGGCTTGGTTGTCAGTTATGTGCCTTGTCCCAATTTAATAGGGGCAGATATCCACTGGGGACAAACTTTTGATAACGACATGAAGCTCATATTACCTAGATAATGTGTTGCAAGTTTTAGGAAAATCCCAATCATCTTCGACTTTTTAGCATAGTTTTATACATAAATATAGTCTTAGGGCAGGGCTGAATTCTGCTTGTAACAAAAAGCCTTTTGGTATACCTTATTGAAATTTCACAGAAATGATTGAAATAGCATAAGCTTTTTGTTACAAGCAGAATTTAGTCCTGCCCCTACAAAGTATGTCGAGGGGTTATATAGTTTTCGTTTTTCCGTCGGTTCGTCCGTCTTTCCATCTGTCCGTCCATTAGTCCATGAGTTCGTACGCAAGTTAACATTTGTGTTAAAGTTTTGTGTTAAGTTTTTTGTATGCTTCTATTATCATGACCTTGTTCAAGTAAGTAAGTAAGTATTAACACTTCAATGATACTTAATGTTTTAGCTGAGAATGGATACTAATTAGTTTGCATCATCTATGTGCTGCTGCTGCTGCCTTAAGGGCAAGGTCACAGGCTTTGAAGGTAGTACAATAGCATTAACATTTTCGTCAAAGTTTTGTGTTTAGATTTTTCATTTCCTTCTATTTTCCAGACCTTGTTCAACAATAATAAGTATTTTAGCTGAGGATGGATACTAATTAGTTTGCATCATCTACGTGCTGCTGCTGCTGTCCTAAGGTAAAGGTCACAGACTTTGAAATTTGTATAATAGCTGGGTTATTGTTTTGCGTTAAGTTTTTCCTTTTGCTTCTGTTAACTCACTTGTTCATTTGTGCACAGGGTTATAGTATAGGCTGGATACTGATTATGTTGAATCACCTAGATGTTGCTGCTTGAAGGTCAAGGTCACAGATTTTGAAATTTGTACAAAAGATGCGTTTAAGTTTTGCGTTAAGTTTCCTTTTTATGCCCCCGTGACGATAGTCAGGGGGCATTAAGATTTGCCCCTGTCTGTCTGTCCGTCTGTCTGTCCGTCCGTCTGTCTGTTCGTCACGCTTTATGGTATAGAGTTTGTGTAATCAACTCCTCCCACAGTTTTCTATGGATCTGTTTCAAACTTTGCATACATGTTGGGGACATATTGAAGATGTGCATGTGGATTTTTGTTGGCCCTAGAATTAATTTTGACAGAATTACGGCCTTTTGAACTTAGTCATTTTAGGCAAATTTTTGCATTGTAGGGTATAGAGTTTGTGTAATCAACTCCTCCCACAGTTTTCAACGGATCTTTTTCAAACCTTGCATACATGTTATGAACATATTGAAGATGTGCATGTGGATTTTTGTTGGACCTAAAATTAATTTTGACAGAATTACAGCCTTTTGAACTTAGTCTTTAGGCAAATTTTTGCATTGTAGGGTATAGAGTTTGTGTAATCAACTCCTCCCACAGTTTTCAACGGATCTTTTTCAAACCTTGCATACATGTTATGAACATATTGAAAATGTGCATGTGGATTTTTGTTGGACCTAAAATTAATTTTGACAGAATTACAGCCTTTTGAACTTAGTAATTTTGGGCAAATTTTTGCATTGTAGGGTATAGAGTTTGTGTTATCAACTTGCTCCACAGTTTTCAATGGATCTTTTTCAAACCTTGCATACATGTTGTGGACATATTGAAGATGTGCATGTGGATTTTTGTTGGACCTAGAATTAATTTTGTCAGAATTACGGCCTTTTGAACTTAGTCATTTTAGGCAAATTTTTGCATTGTAGGGTATAGAGCTTGTGTAATCAACTCCTCTCACAGTTTTAAATGGATCTTTTTCAAACTTTGCATACATGCTGTGAATGTATTGAAGATGAGCATGTGGGTTTTTGATGGCACTAGAATTAATTTTGACAGAATTATGGCCTTTTGAACTTAGTCATTCTAGGGAAATTTTGCATTGTAGGGTATGGATTTTGTGTTATCAACTTGCTCCACAGTTTTCAATGGATCTTTTTCAAACCTTGTCTACATATGGTGGACATATCTGAAGATATGATGAGGCATATTGATAGGTCTAGAATTAATTTTGACAGAATCACAGCCTTTTTAACTTAGTCATTTTGGGCAGTTTTTTTCATGGAAGGTTATGTTTTCAATGGATTCTTTGTAGGTGCTTTATGGATATACATATCATGTGACAGGCGCTGCACGGGGGCATCATTAGTGTCTTACAGACACAATTTTCTAGTTTTGATCTGTTTTTCTGAAAGCCTTTACTGAACTTGTTCATATGTGCTTAGCTTTACTACAGGACAAATACATATTGGTTTTCATCATCTGGATACTGCTGTTGACCTAAGGTCAAGGTCAGATCCTTAGAAATTTGTGTACAATTTGTTTTTAGTTGTTGTTTTTTTTTGTTTTGTTTTTTGTTTTTTTCTTTTTTGCTTATATTTGCAGTGTGCTTAGATGGAACCTTTTGCTATGTTACTAGGTTTACTGTTAGGTAGAAACTTATTAGTTGAAATCATTTGGATGCTGCAGCTGACTTTAGGAGAAGGTCACAGACATTTAAGTTTTATTTATTTTACGCTAAATTTGTATATTCTTTTTTTTTTCATTGCAAATTTAATGGAACCCTTTGGTATTTGTCAAGTCCTTTCACTGGGCTTCTTATAGATTGTCCATTTGTCTGTATGTCTGTTAGGTAACATTTGCTTTAATATTAGGCGGTGGCACTGGCCGGGGTATACGTAAGCCCCTGCTTACTTGCTCTAGCATTAATATGATAATTTCTTACAAGTTTCAGAATAATCCCTTTCAACTCTGATTTTATACAATTTTTTGTTATTTCACCCATGTATATAGCCCTGAAGCAAGAGTAGATAACCCAGGTGGACAAAATTCAGCTTATGATAGAAAGCTTATGTTACTTAGATCATATCTGTGAAATTCCATTAAGATATTTCAAAGTGTAAAGGAGTTACAGACGAAACACTATTTTTAAGACCCTGTCAAGGCAAAACTCCATCCGATTATATCAAAATTTACCCATTAACAATCCCAACCAAGATATTCCCAAGATCAACGCACATGCAAAGTTTGAAGAAAATCCGTTAACTTAATACCGAAGTTATCGAACAGAAACGAAGTGCTCAAGGATGGACGGACAGACGCAAGTATGACGGATAGACATACTGACAGCCAGCGGGAAAACATAATACCCCACCACTAACGTGTGGCTGGGTATAATTACAGACCAAAAACTATTATTGAGACCCTGTCAAGGGCATTAACTCCATCCGAATATAACAAAATTTGCCAATTAACGATCCCAACCGAGATATTCCCAAGACCAATACACATGCCAAGTTTGTAGAAAATCCGTTACTAAATACTCAAGTTATCGAACGCAAACGAAGTGCTTAAGGAAGGACAGATAAGTACGATGGACGGACAGACATACAGCCAGCCAGCGGGAAAACATAATACCCCACCACTTACGTGTGGCGGGGTATGAAAACAAGAAAATATGGTTGCATCTGTTATACATAAGCATTTATTGGCAATTTTCTATATTATCCCCTAAGTTGAATTGAAATCTTGGTATTTTGAGGCTTTTTGAGACATAAATGCAGAAAAACTGGTTCAACAGTCCAAAGCTACACACCAAAAGGAGATGAAAAACAAATCGATAAGAATTTAATGCAAAAGGTTGGTTAAATTATATCCCACACACACGCGCACACAAAAAAAATAAAAAATAAAACTGTTAAGTTTTTAGATGCAAAAGTCTCCGAAAAACAATTATGCTTTCTCTATTTCACAGAATTGCATAATTCATGATTTCTCCGGCTTTCATATGTTTCCAACTGATCCAGATGCTTTTGGTTTTCACTGTTTAATGTTAAATTTGGCTAATGTGAAATAATTTACAATGTAATCTAACATTAAGAAAATATATACTGAACAAAAATAAAAACTTGACGGTTTTTATCTCTCAATTCCGGCCTACCTAGCAAATTTGTAATGTATATATGGATGTTTTCGAGTTGGACAGACATCTGATTACTTAAATCATGAAAAATTATTGGTAAATGTTTGTCCTGTCCGGAGTTATCTAACTTATTCCTATTTTATTAATTCAGAAAAGAACTTTAATTTGCGCATGCGCAGAAGAAAGTTCTTTTGTACGCAATTAACAGTAATTCCAATATGCATAGAAAACACTTTAAACGCTTATGGTAATTGTAACCACAACCTGAAAATAACGTTTAAAGTTTCAAAACTTTCAGATTACCTCCCTTTGAATTAAACATATAGAGATTTATGAAATGCCGTATCTTCTATACCACTGCGTCTTTTTCGTTATTTTCTTCGTGATTAGTTTGCTTGTCTTGCAAACTCAATGTGTTTATTACAAAATTTATTTGGAAGCCATTTCTAAAACTGCCATAAAGACTCAAATGTGTAATGGGAATTCCATTGAAACTGTATTTCTGACTTCATAATGGCGTGGGCTGAGGTTTTTCGTCTGGTCCTTACGGCCTTCTAGTCGACCGTGCATCGGCATAATTTTAGCTTATGAGTCCATACAGATTGAATTTAATAACGGCAAAGTGTTGCCAACAGATTTTTTTCATTTAAGCAGACTTCGACGATTTTAAATTTGGTATTTTTTTGGTTTTGAGCATAGAAAACAGAAAAGTACCCTTGTGACGTTTACAATAGCCTCAATTTTGCTGTATCTATGGAATCTTGAAATTTGTGTGATTATGATATGACAGAATAATTACATTTTCTGAAACTAAAAGAATTTTTATGTCATACTATTTCCCGACTACCGTAGGACGAAAAATAGCGACTGTCAAGTTTTTATTTTTGCTAAGTATAGTAACAGAAGCCTTTCCTAAACCCGCACCCAACCCCCCGATAAAACACATAATGCACTTTTAATGATCAAAGGGACAAAATTCTCCAGAAATGCAGCTATACTGAGACCGAATAGAGGGAGTAGAGGCCTGGTCAATATGACTTTGTGCGCTTTAGGGTACATTTTACATTACAATTCTTGTAGGGGACGTAAGTTGGTTCAACTTATGTTTAGAGCATAGGCCTACCATGCTAGTGTCTTTTGAAATCAAGTGTATCAGGCGAGACCAGAAACAGCATAGAAATGACGAGGCTTGCCGAGCCAGTCCGACCTGTTTCTGGTCGAGCCTGATAAACTTGATATCAAAAGACACTATCATGGTTTTCTATTTATCATGCACCATTAGAAGATTTTACGGTGTAAAGAGAGTCGAACATATGAAAAGCAAACGCATTTTGTACGAAGTTGCTGACGTCTCGAATGCGTTCTGACGTAAGTCGGTTACGTCATGTAACCATTCGAACGTTGTTATTACGGCCAACGTGAGTATGTCGCCAATCGTCTTCAGAGATCACTTCTTTAGTCATCGCCTGATAACATTCGCACAAGCGCATTTCTAAAGTGACATGATATTACATTGTGTTATACAGTGACCTATATACAGTGACTTGCGTCTACACTTTTCGGTCTAAAGAGGTGTGTCGCGCATGCGACTGCAGTGCGTCCTACCTGAGCGACATTGTTAAAACAACCTGAAAAAGTTTAAAATTCTGTCAAAAGTTAACAGCGTGCATCGCCCATTTTATGCATTTTATCCGTGTTTTCATAGTGAAGTTATTACTCAACGATAAGGTAAGCTTTGAATTTTATAATGATGTATTAGATTATAAGTTTTGTGATGATTTTCTTGGTTTTGGAGTTCATTTTTAACGATGTAAATTGAAAATTTTAGTCACTCGACACAAAGTGGCGACGCCGCTGTGAAAACCATCATTTCTTTTACGATGTACTCCGTCGTTATGCAGGTTTGAGGTAATATTTAAGAATTAGAAAACGAAAGGGGAAAGACCAAACAATTGTTTGATATCATTTTCATGCCAATAATTTACTATTTTGATGGCTTTATGACAGTACAGAAATAGGCTTATTTTGTGAAAGTAGCGAAAACCGGCAAATCAGGATGTTCAAAACCCCACCCCTCCGTTTTTGAATAAGGCACCAAACTAGTTTTGTACCCCGCAATGATAATTTTTATAAAGGTGAATGCCTTACAAATTATTTATTAGTTAATCTGTCACATAAACCTGGCTGCTCCTCAGTATCTTAAAGACATGCTTATCTTCCAGGATAATATCAGGTATATATCTAATGATCTGAATGTAATTATATATTTATTTATTTTTTTCAGCTGAATGAAGCTTCAAGAAACCTGAGTGTATTTAGTAATAGAAGAATCGTTTCGAGGGCACAGAAGGGCCAGTTTCCCACACCACCCCTACCCACCTGTCCCCACCTACTCATCTTTCTCTTATGAGTTGGCCTGCCAGTAACCTCATGTTCCTACAGTTTTAGTGGTCTGGTCCTGATGGGATTTGTCAGCTCTTATTAAACTTTTCTTGATTTAACACTTACTATATCATATAATAGCTGTTACTATTATCTGGCTGGATGCTGCTTGCTGCATTAGTTGTTGATTTTTTTCACTTTTTTTTACTTCTTTACATTTCATAGCCATCCCATTGTGTGTTTACGTTATATAGAATTCACACCTTACTTTAATGTGTGTATTAATCTTCATGTCATTGCCTATAACTTTGTATTTTACATATGTACGGGGAGGGCCGTAATTAATGTTGTTAGAACTTGTGGCCCAACCCAATTGCTGTACAGATTATTTGGCAATAAAATATGTTTAAACTGTTTAAACTACAAATTATTTGATTGCTATTTTATGCAATTTCGTGCAGATTTAATGGGTTAAAATAATCTTATAATAAAACTTGTTTTTCACAGTTTTTGTCATACAACAACGATTTCAGAGGGTTGTTTAGTTCTATGCATTGAAGTCTTTAAGATTTTGTCAGTGACCAAAGTTTCTTATTTCACATCAATAAAAATTAACTCCAAAGCCAAGCAAAATCATCATAAAACTTATATTCTAATACATCAGCATAAAATTCAAAGCTTACCTTAACGTTGAATAATAATTTGATTACATAAACATTAATGATAACTTCTGATAGAAAATCTAACTTCCTCAGCTTGTTTAAATCTAGGTCAATGACTTACATCAATTTTCACTGCATGCATATTCTCCTATGACTAAGTAAGAAAGAGAGTCAATATCAAAATCCTTATCCAAATGCAAAATAAAAAAAAAGTTTCCCCAAATTAATGTTGAAAAGCCCGCCTGCCCGTTTAATTTTTTTCTACGTAAACCTGGTAAAGTAAATCTACCGTATAAAAACTGGGCAAGTTTGGTATCAAAATTTCAGAAATTAAGTACACAATTTAACGCAAACGTTTGTAAGAACGGATTATTTATACAGATAAAATAAAACAATGATAATATTAAGTCGTAGTGTTAACTTAATTAAATATTTTTTTTATTTTCTAAAATGTTATAAAACAAAGATTAAAAGACTCGTATTTAAACTAAAAACTGCAAAGAAATCACGCCAAAAGATACGCAGAAAACGAAGAAATAGATAAACGACCTAATTTAAGAGTCAACTCGCGAAACTGTTTAATTTGAAAAGAAAAGATCAACTACAAAATATTTGTGTATTATTTATTTATTTCTTCGCTGTTTCTTTCAATGAAGTCTGAACTAAGAGAAAATCATATGTGTGGTTGAAATTTCACTGTCTTTAACAAATACAAGGGGAAATGAATACTCTAATGATAAAATAATTCTTTTATCAGGTGTAAATTGTCTTACGTCATATATTTCTTTAATTATCCGATGGATTGACACCTTTTCTGTTGATATGTATAATAATCAACAGAGCATGTAATACAGTGACACCTTGAACAGTCAGCCAATTCGCAATGACACTGAATTATTAGTAAAAAGTAAGAAAAAATCGTTGCTTGAATAATGAGGCTAACTGCAAAATTGCTTTTCCTTTTTTACATTTAGGTTTCATTGTATTTCGGACGGCATTTTTTTTCATATTCGTTTATCCAGAACAAATTTACTTATGGTTACAATTGGTTATATAATAATAATTATATCCTTGAAGGTGGTATAATCGTGGATTTATGAACTAAATCACGTGGCAGTCATATGTCACATAATTTCTTGATATTTTCTTATGATATAATAAGACCACAACACAAGATGAATAATCAGATACAGTTTCGATGCAAAGCAATATCGTTTCAATGTTAGAAAATTCATCCGCAGGTGAATGGGGGATCTTTTTATAGCAAATGTCACTGGGTTGTAAATTCGTGGATGTGTTCCGCCACGTGATAAAAATAGACGTACTTACTTCAGGTCACTTGTTTATTATTTTCTGTTGTATAGATGCTTTTGTAAACTTTTTGTCTTAGACAAATTATACATAATCGAATCTGTATCAGATATTAATGATCAAACGAAGATACCCATCCATTCAAACAGGATTCTTAAAGTTCTACTTTGACTTTCCTTCAACTAACACATTTATAACTGTAGCGCCATAGCCCTTGAACAGGACGGTTTGAAATTGACTGTATCACTGTATGGGTATATCTGCTTGAATACAAAATTACTATATGCCCAGACTGATTCTTTGTAAAATACGAGTCTGAATTTAACCCTACTCTAAAAACATAACACTTTCATTTTTCAAGAAAAAGCAGATAAGGACTCCCGGTATAATAAATATGAAAACAATTTTGCAACAAAATGTTGCACCCATACTAGGACTAACAGTTCACCGGAAGGTATAAAATCAGTTACCATTGCAATGTTTTCTCCAGCTGATATCCGAGATTAGAAAATGGTCGGTCCATCGAATTACCCCAAACCACCCCAACCACCAAAATAAAATCACTCCAAACCAAATTTGGTATTTTGCAGGAACTTACACAATTTTGAAATGTTTGCTCATGCTAAAAATAGTTTTAATTAGGATAATTGATTTACATCAATTTCAGATATGCGGAAGAATTCCGTTACCAATATGTAGGCTCTATTTGTGCTTCCTTGAGTCTTAATGGCATATCAGAAAATATACACGTGCATGAAAATACACATGTGCTTACAAACATATATGCAGACATGCAAGCATATATATGTCCATATAAACGGCATACATACATAACCCACTATGCTTTTGTAAGCACATGCCATATGAGATCATATGAAAATGATTTTTTTTTCTGCATTTATAAAGATTACGCTTATTTTCTATTTTATAATTTTGAAATCATAAAAAGCATTAAAAAAGGGTTTGCAAACTATTTTAACCTGAAACAGAATTAGGAAAAGTGGTTTGGGGTGGTTTTTAGGCGGTTTGGGGTGGTCTGTGGTAATTCAATGGACCCAAAAATGGCCGCTTTCAGGTATGCAAAATTGAAATAGCAAAAGAAGGCATAAAAGCAATTGGTCAAACTTTTTTCAACTTTTTAATTCTCTATTTAGGCTCTATGCATTTGCTTTTGTTATAAAATATAACCTTTATGCACGGTTAAATGTTGGAAGCATAAACACTTAGTGACGCTTCTTTTGCGCGTGAATATTATGCAAATTACTAACACCCACGAATTTACAACTCCCACGATTTTACAACCTTCAACCATAATAACAATAATTATAATAATAATAAAAATAATAATCAAAATTATTATTATTATCATTACTATGATAAATGCAAAGGGCACAATAAACTAGTTTCCCTATATTGAGAAACTGGAAGTAAAACTGGCGTTTGATTTAAATTTAATCAGTTACCATGGTTACTGGCACTTTATTTAACTCAAAGAGGCAAATTTTAAATCGGAACCCAGAACTTATTTCTTCAAAACTAATTTGATGACAGTAAAACAAATATTGAAAACATCTTATTTAATATTTTATACGAATTGATAACTTTTGAGATCATTACATGAAAATTCCGAACTGCATGAATGAAAATACAAGTCTTTCTCTTTGCGTGCAATGCTCATCAGATAGTTACGTCGGAAATTTGACGTTTAAACAAAAAATAATAATTAGAAACAAGAGCTCCGCTGAGCGGGGCAATATACGCCCGTTGGGACTGAAAGTTGGAAAGACAACAAGAGATGACAGAACTTTTGTCAGTAGCTTAAATCTTCAATAAAAAGGCAGATATAAAACTACAAAACCAACGAAGCTAATATGAAATTCCTGGACAAAAATTACAAAGGGACATAGTTTCATCAAAACTGAAAGTAGGGTCATGGTTCTTGTTCTCTGCATATCGTCTGATATTTGTAAAAACTTTCATGAAGAAATCTTAAACAGTTTTCAAGACATGGAGCTGACATGAAGTTACTATATGAAAAATACAAAGGTGCATAATTCCGTCAAAACTGAAACTAGGGTTATGATTCTTTGTCTCTGCACATTTTCTGATGATGCTTCATATTTGTATAACTTTTTATGAAGAAATCTTACACGGTTTTTGAGATATGGAGCGGACAAATGTTACCTTTTGAACTTTGACCTCTAAGTTTGACCTTGACCTTTGTCAGACATAGTTGAAATACATGTATGAGTTCTGCAAGTTGCCTCAATAATGTGAACATTGGACTTAAGTGTCAAAAAATCTTTCAAGAGGTTAAGGAGATATGGAGTGGACACGAATTTAATACAAAATTACAATACAAAAAAATACAATGGCTGTAATTTTGTTAAAAGTGAAAATAGGGTTATGGTTCTTTTCCCTGCACATTATCTGATGGTGCTTTATATGTATTCAAACTATCATGAAGAAATCTTAAACGATTTTCAAGATATGGAGCGGACAAGAAGCTTATGTGAAATTACTATACGAAAAAAAACAAAGGGACATAATTCCATCAAAACAGAATAGGGTTATGGTTCTTTTTCACTGCACATCGTTTGATGGTGCTTTATATTTTTACAAACTTTCATGAAGAAATCTAAACGGTTTTCGAGATATGAAGCGGACACGAAGCTAATATGAAATTACTATGCGAAAAATACGAAAGGGCATAATTTTGTTGAAAGTGAAAGTAGGGTTATGGTACTTTTTCTCTGCACATCATCTGATGGTGCTTTATAATTATACAAACTTTCATGAAGAAATCTTAAACAGTTTTTGAGATATCGAGCAGACACAAAGCTTATATAAAATTACTATTTGAAAAATAAAAAGGGACATAATTCTGTCAATAATGAAAATAGGGTTATGGTTCTTTTTCTCTGCACATCGTCTGGTAGTGCTTTATATTTGTACACATTTTCATGAAGTAATCTTAAACAGTTTTCAAGATATGGAGCGGACACGAAATTTTACCATTTGACCTTTGACCTCTATGTGTTACCTTGATCTTTGTCGGACATCACTGAAGTATGAGTTCTGCACATGGACTTGATAAGGCGAACATTTGAACCAAGTTTCAAAAAAATCTTTCAAGGGGTTATGGAGCGGACATGAAAAGTTAATAGACAGACGGATGGACAGAGGTCACAACATACTACGACCCGTCTTCGACGGGCGTATAAAAACAGAAGAGCGTATAAAAAATAAAACAATTATTACATTTGAAAAACGTTTTTAATAAAAATGGGGGAAAGCTATAGTTAATTAGAATTAGTTTATGTTGATTTATATTACCCATGTGTTCGACATAAGACTGCATGTTTGTACTGGAATACTGATTTTGTATGCATTATAAATTATCATTATGATCATAATTTAGTCAGCCAGTTAGCTTTGGAGAATTTGAAATCTTTATATAATTATAAATCTACTTATTAATAATTCTATTTATACATACTATTCAAATATTATCAAATACCTTTGATACGTGCTGCTGGATCGGGTTACTAGAATTACCGGAATCTACCTTATTACCGGAATATACCGGAATACACCGGAATACACCAAAATATACATTTATATTATCAAAATAAGCTTAAATATTGCCAGAATAAATGAAATAAGTACCATTTCCATATAAGTATTAGCTTTTGTTTATTGGAAGTGAGAATAAATGGACCAGCATATGGATATAAGATAGGTATAACTGTGCAGATTGCAAGCTGGTTTGGGTCTTTGTATGGGTCGGTCACTTGCCAGCAGTTACATTCAGCAAATATTAAATTAGATATTTTAGAGAAAATTATTTATATTCCGGTCAAAATAAAGTGTATTTCGGTCAACAAAAATGTGTATTTTGGTATATTCCGGTATATTCCGGTGTATTTTGGTATATTCCGGTAACTAAGTGTATTCCGGTATTTCTAGTAACCGGCTGGATCTAAAGGTTGCTCCAAGCGTATGAAGAAACCCGAATTCTCGCCAAGTCACAGTCTGTGAGACTAAGGGAGATGACAATGTGAAACAGGTCTATTGTAAAAAATACCTTTATTTAAATGGAGATGCGAGTCACTCTATATATAGGTCACTGTATTATCATACCCCTGTAATCAGTGGAATTTTGCAGCATATGCATGATTAAAACTCCTCTCCATTGGACACCCAGGAACTATCCACTAAATAGAACTAGGTAAAATAAATGAATAAATGAAATGATACCTCCGGAGACATTCATCTTGTTGTTGTTCCAATTCTTATTACAATGTCCCTTTAGTGGCGCAGATGATAAAAGTCCTTTCCTTATATCCTGATATCCACGTCATAATAATATTGGCGTTGTGTAACTCTTGAAAATAGTTAAAACTGCAACTGCATTTTCACCGTACACCAATAACTGTAACTGCAGTTATGCGGTCATGTTATTCTCTAGTTCTTTTTGCCGTATAAGACTCTTAAATTTCCGAATCTGCTAGTTAAAGTAAAACGATATCCAATGATCAGGAACTAATGCAATCAGATCCCAAATCCTGCCAACAAATCCGAAAGGGAAAGAATGAAACACATAAAAACAGGCCAGGTCCTAGACACTGACACAAGGAATCAGGACAACTCTGACCAAAGACATCTCGCCCCGCAAGAAACTCGGCCAAAGACAACTCACCTCATATTTTCAACTTTCCACAAGTCAGCTCAAAGATAAATCCAGTTCATCCAAATTCTCTAAAGTTGCCCTTGGTTCTCTATAATATGCTCCCACTAGAATTTTTTCATTTTTCCTGGTACTAACTTTTACCCATTTAATCTCACAATTTGAGTCCAAATCTAAACATTCTTCTGCAGGTAAACCTGGCTTTACCATAACCATTACACCTCCCCTACGCTTATCTACAAGTTCTTTCCTATCTTTCCGAAAAATCTGGTATGCATGTTCAGGCGGAATATTTGCCGGCAGAATTTCAGCATCGTAATCACTAAGCATCCAAGTGAGTCTCAGTTCCAACGATAATGTCTGGCGCACGACTTAATATGATATTATAGAGTTCCGTTTTATTGTTTCTGATGCTCTGAAAATTTATTAAAAGAAAATCCAAATTACTTATATGTTCAAACTGCGTTGAATATTCAGTTGAAGGACAAGAGTTGTTTTCACTATCTACTGTTGAAAATCCAAGAAATGATGAGGTTGTTTCTGTATTCTCACTGCCTGTATGTGTAGAGAATACCTCTGAGATATGTGATATATTGGTAATATGATTATCCTTACTATACTGTCTTGGAGTCGAAAATCGTTGTGGTGAAGACATATCAATGTCAGGTATTGATCAACTAAGATCATTAGATGTGTTGTGAGTTTCAAGGCTTCGGTAAACATTGTCCGATCTGAGTTCATCAAGGTCAAAGCTATGATGAGTCGAGAGCTTTGGTATGCCACAATGATTGCATATCCATGTCACTTCAGTTTTGTTTAGGATTTTGAAGGATTCCGGTCCAATGTTCGCACACTTAGAATGAAACCAAATATCACAACCGTCACACTGGATCGCTTTTGCATTCCAGCCAACATTTTTATTATATATTCCACAAGGGTACTTTGGAGGGCCTGGGTTTATCTCAACGTCTCCTGATTGTATAATCAGGAAGTAAAACACCAGACATGTCCGAGCACTGGTTTTCATATTCATCCTACATCGGTGATTTAGTCTAGAATTTAGAATGCCAAATGATAATTTGAAGTCTGACAGGCCTAACGACCGAGAGGTTTCCTTGTTAACAAAGTACTCATGTTCGCTGTTTAAGTCTGACACAGAAAGGATGAAAATAACAACACTGTACAACATAAAATTCGCTGCGAACAAACTTCTACAAGCCACTACCAGCTTTGTTTATATAAGGGGTTTACAATTTCTACGCAAAGGTGGATGCGCGAGGGCGAATGCGCACTCGTTTCAATGTACTTTATGGTGGGTGGGGTAAAATCGAAATTTCAACACCAAATAATGGCTCCAAGTCAAAAAAACACTAAAGCTGATATAGTTCCATCGATCTATATGATTCTTCTTCACTAGAATGTTATTTGCCACATATAAACGCTAAAAAGCGTTAATTTTATCGAGAGTCCTTTCCGGATGCGTCTGACGTCGCGCATGCGCAATTCAGGGTCACTGAGTTCCTGCGTGGACGAAATCAACAGGTTGTCGTGGATGGAGAAGCCTCTCACCCTGCCGAAGTTACTTCTGGAGTCCCGCAGGGCACAGTAGTCCTCGGGCCGACACTGTTTTTGATATACATTAATGACATTGCTGAAAATATAAACTCGACCATCAGGCTTTTCGCTGATGATTGTGTGGTTTACCGTCAAACTGAGTCTCTGCAAGATCACCTTATTCTACAAGAGGATCTTAACAAATTGGTTGAATGGAGTGACATCTGGCAGATGGAATTTAACGTCGATAAATGCGTGGTTATGAATATTGGATCACTAAGAAGTAAATATATTTTTGATTATAAGATGAGAAATCAGACACTGGAAGTTGTGAAACACCACCCATATTTAAGAGTAGAACTGACAGATAATATGAAGTATAACCAGCATATAGATAGTATTACGTCAAAGGCTTCAAGAGTTCTTGGCTTTGTTAAACGTAACTTCAAACACTGTCCAAAAGTAGTGAAAGAAAGAGCATATCAGACATTAGTACGTCCTAGACTTGAATATAGTTCACCTATTTGGAACCCTCAACAAGTGACTCAGATTAAACAAATTGAACAAGTTCAGAGAAACGCAGCTCGTTTTGTGCTAAATAAACCATTTAACCGACAAACTCCCACAAGTGTCACTTCCATGCTAGAACAGCTTAACTGGCCGACCTTAGAAGACCGACGTAGAGCTTCTGACCTAGTACTCATGTACAAAGTTGTTTACTGCCTTGTTGCTGTGCCAGTGACGTATCTCCCACCAAGATCCCCCAGGTATGCTGATTGTATCCGTTTCATTCCGTATCATTGTAAATTGAATATATATCAACATTCGTTCTTTCCACGGATTGTGATTCCATGGAACCAACTCCCTGGATCCATAACCAACCTTCAGAGCCTGGACAGCTTCAAGCTGGCTGTCCAGCCCACATCAAGAGTGTAAGCCAAGATAGATATGTACAGTGTAAATACATGTTGGACATTTTTACTTAACATTCGCACCCGAGTTTCTTTATATTGATTTGGAACGTCTGACGTCGCGCGTGCACAAATTCTAACCCTTGTCGAGATGTCTGCCTAGCGGATTTTGACAAGAATCCACATTGAAGTTGAAGTTGAACTCGCCCCCTATCATAAACTTGCCATCAGTCAACTCGCCCCAAATTATGACGACCCAGTCCAGATTTATCATGCGAGTCTTGCTCAATTGTTTAATGACACTAAAAATCTACCGTCTGATTTCCTCCATATGCACTGACAAAGTAACAGATTAACGGTAATAACAAGTGTCTTTGTACTTTAGGTTTTAGACAAAAAAAGTGATAATCACTAAAGACAGACATTTAATTAATTATGTTAACAAGTGTTTATTTTGAATAAAAATAGCTTATTGTTTTCGAGTTCACAACAATAATTGTTGCTTTCCATACCTGTTTTGCCAACGCCAAATGATTATACAATTCAAAACTGAGCAACAGTATTTATTCTTTTGATCAGACAATTGTTTTCGAAACCTAGAATAACTATGCAATTATAGACATTAGGTCCATGTTGGTATCAAGGTCAACCAAGGACCATCATTGTTATAAACTTTGTCTTATAATACTGGGCGACTTGTCTTACGGTATGGAGAGAGTTGTCTTGGTCCTAGCTTTTACTGGGGCGAGTTGTCTTGGGGCGAGTTGTCTTTGGTTCGAGTTATTTGCTATTCGTTGATCTATCAATGCCCTGTCATGGAAATTCCACAGCGATCGTGTCATTGGAAATGCAAATCGGTCTCTTTGCTTTATCAGCTGCAATTAAGCCAAGAGATCGATTGGCGTTTCCAGTGACACGATCGATGTGTCGATCTCTTGGCCTTATCAGGCGAAATATTAAAACCACGATGTCAAAGGTCCAAGACAGCGTACAGCACCTTGGTCAGACCCCATCTGGAATACGATTCAGCTATGTGAGCTCCGCATACAAACGGGTGGATTGTCTTGTTTGAAAAAGTCCAGCTCAGAGCAGCTTGCTGGTCAGTTAATAATAATTTTTGATCAGCAGGAATATGCAAATCGGGTCTTACAAGATCTTTGATGGCGACACTTGGAGCAAAGTCTGGCGGATGCTCACCTTTGCCTATTTTATAAAAAAATCCATAGACTTGTGACAGTCCCTCTACCCAACTATGTCCAACATAACAGCAGAATCTCAAGGTACTGTCATTTTATGACATCTAGGCAGGTGCACACGTCAAGCGACTTTTATTGATACTCTCTTTTCACTTTCCATAGTACAGTGGATTGCTCTCCATGAGTCAGTTGCATGCTTGTAGAGCCTTAATGCCCTCAGGGTTGCAACACTCAAAGTCACTAAATGACCTTGACCTCTAGAATCTCATAGGGGTTAAATTCAAATGCAGTTCCTTGTCAGAGAGCTCAATAGCAACAGAAAAATGCACTTTTTCATTTTTTCCCATTCAAAAGCCTAAGGGACCAACTTTGACCTTGCCATAAAATATGTCTAGTCAACCCAGGGTCATCATTGATATAAACTTTGTAGTTCTAGGGACCCTGAGGCTACATACCAAAGTTCAAGGTAATGGGCTAAGTGGTTCTGGAGAAGAAGATTTTTAAAGGTTTTACCATATATGAGCATGGCGGCCAACTTGGTCATGTGACCTTCTTTCCCCTTCCCCTGGTGGCTGCATATGAAATTTAATTCAAATTGGCCCATTAGCGTCAGACGATAAGTCCTTTGAAAATGTTGGCGGAGAACAGAGGTTACCATCCTATAAGCTCCCTCGGAGCCTTTGGCTCAGGGGAGCAAAAAAAATACAAACTTCATGTAAAACTTTAATGCAAAAATTAAACCAGACGGACGAACAAGTGGTCGAATGGACAACAGACACGAGCAGATGAAAAGACACAAGCACTGTACTCCTTGACATATTTAGTATGCTGGGGGTCACCTGTATATCAACCCAATTGTGATCACCTGTATATCTGCCCACTTGCGATCAGTTGTATATCCGCCCAATTTGATCACCCATATATCTGTCCTACTGTGATCACATGTATGTAGTGAAGCGTGGTAGCTCAGTGGTTAGCGCACTTGCCTCTGATGCTAAAGGTCCCGAGTTCGAACCCGGGTAACAGCGTTTGAATTTCGGTGTCCGAACACGCTTCCTTAATGTCATTTGCAGGGATGACATTAAAAAAAGTGTGCCGTCCTTCGGATCGGGACGTTAACTGGAGGCCCCCTGTGCAGGGAGAGACATCCCCTGTGCAGGTTAAAGATCCCTTCTGTAGTTACATGGTTCATCCTGCAAAACTGGAGTGTACATCGTACACCTGCTCATAATCCTCGAGAGAGGGTGTAGCAGTATACGAAGAAAGAAAGAAAGTATGACCTGCTTATCTGCCCAACTGTGAACACCTGTGTATCTGCCCTATTGTGATCGCCTGTATTTCTGCCCTATTGTGATCACCTGCATATCTGCCCAATTGTGATCACTTGAATATCTGCCCAATTGCGATCAGCTGTATATCTGCCCAACTGCGATCACCTGCATATCAGCCCAATAGTGATCACTTGTATATATGCCCAATTGCAATCACCTGTATATCTGCCCAACTGCGACCACCTGTATATCTACACCCTTGTGATCTTATGTATATCTGCCTAATTGTGATCACTTATATATCTGCCCCTTTGAGATCACTTATATCACCCCAACCCAACCTTGATCACCTGTACATCTGCCCAATTATGATCACCTGTATATCTACCCAATTGTGATCACCGTTATATCTGCTCTATTGTGATCACCTGTATACCTGCCCAATTTTGTTCATCTGTATATCTGCCCAATTGTGTCACCTGTATATCTGCCCAATTGTGATCACTTGCATATCTGCCAAAATGTTGACATGAGATCAATTGTATATCTGCCCAAATGTTAGCCTGTATATCTGCCCAAGCTTGATCACCAGTTTATCTGTTCAATTGTAATCACCTGCAGACATAATCTGCCCAAATTTGATCACCTGTATATCTGCCCAATAGTGATCACCTATATATCAGCCCAACTGTGACCACCTGTATATCTTCCCAACTGTGATCACTTGTATAACTGTTCAAATGTGATCAGCTGCTTACCTGCCGAATTGTGATCACCAGTATATCTGTCCAATTGTGATCCCCTGTGTATATGTCCAATTGCAATCGCTTGTATATCTGCCAAATGTGGGCACTTGTATATACACCCAACTGTAATCACATGTATATCTTCCCCATTGTGATAACCAGTGCATCTGCCCTCTTGTGATCACCTGTATATCCGCACTCTTGCCATCACCTGTATATCTGCCAAACTGTGATCACCTGTATATCTCCCAATTGTGATCACTTTTATATCTGCTGAATTGCGATCACCTGTACATCTGCCCAACTGCGATCACCTGTATATCTGCCCAATTGTGATCTTATGTATATCTGCACAGTTGGGATCACCTGTATATCTGCCCAATTGCGATCACCTGTATATCTGCCTAATTGTGATCGACATTATATCTGTTCTATTGTGATCATCTGTATATCTGCCAAATTACTATCACTTGTATAATGGCCAATATGCGAATACCGGTATATCTGCCCAATGTGATAACCTGTATACCTGCCCAATTCTGATCATCTGTATATCTGCCCATTTATCACCTGTATATCTGCCCAATTGTGATCACTTGCAGTTCTGCCCAATTGTTGTCATCTGTATATCTGCCCATTTGTGATCACCTAGTCATCTGCCCCACTGCAATCACTTTATCTGCCAAACTGCGATCACTTGTATATCTGCCCAATTGTGATCACTTGTATATCTGCCCAATTGTGATCACCTGTATATTTAATCAAATTTTGATCACCTGTACATCTGCCCAATAGTGATCGCCTGTATATCTGCTACAGTGTGACCACCTGTATATCTGCCCATTTGTGATCACTTGTATAACTGTCCAAATGTGATCACCAGCTTATCTGCCGAATTGTGGTCACCTGTATATCTGCCCAGTTTAGATCACATGTATATCTGCCTAACTGTGACCGCCTAATTGCGATCACCCGTTTATCTACCCACTAGTGATTACCTGTATAGCTGCCCAACTGCCATCACTTGCATATGTGCCCAACTGCGATCACTTGTATATGTGCCCAATTGTGATCACCAGTATATCAGCCCAATTGTGATCACCTGTATATCAGCCCAATTGTGATCACCTGTATATCTGCCCAATTGTGATCACCTGTATATCTACCGAGTTGTGGTCACTTGTATATCTGCCAAATTGTGATCACCTGTTTATCTGTCCAATTGTGATCACCTGCTTATTTGCCGAATTGTGATCACCTGTATATCTGCCCAATTTTCATCACATGTTATCTGCCCTATTGTGATCACCTGTATATCTGCCAACTTCGCTTCCTGTTTAATTAATTGGCTTAAAAATAGGGAAAAAAATAAAAATGAGCTGCGACACGACAAAACCAACAATGTGGTTGTGCGCCCAGCGCAGACTCAGATCAGCCTGGGCATCCGCCCAGTCTGATCAGAGTCTTCACTGTCCGCATAGAGGTAGCTTAGACCCTTAGCTACCCTTTAAGCGCTTAGCAAAAATTCTGAGCGGACCAGGCGGATGCCCATGCTGATCTGAGTCTGCGCTGGGCGCACACACACATTGTTGGTTTTCTCGTGTCGCGGCTATGTTTTAAACATAGCTGTTACTGTTTCTTGTTCTTGTTGTCCATGTCAATACTTACCCAGCAGGCACATGACGTTGAAATGACGTCGTACTGACGTCGATGCGACGTAACGACGTCGCATCGACGTCAGTATGACGTCATTTTGACGTCATGTGCCCGCTGGGTACATTCATCTAATGTGTGAGTGGTGTTTTCAATTTGCGTAGCTGAATGACCACCTGTCTGGGAAAGAGCTGTCCATTCGGTTTACCGTTCATATCTTTCTTCAACTGCTGTCAATTCATGTCTACACTGCTTTCGCTTTTGGTAATGAGGGCGGGATAGGGGATCTGATAGTATTCGTTCCTGACCATTGCCTATCTTATTACTTATGTACATGTGAGTTTTCAGGCCTCTTTTGATTTCTATGAAAATACCCTAGATGTAGATGTGGAAATATGATAGACTAGAAATGTGTCCATAGGACACGGATGCCCCCGCCTAGTGCCTTGAGTAAGATGACGCCTTGGTTAAAGAACTAGCACTTATAGAATAGCTAGGTTCACAGAGGCAGACTTGTATAGTTTAAAAGGGGAAATCAAGGGACTATGAAATATAGGTAGATGTGACTAACATTTATTCTGCTGACAGGACTATGACAAAAACATGTTTTCATTATAGCCTATTCACATAGCTTAAGTCTACACTGTGACCTTGACCTATAAAGTAGTGATATTCCTTAGAGGCAACGAATCGTCTTGACACATAGTTTTTAAATCCCAACATGCAGGACAAATTTTCGGGCTGCATACGAACAGGTTTTCACTGTAGCCTATGCACGAAGTTTAAGTGCTGACTGTGACCTTGACCTTTAAGCTAGCAACATGGTTCTTGCATGTGCCACATTGCCTTGTCATGATAATTATTTATGCCAAAAAACTTTAAAATCCTACCATGCAGTACAAAGTTATGAGCCAGGAACAAAAATGTTTTCTCTAAAGCCTTTTCCCGTAGTTTTTGTGTGCAGTGTGACCTTGACCTTGAACTTGGAGCTGGCAACACAATTCTTTCACACGACGCATCATCTTGTTACGATGCTCATTTATGCCAAAAACTTTTAAATCTCACCATGCAGGACTAAGTTATGGGCCAGACGCAAACATGTTTCACTAGCCTATGCACTAAGTGCTCAGTGTGACCTTGACCTTCATGCTAGCAACATGACTCTTGCACGTGACACATCATCTTGTCAGGATGATCATTTATGCCAAATAATTTTGAAATCCCATAATGCAGGACAAAGTTATGGGCTGGACACGAACATGTTTTCAGTATAGCCTATGCACAAAGTTTAAGCAAGTGGTATGACCTTGACCTTTAGGCTAGCGACAAAATTCTTGCACGCGACACATCGTCTTGTCATGGTGATCATTTGTGCCAAATAACTTTTAAATCCCACCATGCACGAGGAAGTTATGGCCCGGACACGATTCTCGTAACACACACACACACACACGGACAGGGTAAACCCTATATGCCCTTCCGCCATTTTATGGCGGGGGCATAAAAACAATGAATTGAGGTAAAATCCAATTACAAATATGACGTGTGTTCCCATGACACTGCTTGGTCCATTTAACCCCAAGGCCTTGAAAACAAATGGTATGCCACTTCAGAGAATATGTATAATAATATTAAACCAATTAAACTATTATATGTGTGTCATCACATACATATTAAACGTGAGCAAGCAAACTTTGTTTCGGAGTCGTTTGCCAAACACACACCATACGCTCGTATTAGCAAGCGTTATTACCGTAATAGCACGACGTTTATGACGTAATATAAAGAAACTGAACTACTAGTTTGATTCTAAAGCTCATATCCTCGTAATAAATAATAATAACCATCCGAAATTTTTAGGAAATGTTTAGAAAAGCTAATACTTTCCAAATTTTATTTTTACTCTAAGTGATGAAGTTATCTTACTTTTTATTATACGTCATTTAGCCCGGTTTTCACAGAGACAAGCCCATGCTTAGTACAAAACTAGAATGACCACAGTCTGTATGCTAAATAACTAATATGATAACTGCACCTGGACTTATAAGACTAGGATGACCACGGCACATATATTAAAAGACTAGAATGATTAAAAGGTATACAAGAACATAATACTCTGATCACAGTTAGCACAATTAAAACCCCAGATGATTAACGACAGCATTTCAACAAAAAGACAAGCTGTCGCGCTCAAAAAGATATTTATCATATGACGTCGCATCTGATAGTGTAATAAAGCCATGCATTAAATGCGATAATCCACTAGTGGATTAAATATGCAAATTACGTCATAACGTTATACGTTGACGTCCATAAAAACGCCGCGTTTTCTAATGGCGAAATCGTGACGTTTTAGTGCAAATTCTGCTGATAAAATGCGATTTTAGTGTCATATGATAAATAGAATCTTGCATTCGTGCTCATGTATTATTGAATTTATTAAACTCGTTGGGGAAAAACGATAAGATGCTCGGCAAAGCCTCGCATCTTATTTTTTCCCCAACTCGTTTAATAAATTCAATAATACATGAGCACTCATGTAAGATCCTCTATTTATTCTCCATAACAAAGTCACCGAAAGACAAATAAGTTATACAGTAATATTTTGTTATCACACAATATGCTCATGAAAACACTCACTAAAATAAAATGTATTGAAGTTGTAGAACTCGAGGAATGATTAAACTTGGTGAAATTTTCATGGAAATCGGACTTAAACTAAGAAAGATAGTTAACAGAGGAAAAAATAAATTTTCAAATTTGCCCATTTCTGGCCCCAACAGACCTAAACAAGGGCTTGGCGCATAATACGCCCGTTTTAATGTCATAAAGGAATTATAGAATGAACAAGATTGTTTACAAAAGGACAGACAGGCAGACAAACAGGGGAAACCACACTTTAATTAATGACAGCAACATTATTTAAATATTTAACACATCAAATATTATTAGTATACCAAAAATCAGCTTTCAAGGTGAAGTGGCTCCTAAGTTGAGTAATGCCAAAGTCAAACAAGGGAGATAATTCATAAACTAAATATACTAGATATACCATTTTTGGTTCTAATACATTCCCTTCACAATATACACATCTCCATAAAGTTGAGTTAAAATATTCTAAACGGTTAAGGAGTTACAGAGTAAACAGGAAATTTATGCATGGGCAGATAATCCAGTAAGCAAGCCAGAGTCGTGGTTCTTGCTCAGGATACATTGCCCCATTATTACACACATTCCTACAAAGTTTCATTCTAATACTTCAAAGGATTAAAGAGATATGGAGTGAATGGAAATTCCTGAAAATAATGATCAAAGGGAGGTTACTCCAAAAATAAGAAAGAGAGAGCCACCATTCTTATATGTGACACATCATCTTGTGATCATGCACATTGCTATAAAGTTTCATCATGATATTCCAAACTGTTACCGAGTTAATGTATGCACAACATAAGTTTACACAAAAATAGTCGAAAGAATAAAAAGGGATGTAACTCACAAACGAAGAAAGGGAGAGCAACACTGTTGTACGCGACACATCGTTGGGACTTCATACACATTGCTATGAAGTTTTATGAAGATATCCCAAACAGTTATCTAGTTCTGGCACACACAAGACCTGCAGGGGGGAAAAAACAATCAAAGGGGCATAACTTGGAAACTAAGGAAGGGGGAGCAACCATTTTTGTATGTGATACATTCCCCCTACCTACTTCATATGCCTACAAAATTTCATGAAGATATCCCAAATGGTTGCTGAGTTATGGCACATACAAGAATGTTTACGGACAGAGAAAAGGGAGTTTACTCCAAAATTCAGAAAGGGGGAGCAACCATTCTTATATGCGACATATTATCTTGTGATCATGCACATTGCTATAAAGTTTCATCATGATATTCCAAACAGTTACCGAGTTAATGTATGCACAACATAAGTATACACAAAAATAGTCGAAAAGAACTAATAAAAGGGATGTAACTCAAAAACGAAGAAAGGGAGAACAACCATTAGTGTACGCGACACATCGTCGGGGCTTCATACACATTGCTATGAAGTTTCATGAAGATATCCCAAACAGTTATCTAGTTCTGGCGCGCACAAGACCTCTAGGGTAAAAAACAATAAAAGGGGCATAACTTCGAAACCAAGGAAGGGGGAGCAACCATTCTTGTACGCGACACGTTCCCCCTACATAATACATATGCCTACAAAATTTCATGAAGATATCCCAAATGGTTACTGATTTATGGCGCGCACAAGAATGTTTACGGATGGACGGACGGAAAGACGGACGGACGGACAGCGCCACGACATAATACGACCGTTTTTTCAAAACGGGTGTATAAAAAGTGAAACTCAGGTGAAATTGACATGTCTGATTTTTCGCACTACCTTCTGTTAAGATGATAATAGTGAAAATGCCCGTCAATGAGGCCGCCAGTTTTAAAGTTCCTTCCACGTAATAAATATTTTAATTAAGAAATAGATCAGCTCTAGCAGTGAATCTAGCAGTCGTTCGTTTGTAAGAAGATATATCAACATTACAATTGACCTCTAAACACCGAATAATTCCTCAACAATTCACTAATCTGATCTATTTTTTAATTAAAATATTTATCACGCGAAAGCAAATTTACAAATTTAAAACAGTGAATTATTACTCAACAATTCAATGCTAGAGCTGAACTATATCGATTCTAACACTCAAAAACGCTGACAAAGGATTATTTTCATTCATTCAAAGTCTCCCAACCTTCCTGTCAGAGCGTTCATGCTCCCGTCAATATTCCGAACTGTATCGTAGATAAATTTATTACGATTTTAGAGAGACACTTTGTCGTTACACGTTTAAAACGCCACAAATTACATCAGTAATTTCTAGTGACATCAGAAATTAGATTCTCGCGCTTTGAAACAGTGAACTGTTGCAGAATGAAAAACGAAAACTTTCTGTTGCCTATACAGGCGCACTGTGTTAGAATCTTGATTAAGTGCAAAAAAACTGCTTAATTTTACTGACTTATTTAAAACGTTTCTTTCTCAAGGAAGCAACAGATTGATTTTTTCATTCAACTTAAATATGTTTCAAATTTTTATTTTTCGATGTGAGTTTATTACGTCTTTCACTCACAGATTTGCTGAAACTTACGTTTATAACATTGAAAACGGTCGTCATCAGTGAAATCGCCTTTCACGTAATATTTTGATTTTAGAAATAGAGCAGCTCTAGCAGTGAATTGTTGAGAAATAATTCACTGTTTAGCAGCCATGTTATAAAACTGATATATCGCAATCGTAATATATGATATATAGTTATTGACTCACAGATTTGCTGTTTCAGAGCTCGTCACTATGTTACTTTTAAGCTTTCATATCTTTCTTAAGTCCGATTTTCTTGAAATTTTCGGCAAACTTCAGATTTTATAAACTTAGCAATTTAAGCCCAACTTAACTTTTAGCAAGTGTTTTCTTTTAAGCTTTACGCATTAAGCAAACCAATGTTGGAAGGACAATTTCGAGTTTAATGTGATTTTTTTTTCAGATCTTTTCGGCCAATGGACACCAATGAGATGATGAAGAAGATCAACACGTTGCACAATTTCAGGCGGACACAACACTGCAACCAATTTGTTTCATTAGCCCTGACCCGCAAACAATGACCAATGGAATGATAATATAAATGATATCTGAAAATCCACTATATTCTAAATACATGTATAACAAAATGTAGAACATACAAAACTGCTAAAAATAACCCAACATGCTCGAATATCTTCCGCATGAATTAGTATACCTACACATACACGTTCTGAGAGTTGAGCCCATTTAAGGGATGTAACGCACTATTCAAGGTAAAATCTGTTGGCATAATGTTTTGTATGTTTTGTGTGTGTGTGTGTGTGTGTGTGTGTGTGTGTGTGTGTGTGTGTGTTTAAAAGATCTTTTAAGCTAATGAACACAAATGAGATGATGATGCACAAAACATTACCCAAACGTTTAGAAACTGTCTCAAAACTGCATCCAATGTAATACGAATTTATAGCAGGGATAAAGACTAACAATTTTGACTTAGGGGCACACACTGCCAAATTTCAAAATTTAATATAAGGGTTATGGACATTTTCTCCAAAATTTCAGAGGCCTAGCCCAAAATTTAGGGGCTGTAGCACTGACCCATCAACAATGACCAATGATCTGATGATATGAATAGTATATCTGAAAACTAAATACATATATAATCTAAATACACATAAAACAATAATATATGAGCCGGGAAACGTCAAAACCAACTAAGTGGTTGTGCGCCAAGCGCAGACTCAGATCAGCCTGGGCATCCGCCCAGTCTGATCAGAGTCTACGCTATCCGCATGGAGGTAGCTTAGACCCTTAGCTACTCTTTAAGCTGTTAGAGAAGACTCAGATCAGACTGGGTGGATGCACAAGCTGATCTGAGTCTGCACTGGGCGCACAACCACTTTGTTGGTTTTCTTGCGTCGCGGCTTAAAAGGAAATACTGCTTAAAAGTAGCCCAACATGTACAAGAATTGTCAGAAGGCAATGGAGTCCGCTTTATTGAAGCTTCACTTTAAGATTGGCACATTTGATATAAACAATATAGGCCAAATAAAATCAGGTCAACTGCAGTGTCAAAAAGAACATTCTTCCTAAGAATTGTACAGATCCTCGAAACAGTGCTGGAGATATAAAACAATATCACTGAATTGTAACATATAGGTCACAGTAACCTATAAATAATGTGAGGTCAATCATTTTGTCTGAATGTACCGTTTGCCAATTATAATACAAATCTATGAAACAATGTCTAAGATATCAGGCAAAAATCACTGGATCATAGAAATACATAGGTCACACTGAGCTACATTTAGTATGAGGTCACTCACAGTGTCAGATCAAAAACAGTACTCCATGAATTATTATGCTAATCCATAAAAATGTTTAAGAAATATGAGACAAAATCACTGAAATTTACATCAACACCTGATACGGTTCACGGCTTCTCCTGGTGTTCCCAAGATGTAAGGGTATGCCAAATATTACAACATCACCTCTTCTAGTTACAGAGAAAATACAAACACAGCTGGTGAAGCATTTTTTTTCAAATGCAATGAACCATGAAATATAATAACATACCAACATCAGATATGGTCCGCTGTATTAGCCGTCCTTCCCCAGATGTCACTGTATACCAAAATATGAAGTCTGTATTGGATATTTAGAAACTAAGCTTAACACAACAGGCGAACCTATTTTTTTATGTCAATGAACTGTAAAATATACATCATGGCCCCATATGGACCACTGCGTTCAGTTGTTCTTGTCCAAAATATACTTTTGTGTAGCAAGTTAGAAGACTCTTTTGGTAATTTAAAAAACTGAGCTAAACGCAACTGATGAACCAAATTATCTATGTTAAACGATCCATGAAATATATGTCATGGTCCCACATGCATCACTGTATTCAGTTGATCTTCCCCAGATGTTCCTGTGTAGCAAGTTTGAACACTCTAACTAATTTGGTTACTTAGGAACTGAGCTAAACACAGCAGATAAATCTTTTCATAACACACATAAAAGCGCACGTGCATGCACAAGCAAATGCATACTCACACGAAGGGTATCACATAAGCTAAACGCAACAGCTAAATCCTTTGCTAACACACACAAAAGCGCACGTGCACGCACAAGCACAAGGGTGTCACATAAGCACCTCTTTGCTTCGAAAACGCCCGCTAAGAATTAAACATGTCAAAGCATAACGTTTTAACATGAATGACTTTAAATAAATAACCAACCCCAACATCATGATCTAAATAATACCATTATCACAATAATCCATATTCCAGTAATCCGTTGCACCACACTATATGACGCCATTAACATTATAAAATTACAAACCATAAAATAAGTTACTATTTACATATCATAGTTTTACACCATGGTATTTGACACTAGGACACTATTTACAAAATAAACCTTCACAACATGGTATATGATATTATTTACACATTAATGATAAAACCTTTTCACAATGGTATATGACTTTATTTACATAATAAACCTTTACAACATTTTACACGACACTGCACTGAAGTAATAAAGCTACATATAAGTACATAAGATACCTTCTACCTAATAAACCGCTTTGCCATATTACATAAATCAACCTAAGCCTAAAAAGTTTTCAAATGACGACCACCGTGTATTCGGATACAAAACGGAAAATTCCCCTCCGAAACATTCCAGAAAATCTAAATCAGCCTGAACAGAGGATCTAGATTTTTGGGATCGTTTTGAAAGGGAAAAAACATTTTATAAAATAACATAAAACTGAGTTAGATTTTCGGGGTCATTTTTTTAGAAAATTCCGTCTTATAGCCAAATAAATAGTATTTTTTTTTTTGCATTTAAGCGTTCTTCGTGGCATCTCTAATAAAATTCACCTGCTAACATTTAACTCAGATGTATACATCCGTGATTCATCATCAACTGATATCTTAGTTCGGAACTTTAAACAAAATTATACCAATGTAACCCGGGGTCGAGGTTAAAACTTGAGAATAATCTCAAACTCAGAATAAAGCACACTAATTGGCTGCTTCCGAGCATGTGCTAGGAGGCAGCCAATCAGTGTGCTTTATTTTGAGTTTGAATATGTACACAAGTTTTATAACCTCTGGGCCAGGTGTTAGGTTTAGCCAATTTCCCAGCCGAAGGATTTCAATTTGAATGCAAATAGGCTATTATTGACAACAGAGAACCAGTTTTGCAGCTTCTTCAGGAATCTTGTGATACAATAAGCATCCATAAGAGGGAAAATACATGTAAATGAATTGTAAATGGAAGTTTAGTGTATTCATGAACATTGTTGCACATATTTGAAGATAGCTCTTTTTCTACGGAATCTTATGACCACACGTGTAATAAAACTTTGGCGAGTAAACATAACGTCACTGACAAGGTCCATGTCAACAATGCGTTTTCTTATTGAAATAATAATCACTTTGAACGCGATAAAATTCCGTTTTTAAAGACAAATATTCTTGTATATTGGGTGTCATAATCCTATTATGCAACAGTCCATTGACACTGTCATTTCATCAAAGGAAATATCCCATCTCACATAGGTAATGACATAACAGGGTCATAAAACCAATAAATACTGGGGGTGTACTCTATAGTAGAGAATATTGTCTTTAAGAATCATAAGATAAACAGAATCTTACACCTGTGGTCATTCCATATGAAATTTATGAAACAGGCCATATAAAAGTTCATATGTAATGACCACTCGTGATCTTCTATATATTTGTCATAATGTTGATGTATAAGAAGAGTAAGAAAAGTAGCGAAGATAATCAATGGTCAGAAACAAACACAATCGATTACCACAACAATAACATAATACCAACTACGGTACCAATGTATGAACACATTGGAACGTAGAAACCTAAAAGATGGAACTGCTCTGGACTATATTCAAAATTCCTGCAAGGAGGTTTAATCAACAGTCCATTTTCGTAGTCCCTTGTACAAGAACAATCGGGAGTATAAAAGCAAAAAATGTGCTGAAGAGTAAGTATAAAATACTTAGTGTTGTAGGGCTTATAAACAAAATTACTTTTCAGCTTTTATCTTTTTACAGTGACTTTCTTTACGTAAATGGTTTTCTAAGTCTATCTTTCTAGTGTAGTACCGATTACAGACAGTGCAGGAATGAAAATTGTCTCCAGTATGAATCCTTAAGTGCCTTTTTAAATGTCTTCGCGCCCTAAACCTTTTAAAACATACTTCGCACTTAAATGGTTTTAATTCGTGGTCACGCTTGTTTTCTTTCAGCCCTAACTGGTCCTCCGAAACCTTGACAGATTCTGTGTCTGACAAATCTTCTGACAATTCAGAGTGAATTTTCATATGTCGACGCACTCCATGTCTCGAACTGAACCTTCGGTTGCAGAAATTACACCTGTGTAGAGTAGTATCAGCATTGCACGTGTTACGCTTCAGGTGCCAATTCAATTCTGATCTCAAAGCAAACTTGCTTCCACATTTACTGCATAAAAATCGCTCAGTACCATCATGTGTTGTCATGTGCCCCTGGAGAGTAAATGCACGCGTGAACTTTTTATCACAAATTTTACATTTGTAAACTTTATGATCACCTGCATGTCTTATCAAATGCCTGTTCAGTGAAGATGTACGTGAGAATGAAGAATTACATAGGTGACAGTTGACCAAACCTTCTCCTGTATGAACACGGCCGTGTCGTTTCAACTCATATGGAAGAGAAAACCCCTTCCCACAGATGTTACACACGTGACTCTTGTTCCCCCCGATATGTTTATTGCTAATGTGTAGTCTGAGGTTATACTGAGTAGTAAAAGCTTTTTCACAAAATGAACATTTATGAATTTTCATTTGCTTAAGTAATCCGTTTGACTGTAGAAGATCACGATATTCTGGATGAGATACCTGGTGCCTTCGACAGTCCGAACGGTCAGCGAATCTTTTAGAACATATAACACATTTATAGGGGAGTTCACCGGTATGAATTCTCAGATGGCATTTCAGATTGTAGACCGTTGAAAGAAATTTAGAGCAAATACCACATTGGTAGGCTTGTTTCGCTATATCTGGTTTGTGCTGCCTTTGATGATGCCTTGTTAGATTGGTAGCAAATGAAAATTCTAATCCACAAATATCACAACGAAACGGTGTTGATATATCATGCTCAAGATAGTGTTTCTTTAGTTTATATTCGGATGAAAATTGTTTGCTACACACTCTACACTTATGATGAACTTTCGTTTCTTTGTCCTTTTTGTTTTTACGTTTATCATGTTTGTGTTTATCCACGTTTTCATGTCTGTTCTTTTTGTGCCTATCTAAACTAGTAGAAGAAATAAATTGTTTTGAGCAGATGCCACATTTATGAATTTGATCACGTATATGAATAAGTACATGATTTTCTATGCAATACAAACTCCAGAATGTCCTGTTGCACGTGTCGCATCTGTAGGATGCTGGCACAGACTCTTCGTCCGACATTATGGAAGTAAAATATCAAAGATATTAAAGTTTTAAGGACTGTTTTTCCTTCAGCTTCTGCAGTCCCGCCTAACCGTTTAGCTCGAAAATAGACAAGTATATTATCAGCGCCGAAATGTAACTATGTTTTCTCATGAAATTTTTTTTGGACACGAAAACCACTGCGATGAAAACGAAAAATTAGAAATAGCACTACCGCCATCAAGCTGATTATGGCGTTCTGGACATGTTACTAACAAACATCATTTCGGACTTTATCTTGTTTAGTCCCTGTGGGTAAAGGTCTACCAGTTCAAAATGCAATTACAGCTCAGGCTGTGGTTGATGCAGCCATAAAAATAGGCATATATTCGCCACCACAATAGTTTAACTTGGAAGACGGCCTACTCTTGTGGTGCTGTTTCAGTTATAGCCCAAAATTCACAAAACTGTTTCACGCTCTCACAAAAATTGCCCATCGACAGTTTTGGTGATCGTCCTCATAAGAAATTACTCGGTTCGTTCTGGCGATCTGCGTTCCACCAAGAGACATTTCTGAAAAATAACAACAATGGCATTTAGACGCTTCAGGAATCCGTATCATGTATGTCTACGGGGGATATGCAAGATAGACCATTTGGTCTAGGCAGGTCAAGAATTATTGAATATGTCTAGGCCAAATTAGAGTTCCAGTTTGGATCTGCCTACTCCAAACTGGAATGTAATTGTTAAATAGAATCGGCTAGATGGAATGCCATCCATAATGATATTTCAGTTACATAAATAGGTCATGAAGGTCTGTCACGTTTGCTAACTTAAGATCTGGACCTTTTGCAATTTTTTGTCATCAAGATTCAGAGATTTGTTTTAAAATGCCGCACAGCCCGTCGTTTCGTATTATGGTCGTATCTTACAGGAAATGCTTATTATCAACACAAAATCAAAATGGAAATAATGGAATATCATCGATGGTCCTGTTTTGGAGGGTGTCCTAAATAAGAGTGTTAGTTTTGAAATCATATGCAGATGTTTGGGGTATATTTGTGTGGTCAATGTTGTGTGTGTGTGTGTGTGTGTGTGTGTGTGTGTGTGTTTACTTTCAACAAGCAGCTTACACACGGGAATATTCCAGCAAAAAGAAAACAAAACAAATATGCTTCTTTCATTAAACAAACCATATGACATAACGTCTACTGAGCGCAAAACTATGGTAACTACATTTTTGCAAATTGTTCAGGAGAAGGAAAATATCTTACTAAGGCAGTTAGAACGACATTCATGTAGATTACAACCTTTAGGTTACTACATAGAACAAGAAAAGAAATACCTCATTCATTTTATGTATAACTGAGAAAAATGGAAAAATGTGTACTTACAACAATAATGCACTGAAAACTGTGAGCGCAAAACTACGGTAAATGCACTTACCATAGTTTTGCACTCACTATGATTGCACTTACAATATTTTTGCACTCAGTTGCTGTAACATAATGAGAAATGCAGCAGTTTTGTGTTATGTTATTAATAAAGATTAATTTATATCACTTATTTAAGGCAATATATTAAAAGTGAGCTGTTTTAGAACAGCTTAACTTACTAGTATTCTAAAAAATTTACCATATTTCCCTAATAAAACAGCTGGGTCGGGTAACTGGGATAGAGATACACTGTTAAATGGATAAGTTTTGACCAAATTATGTGTTATTTTAATGCCACTGGAAATATGTCCAGCACTGTAACATGTCAGTTGTACAGCTTATAGGGATCATGATGTATACATTTCGTATCGTATTTCTTGCTAAAACAATGACAATATTAAAGTCTTCCACACAGTGTGCACTCAAACCATACAAACAAGAAATACCAAACATGCAAGAACTTGATCTGCTCAGCAGGGTTTTAGTTAATCTATTAATTATAAGGGTCTAATATCATTACCCTCGGTGTCAGACAGAGAAAATATATGTGTGAAGAGTTTGGGCATAAAAAGTGTTACAAATGGAGACCGAAGTTCAATACTGAAAGAATATAGAAACCCAGGGTAACTAAATATGGAATATTTTAACTTTGTTTAAAGTCATGAAAATTAGTAATACGTATGATAATTATCTGGATCACTATGTAATAAACCTGATGCCAAAAGTTACTCAAGCATGTAACATACCATGTCAAGTAAGGCAAGCAGTGAAAAGCAAAAAAAACCTGGCAGAACAAGTTCGTCAAGACATCTTGTCATACCATTTGATACTCTAAAGGTTTACACACTAATTTCTGCTTGCCTCTCCTGCACTGATGGTACAGTTGAGTGAAGTTCAGGATATTGCATTGCGACTGCAAGGTCAAAGGCAACAGCAGGTCGCCAATCAGTTCTAGAATTGTCAATATTTGGACTTGTGATTTGGGTACATCGACCATTTTCATTTTGGAGTGAATGTTTCTATCATAGTCCATCTTGTCCATCATCTTATAGATATAGGAATGCTTACCGACCCACTGCTATCAGGGCATGCATGCGTAACAACACAACATCAGGATAGGTCATCTGCAAAGGCACCGCTATTAGTACAGAAAGCACTCATAATCATTGCATTGACCCCAAAACTTTAAGGAACCCACTGCGTGAGGTGAGTCTGCGAAGTAGACATCCCTACATTGGCATACCCGATGCAACTGATCCATTTCACTTTAGGATACTGGGGATACTGTCAAATTGTTTTCAGTTACTCAGGATTAAAGGCCCCTTTGCTCTATCAACATGAAAAATTTTATCATGGGTGTTGGTGCAAGCTTCTCACCATAGTTTGTTATTGTAAATGACCATGATTAGCCAGCTTTAAAACTAATAAAGCATCCTAGAGTTTTACATAAAAACATTTTGAAAATTTATTTGGGTCATTTTAGTTGGCAACTAAAATGACCTGGTAACTTTCAATATCATTATGTTGAATAAGATGGTAAAAATACAATATACGGCTGGAGCCCCAATCACTATCCTGCTTATGTTTATACAGCATTGCTAGACGGGAAACTAGAATAGGAAATTGTATATTGTTGAGCAATTTGTTATTTTTCAAAAGCTTGTTTTCTCTACTTTTTGCCAGTTAAATGACTCAATATATGCACATCAACCCACATTTTATTACCAAACATGAAGGTTGAACTGCTTTTTACAATGACTTGAGTTTAGACATTTTCACCTCTGATAGGACTATGCAGACTTTAACAGTCAAAGTCCAGTGAAATTTTCTGAAATACTTAATAACAGAAGTGGGTCTGTGAAGTAGACATCCCTATACTGGCATACCTGATACACAGTGCATGAACCGAGCCATCTCACTTAGGATCCTGGGAGTGCTGTCAAATTGTTCTCAATTACTCAAGAATTAATAGTTAAAATCCAGTGGGTTTTTCTGAAATACTTGATAAAAGATAGTCTTTGACAGATGTATAAATATTATGTAACATTCAAATATGTAACTTTCAATCATCCCTAACTGAATATTATATATATTTTATGCACTGTTTTTAAAATGCCAGCTGTAAGACAAATACAAAAAATTTGTGACTTGAAAACCATTACATAGTCAGTTATTTAAGATGTCATTTCATGAATTTACATGTATTTTTAATTTCCTGATGGTACTATGTACAGCATGTCAGTGATAAAACAATGTATAACCAGCATTCTGTTCTTATTCCAATTGTGCACGGAGGAATCTCTTAATTACACAAAAAATGAAATATCTTGCATAAACTGCAGGGTTGCTATGAATTATTTACCAAGGCCATGGACAAGTATAGTATTTCCCACCGCCAAAAGATGTATGTCATAGCACCCCAATGGAATCTCCTCAACGAAGAGATCCTACAACAAAATGCTCCAGTTAGTTTAAAATCTCAACCCCAAAATTAAAGAGGACCATGGACCATGCATTACTGGAGGTTTGAAATGTAACACAAACTGCAGCATTTAGTTCAGTTTCATATACCTGTATGGCCAAAACAAAAAATACATGTATTGCAGAACCTAGCTAGAAGAAAAAAATAATGGATAAATCATAACCATAAACCTAACACTAAAATTGGGCCCACCATGAAGTTAAAAATACTTAAAGTTATAAAGGGGCATAACTCTGTCTTCAACACACAAACAAGATATGTTCCACATTAATATCAGATGATTTGACACTGTAGAGGCCTTTACAGAATGCCAAAATATCAAGATTTTATACCCCATAACAAATAACTAGAGCCTTAACTCTGATAATGGGAGTCTGATAAAAAATGAACAATATATAGTCATAAAAATTCATGAATACTTATGGATAGTCATGCAGTTATCCTTTTTGACACAAAGAAGGATGGACATAATATGGAGAGGAGTCTCTGATGCACACACAGACAGATGAGGGTCATTTCTTTAGTCCCCTCTGTCCATTGCCTGGTGACAGGCTTAACTAAGGCTCACCAAAAGCTCTAGTGTTTCTTTTTAATGCAATAGGGGAGGACGGCAGGGTGTGTGCAAATTCAATGTTTAAGTAGTGACAGTAATCTGTGATTGTTCCAACTTTTCTCTCTATATATTTATAACATGTATGCTTTTAGGCAAAAGGAGGAGCTGTAAAGTTGAAAACAAGGACAGGGTTCAGATGCATTCCTGGGACATGATTAGCATCATTTCCTAGCTACAGACACATTTCTGTGAAAATGGTTTGGTAACAAACAGTAAGATCAGTATAGGTATACAGATATGGGTTGAATACCACAATACTAGAAATGGGCATTTTCCGAAAAAAGTCAAAGAATATGATCATATGCTATGATATTTCAATCTTCATTTTAGTATGACAGTATGTTTCAATATCAGATTTGAGATTAATTTTGGGAACAGTGTTAGATTTAAGCAAAGAGGGGTTTACTAGCAAGTGACTGGGCATATCTATACACTGTGTGATATTTTGGTCATGGGTTAACAAGTGGCAGCAAATTTAAAGAGTAACTACACTTCAGGAACTGACTGAATCAGATCCCAAACCCTATCCCCAACATCAAAGGGAAAGATTGACAAAGACATCCCAACAAACAATAAATTACAAGTGATAAGCCGAGTCAGCAGCTCTTTCCCAAATAGATGGCAACTCAGCTATCATTATTGAACTAAATAATTTAGACCAACAGACGGGTTACAACGGACTAAGCAAGGCAAAAATCTCATCCAAACACAAAATTATAGTCTACTGCAGTTTGAAAGAGTTGTTTAAGTAATATTCTAATATAAGAACATTCTAAAACTTGCAAAATTAACATTTTCTTCAAAGTAAAAATCATTTACTATAGTTTTGCACTAAGTGATATTAGGCTATGTACAAATTTTGTGAGCGCAAAACTATTGTAACTGCAGAAAACTGCAGTTACAATAGTTTAAATGGTGAATATTTTTGTCGTCAAATAACTTGATAACTATTTAGTCTTCAATGCTGATTTTTTGTACAGAGATGTAAATGGTAAAAATGAACATTTTTATGAAAAAAAGTATTTTTGATAAAAATGTAGTTACCATAGTTTTGCGCTCAGCAGACGATAAGAAATAAAGGTAGTTTTACTATTAAATGTACCTTTTTGAACATAAAGTAAAAAGCTGGGCAGTGATCAGGAAATAATACAATCAAATCCTACATGTATTGTTTTGCAGTTAGTGTTTTCCTTACAATTTTCACACTTTTGTCTCCTTATGTAAAAAGCAAGACCAATTTGCATTTTAGCTAATACAGCATCACTATAATTTGAACAAGATGATCTCATTGAAGTATTCTTTCTTTTTTGTACTTTCATTCAGTAAGCTAAAGCAGTTAAATTAGTTACCGAGTTATATATTTTTAATGATTATGAAAAAGCTACTTTTCTCCTGAAAATATATTAATTTTTATTACTTGCATTTGCTTTCCTATTTATTTATATTAATGATTACAGAAAAAATAAGTTAGAGGTCTCTGGTCTGAACTGAAAGTTGGTTTGTAATGATTCAGTCTGATTGAGACCGAAGATCTGAAACTGTTAAGATTCAGATTTTGTGTGTTTTACGTCCTCTTAAATACAGTTCTGAGCAACAGCAACTCATAAAATATTTTCAATTAGGCTTGTATTATCTTGTATTGAAACTATTTTAACTGTTTATAGACTCCAGTAAAATGGGATGACAAATGCTAAGTATCTTCAACTGACCATGGTTGTTTCAATCGACCCCCAATCGACCACTAATAACCAGTTATAATCAGTAATGACCACCGGTCTGGTCAATACTCATACTGACCGGTCATTTGCCAACCTTGAAACAAAAACAGAAGGCAGATTGGGCAGCAATACGGGTGACCAAACCGCCAGAGATCATAGACTAGCGGACTCAGCACAATATAACATCAAGGGATCGCAACAGAAGTACCGCCTTGGAACGGTCAGCAAAAGATTACTGGGGGGTCAGTTCCTGAAGTGTAGTCACTCTTTAAAATTTAAACATGTTTTACTGGGCCCAAACCTCGCCCTCTGCTTCTGCAGTGGTTTGAAACATTAAGTTAGCTGTTTGGTCCGCAAGAAGATTTTCTAACTCATCAATGAATCATCACCGGAAATAAACAAATCACGGATAAGGCCTATGATGAATCAGAGATGAGGACTCAACGCAAAGTAGTCAAAAATCCACTATCACCAAGATCGCAGAATTAGAAGACTTCCTCAACATTTTAGAATGCCCAATGTCTACTGACAAAAGTCACCTGACTACAAAGTTGTCAGGGTGAGTATAGCGACTACCATACATGTCTAAAAATCACGTTCAAATCCCTTACACTTTTTCATTTTTATCAACACCTTGTTGGGAAGTGGTCGAGCAATGGAATGATTAATATCGTATTTTAATTTTAGAAGTGTATGTTAAATTTTAACTTTTTTGCTAGTATAACTGTTAGAACTTAAACATAAACAAATATTTGATTGATGATAGCTGATTCACCTATGAGTTATTTACTGCCAGCTTAGTGCTCCCCCTAAATATCTATAGCAGAATGCTGGACCCTACTGCCATAAATCTCGACCCATCTGCTCTAAATCTCCAGCCCTCCTTTATGCCTTGGATAATTTTAATGATAATTCTAAGTAAAAAATCATTGTCTTTTATTTTTACTAGATGTAAAAACCCTTTTCACACCATATTCGTGATAATACCCCATTTCACTGTAAGAAGAAGGGATAAGAACGTATCCCAAAACTTATTTCTTTTCTGAAATAGGGCCATGGTTGGCAAAATGCCGGCAAATATAAGTATTTTCCATGCCGGTGGTATTTACCAGTAAATACCGGCAAATACGGGAAAAAACTGGCAAATAATGGTTGATTGAATTGACCAGCCTGGAATTTATACAATACCCTACACTCAAAACCCATAGGGGTATTTCAATGACTGAATAATTACACTGCAGTTTATCAATCGTATCAACTTATCAACTTATTTATTCAATATTTTATCTTGTCAGTGAAATTTTGATCTTTTTTTTAGGAAAAAATAGCCTGCTTTCGTATCCGCCAAAGTACTCATCAGGTGGCTTGTGGCTACCACTACAGGTTTTATTTTTTCTTTTTTTTTCTTCTTTTTGATATTTTTTCTTATTTATTTTTTATTTTAATTTTTTATTTTATTTTAGTTTATTATTTTTTTTTTCAATTGTTTTTTTTTCTTCAATGAATATACTATAGCCATACTATAGCTCAAGCCATATCTATAATACCTCTATGTACTTCACCTAGACTAATTGTCTAACTTTTGTATAAAACAGATAGCCATTCTGACATCTTTGCCCCAAGCAATACTCTGCCCCTTAAATAACATTGTCATGAAACTTATTGTTTTAACAATTTAGACATTGTCTTGCAAATTGGGTGTCACAGCCTGTGACTGGCCAGATGCACAGGTGTAAAATTAAAAAAATATCTAAATCATCATTAAGTCATTTACTTTGAATATATATTATTTTAAGTTAACTTGGTTTTGGTTTCAGTAAGATTTAAAGGTGGAAAAATTTCAATCGACAAGTATTTGCCAGTATTTTCCACTTTAGGAGTATTTTCCAGACTGGTAAATTCCATCGGTAAATACGGGGGGTGAAATATACCACCCAACCTTGAATAGGGTAATAAGGTATAAAAAGAGCACTTACAGATAAAAACAAGCTGTTTTACTGTCAATACCATTTAAGTTATGTTAATGTGCTTCTACAGTCAGTGGCCTTAAATATTCCATTGAATTCCGAACTCCCATTGACAATAATGCATTTTTCAGTGTGCAAGAAATTGAATGTCTCTGCATCTGTTAATGCAATATAAAATAAAAATTATTATACACTAGTAGAAGGTGAGATTACTGGAGCTATTTACATGGATATTTCATTATTTTCCTTGGCTGACATCGAAGTTGTAGCCCTCCAAAACCCAGTGGTGCTATTTCTTGGTTAAATTTTGGCAACCTCGTTATTTACATCAATACAAAAGAGGCTTTTCAGAAAATTTGATCATACAAACAGCTACATTCTTATGATATTATATTATGATCTATATCGAGTATGATAAATCATTCTTCACTGTAAGACTTATTCTGCTTTATTCTCATACAAGTTTCACCAAGGTAACTTCATTTCTGAACCTACAAAAACTGAAAAAGTAAACCAGGAAACACACGTAAGTCAATGGGATTTCGGAATTAATGAAATATCTATGGCCACTGACTGTTACACATGCGTTCTGGTGTACTTGCCATTTTTATAAATTCTTTGATACTATGTAACTCTCCACTGGCTTCTGTAGGCTGCAACACAATAGTTGTTTTTCATGTCTGGTATCTAAACAAATGAAAAAAAGAAATGATGTTAAAACACTGCAGAAGAATCTGGAAAGACCATAGGATAATAGATCTAACTATATTTCATTTAAGGAAGTGTCACCGGGTACAGTAACATATCCCTAGACCCTGGTTCTCCAGGTAAGGAACCGTACCCCGAGACTCTGGGACTCCAGGTACCTGGAGACAGTCCTATGAGGATTGGCTTCGGGTACGGCAGAACATTTTTCAGTACGATCTATTAAGAAGTTTTACCCATTTAATATATAAATAATCCAACAATAAAATCATTTCATTAAGGTGGTGATTTATGGTAAATGTAAAACGTTGTTTCAAAACTACTAAAAAGGCTTTGAGATTACCAACATTTTGCTGCAACCAAACTTCATAAAATCCTAAGTTGCCCAATAAATTTTTAACTAAAAGTGCCCAATTTGTTTTCCTATCATCATTTTCTAAGTCCGATAACACAGTTCTGTATATGCATTTAATATATTTGTTTTCTTCAGAACTGACTATTTTTAACCAATACAAAGTAAATGTACACTGGACGCATTTATTAAATATAGGGTAGGCAAGCATACCTATGTAAACACCTACAGTATAAATAATACATTAATGACATGATCAGTGGTGTGTAGATGAAACTGTTCAACCTTGTTAAAATAGTCTCACCTGTGTGTTTTGACAAAATAAATTGGACACAGACTGCATCTGTTTTCATCTGCTCAGCCTGATAATGTGTGAAAGAGTTTGAAAAAAATAATTGCTAGGACGCTCTCCATTATGCAACAAGGTACACTAAGCACTAAGTATATTTTCAATAACGATATCATTTTTTCAGATTTATTCGCAGAAAATTACCCTTTGATCTTTCCTTATAAAAACACTTTTTAACATTTACAAATGCTGCATTTTGGGATTCTAAATTATGAGAAACAACATAAAGAAGGCATCTGCTTAGTTTTGGAAAGATCAGTGTTATTTTGAGTATTTGATGAAGATTTTTGTCTTTGTCCTAAATCAGCTATTATCACCACCTTAAGTCGCCATCTTGCTAGAGAAAATTATAACGTAAGTCAGTCATTTGTGTTATTTTGACTGATGTGCATGTACATAAACTGCAAAAAACACGGCCAAGGTGTCTTATTTGATCACCCGCTATTAATTGCTCGCCGACAATGACTTCTGAAGAGTGCAAACAAATATCGTCTCATTATAATCTATAAAAATAGACGATAACATTTATTAAACAGTATTTATCTTTTAATAATTCTGCGATAAGCAATGTAGACCCAAAATAGACGCCTACAAAATGCATGTAGCGTTCTTGAATATGCCTTTCGGGGCAATGAAATACTGTCATCAAACTGTTAAAGGCACCAAGTAAAGTTCTTCAAGTGTTGTTGCACATCTCAGTCGAAATGACATTGAGAATTTAATCATGTGCTTATGAAGGTTTTTATCACTTCAACAGATATGGCACTGACGGAATGAGGACAACTCAGACCGAAGACAACTCGCCCAACAAAAAATCTCAGCCCAGGACAACCCAACCCATATTTTTTTAACCTACCACAAGTCAACTCGTCCCATTTCATAAACTTGTTAAAAGTCAACTCACATCAAATAAAAAAAAATCGGTCCGGATTTATCATGAGTATCTTGCTCTTTTATCTTTTAAATGCCACTGAATCATATCGTCTGATTTCATGTATATGCACTGACAAAATAACAGTCACTGACATGCAGCTTGAAGGAATTTACGGTAATTATGAGCGGATTTGTAAATTTGGTTTTAGCTTCCCACGCCACCCCTACATCCCTCCAACAAAATAAATGAATAAACAAATAAATAAATCACTAACGTTGCAGAAAGACATATAAATAATTAATTTAATTGGGCCTCAGCGGAACGTATCCATAGCCGCAGTACTGGGGCGCCGTTCGTCCATCCACTGAATAAAAACTGTTACCCTATTGTTGAATTTAAGTATTATTTTTGACACACAGGTGTGAAAAACAACAATTATTTGGTGTGAACGTCGTGTTATTTTCATGCAAAATGATTTCGACCTACGATTATCATGTGCCGTGATAGAATTCCATGTTATAAATAAGCACAAATTCTGTATCTTGAAAATGAGTGTATGTATATTAAAAGATAAGAGAATCGTTATTCTTTTCAAAAATTACGATTAACTACAACAGAAAAACTAACTTTTGCATGATGAAAATCTGCCTTTTTACATTGTGAAACATAGTGCTGGCCGATGAATTGACGGCCAGCTCTGTGCGCATGCGCCAGATTTACGTCATAATGGGAACCCCTAAAACCTCCTATACATTAAATGGGTAAAACTACTTAATTCATAGCGTCAAAAACTTGCTGCCTTATCCAGAGCCAATACTCATAGGACTGTCTCCAGATACGGTTCTGTACCTGGAGACTCAGAGTTTCGGTGTACGGTTCCGTACCTGGAGACCCAGGGCCTGGGGATAAGGTACTGTACACGGAGACAGTTCCTTCATTTAATCAGACTGAATCAGAATCAGAATTGTTTACTGGTGATACGTCCAAGCACAGGAGTTTGTATTTATATCTGTAGCACGCTGGCAAAGCTCCCCTGCCGATTTCAACATTAGCGATGCGAAGCAGAGAAAGGATGGAAACGTGCTCATTTTCAGCCAGGGTACGAAAATGTGTTCGTCATTCATCAAAATTCTTGTTTCGCAGATTTTCGCCGGCAAAAGCCGGTACTTAGTACCGAATTTGTATATCCTTCAAACCTTAGCTCAGTAGTTTATCGATATCTTCTTTATCTGCGAGTAATTATCTTTTACATCCCCAAATTTGTGACAATTTCTGTCAGTCCGACTTCCATTGCGTAAAAGGAGCGTTCCGAATGAGATGTTGTTTCTTTTCGAGCGTCTGAGAGAGCGGTCCACTGAAACATTCGAACCAAAGGACACGGTCATACTAAATACTGCAAGGTACCACTGATATACGCCGTTCACTGCAGGCCAAATCAAAAAATTTTATTAAATAAAAGCGAAGAAAATAAATCATTTAACAAATATAAAAATGTCATCTATACTTGGCATCAGTTGTTGGTAAGTAGATATAATGACCCTAGCTTCAGATGGAGGTCGCCCAAAATGCTGGTAGTACCGGCATTTACTAAAAATGATCCGAGCCAAAAGGCGCTTGCTGTTTCATTCGGAACGCTCCTTTTACGCAATGGAAGTCGGGCTGACAGAAATTGTCACAAATTTGGGGATGTAAAAGATAATTACTCGCAGATAAAGAAGATATCGATAAACTACTGAGCTAAGGTTTGAAGGATATACTAATTCGTTACTAAGTACCGGCATTTGCCGGCGAAAATCTGCGAAACAAGAAATTTGATGAATGACGAACACATTTTCGTACCCTGGCTGAAAATGAGCACGTTTCCATCCTTTCTCTGCTTCGCATCGCTAATGTTGAAATCGGCAGGAGAGCTTTGCCAGCGTGCTACAGATATAAATACAAACTCCTGTGGTCCAAGGAGGAACTGTAAATCAGGGAAGCTAGTCCCTAGCCCTTACTAACTAGGTAATCTATTTATTTCTAGCTTTCTTGGCAGTTAACAACCTTGATATTATCGAAATACAGTCTTAATTATAGAAATAATAACAATACCTCCAAAAATAGGAACTCCCTGAGTTATTATATTTTTTTTTATCTTTTTTCTGGTCATAAATATTAGCATTGAGTAACTCTTAAAAATAACAGTAAAACTGTAACTGCAGTTATAATCATTGCCGTGCTGTACACTTTCACAAAATGCCAATAGCTGTAACTGCACTTATGCGGTTTCCCGGCCATGTTGTTCGGATTCCCCTGGCTCTAATAGTTTTAATTGCCCACTACCTACAATGTGTTATTGAGGTATTCTGCATGCGAATGTTAACGTTATGGTTTTCGCCAGTTTCACAAAGAATTGTGGGAACGCGTCATTTGAAACCGTGTAAATAAATGATAAAACTGGAGTAAAATTGGATAATTAAGGTAAATATGCCTTAATCCATATGAAAAGTTGCCTGTGATAAGTTTTTTCTTAACAAAACATATATTCCGGGCTGATGAGAGCTTTATTATTCCTTAAAACAGCTTTTATAGAGAAGAAAGTGAAAATAGACATTTCATCATATATTTGAAGAATATAATCCATGGTCGGGTGCTTAAACATAATAATGTTGCCCGCCAACCTTAAATCTCTTTCCGGAAAGTCACTTTTGTGCTGTTATTTGCCTTTTTCATCATTTCTTGTTATAGTATTCGTCGGTAGAGAAGCGCGGTGGCTCAGTGGTTAGCGCACTTGACTCTGAAGTCAGAGGTCGTGGGTTCGAGCCTCACCAGAGGTGAAATCTTCCTATGTCCGAACGCGTTTTTCTAGCATCATTTGCAGGGATGATGCTAACAAGTGTGCCGTCCTTCGGATCGGGACGTTAACTGGAGGCCCCCTGTGCAGGGAGAGTCATCCCCTGTGCAGGTTAAAGATCCCTACTATAGCTACATGGCTATATGTAGGCTTTCATCCTGCAACACCGGAGTGTACAAAAGTACACCGTCTGTGTCCCCTTCTGGGGTTAAGGCGTAAATGGAAAAAGGAAAAAAGGAAAAAAAGAAAAGGTAGATGTTATAGTTTCTCTCGGCTAAGATATAGCATTCTACGGTTAAATAACTGTGATGCAGTATTCTACGGTTCTTGGCGGAGGTATTCATTCTCACCTTCTTGGAAACCTTATGAATTTTGTTAGTCAGATTTCAAGAGATGTCAACATAAATAAAAGAAATGCATAATAATCTTCCTTGCTGGCCGAAGATAGGGGATTTAATGGGTATGGTTCTCTCCTTCCTATCTTAAGTGTTATAGTCATGACTAAATCCATTTAATTCATCCCTTAAAGTAATAAATAAATGCTTTTTTATATTTTCAGAAGAACATTTCATTGCTACCGCTGTTTCAAAGACAAATCAACCTTTGAAGATGTCATAAATCATACAGTTGTAATCATTATGCACAGCAATAAACCACTTAGGCCCATATTCACAAACACAACTCATACTCCAGTAAGGTCGTATCGGTTGAAATGACGCTTGAGTAAATTTTGAGTGCGTGAAGTTCAGGTACAGTTTTTATATTCACTTTGACTTCGTGGAGGAGACTCTAGCTACAGTCCAGTTCGACTCACATCATGTAAAGGACATTGTAGACCCAGATCGGGCCTCCAAAACATATAAACTATAATGACTAAATTTTGAGACATGGTTGACTTAACAGTGTAGAACTAGATCATACTAACTGTAAAAATCGTAAAATTATAAATATACCGCGGGAACTATGCTTTTCTGCTTGACGTCTGAGCATCCGTCCGGTTTACGTTGCTGTGTCTGCAGAAGCTTTTGTGGTGTGGTGGTTGAGCTACCTGCCGGTTTAACATTGGTCATGAATTCGATCCCGTCCTTCTCCAGTATTTTGCTGAAACTTAAATCGATTTTCCTAGTCTCGTCGTATCGGTTGAAATGACGCTCGAGTAAATTTTGAGTGCGTGAAGTTCAGGTACAGTTTTTATATTCACTTAGACTTTGTGGAGGAGACTCTAGCTACAGTCAAGTTCGACTCACATCATGTAAAGGACATTGTGGACCCAGATCGGGCCTCCAAAAACATATAAACTGTAATGACTAAATTTTGAGACATGGTTGACTTAACAGTGTAGAACTAGATCATACTAACTGTAAAAATCGTAAAAATATATAAATATACCGCGGGAACTATGCTTTTCTGCTTGACGTCTGAGCGTCCGTCCGATTTACGTTGCTGTGTCTGCAGAAGCTTTAGTGGTGTAGTGGTTGAGCTACCTGCCTGTTAAACATTGGTCATGGATTCGATCCCATCCTTCTCCAGTATTTTGCTGAAACTTTAATCGATTTTCCTATTCTCGTCTCACTGTATTTATTGTTGTTTAACCCTACCTCCTGGTGTTACCATATAGTTTCTGCGAGCCTCCGTGTATGGGCTTTCTTTACTTGTTTCGTGGAAAGCTTTTATACCACGGATTTTATCCAAACTAGGCATATACTACAGCCAAGTGTCAAAAGTCTTTCCCCAAAATATTTTTCCATAGACTTTAGTGCATTTGCAAGTGTGCAAGAAATTTTACTGTGAGACTTGTGTTCCAATGTTCATAATGATTTTTATATGCTTAAAAACCTAAAAGATTTCTGCAATATAAAATGATTTTTAGCTTGCCATAAACCTACTCACAATTAAACTACAAGTATTTGAACTTTAATACTTTGATACAATTTTTTAGAAATGCCGTTTTCCATTGACGTTCTTGGTGACGTTGTCCAAAATTTGCCGAAAAAGTGCTGGTGTTGCATTTAAAAGCTTATTTCTAAAAGAATAATTAATATGAGTTAAACTCAAAATCATTAGATGGTGTCAAAATTATTGCTCTTTTTAATCATATAAAATTAATATCATACGATAAGCAGTATTGCTGCAGCAAAATTCCCCGCACACTTGAAAATGCATTGAAGTCTATGGAAAATATGTTTTTGGGGAAAGACTTTTGCCACTCGGCTGTAGTATAGAGACACGGGGTCGACGTTGTTGCATGCAATGAATAGCTGGATAATACTTAAATTAATTGTTATGGGCGTGTTTCTATATCATTGTACCCCCTCTACCCCCCCCCTCCCCAGATACGATGTATGCTACTGGGGTTCGTCCGTTCGTTCGTTCGTCCGTCTGACTCTGTCCACCAGTCTTTGGTGCCGTCCGTTTTTTAATTGCTTAAATATCAGTAACCATTGGAGAATTTTTTGTACCAAACTTGCATACAATTGACTTTGATCCTGAGAGACTATAGATGAAAAAATAGCCATTTTAAGACAGTAATATTTTGTATTAAAATGTTTAAACATTTAGAATGAGCTCTGTTAATATTGTATAAAAATGAAAATTAAAAAAAAATAAAAAAATGTGTATGTTGAAGATAAGTAGTTTCAACGATTTTTATTCGTTTGAATATACATATATACATATCCCACCCCTTCTCCTAATCACACTACACTTATTCAATACCAGTATATGAGCTTATAAGTGGTAACAGGAATTTTACTTATTTTTGCTTCTTCAACTTTACGAAAAACCATAAGTTTTCTTTATTTGTCCAAATATATACAGGATATTTTATAATTATATTGACATGATAGTATGCATTGCAGAATTATAAGAAAACTTTCCTATGCATATCAATACCTTAATTATCTGCCCTTGATTCAAGAAAATAAATTTTATTAAATTGAAAATGAAAGATCGAAATTTTACACCGGTAGGTATATTTTTGATGACTCTTATGTTCATGTTTCTAACATTATACTGATTGTTGAGCTTTCACTTCAATATAGTGCCCGTGATATCACACAAGAACTGTAACTGAATAGCAGAGCTCATCCTGTTATGTGCTTATACGTGGTAACAAGAATTTTACTTATTTTAGCTTCTCCAACTTTACGAAAAACCACAATTTTTCATTATTTGTCCAGATATATAAAGGAAACCTTATCACTTGTAATTTATTGTTTGTTGGGATGTCTTTGTCAATCTTTCCCTTTGATGTTTGGGACAGGGTTTGGGATCTGATTCAGTCAGTTCCTGAAGTGTAGTTACTCTTTAAATTTGTAACTATATTGATATGATAAAGTGCATTGCAGAATTATGAGAAAACTATCATAGGCATATCAAAACCTGTATTATCTGCCCTTGATTCAAGAAAATATGAGTAATTAAATTAAAATTGTAAGATCGAAATTCTACACTGGAAGGTATATTTTGGTGACCCGTTTGCTCATGTTTCTAATATTATACTGATTGTTGCGCCGTCAATTCCATATAGTGCCCGTGATATTACACAAGAACTGTTACTGAACAGCAGAGCTCATCCTGTTATATGCCACGTAATGGCATCATATTTTAAAAAATTATTTTCCAAACCAAAGTTTGATTTATAGATTTTAGTTACTGATATATCAAATGTTATTGAACTCCTCAGTTTGGAATTTAAACGTCTCACTGAAAACTAATCTCAGAGACAGTGTACTAGACCCTCCTGCCCAACACACATTCAGTATTTTTATGTCTCACAGTGATGACCCTAATCTTACACAAAAACTCTCTGAGGACACACCTAAAACTCAGGTGGCAAGACAGGATATGAAGGTCGTGTAGAGGGCAGGGATGCAAAGCATATATACCCTTCTGAAACTGGCTCAGCTAAGATGGGCTAGCCATGTCACCAGAACAAGTCCACAGATGAAAGACATTCGCAGACACTGTCTGAAATACGGTTACCAAAGAATATTTTCTGAGGAGAGGTTAGGTGAAAATGTCATAAGGTTGTAAGAAGAAATGAAAAGAATACTCTTCAGTGCGACAATGCTGGTTTTCACCGGTTTTGCACTTTAACGGGAAGAAGGGGAAGAAAGAAGAGAATCTGTGAAGCTAAGCAAAGATATAAAATGTGCTAAAACAGAGCTCAGGCATAAAATGTGCTACCACAGAGATCATGCATCACACCGCTGAGCACTCGGGGAACGTCGTTAGAAGAATTGAACAGAACTGAACTGAAATCATGCATCACCCAGTAGTACTGCAAAAAAGTAAGATTAGGGTGATCACTGTCATAAATAAAAAAAAACTGCGTGAGTGTTGGGCAGGAGGGTCTAGTACACTGTCTCTGTCATTAGTTTTCAGTGAGACTTTTTAATTCCAAACTGAGGTGTTCAATAACATTTGATATATCAGTAACTAAAATCCATAAATCAAACTTCGGATCGGAAAAGATATTGAGAAGTGGTATATAACAGGATGAGCTCTGCTGTTCACTAACAGTTCTTGTGTAGTATCACTGGCTCTATATGGAATTAACAGCTCAACAATCAGTATGATATTAGAAACATGAGCAAAAAGTCAACAAAAATAAAACCTTCCTGTGTAGAATTTCCATCTTACAATTTTAATTTAATTACATATTTTCTTGAATAAAGGGCAGATAATACAGGTTTTGATATGCCTAGAATAGTTTTCACATAATTCTGCAATGCACACTATCATATCAATATAATTACAAAGTTTCCTTTATATATCTGGACAAATAATGAAAAATTGAGGTTTTTCATAAAGTTGGAGAAGCAAAAATAAGTAAAATTCCTGTTACCACATATAAGCTCATAACAGGATGAGCTCTGCTGTCCAGTTACAGTTCTTGTGTGATATCATGGGCACTTTATGGAATCGAAAGCTCAACAAACAGTATAATATTAGAAATATGAGCAAAAGAGTCATCAAAAATATACCTACCAGTGTGGAATTTCGATCTTACATTTTCATTTAAATTACTTATATTTTCTTGAATCAAGGGCAGATAATTCAGGTATTGATATGCCTAGGAAAGTTTTCTCATAATTCTGCAATGCATACTATCATGACAATATAATTACAAAATTTCCTGTAATATCTGGACATATAAAGAAAAATTATGTTTTTTCGTAAAGTTGGAAAAGCAAATATAAGTTAAATTCCTGTTACCAATTATAAGCTCATATATTGGTATTGAATAAGCAAACAATGGTAATTTATATAACCCAATTAATTAGCATATATGCATGTATTATTTCAAATCATAATGGTAGGTCAGTCATTATTACTTATTGAGATAACTGATAAAAATGATACATGGTCAGGTATGGGGTGGAATCACCCCACCCACTTTGACACTGCGCTACACTCGAAATGCGCTTTCGATGAGATCAGCATTTCAGTATATAAAAGCCCTTACTTACAAATAGAGATTGGTGAGGTTTAGTGAAAATTCATTTCTAACCAGAAAATGGCCCATATGGAGACCCCCCCCCCCCCCCCCGTATTCCCCCCTCCCCCCTTTATATTTAAATTCTAAAAAATCGAGATGGATCTTTTTGAAGTAATACACGCGCCAAAGAAAGGAGAAAAGCAGATTTTGTTTTATTGAGTTTAATCTTGAGCGGTCTTTTAAATTAAAATTAGACGGACAGGGACATAGCAGAATAGTTCGGTGCGGATTAAGGATGAGAATCTTATAAAGAGCATGGGGTAGACCCCAGAATTTAAATTGAGAACTGTATATTGGGTTGACCAAGTCAAAAAACCTTTAGGTGTCTTTGAATACAATCTTTATGGCTTGTACTTTCCGACTCTCTTTTACAGGCCGAAATTTGAGGGTTGGTGAAAAGTGTAATGGGCCAAAATTAATAAGTCTGGCCAATAGCATATAGAGTTGATGAGAAGGCATTGATTAGGAACCGACACGATCGATTGTCAAAGAACCCGAATCTGCTGTTCTCATTCAACTGTTGGTACCTATCCTAAAAACCATTTCTGTTTACAAAATAATTATTAAATGTATATTGCTCTCGTCTGAACTCACGAACCTGCAGAAAGTGGGTTACAACGGACGAATTTTAAGCCAAGGCTGCATCGGTATGCAGCGAGTAATTTCAACTTACCCGCATTATTATGATAGCTTCTGACACTCGAAACTGACACATTTTTACTATACTGCATTTTAGTTACTTAATCAAGCATATATACGTATTTGACATGCATATAAATGAACAACAACACATTTGCAGCCAAACGTTATCTTAGATGTTGCTTCTTTCACTTTTCTTTTGTTGAAATCTAATTTAAAAAAAAAAAAAAACTACGGAGATGACAAAGGACTTTCAGTAAGTACATGGTTTGTATATTTCATCAACGTGACATTTAGTTCTCTTTTGAATATACTATAATGATATCGAATTGTATATAGCTCAAAATAATTTCCTAAAATGACTTGTTTCACTGGTAAGATTTCGCTGCAAATCAGGCAAATAATTTATTATAATCATAATGCTTGATAATAATCTAGCCTATACGCACTTTCAGCTTTCGACAACACAAACCGTTGGAATGGATGAATGATACTGAGTTGTGCGTCCCTTTCAAGAGTAGTTCAGTCATATCGAGTCGATGGAAGCATATACTGAAAAGCTTAATGCAGCGGAAAGGCGTTAGAGTGTGAAGAAATCAGACGCCGGCGGAATTCCAATCCGATATTGGGTGCACTTTAAAGACAGGACTTCTCTGCCCTGGGAGTGGGGTCTTGTGGGGTCTGGTTCCCATCTCACAGCATATTCACCTGTACAGGTAAAGGTGCGAAAATTTATTCGACCAAACCGTGAACAGGGATCACCAGTTATGATCATTTTATTTGCTGACTGGAGGTATTGACACTATGTTATCAAGAGACAGAATAACACTATAATTCTATTCTGCTTCAATTCTCGTGCGACGTTCCCCAAGTGACTCAGCGGTACATTACCATATTTGCACAAATCTGGCGCCGAGTGCCCGTCCATCATATGACACTATTGAATTTAATCCTACTTATATAGTTCCCCTCCTGTCTTTAAGCCAACGCTTTACCACATGCGCTGCTAAAGATCCTTAAACCATTAAAGATGAGATCACTTTTGAGGTCAGATATATGCAGGGATCTTTAGCGCAATATTTTAAATGCACTTAATACATTTACAACTTCAATATTTCAAAATATAAAAAATAAATAAATAAATTTGTCAAGAACATTCTATTTTTATGACAAGAATAAGGACTCGCATTAACACACCGGGTAGGCGGCAATCGAAAACACTCATGCAGTCGACGAGCGCGGTTCAAAAACCATCAGAAATAGCGTATTCGATTTAAACCCCCCAGTAATTCATTACTGACCGTTCCAAGGCGGTAGTTCTGTTGTGGTTCTCTGTTGCCTGTTTTTGGTGTCAGAGTTTCTGTGATGTTTTACCTTACGTATGTTCTTATTATTTTTGGTTCAGAGTTTCTGTGATGTTTTACCTTATGTATGTTCTTATTATTTTTGGTTCGGTTTGGGTTGCTGAGTGGCCACCTTTAGGGAACAAGCTGCTCACTCGGTTGGCCATATGTTCTCTGTATCTTGATTATTTGTAATCTTAGTTGTTTCCAACTATGGTTTGAGGGCTGGATTTGGATTTGGATTGTTTCATTTCCTGGTCTTTGCATACTTTTTACTTCAATTGCAAATTGGCGACAATTTGCAGTCGAAAACGTTGTTTCTAGCGGTTTTTGATCCGCGTTAATCGATCGTTAAGGGCGTTTTCGATTGCTGCCTACCCGGTGTGATAAAGGCCCTTTTATTTAGATCATGGACCCCAAACAAGAATTAATGTTTTACGTAAGTGGATATATAAGCACATGTGAGCAACAATTTAATCCATGTGATAGCTTTTCGGACGGACAACTTACATGGTACATGTAAACGCGAAATTGGATAATATCTTGAACCGATTCTTATTTTAAGTGACACTTATTTTGGCAGATTCGCAGGCTGCAATTTTACGCAAAGCTACTATCTCACTGGGATGCGGCAACTGGGATGCGACAACTGGCGACTAGTTGGAGACAAAGATTTGCGATAAAATACGCGACTTTGCGACATTTTTCACATTTGGGTTTCACTGAAATGGTGGTGATGACATATTTGCGAATGTCGCAGGATTATCGCACGAAATATTGGCGAATTTGGGCCCGAGTTAGCCTGGAGTTCGCACACATGTTGCGTTGCGCGATAGTCTCTCGAAATTCTCGAGACACGTGTGCGATGTTCTCACACTGAAATTGCGAATATTTTTCACCTAAACTGTGGCACGATGTTTTCGCGAATGTCGCACGACTGTCGTGCGTAGGTTATGCAACAGTCGCACGATGATTATGCGTGAAAATGAAACATCGAGAACATATGACCATTCAAGCAATTATCCAATCATCAGACGCCAAGAGAGATGGCTCTGAAACTGGATGATGACCAGGCTGATATGCTGAGGGCTGCAGCATTCTGCTTGCTGCTGCTGCAATGCAGAGGCAAAAGCCACAAATATGAGGGTAAGACGAGACCCCTACCCCTCCTTTTTTACTTTTGCGGGCATGACGCAACTGTAAATGTGTGCAAACTGCAGGGTGAACATTATATATAGCTGGGTCACGTGGGATGAAAATACAAACCATTCAGGACGCAGTTGCCAAATTGCGAGTGACTTAAGACTTAAGACTTCGTGCGAATGTCTCACGACGTTCGCGCGAATGTTGCTCAGTTTTATTTTCTCGCAATTTAGTCACAAAGTGCCTCATAGATGTCGCTATTTGTTTGCAATATAGTCTTATTTATTTCGCAAATTAGACTCGCGGAAACTAAATTGCGAAGGGTCCGCGACCAGTTCGAGACACCCGCAATAACTTTGTGACTATTTTGAGAGGAATTTTGTCGCACAAAAAAAAATAAAACATGTTAAAAACTTCTGCGAACCGTTTGCGAAAGTCTGCGACTTATGCGAGGACGTTGCGAATCCCTGCAAACGTTTCAAGTTAGTTTTGAGACTCACCCGCGAATGCAATTCGCAAACAGTCGCATCCCAGTGAGATAGGGGCTTTAAGGTGGTGATTTATGGTAAAAGTAAAAATCTGCATAAAACCATAAAAAAGGAACGTATCTCCCTGAAAGTTAGCAGACTTCTTATTTTCGTTGTTCTTTACAGTTTAGAATACAAAATAGATGTACATGCTGCTTCAAAAAGTGTTTTTATAAGGAAAGATCAAAGGGTAATTTTCTGCGAATAAATCTGAAAAAATAATATCGTTATTGAAAATTTATGTAGTGCAGAAGGTGCATTATTGCATAATGAAGAGCGTCCTAGCAATTATTTATTCCAACTCTTTCTCAAATTGTAATGTAGACCAGATGAAAACGGTAGCTTTTTCTCAATATTCAGCCATGTACAAAGTCAATGTACACTGGACGCATTTATTAAATATAGGGTAGGCAAGCATACCTATGTTAACACCTACAATATAAATAATACATTACTGACATGATCAGTGGTGTGTAGATGAAATTGTTCAACTTTGTTAAAATAGTATCACCTGTCTCACCTGTGTGTTTTGACAAAAAAATTTGGACACAGACTGCATCTTTTTTCAACTGCTCAGCCTGATAATGTGTGATAGAGATGGAAAAAATAATTGCTAGGACGCTCTCCATTATGCAACAAGGTACTCTAAGCACTAAGTATATTTTCAATAACGATTTTATGTTTTCAGATTTATTCGCAGAAAATTACCCTTTGATCTTCTCTTATAAAAACACTTTTTAACTTTAACAAATACTGCATTTTTGGGATTCTAAATTATGAGAAACAACATAAAGAAGGCATCTGCTAAGTTTTGGAAAGATCAGTGTTATTTTGGGTATTTTATGCAGATTTTTGTCTTTGTCCCAAATCAGTGATTATCACCACCTTAAGCTAGTATCTCACTGGGAGGTGACAACTGGCGACTAATTTGAGACAGAGATTTGCGATAAAATCCGCGACTTTGCGACATTTTTCGTATTTGGGTCTCACTGAAATGCTGATTACGACATATTTGCGAGCGTCGCGCGAATGTCGCACGAATGTCGCACGATTATCGTACAAATATTGCAAGAATTCACCTGGAGTTCGCATACACGTCGCCCGACAGTCGCGCGACGTTCGTGAGACACTCGCGCGATGTTCGCACAATAAAATTGCGAATATTTTTCTCGTGCGACTGTGGCACGATACTCTTGCGAACGTCGTACGACTATCGCGCGAAGGTCGTGCAACAGTCGCACGATGATTTTGCGAGAAAATGAGAACCTATTAACATTCCAGCAATTTTTTAATCATCAGACGTCAGAAAGATGGATCTTGTGTTTTGTCTTAAAAAAAGGGGTGGCTCAGCCAAAACTCAGCCAGTACATTCGGGTGGGCATCCTTCCGTGGGTACTGTTTCTCCCTCTCAACGCCCAGTTTCTTTTTCTTCCTTATTTTAGCCGTCTGAGACCCCGTGGAGGCTCCTGAGCTCTCTTCGTCAGAGGGAACAGGAACTTGGACTGTTTCGGCTTCCTCTGTTGTGGTTAGGGCCGGATGCAGTGGCAGCCCTACCCCTACCTCGCTCTTTTCTGGTTTTTGCTGGCATGATGCTCGTGTTTGAACTGAGTGAATGCAAACTGTTTGCGAGAAACATATATGTCCGAGTCACGTGGGACGAAAATACGAACCATTCACGACACTTTTGCGACATTGCGAGTAATTTAAGGCACTCGCACGATACTCGTAAGATATTCGTACGAATACCTCACGACGTTCATGCGAAAGTTACTCAGTTTTATTTGCTCGCAATTTAGTCCCGGAAGTGTCTTATTTATGTCGCATTTTGTTCGCAATATAGTCTTATTTATTTCGCAAATTTGTCGTGTTCACGGTCATTGCGACTCGCGAAAACTAAATTGCGAAGAGTCCGCGACGTGTTCGCGACACCTGCGATGACTTTGCGACTATGTTGCGATTATATTGCGAGAAATTTTGTCGCACAAAACAGTTTTACATGTAAAACTTTTTTGTGTGACAATGCGAACCTTGATTCAGTTTGCGACTCACGCGAGGATATTGTGAATCCCCGCGAACGTTTCAAGACAATTTTTAGACTCATCCGCGAATGCAATTCGCAATCAGTCGCAAACTGTCGCATCCCAGTGAGATAGGGTTTTAAGTAATTCAATGTTAAAAATTGCAACACGATGAGGCAACATTTACTGGAGTTTCAAGTGACACATATACAAAATATTATATCTGTTACAAATTGTTGTACCAGCATCTAATGCTGGGCAACATTTCAGTGAGTTATGAGTTCAAGCAATGTCAACTACGAGACATATGATCTTAGGGACAGAGTTTCACAGTGTGTCAAGCAGGTGATCTACATAAATGTTTGCATGGAATCAGATAACTGCATCAAAACCGCTTCTGTTTCACGATGGTATAAAGTAATGTAGAAGTGTTCTTGTCAAAATATAAGTTGATGATTGTAGCGGAATCCTCCCCTCCCTGCCGCCTCTCCCCTCTCCCCCTACCCTCCGCCCACCCCCGAATAGTGTCGCCTTTGATAGCATCTAATCTCAAAAGCCTGCGCTCTTTCAGTTTCACTGACTTTTCTATCAGATATGTAGACATGGCGGGTATATTATAAATCATAGACGTGATGCTTACTACTCGCGAACACTTGATCACATTTCATTTTTGGGAGTCCATGTATGTGTGACTATATATGTCGAAATTGTCGATGTTTATATGCATTATATGAGTTAGGACTTATGATATTACTAGTTTGACCGCTCTACTTTTTCTAACTCTGCTGTCACGATCCATGGCCCACAAGTATACAGAAAATAACGATATAGATCCCATCAGTTTCAACTTTGATCCAAGAGATATGTTGATATCTCTCCATATTGGTTTAGCTTTGTCAGAAATGCGATGGCTTGTGGAACCCTTGAGAGAGCCCTCGCGTTTGATTTTTATCTTCGACTTTTGCTCTAAGGTACTTGAAGTTTGTACTTTTCCAAGATACTCTCCTTTAACCTTGATCTCTCTCCGGATGCCATTGGCGCTGTTTGTCATTAGTTTCTTCTCTGCATTTATCTCCATTTTATACATTGAGACTTTCAACTACGGCTTTTAGTTCCTGCTCTTCCTCAGCAACAGCGTCAATGACATCGGCAAAACACAGATAGGTAATTGTTCTGCCACCTGTGCTAACCTTTCCATCATGTTCTGCCTGAGTATCAGACATAATCTGTAGGAGAAAAATGATAAAGAGGGTGGGTTCAAAGAAGGCATCCTTGCCTTACTCCAACTGTTGTTCTGAACCATTCCTCTCTCTCTCTCTCTCTCTCTCTCTCTCTCTCTCTCTCTCTCTGTGTCATTTAAATAGCCAGATGACTTATAACACAAGCCTGGCTGAAATTCTTAAAGGTATACTCTAGCATACTTATTACGGAATATACAAAATATATGTACCTAATTTAAACTAAACAAAATTAAGACTTGTGCAAATACCCTTAAGCAATATATATTCGTTACGGGGACTGAGAGAATTTAGGTATACTCTAGCATACTTATTATGGAATATACAAAACATATGAACCTAATTTAAACTATACAACAAAATTAAGACTTGTGCAAATACCCCTAAGCAATATATATTCGTTACGGAGACTGAGACGATAATTCAGTGCATACTCGTTTGACTCACCACATAGGTTTAAAAGATGTTTCGGCCACATGTTTTAAATTTTATGAATAGTGGCGCGAATAATTTAACAATCAAATCAGTTCACGGAGTTCTTTTGAGCCACTACCTGTTCGAGATCGATTAAAATGCTTAAAATTATTCATGACTTAATTTTAAGCATTTTAAAAAGAGTATAAGAAAATTATAATGACGATCTGTTATTGTTGGGCCTTTCCAACCCACGTTAATTTGGGGAAATAGCGGTCAACATGTATATCGGGACCGCGATTCCAACGCATTTATGTACTTCCTGGAATGTTCCTACTTTAGGTGACCTTCACTCTAACACTGTAGCTAATAAAAGAACTTTTAATATCGATCAGTATTATGCATCTGGTATAATTCTTAATAAGAAATTTACAGTTTAATCCTAATCCGTTTTCAGGTACAAAGCTATTTTTATGGTGGTGTTGACAATTACACTGGTGAACGCTATAAATCAGCCATGTCCTCATTTACCGAACTGTTACTGTGACAGAGTGCTCGGATTTGTGTACTGTCGAGGCATAAACTTGACGACTGTTCCAAAAGTCTCTGAGATACCTAAAACGACTGTTAAATGGTTTTTGGACAACAATAACTTATCGAGGATATCCAGACACATCTTTTTCGGCCTAAACCTGCTGAGATCTCTCAGTCTGACAAACAGTCAGATCAAACTGATTGAACCTTACGCGTTTGATGGCTTGAATAGTCTAAAATCACTGAATTTGACTGATAATGAGCTTATGACTTTATGCAATTATAGTTTTGCAAATATGCCCAAGCTTAACTTTCTGGTTCTTGAAAGAAATAAAATATACCATATTGCTGAATATGCTTTTGATGCTACTTCTAATATCCGGTTTATGTATATGTCTGACAATTGCTTACCGTCAGTTCCAAATATTTGATCACAGCCATCTCTTGCATATACCTCTTTATCTTCTAATAACATTTCAAATGCCACGTTCCCATTGTCATATAAAACTTGCTTTCAACTGACTTATATGTATATTGGTAAAAACGAGATAAAGAAACTTACGAAATCAACGTTTGGTTCGTTGTCTAATGCTAGTCATTTACAGATTGACTTATCAAACAATGACGTGAGTTATGTTACTGCTGATGCATTCAACGGATTTAAGACAATTGACTTTTTAAATTTTAGACATAATTCCCTGACAATGTTGAGTGTCTTGAATATAGCAGCTGGAATCATGAAAAAGTCCCTGATATATTTAGATTTATCCCAAAATTTACTTTCAGACGATACTTTAAAGAAAATGTTTTATTTGTTTAGAACACCATCTTCTCTAAGAACCCTCTTACTAAGCTCAAATAACTTGTATGCGTTAGGGGAAAACGCATTCGTCAATTTCAAAAAACTAACTCAGCTAGACCTATCAAATAATATGATTGACGTTTATTCAGAAACCTCTTTCTGTGGCCTGGACAGTTTAATGGTACTCAACTTGGATGAAAATCACTTTCCGTCAATTCCAAAACGTCTGCCAAAAACGCTTAAAGTTCTTCTGTTGAACTCAAATGCAATAACTTACATTGGCTCTAATATATTTGAAAATCTTTGTAAGTTAAGGCGTTTAAGAATAAGAAATAATATCATTCATTGTCTTGAAAATGATTCATTTAGAGGGCTTGTAGAATTAGATATATTAGATCTAGCTGGGAACAAGATTAGTCATATCCCAGTACCAGTGTTTTCACCTCTTAGACGACTAACCTACCTCGATCTTAGCCATAATCATTTATTCTCTGTTGATTTAATAACGAACTCATCGTGTTTACTCTCATTGCCCGATTCGCCTAGTCTAGTGGACAAACTTTCAATGTACTTCCAGAAAATTACTTTTAAATCTTTGGAATCTCTGCAAATTCTTCGCTTAGATGGAAACTATCTCGGCAATGTTTTTGCAAAGAACACTGGCTGGCAACTGTTTAAAGGATTAAAACATTTACAAGAGCTTCGTGTGACAAACAACAAAATAAAGACACTGCCTGATCATGTTTTCAAGGACCTTATATCTTTGAATGTCCTGATTTTAGCTCATAATGAAATATATACTTTGGAACCAAATATTTTCACATGGACACTTAATCTCAGGCTACTGGATTTGAGTGGCAATATGATATCTTTAGTGACTAAAGAAAGCGTAGTAAACTTTAAGTGTCTTTCAGAACTCAATTTAGTCAATAATCCTTTCACATGCAGTTGTGATCTCATATGGTTTAGAGATTGGGTGGACATATCATATACTGTATTGCTACAAAAGGAATTCTATATGTGTCATGAGCCGAAGGAATGGCGAGGAAAACGTCTCCTTGAGTTTGATAGTACAAAGATTGAGTGTGGCAGTACAAACTTTCCGATGAAAGTAACTGTCGTTGCAGGTATTGCGGGGCTACTTGTTTCATTATTTATTTCTGCTTTTGTATACAAGTGTAGATGGCGAATACGCTTACGTCTTTATCTAATGTCAAAGCGCGGCAGACGGTTTATACAGAAACGACAAGCAACAGCGTCAAGATGTAATTATGGTGCAACTGATAACCCGACTGATAAAGTCTACGATGCCTATATTTCATCTAGCGAATATGACAGTGCTTGGGTTCTGCAACATCTTCTTCCAGGAATCGATAACGGACAATATTCCGATGATAACATCTTTGGGGGTGAATTCAGACTTTACTTTGATGACAGGGATTCTAAGCCAGGTAACAAACATATGATCATTACGCTACCAGAAATAGATTTGCTGGCACAGTTGCCACGTGTGTCAGTGACACGGCCGTCCGCTTTTAGTTTTGTTTTATTGGCCATTACAAACAATGTTAAACGAGTTTCATTTTTAACTTTCTGAGGCAGTTACTGACTGGTTTGCACTGTCTTTAAATGTTTTTAGCGATTTTGTCATCGACTTTGTGTTACCATTCGATTTCAAAAAAAGTTTATTTTTTGCTGCCATTTTATCCTCTTTACTTAGAATTGAAAAGGCATGGCATAAATCAATGCCCACCACCATAAAATGACTGTCTGCTGCTCACTTTGATAGATTTAGATTGGAATGTTTATAGGAACTTAGACTTGACTAGATGTGTTTATTCGCAAAGCATAACAATGCACTTGTATGTTTTGTGTCAGCTGAGCGATCAGCTATTCAAATTGATAAAAAAGCTCAAATGGAAATAGTTATACTAAGCAACAACACAAGTAGTAAAACATTAGGAGTGGATACAAAATGACCAATTCTTTCCCAGGTAGGTGGTCATTAAGGCAGCAAAAATAACAGATATACTAGGCATACAAATTTTACAACGATTCCTTTGTCGACATCATATTTTACACCGTAAAAATATTGCCCTAAAATTTAAACCAGATTTCTCCCATTGACCATACGTATTATAAATTAAAATCTTAAAAAGTTCCTTCAAGAGCAGAGAATACATACAGAAGTAGAAACATGGGCCAGACTACGTAGTTTCGGCTAATAAAGCCTCGTCAGTGACCCTGACAATATCTGGTGACGAAACCAGAAAAAAGCATACTGTAATTTCTTAATTTTAATTGGACAGTCGATTCAAAGACTGATTAGTTTCAAAAGGATCCAAATAATATAAAAGACGATGATCTAGAATGATAGTCTAAATCGATCTCAAATTTTATATTTCTAAGAATCTATCCTCTGATCTCAAAGGATGTAAATAAAATATAATCTGCACTATGGATGATGTACGGGGAGACGTTTTACGGCCGCCACACGGCACAACACCAGCTGCAGTGAGGTAAAATTAAAATCTTAAAAAGTTCCTTCAAGAGCAGAGAATACATACAGAAGTAGAAACATGGGCCAGACTACGTAGTTTTCGTTTACTACAATCAAAATAATATGGCTCAAGCCCTTGAGTGTATTTTATAGCCTTGTAAGGTCTTTGGAACACCAGCTTTGTCTTTGCTAAGCCAGAAAACCTTGATACATGACCAAATCACCTCAGTTCCACTTTCTTGACGAAGATCAGGAGTTCGTCATATTCTCCACTTGCAACTTGGATCTTTCTGTGAACACCCTCATTAGTGACATGATCCTTGTCCGAGACGTTCAGCCTTCGATAGCATCTCAGCTCAAAGTCCTGCGCTCTTTTCTCGAACTCTGCTGTTAAGGGCCATGACTTACAGGCATACATCTTTTCTTTTTTCTTCTTTTTTTTTTCTATCCCATAGCCTTACAAGGTCGCTGGGGAACCACAGAGGACTTTGAAACGATCCCTTTCCACTTTGGCCTGTTTTCAGCTGCCCTAGTTGAGCTGGTAAAGTCCATTTCTGTCCACTCTTTAATATTGACTTCCCACATCTTCTTCTGTCTACCTCTTCTTCTGTTTCCTTTCACTATGTCCTGTAAAATCGTCTTTGCTAAACCAGAAGACCATGAGACATGGCCAAACCACCTTAGTTTCCGTTTCTTGACCAGGAGTTCACCATACTCTCCAGTGGCTGCTTGGATCTTTCTGCGAACGAGGCATACAGAAATATGGATATGACAAGAAAGCGCATCAGTTTCACCTTTGTTCCAAGAGATATGTTGTTATCTCTCCATATTTGCTTCAGCTTTGTCAGAGCTGCAGTGGCTTGTGTAATCCTTAAGAGAACCTCGATTTTGAGCCTTCATCTGAGACAATGACTTCAAGGTTCTCGAAGCTTGCAACTGTTTCCAAATAGAACAGCTGCAAAAAGCATATAAAAACTCTTAAATCCATCTAAAATATTTAATAATACCCCCCGCTTTGAAAAAGTAGGGGATATTCTGGTTTACATATGTCCGTCCGTCCGTTTGTCCATCCTTCCGTCCGTCCCCTTTTAATCAAATTTTTTGAAAACATTTCTCCACAACCATACAAGCTAGAATAGTCATATTTGTCATAGAGGTTGATGACGATGTGTTGTATCGTGGGATTAAGAACCAGCTTTCTCCCGCTTATTCTTCCCTTTATTTGTCCATTATTCTTTATTTCCATACATTGAATAATGAAATGATTTCGTCATAGATTTCTCCACAACCATACAAGTTAGAATGGTCATATTTGGCATAGATGTTCATGACGCTGTGTTGTATCGTTGGATTGAGAACCAGCCTTCTCCTGCTTATTCTTCCCTTTATTTGTCCATTTTCTTTATTTCCATACTTTGCATAATAAAATTTTTCATCAAAGATTTCTCCACAACCATTAAAGCTAAACTGGTCATATTTGGCATATAGGGTGATGACGGTGTGTTGTATCGTGGGATTGAGAATCACCTTCTCCTATTTATTCTTCCCTTTCTTTGTCCAATTTTCTTACTTTCCATTCTTTGAATAATTTTTTCGTCAAAGATTTCTCCACAATGTGCAAGCTAGAGTAGTCATATTTGGTTTGCAGGTTGATGACGATGTGTTGTATCGTGGGATTGCAAATCAGCCTTCTCCTGTTTATTTTTCCATGTATTTGTCCGATTTTCTCTCTTTCCATACTTTCAATAACATACTTTTTGTCAAAGATTTTTGTGCAACCATGCGAGCTAGAGTAGTCATACTTGGTATGCAGGTTAATGACAACTTATTGTAGTTTGGGACTGAGAACCAGCCGTCTCCCACTTATTCATCTCTGTATTTGTCTGATTTTCTTTCTCTCTTTACATTGAATAATGCAATTTTTGTAAAAGGTTTCACAGCAACCCTTCAAGGTAGAAAGTTCATAATTGGTTTACAGGTTGTAAATGACTTATTGTATAGTGGGATTAAACCAAGCTGTATGTCGGATATTCTTCCCTGTATTTGTTTTATTTTCTTTCTCTCTTTACACTGAATAATAAAATTTTTCGTAAAAGATTTCACAGTAACCTTTCAAGGTAGAATGTTCATATTTGGTATACAGATTCATAACAACTTATTGTATCGTCGGATTGCAAATCAGCCGTATCTGGCATATTCTTCCCTGTATTTGTCCAATTTTCTTTTTCTCCAGACTTTGAATAATGACTTTTTTATCAAAGGTTTCTAAGCAGCCATTGCAAGTTAGAGGAGGGATATTTTGTTTGCAGGTTGATGATAACTGTTGAACCCAGGGATCGAGAACCAGCCTTCTCCTGCTTATTCTTCCTGATATTTTTTCCAATTTTTCTTTCTCTCCCTACTTTGAATAATGCAATTTTTCATCACAATTTTCACATCATCCTTTCAAGTTTGAATCTTCATATTAGGTATACAGATTGATAAAGGCTTATGTCTTACATGTATTTATTAATTTTTCTATCTGTATACATGAAATCATTTTATTCTGTATGACAAAGAAAGGGATTTATTGATATTTGGTATACATGTTGACGATGAGTTCTCTCTATATATACTTTATGTAACGAAAATAACATCATCTCATTAAAGCACTTAAGTGGGGGTATAGTGGGATTCTCCGACAGTTCTAGCTTAACTCATTTCTGTTTTAACACATAAAACAAAACATGAAGCTAACTGGATAGTTTTTGGTGACCGAAAGTGCTAAAATGTAGCAAAGGCATCAGATGTTGGCGCATTCGAACGGAAAATCTCTGAAACTTCTAAGACTTACTGCTTTTGGTCAATTCAAAAACGTAGGTTTTTGGTCTGCCAATGGGCGTTTTAACTGATTAGATAATCAGAAAACTATAATGAGTATAATTGCAAACCAAAACCGGAGTGTTAGGAACTCCCTAGTTCGACCATTACGGGCCCGAACAAAGATACTGGTGTCCAGGTGCCAACCTTTCATAACAGATTCATTCTATTTAGTCTGAGACTCATTACCCCTGAACTGAAAAAAGAAATCCAAGGTGTCAGCCGTAATTGGATCGATCGCCGTGCATGCAATTTGTCCCATAGTATCAATATGGTAACCTTCATTTTGGTGTCGAATTATAATCTTTTTAAAATGTTCAGAAAAATCAGGTTTCCTTGTATTTTTCTGAAATTGTACTCTTAATTCCCATGAACCAGAAGCCCTTCAGATGTAAATCAACCCTATGTTTCTATTTCATTATGCTCTCCAAAGACTGATTGGATATTTGCGGAATAAAATATCAATGTCATTTTAGTTCGTGCTACTGAGCACCTGTACAAGGCTATGAGTGCAGTCCAGGTGAATAGCAGCACGATAGAATCGCTCGGAACAACAGTTGAAGCTAGGCAAGGATGGCTTCTGTCACCTCTTCTCTTCCAAATTATTCGAACGAATCATGGTTGATGGTCTGGAAGAAATGATACACATGCCAGCATAAGCAGTAGAACTATACTATTCTGTGGTTTGCCGATACATTGGTGCTCTGGCTGAGAATGAACAGTGAACGCAAATGGCATTCAAAGGGTGATTTGATTAAAATGATAGACCTTCTGAGGAGCTGTGGTCAGTTTCAGACACCTTGCAGCAATCGTCACAGATGATTGCTCTAAACTGAGGTTTTCTCAAGGATTACACAAGCAACCGCAACCCTAACTAATCTAAAATCCTGAGATTGTAGGAAAGTTATCAGGAGTGCGCGAATAACAATGCAATTTAACGGGATAGATTAAAATTGATAAAATAGAAGGGGGGGTTTCTGCATCCTACCAAAGTTTTCTTTTTTTAACTGATGGTATACTCCAATGTGTCTAGTTTATTAAACCATATGTGACTTTGGTCGGAAAGCCCTACTTACTGAGCTATGGGTCCACAGGAGTGGGTGGGGTAATCCAACATGGTTTTAGCCTGTCTTGTACAAACATTCTCATTTGGTAGAAGAATACAACAGACAGACAGGATTTGATAAAATGATTAACAGAACATCTAAAATGTATTTCCATGTCAGTTTATTCGATTTAATTGAACATATGTTGTCGAAAAAGACTTCCTTTGACATTCAGCATTTTTTGATATTTTTGTTCTCAATTTTCAATATTTCTTGGCATTATCGTTAAATAAAAAAAACATTTATCATCAAACTCATGTCAAGGAAGCACCTTGACCAGGACATTCGGATGATGTGACCACAATTTCACAATGACCTAGTTTTCATGGTCGACTGAACACATAAACTCGCTTGGAAGATGGTTTTCATTCAATTTTGACCTAGAATTACGAAACTTTGGTCAAATTGCTATTTTAACTGCTATATTATGCCCCACGCCCCGGCACTAAAGGTGGGGGAATACATATTGGCTTCAGTGCAGATCTCCTTGGCGTCTGCATCTGTGTATGTGTCACATATTAAGTCATTCTTTGACTCAAGGTCATCAAAATCTGACCTTGACCTATTGTATTCACAAATTTTAAGTAAATAAAGATGACTGTTTAAATCAATTTTTGGGCCAAAAGCTTAAATAGTTCCCAAGAATCTTAGATTCTAGCATTTTCCCATATAAAAACACCATAACTCTAATTTGACCTTACCGTCAAAAAGGTCATGGTCAACCCAAGGTCATAATTTGAACACTATACCAAGTTTCAAGAATTTTAAAGGTTTTTACCATATATGAGCATGGCGGCCATATTGGTCATGTGCCCAGAACCATTTTAACATTTTGTTGTTCTCCCGATCCCTAGAGGCTTAAGATGAAATTTGCTCACAATCAGCACAGTGCTTTTAGAAAGGAGTCGTTTGGTGGTTTCCGGACGATGGACGACGGAAGGACAACGGAACCTGACCATACCATAAGCTCTCCTTCGGCTCCGTTGAGTTAAAACAGTTTTACTTAAGTAAAGTCCTGACGGGTAAAGCAGAAGTCATAAATAGTGACCTCTGCTAAGAATAGAAAATAATTCTGGAATTTCACTACGTAAGTTTAAAACTACAGTTGACTCATTCTGCGTCCAGCGGCATCAACTATAATAAGTAGCTTTTAAATTTCAAAGCACATGCAGCTGTGTACTCCAGTACTATCAAGATTGTTCAAAATGATGACCATGGGTTGACCTCGATTATTTTACGGCAAGGTCAAATATGGGAAAATGCTAGAACATAAGATTTCATGGAAATTTTTTGAAGATTTAGGCCTAAAAATTGGTATAAACAAGCCTCTTAATGAGTACACGAAGATTCATGAGTACAAGAGGTCAAGGTCGTTCTTTGACCTTAGACATAGTTTGATAATTCAAATTTCTTCTTGAAATTTAAAGAGTAACTACACTTCAGGAACTGACTGAAACAGATCCCAAACCCTATCCCCACCATCAAAGGGAAAGTTTGGAAAAGACATCCCAACAAACAATTAATTACAAGTGATAAGCCAAGTCAGCAGCTCTTTCCCAAATAGGTGGTAACTCAGCTATCTTTATTGAACTAAATAATTTACACCAACAGAAGAGTTACAACAGACTAAGCAAATTATACGAAAAACATTTAACAACTATTCCTACCTATTTTCTATTTTTATTATAGAAGGGTTAAAATGAGAACACAATAAATTAAATAGCACCGAACACAAAACAAATGCAACCACAACGAACGTACCGCCTTGGGACGGTCAGTAATAACTACTGGGGGTTTAAACCGGTTTTACTGGACCCAAACCTTCACCCTCACCCTCCGCCGCGGTGCACACAATTGGTTGGTAGTTCGATTCGTATGGAGGTTCCCTAACTGATTATAGAGTCATCAGGGTCAACAATTAAAATAAAAAAAGACCATGATGAAGCAAAGATGAAGACTCGACAGCCAAAACGTGTTGAGACACCTGGAGATCCCTGGGGTGTCAGCAACACCACTGGAACACTGGAGCAAAAGAAGACCACCAGTTGAACCCCGGTGGGCCAAGAAACAGACAAACATCAAATTGTAACCACCAAAAATCATATAGAGCCGTCAGGGGTTGAGGGAAAGAAAATTTCTTCAAATGGTCACATGATCAACATGGCGGCCATGCCCATAAATGATAAAAACCTTTAAAAATCTTTTCCAGAACCAATTGACCAATGGCCTTGGAACTTGGTATGTAGCATTGGGTACTCCAGTATAATCAAGATTGTTCAAATGATGACTTGGGTTGACCTTGACCTTTTTACGGCAAGGTCAGATATGGGAAAATGCCTCCAGGGGTTGACTGAAAAAAATGTTCAAACGGTCCAGGTCAAATGACCAACTTGGCCGCCATACCCATTTATGGATAAACCGTTAATATTTTTTCTTCTCCGGAACCAATACACAAATGGCGTTGAAACGTGGTTAGTAGCATGGAATACTACGTATACTGTTCAAATGATGACCTTGGGTTTACCTTGACCTTTTTTGCGGCATGGTCAAATATGGGAAAATGCTAGAACATAAGACTTCATGGAAAGTTTTGAAGATTTTGGCCTAAAAATAGTATATATGGTTGTATTAATGAGTACATGAAGATTTGTGAAAACAAGAAGTCATGGTCATTCTTTGACTTTTAACCCTAGACTCATATTTGGCAATTTCAGACATAAGAAAAAGCCACTTTGCCAATTGCTCAGTTAAGCTATTCAGGGCATCATGGTCCTCTGTCTATTGATATTGTCTTTCTGGATGCTGGCTCATTAGGCTGCTTGCCATACCCTGTCAAATGCCCTTTTGAAATCTACGAAGAAACAATTCCTTTAAAGCCAAAGGGCCAGTTGTAAACACATTTCATATAGAGCCTCCAGGGGTTGATTGAGTAAACAAATGTTCAAACGGTCCAGGTCACATGTCCAACATGGCCGCCATACCCATTTATGGTATAAACCGTTAATATTTCTCTTCTCCGGGAAAATGCTAGAACATAAGATTTCGTGGAGTTTGAAGATTTTGGCCTAAAACTGAGTACATGAAGATTTATGACTACAAGAAGTCATAGTCATTCTTTGACATTTAACCCTAGACTCATATTTTGGCAATTTCAGACATAAGAAAAAGCCACTTTGCCAATTGCTCAGGTGAGCGATTCAGGGCCTCAAGGACCTCTTGCTTATTGATATTGTCTTTCTGGATGCTAGCTCATTAGGCTGCTTGCCATACCCTGTCAAATGTCATTTTGAAATCCATGAAGAAATGGTAGAGATTCAGCTGATGTCGAAGGTTACTTTTCAAACAGGATTCTGAGATTAAAGATTATCTTGTGATGATTCTTTCGGTTCTGAACAGAGGCTGTTCTTGAGCAATAATCTTTTCAGCTTGGTTTTGAACCTGTTTAAGATAACTTTACTCGGATGTCTGATTAGGCTTGATAAGGCTTAAGGTTCTGACGTTCTGGCAGAGCTGTAGATAGCCCTTTTTAGAGAGTGTAATAAAGAGCGACTGAGGCTTTGAGGTTGGCCAAGCTCCTGTTCTCCAGATCTTGTTACAGATCTTTGTCAAAGCATTAATCATGGTCTCCCCACCTGCTTGAACATGTTTTGCTGGTAAATACTGCTCGCAAAAAGTAGGGGATATTCTGACATATAAGCCAGTACAAAAATGATAATAATGGCTGGGTTGATTATTATTGTATATTGATAGAGCACTATTCAAGTGACAATATTTAGCTAAAACAGAAACAGTCACAGCAGGTCACGTGACCGAGAGTAACACATAAAGGACTATGGGGACTACACCTCAATTTCGCATCGTCGAAAAAAATTATTTTGGATTCTAAAGTTTTGTGAATATTTAAATTCTTCATAATTTTCCAAACTGAAAACAACCGCTTTTGTACGTCTCCCGGTACATCATCCATAGTGCAGATTATATTTCATTTACACCCTTTGAGATCAGAGGATAGATTCTGAGAAATCTAAAATTTGAGATCGATTTAGAATATTATTCTAGATCATCGTCTTTTATATTATTTGGATCCTTTTGAAACTAATCAGTCTTTGAATCGACTGCCCAATTAAAATTAAGAAATTACAGTATGCTTTTTTCTGGTTTCGTACCAGATATTGTCAGGGTCACTGACGAGGCTTTATTAGCCGGAACTACGCAGTCTGGCCCATGTTCCTATTTCTGTATGTATTCTGTGCTCTTGAAGGAACTTTTTAAGATTTTAATTTCTTGTGTTCTTCAATGTGTAGGTCCCATGCAAATATCTCCATGGGTGAGATAATTCACAACTCAATGGTATCGTTTACGGCCGTCGTTTCGTCCTTTGATAAAATCGCATGAAAAAAGTATCTGTATCTTGTTAACTGAAGCATTAGACGTCTGTATTGATAAAGTTTGCATGAAAATGATAAGATATTGTTGTGCTGGATTCGTGCGAAATTTGGGACCCCTTGTCTACTTCCAATTTACTCTAGGTCACGTGTCAAGCTTAAACATATCTATATTCAGACTGAAGGTTCCATGAATATTTGTTTTATGAATTATAACAGTTAAATATTCATCAAATTATTTTTCTTAAATGTCTTAATATCTCTTACTTATTTTGAGCAGTATATTATCAACTTAGTCGGATTTCCTCTTTTTCAGTGCAGCTACTGCAAGTAAAGTGGTCAAAGTACCAAAATCATAAGTCCGAACTCGTAAACCATTTAAACATTGACTATTCCGGAAAAGTCTAGATACACAGATATGGACCCCAAAACAAGGTGTGATCAGGTGCTCGCGAATAGTAAGCATCACCTGCCTATTATAAAACACCCGCCATATCTATGAATCAGTGGAAAAAGGCAGTGAAAACGAAAGTCTGGTACTTGAAAGCCTAACTAAGCTTCGACTGAGGCCATCAAATCGGAAATTAGTTTAGAAACCGCCACATTGTATGAAACAAAGAGGTCATGCTGCCTCCGATAAAACTTTTAACTGTCGACACAAGCTTTACTTTATGATAACCCTGTGTCAACAGTTTACGAGTGAGTATCTTCCCTCTTTCAACAAAGTTTTGATATCTGATACAGGCTCTAGCATAGCGGACTAGCTGAGAAACAGAAACTCCATCTGCAATCTCATTTTCCCTAAAAGGATCGGTTGTAGATCTTCTGGGTGCTGAATGCAGTCCAGAACTGTGTTGTCGATAAAGCAATATATATTGGTTGTATAGCTCTGAGCAATATTCTGTCCATCTGCTGAGGATCTCTTGCTCTTCAGTTTGACATTCCCGAGAAATGTCCCGGATAGTTGTGAATCTACGCTGCGTCTCTAAAGTTAGTTCCTTCACAAGCTGACATGCTCTCTTGCTGATGTTTAACTTCGGGCAAATGTCAATCTCCTTGCATTTATTTTTCTGTATTCTTTCGCTCCTTCTGCTTCAAACCGTTTCTTCGTAAAAGCCCACCTCTCATCACAGAGGTCGAGAACATCTCTGGTAACACAGGCATTTTCCTGTTTCGTAAAGCTCTTTGCAAAATTTTTCTATGCCACTAGGACAAGGTTTAACATACCTTTTATAAATGCTGACGTATTGTATAACCTATAAAACTGTTGGCCGGAATGACTTCTTCACAACTCGGTGTTACTCTTTTTGTTCATTGGAATTAAAGTCGTTCATACCTTTGAGACCAGGAGGAGTAATTAAATTCAATTCTTGGTGTACATTAAACCTGTCAACATCAGTAGACGATATACCCTTTTAAATGCATTTTAAGGGTTAGCTGCATTACAGTAGGACAAGGGCCTACTGTGCTTGCATAAGGTGCAGGTGGGGGTTGTTTGTATATTTTCCTCTCAGGCTATTATCTTCCTTTTCTTTCTCCCTGTCTCTCTGGAATATGGCTCGATGTAGACCGAAATACGAAAATCTTAAACCAAAACTAGCCAACCAAGCAACCAACACTGTCACGGATTATATAGTTCATATTGTATATCAAAAAGAATTCTGAGAATGTAGATACTATCTTACATCAGTGCTCTGCTTGTGTGATTGAATTCATGAAACAAATTTAGGAAAATATCGGTTGTCGAGCGTCTTGTCGTTTTCCTCAAGGAGCTGTATTTTAGTATACATGAACACAGGAAATATGACACAAAAGTCGCATTTTATTCGAATTCTCTGATCAGAACTTCATTGCTGAGGCTTTATTAAACCCAGCATTGTACATAGCGTAAGTTTTAACCCACTAGTTTATTCTGACGTTTCATTCCAAGACGAGATTCTATATGGTAAATACCGTATATTATATATGATGCATAGTACACAAATTCTTTTCTTTTAGGTTTGAGTAACGTGGGAAACATTATTGAAAACCTGTCAAAGAGTCGAAAGGTGATAGTTGTGTTAAGCAAGCACTATTGCAACGGAATGAATGAATTCGAATTAGATCAAGCCACTGCACTCCTGCATGATCACAGAATAGACGATATCATAGTGATAAAACTTGGAAATATACCTTCTAAGAAAGTTCCTGGTCATCTTTACGCACAAATGAGGAATGAGATGTATTTAGAATGGGAAGACAACGAAAATGCAATAGCCACATTTAGAGAAAAACTGAAAGACAGACTTCGAAGACAATTTATTATTTAGGCTGTTGTTTGTGTAGTGATTATTAAAATCGGGTAACTAAAATACGGATGTTCTGGCGAATAGATGCAGGAATAAAGTTTCTCACGTATTTTGGCAATAAATAATAAGTTTACTGAATAAAAGGACTCCAACGGTTAAGTCGTATATATTCACTGTTAGTTATCTCGCAGCTTTATATACTGAGGGGTTTTAAAAACTCACGTTTTAGTGCTGGCTGATGCTCTTTTCATTCGTGATGTCCAGTGTTTAACATTTTACGACAAAAATGCTTCAAACTTATCAAATTAAAAGGTTACGCAGTTTATTCGTATCATTTACTTCAATAACGTCAGTAAAAGAGCGTTATATCTCTGAAACGCATACGGCGATGACCAGGACCGCTGTTCGGCATGACGAGGCCCGGCAGTGAAACTAGTCACACACCTAGCATCGACTTATGCAGATTTTTGTTTTCAAAATTACAAGTAAAAAGTCTCACTGTTCCCAAAGGGCCAGAAAATGTATGATTTCCACAATGATCAAGTTTGGGGAGCCGTTTAACGGCCGCCGACAAGGCAACTAATACAATTTGTAGTGAAGATAAATAAGTTCTGAATACTTAGAGTCATTGGTGGCGAAAAGAACACCAAAGACTATCATGTTAGTATCAGACGTTATCAGAAAACGCCCAGGAATGGCGAGGCTTGTCGAGCTGTTCTACGTTTTCGGGTCGAGCCTGTTAAACTTGAAATCGAATAAAAATAACATGATTTTCTATTTATCAGGCACACTTTCAGCTATCTGATATAAAAATCAACAAGAAAGTAAGGCGTATTTCGATCGAACAGCATGACGTAGAGTTTACACTATGTTACTCGGTGACGTCATTCAGCCCGACCCTGACCATTCCATGGAAAGTAATTTTATTTTAGTTCTTTATTGTTATTTGGTTTAAGATAGATGGATACTAAATCACTGTCAATAAGTCTGTTTGTTTTTTTATTATTATTTTGTTGAAACAAAACAGAGCTATTGTTCATGATGAAATCGATCAACTGTGGAGTTGTACAGGTAGGGCCTACTCGTATATTACAATGTCTACCGTAAAGATCCTAAGTTTTCGGGTGGATAGGTCTGTAAAAACAGTGAAAACCAAGATCAGACTGCTCCTTAGGAATCAGTCTGATCACGGTCTACACAGTTGCCATTCCATCTGCGCATTTTTGTAGGCATTACTCTATGGTAGAACCGGAATAACAGGAGAATAAATATGTCATGAAAATATATTTATCGATGGGGCATGCTTATGCACATTATTTCAGTATATTAAATGAATTATTCTCATGATATTCAATTTTCTTGCATTTTTTAAAAAAAAAACATAAAAAAATATACAGTTAAACTTCAATGGCTCGAACCCTGATGGCTCGTTAACCCTGCCTGACTAGAACTCTTTCTTGGGTCCTTAGAGGTCACCTTATAGAGAAACTACCCCTGGTTGGCTAGAACTACCCTATGCTAGAACTAATTTTCATGGTCCCAAGCCTGTTCGAGCCAATGAAGTTCTACTGTACTTATAATCAAGATAACTGCATGTTTTCACTATTTTGTTTCAAATATCCTATATGATTTGCAGAAATGAAAGGACACTCATGTGCTAGAGACATGAATCTAAATCGAAAATGTGTAAACAATGTATGTAGAAATACATAATTCTGTTTTTAATTAAAACAAAACGGTGAATATTTTTATCATAATAGCCCACTGGGTTATTCAGCTGGTTTGATATTGCGAATGTGCCACCAATATTTTTATTCAGTATCCATCTACCTTAAACAGTATTTATTTCTCTAAATCACATGCATAACATTTATATAGTACAATATGGTGACAAGCATGAAATCTTATACAATCATCTTCTGCTGTTGCCGGGCCGGGTAGCGCAACCGGTAGGGCACCTGACTCGTAAGTCAGAGGTCCTGGGTTCGAATCCCGGTCTGGCCACATACTTTCGTTTCTCCTTCCGCTGATTCAAGAAGGGCAGTTGTCAGTTACTGGCGAAAGTATGTGCACTTAGTACTGGTTAACCGCTTAGGAGGTCTAAGCCTGCCCAGGAATAGTGTGGTTAGGTTAACTGACCGTCCCGACATGACCGTAGTTGTTTACCGTGGACGTTAAGCATCAAATCAGCCAGCCAGCCAGTCTTCTGCTGTTATTGTTGTTTGTTCTTCTTGTCTATGTTGGTGCTTTCGTTCACCTGTATTTCACAGGTGAACGAAAGCACCAACATAGACAAGAAGAACAAACAACAATATAAGTGGTGTTTAGTCGTTAGGGTAGCTGCATACCTTTCGTGAACTGCTGTTAACTGGTTTATAATTTTCCCCTCTGGGTTTTTAGGGCAGAATATAAGATGTGATCATTGGCCATCGTTTTACTTTATTCGATTAAATCGAGGCTATTCGCGTGCAGAAATGTTATCGTCAAGTCCTACTGTCGGCTAACGTTCGTATATACTGAATCTGTGGCTTAACCAACAATATATTTAAATAAAATATTATTCAAACCAACCGAAATCCTAGTAATGAGAGAAGACAAATAAATTAATTCCAGAACATGTATTTATTTTCTGCCAAAGAAACAAGAAATTCCAGAGCACAGACTGTCATCCTGTTTGAGGTGTAGGTCAGCGTCCAGACACAGAATTGTGCTCAATGTACTGTTCTCAACGAACGAAAGATGAATGTGATAATCACCCTGAAAAAATAGAAGAAATGTATACTGAAGATTTTCACAAAGAGCGCCTATAGATTGAAGCAATTTTCTTCTGCGGTAATTCACTAACGTGATTGGCAACATAATATAATCGGAACACCGCTCGGTCAATTCCGTAAATCTGATTCACGGAATTGGCCGAGCGTGCTCCGATTGGGCGTATTTTGTGACGTTTTGGTGATGTTCCTTGACTTTATAGACGTGTGAGGTCTATAAGTCATAGAAACTTATCTGTGATACAGTTAAGAATATTGGTGGGATCATGAACGCGCAGGCGGAAAGTTGTGAAAACTTGAATGAAAAAAAATCATTTTCAGAGTTATTTAAATGTTAGAATCGAAATATTTCAGCCCCAGCAATGAAATAGTTCAGATCTAGCAATGAAATAGTTCAGATCTAGCAATGAAATAGTTCAGATCTAGCAATGAAATAGTTCAGCTCCAGTAATGAAATAGTTCAGCCCTAGCAATGAAATAGTTCAGCACTAGCAATGAAATAGTTCAGCACTAGCAATGAAATAGTTCAGCACTAGCAATGAAATAGTTCAGCCCTAGCAATGAAATAGTTCAGCACTAGCAATATGAAATAGTTCAGCGCTAGCAATGAAATAGTTCAGCACTAGCAATGAAATAGTTCAGCACTAGCAATGAAATAGTTCAGCACTAGCAATGAAATAGTTCAGCACTAGCAATAAAATAGTTCACCTTCAGCAACGAAATAGTTCACCTCCAGCAACGAAATAGTTCACCTCCAGCAACGAAATAGTTCAGCTCTAGCAACTGTTGAATAACAATTCACTGTTTGTCGGTCAGCTATTAGTAGATATATCACTTGGGCATCGCACTCGTAATATGATCTACTTTCCAACTGACCTCCAAGCAATTAATAAATACTGAACAAGTCACTGCTTGAGCTGAACTATTTCTTTAATATAAATTAGGGTCCATATGACACATCGGTATCACTGTTTACCTGGTAGGTAAACAACGTAGAAAATGATACAGATTTCATACTTCCTTTACGGCCCTTTCAATATTTCACTTACATGGAGCGGATCGTTAAGCAGAGATTTGCGATTACTGGAGCTTCTGGCTTTGGAGGAAAACCATTGATCTTAAGCAAGGAGAACGTGATTTTCTCTCTTCTTGCCGAGCAAGACTCGAACTCACAGCGGTGAGAGACCTTCTGTTCAGAGTCAGCGGCCGCGAGGCCAAACACCAATGACAAAACGCGGTATGTTACGGCAATTACTGTCCGCATTTTGTTATGTTATGTTATGTTATTTTCCTTTTTCTGCTGCTGTTGTTAAGTTCTGTATAGCGGCTGTAAACATGTTTCCTCATACTTTATCATAGCGCATATTAACAGCGATGGGGTTGAGGCCGAAACATAGAAATTGCAGTGTTTTCAGATTTAGTCAAATGCGAGGCTTGCCGAACAACTTTCATGACTAATTTCTGTTTGCTTCATTTCAGGATGAAGCCCTTCCAAAACAGATCTACTCTGAAAGGAAAGAATTTGCTCCTACGGGAGCAAATTCTTTCCTTTAAGAGTTGATCTCTATTTTGAAGGGTTGCGAAAATCGAAAAGGGCAGAGTTGCTGCCCATGAAAGTGTGCCATTCACCTTAGTGGGGAGGAGTGTTATGATCTACTCACTTCCGCAAACCATGCCAGTGTAGAAGCAACAGCTGGCAACAGTATCTTGTAGTTTTGGATATCCACAGTGCCTTGTTGGAATGGGCAGTGAGTGGCGTCCACACCCACAGATGCAAACATAGCTTTAACCTGGGTAGCCATATTACCCATCACTCCCATCCAGTCTTCTCTCTCCATTTGGTTGAGAAGAGTACAGATATTACCGTAATCGCTGTAAATAACAAACACATTCGATAAAATTCTGCCTCCTCCTCCGCCCCACCCCAACCCCCATTACACATGTACCGCCTTTGGAAAAAGAGGGAGATGCACAATCACAAAATGTGCAATGCACAAACCTCTATGAGGAGCTTCTGTAACAAGGTACCCACTGGCTATTTGAGCCTCAGTGGGAAATTGGAAACGTTCAAAATGTCAAAAATATGCTAACAAAGTGCACCTATAGAAGCAAAGGGGGAATATTCGTGTTTTATTCTGCAACGTAGCGCGTGAGTCTAATTGCTGACGTCACCAGCAGTTTATGACCATAATGACGCTCGTTAACGTTTGACGGTAAAACGGCTTGTTATATCTGTGAAACAGTAAAGAATATTGGCGGGATCATAAACGCGCTGATGGGAAAGTTGGGAGAATTTGAAGGCAAAAAGTACTTTTTTAAGCGTCTTTGAAGGTAAGGATTGAAATAAGTCAGCTCTTGCATTGTTGAATGATAATTCACTATTTTTCGGTCAATTGTAAATATATATCTAACTCGCGCTCAGCACTCGTAACATAATCTACTTTACAACTGACCTCCAAACAATGAGTTATTACTCAATAATGACTTATTTCTTAACTATAAAAAAAATCATACGGAGAGTCTACAAAAACCACATGCAAACTTTCAAACAATGCCAAAAATACCTGTAAAATATCAAAGTGATCTGTAAAAAACTCTATGACAAGTTGTGCACACATATACTGGCTTCCGACCAGTGGCGGCTATTTGTTATGACACTTTTTACCCTGTTACCTTATTTCGGCATTTACTTAGTCTACATTTTGGTTTAACTCTGTAGTCTATTTGTAAAAACACATATACTCGAAAAAATATTAAGGGGTCAAACTTTTACCCTGCGATTTCTGAAACATTTCAAACATTTGGTAAATAAATCATTTCTACCTTCCATTTCATTAATTTTGAAAGCTCTGTACACATGAAGTTTGAATTTATAGCCTTTATCTTGACCAAATCCAGACTTCAATTCACACTACCCTCAAAATCAAAGTGGTCAGAAGTCCATAGGGGGCAAGTTCACCAAAATTTTCGATTTCGCCAGTTCATGAATTATTTGAAAAATTGTTCGTTAGTCATCAAATTTAATCATTTTTAAAGTCAGCAAGCTGTAACAAGTTTAAATCTCATAGCAATTTTCGAAGTTATGCCAGACCAAACTGACACACTATCAATTCTCTTAGGGAATTCAAAAAACTTTCATTTTACATGTTTTAGGGGCAGTTTGACTTAAAGCCTGGACTTGTTCAACACAAAGGCTATAAGTTCAAACTTCATGTGTAAGAAACTTTCAAAATGAATAAAATGGAAGGTAGAAATGATTTATTTTACCAAATGTTTGAAATATTCAAGAAATCGCAGGGTAAAAGTTTGATCCCTTAATATTTTTTTCGAGTATAATACTACAAAACAGAGATTGAGCCGCGACACGAGAAAACCAACAATGTGGTTGTGCGCCCAGAGCAGAGTAAGATCGGCCTGGACATCTGCCTAGTGTGATCCGACTCTTCGCTGAGCGCTTAAAGGGTAGCTAAGAGTCTAAGCTACCTTCATGCGGACAGCGAAGACTCTGATCAGACTTGGCGGATGCCCAGGCTGATCTGAGTCTGCGCTGGGCGCACAACCACTTTCTTGGTTTCCTCACGTCGCAGCTCATTTTTACTAAATTTACTTGGGGTAACTCTCGTCATCACCGATTTAATTCCGGCAGCTAATTACAACACTGAGCCGTGACACACGATAAAACCAGCAAAGTGGTATATGCACCCAGCAAAGGCTCAGATCAGCCTGGGCAGCCGCCCAGTCTGATCAGAGACTTCGCGGTGCGTATATAGTGTACCTAAGCGTCTAAGATTCCTCAGTGCCTCAGTGAAGATACTGATCGGAAATGGCGGAATCCCAGACTGACTTGGGTCTTCGTTAGGCGCACAGTGCCACCTTGGTGGTTTTGTCGTGTCGTGGCTCATTAGTCTTATCCGCCAACTTAATCCAAATCTAGAAAATACCCATAAGTCTGTGCGCAATAGACAAGAGATAATAAACCAACTGTCATTGAATTTACCTAGTTTGGTTCATTCTCGCGAGAAGTTAACGAACCAAATAAGGTAAATTTTCAAACTGTTTACCATGATCCAACGTTCTCCACGCACGGCACAGGAAGGTCGATGACACCCAAAGTTTTCCTTGTCATTCTCATATGCATATAGGCACTTGCGATGAAAGCAAGGTTGATGCCCCTCAAAGACACGTTAATATCCCCTGGCAACAAGATGGGGTTCGGAGTTATGTCCAGATGGGTTACGTGCATCTTACTGCCTTGGGCTGAAAGGCATAACTGAATTAAATTCATCTGATACTTAATTAAGAAAATGTATTTTCGTTTATTTAACTAGATTTTTCTTTATTTTTGTTTTTTATTTTATTTTTTTTTTTTTTGAATTTGTCGGCTCCTCCTCCCCTTCCGACACCATATTTTTTCACACATCGTGTAAATTTTATTTACAACTGTACAATTTGACGATAATTTTTCTTTTATTACAGTATATGTATGTATCCTCAAACAAAACCTTATTTTTGTAAATACTTGCGCTTTGCCCCCAATCAGCGACCTTGAGGTCATGAACCTAGAAATTCATGTTAAACTTCGAGGTATTCTGGGCTTAAGTTTTTAAATACTCGTATCTCTTTACCCAATCGATCTGTTTAGTTACTACTTGCTCTGGCGTAGTAACTTAATGACCTTCAGTTTTACACGGTACCACCCCACTCGCACCAGTGACCCTGAGGTCAAGGTTATGGAACGTGAAAGGTTTTTATTTTTATCATTTTCATTAATATTTTGGTAAGAATTTTATAAAAGCATAGTCATGCCACAGTGGGCGACTGGATTCAGTTAATTTTTATAATTCACTAGATGCTTGCTCAGAGTTTTTACCCCCACCCCTCTCACTCAACTTTAGACAGATCGAAATAGTTAACATTTAAAAGCTTTGGACGCCTGCTGGAAACAGTTACTACTTTGAATGCTGATAGAATCTGCCAAGGGGTTATAGTCAGTATTAGCAGTACCCCCTTTGTTCACATGGAAGGTCACACTAACTTTTCAGTCTTCATTACGGACAAGCGCCTGGATCACCCCTGGTTAACTATGTATATACAAGGGTTGTTACCAAACGAAAAAGAGTCCTAGTTCCCAAACGACCTGGTCATCGTAGCTAAACAAATTTGTTTAGCCACAATGACAAATTAATTTTGGAACTATGACTCTTTTTCGTTTTGTAACAGCCTCTTTTTCGTTTTGTAGCAGCCTCTTCAAATTTTCGTTTTTAACAGCTTTAGAAACATAGTTAACCGGGTGTGTGGATTCGAGAGCTATGCTGTCCGGTGACAGCTCATGTAGTTGTAGTTATTGAATGCATTTGAATAGCTATGGATGTATGGTTTTGTTTATAATAGAAAACCATTCTTGAAACATATAAAAAAATACATTAAACGAGCGTTTTCAACAGGTATACTTCCAGAACGCCTAAATACTATGCATATACAAGGGCTGTTACAAAACGAAAAAGAGCTGTAATGAAATGAAAATGAATCACAGTTACCAAACGACCTGATGACCAGGTCTTTTGGTAATTATGACTCTTTTTCGTTTTTAACCGCTCTTTTTCGTTTCGTAACATCCCTTGAAAACATAGTTAACCAGGGGTGAGAATATGTCCACAACTCGTATAGTACTCTTCGGCAAAAGTTAAGCTTAACGTTACAAGATTTCAAAAACTAAAAATATTTAATTTTAATTTTTTGCAAAGATGCATGCACTCTGTCATCAACACCAATAATTATCTTAGCCATTGTAAAAGCAAACAAAAAAATGCACATATTTGTAGGGGGTGGATTGGGAGTGGGGGAGGTTGCGGAGAGAAAGAAAAAAAAATAGTATGGTAATGCACTATGAATGACGTGTGTATGTTTTGTAACACTTAACGTTTTTGACGAATACGAAATTATTGCGTTTATACACGTTAACAGGAAACATGTTTTGTTCTAAAAATGTGCAATTTTGGACAGTACTCCAACCCTCATGTTGACGTGTTCTTACTCAAAATCGGATTCAACAGTTTCGGCTCTTTGTTTTTATGAAACTTGGTGTTGATGATCGAATGTATTTATCTTTCTTCACATCTTCACATTGAAAGTTAAAGTTAAATTATGATTTATAATAATCTTATGACATTTACTTTGAAATTCTCCCTGACTTTTTGCGAAGAGTATATCTTTAGTTTTTTTTTATATTTTCTTTTATCGGCCCAAATTTAAGTAAAAGTGATAGAAAATCAAGAAACCTACCACAGTCTGTATATTGAAAGTAAGCGTCAGTGCTGAACGCTTGAAGGAACAACAGACAGACGGACAGTGCGAACGTTCCAAAACCCATCTTTTCCTAGACTATGAAGAACGCGTAAATGGTAAATGTCAAGCGCAACTGCCTGTCTTTTAAATACATAGTTTTGTACAGGTTTCAGCCAAAATCTGTCTTTCTATATTTTCATATCATAAGGTTAATTTATTCAGAATGCTTTAAGGGGAATGGACACACCTTCATGGAAAGCAACTTTTGAATTTACATTTTGCCTCCATTCTCAATAGGAGACAACTCTTAAAGGACAGAGTTTGCTCCCCTAGGAGCAAATTCTTACCTTTAGGAGTAGACTCCCTTTTTTAGAAGTTTTTTGTCGACCTGGAAAGCAAACGGAAAGTCACAAAGTTGTCCTCCTTCGTAAAATGGTGGATAATATGGCGGTCTACCCATCCACATTATTGTTTTCCATGTTATTGTTATTGTGTTATTGTTTAACGTCCACGGTAAACAGCTACGGACATGTCGGGACGGTCAGTTAACCTAACCACACTATTCCTGGGCAGATTCTCCCTACAGCAGCGTGACAGAAATGATGAGTAATCTTGGATGGCGGTCGCTTGAGTGCAGACGTTACGATGCGCGTCTCGCTATGTTTTATAAGGTAGTGTATGGCCTGGTTGATATTCCCGTTCCGTCATATTTCGAACAGCCCACCAGATATACTCGTCACATGCATCCTCTTTCTTACAGACAGATCCATACATCTGTCTGTTATTATCAGTATTCATTCTTTCCCATTACTAGAAATGAAAGTAAGTGGCCGGACAGAGTATCGAACCCAGGACCTCTGGCTTATAAGTCAGGTGCCCTACCGATTGCGCTACGCGGCCCGGCTTGTTTGCCATGACTTGTGCTTGTGAATTCATCCCGGAATTCATACTCTGAAACCGTTTTACTGGTGAGCAGGCTTCAACTCCAGTATAATAATTCACCGTCCCAAAACTACGCCCACCAAAACATGTGCACCCCTCCATTAACTACAGGGTAAAATCACAGAGATATTGCGGGACATTCAGCATGTGCTATTCTTTTTGTGGGACTATGTCACTTGCTAAGTTGTCGTTGCATTTTCCAGTTTTACATTATTAGGTGGCTTCTGACTCACATTCCGGTTATGGCTTAGAACGGTGAAAATGGTCTTATCGTTATGTCATGCAAAGGTCCAGTTTGATGTAAAACAGAAGTAACTTTAGCCGGATTCGAAGCCGGGACAGCTAAAGTATTACATGACATCCCTCATAAGTTGAAAACGGCTTTTGCCACGATACTGTATAATTGAAGGGGCCATAAAACTCCAGTATTTTTCTTACCTTATAGGCACGATTTTAAATGTCTGCAAGTCTGGTGATATGCCATAATATCTCTACATATTTGGACATTTTTACCATAAATTATTGGTAGTCTATCAATTTATTAAGAAAATTTTTGAAAGGTCTATAAACCCTAACACAAGACGTTATGTTAACTGAATTGCAGAAAATACAGACTCAGATCAAACTGCTCCAAGGCACAGTCTGATCAGAGTCTGCAATTTTTGCTTTAGCATATATGTCCGCATAATTATGTTTCTACGACATCACCTTACTTGAAAATGATGTCATATTATCGCCTGATTGATGTTCAGTGCTTTCATCTGCTTTTGTTCACACATCAGGTATTGCTAAAAGCAGGAATTTTCCTATAGATATTTTGAATTACGGGAAAAACATAGATGCGTAACTGTGACTGAACCAATTCCAATAACAAAAGTTACACCAGAGAAAAGATGACTGAAGCAATTATAACGTCTATATACATTGTAAAATTTTACGGAAAGATAATAGATACAAAACTTTAAAAGACGACTGATCTACTTTTCCATGGGCAACATTTTTCCTCAGCCCCGTATAATCTACCTGTAAATGACGATATCGCGTGAGCTTGAAATAGCATTAAATTATATAGGACATTGAAACTTTTTCTCTTTAAAGCCCCAGTCACACATTCACGGTTCAGGCCACGGTTCACCACGGTTCAACAAACCGTAGCACACCGTCGTGATTCGTAGTAGCACCGTAGATGCAGCCGTCGTGTTCCGTAATGATCCCTGAAGAACCGTGGTGATCCGGAAGTCGCTATGGAAATTTTAAACTGTTTAAAACTTCCGTGGTGAACCGTGGTGACTTTTGGGCGTGGTCTAAACCGTAGCGCAACCGTAACAGAATCGTGCTCATTCGTAGCGCTACCGTAGGTGTATCCGTGATTATCCCTAGCTTTCCGTCGGTATTCGTAGGCAACCGTGGTAGTTTGGTCACCACAAAAACTCACTATTTATTCAAGTGAAAAATGTTCCCAGACTCGAAAGTTTATGATCTTAAATTACTTTCCCTGTCAATGCTAAATGCCTATTCAAAATTCGTTTTTAGTATAAGATTTTTACTTGTTAACCATTATTTCAAAATTTTTGCTGCACATTTTACGAAAAAAATAGTATGATATAATGCCATAAAATATTTTCCTTGCCTACAAATAAATTAAACACCATCAACAAAAATCCTAATCATGACCACTTTTAACCGTAGAGAATCGTGGGAGCCCTACCGGCTTGAGTCGTACTAGCACCGTATCGAACCGTAGTAGCATCGTAAGTGTCCGTAATGCGACCGTGGAATACCCTTGTTGTCCGTAGTGCTGCCGCCTTGCACCGTCGTGAATTCGTAGATGATCCGTACAGAAACCGTACAAATATCGTGAGAAACCCTAATGGAACCCTGGCAAACCGTAGTGATGCTGGATTTTCTACGGTTCATCCCGGTTTTGGCGTCTAGGTCAAACCGTGGTGAATCGTAGTGAACCGTAGCATGATCCGTGAATGTGTGACTGTGGCTTTATTCTCTTCCTTGAATAAAAGACGAAAAATGTTGTGTTAGGTCCATGTAGTGCACTTTTTTGGCTTTAATTTGATATTTTTTTTCAAACTTTTAAGTCTATATTTAATGCGGTCATTTTTGCTCTGATTTACATGACCACCATTAGGGAAAATAGAGAAAATGAGCAAAAAGTTACTGTTTCCTTCGTTTTTCTTAAAGCGCAAGTCTAAAGTCAAAAATGTTGTGTTATCCTATTAATCTACACTATCTTACAAATCTTTTGATATATTTTGAAGGAAAATCAAAGAAATATTAGTGCGGTCATTTTTTACAAACTTAATACTACCCTACACCCAAAAACTGAATTTTCAGTACCGTGCGTGGCTTATATCGAGATGAGGAAAATTGTTGGGGACGATCATACATGTATTGTTGACTTACCATTGACGGCAACAGAAAATTAAACTTTCAGAAGTTTTCAATGTTTTAATTCCATACTCCTGAAACTAAAAGTATCTGCTAAGCTGACACTTTTATGGCATCGGCGTTTCGTATGCAATGGATAGGAACAAAACTAGGACAATTTTGATACCGCAGAAACCGAAGCAAACTGCGCATGGAAAACAGCCTACTGGTACGGTTCACTTTGTTTATCTTTTTTTTTTCTTCATTCAAGCTCCATACTAGAATGAGTGAGCGTTTGAACTCGGGATTAACGTCCCACCAACACATACGTCTGACGGCATATGCAACCTGTTCATGCCATCCTGTTTGCATGAGAAGTCTAATCTGACCAAGCGCATTTCTACCCGATAACAATAGGTACAATAGGTTCGTGGAGGTTTTCAAAAGCTAACTTAAGTGCTCTAGCCAGGCAGCGCATATGCACTAGCTGGTCTGGAAAAATTTCTCTTCGCATTTGCCTGAAAACAATTTCTTCTCATGGGGTAGCTAATGGATTCTTTTTGTTCTGAACTCGACCGAGAATTTCGTTCTTTTCATTATATCTTACTTCTCATTCCGAACCAAGTAAGACAAATCAGTGTTATATTATGAACTAGTGTAGTCATCTCTCGATATCTCAAAGTCAACGTTCAGCTCAAACTACTGATATCTCGAAGTAAATTTTCGGGTCCCAGAAAATTTACTTTGAGATACCAATAGTCTGAGACATCCACAGTTGAAATATAAAGAAAAACAGAAAGTGTGCCGAAACTATATGTTTCGATAAAAGAGGGTACTTCGAGATATCAGAGCTCGAGATATCGAGAGTCAACTGTATTCGTTGTGTCACAGGGTAAATGCATTCATGCGCTTTTACTGTCTTGCGGTAGTGTGTTAAAACTCCTATTATTAATAAGTTTCATTTCAAGAGATTTTTGTAACTTTCTGATAAAAGAGTACAAATTCAAAATGGAGAGGGAATATGTCACAGAGTATAGGTATACCGTATACTTGTACTGCCTTGCGAATTAGTAACTTTGCTAGCAAATTGCTATGTAGACACTCTACATTGATAGCAAAACTAAATTCCTGCGCATAAAAATTCAACTTCTGCATTACTTTCATAATGTAATAAATCACAAATAAGTATAAAAAAAAAAAGAATTCCGCGGAATGCAATGTCGCACCTGCATTGCGTTTCCACAGTAGCAGAGATCATGTTGAGAAGAAAATGAAAGCAAAAATTGGATATTAAATGAAAACGAAATAGTTTCAGGCATTATTCTGACACAAATTTTGTCAAAATCCGCCCAATGGTTCTTGAGGTACTGCCATTTTCATGTTGTTCTATTTTTAGTAACAGTGGATTGCAGCCATCTTGGATAGCCAATTTGCCAAAAACCAAAAAAGCTACATGCAAGGATCATTGACACAAAATTGATCCAAATCCATTCAGGGGTTCCTGAAATATAGTCATTTTCTATTTTTAGTAACGACAGTGGCGGCCATCTTGGATGGTACATTCCCATAAATGTGAAAAAAAGAAAAACTCCTTTCAAGAATCACTCTGATTAAAATTGAGCAACATCCACACAGTGTTTATCGATTTATCAGCATTCAAGCAAATTTCAGACTCGTAAACCAAAAGTAGGTCACTGTGACCTAATTCCGCTACAGATTTTTTTCATTTTCATAATTTTCAAGAAGGAGGTCCTGTTGATGCTCCATACAAAGTTTCAGCCAAATATACCTAACGGTTCTAGAGAAAATGTTAATTATGTTGTTTTGCTATTTTTAGTAACAGCGGCCATTTTGAATTCTCGACCACGCTGAATTTCTGTAATCTGAAGTCGTGTAGTCTGATCATGATCCATATGAAATTTGAGAACCATGGCTGCAGTGGTTTTGGAGAAATTAACTGTACAAATTTTAACGCCAGGGTTGACGTAAAAGTGGACGGACTGACGGACGGACGGAATGACGGACGGAAAACCGGACGCCTATATCGCACCTTGCTAAAGCAGGTGCGACAATAAGTAACAAAACTACCACGGTTGTCTACGAAAACTGACGGAAAGCCAGGAATATTCACGGATACACCTACGGTAGCGCTACGAATGAGCCCGATTCTGTTACGGTTGCGCTACGGTTCAGGCCACGCCCACAAGCCACCATGGTTCACCACGGAAGTTTTAAACAGTTTAAAATTTCCGTAGCGACTGCCGGATCACCACGGTTCTTCAAGGATTATTACGGAACACGACGGATGCATCTAAAGTGCTACTACGAACCACGACGGTATGCTACGGTTTGTGAAACCGTGGTGAACCATGGCCTGAACCGTGAATGTGTGACCGGGGCTTAAAAAGAATCCCCTTTGTTAGTGACAATTGCACCTTCAACAGTCAGGATACTTTTCACATTTTTAAGCTTCTAATTGCTTTTCAAAGATCATATCACGCGTACGTATTTTAATGAGTTAAGAAATATTTAAAAGCAAGTTTTAGCTGGGTTTTTTTGTCTTCTTCTTTCAACGAGCCAAACTGTACATGACCATTCTAGATAGAACATTTTTGTATGTAATTTACGATTTATTTTGCAACAAATAAATAAAACAAAGTTTTTGAATTAATTCGCAAAACCAGAAAATGTCAATAAAACGGGTAGGTTCTTATTTTTTGTGATTCAGCGACCTTCGTTTTGTTTTGTTGTTTTAATGTGTTACGTCCAGGGTAAACAGCTACGGTCATGCCGGGACGGTCAGTTACCCTAACCACACTATTCCTGGGCAGGCTTAGACCTCCTAAGCGGTTAACCAGTACTAAGTACACATACTTTCGCCAGTAACTGACAACTGCCCTTTTTGAATCAGCGGAAGGAGGAACGAAAGTATGCTGACCCACTGTGACACTGCGCACATTCAAGGACCTGTATTATGCAGCTTCTTTATCATGTCACCGCTCTATACGCAGGGATATTGTTCAATTATTTATCTTTATTAAGGTGAGTATGGGGTTTTATTGACCTGCAAACTAAATATTGTTCGATGCAAAGCGTCCATCTTACAGCTACATGTCAATAAATATGCATATTTACCGAACTAATGGCAGATAAATGTTATAGTTAAACATATTGTATTTCATGAACATGACAAAGTACAACATTTCATGTTTTATCATTTGATAATTCCTAGATCAATTAAAACTGACATAATGCAGGACGACATGGTTTCATCTCGCAAAATTATGCCATTACCACGAAAAACACGAAATTAAATGACTTGAGAAAAATTATTTGTTTGACAAAATCTGAAGTTTCTGTCGAAAGGCTGACATTTTGTAATGTCATTGAAAAATGCCAATGACGTCATAGATCTGTTACCGTGGCAACTATGTTTTCATTATGATGTCAAAGTGGCGTCATCGAGATATCATTCTGCCCAAGTACTAAGCACATTAGCTGGTAATTCCATAGTTGCCATGGTAACAGATCTCTGACGTCATTGATTCCGGCCATGCTCCGACAATTTCTCAATGACATCACAGACTGAAATTCTTCGACAAAAAATTCAGATTTTCTCGAACAAGTATTTTGCTCGTCACTTAATTATTCCCATGTTTAATGTCTGTGCGACGTAACCCATCAGTTACAAATGACGTCAGGATTTAAGTAATACTGACTGACAGTCAATATCGCAAAATACTGCCTGGCACGTGATGTCAGCTCAGCCAATGTCTGAGGGAATAAAATGTAAATATACTGAAATCTAATACCGCAACATTAAATCAAAGAAAAACAATATAATATAATTTAGAAATCTAAATATAAACAAGGCTATATCACCGGATAAATATGTTTCATGTATTTCTGTCCATTTTACAAGTATTTACTTTTGTCATTTTCACAATCGTTTCTGTTCATTTTGCAATCACTAGTATAACAAGATCATATTGCCCATGTGTGCGGACGTGTGTATTTGCACAAAGCAGGTAAGAAAATGTCCTGTCACGTGGTCCTAATATACCGTGCATATACACGAATAAAACTGCTCATTTTACTTCCAAAAACAGCTAACAGCTCTGCCGATGGCAATTGCTAGGTAATTTACGTATTCTTCTGTATTTCTGGTCACGGAAATGGACGAAAGGCAATTGTTGGGTAATTTACATATTTTTCTGTATTTCTGGCTACGGAAATGGACGAAGATTGACGAGTGTAGTTTCGGGTATAGTTTCTACCATCCAGAACATGGTTTCCACGTGCCCACAATTTTGCCCTCAGAATGTACGTAGTAGACACGATGCATCCCAGCAGTGGCACACGACTGAAACACATAATGAACAGTCATGAGAAAACCGGTCTTTGAATATATACGCAGCCCCGGATCAAGGGGTGGGCTTTGGCGCTTAAGCCCCGCTATCTGGGGCTCTGTGTTCAATATAATGCAGGTAATAAGCACCTGATGATAATTTGAGATGATATTCCATAAGGTTAGATTGAAATATATGTTGTGACATCTCAATGGAATCGCCTCATTGAGGCGATTCCAATGAGATGCCATAACATAAAAGGTACGCTTGATATTGATTTGTCATCGAATACTCTACTTTATCTAGAACTCTGATAATGGCCCCTTTCTTTTGGCCCTAAGCCCCACCAGTTGTCCAGAGAGAGCCCCGCCAGCAAGTTGTGATCTGGATCCGGGCCTGTATGCAAGCTGCGCATGCTTAGACCCCCTGCCCACATGCGCAGACGGTTCAGACCCATTGCACTTCGCCCTGACAAGAACTGACCTGTTTTCATTTCAAACGACGAACTGTACACCCCGGACTGCACACATCCTGGCCAGAATAGTGTATGAAGTTCTGGCAGGATTTCATATATAGCGCAGGTTGTACGATTTTCTCTTGATACAGATCATAAGTGACCTTGTTCAAATTCAAACCCGCAGGTGTTTTCACACAGTGAAGATCTACAATGTCTATCCACTATGGCTTAACTTCAGAAGTGTTTGAGTTCTGACCCTTTTAATAGTATTTACGTCATGACGGGCAAATGTATTGAGGATGAAACAATCCACAGGCCAGAAAAGAAATATGATCTGGATATTACAGAATAGAACAGAAAAGATTAGAAGAATAGAATTTCATTCTAGAACAGAGTTCTATTCTATTCTATAAATATTAATCTTCAAGAGTAAAAGCCACTTTAAAGGGCTACATTGTTCGGGGATGCAAACAGGAAGACGCAAAAGTTGTTTCCCTTTGTAACAACGGCGGAAAATACTTGAGCTGTGGTGTCTGGAAAGTGCTGCAACTCATAGACATGGAAGGCGCTAAAGAACTGAATATCTGTAACTTGCTACAGATAATTCATACTTACATGGACTTGCTACAGATAATTCATACTTACATGGACTTGCTACAGATAATTCATACTTACATGGGCTTGCTATAGATAATTCATAAACAAATTTGAAATATTTTGGTATTTTTCGACTTATATCAGTCTTTGAGACGACTGCCATGTTAAACCTGCAAATTTACTGTTTTTTTCCTCTGGCTCCTTGTGCCAGATTTAAAGGGTCACTGATGAGGCTTGAATAGCCGAAACCGCGGTATGGCCCAACTTCTTACTTATGAATGTTTTCTTTGCTCTTAAAGGATCTAAACTTTTATCATTATTTACATGGACTTGCTACAGATAATTCATACTTACATGGACTTGCTACAGATAATTTATACTTACATGGACTTGCTACAGATAATTCATACTTACATGGACTTGCTACAGATAATTGCTACAGATAATTTATACTTACATGGACTTGCTACAGATAATTCATACTTACATGGACTTGCTACAGATAATTTATACTTACATGGACTTGCTACAGATAATTTATACTTACATGGACTTAACATAAACTTTTATCATTATTTGCTACAGATAATTTATACTTACATGGAACGGAAAAAGGTAGAGTCTTGAACCAAGTGGAAACTTATCAAAGTCTATTTTCTCTCCATTATTTGGTTGTAATTTCCCCAGTTCTTGTGTCTGTCCTACAAGCCTGAAGTTGTGTAGCAGAAATAATGAAAATACCGATAAAAGACAATACAGATGTATCATCAGTATACTGGGGCCGTATTTATAAAACCACGTAAGTCGTCGCTATGCTGTTACTAAGGCTAAATTTCTGTGAAGGAGATTCCCTACAACTATGGAATTTACTCTGGAGGAACAGTCTTTTTCAGAGCAAATTTCATAGTTGTGGGGAATCTCCTTCATAGAAATTCAGCCTTAGCAGCAACATAGCAACGACTTGAGTCGTTTTATAAATACGGCTCCTGCTCTTTTTTTTTTTTTTTTTTTTTCTTCTCTTTGTCTTTTTTTGAAACGGAGACAATTATTGTGACTGCCGTTTACTTCCCTTTCCTGGCAACAAAACCCTTCAAAAGCGGCATCTACACTGAAGGGAACTCAGAAGCAAATTGTTTACTTTAAAGTATATCTCCTTTAAGGAGGAATATAAAAATGAAAATGGCAGAGATGCTTCCCCTGAAAATGTACTGGTTACTTTGAAAATGCTTAAAAAATGTTTTTCTTCAGTCCACTTTGGGTGATTTTTAAGGTGAACGGATATACTCACTTTCAGGTAAAGCAATCTGATCGCTTTGATCCCCCATCCCCCCCCCCACACGCGCGCTTTTCAACGGAGATCAAGTCTCAAAGACTAGAATTCGCTCCTATTGGAGCAAACACGACGTCATAAAAGTTGTTTTCCTTTCTGAAACTGGTGAGAAAACATGGGCTGTACCAAAACACCTAAACTAATAGCAGAATGTCTGCTCTTGTCACTTAGCACAAAAAGTTGTAAAGTTTAGTGAAAGACGTATAAAATGACGTTCAGAACTACTCGTACGTTGAACCGTAAACATTGATCATATTTCATATTTCAGGGTTTTATTAAACGATCCACAGGCTGATCGCACAATAAAGCAGCATAAGTTCAACAGTCCTGCTCAAGTCGCCAGTCTTCTCTATTTTTTTTAATTGCACGTAAATGATCCGTATTTTCCTCAAATCATTTTCAATATTTGTAGAGGGCTAGTAAGTAAATTAAATCCAGCTCCAACTGATTACTAACACAACTAAATAAGCATCCATTCCACCGTCGTGCTTAAATCGCTAGTCTTCTCTAGCTTTTGAATTGATTTATTCCCATTTTCATCTAAACTCAAGTCTCGCCAAAAACATTTTAAGTTTCAGAGAGAGCTAGTAAGTAAATCAAATTAAGCTGAAAGGGCCGATAAAACGATAACAGATCCATTCAGTCATCCACCTAGCAGGCACACAACGTTGACACAACACGTAACGTGTAATTCAACGCTGTTTTAAACTTCATATCCCTACTGGACTATGTTTAAGAATCAAGGGATACGTTTATGTGATCTCTTTCCCGAACTGAGTGCACTTCACATGGAATCAGTAAGTAAACCAGATTTTCTTCTTACTTTAACTCCGGATGACCTTCAACTGGTGCAGGACCCAGTGGCAGTGGAAATCGACCTTGGAAGCCATCCCAACTAAGGGCGGTAAATCCAGCATCAGTTACGATGGTGTTACTTTCTGGTTTGTGGCTAATGATGGTCGCAGCCACTTTACCGGCAATGTCATCCATTGAACAAGAACCAATTTCTACCTGCATATAATCTGAAAAGAAAAAATATCCTCATATGCAGAATAGCATGAGAAACTTTTATCAATTGCCGCAATATATCTACCTGGGCGAAGCTTGGCTCAAAATTAAATATACCTGTAAACACATTCCCTACAAGCAACGAAATAATGAAACAACATAAAAATATTGCGCTCATTGCCGATATTATAAAGGTGTCCGTGTTATTATTTTAGTCTCTGTAGTTAATAGCTTATCAATAATCTTCAACACTGAGCAAGCTAACTCCTGGCAAACAACGTTGGACGTTTCTTTTATCGGAGTGTGTTCCTTGACCTGTAGTGGTATTAATAGTCCAATGTAAAATTATCAGGCGTCATCCATTGTGGCAAAGTATTACCGGCTAGCACAAAAGGAAACCCTAAAACCTACAGCCAAAACAGATTACTCTGAAATGTGTCCAACAACATGCTTTATCATAATGTAGTGCTCTAACATGATGTCGGAAACGCCTTCGCAGACGGAACACTTACTTATTTGAGCCGCGACACGACAAAACCAACAAAGTGGTTGTGCGCCCAGCGCAAACTCAGACCAGCCTGGGCATCCGCCCAGTCTGATCAGAGTCTTCGCTTTCCGCATAGAGGTAGCTTAGACCCTTAGCTACCCTTTGAGCACTTAACGAGGAGTCTGATCAAACTAGGCGCCTGCCTAGGCTGATCTGAGTCTTCGCTGGGTGCACAACCGCATTGTTGGTTTTCTCGTGTCGCGACTCATTTGTAGAAGCGTCAGAACATTGATGGGGTCCATGTGCAAAAAAAGTCTACCCCACAGCAGTCATACTGTTGACAGTTCTCCCGCGATTCTTCTATAATCGTGGTTTCTTTTTGTTAGTGCTTTTTTGCAAATGTCATTTTGTTTCATGGCTGTTTATGACATTTTTTTATTTCAGTACTTGTACGGGAGTGTTTTGTAATAGTGGCCAATGTTGTTGTTTCCATTCTCATAACGCTGTTCACAGGAGGCTCGGTGGAGCGTATCCATAGTTACACACTCCTGGCACCGAGTTTGTCCATGAAATAGTGGCATATTCGAATATCTCCATTTTTATTTCTTCTCAAAGAACACGCCTATTCATAAAGAAAAGCAATCCAAAGCTATGCAAGGCCCAGCAGGCATGCAACGTTGAATCAACATTGAATCAACGTTGATTCGACGTCATGACGTTGAATCAACGTTGATTCAATGTTTATTCAACGTTGTGTGCCTAGTGGGCGCATGCTTACCGTAAAAGACATAGTTTCCCGGATGGAATTCTGTTAATTCAGTCATCTGCTCAATAGGTGTTGAGCATGAAGGGGTAGAACCACAACCGTATGTCCTACATTCTATACCGGCAGCAGTTAGCCTGGAGAAATCATATAAAGATACATGTGCTAGAAGAAGTCAACAGCATAGATCCAGATGAGGTAGCTCAAAATGAGCCTCCTCATCAAGATCTACACTTTTACCCTCTTTTCATTGCATTTTCAAATTGATATTGCTTGGATGAAACTTTTTTTTATTTTGCAGACGTAAAATTTGTTGTCTGTGTTTTAGCGCCTTAAGGGCAATATTTGTCGGTGGCAATGCCGAACACTGCCTCATCAAGATCTACACTTTTGTACTCTTTACTTTCAACTCTGAATATGACATAGCCTGGACGACACATTTTTTAAGTTTGCCAGTGTAAATTTTGTCGTCTGTTTTTAAGCGCTTGTCGGGGACAATGCCAAACACTGTCCCTTTTCTCTTTTAGCACAAGTCACATGAAGGAATCCTATGTTAAGGAAGCAATTAAGGAAAACCCAAAGTGCGACTACTTATCCAGTATTTACCATTATATTTTTACCTTTGCCTTCGAATGAATCCAAACAATTGGGGTTTTATTTTAACTATTTACTGTTAAGAGAGGCGCTGTGGTCGAGTGGTTAGAGACGCTCGGTTATGGTGCAGAAAGTCGCCGAAAGGTTGTGAGATCGCGTATGGGTTTCGCCATCCGACGACTGGAAAACTCTCTCTGTCAACCCAGCAGTAAATGGGTACCTGCTTCGAATCAGGGAAGGATAAGGCAGCGAAAGAAGAGGGATGGGCTCCACCTTTCATATGCTGTGCCCAAGACGCAGTGGGACTCTAACGCCACTGCCCCTACGGCTACAAGGCTTTATGGGAAACCTTTACCTTTATTTACAGTTGTAAATTGACAAATGCCAAACAATAGGTTGCCTTTGTTTAAAATGAACGGGTACATGTTTATATTTTTTACAATTAATACATGTACAAGGTAAACTAACGTTTGTGGCTTCCTGCTTGCTTCCTAGAACAAAGAAGCCCTTCCAAAATGGAGTACTCTTTTTAAGGATAGAATTGGCTCTTAAGGGACTCTTTCTTTGAAAGTTTGACCCCACTGAGGGCTTATTTGCTCACTTCCTTTCTCATAAAACCTTACAAAAACTGTTATTACTTAATAGCAGACTCTGCAGATCCTGCTTGATCTGGCTCTACAGTGCTCAGTCATGTGTATCCCTTTAGAAGCCCCGGATGCTTAGTAGATAACGCACTCGCTTGCCAAACTAGCGGTCTAGGTTCGGCTGCCGACGGAATTCCTTCCTTCCGCAAGCAGGGTTTGATTGAACAAAGCATTTTATTATCACCCTTCCATCTGTTTGATATTTACTAAAATATTGTTGAATGGATATAAAAACATCATCCACACACGATCTACCTGTTCCAGTTTTTCGAATTTTAGCGTACACTACCTGTTTTTAAGTTCCAACAATCTCTCGGTAGTTTCAGTTTGCGTTTTCACCTTCCCATCTCTATCGGGGTTGTATGTGTTGCCACAGTGTACGTAAATACCTTGAAACTCAATGTTGTCGGCGTCTGTGGCAATTTTAGCCAGCTGTATAGCAGTGTCAGAGTTCCATATCACACCAGCTGGAAAAAAAGTATCAATAGTAGTCACAGTGATGGTGATGTAAAGTTAGTCACGCTTATGATTAAAATAATGCAACAATCATGCAAGCCTCACCCTTTATCACCCCTGGGGATGGAATGGAAATAGCGTAGAAAAGGTCCTGGTTAATAGCTCTTCGGTCATCCCCGTAGTGCACAGGAAAATGCTTGAGCTAAAATCTCTTGACTGTGTGGTTGCAGTTGTAACAGGAGACGGGGAACAAAGAGCGGGACAATGCTTTTCAGCTTGCCCCAACAGTGTGGTGCAAGACTGTGATGGATGAATATGCGTAGCTTCGCAGAGCTGTGATGGATGAAAAGGCATAGCCCCGTTCTTCCCTGGGAATATGCGGAGGGAGGAGGGCAGTAGTTCTAGATTCTGATACATCAGGTAAGCCTGCCAAAATGAAAACGTGTCTTACTGCATGATTTTATGTACATGTACGTTCAGTTGATTCCCCAACTCTTCATTGTTGTTTGAAATGCCTTTTTGGTTGGGCTTTATTCAGAGCTCTAGATAAGATGGGTATTTGATGATAATTGAGGGATAATTTTCTTTATTTCTCATTGAAACCATATGTTGTGACCCCTCATCTGAACCGTCTCGTCGAGACGGTTCAGATGAGGGGTCACAACATATGTTTTTATCCAGAAATAACAAAAATATCCCTAATTATCACCAAATACTCCCTCTTGTCTAGGGCTCTGTTTATTGTTGTTTCAAAAATATTACATTTCACTCTATTGAGTTGATAGTAAGAAAAATGCGGGCGAAAATTCGGGTGCCCAGAGAAAAAGCACCTGACCCTATGCACGAGGCACGAACCCATGGCTATGAGAGTCCATAATGAGCCCAATGGACTGATTATAATGGTATTTCTATCTCTCAGTATGTCGGATTCTAGTGTTTTCTTACTAGGGTGGCATTCATAACAAGCAACGAAAACAACGTAGATGATCAGCTTTTCTAGTGTAAATAGGAAGGTAAACCTACTTAAAGTATCTATAAAAGGGTCTGGAAGCTGCTTATTCTGTCTAAATAGAACAATTTCGTTTTTTTTCTTCTTTTTTTATAGTTGTCCTGTTCCCGTTTCAGGTACGTTGTAATGAACATTCGTTACTTAGAGGCGTAATCAGTGACTCCACAGCAAAATGTTTTTAGAAAACATCTAATAATGTCGTTTCTTTCCTGTCACGTAGAAATGATGGCCTGGAGCAAACATTTGCCAACGCAGGGTCAACTCTGCAATTAAACGTGTGCAGGTAACTGCGGGCATTACCAAAATGCGTCATTTTAACGGACCGTAGCTTATTCGTTATCCGGATTAACTGGCACATTTTATTACAATGAATATCAAAGTTTACAAACCGAACCCCCCCCCCCCCCCCACGCCCATTGAAATCCGCCATGTTTGTCGATGCCTATGCGCTAGAATTACGATTCCTATGCGTTGTTTCCAAACCTTTAACTGGGCACGTTCGGCATAACTACTAGGGAAAACAATAGCAATATCCAGGTCTTCTTCGGGCTACTCGAAGTTATCTTACAGCAGCCCGAAATAACTTCGAGTACCCCGAAGACGAATTGGATGTTGCTCGGCTTTGCCCAAGTCACTATACCGAAATAACCTTATGAATGTCAGACCAGCGACCTTTAGGGCAAGCATGTTCTCTTTCACGTAATAGCAATTCAGGGGTCGCGAGTTCGATCCCCGCTTCTCCGGTCTTTCGGATGAGACTTGAAACCGATGTCCCGTCTCCGTCTGACCTAAGAATTGGATGACATTAAACCCTAGTTGATTCTATCACTCACTCTTTCAGGTGTTAGGCCTAGTATTTCACTTACTTCGTCCGTACCCACAATCCACCTCAAGAAACACGGACCATTTCTTGCCGGCATCCAGTGGGGTGTTTATCAATGCATTTATCCCTTGTTCAGATTCGTAAAAAAGGTGGAACTTATCAAGTTTGTTTGCCAGCGCCTTTAATCGACTGAAAAATAGTCAAACCAAAATTACCATAACATTCTAATTATTGCGACAGATAGGTCTGAGCAAACAGTGTAGGCCTTGAATCCCTAGATGAGACTGCTCCTACTGAAGGAGTTGAAGGAGCAGTGTGATCAAGGCCTACACTGTTTGCCATACCATCTGCATCATTTGGACATAACCCCCCCCCTCCCTACCCCCCCCCCCCCCCCCCAAAAAAAAAAAAAAAAAAAAAAAAACAATTTTCCATTTAAAAGTAAATTACGATAATAATTTTCGGTGTCTCAATTTATAGAATTTTTACGTAGATGAATCTTTTTGTCAAACAAACTCCACTGTATGATTCAAACATGGCTCCGGTCTGTTTTAACAATAGTTAAGACCTGATTTTGATTTTGTTTACCCATTTAAGGCTGAGGCAACGGCCGCAATATGCCGCTGGGAGCTACATTCAAACCTGTCGTGAGCAAGCACCCAAGAAAAAGGCAAAACTATTTGCTTAAGGCATGTGCTTGCTTAATGCAAGACAGGTACAAGTACCAAAATATTAAAACTGCTGCTTCGGAATATAAGATTTTGACAGGGTTTTGCTTAATAGAGGTGGACTGTAAGAAAACTTTGACTGTAATTGTTTCTATTAAGACTATACACCTTTCCTATAATTCAGAGTCTGTTCGAGTTTTGTCCCTTGCAACGCCTATGACGTCATCTATAGGATAGGCTATTGTTTTTCATTGTGTAACCAAATAAATGCCGGTTTTGCGTATATTCAAAACTAACATTCAACGGTTAAGATTAAGACACCTATTTTGTTCCAACTGTATTTAGCTCTTTCTTTGTCGGAAAATAAGCTGTATAACTTATAGCATATGGAAATTTGACATAAAATTAAAAGATTTCCGACTAAAATTTCGGGCCAAAATTACCGTAATCAAGAGCATGTATCACCAGTACAGCTTCCAAAACATAAGGAAAAGAAAGAAAATGGCGGAAGATGTTCAGACCGTTATTACAAAAGATACAAAACGAATGATTAGCTGATTATAAAGCAGACACACGCTAAAAATGACAACAAAGTGTGCTGACATGGAATTCGTTTGTGTAATCACCGAATCGCGCGCACTGTCGCAATAAACAAACACCTATGATTGTGTATTACCTAGACACGTGTCAGCTTTAGAACACCCCACCGGGAAATGGAAACGATCAAATAAATAATACCGAAGATAAGTAAGAGATGGAAAAAATAATATAAATTCAACCTCGTGTTCAAACTTACGGAAAACTGTCTGGATGTTGATGCTTTTCGATCGGTGTATCGCACAAGTCAGCGCTATAATCTGCGTAGTAATAATGCGTAGTTACTACCTGAATGCTGACGTTTTACCTGTCGGAAAATGGAAAGAACTTTTCAGATTTACGAAACTTATTTATACGAAATGTAGCTCTTTTATATTGAACAAACCTGAATGTATTTCCACGGCGTCGATAAAAGGGGTCATGAAAATCATGAGCGACTTGTCGGGATTCTCAATATGATTTTAAAATTTAAAAAAAATATATATAAATAGAAAATGTCACATGAAAACAGGGCGATTATACTTGAATTTGGTCTTTCAATGTTTTTTTTCAGTTTACATTTACATAACGCCTGCTTTATGCATGTTATGTGTGCTTGCAGTTGTACTGAATTATATGGGATGTTCCTATAGATGACGTCACAGTCTACCTGGGTAGATAACTCGTGCGCGACTTTATCGATTTATAGGAAAGGTGTATACCCTTTTTGGCTTGCCGTCTCGGCGGCAAGCCAGTATTCAAGTGGTTTAGTGATACCGGGTTATTTTCGGAAGAAACGATACGTCACACTTAGTCGGAAAATACCTGGTGAGTGTGTACTGCAGTGTTTATATATAGCAATAGCGCAAAGCATTAGCTTTTCCAAAAATCATGCAGCGGCGTCGCGAAAAAGAGGCCTTAGGGCATCGCATAATCTTACTGGTCTGGGCAGCCGGCACACTGTCCAGCGCCGGTGCTTTCGTGGGATCTGATTAGTCTTTTTCGGCATAAATATTCTTCATGATGATCCATGATGCAGACATCTTTCATGCTGAGGATAGACTGATAAGACTGCGCTTATGCCGGAGTGGGCTGATATGTGTATCTGTAAAAACTGAAAGAGCAGAGTTCAAATTTATTGTTTAGATTTAGAAACAAGCGCTTTTGACGATTTTCTTCTCTTATCACATTAACTGAAAAAATGTATTCCATCTATCTAGAGTTTATAGTTTATTAAAGTCTCATTTTGGTGTACAACATCACAGTACATACATGTTTATATACAGACATATAAAATACACCAAACCATTCCGTACAGAGACTATGTACATCATGCATTACATATAGACTTATCTTATCACCGCGGATAAAGGCTCCACAGAGGTAAAAATAATAATAATAATAATAATAATAATAATAATTAAAAAAATATATAGCGAACATTGAATATTTTTCCACTTACGTGGCACTGCATCCATGGTGCCAGGGTACAGTCACTTTCTAAAACTACACACTGGAATCAATAGTTTCCCCCTCCTCAGCCACACGGCGCATGAATTTACCAAAAGCGGCACAGTCAGGTACAGAGAAACATGTGGCGGAAACCAATGTCCAAACAGAATGCCCCCCTGCACCGACTTTGTGCACCGTAATACATGCTCCGTGAGGATGAAAAAGGGAAACACTTTGGGAAAAAAAATCTACTATGTGGGAAAAAAATCAGACAGTTTAACGAATAAATATGCTGGAAGTAAACAGAATTTCCGCCGCGTGCATCCAAGATACGCATTACAATAAATGTGTGGCTTAATTGCTTGTATGTAGAACTGACCGTGTTATGTATGTAAAAGTCGGTAATGTCGGTGAGTACTAAACGCTTACGCATTGCAACAGGCCTTTCCATGGCGCAAAGCGATATATCATGTATACATTTTTCTGATAAATTTCCTTTTGGCCATCAACATGTTCATGAATAGCCAGAACAATGATACAGAAAAAAGGGAACAATTCAGAATTGTTAAAATTTGAAACTGTAAGGGATTCATTGACAGCTTTATGACAAGGGAGGGGTCGGTTGGTTGGTGCGATGATGCTGGGTATAACTTCCAGTGCCGGGCGTCCTACTTATTTGGAATATAGTAGAACAAGGGCCTACTGTGCTTGCGGTAGGTGCGGGTTGGGGTGTGTGGACATATTTCTTACTTTTATAACACTCTCTAATGTTGCCTTCTTAGTTCAGCTATATAAATGTACAGAGAAATATTTACACTCAACGACGATTTCCTTAGATGAACCTATACTGGGCTGACAATGTTCATACATCCACGAACAACACACATTCATGCAATCTTACACGTAAGCAACTTCACGGATAGTTCAAATAGATGATTGGCCGACGTACCGTTTGATATACGTCATGTCATAGTGACGGCTGCTGTACTTCATTACCAAACACGTAACTATTATTCGTCCTTTGCTTGGCGTTAAATTAGTCAGAACTTCACGAATGAGTAGACAAAATTGATGTAAAAACATAGCATAAATATAAAGATAAATTTCATTTGTCGGGAGTTCATGGAAATACGAACGCAATAGGTTCCGTGCTTTGTTGTTCCCAAATGGTGTAAAGCAAGTTATTGTCAAAACAATAACAGCATGCATTTTCTTCTCAGAGTGTCAAAGTTTTGTTCCAGTCACTGCCACTGATGCCACTTAAACCAAAAAAGAACTTCAGTAAATATTAATTTATTTCTTCTTTTGATGCCAAGTTCAGATGTGCCAAGATTCCATAGACATGGGTTTGAAACAGTCTTTCCTAAAAATTTGATTCCGACTAAATGTGACTAAACAGCCGTAGAGAAAAGACTTGAAATAGGTCCATATAGTTATTTAACTTGAGGCATGCCTAAAACGGCCGACCAAAACGTTGGAAAACTGTTGTTGTTTTTTGTTGTTGTTGTTTTTATTTTGTGTGTGTGTGTGTGTGTGTGTGTGTGTGTGTGTGTGTGTTTCCTCGATTTGTTTTTCAAATAAATTCTACACTTGTTTTTACCTTACACCCGTAGATAATGCCACCATTCAAGAAGTTAGAAATTAAATACTTTGCTAAATAAAAGTAAGCAACAGAAAGTGCACTAACAATCGGGTTCACTTCAATAACAACTCTTGAAAATTTCACTGTTTCAGCTGTGCAAGCCTTCCTTTTAAAAGGAAATTTTATTTAACAGTGTCATGGCCCAGGGAAGCAAACAGGAAATCACCAAAGTTGCTCCTGTTTGTATAAACGGCGGAAACAACATGCGGGTTTACCCATTTTCCTCTTGAGGCTTGTTCAAATTGGCATCAACAAACTACAGATCCTAGAATTAATCGCGAAAGGAAAGAGTCTGATCATATGCGCAGGCTGATCCGATTCTTTGCTGTTCGCAAATTCTATAAGGTACATTTTCTCATGCCAAGGCTAATTTTTTGTCTAAACTGCTTCCTGTCTCGCGAGCGCTGGCGAGCACTCTGTGGTACTCTGGCAAGCGCCAGCGTTTCTGAAAGAAAGTACAAGCATCCGCACATGACATTGTTGAACGCCCAACTAGCCTTACCTACTGAGTCTTTCTTTGACAATAGGACTGGCAAACAGAATATCATCAAACCCATGATCAGCAAAGAACTCCGCCTCTCTCACTGTAGATACAACTATCTTCCTCTTCGTACCGCCCGTCATAAGTTCTGCCCCTTCTCTGGAATGATAAATAAATGCATTCGGCTGTACAGCGGGTTATTTCTGCGAGTGTATATTTCTGCGCATTTTCTAAAACTGCAGAATTACGCAGAAATTAAACACCCGCAGAAATTTCCCGCTATACGGTACGTTTATACCACAATCACCAGAAACCCAGATCTCTATATAGCACAAAATCCCCCGTAACATACAAGTCTACTCTGGGTATCGTGGTATAAGTGACGGGAACATGTACGGTCGATAATCCACGTGCTACGAACTAAAGCTTGTGGATAAGATTTTTCTCGCTAGAAAAGGTATTCAAAAAATCTGAGAATGTCATGCTATATATATTTTACAGTTGTGTATTGAGACCAAATGACATGGAACAGTTTGAAGTGGTGTTTTTAAATTACTTTTGTCCTCCAGGTTCAGTACCGAAAACGAAACTAGGAAGGAGTCCTGCACAGTTAAACACACTTTCAAGAACATGCGTGCTTTTGTTACTACACGCGTGGCCCAGTGGTTAAGAGCGCTGACTATTAAACATCGGGTCTCACCGTTTGGGTTTGAGCCTTGACCAGCGCACAAGCGAGAAATTCAAGCTGTGCTTATGGAAGATCAGGGTCCGAAGTTATAAAACTTGAGTATAATCTCAAACTCAAAATAAAGCACAATGATTGGCTGCTTCCGAGCATGTGCTCGGAAGCAGGCAATCAGTGCGCTTTATTTGGAGTTGGAGAATGTACTCAAGTTTTATAACCTCCGGGCGAGGTGTGTGTTTTTTCGGCAGCTCGGAATTTCGCTTACCTTTGCTTAACGATCGGCTCGACGTGTAAATTATTCTTGAAAGGGCCGTGAACTCCATATCAACATATCTAGTTAGCCGTACATACACATGCACGCACTATCTGCATGTGCCCAACTCTGAGCCAGCCGGCTCGAACAGAAAAAAATATTCGGCGCGGTTTGACGTCAAAATCGTCAGTCAGCAGCTATCCTCGTATGTATGAGGTTTTTATTTTTAGTGACGTTACATCATTTCGGTTTGCCATGTACCATTTTAACATTCTTTGGAATGAATGCCGCGATGTTAACTCAAGAGGCTATCGTGACAAAAAATATCAAGGTGCTACTCACATGGTCTTTTGTGTTTTCATATGAGGTCGAAGGTCAACTCCAAACTTTTTACATCTGTCAATCATTCTCTGACAGTTCCTCTTAACGACGTCAATATCAACCAGGAAACATGGTGTCTCCAACTGGTCAATTGTTTGTGGAAGATCGCTGGCCATTGTTGCTGGAATATAGAGAATACCATGTTAGTGTCTTTTGATATCAAGTTTATCAGGCGAGACCAGAAACAGCGTAGGAATGGCGAGGCTCCCCGAGCCAGTCCGACGTGTTTCTGGTCGAGCCTGATAAATTTGATATAAAAAAGTCACTATCATGGTTTTCTATTTATCATGCATATAAGAAGATTTTACAGCGTAAAAGAGTCAAACAAATGAAAAGCAAACACAGTTTTCACGGTCCGAACTTGTTGACGTCGCGAATGCATTGTGGCGTAAGTCGGTGACGTCATTTGACCAATCGAACGCCAACGTCAGTATGTAGCCAATCGTCTTCAGAGATAGTTTCTTAAGGCATCGCCTGATAACATTCGCGCAAGCGCAGTTCTAAAGAGACATGATATCACATCATGTTATCATACCCCTGTTATCAGGTGAATTTTACAGCAGATATGATTAATCAGAGCTCCAGACAATGTGGGGTTTTGATGATAATTTTAAGATAATGTTTCTTATTTCTCAACAAAAACATATGGTGTGACCCCTCACTAGAACCGTCTCGAGACGGTTTTAATGAGGGGTCGTAAAGGATGTTTTATGGACATATAAAGAAATTATTCCGACATTATTATCCCTGTTACCCCTTCTTATCTGGAGCACAGAAGGTTGTTGCAAATGCTTTTGAATCTTTATCCCGTTGAAATGCCATCCTAAAAAACAGGCTATTGGCGTTGATAAACCATCTCGTATTCAAATGAATAAAAAGTATATGTAGTCACTGATTTTGTACCAAGATACACTCAATCTACATTTTGATCAATAATGCAGTAGGTAGCTGTATGTAGGCCAGGCAGTCTCAAGGTCCAACCTCTGGTGATTAGCTTCGACGTAACACGGGCTAAGGTTAATCTCTAGTAAGGACAAGAGACTGATGATAAAAATGTATTGGTTTCTGTAATGTAATGCTCAATTGTGATAAAGAAAACGTAGCAATTTTCATTATGGTTTTAATTGTACAACAGGATAGCTTTTAAAAAGTGTAAGCTGCTGGTGTGCGCAGGGAATTTTGTGCAATACAGCTACGCCACTGCACTGTGACACAATAACAGTAGAGAGAAAAACAAAGTACCTCGTTTATTATTGATCAAACAAACAAAATTGTATCTCTTTTTGACACTAGATTATTGGACAGACTCTTAACTGCTCAATGCACTTTGAACTGAAACGAAAGTTATAACAGCAACTGCAAATTTGACGAGTGCTGTGGTGATAAAAACCGGTACTTACCGGTACTCAGTCACAGCATCCCCGATGTTAGGGCAGATAACCCGCGTGACAATTTGATACAGTTCACGGACTTTTTGTACAAACAAGTGTGAGTTAATTTGTATTTATCTTGATAAGTGTCTTGATAAGTGTCTTATAACAGAACGCATTAACATTTGGTAAAGCGCAGAGTACCGGGCTTCACTTCTGCTGTTTGATGCTGTTAGCTTGGTGAAGAGTAAATGCACGCCCAAAATCCCAGAAGATCGAAGAAAACAGTTTTGGACGACTATTTGTACCTACAAAACAGGATATGCTTTCCTATCAGGCACCATCAAACAACAGAAGTTAAGCCCAGTATTCTGCACTTTACCCCATGTCAGTGCTTTCTGCAATAAGAAAAATATTAGGAAAACAATGCATACCTCGCACGTACTCTTTTACACATATGAGCCGCGACACGAGAAAACCAACAAAGTGGTCATGCACCCAGCTCAGACTCAGATCAGCCGGGGCTTGCGTACAGTTTGATCAGACTCTTTGCTAGGGGCTTAAAGGGTAGCTCAGGGTCTAAGCTACCTCCATGTGGACAGCGAAGACTGATCAGACTGGGCGGATGCCCAGGCTGATCTGAGTCTGCGCTGGGCCCACAACCACATTGTTGGTTTTGTCGTTTCGCGGCTCAATTATAAAGTTTGTGAACGGTATCCAAGCGTCTCGTGGATTAGCTACATTGATTTAGCGGTCTGAGTTCGAATCTTTTAGAATCGTAACCAATTAAAATAAAACACCGCGCTTAAAATATAACGTTGACATCAGCTTGTTTTAATTCAGTTAACTTCAAAAGAGAATATATCGTTTAGGATGTTTCCTTTCAAACAAAGCACATTGCAATGGACACTCATCCTTTTTGTAGCGCTTTGAAACTTTGCGCCCTTTGAACATACAAGTACTGGTAGCGCGGTGGTACTAGTGATACCTTGCATACATTCCTCTTTGTATCACAACGATACTTGATGCTGTCTAAGCACAAAAGATACTTTGTACTCACACCTCTTCGTAGTGCAGTGGCCTTTTAATCTGCAACAATTAGTACAAAATGGGGAAAAGTTGATATGATATTCTTTTGGCTTTTTGTGCCTCGCATTGGAACTCATGGCAATTTGTCCACATAGCCCTTTGTAGCACAGTGAAACTTGTGGCACGTTGGAGACTCTTTTAATCGCTGTGGCTCTTTAAACACACACAATTTCTTTGTAGCGCATTGGAATTTGCGGCACTTTGAACATTTATTCACTCATGATGCAATGGATCTGCTGCAGTTTGGACACATAACACTTTGTATTGCAGTGTCATTTTTGGCTCTTTGGACGTACAACTCTGTATAGGTCATTAGCATGTATAGCACTTTGGACACTTAGCCATTTGAAGCCAATGACACCTGTGGCCATCTGGTCACACAACTGTATGTACCACCATACGCGGACCTTTGACACGCCACTCACTGCAGCACAGCAACACTGGCACTTTGAAGAACATCACTACAAAATGCAGTGATACTTTCGGCACTTTGGACACACTACCCTTTGTAGCAAATGACTGACCTCTACAAATGCCTGTGTGTCCAAAATGTCACAAAGTCCACTACGTTACAAGTAGTTGTATGTCCAAAGTGTCCGGCACAAGTGCCATTGCGCTACAAATGTATGTGTGTCGAAAGTATTACAAATACCACTGCGCTACAAACACGTGTGTGTCCAAAGTGTCAAAAATGCCACTATGTTTCAAATGTGTGTTCAAAGTGACAGAAATGCCAATGTGCTTCAAAGAATTGTGTGTCTAAAGTGTCACAAATGCCACCGAGCTACAATGGTCTGTGTGTCAAAAGTGTCACAAATGCCACTTCGCTAAGAAGAATTATGAGGTCAGAGTTTCATAAGTGTTAATGCACTACAAAGAGATGTGTGTCCCAAAGTGTCACAAATGCCACAGCACTACAATGAGTTGATTGTCCAAAGTGTCATTCATGCCATCGCGCTATAGAGTTAAAATATGTCCGAAATGTCACAAGTACAATTGCGCTATAAAGAGTTGTTTGTACAAAGTGTCACAAATAGAACTGCGCTCCAAAGTGACCAAAGTACCGCAAGTGCCACTGTGCTACACGTGTCTGTGTATCAAAAGTTTCTTCGGTGCCACTGCACTACGAAGAGTTGTGAGTCTAATGTGCCTAGACAGTATCAAGTGCCATTGTGATACAAAGAGGAGTGTATTCATAATAATTGGTGTCACTGCGCTACCAGTATTTGTATGTTCAAAGAGCGCAAAGTTTCGAAGCGCTACACAAAGGGTTTCAGAGCATCCAACGCAATGCGTTTTGTTAGAAAGGAAAGTCAGTCAACATGCCGCAAGTGCCATTTGCTACAAAGGACAGTGTGTTCAAAGTGCCGAAAGAATCACTGCATTTTGCAGACCTGTTCTTGAAAGTGCCACAGTTGCTGCACTGCAAAGAGTGGCGTGTCAAAGGACAGTGTACTGCGGTACATACAGTAGTGTGACCAAATGGTCACATGTGTCACTGCACTCCACATGGATAGGTGTCTAACGTGCAAAACATGCTAATGACGAACAAAGACATGTATGTCCACAGAGCGCCAAAAGTGACACTACAAAACAAGTATTTGTCAGCACTCTTATGAATTCTAATTTAAGATAGGAATGCTCAAATAAGAGAATCAGCTGATGTAAATGTAACCTTTGAAATTGGAAAACTTTTCAATCAGTCATATTATACAAATGTCTATTAAAGACAGGGGTGGTACTATATAAGGAGGATTAACTTCCACAGTGTCAGTGTGATTGGTCAGACACACGGCGCCAAGTGTGTGCAACTATGGTTACGTACCGTTGAGCCACTTGGGTAACGTCGATAAGAGAATTGAACTGAACTGAACAGTGTCATTCTGTCTCTTGATCACATAGTGTCAACATCTCCAGTCAGCCAATAAAATTGTCATAACTGTTAATTCTGGTGATTGGAACTCCCTGGAAGATTCACTTATTTCTGCTGCTGAGGGTGCAGAGGACTCAATTACTAAGTTTACTTCTCTTATAAGGGCTAGGGACTAACTTCCCTGATTCACAGGTCCTGGTGAATGATTGTCCTTGGACGTATCACCAGTAAACAATTCTGATTCTGATTCTGGTCCACTGATTGGTTGAATAAATTTTCACACATTTACCTGTACAGGTAAATCTGCTGTGAGATGGGAACCAGATCCCCTGTCTTTAAGTTGCGCCTCATATATTGACCTACGAACGGGGTAGCTATGCTACAGAGGTTGGTCGGTGTGATTCCACAATTTAATGTAGGGAAGAAAGTGTGTTAAAGTTGAGTTGATAAAAAATATATATTACAAAATATCAGCTATGCTCAAAGTAGTGCCAGTCTCGAACTCCATATATGAGCCGCGACACGAGAAAACCAACAATGTGGTTGTGCGCCCAGCGCAGACTCATATCAGCCTGGGCATCCGCCCAGTTTGACCAGACTTTTCGTTAAGTGCTCCAAGGGTAGATAAGGGTCTAAGCTACCTCCATGCGGACAGCGAAGACTCTGATCAGACTGGGCTGATCCGAGTCTGCGCTGGGCGCACAACCACTTTGTTGGTTTTCTCGTGTCGAGGCTCATATATGTATAAGTTTGTTGTTTTAGAGGATTGTGCTATTTCTGTAAGTTCAGTAGGTAAGTAATTTTTCAGTATTAAAGTTCTAAGTAGGTGCTACCAAGTCATAGTCTTTTTTATAAGCAGTACTGGGCATGCAAGACTTTTGAATTAACATTCTTAAAAAAAAATGAAGCGTCGACGACGGTGCTCCGGGAAGTGGATGAAGTTACCAGATACCAGATCCCGGCTTTTAGCCAGACATGATTTGCTCCTCTGCTACAATGGCTGCGCCCATGTTTCCAGTTGAATTCCCCTTACGTTTCTCCGGAATTTATAATGTTTATGGGTTTAACTGATCTTAAATTCATTTACCAAAGCTCTGCAGTAACTTTTCAATGTAACTTTTGCTAATTCAGAGGGAATAGGACGAGAATGATGTGTCAAATGAACATTAAAATGAAGATGAGAATTTTTGACAGGTGACACTTCTGAAGGCTTGCCTGATTAAAAATTAGCTAACAATGTCTACCGTGTTTCTCCATGTTGGTCAATGTGGAAATCAAGTGGGACAAAGTTTTTGGCGGAAAACTGCAAAAGATGATGAAGTGAAACAAAGGTAAATTCCCAGAATTGTGTTGTGATTTGACCTTAGTATTCCAGTCTCAAGAGTCTAAAATGATCTGCAAAGGTAAAAAGACATTATAAAAGTTTCCCATGGCCTAGTAGCCATATCTATGTTTCTAATAAATTCCTCCACTTCCTGGAGCACCGTCTTGTTGCCATAAGAGAGGCACCATCCATAAGAGAGGCACCGTGGTCAAGTCAGAATCAGACTTATTTACTGGTGACATTTACAAAGACAGTCATTCACCCGGTCGGAGTAACTTTATTTTGATGCAGAAGGACACTGGTTTGTTCAGGGTGGGCCAACAAGTGAGTGGAAAACTCTTTGTCAACCATTAAATGATTAAGTAAATAGGATTTTTTTTTTAATCAAGGCAGCAATAAAGTTTCCTTTTAAAAGGAAAGGCTTGCCGAGTTTTTACTGACGTCATTCTGCAATGTAAGCACGTCGCATCGACGTCATTTTGACGTTATGTGCCCGATGGGTTAATACCAACGGAACGGGAATTACGAGAACTAGCGTATGAGGACTAAACGAAAGGAATTTAGCCTAATTAGGAAGTTGTTGTACACTTCTCGTTACAATTTATTTTTTAACTAAATCCCCTCTTAGGCCAGCGATTCTGCAGTGTTTAGATTCCAGCTGCATAAAAAGGTTCTTCTTGCATGTCAAGAAATTCATCTACAACCAAAATGACGCCATAATCACTTGCAAACTGCTTCCCAGCCAATTCTTGAAAACGGTGGAAGTAATCAACAGAAATGTATGGACAACACACCTTTGATAACTTTTCTCGGCGATGGATCTTGATTTTCTGTCTCGGCTGCTTCAGTAATTGACCTCGCATATCCCACTATTTACCTAACCCTAAACAGGGGCTTAACATGCAAACACTTTATGAATCCCGAATGACTGAAGCGATCACTTTGTCAGCTGAAGGCATAGTCATTGCCTTCTTTGGAGACATGGCGAGACGTTGTGGCATGTTTCCATTGTTTCGAGTGTTGGTTCGGTTCTGGCTGAGAGATATAGACCAGTGCCTCATCCATTGTCTCAAAACTATCAATGAATCCTTCAGAGAGATTAAAATCTCAACGGTTCTGAAACTGTCCACTCTTTTCGTTACCTGTATCCCTACAAGAGGTTTCCAGGACAGACTATTCATGAATGGTCAAACGGTATTGTATTAGATGTTGAATTGTGTACATAACATTGCTGCTTGCCATCGACATTGCCTTTACACTGAATACACGTTACTTATACACCGGCGTTACTGTATTTTGCATATATTAACACGGTCACTGTGCATATTAGCCACACACACACAGATAGATGGGATACTATTTTTGGTAAAATGTGATGGGTAATGAGGAAAAATCTTCAGAAGCGCCTGCTACTGTAGTTGAATTTAAACAATAAATTTGAACATAGATTTTTTCTGCTTTGACAGGGTTTCCAGTTGGTAATACACAAATCTCCACACGCATCAGCGCAGTCTGATCAATCCATCCTCAGCATGACGTATTCCTGGATCATGGAGAATATGAATACCGTAAAAGAAAGAAAGATCAGTCTGCACGGATGCATCAGCTCGAGCGTGGTGTCTGCTCCACGTAGTTACATTACAGAATACCCTAAGGCCTTTTTTCGCCCAAACGCCGCCGTATGCTAAAAACAGCAAGCTTTTTGGAAAAGCAAATACTTGTTTGATAAAGCTTCATGTGTACGGAAAGTGCCGACCGTTGGCGACAATGCGACCAAAAATAGAATAAAATTCCAGCTGTTATTTTTATTAGATGCGGTAAACCAGATATGGATATAAATAGACAAAGTCGGACGAGTTCTCCGCTTGTTGCGATGAAACGTTCGTATTTGTGAAGAAAACATGAACAAATGCAGTCTCAAACCGGAACGAGCTTTCCAATCTATATGGCTTGCAGCCTTTGGGCCGCAAGCCAAAAACAGGGATGGGTCCTCCCTTTCATATGCTGAGCCTAAAATACAGTGGGCCTCTAATCCCCACTGCCCCTATGGCCACAGTGCAATGGGAAATGCTTTTTTAGCGGCAATTGGGGCAGTGGGTTTAGAGGCCCACTGTATCTTGAGCAGTGCATAAGAAAGGTGGCCTCATCCTTCTCCTTGAGAGTAAAGGATGTCCTACTCTTATGGAAAGAACTACTCTTAGAGAAGCAAATGCCTTACTTTAAAACAATTCATCAGGCTACTGGTCTATGGGAAAACTTTCTTAGTGGCCATAGAGGCAGTGGAGATAAGAGGCACACTGTATCTTGAGCGCAGCATATAAAAGACAGCCCCATCCCTCGATACTCTTGAGAGAAAAATGATCTATTCTTATTGGAAGAATTTGCTCCTGGAGAAGCACATTCCCAACTTTAAAAGAATTTACCATTTTTGAGAAGGGAGGCTAAAATAAAACTGGCAGTGATGCTTCTCCAGATAGAGATGATGGATAGATGACTTGCTATTTTACATTCTTTTTAAGAGTATTCCACAATGGATGGGCTATGATGAAAGACTGTGTGTAATGGAATCCCGTTAACGATTGAATAGATTGCCCAGCCTACAGCAGGGCTCGAACCCGGGACCGCCTTATGGGGACCGCTAGCTAGCAGGCCAGCACTTAACCTACTGCTAGCAGGGGTCCTCCCCCTGATAGAGTACTCAGTCAGTTTATGAATTATTACATGTCACTTTAAAGTTAATTACAACTTTTTATCATATGATGTTGCATCTGAGAGTGTAATAAAGCCATGCATTAAATGCGATAATCCACTAGTGGATTAGATATGCAAATTTTGTCGTAACGTAATACGTTGAGTCCATAAAAACGCTGTGTTTTCTAATGGCAAAATTGTGACGTTTTAGTGCAAATTCTGCTGATAAAATGCGATTTTAGTGTCATATGATAAATAAAATCTTGCATTCGTGCTCCTGTATTATCGAATTTATTAAACTCCTTGTGGAAAACCGATAAGATGCTCGGCATAGCCTCGCATCTTATGTTTTTCCCCAACTCGTTTAATAAATTCAATGATACATGAGCACTCATGTAAGATCCTCTATGTATATTTCAGCCACAGTTTTGTCTCCAATGAAGGAAAGTGTCGAGCTGTTTTGGTGGATAGTGAACCAAAGGTCATACAGAGGATTACCAAAGGTTTACCATTTAGGTAAGAAATTCAAGACTGACTAATTTTGGGGAATCAAAAGTTGGGACCAGATTATGGGCATAAATTATCAAGGTGGACAACTTATGTAGGTTTATAATGGCAAATAGTTAAAATCTTGTACCAAATACAAGATACAAGCTCTTCATTATGAATCGGCCCTCATAGAAACACATATAGTAGCACAGAATAAAGGAAAGAATGCCAAATGACAGATTGTAAGCAAAATAAGAGATACAAGATCATACAGCAGAACCCCCCCCCCCCCCCCACCCCAACAAATGATACAAATAACAACAGCAGGTCTTAAAAGTCTGATTTTTATATCATAAAGTGCAGTTACCAAGCACTAACATCCTTTATCTATTTACTCTCATTTTATGAAATGAAACCATTTACCAGGACACATTAGAAACTGACCAGGAGTCATTTACCAGGACACTTTAGAAAACTTACCTCCTGGTCAGTTTTCTAAAGTGTTGTGGTAAATGGCTTCATTACATAACCTAGTGACAGTTACTTTAGACAAATGGCATTAGTACACTGTGACTGCTGTTTTACAACATTGAAATCTACCTTGTAATATCTGAGATATAACTTATTTTCTTATTTGGTCACAGATTAATTGCTTTAGAAACCTAAAATATTTAAAATATTACCATTATTAGCACATGATCATAAGGTACATTGTCTGCCTTGATTATGATATTTTTTAGATAATTTCTGTTAATACTCCATAAACACATACATGTATGTATTGACATATCTTGTGGTCCTTCATTAGAACCAGTTTGTTGACAACAGCAACTTTACATTTACTACAGGTCCATCCACTATTGCGAATTTTCTGTTGTTACAAAATAAAAAAAATATTTTTTTTTTCTGCCATTTTTACAAAGGGGGTGGAGGGGGCAGCTTTCATGACTTACTGTTTGCTTACCTGGAGGACAAAGCCATCCAAAAAGGAAGTCTGCTCTCAAAGAAAAATAATTGTGCCTAGAGGAGCATCTTTTTTCTTTAAGAGTAGACCAAAATTGATACAGTAATACAGACAGAAATTAAAATGGCAGAGTTGCTTCTCTTGACTGTACCTATTCACCTTGATATACTGTTGTACATGGTATCTTGTTTGTTTCTCAGGGAAAAGTCTGTGGTGGTAGGGAAGAGAGGAAGAGGAACTAACTGGGCTCTTGGTAAGTTGTATAGGGAAATGGGTACATTTTCAGGGGAAGAACAACTTTAAAGCAATTTAACACCTTTCCCAAGGAAAACTGTCATAACTTTAGAAGCTAACAGTTTTCCTTGGGAAAGGTGTTAAATTTGGACATTTCATACAATTCAAAGGAAAAATCTTAAAATTCAAACAAAAGATAGAGAGATGCCCTTAAAATAGGAAGATTTTGCTATTTTGGCGAATTAGGGAGGGAGAGGGAGAGTGCCCCCTAAAATAGGGAGACTCACTATTTATGGTGGAGAGTTGACAGATATGCCATAATACCATTATAATAAGTTGTGACTAATACATGGGGAGATTACTTTTTGGTTTTATGGTTGCAAATTTTATTTTACTGCTGCACGTTACATCTTTTTAACATGTTTTACCATTCCCTTTAGAGAGGCGCCATAGTTGAGTGGTTAGAGTGGCTCGGTTATTGTGCAGAAAACTGCCGGAAGGTTATGCGTTTGCGGCTCACCGTCGCCATCCAACGACCGAAAAACTCTCTCTGTCAACCCAACAGAAAATGGGTACCTTTTTCGAATCAGGGAAGGATAAGGCAACGAAAGGAGAGAGATGGTCTCCGCCTTTTATCAGCTGTGCCCAAGATACAGTGGGTCTCTAACCCCCACTGCCCCTACGGCTATTACATGTAGGCTATGGGAAACCTTAACCTTTACCTTTTACCATTCTCTGAAATTTGATGTTATTTCCTTCTGTAATAGATAATTTACTTCCCCAAATGATATTTTTCAATACAGTTATCCCCATTTAAATACACTTTTTTTCACATTTTCATTGTTTAAAGTATAATGCTTTCCACCAAAAGCAAGTGCTTTGAGCAACATAAAATTAGATGTCAGCCAGTGAGAAGGACATTCGTAATAATGTCAGAAACTCTGATTTCCAACAATGCATGTATGTATATAACAAGATATGAGTCATGACCTGCCAAAACAAACAAAGTGGCATTTATGCTCAGCAAAAACTCAGATCAGTCTGGGCATTTAACCTGTCTGACCAGAGTCTTTGTTGTATGCTTAAAGGGTAGCTTAAGTCTTCCCTGTGCACACATGCCTCTTTGTATGTTTTGTTGTGTCGCTGGTCGTATACTGTTGCAAATGTTTGACGTTTTTCAATCGGACATTGCTTTGCATGCCTATTTGTAAGTGCATCCAAATGAGACTGTACTGTAGCAAGTGATATTTTACTAGGTTATCATGGGCTCCTACACCGGGGAGATGACCACATTCTTGAAGATACTCTTCAGGCTGTTAGAGCAGAGGTAGAAAGGTAAGCTCACTGTCAGGCTGTTTTCACAACTGTTGCTGTTTTCACGACCCCTATTTTCTGTGTTGATAGGTCTCAACATGTGAGGTTTGGTGTGTATGGTTTTTGCTGTAAGACTCATTACTAGTGTTTTCTTCCGCTGTTTTGGGGAATGGTGCTGTTGCCCACTGAACTGAGATGATTGCTTTGTTTTCTCTAATGATTGGGAGTTTTGAAAGACCTTTATTAGCTCACCTGAGCCTTTAGGCTCAGGGTGGGCTATTGTGATCACCAAGTGTCCGTCGTGCGTCGTCCGTCGTCAACAATTTGCTGTAAATGACATCTCTGAAACCGCTAGGCCTAGGGCTTTGATATTTGGTATGAAGCATTGTCTAGTGGACCTCTACCAAGTTTGTTCAAATGGTGGCCCCAGGGTCCAAAATGGCCCTGGGGCAGGGGCCTTGGGCTCGAAACTAAAAAATACTTAAAAATCTTCTTCTCCAGAACTGCTTGGCTCAGATGCTTGAAATTTGGTATGCATCACTGTCTAATGGTCCTCTACCAAGTTTGTTAAAATTGTGGCCCCAGGGTCCTAAATGGTCCTGGGGCAGGGGGACTTGGGTTTGAAACTAAAAATTACTTGAAAAATCTTCTTCTTCAGAACCACTTGGCCCAGATGCTTGAAATTTGGTATGTTGCTTCGCCTAGAAGTCTTTTACCAAGTTTGTTCAAATGATGACCCCAGGGTCTAAAATGGCCCCTCGCCAGGGGGGTCCTGGGTTTGAACCATAAAACTACATAAAAAATATTCAAAAATTTTCTTCTTCAGAGATGCTTGAAAATTGCTATGATGCATTGCCTATAGTCCTTTATCAAGTTTGTTCAAATGATGGCCCCAGGGTCCAAAATGGCCCTGCGGCAGGGAGTCCTGAGTTTGAGCTATATAAATACATAGAAAACTATTCAAAAATCTTCTTCTTTAGAACCACTTGGCTCAAATGCTTGAAATTTGGTATGATGCATTGCTTGGTGGACCCCTACAAAGTTTGTGTAAATGGTGGCCCTGAGATCCAAAATGGCCCGGGGTGGGGAGTCTTGGGTTCGAAATTAAAATGTACTTAAAAATCTTCTTCTCCAGAACCTATTAGTGCAGATGCTTGAAATTTGGAACGATGCATTGCCTAGTGGTCCCTTACCAAGTTTGTTCAAATGATGGCGCCAGGGTCAAAAATGGCCCCGCCCCAGGGGATCCTGGGTTGGAACCATACAAATACATTGAAAAATATTCAGAAATCTTCTTCAAAACCACTTGGCTCAGACGCCTGAAATTTAGCTTTTAGCATTGCCTAGTGGTCCTTTACCAAGATTATTCAAATGATGGCCCCAGGGTCCAAAATGGCCTAGCTCCAAGGGTTTCAGGGTAGGAACCGTAGCAATACATAGAAAAAATATTACAAAATCTTCTTCAGAACCATTTGGAAATGGTTGCAAACTATCAGGTTTGTTCAAATTATGACCCTAGTTTGACCTTTGACCTTTTTGCTCAGTAGAGCGATTCAGGGCCTCTTGGCCCTCTTGTTTTTATTAAGTATCAAGAGGCTTGGGGATGGTGGTGATGACATTAGGGATGATTTGTATTCTTTTCCACTTCTTTGCAAACTAATTCACAAAAGTCAGTATATGCTTGTAAGATAGTGACTTGGACTTCCTCCAGAATTTCTCCTAGCAATTAGGAATTTTAAATTTGTTATTGGGTAAAAAGATACTGTTTGAGTCTTTTATGAGCAACACTTATATTGTGGAAAATCAGTGTTACTTCATAACATGGCTCATTTACATTTCACATACAACAGACACTTAGTACTTATGATTGTTTAAGCTTATATTTTAAGAGAGAGTACATTCATACTGGTCCTATGTACATGTTGCAGATAAGACCAGTGTGAACGCACTCTTAGGCTCGATTTCACGTAGCCTTAAAACACAGACTAACTTTAAGTTATGAAATATTTTACCTTCATTATAATGCAACACTAGTCATTGATTTGTGCTAAAAACATGTTTTAAGGCGACGTGAAATCGAGCCTAAATGTATATGTTGCAGATGTGATTGTTTCAATGGGATAATCATGATGCACAGTCTGAGTGGTGGGACTGGTTCTGGGCTTGGATCAAGGTTGATAGAAGCTTTACGAGAAGAATATGGTCTGTGTCACTTGATGTCATGTGCATTTGCCCCACATGTGAGTGGAGAGAGTCCCTTGCAACATTATAACTCCTTGCTGACATTGGCAAGTCTTCAGAGGTAAATTTGGAATTTAACCCTTAAAGTGCTATTCCCCGATTTCCTTTCCTTGACTGGGCAGTGCTTATTTGATGAATACATTTTCTAAAAAGGTATAATGGGGTAATGATTTTATGCTTACTCGCATAGAACAAAGCTCACCTTTATAAAAGGCATGCATGAAATGATTGGATACCACACAACAATCTCTTTTCTTCTTTCAACCCAGCATACATATATGGTTTAAACTACGTTGTGACGATGCAACTCTATGATGCAGAAACAATGTTTTATAGACATCAATAAAGCATTATAACGTTGCATTGACATTCTTCTGGCGTTGTTTCGACGTAGTGTGCTTGTATGAAATGTCTCATCATTTGTGATGACCAATAGCATTCACTAGATATTTTTAATCTCTCACAATTATGCATAACAGCGTACGCACATGCTACTTTACAGGTTTTTCATGTGGACTGCGCGTTTTTTACATTGAATGGCAAGTGTCTAACAGCTCCTCCCAGTCTTCTGTTGGTAATTTTGGAATACTTTGGCATCATATTATTTCACTAGAGAGGCCCAGTGATCAAGTGATTAAAGATGCTTGGTTATGGTCCAAAAGATTGTAAATTTGAATCCAGGTTTGGGTAGCCAACAATTAAAACTCTGTCAGCCCAGCAATAACTGGGTACTGTTTTCCCGTCTGGGAAGAATAAGGCAGCAAAAGAAGAAGGATGGGCTCTGCCTTGCATATGCTGTGCCCAAGAAACAGTGGGCCTCTAACCCCCACTGCCCTAATTGGCCTCTTGGCTGTTGGAAACCTTAACGTTTTACTTTTCTTATTTCCCCAGAAACACTGACTGTATCATATTGACTCACAATGATGAGATGTTGTACAGAGTTCAGAAAGGGAAAGGCAACGATAGTATATCATTCTCGCTGCTAAATGAGACTATTGCCAGTCACCTATGTGGAGTGTTCATGCCCACCGATTCCCTGAAGGCAAAAAGGTATGTACCATGTTAATTCAGTTATTAGACAGACTTTCGCTTCCAAAACAATCCAAAAATCTAGATCCAACTTATAAGATGGATCTAGATTATTTGGATTGTTTTGGATAGCAGAACTATGCACAGTTAATGTACATATTTGTGGTAATGTTGAAAGGAGAAACTTCCATCTTGTAGCAGAATATTGTATTGAAAGGAAAAGGCAACGATAGTATATCATTCTCTCTGCTAAACGAGACCATTGCCAGTCACCTGTGTGGAGTGTTCATGCCCACTGATTCATTGAAGGCAAAAAGGTAAGTTCTGTATTTATTTGAGTATAAGACAGGTTTTCCCTTCCAATACAATCCAAAAATCTAGATTTGTCATAAAATGATGGATCTACATTTGTTGGGTTGTTTTGGAAAGGAAAGACTCACTTATAATAGCAGTACAACAGAAGACTGATTTACATATTTATGGTAATGTTGGAAGGGGACACTCCCTCTCCCCCCCCCCCCTGCACTGCACACACACACAACACACACACATGTTATAGCCAAAGAAATATGGTACAGTCAAATAGACTTACATAGGGCCTTCTATCAAGGAATCACCTGTTTGTAGTAGCCACAATTTCATGGTCCGTTTAACCAAAATGCAGTGCAAAGAATCTGTATTAAATTTCATTTGTATTAATTAAGTGGCCTGTTTTTAACTTTTTGTACTCCTCTGCAGTGACCACTTACAAGTTTTAGGGAGAAGAACTCTATAAGCATACAGCTTCCATTCTAATCTCATTATACTAATTTGCTATTTGTATATGTACATGTATGTATATAATGTATGTCAACAGAAAAGCGAAATAAATATGTTTAAAGCAATACAGGTTTGCTAGTATTAAGTGGTTTCCCAAAAGATGCAGAAAGTGGCTGCAGAGTGGATCCTTAAATAGAGATAATTTTCACTGTATTTTGGTTAACTAAAAATCTTGACAGCTAAAGACAAGTGGTTCCTTAATAGAGGTTTTCACACGAACAAGTTTGATGGCAGTTTTTATATTAAAAAAGTAATAATATTGCATTATGTAGTCATAAACTCTTTGCTGTGTATTTCAGGAGCACCAGTATTGGAATGGAACCCTGGGAAATGATGAGATCAATCTGTCCTATGCCCAATTTGAAGTTTGCTCAATTAGCCCAGCTCAATAAAAGGTTGGTAGGTTTGATATGGGAATGCATCATTTGAACGGCCTATTTGTAAATCAAGTTTCCCACCATGCCATTTCACTGGATACAAGCAACTTCCATTGCATCCAGTCAAATTATCAGTAACAATACATTTTCTGCATAACAGGTGCCCTTGTCCAGTGATTTTTTTTACAAATCTCCTTCTTTGAGTCCCAGGACTCACAAGACCTAAAATCTTTGCATCCCAAGCTCAAGGGTTTGCATCTTTACTGGGATGCAAAAGCAATATTTTCTCTGCATCCCAAACTTAAAGGGCTTCAAAGGACAAGCCCTATAAGTAAAAAATAACCAACGTCAAGCTCCTGTGGTCACAGGAATAAAATAAATCACCTGTTGTCTCATTGTCAGACAGTGTATTGGATTTGGAGACATCCGTTGTCATTTCGGATTCGGAAGTTTGATCGGTCGCATCATGATCTGCAACATCTGGCCTTGCGTGTTTGTCTTGCCCAAGAAGACCAAATAATGTTTGCTGCTTTGAATCAAGTTTGATCTTTTTCTTGTTTTTCGGAGGCATGATTACTTATTGACCCGATGTATTGATAAAAGTTTGCACTTATGTAAAAGACATCACCGTGGTCGATAATACTATGTTCCTCCGGTACTGGACAACTACTATTGATTATTGGTATTACAGGTAGACTTCGGTATTTAGCGGGAGTAGGAAAGACTATGGTACTGTTTTTTACCAGTAATATAACAATCTGCTAATGCACCGTTGCTATATTCTTAAAACAAAAGTAGCTTTGTAAACGAAGCCGAAATATCGGAAGTTGGACTACAGATCGGCTATTTTTATGCGTCCCGGAACGCAGCCAAGGAAATATTTTGCATCCTCTGGGAAAATTATGCATCTAGGACGCAGGACGCAGGGGTAAAAAAATCACTGCTTGTCAATAGAAAGCTATCGTACTCACTATGAACAGTTACCAAGAAAGAGTAGATAGTCAAGAGTTAATCAATTCATTAGTATTTTATAATAATTAGGCAAAGTTGTGGGACAACTGTGTTTAGCAACAGATCTTTAGATTGGTCTAAAAATAATACAAGCCAGTGGGAGCAGCTCACTGCAGCCAAAAGTCAGCACTGCGGAAAATCTGATTTGCCAACAAGGGGCTGGCCAAGGGTTAGTAAGAAACAAAGTGGACTTAGTATCCTTGGCTAGCAAAGATGCATGGATGTGAACCCACATACCTCATAGTCCATTTTTATTCCCTCAACATACGAAATATTTCTAAAGGTATTTAGTTTTCGTCCATTCATGTGCCTGTTCATCTGTTTGTCCATTCGTCTGTTCCCGCTTTCCTTTGTCCATCCATCCATTAACACTTGCGTAAAAGTTTTGCATTAAGTTTATATTCTTTGCTTATATTTCCAATATCCTTTGATGGAACCATTGATATGTGACTAGGTATACTTCTGGGTTCATGCAAAATAGTTAGCATCATCTGGATGCTGCTGCTGACCTAAGGTCAAGGTTACAGACTTAAACATTTACTTTAAAGTTTTGTGTTAAGTTTATACTCTTCTTTTATATTTCCAATATCTTTTGATGGAAGCTTTTTATATTTGACTAAATTTAGTTTTAGGTTCATTAGGAAGCTTTTTATATTTGACTAGATTCATTACAGAATAATTGACATCATCTGGATGCTACTGCTTACCAAAGGTTATGGTCACATACTTGTATATTTGTGTTAAATTGTTGCATTAAGTTTATATTCTTTGCTAATATTTCCAACACCCTTTGATGAAACCTTGTTCATTCAGAATACCTGGCATTATCTGGATGCTGGTGCTGCTGACCAAAGGTCAAGGTCACAGCCTTAAAAAATTGTGATACAGTTTTGCATTAAGTAGTATATTCTTTTATATTTCCTATATCCTTTGATCTAACCTTTAGATTTCCAGTCTCCTTTGGTGGATTCTTTTGATATTTGACTAGGTTTACTTTTAGGTTCATAGCTGCTTACCAAAGGTCAAGGTCACAGACTTGTATATTTGGCTTAAAGTTTTGCTCTGAGTTTATATTCTTTGCTTATATTTCCAACATCCTTTGATGAAACCTTTTGATATATGACTAGGTTTGTTTCTATGTTCATGCAGATTAGTTGACATCATCTGGATTCTGCTGCTGACCAAGGTCATGGACACAGACTTAAATGTTTACATTAAAGTTTTGTGTTAAGTTGGTACGCTTTGCTGATATTTGTTGTATACATAGATGGCACTATTTAATAAGTGACTAAGTTTACTTCTAGGCTCAAACTATGTATAGAATTGGTTTCATTAGGCAGTGGTTTCATAAGGCAGTGGTTTCGTCAGGCAGTGGCTCTGCTGCGGGCTATATTCAGCACCTGCTCACTTGGTCTAGTTTTATAGTAGTGTTCTTATACCAAGTAATTCCTGTATTAAGAATTTTGGTCTCTTTGTTTCAGCAAGCTGAGCTGGGACGGACTTGCTAGTCAGCTTCTAGCAACTGTGAGGAAGTATGATAGAAATGATAAACCTGTATCCTTTTATCTGTGCTCTCTACATAAACTGAAGAAATATTTGTAAGAATAACCTTACCCAGTCATCAACAGCACCTAAGCAAGAAAGTGCAGCATGTCCTTGTGAATCACAAGAGCTAGTTTAAATCAAAAGTGAATTTCTGGGCCCATTGTTCAAAACTAATGACTTACTTAGCTAATGAGACATAAGCTAAAGATGCTTTGAACTGCTGAGCCCTGGAAATCAAAATGTCTTGATTTACGATTAAGCTATATGTCATTAGTAATTTCAAAATAAAATACATTGTCATTTAAACAATTTAATACAATATTACCCACTGCAAATAACAGTGATAAGTATAAACCTTAAAATATATTTTGTAAGGTAGAAGTACGTTTAAAGCAGCTAGACTCCTCTAAAATTACAAAAAAAAAAATGGCCTCAAGAGCTATTGGATTTTGTCAGAGGTGTATAGTCACTTATCTTGTGCCAAAAATAAGGCATTTGTTTGTATAAGCATCACTGGGTAACTCTGGCCTGGTCATTTAAAATGTAAACTTTATTTGGTCATTTCTCTTACTGATCACAGCCCACACTCTCAGATGAGGCTGCTCATAATGAACCTTATCTAGATTAATGCTGTTTGCAGATTCAACAACATGTAATCTCATTTTTAGCACTTTAAGTATTGTAGACTGTTTTAAAAAAGAAGTAGTTTGCAATACTGATTCTGATCAGGGGGGTAACTAGGGACAATTTCATAATACGCACGACCATGTTTTATTCTCTACTTCTTGAAGGGAAAACTAGTATTTCAGCCACTTTGGTAATTGGTATTGAAATCGTGTCTAATTTATAAATATTCAGCATGCAAATATGCAGGTGCGTTTTGAAATTTTGTCAATTTTGACAAAATTTCAATACGCACTTGCGTATTTGCCGTATAGGTAGCTACGCCCTTGCTGATGAGACTGCTCCTACAGAGCAGTCAACTATGGTTCTACACTGTTTGCTTAAGGGTATCTCTAAAAATACTCATAAAGTGTACATACTTTCCTAGTAGTGTTTCTTAACTGAATGCCAGTATTCTAGTCTAGCCAATCTTGTGGTAGCTAGAGGGGACAATGATGGAGGCTTCCAGCATTCCATGTCAAAGATAGAGGCTAAAGTAAAACAGGCCGACAACTGTGTGCAGTGGAACCCTTTTCCAGTTGATTTCTGGTCAGGTAAGGCTACACTTGCCATGCAGCTGACTTACCATAATTGAACTTATATGGGGCCTGTACTATAACTTTACTAAACACAATGTGGGGTATCACATGGTTTTTGTTTGATATGGAGCAAGAATAATGATAATGAGGTGCTCTGATAGCTTTTTAATGAAACAACAAATGTTCAAATGTTCATATTTATAGGACAAGGACTCTCTCTGACACAAAGTTCCAGTTAACATCCATGTAGTTTAAGCTGCCATTTTAGTTTTGATATTTCCTAACTGTAAATTTGTGACACAGTCCTTGACAAGATATGAGTATATGCAGTTCCATCAAAGTGTTGTTAAGGAATGAATCAGTGCTTCAGATAAGGATTTTTGGTTAATTGGTTATCACCCACTGATTTTTTATGCTCCCCGAAGGGTGAGCATATAGTTGCCGCTTTGTCTGTCCGTCCTTCCGTCCGTCCGTCCGTCACACTTTGTCCGGAGCATATCTCTGAAAGTATAAGGGGGAACAAAATGAAACTTCACACATAGATAGAGGACAACGAGGGGAAGGGCAGTGCACAAGAACCCTAACCCTGTCACAAGTATTAACGAAGTTAGCTCCCTTTCCAGTTTTTTGCATATTTTGCTTGTCCGGAGCATATCTCTGAAAGTATAAGGGGGAACTAAATGAAACTTCACACATTGATAGAGGACAATGAGAGGAAGTGCAGTGCACAAGAACCGTAACCCTGTCACAAGTATTTACGAAGTTAGCTCCCTTCCCAGTTTTTTACCGTCCGTCCGTCCTTCACACTTTGGTCTGGAGCATATCTCTGAAAGTATTAGGGGGAACTAAATGAAACTTCACACATAGATAGAGGATAACGAGGGGAAGTGCAGTGCACAAGAACCGTAACCCTGTCAAAAGTATTTACGAAGTTAGCTCCCTTTCCAGTTGTTTCAATATTTTGCTTGTACGGAGCATATCTCTGAAAGTGTAAGGGGGAACTAAATGAAACTTCACACATAGATAGAGGACAAGGAGGGGAAGGGCAGTGCTCAAGAACCCTAACCCTGTCACAAGTATTTACGAAGTTAGCTCCCTTTCCAGTTTTTTGCATATTTTGCTTGTCCGGAGCATATCTCTGAAAGTATTAGGGGGAACTAAATGAAACTTCACAAATTGATAGAGGACAATGAGAGGAAGTGCAGTGCACAAGAACCGTAACCCTGTCACAAGTATTAACAAAGTTAGCTCCCTTTCCAGTTTTTAGCTCACCTGAGCGTGAAGTGCTCAGGGTGAGCTTTTGGGATACCCTGATGTCCGTCGTACGTCCGGACGGACGTCCGTCAACTTTTGCTTGTGTACACTCTAGCGGGCATAGTTTCGATCCAATCTTTATGAAACTTTGTCAGAATGTTAGTCTTTATAAAATCTAGGCCAAGTTCGAAACTGGGTTATGTCGGGTCAAAAACTAGGTCACTAGGTCAAATCTTAGAAAAACCTTGTGTACGCTCTAGAGGGCACAGTTTTCATCCAAAGTTCATGAAACTTCGTCAGAATGTTTATCCTCATAGTATCTAGGACAAGTTCGAAACTGGGTCACGTTGGGTCTAAAACTAGGTCACTAGGTCAAATCATAGAAAAACCTTGTGTACGCTCTAGAGGAGGACACAGTTTTGATCTAATCTTTATGAAACTTTGTCAGAATGTAAACTTCCATAAACTCTCGGCCAAGTTTGAAAGTAGGTCATGTCGGATCAAAAACAAGGTCACTAGGTCAAATCATAGAAAAACCTTGTGTACGCTCTAGAGGACACAGTTTTCATCCAAAGTTCATGAAACTTTGTCAGAATGTATATCCTCATAATATGTAGGATAAGTTTGAAACTGGGTCATGTCGGGTCAAAAACTTGGTCACTAGGTCAAATCTTAGAAAAACCTTGTGTACACTCTAGAAGGCACAGTTTTCATCCAAAGTTCATGAAACTTTGTCAGAATGTTTATCCTCATAATATGTAGGACAAGTTCGAAACTGGGTCATGTTGGGTTGAAAACTAGGTCACTAGGTCAAATCATAGAAAAACCTTGTGTACGCTCTAGAGGACCCAGTTTTGATCTAATCTTTATGAAACTTTGTCAGAATGTAAACTTTCATAAACTCTCGGCCAAGTTTGAAAGTAGGTCATGTGGGATCAAAAACAAGGTCACTAGGTCAAATCATAGAAAAACCTTGTGTACGCTCTAGAGGACACAGTTTTCATGCAAAGTTCATGAAACTTTGTCAGAATGTATATCCTCATAATATGTAGGATAAGTTTGAAACTGGGTCACGTCGGGTCAAAAACTAGGTCACTAGGTCAAATCATAGAAAAACCTTGTGTACGCTCTAGAGGACACAGTTTTGATATAATCTTTATGAAACATTGTCAGAATGTTTATCTCCACAAACTCTAGGCCAAGTTCAAACTAGGTCATGTCGAGTCATAAACTAGGTCACTAGGTCAAATCTTAGAAAAACCTTGTGTGCGCTCTAGAAGGCACAGTTTTGATTCAAAGTTCATGAAACTTTGTCAGAATGTTTATCCTCATAATATGTAGGACAAGTTCGAAACTGAGTCATGTCGGGTCGAAAACTAGGTCACTAGGTCAAATCATAGAAAAACCTTGTGTACGCTCTAGAGGACACAGTTTTGATCTAATCTTTATGAAACTTTGTCAGAATGTTTATCTTCATAAACTCTCGGCCAAGTTTGAAAGTAGGTCATGTCTGGTAAAAAACTAGGTCACTAGGTCAAATCTTAGAAAAACGTTGTGTAAGCACTAGAAGGCATAGTTTTGATCCAATCTTCATGAAACTATGTCAAAATGTTTATTGTCCATATATCTAAGCCCCCTATGAAACTGAGTCACGTCGGCTCAAGGTCAAATCTTAGAAAAACTTTGTGTACACCCTAGAGGGCACAGTTTTGATCCAATCTTCATGAAACTCTGTCAGAATGTTTATCTTAATGAAATCTAGGTAAAGTTTGAAACTGGGTCTTGTCGGGCCAAAAACTTGGTCACTAGGTCAAATATAAGAACGACCTTGTATACGCTCCAGAGGACACAGTTTTGATCCAATCTCAATGAAACTGTGTCAGAATGTTTATTCTTACAATATCCAGGCCAAGTTTGAAACTGGGTCATGTCAGGTCAAAAACTAGGTCAAATGTTAGTATGGTAAAAACTCTTATAAATCTTCACCAGAGCCAGTGAACTGATTAATGCTCAGGTGAGCGATTCAGGGCCACCATGGCCCTCTTGTTTCAATATTTTGCTTGTCTGGAGCATATCTCCGAAAGTATAAGGAGGAACTAAATGAAACTTCACACATGGATAGAGGACAATTAGAGGAAGTGCGGGGCATAAGAACCGTAACCCTGTCGCAAGTATTCACCTAGTTAGCTCCCTTTCCAGTTTTTTTAATATTAAGCTTGTCCCGTGCATATCTCCAAAAGTATTAAAGGGAACTTAATGAAACTTCATACATTGAAAGAGGGCAATAAGAGAAAGTGCAGAGCACAAGACCCATAACCCTATCTCAAGTTTTTACAAAGTTAGCTCCCTTCCTATTTTTCAGTATTTTGCATGTCCAGAACATATCTCTGAAAGTATAAAAGGGAACTTAATGAAACTTCACACACTAATAGAGGGCAATGAGTGAAAGTTTAGAACATGAGAAACATAATCCTGTCTTAAATAATTACAGAGTTAGCTCCCTTCTTAATTTGTGCTTTATTTTGCTTGTATGAAGCATATCTTAGGAAGTATTGAAGGAAACCAAATGAAATTTTACACATTGATAGTGGTGCAGAGCTTAAGAACTATAACATTACCTTTAGTAAATACGGAATTAGTGCCCTTCCTAATTTTGTCAGTTATTTAGCTTGTCTGGAGTATATCTCTGTACATATTTAAGGGAACATGAATGAAACTTCTTATATTGATAATAGAGGGCAATGACAAGAAGTGCAGAGCAGAAGAACCATAACTGTATCCCAAGTTATTTTGGAGTTACTTCCCTTCTTATTTTTTCTCCATTGTATGCATGTCTAGAGCATTGCTGTAAAAGTATTGAAGAGAATTACTTCTTCCATTTTGAATTGCATTTAGTTTACACAGAAAATCACTTCTTCACCAGGATACCCATTGTCCTATTCTAAGCCTTCGGGGAGCATCCATCGGTTCCACCGATTTTCTTGTTTGAAAATTGGGTATTCTGAATTTTGATTGGGTAATGCGACTTGTATTACTCACTGATTTTGCTTTTAATTGGGCATTCCGATTTTTATTTGTGCAGCTTGGTAAAATTAGAGTTAGCAATTCTCTAACATGCTGCTAGATCTGACTGTCCAAGAATAGTGTTTTCACTGTCCATGTAGATCATGGACAGACTGACCTGTAGGAACAGTGTTTTCTCTCCTGTATACTGAAATTCAGTCCTTTTCACTAGATTGTCTCAAGGACGCCAAATTCGGTGTCTCAGGATGCAAAATCTCTTCCAAGGTTTTGATTGAAACAAATGAACCCCTTTGGACTTTGCACGCAACCCAGTGTAGTTTACACTTCGATAAACCTCAGAAAAATGAAATTCGTTCCTTAATTGGATCATTTAAGAAGGGGAAATGCCCTATCATATAACTGAATAAACAGGGTAGATAGATTGTGTCCAAATAGAAAATATTTTCTTTTTAGCCAGTTCTAACACAGCAACACCAAAGCATTGTGCAGGACTCACTGTAGCAGCTAACAGCTCTTCTGTGGTGGATTACCTTGAGAATGTCCTTGAAAGGTCAAAGGTCATGTATGATGCTGGAGCTTACCTACATTGGTATTGGAAGCATGGTGCACTAAGGGTTAGTAACTTGATTTACTTGGTAAGATTTTTCCTCTTCCAAAACAACCCAAAAAATCTAGATCTGTCTTATAAGACAGATCTAGATTTTTGGGATTGTTTTGGAAGGGAAAATCATCTTAGATAAATACTGATGTACATATTTGGGGGCTTTTTGAGGGGGGAAACATGACTGCCTTGAAGCTGGACAAATATTGTTTGTGAGGAAAACTTTTAACAGTGTTTCCAGCAGATTTAAAGGTAAACACCTGCATACATGTATATCTTTAATATGTTTCAAAATTTCAATGAAAATTAACAAGTCAGATCCCCAATAATGAAAGATATTGAAATTACTTTTTATCTTTGAAATATATTTGTCAGTAGAACTTGAAGAAGAGGAATTTAAGAAAATGTTCATGTGCTGGAATTGTGGACCACAATTCCCACAAAATGACATAGACTGGATATGCCAGTAGTTACAGTTAGTCTGGGTGGAGAAGTCATTTTGTGCAATCTTTCTTTAATTGGCCTTAGCTTTAACTAGTGATTAATGCTATAATGTTAAATTATTGCCTATGCTATGTATATAGAACTTAAAACATTATGGTAGTTAATACTTCTATCATGAGTCAACAAATAGTTGACAAACTGTTCAAAGCATGCATTGATATATTATCTATGTTGCTAAAACAAAGTTTTTTTTCTTCTAAAGATTAATGTACACAGGTCTTAATTTTGTTGCATATTTGACATCAGCTTTACCAGTCTGTGAATATTTTGAAATGTGGGGTAGTAAACTTGTATACAGGTGTGTGTTTACACCATGTTTTCCTACCACAAAGGGAGACGACTTTTATGCCTGTGTATTTCACTGGGAGACAAAGCCCATCCAAAATGGGGTCTACTCTTAAAGGAAAGATTTTGCTCCAAGGGGAGCAAATTCTATCATTTAAGAGTTGACCCTAATGAGAATTTTGGTAAAAATGAAAACGGAAGAGTTGCTTCCCCTAAAAGTATACCCATTCACCTTAATTCAGGAAAACAAATCCAAGAGGAGTTGATTCTTTTGAGTTGACTCTAATGAGAATTGTGACAAAAAGGAAAATGGAAGATTTACTTCCCATGAAAGTATACCCATTAACCTTAATTCGGAACATTAATCGGAGCCCTAGATAAGAGGGAGTATTTGATGATAATAAGGGATAATTTTTGTTAATTCTGCATAAAAACATATGTTGTGACTCCTCATCTGAACCGTCTTGACGAGGCGATTCAGATGAGGGGTCACAACATATGGTTTCAATTAGAAATAGAGAAGATTATCCCTCAATTATTATTGAATGCCCGTTTTATCTAGAGCTCTGAATATTTGTGAAAGTTTGTCAGTTTATATTATATACTCTTGTATTTCAGGAGAATTTTGAAGAAGCATTTGAAGACCTACAGGTAGTTATTGATGACTACAGAGAGGCTGTGAGACCATCCTGAAGTTTTAAGTTATGAGACAAATCCAGATTGAAGACAGGGATGGTGCTATTGAAGAAGGATTCACTTCATCTGGGTCATTCAGTGGAGCATCTCACCTAGTGAATAGGGTGTTCACCTTTCACGCAGGGTGTCCAAGAGTTGACACCAAATGCATGTCCAGTCAAATTTTCCGATCCAATAGACTGGGAAATCTGCAGCCAGTGTGTGTCTAAGCTGGAAGAAGTGGTGTCGGGATAGCGGTTGCCTTATGAAACTGGCAAAACTGTGCATATGCATACAGTCAACTCCCGATATCTCGAAAATTAATATCTCAGAATATCTTCTTATATCAAAGAATGTATCTATTTTTCTTTACCTTTAAACTCCTATTATCTCAAACTACTGATATCTCTTTTAGTAAATTATCTGTTACCAGAAAATTTACTTTCAGATATCAGTAGTTTAGGCTGAAAGTGGACTTTGTGATATCAAGAGTTGACTGTATATCATGCATATTACCTCAGTGTAGGTTGTGCTAAACACAACCTACACTGAGGTATTGTGCATGATATGGCTTCATACCCAGGGACTGTGGCCGTGTTAAACAGGCATGACTGGATAAACAACAGTATCTGTGTCATTCTGTCTCTTGATCACAGAATGGCAGAATCTCCAGTCATGTCTGATAGGTTTTTCCAATCCAATAGACCAAGAAATCTGTAGCCAGTGTGTGCTCTGAGTTGGAAAAAGTGGTGTCAGGGTGGCCGTACAAAACTGTACAAAACACAACCTACACTGATGTATTGTGCATGATATGGTTTCAAATGCAAGGACTGTGGCTGTGTTAAACAGGCACAACTGAATAAACAACATTATCTATGACATTCTGTCTCTTGATCACATAGTGACAATATCGCCAGTCAGCCAATAAAGTTATCATGTTTTGTAATTCTGGTCCACTGATTGGTTGAATAAAGTTTCACACCTTAACCTGTACAGGTAACAGATTCTGTTTTCTGGGAACCAGACCTGGCAGGAGAGAAATTCTGTCTTTAAGTTTTGTCCAGGTAAATCCTCTGGGTAAATTTTGGATCATTGTAAAGAAATCAGACAGTTTTGGAAAGTTGCTAGTGTGTAACTGAGAGAAGTGTCCTCCCCAGAATACAGCAGATAGTTAAAAGTGCACAGCACAAAATTGTAACTTTGTAGAAGACTTTGATGACAAGTAACAAGCAATGCAGGACTGGAAAATTACACTTTTCTGGTCTCCCTAACAAATGATTCTCCCTAGAGGATGAGTGATCTTTTTTTTACTGTTTCTTGTGTATATTATTGAAATCACCATATTCTTTGGTCATCTAGGATGGATGAGAATTTCAAGAAATTTCTAGGTCTCAGTTGTAAAGAAAATGGCAGCTGCTGTTATATTTATATTTCTAGTATACTTACAAACCTAAAGCGACATTTGATTGAAATATAAAAAACTAGCAAAAGTACATGCATATCATGCATCATAACAGAACTTCACCTCTCATTGGCTGAAAGTGCTTCCTTTTGGTGCAATGTAATAACTTGGAAAGGACTAGAATGAGGATATTTGGCTATTGGTATTTTGTGGAACAGAAGTGAAAAGAACAGATACATTTTATGAAATAAATCGCATCGTTGATAAATTAGATTGACAAGGGAGGTAATCAATGTGTTATATTTCATAAAAAGCTGTTCTGTTCCATTCCACAAAATACCAAACTGCCCAAAATTTTCTTTAGGGAGTAAATTGTCATTTTTTTGCCACAAGTTGCATTTTATGTCTCCACTAACATGTCGCCAAAAAAAAAGAAATGTGCAACAATAAAACTAACACTTTGCCTCCCCAAATGACAGTTTTGCGAACTAACTGTTATCCCCTAATATTCAGTAAATGAGAAAGGCACATTGTGGGTAGGCATATAATAACATTCGAAAGGCTTAATATTATGGTAATTTTATTTCTAATATTTTAATGATAATAATGTCTATGACAAGTAAAAGTGGCTTATTCCGTATGCAAATTGTATCGATTATTTTGATAACAGTATCTATGTCAAGTTAAAATTCCTTATTCCATATGCAAATTATTATGGTGTTAAAGTACACTTTCAGGGGAAGCAACTCTGCCATTTTATTTTTGCTTTCCTTTTAAGTGGGTTTACTCTTAAAGGAAAGAATTTGCTCTTCTAAGAGCGAATTCTTTCCTGTAAGAGTAGACTCCATTTTTTTTAAAGTTTTGTCATTCTTGATAGCAAGACAGGAAGTCATAAAAGTTGTTTCCCTTTGTAGATTGACAGAAAAACATGAAGATGTATCCATACACCATAAAGATAAAGTGGGCTATTCAGGATAATTCTGAGATATTACCTCATTTCTTCACAAAACTGTATGCTGTATATCTTCGGCAAGACAGATCTAATGAGGGTATACAACTTAGTTTTTTTATTGAGAAATATGGAAAATTATAAAATAATTCCTGTTATCCTGTTTTATCTGAATCCCATTGACTCTTTCAAAAGAATAGATTTTCTGAAATACTAATGAAGAAAAACACGCACACACACTCACCCACACAAAAAAAACAAAAACAAATGGATGGAGCTCAATCATTCATCTGTCACGAGCGATCATGAGATACACCTATTTTTGCCACAATGTTTTAGATTGCATGTATTTAAGCACAAAAAAAAACTGTATCAGGCTATAAGACAAGGTTTTTCCTCTTCAAAATGATGAAAAATATGTGAACCAGTCAAACTAATTCTGTTGTAAAATTATGTGAACCAGTCAAACTAATTCTGTTGTAAAAATATGTGAACCAGCCAAACTAATTCTGTTGTAAAAATATGTGAACCAGTCAAACTAATTCTGTATTTTCCCCTCCTAAACAATCGCAAAAATCTAGATCCATCTTGTAAGATGGATCTAGATTTTTGTTATTGTTTAGGAGAGGAAGAGTGCCCTGACTTACAGCTGAATGTATATGGAACATATTAACATGATACCCTTAATCTGAGATTTTACGTCCTTTTCAACAATATTTCAGTTATATCAGGACGGGAATGATAATGAAAGGCTGTATGCAATGGAACCTTTTTTATGGTAGGAAAGATTTTCGCCTCAAGCAGGGCTTGAACTCGGGTCCGCTAGATCAGTAGGTCAGCGCTTAACCAACTGAGCTACTGGGGCTCCACTCAGAAAACAAAGTTTCAGATCAAGTAAACACTGATTTTTGTCTTTCTTTGGATGAAATATCATCTCAGATCAGACTGATAAAAGAATTGGTCCAAATTCAAAGATACATTTCTTTCAGTTGACAGACACATTTCATGGAAAAATGGAGATTTCATGGAATTGACAGATAGATTTCATGGAAATTGGTGATTAAGAGTAAGATGTTGTATGCTACAACAGTGATGAATTTTTATTTTCTCTAAGTTAAAGGTAGGTTCCTGTACTTTGGAATGCATCATAATTTTGATGATTTTTAATCCAAGTTGTTGGAAAGCACTTATAAAGAGGAAATGAATAAGTTTCACTAAAAAGTGTAAATCAAAAAATCGTAGAAAAGTCGTTTTGCAAGGGATTTCCTAACTCTGCTTCGCACACCAGTTAGCGCTATTTTTAGTTCGCGCCAAAAATAGATAACATAGCTGACGTCATGCTGCATTGCATTTCGGGATAGTTTTAACCCATGCGCCATGCCAGGACCTCTGGAAGAGCTCACGGCAAGAGAAAATTAACCGTTGGCAATTGACATCAGAAACTGCGGACTTGTAGACATATATACATATTTATTTTTAGAACTGGAATTCCAACAAAAGAAAATAAACCAAAGGGAAAACGACTATTTTCTACAACACCTGACGATTTTCTCAGTAGCAACAGTTTCAGAAAAATAAGAGAATTCAATACTACCCAGAAAAAGACAAAATTATTTTGTGAACATAGTTGTTATCGCTAGGCCAGGAACCTACCTTTAAAACTGAAAAAAAAAGATGACTATAATGATATTTATTTTAATTAAAATAAGAATCTGCATGAGAAAAGAAAAGTTAGTACCGTATTAATCCCATCAAGCGCTTCAGGGGCGTTGCATTTTACAAAGTGGGAGCATTATTTAGAGCCTAAAGGGAAGTAATTCAGCCACCACCAATGTACTTCTAGTAAGCAGTGCTAAGGTGAATGGATATAATTTCAGGGGAAGCAACTCTGTTGTTTTCATTTTTGTCTCTCCTCTCAATTGGGGTCATCTATTAAAGAAAAAAAATTGCTCCTCTAGGAGCAAATTCTTTCCTTTAAGAGCAGACCCCATTTTGGAAGGGCTTCTCCTTCCAGGGAAGCCAACAGGATGTCACATAAGTTGTCTCCCTTTGTAAAAAAAGCAAAACATGGAGGCGTACCTAAGCCCCTTAGGTGTTTCTCATGCAGAGACTTAAGTGAAACCTAAATACTACATTATCATGATAAATCTGGCTTGATGTATTTCTGTATGTGACACACGTTTCTGTCCAATCTCTCATACAGTGGGTATTCTGCTACTGAAAAAGAAAAGAAGAAGAAAAAATATCACATAGAGTTTTCAACTGATTGACAATGAGTGAAATGGGACTTTAAGACATGAACATACTGTAACTACCTTATCGTGCTTAACTGCTGCAACACCAAAAAACATTAATTTCCTTTAAATATTGAACTTGAGTATTCAGACACCTAAAACCATTCATTTTCCATTTGGGAAAGTCACCGGAAGGTTGTGAGTTCGCAGCTCACCATTGACTGGAAAACTCTCTCTGTCAACCCAGCAGTAAATGGGTAGCTTTTTCGAATCAGGGAAGGATAAGGCAGCGAAAGGAGAGAGATTGGCTCCGCCTTTCATATGCTGTGCCAAAGATACAGTGGGTCTCTAACCCCTACTGCCCCTATGGCTATTAGGCTATGGGAAACCTTTGCCTTTTAAACAGTGTTTCAGTCATACTGAGCCGAAGCACTGGCATATGGTCCAAGCCATGGGTGAAACTGCTTCTCAGTAGTCAGCGCAACTTAGCAGAGAAAATTTGACTTTTGGCAGGTAACTGTATGTGGTTTAACTTCGGCTTAATGAGGCAAAAAGAATGTTTCTAAAAAGACACCAGTGTGCGCTTATTAGAATATGTGCAATAATTACAGCAAATATGGTAAAGCTATAAAATACAGTAAAAACTGTATATATTTGGACAGTTAGTCTGAGCAAATAGTGCAAACCCAGAGCAGACTGCTCGAGGAGCAGTCTGATCAGGGTTTACACCATTTGCCATTTCTTTTGCATGTTTTGGACGTAAAACCAAACTGTTCCAATCTTCGGACAATTATAGTAATTATTTTTGGTGTCCCAATATTTAGAATTTTTACGTGAAGAGAGAACTTACACCACTCTGTGTCCAGTATGACAGGGCATATACTCATCTGCTTGTGAAGCTTCTTCTCATAGAACAATACAGACCCCTACAAAAATGAATATATCCTCTTAAATTTTTGGTTTCTTCCTAAGGTACAGTCAACTTTCGATATCTCGAAGTCAAACTTCAGCCCAAACTACTGATATCTCAAAGTAAATTTTCTAGAACCAGAAAATTTACTATGACATATCAGTAGTTTGAGATTACAGGAGTTGAAATGTAAATAAAAATGGGAAATATATTCTTTGATATAAGAAGATACTTTGAGGTATCAGTGTTCCAGATATCGGGAATTGACTGCACTTCTAAACGTCAATATGACTTGGTGGCTAAAATATACAGGTGCTTTGTATTTTCAGGTGTAACAAGAACACTGTGCATTCTTGTTCTGAATTACAGAAATAGTGATAAGATATGCATATCATAGTTTATTTTTTTGTTGTTAAATGAAAAATGAACATTTATTAAATTAGTCATATACTAAATTGAACTTGGTCAAATTTTGGAAACGCAGAACTCCATTTTCCTTCATGAGAAATATATTTTTTTTGTACCAGCATATAGCATAATCCATGAACTAATGCAACCGAAATGTATTTTTTTAACAAAGGTCATTAAAAATTAAATTTTCATGGTTTAAAGAACCCCACCCAACTTGTTTATACAACACAAAGTACATGACACTCAAGTGAACATGAAATCTACCTAATATATCCAACTTGTTTATACAACACAAAGTACATGACACTTAAGTGAACATGAAATCTACCTAATATATTAGGTAGATTTCATGTTCACTTGAGTGTCATGTACTTTGTGTTGTATAAACAAGTTGGGTGGGGTTCTTTAAACCATGAAAATTAGTTTTTAATGACCCTTTGTTAAAAAAATACATTTCGGTTGCATTAGATCATGGATTATGCTATATATAACATGTACACCTGTCACCACCTGCTTCTTAGCATTTATACTTGCTCATGTATAGTCTTACCTTCTCAGGGACGACTTTAGTTTTGGAAAAGGGAAACACTATTTCACCACCATACTTCATCTCCGACAGCTTCAATAAAAGAAAACACAAAAACTGTCATTTTTTGTGTCAGGAAAATAATTGTTAAGGCATGTAAAGGTACTTTGCAGTGGAGACTCTAATCAGCATGTGCATCCAAGTAGTCTGATCGCAGTCTTCTGTTTTTGCCTATTCAGTTGACTCTCGTTATCTCAAGTTATAAGGATCTGTCATGGGTGTGAGGTGTGGATAGAAAAATCCGTCACGAGGGTCACTGTTCGGCATCACGAGGCCTCGTGATGCCGAACTGTGATCCCGAGTGACGGATTTTTCTATCCGCACCTCACACCAATGATAGAAACTTTTTCTTGCACACCATGTTTTGTTTTAACTTCAGAACTTCTTAAAATGCGTAATTCTAGTGCTTGAGAGGTTTCAATTTGATTTTGAAACAAGGCACCGCTCTCAACGACCGCCATTCGGCTCTTTATGTCAACGACTGGCGTGCATAAACTGACGTCATTTTTACCGTCTTCGTGACGTCATCATTTAAACAGCCCACGTCACTTGACGACGCTGGTACGTGAATTCCTATACAACTAATGCATTGACAGCTCGTGATTTTTTTCCGGTCCTGGGTCAGAACACCAGGGTAAGATAAGATTTTCTATCTCATGTGAAAAGAATGGCATTTTCTATCTGGTGTACAAGAAACTTATTTCTTGCACACCAGATAAGGATATCCGCGTGCTTCACCTGTACCTACAAATCTTATCTCACCCATGTTATCTCACCCAGGACCGGATAAAAATCACGAGCTGTCAATGCATTGGTTGTATTGGAGCTCACGTACCCACGTCATCAAGTGACGTTGGCCTTTTTTATGATGACGTCACGAAGACGGCAAAAATGACGTCAGTTTATGCTCACCAGACGTTGACGTAAAGAACCGAATGGCAGTCGTTGAAAGCCACGCCTTCTTTCAAAATCAAATTGAAACCTCTCGAGCACTAGAATTACCCATTTTAACAAGTTCTGAAGTTAAATCAAAACGTGGTGTGCAAGAAAAAGTATCTATCATGGGTGCGTTTTGAAATCATGAAGTATATAAGATATAAGTATCATGAAAGATACTTATATCTTAAAGTACCCTTCGCATAGGAAAGGTATGGTTCTGACACATTTCCTATTTTTTTCTTTACATTTCAACTGTTTTTTTTATCTCAAACTTTTGATATCTCGAAGTAAATTTTCTGGGACCACAACATTGAGAACATTTGAGACTCAGATCAGCATGGGAAGCCATGCAGTCTGATCAAACTCTTTCAGTTTTGCCTATTAGTTGGTTCTGGTTATCTCAAACACTAATATTTCAAAGTACCCTCTGATACAGTGCACTGTTTGCTCATACCTATATGTCCCAACACTTAAAATTTTTACAGTGAGAAACTTTCAACCAGTACACTCAACAGACAAAAAACAAACAAACGAGAGATTAGTTCATATACCCATATATATATATATACAGTCGAACTTCGATGGCTCGAACTTGCCGGGACCGCCGAAAAAAGTTTGACAGATCGGTAGTTCGAGCCATTGAAGACCAGCTCAACATGATCCATTTTTATGTACTATGTTTTTCTATCATAACTACCAAAACTTCCTGTATTTTGATTGGTCACTCTTTGAACCTTTGCACTTTCAGGTAGATAAAACAAAACAACACAGAATTTTAATTACAATATAAAAAGATCAAGATAAGCATGGACGTAGCAAACCTGATGACCAATACTTGTGTGGCATGTTTAGTTAAAATGAATAGGGATTTTGCCGGAACTATAAAGTCAGTTCGACCGAAACATGGTGTTCGAGCCTTCCGAGTTTGAGCCAGTGAAGTTGGACTGTACTTATACTTACAAAATTTTAAGATACGCCCACAGAAAGCATGTATAAATAATTATACTTACAAAGATTAGAAATGATCCCATGTAGTATCGCTCTGCTTCAGGCTTTTAAATAGAAAACAGAAAAGAATGGGTATAACCAATGAAAGGGTAAGAATACATATAAGCCCCCACACAACAAAACCAACAAAGTGGCATGTGCCCCCAGTGAAGACTCAGATCAGCCTGGGCTGCCCAGGCTTATCTTAGTCTTCACTTGGCCCACATGCCACTGTGTTCGTTTTCTCGTGCCATGGCTCATTAAATCAATACAGTGTAACACATATTGATCTTTCAGTCAGTGCCTTTAATTCTATTGTTAAGGTGGAAGCATAATTTGGGTATTAGTTGTTTTGGGTTTAATGGCTCTTTGAGACGGTATTTCTGCCTATAATGAGTCTCCCAGAAAGAGGGAGAAAGAAAAGAGATATAGTAGGCGAGAAAAAAAGTACCCAAACACCCCTCCAAACACACACACACACACACACCTAGGCCTTTGCTCTACTATTATCCAAATTAGAAGGATGCCCCAGCACTGAAAGTTACCCAGCACCATCGCTCTTCTGCGACCACTCTGAATGTAAGCAAGAAGCATAAAGAATGAAATTAACTATGTATATATGAGCCACGACACGAGAAAACCAACAATGTGGTTGTGCGCCCAGCACAGACTCAGATCAGCCTGGGCATCCGCCCAGTCTGATAAGAGTCTTAGCTGTCCGCATGGAGGTAGCTTAGACTCTTAGCTACCCTTTTAGCGCAAAGCGAAGACTGTGATCAGACTGGGTGGATGCCCAGGCTAACCTGAGTCTACGCTGGGCGTACAACCACATTGTTGGTTTTCTCGTGTCGCGGCTCATATACTCTATTTTTCTCCCAAAACAATATGATTCAAGCCCTGAGTTTTAATAAAGGAAAAATGATTTCCATATGTTTCATTATTCAAATGTTGCATTGCATAGCCTAATAAAATTAATGCAATTCAGAAATAGCCACTTACCAGAAATGTGAGCACCACAAAAAATTACCTTATGAGATGACAGAAGTAATGTATGAGGCTCCAACCAACTTTGTAAACTAAACTTAACAGTAAATATAAAGCTTCAATTTTGTGGTGGATTGCCAAAATTTTAAGTAGATTCTACCACAAAAAATTACTTCAAGAGATGACTACGTTAATTTTGCCTTGAATGTGTTTTCATGTGTGACATATTCTGATTGAAGAAAGGCAAGTAATATAAATATGATTATTTAAGGAATGAATTTCATTTTTTTGGTTTTATGGAAGTATAAACTATACTGGGTCGCGTGTAAAGTAAGTGAACCCTGAAGGGGTTCATGTAAATTTTGCTAGTGATTAAATGTAGTTTATACTTCGATAAACAGCTGAAAAATAAAGTTCATTGCTTATATTTACATTCGTTTAAATCAAATCTTTCATGAAATTCTTATGTAAGCGCTAAAATTGAAGCAGTAAAACATGAACACGCAGTTTTTCTGCTAACAACAGAACAGCATGCATGACGTCATGACCTCGCTGACGTCCACTCAGACTGTAGAGAGCCATTGTTTATTTTTACGTCACTGTTGTCTTGTGTCTCAATATAATTATTGGAATCTAAACTACATTACGTTCCAATGGTTTACTAGTACTATAGAGCTTTTCAGTAAATACACCAAGAATGTAAATATAGAGCTGTGACAACAACAAAACCAACATAGTGACATGTGTCCCCAGCAAAAACAGATAAGTCTGTGCATCTGCCCAGTCTGATCACAGTTTTTGCTGTCAGCATGGATGTAGCTTAGATCCTTAGCTCCCCTGTAAGCATACAGCAAAGGCTGATCAGACTGGGTGGATGCCCAGGCTGATTTGAGTCTTTGCATGGTGCCAATGCCACTTTGTTGGTTTTGTCTTGTTGCATTTAACCCATTCCATTCGGGATACTCCTTTTTAGGTGTATCTGGGCAAACAGTTTGGATCCAGATCAGGCCCCACAAACGTGGGGCCTGATCTGAGATCTAAACTTTTTGCTGCTTAGACATCATTTCTACAAGAGATAGTTAGACCAATATTGTCAAAATATTCTTGATTTTTGATGCAGACGACAATTTCAGCAGACGACAAAAAATACCCAGAATGCAATGGGTTAAGAAAGACAAGTAATATAAACATGATATTATACCGGTGAGCTTGATGTATAACCCTCCATACCAATGTTTCGAACCTGAAAGCAGAGAATTTCAAAAATGATTTTAATTTCGTGTCACTGAAACAGGTTTGGATTGAAATTGTATAACTCTAAACTTTCAGACAGTAAAAGTAAGGAGGAAAATTCTCAGAAACTGACACAATTCAGTCCTAGATCCAACCCAAGACACCATGTGGGAAAAGATAGCACAAAATATTAGTCACCACCAAAGACATCATCAGCGGCAGCCAGTTGAACAGTCATTTCCTATGTAGGTGGTCTCTGGGCTAGCCTGAATATCACAAACAATACATCAGTAACAGACATAGCAACAAACAACACATAAAACAACCAAGAACCAAAACAGAAGTGCTGCCTTCGGATGGCGACTATAGTAAGCCCGGGGCCGGGCTTAACAAGTTTGTGATTGAGACCAAACTTTGCCCTTGTTTCTGCTTTGGTTCATCTGACACTTAATTGTTTGGTTTTCGTGGAAAATGGCTAGCTCATAATGTGTAATATCTTGGAAACATAGAAATCAAAATTAAAACTGAGATAAAACAAACAAGAGGACGCACAGAAATAACCACACTGAAATTCCGGAGCTTTTCTTCGGACTCATTAAGGCCCGATTTAAAGTCGCCTTAAAACACAGACTAACTTTAAATTAATCTATATTTTACCTTTACCGCAATGCAACACTTGTCATTGATTAGTGCATAAAACATGTTTTAAGGTGACGTGAAATTGGGCCTAGAGTCATTTCGAAAGTTGAAATATGGCTCTTCATAAATGGACTCGCTGATATCCATATTTCAAATTATGAATAATGGTATCCAAAAACACTAAAAGTAGAGATCACAATAGAGAATAAATAGAATAATGGCATCCAACCATATGGCTAAAAGGTTGGCAGCGTAATAAAATCAATATCACTTTCTTCATTTCAATTAATTTTTCAATGAAACAAGAAAAAAAGGAAACAAACAAAATTTGTTTCAAGCTGTCATGCATTGTTTATGGACCACTAACACAACAGAACAAAAGAATCTTCACAACCTCGAGAACATCCAAGCAGCCACGTCGTAACAACATTTTACTGACGTTGAAGCCGCGGGATGACGTCGCATCAATGTGAGTAAAACATTTTGACGACATGCGCCCTCTGGGATGTATTGTGTTGATATCACCTACCAGAAAATTTGAATGTTCAGGCTTTGAGGAAGTTAAATGTATTTTAAGTATTTTTTCCTCCAATATCGAGAGCAACTCTTCGTCCATATCATCTGCGTCAACTTCCAGACTGCAACATAAATGATTTCCACTCTACAGTATGAATTATTTCCGTAATGCAATATAATTGATTTCTGTAATACAAAATATATGATTTCCTTGCTGCAATATAAATGATTTCCATACAGCAATATAAATAGAGGATCTTACATGAGTGCTCATGTATTATTGAATTTATTAAACGAGTTGGGGGGGGGGGGGAAGATAAGGTGCGAGGCTATGCCGAGCATCTTATCGGTTTTTCCAAACGAGTTTAATAAATTCAATAACACAGGAGCACGAATGCAAGATTCTATTTATCATATGACACTAAAATCGATTTTTTTTTTTTTTTTTGCAAATTTTGCACTAAAACGTCACGATTTCGCCATTAGAGAACGCGACGGTTTTATGGACGTCAACGCTTTACGTCACGACGTAATTTGCATATTTAATCCACTAGTTGATTATCGTTTTTAATGCATGGCTTTATTACACTCTCAGATGCGACGTCATATGATAAATGATTCCTATACCACAATATAAATGAATTCCATGCTGCTATATAAATGATTTCCATACAGCAACATAAATGATTTCTATACCACTATATAAATTAATTCCATACTGCTATATCAATGATTTCCATACAGCAATATAAATGATTTCCATTCTTCAGTATAAATTATTTCCATACAGCAATATAAATGATTTCCATTCTTCAGTATAAATTATTTCCATACTGCAATATAAATGATTTCTGTAATGCAAAGTAATGATTTCCGTACTGCAATTTAAATTGTTTCCATATACCCGGTCCGGCCACTTACTTTCATTTCTCCTTCCGCTGATTCAAGAAGGGCAGTTGTCAGTTACTGGTGAAAGTAAGTGTACTTAGTATTTGTTAATCGCTTAGGAGGTCTATGCCTGCCCAGGAATAGTGTGGTTAGGTTAACTGGCCGTCCCGACATGACCATTGCTGTTTACCGTGGACGTTAATAACACAACAACAACAACAAAATAAATTATTTCCATACTGCAATATAAATGATATCTGTAAAAAAAGGGAATGAATTTTATTTTTCTGAGGTTTATCGAACCGTAAATTACATTTGATCGCGTACAAAGTGAAGGGGTTCATGTAAACTTTGCTAGGAACCTAATATAGATTTCACATCAATAAACGTCAGAAAAAATAAGTTCATTGCTTATTTTTACATTCGTTTCACACGCCTACCAATCGCTCTCATGCGAAACCACGGTTCAGAACGCCAATCCATGAGAGGAGTTTTCGGTTTTGCAGGAGAGGAGCCAAAATCGTAAACAAATTTGACATCGGCACAAGGTTTGAGGTATTTATTTTCTCTGAAAACTATTTATGCAAAATATGAGAATGCTATTTTGTCACTTATAGATTGTTTCTTCGGCACATGAAAGGATTAGGCACATGGTCTTGCATTTTTCCAGATATACATTTAGTACGGCGGAGCATGTGTTCAAGGTCAGTCTCGGCGATATATACATGTAGAAAAAAGTGGCATTCTCTTGTTTGATTTTGAGTCTCTGACCTTGGCAGTCACATAGAAGTGAACAGAACTACTGTATGGGTGAATCCAAACGTTGGAAGTAAGCTTTCCGTGATGGACAGTTTAGAATCTAGGAAATATACGCAAAAACTTGGCATCGTCAGCCCGGTCCCGCATGAGATTAAAATATAAGGAATTTTTATCAAACACAAAAACAGCTTCTGAACAATAATTGGATCAAAACTAATATGAACTCTGTAATAAATCATTATTTTATACATTGCAGATGATTTTCTGACTGTTTTTATTCCCCGTTTGTCTTTTAAGGCCTTTTGCAAACCATCTTTCAAACCCTCTTGCATGCCTAAGAAACAGACAAACGGGTATTAAAACAGCCAGAAAGTCATCTGCAATGTATAAAATAATGATATATCACAGAGTTCATGTTAGTTTTGATCCAATTATTGTTCAGAAGCTGTTTTTGTGTTTGATAAAAATTCCTTATATTTTCTTTAATCTCATGCGGAACCGCGATGACAATGACAAGGTTTTGCGTATATTTCCTAAATTCTAAAATGTCCATCACGGAAAACTTAATTCCAACGTTTGGATTCACCCACACAGTAGTTCAGTTCACTTCTTTGCGACTGCCAAGGTCAGAGACTCAAAATCAAGCAAGAGAATGCGACTTTGTCCTACATGTATATATCGCCGAGACTGACCTTGAATACATGCTCCGCCGTACTAAATGCATATCTGGAAAAATGCATGACCGTGTGCCTAATCCTTTCATGTGCCGAAGAAACAATCTATATGTGACAAAATAGCATTCTTATATTTTACATAAATAGTTTTCAGAGAAAATAAATACCTCAAACCTTGTGTCGGTGTCTAATTTGTTTACGAAGTTGGCTCCTCTCCTGCAAAACCGGAAACTCCTCTCATGGATTGGCGTTCTGAACCGTGGTTTCGCATGAGAGCGATTGGTAGGCGTGTTTCAATCAAACCTTGGCGAAAAATCTTAAATTAGCGCTAAAATTGGAGCAGTAAAACATTTAAAGCAGTTTTTTTCTGCTAACAGCGTAACAGCGTCAATGACCACATGACATATATATATGCTGAACATCAAAAGAAACGCCTGGTTTTAAATCACATATAGCAGAAAACAATACTGACGTCTGCCAACAATATAAACTTAGCTTTTTGCAATATTAAAGTTAATTAAATTTATCGTGAAACATTCAAAGTTGTTGTTAGAGTTGTCTTTCCTTTGGCAGTGAAACAAATTGTTTCCAAAACGCTACTCTAATGTGTGGTTATGAAAAAAAAACGTCGGTTTTATTACCATGGTATTTTTCTTAGGAACAGCACAGCAGTTTGAAGTTGAACACTTGTCAAATTATCTCCCTTGCAATTAAACAAATAGCAAATTGGGAAGTCCAATAACATCAAAAGTTCTGCAGTGCTAAGAAAAATTTCTTTGCAAATCAGTTTATTTTACTCTTGTTGATTCATTTAACCTCTTCGTATAAATGGTTTCTGTTCTTTTCAAGAAATACAGGTTGTTAAATGGTCTATGAAAATCCAATGGTAAGCCGGTGTTACTGTTTCTACTGCCAACATTCACCTGTTTGTTTCTCTTAAACGCAAGGCTCGATTGCTTTGATGTTTTCGCTGTTTCTTACTCTTGCTGCGGACATTGTGTCTAGAGAACATAATTGGCTGAGCATTTTATGGAATCAAAAATTCAGCTTCTGAAAGTATGGTGACTTTAAGTTTAACCCCATTATAAAAGCAAGCGTTCTTGTCTCTAAAGTTTATGGAATATCGCTGCGTTGAGGTGCTCATTCTGTCGGAAAATCATAAACAAAGTAACTAAAAATGTCTGAATAAGAGCATATACAGCATCGTACCAAAAGTGAGTCAACTTATTTAAATTCCCATTGACTTGCGTGTATTTGTCAGTGTGCAAGAAAATTAATTGCGCTGCTCAGCAGATAGCAATAAAATATATACTGTTAGAAAGGTAGGTGAATAAGGCAATATACAAAAATAAGTAAGCAGCCTAGAGTTTTTAGTTTGCGAAAGACAACAGTTTATACAACGCTGAAAATTTAGAAACACGAACTTTCCATTGACGTCAATGGTACGTCGCCGTTAAACGGACAAAAATCAGGACCAACCGCATTTAAAATTAAAATCTGAAAGAGTTCTTTCAAGAGCAGAGAATACATTCACAAGAAGAAACATGGGCCAGACTACGTAGTTTCGGCTAATTAAATACTGCAGTTCAAATATGCATCACTAAAAAATTAAACAAAATATGATTTTATTGCCATTATCATTAAGCTTTTTAACGGTATAATTTTAGTTCAATCCTGTAGGCAGACTTAGCACAGTTAATTTTCTTGGGTACTGAAAAATACATGTAAGTCCATGGGTTTTAGAAAAAAGTTGACTCACTTTTGGCACGGTACTGTACCTATACCTTCGAATAAATTGGGCGTATACATTGTACGCGTTTCTTTTGATGTTCAGTATACATTTGTATTTATTAAAAAGCCCTATAGTAAACCATTAGAACGTAATGTAGTTTATACTTTAATAACTACATCGGTTCATACCACGTTACATGATGTTAAGTGACGTCAAGATAAATCATGGTTCTCCAATCTGATTAGACGTTGGCGACGTTATGACGTCGCTGACGCTGTGTCGTTTTCACTTGAAAAACTGCGTATTCATGTTTTTTTCTGCTTCAACTGTAGCCCCTAACGCAAATTTGTAATCAAGTAATAGATAAAAAATGTAAATATAAGCAATCAACTTAATTTTCTGGTGTTTATCTAAGTATAAACTACATTGGGTCGCTAGCAAAGTTTACATGAACCCCTTCGGGATTCACTTATGTTGCACGCGACCCAATGTAGTTTATACTTCGATTAACATCAGAAAAATGAAATTCATTCCTTAACACATGTTGTTGGAGGGCAGATCATGAAATATTAATTCACGACGGCCGCAGGCCGGCGTGCCCGACAACACATGTGTTAACAAAGTGATTTATCACAAATTTTCACACGACGCCGTTTCCTATACGTTAAATGGGGAAAACGTTAACGTCATGTTAGAATTCGAGATCTGCCCTCCAACAACGTGTTAATCAGGGATAATTCACGGATAAACAAATTTTATCTCTTGAATCGCGACGTCAGTAAGTTCGGAAAATCATCATCACTCGATTCATTTTGACTATCTTTACGCCTTAAAACGTTCTAATGATGCATGATATGTAGAGAACCATGTTAGTGTCTTTTGACATCAAGTTTATAAGGATCGATCAGAAACACTTAGGAATAACTCGGCAAGGATCGCCCTTCTTATGCTGTTTCTGGTCTCGCCTCATAAACGTTATATCAAAAGACACATATATCAAAAGACACTGATATGATATTCTTTATTCATATAGTCGTTCAAAATTTTGACAAACCTGCCAATTCCACCGGGATTCTGGTAATGATGTGTGTACATCGAGTCCCTCATCTACCAAGAAGAAAGAAAAAAAATGAGTCATAATTGAACCGACACAAATGAAACGCCATTTCTGAGTATTAATGAAAAGAAAATGAAGGAAAGTAAAAAATATTTTGAACCATTTGGACTAAAGAAGGGAATTTCGACTCGCGCGCAACTAGCAAAAGTTAGACAAAAGTATTATTTTCCGGCGGCGGCGTTGGTGGCGTAAACTTAGCGTCAAGTTTTCTGATAAGTTCTGGTTTGCGACAATGCGCTGTCAGGAGAATCATAGCATTTTGCGTCTTGTTCAAATAGTATTTTATTTATCAGTCATTCGGATGAAATTTATATTGGGTTTTATCCATTTTTGATGAGTTAATGTGTTTTTGTTTTTCAGAAAAAATAATCCTGTCTTGTGGCTGTTACTCGTACAGTTTTCCCTATACTGATGTGAAAATACGCATATTATCTGTATATGGAGATGAGAAAATGGTTTGGATTGAGGCTTCAAGCTGATTTATACCTTGTGTCCGCAACCCCTGCCTTATCTTTGATCATACTGATATATAATCATGCAGGTTGCTTAACAATGATTTAAAGATGGCCATGTGATTTCGGATGTTTGTTTAAGAAATAGTTCTGCCCTGGCAGTGAATTGTTGAGCAATAATTCACTGTTTGGTGGTCAGTTGTAAAGTAGATCATATCACGAGCGCCGAGCGCGAGGTACACATCTACTTACAACTGACCAACAAACAGTGAAGTATTACTCAATAATTCAATGCTAGAGCTGAACTATTTCGATTCTAACACTCAAAAATGCTGAAAGGTATTCTTTTCATTCAAATTCTCCCAACCTACCTGCCAGGTTTCATGCTGCCGCCAATATTCTTGACTGCACGGGTATCTAAGATGAATGTACGTTTTTATGTCGATTTTAGACAGAAAAAGAGACGTTACACCGTCTAACGTCTCAAAACGTCACAAAATAGGTCAGTAATTGGCAGTGACGCCAGCAATTAGACGCACGCGCTCCGAACTTTTCCAGAATAAAACATGGAAACTTCCTATGGCTTGTATAGGCGCACTGTGTTAGCATTTTTAAAAGAGTTTTGCATAACGTTGAGTGACCATATTGTGTCTGCAGACCTTACGGGGTATCAGTAGTTCTAACATTATAAATGCTGCGGCTAATAAATGAACTGGGCCCAGTGGTCGTATTTATAAAACCACTTAAGTCGTTGGTATGCTGTTGCGACGCTCGGCGCCCCGTTACTGCGGCTGTGGATTCGTTCCACTGAGGTGCGGGGGCAACGTCGATATGAAAATTGAAATACTACTACTGTATGCCGTTGCTAAGGCTAAATTTTTATGAAGGCGATTCCCTACAACTATGAAATTTGCTCTGGAGGAACATTCTTCAAAGGACTGTTCCTCCAGAGCAAATTTCATAGTTGTAGGGAATCTCCTTCATAGAAATTTAGCATTAGCAACAGCATAGCAACCACTTAAGTGGTTTTATAAATACGATCCCAGGTTCACAATCAGTCTAAGATTTGAGAACAACTTTAAATTTCATGTGGAAAAGTTCACAATAAGAAAAATTATATGAAAATCATATTGAGAATCACAGTTTTTACATGAATCTAAAGACAATGTTCGTGCAGTTGTAATAAGAAAGAAAAATCAGAACAATTTTGGTTTTGTAAGCTTTTAATTACACACAAATTTTTTAACCCTAAAGTTAAGCTCGTCCTTAAGACTAAGGAATGATTGTGAACCTGGGCCAGATAATAAATCGTGACACTTGTTTTCGAATGTTTAAGAAAAGTAGGTACGGGACTTCAATATTGAAGGTTGACAGTTTTGCTTTTCGACAGCCTACCTTACCTTTTCTTGTCCTAAATGTGAAGTGGCATTCGGCATACTGCTATTTGTGAAATTGCGAAATAGAATAATAAGTGGTGTGAGGTTCATTATCTCCCCTTGTATTGAAGGCCTGGTAAACATTGGCTGTTTCCTTTTTCGGATATATACACATTTAAGCTGAGACTGCTTTGAAGCATTCTGAAAAATAAAATGACACTATATTTAGTTATGTTTTACAAAGTTAAAGTGGTAGAAAGTGCTAAAATCATAAGACCGAGCTCGTAAATCATAGTGTAGTAAGTAGGAGGAGAAAAATCCGTATAGAAAATTCTGTCGAGCGCACCGACCGGGGATCGATCTCACAACCCCAAGATTATAAACGAGCTCACAACCACTAGGCTAAACGGTCTAGACCAGCTGGGCTGGTCAGTTACACTCTCTTCACATCTATATACATATTTACACATCACAAATTGGCCATACTACTACACTCCTCCATTCTACCAAAGAAAATTTGTACCAAATATTAAAGAAAATGATTTTTTATAATCCAGGTTCTTTTTTATTCCGCAGCCATTGCTACGCCCTTGGACTCTAACGGTTAACATCCTGGTCACGGCACCACTGAAGTAGGAGGAGAAAAGCAATGAATTTATTTTATTGCTTTTCTCCTCCTACTTCACTGGTGCCGTGACCAGGATGATAACCGTTTAAGAAAATTTCGTCGAGCGTCCCAACCGTTGATTGGATCGACTCAGATCCCAAAATTTTAAAGCGAACACACAATCACTAGGCTAAAAGCTCCAGACCTCGATAGGAGCGACTGTAGTGTAGTGGATAACACCCCGGACTACCAATACAGGGGTCGCAAGATCGATCCCCCGCTTCTCCGGTCTTTCGGATGAGACTTTAAACCGAAGTCCCGAGTTCACTCACTCACTCACCAGCCTTGATAATGTACAGTTACTGCCCTAGTTATAATTTCACATTTTTGTCAAATAGTTTTATTCCTTAAATAACAGCTGTCAAAGATTTTTTCTGATTACATCATAGTACAGATAGTACAAAAAGTATTAACCTTGAAACTCATGCACTATTACTGATAATTGAAAACATGTAACAGAAGTAATCTCCACTGGGTATAAACCAGTCCGCCAATTTTCGCTTCTTGCAGAGACTGTTCATCATATTTGGCTTCCACTGAGACTGTCCGCGATCTCTTGCTTCCTGCTGAAACTTCTATACATGATAAATGGCTTCCTGCGGAAACTGTCCGCGTGATGCTGCTTCCTGCCGAGGCCCTCGGCAGGAAGCAGAGTCACGCGAAAGTCTCGGCAGGAAGCCATTTTTCGAGGACGGTAGTCCCTGCAAAAGCAAGACATCGCGGACAGTCTCTGCGGAAGCCAAATATGATGGACAGTCTCTGCAGGAAGCGAAAATTGGCGGACTAGTTTATACCCTGTAATCTCGAGATTTACGGGTCAGCCTTGAACGGTCAAGCATCTTGAAGGGAAGATTATGTCTTACTAGATATCGATGAAGGCGAGGGTTTAGATATATTTTGACTGCAGCAAGGTTAATCACTTAAGAATAATGCTGCGGTTTTGGAGAGGATTCCTTTTACTGAAACTACTCTTTTGGAACTTCTCCTGTGTCTAAAGACTGTTGAAAACTAGAAATGTGTCCATACGACACGGATGCCCCCGCCTAGTGCCCTAAGTAAGATGGCGCCTTGTTTAAGGTACTGGCACTTGTAGCATAACTAGGTTCACAAAGGCAGACTTCTGTGGTACATGTTTTATTGTTTTCCTTGGGCAGATGTATTATGTTTCTTGAATCAAGAGAAGTGTGTGTGTGTGTGTGGGGGGGGGGGGGGGGGGGGGGGGGGGCGGGGGCTTGGACGGGGGGGGGTGTCGTGACTGATATGTGATGACATTCAGTATTTTTTCGCAGAAATGGATGCCATGCAACTTTCGAAAAGAAATAGCCCAGAAACAAGTAACTTTTCAAAAACTAACAAACGGAAACCATTATTGTATGAAATGAAGTCGAAAAAGGGCCATAACTCCCACAATAATCGACGGATTTTGCCCAACATCGAAGCTGACCTGTATTTTATGATTATATACCTGTGTATAAAATATGAATTCAATACACCAATGCTTTCAAAAGATATCGAACGGAAACCATTTCTTCATACAAAATGAAGTCGAAAAAGGGCCGTAACTCCCACAATAATCGACGGATTTTGCCCAACATCGAACTTGACCTGTATTTTATGAGTATATACCTGTGTGTAAAATATGAATTCAATACACCAATGCTTTCAAAAGATATCGAACGGAAACCAGTTTTTCATACAAAATGAAGTCGAAAAAGGGCCATAACTACCACAATAATCGACAAATTTTGGCCAACATCGAACTTGACCTGTGTTTTATGATTATATACCTGTGTATTAAATATATATTCAATACACCAATACTTTCAAAGGATATCGAACGGAAACCAGTTTTTCATATACAATGAAGTCGAAAAAGGGCCATAACTCCCTCAATAATCGACGGATTTTGTCCAACATCGAACTTGACCTGTGTTTTATGATTATATACCTGTGTATAAAATATGAATTCAATACACCAATGCTTTCAAAAGATATCGAACGGAAACCAAGTTTTCATACAAAATGAAGTCGAAAAAGGGTCATAACTCCCACAATAATCGACGGATTTTACCCAACATCGAACTTGACCTGTGTTTTATGATTATATACCTGTGTATAAAATATGAATTCAATACACCAATGCTTTCAAAAGATATCGAACGGAAACCAAGTTTTCATACAAAATGAAGTCGAAAAAGGGTCATAACTCCCACAATAATCGACGGATTTTACCCAACATCGAACTTGACCTGTATTTTATGATTATATAGCTGTGTATGAAATATGAATTCAATACACCAATGCTTTCAAAATATATTGAACGGAAACCATTTCGTACGTACGTACGCAAGCTACGCTACGTACGCTACGTACGTACGGACAGCGGTGATACTATATGCCCCCCCTCCCCTTTTTAATGGCGGGGGCATAAGAATTGCTTGTGATGTTCGGACCAATTGCGAGCTATCATCATAATACAATGTATATCAAAACAACGCTGAGGCAAAGAAGGGAATAGAAAGGTCCAGGGTGTGCCACAATCACAAACTGCAGCCAACCCACAACACAAAGAAAAAGAGAAAAAAGGACAAACACACACGCAAAACAAACAAATGCACAAGCAGCAGAAAAAACAGCTCCCTCTTCCCCAAGCGAGGTGATCAGATTTTGATATAACGTCGTTTCAACGTTCTGCGCCCGCTGGGATGGTATTATTTTAAGGAAATTACAACAAACCTTTGCCGTTTTCCTTGAACATATATCCTGTGTGAGTTTTTCTCTTCTCTTTTCTGGATCTAGTTTTCCTTTTGGCTCATCTGCCTGTCCAGACTCGAGTTTCTGTGTCATAAACTTCTTGTTTCGTATTGCCATTTTATTGTCGGGGTCTAAAATGATATAAAATAGACTATAATAGCTAATTATAAAAATGAATAAATAAATATACACAGGAACTGCTGGGATAGCGCTTGTAAAATTCATTATTTTTAAATAATTTATATTGATTGCAGTCTGCCCAGCACGACACAAAGTTGAAACACTTTGAATCAACGTTGATTCAAGGTTGACGCAGCGATTGGTGGCCAGTGGGTACCTACAAGGGTTGATCCAGAAATAATGTCACTGTGTCCATTGCGCATTTATTCATCTTAGCATTATTATAAAATTCTATCAAGCTACACTGTAATTAAGTTCTGATTTACAGAATAAATATAAAGTTGAAATCTTTTTCCTTTCCAATTATATGGACGTTCAAAGTATGCCACCATGGTCATCGCGCCGCACGTTAGAATAGCGTTTATTACCTGAACAGTATTTTCAAAAGCAATCACAAATCAAAATCAAACTAAAGCGCCAAATCATTTAAAAATTTGATGCGATGACGAAATATATTTTTGCCGCCCACTTTTGAAATCTTAATGCAGTTTGAAGTTCGCTAGCTAGTGCTAATGCTTGTTACTGCCGAGTGTGAAAATGTTGATTTCTGACAAACGCGTCAGCGAATATATATGCGGTTTTGCCATAAATTAAAAAATCACCATAAGAGACGATAGAGCTGTTTATTTAGACATGTGGTAATATGACAGTTATTATGAGGCTTGTGTAAAGGTGATATCAGCGCGACAAGGGTGCAGATGAGACGCTGGAGGATAGTCCGAAAACAAGAAGACCTTTATGTACAATGCCAGACAATAACGTCACTCTTGTTTGGGCCTCATATGTGAAGTTCGATGTTTTGTAATTCGAATATTGTGTAAATTCTTTAACATGAGCTGCGCGGCTGGTCATGTAATATTAAAAGATGAGATAAACATGGAAGAACAGACATTAGTGCTATGCTGGAACAACGAATATGTTATTTCAGACTTGACACAATATCGACACTTCGTCTGGTACGTCAACAATGTCATTGACGTGCGGCGCGTTTCGTTACCATACCGTCTGTCTATCTCGATTTCTCTATTACTGTGCACTGTATTTTTATGAGATTTTCAGACCATAATGCAAATAGAGTACGGTACTAGGATACAAAATTTTGTTCCTCTCTCTTAATTCTACACGATTTTATAGCTGCAGTGACTACTTCTGGATCAACCCTCGTATATGAAGCACTGCACTGTTTGCGGTTTCATTTCAAATGAAAGCAGAAGTAAAAATGTCATTGAGGCGGAACTAACGCGAAATCAACTGGTATCTAGACGTAAACGTCAGCCATCGGCGTTCCTTTTTCCTCGATACTGACGTTAGCATGACGTGCCAAGTATAGTGGCGTGGGTGTACGTGCTCCTCTGGCTTTTCCCAAATTCAACGTTAAAAATCTTTAACCGCGACTATTAGGAAAATTATTGGGTTTAAGTAACACACCTGGTTAACTATGTTTTCAATGATGTTACGAAACGAAAAGGAGCTGTTACGAAACGAAAAAAGGTATAGTTACCAAACGACCTGGTCATCAGGTCGTTTGGTAACTATGACTATTTTTCGTTTCGAAACAGCCCAATTAACCAGGGGTGAGTAAAGGATTGGCGACTGTAGAATGAATGGAAATAAAATGTAAGTATAAGTATGTAATTTCAACCTCACCCATTTCTAAAATTTTATCCAGCGTTGTTATGGCATCTTCCGATCTTTTCAACTGTAAAAGATAGTTTGATATTCAGAACAGGATTGAGAACAAAACTTTCAAATAGAGAACAGTGTAATATTGTTGACGTATTTTCTGAAATACACAAACTCTAATTTAAGCACCGTTTTCTTTTAAATTCAGTGTAAAGATTGTTATATCTGCAGATCTTCACAAAATATCTTCTTGGATGCCGAAAACAGAATTTGATGTTCTCGCAGTACTGAAGTTGAGTGACTAATATCATGGGCTGAAGACCGGTCTCTAGAGGTGAAAATGACCTTGTGATGATGGCATTTTGTATTGAGTTCGTCTGAAGAAGGTTAGAAAGCCAACAGAGACAAGACTTAGGTTTGAGAAGCTGAGGGACCAAGAAGCGGCATGCGCATTTCAAGTAAAATAGATGGGAAATTTGCACCACTCATCGGTCTGGCGGATGATGACATGAACATAGCATGACCATCATGATTACAATACAGTAGTGTCTAACACAACTAGTTAGATATCGGCGAGGGAACGTTGCAGAAAAAATGTGGGTCATCAAAGATGTTCTTGACCTCTCTGGATTAGATTAAACATATTTTATTGTACCATATAGACAAAGGAATTGGACACAAGTTATACCAACATTAGCTAGTCCTCTCCCTACAAAGATAACACACATTAGAATTGTGGTACATATACTACAGTAAGTTCAGTTCACAAATTAAATCATAGTATCGAAAGAAAGATAATATTGTTTTATCCCCACAGCAGCACCATGCGCCCCGCCCCAACCCCGACACTCACAAATTCCGAATTGCAATTTATTACTTGACTATGTGAACCTATGTGTGTCTTTGATATATTTTAACACAGCCGAATGTATAATTGAATTAGTTTCAGCATTTAATGCGGGATCTCCATCAGTAATCAAATGCAAATGAACATTTGCAAGTGGATTAATGGAACTAAATAAACGATTTCTTTGTTCTACATATAACAAACACTCAAAGAAATAATGTTGAGCGTTCTCATTAACAGCGCCACACGAGCAATTCGAATTAGCTGAAATATTTACTCGGAATAAATCAGCATTCAAATTACTACAATTATGACGAATTCTAGTTAAAATGATATCGTATAGTCTGTCCTTAGTAGATGGAAATTGATGAGTCCTAGAAAATTGTTTCTTAATAATTGTTTTAAACGAAGAGAGAGTAAGAGAATTTCGTATTGATTGATCAGTGTTATTCCACAATTTAAGGGTTGACGGAAAGAACGATGACTCAAATGAACATAATCTAGCGAAAGGTATTTCAAAGTTCTGACTATTCCTTAAATTATAAGTCGAAACTGCATCAATTCTATTTGGAAGAAGATCTGTCAAGTATGATGGTGCGTCATTATTTATTATTTTATACATGAGAGTTAATTTTTTAGTTTTTCGCCTTTCAGCTAAAGTTTCCCAACCCGTTTCGGCATAGATCGAATTAAGAGATGCAAAAACTGGCAAGCCAGTTACAATACGCGCAGCAATTAATTGCACTTGTTCGAGACGATTTGCATCCGTTTGGGTACAACCATCCCATACTTCGCTAGCGTATTCTAACAATGGCCGGATATAAATACAATATAGTTTGCATAGTATTTCTTTTGAAAATTGATATTTGACTTTTCTAAGATATGAAACTTGTTTAGACGCTGATTTTATGATTAATTCTACATGTTTGCTCCATTTGTTATTTGACGACAGAGTAACACCTAAATGTTTATGCGTTTCAACGAAATTCAAGACTGAGTTATCCATTACTAACTGCATATCATAATCAATCAAGGTATTTGAAATAAGCAAAACTTCAGTTTTTGATGGATTAAATGAAATTAACCATCGACAAGCCCATTCGTGTAGATGTCTTAAATCATCATTAATGATAATTTGCAGATTCGGAAGATTTCTCGACGAATAACTAAGAGATGTATCGTCAGCAAATAACCTAGCTGATCCCTGTAAGTTTTCAGATATATCGTTGATATATATTAAGAACAACAGTGGCCCAAGGACTGAACCTTGGGGTACACCAGCAGTTATGTTTCTTGAAGACGAGAAAGATTCATTGATGCACACTTTTTGATTTCTTTTTTCTAAATAACTTTTAAACCACAATAAAAGATCATTCCTTATTCCATAATTTTCCATTTTTAAAAGTAGACCAAGATGCCAGACCCGATCAAAAGCCTTGGGAATATCACAGAATATTTGGCAACTTGTCTCAAAGTTTTCTAATGCTAAACATGTATTATGAATACTTTCTATAAGATGATGAACGGTTGAATGACCCGGAAGGAATCCTGACTGATATTTGTATATTAAAGAATTTCTATCCAAATGATTGTAAACATGTTTAAATAAAATGCATTCGGAAGATTTCCCTACACAGCTAATGAGTGAAATAGGCCTATCGTTACTAGCAATTGATTTGTCACCTTTTTTAAAAATTGGAGTAACATGTGCTAATTTCCACAAACTTGGGTATGTATGCAGCTTAAGAGATAAGTTAAAAAGCGAACATAAAGGGATGGCCAGTGACATAGAACAGTTTTTTAACATACGATGACTTATTCCGTCTGGGCCCGTTGCTTTGTTAACTTTTAATGTATTTAGTATGTCAGCGACCTCAGAGTGAGTAATAATTATGCGTGATAATAAAATATCCGTTCTATTTTCAAAAACTTGAAGCTCAATGTTAGTGTCGTCAATTGTTGATATTGAACAAAAAATAATCGTTTAGGGTCGTTGCTTTCTCATGGTCCGAGAATGAATAAGTGTTATCAGCATTGCAGAGGGGTGGTATTTTATACGAACTTTGATTTTTCCCCATAAACCTTCCCATTATTTGCCAAAAAGTCTGATTTCGAGAGTATATCGTCTATTGAGTCGTTAAAATTTTCTTTTGCATTCTTTTTCATGTTATTTACCCGATTTCGTTGCCGTTTGTATCGAGTTTTATCTGAGTCATTATTTGTTTTCAATGCTTTTTTCCTTAGTCTGTCTCTTAATCTTAAATTATATCTTAATTCCGAATTAAACCATGGTTTATCATTTGGACGTATCAAGACTTTTTTTCGCGGAATGCATTCTTTACAAAAATCGAGAAATAGATCAGTGAATTTATTGCATGCGTCGTCAACATTGGCATCGTCATTTATTACCGAATCCCAGTCATATTGTTATATATAATTGTTTAGTTTATCGTAGTCTTCATTTTTGTAAGTCCAAATTTCTCTATAATATGAGCTCGACAAGTCAACATGAATTTTCAATGAAGAGAGGAAAGGAGAGAAAAAAGGTAGATCCTCAACTATTCAGGACAAGTCTGGATAATGTCTAACAGAAAAATTGAGATTCTCGGCAGATGGATAGAATATTGCTCACAACATATTATAATAAGGGTTGTGAGGGCAATACAGTTCTAGTCAAATTCAGCATGCACAGAAGAAATTCTGCATCCCATCCTTCGTGAGGAAATAAAACTTGCTCAAAGAGGCGGATAGACTATGCTTGATGGCTTAATATAATAGCATCTTTACCAAATTTAGCGCGACGGGTGCGCATTTCTGTATATGCCGGCTTACTTTAATCCTAATCATACACTATTGAGAAAAGAGGCAATTTCGATAGAGTCAGGAGCCCTGGTAGCTCAGTCGGTTAAGCGCGGACCGGGTTCGAGCCCCGCTTGAGGCAAGAATCTTTCCTACCGTAAACGGGGTTCCATTGCACACAGCCTTTCATCTTCACCGTCCCATCGTCCTGATATAACTGAAATACTGTTGAAAAGGACGTAAAATCACAAGCCATCCATCTGTCCATCGAAAGAGCTCTACTTACAGTGGGAACGCGTATCCATGGCGGAGTGATATTTTTATACAGATAGCAACGAAAAAACGTTCGAAATTCCTCAGATTCAGATTCAATCGACGAACGGGTCGCAATTTCAGTGCTGCTTTGTCGGCGAATCAAACTACACACAGCCGAAAATAATACACGGTTTTATTCCCTACATCTTAGTTTAATTTCCTAGTTCTCTGAGATCCGAACTGAACACCGAGATACTCGGCATTCGAGCAGTTGACACGATCGTCGAAAGACGACTTTTTAAGTCAACTTCAAAAGCAATTTTCAAAACAATTCGACTTTCTCCCGCCGGCGGACATATGCCATGAAAAACCATGGTATTCGCCCTTTCCCTGTGACAAAAATCAAGTAATTCGGTGTTTGGGACAATTTTCTTTGCAAAATAATCTTCGGGTACTCTACGCAATTTGTTGTTGTTGTTTTCAACAAAATGGCGGACAACAGTGTTTACATCACTGGCCCGGCTATGCATTTCAACGTTTGCGACAAAATCGAGAGAATCATTATTCCATGTATTGCTAGAATACCAAGCGCGATTAAATTAAATATGTTTATTAAAAATACAATGCATGACAGAAGTCTATCTTTATATTTTATTCACAAATAACCACAATTCCATACCCACCCGCAGAGTTTGTAAACAAGGAAGCTAGCTCAGTAGTGATGGTTACGTCATGAAATTGTGACGTAAACAGTAAATTGATTGTATTACTGATATTAACTTGTGAGTCGGCTGACAGCCAGTGTGCCAATATTTCAAATGCTATATCGCGCGACCCTGTTTGAAAAATAAAAGCAAGACAAATATCGCTACACCACTAAACAACTATTCAATTTAAGACAGCACGTGAAATTTCACTTTGGGAGAGAAAACTTAATGGGTCCTACATCTGAAGGATCAAATGGAATGGTTGTGCAGGCCCGTACACATACATGTACTTTTGCCAAGGGATTAGGGGCGGAGGGTGAGAAGGTGTGGCTGGAACGAATTTCAGTGTGAGTGGGGAGGGGAGGGGTGCCCTAGGGTGGTGGGGGTTGGGGTGGGTTAAAGGGGGCAAGAAAGTTAAGAAAATCCAGATTTTAAGGACACTTTTAGAGCTTTAGTTTAGGGGTGTAAACTCGCTTTCTGGCAGAAAACTGCATGTTTTTTTTATGTAATTTGCTCGGTTATGGGAGGTGCACCCTCCGCTCTCCGTCGTACAAGCCCGGTGTGCAGGTTGGTGAGAGGAACGGGGAGGCGGAGTGGGGGGGGGGGGGTAGGGGGAATCGACTCTGTCGCCTGGCAGCTTTGACAAGTCTGCACCTTTTCTCAGGTCAAATATAAAACAAATACTGTATCGAAAAGTATGTGTATGTGTGTTTTTGGTGTGATGTCATCAGCGACAACACGCGGAACAGACACGATTACAAAGATCTACAAATTTGTAATTTCCTCATTCTAGAAATCGTATGAAAACTCAACCCATTCTAGAGTCTGAATCTACAAACCAAACATTGTTTGCAACTCTTGTTCGGCTCATACCGACTCCCACAGTCCAAAGAGTCTCGGTAGCGCAGCTGCCAAGTGGAGTCTCGCCGGTCTTTCGTATACTTTAAACCGAGGTCCCGTCTCCATATGACCTCGTTGTTGGCAGGACGTTCAACCCGAGTTCACTCACTCCAATCTTTAGAGACTTTATGGTACGTCAGCCAGTTCAATATAAGGGAAGTTACTTCTCAAATCACTATTATTATTCTTTCTGCACGAGTTTCTTCCCATGTGTTGCCAAACACGGTCTCCTTTTTTTCCCTTACTGAAGAGATTGAAAGTAGGGGCTGAAGAGATATACAGCATACTGTATAAGTGAAATTTTCACATATGTAGACTAAATCCTCCGAAGACCTTGAAAATAAGGTCAACGTGATCAAAATCTATTATGCTCTTATGTATGTCCTAATGATATATCCATGCAAGTTTGGTGAAATTGGTTCAAGAAATATTGTGGGTACAAGAAATTGTCATGCTGACGCAGACCACAGAAGGTCAAGTCTAAGGCCTCTTGTGACCTTGAAAATGGGGTCAAAGTCACCAAAACCTAATCAACTTTTTAGACATCTTTACAAACCAAGGGTATTAAGACCACTATGCAATCCAAGGGTACTAAGACCACTTTGTTCCTTACATACATAAGAAACAAAGTTGCCTTAGTACCCTTGACTTGCAAAGATGCTATTTGGCTTGTCCAAACGATATATCCATGGAAGTTTGGTAAAATTTGACCCACTTATTCAAAAATATGGCAGATACTTACTGCCTTGTGCACAGAAACTGACTTCCCTTGGGTAAACCTGTTATAGCAAAATGTTGAGAGTCAGTGTTGAATCAATGTTAAATTATACATTGAATTGAAATGAATTGAATTGAAGCCTCCATATTCCTTCAAGGAAAATTACCGAATTTGATGAAAAAAGTGATTAAAGTGCGATGAAAGAGCGATAGATCCCGAAGCAGGATATACGCTGTTTGTCATTACAACTGCATCTTTTAGAAGACACTTTGTCCCACTTTCAGAAGACAACTCGCCCCATATTCTCAGACACTCACCTTACTAGAATATCTACGTTCTTGTCCCCGATGCAGAACACAACTCGCCCCCTCCCCCCCCCCCCCACACCCCTGTTGCTGTGGCTGGGAGGCATGCTAAAATCATGCATTGATGCTTATTAGTATTTGTTGTCCCCTTTAGGGACCGATCATAAGAATAAGGGCATGGGTTAGCTTGCATTTGCAAACCAGTGCCTGGAGCATGTTACCCTGTTCATCTATGGTACAGATGCAAACATCCCTGTATGCTTTTATTCGCACTTTTGAAAGTTTGATAAATACCAAGAGCCTATCTCACAAGTGTGATGTGCAACTTGTAAATACTTATTGACAGAGTCACATTAGAGTCACAATGTGATAGAGTCACATTATAAATGAATGCAAGTTAATAAATGGCTAAAAGTCCTTTGCTAAGAAGTTAACAAAGGAGGTCTAGGGGGCAACGCCCCCCAGAAGCCAAAGCAATTTCCCAATTTTAATGGCAATTTTAAGATTGGAAAAAAATAGAGCAAAACTAGGAATGATGATAAAAGAAATAAAGGGTTGTTTTTTTTAGGAATTTTGCCTCCTTTTAGAGTGTTTATTTTGCCATAATGGCTTTGTGTCCCACATGCTAGTGACTCTTTTGCAATTCAGTTTTATTTCTTCGTAATGCGACTGATCAATAATACATGTATGTGAATGTTGTATAGGATTTTTTTTGTGTATGTATGAACATATGATATGTGTATGGGGGTGGGGGTGGGGGTGGGGGTGCTGCTGGTGTAAAAAATAAATTGTAGATATTAAAACATTACTATATGGGGAGTCTGCGCCCCCAGAAGCCAGTGACATTTTAAAAACTCAATTCAAATGGAATTATCTGCAGACTTTTCTTAAGAAATTTTGGGTGGAGCCAGGTTTTTTTTTTCATTGTTTTTCGATGTCTGATTTTTTTTTAAATCCCCTTATGAGCTAATTTATTTTTTTTCTTGCATATCCAAAGCCCCCCTCCGCCCCCCCCCCCCCCCCCCCCCCCACACCCAGAATATCAAATGGTCGGTCCCTTAGCGCCTAACGGGACAGGGTTTTGACAGATTTATGAGTAAGAGCAAGCTGTCTCTTGTATTTTTTGTGGGATGCCTTCTGAAAGGGTACGTGTGTGTTGGGGAGGGGGGGGGGGGGGCGGGGGCGTCGTCCGGGACAGAATTCTTTAGAAGGGCGAGTGGTCTCAGAATGTGGGGCGCGTTGTCTTGGGGGAAGTTGTCTGGGGGGAGTTGCCTCAGAATGTGGGGCGAGTTGTCACCTGAAGGAGGGGCGACTTGTCTTCGGGCGAGATTTTTGTGGGGCGAGTTGTCTTGGGGCGAGTTGTCCGTAATTCGACTAAAGCATGTAGGTTTCACTTGAAATATTTATTATCATTCCGCTTGCTCTTTCTTGTTCCACTATATGACTATTAAAAAAACAGCCGGTGAATCACTCAATGTTTTTCGTTTGTCAAACTTTGTGGTTTACTCGAGTACCAGTGTGTTTGTTTTGCTTTCTCTCGTTCGTTCTCGGCGTGTAGCCTAAATTCAGAAGCCCAAAAAATCACAGGCAGGCAGACTTACGCAAAATCTTAATAAATGCACAGTATGCTAAATGATTACAAACTTTACTGTACCATAATGAAGAAACAGTTGGTCTCCTCAACTGGCTCAAGTCGATCCAGCAGAAAAATGTCCGTGTGTTGACAAACTTAAAAATGACCAACTTCTTTATCGATTTTCAACGTAAATAGACTTTCTCCCGTAGATATACCTCGCTGAAAGACGGTCGAATGTATGAACTACGGTTCAGTTATAATGGCATCTAATTTGGTTTTTGGGACAATTTTCTTTGCAAAATAACTTCGGGGTACTGTCTTAGGGTTTTAATTTTCTGAAAAACGGTTGTCAAATTGTGATCGTTGTTTTGGGTGTGCAAACTGCATTGAGGTACCGATATGCATCTGATTTCAATAATAAAACATAAAATTTCATTGTGATCTGGTCCGTCAGAAAACCACGGCTGCATATCTTTTCAAATGAGCATTATTTTGGGGCTGTTTCTGACAAAAAATTCCCGCCATTTTTCTCCGGCGAAAAAAGGGATTACTTTTTTGTGCGTAGACGACCGCTCAGCAAATGATTTACTCAAATGTGATGAGTCTGCGTTCCCACTGTTAAAGAGAGTTATGTTCAAGCCGGTGATAGGGGTCGTAGCCAGTGTTGCACATTTCATTACTGGTCATGAACAGACTCAATTAAACCGAGTCTGCTAGTTTCATTTCTTTGTTGTATTCGTTGCTTCCAAAGGATCTAACTATTTAGAACTTAAATGTCATTCTATGTTTTATGACTATTGTAAGAATGAGTTTTAGTGATGTGCTGACTCACATCAAGTTCTGGGGCCGTATTCATAAAACGACTTAAGTGGTTGCTATGCTGTTGCTAAGGCTAAATTTCTTTGAAGGAGATTTCCTACAACTATGAAATTTGGTCTGGAGAAACAGTCTTTGTAAGACTGTTCCTCCAGACCAAATTCCATAGTTGGAGGGAATCTCCTTTATAGATATTTAGCCTTAGCAACCGCATAGCAACGACTTAAGTCGTTTTATGAATACGGCCCCTGTGGTTTATACCTTGTAGTAAGATGAGGACAGTTGATTCAGAACATTGGCCAAGCTGAACTTCACATCTGTCTCATTTGCATAATTCGACCTCACTTTCAACAGCCAATCGACAGCGAGGTTGAAATCATCAACGTCATATGCGGCACGTGCAAGTGTATACTGGTCATCCAATGAGAGAGGCTCCAAAGAAGTGTTACCAAATATGTTTCCTCCGATGACGTCATCCGTTGAAATGTCGTAAATGTTTTGAATATTAATTAGGCTTTTTCCGACGGCGGCGAGGTCTTCCTCAGATGGTATATTGTCTCCAATATTGTCGATTTTATGTCGCATAGCTGAAATATATCCAGATAACTCATGTATAACTTTCCACACACTTTAACACTTTAACCCATTGCATTCTGGGTATTCTTTGTCGTCTGCTGAAATTGTCGTCTGCATCAAAAAATCAAAAATATTTTGACAATATTGGTCTAACTAACTCTTGTAGAAATGATGGCTAGGTAGCAAACAGTTTGGATCTCAGATCAGGCCCCACGTTTGTGGGCCTGATATGGATCCAAACTGTTTGTCCAGATATAAAGGGGTATCCCGAATGGAATGGGTTAGTGGAATACAGCTTTGAACATGTTGCAGCGGCATATCAATTTAAGCCTGTCTGTCTGTCCGTGGGTATGTCACACTTTCTGGCTGAAGCGGAAGAACCGTTAAAGCTAGGACTTGAAATGTTATAAATTGGATTACTGATATATGTAAATCGAAATTTTGGTATCACAAAAATAAAAACCAGAGGACCAATGGTCCTGTAGCTCACCTGAAACCTTCTGTAAACAGACACAATTTGTCATTTCGCCCATTTGTTATAAATTTGAAACCATTTTAATTTCAAAATCTCAGTGACCTTGGGCAAAGTTCAAAAAATGACCTTGACCTTTGATGACCTTATGTCTTCATGTATTCATTCAGTTAACCATAGTTTCCAATTATTATATATAGGTTTAAAAAGTTTCCATGAAATCAACTGTTTAAACATTTTCCCATATAAAAGCATAACATACGAAAATTGACCTCACCATAAATTAGGTCAAGGTCAATGCACGGTCATAATTTGTATAAATTACGACGGGCCCGAGTCCCCAATGCTACATACCATGCCACAAGGTCATTGGGCCTTTGGTTCTGGAGAAGAAGTTTGTTTTAAGGATTTTTACCATAAATGGGCATGGCGGCTATCTTGTTCATGTGACCATGACCATCATAACAAACCTTGGTTCCTTGACCTAGGTAGGCTCCATATGAAATATGGCCTCAAACGGCCTAGTGGCTTCAGACAAGAAGATGTTTGAAAATGTTGACAGGCGACAGAATCTCAGTGACCTTGAACAAAGGTCAAAGAATGATCTTGACCTTTAGCAACATAATATCTTCATTTCCTGATTTAGTTAACCATATATACACCAAATATTATACCTAAGACTTACAGAGTTTCTGAGAAGTCCACTGTTTAAGCATCAAAATTGACCTTGCCATAAATTAGGTCAAAGTCAATGCAGTCATGATTTGTCAAAATTATGATTGGCCTGACTCCCCAATGCCATCTACCACGTTTCAAGGTCATAGGCCTTTCAGTTCTAAAGAAGAAAATATTTGAAGGGTTTTTATCATATATGGGCATGGGGGCCATTTAAGTCATGTGACGAAGACCCCTTTGATTTCTTTGACCAGGTGAAGCTCCATATAAAATATGGTTTCAATCTGCCTAGTGGCTTCAAAGGAGATGTTTGAAAATGCTGATGGGTGACAGAATCTCAGTGACCTTGAACAAAGGTCAAATAATGACCTTGACCTTAGCAACATAATATCTTCATTTGCTAATTAAGTTAACCACATATACCATATATTATACGTAAGACTTACATAGTTTCCGAGAAATCCACAAATTAAGCATTTTCCCATATAAAAGCATAATGCATCAAAATTGACCTTGCCATGAATTAGGTCAAAGTCAATGCATAGTCATGATTTGTCAAAATTATACTGGGCCAGACTCCCCAATGCTAAATACCAAGTTTCAAGGTCATAGGCCTTTCGGTTCTAAAGAAGAAAATGTTTGAAGGGTTTTTACCATATATGGGCATGGGGGTCATTTTACTCATTTGACCAAGACCATCTGAACCTTTGATTTCTTTGATTAAGTGAAGCTCCATATAAAATATAGTTTCAATCGGCCTGGTGGCTTCAGAAGAGAAGATGTTTGAAATGCGACCTTTAGCAACACAATTTCTTAATCTGCTCATTAACTTAATCATATATACCAAATATTATACCTAAGACTTAAATAATTTCTGAGAAATCCACTGTTTAAGCATTTTCACATACAAAAGCATAACATACCAAAAATTTACCTTGCCATGAATTAGGTCAAGGTCAATGTACGGTCATGATTTGTACAAACCATGATGAACCCAAATCCCTAAATGCTACATACCAAGCCTCCAGGGCATTAGGCATTTGGTTCTGGAGAAGATGATTTTTGAAGGGTTTTTACCTTATAAGAGTGTGGTGGCCATCTTGGTCACGTGACCAAGACCATCTGTAAAGGTAAAAAAGGTAAAGGTTTCCCATAGCCTAGTAGCCGTAGGGGCAGTGGGGGTTAGAGACCCACTGTATCTTGGGCACAGCTGATGAAAGGCGGAGCCCATCCCTCTCCTTTCGCTGCCTTATCCTTCCCTGATTCGAAAAAGGTACCCATTTACTGCTGGGTTGACAGAGAGAGTTTTCCAGTCATCGCATGGCGACAGTGAGCCGCGAACTCACGACCTTACGGTGACTTTCTGCGCAATAGCCAAGCCACTCTAACCACTCGACTACGGCGCCCCTCTGAACAAACGACCATCTGAACAAACTTTAATTCCCTTGGCCCACTGAAGCACCATGTGAAATATGGCTTCAATCATCTCGGTGGCTTCAGAGGAGAAGATGTTTGAAAATGTTGACAGGAGACAAAATTTCGTTGTCCTTGAACAAAGGTCAAAGAATGACTTTGACCTTGAGCAACACAATTTCTTATGTAGTCATTTAGGTAATCAAATATGCCAAACAGTATACCTAAGACTTGCACAGTTTCTGAGAAATCAACTGTTTAAGCATTTTCCCATATAAAAGTATAACATACCAAAGTTGACCGTGTCGTAAATTAGGTCAAGGTCAACCTACGGCAATCATTGGTATAAACTATGATGGGCTTGAATGCTCGATGCTACATACCAGGTTTCAAAGTCATAGGCCTTTCGGTTCTTGAAAAGATGGTGTTTGAAGGGTTTTTACCATATATGGGCATGGTGACCATTTTGGTCATGTGACCCAGATACTTCGAACAAACTTTCCTTCCCCTAATCTAGGTAGGCACCACATGAAATATGGCTTCAATAGGCCCAGTGGTTTCAGAGGAGAAGATGTTTGAAAATATTGACAGGAGACAGAAGTTCAGTGTCCTTGAACAAAGGTCAAAGAATGACCATGACCTTAAGCGACATAAATTCTTCCCCTGGTTATTTAGTTAATCATATATGCCAAATATTATACCATAGACTTAAACAGTCTCTGAGAAATCCACTGATTAAGCATTTTTCCCATATAAAAGCATAACGTACCAAAGTTGACCGTGTCGTAAATTAGGTCAAGGTCAACCTACGGTCATCATTTGTACAAACTATGATGGGCTTGAATGCTCAATGCTACATACCAAGTTTCAAGGTCATAGGCCTTTCGGTTCTTGAGAAGAAGATTTTTGAAGGGTTTTTACCATATATCGGCGTGGCGGCCGTCTTGGTCATGTGACCCAGATACCCCGAACAAACTTTCGTTCCCCCGACCTAGGTAGGCTCCATATGAAATATGGCTTCAATCGGCTTAGTGGTTTCAGAGGAGATGTTTGACGACGGACGGACGACGGATGCCTGGCTATACTACAAGCTCACGTATGAGCCTAAAGGCTCAGGTGAGCTAAAATAAATCAAATTTTAGACAAATTTTGATATCTAGTAAACGAATTATTTGGAATATCGATAATTATCTTTAATTACAAAATAAAACATGGGTGAATGAAAATGAATCATGGGTTTCCAAATATGAATTATGGCTGCCGAAAAATCAGGAGTATATGGTAAAAGGGCGCGTGTAGTTTACAATTGAAATAAGAATGACTCTGAACAAAACAAGTAGTAATATGAGATTTATTCATAACATATGGTTAGACAAAAAAATAAACTCATTGACAGATCAAGAATAACTTACGTAGTACGCATGTTTTGCTATCACGTAGAGTCTTCACAGCGGCGGACCATTCTTTCACCAGTCTTTTGGTCAGATGGAAAGTATTAATTGGGTGGAGAATATACTGGGTTATATTGAATTCCGTGGTATTTTCCCCACCCACTTTTCTGTGGATGTTTTTGACCTTTTCCAAAATGCTGAAATTACCAAACGATATAATGCATATCAGCATGCGCTATGTATAGATGCATTTGGTTTACAAGGGCGTAGCTACCTATACGGCAAATACGCAAGTGCATATTGAAATTTTGTCAAATTGACAAAATTTCAAAACGCACCTGCATATTTGCATGCTGAATATTTATAAATTAGACAAGATTTCAATACCAATTACCAAAGTGGCTGAAACACTAGCTTTCCCTTCAAGAAGTAGAGAATAAAACATGGTTGTGCGTATTATGAAATTGCCCCTAGTTACGCCTCTGGTTTATATTGGTGCAACATCGAAATACGCCATTTTAAACTAGAAACCCGTTTCAGGGACACATGCAAGCAGCGCAGACCCAGTTCATACGCCACAGAATGTGGTATCTGAACAGGGTCTACACTGTTAACAGGAATTTCTAAGCAAAATACAATAGAAATGGAAAACAACCACCACGAACCCCTAAAACTAGAAAAAGACCCATACAAATATATAAATAAGGATGGACAAGTCACTGGTCAAAAAGGGTAAAAAGATCTATTGTTTTCCGTGACACAAAAAATATTGAGATATTGACATTTTCAGAAATCAGACTCCGAGCCGAATGCAAATGTACCATATGTTGTATCTGACTGACAAAGACAGACCGATATCAGTGTAGTTTAACGCTATTCATACGCGTCGCCATTCGAACAAGCTGCAATGCACCTTTTGCCTCTACCCAGCCAAAATGATAGGCCTTCATTGTGCCTGTCGTCAAATGTAGGCCAGGGAACCGCCTTCCATGCTTTTTAATGCATGCATACCTGTATGCGTGGCTGGGTGTGGTTGCGGTCGAACGATGGTGCTGGGTAACTACTGTGCTTGCAGTAAGTTCGGTTGGGGTTGTTTGGATCTTTTTCTCTCGGCTATTATCTCTTTTCTTTCTCCCTGGACCCTCTCTCCAGGAGACGGCTCGATATGGACAGAAATACTATCTCAAAGAGCCGTAAAACCCAAAACAACCAGTCAAATGCATGCATGAACCCACTGCATACACGCCACGCGCTATCCTACGCAACAGGGCTTATGGGTAATGGCGGCCTAGCAACGTCTTGCGCACACAGCTAAACTCGTCTTACCTATGTTGAGTTCACCTGTCAATCATTAATATATCAACCACGTGGGTTTCTTAAGAATGTTGCCATTACTGTCAGTAACTATGGTGGCTGGTTTGTGCCATTTCGTCTTTTCGTCTTTTCGCCGCGAAAAGACGCCACGCGAAAAGACGAAAAGACGCCATGCGAAAAGACGAAAATACGCCAGGCGAAAAGACGAAAAGACGAAATAACGCCATGCGAAAAGACGAAACCCGCCACGCGAAAAGACGAAATTTCAGCGCGAAAAGCCGAAAAAACGCCATGCGAAAAGACGCCATTTGAAACTCTTAATTTGTCGTCTTTTCGCGTGGCGGTTTTCGTCTTTTCGTCTTTTTGCCTGGCGCCATTTCGTCTTTTCGTCTTTTCGCATGGCGTTATTTCGTCTTTCGCATGGCGTTATTTCGTCTTTTCGTCTTTTCGCCAGGCGTTATTTCGTCTTTTCGTCTTTTCGCCTGGCGTTTTTCCGTCTTTTCGTCTTTTTGCATGGCGTCTTTTCGTCTTTTCGGCGCGAAAAGACGAAATAACGCCATGCGAAAAGACGAAATAACGCCAGGCGAAAAGACGAAATAACGCCAGGCGAAAAGACGAAAAGACGCCAGGCGAAAAGACGAAAAGACGAAATAACGACACACAAATACCCTTTTATTGATAACTGTATTGATTCCTAATACGAAGACAGATTTGTCTGAGTAAACAATATAGACTCATATCAGACTACTGCAAACGCAGCTACAGAAGCAGTCTGATCACAGAATTTGCCACTGAAATCCTTTTTAATATATCTTTTGACAGCTAAAAATTGTAAGGATAGACTATAAAATTAACGTGGGGTCGGCAACATTTTCGGTCAGTATGGTACCGTTTAGATTGAATAACATTTGTGCCTTGTTGGATGAGATCAAACACAGATATAATCAAGATAATCAGTGTCAAGCAGATGCCGAAACTCTATTTTATCCGACAGAAAAATAAAACTTGTGAAAAGTGAAAAGGATAGCTATAAGTATTAGTATGGGGTCGGCAATAATTACAGTTATTGATAAAAAAATCTGGGCCAGTTTGACTTAAAAATAAGCAGACGCAAATTTACGCATAGAGGAGCGTAGGCAGACCTAATACGTTGTTGTAGCAAGCATTTTTGTGAATACAGTCAAACCCGTCTTAAGGGGTCACCCAAGGGAAGGACAAAAAGTGGCTACTTAAGACAGGTGACCCCTTAATACATTTCATTTGCACTGTATTTTGGTTCAAAGGACCAAGAAAATGTGGCTGCTTAAGACAGGTGATCCCTTTATAGAGGTGACCACATAAGCAGGTTTGACTGTATAGCTGAATGTATACACCTCCAAGAAAGATCGCTCTAATACTGAACATTCGGTCCCCATCTGTCATATTTACAAAGGGGAACACCTTTTGTGACATTCTCTTCGCTTCCCAAGATAGGGAAGTGAAGCAAACAGAAAGTTAGATTCTTAAATAGGTCTACTCTTAAAGGAAAAAAATTGCTCCTGGAGGACCAAATTCTACTTTCAAGAGCTGACCCTCCTTAAGAAAGGAGGCAAAAATGCAAAATTGCTTCCTCTGAGAGTGTTCCAGTTCACCTTAAGCACAGATGCAAATATGGTGAAGCCTGTGTCTCCATGCATCCTACATAAAAATAACCGTTTTTCTTTTTTTTTTAATTTGAACAAGTAGATTTTAGTATCTCGAGCTGTATCATAACATACGCAGAATGGTTACCAATGCAGAGCCTGACCAGACCACTGTTTTCCTAGGACACATATGGCCTAGGATTTAGGATCATAATGGTAACATGGTCCAAATTTATTACTTAATGCTAGCACCTAATCTACTACTTAATGTATTTTCTGAGTAAATTATTGTTCGAACTGAGAGATCAAGAGAATTGGGTAAAACGTCCCACTAATGCTAAGGTCATATGGAGACAGGACTTCTCGGTCTAAAGTCACATCTGAAGGACCACTGAGGCGAGGGTGGGTGGGTGTGTGAAGGGAAGGGGGGTCGAACTGACTGCAACCGCTGGTCTAGTCTAGTCTATCCCATAATCTTGTGAGGTCGTTGGGGCACCACAGATGACTCTACAACACTCCTTTTCCACCTAATCCTGTCTTCCGCTGCCATAGTTGAGCTAGCAAAATCCATCCCTGTCGTTTAAAGAAGACTTGAAGAGGAAGTAACAGTAGTTGTGCCCCTTTGTAATAATGGCGGAAGGGGGCACATTTTCAATATAAAATGGATCTCTCACAGAGGTACATTCAGATTAAAAATACTTCCTATAAGAAAGTATTACGGCATGAGTTGCAACTCAATGATACCATAATATTCTTAAATATTAGGACACATATGCGTAAGCCACAGAGCAGCCTTATCAGGCTCTGCACTGTCTGCGATCGGCAAGTCTTTAGAAAACTATAAACTTGTTCAAATTTTGCGTTAGCTGCAGTTAAATGTATGTCAAATTAGGGAAAATACTGTATCATTATTTTTTCATATCATAACACTTACAGCGAAGAGCAACAATGTTTCAATGTTTGTATAGACACCTTCGCCTTCCATAGTTTGAGAGAGATTTTATGGTCAACAAGAAGATATGATGAAACTTGTTTGGAGTATTTTACTCAAAAACATTAGGACGGCTCATTTTCTTTTCTGCCTGTTCAGTAGAAATACCATAATGACTTCTTTCCTCATCATATTTTGGTAATGTTTTTAAAAGAACAGTTTAGCGGCAAAAAATGCAAACCGTGATTAGTACACTTCTTTACAGATTGCATTCAGGGTCTACACAGTTTAAAAAAGAAACACCTGTCTAAGTATTCAAAGTATTAACTGTATTTAGAATAGGATATATTGATGCATCTTAATGCAAAACATCTGATGTGAAAAGACGAAAAGACGAAAAGACGCCATGCGAAAAGACGAAAAGACGAAATAACGCCACGCGAAAGGACGAAAAGACGAAAAAGCGCCACGCGAAAAGACGAAATAACGCCATGCGAAAAGACGAAATAACGCCATGCGATAAGACGAAAAGACGCCAGGCGAAAAGACGAAAAAAAAACCCACCCGAAAAGACGACAAATTAGGTGTTTTAAATGGCGTCTCTTCGCATGGCGCTTTTTCGTCTTTTCGCGCTGAAATTTCGTCTTTTCGCGTGGCGGGTTTCGTCTTTTCGCGTGGCGTTATTTCGTCTGGCGTTTTTTCGTCTTTTCGCATGGCGTCTTTTCGCGTGGCGTCTTTTCGAGGCGAAAAGACAAAATGGCACAAACCAGCCACCATAAATAACACTTACGGTAATGAGGACCTTAAGCAATCGGAACACCGCTCGGCTAATTCCGTGATTCAGCCTGATTCACGGAATTTGCCGAACCGTGTTCAAAAACCCGTTGCACATGCGTTACCGTCAGTAATACAAAAGATTTTCTGGTTCGGATATGTGTGCATTGTGGTTTTAGGTCGGATAACTATCAGAGAAGCGTGATCTATCATCAGTCAACTCTCGATATCTTGAACACTGAAAGCTCTAAGTACCTCTTATATCAAATAATATAGTTTGAACATATTCCCTATTTTTATTCACATTTCAATTCCTATTATCTCAAACTGCTGATATCTTAAAGTAGACGTTTGAGACCGGAACATTTACTTTGAGATATGAGTAGTTTGGGATGAACTTCAAATCTGTTCAAATCTGTTTTATCGACAGTTGACTGTAGTAATGTTGCTGCTAGCGGCTGCTAACTTAGTTTCCTTTCATCCATCAAACAAAGAGAAACCATATTAAAATGCTTTCTTTATGCTTTTACATCAGTGAAAGAGACAATGTGTTTTAACAGGGACATACCTATCTAGTTTATCTAAATGATGTATATCTTCTCCTTCTCCTTCATGTAGACGTTTCTCCTGTTTGACTGTCACGTCAGCTATTGTTATTAACTCGTCCTCTAAAGTATATAGTTTTTCCAGATTAATTAACGAAGTAAATGGTCCACAGTTGGCAGCGCTAGCTAATCCTAGAAACAAAACGGTCAAAATTTGAAATTGCATCGTCCTTTTTCACTGTTGGTATATCTCCGAAATGTCGAAACGTCAGCATTTAAAACCGATTTTCAAAGCGAAATAAAGATTTCCAAAATAAAAATTTCCATGAGCGCGTGTAGCAATTTTCCGTTGTATTGTTTTGTGTTTACATTTTATCCGCTTTAGTCCCTCATATTTTTATATTACGTATCCCCTCCAAACCAAAGAGAGAAATAGAAAGAGAAAATTTAAGATAAGTTAAGGTTTTATGAAAAGAGCTTATTGATTTTGCTGATGAAGAGAATCTGCCACATGGTAGTATTATTGTATCATGTAGGAACAACACGTGTCAAATAATTGATTTAGAGAGGTTCTTTACAATATTGGTGCGACAGATTGCCCTGCACTCGGTTTTACAGTCTTTTCTTGTCTATTTAAATGAAAAATTTGTGGTAAAATGCCTAAATATTGTTCAAATGTTCAACTAACAGGAAAACTAAAACTAAAAAATAAATTATTATAGTTTATAAGTAAATAGATTTATAAGGAAAATATCAGAAACAAAATTGATAGGGGCGGTCGAGTAAACGGTCACTTCCGGTAGCAATCGGAGCACCCTCGGCCAATTCCGTGAATCAGATTCACGGAATTGGCCGAGCGGTGTTCCGATTGCACTAAACTCGGTGTTTTTCAACACTTTCAACACTTGCTGCTTATTAACTAGTTTATCTGTTTATTTACATGGAGGGGTGCGGGTAGGGGGTAAGGGGATGGGGGGCGGGCGGTAAAATAAACACATGGAAATTTGCTTAGACAATACTGTCTTAGTATAATGACATCTACAACAGAGAAACCATTTACTACATAATGAACCATAGCACACTGACCCTGAAACTATTACAGTTTTAAATTATTTGAAAGTTAAATTTGAAGAATATGACCACTGATATACATAAACCGTCAACGGTAAACACCTATAGTCTGTCGAAAACCCATTTCTTTTGACTGACGAGTTTCACGCCCTCCGTCCCTGTGAAAAGAGAAAGTGAAATAAACATATAAAATCAGTTATAACATAAGCAACTTAAATACAGATTTTTTAAAAAAATGTTTGACAATACATTACCCACTGACCTATCGAAGGCGGTTCCTCAGTATGTCTGGTATCGACAACGTGTTGTTCCTTTTTTTTTTTTTTTTGTTTCTCACTTCTTCTTTTGTTATCCTTAATGAGTTGAAGTGAGGTGTAGTGAGGTGTGCTATGATGAGGTGAGAGGAAGTGAGGTAAGTACAGTGATTCTTGAAAAAAGGGTACAATTGTGGAATAACAAAATCTAAAAAATGAACTTCCTTGCATTGATTCGAAGATATGAATTTTTGATAGTAGACAGTCCCTTGTCCATGTATACAACATATTACCAACACCAAGTAAATGGTACAAAAATGGTTTAAGGTCAAAATATGGCGTTAAAATCGTCGTTACGGAGGTGAGATATAACCACATAATGCATATAGCCGCAGGTTTGGCAGGTCTAAATTGTGTGTAGTTTGCAGAATAGTTGCTCTTTTCGCAGTGTTGACCTAAAACCGTAATTTCTATATGACATTGATCACTTTGAGTATCCTATATAAATAGTTAATTAAAATGAAAAAAGAAGGCTTTCTTTAAACGAACTATTAAATAAAACTATCCTATTTGCTTTCCTAGCAATGAACAAATTAGCCAAGCAATTAAAAGAGCCAATGAATGAAAGAGCTCACGAACCTATCAATGGTAACTTTATATGACTATTTTAGTGATATATGGTATTTGGAAGTTTTCGTTACGGAGGGGAGTGCGTTTAGCATATGCAAAATATGCATTTTTATTTTCACAAAAATTCCGTAGAAGTGAGACGTATCTTCTTAATAGCAACTTTTTCTCTTCTAAATACATATCAGTTGAGACGCACAGTCAATATTAATACAATGACACTGTTACTTGTATTTCAAGCTAATATATCATTAAGAGCAATGAATTCGAAATATGACCCTCCATCATGGGTAAAAAAATCATGAAAACCAAATCAAATCTAGAACTTGTCAGTGCTGTCCACATTTTGAACACCTACAGATAGCACCTAATCATAATCTGCACTGTCTACCATTCTGTTGTCATTTTCTCTGACAATGATTCTCGTTACGGAGGGTAGAAAGTTTAAGGTGCGTCATACAATATCTTATTCATTACCGGTAACAAGACACGTTGTAATTCCAGTATCTTCCCTGACTTCGTAAATTTCGGACTTTTTGAAAGGTCATTTTTGATACGCATTCTTGGAGTTGTCATATACATGTAGTAATTCCTGTTTTGGGGGTATCAAAGTGATAATTTTAGGAAATATGTGGTTTAGATAGTCTACTGAAATATGGCATTTTTACAAACATCATATGGATTTAGTATGAGCACTTTCGGCATGACCGCTTAAGTGTGAACTCGGGTGGTGTTCGGGTACTCCCTGGGCTACTCGGGGATATGTATACATACACGTATATCCTCGGGTGGTCCCAGGAAAGTCTAGGTGTTGCACTGGTTTGCCCTGTATTTATGCAGAAAAAGCCTTATTTTGTCTTGCTTTATGTGCAATATTGCATTGTTGCTATGTTGCTATCTCTAGCTTGCTTCCCTTAGACCTGTTCTCTTTTATCGTTCTTGTTTTTTGTTGTTGTTTCTTTCTTTTTTTTCTTTTTTTTGTGGGGGGGGGGGGGGGGGGGGTATGTAGTGGCGGGCGGGGGGAGGAGGGGACGGCGAGGGGTGGGGTCAGGAGAGGAATCCCGATAGCTCAGTAGGTTAAATGCTGACCTGTTGTTCTAGTGGAGCTGGTTCGAGACCCGCTGGAGGCGGAAATCTTCCCAACTGTAGTTGGGGTTCGATTGCTCAAAGCCTTTCAATACCACCCTTCCATCGTCCTGATATGAGTGAAATACTGTTATAAAGGACATAAAATCGCTTTCTTCAGCCCTTATGAAGCTGATCGGTGTCTTTGTTAGCGCAAAAGACAACGCTCTTGGTTTTGTCACGAATCGGCTTTATTTTCATTCTTATAAACTGCCCGTGATGCTACAATTTATGGATCTTAGAATGACATTCCCGAGGTAAGTTTTGGGATACATGATACTTTGATAGCATTTAGCTGCCTTTTATCAAAATTCGCACCTTTTCCACCATGACAGTGGAAGGGTTTTTTTTAACATAGTGGCCCATTTTTAAGAATAAAATTAGTTTCATAGTAAACACTCAGACAGGACGTGATTATAACTGCTCGTGCAACTGGACTCGTATGACTGCTGTTCTAAGCGCCTGGGTTCCCCTCCGTAACGTTTTCTCCCCTCCGTAACATACTTCTTTATTGCAAAGTGTCTATGCCCGATCTGTACAGTTTATTTAAGACGCTTATGTTACAGGAGGCCTGATGTATTCTACCAGCTTATTCCAGTACCATTTATCAAATTCTGTTTTTCTTGCATATCGAACGATCGAATTAACCAGCTCCCCTCCGTAACGGAGCAGCCAAAATAAATTTCGTACATATTTATTAAAAAACTGTTTTATCTATTTAAGCATAGAAGGTTCAATACTAGAACGTGTCCACTTGGACTTTCCACCTATCAGCTACCATAAGAATGCATTATGTTTGTGAACTGTCAGTTTATGGAGTTTTTCTCCCCTCCATAACGACACAATTTGGTCGGTCAGACCTGCACTGACTGACTGCAAGTTCACATGTTATGTTGTTTATCCCTGCCCCCTATTTATACTTACCAGAATATACAAAAATCGGTAAGTAAATGTGTGTTTTAACGTTGATCACACGTTAAGTTGATATATTGTACAAAATATATCACCTGGAGTCATTAAATATCTGTAAAATTCTGAAACCCTGATGACAGAAATCGTTCTTTTCTCCTTTCTGTTGTTTCAAAGAAACGTATATTTCATGTGACTGTGATACTTACTTCTAAATCACCACGTTGCTTTGGGTCAAAGATTTAGTTACGGAGGGGGAGCCGTTACGGAGGGGAGAGGACATAGGACAAATCAGCTATAACAGAACAAGTTATAAATCACAGAGGCATGAAATTGGTTTTTATAAACCACATCCATGTTAAACATTCGCAAACTAATAGAAAGAATTTTGGAAAAGAACTAATGTTTCAGAAAAGGGCCGTTACGGATGGGAGGCTGTGAAAAGTGACAAATGAAAATGTAAACTTAAAGCTTCTTACTCCGATTTTAGTGTAACAAATGAATTGGTTCTTACCATTTTCATTTCAAAGGATATCCTGGTACTAAAATAGACTCATTTTCCATCACGATATCCATTCACTGTTGTTTATAGGTGGGGCATAGAAATCGTTACGGTAGGTGAGTAGCATTTTGGCGACAAGGAATTTTTTCAATTATTTTTGTAAATGAATGTATTAGAAACTGAACAGAACTACACGAGGCATCGGTCAACTTGGGATTTCTACATGGTAAAGAAATGTGTTCTTGTTTGTAGCAATAACCTTGTTTATTAGAGGTGTTTAATATAGCTACTCTGCTTGCGACAGTCGAAAATAGCATACCCCAACACAAAAGCATCGTAAAAAAATCAAGGCTTAGCGTCTTAAATCCAACTGGGAATACCACAGGGTTTTCATATATATATTACACTGCAAAAATAGCAATACATCGCCTATTTAGGCTAAAGCATGTTCGTGTGTGTGTCTGTTTAACATTGGCGACATGTTTTTTTCACAATTGTACCCTTTTTTCAAGAATCACTGAGTAGTGGTGAAGTAAAGTGTGGTTGAAGGACATGATGTACTGTGAGATGAAGTGAGGAGTGCTGAGTCGAGGTGAGTTGTGGTGAGGCGAAATTTGGTGAGATGAGGGAGGTGTGGTGTAGGAGGTGCAAGTTGAGGTTCGGAGTGGTGTTGTAAGGAGATGAGGTGAGGTGAATTGAGGTAGGGTGAGGTCAGATTATTTGAGATGAAATGTGGTGAGATGTAAAGTGTGCTGGGTGTATTATTGTGTGAGATGTGGTGAGATGAGATGTAGTGACCTGGCCTCGTGAGGTGGGGTATGGTGAGGTGATGTGTGTTGAGGTAAGTAAAGGTAAGTTTAGGTGAGGTAAAGTGAGGTTGAAGGACATGATGTACTGTGAGATGAAGTCAGGAGTGCTGAATTGAGGTGAGTTGTGGTGAGGCGAACTTTGGTGAGATGAGGGAGGTGTGGTGTAGGGAGATGCAAGTTGAGGTTCGGTGTGGTGTTGCAAGGAGATGAGGTGAGGTGAATTGAGGTAGGGTGAGGTCAGATGCGGTGGTATGAGGTGGGATGAGTCGAATTGAGGTGATGAGAGGTGAGATGAGATGTGGTGATTTGAGGCAATGTAAGGTGAGATGAGGTTGGGCAGATTAAGATTAAGATTTATTCAGGAATTAAGATTATTTAACAAAGTAACATATACTATCTATGAGCGATTTTTAAAATTAAAATTTGAAAAATTTATAAGCAAGTGAAGTATTTAAGGGCACTTAAATGATATTTATGAATATAACTTTATGAATTTAATGTAAGAAAAATGATATTATCACAGTGAATTTGACTAGAACTTAAGGAGTTTTGGAATGAGCAAATTAAGGCCGCTAGAAGTAAAAACTAACACCCACACCCATTTTCACTGATTCGAAAGATTCAGAGATGGTTGGTAGAGTGAGATACGATAAATGAGGCAAGATTACGTGTGACGAGGTGCGGTATAGTATGGTGTGGTGACGTGAAGTGCGTTGAAGTAAGTTATCAAGGTTATGTGAGGTACGCGTGGTGTGGATCATTGTGGTGGGAATCCGTGTGAAGAGGTACGGTGATGTGAGGTGAGTATGGTGAGCTGAGTAGTGGTGGAGTGTTTTCTTTGAATACATTTCAGTGTACTCTGCCTGAACTTTCGAGGGACGGTCTAGGCTGTTGTCCGGTTGAAGGCGCGTAGTGCATTTTTGTCAAGCCTGCTTGCAGTCAGCGAGACTTAGTCGCCTGTTTGGTGTTGGTGCGTCCGTCCGTCTGTCCATCTGTCCGCCTGTCCGTTTGTCCGTTTGTCCATCCTTCCATCTACATCTTGAGTTTGGTTTACCCTAGGACCTTGAAACTTCATCACAATATGCCTCACCAAAATGCTAATTGGCTCCCTCAAAACTAGGTCACTGTGACCTACTTTCAGGAAAGTGCCACATATTTAGTTTTTGTCTGCAGCCCCATATCTCCCTTATCATAGGCCCAAGAACATTCAAACTACATCAGTGCATGCACCTTACCACTCCAGGTCACCTCCAACAAAACTAGATCACTGTGACCTACTTTCACGAAAAGTACCACATATTTAGTTTTCGAGGTCAGCCCCATATATCTTTCTTTTCATTGGTCCCAGAACATTGAAACTCCATCAGTGATAGCACGTAATGGAATCAGAATCAGAATTGTTTACTGGTGATACGTCCAAAGACAATCATTCACCAGGCCATTCAATGGCTGGTATATGTTCCGTATTATCTCCGAGTCTATATCGAAGATATCGGCTTGGATGTCCGATTGGCGGCGGCTATCGTTGTTGTTGTTGTTGTTGTGAAGAAATTCTGCCCGTCTCGGCACACCTCCAGTTGGAGTAAAACAGTTCTCAATGTTAAAATGGTCGAGTCCACCACCACTCTATGTTACAACTTTAAGCAGTCTCTATTTACAGTCTATAACTCAATTTAAAATTCTATGTTAAAAACCGGCTAATGTTTGCCACAGACTATCCCAGCACCTGTTTCTTTTTCACTGTTTTTGTTCTCCGGCGTCTTGGAACCAATGCTAAGAGTTTATATCTCTCACAGTGAAGAACATGACACAGCCTCCGACAATGAAATTCTATGCTCTGCAACTGTTCAGGATTAGGGTTGTCCATATCATTAGTTAAAGCACTACAGTCTAGTATAAGCTGGAGGCAGCTATCAGAATTGTTAGTAAGCGGGAATACACCAGCACAGATAGATACAATATTGTCTATGATAGGATTTCTAACGCCAGCCAGGGCGGGACATTTAAGGAGAAAATGTTCAACTGTCTCATCTTCCAGATGACAAAGTAGGCATGTTGGGTTGACCTGATTCTGGTTGAATGACGCTCGGTTAACTTGGAGTGTGTATGTACCCGTCACCAGCTTGAGTTTAGTAGGAATTTCTCTGATATTTCCAAGCGATGTAATTAGGGAATGCCTCACACCACTCTTGAAGTCACTTGCATTCAGAAATCTCAGACTGGAGTACAATACTGCATTAGCCTTTATTTTGTTTTCCCAGTAACTATTAACCTGGGTGCTCACTATACTTTTCCACTTGAATTTAGACGGTGGGTCTTCCAGTAAACTATGGGGGTCTTGCAGATCATACTTAATGAAGATTTCTTTAACTGCGATAAACCAGCTATGACTATCGTAAGACTTTATACTCAGTTGTCTAGCTGCAAGCTGATGTTCAATGGATGTAGGTGGTAGTCTACAAATGTTCCCAAAGAGGGTCAAAACACGTTTATGTATAACAGCTTCCATGTGAGGATGTACACCGCAGGATCAGCGGTATTCACTGGTAACGAAAGTATCAGTTTCAAGAACTTCTTGTTAAACCTTTCTATCATGTCTAGGAGTTCTAGTTTGGAACATTCAGTTAGTTTGGGTTTAGTCAATGTACATCTGATCCATTCATGCATCCGGACAGGCACGTTTGGCTAAAATTAAAAAAATAATTTGTTATATAAATTAATATTTGAGGTAATTGAATGAAATGCCTTAAAAAATCAAATAAAATTAACCATAAAATTTCTGGAAGTCGATTCACAGACAAATTTGTTGCACCAATTTAGCAAATAATATCAATGTCATAAGTTTTCGTGCCCAAAGAATTCCCAGTGTCATTAGTTTTCGCGATCAGTCGACCTTGTCATCAGATTTCATCCTCAGAAATGTGCAAAAGTACATTTTTAGTAGGAAGATTTGAGATATTTGGATAGAGCCAATGGCCTTGTCATATATTGAACGTGAATTGGGTCCCCTAATAAAATGCCCATTGGAGTTGACGAAGGAAGATGTTTTTTCTTTCTTTCTTCCATTTAGCCTTAACGCCCGAAGGGGACACAGACGGTGTACTTATGTACACTCCAGTGTTGCAGGATGAAAGCCTACATATAGCCATGTAGCTATAGTAGGGATCTTTAACCTGCACAGGGGATGACTCTCCCTGCACAGGGGCCTCCAGTTAATGTCCCGATCCAAAGGACGGCACACTTGTTAGCATCATCCCTGCAAATGATGCTAGAAAAACGCGTTCCGACATAGGAAGATTTCGCCTCGGGTGGGGCTCGAACCCAAGACCTCTGGCTTCAGAGTCATGTGCACTAACCACTGAGCCACCGCGCTTTTTTTTAGGATGCATGCTCCTTTACCCAGTTACCGGTGATCTATTGATTTATTCAGTTATAAACTATGTTTATATATCAGTAATTAAAAAAACAAGTATATCATTTCATGAGTTAAAGGGGACTGACGGTTAGCAGGAGATTTTGACAGCTCAAAACCAAAACTTCCGGTATACAAATCGCTGTGACGAGAAACAAAATTTGGGGCGTACATCTACTTCGGAAATCACCTGTAAGTGGGTCAATGAGCATAATATTATTTCTAGAGATTCTTGACCCCCACCCCCACCCCCCCTCACACACACACACACACTTAATACACCTACCTCCTTCAGCATAATAAAAACTATATTTATTTTTTTGTTTTGAACATCAGCTTCAGCCCAGATTTTATAGACCCATTTTGAAAAAACAGACGTATAATGTCACAGCGCTGTCCGTCCGTAAACATTTTTGTATGCCTCATAACTTAGCAACCCTTTGAGGTATCTTCATGAAATTTTGTAAGTATATATTAGGTTGGGGGAACGTTTCAGGTGCAAGAATGATTGCTCCCCCTTTCTTAATTGCCAATTTATGCCCCTGTAATGATTTTTCGTCAACATTCTTGTACAGCCCATATCTCAGTTAACCTTTGAGGTATCATTATGAAATTTTGTAGATATATATATTAGGTTGGGGGAATGTGTCACATACAAAGTTGGTTGCTCCCCCTTTCTTAGTTTCCAAGTTATGCCCCTTTGATCATTTTTTAACCGACTAGTCTTGTTTGCACAATAACTAGTTAACAGTTTGGGATTTCTTGCTGAAACTTCATAGCAATGTGTATGAAGTCCCAATGACATGTCGCATATAAAATGGTTGCTCTCCCTTACTTTGTTTCAGAGTGACGTCCCTTTAATTAGTTTTTTAGGCTTTTTTTGTGTATACTACTCTTGTGCATACCGTAATTTGGTGACCGTTTGGAATATCTTGATATAACTTTATGGCAATGTGCATTATCACAAGACAATGTGTCGCATATAAGAATGGTTGCTCTTGCTCCTCTTTACTTAATTTTGGAGTAACTTCCTTTGATTAGTGCTTTTGGCTATTCCCATTTACTCCATAACTCCTTAACCCTTTGAAATATTTCAATGAAACTTTGAAAGAATGTGTATAATGATAGGGCAATGTATCATGAGCAAGAACCACAACTCTGGCTCACTTTCTGAATTACCTGCCCATGCATAAATTACCTGTTTATTCCTGCAACTCCTTAACAGTTTAGGATATTTTAACAAACTTAATGGTGATGTGTATATTGTCAAAGGAATGTATTATGATCAAGAATGGTACAGTACAGCCGTCGACATCTTACTATCAATCGCTACGCGTCGTGACGTGTAGTGGAGCGTGAAAAAGATTAAATCCCACGCTGTTCCCTCGATATTCCCGCGCTATTTCCACGCCTCGCCGCGCCACTCCACGCCCGCTTCGCTCCTCGCCGCGCAGCGTGGGAGCGGCGTGGGAATATTTCGCGCATATCTAGACGCGGCGCGATTGCTCCGCGACGACTGTCGACCACGCCTCTAGCGATGTTTGAAATGTGTGCAGTCATACATGTAGTGAACTTTTTGCACAAGTCGTGTGTGTAGTTTTACCCGATGATGTAGATATATAAAAATATTAAAACAAAATACACCCGCCGATCTCGCATCACGCCGAAATTTTCTTTTCAGCGCTAGTTTCTTGTGACTTTTGCAAGTGTTTTGGGAGTGTTTCGCGCGAAGGTTTCAAGCTTCATGCATGATATTTGCGGTAATACTCACGCGGGATGGGATGCGAGAAACTTCGTGCTTCTGTAGAAGATCGATGTGTTACCATTCTCCCGAAAATGATAAAAGCTCTGTTTTTCATATAACTTATTTCATTCAATTTAAATGATGCAAGCTTTATGAAGTTTTGGCAGTTTTTGCAATAAAAGTAAATAGGGCCTAGGCACTTTAGAAAGTGAATTTCTATAATTTCAAGCACAAGTTTGGGACATCGTTTTCTTTTCTACTTATCTCCACTATTATAACTTCCAAGGCTAAGAACTCTCTCAAAAAATCTCTGCTTTAGGACTTTGGCCCCGCCGCAGCTGTATTACTACTAAATGATGGTTATTTTGGCGGGAATCTGCATGTGCGTTAACGCACGTGCGTTAACGCGCGGGCGACTCTTAGTATTTGAGTCGGGCTATTTGTTTTACGGTATTTTGCGCCGTGCAGTCGGAAAAGGTGCTTTGAACTGAGTGCGAAGAGCGAAGACCCAGATCAGCCTACACTGTGTAATCTGATCAGCGCCCTCTGTATCTGCATTGTTTGTTGATCCCGAGGAGTCTGTACATATTTACATAACCGAAAACGATCGAGTTTATGAGAATGTGGGGTGCGCAGGTTGAACTGAGTCTACTTTCCCTATTTAGTGGAAATGTGCATGCGCGCTTAAGCGCGTGCGGTATTGTGTACTTTCTTTCTTCCTGTCTTTCTTTTTTTTTTTTTTTTTTTTTTTTTTTTAAGTTTTAGATAATGATGCATGAACGGGAGATGAGAAACCGGGGTTGCAACAAGAAATTGTCGGAACGACATGAAAAACGTCCTGACAAAATCTGTCAAACGCAGAGCACCAACCAGCCTATGCACACGCATGGTATGTGCATTCAAAGTTTGCAGGAGCGTTAAGACAGACCACTGGCATAATTGCCACGAGTCCTTATTTGACCATGCGCAGCTCCCAATTCAATTTATGCTTCGAGTTTACGACTTTACTCGCATGTGCAGTAATATAAATCAGCCCGCGTTTCAAATGGACGTTAAAACACATCCGTTCAGAACATACATATGAGCCGCGACACGAGAAAACCAACAATGTGGTTGTGTGCCCAGCGCAGACTCAGACCAGCATGGGCATCCGCCTAGTCTGATCAGTCTTCGCTGCCCGCGTGAAGGTACCTGAGACCCTTGGCTATCCTTTAAGATCACTGCGAAGACTCTTATCGGACTGGGCGGGTCCCCAGGCTGATCTGAGTCTGCGCTGTGCCCACAACCACTTTGTTGGTTTTCTCGTGTCGCGGCTCAATTATCATACCATGTGCATTTACAAACATTCACAATGATTATTATGTGGTTCGCAGATGTAGAACACTGTCTCGTTTTTTTCCACGTATGGGCCTAGGGTAGATTGCGCTCATGTGCAGTCTAGTTGGAGCATTCACAGTTTGTCAAGAGAATATAAACCAAAGGGCATAATTTGCAAAATCATTATTATTTACGTGCGCAGACTGGTCTAAGGCTTTGCGGTTCGCAGATGTAATACGATGCCTTTTTCAGATAATGATTATTTCGAGGTATGGGTACAAGTGCGCATGCCTAGAGTAGATTGCGCTCATGCGCAGTCTGGTTTTGGCATTCACACTTCGTCCATAGAATAACAACCAACCTACACCGCAAGTTTCATTGCAGTAACCATGTAATAACTCCTACATGTATGTGTCTGGAGCTGAGCGCTGGTCTGGTAAGAGGCATCAGTAGCGACCAATCGCAGTAAGAAAAAAGGAAAGGAGACAAACACACCGTTCTTTTCCTGCAAATAAGAATTATACGTACAAAAGTGCCAATTACAGAATCTTGAAGAAATTATATTAGCAAGACTAAAAAAGGGTTTGTGTACGTGCGCATGATAATCTGTATCTGCGCAGCTCTTTTTATACTGTGTACAACTATACCGTAATCATTTTAAATACTGTGACAATTTAACCAGTTACTCTATGGGTCCTAACTTGAAGAACACTTGATTAAATGGGATGACACCTTGCCTAAGGCGCAGTGTGATCAGGATCTACGCTCTTCGCTTAGACTCTTTTACCCCAGTATTTAGAGTAATTACGTGCGAGTCAGATACTTTGTGTAGCAAAACACTTGGCGACAATAGTGTGCGCGTTCGTGCGTGTTTGTCTTAGTCCATCTCGGTGCACTTTTAAAAACCCATAAATTGGCAAAGGTCCGGATCAACTAAAGGCACGCCACATTTAATAGTTGATGAAAAAAAATCATAATGATTGACGTATACATGTATATATATATGCTGATCTGGCTTGTCCTAATTTCTACTACAGTAGGAGGCTCAGGATGTCAAAAAGGGTCCGACGATAAGTCGATTTTTGTGCTGGCCGACCATAAATACTCAAAGCAGTCAGCTGCCTGCACGGACCGACCCGAATCCTCACTTTGTACATGATGTAGATGTTTCCTTCTGTGTGTTTATATCGTGCGCATTTACCTGTTGTGTATCTTCACTGATGATTTGAGCACGTGCAGATTTCCGCAGTCTGGAGAGTATGAAAGAGATTCCAAGTTTTTTTTCACGGGTAAATGGGAGAGAAAGAGAAAGAGAGAGGGGGTTCTGAAGCTGGTACTGAATGTTAAATCGTAATGTGTGAACAAGAAGACTCAAGTCAGTAAGCGGGACAGTCTGCCAAGTCTGCCGGATCGAGATCGTCCGAGTGCCGAAAAAAAAAATAAAAGCTGGTTTAATCACAACAGAGAAATTAGAGGCTAAGTGAATGCGCTGGGCATAAACACATGACGTTGAATCAACGTCGATTTAAAGCTGTGTACATGCTGGCGTAGCTCTTGCTACCGGAATACGTCTGCGCAGTCTTATCGGGTAGCCTTAATAAGACAAGCACATATCAGCTGCGCAAATGGCAGTTTAGGGTGTTAGCGAAAAGCCTTGAACTTGATACCGGCAAACGTCTGCGCAGTCTGGAAAGGGCCTGCGCGTGCGAAAGAGAAAAACAGGTTTAAATGTCTAAAGTAGAAGTTGATACCAGAAAACGATGGTGCGGTCTGATTACGAAGATATGCAGATCGTCTGCTTAATAACCAGTTGATATTTGAACACCGTAAACTGTGTGCGCAGTCTGATCAGGAAACTGACCCCGAGTTCCCACCTACATGTACACTGCTCGGGTTTACAGAGCGCATTGTGATAAGAGTCCTGCACAACTGTGTGCACAGCCTGGCCTGAAAATATCTTATAGGACTATTTAATTCGTCTATCCAGTACCAGGTATCAAAGTATAAGTTCTGAATGGTACATGTACATGTACTGCGACGGAATAGCGTCGTGAAAAAATATACCCCTTGCCATTGTGCATACAGTTCTCGGACGTGTTTTAAAAAAAGCAATTAACATAAGGGGTTTTCCATATAGTATCCGATTAAAAAAGGTAAACATACAAAAAACTGCAATATTTTGGTACCGAATAATTAACGAAAAAGACTGAATAATAGAAACATGAATCTTATTCTGACAGTTGTATACAATACACAAACCTGTTGAATTGTGTAATGGCATTGCAGTTTGTAGCTTCTGTGTAAGGTAGTCATTAATCTTTTTCACGCCTATAACGCGGTTTCCCGCGATCCACTACCAGTCGGGTAGAGGATCACGCGGCATCTACCGCTCCACGCCGCGCCGCGCCGCGCCACGCCCTCTCCGCGCCACTCCTCGCCGCGCTATACCCACGACGCGCCCTCGATTTTCCCACGCTTCTCGGCGCGAATTTGTCGTGGAGAGACGCAACGAGGCGCGATTGATAGTAAGATGTCGACGGCTGTACTGTAATTCTAGTTTGCTTATTTTGTGAATTATTTCCCTTGTTTGACTTCGCCATTTCTCAGCTTCTTAACTGCTCCACCTTGAAAGCTTAGTTTTGGTTACTAATAGTATTTGATATGTTAAATATTTAATGTTGCAGTCATTAATTACAGAGTTGTTGCCCCTGTTTGTATGCCTGTCCATCCTTTTGTAAACAATCATGTTCATTGTGTAACTCCTTCATGACACTAAAATCGGCATATAATGTACCGCTTGCAAAGCTCTTGTTCACTATTGAAGTCATCAAAAATAGTCCCTCTCCATGTAACAAAAATATCTTTTTTCTGACTAGCTTGCAGGTTTGTATAGGTCAGGTGTTGCGGACATTCTAGGCAGGTTGTGGTGTTGAGCCTTACCAAGTATGTTAAAAAAGATGAGTTAAAAAGTAAACAAAAAGTATGATAGGGAGATGAGAGATAATAGGTAAAAATAGTCAAGAATAGCTAGAAAGTTGCTCTCTACTCAGGTTAAAATACATCAGGAATAGCTAGAAATTTGCTCTCTGCTCACAGAATGAAGGCCAGGTCCTCCAAAATGACCTACCCAGCCTTGAACAATTTCAGACCACTGGGATTCTCCTACCTTTCTCAACTTAGGTCAAGGGGCCTTTGAATTTGGAGAAAACAGCACGGGAATCATCAAAATTGGGAAAGTTTGACTGGATGATAAAAACAAGATCTCTGTTTTATATTCAGTTAGACTCACAACATTTAGTAAAGCTTAAACATTTAAAATTATTTCAAATTTGGTTTTGTTAGAATTTTTGTTTGTATTTGCTACAAATGTGAATGTTAGCATCTGTAACTTTGCTAATTTTGGTCTGATTTTCATGAAATTTTCCCCAAAATGAGGAACTAAATGAGAAATTGGGAAACATTTCCTTTCTTTTGGGAAATTTTAACTAATTTGGAAAACAGGGACTGATATTTGCCCCCAAATTTGGCATAAGAAAATCCCTGGACCAGTACAAACTGTTTAGAGTTTTGGCTGTTCTGAGTGCAATAGGGCTAAATAGATGACCCCAGCTGACAAGGAGTCAAAAAAGAAAATGGTACATTTACTGCCTCTGTAAAAAGTATACCCATTTACCTTACATTATACCTTTCTCTTTGTAGGAAAGCATGGAATCAAAGACACCTACCCATTGGCTGTACAAGGAAACAGATGCCAAAACTTCCTTAAGTTGCTAAATACAGAATAGCTGAGTTGCAAAATAGCTGAATACAGAACCGAATGCAGAACTGAATACAGAACAGCTGATTGCAAAATAGCTGAATACAGAACCGAAAATGATTTGTTGTACCAAGCATCATCTCAGACTAAAAGGTGTTTGTGCATCTTATATGCAAATAAAACAATTTCATAGCATTATGAGAAGTTCTGGCAAAAAGTGCACTTGGACAGGGCTATCTGTGAACCATTGTACTTCCAGAAGTAAAGAAGTATTTCCTAGGCTCACTCATAGCAGTAAGGAGCTACTTTCAACGGCTAGCACAGCTTGTGCTGCAAAAGTGAAAATACCAGGTAACAACAGGACTTGTCATATGGCTATATCTCAGCTTTCCAAACAACGTTGTGAGACTAATAGATTAAAATGTGATAATTTTGTTTTAAGAAACAGTATTTCAGCCAAAAATCAAGCTATCAGCAATTGTGATATAGGCTTAATGGATCCACAGAACCTTGACAGGAGAAAGCCTTTATATGATGGTGAAACTCGGACATCAGCCTTAAACTTAAGATGTAGGGCATTTCAGGGATTCATGTCAAATGGCAAGAGGTATATGACTTTACGTGGTTGTCATATATGTATCAGTATGCTAAATCAGTATTCCAGTGTAAGAAACATTCCTAGTCAAAACCAGAACTGCAAACACTTTCATTCAAGTGTAAGTTGGTCACATCATGATTGGGGGATGAACGTTCGGACAGAGCCTCCGTGGAGAGTGTTGTTCTTTGGGACTGACAGAATATCTGTGGAAACATTGAAAAGATTGCATGACAACATGTGAGTATTAAGGCTTCAGGTAAACATTTAGTTCAGATTGAACTGTAGATTATTTGAGCCACGACCTAAGAAAACCAACAAAGTGGCATGGGCGCACAGTAAAGACTCAGATCAGCCTGGGCATCCGCCCAGTCTGATCAGAGTCTTTGCTGTGCACTTAAAGGATACCTAAGGGTTTGAGCTAGCTCGGACAGCGAAGACCCTGATCAGACTAGGTTACCAGAAAAAAGTCAGTGTGGGAGCACAGTTAACATTAGATTTTTGCTGCTCCTTTGTGAAAAATTGTTTCCCTTTGTAAAAATGTTATAAAGAGTTAGAGATTTACCCATACTTCTTAATAATAACAAGTTTAGATTTTGAAAAAGCTTGAGAGGTTATCCCTTAGCAATGAATCTATATAGGATGCAAGTGGTAAAGTAGAAAATTGCCAGCAATACAAGTGAATTTTATTGTATTCTTGGACTTTGTTGAAGCTGTGTAGGTAAGAGGCGAGTTTGACAGCTTTTTCCTTTTGTCTAGTGATTGCTTGTAACGGGAGTTTCAGTACTACATGTATTAACTTTTGTTAGGTGACCTGTACCGTTTAGTGACAGCTCTTCGTAAGAAATTGCTTGGATTAGGTTAGATGCTTGTAGTATGAGGACAAATTTTATAGCTTATGCCTTCGCAATGCTTGGAGGAGCCCTGCAGCTGGGTGCTCCGAAATATGGGAGCGAATGCGGAAAATAGTGGGACTTGCATTTAGCGAAACCAAACAGCGCATAATTGAATACAGCTTCTTTGTTATTGATCTGTACTCTTAACGACAACTCTTGGTAGCTGAACTGAACTCTCGGGTAATTGCTTGTATCTATAGGGTGAAATAAAGTGTTCAAGAAAAGCTATAAAGATCATGCATTGGCGATGCTGGCTGGAATCTTGCAGCTAGGTGCCGGGCTGCAGGGATACAGACTAACTCATTTTTCATAGGAGCAAGCTGGGCCCCTAAAAACTGAAAACTAGTCGCCCAGCCAGAAATTTAGGGGCCCACATTTACAACGTGAGAATCTTTTATTCAGAATCTGCGCGAGAATTGCATCGTTTCCGTAGGCTTTGTAGTAAACCCTCCGTTCTTCCAGGTTTTGCTTCCTTTGAGCAATCAGGTGTGAAACACTAGCAATTGCCACATTACGCTCAAAAAATGCATAAACGGCTAAGATTTTTAGCTGCCAAATCTACCTGTCTGTCTATCTTACATTACGAGGAGGCGGCCATGTTGTTTTTCTCGATAGTAAAATCCAACACACAAGTATGACGGAACACCGAATATTCTTAGCAGATATCGGCGCGGAAGTTAGCAATACCCTTTCAGGTGACGGATTTTACTCCAAGCCAAAAACAATGCCAGACACTCGCCGACAGCTCATGATCGCAAACTGGGCGACTGTCATTTTAATTTTAGGCGCCCAGCCGATTTTTTACTCGCAGTGGGCGAGTGGGCGACCGCTAGTCTGTATCCCTGGGGCTGGGTGTGCCAAATGTAGGAGTTCCGGGAAGTAGTGGGACCTATTTCAGCAAAAGGAAACGGCGTACTACAATCGAGTACGAATTCCTAACTTAATATGGTTATCCCCGAGGGGATAACCAATAATATAGTTGGTTTGATAACTACATGTTTTGTATTGAGGTGCTCCCCGCATAATAATCATATTCTAGCATATGGGTAAATCTCTTTAAGTTTTAAAGAGAAACAAATTTTCACAAAGGTGGGGTAAAAAATCTAATGTTCACAGTACATTAAAGCAAAATTTTCACCGCAGTATCATGATCAGGGCTCAAAATTTCTTAAAAGGTAACTCGCCCTCCATCATTAAATGTGTTGAATGTTATGGTGAATTTGATAATTTACACTGACAAAATTCTTAACCTTTACTGTTCCTGCAGCCTAAGGCACTCGAAAAATACGAGCGGACAAGTCTACTTTTTCAAGCCCAGGCCCAGAGGTTATAAAACTTGAGTACATTCTCAAACTCAAAATAAAGCACACTGATTGGCTGCTTCCGAGCATGTGCTCGGAAGCAGAAAATCAGTGTGCTTTATTTAGAGTTTGAGATTATTCTCAAGTTTTATAACCTGGAACCCCAAATTGATATACCCACCTCAAGGTAAAAAGGTACACCCTTATATGTTTCTACCATTTTCACAAAGGGAGAGAACTTCAATAAGATCTTGCTTTTTTTGTCCCCAATAAAAAGTCTTTCTGAAATGAGATTGACTCTTTAAGGTAAGAATTTGCTCCTCTGGGAGCAAATTCTTCCCTGTAAGAGTTGATCCTCATTGAGAAGGGAGGTAAAAAAGAAATTGGTTGAGTTGCTTCCCCTGAAAATGTGCACATTTGCCTTGACTGGCTCTGGTAATATTTTTCAGGCACAGTTGCCACTCAGTGGTAGAAAGTCTTGAAGTGGTTGCTAACAGAGAAAAGGTAAGTGTAAGTGTGATGATTGTGTCAGGGTGTCAGATAGAATAGGTTTGATGATATCAGCTGTAAGATGTGTTTTATTACGTTGCATGTACGAATGTACAGGAAGAGCAATAGCACTACCCATGGCGGCGGCGTTAGGAAAATGCTCAAGTTTTATAATAAAGTTTTTTAGGTGATGGGCAAGGTACTGTCAGGCAAGCTATCCTGTCCCGCTGACAGGTCTTGTTTTTCCTTTCCAAAACAATCCCAAAAATCTAGGTCTGTCAAAATGTAGGTCTGTGGGATTGTTTTGGAAGGGGAAAAAGCATCTTGTTGCCAATTTAACTGATTTACACATGTGGGCAATTTTAGGGGGATAATTCCCCCTTATACCACCCTTACCAGAAAACACCAACTTAAGCACGAAATATTGGGCAGTGACCAAGGTCTACACTGATAAGGGTGGTATAAAATAGTTATACCATGGTTTGTCCGCCTGTATGGGAGATAATCCACTTGCTAAAGCTCGTGGATTATCTCCTCGTACAGGCGGACAAACCATGGTATAACTATTACATCTTATAAGTTATAATATAACATTAGTTGGTATTTTCATGTTTATCAGTGTGCTTTCTCAAAGCACAAAAAAAGTTTAATAAGCTCAAGCCCTGAATCAGTATTTTTTTGCTCAGACAGTGCAAAATATTTATGCCAAGTATAGTTAGATGGTATTTTTTTATGCAAGCTGAAAAGTGTTTTGGCATTACTTTTCAAAAGACGGGATCCTTGGGTATATATATAGAGGATCTTACATGAGTGCTCATGTATTATTGAATTTATTAAACGAGCTGGGGAAAAGATAAGATGCGAGGCTCTGCCGAGCATCTTATAGTTTTTTCCAACAAGTTTAATAAATTCAGTAATACAGGAGCATGAATGCAAGTTTCTATTTATCATATGACACTAAAATGGCATTTTATTAGCAAATTTGGCACTAAAACGTCACAATTTCGCCATTAGAAAACGCGACGTTTTATGGACGTCAACGCATAACGTTGCGACGTAATTTGCATATTTAATCCACTAGTGGATTATCGTTTTTAATGCATGGCTTTATTACACTCTCAGATGCGACGTCATATGATAAATGTGTGTATATAAAACTACTGCTCTTGTAAAGTCAACCCTCTTTATAATGGCTTTCATTACTGCAGAAAAAGTCTTCAATATCTCTTTTGGATAGGCATGAAGTGGCTTTATTATTCAAAATATGTATTATTCAGTTTAACATCAAAATGTTTGGAAATGAATGCTTTGATTGTGAAGAGGTTCTGCTGTTCATGCAAACTCTACTACTGTGGAAGCCCAAGGCAAGTGCAACATAATGTTCTGTGGAATTCATATTATAAATGAGCCGTGACACGACAAAACCAACAAAGTGGCATATGCACCCAGTGAGGACTCGGGTAAGCTTGGGGATCAAAGGTCTTATCTGTCTTTCCTGTCTGCATGGAGGTAGCTTAGACCTTAAGCCACCTAAATATTTAAGCGCACAGTAAAGACTGATCAGACTGGGTGGATGCCCAGGCTGATCTGGGTCTTTACTGGGTGCACATCCACTATGTTGGTTTTGTCTTGTCACAGCTGAAACATTTTGTATTCTGTCACTTTCCAGAGGGAGGTTAGAAGCTATGCTGAGGAGAAGGGATTGAAGATGTACGATTGGCCAATACAAGCAATGCCAAATAAATATGATGTGGGCGTGTTGGTGTCCTTTGGACACTTAATACCAGATGACATAATACATATGTTTCCTTAGTAAGTTATTTCAGTTAATTACATTATGTCCATCACAGGCTGATCAATGTTTTATGATTATGGATCATATAAAATCACTATCTTCATCGAGTATGATGAAAACATTGAAATTTTCACTTGTGCTTCAGACTCATGAAAATAATAATCACCTTACTCATGAAGATATTTATGGAATTCACTGCAAAAAAAAGTAAAAACAATCTATGACCTGTCAGACCATAGCTCCCTTTGAGATTAAACTATGAAGGAATATAAAGGTATGCCATTGCAAAAAGGAGATCTACTATTAAAGAAAAGAATTTGCTCCTCTAGGAGCAAATTCTTTCCATTTAGAGTTGATCCCCATTCAGAAGGGAGGCAAAAATGAAAATGGCAGAGTTACTTACACGGAAAATGTACCCATTCACATTGATGAATCATGCTATTGTAAAAGTCTTAGAGACTTACTGTGATAAGGAGACTATTGTGCTACATGTTATCTTTCCAGTGGCATATTAAACATGCACCCAAGTCTTCTACCAAGATGGAGAGGAGCCTCACCGATTATCCATACCATACTCAACGGTGACCCGGAAACTGGTATATCTATCATGGAAATACGCCCAAAACAGTAGGTGTTACAGTGGAACTTCATTGGCTCCAACAGGCTCGGGACCATGAAAATTAGTTCCAGCCAGGGGTAGTTCTAGCCATTCAGGGTTAGTTTCTATATAAAGTGACCTCTGGGGACCAAGGAAAGAGTTCTAGCCTGGCAGGGTTAATGAGCCATCAAGGTTCGAGCCATAGAAGTTCTGTATATAGATCCTCTTTTACTAATTGTAGTGGAATTATGGACCTCCATATATACTTCTAACTATGGATATCAACAAATATTATAGCTCTTAGCTTCTGTAACGTCGTCATTGGTAACGTCAGCAATAGAGAGTCTATTTTTAGCCAACGTCATGTGACACCCTAATCCACTAAATTGTACTTCAGTAGAAAAATTGTCAGTCATACTATCCTGAAGAAGGTGATAATTTACCGAAACTAGTTGATCAATAAAAGAATTCTACTCCACCAATGTTGGTCATTTATTCTGTTTTTATTATTCCTCTTTAAATATTATAGCTGTTCATAATCAATCCATAAATTCTGTAGTTTTTGATGTCAATAATTAACAAATATTGTTAGATGTTAGTAATTTGGGTTTGGGAAATATTCAGAGCATACCATGATTTGCCCAACATATTAGTCTCCATTAACAATTATTATAATTTGTGTAAAATTTTACTTTTTGAGAAAGCAACTCTGCAATTTTCATTTTTGTCTCCTTTTTAATTGGGGGGGTCAGCCCTTATAGACCCATTATGACTAAGCACTGTTTAACAGGGCTTAAAGCAGGAATTCATTCTTCAAGACATTGTAAGTTATTTATGCAAGCAGTAAAGATTTTGATCATACTGTGCAGGCTTATCAGAGTGTTCACACTTTGCATTCTGCTCATTGACAAATACAGTAAAAATTCACAACATTGGGACATCCAAAATAACTGCCCTAGTGTTCTTAAATATTGAGACACCTAAAGCTGTTAATTTTCCATTTGGAACAAATGGAAAATTAACAGTTGTAGGTGTCCCAATACTTAAGCAAATTAGGGTACCATAATTGTCCTGAAAAATGGAACAGTTTGGTTTTACAATGAATTATGCTTCCCAAAGATACTGCTGAAATGGCAGACAGTGTAGACCCTGTGCAGACTGCTCCATTTTAGGAGCAGTCTGATCTGGGTTTGCACTGTTTGCTCAGACCTATCTCTGTCCCCAGTACTCAGAAATTTGTTCTGTAGTCAGAGCTCCAGATAAGAGGGGGTACCGAGGATGATTCAAAGATAATTTTTCTTACTTCTCAAAGAAAACATACATTGTGACCCCTAATTAGAACCGTCTCGGCGAGAGGGTTCTAATGAGGGGTCACAGTGTATGTTATTATGGAGAAATACAGAAAATCATCCCTTAATTAACCCTGTTACCCCTTCTTATCAGGAGCACTGTTCAGTAGTTCCATCTAATTTCAGTTTCGACATAGGGCCACTATTGATGCATAGAAGGTTTCCTGTGCCAGATCGATGCACCTCATTACAGTTGACAGAGATCTTGGCCCCTTTAGGGGCTGATATGGTGAGTTGATTAAAACCTGGCCCAGAGGTTTTAAAACTCGAGTACATTCTCAGACTCAAAATAAAGCACACTGATTGGCTGCTTCCGAGCACATGCTCGGAAGCAGCCAATCAGTGTGCTTTATTTTGAGTTTGAGATTATTCTCAAGTTTTATAACCTCTAACCCTGGTCTAAAGTGTTGTTTTACCATAATTTTTACAATAATAACCCTTCTCAAATAAATGCCCCTTACACTTATCTTTTTAAAGTGACTAAAAACCACCAAGATTGGTTCAAGGTGACTGAAATCTGTCATGCAATATAACTTTGTATGGAGTAGGTGTGGTATGCTGTGATGGTATGGAGTAACTAAATTTAATTGTAATGTAGAAGATGCAAAAATAAATTTCATGTCATGTTTTTCTGCTTAGCATGTGACAAGCAGAAGCGATACATATGTATTTTATGATGACCGTGAGGGCGGCGGCATAAATTTCCCTCCCGTGAAGTTTTCTGGTTTAGCTTTGTTTTGTGTGCAGACAGGTGAGACACCACAGTCAGGGTTGCCATGGTCAGAGAAAAACATCTGGGCCCCGGCTGTTCAAAGCATCGTTAGCCTAACGAGCTCGTTAAGTGTTTTATGACTTCATAACCAAATACACCAATATTTTTTGTTGCAAAAATGTGAGAAGCTTTTGCAATGCAAAAGCTTCTCACATTTTTTCAACAAAAAATATTGGCGTATTTGAGATATTAGTGTTTGAAATTTTACAGAAAAGTTAACTAACAGTGTCGTTAGTTTTGAATAACTTAGTCCTGGAAAATTAATTTTTTCCCAGGTCAGGGAAAAGTCAGGGAACTTTGTAGTTGAGCAGGGAAATTTTGAAAGAAGTTGAAATTTCAGGGAATCTAAAAACAAGTGGCTTATTAAATCTTTAGAAAATATGCATATCGTGTTCAAGGGAAAAGGATGTATACTTTTTAGAAAGATAGTCCAGGCACATCTTCCTCATCATCTTGGGCTACTTTTAAGGGAAAGAATTTGCTTCCCGTTGAAGAGCAAATTATTTCCTTCAAAAATAACCCCCAATTTCAAGTGATACAGTCAGTCTAGACTAGACTAGACAGTTGGCACTATTAAGACAAAGAGTACAATCTACAAAGACAAAGAGTACAATGTGCTTTTTGATATGGAAAACCATCAGATGTCAGGGAAAATTCAGGAAAATGTCAGGGATTTTTGAAATGGAGAAAAAGTGGCAACCTTGACCAGAGCTCCAGATAAGAGGGGGTAATGAGGATAATTTATAGATAATTTTCTTATTTTTCATTGAAAACGTGTTGTGACCCCTCATTAGAACTGTCTCAATGAGATGGTTCTAATGATGGGTCACAAAATACGTTTTTGTGGAGAAATATGGATAATTATCCCTGAATTAACTCTGTTACCCCTTCTTATCTGGAGCACTGTCTGACAGTCTGTGATATATTTCAGATAGTGGAGACTCTTGCTGATTTAAGAACTTTAGAAAGATTTGAAGAAGAGCAGGACAGAAGTGGAATAAGATACGGTAAGGTCTAATTCAGAGCTCTAGATAAGAGGGAGTATTTAGTGATAATTAGAGATAATTTTTGCTAATTCTGCAGAAAAACATATGTTGTGACCCCTCATCTGAACTGTCTTGTCGAGACAGTTCAGATGAGGGGTCACAACATATGGTTGCTACAAATAGCACAAACATGTAAATGACAATTACTCAAGAACCCTTGAATGGAATTGGACCAATTTTATGTCAAATATTCCTTGCATGAAATCGTTTTGATTAATTGCAATTTGGCATTCCAAGATGGCCGCCATCTGCCGTTACTAAAACTAGCACAAACATGAAAACGACAATTACTCAAGAACCCTTGACTGGAATTGGACCAATTTTTTGTCAGAATGTTCCTTGCATGAAGCTGTTTCGATTAATTGCAATTTGGCATTCCAAGATGGCCGCCATCTGCCATTACTAAAAATAGCACAAAACATGAAAATGACAATATCTCAGTAAACGCTGAATGGATTTTGACGAAATTTGTGTCAAGATGATTCTTGCATTGAGATGTTTCAAAAATAACTAATATAGACCAGTTATGTTGACCTCTGTTACTGAAAATAGAAAAAATGTGAAAATTAGAAAATCTCAGTGGAATTGAATTAATTTTGTGTCAGAATGGTCCTTTTATTAAGTTTTTTTTTCGAATTCTTGCATTTTGGCATTCCAAGATGGCCGCCATCTGCCGTTACTAAAAACAGCACAAAACATGAAAATGACAATATCTCAGTAACTGCTGAATGGATTTAGACGAAATTTGTGAGAAAATGATTCTTGCTTTGAGGTGTTAAAAAATTAACAAATATAGACCCGGCAAGTTGGCCTCTGTTACTTAAAATAGCAAAATTAGACAAGTACAATGGAACTGCACCAATTTTTTGTCAAAATGATCCTTGCGTGAAAGCTTTTGGATTTTTATACGCCCGTTTGAAAAACGGGACGTATATTGTTATGGCGCTGGCGTCCGTCTGTCTGTCCGTCCGTCCGGCGTAAACTTTTCGTTTCCGGATAACTCCTCCTACAGTTTACATCCGATCGAGCTGAAACTTGGTATATTGTAAGACTATGAGGTGGACCAGCACATATCGTTTCGAGGTTACGCTCCAATGATTTTTAGCGGAGTTACAGCCCTTTACTTAGAATTTTTGGGGTGTTCGTTTCCGGATAACTCCTCCTATAGTTTTCATCCAATTAAGCTGAAACTTTGTAAACAGTAAGACTACGATGTGGAGTAGCGCATATTATATGGAAATTTTGCTCCGACGATTTTTAGTGGAGTTACAGCCCTTTGAAAAAATGCGTCTATGGCAGTTTGTATGGCAATTCTTAGCATTCCATAACTTGGTTACTCTTTGGAATATCATGATGAAACTTTATTACGATGTATATGAGGTTAAGACAACATGTCTCATACAAAAATGGTTACTCCCCTTGACTTAAATTTTGAGTTACCTCCCTTTGATTATTTTGTCAGACTATATTTGTACACCTCATATCTAACTAACCCTTTGGACTAGTGTGATTAAACTTGATAGTGATGTATATTAGGTTGACACAATATGTCACATATATAGAACGATTGCCTCCCCATACTTATTTTTGGAGTAACCTCCCTTTGAATATTTTCTAAGGCTATTCTTATGCAAGCAATAAGTAGGCAACCGTATGCTATATCTTGATGAAAATTTATAGCAATGTGTATTAGGTCGAAGTTGTGTGTCTTATATAATAATAATTGCCTCCCCCTTCCACATCCCTTTGATTGATTTCTACTGCTATTGTTGGGCAAGTCATTACTAGGTAACCGTATGGAATATCTTGACGAAACTTTATAGCAATGTGTATTAGGTTGAGACAGTATGTCTAATAAAAGAATAATTGCTTCCCCTTCCTTGTTTTTTTTTAGTTACATCCCTTTGATTACTTTTTTAAGGCTTTTCTTTTGAGAACCTTAATGTTCGGAATGTCCTGATAAACTTGATAGCAATGTAGACAAGGATGAAACGGTGCAAAAAACCCATTCAGAAACGGGCGTATATTGCCCCGCTTGCGGAGCTCTTGTTTGCATTTTGACATTTCAAGATGGCCGCCATCTGCCATTACTAAAAATAGCACAAAACATGAAAATGACAATATCTCAGTAACCCCTGAATGGATTTTGATGAAATTTGTGGCAAAATGATTCTTGCATTGAGGTGTTTCAAAAGTAAATATATAAAGACCGGGCAAGTTGGCCTCAGTTTCTAAAAGAAGCAAACTGTGAAAATGAGAAAATGGTCCCGTTGCACAATAGCCAGGTGAGCGATATCAGAAAAATTAAAAGAATGGTGTCTTGACCTCCCAATGAAGCAAGTTTATGTCACAGACTCTTAAAAAATCTTCATGCCCCGGCTGAGGATCGAACTGGGGACCCTTCAATCTAAAGTCAAGCAATCTACCACGTCCCTATTAAAGCCGGCTTGTATCATAAACCAGTACAAGTGTATGATATACCTAACCTATACCTTGTGACATTTACCTGTCTGGATATTGGACTAAGTGAGAAAATTGCATACTTACTGATTGTGCATGATGCATGATGTTCAAACTTTACCATAAAAGGTTAATTTAAAAGGCACTTAAAAGCATGTACAAAAAGGAAATTTGCATGATAGCATTTGCATCTGTGCAGTCTGATCAGAGTCATCTGTGTTTGTAAGAACAATTTATAAATCCTCACAGGGTATAATCCAGTCCACCAATTTTCGCTTCCTGCAGAGACTATCCATCATATTTGGCTTCCGCCAAGACTGTCCGTGAACTCTTGCTTCCTGCAGGGACTACTATCCTCGAAAAATGGCTTCCTGCCGAGACTGTCTGTGTGACTCTGCTTCCTGCCGAGAGCCTCGGCAGGAAGCAGAATCACGTGGACAGTCTCTGCAGGAAGCCATTTATCATGTACAGAAGTCTCGACAGGGAGCAAGAGATCCCGGACAGTCTCGGTGGAAGCCAAATATGATGTACAGTCTCTGCAGGAAGCGAAAACTAGCGGAATCGATTATACCCTGTGATCCTGGGAAATGTAAAAAAGTTGCAAACTGAAGACTCTGATCAGTTTCCTCAGTTGTTTTGACCATTAATGCTACTCAGATTATTTTAGATCCCATTTCACATGCCACGAAACAAAAAAAGGAAATTTCAGTTACAGTTTTTCCTTAGGTGTTTTGACCAGTAACACTATGCAGACTATTTTAGATCCCATTTCACGTGCCACAAATCAAACAAGGAGAATTCAGTCACAGTTGCCAATCCAACGTGACACACCCTTGCATGGACTAATGGGCTGATGATCAATAGCTTGTGTTACAGAATGTCTGAAGAGCACAGACAGACTAATCAGCTTTAATACATAGATGAATCACAACTCCCTGAATTGGGCTCAGTGCTGAAATTCCCCTATTTATTAAAGTCGAGCACCCAGTAGGTACTCTATATTATATTCTGCCAATTCTTGTATATATGGCCATAGGAAATTTATATTTTCAGCTCACAAGTTAGTTCCAAAGAATGCCAACATTGATTGGGAGAATCAGACATGTGATGATATTGATCAGCAGTTCAGGGCTGTATCTGAAGTTGTAAGTACAAGATATTTGAGCCGAGACACGATAAAACCAACAATGTGGTTGTGCGTCCAGCGCAGACTCAGACCAGCCTGGGCATTCGCCCAGTCTGATCAGAGTCTTCACTGTCCGCATGTAGGTAGCTTAGACCCTTAGCTACCCTTTGAGCACTTAACAAAGAGTCTGGTCTAACTGGGTGGATGCCCTGGCTGATCTGACTCAGCACTTTGCGCACAACCACTTCGTTGGTTTTCTCGTGTCATGGCTCAATATAAAGCATCTCCATATACTGTATTTATAGGGACAAGGCTTTGTGCAAATTCCAGTTTGAGCAAAATCAGACATTTCACTACAGAGTTATGGCCCTGTAAAATTTCCATTTGACTTAAAAATGGAGAAAAAGGCGCTGTTTAAGCTTTCAAGGTCCTGTATTTCAGCTTCATAATTCTGAGGCCATTCAAACTTTATATACACTATACATAAGTACCAAAGTGCTTTATATCACCTTCCACTGAATTTTCTGTGTCTTAGCTCCCAGAGCTCTAGATAAGAGGGCGTATTTGGTGATAATTAGGGATAAGTTTGGTTAATTCTGCATAAAAACATATGTTGTGAACCCTCATCTGAACCGTCTCGTGAACCATCTCGACGAGACGGTTCAGATGAGGGGTCACAACATATGGTTTCGATGAGTAATAAGAAAAATTATCCTTAATTATCATCAAATACTCCCTCTTATCTGGAGCTTTGAGCTCCATCAGTACATGCACCAGACCTCATAGGGTCACCTCTTACAAAACTAGGTTAGATTGACCTACTTTAATTAAAATTGACTCCTTTTCAATTTTTCTGTGTCAGGCATGTGTCTCATGTCCCATAAGCCTGAGTTTTGTCAAACTTAACAAACCACCATAGGTCACAACCAGCAAAAGTGCTTGGCCTACTTTTGTAAGAGTTAAAGTCCCCATAGTCCTGTCAGCAATAAAAAAAACGCCTAAACTCATATCATTATAAAATGCAGTTCAACCTTTACCTTTGATCGTAAAATGTGGGTTGGTGTGCATATATTGAGTCATGTAGTTGGCGAAAAGAAGAGAAAACAAGTTTTTGAAAAATAACAAATTGCTGCTCAAAATACTATTTCATGTTCTGGTTTTCCGTCTAGCAATGCTATATAAACATAGGCAGGATAGTGATTGGGACTCCACACCTGTACATTGTATTTTTACCATTTTATGAGATCGAAAGCAGGTAATTTTAGTTGCCCAACTAAGTTTTCACACCATCTTAATATGAAACTCAAGGATGTTTTATTTTTCAAAAGCTGGCTAATCACGGTCATTTTAAATTATGAAACTATAATGAGAAGCTTGCAGCAGTACCTCATGATAAAGTTTTTCATGCTGATAGAGCAATGGGACCTTTAATGTCATCTCAAATTTTCAATTGCAGCACTGTACCAGCTTCTCTTAACTTAAGACTTTTAAGAAAATGGTTAAGTTGCTTCGCTTGAAAGTGTACCAATTCATGCTGTCATCAGATAAGCACCATATATAGATATATGGTGCTTATCTGATGACAGTGTGAATTATAGCGCTCCAGGAGTTTTTGTTTCTGTAACTTCGTAACTCCGGGTAGGCGGCAGTTGAAAATGTTCTTAACTAATGATTACTGCAGATCAAAAACAGTCAGAAACAGTGCTTTTGATTGCAAATTGGCAACAATTTGCAATCAGAAACACTGTTTCTTATGGTTTTTGATCTGCGTTTGTTGACTGCATGAGCGTTTTTGATTGCCCCCTACCTGGTGTGTTTGTACTCCAGGGCCTGGTTGTTCAAAACTAATGACATCATTTCTTAATAAGGTGTTATATTTTCAAAAGTATTTTTCACATAAACATTGCCATTGTTTTCTTTAACAAAATATGTGAGGAGCTCTTCATATTTCGTCAAAAAACTCTGTAGCTTTCAGTATGAGTAGCAATGACATAAGCCGGGCCGGGTAGCGCACCCGACTCGTAAGTCAGAGGTCCTGGGTTCGAATCGCGGTCTGGCCACATACTTTGGTTTCTCCTTCCGCTGATTCAAGAAGGGCAGTTGTCAGTTACTGGCGAAAGTATTTGCACTTAGTACTGGTTAACCGCTTAGGAGGTCTAAGCCTGCCCAGGAATAGTGTGGTTAGGTTAACTGACCGTCCCGACATGACTTTAGTTGTTTACCGTGGATGTTAAGCATCAAACCAACCAACCAACCAAAAGCAATGACATAATGAAGACTTGACTAATGCTTTATTATTCTTACTGTGCTTTGAACAGCTTAGCTGTGAGCTTTAATTTTGAAATTTTGTGTTTAGATGCCACTGCGAAGTGAGTGGAGAGGACATAAAGTTAAAATGTTTGATATGATGGACCCAGATATTACTAACAGTAAGTGTATTAACTTTTAGCTCCCCTGAGCACAAAATGCTCATGAAGACCTGGCCCCAAGGTTATAAAATTCTTTTTGTGCTCAGCTCAGCTGAGCATGAAATTTTCTCTGCTGATAAATAAGAAAATGCCAACTAAATGTTGGCATTTTCATATTCATAAGCAGAGAAAATTTCATACTCAGCTAAACTGAGCAAGAAAACAACTGTACTTATCAGTAATTTCCTATTTATTAGCAGGTAAAATTTCATGCTCAGCTGAGTTGAGCATGGAAAAAGTTTTATAACCTGGGGGCCTGTCTTGATAGGCCACTATTCATCTGTTGTCCGCCACTTCTGAAAACATAGCGGCATTTTAAGTAGCAGTAGCAGGTGTTTTCCCTGGATGCAGGATTATGCGTCGTTCACTCCCAAAATCATTCCAGGAACTCCCAGAAAAAAATCTTGAGAGTCCTCTGGACTCAGATTTAGGGTACAGCATAAGCAGAAGGTTATGAATGCTGGCCCCGAGGTTATAAAACTTTTTTCATGCTCAACTCAGCTGAGCATTAAGTTCTATCTGCTAATAAATAGCAAATTACTGATAAGTACAGTTGTTATCTTGCTCAGTTTAGCTGAGTATGGAATTTTCTCTGATAATAAATATAAAAATGCCAACATTAGTTGGCATTTTCATATTTATCAGCAGAGAAAATTTCATGCGCAGCTGAGTTGAGCACGAAAAAAGTTTTATAACCTTGGGGCCTGGTGTCTGAAATGGTTGCAATTCCTAAAATGGTTAAAGAATCAAATATTAGGTATATATTTTCAGACTTAAGCACAGAATACCTGCACTCAAGCACTTTAGACAAAGTTTATTTATTTAAGATAAATAGTAGAATGAGACCCTTGATTTTCTGCATGGGACCCTAAAAAAACATCAATGAGGGCCCAAAGGACTCCTCATTCTGAACTGAGGGAAAACCCCTAGCGGACATGAGCAAAGTTGCACAGTATGTTTATGGCCACAAGATCTTGTTCAAGTTGAGCAGAGCTCTAGATAAAAGGGAGTATTTGATGATAATTAGGGATATTTGTGTTAATTCTGCAACAAAACATATGTTGTGACCCCTCATCTGAACCATCTCGACGAGACGGTTCAGATGAGGGGTAACAACGTATGGTTTCAATGAGAAACAAGAAAAATTATCCCTCGATTATCATAAAATATTCCCTCTTATCTGGAGCTAAGTTGAGTATTGGGCTAAATTGGACCATTAATGCCAGAGTTAATGCCCCTGAGTGTGAAAGATGCTGTATTTCATCTTGTGAATACATTAGAGGCTACATTATTTGGAGGAGTCTTAATCAAACTGTAATACACAAACTAATTATGACACAAGAGCTAAATGAAGTTTGATAAGGGCCAACTCTGGCCATTTACACCAGTAATGGCCCTTTACTTAGTGAAAAATACTTTGTCTCATCTTGCAAACATAGTAGGTGCTACATCTAATGAGCAATAAGAAAAAAACTGACGCAATATGGTATTGCCAAGTTTGATGAGGGAGATGTTGTCCCTTTAATAGTTAGATAAGAAAAGATGTGGCAGAAATATGAGAAAAGATTTAGTAGAAATATGAGGTAGAAAGATATGGCAGAAATATGAGAAAAGATATGGCAGAAATATGAGGAAAAATATAGCAGAAATATGAGAAAAGATGGCAGATATATGAGAAAAGATATGGCAGAAATATGAGTAAAGATAAGGCAGAAATATGAGAAAAGATATTGCAGAAATATGAGGAAAGATATGGCAGAAATATGAGAAAAGATATGGCAAAAATATTAGAAAAAATATGGCAGAAATATGAGAAAAGATAAGGCAGAAATATGAGAAAAGATATGGCAGAAATACGAGAAAAGATATGGCAGAAATGCAGAAATATGAGAAAAGATATGGCAGAAATATGAGAAAAGATGGCAGAAATATGAGAAAAGATATGGCTGAAGTATGAGAAAAGATGTGTCTGAAATATGAGAAAAGATGTGGCAGAAATATGAGAAAAGATGGCAAAAATATGAGAAAAGATGTGGCAGAAATATGAGAAAAGATATGGCAGAAATGTGAGAAAAGATGGCAGAAATATGAGAAAAGGTATGGCTGAAATATTAGAAAAGATGTGGCATTAATATGAGAAAAGATATGGCAGAAATATGAGAAAAGATGGCAGAAATATGAGAAAATATGAGGAAGAAATATGAGAAAAGATGTGGCAGAAATACGAGAAAAGATGGCAGAAATATGAGAAAAGATATGGCAGAAATATGAGAAAAGATATGGCAGAAATATGAGAAAAGATGGCTGAAATATGAGAAAAGATATGGCAGAAATATGAGAAAAGTAATGGCAGAAATATGAGAGAAGATATGGCAGAAATATGAGAAAAAAGGAACATGGCAGAAAATCTGAAAAAAGATGTCACAGAGATATGAGAAAAGATATGGCAGAAATATGAGAAAAGATATGGCAGAAATATGAGAAAAGATATGGCAGAAAATCTGAGAAAATATGAGGCAGAAATATGAGAAAAGATGACAGAAATATGAGAAAAGATATGGCAGAAATATGAGAAAAGATATGACAGAAATATGAGAAAAGATGTGGCAGAGATATAAGAAAAGATGACAGAAATATGAGAAAAGATATGGCAGAAATATGAGAAAAGATATGGCAGAAATATGAGAAAAGATGACAGAAATATGAGAAAAAATATGGCAGAAATATGAGAAAAGATGGCAGAAATATGAGAAAAGATATGACAGAAATATGAGAAAAGATGTTGCAGAAATATGAGAAAAGATGTGGCAGAAAAGAAATATGAGAAAAGATGCGGCAGAAATATGAGAAAAGATGTGGCAGAAATATGAGGAAAGATGGCAGAAATATGAGAAAAGATATGGCAGAAATATGAGAAAAGATGGCAGAAATATGAGATGGCAGAAATATGAGAAAAGATATGGCAGAAATATGAGAAAAGATATGGCAGAAATATGAGAAAAGATATGGCAGAAAATCTGAGAAAATATGAGGCAGAAATATGAGAAAAGATGACAGAAGTATGAGAAAAGATATGGCAGAAATATGAGAAAAGATATGACAGAAATATGAGAAAAGATGTGGCAGAGATATAAGAAAAGATGACAGAAATATGAGAAAAGATATGGCAGAAATATGAGAAAAGATATGGCAGAAATATGAGAAAAGATGACAGAAATATGAGAAAAGATATGGCAGAAATATGAGAAAAGATGGCAGAAATATGAGAAAAGATATGACAGAAATATGAGAAAAGATGTTGCAGAAATATGAGAAAAGATGTGGCAGAAAAGAAATATGAGAAAAGATGTGGCAGAAATATGAGAAAAGATGTGGCAGAAATATGAGGAAAGATGGCAGAAATATGAGAAAAGATATGGCAGAAATATGAGAAAAGATGGCAGAAATATGAGAAAAGATATGGCTGAATTATGAGAAAAGATGGCAGAAATATGAGAAAAGATATGGCAGAAATATGAGAAAAGATATGGCAGAAATATGAGGAAAATATAGCAGAAATATGAGAAAAGATGGCAGAAATATGAGAAAAAAAGGAACATGGCAGAAATATGAGAAAAGATGACAGAAATATGAGAAAAGATAAAGCAGAAATATGAGAAAAGATATGGCAGAAATATGAGAAAAGATGTCAGAAATATGAGAAAAGATAAGCCAGAAATATGAGAAAAGATATGACAAAAATATGAGAAAAAATATGGCAGAAATTGCCTTTTTGTTCTTGTTAGTTTTATGGATCCACCTGAGCACAAAATGATTATGGCTAAGATATTGTTGTCAGCCACCAGAGCACCAGATAAGAAGGGGTAACAGAGATAATTTGGGGATATTTCTCCATATTTCTCCATAAAAACATATTTTATGACCCATCATTAGAATCGTCTTGTCGAGATGATTCAAATGAGGGGTCACAAGATATGTTTTCATTGAGAAATAAGAAAAATTATCTTCAGATTATCCTCAGTACCCCTTCTTATCTGGAGCCTTGAGCCACTCTAGCAAACAAGCTTAGAAAAAGGTATTAAGGAAGTTGTAGCTGAAATTCAAGATGGCTGCCATGCCCAAATATTTTAAAAGTCATTTAATTGACTAATTTGACTGCTACTTTGTGTTAAGCACTTCATTCCACAGACTGTCTACAATGTTTATGATCAGATTATAGATAATCTTTGTGTGGGTGGGGTTATATGGGAAGCATGTTGGAACAGAGCCAAATTTTTTGTGTATGTATTAATGCTCATATAGTGATTTATCAAATATGATGTGTGTCTGTTTGTAATTCCAGAACCTGCTCCAAGATTTGTAAGAGGGTATAAAGGGGACTTAAACCTAGCTGTACCTGGGACCCCAGCATATCATATGGAACTAGACTGTATTCTTATTAAGTGTAAGGTTGGTAACTTTTCATTATGACTTTCAAGGATATGAGGAACCCTGTTAGCACAGTGGGTTCAGCACTGGCTTGCTGATGTAGTGGTTCTGGGTTTGATTTCCACTGGAGGGGGGAATCTTTTTTACTGTAAACGGGGTTCCATGGCATGTACACAGCCTTTCATTAACACCCTCGCATCGTCCTGGTATGACTGAAATACTGTTGAAAAGAACTTGAAGTTGCATTAGCTATCCATACATCTGTCCAAGGATATGGACTGTCATAGAAATTCTAAATATGGGGCCAGGTCTGAGCAAACTGCAGATCAGATCAGACTACTGCTAAGGGGCAGTCTAATCAGGGTCTACACATTTTACCATTCTATCTGCATCTTCAAGACACATTAGTGCATTGTGAACACTAGACTGTTCTGTGTTGTGACCCTACAGTAATTATTTAATATGTCTAAATTTGTAAGATTTGTATGTCAGTCTTTTAAATCTGTGTGAAACTGCAAAATGATTTTATTGAGGACATTTACAGAAGGTTACTTTATGTTTAGGAGGTTTTTCTTTTGTTGTTGTTGTCTTTTCTGACTGATATTTCCAAATCTATGGTCCCATGTAATTGCACATTTTAGTTAAAGGTTTTTAAATTACCATATCTTCTTAACCAACCCTTGGATGGATTCAGGACTGTTGATACAGCCCACCTCCTCAAAAATCCAAAAGCTAATGATATGGACCTGGGACCGTATTTATAAAACAACTTAAGTCCTGGCTAAGCTGTTGCTAAGGCTAAATTTATATGACGGAGATGCCCTACAACTATGAAATTTGCTCTGGAGGGACAGTCTTTTTCAGACTGTTCCTCCAGAGCAAATTTCATAGTTGAAGGGAATCTCCTTCTTAGAAATTCTGCCTTAGCAACAGAATAGCAACCACTTAAGTTGTTTTATAAATACGGCCCCTGGAAATTTTATGTTAACAGTTTTGATTTTATTTAAAAGGTTACTGCTTAAATAGACTTAAACAGTTTTCTCATATGCTGACATTACATACATGCCAAATGAACCATCTGGTCAGGATCTCCACTGTTAGCTTAGTAGTAATATGTTTCTTTGATGCTCTTTTCAGGACGGGGTAGTTGGGTTTAAATCTCTGAGTATACGTAAACGTTTGACGGCTAAAGACTTTCTAGGAGGATATTTAACACCACCTGATGGCTCAATATTTGTTAGTTTAGAAAATGACTTGAACAAATTTGTGAAAAGAAGCAAAATACAGTTAAAGGCCAAAATATGAAACAGTATCTATGATGGATTGAAATGTTTTTTTCTTGCACACCAAATAAGGATATGAGCCTCAACACGAGAAAACCAACAAAGTGGTTGTGAGCCCAGCGCAGACTCAGATCAGCCTTGGCATCTGCTCAGTCTGGTCAGACTCTTTGCTAAGCGCTTAAAAGGTAGCCAAGGGACTAAGCTACCTTCATGGGGATAGCAAAGGCTCTGATCATGCCCAGGCTGATCTGAATCTGGGCTGGACGCACGACCACATTGTTGGTTTTCTCGTGTCGCAGCTCATATCGGCTTGTTTCACCTGTACCTACAAATCTTATCTCACCCATGTTATCTCCCTCGAGGATCAAAGTCATATGAGATTAATGCATTGGCTATATTGGAGGTCACATACCTGCATCCTCAGGAGTGGCTGTAGTGTAGTGGAGAAAACTCCTGACTACCAATCCAGGGGTCGCAAGATCAATTCCCCCGCTTCTCCTGTCTTTCGGATGAGACTTTACATCGAGTTCCCGTCTCCATATGACCTTGTTGCTGGTGGGGCATTAAACCCGAGTTCACTTACTTACCTGCATCGTCAAGTGACCATGGTTTTTCAGATGATGACGTCGGGAAAATGGGATAATGATGTCATTTTATGCCATGTCAGATGTTATTGTAAAGAACCGATTGTCCTTCATTGATAACGTTAGCTTCTTTAAAACATGAATTTATAGAAACTATTTAAACGCTAAAAATTATCCATATAAAGAAGTTCTGTAATTTAAATTCAAACATTGGATATCAAAGATGTGCAAGGAAAAGTATTTAACATGAGTGAGGTGCGGATAGAAAAAATCTGTCACAAGGGTCACTGATCGGCGTCACGAGGCTTAGATGCAGATAGAAAAAAATGTCACTTGGGATCACTGTTGGGCATCATGAGGCAAGGCTCATGATTCGTGACAGATTTTTCTATATGCACCTCACACGATAGAAGGGATTTTTCTGTTGCACCACACACTCCTGAAAGATATTTACAGTCTTGCCTGGGAGTAGCAGAAGCAAAATGTACATATTGCTTTTCTGGGGTGGTGGTTGTGGTGGCACTGTTGGCGGCTCAAATTTTTATCATAGTTTTCTGGTTTAGCTCTGCTCTGTGACAGTGTGAGAACAAGCAGGACACAAGCTTTCACGGAATTCTTTCAGAAGGAGACAACATTTGGGATTCAGTATTGGCATCCTTGTAAGAAGTTTCCAGCTATACATGGGCCTTTATAAGAGATAATCCACAATGAGGAGGGAACACTGCATCTTAGGTTAAATATTTTGTCTAAAGCTTTCTACATGCTGGGAAAGAGTAACCTGTGAGCTGTCCTGCTAACAGACAAGTTCTTTGCTCTTGTAGGATCCGTTCATGTTTTTCAAAGTGCACCATATGCTTAGGTTGTGATAAGAAAGTGTGCTACTTTCTGTTGCATATACAGTAAACTGTAGTGCAGAAAAACTGAGATCTAATACTGTTCTTACAACATTTATATGCACTGAATTGAATATGTAGCTTTATACAGCAAAAATTAGCAGCAGTTTAACAATCAATAATCAGTCAATGTCTGTAAACTGATAATCGATTGTGAAATTTCTGCCTATTCCTAACACTAGTCCGAAGGGTTAATACATAACTGAAGGGAAGGGTTCAAGGGTATTATGTCTGAATAAAAATAAGGGTATCATAAAAAATCTAAAAATTGGGACCTGTCTGTTCCAACGTTTAGATTTTATATGGTATAATATATATGAATAATGGTAAAAAAGGTCTGAATGAAGGGTAGAATGTCTGAACTAAAATTAAAAAGATAAAATTAGGGCTTAAATGACTGAATAGAGCTCCAGATAAGAAGAGGTAACAGGGATAGTTCAGATAATTTTTTTATATTGCAGTGAAAACATAGATTGTACCCCTTTTAGAACTGTCTCGGCAGTAAGGCTAATAAGAGGTCACTATGTATATTTTAAGTGCAAATAAGGAAAGTTATCCCGGTAACGTCATCTTATCTGGAGCTCTGTTGAATAAATGGTAAAATGTATGAATGACATAATTTTTGGATAGAGCCTTTTTAGAGGGAAAGTGAGCTTGGAGTTTAACATCCCACCAACACATCTATAGGTGGACCTCTATTTAAAGTCTCATCTGAAAGACCGGGGAGCTAGGCATCAAACTTGGATATGGGTCAGATATTATTCAGTCCAGGCCTTCTGTCATCATTTCAGATGTGGCGTCTTCTCCAAGTATAAAAATAATGAGCGGCGACATGACAAAACCAACAAAGTGGCATGTGCACCTGACAAAAACTCAGATCATCCTGGGCATCTTCCCAGAATGATCAGAGACTTACCTGTGCACTTAAATAAGCTACCCCCATGCAGACAGTGGAGACTCTTATCAGACTGGACAGATGCTTAGGCTGATCTGAGTCTTCACTGGGCGCACATGCCACTTTGTTGGTTTGTTGCATCATGGCTCATATGATGAATGTATTTAAGAGTTTAATTCATGTAATAAATATGAAAGTATTGTCAAAGTCTTTTTCTTTTTGTTGTGACTTTAGCAAGCAGAAATCATACAGGGATCATTTTTAGCGCGCCTTTGCAAAGCAAAGGAGAGCTTATGCTATACCCCCGGCGTCGTAGTCCGAGTATGCGTTAGCGTTAGCGTACCCGTCAGCATCCTCGTCGGCGTCCGTGATCAGGTTAACCAATGTTAACAATTGCATTTAACTTGATGTTCAACTCTGTATCTTACAAACTACAGCAGCTACAATCATCATACTTGGTCCATATATACATCCATATGACTGCAGCAGCTGCATGACACAATTGTGTGTCCTTGACCTATATGTTACGGTTGACTGACTTTGCTGTTGGCACTGTTTTTAAGGCAAAATTTTTAGTTTTGATGAAACCTTTGACAGAAGAGACTTGATACTTGGTCAAATAGCATATCCCTATAATTGCAGCAGCAGCTGCAAAGCTACCATGCTGACTCCTGTGCCCTTGACCTTTGTTCATGGTCCAGTGATTTTGTCTTATATTTCAAGCACTGTTTGATGGATTAACATCATATCTGGCATAGTGGATCAGTCTGACATTGCGAGTGACCTCATATTATTTATAGATCACTGACCAATATTTCATGGTTCAGTGATTTTGCCTTGTGTCTTCAAAGTTGTTTATAGATTAACATCATATTTGGGAATTTGAGGTCACTCTGACATATATTTTACCATTCAGTGATTTTGCTTCCTATTTTAGGTGTATTTAGTATGTATTCATCATATACCCCAGTCTGACACTGCAGATGACCTGATGTATTTGTAGGTCTGGGTGACTGTGAGAATCAGGCACCCATAAGGTGCGCTTTGTTGTCTTCTGACAACTCTTGTTTAGCTTTATACTTGTCCACAATTTTTATGCCCCCGTGACGATGGTCAGGGGGCATTATGTTTTACCCCTGTCTGTCTGTATGTCTGTCTGTCTGTCGCACATTTTAGTAGTAAGTTTGTGTAATCAACTCCTCCCACAGCTTATGATGGATCAAATTGAAACTTGCACACATGTTGCAGACATATTGAAGATATGCATGAAGATTTCTTATGGCCAAAAAATTATTTTTCACAAAATTACGGGCTTTTGGACTTAGCCACTTTCAGTGTTGGTTAGTGATATAGGGTAGCAAGTATCATGATGGATCAATTTGAAACTTTGCACACATGTTGCAGACATATTGAAGATGTGCATGAAGATTTCTTATGGCCAAAAAATTATTTTTGACTAAATTACGGGCTTTCAGACCTAGACATTTTCAATGTTGGTTTGTGATATAGGGTAGCAAGTTTGTGTAATCAACTCCTCCCAGAGCTTATGATGGAACAATTTGAAACTTTGCACACATGTTGCAGACATATTGAAGATGTGCACCAAGATTTCTTACAACCAGAAAATTATTTTTGATAAAATTACGGCTTTTGGACTTAGACATTTTCAGTTTTGGTTAGTGATATAGGGTACCAAATTTTCAGTTTTGGTTAGTAATAAAGGGTACCAAGTTTGTGTAATCAACTCCTCCCACAGCTTATGATAGATTAATTTTAAACTTTGCATACATGTTGCAGACATATTGAAGATGTGCATGAAGATTTCTTATGACCAAAAACTTATTTTTGGCAAAATTATGGGCTTTCAGACCTAGACATTTTCAATGTTGGTTTGTGATAAAGGGTAGCAAGTTTGTGTAATCAACTCCTTCCACAGCTTATGATTGATCAATTCGAAACTTTGCATACATATTGTAGACATATTGAAGATGTGCATGAAGATTTCATATGGCCAAAAAAATATTTCTAGCATAATTACGGCTTTTGGGCTTAGACATTTTCATTGTTGGTTTGTGATGTAGGGTAGCAAGTTTGTGTAATCAACTGCTCCCACAGCTTATAATGGATCAATTTGAAACTTGGCATACATGTTGCAGACATATTGAAGATATGCATGAAGATTTTTTAAGGTCACAAAATATAATTTTGACAAAATTATGGGCTTTCAAACTGAAGTCGTTTTCAGTGTTTGGTGTCAGTGTGTAATCAGCTTCTCTCACAGTTTATGATAGATGACTTTGAAACTTTGTACATGTGTTACAGACATAATAAAGATGTTCATGAAGATATCTTAAGAGTGAGTGAGGGAGTGAACTCGGGTTTACCGTCCCACCAACAACGAGGTCATATGGAGACGGGACCTCGGTTTTAAGTCTCATCCGAAAGACCGGAGAAGCGGGGGATCAATAATGTGACCCCTGGATTGGTAGTCCGGAGTGTTATCCACTGCACTACCGCCGCTACTGATATTTTGAGATAAAAATTTTGTTTTTAGCAAAATTGCAGGTTTTGAACTAAGAAATATTCATCTTTATGTTTTTTAACAATATAGGTAACAAGCTAGTGTTCTTAAGAATACTACAGCTTATGACTAATCAGTTTTCACAGTTTGAGACCATGCACGCTTCTTTGAATTTGTGACGGTAGGGGGGGGGGTGTGGGGGTTGAGTGGAGGGAGGGAGAAAGGGGTGCAAGGGTTAATGGGGAGCATGGAGGCATCACCTGTGTCTTACAGACACAATTTTCTAGTTACCTACTACATTAAGCTCAGGAACTTATTTAAGAGCGATTTGTGATAAAACTTCCATGATGTTTACTTCATGATACTGTCAATGTTACCGTATTTATTGGGTTAAAAGATGGGAGTTTATCCTTACAAAATTATTGCAAATACCTTATTTGACCTAATTAGCGCACATGCCCCTACAAGGGCACATCATGGTAATTGATGAGGCATATGTCTATCAGCGCACATATATTTACTGGTTTATCCCTTTTCTGCTGATTTACAAGAGCTGAAAAATGCTACAGAATCTTTCAGTTTTCATTTGTAAAGCTTCACTATCCTTCAATGACCATAAGTAGCTTTTCTCTTATGATTAATCTTTAAATTTGTTTCCTTCAATACATAATTATTCATTTAAATGTGCGCTTATAAAAAAGAAAGAAAACTTACTACAAGTATTTGCCGCCATTTTGAAAAAGTTTAGCGCACAGGGTGCTTAAAGGGTCAATTATGGTATATAAATCAGTGTTTTGTAATTTAGCTATAACAAAATGGGGTTTTCTCCTCCAAAACAATCCCAGTAAAAGCATCGCAAACCTCTTATGCCACTGCAAACCCTTTACATGCGCTGATGTTTCCAGATTTATTTTTTCTTTGTATTACCCCAGGGCAGCCAGAGCCCATGAAATATGGGAAAAAGTCTTTGTCATGACAGGACACTTCATTACACTGAGCACTTACAATCAGCTTCCTCTAAATCAGTCATCACTCTAATAAAATACAATATAATAAAAGTGATTTTAAACATGTGGCCACAGAGGCAGGGGCAGATAACCCGGCGAAATTTTAATCACCACGAGAAGATTACTTCTATCATCAGTTGTAAATTTCTGAAAACTCTGAATCTGAAATTTGAATTTATATAGATTTTATCATCATTTTATACATGTATATAGCTCTGCGGTAGGGGTAGTTAATTCTGATATCGTAAATTTGAGCATCACTGGAGGCTTTCACCATTCTGATTATTTGCTGTAAGTTTGAGAAAAAGTGCTTCAAACTCCGATTTTATATTGATTTTTTCATGATTTGATACATGTATATAGCCCCAGGGCAGGGGTAGATAACCCACGATAATAAAATTTCTGTGCTCATACTTCGATCATGTTTGTGAAGTTTCATCATGATACTCCAAGTAGTAAAGGAACCAGAGGCCAAAAACAGTTCAAGTGCCATAACTCTGTCAGAAATTATTGAAATTTGGCCATTAACAATCCCAAGCGAGACTTACTTGGTACAAATGCATATGCAAAATTTGAATGAATTCCGTTAATAAACACTTAAGTTATCGAACGGAAACGAAGTGCGGACGGACAGACTGACAGATGTACATACTACGGACGGACGGACGGACACACAAACGGCCAACGTGAAAACATACTACCCCGCCACTAACGTGTGGCGGGGTTTAAAAATCTAGACCATCTTATAAGACAGACTACATTTTTGGGACTGTTTTGGAGAAGAAAACTTGGCCTTATAACCGAAGAAATATGGTACATCAGCATCTCTCGCTGGTATTTGGCAAACTGTATTTGTTCAATATAAGACAATGTTTTCCCCTTCAAAAAACAACCTCAAAAATCTGGAGCCATCTTGCAGGATGGATCTAGATTTTATGATTCTTTAGGAAGAGGGAAAAATCATCTTTAAGCAAAATTAATACAACAAATTTACATGTTTAGTGTCATTTAAGGGTTGAAAAAGAAAGAAAAAAGCTTTACCATAATGGTCATATGTTTTCAAACAGACAGGTTTAGGCAAACAGAACAGAGCCTGATCAGACTGCTCCTACAGGAGCAGTCTGATCAGGTTTTCACTGTTTGCCATTCTGTCTGTATCTTTTAGCTATTTCTGGACATGGTAAAACCACACTGTTCAAATTTTAGAATAATTAATAACAATATTTTAGGAGTCCGAATTCTTAGGACTTTTATGGTATAACCAAATAAATACTGTCTGGTATCGAACGGAAACAAAGTACAGACAGATGGACAGCCTGGTGAACAGTTAAGTTATACCTACCTACTGCACTTGGCTATATTTCTCAAATTGAAATTTAATCCATAATGCGCCAAAAAGCAGACGACAAAATTTACGTCTGCAGAATTTCAAAAAATGTCTTGTCCAAGTGATATCATATAGAGAATTCAAACTCTTGAGGGCAAACAGTGTAGATTCAGATGAGGTGGCTCATTATGAGCCACCTCATCTGGATCTACACTGTTTGCCAATTTAACAATTTTAATTTTTGGTGCTTTAAGGGTTAAAAAGAATCATGAAAACTCACCTCATGACATTATCAAAGCAACATCTGCAATGTTTACTTAGCTTGACCAGCTTTTGATCATTGGATGAATCTGCAGTCATGCTTATGGTACCAACTGTGTATAGCTCCAGTTCTGAGAGACTGAAGATCCTTTGTCCAAAAATACCAAAGTGAGTATAATCATCTAAACGTACATAATTTTTTTTAGCTCACCTGTAGGAATATACCCCTGGCGTCGACCACAGCGTTGGTGTTAGTAAAATGTTAAAAGTTTTACATTAAAGATTTTTGTGTGATGGGCAAGGCACTGTCAGGTGAGCTATCCTGTATGCAGACAGGTCTTGCTTGTACCAGAGGTCAAGGGCATTCTTTTGCCTCTGTCCGAGGTCACTGAAAATTTACTATGAGATATCAGTAGTTTGAGATAACAGGCTCTATTCTATTCTATCACATAACCTTACTAGGTCGTTGGGGCACCACAGATGACTTCAAAACAATCCCTTTCCACCTTGCCCTGTCTTCAGCTGCCCTAGTTGAGCTGACAAAGTCCATCCCTGTCCACTCCTTAATATTGTCTTCCCACCTCTTCTTCTGTCTACCTCTTCTTTTTCCTTTCGCTGTGCCCTGAAGAATTGTCTTTGCTAAACCAGAAGACCTTGAGACGTGGCCAAACCACCTTAGTTTACATTTAGATAACAGGTATTGAAATGTAAATAAAATAGGAAATATACGCTTTGATATAAGAAGACATTTTGAGATATCAGTGTTCGAGATATTGGGAGTTGACTGTATTTGGGATTCATATACATGTACTATAGGTATGTTCAAAGGATGCAACAGGACAAATCCAGTTATTTATGCCAGAAATATTGTTTTCGCTTGGCCGATGTAGTATCATGCTTGTGTAATGATATCCAAGAGTCAATAAAGAGGGCTTCATTGTTTAACATGATACAGAATGCGAATCTGTACATTTGAATAAGTTATGTACCACATTTTATCCTAAGTTGTTCTACCATTTCTAAATAAATGACCAACCGAATACAGATACAAGTGAACGCTGTTCTTTTCTTCAAGGTAGATTTTCTGTCTTAGGGAATTCCCACTTGAATCCCCATTCAAGCTTTTTAACCATAGCAAACCGTTACACTTTTTGTCCCCTGATGCAGCAGATGGGAATACTATCATTACATGGCATGTTTATATTATCAGGGTCGTCATCAGATCCTTTTCTGCCAGAGTACGTCCCTTTATGTAAATTTGGTCAAATCTTGTGGCCGCAACTTCTCAAGTTTCCAACCGATTTTACCAAACTTTGGTTTGGGCCCAGTAAAACCGGTTAACACCCCCCGGTAGTTATTACTGACCGTCCCAAGGCGGTACTTTCGTTGCGGTTGCATTTGTTTTATGTTCGGTGCTGTTTAATTTATTGTGTATTCATTTTAACCCTTCTATAATAAAAATTGAAAATAGGTAAAAATAGTTGTTAATGTTTTTCGTGTAATTTGCTTAGTTTGTTGTAATCATTCTGTTGGTCTAAATTATTTAGTTCAATAAAGATAGCTGAGTTGCCACCTATCTGGGAAAGAGCTGCTGACTCGGCTTATCACTTGTAATTTATTGTTTGTTGGGATGTCTTTGTCAATCTTTCCCTTTGATGTTAGGGATAGGGTTTGGGATCTGAATCAGGCAGTTCCTGAAGTGCAGTTACTCTTTAAATTTTAAAGTATTGTCATCATCATTTGACGTTCATCATATTATAATGGGGTCATGATCGGACCCTTTCCGTCAGAGTTACGGCCCTTTGTAAACCTGGTCAAATCTTGTGGCTGCATCTCCCAGTTTTCAACCGATTTTCATCAAATCTTCACGATCGGACCATTTTGCCAGCGTTGTGGCCCTTTGTAAATCCGGGATAAATATTGTGCCCGCAACTCCTCCTTCAGTTTTCAGTCGATTTTCATCAAGCTTTCAGGATATTGTTATCATCATCTGACATTGATCACATGATCGAATACCTTCTACAAGAGTTACGTCTCTTTGTTGGGCGAAATTATCTCCAACATCAGCAGAATCTGTACCATGTCTTCATTGATTTCAAAACGCCTTTGACAGGGTATGGCATGCAGCCTTATTGGCCACCATGAGGAAGTACAATATCAGTGCAAACCTAGTCCGCACCATTCAGCAGCTATACGACAAGGCTACAAGTGCAGTGCTGATAAATGGCAGTACGGGAGAATGGTTCAGAACAACAGTTGGAGTAAGACAAGGATGTCTTCTATCACACACCCTCTTCAACATTTTTCTCGAACGGATCATGGCTGATGCTCTGGAAGAACATGCCGGAAAGGTTAGCATAGGCGGCAGAATTATTACCAATCTGCGGTTTGCCGATGACATAGACGCTCTAGCTGAGGAAGAGCAGGAACTAGAAGCTCTAGTTGAAAGTCTCGACCAAACCTGCACAAGGTATAAGATGGAGATCGGTGCTGAGAAGACCGAACTGATGACAAACAGCGCAGATGGCATCCAGAGGGAGATCAAGGTAAAAGGGCAGACCCTGGGTACTGTAAGCAGCTTTAATTACCTTGGAGCAGTTGTCTCAGCTGGGGGGCTCAAAACAGGAGGTTCTCTCAAGGACTGCACAAGGCACTTCAGCTCTTGCCAAGCTGAAACCCATTTGGAGAGATAACAGCATATCTCTTGGATCAAAGGTGAAGCTTATGCTCTCCCTTGTCCTTTCCATATTTCTGTATGCCTGTGAATCGTGGACCTTGACAGCAGAGTTAGAGAAAAGAACGCAGGCCTTTGAAATGAGATGCTACCGAAGGTTACTGAACATTTCGTACAAGGACCATATAACCAATGAGGAGGTTCGCAGGAAGATCCAAGCAGCCATTGAAGAATATGATGAACTCCTGACGCTGGTCAAGAAACGGAAACTAAGGTGGTTTGGCCACGTTTCAAGGTCTTCTGGTTTAGCGAAGACAATTCTTCAGGGCACAGTGAAAGGAAAAAGAAGAAGAGGTAGACAGAAGAAGAGGTGGGAAGACAATATCAAGGAGTGGACAGGAATGGATTTTGCCAGCTCAACTAGGGCAGCTGAAGTCAGGACAAGGTGGAAAGGGATTGTTTTGAAATCATCTGTGGTGCCCCAATGACCTAGTAAGGTTATGGGATAGAATAGAATAGAATAGAATAGTAGGGCGAAAAGCGGGCCACGGTCCAATGGACCAGGTCCAATTTTGTTGCTGAAAATCTTTCAGTTTTCAACCGATTTTCACCAAACTTTCAGGACACTGTAATCCTCATTTGACGGAAAGCATAATGATCATATTTTATCGGTGTCTTCCAGCTGATCATATGATCAGATGATTTCTGTCAAAATTTTGCCTGTGATCATCTCAACCTGGCCATTACTCCTTTCAAGATCAAATTTCCTATTTACTGACGTTTCCATACGTCAGGTGTGTGTGTGTGTTGGGGGGGGGGGGGGTTACATACGTCAGGTGTGTGTGTGTGTTGGGGGGGGGGGGTTGACCTTTGTCCTTTCATTCTCTGGAGCGGCGCATGGTCGACTGGTTGATGACGCTAGATCCTGTTGCGGGTTCAATTGCAAAATCGCCGTTCGGCCAGCGGCGACTAGAAAATTCATTCTGTAAACCCGGCCAGCAGGAATTCGGTACTTTTTTCGAACCAGGGAAGGATACGGCAGAGACAGGAAAGGGCTTCCATATGCTGTGCCAAAGCTACGGTGGGCCTCTAACGCCTACTGCCCCTACGGCCACTGGGATATCAGTTTTCTGTACGATCAACGCCACTCATGTGATACGATCAAAGCCGTCTATTGTGAGGGAAATTCGTTCTACTCTCAGTGCCAGTCCGATGCTAGTATGTCAGGGTAACAACAAAACAGGGGGCTGTAAAAGAGCGAGTGGTATGGCTTTTAAGGCATATCAGCACATAAAGGCTATTTTGCGAAGTGTTTAATAAAAAAATGAACTCTCAGAAATTTATATATGGAATGAAGAAGATTAACTAGCTTATCAATGTTATTGATTAGTTATTATATGAGATCGATTGGTATACAAATACTTCTATCATATTCATAAAGGAGTTCAGCTCAGTTCAGGTCAATTCTCCAAACGATAAAAGCACAAATATACTGTCCAAAATAAAGTACATGCACGGTTGATATTTATCCTCTAGTCATGAAAGTTATCCTTCTCAACACCGAAAACCATAATGTTGCCTACGTTACCAAGTCTTTTATCAGACAAAGCAGACAAATTACTTTGTTTTATTTCAATGAGCAATTTCATAAAACCAATGCAGCACCATTAGATATGCAAAACTTTGCACTGTTTTATACGTTACCCGGTTTGCGTTAAAAAAAACAACAACATAAAACACAAATATTTGCGTTACAGAGTATGCGTTTGGAGATTGTACTGTGGTCTATGATTAGCATTAGATCACACTCAATTACAAATAAATATATAAATAGGTAGCTAAGAATGGTACCACAATTTGCCAGGTGGGTCGGTCATGGCCCTAGGCATAACAAGCGTCTCCACAGATGTCTCATAGTACGATATTCTGAAACACAGTGAGGTCAAATGGCATGTACCAGAGAGAACTGGCCCCGAGGTTATAACACTTTTTCGTGCTCAACTCAGCTGAGCATGAAATTTTTTCTGCTGATCAGGGGCGGATCCAGGAATTTTGGACAGGGGGTTCAAATTAGCTGAGGGGGTTCGATTTTCGCAGTTCGAACCATTTTTTCCGGAAATTCCCACTGAAATTGAAATAATTTAGGCTGTAGAGGGGGTTCGTTTGAACTTCCCGAACCCCCTCTAGATCCGCCACTGCTGATAAATATGAAAATGCAAACTAATGCTGGCGTTTTCATATTCATAAGCAGAGACAATTTCATACTCAACTAAACAGATCAACAAAGCAACTGTACTTATCAGTAAATTGCTATTTATATGTTCTATTCTATTCTATTCTATTCTATTCTTTTCTATCCCATAACCTTACTAGGTCGTTGGGGCACCACAGATGACTTCCAAACAATCCCTTTCCACCTTGTTCTGTCTTTAGCTGCCCTAGTTGAGCTGGCAAAATCCATTCCTGTCCACTCCTTGATATTGTCTTCCCACCTCTTCTTCTGTCTATCTCTTCTTCTTTTTCCTTTCACTGTGCCCTGAAACCACCTTAGTTTCCGTTTCTTGGCCAGCGTCAGGAGTTCATCATATTCTCCAATGGCTGCTTGGATCTTCCTGTGAACCTCCTCATTGGTTATATGGTCCTTGTACGAAATGTTCAGTAACCTTCGGTAGCATCTCATCTCAAAGGCCTGCGCTCTTTTCTCTAACTCTGCTGTCAAGGTCCACGATTCACAGGCATACAGAAATATGGAAATGACAAGGGAGCGCATAAGTTTCACCTTTGATCCAAGAGATATATCTCCAAATTGGTTTCAGCTTGATAAGAGCTGAAGTGGCTTGTGCAATCCTTGAGAGAACCTCCTGTTTTGAGCCGTCATCTGAGACAACTGCTCCAAGGTATTTGAAGCTGCTTAGAGTACCCAGCTTCTGCCCCTTTACCTTGATCTCCCTCTGGATGCCATCTGCGCTGTTCGTCATCAGTTTGGTCTTCTCAGCACCGATCTCCATCTTATACCTTGTGCAGGTTTGGTCGAGTTATTCAGCTAGAGCTTCTAGTTCCTGCTCTTCCTCAGCTAGAGCATCTATGTCATCGGCAAACCGCAGACTGGTAATGTTTCTCCCCGAGGAACAGGCTCCCCGAGGAACAGTTCTGCTGGTATATTATCAACTCCGGCAGATTTCCCATTCTTTAGTGCTGCTACTGCAATCCCAACTGCCTCACGAAGGACCGGTTGTTGATCTTCTTCTGGGGGCTGATTGCAGTCCAGAACCGCATTGTCACCGTAAGTCTCATGGTTGTATAGTTCTGAGCAATATTCTGTCCATCAGCTGAGAATCTTTTGTTCCTCTGTAATGCTTCAATCTCCTCGCACTACCACTGACATGAAAAAGTTTTATAATCTTGGAGCCTGGCATAACGTAGTTCCTTGAGCTGGGGAGGAACAACACGAAAAGGACAAGCATTAACTAATATTTTTCAATAATTTTTGTAATTTGAAGTCTGTCTAGAATTCTTATTCTCATAACTGTGTTCCCCAAGCAGAGGTCCAATGAAACAAAGCCATTACTTAAACCTGGCATCCGGCGCGTATAATCCGTGAGTATACGTGTGAAATATCTGCTAGCCTAAGTTGACCGAGAGTATGATTTTTATTAGGCTGAGGCTATTTACAATTAAATGTAAATTGCCTAAACACGTAAAATTGCTTTTTACCGTTGCCTGTAAAAAGTCAAAAGAAAAAAAGGTTAAAATGGTTATTTACAGTTAACTGTCAATAGCCAAAAACAAACGTTAAATTGGCTATTTACAGTTGACTGTAGATAGCCAAAAACGTGGACGAGGCGGCGGCCCCTCGAACCTTGCAAACTCACTTCGAAAATGAGCTACCAAGCCACATCCCAGCAGGCACGCAAGGTTGAATCAACCTTGAATCCACATTGATTCAACGTCGTGATGTTGAATTTATCAATGTTGATTCAAGGTTGTTTCAACCTTGTGTGCCTAGTGGGAAATGTTTGATGCAGTAACAAGTTTTCTCTCCTGCCGTCTCTTCTGCAGCAGTATTCCCTGGTTCAGTGTGGCACGCACTTTAGATGACCGCAGCCTAGTCGCTAACAGATATCATAGCGGAGGAAAGAGACTTGAACTCATGGCCTCTCGCATATCGTGCAAGCCCTCTGCCAAATGAGTTTGAGAAAACCTAACTGTAAATATCCATATTAACGTTTTTGGCTTTTTACAGTTGGCTGTAAATAGCCACTCCGACCTTAATATATATTTATTTTTATTTACTATCATTTTTTATTGTATTATGTTTTTTGACCAGCATATCAGTTAACTTATTTTGCATAGTATATTTTATAAAGGTTATTTATAGTCAGTTGAATATAGGTCATTACACTTATCATCCACCTTTACGCAATATTTTTTATTTTATACTTTTACATACGTAGACATTTTTATGTCCTTGTGAAATAAGTCAATACACGTCTATTTTGAAATAGGTATTTACAAGTCGGAAACGGCTATTGTTCACAAACAGGTGTATGACGCATTTTCTTACTACATTAAAATGGCAATTTGAAGTTGATACCTAGGATTTAATCGATACTTATATCAGTAAAAGGATATTTTACTTTTTATATTTTATTTTATATGTTATAATTTTACTAAGTTCGAGATATGAGCACTGAATTCCGTATGTATCCCCCATATGCGAAGTGGACGCATCCCAAAATGACGTCATAAGAAAACTCCTACAAGCATAAATAGAAATCTCACCCTGGATATTTCAAAACAGTTTATGTTTATGGATATGTCTATATCTTCAAGAAAACTTCTGATACTCACCTTCTTATTTCTTGTTTTAATCGGTAATTTACAGATTTTGGTTATTGTTTTATTAGCATTATGATTTTGTTTAAAACCTTTTAAAGTTTTGTACAGTAGAATTTTACCCAAAATATTATCCATTATACAGCCATACAAGGGACCTTTGCATGCAGTATAAACCAAGATCAGAGACTATACTGCTTTCACTAGTAAAATACAGATGTTGGAAATGCTCCTACTTGAACTTTACTATAGAATGCGTTACAGCGTCCTGGGATTATTGCTAATTGCAGTCTTTTAATTGGTTTCTTTAGTAAAAGTCTGGGCACTATTTGGCATATATGTTGGTCTGGAACTGGGCCATTTTTCACAGGAAAAAACGAGGCTTGTGTTTTAGAGAAAGTGCATTTTAAGAACCAATGCGCAGACTGATTTATCTCTTAGCATGTCTTAAAGAATCCTAATAAGTACTACGTAAGCGGCCATCCAGGCACAGAACATCGAAATGACGGCGTATTCACGTTTGTGTGACGCAATAATTTCGCACCGACCTCGAAATGACGTCATTCAACCTTATAATGTCCGCTGGGGTAGTTGGGTTAGGGATACTATCTTTTTATCATATGACGTCGCATCTGAGAGTGTAATAAAGCCATGCATTAAAAACGATAATCCACTAGTGGATTAAATATGCAAATTACGTCGTAACGTTATACGTTGACGTCCATTAAAATGTCGCGCTTTCTAATGGCGAAATTGTGACGTTTTCGTGCAAATTTTGCTAATAAAATGCGAATTTAGTGTCATATGATAAATAGAATCTTGCATTCGTGCTCCTGTACAATTGAATTTATTAAACTCGTTGGTGAAAACGATAAGATGCTCGACAGAGCCTCGCATCTTATCTTTTTCCCCAACTCGTTTAATAAATTCAATAATACATGAGCACTCATGAGCACTTATCGTTTTTAATGCATGGCTTTATTACACTCTCAGATGCGACGTCATATGATAAAGTCTGTTTCAATTTGGGTACTCTGTTTCAATTTGGGTACATAACAAATTTAAGAAGGAAACTTTTAATTTCAAGTTCACTCTCCTCTTCAAATTGGAGAGTGCACGGACAAACTCGGCGCCAGGAGAGGCATCTTATGGATTCGTTCCTTTGAGCCTCCTGAAGATTAGGAAGAAAAAAAATAACAATGTTGAAACAAAATGAAAGGGTGCCTTTAAAGCAGGTCCCCTTTAATAATTATGGGGGGATGCCTCTTTTTTTGTTTTTGTCCCCCGCCTTTTCGAAGAAAAGCGGAGGGACATAGTTTTCGGCTTTCCGTCCTTCCGTCTTTCCGTCCTTCCGTCCCCCTAAAGTAGTAGGTACCTTGTGTGCGCAACTTCTCCTACAGTTTTATGCCGATTCTTTCGAAACTTTACAGATGTTTTTGTCATGGTCTGAAGATATGCATGTGCTTTGGATATAATCCTGAGATTATTTTTTGTCACTTTTTCCACAAGTTGAACTTAGTCATTTTTAGGCGTTTTTACTATCAAAGAGACTAGATAGTGGGCACCTTGTGTGCGCAACTCCTCCAACAGTTTTATTCCCATGCCTTTGAAACTTCACAGGTGTTTTGGTCATGGTCTGAAGGTATGCATGTGCTTTGGATATAATCCTCACATTATTTTTATTACTTTTTTCACAAGTTGAACTTAGTCATTTTTAGGCGTTTTTACTATCATAGTGACTAGATAGTGGGTACCTTGTGTGCGCAACTCCTCCTACAGTTTTATGCCGATTCCTTTGAAACTTTACAGGTGTTTTGGTCATGGTCTGAAGATATTCATGTGGTTTGGATATAATCCTCACATTATTTTTATTACTTTTTTCACAAGTTGAACTTAGTCATTTTTAGGCGTTTTTACTATCATAGTGACTAGATAGTGGGTACCTTGTGCGGGCAACTCCTCCTACAGTTTTATGCCGATTCCTTTGAAACTTTACAGGTGTTTTGGTCATGGTCTGAAGATATGCATGTGGTTTGGATATAATCCTCACATTATTTTTATTACTTTTTTCACAAGTTGAACTTAGTCATTTTTAGGCGTTTTTACTATCATAGTGACTAGATAGTGGGTACATTGTGTGCGCAACTCCTCCTACAGTTTTATGCCGATTCCTTTGAAACTTCACAGGTGTTTTGGTCATGGTCTGAAGATATGCATGTGGTTTGGATATAATCCTCACATTATTTATTTTATTACTTTTTTCACATTTTTAACTTAGCCGCTTTTCCAGCTCAAACACTAAGTGTATATATACAGAGGAGACCTAGTTTCCAAGGCGGTGGACATAAATTCGTCGAATTTGCTTGTTGTTTTTAGTTTTGTCTTGATTTGTTGTGATATTCTATGTTCCATGATGCTTGCTTTTTTTCAGAAACATTTTACAATGTTGAAGCTCGTGGAGGTGGGAGGGGTGGCGGCAGAGGGGGTAGCAGGGGACGATCTAGCGGAAGGTCAAGGTCAGGGGGCGTGTCTTCAAGAACAAGAACCGCCGTAAAGAGTTATAAAGGCCCTAAGTACACCAGCTCCATGTGGAATCGAGGGATGGCGGTCGGCTATCTGTATGGCGTAACGAGTTATAAAAGGCGAAAGATGTACACGGATAATCCAAAGAGAGGTAGAAATAAAATGGCAATAAAATACGTTTAAACTGAACTAAACAGAGAGGTAGAAATAAGCACTTTATCCATGCAAGCACACAACGTAGAAACAAAGTTGAATCAACATCGATTCCACGAATTCAACACTTCTACATTGAAACAACGTTTAAATCGAACAGAAAACAGTATTGACTCAACGTTGATTCAACGCTACCTTATTGAAACCGAAAATAAAACATTGAATCATCATTAATTCAACACTGTCATTTTCAGTTGTTACCTTCCTTCTTAATGGGGTCAACACTAGAAGCAATTTCTTTCCATTATGAGTAGACCCCATGTCGGGTAGGCTGTGTCGTCCAAGGAGCCAACAGCAAGACACAAACGTTATTTCCCTTTGTCAAAATGGCAGACAAATATGGAGGTATACCCACATAGATAAACTATATCACAAAGCACAGTTATAAAGAAAATACTTCCCAGTTGGGATACAACGCTGAAACAACATTGATTAGGGAATTAGCTGGTGATTATTTTGGGATATTTTACTACATCTTCAAAACATGTTGTGGCCCCTCATGAGAACCGTCTCGGCGAGACGGTTCTAATGAGGGGCCACAAAACATGTTTTCATTGAGAAATATTTACACTGACTTCCAATTGGTAAACCTGTTAGAGCGACTAGCTTCATACACCGATGAACGACAACTGGTCATGTCAAGCGACGTCTAGGGTAAACGAACGTCTTGATTGATCGAGGTAACGTTTGAATGACGCCACCTCATGGCGCGGCTGTTTAACATAATGGACGAACATTTCTCCGACCGATATTTTGCGTATTCTACATTAAATTACCACGAAAACAACACAGGAAGGTCTAAAAATAAAGTGTAAAAATATAAGAGTATTTTTTTTTTTATTTTTCAGCATTCATCACGTGAAGAAGCCAGAGGCCGTCGCTAAAATTCTACAAGAAGCGCTTCGCGCTTCATGGAATTTTAGCGCCGCCCACGAAGAACGCTGAAGAATCAAATTTTAATTCTTTAATGCTATCAAAAATTCTCATGAGATACTTTCCGTGACTCAAGCTCCTGTTTTTTTACAATTTTTCAGAACCTACAGTATGTTTCAACGCCGTGAAACCAAGGATGGGCACATACGCATATTTTATCTGCCCTGAACCGGGACAGCCTGATGGATATACGTACTGCTGTGGCGAAGAGGGCGACCAGAAATGTTGCGGATTTTTTGACGAGTAATGTATCAAAGATATTTTACTAGTATTCTCCTTTCTATGAAATTTCATGTACAAGTTTTCCTGTTTGTATTTTACCGGGAACTGGCCATTCGATATTAGCTTTTGGGCGTTTGAATGAGCGTGCGCTTATTTTCACTGTGTATTTGTTCACTTACTTCTTCTTCCCGTACAGTACAGGGCCCACTCTGGTGCATTGTCGTACTTGAGTACAGGGCCCACTCTGGAGCATTGTCGTACGATAAACTGCGTTCTGTTTACCGTTAATTGCTTCCTGGACATTGTCCTTGCACATGCGCAAAAGCATGAACAGAAGCTGGGTTTGTTCTTGCCCATGCGTAAAAGCCTATGACTCAGCAGTACATAGTATACAGGATTCACTGCAAATCAGCACTAAGAACCATATGCCATTTGGGGAATGCGGTGGAGTAGGGGTGCGGGAAAGGCTTTGGCTTTGGTAGAAGTATTGTGTCCCTTGGACTCAAAATGCATATCAATTTATGTCTTTTTCAGTGGAGGACGGGTAGCTGGTGTTGTGATCGGAGTCATTGTAGGAATTGTCTTTATTATCGTTATCATTTACTGTGTGTGTAAGAGATGCCATATCTCGAGACCTAGGTTTAAGAAGAGTAGAAATAAGAACACTAGAACAGAGCGAGAGGTTCCATCAGTGTCAACATCAACAAGAAACCATTACGGGGAATTTCCTACAAGAGAATCCACAGAAATGCAGCCATTATCTGAAAAACAGAGATATGGTAAGATCTAGGAAATCTTGGTTTAAACGATATTTTACTTTTTAAAAGGTAAAGGTTTCCCATAGCCTAATAGCCGTAGCGGCAGTGGGGATTAGAGACCCACTGTATCTTGGGTACAGCTGATGAAAGGCGGAGCCCATCTCTCTCCTTTCGCTGCCTTATGCTTCCCTGATTCGAAAAAGATACCCATTTACTGCTGGGTTGGCAGAGTTTTCCAGTCATCGGATGGCGACGGTGAGCCGCGAACTCACGACCTCCCGGTGACTTTCTGCACAATAACCGAGCCACTACGGCACCTCTCTATTAACTGTTTATGTAAATTATATCTAGTCTGGCTCACACTGGTGCAACACAGATAAATTGCTTTCCACCTAGTCCTGTTTTCAGTTTCCCTAGTTGTGCTGGCAAAGTCCACCCCCGTCCACCCCTTAATATTGTTTCCCCCTGTTTTCTTCTGTCTACCTCTTCTTCTCTTTCCTTTCACTGTGGCCTTTAGAATTGTATTTACTAAGCAAGAAGAAATTACATATACCATAATACAGTGTCATACGTGACAGGATTTAACAGTCCTGGACCCAGTTGTTCAAAGCATTGATAGCCTAACAAGCTTGTTAAGAGGTCAACTCGTTAAGTGTTTTCTGACTTAATTAGTCTATACACTGATATTTTTTGTTGAAACAAAAATATTTTTTTGCAATGCAAAAGCTTCTCACATTTTTTCAACAAAAATTCTGGCGTATTTGAGATATTAACGAAACGAAACATTAACTAACGACGTCATTAGTTTTGAATAACTGGGCCCTGGTATACAAAGCCAGGAAGGAAATCTTCAGTCTGATGTGTGCGTTAAAGTTAATGGTTATCTGCCATTTTACATACAAAGGGAAACAACTTTTGTCAACAATAACTTTTGCGTTATGTGAGTACTGCTATGTGAGTAATGTAAGTGTTAGCTTATAAAAATAAAAATAAAAGCGCCAAGATGAAGAAATTCGGCATGAAAAATGAATAGAGGATCATACATGAGTGCTCAATTTATTAAACTCGTTGCTAGCATCTTATCGGTTTTCCCCAACGGGTTTAATAAATTCAATAATACAGGAGCACGAATGAAAGATTCTGTTTATCATATGACACTAAAATCACATTTTATTAGCAAATTTTGCGCTAAAAAGTCACGATTTTGCCATTACGGCATTAGAAAATCCGACGTTTTATGGACGTCAACGCATAACGTTACGACGTTATTTGCATATTTAATCCACTATTTGATTATCGCTTTTAATGCATGGCTTTATTACACTCTCAGATGCGACGTCATATGATAATATACAATTATTGACCTTTGTTGAGGTGAATATGCAGTTTTATTGACCTGCAAACATCATATTGACCGACGCGAAGCGGAGGTCAATATGTTATGTTTGCAGGTCAATAAAACTGCATATTCACCGAAATAAAAGTCAACAACTATTTTATTATATGATTATTCCAAATTCAGTTTCCTTAGATATTTATGATGGTACTTAATGGTATTATCAAGCGACGTTACGCCAGTAACATTAACGTAAATCAGACGTTACGTCACGAAAATATAATGACGTCAGCGTAAAAGTAATATTCACTGACAGGCCGGTGAATATCACAAAATATTGACCGGCACGTGAAATTGTGTGTTGCATCTTGGTCATATAATAAAAGCCTTTATAGGTCTAGCATTTCTTTTTCTTTGAAGGACTAAAGATAGACTTGCCACCAGAGGACATGTCCAACGGAACTGGAAGGGCTTATGGGTGGGACCTTGATGCGCCACCTAGAGTCCATGGATACCAACCAGGTAATTGGCGAATATTTTCACAACTTCCCAGCAGGCACACGACGTCAAAATGACGTCGTACCGACGTCGATACGACGTAATGACGTCGCATCGACTTCAGTTGGACGTCCTTTCGACGTCATATGCCTACTGGGTTAAAGCCTTATAATTATGCACCTTCATAACCCAATGCATTTCATATTCAAGTTCACATCTGATCATGTGGTGTAACCTGGTGACGTTACGCCAAAACAAGTGACGTTGTCTGTGACGATATGACGTCAGGCGGGACGTCGGTAGTGTTATGCGTATGATGGCTTTGGCATTGTTGCCCCGTCTGTATGAAAACGGTTTAGTAATGTGCAAAATTATTTGCCAACTTGATAGTAAATGTAAGATTTTTTGACGTCCATTTGCCATCTAAGCTCATATTTAATCCGTGATCATTAAAGTGGGTGAAAATCATTTCTGCAGTCGCTGTATAGGCCCACACCTCCATGTTTTACTGCAGTTTTTTTGCAATGGGAAACAACTTCTGTGACTTCCTGTTTTGCTCACATGAACAACATACCTTCTAAGATCAAAAAGATCAAAAAGATGGGTATATTATTTAAAGAAAGCATTTGCTCCTTGAAGGAGCAAATTCTTTCTCTTAAGAATTGACCCTATGTTGAGAAAAGAGTTAAAATATAAATGACATAGTTGCTTCCCTTGGAACTGTATTTATTTACTTAAAAAATATTTTTTCTTTTATTTCAGCAATTCATCATCCTATGCCTGCAAGCGCGCCACCCCCTTACTCGGGAACTGGGACTCGCATCTGAGTGGAGTGCAAATGTCAAGCAGAATTGATGCCAGAATAGTTCATTATTTATCTTTCTCACTCTGTGATCTGTGGCGGTGGAAATAATCTCAGACACACTTATGGGCCAGGTGTCTTATTTATAAAACGACTTTAGTGGTTGATATGCTGTTGCTAAGGCGGAATTTATATGAAGGAGAAAAATTGGGGCACATGAAATTATTCCCTAAGAGGCCTAAAAATTGAACATTTTTTTTGTAATGCAGAAACGCATATAAAAGATGCAAATAGAATAGCAAAAAGTGTACTTGAAATAATGATCAGATTGTTCATTCAGTCTGATCTGGGGCCGTATTCATCAAACGACTTAAGTGGTTGCTATGCTGTTGCTAGGGCTAAAACTGTATGAAGGAGATTCCCTTCAACTATGAAATTTGCTCTGGAGGAACCCCCAGAACAAATTTCATAGTTGTAGGGAATCTCCTTCAAAGAAATTTAGCCTTAGCAACAGCATAGCAACGACTTAAGTGGCTTTATGAATACGGCCCCAGGGTTTACACTGTTTGCTGAGACCCATCTGTCTTAATATTTAGATTTTTCTAGTACTTTATATGGAATTAAGACATCGCTGTTTGCAATATAGCTACTTATTATTTATTTCTATATTTTGTTATATTTGTACAGATTCTTAAAGAATCAATTTTTGTACCTCCAACTTCAGGTATACCTGATGGTAATTTTTGGGGGTGTTATTCTTATGGTGCCTTAAAACATATTTCATGACCTCTCAATGCAGTTTCGATATCGAAATCGTTATCGTATTTTATGGAAACAAAGCTGTATTTCAACAGATTTTTCATCAATTATACGTTTGCAATAGATCCTGGGGTCGTATTTATAAAATCATTTAAGTCGTTGCTATGCTGTTGCTAAGGCAAAATTTCTATCAAGGAGATTCCCTACAACAATGAAATTTACTCTGGAGGAACAGTCTTTTTCAGACTGTTCCATCAGAGCAAATTTCATAGTTGTAGGGAATCTCCTTCAAAGAAATTTAGCCTTAGCAACAGCATAGTAACCACTTAAGTCGTTTTGTGAGTACGGCCCCAGGTTGCTGGTGGTTTCTTTGTATGCGTTTGTTATCAAACAGTCTTTTACTTGAGATTAAAACTGAAGACAATCCGTCCAGAAGAAGATTTACTTAAAGGGTCATGAGCAGCAAAATCACTTCATATCTTGCTCTCTGAATAGTTTTGTTTCTTTTTAATTTAATGATCCTATATGATGCATAACCCAGCAGGCACATGACGTCGAAATGACGGCAAAGTGATGTTTATGCGACGCCAATACGTTGCATCTACGTCGATGCGATGTTATTACAACGTCTTCAATAGGACGTCATTTCGACGTCATGTGCCTAATGTGAAGGTGCACACTATGTAAACAAGAAAAACAACATGTATAGAGCATATTCAGGACATAGTAGTGTACAAAACTGCATATTCAGTAGATATGAAGACCGTCTATATTCTAATTTTCAAGGGTGAGTGATATGGCGGATAATGTACCGGCATTTTGCTGCAGAGTTTCTAATCTAATTAAAAGCTACTATACATGTAGAAGTAAAAAAAAGATATTTTTTTCAAGGGCGTCAGCCTTGATAATGGTGTTTTGTATATGCCCATTTCTTTCTATTTTTTTTTTTTTTTGTTATTATTATATTAGATTGTATGTTATGTATATGCAATTTCATGACAATTTTCGCAATTAAATGACAATTATACACAAGGTACATGAATCGCATATGAGTTTTAGGATTGAGTAAGAGAGAATTACATTGGCATGTAGGGTCAATGCGGGTAAATACGGACGATTTTTACACATCGAGGTTTCATACATCCTTGTCCTCTGTATAACTACAGCATGCAGCCGGATACCGGTTTGTATATTCGATTAATGTCTTTTCTTGACTCTGACAGTTGAGGGAATTCCATTCATGAGCTATAATCGACAAAAATTTACTAAAATGCGAATGATGTAGAATCGGGTAAATATGGACGAAGTAGGGAAAGTCCGGACGTAGGGAGGGATAGTACGGACACTATGTATAACAGTAGGGAAAATACGGACACTTAATTGTTTTTAAAAATATGCTATGCGTTAGGATTATTTCAAAAGACTACAAAGATGTTGACAACATTTGCAAGCTTAACAAAACCATTTTACTAATCATTTTTTATCAGCTTTGGTTAAGAAATTCATTTAAAATATAGTACATTTTTTTAAGCTTGATAAAAACAAGATGATTACCAGTTAATGTCTATGTTTTCTTAGGTGTACTCGATTATGTATACATCATTTAAAGTGAATTCTTTTTAATTTCATCTATAAGCATATCAAGAAATTCTAGATCCTTGTCTGAAATGTATTGTTTGAAATAATACACTAGGATTCTGTATATGACAAATCGAAACACAACAATGTTTTATAACCAGACAATGGACATAAAGTCAAAAGTAGGCTTTTTTTTGTTTTATGAGGTTCCGTTTTACTATAAAATCACTATTTTGTGTTTTCATACTTCAATTTCGTCATATATCACACAATAAATATTTTGATATCACAAAAATTAGGGTAATTTTTGATATCACGAATTTGTGATATAAAAAATAACCCTGATTTTGTGATATCAAAAAATCTATTGTGTGATATCACAAGATTGAATTTATAATATCACAAAATAGGGATTCTATACTAAAACGGCACCTCATAAATGATTTTGTGATATCACAAAATCGAATTTGTGATATCACAAAATAACAATGATTTTATGATATAAAATCTATTTTGTGATATCACAAAATCGAATTCGTGATATCACAAAATCGAATTTGTGATATCACAAAATCGATTTAGATCTAGTGATATCAAAAATCATTGTGAATTTTTGATATCACGAATTCGATTTTGTGATATATAACAAACTCTATTTTGTGATATCATAAAGCATTTTATGATACTCAGAGAAGATCTATCACTAAATCACGCCTGGTAAACTATCACAGGTACCTCCGCGGAGGTACCGATAAAAAGTTGTGACAGGCATCCGGAGCTACCTGTGACGGTCCAAAAATAAACAAAAAAGGGTAGGTATTCGTCTTTTTTGATAAAATACATTATAACCAGGGATTTTATTGAAAATCGAAGAATGCTATTCGACCCTTATATACATTAAGTTTTGTCACACAATATATCCCCGGGAACTTTACATATATACGGAAGATATGGCTTTTAAAGTGGCTTTAAGGTCAGTCAAAAGTACTCAAAACAAGAACAAATCGGTTGTTCTAGGTCCTAAATGCACTTTTCTTGCATAAGACTCTGTTGATCTGGACACACTGACGTAAAGTAAACCTCCTTGCCCAAATATAAATGCCGATTAACTCCAAATAAGGCTGGATTTGTAAAAAAAACAACTGGAGGTGCCTGTGACGGAATGGAGGTGCCTGTGATGTAAGAAAATATAGCGAAACTCTGAAAATTTATTGCGGTTGCAAATATTAATATTCTTCATCTCTAGACCACTGCCTTGAAAGAATTGTTCATTCAACGTCGCAATAATCTACCATAATGCGAATATCAAGCATATTTTTGTTAAAACCACAGACAATGATCATTAACTTATACAATCAGATTCTACATCGTTCTCTCAAAACCAAGATGGAAGTAAATATACATTGACAATAGTTCATAAAAGACACGCATGCTAAACTGAATAAAGAGCTCTTTCCCAGACAGGTGAACATTCACCTACCCCAAATGAAAACAACGCTAACTTCTGTTTTACCTATCTTATACATGGATTTCAAATTACAAAACAAACCAGAAAGCAAAGTGGGCAGCTGTACAGGTGACCTTATTGCCAGAAGACTACAGACAAGCGGGCATAAGAACACGTAACATTGATGCTTCACAACAGAAATCCAAAGCCCAAAGCAAATCATCTCAAAGAGTTATTGCCCGTTTTGTTTCCATATCTGTTAGTCAAACATTGACGAGTTGTACGTAGCTGTTGAAGATTTACAGCCTAATTCAGTGTTAGAATAGTTATAAAATGCGCTTTAATAAAAGGCAACGTTTTTGTGAATGTTGATGACTAACTGTTAGTCATTTCAAATCGTCAGAAATTGTCGAGGTCACACGCCATGTTAGCTACTTGAAACGTTTACAAAAACAACAATGTTTCGGAAGATGACTTTTATGTAGTCAAAGTGCTCTTTTGTTACCAAATTTGATACAGTGGCTATTCGGAGACTTTGAATTACACATTGCTATAACTGAATTGTTATAATTTACAGTAAGATTCCGATCACTTCAACATACTAAAAGGTGTATTGTTGAGAATATGTCACCTGCAGATGATGTAATTTGTAGGCCTTACGGATGTATTTGGATTCTAGCGCCAGCAATTCAAAACGAGCAAGACTGAATCACTTGTAGCACGTATCACTCCAGTTATCTCAAAGTTAACACATACAGAGAGCGTAATACGACGCATGCGAGCGACACGCATATGAGGCACCAAAAGGATCAATACTTCAGATGCCTGTACGTGTATGCCTGTTGACGGGTATCGGCAATTTTGACCCATTTGACACATCATACGTGTAGCTGGCATGACGTGTGACCTAACGAGTTGAAATGACTCACAGGCAGCACCTCCCGATCACAGTCATCACCATTCACAAAAATGTTGACTCTTATTTAAGCGCACATTTTATGACGATTCTCAAAGTGAATTAGGCAGTTAATTTTCAGCAACTATGTGAAATTCGTCAATGTTTGACTAACAGAAGCGGAAACAAAATGGGCAATAACTCTTTGAGATGATGCTTTAGGAATTGTTACATGCAATTTCATGATATACGCATTATGATAGCTTAATGGGACATTGAATGAATGATTCTTTCCAGGCAGTGGTTTAGAGAAGATGTCAATATTTCCAGCTGCAATAACTATTCAGATTTTCACTATATTTGCTTACATCACAGGCACCTCCACACCATTGCAGGCACCTCCAGCTGTTGTTCTGAAGAATCAAGCCTTATTTGTAGTCAATCGACATTTATATTTGGGCAAGGAGGCTACCTAAACATCAATGTGCCTTGAAAAACAGATTCGTATGCAAGATCATTGCATTTAAGACCAAAAATGGCCGAATTCTTTATGCTTTTAGTACTGTGGGCTGACATCAAAGCCACTTCAAAAGTCGTATCTTTGGTTAATATGGAAAGTTTTGGGGGATATGATGTGTGAAAAACCTTTATGTCTATAAGGGTCGAATAGCACTTTTTGATTTTTGATAAACTCCCTGGTTATTTAATATTTTGTCCAAAAAGAGGAAATACCTACCCTTTGTTGTCATTTTTTTGACAGTCACAGGCAGCTCCAGATGCCTGTCACAACATTTTATCGGTACCTCCGGCGGAGGTACCTGTGATAGTTTACCAGGCGTGTAAATAAAATTTGTGACATCACGAAATAGTGATTTTATAGTAAAACGGCCCCTCATATTTTTTTTATTTCCCTGTCCCATTTCCGTCTGTAACCCACCCAACCCAACCTTCCTCCTCTCCCCCATTTTATTACCCATAATATCAAACTGTGTCACACACACACACACACACACACACACACACACACACACACACACACACTGGACATTGTAAAATAGCTGCCCGTATTTACCCGACCTTTAAAAAGTAGATGGTTAAATACGGACAGTTTATATTTTGCTTGATTATTAAGAAACAACTGTTTTCTGAATGAAACAAGCTGTTTTGAGTAAAACCGGAATAGTAGATCTAGATACTTTGTTAAAATTAATTGAACATCGTAGAAATCAGTAAAACTACCTTTATTTATGTAATGAAATTTTTGTTTTGAATTCGCCCGCAGTTCGAAGTTTTGTCAGAGACTGAAAGAAAGTATGGGTTGTCCGAATGAACGAGAAAAATACGTCATTCAAAGGGAGGCTAGGCTATTTGGTTTTCAAACAGCAATGGAACCGAATGTTAAGATTTTTATCTGAAACGGGCCGTTTACCGTCACTCCCGAAGAGAGTCCTCTTACAGCCGATTAAAGTCAGCTGTCCGTATTTACCCCTCTGTCCGTATTTACCCGCATTGACCCTATATGTATAATCTTTTGATTTGCTATAAATGAATTGCAACTGTATAAGTGTTTGTATGTTTGAACTGCTTTGAGTTTCATGATATGCATTTTATTGAATTCAAAGTCAAACATATGTAAAATAGCATTTGTCCATGTATTTTTGTTATATTACATATTCTTTTTTAATTTTACTCTCTGGGAAATGCAATATTTTTATACTTACCATTCCTTGCTATTTATTGAGTCAACTCTATACATCTGAAAGTCAAAGTTCATCTCAAACTACTGATATCTCAAAAAAAAATTCTGGTTCCAGAAAATTTACTGTGAGATAATGTACCAGAAGATTGAGGTAACAGGAGTTGAAATGTAAAGAAAAATAGGAAATAAATACAAACTACACTCAACTCTTGATATCTCAAAATCAAAGTTCATCTCAAACAACTGATATCTCACAGGAATTTTCTGGTACCAATTCACTGCGAGATACCAGCAGTTTGTGGTAACAAGAGCTAAAATGTAAAGAAAAATAGGAAACATGTTCAAACTATATTCTTTGATATAAATGGTACTTTGGGATATCAGTGTTTGAGATAAGGAGAGTCAGCTATATCTGCCTTTATCTACCTGTAGCTGCATGTACACGGGGCTAAATGGAGACAAACGTCCAAATAAGAATGTTCTCTCGTCAAATTACCAGCACTAAACAGGAATGCTCCTGGATAGATCGTCCAGTCTTTCACCACATGTGATTCTGCACTTCGTTTGAGTTGCAAATTATACAAAGGTTGGCATTGATATATCATTTTATCTACAAAATATACAAAGGTCTGTCAAGCTATCAAGGCAACTACGCTCTTGTTCAGCTGTTTTTCATAAAGACGTATTAGAAGATACGGTCAAGTGTTGCTCATGTATGTTTCAGTATTGCTCGTGTATGTTTCATGTCGATTTCATATGTATATATATCATTCATTATAAATGAGCCGCATGATGTGATTTCAAACAATGTGGCATTGGTGACAAGCAAACACTCTGATCAGACTGCACTTAAGTGTCACATCTACGGAAACATGGCGACATTATCACAACATCCCGGGGGTCCAGAGACGCTTCCGTATTACGTCAGCCATCTATGGCATTGGCCCAAACCATACAGCCATCATTGAGCCTCAATAAACCCAATGTTAACGAAATGGCTGATCTGAATGCCACATGACAAAACTGCCACATTATTGGAGGTCACATGATGTGGCTCAAAATTATCATACATGCTCAGTTTTGGCAGACATGCGCAGTTCAACCAAGTAATACTGTATTCACATTTCTCGGCGAACTGCACATGACCTTATCATATTATGAGATGATCCTAATACTGCGCCGGGTTTAGTTATTACCCACATTTAGATCAAACAAGTATTTTATCTTTTAATGAAGTAGTTTTATAATAAAAATCACTGACAAAATCTTTGTTTATATCTTCTTTATTCCTGTGACATCTCTAAGGCAGTATTTCAGGAACAGCATTTTGCTTCATGCCAGTATACTTGGCTTTCAGAAAGCCAGTATATCGTCTTTTGGAAACTGCCATATGTGCAGTCTCGTCGGGACATGCGCTATTCATCCAGATAGTTGCACTATTGTCCCTCTTTTTAAGTGGGGTTCACATGCCGACACCTGTTGCATGATACGTGTGTCATAAAACCAATTTTGTTTTTCAGGAGAAGATTTGTTTCGATGATCAGACATTTTGCACGCAACAGATTTGTCATGCAACATCTGTTTCTGGGGTGTTTACACGGCGATACTTGTTGCACGACACAAGTGTGATGCAACCTGTGCTTCCGTGTAAACCCACCTTTTTAAATTGAACTGCAGATGACAAGATTAGGCTTCCCAGGAATAAAGACTAACAGGGGACCAGTAGCACACAGACCCTAAATTTTGGGCTGGGCCCTGAAATTTTGGAGAAAATGCCCATACCCCAAATGTTAAATTTTGAATTTTGGCAGTGTGGGCCCCTAAGTCAAAATTGTTAGTCTTTATCCCTGCTTCCGAGAAGAAGCCTTCCCTTACTTCGTGATAGTGCAGATTATATATACAGTGCAACTCTTTGGATTTCTGAGCCTCTGGAATAATTTAGACCATATGTGTTTAAACTGGAAGTCTCTAAGACCTAGCCCAGAGGTTATGTAACTTTCTCAGCTAAGTAGAAAATTCAAACCCGTAATGAATAAATACTGTGCATTTTGCAGACATTTTTATTGTTTCTAGTGTTTCTGCTTTTCACATAATTCCTCATATTTGAGAACTCTCAAATCAATCCTTACTATGTCTTTTGCATTCAGTTTATATCAATATTTAAATCTGAACACCATCTCAGTTGAGCATGAAAACAAAAAGTTTTTTAACATCAGGCCCCAAGGTTATAAAACTTTTTTCATGCTCAACTCAGCTGAGCATGACATTTTACCAGCTAATAAATTGAAAATTATTAAGTACAGTTGTTTTCGTGCTCATTTTAGCTGAGTATGAAATTTTCTCTGCTTATGAATATGAAAATGCCAACATTAGTTGGCATTTTCATATTAATCAGCAGGGAAAAAATCATGCTCAGCTGAGCTGAACACTAAAAATGTTTTATAACCTCGGTGCCAGGGCCAGACTATGGTCCTCTGGAAATTTCTTCTATGAGGGAAGACAACCAAGGTGGTCTCTGACCGTTCTCCTATTATAGTGGGTTCGATGGTTAAACAGTTACAACATGCCGAGAACACAGAGCAACATATGCAGCAACCCTAAAGCCGATAAACATAAGAGCCTCTATTAACAAATAGCTATAAAGAGGGAGGTCCGCTCCGGCGTTCGCTAGGATATCTGATGACGTCACAAAGTCAGTTCCATTACGAAGGCATTGTGGGAATTCTGTCACACTGGTGGTATTGCACCTAAAATGATTAAAAACCTGTTATTTTACACCGTATCACTACCTGAACTGTCAAACTATTAAAGTCTCTTTTTTTAAAGGAAAAGCTTGCCGACTTGAAAATAAAGAATAGTTACATTCTGTCAACTGTTCGTAGAATATAGATCTACGCCAGGGGTCGTATTCATAAAACCTCTTAAGTCGTTGTTATGCTGTTGCTAAGGCCAAATTTCTATGAAGGAGATTTCCTACAACTACGAAATTTGCTCTGGAGGAACAGTCTGAAAAGACTGTTCCTCCAGAGAAAATTTCATAGTTGTAGGGAATCTCCTTTATAGATATTTAGTCTTAGCAACAGCATAGCAACAACTTAAGTGGCTTTATGAATACGGCCCCAGGAATTTAAGCAGCATTTAAATATGCCCGGGTTTTGACGGATCTGCAGCTGACGTGGAGCTATAATTATACTGACAAGTAGACGGGAAGACACTGATCAGGAACACATATAATCGTCGAACACATCCTACCCTAAACACCGAATGATAAGGGAAAAAATAAAGAAGGCAAACAAAGCAAGACATAGAGGATATTTACTTTTTTAGGTGAATACCAAATGAGCCGCGACACGAGAAAACCAACAATGTGGTTGTGCGCCCAGCGCAGACTCAGATCAGCCTGGGCATTCGCCCAGTCTGATCTGAGTCTTCGCTGTCCGCATGGAGGTAGCTTAGACCCTTAGCTACCCTTTGAGTGCTTAGCGAAGAATCTGATCAGACTGGGCGAATGCCCAGGCTGATCTGAGTCTGCGTTGGGCGCACAACCACATTGTTGGTTTTCTCGTGTCGCGGCTCAAATATATTTCATCGATAAAATAAAAGAAATTTCACCTAATATTCCATCAAAACTCAAAAATTTTGCCATTTCATTTTGTATATTTGTTTCATTCAATTATGGCTGATTAACATATGTATTGTCGGATAGATGTGAGTAATAATTCACTCCAGCTTCGCCAAGGTGAATTGATATTTCACAGTCCGCCCTCCAACATCGTGTGTTAATCGGCGATTCTTCACCGGTAAGGAGAAAATACACCACCCTTGCCCGAAAACTCAAACTTAAGCACCAAACAGTTTGTAAGGCACCAAGTCTACACTGATGACTGCGGTGTAAAAACGTTAGAAAGCCAACGCTGATATAACGTCATTCATTGCAACAGCAAAATTTGATGACGTCATTTGACATGCACGGAATGGCTTATTGTTCAAAATATTTTTATGAAATAATAAGTTTAACGTCATTTTTTTGGGGAAGAAATGCCGTGAATGTAAAGAGTGTCTCCCGTAATATGATTGTTCCACCTTTCAAGGACAATAATCCACTCGCCAAAGCTCGTGGAGTTGATTATCTCCTAGTATAGGTGGCTCAACCGTGGTAAAACTATTATTTCTTAACCCTTTTTAGACAGGAAGCCCGTTTTGGGGACATATATATGCAGGCAGTGCAAACCCAGTGCAGACGCCACAGAAGGCGGCGTCTGAACAGGGTCTACACTCTTTAATCACATGAATTTCCGTGCAAAATGCACTGAATACCTCCACGAGAAACCTCTAAAACTAGGAATGAACTTCTCCAAACATTAAGGACGAACAAGCCCAGCAGGCACAATATGTCGAAATGACGTCGATGCGAGTGTAATCACATCGCATCGACGTTAGAGCGACGTCATTACAACCGCGTACCTGCTGGGAGTCCAATGGTCAAATAGGGTTGAGGATTTAGCATCCAGACTTTAACTAAATAATACTCACGGTATATTTTCCAAATCTTGGAACAAAACAATGGACATGGAGCTCAGAGGGTATTTGATAATGGAGATGTACTTCGCCCAACTCAGCCAAGATGGGTATGTAGCCGTGATAAACCCACTGAATAGGATACCAGTTAGGATCACGGTGGTATTGGCGAGATAAGCTATCCGTTGCTCAATACACACATAGCCAAGGAACAAACCTAGACCCTAAAAGAAGAAAAGCAAATTTCTAATCAGCACGCTAAACAAAAAGAACAAAGTGTTACCCGATAAGAATGCATATGAGTAAATGTCTAGTGAGTCTTGTAGAGAAATCCATTGTTACTACGTACATACTGCAAATCGAAATTTTATGATCGCAAATATTTCTTGCACACTAGATCACAGTATCCGAACGCACTGTACCATCTCCTCCGGTTTTCATAGTGTTGAATCGAGAGTACAAAATTCGCTTATAACCAGTAGCCGGAAATCATTATGTTTTTAGTTTTTATCTGGAATCTGCTACGTCATTTATAGTTATTCAGCTTCGAAAATGTAAAGAGGTAAGTTTAATATAATTTTCTCTTCGGTCTTTTACTTTATTGCCCTGTACAATGAAAAACTCCTTGCCGTCGCAGATTTTTTTCCCGAACAGCTTAATTTAACACGAGATTGTGTCGTGCAAAACCTAGCTATCATTCTTTTATCAAAACTAACAAACTGTAGATTGATAACGCCTTCTGTTTATTCTAAAGATTTTTTATAAAACATGTAAGAAAATGCTCAAAATGGTTTAAGAATCATGCCAAAGGCGATTTGAATACTGTACCAATTACTACCCACCCATACACGACATTGTACAGGGTAATAAAGCAAAAGGCCGAAGAGCAAATTATATTAAACTTACCTCTTTACATTTTCAAAGCTGAATAGCTATAAATGACGCAGCAGATTCCACATAAAATCTCAAAACATAATGATTTCCGACTACTGGTTATAAGCGAACGTTTGTACTCTCGATTCAACGCTATGAAAACCGGAAGAGATTGTACATGTAGTTCGTATACTGTGTAGATAAGGATATCCGCGTGCTTCCCCTGTACCTACAAACCTTATGTCATCCATGTTATCTCACCCAGGACCGGATAAAAATCACGAGCATTAAATGCATTGGTTTTATTGGAGGTCACGCATCTGCGTCGTCAAGTGACGTTGGCTTTTTAGATGATGACGTCACGAAGACGGTAAAATGACGTCAGTTTATGCACACCAGACGTTGACGTAAAGAACTGAACAGCAGCGGTCGATGAAAGCGGCGCCTTCTTTCAAAATCAAATAGAAAACTCTCAAGCACTAAAATTATGCATTTTAACAAGTTCTAAGTTAGAACTAAAGGTGGTGTGTAAGCCTCGTGATGCCGAACAGTGACCCTTGTGACAGATCTTTCTATCCACACCTCACAACCATGAAAGATACTTATAATATCGGGCACATAACGATGTAACAAAGTTATATCAATGACGTTGCAACGTCAGGACGTTGATGCGATGACGACGACGTTGATGCATCGATATTATGATGCTGGTTCAGTCTTGTTTATCTATAAGGTTACAAGATGAATTCGTACATTTTAATATGTTTAGCTTTCTTGTGATTAGCCGATTAAATAACCTCCATGGCTAATATTTTATATGTTGTAAATTGAAAACCGATGTAAAATTAAGGGGGTAACTTTATTCAATATTGTCATTTGTGGGTAGGTTGGGGCGGGGGGGGGGGGGTAAATCGTCGGTTTTATGGTCGGAAATTTCGTTTTACGGCGACGCGCTAGCGGAGCCGGTAAAACGAATTTCCGAACATACAACCGACGCTTTACCTCCACAAATGACAATATCAAATATAGTTATCTCCATTCTAATGCACTTTTTCACATTCTCACCTTTCCAAGTGTACTTGCACCCATTGCAAGCGCTTTCAGCAGCGTAAAACCAAAGTCAGCCAATGAGAAGCGACGTTTTATAAAGACGTCGGGTTTGCGACAGTATATCGCAGAATATACTGTCCCAAATTTCTGACGTTATCCAATCAGACGTCGCGTTATACTTGTTAGTGCATTAGAATGGGGATATCTATATTAAAATTGTCATTTGGGGAGGTAAATCGTAGATTTTATGGTCGGAAATTTCGTTTTACGGCGACGCGCCAGCGGAGCCGTAAAATGCAATTTGCGACCATAAAACCGACAATTTACCTCCCCAAATGACAATTTTAATATAGATATCCCCATTCTAATGCACTTTTCACATTTTCACCTTTAAAAGTGTGCTACTTTGCACCCATAGCAAGCACTTTCAGCTGCTTAAAACCATACGTCAGCCAATGAGAAACGACGTTTCTTAATGACGTCGGGTTTGCAACAGTAAATATCCCAGAATATACTGTCGCAAATTTTTGACGTTATCCAATAAGACATCGCGTTATATTTGTAAGTGCTTTAGAATAAGGTTTCTTGTAGCTCGAAAATAACGTTTGGAGCGTTATAAATATAGAGGATCTTACACGAGTGGTCATTTTTTATATGAAATGAGCCTTTGGCGGGTTACATAAATTTCTTATGAAATGACCATGAGTGTAAGATTCTGGTTATCATATGACCCTTTAAATGGGATTTTAACGCCACCAAACGTAACACTATTTCAACAAGACAACGCACTGCTGACACGGACGTTGTCAATGACGTTACGTGTGCGCGCCAAAGTGTTATTACACATGTGGTCATACAATTTGTATGACACGACGTTATCCACTGAATAACAGCGACGTCATCTATAATACTAAATAAACGAAGTAACGCATAAACTGCAAAATTGGTGGCATTTTCAAGCGTAATGTCTATACTGGTTCTTTCGCATATTGCTATCATTGATAATTTCGGTTAGCGTGTGTTTTAGTTTCACGTAGATTTAAAGAATTTGGGAATTAAATTCGTCTTTCATTTTAAATTCTCCCAAGTATTTTTCTAGAAACTTCGATGTCAACAATGGGTGCGTTCGAGTGAAATTATCGAGTACTCGAATACACGTTTTAAATTAATCCGGTCGTTTCGGTTCTGCGTCGTTATACCGGCGCGCTGCTTAGCAAGTCCAAATTTAGCAGGTTCTAATGCGAAAATCCGACCCATGTACGTACGTCATTCCCCATAAATAACGATTTATTTTTGCTCATATGTCTAAACGGATGAAGAACTAAATTGTCATAGTCCCGACGGTCCTGGCTCGAAACGACCCATTTTCTTCCAGAACGATAATCAATACGAGTAGCCAATCGAACTCGCCCATTGAAGAATAAAGCTCAACGCACATGGTCTTTTGAAAAGTTGGACGGACACACGGCGCCAAGTGTGTGCGGCTATGGTTACGTACCGCTTAGCCACTTGGGGAACGTCGTTGGGAGAATTCAAACTGAACTGAACTTTCGAAAAGACAAAAATTAAAATTGTCTAAGGTTAACACACATGCGCCAGGTAAGAAAGGGCATTTTTTCCAGCGAAGCAGACAAATCAATTTCAATGATTCAACGAAGCTAAATAAGCCTTTAGTCTTCAGAGGGCTTGAATATTTTCCCCCAAAATGTTCCAGGACCCAATTTTTCCAGAAAAAAATACCCAGGGCAGGTCACATAACCAAGATGGCAAACATTTATTATGGTAAAAAATTTCAAAAATCTTCTCCCCCAGAACCACGCCGGGCCGCGTAGCGCAATCGGTAGGGCACCTGACTCATAAGTCAGAGGTCCGGGGTTCGAAACCCGGTCTGGCCACATACTTTTGTTTCTTCTTCCGCTGATTCAAGAAGGGCAGTTGTCAATTACTGGCCAAAGTATGTGCACTTAGTACTGGTTAACCGCTTAGGAGGTCTAAGCCTGCCCAGGAATAGTGTGGTTAGGTTAACTGACCGTCCCGACATGACCTTAGCTGTTTACCGTGGATGTTAGGCATCAAATCAACCAATTCTCCCCCAGAACCACAAATCCTATAATCTTGAAACTTAGCATGTCGCATCAAGGACTCTAAAGCTCAACAAAATTTATATAAATGGTGACCCTGGGATGACCTTGATCTGTTTTACGGCAAGGTCAACTTTTGAGTCACTTAGGTTTTTCTATAGGAAAAAGTGAAAAAAGTTGGGGTTTTTTTTAGAAACAATGCAGTCTGCTACCTGAAAGTTTGTAGATGCATACAACTAATTAGGTAAATGAAGCTTTAGTGAGTATTCATGGTAAAGGTCATATCTTCACCTGGGCCTAAGGCCATTTACATTGAAAAATTAAAACTCGTTTTTTTTTATATAAACTTGACCATCATGAAATATTTCCGCGCTTGCGCGGGCTCTTTTCTAGTTATGATAAAATGTTTTCGAACGTTTTAATATAGAAAGTGCCTAGGCGTTTGTATAGTGTACACAAGTCTTCGGTGACCAAGACTATACAATTCAATTCCATACAAGTAATAACGAATGATATCGGTACAGCATATCTAAGGATATATACCTCATCAGGTATATGGCGTCGTAATGGCGTTTTACTGACGTCGATGCGTCACAATGACGTCGCATAATGCTCCCGCTGGGATAGGGGCCAAAAGGGATTCCTAATAGGCAAAGCGAAGTTTCTTGTAAGAGGACAATTAATTGTCTATGACTTTATCAAAAATTTAATCGCAAAGTCTTTACCTGAGCGGTTGTTATGGCAAATAGCAGAATTGCCAAAGTAATAAAGAATTCGGGTACCCCATCCAGCTCTGACACCCAATAGACAAGGCTGAAGAACAAAGTTGGAATTATAATCTGGAGAGGAAAATCGCATGCGGTCTTCGCCAGGTAGTACGCCGACAAACGATATGCACCAGCCGAGTTTTCTTTGGATATCACTCCGCGTTCAGTTGGAACTGAAATATACAATGGGAGATGTGTCAAGAGAAATCAGGCATGTCCATATACAGTTATTCGAGTAGCTCGAGGAAAACTTTGATATCGCTCAGGTATACCTAAGTCATTATGCCGAACGTGCCCATCGACGTAGAAAACACCTCGGCCAATTCCGTGAATCAGATTCACGGAGTTGGCCGAGCGGCACTCCGATTACGGTAAAGCACTGCTTCAAATATCCTTACCCTTTACAAACTTTAATTCATTTTCCATGCATTGGAGCCTTGTACACAGACAGCATAACCATTACTAGGCTTGTAAGACTAACAACTGTCGCGAATGTCAATTCTCTTACGGGAACAAGGGAACAAATTATTTCCTTTGAAAGGAGTCCCAAATTGATTGGGACTGGGAGAAGAATTCTTCTCGATAGGAAAAACCTTCACTTTTATTGATGTCATTATCTTGAACTAATTCGGGTAAATTCCCGGTGTATTTTTCAGATTGATTTTATAATCCACCCATAAGTTACAGCAGTGCAGACGGAATGGTTAACAGTAAACCGACTGAATCTACACAAACAAACGCGGTTCTCAATGGTCATAAGGCAGTTCAGTGCGATGGTTGTGAACTGTGGCTTCACAATGAATGCTTTTTTATTTCGGACGCTGATTATGAAAATGTATTGACTTCTGGGTGATTTGTCCAAAATGTGAATTTTTCAACTTCTCAGACTCCTTTTTCGATGATCAGTTGAATCTAGCGACTGAGAATCGATTTAATCCACTGTCAAAGGATAAGAATGTTAGGCTTTCATCAAACAGTTCAAATGAGTCAAATTTTAATGGCAAGCCTCTTGGCGGTTTGAAACTTGTTAGTTTGAACATAAACAGTATTAGTGGTAAGAAATTGGATTTATTAGCTTTCCTTGATGTCCACCAACGTCATGCTGTGGCTATTCGGGAAACAAAAATTGACAGCTCAGTTGCAACTTCGGAATTGTTCCCTGAAATATTTCCCTACAATGTATTCAGGAAGGACAGAAACCTCCATGGTGGCGGAGTGATGCTTCTCATTTATAAGGACATTCCGCACATGCCCTTGTCAGAAATAGAAAACGACTCAGAATCAGTTTGGGTTAAAATTTTGGCAAACAAAACTTCTCATTATGTAGCAAGTTGGTATCGTCAACCTGGTGGCTCAAGTGAGGAATTTCAATTGTTTTGTGACCAGTTAGATCATATTAGGACAAAGCACAAGGGAAATAAGCTCCCCTCAGTTCACGTACTAGGGGATTTCAACTTCAAAGATATTGCTTGGCCAGACCGACTTAATAAGTCAGGATCAGTGTTAAGTCAGTCAGAGGGACAAATGTTGATTGATGTCATGAATGACCATGGTTTAGAACAACTGGTGAATTTCCCGACTCGGGAGAAAAACACATTGGATTTAATTCTCAGTTCGCTTCCTGGCCAGTTTCAAGAACTACATTCCCTAGACAAACTTAGTGATCATGATGTGATATCAGGAACATTGAAAATTTATGTCCCCCAAAAAAGAAACCTCGGAGGAAAGTGTTTTTGTACCAAAAGGGAGATTTTGAATCAATGAGGAAAGAAGCGTCAGACTTCGCAAAACATAGGTACTTCAATGGTTACTCGGACAATCGCTCAGTTCAGGAAAACTTTGACTTGATAACCTCCTTTATTCAGGAGTCTGCTGAAAAGCATATCCCCTAAAAAACACAAAGTAGGTCAACCTCTTCTGTTCCTTCGATAACTCCTGAGATAAGAAGAAAGATTCGTAGAAGAAATAAGACACATGCGAAGGCCAAAAAGACTGGCAGTAGCAAACTTAGGTCAAAATTTGAATCTTTGAGAAGGGAAATTAAAGCTGATGTGAAAAAGCAACATGATTTGTATGTCAATAACTTGGTTGGTGACATAAAAGCTAATCCCAGAGACTTCTACAGGTACATTAATAGTCAAAAGAAAGATACTCAAGTTATCCCACCCCTAAAGAAGAGAAATGGTGGTGGTGTTGCCGAATCAGAGTTGGAACAGGCTGATGAATTTAACGGTCAGTTTTCGGATGTGTTTAATAAAAGTGAACACACCCAAGTTCCCCTTCTTAATCGCTCGGCTCCTTTCATGGAGGACATTCATGTTTCGGCAGAAGGTGTAACGAAACTTCTTAAGGGCTTGAACCCATCGAAAGCTTTAGGACCTGATGAATCGCACCCTAGAGTATTAAAAGAACTAGCATCTGAATTAGGCCCAATGTTTGCTCATCTCTTCCAACAATCTATTGAGACGGGTGAAATCCCCAAGGAATGGTCTCTTGCAAATATATGCCCACTCTTCAAAAAAGGAGATAGGTCTTTGGCTTGCAATTACCGACCGGTTTCTCTAACTTGTGTACCATGCAAGCTACTCGAACACATTGTCTGCTCTAATATTATGGCACATTTGGATGAGCATAAACTTTTGTCAGACAGACAACATGCTTTCCGGAAGAAACATAGTTGTGAAACTCAATTGATCACGGTTATAAATTACTGGGCTAAAATCTTGGATAAGGGCGGTCAGGTTGACACTTTCATCTTGGACTTCGAAAAAGCTTTCGACATTCCCCTCATGAATTACTTAAATGTAAGCTATACGGCTATGGTATTGGTGGAAAGACTCTGAAATGGATAGATTCTTTTCTCTGTTACAGGCAGCAGCGTGTGGTGGTAAATGGAGTTAAGTCGGGTTGTGCACCGGTTTTGTCGGGTGTCCCCCAGGGCATCGTGCTTCGACCATTGTTGTTCTCGCTGTACATTAACGATATAACAGAAAATATTGACTCGGAATTAAGACTTTTTGCTGACGACTGTGTTTGCTATCGTGTAATCAGAGATATTGAAGACAGAGTGAAACTTCAGGAGGATATAGGTCATTTAGGCTGTTGGGCAGGAGTTGGGGCATGAGATTTCAACCTGTTAAATGCAATATAATGCAAATTACAAGGAAACGGATCAAGAAGATCAATGCTTCCTACACCTTAGAGGGAACGGTCCTCAGTAATATAGAAACTATCAAGTATCTCGGCATAACCATTACCATTGATTTGAAATGGAACACACATATCAGCAATATTTGCACAAAAGCTAATAGGACCCTCGGCTTCCTCAAACGTAACTTGGCAGCATGTCCAAAGGATGTTAAAGAGTCAGCATACAAGGGACTGGTGCGTCCAGTCCTGGAGTATGGCAGTTCAGTTTGGGACCCTCAAAGTATACTTCTTCAAGATGAACTTGAGAAGGTGCAGAAAAGGGAAGCTAGATTTGTAACGGGAAATTACACATATGAAACTGGAAGTATGACTGGCGTTCTGGAGAAACTTAAGTGGGAATCCCTGAAAAAGAGAAGGAAAGATAGTAGACTCATAATGCTTTAGAAAGGTCTGAGGGGTGCAGCCAGTATACCTATAAATGACCTTGTTCCCCCAAGTAGGCGTACCAGGAACCATCATTCCCTGACATTTCAAACCCCATTGGCTTGGACTGACATTTACAAGTCCACTTTCTTCCCCCAGACTATTAATTGGAATTCCCTGGAAGATTCACTTATTTCTGCTGCTGAGGGTGCAGAGGATTCAGTTACATAGTTTACTTCTCTTATAAGGGCTAGGGACTAGCTTCCCTGATTCACAGGTCCTGGTGAATGATTGTCCTTGGACGTATCACCAGTAAACAATTCTGATTCGGACTCTGATTCAAACTTACTTGTCAACATGCACGTGCTTGTTGCCTGAAATGTCCAGAATGTAACGGTATGGAACATCTGAAACGAAAAAAAAAAACTCCTAATACTGAGAGATGATTTTACTGGAGTGACCATTTCATAGATTTGTTAAACGAACGAGTTTATGTCTGTCTCGTACAGCCATTTCAGAAACTTATTTTATTTTATTTTATTTTTGTTTTTTTTTTGGAGGGGGGGGGGGGGGGGGGGTGCCAAACCGCCACCAGACATGAAATGTCGAGAAAGTAATAGTATGGAACATCTGAAACGAAAAAAAATCTCCTGAACACTGAGAGATGATTTCACTGGAGTGACCATTTCATAGATTTGTTAAACGAACGAGTTTATGTCTCTGTCTCGTACAGCCATTTCAGTTTCTGATTTTTTTTTTTTTTTTGGGGGGGGGGGGGGGAGCAAACCGCCACCAGATATAACATACGAGCTTTCAACAATCGTTTTTTTCTGTTACTGCAAACCTAAAAGATACCTAAAAATAGTTCCTAGCTGACGAACGTGTCGCTCAAATTTGAATTTTAGCCATTCCATTGCAGTCCTATATATTGTGCTGTTTAATAACAGCGGATGAATAAATATAACCATAGAAACCTTTAGTTTTAAATAAATATATTATTATTATTATTATTATTATTATTATTATTATTTATTTATTTATCGGCGGAGATTACGAAAGAAAACAAAAAGAAAACGCGCCAAATTTACGCACCCAGATTTCGACCACAATCGGTTTTGCGACGATGTCAACAGTTCCGAGATGACCCCCGGAATTGCTATGGCATAATGCTACTAAAATGTAAACCATCTAAAATCAAAATCTTCAGTAGGTGCACTGGACCAATACAAATAGAGTTGTAAACTGAGGCCCCGCCCACTTGTGTGCAATGGCTTCTATTCACAATGAACGAAATAGTTTTAGGAGTAGGTCACGTTAACTCATTTGCACTCCATATTTTCGGAGGAGCAAGAAATTATAAATCCATCAACTAAAAACAGCAACACTGTGCAATAACATAACCACATTCTCTAACCGTTCCTTTTCAGTTCATGACGACTATTACTATACCGATTTTGAGAGGTGTGGTTACCAACAATTGACAGGCCATGTGATCAAATATGGCCTCCTCTGTCAACTCGCCACAAGTGTCGACGTAAAAGAATGCTCTGGTGTTGAAAAAGAAAAGTAAAAAGTATGCAAAGACCAGGAACTGAAACAATCAAAATCCAAATCCAGCCCTCAAACCATAGTTGGAAACAACTAAGATTACAAATAATCAAGATACAGAGAACATATGGTCAACCGAGTGAGCAGCTTGTTCCCTAAAGGTGGCCACTCAGCAACCCAAACCGAACCAAAAATAATAATAACATTCATAAGGTAAAACATCACAGAAACTCTGACACCAAAAACAGGCAACAAAGAACCACAACAGAACTACCGCCTTGGAACGGTCAGTAATGAATTACTGGGGGGCTTAAATCGATTTTACAGGCCCAACCTCACCCTCAGTTTCTGAAGTGGTACAAAACATTTATTTGTTTGTTCGGTTCGCATGATAACCCTCTAACTCGTCAATGAATCATCACGGTAAACACATAAATCAAATTTCAACACAATGAAGAAGCAAAGACGAGGACTCAACAGATACAACGGGCCGTCTGACAGGTGGAGATCCCTGTCCTGCCAAACAACCCCACTGGAAATCTGAAGCAAAAGAAGGTCACCAGTTGAGCCCCGGTGGACCAAGCAACAGACAAAAAGACTTTGGTCATTTAGAATGATAAATTGGGTCCTGGATATTCAGTGTACTTTGAAATCACAACCGACACAATTTGATCGTCGAAAACCGGGAGTGGCGGCATAAATTGTGGAACCCGTGCCGTAAAATATGTGTATTCGTAGAAATACAAGCTTAGTTTTTTTAAAAAAGCTTGAGAAGTTTACGAGTGGCTTTTCTTTTTATGTATATTTCAGTTTAGATAGCAGCCAACACTAGAAGCCAATAGATATCAGGCAACCGCCCCCGTCAGCATTCTCAGTGCTTTCATTTTATTCTCTCTTGAGATTTAAAGTGATTTCGAATACACTTTATACCTTCTCAGCGAAAACTAGTCCTTTAAGCATTAGGATAGACAGGATGTATAAACATGACGGCATTAAACTTCAAGGTACGCTTATTCTCTGTCATTTTTCTTTTGCCGTGAAAAATAAGATCAAAGCTAATACCAATCCTATCTTATCTCGTATAGAATAATTGTTGCTTTTGGTCTGGAAAAATACTGCGCTTTCCACGATGGCAGTTATGGTGTAAAATATGACGTCATATCGGTTTAGAAATCTTCCGCGCGTCTGCCTGAAACTTCTCCATGTTAACATTTTGAATTGTGTCCAGAAGCCAGTAGGCCACTTTTCATTCGTTGTAGTCTTTTGAATATCGGCAGAAATGTCGTCAACACCAAAGATTGTCTCGTAAGAGCCTGGAATGATAGAAATACACGGGAAAATGCAGCACCAAGGAGCATGATACTCAAGACTGAATTTTGAATTAGTTGATTTTTAGACGTTTATGAAGTGACAAAGCTAGTGGACGGAGTTACGTGAAAAATTCCATGGAACGTTTCTTGTAAAGAGTACGCAACGGCCACCATCGGTATATGAAGCGCATTGGTCCTAGATACAGTCCTTTGACCGGTTTTGACGCACTTTTAATCAACCATGTTGTACACTAAATATTCTCAGTCGTTCTGTGATTTCTCAGTTCCAGAAAATGTCTAAAAGCCTCTCCTCTAGGGCATGCTGTTTTAATGCAGAAATATTTAATAGTACATGTAGTCCTAGAGAAATTTTACCATAATCTAAGGTGGTCTTTTAGCCTATTCCGGCGGCCTTTTTTCAATTTCGGCGCATCATTAGATTATTTGTCATATCGTGACACCTCAGGCTCCGAAACGGTAAACTGTTGGTTACCAGGAAAGATGCTTTTATGCAAAAAGCAGTTGTCTGATATCACGATTATTCGAAATAATAATTTATAGATAGGGTCGAATCGGGTAACTTCGGACAGCGGGTAAATTCGGACATACCATTGCAAACAGTGAATATCCAGATAATGAGCCGTCTCATTTGGATTTTCACTGCTTGCCCAGTTAATTTTGTTTTAATTCCAAACAAATGACAAGGAAACAATGGCACTGTCCGAATTTACCTGCTGTCCGAATTTACCCGACTTCACCCTACTATAACTGTATATGGAAAAAAATAATTCCTTCATTCAGTGGTCCGAAAACGTTATGCTTAACGTTGTTGCCATGAATTCAGTGATCAAAGGATACCATCATTAAAAAAAAAAAAAAAAAAAAAAATAGCACCAAACTGTCATCTGCATTGAATTCACCTCGAATACACTAAAGGACATGACGAGAATGCCACTGGGTACCTTGGAAATAAGATTCCATGACAGCCGCTTGTTTATTCGCCGGAAGTTTAGTTTAGTTTAGTTTAAACATATTTAATTGCCATATTGTTATACGCCGGAATAGGCTAAACAGGCCAATGAGTCATAAATTAAATGAATTCGAGTCGATTCCTAGCGAAAGACAAATAAAATTATAATTTTATTTGTCTTTAGCTAGGAACCGACTTAATTTTTTACCACAGATCTGTTAAACACAAATATTGTCCCGACCGTTATCACAATGAGTCTGGAAACACGGTTAAAATTGTCTTGCTAAATATGCATTGTTTACCTGTTTAAAACCCGATTTCCAGTACCGTATATACAGAAACGAACCCGTTACGATATGTGACTTTGGCCATTAAATGTTTACAAGAATGTCCATAAAAATATTTCACCGAAACTTTGTTTAACGGTGGAGACAAAATCAAAATACATGTGCTTTGAAATAGGCGAGTGCGTCGGAATAGGTCAAACAACTGTAGTGTAGATAGTCAAAACGTATATATGTAATAATAAAGATTCAAAGCCACATTCTAAACGATAAACGGACCGAAAAGTGATTTATTGCCTATCTCGTTTAGAAAAAACAGAATACGGGGAGAGAGAGAGAGAGAGAGAGAGAGAGAGAGAGAGAAGAAGAAGAAGAAGAAGAAGAAGATTGTAAGCACTGTCTGTCATATTCTTTTATGGTATTGTACGTGTGATCTCGCCTCTTTTGTACAAGACAAAAACATACTTTTTCTGATTAAAGAAAGTTTGGAAGACCAGCCGTCTTCTGTCTTTTTCCTGACCTCCGGCCCGCGTTTAAGCCGGTATGGCTTTTCAGTCTCCTCTTCCTTCGCCATCTGATCTCTTTCTGGAACAAATATACTGAGCAAAAATAAAGAACTACTGGGATTGGTGGGAAGAAAAAAATAGTCATTCGTTGTTGCCAGAAGATTTAACTGTTTATATTTTTATTCATCTGTTTTAAGAATTGTTAGAATATTGAGTCCAAATCTAAAGAGGCAGTATTTCCATCTGGAAAAAACACAGATAGAGGAAAATTGTTGTTTCCCCATTTTCCTTAAACTCCTTTCATCATCTGGCCCCGAGGTTATAAAACTTTTTTCATGTTCAACTCAGCTGAGCATGAAATTTTCTTTGCTGATAAATATGAAAATGCCAACCAATGTTGGCATTTTCATATTCATAAGCAGAGAAAATTACATACTCAGTTAAACTGAGCAAGAAAACATCTTTACTTATCAGTTATTTGCTATTTATCAGCAGGTAAAATTTCATGCTCAGCTCAGTTGAGCATGAAAAAAGTTTTATCCTCGGGGCCAGTTTGTGACCATGTGTGCAATCCGGTTGTGATTTTGCAATGTACCCATGTTGCCTTTCTTTGCCAGAGACTTTCTCAGGGACAGCTACATGCAAAAAAAGAAGGTGGTAGCTAGACCACACGGTTTCGCAGACTTAGTTTTTTTTCTTGCAGCTATGTTTACCACCTATTTTCTGACAACGCTTCTGCGTAGTTTAGGTTGTCGCCGGACTAGCGCCAGCCAACTTTCTTACATTTTTGCTTCGCCTTATACATACCGATGGAAACTCACAATTTTATCGAGAACCGATTGGTCAGACTTGAGAACTTCCACTGAAAAGGAGACAACATGGCATATTAAAAAAGGGGGACGGGGGTCTGGGGGGCAGGACTTAAGAATGAAATCAACTCTGAATTAAGACAAACAAACAGAATAACCATATTTTTACTGAGAGAACAACTGTGAAAACCCCATGCAAAAATTCTTCCTGATTCAAAACTCAGGCCTATTTTAGATTCAAGAAAATTGTATCACAATTGTGTGATATTATTTGACGTCATTGATTCAGAAACCAGGGTTCGAGGTTATAAAACTTGAGTATAATCTCAAACTCAAAATAAAGCACACTGATTGGCTGCTTCCGAGCATGTGCTCGGAAGCAGCCAATCAGTGTGCTTTATTTTGAGTTTGAGAATGTACTCAAGTTTAATCACCTCTGGGCCAGTTCTTGAAATTTCTTATCCTTCATATCTTCTCGCTGTTGCATGAGATCTGACAATTTATACATTTATCAGTGAAAAGTTGCCAAATTATAATGTTTGAATTTTGAGTCTTTTTAAAATATATTTAAATTGAAATTTAAAAAAAAAAAAGATATAAATTAAAACCTACACAAATTATAAGATAGAGACCAGTGCTGAAAAAACCAAACTGATGATAAACAGCCTCAATGGCAGCAAAAGAGAGATCAAGGTAAAAAGACAGAGGCTGGGCATCGTTGCAAGCTTCAAATACATTGAAGCAATTGTCTCAGATGGTGGCTACAAAACGGAGGCTCTCTCGAGGATTGCACAGCTCTTACAAAGCTGAAGCCAATTTTGAAAGATAACCACATATCTCTTGGATCAAAGGTGAAAGTAATGCGCTCCCTTGTCATTTCCATATTTCTGTATGCCTCTGAATCGTGAACCTTGAAAGCAGAGTTTGAGAAAAGAACGCAGGCCTTTGAGATGAGAAGCTTCCGAAGGTTATTGAACATTTCATCTAGCCACACACAACCAATGAGGAGGTTCGCAAAATCCAAGCAGCAATTGGAAAATATGATGAACTCCTGACAATGGTCAAGAAATGGAAACTAAGGGGGTTTGGCCACGGCTCAAGGTCTTCTGGTTAACAAAGACGATTCTACAGGGCACGTAACGGTGAAAGGAAAAAGAAGAAGGGATAGACAGGAGAAGATGTGGGAAACACTATTAAGAATGGACAGTGATGGACTTTTCCCAGCTCAGCCAGGGCAAACGAAAACAGGACAAGGTAGAAAGGGATTGTTTTTAAGTCATCTGTAGTGCCCCAACGATCTTTCAAGGTTATGGGATTGAATAGAATAGAATAGTTATTCAGAATATCAATAATAGCGTGTATTTTGAAATGAAAATTATTACACAGATTTCATAGTCAGAGATACCTTGACAAATAAACGTACTGTAAAAATCGGCAGGATTAAAATTTGGTTCACAGACATGGCCAAATTGTCTGAAGAATTCTAATGGGTCATCATGTGCCTTACCAAAATATACGACCTGCAAAATAAAACGAATGTGATTGGCATTATATCATTATCAATAGGGGAGAGTCGGGTAGCTTCGGACAGCGGGTAAATTCGGACATTGACATTGTTTCCTTTATATGTCAGTTGTTTGGAACTAAAACAAAAATTAACTGGCCAAACAGAGAAAATCCTGATGGGTTGTATGTCCGAATTAACCCGCCTGTCCGAAGTTACCCGACTCTCCCCTACCTCGAAGGTGGAAATGATTGCCTTGGGACACGCGTCTTTAAGTATATGAATGGCTTATTGTCCTTTTGATTGAAATGCACGGATAATATGGCTGGCATGTTAAAGTACATGGCTGACAATTACGAAAATTTGTATGGAATATTGAATTATATGCCTGTCATTTACAGATAATATGAATGGTATCTTGAACCAAATGACCGACATTTACAGGTAATTATGACTGGCATCTTGTACTATATGACTGACATTTACTGATAATATAACTGAGATTTTAAGGTATAATTATGACTGACATTTATAGATAACATGACTGACATCTTTAAAGTACATGGCTGACAATTACGAAAATTTGTATGGAATATTGAATTATATGCCTGTCATTTACAGATAATATGAATGGTATCTTGAACCAAATGACCGACATTTACAGGTAATTATGACTGGCATCTTGTACTATATGACTGACATTTCATAATATGACTGGCATCTTGTACTATATGACTGACATTTACTGATAATATAACTGAGATTTTAAGGTATAATTATGACTGACATTTACAGATAATATGACTGAAATATTGCAGTATATGACTGACATTTACAGATAATATGACTGTCATATTGAACTATATGACTGACATTTACAGATTTTATGGCTGACATTTTAATGTATATGACTGACAAGTATAGATAATATGACTGAAATAGTGTTTTACTGAAATGTACAGATAATATGACTGACATCTTGCACTATCTATGACTGGCATTTGCAAATAATATGACTGGCATATTGAGCTCTATGACTGATATACAGATAATATGACCGACATTTTAAAGTATATGACTGACATTTCCAGATTATATGCCTGGCATCTTGAGCTGTATGACTGACATTTACAGATACTATGACTGGTATCTTGAACAATATGACTGAAATTTGCAGACAATATGACTGGCATTTTGATAACTGTCTTTTACAGACAATATGACTGGCATTTTGATAATTGTCTTTCACAGACAATATGACTGGCATTTTGCGCACTATGACTGACATTTACAAAGAATATAACTGGCACCTTGAACTATATGACTTTCATTTACAGACAATATGACTGGTATCTTGAACTATGTGACTGTCATTCACAGACATTATGACAGGTATCTTGAACAATAGTACTTCATTTAAGACTGGCATCTTTAAGTATATGACTGAAGTCTTGTTGTACTTCATAACCGACATATACAGTTATATGACATCTTCATCTATATGACTGACAATCTGAGTGATATATCTCACAGTCAGAGCGATATAAATGACAAAGAACGACATAAATGACGCCTTGAAGTATATAATTCACATCTTGTATGCTTCAAGCCTAGTTGCTGATATTCTATTTAACAGATATGATATGACTTAATAAAGTCCTCTTGCTGGAGCACTATAAAGTCAGTCCATGCGGTCGGAGAGATGCAACACATTAATCAAAGAACTAAGCTAAATAGTTAAAATTTAAATTGATAAAAAAACTGTATTGTGTTGTCACTTTCAAAAGCGATACAAATATTTTACTGTTTTAGCATACACTTTACTCAACACAATAAGTATGATGAATATTTAGTAAGATTGGCTTGGAAATTAGTCTACCGTCACTTGACTAGACTTTTAAGAGCAGCAATTCTGCCATTTTCATTTTGACTTCCCTCTCAGTAGCGATCAAGGGTCATATTTTTTTTTTACCACTTAAGACGTTGCTCTTTTTCAGACTGTCCCTCCAGAGCCAATTTCATAGTTGTAGGGAATCTCCTTCATAGAAATTTAGCCTTAGCAACAGCATAGCAACCACTTAAGTCGTTTTATAAATACGGCCAAAAGTCTTAAGGAATAGAGTGCACAAGCAGCAATTTTTTTCCTTCAAGCGTAGATTCCATTTAAGAGGGACTCTGTCTGCCAGAGGCGTAGCAAACAGGAGGTCATAAATGTTAATTTCATGTATATTACTATTCTTATGTTAGGTAACTCTTCTACTTGATTACAATGCTCTTCTTTGGGAAACAATACTTAGTGACGTCATGTGACGTCATGACGTCACAACTGAACCATGGCAACGTCAGTTAAGTGATTACCTGTTGAAACAATATGCAGTACAGTGAATAAAGGGTATGACATTTAATTAGTGTTAGCGTTTAACAAATGGTAGCAGAGCGTGCGGGACATTCCTCAGAGGTAGTACAGGACTCTGTGACAGTGGAGATTTGAATAAACTAGTGTTAGAACTGAAATTTGCTAGTGAATATTGATTTTTGAGAAGGAGTCAACATGACAACCAGAATAAACCCACCAACCTTCAACAAGGCGAAGACATATGAAAGGTTCAGACAAGAGTTATTAGCATGGACAGAAATTACAGATCTAAGTAAGGACAAACAAGGTATTGCAATTGCTTTGTCACTTCCAGAAGATGATGAATCTCAAATAAGAGAAAAGGTTTTTGACCAGATTGCAATAGATGATTTAAAAAGTGAAGATGGGTTAACTGTTTTGGTAAATTTTTTGGATGAACATTTGGCTAAAGATGACCTCACTGACAGCTTAGAAAAATTTGAAGATTTTGACGATTTTTATAGAAGTGGGGGGCAGTCTGTTACAGAATACATAGCAGTGTTTGATGCTAAGTACAAGAAAATAGAAAAGAAAAAAATGACCTTACCACCTGAAATTTTGGCCTTTAAATTACTTAGAAAAGCAAATATTACAAAAGAGGAAAAATTGCTTGTGTTGACTGGAATGAACTATAACAATAAGACAACTTTATATGAGGAGGCAAAGAGATCTCTGAAGAAATTCAAAGGGAGTGACAATGAATCTAGAACCAGTGGATCAAGTATCAAGATAGAACCAGCTTTCCTAGCAGCAAATGAAGAGGCATTGCTTGCTGCAGGATACTCTAGAACTAGAGTTAATAGTCAAAGCTATGGCCGGGAGAATGGGGCAACATGGAAGCGTGGAAAGTCAGGACAGGGAGCAGCAGTAGGAGAATTTCAGCGTCCAGAGTCAAGAAGACCAACAGCAAGAGGCGGAGGTTATCAGCATACAGAATCTGGGTCAAGAGTCAGTCAACCTAGTAACAGAGAGAGAAAGAAAATAAATCCTGTGGGGCCAGATGGTCGTACTTTAACTTGTAAATCATGTGGATCGTACCGCCATTTACTACCAGCATGCCCAGACAGCTGGGAAAACATGGCAAAAGTCAATATTGCAAATGAGGAACATGCGGTTTTATTTACAGGGTACAATACTGAAGAGGTACGCCGTTTGGGCATTGATGCACGCAACTGCGCAGTTCTAGACAGTGCGTGAAGCAGTACAGTCTGTGGTGACAGCTGGGTAAACAGTTATATTCAATCTTTAGACAAGGATGATAAAGTAAAGGTGAAACAATCTGAGGGTCAGAAAGTCTTTAAGTTTGGAGGAGGAACATGTCTGAAGTCAAAGGGGGAATATAGCTTGCCCGCAGTTATTGCTGGAAAAGAGGTGATAATAAAGACAGACGTAGTGGAATCTGATATTCCTCAGATACTTTCACGAACAGCAATGAAGAAGGCTGCTATAAAACTGGATTTGGAAAATGACACAGCTGTGATAATGGGGAAAGAGGTAGCTTTAAATCTGACATCATCAGGCCATTACTGTATCCCTATAGACAAATCAGAAGAAGTCCCTGTAGAGAATATTTGTGCTGTCAAGCTTGATGTTTTGAACAGAAAGGATAGATACAAGACACTGCTGAAACTATATAGACAATTTGCCCATCCTCCAATGAATAGACTGATTGCTCTCCTGAAGGATGCTGGAGTCTGGAAGGAAGAATATGAAATAAATCTAGCAGAGATAGGCGAAAAATGTGATCTTTGCAAGATATATGCCAAAACTTCATCAAGGCCAGTAGTAGGTATGCCAACGGCCACCAGATTCAATGATAGGAGGCAATGGACCTCAAACAATGGAATGGTCGTTGGATACTACACATTATCGACATGTGGTCAAGGTATACTTTGTCTGTTTTTGTTAACAGAAAGAAGCCATGTAACATAATAGATGCATTGATGACAGAGTGGATCGGCAAGTTTGGAGTCATGAAAGCCTTAATGACAGATAATGGGGGTGAGTTTAATGCAGATGAGGTAAGAGAAATCACATCTATTCTGAATGTTCAACTATGTACAACCTCAGGAGAAAGCCCATTTCAAAATGGTTTATGTGAGAGGGTTCATGCGGTTACAGATATGATGTTACTCAAACTTGAGGCTGATTACAGAAAGATAAACTCTCAAGCCCTACTTTCCTGGGCAAACATGGCAAGAAATTCGCTACAAATGTGGAATGGGTACAGCAGCCACCAACTTGTTTTTGGACAAAATCCTAACCTGCCGAACATTATAAATGATACCTTACCAGCATTACAGGGATCAACAAGCGGTGAGGTTTTTGCACAGCATTTAAATGCCCTGCATGCTGCCCGCAAAGCATTCATCCAAACAGAAGCTGATGAACGAATAAGGCGAGCTCTCCGGAATAAAGTCAGGGCATCTGAACAAGTCTTTGAACATGGTGATAGGGTCTTCTACAAAAGGGAAGGAAAAGAACGTTGGCTTGGTCCAGGAAAGGTAGTGTTCCAAGATGGGAAAGTAGTTTTCGTTAGACATGGTGGAGTGTTTGTACGTGTTTCTCCAAACAAACAGACTTCAGAAAGTTAACAGCAATTTGACAGAGGAGGAAGAGAAGGAAGTTGAGCACAGTATGGCGGACAAAACTGATGAAAATAAGGGCAATGAAGATCTAGAAGAATCCAACACAATATCGGAGGATATACCAGCTTCAGAGCCAAGGATGGATAGACAGAATATCCAATAGAACAGAATAACTCTGAAACCAAATGATAGCATCCAGTATAAGATGCATGATACTGGTGAATGGATTAAAGCAAAGGTACTTGGAAGAGCTGGAAAAGCCACAGGTAAGAATAAACACTGGTATAATATACAAGAGGACACTACCAAAGAAAAGAAAAGTGTAAATCTTGAACAAGTACAATGGGAGCTGATAAATGATGACGAGACTGTTAACCTAGTCATGAAACAAAACAGTGCTAGTGATGAAACCACTGCAGCTAAATTAGTGGAGTTACAGAAACTGAATCAATTTCACACCTATGAAGAAGTGAAAGACTGTGAGCAACAAACATTGTCAACAAGGTGGGTTATTACAAATAAAGAAGGACAGACAAAAGCAAGGCTCGTGGTACGAGGTTTTGAGGAAGAATTTACTATGCCCAGGGACAGTCCCACAGTAGGAAAAGGAACGATGAGAATATTTTTGGCTATTTCATCGATCAAGAACTGGACAGCTAAAACAACTGACATAAAATCTGCGTTTTTGCAGGGCAGAGAATTAAGACGGGATATATACATCAAACCCCCAAAGGAGAGCAATACAGTGAAAGGGATAGTCTGGAAGTTAAAACATGGGCTTTATGGGCTGAAAGATGGAGCTAGGCAGTTCTACATGAGCGTGAAAGATAAATTATTGAGGTTGGGATGTAAAATGAGTGAGCTAGATCCAGCAATGTTCTTTCTGCACAAAGAAGGTAAACTGAGTGGCATCATATGCTGCCATGTAGATGACTTTCTCCATGCTGGTGACAAATATCTTGAACATTTAATGGTCAATCTACGAAAACGGTTTGTGGCAGGTAAAGTTGAAGAAGGGAACTTTAACTATATAGGATTTAAAGTTGCTCAGGAAGAAGGCGCTATAGCATTAGATCAGTCAAACTATGTGACAAATATACAGAATATAACAATTGACCCTCAAAGAGCACAGGACAAGCAAAGTACATTAACTTCAGAGGAGCAGACGAAATATCGGCAGCTTGTTGGTCAAATCAATTGGATTGTACAGTTGATGGATTGCCATGGAAAATGTTCCCCATTGTCTTGGCATGCCGGTAAGATTAAGCGGGTAGTACGATCCACAATTGCCGCTGAGGCCCTTAGCTTACAAGAAGGACTAGAGAGTGGTTTTTACTACAGAAAGAACCTGGAAGATATTTTTGGTATATCAACAAAAACTATTCCAGTTATTGCTTATGTCGACAATAAGAGTTTTATAGAAGCCGTATACTCAACAAAACTAGTTGATGACAAGAGGCTCAGAGTAGACATCGCTGCTATTAGTCAATCCCTGGCGAAAAACGAAGTGAATGAAATAAAATGGTGTCCTGGTAAAGTTCATTTGGCTGACTGTATGACAAAACATGGAACTTCTGGGTACAGCCTACTAAGTGTACTAAAAGATGGAAGGATGCCAGAGGACTTTTTTTAAAACTTTAAATAATAATTTATCAGCATCAGGGTTTATTGAGATCTACTTGATTATTTTTCAAGTTTGTTCCATAGTAACTTCTTTTATTTATTTTCTTTAAATAATTATACAACTGACTACCAGGAACTCAAAAAGGAAAAGTATAATTAATGTTTATTTCATGTATATTACTATTCTTCTTATGTTAGGTAACTCTTCTACTTGATTACAATGCTCTTCTTTAGGAAACAATACTTAGTGACGTCATGTGACGTCATGACGTCACAACTGAACCATGGCAACGTCAGTTAAGTGATTACCTGTTGAAACAATATGCAGTACAGTGAATAAAGTGTATGACATTTAATTAGTGTTAGCGTTTAACAATAAAATTTTCTCTCCTTCGTAAAATGGCGGTAATGGCGTAAAATGTGCCCCCATACTTCTTAAATACAACTGTTCAAGAGTAAAACCATGCACACAGAAAAAAACGATGCTGTACCTGTCCATGTGCCATTAACAGAATAGAATCGAACATTTGATAGAGTCTGCTGGACGGTTGGTGTATTGATATGATAACCATCTTATTGCTGTAAGCGGCTAACTGTTTCATCTTTGTCACAAGCGACTGTGCTGCATAGGAATCAAGACCAGACGTTGGTTCCTGAAATTGTTAACTACAAGTATATAGGATCATATAGGTATATCTGAATGTTTTATTCCCCATTTTTGCAAAGGGCAACATTTTTTGATCTCCTGATTGCTTTCATGGACGCCGTAGCCCTTCTAAAATAGGGTCTACTCTTAAAAAGAAAATAAAGAAAACAATTTCTTCATAGAGAAGCATTCTTTCCTTTAAAGTCTCCATAGTCCTATCAGTGGTAAAAATCGTCGTGGTACAAATCCTTATAAAACCTGTACAGTCTTCAGAATTGATGATAATTTCTCGGTTGATGTGCTTTTTGTGCCATATAAATGGCGAAAAGAAGGAATAAGGTATTTCGAAAAACAATGTCGAGTTTCTCCATGAAAATATGGTTTTCGTTTCTGGTTCCCCTTTTGGCAATGAACTTACGGAACAACGAGTCAATGGATGGTGTCCTTCCCTTACATTGTATTTTTATCAACTATTGAACGCCTGTACCTTGTATTTTTAGCTTCTGTACCTTGTATTTTTATCGTGTAATTAAGCTAGTGAAATCAAAAGCAGGTCATTTAGTTGCCAACTAAAATGACCCAGATAACTTTTCAAATCTTTTCTATGAGAAACTCAAGGACGTTTTAATCTTTTTAAGCTGGCAAATTATTATCATATACAATGAAGAAACTGCAGTGACAAGGTTGCAGCGATACTTCACGATAAAATATTTCATGCTGATGGAGCAATGGGGCCTTTAAGAGTGACCCGAATATCCATTTAACATTAATTTCCGGTAAAAAATATATTAATGTCTACCAATAATATGTTCTGCGTATGTCAAATCTCATTCTCCTCTTTTGGAATATAAATATATCAACATGAAAACATTCCGTTCTATATCTAGTCTAGTCTCATAATCATGCAAGGTCATTGGAGCACCACAGATACAACAATGCCTTTCCACCTTGTCCTGTTTTCAGCTGCTCTAAGTTGTGCTGGCAAAGTCCATTCCTGTCCATTTTTTTCGCCAACTGACACCCTATGCTACATGTAAAATGAGCACACATTTTGAGACAGTGAAGTGTTTATCAACAAGGCCGTGCAATTCTGCTTTTCCATGAAATGCAGCCTAGTATCGACATTTTGCTTTGTGCGACTGATATTTAAGCAATATATTGTTATAAAAATGTATTTGAGCCGCGACACGAGAAAACCAACAAAGTGGTTGTGCGTACAGCGCAGACTCAGATCAGCCTGGGCATTCGCCCAGTCTGATCAGAGTCTTCGCTGTCCGCATGGAAATAGCTTAGGCTCTTAGCTACGAGGGGAGGTCAATAAGTTTGTAGAACTCGGGGTTTAACTCACAGATTGGAGATGGTTTCAACGTTATTTTTTAATATAATCCCCCTTTACTTCAATGCATTTGGCCCACTTTTCTGTTAAACAGTCTATGCCTTTCGAACAAATGTCGTCTGTTTGGTCCTCAAACCAAGCCTCTGTAGCAGCCTTGAGCTCATCATCGTCCCGAAATCTCGTTCCACGCAAGTGGGACTTCAAATTTCAAAACAGATAATAATCACTTGGGGCCAGGTCTGGACTGTATGGCAGATGATTTAACTGCTCAAACTTGCACTCACGAATAGCCGCTTGTGCAACTCTGGACTCCACCTTTTGCTGACGATCATATGTTCAGGTTTCTGGATACCCACTGGCAGATACTTTTGACATGCCTAAATGTTCATGGATTAAAGTGTAAACACTTACATTAGAAATACCACATTCTGAAGCAAGTTCGGCAACTTTGATTCGGCATCGTTTAGCACAAGTCTCTCAACACGGTCGATCATCTCCTGGCTGATGACATCAGCTGTGCGACTGGCCTTGGGCCACGTTTAAATTCTGGTGACCACTTTGCCACTGTGGAATACTTTGGGCTGCTATCACTATACACATCAGCCATGCGCCGATGGATTCCTTTGGCGTTTGCACCCTCCTTAGTGAGAAACTTTATGACTGCTCTGAACTCAATATTCTGATATTCCACTTTTGCCTATGGGTATAGGTTTTCAAACAAAAAGTAAGAGCAAAAAATGTATGTGTTGACTGAACGGCTGTTATCATTCAACTGACAAAGATTTACACTGCACAGAAATGAAAAAAGAAATCTTGAATTGTATAGAAAAATACCGAGTTCTACGAACTTATTGAACACCCCTCGTATATACCCTTTACAGTCTGATCAGACTGGGTCGATGCCCAGGCTGATCTGAGTCTGCACTGGACGCACGACCAAATTGTTGGTTTTCTTGTGTCCCGGCCCATTTAATAGTAAATTATAATACTTTACGTCCATGAGAAGAATGTCAGGATTGGTCAAAAGTTCACAGGCAATACCCGTTCTCTTCTTTTCTCCTCCCGACATACCTTTAGTGAACAAATCGCCCATAACTGTAAAAGAACACATGCTTACTAATAAATTTACATTGTGATATGTTCGAAAAGTCCACACGAGCTTGCTGGTGCACTTAAAACACAGAATTAAATGACTTAAGAATAGTTATTTGTTTGAGAAAATCTGAAGTTTCCTCTGAAACAATTTCAGTTTGTAATTTCGATGAAAAAACTGACAGAGCATGGCATACACAGATCTGTTACCATAGCAACTAAGAATTCGTACTGATGTAAAAGCGATGTCATCGAGACGTCATTCTGCCAAGGCACTAGGCAGTTGGTCATTCCATAGTTTCTATGGTAATAGATCTATGACGTAATTGGTACAGAAGCGTAATTGGTATAGAAGCATACAGTGTATGCCATGCTCCACTCAAATTACAAGTAAGATGCTACCTGAAATCGTGTAAAGTCTGGAACCTATGTTTGATTTAAGAAATAGATTCGCTTTAGCAGTGAATTGTTGAGTAATAATTCACTGTTTGGAGGTCAGTTGTAACGTAGATCATATCACGAGCGCGGAGGTTCTATAGAGCGAACCTTTTCCGATTCTAACACTCAAAAAAAAAAACACGCTGAAAAAAGTTTCTTTCCATTCCAACCCTCCTAACCTTCCTGCCAGCGGGTTCATGCTCCCGCCAATATTCTTAAGTGTATCTAAGGGAAATGTACGTTTTTATGGCAATTTTAGAAAGAAAAATAGACGTTACACCGTCTAACGTCTCAAAAAGTCACAAAATAGGTCAGTAATTGCCAGTGACGTCAGCAATTTGACACTCGCGCTCCGAAACAGTGAATTGTTGCAGAATAAAACACGAAAGCCTTCCATTGCTTTTATAGGCGCATGCAGCGTGTTAGAATCTCAAATAATTTAAATCTCTGTTTTAATGTGCCGTGACGTCTACCCGTACTCCGTAATTACATTTATTGGGATCATTGGTATTCTGAAAAGCTTTTAAGCAGAGATTAAACTATGGTTTAGAGAAATAAAAGTAAAGCTTCATTTATTTCCATCAATTTAGTTCGAGATCTTTTAGTTGCCTTGCAATTTTTCCAATGTTAAACAGTCTGAAACGGTGAATGGTTATTCTCTCAAGGGAAATGATTCTGCTGCCATTTTGCAGTGAATGGAGGGCAACTCGTAATGGACAAAAATTTGCTCTTCTGAGTTGTTCAAATTCTTGTAGAGTTTATTCTTTCGTTTAAGAGTAGAACCCTTCTGATGAGTATTCATTCTCCATAATAGCCGAAACCATAACTACTGTTTCACGCCTATAAAAGTGTTCATTAATCTCAATGGTCAAACCTATTAGAGCTTTACTCGTACAAAGTGCAAACCGTACCTGTATGAAGACAGTCTCTGAGATCCAGAAGATCAACAATCTCGTTGAGTATGGACAGTTTGTCTGTGAGAGACACCTTGTCAGGGATTCGTATCATTGTTGTAAACTGTAAAGAAATTTGTCATAATCCACACTTGGCACACAACGTTGAATCAAAATTGAATCAACATTGGGTGTTTGCTTGGTGCCGGTTTGAAAAGGTTTTGTCCAATGGGGCCAGATTTTTTTTTTTAATCTTCATTTAGCAAAACCTATCACATTACACGGTCAGCGCAAAGATTAAATTTATTTACAAACAAATGCAATAATTAACAGAACAAATACATAATTTTCTCAAACTAAATTTCTCTTATGACGCCATGCGTGTGACTTTGGAAAAAAACTCTTGTCCAAAATCAAGAAATTTTTATGAAAAAAAAACACACAAAAAAAACCCCCGCTTCATTGTAGAGAAAAACGCGGACTCTTCTATCTAACAAGTATTTTCCAAAATAATCTTACATAAAGTGTTTCCCAGCACGTGAGATTTGAGAAGAAAACATCTTGCTGCAGTACATAACCAAGTCTCCGCCGAGTCTGTTCACTGAACGGTCTCTGGTTGAATAACACGTGACCAGACACAGTTGACTGACGACCAGAAATACTATTCATCAACGTCGTTTTACCAGATCCTGAAAATATGGGGTGCCGTTCAATTTTTTTCATATCACCAAAGAGGGGATTTTATCATAATAAAATCCCCTATTCGATGATATCAAAAAGCAATTTTCTTACAACACTCATTTTATTTTATGATATCAAAAATTCTTCAAGAAATAGCGATATCACAAAACTGAATTGCATTTTGCGATATCGCAAAATCATAAGGAATAGTGATATCACAAAGAAAAAAATATAGTAATTTCAATGAATCAATTTGGCGGAATCACAAAACAATAAACATTATCATATGATGTGATATTCCGAAATCAAATAAACAACATCACATATTTTGTGATATCACTGGATTTGTGATATCACATAACCATCACGAACTATATGTAGTGATATCATAAAACTGAAACAGGGATATCAATGAATCGATCTGGATGCATCACTAAATATAGAAAAAGTGATATTGCAAAATGGGTATACATTTGGGATATCCCTAATACATTAAAATGGTATGTTTTATCGTTTTCATATCACTAAATTCAGTTATGCTTTACCAGACATTCTTACCTATTTTATGATCTCAAAATCGAAATTTTGGTGAATTTGGGATAGAGCGGCACCAGTAGCGAATTTCTATAAACTGCTTGGAAATCGTTTTATATGCCCTAACATGATTTACCAGGTAAAGATTAGCAGCCTTATGTACAAGATAAAGCAGTACCCCCCCCCCCCACGCACACACACACACACACGCACACACACACAAATATCATACCCCCCCCCCCCCCCCCCAAACAGACACACACCTCATCCAACCTCCACACGCACAACACACACCACCACCACCACAAAATAATCATGAAAGTATCGACATCGTGTAAACCTGGAAATACTGGCGCAAGTTTTTTCATGACACTTCAACAAGGTGAATGAGTGTGCTTACATGTTAATCCGCATTTTTTACAAAGCGAAACAACTTTTGTAACTTCCTGTTTGCTTTCATGAAAAGTGAACCCTTTCCTTCCAAAATATGAAACAAAACATCCGTTTTACACGTACCTGCACAACCGTAGACGCGGTTCCGTCGCACAGATCCTTTCATTATCACTCTCTCATCGCCCCGATATGACTGAAATACTGTTGATAAGGGCTTAAAACCGCAAGTCATACATCCATGAGCCGCGACACGTGAAAACCAACAAAGTGGTTGTGCGCCCAGCACAGACTCAGATCAGCCTGGACATCCGCCCAGTCTGATCAGAGTCTTCGCTGTCCGCATGGAGGTAGCATAGACCCTTCGCTACCCTTTAAGGGCATAATGAAGAGTCTGATCATACTTTGAAGATGTCCAGGCTGATCTGAGTCTGCGCTGCGCGCACGACCATTTTGTTGGTTTTCTCGAGTCGCGGCTCAAATATTTTACCCGTTGGTCCTAAAATGGCCAGAATGTGTCCTGAGGTAGTTGAAAAAGTAACGTCAGTGAGAATTTGGGCATCTTCTGTTTTGACGTTGACGTCGACGACGTCCAACATGTAGTTGTCGGATAACGTCATCAGCTTCTGCAACGAGAAACAGAGGCGCCTCAGATACAAAAGTTTGTTTAATATGACTTCGATAACAATGACACAAACCAGATCTGTGAATCCACGCAGCCTCGCTATATCCAGCGGGCAGATGACGTCAAAATGACGTCTGACCGACGTCGGTGCGACGTGATAACGTCGCATCGACGTCGGTACTACGTTTTATATAACGACGTCTTGTGCCCGCTGGGAATAGCTGTCTCGTGTCATTAAATTTTCCATAGGTCATACTAGGCGTGTGCGAACAGTAGAATTCGCGAATACGTAGGCTGGTATTAGCCTTAGCTGTGTGCATAAGCCATAAATGACATTGCATGTCGGAGCTCAGCAATAAATAAGAGTTTTTCTCTCTGTTTTCCGTCCGGTTCCCATAATGGTGTTCCCTAGAAGGTTCAGAGGCACGAATCCATAACTTTCACTTCCTGACACCGAGTCTATCCATGTCCTCTCCAATTCAAGGAGGGGGTTCTTTTTTTTTTTGTATTGGCAGGAAACTGTCTTCGGTCTTTAAGTGTCGTATAGCAAAAGCTTCCTTCTGACAAATACTTAAGTATTTTATTGTTCTTAACTGGTATTCCTAATAACCAAGTGGTACATTCTTTTACTATATCAACAGAATTAAAATCTTAAAAAGTTCCTTCAAGAGCAGAGAATACAGACTAAAGAAGGAACATGGGCTATACGTCGAACTTTCGGCTATATACTCAAGCCTCATCAGTGACCCTGACAATAACTGGTGACGAAAGCCAGAGAAATTCATACTGTATTTTTTTTTAATTTTAACAAGGCAGTCGATTCAAAGACTGATTAGTATCAAAAAGGGTCCAAATGATCGTAACCGCTGATCTAGAATAAGAGTTTAAACCAAACAAAAATGTATGGCTCTCAGAATATATCCTCTGATCTCAAAGGACAAAAATAAAATATAATCTGCACTATGGATGATATACGGGGAGCCATTTTACGGCCGCCACACGGCACAACACAGTTGCGGTGAAGTGAAATCAAAATCTTAATTTTAATTTTTGTACTGTGCAGGTGCTGGGAAAACGATAGAGTGCTAGTCTAAGTAAGTATCGTATTTTTTTTTTTTTTTTCATCATATATAAAAATGTCTTGATTCACTTTTTTTTTTTACTATTTTATTCATGATTGTGTTTGCATTTTTATAAATGCTCATTGGCCGTAATCTGGTAATGGCTTTTGCATTAGTATATCATCAAGAAATTCTTACCTCCATATTTTTAAGTTCCTCTATCCATCTGGATCTACAATGTACACAGTTAATGCCTTTTGGATTTACTTTTAGAACAAAATACAAAAAGAAAAAAAAAAAAAAAAAAAAAAAAAAAAAAGACACGTTGAGCTGTGTCATAATTTTTATATTCTCGAAATTATATGGTCAACAGATGGAATGATAAGTCGCGGCACGCAGAAAAATGCTTGATGTATACTTTCAAACAGTAAAGGCTCAGACAAGACTGCGCATCCGCGCAGACTGGTAAGAGCCGTTACAGTTCGCACAAAACATTAAAGCCTTTAATTAAAGGCTTTTGCTAGACGGGCACCGATTTATAGGCTGTTTAAAGACTTCGCTTTTCGCAGAAACCTTAAGCTACTATTTTGTGTGACGCGACTTATTTAAGGCGTGCGGGTACATCGCAATATTTTTACCATTTTACAAGGAGCAACAACTTTTGTCATTTCCTGTTTGCTTCTCTAGATGTAGAATCCCTCACAAGAATGGCGTCTACTCTCAAATGAAAGAATTCTCTCCTATAGCTATAGGAGCATTTTTCCCCTTGAAGGATTGGTCCCTATTGAGAAGGGAAGAAAATATAAACATGGTAGTGTTGCTTCCCCTGTTAGTGTACACATTCACCTTAAGGTAACAGAATATAGCACTCGCTTTTTCTGCAGGTGGGATAGGACAAAATTACTATTTATTATTTTCAGTATCCGGGTTCAATATAAAATTAACAAACTTCTGTTTCTTTTAGCTCGCCTGGCTCAAAGTTAGTATAGCAATGCGTCCGGCGGCCGACATACGTCTGTAATTGAAAATTCCATATTCAAGCGACTTCTCAGAAACCATTGCACCATGGTTCTCAAATTTTATGTGATCGGACTGCAGAGTAATCAACTGAGTCGAGAATCCACACATGGTGTTTCAAGAAAATCTGGAGAAGGAGCAATAAGAGACTTTTATTACAAAATTACAAGGGGGAACTCACCTGAAAAAAATACGTTTAAACTCTTTTCATATGCTTAACATGGACAAAATTTGAAATAAATCGAAGCAAGTTCAGTGTGTTGCTGATGGATTGGCGGACAAATGGATGGACAGATGGACGGATAGAAGGAAGGACAACATGAGAACAGTTTGAGGAGGGGGGGGGGGGGGGGGGGGGGGTTCTGTGTAAAACTTTAGAACATTACCCAAAATCAGTGAAAACATATCGAGGGAGTAAAGGTGATACCATATAAAAATTCCGACAAACTTCAAGCTGTCATATTTTAATGCATTAAATAGTCAAGTTAAAAGGCAAAATCACCGGACCATAGATATAGATCAATGCCCAATATGCATGTCTTTAGTAGGTCTTCCCCAAAATGTTACTGCGTAGCAAGTTTTAAAACTGTCTCTTTTGATTACTTAGAAACTGAGCGGTTATTTCTGTTAAATAAAAGTTGAATGTATACAAAAGTACAAGCATGCCTAAAATTCCTAACTCAGTAATCCCCTGCGCCCCAAACCAAGGAACTACTCGAACAGTAAAGATCATAATCTGCCTTTGCAAAGTGTAGACCCTGATGAGACCGTAGTGTCTGATCAGGATCAACAATTTTACGGTGATTCTCCGCCTTAACATTGATATTTCAATCTAATCAATGTATAAAAACTACATGGTCATTCAGCGTGTTCTCCGGCATTAATCTTAGTTTACACAGTGTACAGATGTCCATATGATGAACGCCAGTCATTAATGGGTTCACACACATGCCAGCTGATCTCGAATGTTTCTACAGAATGTTTAGCAGAAGTTTAGGTGTGCTAGTAGTAAAGGGCGTCACTCTGGCCCCCTTCGTCCGGAGACTAAGTCCACAGCCTGGGGGAGTCTCCGGCCGGGATGAGGCCAGAGATGACACCGCTTTAGTAAGCTTGAAAAGGCTAGTATGAAATAACTTAGTCTTTTTCAGGGTAAAAGTCTATGTAATATGGTAAAGGAGATGTCGTAAGAGGCTATACAGCAATATGCGTCTGCTATGAGTCTCTTGGCCTTGTATCTAAAGACCTCACTATATCAGAGGCATAACTCTATAACGTTAGTTGATGGTGTGAGTTGCTGTGGCATACTCTTGTTCATTCTGTTCAATTTCTGAGGCTTTACAGTAATATGCGTCTGCTATCAGTCTCTTGACCCTGTATCTCAGGGCCTTACCATACCAGAGGCATAACTCTATAGCGTCAGTACTTGTTCTTGGGGATATCTCAAAATTTTAATGTTGTGGACTAAGATTATTCCTTACTAGCCTTCTAAAGCCTGACTACTACATTTGATGACGAGAAGATCTCTGCTCCCAGTGTGATTGAACTTGTGGGTATCTAGTGGAAGGTCCACATATCCATATTGAAATTGTGGAGCTGATGTGGATGTCAAGTGGAAGGTCCACATATCCACATTGAAATTGTGATGCTGATGTGGATGATGTGGACTTGATGTGTATGCAATGTGGAGGTTATGTGGATGATGTGGATTCACAATGTTGAGTTTCCACATGTCCACATCTACACATTAGACAAATCGGCTTACCCTGTCCCATTTCTGACAGACTGACACAATGCAGCTCAAAACCTCGCTGTTACAAAACCAACTGCCCAGAGGCTCACTCGTTCCTCATACATCCTAATTCTGAGTTATATCTGATTCCTGCCTTCTATTCTGTGCATGCACATTGTGGTTTATTATTTTGAAATATTATTTGGTAGGTGGTGACTTGGTCTTTCCAGTAAAAGAAAAAATTTGAAAATCCATTGAGGCAATATGGAGTTATTACAGGTTTCTTACCCTCCATATTCCGCGCATGCGCAGTGTGACAATTTATTTTAAGAGTATTTGGAAGTTTTTGACTTGTTCTTTCCAATGAAAAAAGAATTATGAAAATCCATCAAGGCAATCTGGAGTTATTACAGGTTTCTTACCCTCCATATTCCGCGCATGCGCAGTGTGACAATTTATTTAAAGAGTATTTGGTAGGTTTTGACTTGCTCTTTCCAATAAAAAAAGAATTATGAAAATCCATCAAGGCAATCTGGAGTTATTACAGTTTTCTTACCCTCCAAATTCCGCGCATGCGCAGTGCACATGCCTGGCAAAACATGCTTCTTTTATTTTAGAGCTAGTAGTTAACACAAAATATACTCATAACTGAAGTGATAAATACATACAGGTATTCACTTTTCATTTGTATCCTTTTTCTGAAAGCTACTACTTGTTTTGTCAATTAATAAAATGAACAAAGTCAATCCAGATTTATCTCCCTTGTAATAACACCACAATATGAAAAAAAATGAATAACTTTGTTATTTTTCAGCCGATTTTGATAAAATAAACACCAAAATGTAGATTTTATTATTCTCTACTTATTTTTTATATTTTAAAATGTGTAACTATAAATAGTAACATGACCTAATTCAAATAACATATACAAGCTATGCAAATTTTCAATCTTGTTTCAAGTAAACTGGTTTATGTTTAGTTATATATATTGGGAACTAGCATACTAATATTGCTGGTTTGCCGGTCACCACTGGACTGGAACTGGTGTGCACAACGGTTATACCGCCTGGGCCCGCAGATGCGAAGTCTATCGATTACATGTGAAACAGTAGAAGCCTATGGCTTAAGGGGTCGGAACGCCGTGGTTCCGTAAAAGGTACCTCCGCTGGCAGGTCTCTGGTCCATAGCGACATTCAGGACTTTTGATCATGTAAATATGGCTTCAAATCGCCAGGGCTTCCCAGGCATAGGGTAACCGACCGGGGAAGAAATAGTGCTGTACAGCACACTCTTCTTGCTAAATTTTTAAGTGCATATTTTTGTCTTTACTGGCATGCAAGAAATAAAGATTGCATTTTTTGTGGCACTGTAATCTTGATGAGAATTGTGTGAAATAATATATGAAACTCAAAATGCTATCCGGTATATAAGTGTGATGTTCAGATATGAATTCATTCTAGTTTTGAACAGAGAGAAGTAAGAAGCAAGAGAAAAAAACAAAGCAGTTAAAGATATATGATGAGTTATAATTCATCTCCTGATCATGAAGGACTTCTATCTAACACTTCTGAGCGATGGGTTTCTGAAAACTTTCCCTCAAAACACACAAAGCTCTTTTACTGTGAGACTAGATCACCCTATAAATATCGAAAGCGAAAAGTGGGAAGTTGCTTTGGTGGAATTAATTACACCATCTCGAGTCAATAATATTTCAGAAAACAATAACTTTTTCTTTTTGTCATTTCTGGACCAAGCGGTATTAAATGCTCAAGGAATAGATACGACAAAGGATTTGTGTGCTAGTGGAGAGGGCTGTCATGAATATAAATTATTTCTTCCTGAAGGAAATTACAACTCTCCACAGCATTTGGCGGATGATGTGCAATCTGTAATAGATACAAAACATGGATCTTTAATGAAACAAATAAATGCTTCTATCAGCATTACTTATGTTTAAAGCACAAATCGTCTAAAGGTTGTCGCACAAAATCCAAACAAGGTCAGGATTCGCTTTCCAGCTTCACTTGGACAAGCTCTTGGAGTTAATCCGGATATGTCAGAAAACCCCATTGGAAACGAATCATATGCTTTCAAATATGGAGAAGACCTAAATATATAGCATAATCGCTTGTACGTGTACTCAGATGTAGTTGATTTTACATACCTTGGTGACGTGACGGCCCCTATTTTGAGAGTTGTACCATTTGAGAATTCAAAACGCTCTCAGCAGTCACACAAAGAATTTGTCAACATGCACTACGTTCCAGTAGGAAAATCTTATATTGATCAAGTTCATATCAGTATCAAAGGTGATACCGGTAAAAATATTCAGTTCAGCTCTGGAAAGACTTTAATTAAGTTACATTTCAGGCGGCAGATTAAATAAAAAAAAAGAAAATTGTTTGATTTCTTGTTGAATAAGAAACAGGAAATAAGTATAAATACAACACACTGTTGCACTGTCACCATTTCAAGTAAAATCTTGAGAGAAAGCAGAATGTCTGGTCGTTCCAATAACCTAACAAAAGAACACTGTGGGCTAATTTCTGAATCTTCAGGCTTGCCTGTCATTCCTGTTGTACAGAAAAGAAAAAGAAATCCTTCTACTTTTGGACAGATTCGATACCTCATGAAACGATTGTCAACTGCTTTAGACAAAAGGCTCAGAGAGGGTAGACCTTTAAAGTATTGCCGACTATGCAGAGCGGAAATTCGTTCATTATGTCGTGAGGAGAAAGAAAAACAACACAAACTCAAAGGATACATACACAAGAAGAATAAACATTTAAGACGTTCCAGACGGACAAAGAATGGATCTGGGGGGTCAGAAATGTCATAGACGTAGTGAAGCTAAAGAGGATATCAACAGACAGACAGGGAACAAGCTTGAGTTAAAAACAATGAAATAAAGTGTTAGTCACTTTTTAAATGCTATGACGATTGAGTAACATTGGAAACTTGTATCAGTTTTCTAAATGTAGGTTTGTTAGAATTCAGTTGGTATTTAAATTATTGACAGAATTAATAAAACAAAACTGATTTTAAATTATACACATTTTTTTCACAATTTACTACATCATTTAGTTCACAAAAGTGCATGCAATTGGTAAAACTGTTAGAATTGCAGTGGTTTACCAACCTTAGCACAAGTTCTTCAATATCTATTGCAGACTATAAAAGAAAGAGTCAAAGGATATAACTTCATTCTTCAACCAGTCGTTAATGGGTCGATACCAGTGCAAGCAGTGCTTCCGTGAATTTGCTCGATCAGACAGCCTGAGAAGACATACGTCCAGTGGTGTTTGTAAAGCAGCTACAACTATGTCTGACAGCGAAGAAAGTACTATCTCAGAAGTGTCAGATGTAACTACAAATAGAAAATATTTGAAGGGAATGAAAGGACATGATATCTTTGGAGAATATGATTATAGTAAACTCTCAGACGATTCAGATACAGAACCGTCATAAGCCAAGACAGACAGTGAGTCTGCTAGTAAAGAGGAAAAACAAAAAGCCAAACGCAGGAAAATTCAAAAGACAAGTCCTTGGGATAGACTAATGAGAAGCACTTACAGAGACAACCAAGATCAGTTCGATGAAACAGTGGAAAATACCATGCAGGAGACACCTAACATCGATGTTGAATCAGCTGAGGAAATGGCATATGAAGAACTGAAACCAAAATACAGATCAACGCTGGTTACCAAGTATCAAGACCTCGTGGCACTCGGGTCTGCTTTGAGAAAAGATCCTATCCACAAGAAAGTAATATCAACAGCTCACAGATTGAAAGAAGATGAAGACTATGATGAAGAAGAGGCAATGCAGTATGCAGTGAAAAAAAGAAGATATCTACTTGAACGAAAACTTGACGAATATGAAAGACCAACTTTAACTGTTGAAGAGGAAACCAGTGACATTGATTCTTGATAGGTCTCTGAAATTAACCATTTCAGCGATGGCAAAGCATTGAGATCATTTAAATAATAGTAGACCTGCAGTGGAACCTATCAACAGTTTTATTTACTATAAAACATGTAAACGAAGACAGAGGGACGGTCCTAATCCTCTGTCTGTCGTAATGAATAGGTGAGCGGGACAAATAAAGTTGTTCTGAATTTAAACTGTTGTTAATTGTTCTTTTCTTCCTAGTTCTTATTATTGTAACAGTGAGGTTTTGAGATGCATTCTGTCAGTCTGTCAGAAATGGGACAGGGTAAGCCGATTTGTCTAATGTGTAGATGTGGACATGTGGAAACTCCACATTGTGGATCCACATCATCCACATAACCTCCACATTGCATACACGTCTAGTCCATATCATCCACATCAGCTCCACAATTTCAATGTGGATATGTGGACCTTCCACTTGACATCCACATCAGCTCCACAATTTCAATGTGGATATGTGGACCTTCCACTAGATACCCACAAGTTCAAGCATACTGGGAGCAGAGATCTTCTCGTCATCAAATGAAGTAGTCAGGCTTTAGAAGGCTAGTAAGAAATAATTTCAGTCCAGAACATTAAAATCTTGAGATACAAGATTTTATAATCCCCAAGAACAAGTACTGACGCTATAGAGTTATGCCTCTGGTATGGTAAGGCCCTGAGATACAGGGTCAAGAGACTGATAGCAGACGCATATTACTGTAAAGCCTCAGAAATTGAACAGAATGAACAAGAGTATGCCACAGCAACTCACACCATCAACTAACGTTATAGAGTTATGCCTCTGATATAGTGAGGTCTTTAGATACAAGGCCAAGAGACTCATAGCAGACGCATATTGCTGTATAGCCTCTTACGACATCTCCTTTACCATATTACATAGACTTTTACCCTGAAAAAAGACTAAGTTATTTCAAACTAGCCTTTTCAAGCTTACTAAAGCGGTGTCATCTCTGGCCTCATCCCGGCCGGAGACTCCCCCAGGCTGTGGACTTAGTCTCCGGACGAAGGGGGCCAGAGTGACGCCCTTTACTACTTGTGCTACGCATAGCCTTCATTATCATACGCTAGCGTATGGGGGGGATAATTTACAAAACGGTTGTTTTCTTAGTTTTATATTGATCTTCTTTTAAAGAAGACACAGCAGCCACTATAAGGCAGTTACTTTATGACTTGTTTTCAGCATCAGACCATACATCCAACATACAGTTTACCAGCTGAGGCCTGTATTTCAGTTCAAATTATATAATGATCCGTTACTGTCGCACAGCGGTGCCCCACTTTTCAAGTCTTTAGTTTCATCAAATACTGGACTGTCACACAAATGATGAATGCTTGCAATTTTAGGTATGACAGGACACATTATAAAGCAAAATTGGTTTCAAACGCCTAATGATAAAATAGTTTAAATAACCGAAACCTATTTAGAGGGTAACGAGCAACAGGCAAAATGCAAGCTCCGCTGAAGAGGGGCCAACGACTCTGATTTGTTTCACAGCCGCAGATTTCGATCAAATTTTTCACCCTGCACTTTGCCAATGGTCTAGCTTGATGACTGTAATATAATGGTAAAAAATATTTGCTTCATTTGTGAGAAAAATGGGTGATAACTTACGAGTGATCCGATACTGTCGATGATCCGATACTGTCGAGTCCACTGTAACGCTGTTGTGGGCATGCTGTTTGCTATATAGAAACATGCTTGTCGTACCAGTACGCGGACACCTTAGTATCAGAGTAAATTGAGATTGCAGTTATACGCTGCAATAGTAATAAAATTTCTGACACATATATTTAATAACTATGTATACATATACGGTACAGAATTGTTCTGGTTTTGTATTGACACATGGCTGTCCATTTTGCCCGTCTGCGTGTTTTCCGTAGCCAAAATTTAGCATCAATTGTGATACCCATCTGCAATAGTCCTGCAAATTCGAAATTAAGCTGTGTAGATCTAAATATAACAGTGAATGACAAAATGATAAAGAATAATGTTACAATTTCAGTTGAGTTTCGAAAGTATATGATCCTTTATTGGTCCCTAAACACAAAAAAATCTGCATACTGGTAGCGTCCGCGCACTGGTCGGGTCTGTCTAAATCTTGAATATTTTGCTATTGAGCACAAAGGTGTATGCACATGCAAACATACACACAAATGCAGATTGGATTCACACAAAGGGTATTGCATAAGCAATATGACCCAGCAGGCACATGACGTCAAAATGACGCCATACTGACGTCGATGCGACGTCATTACGTCGCATCGACGTCAGTACGACGTCATTTCAACGTCATGTGCCTGCTGGGGAGCTAAAATGGCTGGATACATTTTTGTCAAACCTGGTAATATCATCTTTACATTAACAATTGTAAAAGATAGATGGAAATGCATGATAATGAATGATTCATGTCATAGTGAGCCTTGAATTGCTGAAGTGAATTGCTTGAATTTCTGCTAAGTGAGTGAGTCAGGTCTGTTTGGACCTCTTGTTTATATACTTCTTTTTCAATAACTTGAATGCTAATTTGCCAACAGCTGAAAGTACCCAGCAGGCACAATGTTAAATTAATCTTGAATCAACCTTGATTCAACATCGTGACATTGAATCAAGGTTGATTCAAGCTTGTGTGCTCAGTGGGTAGGTATGTCTGAAAATATCAAGCAACTGTACTTTCGCAACTGGTTTGAAACAAGTGTATCAAACAAGTGTGTCAAACTGTGAACACTCTCTGATACTGAGGGTGTTACACGAGTGGTCATTTCATATGAACTTATGAAACGAGCCTTTGGCAAGTTTCATAAATTTCATATGAAATGATCACAAGTGTAAGATTCTGTTTATTGTATAACCCTTTAAAATGGGATTTTATTGCCTTCAAACTGAACATTAATTCAATAAGAAAATGCAGTGTGTTGACAGGGTCAATGACATTTCATGTACATGCAAAACTTGTTATTGCACGTGGTCATACGATTTTTGTGACATGACATTATCCACTGAATTACAGCGACGTCATATGATGAACATCTTTTCACAGTATCTTAAATGTACTGAAGCAGATTTTTTATACATAACTTGAGAGATGTTGATGCAAGAACACAATATACTAAGTTTGGTCAAACTGTATACAGCTATTTTTGAGAAGTTGTTGGAAACACGAAATACATTGATGAAAGGATGAGACACACCAAGTTTGGTCAAAATCTATCAAGCCAATCAAAAGAAAAAGTTATACAATTTTCCTAACTAACTATCTGTCTGTTCTATCTGAATCTGTATGTTGTAATAACCACTGCTGGCTTTAACACGACGGGATGAGTGCACATTTAGTCAAAATGAGATGCTGACAGTCTTTCTCTGAAGCTGTTTACACTGTCTGTATTGATCACACTATCATCCAGTTTATTCCAATCATAGATTGTTCTAACAAAGAATGAGTTTTTGAAATTTTCTGTTTTAGCTAGAATTGGTTTGAAGCACTTTGAATTATTGGTAGAGTAGTTTTCAATAATGTTTTTATGTTCATAATCTGTATAATGAGTAGCCCGTATCGCCCTCCTTTGTCTCTGTGGTTGGATGTAGTGATCTTTGTTGATTGCCGGTACATGCCCTTCCACCACCTTGTACATCAGTGTCAGCCTCTGGTCTCTACGACGATCTTGTAATGTGGGAAGTTTTAACAGGGTAATGTATGGAGTTCAATGACAAGATAATAACGGGATAATCAACAGTTTTATTGCAATAGATGTATAGAAAAGTTTAGAATAATCATAAATACGAAGTTGCAGGCACAAACAAATAATACAGCCTCAAAAAGAATTCTACAACCTAGCAGTACTATGGATGAGTAAATATACTGGGAGAGAACACACATGCCAAGTTTCACTCATTCAGATCAAATCTAACAAAATTTCTGCCGTTCTGGAAATCAGTTCTCATAAGATTTCTAATTCTTACTTACTTTCATTTCATCCTATAATGATAAATTTATCAGGTCTACCTTTAAAGGAAAGAATTTGCTCCCTGGAGCAAATTCTTTTCTTTAAGAGCTGACCCCCTTTAAAAGAAGCAAACATTAAAATGGTAGAGTTGCTTTCCCTGTTTGTATATCATTCAACATTAAGGGACAACATAAAGGCTTAATTTCACTCTAAAATCTTGGCCTATTCTTACAGCCTCTAAAATACAAAATAAACAAGACCTGTCACCAGGACAGGATAGCTCGCCTGACAGCGCCTTGACCATCACCTAAAAATTTTAACGTTAAACTTTAACATTTTGCTAATGCTGCCGCCTCTAATGCTAACGCCAACCCCAACGCTAACGCCAACGCTAACACCAACGCCGGGGGTAATACAATACTCTTCCTGAACTTCATTCAGGCGAGCTAAAAACAACTATATAAAATACACAATCCAGTAATAGATTAAATGTATAATAATTTACATTACAAAATATACATATCATTATTTATATGAAATTTTGTAAAAGAATAATTTTGAAACAACAACTTTGAATGAATCTTAATAATGTCATGAATATAGGCCAGTGTATCCACAGGGTATAAACCAGTCTGCCAATTTTCGCTTCCTGCAGAGACTGTCCGTCAAATTTGGCTTCCGCCGAGAACGTCCACAAACTCTTGCTTCCTGCAGGGGTAAATGTCCTGGAAAAATGGCTTCCTGCCAAGACTGTCCGCGTGACTCTGCTTCCTGCCGAGAGCCTCAGCAGGAAGCAGAATCACACGGACAGTCTCTGCAGGAAGCCATTTATCATGTACAGAAGTCTCGGCAGGAAGCAAGAGATCGCGGAGTCTCGGCAGAAGCCAAATATGATGTACAGTCTCTGCAGGAAGCGAGAATTAGCGGAATCAATTATACCCTGTGGTATCGGCAAACCTCATTAAGGTGTATAATGTTGGTACAACTCTGTGATTTCTTGCCATTTTTGAAAAGGGAAACAACTTTTGTAACTTCATATTTCCTTCCCTGTCTCATCTGGATTTTCACTGTTAGCAATGGCATGTCCACATTTACCTGCTGTCCGAAGTTACCCGACTCTATCCTATATTGCAAATGCTTAAGCAGTAAAACCAAATGCGTGGATGATAGATGCAACACACCAGATTCAGCTCAAGGGAGCTAACATCTATTGGGTGCTTAATATAACACTAAAAATCACTTATAAAGTACAAAAATATTTACAGCTAAATTCAGACATCACAGGAAAATATTTCAGAGCTCAATAACATAGATATGCTTATTGAAAAGAATAACACAACGACATTGATTATATAAGACACTGAAGACAGTCGAAGGGAAGAACTTAATATATGGTCCTGGTTGGTCAAACTAACAATGTTATTTCAAAACTAAAGTTGTTAGTATCCTAGATGTTACAAGCCCAAAAATCTAGATCCATCTTTATATGACAGATCTACATTTTTGGGTATTTTTGAAAAGATCCCCCCCTCCACCTGGCCAAATGAATAAGGTTATGGACTTTTCCATCATCAAATTATCTAGACATGTCCATTTGGCCTTTCAGAGAATGTTTCATACACTGCTCAAAATATTAACTTAATTATTTTACAATGGCATACAAAATTCTATAAATCTAATTCATTATATGAAATACATGTAATAACAGGAATAACAGTATATTCTTGATTATGCGTATATATAGCACCTACATATTAGAACTTCTAGTGGTATTACTCACATATCCTGTGAACACGCAACACTGGTACAATGTCTACCCAATGTTGCCTTTACATCATAGATGTTGTCTCAACATTGGGTGAATAGAACACAGATTGTCTGGCAAGGGTTGAACATCAGTATATTTAAGAGACAGCTGTACTGAGAATTGTCATTTGTAGAGGTAAATCGTTAGTTTTATGGTCGAATATTTCGTATTATGGCGACGCATCAGCAATGCCATAAAATGCAATTTGCATCCATAAAACCAACGATTTACCTCTACAAATGACAATTATTTGGTACAGTTATCCCCATTCTAATGCACTTTATCATATTTCGCTTATCAAAGTCTACTTCTTTACACCTACAGCGAGTGCTTTCAGAAGTGTAAAACCATACATCAGCCAATGAGAAGCGACATTTCTACTCTTCGCAGAATATACTGCCGCAAATTTTTGACATTATCCAATCAGACGTTGCGTTACATTCGTAAGTGCATAAGAATTACATAATCAGCACAAAGCTTTCTTCACACCTATTTAACATTTACATAACCCGTCAATAATTGCATTGAGTCACATTGCAAAATTTTCTGCTCCCATCACTGCTTATGAAAGCAGGAACTATTTTGGCCTGATTTTAAATGCGAAGCTTACCGGATTTTCCATCTATTTTTAATTGTAAATTAGCATAATTATTATATCATAAAGAATCAATTTGTTGATAAAACATTCTTTATTAAATATGGAATTTAAATTGCCTTTTGGAACTATTTCTTTGTAGGCAGGACTTCAAATAGAACCGACATTTTGAAACGTTATGACAGCTGTTCCATCAGTTGGAAGAGAAATACCTACCGTAGTCAACCTAATTAGTGCACATGCCTCTATAAATGCACATCATGGTAATTTTTTAGGCATTTGTATAACGGCACATATTTCTAATGATTTATTCCTGTTTGCTAGTTTACAAGAGCTGACAAAATGCTAAAAAAAATTTTCATTTTAATATAAGACTTCTCTACCCTTCTATACCATAAACAGGTTTTCTTCTTTGCTTAACCTTTAACCCATTAATGCCTAGCGCCCCAAAAATGGGATATAGGCAAACAGTGCAGACCAAGATCAGACGCCGCAAACATGGCGTCTGATCAGGGTCTACACTTTTTGCATATGGCAAATGGATATTTTTCCTCGAAATAAAACAAAAAATCGAAAAATAAACTACACCTGACATCCCTTAAATGACAAAATTTGACTTGTCCAATATATACAAATAGAAGAGTCCACTAGGCATTAATGGGTTAAATTTGTTTCCTTCAACATAAAATAAATCCTTGAAATATGCACTAATAAGAAAGAAAATTAACTCTAAGTATTAGTTGTGATTTTGAAAAAGTTAAGCTCACAGGATGTTAAAAGGGTTGATTATGTTATGTCTCACTTCTGCTAGTTAAAAGTGAGACAAACACTGGCTAAAAATATAAAATTAAGTAGATCTAGTAAATTTGGCAATGATCATAAAAAGTGACAAAACAATAATGCCATGATAATAACAATGATAATACACTGGCTATTGTATAAAATATATTCATAGTGGATCTTAAATTACAGTACCTATTCAGCTATAATGCAGGACTGGTGTCCCCCCCCCCCACCCCCACCCCCTCCAAAACTATCTAAAAAAATCTAGATCTGTCTCATAAGTCAGGTCTAGATTTTAGAGATTGGAAGACCAAAACAATCCAAAAAATCTAGATCTGTCTAACAAGACAGATCTAGATTTTTGGGATTAGTTTGGAAGAGGAAAAAGAAAACATCTAATAGTAGAATTAATGACTGAGGTCATTCTGGAGGGGAAAAACAGTCTTATAGCTTAAATATGGTACCATGTTATAGCTGAATAACTATGGAAAATGAGCCATGTCACATGACTTCCAACAATGTGGCCATTAATTCATGTGATATTCAGATCATCCATCTCAGAGACCTCACTATTGGCTCTATGGCTTGATTCACTTTCATAGAATGCTGATGTGACAAGTAAAGGCTCTGATCAGACTGCACGTATGATCAGGCTGCACTTATTTGCAGTCTGATCAGAGCCTTTGCTAATGCCATATTTTTTGGAAATCACATGACATGGGCCAAATATATCTTATCACAGTACTACTGATAATTGATACACGCTAAAGCAGCAGTAAGATAAACATAATTCATCCTAAGAACAACTTTGTAGAAATTCCTGCTACCATAACTCATCACAAGCTACAAGAAATGACACAAGAAATATGCATTCTGAAGGACTGGTGTACCAGGGTGGCAGTAGACAGACAGACAGACAGACAGACAGAAAATGCTACCTTCAATTTTAATGCTTTTACTGGAAAACTTAAGCTTGCTACAGAAGAAACAAAATCTTTTTTACTGGAAAACTGAATCTAATTCGTATAAATTTATCACAAAGTGGACGCTTGCTAAATACAAATTTCAGATGAAAATACAAATTTCAGATGAATGGATATAATTCTACATTTCTCTGCCATTTTTACAAAGAAAAACAACTTTTCTAACTTCCTGTTTGTTTCCCAGGATGCAAAGTCCTTTCAACATAAGATCTACTCTTAGAGGAAGAATTTGCTCCTCAAGGAGCAAATTCTATTCTTTTCTCCATGAGTTGATTCCTGTTGTGAAGGGAGACAAAAATGGAAATGCTTCCCCTGAAAGTGTACCTATTCACCTTAATGTAATTCTTTTCATGAAGACACTTGTATATCATATTAGAGATGAACAAGAATTCCACAGAATGTGTTGTCTTGCCTGTCTGAGCATGCCATAAAACAGAGCTAATTTCTCAGCTAAACCAGAAAACCTGGGTTCGAGGTTATAAAACTTGAGAATAATCTTAAACTCAAATAATAAACACTGATTGGCTGCTTCCGAGCATGTGCTCAGAAGCAGCTAATCAGCCAATCAGTGTGCTTTATTTTGAGTTTGAGAATGTATTCAAGTTTTATAACCTCAGGGCCTGATGCAAAGTTTACATTGCTGATGCCACCACTGAAGACACAGTAAAAGTAATGCCTAGGTCTCACTTGACTCCTGATAGTTGCAGGTCAGATAAAAATAATTACTATATCTGTAATGACCAACAAAACCTGGCATAATATCTATATACAAATATATAATAAATGTGTATATCATAAGATTATAAGCTAATCACATATGCTGCTATTCTATCATAAACAACACAAAACCTGTCCAAAATCATCAAGTTTGCTAGCCTCACAGCACCCTGCCCATAACATAAAAACTTTTAAACTAAAACATCTAAACATCTAGAAGGCAAAACTGACATCAATATTATGTGTGTGTGTGTGTGTGTGTGAAGGGGGGGGGGGGGGGGGGGGGGGGGGGGCAACAACAGCTCTTCCTGAACTTTTTGTTAAGGCCCACTTAAAATGATTGTACAAACAACAGTAACTAGGTAATGTCTAAACTTCTCCTCACAACACAAACTCTAACAACAAAAGAAGGTAACTGGTACTTTGATGAATAAAATTTGAAAAGTTACATTCTTTGAAAACAAGGAACACTCCAAAGAAATGACAACAGCAGACTCATTTTGACCTCGTCTCATCATGAGTAGTAATAGAGTATGATAAGCCTAGAGAAATCTCTTTAACAAGATTCAATGTATAAAGATTTTGAATAAATATGGTTGTGATAATAACAGAACAATTTCATAAAGTTTTAAGGAGTATGGGTAAAGCACCAGGGGACGTATTCATAAAATGACTTAAGTCGTTGCTATGCTGTTGCTAAGGCTAAATTTCTATAAAGGAGATTCCCTACAACTAGGAAATTTGGTCTGGAGGAACAGTCTTTGTAAGACTGTTCCTCCAGACCAAATTTCATAGTTGTAGGGAATCTCCAACATAGAAATTTACCCTTAGCAACAGTATAGCAACGACTTAAGTTGCTTTATGAATACGGCCCCAAGATTTCTCCACATTTTTTTTTCAAACATCACACTTATCTGAACAACCAAGCTCTTCCAGAATTGGGCAACTGTTAAAGGAAACAATTTGCTCCTATGGGAGCAAATTCTATCCTTTCAGAGTTGACCCCACTGAGATGGAAGGCAAAAGCAGTAAATAGTAAAATTGCTCCAGAAAGTGTTCTGATTCACGTTAAGAAATCAATTATCACTGAGAACTTAAATTTTTGTAAACTTTCAATAAAAATAATTAATAAAACCGAAACTTGAACAAAACAAAAAAACGTCACAACCAACATAAAAATTGCTGACAAAATTTTAAAATTATCACAACTCCTTCCCAGTTATAATATACTCTTGAAGGAATTCATATCAGTGGTCGGCTTAGTTTGCCTAAGCTGACTGACTTCTCCCTATTTGGAGCTTCGGGAGAAGTCAAAATGTATAAAACATAGACAATCTTATTTGAGAGAAGACTTCTACAAAAATTAGAGAAAATGTTGCAAAACTTCTCCCTGTCCAAGATCCCCAGGCTGGCCCCTGCATATGCTCCTAGGGGAACAAATTCTACTCCTAAAGGAAAGAATATGAACCTTGGGGAGCAAATTCTGTCCCTGTAAAGTCGGCCCCATTGAGAAAGGAGAGAGAAAAATAAATGGCAGGGATGCTAATTCTGACCCTGCAACAATTCATTGTAAAAGTATCAAAAAACATTGTGACCTTAAATTTCTTAAAAGCAACTAAAATAATACAAAACTATAAAGAAAAAATCTTTGCAACACAAACATAAAATTTGCTGACATAACTCTTTATCTTATCACAATTTCAACGTACATTAGAACTTAAATAGCTCAAACAGGCCTGGGACCATGAAAATTAGTTCCAGCCAAGGGTAGTTCCAGCCATCCAGGGCTAGTTTCTATATAAACTGACCTCTAGGGACTAAAGAAAGTGTTCTAGCCAGGCAGGGTAAACAAGCTATCAGGGCTCGAGCCACTGAAGTTCTACTGTTTGGGTACATGTTCATATTCTATGCCAATTTAACAAAGTGGAACAACTTATGTGACTTTCCATTTACAAAGCCCTTCTAATAGGAAGTCTATTTGTAAGGGAAAGGATCTGCTCCTAGAACACAAACTTGACTAACCAGCATTCAAAAGGATGGTAAAATGTACAGTCAACTCTTGATATCTCAAAGTTGAAATCGTTTCGAACTACTGATATCTCAAAGTAAATTTTCTGGTCCCAGAAAATTTACTTTGAGATACCAGTAGTTTGAGACATTACCTGTTGAAATGCAAGACAAGAGGGCCATGAGGCCCTGAATCGCTCACCTGAACAATTGGCAAGGTGGCTTATACTTATCATGTCTGAAATTGTCAAAATATGAGTTTTGGGTTAAAAGTCAAAGAATGACCATGACCACTTGTACTCATAAATCTTCATGTACTCATTAGACAACCATATATACCATTTTTAGGCCAAAATCTCCAAAACTTTCCATGAAATCTTATGTTCTAGCATTTTCCCATATTTGACCACGCCGCAAAAAAGGTCAAGGTAAACCCAAGGTCACCATTTGAACAGTCTTGGTGGTACTCTAGTACTCCATACTATTTGCCAAGTTTCAGGGCCATAGGTGTATTGGTTCTGGGGAAGAAAAATATTAAAGATTTATCCCGTAAGTGGTAATGGCGGCCAAGCTGGTCATGTGACCTGGACCGTTTGAACAAATTTTCATTCAATCAACCCCTGGAGGCTCTATATGAAATGTGTTCACAATTGGCCCTTTGGCTTTTGAGGAAATGGTTGAAAATGTCAAAATATGAGCAATCTGGATCAAAGGTAAAAAATGACCTTGACCTCTTGTACTCATAATTCTTCATGAACTCATTAAGACAACTGTATATACCAATTTTTTAGGTCAAAATCTTCAAAACTTTCCATGAAATCTTATGTTCTACCATTTTCCCATATTTGACCTTGCTGCAAAAGGTCAAGGTCAACACAAGGTCATAATTTGAACAATCTTGATAGTACTCAAGTACCCAATGCTACTTACAAAGTCTCAAGGCCATCGGTCAATTGGTTCTGGAGAAGAAGATTTTTAAAGGTATTTACCATATATGGGCGTGGTGGCCATGTTGGTCATGTGTCCAGGACCGTTAGAAAATATTTTCATTCCATCAACCCCTTGAGGCTCTATATGAAATTTGGTTTCAATTGGCCCAGTGGTTTTAGAGCAGATTGTTTGAAATTGTCAAAATTTGAGATTTCTGGGTCAAAGGTCAAAGAATGACCTTGACCTTTTGTACTCAAAAATCTTCATGTACTCATTAAGATGATTCTATGTACCAATTTTTAGGCCAAAATCTTCAAAACTTACCATGAAATCTCATGTTTTAGCATTTTCCCATATTTGACCTTGCCGTAAAAAAGGTCAAGGTCAACCCAGGGTCATAATTTGAACAATCTTGATAGTACTTGAGTACCCAATGCTACATACCGAGTTTCAAGGCCATCGGTTTACTGGTTCTGGAGAAGAAGATTTTTAAAGGTTTTTACCATATATGGGCGTGGTGGCCATGTTGGTCATGTGACCTGGACCGTATGCACAAATTTTCATTCCCTTAACCCCCTGAGGATCTATATGAAATTTGGTTACAATTGGCCAGGTGGTTTTTGAGGAGATTGTTTGATATTGTCAAAATATGAGAGTTCTGGGTCAAAGGTCAAAGAATGACCTTGACCTCTTGTACTCATAATTCTTCATGAACTCATTAAGACAACTGTATATACCAATTTTTAGGCCAAAATCTTCAACAGTTTCCAAGATATCTTATGTTGCAGCATTTTGCCATATAAAAGCATGAGTAAGCAAATTTGACCTTACCGTAAAAAAGGTCAAGGTCAACCCAAGGTCATAATTTGAACAATCTTGGTAGTACTCGTGTACCCAATGCTACATACCAAGTTTCAAGACCATCGACCAATTGGTTCTGGAGAAGAAGATTTTTTCAGGTTTTTACCATATATGGGCGTGGCGGCCATGTTGGTCATGTGACCAGGACCGTTTGAACAACTTTTCGTTCCTAAGGTCCCAGGAGGCTCTATATGAAATTTGGTTACAATCGGCCCAGCGGTTTCAGAGGAGAAGTTGTTTGAAATTGTGGACGGACGGACGGACGACGGACGACGGACGACGGACGGAGCCTTACCATCCTATAAGCTCCCCCGGAGCCTCTGGCTCAGGTGAGCTAAAAAAATAGGCAATGTGTCCAAACTATTTCCTTTGATATCAAGGAGAGCTTTGAAATATCAGTGTTCAAGATATCGAGAATTGGCTGTAGTTGCTTCCCATGAAAGTGTACCCATTTACTTTAAGGTGTATAATTGGCAGCCATTTTTACAAGGGAAGCAACCGATGATCACATAAACATAATATATGATATACATCATTGTCCTGAAGTAAATATTAGGCTATTTAAACTTACAAAGAGAGTTGTTTTTTTTTGTTTTTGTTTTTCTGATTATCAATACAAACATCATGGAGAATATAAACATAATATCTGATATAAAACTTTGTCCTGAAGTAAATATTAGGCTATTTAAATTCATAAAGCAGTTTCTATAGATGTCAAAGGATAAAATCAGACTAAAATCAAAACATTTCAGATCATGTGATATCAAAACTACCCCTAAATATTAAGACATGTCATTTTTATTAGAAAGGTTTTTTGCCAACCAAAAACAAACAAACAACTCAAAGAAACTGGATTTGTCTTACAAGACAGATCTAGATTCTTGGGATTGTTTTGAAAGGTAAAATCATTCTATAATGGAATGACCGTTAATATGACTGAATTACATAGTTTGGAGTTATTTTGGGTGTGGGTAATGCCCCAATCTTATAGCCAAATAAATCAGGAACTTGAGTACATTCTCAAACTCAAAATACATGTAAAGCACACTGATTGGCTGCTTCCGAGCACATGCTCGGAAGTAGCCAATCATTGTGCTTTATTCTGAGTTTGAGATTATTCTTAAGTTTTATAACCGCGAACCCTGGTAGGTGCCAGGCCCTGAAGTAATAAAACTTTTTCCATGCTCAACTCAGCTTAGTATGAAATTTTACTTGCTAATAAATAGCAAATTACTGGTAAGTGCAGTTGATTTTTTGCTCAGTTTAGCTGAGTATGATATTTTCTCTGCCTATGAATATGAAAATGCCAACATATTTATCAGCTGTGAAAATTTGATGCTCAGCAGAGTTGAGCACTAAAAAAAGTTTTCTAACCTCGGGGCCAGGTCTCCAGTTTACCATTTTGCTAGTTTTTCTTTTATAATTGAGCCGCAACACGAGAAAACCAACAATGTGGCTGTGCGCCCAGTGCAGACTCAGATCAGCCTGGGCATCCGCCTGGTCCGCTCAGACATTTCACTAAGCGCATAAAGGGTAGCTGTGAGACTAAGCTACTTCCATGCAGACAGCGAACTCTGATCAGACTGGGCGGAAGCTCAGGCTGATCTGAGCCTGTGCTGGGAGCACAACCACATTGTTGCATTTGTCGTGTCGCGGCTCATATATAAATCTCCTCAAAACTTCAAGGATAATTACACTATTTGTTTTAATAAGAGTTCAGGGCAACCCAATTTATTGGGTTATAAGAACACACCGGGTAGGCGGCAATCCTGAACACTCGCGGCAATCCTGAACGCGGGTCAAAATTTTACGCGATTGTTTAGGGTAACTCAGTTTAACATGTTTTATTTCATTTAATCTGAAGGTTTTTTGTAAAACATTTATTACGGATCTAAAGCAGTATGTCTGAAAATTTCCCTCAAAAAGAATTTACTTCACAAGGTCTTTACTAAATGTCGTAATGCCTACCTACATTTTAACCATGCAATTTTAGACTTGCAAATTAGGTTTTCTGACTCGTATTCTAAATTATTCAAGGTCAAATTAACTAAAGCATAGTCTTCTGATATACTTGAATGTCTTCCCTTAACACCTGTAAAAGTTCTAGGGTCTAAGTTAAATTTTGACCGTACTGAGAGGGGGATGAAAATGCAAGGGTAAAAATTTCTGGCAATCGAAAACGTCTTTTCCTAAACTCGGTTGCAATCGACTAACACAGGGCATGGCAATCGATGACGAAAATGCTGTAAAAACAAACTGTTTCTAGATTAAAATAGGCTGCATTATTTTGCATTTAATGACATGCACCCTCAAGATTGAGTGTTTCTGCTAACAGACATGAGATTGCATTGAAATCCATGTATGCCTTGGAGAAGATTTATGCCTGGAAACATTCAAATACATTTTATATGGGTAAAAGCCTTTTACTTGTTTTTGTTGCTGAAATTGTTGTTCTTGATACTGACTTGTTGTGGAGGCCGTTGTAATTATTGCTGTCTTTGTTTACGGCATTTGTGTAAATCAGACTCGAGAAACACAACGAAGCGCAGTACATGTATTATTGCTGTAAATACCCATCTTTCTCCTATATCAAACAGATTCTACTATGGTTGCTGTTGTGATTATTGTTATAGCTGTTGTCAGGCTCTCTCCTAAAACAAAACACAAAGTGATCAATATTCTAATTCCCTGCATCAGTTTGTTAGCATGGGATTTGCTATTTAACGACGAATCTAATGAATGGTATTGTCAAGCTTGGTATCGAATATCATAAGGTTTGCCATTCGACAAATCCAATGCATGGTATTTGAATCTTATGCATAGTATTGGATAGCATTGAATTCACCATTCGATGAATACCATGAATGGTATTCAAGTCCCATGCATGAAATTGCACAACATGATGTCTGCTAGCATGAGGTTCATTATTCATGGTATTCGGAATTGACACACAGTATTGCCCAGCATGGTATTTGATAACATGGGGTTCGCCATTCGACGAATCTCCTGCATGGTATTGCCCAGCTTGTTATTAGCTAATATGGAGTATGCCAGTCAACAAATCTCATGCATACCAGTATTCAAATCCCATGCATAGTATTGCTTAGCAAGGTATTGGCTAGCTTGGGATTCATCATTCGATGAAATCCATGCATGGAATTTGAATGAACAGCATGACATTGGGTTGTATGTTTGCTTTTTGACATTTGGTGAATCCCAGGCATGGTATGTGTACTCGAATTCCGCAATGGAATTGTTCAATACCTTATTGGGAAGCACGTGTTGGCTATTAGACGAATCTTATGTATGGTATCTAAATCTCATGCAAAGTATTGCCAAGCCTGAAGCATGGTATAGGCTAGCATGGTATTAGCCATTTGATTAAACCTATGCATGGTATTCGAACCCGATACCATACTGGGCATAACACATACATGTATGCTATTCGGATACCATGCATGACATTCCTCGAATGGCGAACCCCAGGCTACCCACAATTCTGCTGGGCAGTACTGCCCATGGAATTGGGTTCTGTGTATGGGATTCGTCAACTGACAAATCATCCTATGCTAGTCATACCATGCTGGGCAATTCCGTGCATAGACTAGCCTGAAGATAGCAGTTTGACGAGTTCCACGCATGATATTTGAAGCATTTACATGATATTGTCCATCATGGTATTGGCTAGCATGGGATTTGCCTCTCTACGAATTCAAGGTATGTTATTCAAGTCCTATTGGTGAGTTTGCCAAGTATGGTAATGTCTTGCATTTTGTTTGCCTTTCGACGAATCCCATACATGGCATTCGAATGCCATGTATAACATTGCCCAGTTTGATACTGGCTAGCACGGAATTGGCAATAGACGAATCCCATGCATATATAGTATTCGAATCCCATTCATGTTTTTTTTTCAGCATGGTATTGGAAGTACGGGATTTTCCATACGACGAATACCATGCATGGTGTTGCCCACCATCGTATTTGCTAGCCTACGATCAACATTTGATGATTTACATGCATGGTATTGGCCAGCATCCTATGCATAATTATTCCACCATGGAACACATGCAAGCCAATAACGGGATTCGTAAAATTGTGAGTGACTTCATGCTAGCTAATACCATGCATAGCTATACCAAGAATCGGATTCAAATATCACGCATGGAGTTCGTTGAACTTTAAACCTCATGCTAACAGATACCATGTTAGGCAGTGTCATGCATGGATCGAATAACATGCATGATATTTGCCGAATGAAGAACCACATGCTACTGAATACCATGGATGGTAATTGCATGCATGGGATATGAATACCATGCATGGGATTCGTCGAATGACAAACCTTTACGATGCTGACCAATATTATGCACTGAAGTAGTCAAATGGTGGTCCTAGGCTAGCAAATACGATGGTGGACAATACCATGCATGTGATTTGAATATTTTAGGGTAGTGAGGGGGGGGGGGGGGGGGGGGGGGGGGGGGGGGGGGGGGGAACATGCAAGCCAGTAACATGCTTGGCAATACCATGATTGAATTTAGAATATCATGCCTTGGAATGACACATTTACATATGTAGGAATCGTATACCATGCATGGGACTCGTCAATGACAAGCCACATACTAGCCAGTACCACACTGGGCGACACCATACACGTCAAGTGGCGAATTCTATGCTATTCACTGGTACCTGATACGTGTCTCTTAAGTTTGAATTTCAAACGAGAATACAAATGAATTGATTGTCCTACAAAACAAACAGTACATTACATTAATGACCAGCCCACGTTTTCCTGTAACGTACAGAGAAAGAAGGGGTTTGCAGATTGGAATATCATTTTCTATAATTTACACTCAAAGCATACCTGGTTGGTCCTCATTAAGCGTCTCAATGGGGCAGTTATGATGAGAACCACGGCTTATGTTTTGAGAGAACCTTACAAGGGCCATTTATCAGGAGTACAGGAGTATTAGCGAAATGAGTCAAAATATTGATGGTTGAATAAGCTTGGTGTTTTATTGTGTTGATTCCAGAAGTTAATCAGTTTTGGAAACAACTTTTACCATGATAGTAGGACATCTGACGTGTTTATCCCAAGTGTACATGTGTTGCATGTTTAATGCCTGGAGCATTTTGTATAAATAAATAAATAAATAAATAAATAAATAAATAAACTCATTCTACTGGTTCTTGGTTACGTCTGGTTGAAAAAGACGAATCAAAACTGCTGAAGGTATAAATGTTCATCAATTGTCTGTCAAATGGTTGTTTGACGTTAGGCGATTGCCATGAACATCGTTTTCGATTGCCACCGTTTTCTACCCTGTCATTTTCAAATCGATGTAACTTCGTTTGTGTACAAGACAGAGTCAGTTGAATACGCACAGTCTATCCAGAATACATTCAATTTTATCTGACTGTCGCGAAAACGATCACAACATGTAACAGACTTGGGGATTTTGGTCTATTTTTTGTTTGTGGGGTTTAAAAGTCACAAACTTTGCATTTACGCCTAAACTACATGCAAATTAATAAGGATTCAACGACCAAAATTCGTGAGGCATATCTTTGAACATATCTAAAAATCGTGAAATAGTTACCCTAAGTTCTAACACATTCTTCTAGCTCAAAAGAGAGGTTATATCAGCCTACACTAAACAGCCGCTTAAGTTTTTTTGAACCGCGTTCTGGATTGCCGTGATGTTCAGGATTGCCGCCTACCCGGTGTGAAGAAGGGATTTCCCTTTCAAAAAAGAACCCCAAATATCCAAAACTCTGATGTAAAATGAGCCGCGACACGAGTAAACCAACAAAGTGGTTGTGCGCCCAGCGCAGACTCAGATCAGCCTGGGAATCCACCCAGTCTGATCAGACTCTTTCCTAAGCGCTTAAAGGGTAGCTAAGGGACTAAGCTACCTATATGTGGACAGTGAAGACTCTGATCAGATTGGGCGGATGCTCAGGCTGATCTGAGCCTGCGCTGGGTGCACAACCACATTGTTGTATTTGTCGTGTCGTGGCTCATATATAAATCTCCTCAAAACTTCAAGGATAATTACACTATTTGTTTTAATAAGTGTTCAGGGCAACCCAATTTATTGGGTTATAAGAAGGGATTTCCCTTTCAAAAATGAACCCCAAATATCCAAAACTCTGATGTAAAATGAGCCGCGACACTGCGCCCAGTGCAGACTCAGATCAGCCTGGAAATCCACCCAGTCTGATCAGACTCTTTCCTAAGCACTTAAAGGGTAGCTAAGGGACTAAGCTACCTATATGTGGACAGTGAAGACTCTGATCTGAGCCTGCGCTGGGTGCACAACCACATTGTTGAATTTGTCGTGTCGCGGCTCATATATAAATCTCCTCAAAACTTTAAGGATAATTACACTATTTGTTTTAATAAGTGTTCAGGGCAACCCAATTTATTTGGCTGTAAGATGGGATTTCTCTTTCAAAACTGACCCCAAATATCTAAACCAGTCTGGTATTAATTCTGCTGTAAAATGTTTTTTCTCTTCCAAAACAATTCCAAAAATCTAGATTTTTGGGATTGTTTGGAGGGGAATGTGGCTCTAGATTTTGCGGAAAATATTGGAGGGGAAAAATTCTATCTTGTAACCAAATGCAAATGGTGACATTAGGCCTTATTTCAGAAGATCAGAAGAATAAATTCCTGAGTCCTTAATCTGTTGATCATGATACAAACTGTTCTGCATTGATAATTCTGATAACTGTGTCATGTTGAGATATTGCCCCTGTTGTTTTTTCTAATTTTGAGGGTAAGGCGGAGGTGGGGGAGGTGGGTAAGGCTGGCCTCCAACTGGAAAATAAACAAACACATGAAATTATGACACATTTATATCACTTGACTGCACTTTCAACAGCATTTTTATTTTTACCAGGTATGTGTGTTTCTAGCTCATGGCTAAAATATCAATCAATGGCTGGCCTGGTAGGCTACTAGTTAATTCACTGACTTATTTCATCTTGAATATCATATTGCCCTTGTTGTTGGAAAATAAACAAACACAGGAAATTATGAAACTTTTATATCCCTTGACTTCACTTACAACCACATATGAGCCGCGACACGAGAAAACCAACAATGTGGTCGTGCGCCCAGCACAGACTCAGATCAGCCTGGGTATCCGCCCAGTCTGATCAGACTCGTCACTAAGCGCTTAAAGGGTAGCTAAGGGTCTATGCTACCTCCATGCGGACAGCGAAGACTCTGATCAGACTGGGCGGATGCCCAGGCTGATCTGAGTCTGCGCTGGGCGCACAACCACATTGTTGGTTTTGTCACGTCGCGGCTCATATGTGTGTTTCTAGCTCATGTCATGGCTAAAATATTAATCAATGGCCGGCCTAGCAGGCCGCTATTTAATGCACTGACATATTTCATCTTGAATATCATATTCAAGAATAAAGTAACATGTAACATACTTGTTATAATAAACAAGGTGCTCAGAGACATGAAAAGTACCAGCAATTAAGAAGAACCGTAATCAAGGTGGATGATCATGTAACTTTTCATGTTATGCAGAATAGGGAAATCCCACTTCAACTACAAGACTTTTCCAGGATTTCTGTGTTCAAAATGATGTAATGAAATGTCATAAGAAAACACAGGATCCTTCACCCTGCTAGTATATGCTTACTAAAGCATAAGCCAGAGCTCTAGATAAGAGGGAGTATTTGGTGATAATTAGGGATAATTTTTGTTAATTTTGCATATAACCATATGTTGTGACCCCTCATCTGAACCGTCTCGATGAGACGGTTTAGATGAGGGGTCACAATATATGGTTTCATTGAGAAATAAAGAAAATTATCCCTCAATTATCATCAGATACCCCTCTTATCTAGAGCTCTGATAAGTACTTGATACAGTGACTACAGAGGAGCCCTGATAGCTCAGTGGGTTAAGCCTTGGCCTGCTGAATTAGCAGTCCCTAGTTCAATTGCTAGAGGTGGAAATCTTTTCAATCGTAAAAGGGGTTCCATTGCACACAACCATTCATTGTCACCCTCCCATCATCCTGATATGACTGAAATACTGTTGGAAAGGACATACATGTAAAATTGGAATCCATCCATCCATACAGTTACTTTAATCATTATCTAAAGAAAGGGGACAAAAGTCTCTGATCTTACCAGGTGCATATCCCTGTGTACCAGGTGGGGCTGAAGAGTCACTGTAGGTGAAGCCTACCCCGGGGCCAGAAGAATAAGGATCTGTGGAATATGGAGGATTCCCTGATTCACCTGGAGGTAACGGGTCTTTGCTGTATCCATCTGAAAATAATGGTAAAATTTGTTTCAAATATTGAAGTTCTCAGTCACATATGTCAAATACCAGAAATATTCTGTGAATTAGGACATCTTAATGAACAGTCTGATCTGGGACTGTACTGTTTGCTCAGATTTACTTACTTACTAACTTACTAGATCTTTCTGTCCCAAAGAATTTTTAAGTTACAGTCCAACCTGTATTAAGCAAGCACCTGAGGGATAATAAAAACCTGCTTGCTTAAGACAGGTGCTTGCCTAATACAGGTGCATTTGAATGCATTTGCCTGTTTTGGGACATACAGTCATGTGCTATAATCTAACAACAAAGGCATATAAGCAAATTGAAACAGCTAAATGGTGTCCAGGTGTTCAATAACAACCTTTTAATGAAAATAAAATTGAGGGCAGTCCATAAATTTTCTTTTTGCCACTATTTTGTTTACCTCTTAAAAGTTGTAAATACTCATACAAAACAAATATGATTCTTCATAAAGTGTAAATATTAAAATTTGAATTTTAGGCGTACATCCTCACAGAATGAGAAAGATAGCTACCGCAATGACCCTAAATATTCAGACAGACAGGTCTAAGCAAACATTTTAGATCCAGATCAAACCGCTCCTCAAGGAGCAGTTTGATCAGGGCCTACAAGTTTGCCATTCACTACGCATCAATTGGATGCATTAACATATGAAAAATCCACTTTCTAAGAATTTTGGAACAATAATTGTCTGACTTCCGCATGTCCAAAATTTTAGGGTCATTACAGTAAAATATGCTCAGTGAAGAATTTTAGCTCCTCCCACTGTCAAGTTCCCATCACAAGTAATACAACTTCATAAAAGCAACTCTGCCATTTTCATTTTTACTTCCTTTCTCTATGGGTCAGCTCTTAAAGGAAATATTTGGTCCCCTTCTGTCCTTTAAGAGCACACGTCCCCATTTTGGAAGGACTGCGACAGCCAGGGAAGTCAGAAAAGTTGCCCCCCTTCATAAAACAGCAGAAAAGCATGGCACAGTGTACCCATACACCTTCAAATATACACACATAGACGAATGACAGTTCAGTGGTCCAGATAAACATAATCCAATCAAGAACTAAATCAGAATTATTGCTTACTTTCTGATCCTTAAACCTGTATTGACGACATGTTGTACTTTGTCATGTTTACGAAATAAAATATGTTTAAACTAAATCCAATCACATGTTTTTTAGTTTATTTCTATCTATTTTCATTTTATTTACATTTTCTTATTTTATTGACAAAGCCAGCTTCTCCCTTCATATGCAACATCAACCGCTACCCTAATTTGGGCCTTCTTTGATCAGATTTTTTTTAATAAATTCTACTTGTAGCATTAAAAGCAAGAATTCTGTGGAAAAGCAATGTCTTACCCATCAGGGCATTGTCACAAAACAGAGCTAAGCAAGAAACATGCCAAAAGTTATGCCACTACTGACGCCAACACTGACCACTGAACAGTAACAGTATGTCTCACAGTCAAATGAGACAAAAATATTGGGCACTCTGAGAAGGCTTTGAATACCCTCACCCTCACATATACAACACTTCACCTAATATAAACAAAATGGTACCACAAACCAAACAAAAACAAAACCAATTAAACAATGCATGCAAATCAAAAATTTGACCTACTGTTGCTTCAGCAGAAAAAATCGTTATGTGGCAATTCAACGATTATGTACAGTAATCGATAGGGCAGTCTGAGTAAATTTGTTAATTCTTTTTCAGAATATATAACATTTTGATGACCAGGGGTCGTATTTATAAAACCACTTAAGTCGTTGCTATGCTGTTGCTAAGGCTAAATTGCTATGTTGGAGATTTCCTACAACTATGAAATTTGCTCTGGAGGAACAGTCTGAAAAAAACTTTCCTCCAAAGCAAATTTCATAGTTGCAGGTAATCTCCTTCATAGAAATTCAGCCTTAGCAACAGCATAGCAAGGACTTAAGTCCTTTTATAAATACGACCACAGGGGTGTATATCAGTATGGATGGGGGATATTAGTAGAATAACCTTCACACACTGTTAATAATCCAACTGTGACATTCAAAAGTAAAAAACTACCATGCTAAAATAAAAACCACACACTAACAACTTCAAATAATACCTGTATAATGGATGGGAGCCCCACCATATGGCTGAGGTGGGTATTGTGTTGGAGGTGCCCCGTCTGGGACATACCCCATTTGGGCTGTAATAACATACAGATTAATGATGATTAATTTTAACAATATATCCAGCATACAGGATAAGGAAGCTTCATCATTATTATTATTAATATATAACTGTTTGGTGTTTGTGTTCATATAAACTGTTGCAGTTCTACATTTGATTTAGTTTGTGACATGTTGGTTGTTGTATTTCATGTTTTAGGGGAAGAGCTGTAACTAATGCTGAGAGAACTTGTAGCCCGGCCCCATTGTTTGCACTTTGTGTACAAAGACAATAAAATATGCTTAAACTAGGAAACGTCAGCTTTTTCCATCAATTTATCCCACCAACTTATTATTGATTAACAATGTGAAAACAGTTAAGAGCATACAGGATGATCTTATCTGGCTCCGATATTGAACAAACAAGAAATCTGTGGGATGCAATGTCTCACTTGCCTGTACATTGTCACAAAACATACTGTATTAATCTAAATAAACGCCCCTGCTCTAATAAACACCCCCTGCCTCTTTCCGAAAATAATGTTATATTAACTTGCATGAATTCCTGATTGCTTCTCTGGTTAAGGTAGCTCTCTGAAATGGGGCATACTCTTAAAGGAAAGAATTTGCTCCTGTAGGAGCAAATTCTTTCCTTTATGAGTTGACCCCTACTGAGGAGGGAGGCAAAAATAATTGAGTTGCTTCCTTTGAAAATTTACCCATCACCTTTATATTGCTTATCAAAGACTTTCCGCTGTGGCTGATTTACTACACTTTAGGCTCTAAATAATGCCCCCCCCCACTTCTAAAAGGCAACACCCCTGGGGCATTTAATAGAATTAACACAGTAGCTAAACCAGAACACATGCGAAATCACCCGAAATGTTATGTCTATGTCTTGCTTCTGTAAGTCGCAGGAGCGGCTGTAGTGTAGCGGATAACACTCCGGACTACCAATCCAGGGGTCGCAAGATCGATCCCCCACTTCTCCGGTCTTTCGGATGAGACTTTAAACCGAGGTCCCTTCTCCATATGACCTCGTTGTTGGTGGGACGTTAAACCCGAGCTCACTCACTCAAAATTCTGTAAGTCGCAGGTGAGACAAAAACTATCATGATAAATTATTGTTCCATATCATGAAAGTGGTATAACATGTGTCTGATACTTCCACATTAATGTGACAACGCACTTGCACAATGCTTCTCTATCAGTGACTGATTGGATAGCCTTAAAGTTTGATGTCTAAATGATCTGCGCCTTTGATCAGCTGAACAGCTGAATGACATTGTTGGCTTATACCATGGGATAAATGTGATGTCATGAGGTATCAGCAGACTATGCTTTACGTCCTTTGACTAGAAGGATGTGTCTACTTTCAAAGATATGCTCTGGACAAGCGAAATATTGAAACAAGACAGCTATGAGGCCCTGAATCGCTCACCTGAGTAACAATCTGACCCAACTCCCCTCACCCCCACCCCCAGCCCCCTCTGGGCATGGCGAGTTTTGACCCCAGGGGCACGATTGTCAGGATTTATGTAAGACACCACTAATCATTGCCACATACTGAATATTTGTGCTCAGGGCCTTTTGGTAACAGAGAAGAAGACTTTTTACGTTTTTAGCTATACAGCTCTATATTGATAAATGACCCACCTGGACCTGGTCAGTTTGGACCCAACAGGCATGGTTGGCAGGATTTATGTGGGAAATGAGTAAACAATGCTACATACTAAATATCTAGCTCTTAGCCTCATGGTTTCAGAGAAGAAGATTTTTAAAGTTTTTTCCAATTTTAAGTCTATGGGAGCTAATGACCCCCTGGGCATGGCCAATTTGGACCCCAGGGGCATGGTTGGCAGGATTCATGTAGGGGACCACTAAACACTGTTACATACTAAATATAAAAGCTCATGGGTTCAGAGAAGAAGAGTTTATAAGTTTTTGCCATAATAATTCAATGAGAGCTATAAGTTGCAATGGCATCCAGAGTTCCTATCCTTTTCTTCCCTAAAACCTTATGCAGTCAATCCCCCACCCAAACAATGCTAACTATAAAATTTGATAATGGTTGGCCAGGTGGTTATGGAGGTATTCTTGTTTAAAAATGTGAATAGAGGACGAACCACAGAGCCGACCTATACTATAAGCTCACCTTGTGAGCCTTATATTAGCTCAGGTGAGCTATAAACTAAGTCCGTTTTTTTTTTTCTTCGATCTATGTTTTACATCCCTTTAAAGAAAATTTCAGCTATAATGAGCCCATCACTAAACAAAGGTGGGTGAAAAGGAAAGCTCCAATGGCAAAAACACCAGACCTTCCACAAGCAGGATGTGGCTTCTTCACTTTGTGCCAGTTGAGACTTGAACCCACAGGAGTGATACCTAATATTGAAGAATCAGGGCCCCTAGCCACAATGCAATGAGGACCATTAGAGTGGTGTTCATATACTTATGGTATTAAAACTAGAGTAGTGATAAACTCACCAGGATTTGAATTGTAAGGCAACCCATTGGCACTGGTGTATCCCATTGGTGCTGGTTGTACCATATGTTCTGTGGTGCCTGGCAGTGTGACTGAATCAGTGGCTGAAATATAAATTACAGGATTAGCTCTCTGGCTGGATTGTCTCCCTTGCTGGATAAACTCCCACACTGGAATATTTCCTCTACCAGAGTATCTCCCTTACAAGATTATTTCCTTTACTGAATTACTTCCCTTACTGGAATATGTCCTCTACTGCATTATCACCCTAATTTGAATATTTCCCTGTATTGGATTATCTCCCTTACTAGATTATTTCTTTTACTGGATTAGTTCCCTTACTGAAATATGTCCTCTACTGGATTATCAACCTTATTTGTATATTTCTACTACTAGATTATCTCTCTTACTAGATACTTTCCTTTCCTGGATTATTTACCTTACTGGAATATGACCTATTCTGGATTATCTCCCTTATAGTGAACAGGGTACACTTTCAGCGGAAACAACTGCCATTTTCTCTTTGCATGCATTTTCGATAGGGTCTACTCTTTCATAAGCTGTGTCCATGACACAGTAGCCCTCTAACAACCCAGTCTCCCTACATGTCCAGATGTCCACCTGGCTACAGCATAAATCTTTTGCTTTTACCCAAGAAAAGACCCACTACTATCATGCATGATATTGAAAAGAAGAAGGAGGCAGACAGACATGCATGCAATGCCATTTAACATGATCATGCTTCCAAGTTCCAGAGCTTTAATATACATGTAAGTAGGGCTTGGCAAAGAAATAGAAACAGTATTTCTTGGACAATTTTCTTGCTCCAACTCCCCTTTCCCCATCCTCCCCTCTTCTCCCATACCACATACAAAGGTCATATGCTCCTGGCCTGCTAAACGTTCTGTCAAAAACAGCCCACTTCTCTGTTGACTAACTTTTAACTGAACCTTTTTGTAGAAGTACTCAGCCCCAGATCCAGGGGGTGGGCTTTGGGACTGCAGCCCCGCCATTTGGCCTCTGTGTTATGTATAATATGTAGTCCTCCAGATAAAAAGAAGTATCTGATGACAGTTTGAGAAAAAATATCCAATGTGGTTAGATCAAAATATTCAAAATATATGTTGCGATATCTCATTAGAATCGCCTCGGGGAGGCGATTCTAATGAGATGTCACAACATATATTTCAAGGAAATTTTTTTTTATAAAAATTCTCTTGAAATTGAACCATAAATATGTCATATTTTCAAGCCCCCTCCCCCCCCCACACATACATTTCGGCACCTCCCAGCCCCACCAGTTATCCAGAGCCCCACCAGTACGTGATGGTCTGGATCCGGGCCTGGTACTATAGTACTGCAGTAGTAAATTCTTTGTTAGATCCAAACAAAGTGCATTCTTTACACACGAAAATGAAAAAATGTCATTTTCCTATTCAAACAATACACACAACATTCAAGGAATTCCTAAAAGCAATATCAAAGTCATGTTATAAGCAAGTGGGTTAATGCAGAGTTTCAGGCATACTGACTGAAGAAAAATGTTAAAACAGTTGTGCAATGACTACAATTCACTCTTCTCAAAACTTTAAGAACCTTTTTAAGAGACATTTTTTCCAAAACTGTGTTCACCAAAGCTATCTGTGAACAGCTTGGTACAAGTATACATGGTATAAATCAGTCCGCCAATTTTCCCTTCCTGCTGAGACTGCATGTCCATCATATTTGGCATCTGCCGTGACTGTCAAAGATCTCTTGCTTCCTGAAGGGACTACCATCTTCGAAAAATGGCTTCCTGTTGAGACTGTCTACGTGACTCTGCTTCCTGCCGAGAGCCTCAGCAGGAAGCAGAATCACGCACAGTCTCTGCAGGAAGCCATTTATCATGTACAGAAGTCTCAGAAGAAAGCAAGAGACCACGGACAGTCTCGGCGGAACCGAATACAGTTGAACTTCGATGGCTCGAACTCGCCGGGACCACCCAAAAAAAATCGAGCGATCGGTAGTTCGAGCCATTGAAGGCCAACTCACAAGGTCCAGCCGTATGTATTATGCTTTTCTATCATAGCAAGGGTGACTTTCTGTTTATTGATCGGTCATAATTTAAGCCACTCGGTGCCAGCAGAAATCTCCGATGTGGGTATCCCCCATTGCCGGGTCTTTCATCAGATTGCTTGGAAGCTGACGTACTCTCTGACACGACTGCAGGAGTGGATGACGGGTCCTAATTTTGTAACGTATTTAAAGGCAAAGACGTAATTTTTTGCCACGTTTTACTCAATTTCGGTGTGAAATTTTGTTTGAAGAAAAATATTTTACCATCTTTCATTTTCATATGCCGCCTCATTTGCCCAGGGTGATAATACGTGTTTAGATATATAAGACATACAATAAGATATACAATCAGCTTAAATTGACAACCGATTGACCAGTTGATCAAAAGGCGGCTTTAATTGAGCTCGCGCCAATCAAGTATACCTGTGGTATCGGCAAACGCTTTGTCAATATCAAAGCATCTTATGACAGTGATCAAACGTCTGAGTGACCGTTATTGAAATGGAAATTATTTACAAGGTAATAAGTGCGAGCCATCGGTGGGTTTTTACATAGAAACTGTACCCTAGGGACCGGCGTTGGGGTTCGAGCGTTCCAGCCATCGTAGATCGAGCCAAAGGTCGCAAGTTAAATTAAAATGAACGGGAGTTTCGCCGGGACTGGAAAGTCAGTTCAACCGAAGCATGGCGTTCGAGCCTTCCGAGTTCGAGCCAGTGAAGTTCGACTGTATGGCACTTTATAATTACCATGGTGTTGAAGTTGCCTTTGTAATCTGCTCTTCTTGTTTGATTGTGAAGGCTATTGGGGAATATTTAAGACTGCAGTGTAATAGACTGCTGCTGTGCCAGTTTTGGAGAAATATCTTTGAAAATGGTTTTAAAGTTTCAAAATTGAATGCCCAGTGAGTGCCGACATTCTTGAACATGTCTCAGATTTAAAGATATTATCAAAGTGACATAATTTTGTTATAATGGAAACAGATCCTACGACTCCAGATAGAGATTATGTCATGTCTCCCCTATCTGTGTAGTCATCATCAAAAACAGAGCTAAACCAGGGTAGAGTTGCACAAGGCTGATACTCAGGGTAGTGTGGCACTCAGTAAGGCTTTGCTTGTCATGAAATGATTGTGCTTTCAAAATGCACTTTTCTGTAGCTGTGCATTGCACATTGCCTCACTTATAACACAGTTAAACAACAAGACTCAGTATCGATGATGGCTTTGAGCTTTACTCTTCCAGATGTATGCATGACTCAAGTTTCACGACTCTTTTAACGGCTCTAGCCCTTACAGTTCTTAAGGAACAGACCTAAATACGAAAACTCAACAAAAAAATTGCAAAGTAGGTGAGACATAAAATGTAGGCCAAGACTCAATATTGATGATGGCTCTAAGCTCTATTCTTCCAGATGTATGCATGATCCAAGTTTCATGGCTCTAGCCTTTATAGTTTCTGAGACAGTGAGCTAATTTAAACACAAAAACTGGACAAAAGTTTATGCCGCTGATGAATTTGGCAAAAGTTTCTCTCACTGACAACAACAACACTGGAAAAGTAGTACCTATACCTTGCTTTTGCAAGAATATTCCTCATATCTTCTCACTAACTGGAGCTTGTTAATGTTACAACAGAGGTACAGAAAGCCAAATAAGACTGCAAACAGATCTAGAATTGTCAAGAATTAATAATACAAGGCCTAGGTTGTTCAAAACTAAAGATGTCACTAATTAACAAGAGACTTGTTTATAAAATGAATTGTATGCAAAAATACAGTCATTTCTCTTTCTTTTCCTTCCTTTTATTTTTGTTCCTGCAAAAATGTAAGGAGCTTTTGCAGTGCAAAAGCTCTTCACGTTTTTTCAGCAAAAAAAAAAGTATCAGCACACTTGATTTTACATGTAGTAGGAGACTTAAGGAATCCCTGACTAAAGTAAGCTGACAGTGCTTTGCACAACCTGGCCCTGATGTTTGGATACACCTCTTGGCTTGGCTGCTATATTTACAAGGGAGTCAACTCTTGGTGAACGCAAATTTTACAAGGAGGATACCACTGGCAGAATAATAATTCCTTTCCTTGATGGGGAATCTCTTCTCCAGGGGGTAGCTACTCTTACAGAGAAGAATTTGCTCTCCCCCTTGAGAGTAAATTCTTTCCTTTTACAGAAGCCACATACAATAAAATTTCTATTACGCTATAAGCGAACAGTGCAGAACAAGATAAGACTGCTCACAGGAGCAGTCTGATCAGGACCGACACTGTTTGCTATTCTTTCTGCATCTTTCAGACCAATAAATACGTTGAAAGCCCAGACTTTAAGACTTTATTAAGAGTTCCAATTTTGTTTCAGAAAAGAGAGCTACTCCATCTAGATTGGGAGCACTCTCACTTAGAGGTATATCCATACACAACATAATTACACAGTCTACACAGTTAATACAATATCTACTGTGCATATATAAATACCTGGGTAGCTATTCAATGGAGAGTGTTCACTGGCTGTTGTGTGAAAAGAACAAGTAGTAATGTTCAATTTTGTCAAAAAGGTCAAGGCACTTAGCATTGACATCTGAATCTAAGGTATTAAGACCATAATGGTGAAATAAGGCAAATATGAACATGCCGTTGATCATGGATAAGCATTGTATTCTGCCATTCCAAATAGGCCGGTAAACAGATGTACAGGCAAAAAAACTTTATACCCCTTGACACACAAGAATGTTAGGGATATAATAATGCTAATTCAGTATTATGCCATTGTGTGCCATTTTTCAACACTGACAATGGATTTTTTACCCCCCCCCCCCACAGCAATTAGATTTAAAAAATAGTTCAGCTCTAGCAGTGAATTGTTGAGTAATAATTCACTGTTTTGGGGTTAGTTGTAAAGTTGATCATATCACGGGCGTGGAGCGTGAGTAATATATCTGCTTACAATGGGCCGATTTTGATTTGAAGATTTCGATTCTAACACTCAAAAACACAGAAAAACTATGCTTTTCATTAAAACTCTCCCAACCTCCTGCAAGCCTGGTCATGCTCCAGCAAATATTCTTAACTGTATCTAAGGTAACTGTAGGTTTTCATGGCAATTTTAGAAAGAAAAAGAGATGTTACACCGTCTAATGTCTCAGAACATCACAAAAAATGTCAATAATTGCCAGTGACATCAGCAATTTGAGTCATGCACTACAAAACAGTGAATTGTTGTAGAATAAAACACAGAAACTTTCCATTGCCTCTATAGGCGCACTGTGTTAGAATTTGAGTTTGAAGTCTATTAGACAATGATATATATGCAAACTTAAAACGGCTTGATCAATTAGGAGTTTGAACAATACCAGTTTTCCTTAGCAGTTAAAAATTTGTGCATTTCACTGATGACACGGCAGGAGAATTTCACACCACTGTAACAGCCTTAATGGTGTGTTACTTTTAATAACAGTTCTTTCTCACTGCAATCATAAAAAGTTTCCCGCATGCAAAAAAAAGAGCTCAGTTGGGTTCTGTCTTCATATGGGAAACAGAGCTTCAGATAAGAAAGGATTTTGAGGAAAATTTTGAGATATTTTTCTAATTTCTCCATAAAAACATGTTATGATGGGTCAGAACATATGTTTTGAAGGAGAAATATGGAAAATGATCCCTAAATTATCCCTGTTACTTGTTCTTACCTGGAGCACTAGGTAATAAAAATGATTCACAAGGTGATGCATGTACTTACTTTTGTTCCATGCTGGTGCTGCTGTGTCTTTCACAACCCCGCCTCCACCAGACCGTTTCTTTATACATCTAGTGCAGATGCAGTAAATACCGACGCCGACAGCCACACAAAATGCTAACACTCCTATTACTACACCAGCTACTCTGCCGCCACTGCAAAGAAAGGTACCATATTTGACTTAATTAGCGCACATGCCCCAATAGGGCATATAGAGATGCCTCATAGAGAGGCGCGGTAGTCGAGTGGTTAGAGTGGCTCGGCTATTGTGCAGAAAGTCACCGTAAGGTCGTGAGTTCGCGGCTCACTGTCGCCATACGATGACTGTCAACCCAGCAGTAAATGGGTACCTTTTTCGAATCAGGGAAGGATAAGGCAGCGAAAGGAGAGGGATGGGCTCCGCCTTTCATCAGCTGTGCCCAAGATACAGTGGGTCTCTAACCCCCACTGCCCCTACGGCTATTAAGCTATGGGAAACCTTTACCTTTTTACCCAATAGGAGAACACATCATGGTAATTTATGAGGGATATGACTATAAGCACACATATTTTTACTGGTTTGTCCCTTTGTTTACTAGTTTACAAGGGCTGATAAATGCTACTGAATCTTTCATTTTTTTCACTTGTAAAGCTTCTCTATCCTTCTGTGACCATAAAAAGTTTTTCTTTTATGTTTCACCTTTAAATTTGGTTCCTTTAATATACAATAATTCGTTGACATGTGTGCTTATAAGAAAGAAAATTTACAACAAGTACATGCTGCCATTTTGAAAAAGTTAAGTGCACAGGGCACTAAAAAGGTCGATTACACTAATAAATTAAGTTGCATATGTACATATTCAGGGGAAATAACTCCACCATCTTTAATTTCGCCTCCCTCCTCAATGGGGGTCAACTCTTAAAGGAAAGAATTTGCTCTTCTAGGAAGGGTTTCACTGCTCTTACTGCTTAACTTGCACTTCTTTCTTTTTTGTTTGTTTTTTAGTCAAGTCATGTGACTTCCATGACTTGAAAGTCACATGACTAATGTCACTCCCATAAAATGGCAGCATACCCCTCCCATTTATTGTGTGAAAGTACAGGACAAACTGGTCAAAGTTGTGAATGTAATGTCTTATCAGGTAGGGGTACCCCCTTCTATTTATTGTGTGAAAGTACAGGACAAAGTGGTCAACATTTGTGGATGTAATGTCTTCTCAGGTAGGGGTACCCCCTTCTATTTATTGTGTGAAAGTACAGGACAAAGTGGTCAAAGCTTGTGGATGTAATGTCTTCTCAGGTAGGGGTACCCCCTTCTATTTATTGTGTGAAAGTACAGGACAAAGTGGTCAAAGCTTGTGGATGTAATGTCTTCTCAGGTAGGGGTACCCCCTTCTATTTATTGTGTGAAAGTACAGGACAAAGTGGTCAAAGCTTGTGGATGTAATGTCTTCTCAGGTAGGGGTACCCCCTTCTATTTATTGTGTGAAAGTACAGGACAAAGTGGTCAAAGCTTGTGGATGTAATGTCTTCTCAGGTAGGGGTACCCCCTTCTATTTATTGTGTGAAAGTACAGGACAAAGTGGTCAACATTTGTGGATGTAATGTCTTCTCAGGTAGGGGTACCCCCTTCTATTTATTGTGTGAAAGTACAGGACAAAGTGGTCAAAGCTTGTGGATGTAATGTCTTCTCAGGTACGGGTACCCCCTATAAAGGGTCAGATATAATATTTTTGTATCAGAAAACTATTAATTCTAGTATACAGATGCAGGCCAGGGTGTAACAAGGGGGTGATTACATTTTAAGCACAGTTATGTTTTATACCTCTTGATGGCAAGAATAAGAGTTTTTGACCCCACGATATTTTGTGTGGTCGCCACATCTCAGAGCTCTAGATAAGAGAGCGTATTTGATGATAATTAGGGATAATTTTTGTTAATTTTGCATAAAAACATATGTTGTGACCCCTCATCGGAACTGTCTCGACGAGACGGTTCAGATGAGGGGTCACAACATATGGTTTTAATGAGAAATAAGAAAAATTATCCTTAATTATCATCAAATACTCCCTCTTATCTAGAGCTCTGCATCTGTTCGCAGGTACATCTGGGCAGTTACTATCGAAGTCTTGTCCAATTTACAAAATTTCAGCAGCATCAAATATGCAGGTGCATGTTGAAACTTTGTCAATTTGACAAAATTACAATTTGCATATAGGCAGTTACGCTATTACAGATGAATGCTTGGAAAGATGGACAAATGGATGGAAAAAAAAACAACATTATACCCCTTGCCATAGTAAAAAAATTACATAAAATGTGCTGGACAACCACCCAAATTTGACTATTCAGATACATTACTCATCGAAAAATCCACAGCATCTTTGTTCCCCCTCCTCCCCGCAGCAGTAGTCGTAGCTGTCTGGCTGGCCCTCTTCTGGACAGATAAAATACCCGTATGTGCCATTCCTCGGATTAACAGCATTGAAACACACCTGTGGCTCTGAAAGTATAGAATGACTTTTTAAACATCAATGGCATAACTGCCTATACACAGACCAAAAGATGCAGATGTAACAGCAAACAATGTACATGCATACCCTGATCAGACTGCTCCTTAGAAGCAGTCTGATCTAGGTCTTCACTGGACTTAGTACCCTTGGCTTGCGAAGATGCGAGACAGCATGAAGTGCTGCTAGTTGATACAGATTCTAGTCTAGACACACGTTGGCCATATTTCAGGTCAAACTTAGAACACGGATTGTCATTCGGAACACCAAAATTTTACATTGAACATTACACTAAAATAAACAACAGACTTTTTAGTCTGAGTTATATTGACCTTTAAAGAGCCAAAAAATAACATCATGGTTGATTTAAGAAAAATCTAGAAGCGTTTGCCTTCTAATGTTTGAATACTTAATGTGATATAGCTTGGACAAAACATTTGTCGAAATTTTGCTAACATTCTTTTTTTTTTGTGTTTGTGTGTTTGGGGGGTGGGGAGGGGGGAGGTATTTGCTGCCACCTCACAGCTTCTTTCTGCTACTTAGAAGAATAGCAAACTCTACCTGTTTAAAAATTTGTGACTATCACAGAAATTGGTGAAGAGACAATTTGATTTATCTTTACCATCTTAATACTTCCCTTTTCAATGGGGGTAAACTCTGAAAGGAAAGAACAGCGCCCTTTGGAGTGAATTCTTTCTGTTCAGGGAAGATCTCTTTCTGCAGGGCTTTTATTGTCAAGGTAAACAAACAGGAAGTCATAAAAGTTGTCTCCCCATGAAAAAATGGCAGAAAAACATGGTCCAGTACCAATGTCCCAATATTTTGTGTCATTATGGTACACATATCTACCATAAAAATTCTTAAAATTGGGACAACTAAATAATTTCGAAACTTATATTAATGTCCTAAAAACCAAACACTTTGATTTTAAGTGTGTTTAAGGATGCAGACAGTGTATACCCTGATCAGACTGCTCCTTCAGGAGCAGTCTGATGTGGGTCTGCACTGTTTGATCAGACTTGTCTGCCCCAATACTCAGTATACTTTTGGTATACAGATTTATGATTTCACACCAGAACAATGGCATTATTTATGTTGTATTATGCCCAAAAGATATGTCACATTAAATCTTTTATCCTAAAAATTCTAAAATTGGGACACCTAAAATAATCACTGCAAGAGTCCTAAAATTGAAAAGATTGTTTTTTCATGCCTTCATATGTCTAAAAGATGCAGCTTGAATAACAAACAGTGTAGACCCCGATCAGACTGTTCTGGAGCAGTCTTATCTGGGTCTGCACTGTTTGTTCAGACCTAAATGTCCCAATATTTAGAAACTTTTTTCTACTGTATTTTAGGGGAGAAAAAATGTGGCTTGGTTATTGGACTGGGCTTTATCAGTGGTAGATACATAAAGTACGTGTTTGGGTACACGGCAACGATATTCCACCATTTATATAAAGGGGCACAACTTCTGTTATTTCCTGTTTGCTCCCCCATATGACAAAACCCTTCCAAAAGGGAGTCTACTCTTAAAGGAAGGACTTTGCCAGAGCCCTAGATAAGAGGGAGTATTTGGTGATAATTAGGGATAATTTTTGTTAATTCTAGATAAAAACATACTTTGTGACCCCTCATCTGAACCGTCTCGACGAGACGGTTCAGATGAGGGGTCACAACATATGGTTTCAATGAGAAATAAAGAAAATTATCCCTCAATTATCATCAAATACCCCTCTTATCTAGAGCTCTGCTTTGCTCCTACAAAACCAATGGCACTAGGGGAGCAAATTTTTGGCAGTGGCTGATTTACTACAGTTTAGGCTCTAAATAACGCCCCATTTCGTAAAATTCAACGCCCCTGGGGCTTTTAACAGGATAAATATGATAATTTATTTTGCCTCATTTACAGGTAAGACATACATAAAACAGTAAAACCACCTTAAGCAAATAAATATAACTACCTAAATTGATTGGTCACAGCGAGAAATTTAGCAACAACATTCCTGTCTGCATGAATTTCATCAGGGTTAATCTACAATATATATTTCAAAATGGGACTATGCTTAACAGAAAGACTTCTCCTATAGGCCATGTTTTTATGTTTCTCTTTTTCTTTTTTTTTTCTGATAACAACTGACCCTTTTTGAGGAGGGAAGCAAAACTGAAAATTGCAGAGTTGCCTCTCTGGAAAGTTTATCCTTTACCTGTGGCTGATGGCAAATAATAAGTTTCAGTGCTCCAGATAAGAAGGGGTAACAGGGATAATTTTTCTTATTTCTCATCGAAAACATATGTTGTAACCACTCATTAGACCCGTCTCACTGAGACAGTTCTAATGAGGGGTCACAACATATGTTTTCGATGAGAAATAAGAGAGAAATAAGATTTTGGTTGATTTATTGCTTAAAGTCCATGGTAAACAGCTAAGGTCATGTCGGGACGGTCAGTTACCCTAACCACACTATTCCTGAGCAGGCTTAGACCTCCTAAGCTGTTAACAAGTGCTAAGTGCACGTAAGAAAAATTATCTCTGAATTAAGCCTGTTATCCCTTCTTATCTGGAGCTGAGTTCTGACCCTGTATTTTGGCCATAAACTTTGACCTCTGCATTACCTCTATCAGGATGTTTCCTGTATCTGCTTCTTCTTTTGTAGCTTGATAAGCCCCATACAGTTCCCGCAGCCAGGCCTAGTTTCCAGTTGCTGCTTCTATATTTAGGTCCTTTGTATCTGCTAACAGCTGACCGTACTCGTGATGAGGATGATGACCCACTGCGTGACCTTGACCCACTTCTACCTCTGCCCCCACCCCTACCCCCTCCACCTCTACCACCTCTTGCCTCCACACCATTGTAAATTCCTGCAAAATAAAACAGAAATTAAATACCTTAAAAATTCCAAATATTGGGACAGACAGGTCAGAGCAAAACAGTGTAAACCCAGATCAGACTGCTCCTGATCAAGATCTAAACTGTTTGGCATTTCATCTGCAACATTTAGGTGTATGACTGCACTGAAAAAAAAAAAAAAAAAACGAACAATTTGGGAAAAGGCAACTATAAGCTCTACCTTGCTACCTAATCCCAATAAATTCATGTGTGGTGTTATCATAAATCTTTATATGGAAAATAAAATATTGTTTCAACTAAACTAAACAATTTTTTTTTAAACTTACAGTTGTTATTTTAGAATCTTCTATGGTATCCATAATTACTCAAATAATGGACAAACATAGGTGAATGCCAAATCAATGGATAAACTTTCTGAGGATGCCAGTTTCATTTTTGCTTCTGTTTTCAGCGACCATATGGGATGGGCTTTGTTTTCCTTGGAAGCTAATAGAAGTCACAAAAGTTGTTTCCCTTTGTAAAAATCACGGATAAACATCACCTAGTCACCTTAGAATGTGACTCAGGGATTACTTTGACGGAGTGCCCTCTGCAAAAAGGCACACTGCTTTACAAAACAAATTTTCTTAAGAAAACCCATTTTGCAAATGTTATCTTATAATCTAACTTTCTGCTGAAATGGCTTCTTCTACCATAGGTCAGCAAGTGTAATCACATGAAATAGAGATCAAAGTGCCAAATTTATAGGCTTGACCTTGTAAATCACAAAAGCACTTTGAAATATTTTGAAACACAGACATAAATCACTATATAGCAAGCATAGACTGGTAATTTGATGAAATTTCCAGGCATTAAAATATTAAGTCATATAAAGCAGAAAACAAAATACTTTGTCTATCTATCTATCTATGTTTACTGCGTCACCCTCTACTGAGTGTTATGCGCAGGGTTAGTAAGAATTAAAGTAAAAAAGTGATAGTGAGATCTAAAAGAATGATAGTGAGATTAGAAAAAAGATGAAAGTGTTAGTGTTGTTAGCAAAGTAATGAGATAAAAGCAGGGTAAAAACAGATCTTATTTTCTACGGCCTTTGATGATTTATCTTGCTCACTTCTAGCTTGAAGGAGTCAAGCTCTTTTAAGAGAACTATACCTGTAGGGAGCCGGTTCCACAAAACAACAGTCATTGGAAAAAGGAATACCGGTAATAATCTGTAGTAGCATGTACCTGGCGGAAACTTAGTGGATGCATGTGACGAGATAATCTGATGGGACGCTCAAAATATGAAGGCATTGGCATGGCAACAAGACCATACGTGATCTTATAGAACATCGCGAGGCGAGCATCATATCGGCGATTTTCTAAGGAGCGCCAACCGAGGTTACTCAGCATCTCAGTTACACTATCATAGGAGGAATATCTACTTGTCACCCATCTAGCAGCCCTTCTTTGCAACATTTATACTTTTTGGATATTCTGTTTTGTGAAAGGGCTCCAGACAGTGGAGGCATACTCAACCTTTGTTCTTAAAAGTGTTAATATTTTAAAATCATCAAACTGTCACGTCCTTTTTTTTCCTTATTCTTTCTTGTAGGGCCTATGTAGACTAGCTGGCAAGTAATCCGAGTTGTATCTTGTATCTTGTTCCCTTGTCCGAAAATAGATACTGTCCGAATGGGCCGAGGATATCGGCACGACCGTCGTGCCGATAAGAATCCTTATCGGCAAGACGGTCGTGCGGATAAGAATCCTTATCGGCAAGACGGTCGTGCGGATAAGAATTCTTATCCGCACGACGGCGATCAGATACTCCATTACAGATGCTATGGTCTTTCTTACAATGGTTTCATACAACACCGTGTCAGTAATTCATATGGAGGATGTTAAATAACTTTAAAAATGGTATAAAAGCATCTTATGGCCATCTTTAAAGTTGTTATAACGTCTGAGAACTGGCACCCAGCTTTACCGCTGACTGGGGCAATCTTATTTTTGGGCACATTCCAGTTCGATGTGCACAGGTTGTATCGTTTATACATTGTATGTTAAAATGTATTGTCAGAGTGACAGTATGAGTTAGCACAGAAAAATTGGTTTAATTACCATTTTTTTAATTTAAAGAAATTTTATTTGTTCTGCTTATGTACAAATCCTGATATTTCAAAAAAATAATAAATAAACAACAACTAATAAGTGCAACCCAACAATTGTTATGTCTGACAATATTTATCAGACAAGTCAGAACTGACTTTGACCGACAAGTTATTAAAAGAAAGTTAGGAATGATTTATCAGACTAACTGTCTTTAACTTGTCGGTCAAGGTTAAAGATTTATTTCACTTGTTGGACAAGGGCAAAGATTTTTTGACTCATTTTATATAAATTAAGTTTGCTACAATAAATTTGATTTTGCTCGATAATACATTTACATTATGGTAATGCTATTTATTAATAGCTTTCGACATTTTCCTACAAGGATTTAGTAGTCTAGAATTCTTTCAGTAATTTGTCAGTCAAAATCAAAAATAAGTAAATGTCAGTAAACAAAATAAACTATTAATTTGGCAAATGTTTTATGCGACAAATGATTTTTTTTATTTAAATCCTTTTTTTATTTAAATAAAAAAAAAAATAAAATAAAAAAAAAAAATACCACGTGGAGTCTTGAACCCGGGACGCAGGTTTACAGGGTCACGCACCATGCCACTGCGCTACGGCCGCTGATAGTCCAATCTCTGATTGTTTTAGACCCATAATCTAAATTACTTAATGTCAGATGTTCAATATACAGCTGTTGTCATACCCACATCGGACTGTGTATTACTGTAATAAACTTGTTTTAAACGTTAGCCTGATCATCCGACCCGATAAAAAGTATTCAGCAACTGATGTTGAAATATATAATTCGCATTTTCGCAATTATTCGCCGGCTCTATGTTCGACAGTCAAAAGGCTTCCATGATGAAATATAAGAAAAATAATTGAAATTAACATTGTGTGTTGTGACTCAAATACTTAAAGAACAATTATTTACAAACAGAAATGAAATTATATTATTATACCATAATAATAATTCTCAGAATGATTGCAACTTTGTCTTTTGAATATAAGACCGCCGTCGTGCGGATAAGGATTCTTATCGGCACGACCGTCTTGCGGATAAGAATTCTTATCGGCAAGACCGTCGTGCCGATAAGGATTCTTATCCGCAAGACGGTCGTGCCGATAGTCACTCCCGTCCGAATGACTGTACCTGACCCAATTAACAAACAATAACGCGTTAGCGTTAAAGACTGCATTGCTTAACAATGAAAGAAAACCATGAAAGAGCATTTTGTAAATGATAAAAGAGCTCTGTGGAAATCAGCGGATATGTAGCCTACCTATTAAGATAAAAAGCAAAAATACAAGCAGCAGTAATTTCCGTCGTGACGTTTCGGCCATCTTTAATTTAGAAATCCCCAGTTCCTGGTGGTTATTTATAGAATGAGGATCTCCCTTTGACGTCATCGACGATCCCATTTATGGAAGAAGGGAGAATCAGGCTTTCTGCGAAACAATACCTCCTCAGCAGACACACACCGTTATATAAACACTGATATAACGTAACAACGTTGAATCAACGTTAATTCAAGGTTGTTCAAGTTATGTGCCCCGTTGGATCCATACATTTTTTTTTTTACTTTACTCAGAGATTAATATTAATGCTGTAAGGATGTGAATCAGCTCAGGTCGTGGTTATTTGTTACAAAATATCTTCATTGCGAAATACAGTTTACTGTCTCCTGTCACACAAAAAAAGTTTTCATACAAAGAAAACTTTTGCATGAAAAATTAAATAAAAGACCAAGATGTATACATGTAAGAAATGTTTAGGGAGAGGAATTTTATAAGTACCAATCCTATTATTTGTATTGTATCAATGTTTATATGTATTGAAAAAGTTTGAAATATGCATTTTTAAACTAAATAAAAGACCATTAGACTGGCCGGGTGATTTCGACCCCCCCCCCCCCGCCACACATACACACACTCTCGCAGACACCCCCCTCCCCACCCAACGCCCCACCGCCCAGCCACTGTTTTTGTGTGTGCATTCAGAACTAATACACTTAAAATGAAAAATGTACAGAAAAATATTTTTGAATAATCCCCAAACTTTTTATCCGTAACAAAGTATCAATGTAAGTTAGGGACGATTTCTTGTTAAAACACGGGTTTTGTAAATGAGAGTGTCCACATACTCCCCTCTCTCCCCCTCCCTCGGGGAGCCCCGGTAGCTCAGTAGATTAAGTTCTGTCCTGCTGATCTAGCGGTTCCGCCGGTTCGAGCCTCGATGTAGGCAGGAATTTTTTCCCGGAAAGACGGAATTTACTGCTTTCTTCCCTTGAAAATGTACAATTTTTTAGATTCTGATAGATATACCTGATGTTACAGGTATATCTGAGTCATTGTCAAATTTCGTCAAAATTCTTGTGTTCTTAGTATTTTGTGAAAATGTATTGTTACAAAATATTGCAAATGTGTTCAAGTAATAATTTGAATAGAGTTCTATCAAACTGTAAACATATATTGCCTTCAATTATAACTTTTGTGTACTTTTTAGATATTTCAAGTATCAAATTTTATCATTTTGAGCTGTGGTCAAAAGCATTTTCAGACAATTAATGATCATAAAGTAAAACATGACCAGTTTTAAAAAATCTTTGTTGCCTGGTTTTAATAAATGAGCCATTTAAGAAAGTGTATGGATGGTAAGTTTGTTTAGTTATGATGCTAGTCTTGAAATTTTATTGGGTTTATAATTGTGCCTAGTATTTGTGTCCATACCGTAACAATTTCATTAATGTCTAAAATAATAAAGGATCCCCAGTGTTGCAGAAGCTTACTTTCTGTCAGACTCCCTTTGCAATTCCTGTCTAAAAGATATACATTTGCTGTGTGCTGATGCTGTGGAGGAAAGAAACAAAAATAGCCATTTTTGTATGTAAGCCCCTCAGAGCAATTTTTTTATTGCGTCTTAACCGTAACAGGATAAAATGTATGTAAAATCAAAAGCAGAAAAATGCCTTTCTGGCCAGAAAGCTGATATTAAGTTCTAAAAATGAAGCAGCATGTATTTTCACCAGTGAGGGAGTAATCATTTAATTAATTTGGATTTTATCAAGAGTAATTCTTTACCGTTACAGTCTTTACCATAACAGCTCAAACTGTTATGGTATGGACCAAATGTGTTACAGTTAAGACAATAGCATCCTTTTTGCCTTCTTTTAATAAATTATTAAATGGTAAGTGCACATAAAATATCCAGTTAAAGACAGGCTTACTTTCTAACCTTTTATTAATCTTGTATGTATCTATAAGTAACTTAATGACCCTATATTCTTACAATGTTATGGTATGGACCAAATTTGTTACGGTAAAAACTGATTGCACCAGTTTTCTTCTGTTTTTCTTCCTATTTACCGTTTTGTAAATGTTTTTTTGCACATAACGCGTTCATTCAAAGAACACATTGTTAATCATGTATATAGGAAAAGTAACTTAATGTGTGACGCTTGTTCATTCTAAATTGTTAAACTGTTACGGTATAGACCAAATTTGTTATGTTAAAACTAACAGCAACAGATTTGTCTTTTTTGCATGTTTTAAATGTTTTTTTTGGCACATGTATAGAACATTTATTCAGGGAGGGAATGACATTACATTTTACCATTTTTTTAATTGTATATAATAATAGTTTCTTGTTTACTGAACATTATTACTCTGTTATGGTAAGGACAGAATATAAGGCAGTGCAATACCTGATCTCCTCCTAATAGTCTTACCGTAATCCATTTATGCCTAGTGTCATTGGATGTGGCAGATCCATGCCCTTTCAAGACAGTGCCTTTAAAACGGCTATTTTATTAACCTCAGAGAAGTAGAACACAAATACACAGAGATCTCAATTCACTTGTTGTGCCACGATAGGGAAGTAGAACCCAGAGCCCAGTATATATTATTTGGACCATGACACGAGACAGTGATTTGGTATGTGAACATAGGGGACCAAATTATTTTGTGTCGTGCTTACCTGTAGATGATGAAAATGAGTATATCCCAATAATAACTTCTTAATTCAAGACTTGTGACTTGGAAAAGAACATTAAGGTGGAAATTGTGGACTTGACAGAGGACACAGAGGGTAGCTAGCAGACACAGAAGCTAGCATAAGTGATAGACTCAGGGGGTAGTGATATAGATTCAGATGGTAGCAATTAAGCCAGAGGATGGCAAGATAGACAAACTTGGTCGCCAATCCAACACCAGGTGTAGAAGGATGGTATCCGAGGGTAGCAAGCTGGACACAGAGAAAAGCAAGATGGACACAGAGTCTACCAAGATAGACATGGGTGGTGCAAGATGCCAAAAGGTTCAAAGATGGACACGAGGGTAGCCAGCAGATAAACACAGAGGGTAGTAATAAGCATTCAGATGGTAGAAAGTTTGAGTCTGGCAAAACAGGTATGCAGAGTAGCACGTCGGACACCGGAAACCAGGGGTAGCAGGATGGTCTTGAGTAACAAGATGGACACAGAGGATATCAAGAGGGACACAGAGGATAGCAAGATGGACTCAGAGGGTAGTAAAATTGACTCTCAGCATAGCAAGAAGAGCACAGAGGGTAGCATGATAGACACTGAGGGTAGCAAAGAAATAGAATCTAGAAAGGAACTGGAAATAAGCACACTGGAGACTGCAGATAACCACAAGATGTTGAATTACCAGCTGAAAACGGCAGTATCCCACCCATTCACTGTATCCAACAATATTTTGTTGTTAGATATAGACGACATGCATATCCTAGGATAGTTGGAGATGCTGCGGTGAATATGATGTGTATGTGAGGTGCATGCATGACATATAGGCTGCCAAGTTTCCAATTATTTCTACTGGCCTAAATAGCTCATTGACAGATGTTGGTATGACCACAAAAATATTCTTGCTATTACCCCGGTATATGTGAACCGACAATAATACCAGGCTCAAATTCACATAAAGGAGAGGAAGGGGTGTGGGAATCCATTATAGATGATTTAAATAAAAGAGATTAAGGCAGCTGCAGTTACAGTGAAGAATCATAATCATGCCAGTGGAATCACTGAGAAACAATTCCTATTTCTGATAATTCTAAATTTCAGCTTTTTTCTTTGTTTTCTGTCTAACTGTTTTTTAGTTTTTGTTTTAACTCATCTTTGGAATCTTTGAAGTAATGGTTTAGCTTTAAATGGCAGACATGTTTTGCCAGTAAGAATGTATTGTCATAACCATAACAATATGTCAGTACCGTAACAATGTATAAAATCATAAATGCAGTTCAATGCAACATTAGCTTAGGTATTGCATGGACACTATTTTCCTGAAATAGGTATAAAATGATCATATGTTCAGATTCTGTCTTCATCAATGCCTTTAAAATACATTTTTAAGCATGAAATTTAAAAATTGTCAGTACCATAACAAATTTCTATCATGACCATAACAATGTATGAAATCCATCCAGTTTCTTTAGATTGTGCACTTCAAAGAACCCTTTTTTCATGTGGAGATGTCAACTGGGCACATATTGTATATTTTTGTGATGTTTTTCTTTCCATAAATGCCTTTGAAAATCATTTCTTACAGTTTAAATTCTAAAACTGTCTATACCATAACAGTTTTGGTCATGACCGTAACAATATCTGAAATCGAACCACTGCTACATTAGGTTATGCACTTCAAAGTGCCTTCTTTGTGTGTAGGTGTCAAATGGACATACACTGTGTGCTATGGCCAAGTTTTGTTTTCATCTGTGACTTTAGAAATCACTTTTAGTGGTGTAAATTCTAAAACTGTCCATACCATAACAATTTCTGTCCTGACTGTAACATTGTTGTCCATACCATAACAGTGGCATTTTTTTAGAAAAGCATATATTTAGTAAATAGTCATGTTGCTAAGCACTGTTATGCTGACTAAATGGAAGGGATTCATTGTCTGAATGCCAAAGATTTTCAACAGAGAGTCGTATTTAATAATTAAATGGTAGTATCAGCATATGAAAAGTTAATATTGACAGAAAATCTGAGCGTTATGGTTGATTTTCATTTGATGTATTATATTTTTGCTTTTTTTCAGTGCAAACATAATAAAAACTAAGCAGTTTAATTGATTACTCAATTATGGAAGCGTCCTAGTGACAGGTTAAAAAAATATTTATCTCATACGTAGGAGATAGGAAGTCCTACGTAGGACTTAGTAACTCCTACGTAGGACTTAGTAACTCCTACGTAGGACTTACTAACTCCTACGTAGGAGTTAATAAGTCCTACGTAGGACTTAGTAACTCCTACGTAGGACTTACTAACTCCTACGTAGGAGTTAATAAATCCTACGTAGGACTTAGTAACTCCTACGTAGGACTTACTAACTCCTATGTAGGACTTAGTAACTCCTACGTAGGGCTTAGTAACTCCTACGTAGGACTTAGTAACTCCTACGTAGGACTTACTAACTTAGTAACTCCTACGTAGGGCTTAGTAACTCCTACGTAGGACTTAGTAAGTCCTACGTAGGATTTACTAACTCCTACGTAGGAGTTAATAAGTCCTACGTAGGACTTAGTAACTCCTACGTAGGACTTACTAACTCCTACGTAGGACTTAGTAACTCCTACGTAGGACTTAGTAACTCCTACGTAGGACTTAGTAACTCCTACGTAGGACTTAGTAACTCCTACGTAGGATTTACTAACTCCTACGTAGGACTTAGTAACTCCTACGTAGGACTTAGTAACTCCTACGTAGGAGTTAATAAGTCCTACGTAGGACTTAGTAACTCCTACGTAGGACTTAGTAACTCCTACGTAGGACTTACTAACTCCTACGTAGGACTTAGTAACTCCTACGTATGACTTACTAACTCCTACGTAGGAGTTACTATCTCCTACGTAGGACTTAGTAAGTCCTACGTAGGAGTCACTATCTCCTACGTAGGACTTAGCTGCTTCATACGTAAGAGATATTTAAGTTGTATTTTATGTGTATCTGTGCTTAAATTACTGCCGCTTCAAATAATGTTACTAATATAACAAAATTCATAAATTCGAAATGTATTATTTATTAATCTGCATCTCAATTACGGGAAAACTGTATTATGGTTATCTCCATTCTAATGCAACTTTATTTGGATAACGCTTTTAAGTATCTGATATTACATTGTTACATATTGCAACAGTCTTATTTTCTATCAATGGAGAATAAAAAAGCTACATTTTCTAATCATCATAAAGCATCTTCTCAATAGTGAGATTACCGATGCATGATGAATAGATTAAGAAATACTTGATCAAATCGCTTTCATGTTACAGCGTATGTATCAATGCAAACAGCTTTATTGTTATATATTGTGAAAAGTAAATATTTGATCCGCGGATTATGCAGCCCAGTGAACGAATATTTCTTGTCTTGTCTGAGATCAATAAATAAATACAAATCATAAAAACAATTGGGCCGCGACACAAGAAAACCATCAAAGTGGTTGTGCGCCCAGTGCAGACTCAGATAAGCCTGGGCATCCATTCAGCCTGATCAGAGACTTCGCTGTCCGCATGGAGATAGCTTAGACCCTTAGCTACCCTTAATGCGCTTAGTAAAGGTTCTGATCAGACTGGGTTGATGCCTAGGCGCATCTGAGTCTGCGCTGTTTGCACAACCGCTTGTTTGTTTTCTCGTGTCGCAGCTCAAATTATTAACGTTATTATGACGTTGTTAAAGACTGGCCACACGTCCTAGAGTAACAGGTTTTGAAGCAGATGTATTATAGTAAAGAAAAAAGACAGGCAATGATCAGGAAATAATACAATCAAATCCCACATCCTGCCCTAAAAACCAATAGGGATAGAAACACATACACACACACACACGCACGCACACACGCACGCACGCACCAACGCACGCACCAACCCACGCACGCAAGCACACACACACACGGAAAAAAATGACACAAGTTCACGAACACACACACACACACACACACACACACACACACACACACACACACGGAAAAATTGAAACAAGTTCACGAACTACATTTTGTTAAAGGACTACAGCATTTACACTAACTCTCCGAAAGTAGGTGACTCAAGGCAAGCCACAAATCTATCTAAGATCTATGCCAGATCTAGATATGTCAAACAACGTTCAAACAACGTCATATCGACGTCGATGCAAAGTGATTATGTTGCAAACATCTTTAAACGACGTATTTTCAACCTTATACGCCTGCTGACTACATACTGTAGCAGTTTCTGGCTTTCTTATGACTATTTCTTTCTGTTATATTATCTCCTACGTAGGACTTACTAAGTCCTACGTAGAACTTACTAAGTCCTACGTAGGACTTATTATCTCCTACGTAGGAGTTAGTAAGTCCTACGTAGGACTTATTATCTCCTACGTAGGCGTTACTAAGTCCTACGTAGGACTTACTAAGTCCTACGTAGGAGATAGTAAGTCCTACGTAGGAGTTACTAAGTCCTACGTAGGACTTATTATCTCCTACGTAGGAGTTAGTAAGTCCTACGTAGGAGTTAGTAAGTCCTACGTAGGACTTATTATCTCCTACGTAGGACTTACTAACTCCTACGTAGGAGTAACTAAGCCCTACGTAGGTGTTAGAAAGTCCTACGTAGGAGTTAGTAAGTCCTACGTAGGAGTAAGTAAGTCCTACGTAGGAGATAGTAAGTCCTACGTAGGACTTATGATCTCCTACGTAGGGGTTAGTAAGTCCTACGTAGGTGTTAGTAAGTCCTACGTAGGACTTATTATCTCCTACGTAGGGGATAGTAAGTCCTACGTAGGAGTTACGAAGTCCTACGTAGGACTTCCTATCTCCTACGTATTAGATAAATATTTTTTTAACCTGTCACTAGGACGCTTCCATACTCAATAAATAAAATCATTAGCATTTTTATTTTGTAAAATGAAAATGATCTAAAATCTGTTACGGTACTGACATTTTTAGGTTGGTATGTCTTGCTTGAACGATGATAAAAACAAACTGCTCCACTGTTAAGGTGCACTTTTGCTTGTTCCAATATCCCCAATGATAGACTGTTTCTTTCCAAAAATAAAGTTTGCATTTTCTCTTTATCATTTTTTTATTTTCACCTCCAGGGAGATTTTGACGAAATTTGACAATGACTCATCTATGTTTGTACATTTTCAAGGGAAGAAAGCAGTAATTTCCGACAAATGAGAGAGGTCTCAGACTTCTAGAGTTTGCAACCTGTAACAGCCTAGTATTGACAAACACCCTTGGCCCTCACAAACCATCACGAAGATGGACATGGCACAGTCCAGATGGGAAACACCACAATCAGATTGATTACATCTTCCGGGTGAGGAAGCGCTTCCGATCAGGAGTCAACATCCATAGGACAAGGAGTTTTCCTGGAGCAGACATAGGAAGTGACCATGACCTGGTGATGATGACCTTCCGAGTTCGTCTGAAGAAGGCTAGAAAGCCAACCCAGCCAAGACTAAAGTTTGATCTTGAGAAGCTAAGGGACCCAGATGTGGCATGCACTTTTCAAGCAACAATAGGTGGGAAATTTGTACCACTCATTGGTCTGAGGGATAATGACATGGACAGAGATACCATGATTGCCACCTACAATACAGTAGTGACTGAGGCAGCCAGTGAGATACTTGGGAAGGAACGTCGCAGAAAAAAGCCCTTGGTCACCACAGATGTTCTCGACCTCTGTGATGAGAGGAGAAATTTGAAGGAGAAGAGGTATGAAGCAGGAGGAGCAGAAGAATACAGGGATGCAAACAAGAGGATTCAGAAGGCAGTGAAGAAAGCGAAGGAGGATTGGATAGCTAGTCAGTGAGAGGAGATTGAAACTTGCTTGAACAAAAACAACAGCAAGAAAGCATACCAGCTTGTGAAGGATCTAACTTCAGAGAAACAGGATAGATCCACAACTATCCAGGACAAGTCTGGGAAATGCCTTACAGAGGAACAAGAGATTCCCAGCAGATGGACAGAATATTGCTCAGAACTATACAACCATGAGACTTACGGTTACAATGCGGTTCTGGACTGCAATCAGCCCCAAGAAGAAGATCAACAACCGATCCTTCGTGAGGAAGTTGAGATTGCAGTAGCAGCACTAAAGAAAGGGAAATCTGCCGGAGTTGATAATATACCAGCAGAACTTGTTCAAGCTGGCGGGGAGACAATGATTGATGTTTTAACAGATATTTGTAACAGGATCTGGAGAACAGGAGAATGCCCTACCCCATGGACTCAGTCGCTGATTATTACGCTCCCTAAAAAGGCAACCTACAGCTCTGCCAGGACTACAGAACCATTAGCCTCATCAGTCATTCAAGCAAAGTCATGCTGAAAGTCATCTTGAACAGGCTTAAACCACAAGCCGAAGAGATAATCGCTGAGGAACAGGCTGGGTTCCGAGCAGGAAGGAGCACCACAGAACAAATCTTCAACCTTAGAACCCTGTGTGAAAAGTATCTCCAACATCAGCAGAATCTGTACCATGTCTTCATTGATTTAAAAAAGCCTTTGACAGGGTATGGCATGCAGCCTTATGGGCCACCATGCGGAAGTATAATATCAGTGCAAATCTAGTTCGCACCATTGAGCAGCTATACGACAAGGCTACAAGTGCAGTCCTGATAAATGGCAGCACAGGAGAATGGTTCAGAACAACAGTTGGGGTAAGACAAGGATGTCTCCTGTCACCTACCCTCTTCAACATTTTTCTGGAACGGATCATGTCTGATGCTCTGGAAGAACATGAAGGAAAGGTTAGCATAGACGGCAGAAACATTACCAATCTGCGGTTTGCCGATGACATAGATGCTCTAGCTGAGGAAGAGCGGGAACTGGAAGCTCTAGTTGAAAGTCTCGACCAAACCTGCACAAGGTACAAGATGGAGATCAGTGCTGAGAAGACCAAACTGATGACGAACAGCGCAGACGGCATCCAGAGGGAGATCAAGGTAAAAGGGCAGAAGCTGGGTACCGTAAGCAGCTTCAAATACCTTGGAGCAGTTGTCTCAGATAATGGCTCAAAACAGGAGCTTCTCTCAAGGATTGCACAAGCCACTTCAGCTCTTACTAAGCTGAAACCAATTTGGAGAGATAACAATATATCTCTTGGATCAAAGGTGAAACTTATGCGCTCCCTTGTCATTTCCATCTTTCTGTATGCCTGTGAATCATGGACCTTGACAGCAGAGTTAGAGAAAAGAACGCAGGCCTTTGATATGAGATGCTACCGAAGGTTACTGAACATTTCGTACAAGGACCATATAACCAATGAGGAGGTTCGCAGGAAGATCCAAGCAGCCATTGGAGAATATGATGAACTCCTTACGCTGGTCAAGAAACGGAAACTAAGGTGGTTTGGCCACGTCTCAAGGTCTTCTGGTTTAGCAAAGACAATTCTTCAAGGCACAGTGAAAGAAGAAGAGGTAGACAGAGGAAGAGGTGGGAAGACAATATCAAGGAGTGGACAGGAATGGATTTTGCCAGCTCAACTAGGGCAGCTGAAGACAGGACAAGGTGGAAAGGGATTGTTTTGAAGTCATCTGTGGTGCCCCAACGACCTAGTGAGGTTATGGGATAGAATAGAATAGATATACCTCAAGAAATGTTCTCTTCTGTTAATTTAATATTAGGATTGTTATCAAGTTCTTTCTGAGTCAGTCTTGAAATGGAGACAAGAAGATATATGTATATACATGTAATACTCTAGATATTTGCAACCCCAGCTACCCCTGGGCCGAGGAGCTGTACGGGGATAGCCCGGGGGCTTTAGTACCATTTTGTCACCTGATCGTTGTTCCGGCAGTGGCTTGCATGTGAAGAGCTTTTGTTTTCCTGTTAGAAGATCGATTACAATGTTTAGGGATCCCAACTGTTGAACATAGTCCCTGGGGAAGTGAGGGATTGAGGGGTCGCCTTCTAGCATGGATTTGATTAGAGATTTGTTCCCGCAGTTCATGGCGACTACCGTTGCTCTGCAGAAAGAAAAGTCAAAGTCCACGTTATTCCCCGGTCATGGGATAGCGTAGTTGCAGATGACTGGTAGCTTTCCAATAATACTTTTGGTACATGATCTATATTTCTCAGCTCAGTGACTGACTTATATACTTTGTGATGTAAGATTCCTGGTAACACTTAAAGCGCCATTGAAATAAAATAGTTGAATTTGCAAACAGGGTACTTCAGGTTTATTGAACTTATCTTTGAACAATGCAGTTGTAGCTATACTCATAATGTTTGCCCTCTGGTGTTTGAATTCTCAATGTAATCCGCTTTTGAGAGAACTCAAAGCGGGAGGATTTTTTTCCTTTTGCACTGACGACTACATGACCCTAATCGCGGATTCCCGGCCTCAGTGGCATGTAGTTAGACCCTAGGTCAGATAACCCCTAAAAAACAAAAGCCAAAAATAGCGACGACCTCACTATTTTCGGCTCTTTGGCTGTTTTAGGGGTATTTGGTTTAAACACTATTTTATGCTTATAATAATCATATAATGTACAACGAATACAAGTAGGGGAGACCGGTGATAGTTGATGCAAGGGGCAAGTTGATGCAGTGGGAATAAAAAGACAATGACGTCATTATGGACATCAGAAATGACGAATTACAGTAGTTATTGACAGCCGCCATCTTTTCTGGATTTGGCGGAATTTGGACAACAAATGAGAATTTGATAAAGAAAAGTTCATTTTTGACACATCTAAGTAAATTTTATGGTATTTTGCAATTTTTCGTTTAGCGCGTATTTGTTTCCGGTTGTTCATAATTCTTTTATGCATACACAGCCTGTGCGTGTGGTTAAGGGTATAAAGCTTACAACCATGGGCAGACTGCTTTTGTACTATGTGATACGCAACCTTTTTACTCGCAGCTCAGTCAGGTTGTTGCTTGCTCGTTTTAGCTAGGATGCTTCGAAATTTCTTCAAGAACAGTTTATTTATTTTACTTTGTCGTATTATCACTGTGCTGAAACGCAAAATGTAGCTTCATAATATTAAAGAGCGTTCAGATACACAATTTCCTTTCAACAAATACAAAATGTGTTATTTATGTCAGGTCTGTATTAAATAAGGCTCATAAATACAGAGCATGGTACATGTTTGGTCACTAGTCTTTGAGCTTGACGTTTATGTACTCCAACTCGCGGTACACCCTTATAAATGTCAACAACGATTAAACTCGGCGTGTACAGGTACTGCAACTCGGCGTGTACTTTGGCGACACCCCTGGTGCAAACAAATACAAACAGCTCTCTCAGTTTTACGATCAGCATTTTGTGACTTCGCTCTGATGGTCACATCTGGGTCATTTCTTATTACATTTTAGAATTTTGGTAAATGAAGACAGTGTTTGCGTAAATTTAGTACAAATTAAGACCTGTAGTAAATATTTTGACATGTTTTGCAAGGATTTGCGATGTTTCTTGTGTTATTACAAGAGGTGGTGCTTTGAAAATTTACCTGTGGTTGTAAATGATGTCTAAGAAGAAAACTGTCAAGAAGAGAGGGACAAAAACCTAAGTTATCTGTTAAAACACATGGCGAACACATACCTCTCGTCCGCAAGCATTCTCTGAACGTGTTCTAACTCGGCGTACAATGCCCCAACTCGCATTTACAGACGTACACGAATGGACACAGTGATACAGGTAGAGAAATCTTTCACCTTCAAAACCATACGCTCTTCTAAAAGAAAATTTTGAGAATTAGTTGTCTACCTTGCTGAATGCCACGTGGGGCATGGTTGGGGCAAGTTGATGCAATGAGCATGGGGCATGTTGATGCACCATAGAATCCCACTGTACTGCATGAGCTGTTCACAATATTTGGATGGACTTGATCTCTACATGTAATTAATGTAGAACTATGTACAATAGTTTAATCATTTCGGATTTGTTGTGTTTTAGACTACGATGTATTTTATCATATTAACAAAATATACAATTGGATTCTAGCCATGTCACAGCAATTTCCACAATTTACATATGCGCCAAGCGAAGACTCAATACAGCCTCCGCATCCGCGCAGTCTGATCAGAGTCTTTGCTGTGCGCTCTATGGATAGCTAAGGACTCATACCTTTTCGTGTGGCCACGTGAAGACTCTGACCCGAATGTGATGATGCACGGCCTGGTCTGAGTCTTCGCTGGGCGCACATGTAAATTGTACGAATTGCTGGGCCCCCGCTTATTCAGTATAGCATCAATGACAATGGATTGATGTTTTCCCATTTATTCAGAAATAAAATAGACTGTTTTGATCATTTCATCGTACAATTATTCATTTACAAACATTCCTTCTAGAGTCTTTTTGCTGGAGATAACTTCAATGGCTAAAATAATGTTGATAAATGCATCTAACTAGACAGAAAGGAAACCCCCATTTGTCCATAGAAACGGTCAGTTTACTATAATAGTATTTCTTTCCTGGACTTGTAAAGACAAGAAAAAAAATCTGTATCAACTTGCCCCAAGCGTTTCATCAACATGCCCCACTGCTGGGGCAAGTTGATGCATTCGACTTGCCAAAGAAATCTACTTAAACGGAGGGAAAATAAACCGAAATCCAAGGATTACTATTTGATTTTAAATGCAGAAAAGACAGAGCTTTTAGTATATACATAGTTGATCAATATTGGGCAGTCCGGTCACGAGATATATCAAAAAGTCTAAAAAGTGCATCAACTATCCCCCGGTCTCCCCTACAAACTACCTGTTTGTAGCTACCTGTTTTTTTTTTTCTTTACTTTTTTTTTTTTTTTTTTTTTTGTTTAGGGGTATTTGACCTAACTCCCAGCTTAGGGTCAGGTTTTACAGGACTTATCTATAAACAGTGCAGTTGTAGCTATACTGCATAGACAATAAGACGTGAAGAGTTGTCTTTTAGTAGTTTACATTCAGATCTTTGCAGACGACGGACTTGTTTTCAAAATGCCAGACATTGTGGTTCAGAAGAAAAAAACAGGTACTCTGAGTAGCCATTGTGATTTTCAAGATAATATGAACCCGGCCTCCAGCACAATTTATATTTTATATGGGCCAACAAATATTTGAAATGTTTTAAGTAAGCCATGAAAATACATGTTTACATAAAATATGCTGTCTGCGTATGGCCTGAGAATTGATTCTCAATAAAGTTTTGTACTGTTCTGCTAGCTTAATTTTCTACCTTTATGTTATCAAACTTGCAGCTTTTGGAACAATTTCCAGTTGTCTCAACATAAAAATGCCAATATCGCCACACACATGCAAAGTAAACAAATGTCGTGGGTGTTCATTTTCTTAGTTAGGACACAAGGAGTGATTTACTACACATTTTTATTCGAACCTTCAAACTTGAGGGGTAGGGTACGTGTCGGACAGGCCTTGTGCGTTGTTAGCTGGTAAGCAAGGCTTTTGGGTGAAAAACTATTTAACACAAACACAGTTTTACACCGTCTTTAATTTTGCATATAGGCCTACCGGACATTTTTTACAGATCTACTGGGGAATGAAAAAATACGGCCTTTTCAAACTTAAAAAATGCATACCCAATGACAAGTTTGTATAGTTTACTCTCAACAATTATTAGATGTTTAAAACATTAAATATATGTAAATGCATTTTTGAAACACACAAGTGGGTGGGGAAGGGGTAATAGGATGGGGTCGAGGAAGCGTGGAAGGGAGGAGGCGGAGCAGGCACAACACGGGATCATCATATTGTGTCAGTCTTATAGTTTAATAATTGATTGATCTTAAAACGGAATGGTACGAATCTATTTTAGATGTAGATATCTGTATTAAATGGTATTAACCCAAACGGGCCGCCATACGGATCGTCACTTTATTATGAATTATGATTGGTGTTGACAGGAAATGTTCCCATATAAGTTTGCAATCCGATCGTATGTGTTTCATCATTTTCTCAACACAATGACTAACAAGCAAAGTCGACAAATTTATGTCCCCCGCCTTGGAAACTAGGTCTCCACTGTACATACACTTAGTGTTTGAGCTGGAAAAGTGGCTAAGTTAAAAATGTGAAAAAAAGTAATAAAAAAATAATGTGAGGATTATATCCAAACCACATGCATATCTTCAGACCATGATCAAAACACCTGTGAAGTTTCAAAGGAATGGGCATAAAACTGTAGGAGGAGTTGAACACACTAGGTACCCACTATCTATTCACTTTGATAGTAAAAATGTATGAAAAATGGCTCAGTTCAATTTGCGAAAAAAGTGATAAAAATAAAGTGAGGATTATATCCAAACCACATGCATATATTCAGACCATGATCAAAACACCTGTGGAGTTTCAAAGGAATCGGCATAAAACTGTAGGATCAGTTGCGCGCACAAGGTAACCACTATCTAGTTACTATGATAGTAAAAACCCCTAAAATGACTTAGTTCAACTTGTGAAAAAGTGACAAAAATGTGAGGATTATATCCAAACTATATGCATATCTTCAGACCATGACCAAAAACACCTGTGAAGTTTCAAAGGCATCGGCATAAAACTGTAGGAGGAGTTGCGCACACAAGGTACACACTATCTAGTCACTATGATAGTAAAAACGCCTAAAAATGACTAAGTTCAACTTGTGGAAAAAGTGACAAAAAATGTGAGGATTATATCCAAACTACATGCATATCTTCAGACCATGACCAAAACACATGTGAAGTTTCAAAGGCATCGGCATAAAACTGTAGGAGGAGTTGCGCACACAAGGTACCCACTATCTAGTCACTATGATAGTAAAAACGCCTAAAAAATGACTAAGTTCAACTTGTGGAAAAAGTGACAAAAATAATCTCAGGATTACATCCAAACCACATGCGTATCTTCAGACCATGACAAAAACATCTGTAAAGTTTCGAAAGAATCGGCATAAAACTGTAGGAGGAGTTGCGCACTCAAGGTACCTACTACTTTAGGGGGACGGAAAGACGGACGGACGGAAGGACGGAATGCCGAAAACTATGTCCCTCCGCTTTTCTTCGAAAAGGCGGGGGACAAAAAAGAATCAGCTCCTTAGTTCTGTAAGGTTCAGCACATATTAAGCCAAAGCTGTTTCGTTACACATTCCCATGTTCCCATATGCTCCATCACTGGGCATACAACGTACGCTGAATCAGCAATGAATACACTTTACCGGATTCAATGCTATGGAGTTGAATGAACATTGATTCAATGTTGATTCAACGCTGTGTCCCCGCTGGGTAATGACTAAATCTCTTACTAAGGCTTGCTGGGATATTGCTTCCATCTGTACACTAAGGACAATTAATCCTTAAGTGCATGTGTGCAAAATGTGATTAAAACTATCTGCCACGAAAAGACAATTATTCCTTTCGTGGCAGATAGTTTTAATCACATTTTGTACACATGCACTTGTTTTACGTTGTGTGCATATGCGCTAACGCCTTAAAACATCCAACTAGGACTTGCTGAGATATCCCCCCTATCTGAACACTAAGTAATAGTTATACCATGTATTGGTTTGTCCGCCTGTACGAGGAGATAATCCACAAGCTTTAGCGAGTGGATTGTCTTCCATACAGGCGGACAAACCATGGTATAACTATTTCATACCATCCTTTTCAATGTCGACCTTGCTAACTGCGAAATATTTTGTGCTAAAGTTGGCAATTTCTGGTAAGGGTGGTATAAGGCCAATTTTTTCCTGTCGCGGAAGATAGCCGCTGTGTCCGACACAGACACTCTTCCTATAATCAATATGAAAACAATCTAATAGTACACAGAAGCTACAAAGTCCCATGAATTCTTATTCTGTTTCCAATTACGGTAAATAAATAAAAAATGGCGAATACGTCACCAAGGAAACTAGTATTTCTGTTCTTGCTGATCCACGTTTTAATAGGTAAGTATTTTTTTTTTTCATTATTTCATTATTATGGTGTTCATTCTCAGAATTTGTTTATTTTCCATCGATTTGTTTTCTCACTGAGACAACGAACCGTATTCCAGGCACTGAAGGGCGTACCTGCCTGTACGCAAATACACAGGGGCTTATTGAAATTTTGTCAACATGACAAAATTTCAACACGCATCTGCGTATTTGCCAGCTTAACTTTTATAAATTAGATAATATTCAAATAAAAACTACCAAAACGCATAGCCATATGAAATAAATTTACAAGGAGTATAAAACATGAGTGTGCATATATTACAATAGCTTCCATCTACACCCCCCCCCCCCCCCCCCCCCCCCCCCCACCACCACCACCACCACCACACCCCGCTCCCACCTCTGGTTTTGATATAACAGCCTGTGCAATGCAGCTAATGTGATCAGTCATTTACTACATATTCTGTTGACATGACAATTTATGTGCAATGTACACTATTTGATTATTGGTTTCTCTGGTTTCTAAACACATTGATTTCTGTGGATTTCTGTTTTAATAATGTCATTTCCAAGGGTCATGGCGTTAATTCGTTACTGATTCAACGTTGTGTGCCCCTAGTTGTGATCAGGGGGTTGGATTTTATGACACTTTAAATGAAAACCATAAAAAAAGTCTGTCATTATCGAAAAAAAGATATGCGATAGGTCGGTACAATCGGATACCAATTCCTAGCCTGGGTTCCAGTGACTCTGATCTTTTTTTTATTTATTTATTTTATTATCAAAAATGACTGATTGCAAAAGCTTAAAAATGTTTGTTTTTATTTTATTCTTTACTAGAAAAGGATTAAAAATAATATTGACGACTGGACACAGACTACCACCACATTTGCTGTCGGCCGAACCAATCAGTTACTATACATGCAAAAATAACTGTCGACCGAGACAATCGACAGCAGTATCGGATCGGTCGACAACCATTAATAATGCATGATTCACCGTGATTGGTAATATTTGCGACCGATTTCTCGGTCGATAGGCACTCGCACTGTTTTTTTTTTTATACCGAATCGATCGACAGCACTGGTGGGCACCGTGGGGATAGTAGCCCCAACGAAAATGGAAAAAAAATGGAGAAAACATACTTCCATGTTAGCTCCCCTTGAAGATGTAGCCTACACCTTTTAAAAAGTCCCGGGGTCAAAATTAATTCTAGTTATTTTTAAAAATGTCAACAATTCCCATCCATCTTCATGACACTTGACCTCAGGCCCTGCTGAAATCAGAGGGAACCAAACTGCGCAAATGCACCAGGTTTGTCATTATATAGATTACCCAATTCTTACGAAGCAGAGACGAGTCTTATAAGACTGGTCAGAGGCGCAGGTTGATTTGAATTTGCTCTTCTTGCTGTTTTCACTAGCAATACGAAGGGGGATTACTACTATTTTCACGTGACACGAACCGTATAATATGACCGTGCTACTTAACACGAGAAAAGCAACATTTAGTCATAAGCGAGGTGAAAATACTCGTATCAGCCTGCGCTCAGCACATCCCAGTGAAAGACTGGTTTTCCGTACTGCTTTTCCGTACTGCTTACACTTGTTGCTGCAGAAAACACAGATCCTGATTAGACTGCGCCATTGGACAGCCTGATATCAGTCTTCCTAATTTCAAATGGTATAAGACGCTTTCTCTCGGTAACGTGGCATACCGATTTGAGCCTAACATTTAAAAAGGGTCCTTTACGCGCATGCGAACAGCAAATCTCAGATCAGACTGCGCAGTCTGATCGAGCTTTTGCTGTCATTCAATAACAAGTATGACCCCTAAGGAATCTACAGACACAAAACGGGGGCTGTAGCTATACCACTGGGGTTCTCAGTTCGGGTTCGAGTCTTAATTGTTTGCAAATACGTTAAAGACCTTTTCGCGTGTCGCTGCCACTCTTCATGAGAAACCTTGGCTTAAAGTATATGCAGTCTGGACATGCGTAGCTGAGCTGTGATCATGCTCAGGAGATGCGCAACCTGCTGTGTAAGTGCATGCTGACATTTGGACCTTTACAAGGTCTAGGTCTGACCAGATTGCGCCTGTGCAGACGCTGATCTTGACACTCGCGCTTCGCATATGCCGAAAGATAGGTGACTCACCTTTTACACGTCTAATGTGTAGAAACTGGCCGTTGAAATTGTAACGCGCATCTTTTAATGACTGACCATGTAGCAACTCTTGATCTCGGTGAAAAAAATTATTTTCTTAGTAACATGGACTTTTATCAAAGTAAGTATATAACAATGGCTTTCAGGGACGTAGCGAGGGATAAATACAGAGTACGCACAATTATGTTTTATACTCATTAAGGGCAACATTTGGGGATTAAGCCACTCAGATTTGTCAAACTTTTGTGTCTCCATTGGCAGTTAGTATTAAATTACGCCCAATAAACAACATTTCAACATTAAAATACGCAGGTGTGTGTTGAAATTTTGTCAGTTTGACAAAATTTCAATACGCACCTGCGTATTTGCGTATAGGTAGCTACGCCCTTGGCTTTTGTCGATGTTTGTAAAGTCATAAAGACAGCGTCTGGTATTTCAGCCTATTGTTGACGTGCGTTCAAAACTAAATCGGTTGACATATCAAACACGCTGATTGCTTTAAGAAACTGTCACTTTTTAACTTTCGGTTGCATCCTATAGTTTTGCGCGGAGATCGCAAAAACAGTTTCATTTGGACATACTGTCATTAAACAAAAACAATAAAGTATGCATGTATGGAAGTAGGGGTAGTAGCTTTTGATACTGAAATGTCGACGAACGGACAGTAAATCGAATAAACATTACCCAACAGGTACACAACGTTAAATCAACATTGATACAACGTTGATTCAATGTCATGACGCAGAATCAACGTTGATTTAATGTCATGACGCTGAATCAACTTTGATTTAATGTTGTTTCTACGTTGTATGTCCATTATGTACGTCGGAACTGCTTACTAAACCATCTTTCTGGCATTTTATGAAGATTAGTCCTCATCATTTTGTTCAATTTGATTTAGCTTGTTCTATTTAAAAACTGTAAATACAAGGTGTGAAACAGAAAGTATTGTAATATAGCAGCTTAATGTTGGCTGTGCCTAGTGGCCAGTACAGCATAAAAATTTACTGAAACTTACTCATTTCTCAAGAAAATTTACTTGACTTATTTAAATGATATCTTGTATTCAGAATTTTCACTGTTACTGTATTACTGCAACTTGTTACCCATGTATTGTTTTTGTTGTTTTTTTGTTCATTCTTATAAATGTGGGCCCAGTTGTTCAGAGCATAATGAAGTCTTTAGTCAGGGCTTTGTTGAATCTTCTAGAAAACAAAAATTCAAGTGTGCTAATGTTTTTTTTTGCAAAAAAATGAGAAGAGCTTTTACAGTGCAATAGCTCTTGACATATTTTTTGGCAGATATGGCTTGTTTTTGCGTACAGTAGATTAGAAGATTTAGCATCTCGTTGACTAATGGCATCATTGGCTTTTACAAATGAGCTCTGTTACTTTTGTATGTACATATATATTGCTAGTTCAGTTGTATTATTCTGTATCATACTGTATTATATTTTGAGGGCCTCATGGAAGATTAGCTTTGGCATTTGCTAAATGTTGTCACCCTCGTTAAATAAAGACTTTACTTACTTACTTACTGCTTTGTCTGTACGTTTTCATATTTCATGGTTTTGTTTATTTCACGTAAGACTGTAAATGAGTCTACTGGCGTGCGACCAGTGGTGGCCGCGTACCAGTGGTGGCTGTTTGCATTTTTCACGCATAATAACGTATTTGATGCGACACTGACGTGGTCAATTTATAAAAGGAAAAATAAGAAACGCCCACAAAAAAATATTGGTAAAACCCTCTGCCCGGACGGCGAAAGGTCAACAATTTCAACCAAGCTACCCTCCCGGCTACCCTCATGCCAACATCATTGACATTCCGGGGGACCACAATCCTTGATGCACGCATAACTAAATACAGAAATAAACATGCACAAATTGCTGTATTAGTGTTTACCTATCTCGAAAAAGGTATAACATGCAACCAGCCTGCAAAAAATTATCTAAATTATTATAATTACAGCACACGTGTAACCATTATTTATGTTTGTTTTCGACGTTATATGTAGCGTGTGCCTACGTAGTTTTAAAGTCCGTTTCTGATAGATGTCTCTGTTGCTGATATTCCGCCTCTGCTGAATGCGCTTAAACTGTTAATTTTTACAAAGACCACAGACGCACAACAACATATCATCAAAGTTTAAATCCGTGCATCAAGAATTTGGAAAATGCATCATTCAGCGCATGGCAATCGTGATGGCCACCACTGGAACGCTACGTTCGTATTTCAATGCTTTTTGGTGATCTAGTTTAAGGATATGTCACAGGCACATGTAATAGTCTATTTAAAAAATAAATCAGTTTTAAACCGATAGTTACCCCTAGTTTATTTAATCAAAATATTGAATCACTAAACAATATGTCGGTTACAAGATAAGAAAGTGTAACAAAAACGGCCACCACTGGTAGCCTGCCAGTAGCATTTATGGCTGTGTGTATTGAATTATTTTCTTGGCACATCAGATGAAATGCATGTCAGGAGATTCATAAATGCCAAACAAACGAACAAAAAAAAAATGGTACGTGTGCGAACCACCGCAGTGGCTCTCGGGATTTCAAGGAATTTAATGTGAAAACGTAACTTCTGATGAAACTGCGCAGATGTGTAGGCTGCCTGATCTTTGTCTTCGCTGTTTGCACTTGTTCTATAGCCTTCTTGCAGCTTACCTTGCTCAGCAGGCATCCCAGCAGGCACATGGCGTCGAAATGACGCCGTACTGACATCGATGCGACGTGATGACGTCGCATCGATGTCAGTACGGCGTCATTTCGCTGTCGTGTGCCTGCTGGGATACAACGTTCATACAGCATTGAATAAACGTTGATTCTATTAAACACAGTGCGCCTATAAGAGCAGCGGAAAGTTTCCGTGTTTTATTCTGCAACACTTCACTGTTTCAGAACGCGTGGGTATAATTGCTGACGTCACTGACCTTTACTGACGTAATCTTGTGAAGTTTTTAGACGTTAGACGGTTTAACGTCTCTTTTTCTTTCTAAAATCGCCATAAAAACGTACATTTTTCTCAGATACAGTTGAGAATATTGGCGGGTGCATGAACCCGCTGGCATGTAGATTTGGAGAATTTGAACGAAAAGAATAAATTCTCAGTGTTTTTCAGTGTTAGAATCGAAATAGTTCTGCTCTAGCATTGAATTTTTGAGTAATAATTCACTGTTTTGCGGTCAGTTGTTGGTAGAAATGTCACTCGCGTTCCTCACTAGTGATATGATCTTCTTTAACAGTGAATTATTAGCATAATTAGGTACTCAACAATTCAGTGCTAGAGCTGATCTATATCTTAATTCAACATCATGACGTTGAATCAACATTCAGTATTCAATGTTGTATCATGTTTGTATGCCCACTGGGCGCTCATAATTCTTTTTTTTCTTTCTTTCAGATAAAAGGCTATGGAGCCACACGAAACAGAACCGCCCGCTTTATGTATTTATTGCCCTATGTGCCTTGGTTGTTATCTTTCTGGCCCACTACAACTCTCTGGATCTGTACTATGTGCCTGTTTATAAAGGTAAACCAGCAGGCACACAACGTTTAAACAACATTGAGTCAACGTTGATTCTACGTCAAGCATTGAATGAATGTTGATGCAATGATTACTTCGAATCAACTTTGATTCAGTGTTGTGTTAGCATTGAAACAACATTAATCCAACATCATGACTTATTTTGTGTCAGAGATAATGATTACTCAACGTTGATACAGTTTTTCTTTCAACTTTATGTGCGTGCTTGGAATGGATGTATGGATGAGTTAGGGGATAATTGTCATTTGGGGAGGTAAATCGTCGGTTTTATGGTCGGAAACTTCGTTTTCGGCGACGCCTCAATTTGCGATCATATAACCGACGATTTACCTTCCCAAATGACAATTTTCAATACAGTTATCCCCATTCTAATGCATGTTTCGCATTTTCACTGCTCTAAGTGCACTACAAACGCGATCAGCAACGTAAAACCATATGCCAGCCAATTAGAAGCGACGTTTCATAATGACGTCGGGTTTGCAACGGTATATCGCAGAATATACTGTCGCAATTTTTGACGTTGTCCAATCAGACGTCGCCTTACATTTGTAAATGCATTAGAATGGTAGTTTTACGGCCCTTCAAATAGTTTTACCGTAATTTGGAGCTTACTAGTAGGAATGTGAGTGAGCGAGTGAGCTGATGAATGAAATGTTACTTGTATAAACCAGAGGCTTCTGCTGCAGAGAATGGACCGGATTCGCACCCCAGATCATGCAATATGAGAAATTGTTTCCTTCAAGAGTAGAACCTCGACGACATCTCTGGTTATTGGTCATCCCAGAGCTTTTTACTGCGACGTTCCTTTCCATGTATCTCGCACTGCTGTATTGTAGGTGGTAATTATGGTGTCTATGTCACTGGTGTGACACTATAGCTAAGCGTTCACAAGCCCGTACTGCATGTTTATGTGCCCGTATATGCCCCGGTCCACTTTACAGGAACTGTACAACGTCCGGGCTATTGCGATCCTTTTACCAAAAATCGTAAAATTAGGGGATAACTGTATTAAAAATTGTTATTTGGGGAGGTAAATCGTCGGTTTTATGGTCGGAAATTTCGTATTACGGCGACGCGCCAGCGGAGCCGTAAAACGGAATTTGCCACCATGAGACCAACGATTTTCCTCCCCAAATGACAATTTTCAATATAGTTATCCCCATTCAAATGCACTTTTTCACATTTTCCCCTTTCCAAGTGTACTTCTTTGCACCCATTGTAAGCGCTTTCAGCAGCGTAAAACCAAACGTCAGCCAATGAGAAGCGACGTTTTATAATGACGTCGGATTTGCGACAGTATATCGTAGAATATACTGTCGCTGTCGCAAATTTTTGACGTTATCCAATCAGACGTCGCGTTATTTTTATAAGTGCATTAGAATATCTCATAGTTGTACTGTCATAGTTTAAAGACAAGTAAATAATACTTGTTGTTTCTTTTGACCTTTCAGGGAACGTAACAACTTTGGCCGTACAACCGGAAGATATTCCGCGCCCTGCTTTGCTGGACATACCAGAGGAAAAGCCGTACATGAAATACTTCAGTGATTTACTTTCGAAAAGCAGGCCATACTTCAGTGATTTACTTTCGAAAAGCAGGCCATCGTCTTTCAGTAAAGACCTGCTTAAAGATCGGATCAGGAATCAAATGCGTAATACAACACACAGGATATTATGGTATAACGGACCGGACTATTTTTCTCTCAAATATATAAATAGTGAAATTGAGACATGTTTGTATTCCAACTGTTTATGTACATCAAACAAGTCATTGGCTAAAACGAGTTCAGCCATCATATTTTGTACTACTTGTGAATTCATGGGGCGCGGTCCGCCATTTCAGCTTTCAGAGCGTCCAGCCAATCAGATCTGGATATTCATGAGTTGGGAACCGCCTCATAATCATTTGTATCAAGACGACTTTCGGCACCATTTGTGGAAAGACACAATGAACTGGTCAATGACTTATAGACTCGATTCGGATATACTAATTCCATACGGATATTTAAGTACCCGAACTGATGTTCCGCAGCGCAATTATTCAGAAATATTTAGGCGGAAAACAAAATTTGCTGCCTGGATTGTCAGCCATTGTGGTGCGAGTAGCATGCGTGATTCGTTTGTGCGCAAACTCCAAGGATATGGGCTTCCGATTGATACTTATGGAAAATGTGGAACTCCTTTACACGAAGATGCCATACAAATGATAAATAACACATATAAATTTTATTTCAGTTTAGAAAATTCTTATTGCCAAGACTATGTGACAGAGAAATTCTTTAATTATTTTCACTTAGATACTGTCGTTATGGCAAGGGGCGGAGCAAATTACGGCAGGTTATTACCAAATGATTCTTTCATTGATGCAAGCAACTTCAAACATTTACAAGATCTCGTAGATTTTTTGTTGCTGGTGAATTCTAGTGAAACACTATATACAAGTTATTTAAAAAAGAAAGACCGTTTCACAACTCACAGGGATTTTAGACCTACTTTTTGTGACCTTTGTGCGAAATTAAACAACAAAGATAAGAATAGGCGTGTCTATCATGATATTGTAGACTTCATTTATACCAATCAGTGCCATATCGCTCAGGACGTCACAAATACTGCTGTCCTAAGTATTGTTTTATTCTGTATTTTTTTCTTCTATGCAGTTTTTCTAGCTTTTAAGACTGTTAACTGTGATACACCTTTACAGCCTCATCAGCCAGCTTTGTAGCTTATTCCATAATTTTAATTACCGTATTTTTATTCGTTATAAGACGAGAGGCCTTCCTTTTCTAAACAATCCCCCAAAAATGTAGATTTTTGGGATTGTTTTTGAAGAAAAAATGCAATCTCATAGCTGAATTGAACAAGACTGATTTACATATTTGCGGTAATTTTGGATATAGAAATTTCGCATCTTACACTGAATGAAGTTTATTTTCTTTGTTAATTTACGAAACCTTGACTACTGTTTACACAATAGCTCTGGAATATTATGACATGACCATCTGCAGTTATTTTGATGTATATCTGCAGTTATTTTGATGTATATGTATATATATATATTGCGATAGTTCTGTAAAAATCAAAAACTACTTTCGTATATGTATAATTGCGATAGTTCTGTAAAAATCAAAACTACTCTCGTATATGTATAATTGCGATAGTTCTGTAAAAATCAAAAACTACTCTCGTATATGTATAATTGCGATAGATAGTTCTGTAAAAATCAAAAACTACTCTCGTATATGTATAATTGCGATAGTTCTGTAAAAATCAAAAACTACTCTCGTATATGTATAATTGCGATAGTTCTGTAAAAATCAAAAACTACTCTCGTATATGTATAATTGCGATAGTTCTGTAAAAATCAAAAACTACTCTCGTATATGTATAATTGCGATAGATAGTTCTGTAAAAATCAAAAACTACTCTCGTATATGTATAATTGCGATAGTTCTGTAAAAATCAAAAACTACTCTCGTATATGTATAATTGCGATAGTTCTGTAAAAATCAAAAACTAATCTTGCTATCAAAATTTTAGTCCTGCTGGCTTTCAGTTTTGCTAATATGCATCTTACTCGTAAATTGTTATTTTAATTCTTATTTGCCTTTATACAAAGACTCTTTTTTCTGGTTTCATTGACGAAATTGTATATGACAGTAGAATGTATAATGAAATTTGGTAAAAAGAAAAGACAAAAATATTAAAATCGTGAACGACGAGTCTTTAGGGATAATCAGAATGACAAATATAGACAACTCGTTGAATACCGACAAACATCGTCATTCACCGTCAGTCATCGACAAACATCGTATTTTGATGCTGCAATCTTCCTTTCAGGTATTAAAACAGGTTGACCCCCATATTTTCCCACCATTTCTATGAAGGGAGACCACTTTTGTGTCATCCTGTTTGTTTCCCAGGACGACAAAAATCTTCCAAAATGGGGACTACTCTTAAAATGATAGAATCTGGGGCCGTATTTATAAAGTGACTTAAGTCGTTGCTATGCTGTTGCTAAGGCTAAATTTCTATGAAGGAGATTCCCTACAACTATGAAATTTGCTCTGGAGGAACAGTCTTTTTCAGACTGTTCCTCCAGAGCAAATTTCATAGTTGTAGGGAATCTCCTTAATAGAAATTCAGGCCTAGCAACAGCATAGCAACCACTTAAGTTGTTTCATAAATACGGCCCCTGCTCCTAGAGAACACCGCTCGGCAAATTCCGTGAATAAACTGTCTGATTCACGGAATTGGCCGAGCGGTGTTCCGACTGACTAAGATGGCATCGGAAAAATCCGATGTTTGTGCGATGATCGACGATTTCCCATCACGGGTCGTTTTGCCAGTATTTGCAAAATATCAGTGCCATGATGTTGATTGTCACCCTTGAAAAACCTCACGTTGTTAACACCGGACAGTGCCTATGAAATTACTTTGGGCCAACTCACGTAAATTCGGACGACAGGTAAATTCGGACAGTGACATCGTTTCCTTTATACGTCAGTTGTTTGGAATTAAAGCAAAACTTGGCAAACAGTGAAAATCCTGATTAGACGGCTCGTCTCATCTGGATTTTCACTGTTTGCAGTGGTATGTCCGAATTTACCCGCTGTCCGAAGTTACCAGACTCGACCCCTATACACCTTTCCTATAAATCGATTAAGTCGCGCACGAGTTATCTACCCAAGTAGACTGTGACGTCATCTATAGGATATCCCATATATTCAGTTCAACTGCAAGCAAACAGAACATGCATAAAGCAGACGTTTTGTAAATAACACCCCGGCAATACATTCACGTTTGTTCAATATAAAAAAAAGTTACATTTCGTATAAATAAGTTTCGTAAATCTGAAAAGTTATTTCCATTTTCCCGACATTCAGATAGTAACTACGTATTATTACCGGACAGATTATAGCGCTGATATTTATGGTTTTCTTGTGCGATACACCGATCTAAAAGCATTAGCATCCAGACAGTTTTCCGTAAGTTTGAACCACGTGGTTTGAACCCAAGGTTGAATTTATATTATTTTTTTCCATCTCTTACTTATTTCGGTATTATTTATTTGATCGTTTCCATTTCACGGTAGGTGTTCTTAAAGCTGCCTTCCGAACACGTGTCTAGGTAATACACAATCATAGGTGTTTGTTTATTGCGGCAATGCGCGCAATTCGGTGATTACACAAACAAATTCCGTGTCAGCACACTTTGTTGTCATTTTTAGCGTGTGTCTGCTTTATAATCAGCTAATCGTTCGTTTTGTATCTTTTATAATAACGGTCTGAGCATCTTCCGCGATTTTCTTTCTTTTCCTTATGTTTTGGAAGCTGTGCTGGTTATACATACTCTTTCGATTACGGTAATGGCCCGAAATTTTAGTGGGAAATCTTTTAGTTTTATGTCAAATTCCCAAAATCAAAACGATAGCAAGTGGCAAAATTCTTCTGAATTTGAAGATGAAAAAACACTGGCTCGACTGAACAATGTCGAATAATAAAGAATTGGCGCGTGAATGGATCAACCAATCGCACAACAGCTAAAATTAACATTGTGACGTAATGAAACGGGATTCCGTTCTAAATTAAGCACCTCTCAGACTGGTCTCCTGTTTAATTACCGGTTATGGAACATAACCCCCCAATGCTATAAATTATAAAGCTTATTTGCCGACAAAGAAAGAGCTAAATATAGCTGGAACAAAATAGTTGTCTTAATCTTAACCGTTGAATGTTAGTTTTGAATAGACGGAAGACCGGCATTTATTTGGTTACACAATGAAAAACAATAGCCTATCCTATAGATGACGTCATAGGCGTTGCAAGGGACAAAACTCGAACAGACTCTGAATTATAGGAAAGGTGTATACCGCCTTATGGAGTTGCTTTCGTATCTAATTAACTTCATTGTTAATGTTTGCATATAAATGGCGCAGTGGAGTGTATGAGACGAATTACCTTGTGGGTCACACTGATCCCAGTCCTTTAGAAGAATGTGTCCCGACAGGAAAAAAAGAAGATTTTAAAAGGAGACGGATGTTTCTTTCATTCTCTTTGAACACATTTCAAAAACTTGTTTGCTCTACCTTTCGGCAGTTATATGACTCAATATATGCACATCAACCCACATTTTATTACCAAACGTGAAGGTTGAGCCGCTTCAAGTTTTACAATGATTTGATTTTAGACGTTTACCACTGATCGGACTGTAGAGACTTTAATTACAGAAATAAAGGCCTTCTTTTCTGATACGAATCGAAATTGTGTATAGACCGATAAACAGGGGAAAATGTATTAAGGCGAATGGGGTCCTTTCAGGGGAAGTATATCAGCCAGTTTCATGTTCGCCTCCCTCGTCAGTTGGGCTCAACCTTTAACAAGAGAATTTGCTCCCCATTTATTAAAGGCTGTTCGATAGCCTTTAATAAATGGGGAGCAAATTCTCTTCCAGGGAAGCCAACAGGAAGTTATGAAAGTTGTTGCCCTTTATAAAACTGGCGGGAAGCATAGTGTGTCCATTAGGGTCAAGTCAGGTAAATTCGGACTGCAGGTAAATTCGGACACACCATTGCAAACAGTGAAAATCCAGATGAGACGGCTCATAGTGAGCTGTCTCATCAGGATTTTCACTGTTTGACCAGTTATTTTTGTTTTAATTCCAAACAACTTACATATAACGGAAACAATGTCACTGTCCGAAATTACCTGTTGTCCGAATATAGCTGACTTGACCCTAATAAGGAAAGAATTTGATCTTCATCTGCAAAGCACTGTTTTCCCCTTTCAGCGTAGTCGTCCATACAGAAGATAGTTCATATTTGCAGTAGAAAAACTGCTTTTACACTCGAAACTTTTTCGATGGCGTGATGTGGTTTTACTACCCTGTCAACAGTAAATCAGCAGGGGGCGATTGTTCAAAACAAATGATGTCGTTAGTTAACGTTTTGTTAAAATTTCAAATGTTAATATCTCAAATATGGCAATATTTTTGTTAAAAAATGTGAGAAGCTTTTGGACAAAGTGTGCAAAAGCTTCTCACACTTTTTCAACCAAAAATATTAGTGTATTTGGCTATGACTTCATATAACACTTAACGAGTTGACCTCTTAACGAGCTCGTTAGGCTAACGATGCTTTGAACAAATGGGCCCAGGCTGTTAAAGCTGGTGGAATGGTGACGATAAACTGCTTTTTGCATTTGTATAGACAGTTTTGCAGGCCAGCAGAGCTCTAGATAAGAGGGGTATTTGATGATATTTGAGGGATAATTTTCTTTATTTCTTATTGAAACCATATGTTGTGACCCTTCATCTGAACCGTCTCATCGAGACGGTTCAGATGAGGGGTCACAACATATGAGCCACGACACGAGAAAACCAACAATGTGGTTGTGCGACCAGCGCAGACTCAGATCAGCCTGGGCATCCGCCCAGTCTGATCAGAGTCTGCGCTGTCCGCATGGAGGTAGCTTAGACCCTTAGCTACCCTTTGAGCGCTAAGCGAAGAGTCTGATCAGACTGTGCTGAAGCCTAGGCTGAGCTGAGTCTGCGCTGGGCGCAGAACCACATTGTTGGTTTTCTCGTGTTGCGGCTCATATGTTTTTATGCAGAATTAACAAAAATTATCCATAATTATCACCAAATACTCCCTCTTATCTAGACCTCTGGCCAGTTAACCTAGCGGGCACAAAACTTTGAATCAACATCAAGGTTGATTCATGTTGATTCAACGTTGTATCCCACTGCCAGTGCGAAGCTACCGATGTTTTTCAAACAAATAAAGAATTAAACCTCATAAAATCATAAGATGTCTTTGTTCTTTAACTGTGTAAGAAGAAAGGTGAATATGCATAATTGAAAGGCGTCGTTAGAAAAAGGGACTTTAAGCAATATCGAACAGCGAGTACTCAAACCAGCCTGCGCATCGCACAAATAAATCAGTCCTTGGTGTATTAGTTTCCAAGGAACCGTTGCTTGTTACATACAGGGAAAGACTTATTGAACTGCATGTATGCGTAGGTTGATTCGGATCCTCGCTGTTTGTGCATGCCTTTTGAGAGAATAGGACCTGTTTTGAAGTATATTATCCCACATCCTCTTGGAAGCTAAAAGGAAGCCACGAAAATTGTCTCCCTTTGAAAAAATGTCAGGAAAACATGGTGGTGTAACCATACATCTTTACACAAAGTATTCCAGATCTATGATCAATTTTCCCCAAGCAGGTACATGACGTTGAAATGACGTCATACTGACGTTGATGCGACGTAATGACGTCGCATCGGCGTTAGTACGACGTCATTTTGACGTCATGTGCCTGCTGGGTCCCCTTCTCATGAGCAAAAGCAAGACTGATTCTTATTGTTTATTTTATTTGTATTTCACTGTTTTAACAGTTCCATAATGAAGGCAAATTTTGAAAACAAGAATCTGTATTGTTTTTCCTTACAATGCCTGTTAAGTTAGAAAAAACTGTTGTTGTTGTTTTGTTACTTTACGTCCACGGTTAACAGCTATGGTCATGTCGGAACGGTCAGTTAGCCTAACCACACTATCCATGGGCAGGTTTAGACCTCCTAAGCGGTTAACCAGTACTAAGGGCTCATACTTTTGCCAGTAACTGACAACTGCCCTTCTTGAATCAGCGGAAGGGGAAGGAGAAACGAAAGTAAGTGGCCGAACAGGGTATCGAGCTCGGGACCCCTGGCTCTTGAGTCAGACGCTCTACCGACTGCGCTAAAAGGATAAAAGTCAACTGGGGTGTATTTCCAAGCGGTACTGATTCTGTGCTGAATGGAAAAAATGTATACTTAAAGACAATAGAAAAACTCTGATACATGTATCCGTCTGCCTATATAACATTCTTATTTTAAGGTGCATGGCTACACTTCCATCTTTTTGGTTTTGCTACGTTTACTCAGCGAGACAACTTTAGTGAATTCCTGATTGCTTCCCTGGACAATGTAACTCACTCAAAATGGGATCCATCAAGAATTCGCTTCCAGTGTTCCGTCCATTAGGGAAGAAAACAGAGAGTTACAGGGCTGTCGGAAAAACGCAGAGGTATACTCATATACCTTAATGACGACAGCATTTCACCCACTGAGCTACCGGGGCTCCTTTGATGGTTGGACATAGCTGACTACATGTATACACTTTGTGAAGCCCCGTTAGCTCCGAGTGGGTATAGCGGTGGCCTGCTGACCTAGCGGTTCCGGGTTTAATTTCCGCTGGAGGCGAAAATCTTTTCGATCGTTAACGGGGTTTCACTACACACATCTTTTCATTATCACCATCCCATCGTCCTGATATGTTTGAAATACTGTTAAAAATGAGTCATTCATTTGTCAAACGCTTTCTATTTGCACTCGCTTTCAATGTGTTGTTTCGTAATGAATAATTAATGCAAGCACAGGCGGTGCATGGGAGTTACCATGTAGTTATGCCTTCAGGAGGACTTCCACAGTATTGTCATTCTATTTTGTTCACTAGCCCTCCACGCCATACATGCAGTATAGTTGTAAAACCGCTGCGGTATAGAGGGTGTTCTTTTCTGTAAACTTTGTTCAATATGCCACCGCCAGTATTAAGTCATGTAGGGTTGTGACGATTCCTTGTCCGTCCGGCCGTCGTCCTTTCGTTGAGCAATTAGGATCTATTTGGACCTCTTGTTTAGATACCTCAAGTTTCATAAACTGTATACGGTATATAACTCTGCCCAGACCTTGCGGATGCGCTTGCTGACCTGGATCTTCCCTGTGTGCACATGACGTAACGCATATTATCACACGACACTCATCAAGTGTCCGGGACAGGGGCAGATAACTTCATGACGAAAAATTTCGATACACGAACTGCATGTTTGAAATAGTATCACGGCTGGCATTGATAGAATATTTGTTTACATTCACACTGGGTATGAACCAGTCCGCCAATTTTCGCTTCCTGCAGAGACTGTCCGTCATATTTGGCTTCCGCCGAGACTGTCCTTGATCTCTTGCTTCCTGCTGAGACTACCGTCCTCGAAAAATGGCTTCCTGCCGAGACTGTCCGCGTGACTCTGCTTCCTGCCGAGAGCCTCGGCAGGAAGCAGAATTAGGCGGACAGTCTCTGCAGGAAGCCATTTATCATGTACAGAAGTCTCAGCAGGAAGCAAGAGATCGCGGACAGTCTCGGCGGAAGCCAAATATGACGGACAGTCTCTGCAGGAAGCGAAAATTGGCAGACTGGTTAATATCCTGTGGTGAATAAGCTCCTTTTCATTCTGCGCCGCACTGAGAAACATTTCCAATAATGATTCCAGCGAGAAAAAGATCGATTGAGAGTAATTCCGTGTTGTGTCTTTCATATATAGACAGTCTCCGTCACATATTGAGAGAAAATGGTGGCTTACATGAAAATAAATGTGTTGTTGTTGATATTGACAGTGTTGCTCTTATTTCAGGGTAGGTAGCCTTTGTTTTTGGTGTATATTTCTAGGCATAGAACAGTATTGCCTTAATGTTTATATTTCGTGTTGCTTCATATTTTTAAGTGGAATTTTGATCCCTTTCATGCTGATTCCAACATAAAGTTAAAGGTTTGCAAATTACTGAAAAGAGTCCGCAGAATATCATACATTTTGCAATATGCTACATACCCCTACAGCAAAACCTTAACAGATTGCAATGGACACTAAACATTTTGCAGTAAACTGTTAATATTATATTATATGGTAAACACATTGTATTCTACGGTAAAACATGGAAACAAGAAAAATCTTTTTAAAAAAAGATAATCGGTGCAGATTAAATGGAAGTGTGTTTTGTTATATGTCTCTAGTTGAAGATTTGATAATAACTTTCATGAATAAGTAGGCTAAGCTATGTCGGTAGGCACCCATAACCATAATTTTGAGACTGGGTAGCGACAATGACCTATCTCAAAATAGTTATGTCCAATTTGGAATTCCAAAAGGGACCGCGGTCAATCTTGAAATTGACCTGGTTTCATAACAGTTACCAACATGTTGCATTGTTTGTGCATTGAACCGAAAGTAGAAATCGAAAGTAGATCTACGACGAAAAAAAACAGATGGAATTCCAAAATGGACCGCGGTCAATCTTGAAATTGACCTGAGTTCATAATAGTTTAAAAGTTACCAAAATGTTGCACTGTTTGTGTACTACAAACCGAAAGTAGTAATCGAAAGTAGATCTGCGTCCGTTATCGATTCACAGTGCAGTACGACGGGGAAAACGAAGATTAAATATTCATTGACCTTTGACATCATTAGCTAAATTTTTACATACGCGTTATTTGACCAATGAAATCTTGTTAAATGTGGAACAATATCGGAACAGGTCTTGAGTGTATAGTACAACAATTGTTTCCTGGTTGGGTGGTTGGTTGACACGATGATATATCGCCCTGTGAAAACTAATAGTGACATCGGCCTTCGGCCTCGGTCGATATTGGTTTGCATTGGTCGATATGACATCGTGTCAACTACCCAAACAGACAAAAATTGTACATGCAGTATTATGCAGTAGACATATTTGTAATGCATTATGCCGTAAACAGTTTGCATTTTTGTCATATACAGTAAAGTCTGTGAACATTTTGCTATATGTGACAGTGTCTGACATTTTGAGCCATATGGAGCTGAAATCGGAAATTTTGTATTTTACATGTTCATATTTATAAGTGATTCCAGAATAGATTTCGAGAGGCACTAAGAAATAGCACTAAGGTTTACTGTAAAAGCAAACGAAATTCACACCAACCCGATTCTTTGTTTTCATTTCACTGATTGGATACATTTACTTACTAGCTACATGTAGATATAACTCTAGTTCGTGACATCGCTTTAAGGTAGACGAATACTGAATAGAAATATTGGCGGGGCATTCAAACCATTATACCATCTAAATAACCCAAAGAGCTATAAAACATTTGGGTAAGAAAAAAACAATTTTCACCGTTTTGTTTTCCTAAAAAACAATATTTTGTATTTCTACATATTATTTTTAAACATTTTCCATTAAAATTCATATCTCTAGCACATGAATGCACTTTCATTTCAGCAAATCATATAATCTGTAATATATGATATTTGAAACAAACTGATAACAAAAAATTGCAGTTTTCTTGTTAATAAGTATATTTTTACATTCTTTGAAAAAATGCAAGAAAATTGAATTTCATGAAAAACGTCATGAAAAATATTATCAATCGATGGGGCATGCTTATGCGTATTACTTTAGTAAAACTTATGTCGTATGTTAAAGAATAAAACAAAAAAACAAACATTTCACCATTTCGTTTCCTAGAAAAACAATGTTTAAGTTCAAAATATCCCCAAAACAGACTGCCCAAATTCTGCACCTGCTGCAAGCACAGCCGGTCCTTGCTCTATTATTTATTTTCCTGTTATTCGGTTCTACTATAGAGTAATGTCGACGAAAATGCGCAGATGGAATGGAAACTGTGAAGATCTTGATCATTCTGTTTCCTAAGGAACAGTCTGATCTCAGTTTTCACTGTTTGTACAGACCTATGTGCCCGAAAACTTAGGATCTTTACGGTAGATATTGTAAGTGTATATTATAACTGTATTTACTCCACAGTTAGTCGATTTGATGATGAACAATAACTCTGTTTGTTTTTTAAACAAGCAAGAACAGAGTTCTTCCGGGATCGTCCACCTTAAGAAAATTAAAGACGCCGATAGAAATGTTAATCACTCTTTTCAGGTGACGCTTTGAAATTTATTAGTCAGTGCGCAGAAATCCAATTACTTTTACGTGCTTTTATAACGTCACTTTCATTTCATGTTTCGCGACGTCACCCATTGGGCACACAACGTTGAATCAACATTGAATCAACATAGATACAACGTCAAAACATTGAATCAATGTTGGTTCAACGTAGCGTGCCTGCCGGGCAACGTCTTTTCTCCACAAGGCTCAAAATGTCAGGCACTGTCACATATCTTGAGTGTTCATGTATTATTGAATTTATTAAATGAGTTGGGGAAAAAAGATAGGATGCGATCATATGACACTAATATTGCTTTTTAGTACAATTTTTTCACTAAAACGTCACGATTTCTCCATTAGAAAACGCGACGTTTTATGAACGTCAACGCTACAGTATACATTACGACGTAATTAGCATATTTAATCCACTGGCTGATTGTCGTTTTTAATGCATTGCTTTATTACACTCTCAAATGCGATGTCATATGATAAATTAATGTCATGTTACAATTTAGCGTTTTATTTTGCTACATGTCGTTGATATTTTTTATTTATATATGATATTTTACATAATTCATATTATGCAATAAGCGTCCTAGTTTTTTTTTTTTTTTTTTTTTTTTTTCATTTGCGATTTGGAATGCTTTCTCTAATATTCTGTCACTTTTTAGGTCCCGAAGATGGCTCAGCAATACGCATACGCACCCGTCGCACGAATACGAGACGTCAAGGGTCAAGCACAAGAATTACTAATACTCGAATAAAAGTCCGTCGGTACCGCGGTCCTGTTTATAAGTCGTCCTACTGGAAGGCGGGTATGGCGGTGGGATTGGTGTATGGAATAGCCAGTTACAAGACACGGAGAAGATATCTAAGATATCCAGATAGGGGTAGGTGGATTTTACTCCTAAGCTGGAGATTAATGAGTGATAATTCCATGGATAATTTTGTTAATGGTTCGTAAAAAAATAAGTTGGGACTCCTCATTAGAACCGTCTCACCGAGGCGGTTCTTATAAGAGCCACAGCATATATTTTGTGGAGAAATAACAAAATTATATCAGATAACATCCTTATTTCCGGCTTTGTTATTTGCCTGTCTATATAAGCAGACGTGCGGGCGTGTCTGATGCGTGTGTGTGCGTGCGTGTGTGTCAACTATGAAAATCTTGAAATATAAAAAAGTAAAGAGGAAAATTCTCAGAAACTGATATAATTCAACTCCAGGTCCAACCACAGACACCAAAACCATTGGAAAAACGTGGGAAAGAGACAACACAAAACTAGTCATCACCAAAGACATCATCAGCGGCAGCCATGTGAACAGCTGTTTCCCATGCAAGTGGTCAACGGGCTAGCCTGAACATCACAAACAATATATGAACAACAGACATAGCAACTAACAACACATAAAACAACCAAGAAGAACCAAAACAGAAGTGCCGCCTTTGGACGGCCAGTAGCGATATTACTAGGGGACTTAATCGGTTCAGTTTGGTCGGCAAACCCTCGCCCTTTGTTCTGCCTTGGTTCGACAGATACTTAGTTGTTCAACCTATCAAAAACAACCACCGCCTACACAACAGCCTTACAAAAAGCACCAACCCTGACAATAAGACCAAATTATACGCAAAACATTAAACATCTATTTTTACCTATTTTCAATTTTATAATGTCAGGGCTAGCCTTAATACAACAAACTATATTTCAAAACAGTCTAAGCAATAAACAACACATGAAACAACTATAAGAAGAACCAAAACAGAAGTGCCGCCTTGGGACGGCCAGCAGTGAAATTACTGGGGACTGAACCGGTTTGCGGTCGAGTCCTAAAGTTTATCAGATATGCAGCGATACGAGCTATGTTGCTACCTTCTCGACAACTACCAACCCCTAACGAATTATTATTATTATTATTATTATCATTTTTATCTGTTTTATTTGTCTATCTGTCCGTCCCCTGTCCAGTTCGAACAGGAGAGTGATCGAGAGCTCTTGTGGCTGCTTTCAAGCTATATTTGTATACCTCTGGGGTACACCTGCATGGCATGGCTGACAATTTTACGTTGGATAAAATTTTGGGGAAGTCGGCAGCGGGGACATTTCCTAAATGAAGGAATTCGCTCTCAGAGAACAAATTCTTTCCTTTTCGAACAGCCCCCTGTCTTCCTTTGAGAGATGTCCTCTAAGACAAGGGAGTAAATATGTTAAGATTAGTGTCATCTCCCGTACAGGTGTATTCGAACCTTTTAATTTGTTTCTTTCCCGTTTCATTACAGACCCCACTGTATGTTTCAATGAGGACGAACTTAGAAACGGTACCTATGGTTATTTCATTTGTCCTGAGTGGTACCAGGATGATGATTATGAATATTGCTGTGGAAGCGAGGGGAACCAGCGGTGCTGCACCTACTTTGGACGGTAAGTTCCTGAGTGGCTCGGACCACCAGGATTCGGGTTCGAGTCCCGCTGCAGGCGAGATTATTTCTGAACCTAAACAGCAATTAACTGCATACACTGTAAAAAAAATCAGTAGATTTTACGGTAAAATAACTGGCAACCAGCTGCCAGTCATTTTACCGTTATTTTTACGGGCGCCCGTAAAAATTGCAGGTATCATCAAGCAGAGTGGGACAGAATAGAGCAGGTGTCGTTTTGGCCAGATAGCCCTTCAACAATACAAAGTTATTTTCGAGTGCGGCCAGTTAACATAAAACTTCCATTTCGTGATTTTCAACAATGTCTTACAGGCAAACGCCCGTAAAAATAACGGTAAAAGGACTGGCAGCTGGTTTCCAGTTATTCTACCTTAAAATCTACAGTTATTATTTACAGTGTATAGCCCTTCAAAATTCATTTCCCATTGCCCTGATAATAATTGTTATTCTGTTGAAAGGCCAGATCATCCATCCATTAAAGGGCATTAAAAGGTTTCTAAGTTTTCAGATGGTGCGTGAGGATGGGAGTTGTTTGGGGTTTATCTATTTATTTGCTTACTTGTTTATTTATTTATCGTCATGACTATGTTCCTACACTGTAAAAAATTACTGTTGTTTTTACGGTAAAATAACTGGCAACCAGCTGCCAGTCCTTTTCCCGTTATTTTTACGGGCGTTTGCCTGTAAGACAATGTTGGAAATCACGAAATTGAAGTTTTCTGTTAACTGGCCGCATTCGAAAATAGCTTTGTATTGTTGAAGGGCTATCTGATTAAAACGACACCTGCTCTATTCTGTCCCACTCTGCTTGATGATTCCTGCAATTTTTACGGGCGCCCGTAAAAATAACGGTAAAAGGACTGGCAGCTGGTTGCCAGTTATTTTACCGTAAAATCAACGGATTTTTTAACAGTGTACCGTAAAACGCTTTAAAAGTTCAGTAGCAGTCTGCTAGATGAATGAGAAGTTTATGGTGTACCAAAAGGGTCAAAACTACCGATACCGGTCCACCTATGATAAAGTATAGGTGCACCGCTAAATTTTAGCGGTGCACCTGTAAATTTTAGCGGTGGACCGATAAATTTTGTCGGTGCACCGCTAATTTACAGGTCCACCGATATTTTATCGGTCCGCCGATGCTTAGAACTTATAGGTGCATCGATAAAATTACAGGTGCATCGATAAAATTACAGGTGCACCTGTAAAATATCGGTGGACCGATAAATTTCAGCGGTGGACCGATATTATCGCTGCTCGTACATTTTATAAGAGCAGCGATACAGCTAGGCCAATCAGGCGTTAAAATCAGCTAGAGAGGACATCTGATTGGCTTTTTTGGATGTTAGATCAGCGCCAAAACGGGTCATGAAAAATATATATGTGGACCGCTTATTTTATCGGTGGACCTATAAATTTATCGGTGGACCGATAAAATTTATCGGTCCACCGATACTTAGGTCCACCGATACTTAGCACTGGTTGGGAGCGTACAGTACATGTGACCAGGTTGTCCGATTTGTATAGTGGACAAATCTTTGTCCGTTTTGTGACCTTCAGGACGTGTCTGCGTGAACTTTGCTCTCGTTTATTGATTTTTTAATATTTGGATTTAAACAACTTGGTAAGCGTGTTTTATTTATTTATGTTATCCATTATGGACGTCTTTGGATTTTGCTTTCTTTGCTCTAAATCTATTTTTTCATCTGCAAATCACTGGTGTGTGTAATAAGATCAGTCCACCTGTAACCAGAAAATCGACCGATTTAGCGTTTAAATTCGAAAAACTTGTCAGTAAATCCCTTTTTAAGAGAGATTAATAATCTATAAAGAGATTTACTCATGATAAATATCCTTAAAGTACGGGACGAAACCACACGACAAGCAAGACTGAGCGTCCCCATTTTTTTCTGACTGTATGGGATGTCTTATATTTGCTGTATGGTTTGTCATATGATACGCTGTTTTGACTGTATGGGATGTCCTATTTAGGTGTGATACTTATTCAAAGATATATTGCATTTTTGTTTTATTCAATGAAATATAAATGTTTAAACGTCTAGCGAATCTTTGTTACAATAGCAATTACTTATTAATTCACAAAATGTTGGAGAAAAAGGCTGAAGTACTAGTCTATTGAAATGACCACAAGCAGGAAGTATGACCTATTCTACACAATATCTTGGTTCAAAAGGTGCCAGAAACACAGTGTATAAGCGGACAGTCACCAAATCGGAAGCGACAATTGACTGTACACCCGAAAATCATTAGTGCGACACAAACAACTTGTGAGGTGAAACAGTCAAAAGCAGGTAAGTCCATATCGGATTTGTTCTTTTAGATGCGGTTTTCGACATCGGGGAGAGAATTAGATGTGCTTCACCTGTAGCATTGTCAGTTTGACATATCATCACCCAATCTCTGTGTAAAAATCAAGTTTTCCTGCTTAATCACCAGTTTTGCTTTATTTTCTGTCGATCGACACGGACAATCGGGGCTAAAAAGACTAGAATTATGGCATCATTTCTGTCTCAACCAATATAAAATAATCGCTACATCTTTTTCTTGTGATATCCAATAGCTGAATCCATCGAAACATTACTGTAAACAAATATATTGCCTCCTGAATCGCACACGTTCGTCTCATTTGACTGTCCGACTAGTGACAACTGTACCTAATCATTAGCGACATCTCAAGAAACAAAAACTGTCCGACTAGTTGTGATTGTATTTTCACGTTCATGACGATCATTTTCAAGAAATGCTTGAAAAAGGTAATAAAAATATCGTTTTGGATGCTTTCACTGGGATCATCATTTGGGGAGAAAGCTATCAAGCATTTCTTGATAAAAAAATGATCGTATGGCTAAATTTTTCTCTGTCAACATTTTAATCAAAATTGTGACCTAGCCGCGTACCGCTTTTGTGATGCGCTCGTGACTGGTTTTCAGAAATTCGCATTTTCCGTCTTCCGGTACCGTTTAAGCACCCATCAAAGCAATAAAAGTAAAGAAAGCTACATGTAAACCCCAACCACCCCTTACCTGTAAAAATACATTTTGACCTTAATTATTATTAGTCGATCATTTGTCTAAGCAAATTCTGTGTCTGTGAAGACAAACTCAGTGCTATGTCTCAGAAAATCGATGGTCATTGGTCAAAACTCACACATTACATTAATTACTGTGTCTAATGTTCGTCATGGGGAAGGTTTGCTTTTTGTTTCAGGATATTTCACCGTCCCGACATAACATCAGCTGTTTACCGTAAAAAAAATAGGATATGTCAAAAGATGTCAGCTTTGAATGGCCAATTCTACAAAGTTCATGACGTTGTAAGTGTACTCCAGGGTTCTGTCCTCGGATCAATACCTTTCCTGTTCAGTTTGTAAAGAAACTCGGATCGTTTCGGTCCTGGGTAGTTTCGGTCTGATAGGGTGATTTTGTTAGTGTAAAGCTAAATGGTAGGCTTAGGGTAGGGCAGGGCGAGGCTGGTGGGGTAGAAATAGGGAGTTTGTTTCTTTGTTTGGGTTAGCGGTCCGGTGCACGACGAGCCAGTTAACTGTTCATATACAAGCTTAGACTATCTAAGCAAGTGAAACGAATAACAGGTAAGTCCTCCTCCGACAGTAAATGACAAGTACCGTTGGTTATAACTGCACATATTCAGGTATATTTCTGTGGGCACTTTTCCTAAGAGATGGGGAATTAGGAAAGACAGATAGGGTAGACGTGAAATAAACACACACACACACACACACACACACACACACACACAAAAACTAAAACAACCCCAACATCAGTGGCGGATCCAGAGGGGGTTCGGGGGGGGGGTCAAACGAACCCCCTCTGTAGCCTTAATTATTTCATTTTCATGGGGAATTTCATGAAAAATTGGTCAAACTGCACAAGTTGAACCCCCTCAGCTAGCTTGAACCCCCTTTTCAAAATTTCTGGATCCGCCCCTGCACATTACGCACCTGATGCAAGCACACGTCCTCGTCCTACATTGTAATTTAGGTTAGGGAAAGCAAAGAGGATGTAGAAGGGTAGTACACTGTAAAAATCGCGCTTAGCTATAAAACACAAGTGGTTACATGTTTAGGTGTAAACATGTTTATGAATATGTCATATAACTAAACATGTACGCTGTTTCTATTATTTTGCCGGACAAAGTTTGCAAAACACGTTTTATTCTGTTACGCGTTTCGGATGAATACATTCTCTCTTTTCCCCGTTGAAGAACGAATAAAAGAGACGAAAATGTTGACAGAGGAAGTTTTCAAAATAAAAGGTAAATATAACCAGTTTTGTACATGTTTAATTTCTAAACATAAACCTAAACATGTTGCAAATTGAACATGTTACGATTTAAACACATACAAAATCGGACTGCATTTTTTGCATTGATTCTAAACACATTTTTTACAGTGTATAAGGTATCAATGTAGATCTAGGTGACAATATCGTACCGTTTGTAAAATATGTTTTCATATCTTTTAAGCTGCTAGTCTGACCATTGTAATCAGTTTCGCCTGTTGGAAAACACATTCAAAGTACATTTTCTTTACACAGAAAAATTCAGAAACAATCTCAGTATTTTCAATATATTTCGAATATTACGAATAAATCATTGAGCCTGCCATAATAATCTGTGCAAATTTGTGGTAGATATAAACAGCATACTGGACTTCTGAAAACAAACTCAATCCAGTAGAAGTTCTTACCCTCCTTTGTCGTTATATTTCGATAAAGTATACATAAGTAAAAATATTTACTAACACATTTTCTGCTCAATAAGACTTACAAGAAAATCGTCGCTAGTCGTTCAACGCCATTTTTTGTTTTTGTCACTAGTCGGACAGTCGAATGAAACGAACGTGTGAGATTCAGGAGGCAATATATTTGTTAAAAGTAATGTTTCGATGGATTCAGCTATTGGATATCACAGGATAAAGATGTAGCTATGATTTTATGTTGGTTTTAACAGAAATGATGCCATAATTCTAGTCTTTTTTAGCCCCGATTGTCCGTGTCGATCGACAGAAAATAAAGCAAAACTGGTGATTAAGCAGGAAAACTTGATTTTTACACAGAGATAGGGTGGTGATATGTCAAACTGACAATGCTACAGGTGAAGTACATTCAATTCTCTCCCCGACGTCAAAAACTGCATCTAAAAGAACAAATCCGATATGGACTTACCTGCTTTTTACCGTTTCACCTCACAAGTTGTTTATGTCGCACTAATGATTTTCGGGTGTACAGTCAATTGTCGCTTCCGATTTGGTGACTGTCCGCTTATACACTGTGAGAAATGGCATTTTTCACAGTCTGTCACTCAAAACGGGGTATGATTTTTACCCCACCTTGGCCTTTATGCTCATTTGTGAGCTTATAGTATAGCCATGCTAAGGGAAGATTTACTATTATCAGGTTGGGGTGGGGGTAGGGTGGTGGGGAGGGGTGGCAGGTGCATTCAGGTGTGTGTGTGGAGGGGGGAGTGGATGTGGAGTAGGGGAGAGGACAGGACAAAGTGGAAAGGGATTGTTTCGAAGTCATCTGTGGTGCCCCAACGACCTAGTAAGGTTATGGGATAGAATAGACTAGACAAAAAGCCGTTCTCGGAGGGGCGGGAGAGCGGGGGGAGAGGGTGCAGGGGCAAACAGGGCGTGGGGGTCATATGTTTTGTTTGACATATGGTGATGGGAGTTCAGAATTCTTCCACCAGTCTTCAATTTCGCCCCACAGACCCCCCTCACGGCCCCCTCATTACTCCTACTTTTTTTTCAGATTCAGTTAATTCAACTTTAAAACTTCAAAACTTTTACCCCCCCTCCCCCCCCCCCCCCAAAAAAAAAAAAAAGAATAAAAAAAATGGTAGCTTTATATCCCCATTGATTTGCCAGTAGGACAGTATACAATGGTCCGTAAAATCATGTCGAGAAGACGATTTCGTCCTCAAGTAAAATTAATTCCTGCGTTTGTGTTATCAGATCTCCTGGGGTGCCTTGCCATCAGTAAAAAACTGCTGTGGCTGCTGGCGACTGCGCCCAAGACCCCACCTTATATTATTACCAACTTTATAGGGTTTTGATTTATTGATTGATTTGTTGCTTTACGTCCACGGTAAACAGCTATGGTCATGTCGGGACGGTCAATTAACCTAACCACACTATTCCTGGGCAGGCTTAGACCTCCTAAGAGGTTAACAAGTACTAAGTGCACATACTTCCGCCAGTAACTGAGAACTGCCCTCTTTGAATCAGCGGAAGCAGAAACGAAAGTATGTGGCCAGCACGGGTATCGAATCCAGGACCTCTGACTTATAAGTCAGGTGCGCTACGCGGCTCGGCCAGCTTTACGGGGCATTCAGCGTCAGATTTCTGTTAATTTATTTTCTCCTGCATCTTTTTGCTGCTAATGCTCATCCAGAAATCAAATTAACCTGTATATTTAAGAAAATGTTCTTTGTGTTTCACACAGGTTTGATTAAGGCCAGTCTTATATGAAATAGGTAATATGCTGTCTGTGTGAAGGGTCGCTGTGGGGCGTAGGGCTGGTGGTGTTGGGGGAGGGGGGGGGGAGGAGGTTCGTAAAGGTTTTCTCACCTATCGAGGGGGAGAAAGGGTGGGGGATTCTGGTGAGACTGAGGACTGAGAGGGTCGTAAATAAATAATTAAGTGAATCATATGAAAATGTACTCCTGCCCCATCCACCTCACCCCAACCTGATAATAAATGAGTCGTCCCTTAGCCAATCATCAGGTGGACAAACGAGAAAAATAATGGCCGTGTCATAGTACTGAGTCTATGTTTAAAGAGTGTGTAAACACACCCAGATTGTTTTGTGTAAGCAGCGAAATTGACAGTTTATATTTCTTCTTCGGTTTATAAGCTGTTATTAGGCCAAGTTTCTACATGCCCAAAACATAAGTTGTAATATATTTGTAGCCTATCCTATGAAAATATTGAAAAGAGTTCTGTGTTATGTTCTCACACATTATACAGCATAACTGAGACACAGCATACAGTACAGAGAATCGCTTTTGCGACACACGATACACAACAGATTTTGACCCTTCTATCATTTTCTTTGAAAATAATTGCCCTTACATAGTATGATAGCTAACAAGATCAATGAATCCTGAGCCAACATACACCATGAAATAATTTCAACGAAGATACGGTCGTTTCATGTGAAACTGATGGACAGATTTGAAGAAATGGTACGGATGCACCTTTTGAAATCGAAAGTAGAGTAGTGATTTTCTCAAATGAAATGTGAAAATAAAGCACATAAATAACAATCTACAGAAAATCAAGGTAGCATGTCGAAAAGATCTGTAGTTAGGCTTGTCGAACTATCGGTACTAAGTTGAAACTCCCTTACTTTATAATTTTAAAACACAAAAATAAACAGATCTGAAACTTACCCGCCATATTTGAACAAAGATGCGTCCACTATACACATCGGTACAACGGGTCACACGTACTGTACGCTCCCAACCAGTGCTTAGGTGCACCTGTAATTTTATTGCTGCACCTGTATATTTTATCGGTCCACCGATATATGCTAAATATCGGTGGACCGATAAAATATCGGTGGACCTGTAAAATAACGGTGGACCGATGAAATTTATCGGTCCACCGCTAAAATTTAGCGGTGCACCTGTATATTTTTACAGGTGGACCGGTATCGGTAGTTTTGACCCTTTTGGTACACCATAGAAGTTCTACTAGAACAAAAAGGGCTAGGTTTCCTTGAGTGGACTGATGAATGGCAATATCCTCTTTAAGGATTATATGTTACGCAGAAGTCTTCTGTGATATTTTATGCTTTTATTTTTTTAGGATCTCATGAAACAGAAATAGTTTAGTCGGTGTTGAATTAAACCGACCTTTGCAAACCATTTGGTTGATTCGTTAGTTGGTTTGTGTTGAACGGCACTCTTTCCGACTATATTAAGCCATCGGCGAGGGCGACAGGGGCAATTAAAGGAAGCTAGGATTGATAAGAGTAAAGAAAAAAATAATCAATACCCTAAAATTTGCAGAGATTACTGTTAACCCTTAATGATATTTGAATTTGCAAACAGCGTAGATTCAGATAAGGCGGCTCACATCTAAATCTACACTGCTTGCCCTAAAGTTTTTCAGTTCTTAATAGACTATTGCGCGGACGAAACATATTTTATTCTAATATTGCAGACGTAATTTTTTGTCGTCTGCTCAAGTTTCTTGGCGCTATAACGGTTAATGTAATTTGCATTTAAACATGTATATTCAGAAGTCCATCAAGATCTGGGGGTTCCGATGCGACAGGACGGACGGTGGGGATTGTTATAGCAGTCGTGTTCGTGTGTGTGATCATTGGCGTGTCAGTATATTGCTTCAATGCCCGCCGCGGAAGAAGAGGCCAAGGACACGTCATTTCTAAAAAAGATCAGAAAGGTATCCCAGTGCAGGGACGTAACTAGGGGTACATGTAATAACATGCTACGCAAAGTCATGTACCCCTGTATACCCCTTGAGGTTTAGAATAAAATCTAGTCCCAAAGATATTTCATGTAACGTTAGTCTTGTGAGTATGCAGATACTATTGAAATCTTGTCAAATTTGTAAAATTCAGCATCATCAAATATGCAGGTGCGTGTTGAAATTTTGTCAATTTGACAAAATTTGAATACGCATCTGCGTATTTGCATATAGGTAGCTACGCCCTTGCAATGAGCTTCAGGTAAATGGCTACGTCTCTATGTTTTTCTACCATTTTACTAAGGGGACTAACTTTTGTGACTTCCTGTTTGCTTCTCTGGACGATGGAATCCTTCCTAATAGGGGTTTGCTCTTAAAGGACTCGTTTAAATTGATCTGTTCATGAGCAGTAATGAATTGTGCAACACCAGCCACGCCCACTAGCGCCGGCTTAAGCAGCTCTATTTTCAAACTGACTCTAAATTAATCCAGATGATTCCAAAGGACAAGAAATATAACGTGCACTATGATGATATACGGGGAGACGTTTTACGGCCGCCACACGGCACAACACCAGCTGCAGTGAAGAAAATATATTCTGGATAGTGAGATCCTTTAGAAGCAAGGAATACACCAAAGAAATGAAAATAGCAGACTCAGTTTAATTGTATCTGTTCATTACCAGTAATGAAATGCGCAAAACCCTGGCACCGGCTTAAGCAGATAATCAAAATTACTCTAAATGAACTCAATGATCCCAAAGGACCAGAAAATATATTCTGCGCATGTTTATTAGCCATTGCTGTCAGTTTTTGGTAAAACCCCAACCGGAACACCGCTCGGCCAATTCCGAGCGGGCTCCGATTGGGTAAAACTCGTGTCCATGATAGTTAGCAATCACACTGTAAAAAAAATACAGTCACTTCATGGCGAAAGATCTTGCATCTGGCTGCCTGTTACGGGACATTTTGAATAAAATATGGAAAGTTACTTTTTTATACTGTATTGTATGAAAACCTTGCTTTGATTTCGAATACGATTTTTTTTATATATAAATTCAGATATAAAGCAAGGTTGTAGTATAGTCATTTTCCATATTTAAAAAAATACGACACTGTTCCGTAATTTTACGGTACAGGGACTGGCAGCCAGTGGCCAGGGTTTTTTTGGCCAAAAAATTTACGAGTTTTTTTAACAGTGCATGTGTATTTGTATTTCAGGAGGCGCTGTTGCAGGAACGCATGAACAAATGGTTCCACTGAATAAAACCTCAGGTCAGTCTCTCAAACTTGTTTTTACTCTTAGAGCACCAAAATGCAGGCGCCAAAAATTTCGGCTGCAAAATTTCAAAAAAAAAAATGTTTCGACCAAGCTGTACCATATTTAAATTTCAAAGTAGAGGGCCAACAGCATAGACAGACCCGGCCAGTACGCGGACACTACCAGTACGCGGACACTTTTGTGTTTGGCGTCAAATAAACGTAAAGATACTTTCTAAATTCAACTGCCTTCGTAACATTTTTTCAAGGCACTGTTTCTTTATCCTTTTGTCATTCACTTTTATACTTATACAACACAGTTCCGAATTTGCAGGGCTGATGCAGACGGGTATCACGATCGATGCTTCAGTTTGGCTGCGGCAAACACGCACACAGGCAAAGCAAATAGCCATGTGTCAAAAAGAAATCAGTACACTCCTTTACGATGTATGTACATTTTTATTAACTACATGTATCAATAATTTTATTAGTATCGCAGCGTATAAATGGCATCTCGGTTTATTCAGATTCTAAGGTGTCCGCGTACTGGTATGATAATCCTGTTTTATACAGCAAACAGCATGGCCTCAACAACGTTACGTTGCGCATGCGCAGAAGCTTTTTTCACGTGTTCCTTTTATCTATATTTGGCACAAGGCTTTACCTAAAATTGCATGCCTATCTGGTAGTCTGGAACACGTTGGAGTCTTAAACATCAGGTGAAACACCCTTAAAAGTGTCCGCGTACTGGTAGGGCCTGTCTATGTCAAGATCAGCCGGCTCATCATGAGCCATCTTATATCATCTACGCTCTCTGTGTATTCAGCTATTTTCGTTTTTGACACTTTTAGCCGGCTCAACATGAGCCTTCTCATCTGGATCTACGCTGTTTGCGAATTCAGCATTTTATTTCTTGGCACTTTAAGCGTCAAGAGACATACAAATTATCAAATTTTCCATGGTTCACATAACATAGTTTGAAAAGTGATCTGGTCCCGAAGACGATGATGAGCTCATGTTGAACTGCATACAGTGCATACTAGATCTTGAAGTTCCGGGGCCGTATTCATAAAACGACTTAAGTGGTTGCTATGCTGTTGCTAAGGCTGAATTTCTTTGAAGGAGATTCCCTACAACTATGAAATTTGCTCTGGAGGAACAGTTCCTCCAGACAAAATTTCATAGTTGTAGGGAATCTTCTTTATAGATATTTAGCCTTAGCAACCGCATAGCAACGATTTAAGTGGCTTTATGAATACGGCCCCCGGTGGCTCAGTGGGTTAAGAAAACTATGAAGCGATGGGAGACACATCAAAGGGAGGTAATTACTACAAAGAGGAGATAGCCCATTGGGGGCTTTGCTGCAAGAAAAGATTTAGCTTCATCGCCGGGCATTTTTTCCACCGAGAACAGCGCCAATTTTGAAGGGCATAGTCAGCTAGACCGGGAATAAAAAGTTGTTTTACTTTGTAAAAGTGGCGGAAAAAACATGAAGACTTATCCAGTCACCTTACATTTTATCATTAATATTGTCTAATAATGTCTCTTTCCAACAGGACCTACAACCTATCCAGGAAGCAGCGTGCCTACCCTTCCACAGTACGGCGGATACGGGACTGGGGTTTATAATCCGGATATGTCATATGACCCTAACGCAGGTAAATTTTTAGTTCGAATACGTTTCGATTTTAGTACCATTTGTGCGTTTACATTCTATACTGCCACTTTAGATATGCCGTCATGAACTTCGTGTTTCTTCATTTTTTCTTCGAACTTAGGATGATTATCTTGCCATCTCAAGGATTAGATCGAAAGTTGTTTCTTGATCTGTCACAAAGATTTCATTATGCTGTGACAAAAACTGAATTTGTGAATGAATTAATATCCGAGTTGTAGCTCACTTTGGTGCTTCCATTTAGCATCATGTTGTGTGACGAGTTGATCCGGCCAATGGAAAGGTACTGGTTTTCTGAGGAACTTTAAGTTTAGATTCATCAGTAGTGTAATTTTTAGTAGGAACACAGAAAAGTACCCTTGTGACATTTAAAACAGCCTCATTTACCTTGGGTTTTTTTTATTTTAAAGAAACTTTAACTGTGTGTCTGTCTGTGCTATTTGAAAATATTTGTAACTCATTACTTCGCCCATTCCCAACCATCGTTGCATAAATAGTTTCTTTTTAGTTTGGGTATACATATATCACACCGGGTAGGCAGCAATCGAAAACGCTTAAGAATCGATTAATGCGGATCAAAAACCGTTAGAAACAGCGTTTTCAATTGCAAATTGTCGCGAATTTGCAATCGAAAACGCTGTTTTTAACAGTTCTTGATCCGCGTTCGGCGATTGCATGAGCGTTTTCGATTGCCGCCTACCCGGTGTGTATCTATGAGCCGCATTCTTCGTTTTCAGCCGGCTATCTACCCGGAGCAGCGGCGCCACCTTATCCAAATTCTTATGGAGATGTGATGTTTTCTGGTAGGTGCTGAGAAAAGAACAATTTATTTAAACCGCATGAAAGGTAGCCTTCCGGCAGGTGTGAACAGGAAAGACTCGCAGCTGGCACATCTTTGCAGTCTGATCAGAATTGCCTTTTTTGCATACACGCTATTTGAATTCTGGAGCACCTGAAAAGACTGACCACTTAGTACAGGAGCGCTGGCCGAATTGAAGATTTACGTTATGCACATGGCTTATGCGGTCTTTTTTTTCAACGCCATGCTAATTATGTACAGTGCAACCATGAAAGACAGAAAATGACTGTTTAAGAGATGCCAACTGTGGAGGCCACAATTAGAATAAAATTGAAACTAACAAAAAAAATATAGATAATAATAAATAGAAATAACAATAAATGACGCGAAAGGTCCTCTCCCGTGACTGGCCCTGAGCACTTCGCGAAAGGTCCTCTCCCGTGACTGGCCCTGAGCACTTGTCGTTGTACCAACGTCTATCAAAACGTTGCTCAAATTCATTGACAGTCTACCAACGTCGAGCTCACAAATATACATCGCGTGTTCACTAGGCTAATATAATTGATCCAGCAGGCACATGACGTCGAAATGATGTCATACTGACGTCATTTCGACGTTGTGTGTTCGCTGGTGATACTCGTGTATACTGTTCTACTTGTTTGCTTCGTCACAGTGACGACCAGTATATTAAGTTGTTTTAAACTCTTTTGACTCGTTTCAAGTGGGTAAACTTTTTTTCAGCGGACGTAATGAAACAGCCTTTGCCTCAAGGTGATATGTCAACAGGGCTTCCCTACCCCACTGAACAGGGTGCCGGAGGACAAGGGATGGGTTTTACCTACGGTCATCCAAATGCAATATCAGGTAAAATAATTACCATGTACATGAGAACATATTATTGTATCATTGTATCACATGAGAACAAATTATTGTATCACAGATGGCTTTATCAATCATGTAAAACAAACCCTTTACTCAACTCAGTTAACATCTTGATACAAGTATGTCTTGCATATGCCACTGTGCCCTCTGGAATTTCCCAAATAATCATGAATAATAATGATAATAATAATTCGATTTCAGCAAAGCAGAACATGCATTTTCTCATTTCTTTGGACAATTCATAATTGAAAAAGTAAAGATAATACTCTAAATGAATAAAGTGAAAATAAAAGAAAGAAAGAAAGAAACACCGAGCAGATTGTAAATCTTTTTTTTTCTGTTTAACTGGTAAGATGTTAAATCCGTCTTGCTTTTCTTTGTTTTGCCGTTATATAATCGTATATGAAGTTATAGTCAGTCAGTATTTGTCGGCTGGTCTGTTTCTTCCCTGTATTCAGTATGTGGCTGTACTGTACCAAACTGAGAGTTTTTTCCGTATTTTTCAGGTCCACCTTATCCTCCAGGTCAACCAGTTGGCGCTGCGCCACCTTATCCTACAACTTAAAGGAGTACGAACCCACCACCAAGGGAAATCACTACACCTCTAAGGAAGGTCACTCTGTGATTATTTTCAGTCAGTGTCCCACATGAAAAGTACTTCTCATGTGGATTACACTTACGGGAAATAACCTGCTCCAGCCCATCACCTTTTCCTACATCTGAAATAAAGGAGCACAGATACACCCACAGGGTATATAACTACACTGCCAAGGGAAATATTTCCCGCAAGTGTAACCCACATGAGAAATACCCACACGAAGAAGTACTTCTCATGTGGGTGACACTTAGGGGAAATAACCTGTTTCCATTTTGAGGTAATTGTTTCCCTTAAAGTGTGTAGGTACCTCTCCATGTACCTTTTCGCCGTGCCGGGTAGCGCAATCGGTAGGGCACCTGACCCGTAAGTCAGAGGTCCTGGGTTCGAATCCCGGTCTGGCCACATACTTTCGTTTCTCCTTCCGCTGATTCAAGAAGGGCAGTTGTCAGTTACTGGCGAAAGTATGTGCACTTAGTACTGGTTAACCGCTTAGGAGGTCTAAGCCTGCCCAGGAATAGTGTGGTTAGGTTAACTGACCGTCCCGACATGACCTTAGTTGTTTACCGTGGACGTTAAGCATCAAATCAACCAACCAAATCAAATGTACCTTTTCCTTGGGCATGCTGAGGCTCTGACAAAATATTTGACAATTTTATATATGCTAATGTACATTCTTCTCATACATATTTAATGCCTCATGAAGACATCACGGGTGATGAGGTTGGGGAGGGGGCATTCAGATTTGCTTATGTCTGTCCGAATGTCAAACATTGGGCATACAGTTTGTCAAATCAACTGCTCTCACAATTTTCTGTTTTCCAATTTTCAATTTGATTTTTTTTTTAATTTTTACACATTTTGTGGACATGATGAGGATGTGCACTGGTTGCTTGCTGGAAATAGAATTGATATTGACAAAATTACGATCTTTTGAACTTAAAGGCATTTTCCGTATTTTTAAATCGACTTCTCCCATAATTTCGGATGAATCTTCATTCTAATTTTCCATACTTGTCGTGAACATAATTAATTTTACAGGTAGATATACATTGTTTTCCATAAAATCATTTTACAAAGTTCATTTTTAAATATCCATTCATATATTTTTCAGATATTTAAATTTCAATCATTTCTTAATGTAAATATTGTATATTGTTGTTGTATGTTGTTTTACAAATAATAATCGATCGATCGGTCAACCAGTCTGCAAGTGATAGATTAATTTTTGCAGAATTATTTACCATTTTGACCATTCTTTTGGTATTGCCCTCGTGAAGTGACCTGGCAGGGTGGAGCTAGCGTTATGGATCAGTGCATTGTGAAACAGGTAATTCCTATTTTCGGCAACAATCGGAAAAACATCCGTACGACTTCGTTAATCCTCGACTTTCTTGTTTTAAGTAATAACAGTATTTTAACCAAATGGTGTGCAGAGCGTCGTGGTGTAGTGTATCTGTAGTCGAATTACAAAGACACTTGGTGCTACGATCTAGGGTTCAAATCTAGGATGAGAATAAACTTTTTTTTCTCTCATTTTGTTTTATTTTCAAACTTTATTTTCTTTACATATTTATTTGTTTAAATCATTTTTTGAGGAGAAAAGACATTTCCAGTAATTCCTTTCGCTCGAGATAATTTAAAGGATTAGAGTTCAACATGTATGCTTTGTTAGACACCCTGAAACTGAAAAGTGAATACCAAATCAGAAATTATTTTTTTTCACTCATCGTTTGCTCGTGCATGCATATCACTTTTCTCGAGCATAAAATACCATAATCTACTAAATGTACTCGTGCTTAGTTCTGGGCATAATTAGACAAACAAAACCTCTGAAGATTTTCCTTTTTGATTATAAGCACAAAGTATATGGAGTAATCAAAACAAACGGAACTTTCTGTCATGCAAAATAATTATCTGTTACCTAAAAACTTAAAAAGAAAGAATAAAAAAACTTTTTTTAATTTTAGGTATATTCGAACCTTGGACCCTTATAAGATACAAAAAAAGGTTAGTACGTCTATGGGAGGTCCACTACACCAACGAGTCTTTACACATTTGTGAGATATAGTTAACAATTATAATTCATGCATGATACACGATGATTAACGAATACTTACGAATATCTTTCCGATTGGTGACGAAAATGCTGATTTACCTATTTCATAATGCATTGAACCAAATCGATAGCCCCGCCCTGCCAGGTCACTTCACGTGGGCAATACTGAGTGTGTGTTATCATTTTTCGTAATCACGTTTATTTTGTATTTGCTTATTTTTATTGATCAAGGTTGAATTGAACAAACTAAAAGCCTTTCAGGTTCACCTTTATCATTTTGAAAAAGTTTGTTGAACTTCAGGATACAGAGTCTGTGAAATAAACCCCTTCCAGTTGTCAATAGATTTCTGAGACTATGCATAAACATTGTAGAAATACTATCAATAACAAAGAGGTGCTTGTAAGCTTTGGAATGAAAAGACAAGACTAGTTCTCATAACTTATAAATTTTCTGCCCTTTACTTGTCTTGGGTGTAGGTCCTCAATCATTTGGAATATTTCTGACTTATCTTAAGAAGAGCTTACATCTCAGGTAACAGTAAAAATAATATTAATAAAAATAAGTCTTGTCCTCTTAGATTCGTTTTATTGCATAATCGGGGTCTCTTACGAGGTAATTTTTCCCTTGAAGTGTTTAGTACCCCTCCATGCACCTTTGCCTTGGGCGTGCTGAGGCTTTGACAAAACGTTTAACAATTTTATATATGTTTAAGAAATAGATCAGCTCTAGCAGTGAATTGTTGAGTAATAATTCACTGTTTGGAGGTCAGTTGTAAAGTGGAGCATCTCACGAGCGCGGAGCGCGAGTGATATATCTACTTACAACTGACCGACAAATAGTGAATTATTACTCAACAATTCAATGCTAGAGCTGAACTATTTCGATTCTAACGCTCAAAAACGCTGAAAAAGTATTCTTTTCATTCAAACTCTCCCAACCTTTCTGCCAGCGCGTTCATGCTCCCGCCAAAATATAATTAAATGTGCCTAAGGTAAATGTACGATTTTATACCGATTTTAGAAAGAAAAAGAGACGTTACACCGTCTAACGTCTCAAAACGTCACAAAATTACGTCACTAATGCAAGTGACGTCAGCAATTAGACTCTCGCGCTCCGAGACAGTGAATTGTTGCAGAATAAAACACGGAAACTTTCCATTGCTTCTATAGGCGCACTGTGTTAGAATAACGTATAATCTTCTCATACTTTATGCCTTGTATAGACATTAGGTGTGTGTGTGTGGGGGGGGGGGGGGGGGGGGGGGCGGGAGGAGGGACATTCAGAATTGCTCATGTGTGTCCGTATGTCACAACTTTGGGCATGCAGTTTGTTGGATCAACAATTTTCTGTTTTCCAATTTTCAATTTGATTTTTTTTAATTTTTACACATTTTGTGGACATGATGAGGATGTGCACTGGTGGCTTGCTGGAAATAGAATTGATATTGACAGAATTACGATCTTTTGAACTAAAAGGCATTTTCCGTATTTTTAAATCGCCTTCTCCCATAATTTCCGATGAATCTTCATTCTAATTTTCCATACTTGTCGTGGACATAATTAATATTTCAGGTAGATATACAATATTTTCTATAAAATTATTTTACAAAGTTTATTTTTAAATATCCATTCATAACTTTTTCAGATATTTAAATTTCAATCATTTTTTATGTAAATGTTGTATATTGTTGTTTCTTTTATACTTTTCAATGAATTATAGAGATTTCTCGGTGAAATCGAAACTGATAATCTCACTGTTTCAAACAGTGAAATTATCACTTTCGATTTCACTGTTTCAGAAATAGGATTTTTGTGAAATAGGCTCAATTTTTTTGTTGATTAATTGTCTAAATCTTATCCGGCTTGACAAAAATTACGTCACGCATGTTTGCACGTCATTTCGACTTTAATGACGTCACTTAAGGTGCCGACGTAACATTGTTACTGCACGCGACGTCAGGCTGCCTAAGTCTCCTGTAGGCATTCTTTCTTGGCAATTTTAATGAGATCTGTTCATCAAAATGATATTTAAAGCTATTTTTCAGTTGCAAACTATGTTTACAACCATTATCATACCCAATAAACACGCAGGAAGCATCAAATTTGACGCAAAACGGCTAGAAAAAAAGTTGTGTTTCTGTCGTGATGGCTGACGCTCTTGAATAAACAGAATTATTGCGATTTTCAAGCATAAAAGAAATAGAAAATTTGACTTTTTCAGTGTAAGATGAATTTTTATTTCACTCATGAACACCAAAAGTGGTATTTTCACTCGTGGCTTCGCCACTCGTGAAAATACTGCTTTTGGTGTTCATTCGGTGAAATAAAAATCGATCTTACACTGAAAAAGTCAAATATCCTCTATATATTGTATTTACCAAATAATAATCAATCGATCGATCGGTCAATCAATCCGCACGTGATAGATTAATTTTGGCAGAATTATTTGCCATTTTGACCATTCTTTTGGGTACTGAGTGTGTGTTATCATTTTTCGTAATCACGTTTATTTTGTATTTGCTTATTTTTATTGATCAAGGTTGAATTTAACAAAATAAAAGCCTTTCAAGTTCACCTTTACCATTTTGAAAAAGTTTGTTGAACTTCAGGATACAGAGTCTGTGAAATAAACCCCTTCCAGTTGTCAATAGATTTCTGAGACTATGCATAACATTGTAGAAATGCTGATAATAAGCTTTGGAATGAAGAAGACAAGAAGAGTTCTCATAACTTATAAATTATCTGCCCTTACTTGTCTTGGCTCTAGGTCCTCAATCATTCGGAATATTTCTGTCTTTTAAGAAGATTGTACGTCTCAGGTTACAGTAAAAACAATAATAATAAAAATAAGTCGTGTCCTCTTAGATTCGTTTTATTGCGAAATCTTGGACTCTTAATTGAGTTTTTATTGCATAGTCTTTGCCTCTTAACTCATCATTTCGGTGGAGGAATTCGACCAGTTTGAGGCAATTTCTTATTCAAATAGTTTTTGTTCATAATAAAGTTCATAGACTTTTTTTATTTTTAGTGATGGACACTGCCCGGTACTGTGCGGGGGGGGGGGGATTGATGTACACTGCCCGGCACTGTGCGGGGGGCATCATTCCTGTCTTATGGTCATTTTTTTAACTTTTATATTTTATGATCGATTTAGAAAATAAACTATATGAAATTAAAGCTGATTTTATTTATCTATTAAATAACCCACAACAAGAATTCACGGTTCCGAATCTGTATGGATATATGTACATGTTTTCCTGTCATTTACGCATTAGGAAACAACTTTTGTGACTTTCTGTTTGCTTCCCTGGGTGATGAAACCCTTCCAAAACAGGGTACATGTACTTTCTTGAAGGAAAACATTATTTGCTCCTTGACAAAATAAACAATTATATAGAGATTTAGTATTTCTGTAGCACAAAACAGTAGAAAATAACTCTTGTCTGTCATGTATATCTAACCAATAATATTAGTCAAATGCATCATCAAGATTTCCAGAGTTCATGTTTTGCAGAACTGCTTTATTTTGAGGTCACCTAAGCCAGCGGCTCCGGGGGAGCTTATAGGATGGTAAGGCTCAGGCGTCCGGCGTCCGTCCGTCGTCCGTCCGTCAACAATTTCAAAATACTTCTCCTCTGAAACCGCTAGGCCAATTGTAACCAAATTTCATATGTAGTCTCTATGGGACTTAGGAACGAAAAGTTTTTCAACCGGTCCTGGTCATATGACCAACATGGCCGCCACGCCCATATATGGTAAAAACCTAGAAAAATCTTCTTCTCAAGAACCAATCGGCCGATGGCCTTGAAACTTGGTATGAAGCATCAAATCAGTAGTTCAAATTATGACCTTGGGTTGACCTTGATTTTTTTACGGTAAGGTCAAATTTGCATGCTATAGCTTTTATATGGGAAACTGCTAGAACATAAGATTTCTTGGAAACTGTTGAAGATTTAGACCTGAAAATTGGTATATATAATCATCTGGATGAGTACATGACAATTAATGCGTACAAGAGGTCAAGGTCATTGTTTGACCTTTGATCCTGGTCTCTCATATTTCGACAATTTCACACATCTCCTCAAAAGCCACTGGGCCAATTGTAACCAAATTTCATACAGAGCCTCTAGGGGGCAGGGGAACGAAAATTTGTTCAAACGGACTGGGTCACATGACCAACATGGCCGCCATGCCCATATATGGCAAAAGTCTAGAAAAATCTTCTTCTCAAGAACCAATAGGCCGATGGCCTTGAAACTTGGTATGTAGCATCAGGTACACGAGTACCTCCAAGATTGTTCAAATTACGACCTTGGGTTGACTTTGACCTTTTTACGGCAATGCTACGTTCCCACTGTCGTGAGAGCCGTTACGAGCACCACGATTGGCCATTCGTAGCTTATCGTGGAACTTCTATGAAATTTCAGGTTTGGACACGAGATGATGCGAGTCGATACGTTACGGTACGAGTTGTTGCGCTTGGATGCGATATGGTCACGACTGGTCAATTTGAGGTGACACGATCTGTCACGATCTGGTCTCCCGTTCAGATACGATCACATACGTTCTGACAGAATTGTCCCGATGGAGTTCACGATTGGTTCTCGATCTGACACGATCATCACGATCGGGTTCCCCTATTTGGGACGACCTGGTACGTGCAGATACGTTCCGAGACGTTCATCGCGAACCAATGCGTTGTGCTGCAATAAGATACGATTGTGGTAGCGATGTGTTTCACGATCAGGATCGATTTCAGCTACGACTGGACCCCGACGGCTATATATACAGCCCGACTGACCATATACTTCATTGTTTTTTTACCTTTTATCATTGAATGAATACTACAACCCACAACCTTTGATGATGGCAGGAGTTTAGGATGATGACAACAGAACATTCACCTTATTACTGTATACAAAAATTATCGCAAGAGAGGAAGAAGATGAGCAGTAGCAAGATCAGCCACAATCCTTATCATAAAGGGCCAGGACAGCTGCAGTTATGCTATTGTGGATTCGACCATGGCTCTGCTCACGTTTACTCGCATCTTCTTGTATCAACTCGTATCTGCTCGAGAGTCATTCGTGTCAGGTCGTGAGCAATGGGACACAGCAGAGCGTCAAAGATCGTGACAGCTCGTGTGAGATCGCAGCTAATCTTAACAGAGCGTGGTGTTTGTCTTGTTCAAGGTTGGTCCCGATCACAACGATTTAGATGCACGATTAAATGCGATCTCTCGCGCTTTGTTACCATCTAATACGATCTGATGCGATTATCCCGAATGAGAATCAATCGTGTTGATCGTAGAAAAAATTTTGACCGTCAAAAAATTTTCTACGATCAACACGATTTCCACGACTGACCTCAAGATCTGATAATATCTGACAGGATCTGATAGGATCACCACGATTAGTCCACGATTAAGACCACGATTTCAATCGTGCTGCGAATCGTGATAGTGGGAACATAGCATAATAATAAATTATCAAATTTGCTTTCTCTAGCCTTTATAAGGGAAAATGCCAGAACATAAGAGATCCTGGAAACTGTTTAAGATTTTGACTTGAAAATTGGTATATACAGTCACCTTAATGAATACATGAAAATAAATGCGTACAAGAGGTCAAGGTCATTGTTTGCGGACCTTTGACCCTGGTCTCTCATATTTTGGCAATTTCACACATCTCCTCAAAAGCCACTGGGCCGTTTGTAACCAAATTTCATATGGAGACTCTAGGGGCTGAGGGAAAAAATGTTCAAACGGTCTTGGTCACATGACGAACATGGCCGCCATGCCCATATATGGCAAAAACCTTTACAAATCTCCTTCTCAAGAACCAAGTGATCGATGGCCTTGAAGCTTGGTATATAGCATCAGGTACTTGAGTAGTATCAAGATTGTTCAAATGATGACCTTGGGCTGACCTTGACCTTTTACAAGGCAAGGTCAAGTATGAGAAAATGGTAGAACATAAGATTTCATAGCAAGTTTAGAAGATTTGGGCCTAAAAATTGGTATATGCAGTCATCTTAGTTAGTACATGGAAGATTTGCGGGTACAAGAGGTCAAGGTCATCCTTTGACCTCTGACCAATGTCTCTCATATTTTGACAATTAAGATTTACGGTAAGTCAAATTTGCTTTCTCTAGCCTTTATATGGGACAATGCCAGAACATAAGATTTCCTTGAAACTGTTTAAGATTTTGACCTGAAAATTGGCATATACAGTTACCTTTATGAATACATGAAAATAAATGCGTACAAGAGGTCAAGGTCATTGTTTGACCTTTGACCCTGGTCTCTCATAGTTTGGCAATTTCACACATCTCCTCAAAAGCCACTGGGCCAATTGTAACCAAATTTCATACGGAGCCTCTAGGGGCTGAGGGAAAAAATGTTCAAACGATCTTGGTCACATGACCAACATGGCCGCCATGCCCATATATGGCAAAAACCTTTACAAATCTCCTTGATCGACGGCCTTGAAACTTGGTATATAGCATCAGGTACTTGAGTAGTATCAAGATTGTTCAAGTGATGACTTTGGGCTGACCTTGACCTTTTACAAGGCAAGGTCAAGTATGAGAAAATGGTAGATCATAAGATTTCATTGCAAGTTTAGAAGATTTGGGCCTAAAAATTGGTATATGCAGTCGTCTTAGTTAGTACATGGAAGATTTGCGGGTACATGAGGTCAAGGTCATCCTTTGACCTCTGACCCATGTCTCTCATATTTTGACAATTTAAGATGTCTCCTCAAAAGCCACAGGGCTAATTGTAACCAAATATCATACTCAGCCTCCGCCCAGCTAACTAGAAACGTTTCCGCAACGTTTGTGTTTGGTTGTATGAAGGCTTGTTTGAGACCAACGTTTAGTTAACGTTATTTCAACGTTTGAACATGTTCCACGCTCTACGGTATAGTTGCAGTCAACGTTTTATGAACGTTGCTCCAACGTTATATTTTTCCGCCCTAATAATTGTATCCTATTGGCAATATCATGAATATGTGATATAATGTGTGGGCCACATTTCATGCCATTTTGATGACTATTGCATAATTAATGCCCCTTTTTATTCTGAAATGTCCTTGATTTCGATGGGTACCAACTTATTCCAAATAAGCTGCACGAGCCTTCTTAATAATGTAAATATAGGTAATCTAAAGGTGTCTGGTTAAGATAACAAAAGTCTTGAAAGAGACTGAGAGGGGAAAGGACAGCTCTTATCCGTGATTTCTCTCAGGACACAACGTTTTCGTAACGTTTTCTAAACGTTGGCTAAATCCTTTAGAGCACGTGGCTAAATCCTTTAAAGCACGTGATAGATAATTTCACCACAGTTTCGTATTTCAAAATTTCCTAATTCCAAACTGAATTTTGATTAATCGAATTTAATTACTAAGATAAATCAAGTGCGTTTTATAATGATTATTTTAACGCAAGCGTACCAAGAAAATCTATTTTTGAAGCCGAAATTAATAATACTCCTTTCCAAATTTCAAATTTTGAAATTGGAATTCAAATCAGGTACACAATTAGCTATTTTATGCGAGTATTCTGTCCAGTAGCATGTACTCTAATAGATTGTAGGTTATAATAAGCATATTTCCCGATCGACCTGTTTGCTTGTAAGGTAATTTTAGCTGCAATGCCGATTCTGACGTTTTCATCTTATATCATTTAATATTGTCACACATTTCCGCGACCCTTTATTGCGTGCATGCCAGCATTCCAAATACACGGGATACAGAGGAGCCTCATCATCGGAAGTTCCACTCATTTTCTTTTCTTAATTTTCAAAAAAGATCTGAACATTAAAATTGTTTATTGCCAGCTATGTTTTTAATTAAAGTTTATAATTAAGGTTTAGACTGGAGAAACGTTTCCTAAACCTTTCTGCAACGTTACTGCAAAACTTATTTCTAATGGAGAAACGTTTATCATATACTTTTACTAGTATTGCCCTTGATACTAGATATTTGGCTAAACCAATATAGCCCTGTCAGAAAGCGCTGTCCAGCCCTGTTATCCAAAGACCGCGTGTAGGGCCGAGATCACATCACGTGTATGGCGGGACAGAAATTTCTTGCACAGTGGATAAGGATATCCGCGTGTTTCCCCTGTACCTACAAATCTTATCTCACCCATGTTATCTCACCCAGTACCGGATAAAAATCACAAGCATTCAATGCATAGGTTGTAATGGAGGTCACGTATATGCGTCGTCAAGTGACGTTGGCTTTTACATGATGACGTAACGAAGACGACAAAAATGACGTCAGTTTATGCACGCCAGACGTTGACATAAAGAACCGAATGGCGATCGTTGAAAGCGGCGCCTTCTTTCAAAATCAAATAGAAACTTCTCAAGCACTAAAATTAGGCATTTTAACAAGTTCTAAAGTTAAATTCTAACACGTTGCGCCTATAGAAGCAATGGAAAGCTGTCGTGTTTTATTCTGCAACAATTCATGGTTATGGAGCACGTGAGACTAATTGCTGACGTCACTGCGATCAATGACGTAATTTTGTAACGTTTTGAGACGTTAGACGGTGCAACGTCTCTTTTTCTTTCTTAAATCGCCATAAAACGTACATTTATCTAAGATACAGTTAAGAATATTGGCGGGAGCATGAACGCGCTGGCAGGAAGGTTGGGAGAGTTTGAATGAAAAGAATAGTTTTTCAGCGTTTTTGAGTGTTAGAATCGAAACAGTACAGCTCTAGCATTGAATTGTTGAGTAATAATTCAGTGTTTGTCAGTCAGTTGTAAGTAGATATATCACTCGCGCTCCGCGCTCGTGATATGATCTACTTTACAACTGACCTCCAAACAGTGAATTATTATTACTCAACAATTCACTGCTAGAGCTGATCTATTTCTTAAACAAAAACGTAATGTGCATGAAAAAGTATCTTTCATGGGTGTGAGGTGTGGCTAGAAAAATCTGTCACAAGGGTCACTGATATGCATCACGAGGCTTGCCGATCAGTGACCCTCGTAACAGATTTTTCTAGCCACACCTCACACCCATGAAAGATACTTATAATCTCAGCCGTTGTATCAGCCCTCAATTTAGGCGCTAACGTCAAGTGCTGTCGCTGACGTCATCAGAACAACTCAGCGGGCAAACGGACGTCTGCCGCCCTGTTTTATTGCCGCACGTCGACTGGTTAGAAGTGGAAACACAGAGGCTGTGTCGCTTGTTCTAATACCAGAAAATCATTCTCGGTAAGTTTTAATATGTAATTTGAGCCATTTAAAATACCTAACGATTGTCTTGTGTTTTCTTGATTTTATACTCAGTTGTATTTCCAGCTGAAAGAAAAATGTCGATCACCAACCATGATCTTCCGACTTGATCATCTCCATGTTATTTCATCCAATAAAAAAAAGAAGACAGACATATTTTATTGGAACAAAAAATGCACGTTTTCTTACAAAAGTTTAATTAAAAAGAAAAAAAGTATATGATAAAAAGATCATTACACGGTTGTTTTGATCCCAGCCCTGATCTCAGCCCGATACAATCAACTCGGGCTGAGATTCGGGCTCGGGCCGATACCGTCAACTCGGGCTGAGATCAGGGCTGGGATCAAAACAACCGCCTAATAAACTCTATTTCTTACCTACGAGACAAAGTTTGTTCTATTTTTAGCGGTGCTGGAAAATTCTATCTTGCCCATGGGCTGAGACTTCTCAGACGCGCTTGAATTACGTGTATCACTACTCGCTCAATGAAATGCGATAAGCCCGGCTCGGCGATTCTATATTTTTTAAAGCAATGAATTTCCTCAATAAAATCCCAAGAAAGAAATTCATTCATTATAATTCCATCATTATCTGTTTCTATGTCTTAACGTCGACAAAAAATCTGCAGTAGGCAATGTTTCACACAAACGATGTCGAGGGTGTCGTCATTTTGCGTTTGAAATAACGTTGACGTTACGTTACAATAAGCGTCATACATGCGCATGCTGTAGTCGTCACAATACAAATTTTGCTCTTTATCATGATTTCAATTAGAAATTCCAAAAATGCAGATTTGTCAAAGATGAAGTAGGAAGAGAAAATGCTGTTAAGCAGTTATTACTTGTTTGTTCACACCAGGAGCCATGTGGCTTACACGGTTGTACTACTTACAGTTGTACACGTAGTTCTCCGTTCAATTTGAAATAATTATCGCGCATAAGAAAAATGATAACAAAATAATGCCAGGATGCGAAGACATCTTTTCGTTTTAAAGCTGGCACTGCAAACCTTCGACAATCTATCGGCGCACGCTGAAACCAGTCGGCGACCAGTCGTTCGATTAATCGCTATGGGAAAAAATTGCTATGAAACATTTTTCTTGCAAGGCTATAAATTAACTTTATTAGTAATATTTCTGTTCATAATGCAAGTTTGTCACTTTAAGTTTATGACTGTTTTAGTGAAGCTAGCAAGGAATATTGAAAGATATTTTTGTGATTTTTTTTTTGTATTTTTGCTATAATATGAGTACTTACGATAATAAACCTGTGCACCTGCTGACACTTATCAGCCTCTGATATGTGCAAACTGATAAGACTGAACAATGTCTGATCAGTTCGCGCAAGCTGATCGGAATTTGTTGACAATATACAGTACAATTAACATACTTATAATTACAAGAGGATTAATCGATTATCGATCATAAAATCCGATATTACCTCTAAACTGTTATCGTAATTGTCAAACCGTGAAAGTTTGTTAAAGTCATCATGACTTGAACAAAAATAAATTCAAAAAATATAAAGCTGCAATAGTCAATTTATGGAATAAATTATGTATGCAAACTGACTCAGACCAACTTATGCACTTGCAAAACACTGGTCTGAGTTTATGATCAGTTAATAATTTGTCAATTTCAGTTGAATTTGAGTTTGTACATAACCTTACCCGTGTTTCTGCACAAACCAAACTGATCCGAATTTCTGTTCAAAATATTTTGAACATGTGTTATCAAATCAGGCTGTGACTGTGCGAAAACCATTTAAAATTATCATGTGGAAATTAAATTGAGATAGAATTAAATGCAGTAAGAAATACGGAAAGATTAGTTGAAAGCTGCAAGGCACTCGTCAGCGTTCCGCCCATGGACAGGTCACTTTCTTTTCTGCTCAATGTTCAAAAGTTTCCTCATATGAGCCGCAATACGATAAGACGAACAAATTGGAATGTGCGCAGATCAGCCTGGACAGCCACCCGGTCTCAGCAGAGTCTGAACTACATGTATGCGTTTAAAGGGTAGCTAAGACTCTAAGCTACCTCCATGCCGATAGCAAAGCCTCTGATCGGATCAGGCGGATGCCCAGGCTGATCTAAGACTTCGCTGGGCGTACGTGCACCTTTGTCGCGGCTCATTTAATTGTTTGCTAAAGACATCAACTGAGTAGTCGCTGTCGGTCGGAAGGTGTGAAAATACAGTTGGTCACACGTCTTGTCAAAACAATGTAATTTCAAAATTAACACCTGCTAACGGCAATGAAGGTCAGAAATGGATATTTAATCCGAACGTCATTCTTGTGATTATTTTTGTATGAAACAGTAATTTTCAGTCACGTCGCAACAAAATCAACGCAGTGCCATAGCGCCCTGCCAAGACTCAGATCAGCCTTGGCAGCCGCACAGACTAATCAGAATCTTCGCTGTGCGCTTACAGGACAGGCAATGGTCTAAGCTACCTCTATGCGGACAGCGAAGGCCCAGATCAGATGGGCGAATGCACACGCTATTCTGAGTGTTCGCAGGGCGCACATGCCAATTCGTTTTTGTCGTGGTATGGCTCATTAGTTTATTTATTTTTGTTCGCAGAAAAACAGAGAAAGTCAGACTAATCTTAAATTTCTATCTTTATTGTTTTAAATAGCGCAGCTTAGTTACATGCCGAAAGACACAGTTTACATAAAACTTTTAAACAGTTTTGTCAAAACAGAAAATCAAGAGAAAACGTTATCGTTCCTGTTGAGTAGTGTTTTAACGTCCCAGTAAAAAAATTTAGTCGTCGAGATATTGCCTCTGAATTTGTGGGACTGCAAGTATTGCTCGGCCTGCGATAAATAACACCCAGCACTAGCAGCTCTGTCGCAGAAGCACCAGGCAGCCAGTCTGGGCGGGGTAAAAGAAAAAAAAATTAGAAAAACTATGTGGGTGGATGGGTATCTGTATCAGGCTTAATCTTTCCCTACAGATGAGACCGTCAAAGGGATAGAAATATCATAATTTCATTATTATAAGTAGTTTTATGTTTTTGTTGTCAGAAACTAAAACAAACCGCTGTCAAAACTGACCAATAATCAGATTTATTTTCTCGCCAATTCTTACGAAATTTGACCTAAATATCAGAGAGAGGGGAAAAACGAGACTTATTAAAACGAGAAGGAGCAACTGAAAAAATAAATTGATTTGATCTGAGAAAAAGAAAATGAAAATCCACATTGTAAAAATTAAAAATGTTTCCATCCAGCGCATTCGTATTGTTAACACAGTGATGACAAAACCGGCTTCAGAGAAGTTCAACACCTGTGTTGGGATATGGACATCGATATGACATTCCAAATATCGATTAATGCCTATCGCTCCCCGGGTCTAAGGGAAATAACTGCATTCACATTAATACTCTCTCCAGGTAACAGGTAACCGATTGCACTACTCAGCCCGCATTGAAGACATAAGCTCCAGTTGTCGGCGCACGCTGCAAACCTGTCGGTGACCAGTCGCCGATCGGTCGCCGATCAGTCGCCGTCTCACCAGTGGTCAGTCGCCGATAAGTCGCCGAGCAGTCGCCGACAGATCGCCGATAGGTCCCAGCAGGGTTGAAACAGTTCAGAACCAAAGTGTTGCTGAAACCGATCGGCGACTGGTCAGCGACTGAAATAATACGATCGGCGACTACCAGAAAACCATTGCAACCAGTCGGCGATCAAAATCAGTCGAGGCTTGTCTTTTGTGTTTGCTCAAAAGACTGGATGCGACTAATTTTTATCGGCGATTGCTCGGCGACCTTGTTGCGACCATTATAAAATGTAGTTATGTTAAATGACCGTCGTCCCGGCATGACCATAGCTGATACCGTGGACGTTAAACAGTATATTTATCACACCAACTATTCTTATTTGCTTACCTGAGCCATAGGCTCATAGAGACGATTATAGTTTAGGCACGTACCCGTCGTCCCACCGTCGTCCGACGTCTCCTCTGAGAGGTTGTCAAAACCTGAGAGGTTGTCAAAATGTTGTGGCAAGGTTCCTGAGAGGTTGGAAAAGGTTGTGGTAATGTACATGTACCTGAGAGATTGTCAAAAGATTGTGGCAAGGTACCTGAGAGGTTGTTAAACGGTTGTGGCAAGGTAGCTTAGAGGTTGTCAAAACGTACCGTTGCAGGAAAGTTTTTAGCAACGTTACATGAGAACGTAGAAATCCCAAACTTGAGAAACCATCAAAATAAGTCTACTTTATATAAAACCCAAAATCAAAACATTTTTGTAACCAAAACACAACGTTACACAAAGGTTGCAACAACGTTTTTTTGCAACGTTTTATGAAAACGTTTAGAAATCCCAAATAAAACCATCCAAAAAAAACCTACATAAAACCAAAAATCAAAACGTTTTCATAACCAAAATATAACGTTGCACCAACGTTGCAACAACGTTATTTTGTTAGCTGGGCAGGGGCTGATGGAACGAAAATTTATCAAGCGGTCTAGGTCACATGACCTACATGGCCACCATACTCAGGTGAGCGATTCAGGGCCTCATGGCCGTCTCGTTTATATAAGCATCAACAAGTCAGTCATTGAATCGGAAAAACGACCTAAAGAAGGCATCTGCAAAGTTTTGAGAAGACTTGGAAGATATGTTATATTTTCCGCATTTTATGCAGATTTTTGTTTTTCAACACAAATTAGTCGTTATCACCACATTAAGTTACATCTAAACTCTTAAAAGTTACTACGTAGACACCATATACTAATAATAAGCGGACATAAGAACTGACAGACAAGCTAACACACACACACACACACACACACACACACACAGACTTTTCATGCATGTATCGGTAGATAATTAACCAAAATGTCTTGCAGGCCGAATGGCATAGCGGTTGTTGAAAAGGAATTCAGTGATATGTTTATCAAGCTGGCACAACTTCGCAAAATGATCCGACCCACATATTGGTGACGTCTCTGGGATCACAGTCCCACGAAATCCCGGGATTTCTACATCCGGGACCACAAGCACCGAGTGTTCCTAGGCTAACAACAGTCCCAAGGCAGGTGATGTGGGACGGACAGGTCGCGTTGTTCGTACAATCACACTCGTAACATGAGCTCTGAAAAAATACTAATATGAGCCGCGACACGAAAAAACCAACAAAGTGGTTGTGCGGCCGTGCGGCCAGCGCAGACTCAGATCAGCCTGGGCATCCGCCCAGTCTGACCAGAGTCTTCGCTATACGCATGGAGGTAACTGAGATCCTTAGCTACCCTTAAAGCGCTAAGCAAAGAGTCAAATGAGACTGGGTGGATACCTAGGCTGATCTGAGTCTGCGTTGGGTGCACAACCACTTTGTTGGTTTCTCGTGTCGCGGCTCAATTATTAAGGCCAATGGTAATACATTCATGTTTTTCCGCCATCTTTGAAAAGAGAGACAATTTTCGTAATTTCCTGTTTGCTCGACGTCGCCCTTCCAAAATGGAGTCTGTCTGTAAAGTAACCTATGTAACCATCTTTTTATAGACAACAAAAATAGTCTTGTTAATTTTTTGCTCCAAATTCGTGAAGTAAATGGCTCCTAGTAGAAATTTCGACCCTGAAGAGCTGAGACCCTACATGTGAAGGTGTTATATTCAGTGATGTCTTACTATTTCTTACTTAGATTTTTCAGTTTTACTGACTTTTAATTATTGCTGAAGTCTGGGGCCAGCCTATACCTTGAGTTTCGAGTAGAACTTTATTCCTGTGCAATGAAAAGTAAGAAAAATATGAGCAATTAAAAAGTGCATACATGTACTTTCTTTTGCCTCTGAGTATATATCAGTGTTTAATATTGTGCGAAGGGGTATCATTCCTCAGCAGAGTTGTGACGTCTAAATGACGTCGATACGACGTCAGTAAGACGTCGGTAACATGCCAGCGAAATGGTATCATACTGTCGCAGATGTGACGTAATGACGTCGCATTAACGTCAACACTATGTCATTGCCATCAAGTGCCTACCTGGTAGATTCAAGCGAGACAGAGAGATAGAAACTTTCATTGGACTCCGATGCGAACAGGGAAATCCCAACCCGAGGGCACACGGGGTGAATCAGAAACGAGGCTTGCCTAGTGCCCAAGGCTTGGGATTTCCCTATCTGCATCAGAGACCAATGATTGATTATTTTTCTTACCTACGATATATTTCAAATCGAACGGGGAAGAATTATTTTCATGCGAACATGTACAAGCGTAAAAAGTATTGTGACGTAACGTCAACGTTATTTCAAACGTCAGTTGGTAATGTCTTCAAAATGGCGGCACCCTCGACAGTGTTTGTGTGACAAAATGACGGCACCCTCGACAGTGTTTGTGTGAAGCACTGATTATTTCAGAGTTTTGTTTTTCGATTTTAAGATAAAGAAACAGATAATGATGGACCTATAAAGAATATTTTTTTTAGGAAACTCATTGGCGTAAAAAATAATGCATAAAGTATAGCATTTCATTGAGCGAGTAGTGATACACAGAATTCAAGTTCGTGTGAGCTGTCCCAGCCCATCACCTAATACTAAAATTGACAGAAACAAAAATTATTAACTGATCATAGTCTCAGACCAGTGTTTCGCAAGTGCTCAAGCTGGTCTTAGTCAGTTTGCATATTGATCAAATTATATTGTTTAAATTAAAATATATATTGTAAGTCATGCCCCAAACTGTGAATAACTAATTCCATAAATTGAAAATTGGATATTTATATTTTTAGCATTTCATGATGAGTTCATTTCAAACTTTAATGAGATGACAATTACTATAACTGATAGGAGGTAATATCGGATTTTATGATCGATAATCGATTAATGCATGCATAATAAACATGTTACTTATACTGTATACGTAGCGTATTATCAACGTATTCCGATGAGCTTGCGCAAACTGTTCAGACACTGTTTGGTCTTATTATTTCGCACATATCAGAGGCTGATAACATTGCGCAGATGCACAGGCTTATTATCGTAAGTACTCATTTTAGCAGAAATACCAAAAGTAGCACCAAAATTTTATCTTTAAATAATCCTTTCTAGCTTCACTTAAAACAGTCATATATTAAAGGGACAAAGTTTCATTATGAACAGAAATATTACTAATAAAGTGAAACATAAAAAAAAAATTCTATAGCCTTGCAAGAAAAATGTTTCATAGCATTTTTTCCTTAGCTATGCGGACTGTGCTATGTAGTCTTCTTTCGTTCGATCTTTCTTTCTTTCTTAATCAGACTATAAAATATTGTTCCTTTCTTAATAACATGTAGATCATAAAAAGCACAAATAAAATATATAAACAAAACACGAATACCAAGAAAGGATGTGGTGTTAGCCTTTACGCAATATAGGCGGATTTGGACTCAGACTATTTGAGCCATAATTATGAGCCAGGTTTTATCGAAACACGACTTTTTGTATGTTTAGAGATCAATGGAAGATACTTATAGTGTACTTATTTTATAATGAATTACATCAATGTAAACCTTATAAAAATCTCTCGATGGTGATAACTTATAAAAGTTCTATAGAAAATTCGATCATTTTCAAATTTTAGGCTGAACATAGCTTCTTTGGCATTTTCGACATGATTCGTATATAATTTCAAGTAATTGAAGCTTCAATCTTCAAAAGCCGATGGAAGAATCAAAACATGAAGTTATTTTATATATTTTTACACCATATTAACGGACAAAGACTGAAGTTTATGTTCATAACTTATAAAAAATTGTCGTACTATCATTTATGTATTTAATTTAACATTTTACATTATATTCCAATGTAACTGCATATAGCACTGGACAGGATTTCAACAGGTAAGCTCTCGGATAAACCCGTAAGTCGCTATCGGTAATTTCCGCCGTATTGAAGCATAAAGTTCCCTATGGGGCAAGACAGAATTTTCCAGCACCGCTAAAAACAGAACAAACTCTGTCTCGTAGGTAAGAAAATCGAGTAACGTCACACGTTCTCGTTGAAACTTACAATGTCTTCTTCTGCGTGAAGGGGCCCAATCCTGACTCTATCCCCGACTTGAATGGTGTGCTCATATCCACAACAGTCCGTATCTGTAGAAAAAAAAGTATATCGAATTCTATTTTTGACAGCACCTGATTCATTAGGTAAATAAAAGCATCGCAAACGACTGCGTGATACCCCGCCACTGCAATACTTTTTCACTCGCCATTTTTTCAAACTAATTTTTTCTCTGTATTAGGCCAGGGCAGGGGCAGCTAGACCCCAAGGTACATGGAAAAAGTCTTCGTCATGACAGGACACTTCATTACTCTGATCACTTACTATAAGCGTCCAATAAATCACTTACCACTCTAACCAAATACAGTTTTAGTGATTTTAAACATGTATGTGGCCAAAAGGCAGGGGCAGATAATCCCCTAGGGGTTAAATTTTAATCACCACAAGAAGCTTTTATTACTTCTATCAACAGTTGTAAGTTTCTGAGAAATGTGTTTCACATGCATTTATATAGTGAGAAGAACTGAGGTCACGTGATCACGCTAAAACGGGTGTTTTTGTCAGCTCCAGAAAACTTAAAATTTTAGGCGATTTTGGTTGCTTTGGATTCCTGATTTTGTTCGGACACACATTTACATCATATGGATTATATTGTGACATTTGCTACTTGTGATGGGAAGGCACAAAAACCCTAATAAACGCAAAAACAGTAGTGACGGTACAAGTACTCAGTCTAAAAATGCACGTAATGGCGGATCACCGGTAAATAATAGCGTTAGTGACTCAATAAGTAGAGCTAATTCAGTGCTTTATGGTGACGACTCAATCTTGGAAATAGACAATTCTGTTTTTGATACCTCGCAGTCATCACAGGACGGCAACATGTCTGATTCTGGGGATAAGTCTATAGGTGGTGCCTCGGCAGGGGATGGTTCGGGTAGTTCACCCTCAAATTCGGACATTCTGAAGTATTTGAAGCGGATGGATTCTAAAATTTCCGTTATGGACAATAAGCTTAATAAGTTGGACTTGTTGGAGCAGAAGGTCAGTAGCTTTGATTCTGAGCTGAAAAAATTATGGACATTTGTTCATGACCAATTCAAAGATAGTAAAGATGTTATGTCCAAAGTTTCAGAGCGCCTTGACACACTTGAGTTTTCGCTCGGTATTGCCCAGGAGCAAATTACGCAGTTGACTTCTGATAAGGCCAAGGTTAATGACTCTCTGTTATATGTTCAGTCGCAGTCAATGCGCAATAATTTGATTTTTACCGGTATAACGGAAGATCCACGGGAAAAGCCGGAGGTTACCGAATTGAAGTTACGTCAGTTCATGGTTGAGAAACTTAAGCTGGCCCAGGATATTGTTGATGGTTTTCGACTGGAACGGGTACATAGAATGGGAGATAACTCTGCAAGAGCTGGTGCATCCAATAAACCCAGAAATATTGTTGCTAAATTTTTGCAATTCAAGGACCGTGAAATTGTTAGGCGGGCACGCACGAATTTGAAGGGTACGGGTTTCTTCATAAATGAACAATTCCCTAAAGAAATTGCTGATCGGCGTAGGCAGCTACTTCCCAAGATGCGTCAGGCTATTCGAGATGGTAAAAGCGCCTGGATTAGTTACGACACGCTTTACGTTGACGGCCGACCTGTGCGCAATGAGCCGAACTAGGACATGGCGGAGGCTGAACTGAGTGTTCTGTCATGGAATATAAACGGACTTACTCGAAATAAACTTGAAGATACGGACTTTTTGAACTATCTTTGTAAATACAGCATTATTTTCTTATATGAGTCTTGGACTCAGAAGAAATCTGATATAAATATAAACGGTTATAAAAGTGTAAATTTTTATCGAAAATTTCAAAATAGACGTGCTAATAGGTGCAGTGGTGGAGTTGTATTATACATTAAAGACTGTATTTCCGATGGAATTAAAATTGTTAGAAATCATTTTGATAGTGTAATTTGGTTAAAACTAGATAAGAACTTTTCAATATTCAGAACGATATATTTATTGCAGGAGTTTATGTTTGGGGAGAAAATTCTCCAGCTTATAATGTTGTCGATGTCGACTTTTTCAATTTATTACAAAATGACGTAAATGATTTTCAGTCGCAAGGAAAGGTTTTTTATGCGGTGACTGGAACGCACGAGTTGGTAACGGTTCGAGACCCGATTACATTGTTTGCGATCGAATTGTTAATAATATAGACGACGATAATTATGCACCTGATTTACCGCTACCGCGTCATTCATTGGACAACGTATGTAATACCCACGGATTAAACCTGTTAGATTTATGCAAATCAACTTCTTTGCGCATTGCTAACGGTAGACTAGATAGCGATAATTTAGTTGGACAGTATACGTTTGCAAGCCGAGCTGGTTGTAGCGTGATCGATTATGTCATATTAGGTCAGCGAGATTTTAGTTGCATTAATGACTTTAATGTCGGTTCGTTTTGTGAATGGTCTGACCACGCCCCGCTTTCATTCAGCATAAGGTGTAATAATGTTCCCGTTATATCTGACAGCCCGCAGTACAGTACTAGAATAAAATGGAACGACTCAATGCGGGATGATTTTCGACGAAGTCTTATTGCAAGACTTACTGATTTAAATTTCATAGTAAATCAAATCGATGTTACTGATAGGAATTCTGTTAATTCTAGTATCGAGAATTTTTCAAAGGTATTAAATGACGTTGCATACCCCTTATTTAGTAAGAAAGTGTGTATCAATCCACCAAATTCGTCCGGTATGTATTATAATAGATTATGTAATAAAGCTGATTGGTTTGATGAAGAGTGTCTTGCGGCGAGGCAGTTGTATTTTAATGCATTGCAAACCTTTAACCGTTGCAAATCAAATGAAAATAGAATAACCATGTGCGATTTAAAACGGATATATAAACGTCTAGTTAAAAAGAAAAAACGAATATTTGAGAATAATAAGATAAGGGAGATTGAGAGGTTGAGACATGCTAAACCGAAAGATTTTTGGAAACTTTTTACTAAAAAGAAAAGCACTAGTAACAGTATTTCACTTACAGATTTTTTTCACTTATTTTTCTTCATTGCACCAAAATTTGACTAATGTGCAAGAACCGGAAAGTGAAGAATTTTGCTACAGTAATGATTTTGAATCAGCCGACTGCAATTTCGAAGAGCTCGATAAGCGCATAACTGTTGCTGAAGTTGAAGCAGTAATCCGACATTTGAAAAAGAATAAATCATTCTCTGGTGATCAGTTGCTGAACGAGTATTTTATCGAGTCATTTGATATACTGTCAGGACATCTTGTTGATATTTTTAACGCCATTTTAAATTCCGGATTTTTTCCTACTCAATGGTCTGAAGGCATAATAGTACCTTTATTTAAAAAGAATGACCCGAACGATGTAAATAATTACAGGGGAATAACTTTGGTTAGTTGTTTTTCAAAGATTTTTACAGGTGTCTTAAATAATAGGTTGAATAAATGGGCAGAAAGTAATAACGTTTTATCTGATGCACAGTTTGGCTTTCGCAGGGGTCGTTCGACAACTGACGCAATTTTTATTTTAAATGCTACTATACAGAAAATTTTGAATGAAAAAGGGAGATTATTCTGCGCATTTATCGATTTGCAAAAGGCCTTTGATAGTGTATATTTGAATGGATTATGGTATAAATTGTATAAGTTGGGTGTTAATGCCAAAATGTTGAGAGTAATAAAAGACATGTACAATAAGGTTAAAACTTATTCGTATTCTGACTTTTTTGACTGTGCAATAGGTTTAAAACAGGGGGAGGTAATTTCGCCGATTTTATTTTCATTCTTCATTGAAGATTTGGAATTATTTCTTCAAGGGGACCAAACGTGCGGTTTGTCATTTGATGACATTACATTTATTCTGATGTTATTTGCAGATGATATGGTAATTATGGGGAAGGATAGGGACGATTTACAAAAAAGTTTAGATCTTTTAACTAGTTATTGTAACAAATGGGGGTTAAAGGTAAATACAGAAAAAACGAAAGTAGTGGTTTTTAGAAAACGTGGGGGTTTGCTAAATAATGAATCATGGACATATAATGGTATTCCGTTAGAAGTGGTAAATAATTTTAATTATTTAGGCACAGTGTTTAATTATACAGGGACATTTGTATTAAATCAAGAAACTCTTGTGGGTAAAGGATTAAAAGCATTGAGTTGTTTATTATATAATTTAAAGAGGTATAACTTGAAACCTAAAGTTTGATGCTTTTGTAGGATCTGTACTGAACTATTCATGCGAGATATGGGGTTTTGGAAAATGTAAAGATATTGAGAGAATTAATCTTAAGTTTTGTAAAGTTTTATTGAAAGTTAAATCGTCGACTTGTAATATGGGAGTTTATGGGGAGCTTGGGCCAAAGTCAAATCAAAGTCAAATCATTTATTTCTCTCAATCCATTACAAAAAATGGCAATATGAGGTCAAATATAAATAATGATTCAAAGAGGCTCAAGAGTTAAGATGGAAACAGTGTAAGCATGTTACATACGACTAATATACTAGTAGTCATTTCAGGAGTACCTTTCGGAAATACGCTACAGCTGCGCTCGGGTGCAAGACACGGGAACAACGGCCCTGCGCATTGCACCCAGAGCCCAGCCCCATACCCAAACATTTCTATAATTTTTATCTTCATATGAATACATGTATCTCATTTCATTCAAAATTCGAAATTTATACTGCAACTAAGCTTGAGACGCATGGCAGAGGAAAAGCGATCTCGTGCCCTGCGTCCGAAGCACACGACCATGTGTTTCAAATTTTTACCATCCTGGGTTTTCATTTTCATCTAAAATTCAATAATATGCTGGAGTCAAGCCCAGGACGCAAGGCACAGGAACAATGGTCCTGCGCATTGCGTTCGGGGCCCCTTTCCACATATTTCAATAACTGTCTACCGCCAGCTTTATACAAAGACAAAATATATATTTGTATTGCATCCAATACAAAATTCACATCTCCACCTGTTTCACTCATACTGAGTATGCTGGAGCAGGGCTCAGGATGCAAGGCACAGGAACAACGGTCCTATGCACTGCACCAGGAGCCCTACTCCACGTAATTCGAGAACCTTTTATCATTATCAGTGTCTTGGCTTATTTCGCATCGATATTATGCTGGAGTCATGCCCAGGAGGCGAAGCATAGGAACAATGTTCCTGTGCATCGCCTCCGGAGCACTCGTCCACTTATTTCAGTAACTAGCGCAATAAACTTATCCTTCTATTCCATGATATTCTGGAGTCATGCCCAGGACGCAAGGCACAGGAACTGTGGTCCTGCGCATTGCATTCGGGGCATTTTCCACATATTGCAATAACTGTCACCTGCCAGCTTCACGGGGGTAAATCAATACGTGAAGGGACACCCGAGTCTTGCAAAATTACGTTAATTTTCTGTAAGTATTGCCACAGTTTTGCGACTCACGGAGTACAAATCGTATTTTTTTCCAAAAACCACATTTGCAATGGTGTTGTCAATGAGCGCACGCTATTTGGTAATAATTTGTTTCGAGATATATGCAATAGAAACGGCACTTCCGTGTAAATCATGCGAGTTAATTCGGTCACAAATGTCGTCCTGTCTGTTGATTTCAAGTACATGTGACTTTGGAACAAATTTAGAAAGGAATCAAAGTAGATGCGAAGTTTGGTTTATATTTTTCATGTTAATTTAAGCTTCGGTTTAATATTCTTTCTGGTCGTAATCAAATTATTTTTCATAGTTTTAAGGAAGAGAACAACTACGCATTTTATTGACCGTTTTGCTTAATGTACGATAAATTTGACAATTTATGCTGTGACATTTTCACAGTATCCGAACTACATGTACAATCTCTTCCGGTTTTCATAGCGTTGAATCGAGAGTACAGACGTTCTCTTATAACAGTAGTCGGAAATCATTATGTTTTGAGATTTTATGTGGAATCTGCTGCGTCATTTATAGCTATTCAGCTTTGAAAATGTAAAGAGGTAAGTTTAATATAATTTGCTCTTCGGCCTTTTACTTTATTACCCTGTACAATGTCGTGTATGGGTGGGTAGTAATTGGTACAGTATTCAAATCGCCCTTGGCATGATTCTTAAACCATTTTGAGCATTTTCTTACATGTTTTATAAAAAATCTTTAGAATAAACGGAAGGCGTTATCAATCTACAGTTTGTTAGTTTTGATAAAAGAATGATAGCTAGGTTTTGCACGACACAATCTCGTGTTAAATTAAGCTGTTCGGGAAAAAAAATCTGCGACGGCAAGGAGTTTTTCATTGTACAGGGCAATAAAGTAAAAGACCGAAGAGAAAATTATATTAAACTTACCTCTTTACATTTTCGAAGCTGAATAATTATAAATGACGTAGCAGATTCCAGATAAAAACTCAAAACATAATGATTTCCGGCTACTGGTTATATGCGAATTTTGTACTCTCGATTCAACACTATGAAAACCGGAAGAGATGGTACAGTGCGTTCGGATACTGTGATTTTCTTTGACATAGTCAGTGTTCTTCATGTTTTTAACCCATGTATATGGCGGATTCACAAATGTATGAGTCAGTGTATACATTCTATATTAGAAATACGTTGAGTCGAGAATTTTAACGAAAAAATGTCCGTACGAGAGTAAACCCAAAGCAGAACCAAATGTTTTTTTTTCTGACCACCATAGTCACAAACGATCGGCAATTGTAATGAAGCGGATAAGACTCTGCAACTACCCTTCATTTCTATGTCTGGTGGCTTTACCTGAAAGTGGATACTAAGCCATTGTTCCACGTGCCAAAATGAGAGTTCATACGAGGTATCTTTTGACTCATGTACGAATGGCGTTGTCCCATTTTTCCTTTTTATACCCCCGTGAGTGTATTCAATGGCCTTAATGTTTGTTCCTATCCGTCCGTCTGTCTGTCAATTCGTCTATACGTCACACTTTAAGTTATAACGTTTCTATAAGCGGCTCTTCTCATTTTTAGCTCGCCTGAACGAAAGTTCAGGAAGAGCTATTGTTGTCACCTTGGCGTCCGCGTCAGCGTCCGCGTCCGCGTCAGCGTCGGCGTCCGGATTGGATGTTTTGGTTACAGTTTTTTAAAGACCTATTTCTCCTTAACCCATGAATGGATTCTTTTAATACTTGCACTGTAGTTAGATATTGGTCCAAAGTTTAACAGGTACCACCCCCGCCGCACAAGGTCATGGACATAGACAATTGGGAGTTTTTTTGGACTGGATGTTTTGGTTAAAGTTTTTAAAGCTCAATATCTCCCTAACCCATGGATGGATTCCTTTGATATTTGCACTGTAGTTAGATATTGGTCCAAAGTTTTCCAAGATACAACCCACACACCCCTCAGTGACCTTGATGTCAAGGTCATGGACTCAGAAAATTGTCTTTTTATTGATTGGATGTTTTGGTTAAAGTTTTTAAAGACCCACATCAGTTGTAATGAAATTCTTGTTGTGGTAAACCCCGATCCTTCAAAGTTCTGCAAAAGAATAGGAAATTCTTAGCCACTGGGAGTCAGATTTATGGGCCTTTGAATTGGGTATGTGTTACCGTAATGTCTTTGGGAAAATACCAGTTGCTCCGTTAAATATTTTGAGCAGTGTATATGTTTGAGCGTTTGCATAATCATAATGCATATATCGTAACCGACGGATTACAAATGTAATTACGACTGTTTGAGCGCATGTGCGCTAAACGTTTTTGAAACGGAGGCAAATACTTGTAGAAATCTTTCTGTCTTATAAGCGCACGTCGAATTAATATATTTTTTAAGAAAGCAGATCTGAAGTTGAAACATAGGAGAAAAGCTAATTATATCATAGGATAGAATATCTTAACGAATGAAAACTGAAAGAGTCAACAGCATTTTCAGGTCTTGTAAACAAACAAACGAAATGGTAAACCAGTAAAATATGTAAACTTATAGTCATATGCCTCAGAAATTATCATGATGTGCACTTGAAGAGGCACGCGTGGTAATTGAATGGAATGAGGTATGCATGTGACGCGATAGTGTTTGCTGTTAATGGATATTTTAGTGATGTACACAGCCCTGTGACAGGCATCACACGGGGGCATCGTGCGTGTCTTACAGGTGGCACTACACTAAAAAAAATCCCATAGCTCACAGTGCAAAATGGGTCAAAGTCAATGCACTGCCAATTTTCTCCTGGTCTAAACTTTCCAAATTGAGGCATGGAATTGAATAGACAACACCTTTACCTACCAGTAATAGCTAAAAAAGTTGGGGGTTGTGCGGCATATTTTTGACTCATTCTATTTTTAGTGCTGACAGGATGTAGTTCGCAGTGAATAAATCTCGAAACTTTCACTGCCACCCCTGTGTATTTTTCAACCCCAACAAAAATGTAGCAAAACAGCTTTGTAAATAAGCTCCATTTTTTATAATAATAAATAAGCATAACATTCAGAAAAATATTCAACTTTCATAATAAAACCAATCAGGGGCCGGCAAATATTCATTATACGCCTGAAAGCTCTCCCCCAAAGAGGCGGGGCTTGCATAATGAGCATTTTTTTACTGTAGTGCAACCTATACACATTTTTTTGTTGTTGTTTTTTTCTTTTAAATGTCGGTACTGCCACTACCATTTTACTTGCCCCATCCCACCAAATTAAGCCAAAATAAATACTTTGCGTCACAATAGAGTATAATGTAACTCGTATGATGTGCTTGCGGTCAACATTTCGAATACAGTGAAATGCAATTTTTTTAATTTGCTGTATGAACAACTATAAAATTTAGAAAGGACCTCACGTCATTTACGCTCCTCGATGAGCAAAGTCTTTCCCTTAATAGCTGATCTCATTGAAAGAGGATGCAGTTATTAAAAGCAGAGTTGCTTCCCTTGAAAGTGTAATCATCCACCTTTTAAAAAGAATGATAAACTTTTCTTATAGCCTTCACTGCTAAGCTTATTTTTTATAAGGCAAGTGCTGCCGAGATGGTTTATGTCAATATTTCTATGGTAAAGTGTATCAGTAAGCAGTCAGTTTTAGCAAAATAGGCCGTGTGGCTGCCGTAAAACGTCTCCCCGTACATCATCATAGTGCAGATTATATTTTCTGGTCCTTTGGGATCATTGGGTTCATTTGAGTTATCTTAAAAAATGAGTTCCGCTTAAACCTGTGCTAGGTGGCGTGGCTGGTGTCGCACAAGTCATTACTAAACATGAACAGACTCAATTAAACCGAGTCTGCTATTATCTGTTCTTTGATGTATTCCTTGCTTCCAAAGGATCTTACTATTCAGAACTTATTTATACTGTGGCGACCGAATGGGCAATCAACCTTAGTGAAAAGTGGACTTGTCGGTTAGCATCGGAACTTTTTTTTTCTTTCAAATTCGTATACATGCAACACTATAGTATAGCCAAACCTGTCTTAAAGGGTCACCTAAGGGAAGGACAAATTGTGGCTGCTAGTAGTAGTAGTATTTCAATTCTCATATCGACGTTGCCCCCGCACCTTAGCGGAACAAATCCATAGCCGCAGTAACGGGGCGCGAGGCTTGTGGCTGCTAAAGACACATAGCCCCTTTATACAGGTTCAGTTGCTGTATTTTGGCTAATGGGACCCTGAAAATGTGTTTTCAGAAATCGGGTGATCCTTTAGTACAGATGGGTACATGAGCCGCTTTGACAGAGTAACGGCTCCTTGAGAGTTCTGGCGTTTTGAACAAACCATTCCCTTTAGGGGCGTGTCCTTTTAGGGCCAGACGCAAGGCTTGGGGCACAGTGTTTTACAAACACATTTCTTGCCACTATTTTGTCACCAGTGATTTTTATGATACGCTCGTATGGTCTGATAACGCAGTACACGTGCAGTACTTATCTGCTTATTTATCCCTTATTAGGTTTTAGTTTGGTGAAATGTACATGTAAACTGGGAGAGAGAGAAACAAAATTATACCGATAAAAATTACTCTGATAATATAACACTTTTGATATTTTCGAGAAAAAAAATGGATATTGTGATTTTTGTAATGGATTATTCACGGAAACTGTGGTATTATTCACGAAAGTTTTGGATTTTGAGAGAGGGGCTAATTATTGCACGTGCTGTAGAATCGAATACATAAGAACTGTGTAAGTGAATTTGGGTTGAACGTCCCACCAACAACTAGGTCATACGGAGACGGGACATCGGTTTGAAGTCTCATCCGAAAGGACCGGAGAAGCGGGGAATCGATCTTACGACACTCCTGGATTGGTAGTCCAGCGCGTTATCCACTACACTGCTGTCGCTTCTTACAGTTCATATACAATCTGGTGCAGTTTCTTACGGTAAGCAAAACGTTTGTATGATAGTAATTTTCTAAAGATTTAGTTTGTACACAATACCGTTCCAACACAACAATTGTTCTCTCAGTGGACACCCTGGCTGGACTGGTCCGGGTCTACACCGTTTGACCAGCCATGTCGATGGTAGAGTTGTACGAAAACTCCTGCTGGATGCCGTATAGACATGACGTGACCTACCACTTTGACAACAAATATTAGGACACTGTTATCTAAGCAAACGATGTAGACCCAAGATAGACTTTTCTTCCGGAACAGTCTGATTGGGGTCCGCACTGCTGGCCACATTGCCAGAAATCTTGACAACATCGCCTTACAGCAAAATCAAAGACGTTGTAAAACTTTAGGACATCAATAGTCATTTGGCAAAGGCATACTTGAGACAGTGGAATTACGCAGTTGGTGGGAAGTCACCTCAGGTCCGAAACTTTTCTGATTAGCTATTGTATCTTAGATACTCGTTTTATGTGTTCTTCATAGCATTAACAGTATTTTTACAAATGAAATGCCAACGTGCATCTACCATTTACTGGAAATAAGTGGGGTAGACCTACACCGTTATTTTTTTTGGCAATATAATGCAAGGCGCAACGCATTCTTAAAGTACATTATTTAATCATAACAAGAGTCTATAAGTCGGTCACAGTGATTCAGAGGAAAGAAAATTCTAAACTTCAGACTGCCAGTTTCCAAAGTTACGAGCAAGTATATATTAAGTACTCAGTTGTAATTCAAAGTAATCATTAGAGCAATACTAGTATTTGCACTTATCAACAATGGACATATACAGGTCTATACTAGGAAATCATATGCGTACACCGTTGTTTTTATGCATAGAAACGCATCCTGCAACACGTTCTTAGAGTGTATCATATAAACAATCACAGAGGAAGCTAATTTTGTGAGAAAAAGAGACGAAAAAGTTCAGATTGATTCAAAAGAAAGAAAATTCCTACCTTCAACCAGCCAGCCTCAAAAAATGTACACTACCTTGACAAACTAGAACCGAATTGGCACGTTAACTACTGCATCTCACGTGAAACATTTTTAACGAATATTAACTTTAAAGAATCCTCCAAAGCGTGACCAGTTCACTTTTTCTATTAATGTCCCGTCATGCTTATAATTGGTACTTATTTCACCAAAACACTCGTGTTGACATAATGTTTCATCAAAAACGAAAGTACACCGTGGCAAGACTTTTACCAAATACGCCCGGAAATGCAAGACTAGGTTGTCTCTTCACGTATTGATTTACCCCCTTGAGCTTTATACTGGGACAATAATATACCTGTATTGCATCCAATACAAGATGCACATCTCAACTTGTTTCAGTCGTACTGAGTATGCTGGAGCAGGGCTCAGGGTGCAAGACACAGGAACAACGGTCCTATGCACTGCACCAGGAGCCATACTCCACGTAATTCGAGAACCTTTTATCATTATCAGTGTCTTGGCTTCTTTCACATCGATATCATGCTGGAGTCATGCCCAGGAGGCGAAGCACAGGAACAAAGTTCCTGTGCATCGCCTCCGGAGCACTCGTCCACTTATTTCAGTAACTAGCGCAATAAACTTATCCTTCTATTCAATGATATTCTGGAGTCATGCCCAGAATGCAAGGCACGGGAACTGTGGTCCTGCGCATTACATTCGGGGCATTTATCCACATATTGCAAAAACTGTCACCTGCCAGCTTTATACTGGGACAATAATATACTTGTATTGCATCCAATACAAGATGCACATCTCAACTTGTTTCAGTCGTACTGAGTATGCTGGAGCAGGGCTCAGGATGCAAGGCACAGGAACAACGGCCCTATGCACTGCATCAAGAGTTCTACTCCCCGTAATTCGAGAACCTTTTATCATTATCAGTATCTTGGTTTATTCACATCGATATTATGCTGGAGTCATGCCCAGGAGGCGAAGCATAGGAACAATGTTCCTGTGCATCGCCCCCGGGGCACTCCTCCACTTATTTCAGTAACTAGCGCAATAAACTTATCTTTATTTCCAATGATATTCTGGAGTCATGCCCAGGACGCAAGGCACAGGAACTGTGGTCCTGCGCATTCCGTGCGGGGCACTTTTCCACATATTTCAATAAGTGACACCTGCCAGCTTTAAACTGGGACAATAATATACTTGTATTGCATCCAACACAAGATGCACATCTCCACTTGTTTCAATCGTACTGAGTATGCTGGAGCAGGGCTCAGGATGCAAGGCACAGGAACAACGGCCCTATGCACTGCATCAGGAGTTCTACTCCCCGTAATTCGAGAACCTTTTATCATTATCAGTATCTTGGTTTATTCACCTCGATATTATGCTGGGGTCATGCCCAGGAGGCGAAGCATAGCAACAATGCTCCTGTGCATCGCCCCCGGAGCACTCTTCCACATATTGCAGTAAATAAAGCAATAAACTTATCTTTATAGCACAAAACACATATCCACAAATTTCGATGGCATATTTCGTCATAAGTATCTCATTTCGTTCAAAGACAAATAATATGCTGAAGCCACGCCCCACCTGCAAGGCACAAGGGCAACTGCCCTGTGCACTGCACCTGGAGCCTGCCTCTACATATCCCAATTATTTTAATCATTATGGGCATTGTGGTTCATTTAAAATCGATATAGTAAGCTGGAGTCGTGCCCGGAGCGCAAGGCACAGGAACAACGTCCTGTGCACTGCGTCCTGCGTTTTCTCCGCATATTCCAATACCCATTATCCGCCGGTTTATACAAAGACACTGAACATACCTGTATAGCACATATTACAAAGTGAACTTCTCCACATACAACAATAACTTTTATCGTTACAAGCATAATTATTCCATTACTCAAAGTCCACTAATATGCTGGAGCCGCACACCAGATGCAAGGCACAGGAACAGAGGTCCTGTGCGCTGCACCCGGTGCCTGTCCGCCTCCATTTATTTCAACAGCTATCAGTTCCAATATTTTATGAGTATCTTTATTCCATTTAAACTCGATATGCTGGTGTCGTGCTCAGGACGCAATGCGCAGGATCACCGGTCCTTTGCATTGCATCCTGAGCATTTCTCCACATCATTTCAATATCCGTCAGCTTTATGCTAGGACAACAAATATACTTGTAACGCATATTAAAGTGGATGCAACTACTGCAAGACACATGGTCAGATGTGAGTTTCTAACAATACTATAACTGATTTTTACGACACTATAGCCAAGATTAATCGGATAAAGCGACTTAAACTAAGCAATGCCTTCTTATTTTCGGTATTAAGTAGCTGGTAGAATTTTAAAATGTTGGGTCTTTTATAATAATATGGTTTTAAGTATAGCTTTCTAACATCGTGAAATTCTTTGCATTCCAAAATGAGATGGAATTCGTCACCTATATTTTGCTTACATAAAAAACAGAGTCGTTCTTCCCTCGGAATTTGCTGCCACCGCCCTGTTTCAATCGGTAATCGATTATTCCTTGTTCTGATTTGCACCAAAGCTTTCCTCAGTTTGAATGGGAGAGTAACCAAATAATTTTCAAATCCAAATTTAGTTTTTATTAGTCTATATATAGTCCCACTACTGCTGTTATCTATTTGTGAGTGCCAATTTGTAATAAATATATCTTTTAACTTCTGTTTTACGGCACAGACAAGCCATTTTTCGTTGGGGAACGTGTGTGTTTCCCATACACCACTCATACCACAGGTTATTAAGATTTCTTTAACTTACTTTATCCAATTTAATCTCGTATTACTGATATCCGAGTAGGTGTATAAACTGTAAATTACATGTACGTTATATAGGGTCGGAGATAATTTAAGTGGATTTTCTGATGTAACTATCTTTGCCCAGAATGATATTATGCGACACTGTATATCAATGTATATTGGAAAAGCGCCCGTTTCTCCGTATACCATGAAATTCGGAGTACTTGATTTCATGTTTAAAATGAATTTCAAAAATTTTAGAACAGTTCTTTCAAGAATCACATTGTTACCAAACCCCCACACCTCACTGCCGTACAACAATATAGGTTTCACGAGTTTGTCAAACAATTCGATCTGTAGGTCTATAGGAAGTAATAATGATCGTGCTTTTTTAATAAGACAAAACATCGCCTTTTCTGCTTGACTTGCCAAATGCTTTTTTGCTGCTATAAAGGTCCCACTTTTACTAAACAAAATGCCTAGATATTTATATTCATTCACGCATTCTAAGACATCATTGTTTAATGTAAAATTGTAGTTTCCTGGTCTGCCCTTGGAAAATACGATAACTTTCGATTTACTAACATTAACTTTCAATTTCCATCGTATGCAGTAATTGTTGTATAGATTTAAGGCTGATTGTAATCCTTGTGAAGAGTCGCTAAGAATAGCCGTATCATCGGCATAGAGAAGTATAAAAAGTTTTAAGTATATATATAGTGTGTCGTCAAACTCGGAAGAAAAACATTCTATGCCCCCGCCTGGGTAATTTTTGAAGAAGAATGCTTCTAAGTCGTTTAAGTAAATCGTGAATAGGAAGGGCGACAAATTTTCGCCTTGACGGAGCCCAATATTACAGGAGAAAAAATCGGTTTGTTCACCATTTACCGTTATGCAAGACTTGATGTCGCTGTACATGTTTTGGATTAAACGATAGCATTTTCCAGTTATATCGCAGTTCATAAGTTTGTGCCACATACCGTCTCTCCATACGGTATCAAACGCCTGTTTTAGGTCAATGAATGCGCAAAATAAATGTTTTCTTTTTAAGTTTAAAATTTCTATTAAGCAATGTAAAACAAAAATATGATCTATGGTGGAATGTTTTTTTCTAAATCCAGCCTGACTACTTGTGATCAGGTCATATTTTTCAGCATACGTGTATAATCTACTACTTATGATACCCGTAAATAGTTTACCCAGACAGCTCAGGAGTGTGATCGGCCTATAATTTTCTGGCTTGGACGCATCCCCTTTCTGTTTGTATATGGGTTTGATTAGCCCTATCGTCCATACTTCGGGAATTACTCCACAGTCTAGTATTAAATTAAATAATTTTTCATATAATGGCCCCATAATATGAATTGTCGACTTGATATGCTCATTAAGTAACGAGTCAATGCCACAAGCTTTGTTATTTTTTAGTTTTTTAACGTTTTCTTCTATCTCATGGAGGGTAATTCTGCCATTAATCTCGTCATTTTCAATATTTTGAGCATTTCTATTTGATAAGTCTTCATTAGTACTTTCGTCATCATGATTCCCTGAGTTTGCATTTTTAAAAAAATCAAATAAATGCTCGGTCGAAACTTTTATGGCTTCTTGTTTATTCCCATTTAGGATTTTCCAGTACGTTTTAGGATTTTTATATTTTAAATTTTTTAACTTTCGAACTTGAAATTTTTTAAATTTTACATAACTTTTTCTCATTGTCTTTTTATATGTTTTACTAGCCTGCTTTAAAGCTATTTTATTGTTGTCACTTTTATTAAATTTATAAAGATACTTTGCGTTGTGCCATTTTCTTCTCATTAATTTACATTGCGGTCCATACCAAGACGGTTTTTTGACTGACGGAGCTGATTTTGTCTCATGACATATGTACCCAAAACTACATTCGGCAGATGCAATGAAAATATCATCTATGCTTTTTACTACTATGTCTAAATCATTTTGTGCAATATTTTCTTGTTCTTCGAGTTCTCTTTGAGATTTTAATCTGTCAACAGTTTCATAGCATTTGATATGTTTTGGGAATTAATGTTGCTAACGAAACTCTCCGACTTGTCCGAGTCCCATAACTTGACCCGTTCAGTGCGATTTACTTCACTTTCAGCTACTCTTTTTTCAAATATACCCTCACAATTTAACTCTAATTGGACAGCATTGTGAACATCTGACAACATAGAACAATAATCGATGACATTTAGACAACGTACTGAGCGTATCATACTAGAACTACAAATAAAATAATAAACGCAACTAACATTTTTGGAGGTACATTTCCCACTCGGTAAATCACCCTTTGTTCTTCCATTTAAAATATATAAAGAAGAACACTTACAAAAGTCAATAAGCTTGTGCCCGTAATTGTTTATGACTGTGTCACAATTATTTCTATTTAACCTCACTGATGAGGATTCTGTATCAAAAACCTGACGTTCTTCACAGAGTTCTTCATATACAATGTCAAGATCAGCTTCATGGAAACCGACTGATCAATATCTATATAATCTTTTACATTTTTAGTTCTTGAATTAAAGTCACCAAAGAGCAAAATTTCGGAATATTTGTTCTCATAACGTCTCAACTCTTCTAAAATTTCAAAATACGGCTCATTAAGTGAGAAAGTAGAGTTTTCTGGAGGAATATAAACTATTCCGCATAATATATCGTTGTGCCTCGTTAGGCGCTTAGAAATACTGAACCACTGAACCAATTTCGAATCTGAATCGATTAAATTAATGTACTGGTCATATTTTTCTTTATACATGTAGATCAACCCAATACCACCTGATTTTATCTTTGACATAGTTTTTCTATGTTTAAGATGGATTTTATAGCCTGGTATGTCTATTTCGTCCAACGAGTCTGTTTTCGTCTCCTGCAACCCTATAATATCATATTCTGATAATAATTCAGAAAACTCGGGATAAAACCGCCTCGATTTTAACCCGCAAACATTTAACGTCAGAAATTTCAAGGAATCACCTGTACAGTGACAACCGTTAACACGTGAAAATTGCTGTTCGCAATACACATCGTTAATCTTTCGATCGCCTCGTGGCGACTCCCCCGCAATATCCTATCCTTCGTGACCGTTTACTGAGTCATAGGACGAACCTAAATGTGTCGATCGCGAGTTCGAACCATCGTTATTAATTATCACGGTGTCTGCCGTGTCTGCCGTTTCGATACGTAAAGACGATGATATCAGTCTCGATGTGGTTGACAACGGTGTTTCAGGAGGGTCATTCAACAGGTTTTCAGACCCCCAGTCTGCGGCTGAAGCTACTTCTGTCTCGCGTGTATCGGAGTGATCCAAACTGGGTGGTGGTGTAGAGTTAAGAGTAACTAGGTTATTGCTACCATTAGTCACACATTTTTCCGTGCGCTCGTTTTGAGCCGAATAATGCACGTCCGCCGTAATTACGATCTCTTCCGCTTCCATCTCCGTTTCGCTTTCGCTTTCGCCGGAATGAACAGGCTTTTTTGTTAAAGTTTGATCAAGGGCTGGGGATGTTGGTTTTCTTTTCACCCCCGATGTTTCACTGATTTTTGGGGTCCCATTGTCTCGTAATACGTCGTAATAATTTTGGTCTTCAAATGTAACTTGCGACCTGCTTTCACTGTATGGTCGCCTTTTTACGAATTTCCTGTCCGTCACAGTGTTTACTGAGGGCCGTTCAATAATACCTGAGACTGCCAAAGGTTTTACAAGATCCCCCTTTTCTTCACTATATAATAGTCCATTCACGAACAGTTTGTCCCTTACTAATGAGACTTTGTTATTGGTATTCCTCTGGTATCTGCGCATCACTGGATATAGCCTTTTTCGCTTAGCTTCCATTTCTACTGGGAACTGCTCTCGTATTGTATATCGAGTCCTTTTTTTAGCTCGCCTGAACGAAAGTTCAGGAAGAGCTATTGTTGTCACCACGGCGTCGGCGTCCGCGTCCGCGTCAGCGTCCGCGTCCGCGTCCGCGTCGGCGTTCGAATTGGATGTTTTGGTTAAAGTTTTTTAAAGACCTATATCTCCTTAACCCATGGATGGATTCTTTTGATACTTGCACTGTAGTTAGATATTGGTCCAAAGTTTATCAGGGTACCACCCCCACCCCACTCAGTGACCTTGATGTCAAGGTCATGGACTTAGAAAATTGGGAGTTTTTTTGGACTGGATGTTTTGGTTAAAGTTTTATAAAGCCCAATATCTCCTTAACCCATGGATGGATTCCTTTGATACTTGCACTGAAGTTAGATATTGGTCTAAAGTTTTTGAAGGTACTACCCCCACCCCCCTCAGTGACCTTGATGTCAAGGTCATGGACTTAGAAAATTGTCTTTTTATTGATTGGATGTTTTGGTTAAAGTCTTTTTAAGACACATATCTCCTGAACCCATTGATGAATTCTTTTTATATTTGCCCTGTAGCTAGAGCTACAGAATACTACCCCAACCCTGCTCAATGACCTTGATGTCAAGGTCAGGGACTTAGGAAATTTTGGTCTTTATTAAAGTTTTGTAATTGCATACTGATTCATAATGCTTTGCTGAGATTTAGTTTATACTTGAAATGATGTTAGACACTTTTTTGAGTTTTTACAAAACACCTTATACTTACCCCACTGGATGACCTTGAAGTCAAGGTCATCAACTTAGAATTTTGTCTTAAAGATTTTGGTTAAAGTTTTATATTTATGAAGACATAATTTCACAGTGCCACGATGATGGACTCAGTTGATACTAATACTTGGACTGATGCTAGATAATGGTTGCTGGTACAGCTTAGCCTACCCCCCCCCCCCCCCACCCCCCACCCCTCAGTTTTTTTTTACCTCAAGCTCATGGACTTGGATTTTTTTTTTTTTTTTTTTTTTAATTTTATTTTAAGACTTATTTCTGAGATAGCTTTTGTTTATAAATGTGTTTTAATTTTGTACATGCTTGCCTGAAGTTTTATGCATAACAGTCCACACCACCATAGCGGCTATGTGATGGGCAAGCACCAATTCAGGCGAGCTATGCTGTCGGGTGACAGCTCTTGTTGTTTAATTCAATTCCGGCTAGGCGTATTTTCTCACGGTCCCGGAACCGCTCGAATTTGGCTACTATTGGTCTTGGATTCGTGACTCCATTTGCACGTCTTTTGCCAATTCTGTGTACCCGGTCAAATTGAATAGAATCTATTTCATCCGGGGAATTTAAATCGAGTTCATTTTTCATAAACTCTCTCAGTTTATGTTCAGTGTTCTCATTTTCACCTGTAGCATTTTCACAGAGTCCGAAAAATAATAGATTTTCCTGCATTGACCTTGCTTTAACCTCTTGCAATTCATCTGATAACTTTGTATAATTCTGGTCAGCCATTTTTGTTACGAAATGGATCTGATCGTCGACTATGTCGTCGAAATCAGTTATTCTTTCAATCAGTAGGGCTACAGTTTTTAGGGCAACTGTGGTAATAAAGATTTACGGAAATTGTGGCTACGTTATGCATGGGTTGTTTGTGAATACCTCTCGTGGACAACGTATTGCATGATTTTAAGGTGAATACCTGCACGAGTCTTTTGATTGTGGACAGCGTGTTGCATGATTTTAATGTGAATACCTGCACGAGTCCCATGATTTAAATGTGAGACGCATTCTATTTATACGCCTATCTTTTATTGAAAAGTTAGACGTGGCTGTTTAATTCTTATACTGAGGATGTTATATTGTTGTGTGCCCAGATTCTGAGTTTAGACCAGAACGGCACATCAAGTCCGGCAGTCAGCTGTTAGGGCTTAGAGCCACGTCTCACCTGGAGATGCGATATACGTCTCCAGGTTAATACCAACCCGGGTAGAGGCAGTTACAACGCCGTTTGTGCATGGTTCCTAAGCAGAGGCGGGAAGCACAAAATGTAGGCGGAAGTGGTTAGCACAGTTTTGCCAGATTCTGTGATAAGATCTGAAGGTCACATCAAGTGTGGGACAGTGTTCGTCCACTAAGGTGTTTTAATATATATAGACTGGTCCCTGGTACGATCCAGGGAGCGACCAGTATATAATCGTGCACGTGTTAATAAGAGTTGGTGTTCCTCATGATATATGGACTGGCCCATGACATGATCCAGGGAACGACGAATTGAAGTCTACCAACATAAGGCCTTGTTTTTTTCTATGAGCTCAAACTAACGTTTTTTTGTTCTTTGTGTTTTCCTTTAGTTCATGGCGCTGAGCCGAGTACGGTGTTGACGTCAGACGGTAATCTATTTGCGTATTGTACGCAAATCGATTACAGATTTGAAACAAACACCTTACTTGGGCCAGCGACATGAACTGATATGTGTTGTATATTATTGTAATTGTGACAGTTGTAAATTGTATTGTTGTATATAGAATTTACATTATATATAAACTTAAAAAATTCTAACGTTGTTAGAGTTTCCTTGTTAGTGTATTACACTAGTAGATAACCCTTTAACCGGAAGTCACCCTCCGCCGTCCTGGCGACGCATAAGGCTCTACACCCGTGTCGACCGTGTGTAAAACCTTCTGCGTAACATGGTGTCATGAAGTAACGGGATTTGATTTCCGGTTAATATCTGCCAGTGTAACACATTGACAATATATACAGAATCTAGGCACAATTTTGTCAAACATTTTTTTTATTATTATTCACTTTCTGATTGTTCTTTTCTAAGGTGACGTAAGGCTGTGAATTTTAGGGGAGCAATTTTGCCACTAAATTCTTTGTAAATGTAACCTACACTCAATTAAGGTCAACTATCCTTATTCCCTGCGTGATGAAGTGCGATAGCCCATGCATTAATTTGTGATAGAATGTAACAGGTTGCATATCTGAGTGGGGAAACTGAAGTATATAGACCTGAATTGTCTTGGCACGGATGATACGTATTTAGTTTTAAGGTCCGGTTGAGTACCTTGGCACTGCTGTTGCATGACAATCTGTAAGTTTATTAACCTAAACGTTTTGTACGTTGTGTCGTAACCGTTACTGAGGTCCATTTTATGTCCTGATTTAGTAACGTAGGTCACTCGTAACGTTATATAATATCGTTACAATGAATTAAACCTAATAGCGGAATCTTAAGTTTGATTTACCGTTGGTATCTAATATGGTTTTGTAATGTAGGACGTACAGTTGTCGTGTCAGTGTTAATACGTTGCGTTACATACGTTACGTTTGTATATCCGATACGCTAGATCAAGTTGGGCGTAATTGTATGTGGGTTATTTACGTCATCTAATTACGTCATCTAATAGTGAAAAGTAATTCTCGGCAAAGTCAACGTCAGTTTATGACGTCATTTCCGGTCTGTTATGAACGTAACTTTAATGGCTACGTCCAGATCGCGAGTATACTAATTAATCAACGTTTTAGTTGGATTAGTTCGTTATTATTATTGTTAACGTTTTAGTTAACGTGTGTGACTATAAGTGAACGTCGGTTTCAGTTAAGTTGACGTGAGCATTACGTTAAGCGTCATGGATCAGTTAGTTAAGACGGGAAGGGAGTTAGGTTATGAAGGGCAGGCATTGCAGGAATTTGTAAAGCAACAGCAAGAGACTGAGAGGGCAGAAAGGCACGCGGTAAGGGAACTTGATAAAGAGAAGATCGCGGCAGAGAAAGAAAAGATTGCGCAGGCCGAAAAAGACAGGGAAATTGAGTTAGCTAGGATCGCGCAGGCCGAAAAAGATCGGGAAATTGAATTGGCTAGGATCGCGACGGAAGAAGCTAAGATTGCGGCGGATAGGGAAATCGAGATGGCGCGGATTGAAAGTATAGAGCGGCAAGCCGAGAAAGATAGGGAAGCTAGGTTGTATCAAGTCGAAAGCGATAAGGAAGCAAAGTTGTCGAACGAAGTTGAGTTAGAAAAGTTGAAGTATAGTTTTGAATTGCAGCAACGCGAGTTGAAGAATCAGATAGATTTGCAGAAGGTAACGTTTAGAGTTGAATTAGAAAAACAGAAGGCTGAAAAGCTAGCGCATGCGCGAGATCCCAAGTTACCGTATTTTGATGAAAGTAAGGACAAAATGGATAGTTACTTATCAAGGTTTGAGAAATACGCGACGGCGAATAAATGGGATAAAAACGTTTGGGCTGCATATTTAAGCGCATTACTTACAGGTCGCGCGCTTGATGTTTATGATAGATTGTCTGTAGATGATGCAGCAGATTATGACAAGTTGAAAGATGCGTTGTTAAAGAATTTTGATATGACTGAACGCGGATTTAGGAAGAAATTTCGCTATGATAGGCCTGAAAAGTCCGAAACGTTTATTCAGTGTAGTAGTAGACTTAGGTCGTATCTTAATAAATGGTTGAAAATGGCGAAAGTAGACCAGTCTTACGAAGCTGTTTGCGATTTTTTCGCTAGGGATCAGTTTTTAGAATCCTGTAGTAAAGAACTATATGTTCATTTGAAACCGAAAACATTCACGAATCTAGGTGAGATGGCTAGGGAAGCAGATTTATTTGCAGAAGCACGTGGCGGTGTCTACGCTTGTGTTAATAAGGGGCAGCGTGATAGTAAGGGCGTAACTCAGAGTAGATCTGATAATAAGCCGAGTGCGAAGCCAGAGATAAAATGTAGTATTTGTGGTAAGGGACATTTAACATATAAATGTTTTAAGAATCCCGATAGGAAGCAAGCATATAGTGCGGAGGTAGGTGCAAGTGCAAGCGGGTATAGCGGAAGTAAGGGGAGTAGTTATGCACCGAAAGATGAGACACAAAGATCACAGAGTAAGAGCGATACTGTACAGACGAAGGGTAGTAATTCAGATCGTGGCCGTGGTCGGGGTTATTCCCGCGGACGTGGTCGGGGTGGCGGACATCAAATGAGCTTTTGTAAAACTACAATGAATAGGTCTCATGAAATTGAAGGTCTCTATAAGAGTAAGGAAGAAAGTCCATTAATCAATGATAACGTGGATAGGGAAGGTGTCTGTTACTTTTTAAGGTCGCGATTACCAACAGCGCAGGGTACGGTTAATGGTAAAACAGCTGTAGTTTTAAGGGACACAGGTTGTACTGGGTGTGTCGTTCGTAGAAACTTGGTTTCTAATGATCAGTTACTTGGTAGAGAATCTGATGTAACTTTGATTGATGAATCTACCCAAAGGTATCCCTTAGCAATGGTTGACATAGATTGTCCATTTTTCACAGGAAAAACAGAGGCATTGTGCATGGAAGATACATTGTATGACCTGGTTATTGGAAATATTGACGGGTCAAAACTTCCCGATATGTCCCATTTTGCAATGGCGGCAGTGACTAGGTCACAAGCTAAGCAAGGTGAAGAGGTCTATAGGAAACTTAAAGTTCCTGATCAAATTATTGCTAGTGATAAGGAGGCATTGAAGCAGGCCCAAGTTGTTGACCCTAAATTGAATGGCATAAGGCAAAGAGTGGAATCTGGGAATGTGACTATTAGTCGTGGATTGAACCGGGGTGAAACTAAGTTTATTCGAAAGAAAGATTTATTGTATAGGCAGTTTACTAAGGGAAACAAGGTCACTTTGCAACTTATTATCCCTGAAGGTTTTCGTGAAAAGGTGTTAAGATTGGCGCACGAAACCTTGATGTCAGGTCATTTGGGCATAAAGAAAACTATGGATAGAGTTTTAACTGAGTTCTTTTGGCCTGGAGTTTGTGGTGATGTGGCAAGGTTTTGTAAATCTTGTGACATATGTCAAAGGACTATTCAAAAAGGTCGTGTCACTAAGGTACCTTTAGGAAAGTTGCCACAGATTGACACACCATTTAAACGAGTCGCGGTTGATATAGTCGGACCGATAGAACCTCGTTCTGACAGGAAATCCCGCTATATTTTAACAATGATAGACTATGCGACGAGATATCCCGAGGCGGTAGCGTTACCCGGCATTGAAACGGAACGCGTAGCCGAAGCGTTAGTTGAGATGTTCAGTAGATTAGGAATACCGAGTGAAATGCTAATCGAGCATGATAGTAAGATCACGATTGACGTCATGAGAGAGGTTAGTAGGTTGTTGTCGCTTCAAGATCTGACAACTATTCCTTATCAATCTACTGGTAAAGGACCCGTGGAGAAATTCCATGATACATTGAAACAGATATTACGTGAAATGTGCGTAGAACGTCCGAATGACTGGGACAGGTATCTCCCAGCATTATTATTCGCAGTAAGGGAAGTTCCGCAAGAGTCATTAGGTTTTTCCTCGTTTGAACTGTTGTATGGGCGTAATGTTAGGGGTCCTATGCAAATATTAAAGGAATTATGGTCTGTAGAGGAAACTGACCAACGTGCGTTATTGACGTATCAGTACGTTATTGATTTAAAAGAACGTTTAGAGAGAACGTGTAAGTTAGCACAGGATATTGTCCGGAAAATGGACGTAAAGCAGAATGCTTATTATGATAAACGCGCGAGGTCGCGTAAATTTGACGTCGGAGACAAAGTACTTTTGCTACTCCCGAATGAGTGCAATAAATTGTTACTTCAATGGAACGGGCCATACGAAGTTGTCGAAGTAGTCAATGCAATGAACTACAAGATTGACGTCAAGGGCGTCGTGAATACTTATCCTGCTAACATGATTCAGCAGTACGTTCAACGTCAAAAGAACGTGACGTCTGCGGTGGTTAATGCACGTGACAATGTTGGATTAGAGGATCACAGTGATCCGAATGTCCAAAGAGTTAACATTTGTACGTCAGAGGACGTATCCCAATATGACTTCATACGTGAAAACGTAAAGCCCGACGACGTAACGTCGATTCAGAAAGCAATCATGGAAGAACACGGTGGCGATTGTAGATTAGAGGCAGAGACAACGGATCCTGTGGGATCTGTCGTGCGAAGTAGGTGTAATGTCAAAGACAACGTTAATTTTACGTCTGATACACTTAAAGGTGGCGATTTCCATCTAGTGTTCGATCAGACTTACCCATACTTCCCCATTCCATTTGAGGCACGACAGGTACGACACAGAGAATTGATTGACTTTGGGATTAGGTAAATCCGTGGCCAAGATAATTTGGGGGCAGACTACCTTAGTAGATAGTTTGGCCACGTTATGCATCGCACCGTTGTTGTGTATATAGCTAGTTTTCCAGTTTTGACATAGCCTACGATTCGATCGCATTTCGGCAAACTATCTACGTGGCCCATGTTACGCAGAAGGTTTTACACACGGTCGACACGGGTGTAGAGCCTTATGCGTCGCCAGGACGGCGGAGGGTGACTTCCGGTTAAAGGGTTATCTACTAGTGTAATACACTAACAAGGAAACTCTAACAACGTTAGAATTTTTTAAGTTTATATATAATGTAAATTCTATATACAACAATACAATTTACAACTGTCACAATTACAATAATATACAACACATATCAGTTCATGTCGCTGGCCCAAGTAAGGTGTTTGTTTCAAATCTGTAATCGATTTGCGTACAATACGCAAATAGATTACCGTCTGACGTCAACACCGTACTCGGCTCAGCGCCATGAACTAAAGGAAAACACAAAGAACAAAAAAACGTTAGTTTGAGCTCATAGAAAAAAACAAGGCCTTATGTTGGTAGACTTCAATTCGTCGTTCCCTGGATCATGTCATGGGCCAGTCCATATATCATGAGGAACACCAACTCTTATTAACACGTGCACGATTATATACTGGTCGCTCCCTGGATCGTACCAGGGACCAGTCTATATATATTAAAACACCTTAGTGGACGAACACTGTCCCACACTTGATGTGACCTTCAGATCTTATCACAGAATCTGGCAAAACTGTGCTAACCACTTCCGCCTACATTTTGTGCTTCCCGCCTCTGCTTAGGAACCATGCACAAACGGCGTTGTAACTGCCTCTACCCGGGTTGGTATTAACCTGGAGACGTATATCGCATCTCCAGGTGAGACGTGGCTCTAAGCCCTAACAGCTGACTGCCGGACTTGATGTGCCGTTCTGGTCTAAACTCAGAATCTGGGCACACAACAATATAACATCCTCAGTATAAGAATTAAACAGCCACGTCTAACTTTTCAATAAAAGATAGGCGTATAAATAGAATGCGTCTCACATTTAAATCATGGGACTCGTGCAGGTATTCACATTAAAATCATGCAACACGCTGTCCACAATCAAAAGACTCGTGCAGGTATTCGCCTTAAAATCATGCAATACGTTGTCCACGAGAGGTATTCACAAACAACCCATGCATAACGTAGCCACAATTTCCGTAAATGTTTATTACCACAGTTGCCCTAAAAACTGTAGCCCTACTGATTGAAAGAATAACTGATTTCGACGACATAGTCGACGATCAGATCCATTTCGTAACAAAAATGGCTGACCAGAATTATACAAAGTTATCAGATGAATTGCAAGAGGTTAAAGCAAGGTCAATGCAGGAAAATCTATTATTTTTCGGACTCTGTGAAAATGCTACAGGTGAAAATGAGAACACAGAACATAAACTGAGAGAGTTTATGAAAAATGAACTCGATTTAAATTCCCCGGATGAAATAGATTCTATTCAATTTGACCGGGTACACAGAATTGGCAAAAGACGTGCAAATGGAGTCACGAATCCAAGACCAATAGTAGCCAAATTCGAGCGGTTCCGGGACCGTGAGAAAATACGCCTAGCCGGAATTGAATTAAACAAAAAAAGGACTCGATATACAATACGAGAGCAGTTCCCAGTAGAAATGGAAGCTAAGCGAAAAAGGCTATATCCAGTGATGCGCAGATACCAGAGGAATACCAATAACAAAGTCTCATTAGTAAGGGACAAACTGTTCGTGAATGGACTATTATATAGTGAAGAAAAGGGGGATCTTGTAAAACCTTTGGCAGTCTCAGGTATTATTGAACGGCCCTCAGTAAACACTGTGACGGACAGGAAATTCGTAAAAAGGCGACCATACAGTGAAAGCAGGTCGCAAGTTACATTTGAAGACCAAAATTATTACGACGTATTACGAGACAATGGGACCCCAAAAATCAGTGAAACATCGGGGGTGAAAAGAAAACCAACATCCCCAGCCCTTGATCAAACTTTAACAAAAAAGCCTGTTCATTCCGGCGAAAGCGAAAGCGACACGGAGATGGAAGCGGAAGAGATCGTAATTACGGCGGACGTGCATTATTCGGCTCAAAACGAGCGCACGGAAAAATGTGTGACTAATGGTAGCAATAACCTAGTTACTCTTAACTCTACACCACCACCCAGTTTGGATCACTCCGATACACGCGAGACAGAAGTAGCTTCAGCCGCAGACTGGGGGTCTGAAAACCTGTTGAATGACCCTCCTGAAACACCGTTGTCAACCACATCGAGACTGATATCATCGTCTTTACGTATCGAAACGGCAGACACGGCAGACACCGTGATAATTAATAACGATGGTTCGAACTCGCGATCGACACATTTAGGTTCGTCCTATGACTCAGTAAACGGTCACGAAGGATAGGATATTGCGGGGGAGTCGCCACGAGGCGATCGAAAGATTAACGATGTGTATTGCGAACAGCAATTTTCACGTGTTAACGGTTGTCACTGTACAGGTGATTCCTTGAAATTTCTGACGTTAAATGTTTGCGGGTTAAAATCGAGGTCGTTATATCCCGAGTTTTCTGAATTATTATCAGAATATGATATTATAGGGTTGCAGGAGACGAAAACAGACTCGTTGGACGAAATAGACATACCAGGCTATAAAATCCATCTTAAACATAGAAAAACTATATCAAAGATAAAATCAGGTGGTATTGGGTTGATCTACATGTATAAAGAAAAATATGACCAGTACATTAATTTAATCGATTCAGATTCGAAATTGGTTCAGTGGTTCAGTATTTCTAAGCGCCTAACGAGGCACAACGATATATTATGCGGAATAGTTTATATTCCTCCAGAAAACTCTACTTTCTCACTTAATGAGCCGTATTTTGAAATTTTAGAAGAGTTGAGACGTTATGAGAACAAATATTCCGAAATTTTGCTCTTTGGTGACTTTAATTCAAGAACTAAAAATGTAAAAGATTATATAGATATTGATCAGTCGGTTTCCATGAAGCTGATCTTGACATTGTATATGAAGAACTCTGTGAAGAACGTCAGGTTTTTGATACAGAATCCTCATCAGTGAGGTTAAATAGAAATAATTGTGACACAGTCATAAACAATTACGGGCACAAGCTTATTGACTTTTGTAAGTGTTCTTCTTTATATATTTTAAATGGAAGAACAAAGGGTGATTTACCGAGTGGGAAATGTACCTCCAAAAATGTTAGTTGCGTTTATTATTTTATTTGTAGTTCTAGTATGATACGCTCAGTACGTTGTCTAAATGTCATCGATTATTGTTCTATGTTGTCAGATGTTCACAATGCTGTCCAATTAGAGTTAAATTGTGAGGGTATATTTGAAAAAAGAGTAGCTGAAAGTGAAGTAAATCGCACTGAACGGGTCAAGTTATGGGACTCGGACAAGTCGGAGAGTTTCGTTAGCAACATTAATTCCCAAAACATATCAAATGCTATGAAACTGTTGACAGATTAAAATCTCAAAGAGAACTCGAAGAACAAGAAAATATTGCACAAAATGATTTAGACATAGTAGTAAAAAGCATAGATGATATTTTCATTGCATCTGCCGAATGTAGTTTTGGGTACATATGTCATGAGACAAAATCAGCTCCGTCAGTCAAAAAACCGTCTTGGTATGGACCGCAATGTAAATTAATGAGAAGAAAATGGCACAACGGAAAGTATCTTTATAAATTTAATAAAAGTGACAACAATAAAATAGCTTTAAAGCAGGCTAGTAAAACATATAAAAAGACAATGAGAAAAAGTTATGTAAAATTTAAAAAATTTCAAGTTCGAAAGTTAAAAAATTTAAAATATAAAAATCCTAAAACGTACTGGAAAATCCTAAATGGGAATAAACAAGAAGCCATAAAAGTTTCGACCGAGCATTTATTTGATTTTTTTAAAAATGCAAACTCAGGGAATCATGATGACGAAAGTACTAATGAAGACTTATCAAATAGAAATGCTCAAAATATTGAAAATGACGAGATTAATGGCAGAATTACCCTCCATGAGATAGAAGAAAACGTTAAAAAACTAAAAAATAACAAAGCTTGTGGCATTGACTCGTTACTTAATGAGCATATCAAGTCGACAATTCATATTATGGGGCCATTATATGAAAAATTATTTAATTTAATACTAGACTGTGGAGTAATTCCCGAAGTATGGACGATAGGGCTAATCAAACCCATATACAAACAGAAAGGGGATGCGTCCAAGCCAGAAAATTATAGGCCGATCACACTCCTGAGCTGTCTGGGTAAACTATTTACGGGTATCATAAGTAGTAGATTATACACGTATGCTGAAAAATATGACCTGATCACAAGTAGTCAGGCTGGATTTAGAAAAAAACATTCCACCATAGATCATATTTTTGTTTTACATTGCTTAATAGAAATTTTAAACTTAAAAAGAAAACATTTATTTTGCGCATTCATTGACCTAAAACAGGCGTTTGATACCGTATGGAGAGACGGTATGTGGCACAAACTTATGAACTGCGATATAACTGGAAAATGCTATCGTTTAATCCAAAACATGTACAGCGACATCAAGTCTTGCATAACGGTAAATGGTGAACAAACCGATTTTTTCTCCTGTAATATTGGGCTCCGTCAAGGCGAAAATTTGTCGCCCTTCCTATTCACGATTTACTTAAACGACTTAGAAGCATTCTTCTTCAAAAATTACCCAGGCGGGGGCATAGAATGTTTTTCTTCCGAGTTTGACGACACACTATATATATACTTAAAACTTTTTATACTTCTCTATGCCGATGATACGGCTATTCTTAGCGACTCTTCACAAGGATTACAATCAGCCTTAAATCTATACAACAATTACTGCATACGATGGAAATTGAAAGTTAATGTTAGTAAATCGAAAGTTATCGTATTTTCCAAGGGCAGACCAGGAAACTACAATTTTACATTAAACAATGATGTCTTAGAATGCGTGAATGAATATAAATATCTAGGCATTTTGTTTAGTAAAAGTGGGACCTTTATAGCAGCAAAAAAGCATTTGGCAAGTCAAGCAGAAAAGGCGATGTTTTGTCTTATTAAAAAAGCACGATCATTATTACTTCCTATAGACCTACAGATCGAATTGTTTGACAAACTCGTGATAGAGAAGTATAAAAAGTTTTAAGTATATATATAGTGTGTCGTCAAACTCGGAAGATGTCGCTGTACATGTTTTGGATTAAACGATAGCATTTTCCAGTTATATCGCAGTTCATAAGTTTGTGCCACATACCGTCTCTCCATACGGTATCAAACGCCTGTTTTAGGTCAATGAATGCGCAAAATAAATGTTTTCTTTTTAAGTTTAAAATTTCTATTAAGCAATGTAAAACAAAAATATGATCTATGGTGGAATGTTTTTTTCTAAATCCAGCCTGACTACTTGTGATCAGGTCATATTTTTCAGCATACGTGTATAATCTACTACTTATGATACCCGTAAATAGTTTACCCAGACAGCTCAGGAGTGTGATCGGCCTATAATTTTCTGGCTTGGACGCATCCCCTTTCTGTTTGTATATGGGTTTGATTAGCCCTATCGTCCATACTTCGGGAATTACTCCACAGTCTAGTATTAAATTAAATAATTTTTCATATAATGGCCCCATAATATGAATTGTCGACTTGATATGCTCATTAAGTAACGAGTCAATGCCACAAGCTTTGTTATTTTTTAGTTTTTTAACGTTTTCTTCTATCTCATGGAGGGTAATTCTGCCATTAATCTCGTCATTTTCAATATTTTGAGCATTTCTATTTGATAAGTCTTCATTAGTACTTTCGTCATCATGATTCCCTGAGTTTGCATTTTTAAAAAAATCAAATAAATGCTCGGTCGAAACTTTTATGGCTTCTTGTTTATTCCCATTTAGGATTTTCCAGTACGTTTTAGGATTTTTATATTTTAAATTTTTTAACTTTCGAACTTGAAATTTTTTAAATTTTACATAACTTTTTCTCATTGTCTTTTTATATGTTTTACTAGCCTGCTTTAAAGCTATTTTATTGTTGTCACTTTTATTAAATTTATAAAGATACTTTGCGTTGTGCCATTTTCTTCTCATTAATTTACATTGCGGTCCATACCAAGACGGATTTTTGACTGACGGAGCTGATTTTGTCTCATGACATATGTACCCAAAACTACATTCGGCAGATGCAATGAAAATATCATCTATGCTTTTTACTACTATGTCTAAATCATTTTGTGCAATATTTTCTTGTTCTTCGAGTTCTCTTTGAGATTTTAATCTGTCAACAGTTTCATAGCATTTGATATGTTTTGGGAATTAATGTTGCTAACGAAACTCTCCGACTTGTCCGAGTCCCATAACTTGACCCGTTCAGTGCGATTTACTTCACTTTCAGCTACTCTTTTTTCAAATATACCCTCACAATTTAACTCTAATTGGACAGCATTGTGAACATCTGACAACATAGAACAATAATCGATGACATTTAGACAACGTACTGAGCGTATCATACTAGAACTACAAATAAAATAATAAACGCAACTAACATTTTTGGAGGTACATTTCCCACTCGGTAAATCACCCTTTGTTCTTCCATTTAAAATATATAAAGAAGAACACTTACAAAAGTCAATAAGCTTGTGCCCGTAATTGTTTATGACTGTGTCACAATTATTTCTATTTAACCTCACTGATGAGGATTCTGTATCAAAAACCTGACGTTCTTCACAGAGTTCTTCATATACAATGTCAAGATCAGCTTCATGGAAACCGACTGATCAATATCTATATAATCTTTTACATTTTTAGTTCTTGAATTAAAGTCACCAAAGAGCAAAATTTCGGAATATTTGTTCTCATAACGTCTCAACTCTTCTAAAATTTCAAAATACGGCTCATTAAGTGAGAAAGTAGAGTTTTCTGGAGGAATATAAACTATTCCGCATAATATATCGTTGTGCCTCGTTAGGCGCTTAGAAATACTGAACCACTGAACCAATTTCGAATCTGAATCGATTAAATTAATGTACTGGTCATATTTTTCTTTATACAGTCAAACCTGCTCATGGGGTCACCTCTATTAAGGGGTCACCTGTCTTAAGCAGCCACATTTTCTGGATCCCTTGAACCAAAATACAGTGCAAATGAACCTGTATTAAGGGGTCACCTGCCTTAAGCAGCCAATTTTTGTCCTTCCCTTGGGTGACCCCTTAAGACAGGTTTGACTGTAGATCAACCCAATACCACCTGATTTTATCTTTGATATAGTTTTTCTATGTTCAAGATGGATTTTATAGCCTGGTATGTCTATTTCGTCCAACGAGTCTGTTTTCGTCTCCTGCAACCCTATAATATCATATTCTGATAATAATTCAGAAAACTCGGGATATAACGACCTCGATTTTAACCCGCAAACATTTAACGTCAGAAATTTCAAGGAATCACCTGTACAGTGACAACCGTTAACACGTGAAAATTGCTGTTCGCAATACACATCGTTAATCTTTCGATCGCCTCGTGGCGACTCCCCCGCAATATCCTATCCTTCGTGACCGTTTACTGAGTCATAGGACGAACCTAAATGTGTCGATCGCGAGTTCGAACCATCGTTATTAATTATCACGGTGTCTGCCGTGTCTGCCGTTTCGATACGTAAAGACGATGATATCAGTCTCGATGTGGTTGACAACGGTGTTTCAGGAGGGTCATTCAACAGGTTTTCAGACCCCCAGTCTGCGGCTGAAGCTACTTCTGTCTCGCGTGTATCGGAGTGATCCAAACTGGGTGGTGGTGTAGAGTTAAGAGTAACTAGGTTATTGCTACCATCAGTCACACATTTTTCCGTGCGCTCGTTTTGAGCCGAATAATGCACGTCCGCCGTGATTACGATCTCTTCCGCTTCCATCTCCGTTTCGCTTTCGCTTTCGCCGGAATGAACAGGCTTTTTTGTTAAAGTTTGATCAAGGGCTGGGGATGTTGGTTTTCTTTTCACCCCCGATGTTTCACTGATTTTTGGGGTCCCATTGTCTCGTAATACGTCGTAATAATTTTGGTCTTCAAATGTAACTTGCGACCTGCTTTCACTGTATGGTCGCCTTTTTACGAATTTCCTGTCCGTCACAGTGTTTACTGAGGGCCGTTCAATAATACCTGAGACTGCCAAAGGTTTTACAAGATCCCCCTTTTCTTCACTATATAATAGTCCATTCACGAACAGTTTGTCCCTTACTAATGAGACTTTGTTATTGGTATTCCTCTGGTATCTGCGCATCACTGGATATAGCCTTTTTCGCTTAGCTTCCATTTCTACTGGGAACTGCTCTCGTATTGTATATCGAGTCCTTTTTTTGTTTAATTCAATTCCGGCTAGGCGTATTTTCTCACGGTCCCGGAACCGCTCGAATTTGGCTACTATTGGTCTTGGATTCGTGACTCCATTTGCACGTCTTTTGCCAATTCTGTGTACCCGGTCAAATTGAATAGAATCTATTTCATCCGGGGAATTTAAATCGAGTTCATTTTTCATAAACTCTCTCAGTTTATGTTCTGTGTTCTCATTTTCACCTGTAGCATTTTCACAGAGTCCGAAAAATAATAGATTTTCCTGCATTGACCTTGCTTTAACCTCTTGCAATTCATCTGATAACTTTGTATAATTCTGGTCAGCCATTTTAAGTTTATTTTCCAGCAATACTTTCTCCCTTTGCAGTTCTCTAATATCTGATTCTGTTTTCATTTTCGACTCTATATGCTTATCGAACATACCGCTAATGGACTGACAGGAGGTTTCTAACTCGCACATCTTTTTTGTCATGGCAGAATTCTCAAATTTTAAATTTGACACTTCATTTCTCACTATGCCAATCTCTTGCTGTATCGAACCAAGCCGGGAAACATTATCTTCAATTGAGGATAACCTATTCAGAAAGCTCATATTTGTTTGCTGAATCTGTTTTATCATTTCAAACAAAATGTTATTAGTGTTTTGTCCATTTGGCCCGTAATATCCCTGCATAACATTGCCTGACGTAGTATAACGGGGAATCCCCGCATTCACACCTGGGCTCACGTATTGTTCACAACGACTACTTGGCCCTGTACTTTGACCCATTGGCATGTTAGCAGTGTTCATACCTGTACTCATGATGGGGAACCCTTGGGGAATCCCTGGATTCTCCGTATTCAGAAAGTAAGTTTGACCGTGAAAAGTACCATTTGGACCTCCATTTATCCCAGTCCCATGCATCGAGTGGGGGTCCCCACCTATCTGTCCATTTGCATAATTTCCCAAGGGTGGGATAACATTATTATAATTATTCTGCTCACCTGAGCCCTGAACCCCACTACTATTACCATTGTTCACCTGAGCACTGTTCATCTGTGTATCGTTCACCTGAGTATTGTTCACCTGGGCGCCTTTCTTTGTCTCAGTTTGTACCCCTTTTTTATCTTTATTCTTAGTCATTTTGCATCACTAAAGACATTTTATGAACAATAGATCCCAAAATACTGTAATTCTCCGAAACACAATCTGCAACCACCGCTGCAACACAACTTAAATTCCGATTTTCCCAGAGCGATATTAAAACCAACCATTCACTCCGAGCCTCGTTCTCGTATCCCCGATATCCTTTATTTGTAAATAGATACTCACGTATTATTAAATTCTGGTGTTACATAATACAGTCTAACAATGTGTTGATTTCGAATCTTTACAATTCATTGGTAGCTTCGTGCGATACTGGTAAGGCTAACTGGGCAAAGGGTGTTAAAACTCTATTAGACAATTATGGATTTTCGTATGTTTGGATTAATCCGTTTTCGGTTAATTTAAATACGTTCCATTTGCATTTTAAACAAAAAGTCTTAGATGTATTTAAACAAACCTGGTACAACGATATCGATAACAGTAGGTCACTTATTTTGTATAAAAGCTTTAAGCAGTCATTCGAACTAGAGCATTATCTTAACGTATTACCTAAAAAGTTAAGAATTGTTTTATCTCAATTGAGACTTTCTGCGCATCAGTTACGGATAGAAACTGGTCGCTATTCGCAAAATAGGACAGATAGAGCTTTGCGTGTATGTACTCTATGCGACAAATCTGACATAGAAGATGAGTACCATTTTGTACTCATTTGTCCTGTGTATAATCAAATTAGGCGAAAATATATCCGTCCATTTTATTATGTACGACCAAGTGTTTATAAATTTATAAAACTAATGCAAAGTCATCAATTAACTATTCTGAGAAACCTGGGGAAATATGTGTATGAATCTTTTGCTTTACGTAAATCACTTACAAGTAACCTTTTATAAAAGTTATATACATGAGGTAAGTCATTTTGATCTGTCAGTGGGCAAGCGTGTCGATGCATCGTTTCGGTGTCGTATCGACGTCGATGCGACATACTGAACGTCGCATGGACGTCGATGCCATGCTATCATGCGTTGCTTCGACACTGCTGGCCCGCTGGATTGATTAACATAATAATATTCCATGAATTTAAGAGTAATTAGGTACGGAGTTCATCCTCCAATCTGTATACATACTGCATCCGTTATATTGAACAAATTCTGCTGTGTTAAATTTTGCATCGTTACCTGCAATATCAGCACCAAATTGTCTACAAAAATTCAGTTTATATCTAGCGTGTGATTGTGTGATCTATGTATGTATCATAATGTATTTTGATAGACTAGAAACTGTATAGTTTATGTCTAAATAAAATTTCTGTTCTGTTCTGTTCTATAAATTTTATCATCATTTTATGCATGAATATAGCCTGGGGCATGGGGAGGTAACTCCAATGGGGTAAATTTTGAGCATCACTTGAGGTTTTCATCACTGATCATTTGTTGTAACTTTCAGAAAAATTGCTTCAAACTCTGATTTTATATGGATTTTTCATAATTTATACATGTATATAGCCCAAGGGCAGGGGCCGATAACCCCTGATGATAAAATTTCTGTGCTCATACAAAGCTTTTGTTACTTCGACTATGTTTGTGAAGTTTCTTCAAGATATTCCAAATAGTAAAGGAACTAGAGGCCAAAAACCATTTGTTGGACATTGACATGTGCCATAACTCTATCAGAAATTAACAATCCCAAGTGAGACATTATTGGTACAAATGCATATGCAAAATTTGATTGAAATACGTTGATAAATACTTGAGTTGTCGCACGGAAAAGAAGTGCGGACGGACGGACGTACGTACTACGGACGGTCAGACGGACGGACGGACGGACGGACAGACACACGGACGGCCAACGTGAAAACATAATACCCCGCCACTAACGTGTGGCGGGGTATAACAAAAAAATCAACAGAATAATCTAGATAAGGGTAGAAACATTAGTTATATCGCAAAACGCAGCGGTTGATCAGCCTACAGTGTTTGCATAAGAAAAAGTAGTTTTATGTAGAAGAAAAGAAACAAGACGGCCATGAGGCCCTGAATCGCTCACCTGAGCAAGTGGCCTAGTGACTTTTGAGGAAATGTTTGAAATTGTCAAAATACGAGAGTCCTTGGTAAAAGGTCAAATGACCTTGACCTCGTGTACTCATAAATATTCATGCACTCATGAAGACGACCGTATATACCAATTTTTAGACCAAAATCTTCCAAACTTTCCACGAAATTTTATGTTCCAGCATTTTCTCATATTTGAACATGCCCTATAAAAAGGTTAAGGTCAAGCCAAGGCCACCATTGAATAATCATGGTAGTACTCGAGTAGCCGATGCTACATACCACGTTTCCAGGCCATCACTCAAGTCGTTCTGGAGACGAATTTTGAAGATTTTTACCATGTATGGGCATGGGGTCATGTCGATCGGTCATGTTGCCTGGACTGTTTGAAGATATTTTTCCTTCAGCCCCTGGCGGCTCTATATGAAGTCTGCTTACAATTTGCCCTGTGGCTATGGAGGAGATGTTTGAAATTGTCAAAATATGAAAGTCCTGAGTCACGGGTCAAAGAATGTCCATGACCTCTCATACTTAGAAATCTTCATGTACTCATTTAGGTGACTGAATATACCAATTTTTAGACAAAAATCTTCAAAACTTTCCAAACTCTTATGTTATAAGCTTCTAGCATTTTCCCTTGCCGTAAATAAGGTCCAGGTCAATCCAAGGTCATCATTTGAACAACCCTGGTAGTACTTGAGTACTTGATGCTACATACTAAGTTTCAAGGTCATCGATTTGTTGGCTCTGGAGAAGAAGTATTTTAAAGAATTTTACTATATATGGGCATGGCAGTCATGTTAGTCATGTGCCCTAGACCATTTGAACTATTTTTGTTCCCTCAACCCCTGGAGGCTCTATATGAAATTTGGTTACAATTGGCACAGTGGCATTTGTAGAGATGTTTGAAATTGTCGAAATATGAGAGACCTGGTCCAATGGTCAAACAATGACCGTGGCCTCTTGCACTCACAAATATTCATGTACTTATTAAGACATCTGTATATACCGATTTTTAGGCCAAAAGCTTCAGTAATTTCCATGAAATCTTATGTTCTAGATTTTACCATATAAAAGCAACAGAAAGCAAATTTGACCTTGCCGTAAAAAAGGTCACGGTTAACCCAAGGTCATGATTTGAACAACCTTAGTAGAACTCGTATACCCGATAGTACATACCGAATTTGAAGGCTTTCTGGAGAAGAAGATTTTTAAAATTTTTATCCATATATGGGCGTGGCGGCCATGTTGATCATGCGACCAGGACCATTTGAACAACTTTCCCATGACCACTGGAGGCTTAATGAAATTTGGTTTCAATTGGGCCAGTGGTTTCAGAGAAGAAGTTGTTTGAAATGGTGGACGGACGACGACGACGACGTACGACGGAGCCTGCCTATCCTGTAAGCTAATAGACTGATCCAATATACATGTATAAGGATAAGAAGATTCCACTAGGTAAATTATGTAATCGTTATATGAAAGTAAAAACTGCATGTTACTAGTCTAAGGATGTTTTTAAGCGTTTGTCTTTAGTCAGAGAAGGTTCCTTTTTTCGATGTTTTCTGATTCTGATAACTGGCTTAATTAGCCCCCCCCCCTTCCCCCACACACACACCAAAGGTGAGGGGGTGGGGGATATATTGGTTTCAGTGCGGATCCCGGGCGACGGCGTCGGCATGACAGGTTGTACCCTCCATATTTCTTGAGTCAATGGGTGTTTTTTTTTACCAAAATTGCATGGATACATTATTGGGACAAGCCAAAGAGCTGATTTGGTTTTGGTGACCCCAATTTTCAAGGTCACAGGAGGCCTTAAGCTGTTATATTTTTGCGTCGGTGTCAGCGTGACAATTTCTTGTACCCATGATATCTCATGAGCCAATTGTAAGAATTTCACCAAACTTGCATAGATATATCACTGGGACAAACTTAAGAGCTGATTAGATTTTGGTGACCTTGATCTCATAATATGTAAAAATTTAACTGAATTTGTCATATTTCTTGAGCCTTTGGCTTGATTCCCACTACACTTGCATACAGATATATCTTTGGGACGACCTTAAGAGTTGACTATGTTTTTGTGACCTTGGCCTCATTTTCAAGGTCAAAAGTCAACTAACAAAAGTTGTTTTTTCCTGAAAATGGGGGTATTTCTTGAACCAATGGATGGATATTCAAAAGACTTGCATGGATATATCACTGTGCAAGGTTTAAGAAATGTTTAGTTTCTAGTGGCCTTGAACTCTTTTTCAAGGTCATAATCTTGTATGTCGGATATCATTTGAACCAGTGGATGGATTTTCTCCAAACTTGAATAGATGTATCATTGAGACAAGCTTAAGAGCTGGTTTAATTTTGGTGACCTTGACCTCATTTTCAAGGTCACAAGAGGGTTGACATATGTGAAACATTTCACTAAAATTGATATATATCTTGAATGTTTAGTTTGACATCCCCAAGCTTGCAAAGATATACCTTTGGGACACACCCAAGAGCTGACTATGATTAAGTGACCTTGACCCGATTATCAAGGTCAATAGCCAACTTACAAGTGTTAAATGTTCCTTAAAAATGAGATAGGATGGCTATTCACCAGACTTGTACGTAAATATTATTGTCATATCAACAGATAATTAGCCAAGTGGATGAGAACACACTTATGGGGGATTAGAGGCGTTGGGAGTGCGCTGGTGAGGGGGACATTGGTTTTTCTCTGAAAACGTTTCTAGTTTTTCATAAAACAATTGTATTTGTTGCAAATAAAGGACATACTTTTTGGGACATCGTGAGTTCGTGTTTAACTGTTTTGCCACACATTAGCTCCTTTAAACATAACAGCAAACTTACATAGAAGCACATGGCGTCGAAATGCCGTCGCATCGATGTCAGTCTGAGTTTGATACGACATCATGTGCTCAGTGGGTTGCCACTCTGAAACAGCGCAACGGTGTTATGCGTTCGCATGTGCTGTTTCTTAGCCGAGCATGAACCTGGTTATGAGAGAGGACAAAAACAGAGGGGAATGTGATGCAAGAACTGAAATGTCTAGATTTACCATTAGGAATACATGGCCCTGCTGGCGAAGATGATGGCATAGTCGGCGTTGGAGTGGTTCGTGGCGGAGTGGTTCGTGGCGGAGTGGTTAGTGGCGGAGTGGTTCGTGGCGGAGTGGTTAGTGGCGGAGTGGTCCGTGGCGGAATGGTCCGTGGCGGAGTGGTTCGTTGCGGAGTGTTTCGTGGCGGAGTGGTTCGTGGCGGAGTGGTTCGTGGCGGAGTGGTTCGTGGCGGAGTGGTCCGTGGCGGAGTGGTTCGTGGCGGAGTGGTTCGTGGCGTAGACGTCGTCGTAGTCACTGGTGGCACAGGCGTTGCAGTGCCTGCTGTCGTAGTTGTCGTAGTGCAGGACTAGATACAAGATACAAGAGACTCTATTTAAGGTATTTGGGTACTGAATAACTCTGTTTTTATTTGTTAAAACAAAAGAGAGTTATTGTTCATGGTGAAATCGATCAACTGTAGAGTATATACAGTTATAACACACACTAACAATGTCTACCGTAAAAATCCTAAGTTTTCGGGCAGATAGGTCTATACAAACAGTGGAAACCTAGATCAGACAGTTCCTGAGGAACCAGAATGATCAAGGTCTTCACAGTTTCCATTCCATCTGAACATTTTTGTAGGCATTACTCTATGGTAGAACCGGAATAACAGGAAAATAAATAATAGGGCGAGGACCGGTTATGCTTGCAGCAGGTGCAGAATTTGTGTAGTCTGTTTTGGGGATATTTGTGAACTTAAACATTGTTTTTCTAGGAAACAAAACGGTGAAATGTTTGGTTTGTTTTTTTTGTTTTATTCTGTAACATACAATGTAAGTTTTACTAAAATAATATGCATAAGCTTGCCCCATCGGTTAAAAATATTTTTCATGACGTTCTTATGAATTTCAATTTTCTTGCATTTTTTAATAAAATGCAAAAATATACTTATTATCAAGATAACTTCAATATTTTGTTACCAGTTTGTCGCAGTTATCCTATATTATAGATTATATGATTTGCAGAAATGAAACTGTATTCATGTGCTAGAGATATGAATTTAAATGGAGAATGTGTAAAAAATGTATGTAGAAATACAAAATATTGTTTTTTAGGAAAACAAAACGGTGAAATGTTTTTTTCCCTTATCCAAATGTTTTATAGCTCCTGAGTTTTTAGCAGGTATAATGGTTTGAATTATATGATTTGCAGAAATGAAAATGCATTCATGTGCTAGAGATATGAATTTAAATGGAGAATGTGTAAAAAAGTATGTTAAATACAAAATATTGTTTTTTAGGAAAACAAAACGGTGAAACGTTGTGTTTTTTTTCCTTATCCAAACGTTTTAGAGCTCCTGGATTTTTAGCTGGTATAATGGTTTGAATGTCCCGCCAGTATTTCTATTCAGTATCCAACTACCTTAAGTTGGATTTCTACTGGTCAGAGACAAGTTGCGGCCGCGGACCAGTGGCGGCCATATTCGATTTGCATGCGCAGTTTCGTATTTATTGTGTGGTAGATTATAGGCATTTATAAAGAACCCAAATAGGAACGCATACAAAAAAGAATCGGCATGAATTGTATCCTGGTGGCAAACGATAAACAGCTTCTACTGAGTACCCTCATACCAACATCATTTCTTTTTCTGGGAACAATGACACGACCCTCATATAGTAGGATCATTTGAATCGCGGCACGAGAAAACCAACAATGTGGTTGTGCGACCAGTGCAGACTCGGATCAGCCTAGGCATCTTCATAGTTTACTCAGACTCTTCGTTAAGATCTCAAAGGGTAGCTAAGGGTCAAAGCTACCTCCATGCGGACAGCGAAGACTCTGATCAGCCTGGGCGGATGCCCAGGCTAATCTGAGTCTGCACTGGGCGCACAACCACTTTGTTGGTTTTCTCGTGTCGCGGCTCATTTAGCTTTGTATACCGAATGCAATCACGCTGTAAAAATGTGACATAGACCACAGTCTTAAAACTCCAAATGATTATTTACAGTTAGAATTTACGTTTTTTTATGTTTTTGCCGATTCCGGTACAGTAAGATGTAATTTGACAGGTGCTAATATATCATTTAGCCAGTTTTCTAACAGCCCTAAGATTTTTGGATATCAATCCTTAAGTATCCTTAAATGCAGACTGTTGACCTTGAGGAAACAGCCGTTAATATATAGAGTCGATATCATTTTAATATGCCAAAAGTGTTTTTGTTTCGCGTTAGTTCCAAATTCTTCCATTTTTATGTAACATTTATAAAGCACCATATCTTCTTTTTTAATCCTTCAAGTTTCAAAAAAATAAATAAATAAATAAATAAATAAAATATTAGAATAATTTTAAATTAAATTTAATAAGATCGAAAAAATAAGTAAATAACAAATAAATAAATAAATGAAAACATAATAATAAAATGTAAGTATGCGGAATGTATTACTATTGATGTTGTTTGTCCAGGCGTGCTTGTTTAGGGAGACCACAGCGTGCTTGTTTAGGGAGACCACAGTCCCTGGACACGAAACCATAACTAGGAGTGTGTTAGATTTTGTGTGCATATGTACAGTTTTGCCGTTTTGCTAAAGCGGACGTCACCGCCGACGTTCAATGGGAACACCGCTCGGCCAATTCCGTGAATCTGAGTCACGGAATTGGCTGAGCGCCCGATGCTCCGATTGCGCCAACGTTCAGCGACATAGTAATGACAGACCCTGATACCACTGGGAACACTGGGTGCAAGTTTCCTGGTCTATTGGCTTGGAGAATTTGATCGGGCATATGCCGCCCCGGCGATTCGAGTCGAACCCACGACCCTAAGCATGAAAGGCGAATACTCAATCCACTTGGTCATGCACTCTGCTGATGTATCAATGAGAACGCCCGAGACCTATTCAGACTGGAACTTCCTGTTCTCATGGTACCTAAGATAGCAAGTCTGACCAAATATCAAATATGGAGGATAAAAAAATGCAACTTAATGCATGTAGTTAATATTTCAGGTAAACCTGAACACTCTAATACTATTTCTAACCACTTTTTTCTGCATTTTCTTTCTTTCATCCTTTTTTCGTTGTTAAATTGTGCATTATTTTCTATTTTATAGCCACTTTCATCATCCTGGGGTGTTGCTTGTTCCCACTTTCGGCGATTTTTCACCATACTGGCTTTTAGATTGATTGATTGATTTGTTGCTTTACGTCCACAGTAGACAGCTATGGTCATGTCGGGACGGTCAGTTAACCTAACCACACTATTCCTGGGCAGGCTTAGACCTCCTAAGCGGTTAACCAGTACTAAGTGCACATGCTTTCGCCAGTAACTGACAACTGCCCTTCTTGAATCAGCGGAAGGAGAAACGAAAGTATGTGGCCAGACCGGGTATCGAACCCAGGACCTCTGACATGAGTCAGGTGCCCTACCGATTGCGCTACGCGGCCCGGCCTGGCTTTTAGAAGTGACAGTATCTTTAAATAAAGGCAGCACTGACTGGTACTTTGTATACATGTACCTAATGTCTGTAAGCCACTGTAATAATCGACATCTTTGTCTTAAGGGTTTTCTTTGAAACTACCGCGAATATATGATTGCCGCGGGAATATTGAGTTTGTGTACCTCATCCGACTTGCATGGAGTTGGTATATATCCTATCAGTCCTTGTATAAGGCGAAACTTGAGCATCAGAAGATTCCATCTATGATCATCTGTCCTTTTTTCTTTCCCTGATTTTTCTCCGCCCCTACATCCCACCAAAACCGATGCAAATATGAACACCTAAAATGATCATCAACAATTATGACAACTTGACAAAATCCACCCAGTTTGGAAGCCGCGACACGACAAAACCAACAAAGTGGTTGTGCGCCCAGCGCAGACTCAGATCAGCCTGGGCATCCGCCCAGTCTGCTCAGAGTAATCGCTGTCCGCATGGCGGTAGCTGAGACCCTTAGCTACCCTTTAAGCGCAAGTTAAAGACTCTTATCAGACTGGGCAAATGCCCAGGCTGATCTGAGTCTGTGCTTAGCGCACTACCACATTGTTGGTTTTGTCGTGTTGCGGCTCATTTATGCCTGGTAGACCCCTCAATTAATCAATTGAGCCGCGACACGAGAAAACCAACAATGTGGTTGTGCGCCTTGCGCAGACTCCGATCAGCCTGGACATCCACCCATTCTGGACAGACTCTTCGCTAAGTGCTTAAAGGGTAGCTAAGGGATTATGCTATCTCCATCCGGACAGCGAAGACTCTGATCAGACTGGGCGGATGTCCAGGCTGATCTGAGTCTGCGCTGGACGCACGACCACATTGTTGGTTTTGTCGTGTCGCGGCTCAATTATTGGATGTCTGATTTAGTTTATTCCTAAGAAGACATACCCATTTACCTTATGCAGATAGTTTAGACGCGTTTAGCGGGGTCTGATCTGGGTCTTTAGTCTTTGCCAATGTCAGTTTATGGGGCACTAGGCATGAATGGGTTAACGACCCTTTCAAACAGTATTTCAGTCATTTTGAGCCGTTAGGGAAATGGAGGAATAATAATAATCAAGCAGCGACAGAAAAACTTCGTGACGACTTAGGTCGGACTCGAACTACCTACCTCAAGATAATGAGTCTAGGTGTTCTAACTTTCGGTCAACATAGCCAGTCTTGCCCATAGGAAAACGTGAGAACAGTGACGACTCAGATGAGCCTGCGCATGCGCACAGTCAAAACACTGCACTCTTCGCATCAACAATCATTTATAACGTGTGATGAACCAATCAGAATCCAGTTAATTTCTTCAGCATGTTTATATAATGTTGACGGACATTGACAAGTTGGGGCAACAGAATCTCAGTGACTTTGATCAAAGGTCAACGAAAGATCTTGACCTTTGGCAATTTAATGTCTTCTTCTGCTCATTTATTTGATCATTGTGCCAATTATTATATCGGTTAGATTTAAGTAGTTTGAGAAATCCAGTGCTTAAGGATTTTCCCATATAAGGCATAACGGAAGCAGAACAATACCAGTCATTTGAACTCATTTCTGCTTATGTTGAAAAGTTGCTCGCTGGCCCTTTAAAGGGGTTTTTACCATATATGGGCATGGCGGCCATCTTGATCATGTAACCAAGACCAACTGAAGAAAATTTCGTTTCCCTGGCCCACGAAGGCTGCTTCAATCGGCCCAGTGGCTTCAGAGTAGATGTTTGAAGATATTGACGGGCGACAGCATCAACAGAGGTCAAAGAATTACCTTAACCTTCAGCAACATCATATCTTCTGCTTATTTAGTTAACTATATATATACCAACTGTTATACCTTAGACTATTATAATAAAAAAAACTTTGTATATGCGACTTTTAATTAGCAAAAGGGTCAGTAAAAAGATGATATACAGAGAATCGGCTTAATTTTTTGTACAGGGGAAGTTTTTTTGTTTTAGTTTTTCCGTTGTTGCTGGAAAAATGCATTTGAAGCAATGTTATTTCTTCAAAATTTTAAAATGACATTAACATAAAACCTAAAAGAAAAAAAGCATCATCTTCCCTTCTGCAAAAAAAAATTTAGAACCTGAATAAACCCAAGCTGATTCTCCGTATAGCATCTTTTAATAACAGGTGTAAGGTCTCTGCTGATGAAGAAGTGTTTAGATAAATACGTGTATGCGACGGTGTGTCCGTTTGTACGGTCGGTAAACTATTACATTATTACATAATCAGGATAAGATATAAAATGAAATATACTCACAATTGTCAAATTCATGATACTGGAATGATACTGGAATTGTAAATAACAACTGTCCCTGTCATTAACCAAGACGCGACGACGTGTGCCTGCAAATTTGTTCTCATAAAAGACTGTAGTCGCGTGACAAGGGACCTTAAGCCATGTGCGTATCACAACTAATCAAACCAGGTTGCGCACCTGTGCAAACCAATCAGAGTCCCCAGCCTTCGTTTTTTAGATTCCCTAGAAATCATAGATTGTATCTGCGAAAAGGGAAGACGATGATCAGACTGCGCAGACGCGCAGGCTGATCTGATTCTTCCCTTTTCGCACACGTCTTTAGGTCCTTTTCACGCGATGATAATCAAATGTCATGGGGACGCGAAATGACAGAAATCGAATCTGCCTGTGCATGCGCTTAGAGTGGTCCGTATGGGCCTTGCGTTTTATAGATTTCCTTCCAAGGATCCCAAGATTGTTCACACCAACAGAGTAACCTCTGGTCTGAATCTTTGCTGTAAGATATTTTTTTGGTGACGCGTCTCAAGGATAGCTGAAACGGATCATTTACTCGCATCTGCATGTAACATAAAATTTGCGGGTTTTTTTTTTTCTTTATATTTATTATTACTTGTTTCTTTTTCCTTTTTTATCTTTGTATGCTTAGCCATTTTCTTTTCTTTTATTGTTCTGAAAATCGAAGAGACATGCTGGTAGTATTCGACCTTTCGCGATTCCACCCCCCCTCCCCCCCCCCCCCCCCCCCAATCCTCTTTGAAAGTAGGTAGACCCACCTTGTATATGCAACTCCTACAGCTTAGACAGAAAACAACTTGCGAGTTTACGTCCTTTTTAACGGTATTTCAGTCATATCAGGATGATGGGAGGGTGATAATGGAAGGCTGTGTGCAATGGAGCCCCGTTTGCGGTTGGAAAGATTTCCGCCTCGAGCGGGTGTCGAACCCGGGACTACTATACACCTTTCCTATAATTCAGAGTCTGTTCGAGTTTTGTCCCTTGCCAAGCCTATGACGTCATCTATAGGATAGGTTATTGTTTTTCATTGTGTAACCGAAGAAATGCCGGTTTTCCGTTTATTCAAAACTAACATTCAACGGTTAAGATTAAGACAACTATTTTGTTCCAACTATATTTAGCTCTTTCCTAGTCGGAAAATGAGCTTTATAACTTATAGCATTTGGGTATTTGACATAAAACTGAAAGATTTATCACTAAAATTTCGGGCCAAAATTACCGCAATCGAAAGAGTATGCATCACCAGTACAGCTTCCAAAACATAAGCAAAAGAAAGAAAATCGCGGAAGATGTTCAGACCGTTATTACAAAAGATACAAAACGAACGATTAGCTGATTATAAAGCAGACACACGCTAAAAATGACAACAAAGTGTGCTGTGACACGGAATTCGATTGTGTAATCACCGACTTGCGGGCATTGCCGCAATAAACAAACACCTATGATTGTGTATTACCTAGCGTGTGTTCGGAAGGCAGCTTTAAGAACACCTACCGTGAAATGGAAACGATCAAATAAATAATACCGAAGATAAGTAAGAGATGGAAAAAAATAATATAAATTCAACCTCGGGTTCAAACTTACGGAAAACTGTCTGGATGCTGATGCTTTTAGATCCGTGTATCGTACAAGAAACCATAAATATCAGCGCTATAATCTGTCCGGTAATAATACGTAGTTACTATCTGAATGTCGGAAAAATGGAAATAACTTTTCAGATTTACGAAACTTATTTTTACGAAATGTAACTTTTTTTATATTGAACAAACGTGAATGTATATTGCTGGGGTGTTAAAACACGGCGTCGATGAAAGGGGTCATGAAAATCAAGAGCGACCTGTCGGGATTCTCAATATCTATAATACTAAATAAACGAAGTAACGCATAAACTGCAAAATTGGTGGCATTTTCAAGCGTAATTTCTATACTGGTTCTTTCGCATATTGCTATCATTGATAATTTCGGTTAGCGTGTGTTTTAGTTTCACGTAGATTTAAAGAATTTGGGAATTAAATTCGTCTTTCATTTTAAATTCTCCCAAGTATTTTTCTAGAAACTTCGATGTCAACAATGGGTGCGTTCGAGTGAAATTATCGTGTGCTCGAATACACGTTTTAAATTAATCCGGTCGTTTCGGTTCTGCGTCGTTATATCGGCGCGCTGCTTAGCAAGTCCAAATTTAGCAAAAATCCGACCCATGTACGTACGTCATTCCCCATAAATAACGATTTATTTTTGTATTTTTGCTCATATGTCTAAACGGATGAAGAAATGGTCATAGTCCCGACGGCCCTGGCTCGAAACGACCCATTTTCTTCCAGAACGATAGTCAATACGAGTAGCCAATCGAACTCGCCCATTGAAGAATAAAGCTCAACGCACATGGTCTTTCGAAAAGTTGGACGGACACACGGCGCCAAGTGTGTGCGGCTATGGTTACGTACCGCTGAGCCACTTGGGGAACGTCGTTAGGAGAATTCAAACTGAACTGAACTTTCGAAAAGACAAAAATTAAAAATGTCTAAGGTTAACACACATGCGCCAGGTAAGAAAGGGCATTTTTTCCAGCGAAGCAGACAAATCAATTGCAATGATTCAACGAAGCTAAATAAGCCTTTAGTCTTCAGAGGGCTTGAATATTTTCCCCCAAAACGTTCCAGGACCCAATTCTTCCAGAAAAAAAAATATCCAGGACAGGTCACATAACCAAGATGGCAAACATTTATTATGGTAAAAAAATTCAAAAATCTTCTCCCCGAGAACCACGCCGGGCCGCGTAGCGCAATCGGTAGGGCACCTGACTCATAAGTCAGAAAGTCCTGGGTTCGAAACCCGGTCTGGCCACATACTTTTGTTTCTCCTTCCGCTGATTCAAGAAGGGCAGTTGTCAGTTACTGGCGAAAGTATGTGCACTTAGTACTGGTTAACCGCTTAGGAGGTCTAGGCCTGCCCAGGAATAGTGTGGTTAGGTTAACTGACCGTCCCGACATGACCTTAGCTGTTTACCGTGGACGTTAAGCATCAAATCAACCAATTCTCCCCCAGAACCACAAATTCTATGATCTTGAAACTTAGCATGTCGCATCAAGGACTCAAAAGCTCAACAAAATTTATATAAATGATGACCCTGGGATGACCTTGATCTGTTTTACGGCAGTCAACTTTTGAGTCACTTAGGTTTTTCTATAGGAAAAAGTGAAAAAAGTAGTTTTTTTTTTAGAAACAATGCAGTCTGCTACCTGAAAGTTTGTAGATGCAGACAACTAATTAGGTAAATGAAGCTTTAGTGAGTGTTCATGGTAAAGGTCATATCTTCACCTGGGCCTAAGGCCATTTACATTGAAAAATTAAAACTCGCTTTTTTATATAAACTTGACCACTATGAAATATTTCCGCGCTTGCGCGGGCTCTTTTCTAGTGATATTAAAATAAATCCATAAAAATATATATAAATAAAAAATATTACATGAAAACGGGGCAATTTTACTTTAATTTGGTCTTTCAATGATTTTTTTGCAGTTTACATTTACAAAACGTCTGCTTTATGCATGTTATGTGTGCTTGCAGTTGCACTGAATTATATGGGATATCCTATAGATGACGTCACAGTCTACTTGGGTAGATAACTCGTGCGCGACTTAATCGATTTATAGGAAAGGTGTATAGATCAGCACTTTACTGAGCTATCGGTGCTCCTCCCCAAGCACAAGTGTAACCGATTGCCACCATGTGTTACCAAATGCAAAGCCTCAGCTCTTTCACACGCAAGTCTTTTAAAACAGCACAACCGTAAAGTGCGCCATCATGCAACTGCATACCAAGCGGGCACATGACGCAGTGTTGATGTCAATTTTGCGAGTACGACGTCATGTGACTGATTGGTATAAATACTTTCAAATGACTACGTGTTGCGAATTATGGACGGACACTCGGTGCCAGGTGTGCAACTTATTAACGTACCGCTGAGCCACTTGGGGGAACGTCGTTACGAGAATTAAAACAGAACAGAACGTGCTGCGAACGATTTATCGCAAGAATTGTGAAGGAAACCTTTTTGGATAGGGTAACTCGCCCTTAAGTCGAACTTGCCCTTAAGTCGAACAATTTAAACTGATAACAGTAACATTTTAACTTGGTGGGTCATTACCTGTTAAGATACCAGACGTTAGCTTAATCTATGAAAAATATGCATAAAAGACTCCCAAATATAAAGCTCACATTATTATACGACTAGCAGTCGTCGCAACTCATTCCTGTCGAGCTGTTTCTAAATTTCATAATTTTGATTTTTATAAATTTTGTAAAATCCTTAATATTATGTAGCAAAAAGAGACTTAGTTTACGATATTTAAATTTTTTGTTAAACTAATCCATGGCTTCTCAATGATCGAAAAGATAACTATTTATTGGTCAAAATAAGCAAAATTAACAAAATTATCACGATTAACACAAACCTATGCTTCGTCTTTGAGTCGAACACCGATTCGCCCTAAAGTCGAACACGGGCATATAGTTTCAGAGACGGTATACTCACTGGATGACTAGCAAATACATTCAGTCACAGACTTATTGCACAAACACATCTTACTCTTTTCTTTTATGCACGCAGTAAGGGTGTACGCTTATCTCAAACAAAAAGCACACATGGTAACTGAGCCCCTTAAACGCATGTTTTTCTACATGCACCAGGAGTCACAGGGTGGATTTATCTGCATTTGCGTACATTGCTGTGTGTCTCATTATCTCCTAAAGAGCGCTTTAAATTGACATCAAACAAAAATGATTTAAAAATATGTAATTTAAAAAATGCGGATTTTCTGGACATCAAAGACCCTACATGGGGTTGTCCTATAATGGCTGGATCAGTATATCTGTTCGAGTCAGGGGCAAGTCTGTTCGACTTAAGGGCTAATTTGGGTAGGTGGATAAAACCCCTTATTATCCCCTTATTTCACGAAGTATGGCTAAACGGTTGCAGAATTTTGGTGCTTGGAAAGCTGCGTTAGCTCTTGCATGCCCGAAACACGATGTGGGTCAATAGCCAGGGTCTGAAAGCGCAAGACAATGCAAAAGGTGTTCGACTCAAGGGCGAACTACCCTATGCATTCTCTCCAGTATGGCATTGGTGAGACTTAAATGCACGTCCTGAACATAGCTCTTCATTGCAAATGTCATGTATACTGTTTCTCTCACGGATATATGTCTATTCCGATGAGCCTTTCAAGTCCCTTTTAGTCCAACACAGTGCGCCAATAGAAGCGATGGAAAGTATTCGTGTTTTATTCTGCAACAACTCACTCTTTTCGAAGCGCATTAATGACGAGTTTATGAGGTTCATTGACGTTAGGCGGCGTATCTCTTTTAAACTGTAAAATCCTCAGTAAACCGTACATTCATCTGCGAATTAGTGAAGAATGTTGGCGGGATCATGCACGTGCAGACAAAAAGCTTGGGAGAATGTGCACAGTTGGAACGCAGACTCATCACATTTGAGTAATTCATTTTCTGAGCGGTCGTCTACGCACAAAGAAATAATCCCTTTTTTCGCCGGAAAAAATGGCGGGAAATTTTTAACAGAAACTGTCCCAAAATAATGCTCGTTTGATAAGATATGCAGTCATAGTTTTCCAACGGACCAGATCAGAAAGAAATTTGATGCTTTGTTATAGAAATCAGACGCATATCGGTACCTCAATGCAGTTTGCACACCCAAAACAACGATCACAGTTTGACAACCGTTTTTCAGAAAAGTAAAACCCTACGACAGTACCCCAAAATTATTTTGCAAAGAAAATTGTCCCAAAAACCAAATTAGATGCCATTATAACTGAACCATAGTTCATACATTCGACCGTCTTTTAGCCAGGTATATCTTCGGGAGAAAGTCTATTTTCGTTGAAAATCGATAATGAAGTTGATCATTTTACGTATACATGGCACGTGCGTTTGTCAACACACAGGCATTTTTCAGCTGGATCGACTTGAGGAGACCAACTGTTTCTTCATTTATGGTAAAGTAAAGCTTGTAATCATTTAGCATACTGTGAATTTATTAAGATTTTGCGTTAGTCTGTCTGCCTGCGATTTTTTGGGCTTCTGAATTTAGGCTACACGCCGAGAACGAGAGAAAGCAAAACAAACGCACTTATCAACCACAAAGTTTGACAAACGAAAAAGCCACAAGACATGTCGCCCCACCTTCAGGTGACAACTCGCCCCAGATTCTGAGAAAACTCCCCCAGACAACTTCCCCCAAGATAACGCGCCCACATTCTGAGACCACTCGCCCTTCTAAAGAATTCTGTTCCGGACAACCCCCCCCCCCCCCCCCCCCTCAACACACGTACATTTCAGAAGTCATTCAACAAAAACAAAAAGTACAAGAGACAGCTTGCCCTTCCTCATAAATCTGCCAAAACCCTGTCCCGCTAGGCGCTAAGGGACCGACCATTTGATATTCCTGTGTGTGTGTTGGGGGGGGGGGGGGGGGGGCAGGGCGGGGGGAGGCTGGTATATTTTTTTAAACAAATCCCTGTCTTTGGAAGAAAAAATATGCAAGTAAAAATAAATTAGCTCATAAGGGGATTTCAAAAAATAATCTGGCCTCAAAAATCAGTGAAAAAAAATAACCTGGCTCCACCCAAAATTTCCAAAAAAGAGTCTGGACCCTGCACTTTTGGTGGGAAGATAGCAACTGCCTACCTACCCACCAAAATTCACCTTACCCCTGAGTCTGGACCCTGCACTTTTGGTGGGTAGATAGCAACTGCTTGCCTACACACCAAAATTCATCTTACCCCTCATTTCCCCCCCCCCCGAAAAAAAACAGATGGCCACTTGGGACCCCCTAGATCTGTTTTTTTCTATTTAACGGCACATTTACCGTGATCAACCTGCATAGTAAGACAAACTGGTCTGAGCAAGCAGTGTAGACCAGGAGCAGTCTGATCTGGGTCAGCAATTTTTCCTTAATACCTGCACATTTTGGGTACACCATTTGTGGGTGATATAGATATGTTCAAAATGTAGGATGCTGTTATCTTAGTATTATGGGTAATTACTGTAACTGTGTGTGACATTTGGGTCGGTCTAAAACGCTGAATTTCTTGCTGAATTCAGCAACTTGCTGATCAGCAGAACGAGTCTAAAACGCTGAAATGCTGATATGCTGATAAGATATTTCTGTAAAATTTGGATTCTGTCACATGTGCATGTATAGGCAAGCATTTCATATATACTTTCTTTCTTTTATATTTTATGCTTGTTTGGTAAACAATTTTATATAATTTAAATTTTACATACGTGTCATGTCACATTTTGTTACTTATCGCTTGACGCATTGGTTTATAAGTTGCATGAAAATGCGCATTCTAAAGAGTACATACGTTAATCTCAAATGCATCCTCTTGTAAGACTCAAACATGAATTCATGAAAATGATAATCTTTATTTCACAATCCAATATTCTCTTCTGCCTTTATATCCAGCCAGCAATATTTTGTAACATTAAAGACGCCTTATATTCTCGGGTGCATTTGTTTATTATTTAGACTAAAATTATTCGGTATCTTAAAGACATGCACCTAACGCCCAGGTGTGAACGCGCGACATCGATTAGTAATATAAACCATTAATTTTAGTGTATATATCACTTATCGATGTCGCGTGTCACTGATTAATCGATGCCGCGTGTTCACACCTCAGTGGGCGTTTGGTGCATGTCTTTGAGCTAGAGAAACGGACGATCGGATACTATATGTACGATATTGTTTTTCATAAATTTATTTCAACAAATACACATTGACATAAAATAAGAAATAGAATCGAAGAAAGGCAAAATACTTACTGAGTTATTCTCCCAGTCAAACTATATTATGATTATTTATGATTTATATGACTTTTAATGGCATTTGGGGAAAATACAAGTCTGTGATTAGCAAGTAGCTGAGTTCAGCAACAAATTCATACTTCCATGAACAACAGTCGGTCACGTTAGGGTTACCTGTTGGTTGGTTGTTTTGGGTTTAACGGCTCTTTGAGACAGTATATCAGTCTTTGTCGGGCCGTCTCCCAAAGAGACGGCGAAAGAAGAGACGGAGAAAGAAGAGAGAACAAGATGTCCAAAACAACCCCACCCGCACCTACTGCAAGCACAGTAGGTCCTTGCCCTACATTTATCCAAATCACTAGGACGGCCCGGCACTGTAACTTATACCAGCACCATCGGACCACCCAACCATCCCCTTACCTGTTGCTTAGTGATAGTTTCTCGTCGTATATTTTCCAAATGTTGCTCTTAAACATCGAAAATGATGCTCAAAATATTTTTAAGATTAAATGTAATTATGAGATAAATTTCATATTTTCCGAAGCTCATGGAAGTATGAACACAAAGGGTCCTGTGCAAAGTGTACGTGAACGCCCTTCGGGTTCATGCTTCCATGTTCACTGGAAAAATGAAATTTATTTCTTAAATGAATGACGATTTTCGTAATGGATCACATCTGGGTTACCGAGGATGGTATAGGGCAATACCTATGTCTCGCTTTTGAGACAAAAAAATGATGGCCGACTATATTATATGCTACAGTATATCAGCAAAATTAAGGACATGGCATGTATCTCTATCCATTGCTTTGTACTTTAGGGCGAGAAGCACTTTGTGTTTATGTCCAATAAAGTATTTTGACTTGACATGACTCTATCCTGGGCACACTTGACTATCGTCACTGTCAATAATCCATCGCACCTAACTTAATCGATAACACATGTTGTTATTTAAGCAATCGATAAATAAGGTAATATTAAAGAACACCTGTTTTCAAAACGATATACAGTAGCACACTTAAGGAGTATACAGTTTATTTATCGACTCCACTGATCACATATTCATCTTGGTACATACATTGTATATGCGAAACTGTGACGTTATGTGTGGCTGTTCTTAGTTCTAAATTATTTCGGAAGATCTAATCTATTATCAGGATTCTCATAATCTACCCAGACTGATATCAGTCTTAGATGCATAAATTTGGACGAAAAGACTCATATTAAAAAGCTCTCGTTTTACGGCAATCCATGTAATTTTAGCAACTAGTGATATGGCATGCGAGTACAGTGAAGACTGCAGCTTCTTGCAGTTAAGTTTTCATTGCCAGTCCAGTGACTGTCTAGAAGTCAGATGTGTTTATAAATGGCGATGGTCAAAATAAAAAATAATCCATGGAGAAAGTACAATACGTCATTCACAGTTAATAATAAAAAAAAGAAAAAAGTGGAGCCAACATTAACCTTGTCCTACCTCAGCGTACCATGCAAACCCCACAATGATGATTTAAAATTGTATTCTTTTTGAAAACAGTTTAGCTTTTGTCACTACCATTAGATTGGGTATATCTCAACTTACACTTTAGCCAAGACTAAAGCTAGAAACTGAAAAAAAGTAATTTGTAAACCACTTTGAATTTAGAAGAGTTTTTGTTTTCTAGCTGTAATGGCTGATCAGATTCTGTCTTGCTAAAATATCCTAATGTACAGTCTACCGATTATAATATATACTCAGCGGTAAAGGTGATTGTGAATGACTGATTATGATCGGATTATCGATTATACAATATATCTGATATCGATTACATTAGGCGCGGGCGAACAATCGAATGTGTGATATTTAATGGCACACTTACATCGCATTTGATATGCCTCCTTTAATTTTCGTTGATATATCGTAGCAAAGTAATTTAATTTATCTATAATCAGCAAAACGGCTGAAAAGATCGATTCTGATTGCAAAATCATGACATACTCGTATTTCTGTAAATTCAGCATATCAGCAGTTCAGCGTTTTAGACAGATTTGGCTGGTCAGCAAGTAGCTGAATTCAGCAAGAAATTCAGCGTTTTAGTCTGTCCCGTGACATTTTATGTAGAACTATTATTTGTTTTTGTTGTTTTTATAGTTTGCAGGGATTAAAAAGAAAGCCTACAGGTCTACCTAAGTACTCTCCAAAAAAAACCTAGTTAATAGGCAACTGCAAACAAATTACTTTTTATGCTTGGCCTGAGGCTGAGATGGGAGGAGGGGAAGTGGCACAAGAAATATATATTCTATAGAATTGAATGTCAAAAGTTATGTTTTAGCTTAAATCTCATAAAGAAAATTAAAAGGCTCATATTGAAGTTATATCAATAGAAATGATACCTTAACTGAAAAATAAAAAACATTTTTATATTTCCTGATTAATTTAATCCAACTTAAATGTTTGCAGCTTCTGACCGAAGCAAAGAAACTTGTAATTACTAATCAGTTATTAAGCTACTAGAGAGAAAAGCTTGATGACAGACATTAAATGATAAGTCATGACTGTAAAGGGATGCAGTTTAGTGCAGCTGAATGAGAGGTAGCCCCTTCCTGTCTATCCCCCAAACACACACACACACACCAGCCTATTAAAAAGCATTTTCACAGAGGATTTTATTGGCCAAATATTTAGGACTTTATTATGCTAGCAAGCTTTTTTTTATATCATTATAAGTGCACAAAATAATGAATGGGGCATACCCTGCTAACTGCTGGACCCTGCACTTTATGTGGAATGTTGCATAATGCTGTTTGTCCTTCTACAAGTCAAGACTATGTTAGAATGAAAATAATTACACAGTTCCACCATAAATGTTGCACCAGCATCAATGGGCTTCATATTAACACCTGTTGTGCCCTCTCATTAGAAGCACTTCAGCAAGAGCATAGATGATTCTATTAATGGATCACAACAAATGTTTTTATGGCTGAATAAGACAGAATTCCCAGAATTGCAATCATGCTCCAGCTGAGTCTTTGTATAATCATTATCATAAAACCATCACTTGTGGAAATGTCTCCAGGATTTTTCTTCTTATTATGTACATATGTTATAATTTATTTTGGATATTTATTTATTTATACTTATAGGGAAAACAATGAAGGGCAATGTCAGACTGCATGTGAATATAATAATTTGATCAGAGCTTTATACATTTAGAATACCTATATAGTACTAATTTGTTCATTTGAAATTTGTTTTAAATTTTAATTTTTGATCAAAAGCAACTGTGATGAGACACCACAACATACTAATGTACATTTTCATTTTACTTGAAGAGAAATGATAAAGAATAATTCCACTTTGGCTCACTAGATAGTGCCCTATTATTTTTCTTGTTTAATCATGTTTATATCTTACCATTATAATTTTTCAGCATTTTTTGACTGTTAGAATCGAAATACGAGTGAATTGTTGAGTAATAGTGCACAGTTTGTTGTTCAGTTGTAAGTACATATATCACTCGCGCTTTGTGCTCGTGATATGCCCTTCTTTAAACAAACCTCCAAACAGTGAATTACTACTCAACAATTCACTGCCAGAGTAGCTGCTGATCTTTTTTTTTCAATCACAAACCGTACCCTTAAAATGTTTCTCATTGTAAATCAACCGTCCCGACATGACCATAGCTGTTTATCGTGGACGTTAAGCATCAAATCAATCAATCAACCATTGTAAAGCATTACCGTATTTCTTCAGCTATAACACGGGAAAAAGCGTAGATGAGAAAAATTCTTGAAAACAGTGGATCCTGGCGCCGAGGTTATAAAACTTTTTTCATGCTAAACTCAGCTGAGCATGAAATTTTCTCTGCTAATAAATAGAAATATTACTGATAAGTACAGTTGTTTTCTTGCTTAATTTAGCTGAGTGTGAAATTTTCTCTGCTTATGAATATGAAAATGCCATTATTAGTTGGCAATTTCATTTTTATCAGCAGAGAAAATTTCATGCTCAGTTGAGTTAAGCACGAAAAAAGTTTTATAACCTCGGGGCATGGGCTCACAGTGGCCTCAATCGTTGTTGTTATTTCTATTCTCATAAACAATGTTCCCCGCAGGTGGCTCTATTCTATTCTTTTCTATCCCATAACCTTACTAGGTCGTTGGGGCACCACAGATGACTTCGAAACAATCCCTTTCCACCTTGTCCTGTTTTCAGCTGCCCTAGTCGAGCTGGAAAAATCCATCCCTGTCCAGAGTTAGCAGAGTTAGAGAGAAAAGAATGCAGGCCTTTGAGATGAGATGCTAACGAATGTTACAAAACATTACGTACAAGGACCATATAACAAATGAGGAGGTTCGCAGAAAGATTTCCTTGAAAGCTTGGATCTTTCTGCGAACCTCCTCATTGGTTATCAGGTGGCTCAGCAGAACGTATCTGCTCATCTTTATTTATTTCTGGCTACTGTCACAAACAGTCGCCACAGTACTCACCAAATTGCCACATTGGAGTTTTTTATCAGGCGAGTACAGCACTATTTCTTTCATTTAATGCCCCCCGAGGTGGGGGGAGGAGGAGTCATTGCATTTTATGAAAGGGGTGGGGTCATTGCATTTTATAAAAGGGGGTGGGGGCTTGGGACATTATTTAGAGCCAAAGGGTAGTATTTCAGCCACTACCAAAATGGTTGCAATAAACAGTATTAAGTAAATGGATATACTCTCAGGTGAAGCAATTCAACTATTTTCCCTTTTAATGCTGCCCTTCTCATAAGGGATCAGCTCTTAAAGGGAAGAATTTGCTCCTTAAGGAGCAAATTCTTTCCTTGAAGAGTTGACCCCATTTGAAGAGCTGTGTTCTCCAGACAATACATGTTGTTTGCCTTAGTAAAACCGATGGAAAACACGGAGGTTAGCAAGTATTTACAGCAATATTTCTGGAAAAGAGGCCGAGGGTGTTTATTAGAGTAGGGGCCATATTCATAAAACGACTTAAGTGGTTGCTATGCTGTCGCTAAGGCTAAATTGATTGAAGGAGATTCCCTACAACAATGAAAGTTGCTCTGGAGGAACAGTCTTACAAAGACTGTTCCTCCAGACCAAATTTCATAGTTGTAGGGAATCTCCTTTATAGATATTTAGCCTTAGCAACCGCATAGCAATGACTTAAGTGGCTTTATGAATACGACCCCAGGGGTGTTTATTAGGATTAATGCGGTATAAGATGCCAAAACATGCTAGTATTTACCTCTCTTGAGAATGGTTTTTTGACACAACAATTAATCTGCTGAGTCTGACTCTGCATCAGAGCTCTAGATAATAGGGGTATTTGATGATAATTGAGGGATAATTTTCTTTATTTCTCATTGAAACCATATGTTGTGACCCCTCATATGAACCGTCTCATCGAGACGGTTCAGATGAGGGGTCACAACATATGTTTTTATCCAGAATTAACAAAAATTATCCCTAATTATCACCAAATACTCCCTCTAAATAGGGCTTTGTGCATCACTTTATTTGATCTAATATATGTGATTGGATTATAAAAATCCATCATGAGTGTCCATGTAGGATAGGGAAATCTCACCCGAGGGGTCAGAATTTCAACCATGGATGAGGCTTGCCGAGTCACTGGTTGAAATTCCAATCCTGAGGCTGAGATTTTTCTATCCTACATGGACTGGCTCATGATGGATTATTTTTCTTCTACTTTCAGCGGATTTCAAACCTCAAGTCAGATTATGCTTCAAAACAGGAAAATTCTAACTTTTTAACCAGTGATGTGAAGTGATTTTTTAGCAGTCCAGTGTGTTTATCAGGTCCTAATAAGGGTGTAAACATAGTTTGCACCTTAAAAATAGACGGAAAACATGATATGTTGACTATTTTGTCTTCCAAAGGGCAAAAACAAAAGGCAACTTAGCCTCTCACGAAACGCATCAAGTTTGCTAGCAACATTTCATAACCATTTTAAGTGACGTCATTAAAATTTATTAACATCACAAACCTATGATCCGTTATCAAACGTCATCTGAGATGCTTGCATGCTCATTTTGTTCATTTAAAATCAAGATATTAATCGAAAATTGAAAAAAGTCTGGTTGCTTATATAAGAAAGATGTTGCTAATGTAAGATAGAAGTTTCTTATATGAGCTAAGGGCCTATCTTATATATGCAAATATGGGCGAATATAAGTATCTTTCATGGGTGTGTGGTGGGGATGGAAAAATCCATCGCAAAAGTCACTGTTCAGCATCACCAGGCTTGCCCAGTGATGCCCAACAGTGATCCCAAGTAACAGATTTTCCTATCCGCACCTCACAACCATTATAGATACTTTTTCTTGAACAAATTCTTTCTTTAAAGAGGTGACCCTAAATGAGAAGGGAGAAAAAAAGAAAATGGCAAAGTTGTCTGCCCTGAAAGTATACCAATTCACCTTTAATAATTAAATACATGGTCGGCAAGTTTTTCATGAAATATTCATATTTTTAGTGATGACAAAGTTCAGCTCATACATGTATTCTAATATAAACAAATCTAAAGACATTTTAGCATTCTTAGAAGCATTTTGGCAAGTGGCTGATGACAAAGTTCAGCTCATACATGTATTCTAATATAAACAAATCTAAAGACATTTTAGCATTCTTAGAAGCATTTTGGCAAGTGGCGGATTTATTTCCCTTTGGCATCTAAATAAACTTTCGTGGTCAGGTCAGGCCATAGTGCTGGATAACTTTCAGTGCCAGAGCATCCTACTAATTTGAATAATTCTAGGGCAAGGCCCTACTGTCCTTGCAGTAGGTGCTGTGGAGGTTAACTGGACTTTTATCTCTCGTCTATCATTTCTCTCTTCTTTCTCTGTCTCTCTGGAAGAAGGCCTCCTATAGACTGAAATACTGTCTCAAAGAGCCATTGAACCCAAAACAGCCAACCAAAACTCCAGCTTTCATAAGATGAAATCAAAGAAGTAATTCAAGTGTATTCATCATCTGAGGTAGTGTGCTCATAGGGGTTTGAAGTTTGCCTATTAAAATCCTCAAAATATAAAAACCTTAAACAATAAATCTAAAGCAATATATATCATTATCAAGCTCGATTTACCAGTTATTGGTGGTCTTATACTTTAACTGAGCTGCGACATGACAAAACCAACTAAGTGGCATGTGTGCCCAGCAAAAACTCAGATCAGCCAGGGCATCAACCTAGTCTGATCAGAGTATTCCCCGTGTGCTTAAAGGGTAGCTGAGGGTCTAACCTATCTCCATGCCGACAGCAAAGACTCTGATCAATTTGGCAGATGCCAGTCTGATCTGAATCTTTGCAGGATGCTTGTGCCACTTTGTTGGTTTGGTCTTGTCGTGGCTCAAAGTATGTTTGCTTTACCAGTTATCAGTGGATTTATACTTTATTTTCAATTTACAAGATGAAGAATAACAAAGTATGAACATATAGGCTTCACAAAAAATTAGTTGGACGTTTTCTTTCAATTTATACACTCAATCAGGGTCACCAATGACTATTTGAATCTTAACAATGAAGTATTTTCTTTCTAGGGTCCACGTGACTCTGGGTGACTGACTTAATGGTTATCGATGCAATAGTAAATAAAGGCTAATTATCCAGGAAAACATATTATGGTGGCACCATTTACTACCATATATAGTGATTCCCCTACAGAGGTTTAGAAGGGTGCTGCACCCTTCTGCCTTTTGGCCTTACCCTTCTGCCTTCCCTTTGTGGAAGCTAATTTCATTCATTTAAAAGTCATATTTTTGCAATATGCAGCTTCCTGTGTGTAAAAGAGACTTTTAATTATGCAAATATTTATATGTCCCTGCAAAAACAAGGTGTTTATCTTGTTAGAAAAGTTAATACCCTTAGTTAATTGTCTTTGAAAATTATAGCTTCAGAAAAGTGCCCTTTCGGAGGGGGTCCCATGCACAAAAGTGCCCTTTTCCTGGCCAGCACCCTGCCCTATTTCAGGCTATGGGAAACACTAATAGAAGGAAGCAACATGACTTTTAATTCATGAAAATTGTATTTACAGCATACAGATTTACCTGTCAGAATGATTATTTCAGTTTTGCTAATGTACACAATTTGTATATGCTCCGATTTGTTCAAAACGATAAATATTTATGTTCTTGGTGGGAAACATTAATATAGGGATCAAACATGGTTTTTCATGCATTAACATTTGCCAGGTCCCAAGGGAGCTGTTGAAAACTGGGCCAAATTTGCCACTTGCTTCTGTATTGATGGCATATTGCCCTGAATCTTGCATATGAAAAGCTGCAAAGCGGGTCATTATTAGTATGTGAATCGACGTATTTATACATGGTTTTGTGTTTGATAAGACATGCCTCTTAATAGCATGTGACATCGATTCTTATGCAATAATGACCCTTAAGAGGCTCACCATCCTGGGGCTGTATTTATAAAATGACCTAAGTGGTTGCTATGCTGTTGCTAAGGTTGAATTTCTATGAAGATTTCCTACAACTATGAAATTTGCTCTGGAGGAACAGTCTTTTACAGACTATTCCTCCAGAGCAAATTTCATAGTTGTAGGGAATCTCCTTCATAGAAATTCAGCCTTAGCAACAGCATAGCAACCACTTAAGTCGTTTAATAAATATGACGCCAGGTGTTTTTGAGTTTGAAATACAACAGGAGATTCCTGTCCATGTTCCCTCTGATATAATGAAGTAAACAAACTGCATGCAAGAAATTCAGATTATTTCTCTCAATTCTGATGGCACCAATAACTGGGAGAGTGACCATAGTGCTATTATCATCATCATTAGTAGTAGTAATATTATTATTATTATCATCTACAATACTGCTCTCTGGTACCTTGGTTCTGGCATTTATAAATTAGTGGTGGTTAAAACTTCATGCAACTGTGGTACCTAATGGAAAAATACAAACACAGTATATCCTGATCAGACTGCTCCTATTGAGCAGTCTGAGATGGTCCCACTCTCTTTGCAAAAACATTTTGTCTCTAGGAATTGATATATAACTAATACTGTGACTGCTTACAATTAAAATTGTAAATGGCAATATTAAAACTTTGGGCAGTCTTGGATGTGCTAGAGATTGTAGGTGGAACCTGCCAAAATCTTCTTCCAGAATTGTTAATGCTGTATATTATGTCTGTTACTAACTTGGCTGAAGAATAACATTGTTGATACTGTTCTGAAATCTTTCAGTAAATCTCACATAGTCTATGAGAATATTTGGCAAGGGTAACAACTTTATCCTATTTATGATACTTTTTCCACATGTACACAAGCTTAAATGTCTTCTTACACTTGATCTACATAAACTACTCAGTGATTGGACAGTTTTTCTCCTACTCTGCAGCCACTGCTGAAACCTTTCATGATTGGTCAGTCTGTCAGGTAGTTTTTCTAATTTCAGCCAATCATCATTTTGCATAATGAAGCCATTTTGAATAAAGAAATCCATTGAGTCCATGATTTGATTTTCTGTAAGATGTTTGTCTTTCATTAAAACAGAAGCAGCAGATTTTCCCTGAAATATGCAGATAAACCATATGTACCAGCTGTAAGACAAGAGCTTTTCTCTTCCAAAACAATCCCAAAACTCTAGATACATCTTGTAAGATGAATCTAAATGTTTGGATTGTTTAGGATGGGGTAACCCTGTTTTAAAATACAAAATTACTGAATTAAGCTGAATTAAGATATATGGGGTCAATCTTCTGGAGAAGGAGGAGGAGAAGAGAGAGAGAGATGTCTGATAGCCAAATAAATACAGTATTAATACCATAATGACCCCAAATATGTAAAGTATGTACACAGACTATCTAAGCAACCAATTCAGATCCATATTCATATTGCTCCTTCCAGTGAAGAAGAAAAAGAGTTCAAGCTCACTTATTTTTCATGGACAGTCCATAAATATATTTTAAAAATCCTAGCATGAGTGGTTCTTGAGTTTCACAGTTGATAAAAAATGTGAATACGCACAGACCAATATGCCCTTGCAACTTCTTTGGAATTGGGGACATAAAATGATACCATTTAACAACATTTAAAAATATATATATGGTAGAAAATTGTAAAAGTTTCCAGGCATCAAAGGAAGTTGGTGAAAGTAAATAAAACTCATATAAAAACTTCATACCTTTATAGATTTTTTAACGTCTGCTCCATGCAGCAGCAGGTACTCAGCAAGGTCAAGGTTACTGTTCTCTAAAGCTTTACCAAATGGTGTTTGTCCTGACTGTAAAATAAGAATAAATACAGGTATAATGATATATGGGCATACCTCCATGTTTTTCTGTCATTTTTTACAAAGGGGAACAACTTTCCTGACTTCCTGTTTGCTTCCTGAAATCCAGATTTCTAAATCCTGAAACGATGAAGCAGACTATACTTTATACAGGGCCAGCTAGTCCCAAACCCCTGAAATCAGGAAAAATCCTGAAAACTTTCTCCCATGCAAAAAGGACTCTTAATGGAAAGAATCTACTCCTATTAAAGGCTTTCCTATAATAGTTGACTCCCATTAAGATGGGAGGTAAAAATGAAAAAGGCAGAGTTGCTTCCCCCTGAAAGTATATCCAAGGATAAAGGCTAACAATCTGAACTTAGAGACACAGACTACCACAATTCAATACAGTCAACCACGGATATCTTGAACACTGATATCTCAAATTATCTTTTTATATCAAAGAATATATTTTCTATTTCTATTAACATTTCAGCTCCTGCTATCTCAAGCTACTGATATCTCAAAGTAAATTTTCTGGTACCAGAAAATTTACTTGGAGATATCAGTAGTTTGGAATAAACTTTGATTTTGAGATATAGAGTTGACTGTATATCCAAGGATAAAGGCTAACAATTTCAACTCAGGGACTCAGACTGCTGCAATTCAATACTTAACATTAACTTAGGGTATTGGCAGTTTCTCCAAAAATTCAGGAGCCCAGCCCACAATTTATGGGCTATGGGTGACTGGTTCCCTGTTAGTCCTGTTTCCGGAAATACCCATTACTGTTAAAGCAGAACTGTGTGCAAGGTTTGTTGAATAAAGGTTCTAGGTTTTACAGTTTGAGAGAAATGCACTAAAACTGGTACAACTGTGGATGGACAGATGGAACAACTGACAAATGGATAAGCACCAACCTATATCTTACCTTGCTACAGAAGGGTGACAAGTACGATCAGGAGGAAACTAATCTGACTGTAGTACCCACATTGACTTGTTTTCTATCAAACAATATTTTCTATTTCTAAGTATTCAGACATTTGCATCAATAATAATCATCAATCTTTCCTCCTTTGCCACATGTCAAATTCAATCTGAGCCTTTGATGCTTGCATGTGTCTAAAGTGCATTTGCATGTCACAGCTTATTTGAGACATTTACTTCCAGGGGAAGCAACTCAGCAATTTTCATTTTTGTCTCTCTTCTCGCTGGGGGTTAACTTTTAAAGGAAAGAATTTGCTCCTCTAAGAGCAAATGCTTTCCTTTAAGATTTGACCCCCTTCTGAAAGGATTTCATTGTCCATAAAAGCAAACAGGAAGTCCTTAAAGTTGTCACCCTTTCAATAAATGACAGAAAAATATGGTGACCAGGGGTCAGCTTAGGGTTCTCCAATGGGGAGAAGTTTTGTGATGTTTTCTGAATTTCGGGAAGACACTTTATCCCAAATTTTGGATTTTTTATATGTTTTATCAGAGCTCTAGATAAGAGAGGCATTTGATGATAATTGAGGGATAATTGTCTTTATTTCTCATTGAAACCATATGTTGTGACCCCTCATCTGAACCATCTCAGATGAGGGGTCACAACATATGTTTTTATGCAGATTTAACAAAAATTATCTCTAATTATCACCAAATACTCCCTTTTGCCTAGAGCTCTGTTTTAAACATTTTGACTTCTCTTTCAGCTCAAAATAGGGAGAAGTCAGTGAGCATAGGGAGACTATTTCTCCCACTTCTCCGTCTAGGATGGGCCCTGCGGTGACATACCCATACATCTTATATGGAAAGGTTTCAGCAACCATACCTTAGAGATCCTGCAATCAATTACTGCCTCTTGCTCCACTAATTGTTTCACTGCTGTGAAATAGTTCAGCTTTGTGGCAGTGTGTAGCGGTAACCACCCATCCTGTAACAATAGATACAAGAAAGACAATGTTAAAACTTGTTTCTTTGAATGACAATATCTATAAGACCACTCTAGATTACTTTTATTCTCAGTGAACAGTATTGATACACTCTGTTCACATGCTGCAAGTTTGGTTGCATAATATAGAGCTGGGGATAATGCAGTACTCTAGATAAGAAGTAACAGGGATGATTTAGGGATAATTTTCCTTATTTTTCCATAAAAACATATGTTGTGACCCCTCATTAGAACCGTCTCACTGAGACGGTTCTAACGAGTGGTCACAACATATGTTTTCGTTGAGAAATAAGAAAACATTATCTTTGAATTATCCTTGATACCCCTTCTTATCTGGAGTTCTGGAAAAGACACTCATTGGATTATAATTCTTTGGCAATTTTCCATATTTGACCTCTCATTATTTATAACTGTCTTGGTGAGATGGTTCACAACACTTGTTTTGATAGCGAATTAACAAAAGTTAACACCAATTAATCCCTCTGTATCTCTGATATTCACCATAAAATCCCATGTGTTGGGCTAAGTAACCTCGAGCAAACAATGTAGCTTTTGAGAAGCTGACTGATCACTGTCTATACTGTTTCCCATATTCCACCAGCTTTTATTGGACAATTCAGGCCAACCTTAAAACTTTTTTCATTTCCCCTTACCGGACCCAATCAAAAGGAGACGGGTCAATCAGTTGGTTGGTCGGTATTTTTTTCTTTCTTTCTTTCTTGAAGCAGGATAATTGATTATAAAATATAAAGAAGACAATTATCTTAACCAATTACATGTTAAATCAGCATTTAATTTTTAATTTGCAATAGAATTGGATGGAAAAAAGTAAAGAACTAGAAATGTGTGCATGATACACAGATGCCCCCACTTAGTGCCTTGAGAAAATCAGTGCCTTGATTAAGGTACTGGCACTTGTAGGATAAGTGGGTTTATACAGGCAGACTTATATAATATAAAAGGCCATAGGCAAAGCATTGCCCAATGTTTAAAATGTGACCCAAACTGCAGCCCTTTATACAGTTTCAGAGTCACTGTATGGCCAAAACAGAAAATATTGTGTATTACAGAACATGGTTAGAAACCAAGTCAGTGGACCATGACATATGGATCATCATGACCAGATTCTTGTAAATTCCTGTTGTACCAATCCTCATACAAAATTTCAAGTTGCTACAATAATAGGAACTCTAAAATCTACCTCTTACAAAAATCTTAACCTTGCAAATTTGGTTAAAGCACAAAGTCAGTGGACTTTGACATATTGATCATCATGACCTGATTCTTGCATATTCCTGTTGTACTTACAGACATTAATCCTCATACAAAATTTCAGGTTGCTACAATCTACCTTAAATCCGTCTCTTACAAAAATCTTAACCTTCCAAAATTAGCCTGAGTCTGAAGCCAGTGGACCGTGACGTAGGGATCATTCTGGCCTAATTCTTGTGTATTCCTATTGTACTTATAGACATAGACCCTCATACAAAATTTCAAGGCGCTACAATAATAGGAACTCTGAAATCTACCTCTAACAAAAATCTTAACCTTGCAAAATTAGCCTAAGTCCAAAGTCAGTGAACCGTGACATATGGATCATTATACCCTAATTCTTGTGTATTCCTGTTGTACTTATTGATATGTATCCTCATACAAAAATTTCAGGTTGCTACAATAATAGGAACCCTGAAATCTACCTCTTACAAAAATGTTAACCTGAGCCTAACAGGATCACATACATATGGATGTACGTATGGTGGACGGACAGATGCACATACTATACTCACTTTATCATGCATATTAATATCTGCCCCTGAGTTCAACAATGTCTCCACAATATCAAACTTTGCCCTCCATATTGCAATGTGTAGTGCTGTTTGACCATCCTGGTAAAATAAACGTAAATGAAATTAATTAATTTACTGCAAACCAGATTTTTTTATTTTGCACACATACACCTGACTAGGTACATTTCATTGTTCTGACTACAGCCTGTGATTTTTTTACAATTTGGGATTCACTGGGTTAAAATTCAATGGGTGCAACAACAAAAACATTACAACAAAATCAAAAGTCCACAGCAGTATTTCAAGCTGATATTTCTAAACTTTACTGACTTTTGGGACTCGCGACAATTCAAATCATAAGTCCAACAGAAAGATGATAGTACATAAAGCAGAAATCTCACGTCACAAAATCACTACCAGAGCTAGACATTTTATGAATTATATCCCAAAATCTATTAACTACAACAATTTATAAACAGCATTGTCTTAAGAGAAGGGTAGGAAATAAAAAGAATGTATGATCATGTATCAAGGATGCAATATTGTTGATGGGAAAGTACTTCTGCTCAAGTATGTGTGTGTGTGTGTGTGTGTGGGGGGGGGGGGGGGGGGGGGCTACTCCTAATGTAAAGAACTTGCTATTTTAGACAGAATCTTTTTCCTTTAAAAGTAACATGTTTGAAGTCTGTGCATACTTACAGCTGTTTGTAGGTTGATTTCAGCTCCAGCCTTCAGTAACTGTCTAACAACATCCAGTTTCCCAGCTCTACTGGCTATATGTAGTGCAGTTCTACCATCCTAGAAATAAATATCAGTTACCTTATTATTATATTAGTGCTGTAACATGCAAAAAAGGTGCTTAGCAAATTGTTAAAAGGGAGCCCTAAGGGCCCGTATCAATTCCCTCAACATTGGCAGATACATGTATGTAAGTTAGATATGATCAATGTTATAAATTTCATACACATCTCTCTGAAAAACTGTTCTTTCGAACATTTATTTCCCCGAAAAATGCTAGTGGAACGGCAAAGAGTAAAGACACTGGTTAGGCTCTCCTAAAGGAGCAATCTGATCTTGGTCTGCACTGCTTCCCTAAGCATTTTTGTAAAAGACACTGATGTTCAAAGTTTTAGAACATAAAATTTATTATACTCAGTTATCAATAACTGGACTGGCATGAAAACCATGTTTAACTGAGGACTACTTTACAGAATATTTCTAGAAAAGATCAAAAGCTCCCCATCAATATAGTTGAAAGAGCAACTCTCTATCATACACAACTAAGTAACATGTACAGCATTCATGGAAAACACTGCTAGAAGTAGCTGATAAAAGTTTGCTGCCCTTCATACCCTAAATGATGCCCCTTGCTCTTAACCAACAGCTACCCATTAAACAGGATTAATTCTGTTTTTACATTGTACTTTCTTCCGTTTCAATTAAGGTGTATGGGTACACCTACATTTTTCCCGCCGTGTTTACAAAGGGAATCATTTTGTGCATTTCCATTTGCTTTTCTGGAAGACAAAACCCTTCAAAAAGGGGGTTCTACAATTAAAGGAAAAAATGTTCCTCAAGGAGCAATTACTTTCCTTTTAGTGTTGACCCCACAGTCTACACTTAAAGGAAAAAAACTTGTCCCTAGAGGAACAATTTCTTTCCTCTAAGCATTGTCCTCTATTGATAAGGAAGAAAAACAGGAAAAATGGCAAAGTTTATTCCCCTGAAAGTGTACCCATTATACACCTTGACTCACCTTATTTTTGGCATTAACTTTTGCCTTATACTGCAGCAAGACCTCAACTATCTGTGGGTTACCAATGGCAACAGCCTCGTGAAGTAGAGTGCTGTCATACTGAAGATAAAGAAACACTGAATGTTAACAAAAGCACCCTAAACATGTGAATGTAAACACCTCAAGTGCAAAGGATTAAAATAGTTGAATTTCCAAACTATGTAGGTCCAGATGAGGCACCGTATAATGAGCACAGCTGTAGATAAAAGCGGTATTTGATGATAATTGAAGGATGATTTTTGTTATTTCTCATTGAAACCATATGTTGTGACCCCTCATCTGAACCGTCTCGATGTGTCACCCACATATAGCAAATGAGGGGAGTCCCCGTCCCCCTGTGATTGACCACTTTCCTAGGCATTGGCCCCCGATTGATTACTGATTTCAACAGGAGCTGTGCTATTATTGTTGTTTTCATTGGTAGAAATCCTCTGACGCTTCGGAAAAAAGCTCAGAATTGTTCTATCTGTTTTGTGTATTAGGCCGGCAATTACTTGCTCGTCCGACATTTTGAGAGAGAAAACTAATGTCTAAGAAGAAATCTGATTAGTTTAGGCACCCGTTTGACCAATGAAAACAGTTGTTTTATATCGCTGTTTGATTTACATTTGGTGCACTTGTTTATGACAATGGGCGTAAGCCATTCAAAATCCAAACGCATGCCGTTCATATTTCGAACGGCGACAACTATGCACCCGTCAGACCCGGGTATGGAATTTTCTTTGCGCCCACACTACAAAATGCCGCCAATGGCGTACGGGCGCGGCCTAGAATGAACACTAGCCCAGTCATCAGAATTAAAATAAATAAAAGCATCGTAAACGACTGCGTAATACCCCGCCACTGCAAACCAATACCCCGTCTTCTATCTTTGATAAATTTTTTTTTATCATGACATGAACCTCATGAACAGAATTTTTTCATAATTTTATACATGTATATAGCTCTGGGGCAGGGGCAGGTAACCTATGTGGACTTAATACTACTTGTAACAGAAAGCTTATGTTATTTCAATCATCTCTATGAAATTTCATCAAGATATACCAAAAATCTGATTTTATATTGATTTTTTTATGATTTCATACATGTATACAGCATGTGTCAGGGGCAGATAACCACTGGGGGACAAAATTTTGATCAAGACATAAAGCTTATATCAATATGATAATTTGTTACAAGTTTCAGAAAAATCCCTTTCGACGCTAATTTTATACATTTTTTTTTCATTATTTCATACATGTATATAGCCCTAGGGCAGGGGCAGATAATCCAGGTGGACAAAATTCTGCTTATAACTGAAAGCCTATGTTACTTCGATCATTTCTGTGAAATTTCATCAAGATATTTCAAAGTGTAAAAGAACTACAGACCAAAAACTGTTTTTAAGACCATGAAAAGGGCAATAACTCCGTAAGAAGATATCGAAATTTGCCCATTAACAATCCCAACCGAGATCTTCCCAAGACCAATGCACATGCCATGTATGAATAAAATCCGTTAATAAATACTCAAGTTATCGAATGGAAACGAAGTGCTCACGGACGGACGACCGGACGGACGGACGTACGTACGACGCACGGACGGACACACGGACAGCCAGCGGGAAAATATAATACCCCGCCACTAACGTGTGGCGGGGTATAAAAATGAGGATGGGATTGCTATACATTCCGAGACGGAAACCAACCTTTGCGAACACTCTTTGGGCCGAAAACTGTAACGCTCGAAATAATTAGTTGTATATAAATAGTAAGGCATATACTGACCAATCAGATGTTGCATTGCATAAGCGCTGTTGTAAATATAAAATGGCAATACTTTCGTTTTTGTTTCGGCCAAAAGAGGACTTTTCCGACGAAAATTTTGTTTTTACCGTGTGAAAAATGCCAACATTTGTCAGTGTCGGACAGTGGGACCGTCGCCCTGGCAAAAATTGCCAGACATTTTCCAAATCTGCCGGTTTGTCCGACAGACCGACAGTTTTCCTGAAGACTTGTCTATTGGGGACATGGTTTTTTAGGGTGTTGTACTTTTGAGATGGGTGTGCCTCGCTGGGGCATATATATATTATATTGTTCCGAATATAGGTGTCAATCGAGTATGATGCACAAGTTCGATATTTATGTTGCAATCAAGAAGTCAATCTTGAGAAACGTTACCCAGTATTTTGCATTGATGTCAACCCCGCCTTTAACTAATCTTTTAAATGCAGTGACATCTCCACTATTAAGCACTCTTTTGAGTCGAAATGAGAGGTCTTTTTCTTCGTTTTTATCTTTCTGTCCTCTAAACATTTTCGACGCTTGGATTTACCATCTAAAGCGCTCTGGAGACTTCTCGAGTTGAGTGCGTTTTCGCGAGATGAACTTCTTGACTGGTCAACTAAACTAATTTGCACAGAAAATCGAAGTTTTCGTGTGAATAATCATTTTTATGTTAACCGGTCAAGGTCTTTTCATGTGCCCGATTGGTTTGGTGACGAAAAAAACATGAACTCGGAAGAAGAAACTGAAGTTAACTGTGAAGAAATGGAAGAAGAAGAAGAGTAAATAACTACATCAGATTGTTGAGAGAAATCGCCTCAATATTTCATTGATCAGGAGATGTTTGATCACCTTCAATTTTCATTCCAAAAGATTTCACAATTTTTCCTGACATTTCCCTAAATGTTCTGGAATTTCTAAACTCTGCCTACTTTCAGTTTATATTTTGTCGTGTAAAATAGCATTTTACACATTGTATAAAAAGCTGTAGATAAACACAGCGGGCCAGATCCTCCGTCCAAGTCTACACACCCTTTGGTTGGTTGGTTGGTTGGTTTGGGTTTAACTTCTGATCTGTATAAGCCTCCTCTGTATAGGAGCACCCCTGTGTCCAGGGTAAGTATTCGTCGGTAGTTTTAGGGCGTATTTAGTCTAAACTGGAAAATCTTTTGGGATCAACAGATTAGGTGTTACCACCCGGGCAGCCATCTTCTATTTTACGAAGGAGGGATAGTCTTTTATTGTGTAATTTGTAACACAGGTTTCTGGACAATTTCTCTATCTTGTAGACAATGTCAGTGTCACAAAATAGATTGGGGAACTTTCTGCAGTCTATTATCAACTATTATTTAACACTTTCACTGCCAGTTCCCTCAAAAGTTAATAGCTCAGTGCCAAGCATTTTAGGTTGCCTGACCCAAGTTCAGGAAAAGCTATTACACTAGCCCTGGCATTGGCGTCTGCATTAACAAAATGTTTAAGTTTTATGTTTAATAACGTTTTTAAGATCTCAGAATCTCTGGACCCATTGATCAAAGTTGTTATGAGTTTTCAGCAGAAATAAACTCATAATTATCCTCAAAATCTGTATTATCTGAATCTTTGCATACCATACAGATAATATATTTATTCTGTTACAAGACCAGTGATTTTTTTACAAATCTGCTTCTTTGAGTCCCAGGACTCACAAGACCTAAAATCTTTGCATCCCAAGCTCAAGGGTTTGCATCTTTACTGGGATGCAAAAGCAATATTTTCTCTGCATCCCAAACTTAAAGTGCTTCAAAGGACAAGCCCTATAAGTAAAAAATAACCAACGTCAAGCTCCTGTGGTCACAGGAATAAAATAAATCACCTGTTGTCAGATAGCGTATTGGATTTGGAGACATCCGTTGTCATTTCGGATTCGGAAGTTTGATCGGTCGCATCATGATCTGCAACATCTGGCCTTACGTGTTTGTCTTGCCCAAGAAGATCAAATAATGTTTGCTGCTTTGAATCAAGTTTGATCTTTTTCTTGTTTTTCGGAGGCATGATTACTTATTGACCCGGTGTATTGATAAAAGTTTGCACTTAGGTAAAAGACATCACCGTGGTCGATAATACTATGTTCCTCCGGTACTGGACAACTACTATTGATTATTGGTATTACAGGTAGACTTCGGTATTTAGCGGGAGTAGGAAAGACTATGGTACTGTTTTTTATCAGTAATATAACAATCTGCTAATGCACCGTTGCTATATTCTTAAAACGAAAGTAGCTTTGTAAACGAAGCCGAAATCGGAAGTTGGACTACCGATCGGCTATTTTCATGCGTCCCGGAACGCAGCCAAGGAAATATTTTGCATCCTCTGGGAAAATTATGCGTCTAGGACGCAGGACGCAGGGGTAAAAAAATCACTGCAAGACAGGGGCTCACCCTTCCAAAACAGGGCCCGGTTGTTCAAAACATCCTTAGCTTAACAAAGTCGTTAGTCAAGGATTTGTTAAGTCTTACAACAGTCACAAATCCATTTTGGTATTTTTTTGCTACAAAATTGTGAGAAGCTTTTGCACTGCAAAAGCTGCTAAGTGCAAAAGCACTAACCAATTTTTAGCAAAAAATAGCAAAGTTTTTATGTATAATACTATTGAAAATTTAACGTCTTGTTAAATAGGAGGTTGTTAGTTTTGAACAACTAGGCCCAGATCTAGCTTGTAAACTTGATCTAGATTTTTGAGACTGTATTCGAAGAGGAAAAACATCTCTTAAAGCAGAATTGAACAACACAAATTTATGTTTTTGCCTATTTGGGGTCATTCTTGAGGGGATAAACTCCATCTTTCAGCTGAATTACTGTAATGTTTACATTCTTGGTGTATTTACTGAAAAGGCCTATAGCAAACCATAGGAACGTAATGTAGTTTACATTCCAATATTTACATTCTCAAGGTGTATTTACTGAAAAGGCCTATAGTAAACCATTGGAACGTAATGTAGTTCACATTCCAATAATTACATTGAGACACGTGATGTCGATGACGTCAAGATAAACAATGGCCCTCTGCAATCTGATTGGACGTCAGCAACGTCTTGAAGTCATGCATGCTGTTCTGCTGTTAGCAGAAAAACTGTGTGTACATGTTTTACTGGTTCAATTTTAGCGCTTATATAAGATTTTTCATGAAATATTTGATTGAAACGAATGTAACTTATTTTTTCTGTTGTTTATTGAAGTGTTAACTACATTGGGTCAATAGCAAAGTTTACATGAACCCCTTTTTTGGTTCATACACTTTGCACGTGACCCAATGTAGTTTACACTTCGAAAAACCTCAGAAAAATTAAATTCATTCCTTAAGTAAATTGTGTTTTCATTCTTCTGTTATAGGGCATTGGTAATTCGTACCCCAGAAGAAATGAAAGAAGCAGGAAATGAGTATTACAAACAACAGAATTACCAGGAAGCCTTAAACTGTTACACTCAGGCAATCAGTAAGTAACTAACCTATATGTGTGATGATTTAACTATACCTACCTTAAAACACCTAAACCTTAAAACACCTGAAACAAACAACATCAAAATACACTGATAATGTACCTAGTAAAGCGCATGCAAGATGTTTGTCTAAGCTTGTACCATTATGTTTGACTACTCAATCCAGTTTGAATGGTAAGCAAAACATCTGTCATTCAATCTATCAGGGCTTATTCTTGCTCAGAATTTTACGAGAAAAAATATCTCATTTATGCATTTCTTGCGAGAAATTCTCCATGCTCAGCGAGAATTTATAGTACTAATAGTTATAAAATTGTGTATTTGCATGAGATTTTTCTCCCACTGAACAGATTTTAGTGAGATTTCTGGCAAAAATTAGAGCAAATCTCTCGAAATCTCACCCGAAAATGATCCCTGATCTATGGATAGGTCAATTCATATTCTTTTAATTGATTGTACTATCATAACAAAGCAATATTTTTTATGCATAGTACTTACTGTATTTCTTCAATCGAAAATGAGCCGCGACACAAGAAAACCAACAATGTGGTTGTGTGCCAAGTACAGACAGATCAGCCTGGGTTTCCGCCCAGTCTGATCAGAGTCTTCGCTGTCCGCATGGAGGTGGCTTAGACCCTTAGCTACCTTTATGCGCTTAGCGAAGAGTCTGATCAGTCTGGGCGGATGCCCAGGCTGATCTGAGACTGTGCGGGGCGCACAACCACATTGTTGGTTTTCTCGTGTCGCGGCTCAAATGAAGACCTGTAACATGGAGCTAGATTTTTGGGATTGCTTTAGAAGGGGAAAAACTGATTTAGATATTTAAGGTCATGCTAGGGGTAGAAAAGACTGTTTTATACCCAAATAACATTAAATACAGTAAGCAACATAGCATTGTGGGAAAATATTGTGAGAAAAAATGCAAAAGTACAGTCAGTCAATTTTATTGGAAGTTTTTATTTGTGCTTATTCACAGTGCTGGAAACGACCAGTAGCCCAGTGGCCAAATGCGCCTAAATATTGTCTCGGGCCACCAGAAATCTCCAAAATTTGACCTTTAGTGGCCCAAATTTATCTTTCTGGCAATACTAAATGAAAGGGAACTTTAGGTAGTGGATAATTTGGGCCACTGAAAGTTTGGCCTGTTTAGCTTTTGGGCCACCACATTAATCTTGCGAGTTTCCATGACGTGTACATCCTCTTAGAGAAAAATAACCTAAAATTTATGCCTAACTGATAATCAGACCAGATGTTTAAGCCATCTCCTAATTATCTGGACGCTGCAGGTATCAGCTAAACATACTCTGTGAACTACTTTTTCCAATAAATGGTTCCCGGTTAATAATACAGGTAATTCAAGCTTATAATTTTTACCTGATTCTCGGTTATTAGTGCGCCGCTGGAAGAACGCTCTCATAAAATATACTAAAAAATCCCATATCCAATAATAAAGTTTTGTCTACTTTTATTCTAAATACAGTAAGTGTGTTTGAAGATATATTTTTGAAGTATCATACGAAAATAAGTTTGCAATACAACTGGAACTATTTTTTTTATAAAGGCTGTAAGCCAGGGAGTGCTGTTTCGCTGGTTCCCGTGCCATTATAGAATTTTTGTATTACAAAACGCTTAAATTTTAACGTAGAAATCTGTTCAAAAGGCCTAAACAACATAACTTTAAACGAGGATTTCGATTTTTCTAGTTTATATCAAGATAAGGATGTGGGATATTTATGTTTTACTTTTAACTAGAGAAAATCGGTTAACAGCGTTATCTTCACCATCTGGGGCACTACTGCGAAATTGCATAATTCTGTATCATTTATTGGTATACCGGAGGACTATACGACCGGTTTCATTAGAAACACATGTGAAATCGATACCCCGAGCAACCCGAGTTTATATAGCAGTAAGTCGGGTCGGTCAGGGTCAATTCTCTAAGAGCATGTACACGGCATGCCAACACTGATTCAGTTGACTCTCCAGATCTCAAACATTGATATCCTCTTGTATCAAAGAATATAAGAGCCACAACACGAAAAAAAAACAATGTGGTTGTGCACAAAGTGTAGACTAAGATCAGCCTAGTGATCTGCCCAATCTGATCAGACTCTTCGCTAAGCATGTAAAGGGTAGCTAAGGGTCTAAGCTACCTCCATGCGGCCAGTGAAGACTCTGATCAGACTGGGCAGATGCCCAGGCTGATCTGAGTCTGCGCTGGGCGCACAATCACTTTGTTGGTTTTCTCATGTCACGGCTCAATTAATTTAGATACATTTGCTATTTTTCTTTACCTTTCAACTCTAGTTAACTCAGAGTAAATTTCTGGGACAGCCTCATATTATAATTTCTCTTGAATTACAGATTTATGTCCAACATGTGCAGCATATTATGGAAACCGAGCAGCGACATACATTATGATGAACAAATACCGAGAGGCTTTAGAAGATGCTAGACAGTCAACCAAACTTGATAATAATTTTGTTAAGGTACCAGAATAGTCCAGAGCTCGTAATAAGAGGGAGTATTAGTCGATAACTAGGGATAAATTTTTGCTGATTCTGCATAAAAACGTATGTTGTGACCCCTCATCTGAACCATCTTGACAAGACAGTTCAGATAAGGGGTCACAACATATTGTTACAACGAGAAATAAGAAAAATTATCCCTCGGTTATCATCAAATACTCCCACTTATCTAGAGCTCTGGTCGAGCCACATTAACTCTGAAAGACAACAAAATTTACATGTGCAAAATTTCAAAAGAGGTTTCTTCCAAAATATATTGAGAATTCAAAGACTAGTTGGCAGACGATGAGGTGGCTTATTGTGAGCCACCTCAAATGAGGTGGCTTATTGTGAGCTACCTCATCTGTATTCATGTTGCTTGCAAATTTCACAATATTCCTTTTTGGCACTTTAAGGGTAAATATATTTACTTAAAGTACTTTGACAGAAATACCACTATAAATAGGAATTGCGTTTGATATTAAAAAAAGGCTTTCTCTGTACCACATAATAGGATTTATGTTAGCCGATAAACAAGTTTATTTCGCTTTGAGGTACATGCATAGGGGCTTGAATCAGAATACAGAGTGTACATGTACAAATTCAGTCTGTATTCTTTAACCCAAATCATCATGATTCAAGCCCCTATGATAAACACCTCCATATTTTACCTGCCATTTTTGCTAAAGGAAACAACTTTTATTCTGTGTGTATCCTTAGCCTTAGTGAAATGGGGTTTACTCTTACTCGATGGGAGTAAATTCTTTCCTTTTAAGAGTTGATCTCATTAAGAATAAAGGCAATAATGAAAATGGAAAGAGTTGCTGTCCCTGAATGTATATTCAGGCCAAAAAAAAAATGTCTTGTTTCCGGAAACGTCACCAAAAAAAATAGGGTCGGTAGGTAGGAAATTTTTTTTTTTTTTTTTAGAGAATTTTTTTAAACCTTCTCCAAACATTTTGCGCTAGATGCTAATAGGTTTTAGCATGTAATTTGTTAGTCTTTTCAGCTGTTGAACTAGCCTAGAGGTTTGATGCCTGCAGAAGCCCAGAGGACCTCATGGAAGATTATAATATAGGATTTCTCAATGAAAATTGCCAGCAACAACGACGCCATCTTGATGGAAGACACGATTGAAGTAATGGCGGTATGCGCCGTTTGGCTTACTGGCTTACGCCGCGGGACTTGTATAAAAACCGGGACTACCGAACCGGGACTACCGGCAAAAACGAAGGTTGCCGATTTTTACCGATAGCGAGGCACCTTAAAAAATTCGAGTCGGGTCCAAAAAAGGGGTCTGTCGGGTTTCCGGAAACAAGACATTTTTTTTTTGGCCTCATAAGCCATGTAGAAAAGCAACTTGTTTCTGAAAAAGAAAAGAATAATAGTTGTAGGCTGAATAAACATTCTGTTATTATAGGGTTATCTACGGGAGGCCAAATGTCACATGGCCCTAGGAGATCAACAAGCGTCTATACGATCATATAACAAAGTATTGCAGTTAGAACCAAACAGTGCTGTAGGAAAGAAAGAGGTAAATATCATGAGCGTGAAGTAAAGCAGAATTTTGAGTATTGGCAGTCAGCTTTGGTTGACAGCGTTTCTGAAAAAGGAAATTAATAATCTTAACAAGAAAAATAAGTTGTAAATGAAAGTATCAAAAAGAAATGTTCACAAAAGGCTTGAAAATTGTCAAAATTACTGGTATGGTGAAAACATATCATGACTGCAGTACTTCTGAACTGCTATTCACTGTTGTACTGCAAATATCACACAACACTAGCAGAGGTTATAGAAACGTTATTCAAGGCAGCCCATCATGGGAGAGAGATAAACTAGGTATGCAGGAGCCCAGATAAGGTTCAAGTATTCGATGATAATTCCAGTACATGTATTTATACCCCCGCTTTGAAGAAGGGGGGTATACTGGTTTACATCTGTCCGTAGTTCCGTCCGTCCTCCCTAATTCCATAACACTTTTCCATCAAAGTTATCTCAAGAACCTTATAAGACAGAAACTATATATTTGGTATATAGGCTGACAACGACAAGTTGTGTCATGGGATTGAGAACTGGCCCTCTCTTGTTTGTTCTTACTTGTATTTGTTCACTATTCTTTCTTTCCACACTTTTTTGTCAAAGATATCGCTGCAATGGTAAAAGAAAGAAGGTTGATATTTGGTATACAGGTTGATGATGACAAGTTGTATCATGAGATACAAAATCGACTTTCTACTGTTTGTTTTTCCCTGTATTTGTTCACTTTTCTTTCACTCCATGCATTCAGTACTGTAATTTTTCGTAATAGATTTCTCAGCAGCTGTGCAAGGCAGAAGGTTTATATTTTGTATAGTAGTTGACGATGACTTGTTGTATCGTGGGATTGAGAACTGGCCCTCTCCTGTTTGTTCTTCCTTGTATTTGTTCACTTTTCTTTCTCTCCATACTTTGTCATAAAAGATATTTCTGCGTCAAAGATATCTCTGCAATGGTAAAAGATAGAAGGTTGATATTTGGTATACAGGTTGATGACGACAAGTTGTATGGTGGGATACAAAACCGACTTTCTACTTTTGTTCTTCCCTGTATTTGTTCACTTTTCTCTCCATGCATTCAGTACTGTAATTTTTCGTATAAGATTTCTCAGCAACTGTTTAAGATAGAAGGTTTATATTTGGTATATGAGTTGCCAATGACTTGTTGTATCCTGGGATTGAGAATGGGCCTTCTCTAAGTTTTTCCTTGTATTTGTTTACTTTTCTTTTCCTCCACACTTTTTCGTCAAAGATATTTCTGTAACAGTATAAGATAGAAAGTTCATATTTGGTATACAGATTGACAATGACAAAGTGTATCAAGGGATAGAGATGTTCTTCCCTGTATTTGTTTACTTTTCTTTTCATGCATTCAGCACTGTTACTTTTTTAGCTCACCTGAGCCGAAGGCTCACAGGTGAGCTTATAGTATAGGCAGGCATCCGTCGTCCGTCGTCCGTCGTCCGTCCGTCCGTCAACATTTTCAAACGACATCTCCTCTGAAACTACAAGGCCCATTGTTACCAAATTTCATATGTAGCATCTATAGGCAGGAGGAACCAATAATACTGTTTTTTATCCAAATCGCTTTGGAACTTTGGTTGCTATGGCAACTTAAAGTTGCCATTGACTTGTATGGGAAAAATTGAAAATTTGCATTTATTGCTATGTCACTGCAGATATTTTGACAAAACTTTTATAGAAATGTTTTTTGAGTAGTCCTCCATCAAGCACATGAAATTTATGTAAATTGCACTATTTGGCTGGTTGCCATGGCAACCGAAAGGTTAAAAATAGAAAAAATATTCAAAAATCATCTCCTCAGAAACTATGCAACCAATATAGCTCAAACTTCACAGACAGGATCTTGGTACTAGCCTCTATAAAAGTACTGTTTTTCTTGGCAATTGTTTTAGCAGTTTGGTTGCTATGGGAACTTAAAGTTGCCATTTACTTATAATGGCAAAATAGAAAATTTGCATTTATTGCCATGTCACTGCAGATATTTTGACAAAACTTTTATAGAAATGTTCCTTGAGTAGTCCTCCATCAACCACATGAAATTTATATAAATTGCACAATTTGGCTGGTTGCCATGGCAACCGAAAGGTTAAAAATAGAAAAAATATTCAAAAATCATCTCCTCAGAAACTATGCAACCAATAAAGCTCAAACTTCACAGAAAGGATCTTGGTACTAGCCTCTATAAAAGTACTGTTTTTCTTGGCAATTGCTTTAGCAGTTTGGTTGCTATGGGAAATTAAAGTTGCCATTTACTTATAATGGCAAAATGGAAAATTTGCATTTATTGCTATGTCACTACAGATATTTTAACAAAACTTTCATAGAAATGTCCCTTGAGTAGTCCCCAACCAGCTGTATTAGATTACGGCAAATTGCACAATTAGGCTGGTTGCCATTGCAACCGAATAGTTAAAAATAGAAAAATATTAAAAACTCATCTCCGCAGAAACTCTATGGCCAATAAAGCCCAAACTTTACAGAAATGATCTAAGTACTAGCCTCTATATAATAACTGTTTGTCACGGCAATTGCTCCAGCAGTTTGGTTGCTATGGCAACATAATTTTCCATAGACTTATGATGGGAAAAAATGGAAATTGGCATTTTTTTGCTATCTCACTGCAGTTATTTGGATTTTTTTTATACAGAAATGTTTCTTGAGTAGTCCTCTCCGATTCATTTGAATTTTGACCAAATCGCTGAACTCGATTGGTTGCTATGACAATATATAGACTAAATTTTAGGAAAACATATTAAAAAATCTTCTCCTCAGAAGGCATAAGGGGTATGAAGCTGATACTTTGCATACATATAAAAAGTTTAGCCTCTACATAAATTATGTTTTTTCTTTGAATCCCATCAGAACTTTGGTTGCTATGGCAACTTATAGTTTCCATTGACTTATAATGGGGAATGTGAAATTGGCAATTTTTGCTGTCTCACACCAGTTATTTAGAATTTTTTTCTATGAAAATGTTCCTTGAGTAGTCCTCTTTGATTCCTATGAGTTTTGTCCAAATTGCTGAATTTTGATTGGTTGCCATGGCAAAATAAAGGGAAAATTTTTTGAAACAATATTACAAAATCTTCTGCTCAGAAGCCTTAAAAGAGGGATGAAGCTGATACTTTGCATACATGTTAATGACATTAGCCTCTACCTAAATTGTGTTTTATTTTACCTTTGCTCATGTGAATTTGTTGCTATGGCAACTTAGAGTTTCCATAGACTGACAATGGGGAAATTGGAAATATTGCATTTGTTTCTGTGTTACTGCAGATATTTTGACAAAAGCTTTACAAAATGTTCCTGGAGTAGTCCTCTACCAGCCATATGAATTTTGCCTAAATCCCTGATTTTGATTGGTTGCCATTGCAACAGAAAGGCCAGATTTTCATTTTCATTTTTTTTTTTTTTTTTTGCCAAAAATCTTCTTCTCAGAAGCCATAAAGGGGGATAAAGCTGAATCTTATTTGCATAAATGTTTATGATATTATCTCCTACATAAATGGTGTGTTTTATTGCTGTTGTGCTTGTGGTTTTGTTGTTGTGACAACTTAAAGTTTTTTTTCAACATAACCTCAGTGCTCAGGTGAGCGATATAGGACCATGGGTCCTCTGGTTAGCTCACCTGAGCCGAAGGCTCATAGGTGAGCTTATAGTATAGGCAGGCCTCCGTAGTCCGTCCGTCGTCCGTCCGTCCACCATTTTAAAAGGTCTTCTTCTCTTCTCCAAAACCGCTGGGCCGATCAAAGCCAAATTTTATATGGAGCCTCCATTGGTTGGGGGAACGAAAGTTTGTTCGGGGTATCTGGGTCACATGACCAAGATGGCCGCCACGCCCATATATGGTAAAAACCCTTCAAAAATCTTCTTCTCCAGAACCAAAAGGCCTGTGACCTTGAAACTTGGTATGTAGCAACGGGCATGCGGGCCCATCATAGTTTGTACAAATGATGACCTTGTGATGACCTTGACCTAATTTATGACATGGTCAACTTTGGTATGTTAGGCTTTTATATGGGAAAACGCTTAAACTGCAGATTTCTCAGAAACTATTTAAGTCTAAGGTACAATACTTGGTAACATGGTCAACTAAATGAACAAATGAAGATATTATGTCACTAAAGGTCAAGGTCATTCGGTCCGTCCATCCGTCCTCAAGATTTTCAAACATCTTCTCCTCTGAAACCACTGGGCCGATTGAAGCCAAATTTCATATGGAGTCTTAGTGGGATGGGGGAACGAAAGTTGGTTCCCAGGATCTGGGTCACATAACCAAGATGGCCGCCATGTCCATATGTGGTAAAACCCGTTCAAAAATCATTTTCTCCAGAATCAAAAGGCCTATGACCTTGAAACTTGGTATGTAGCATTTGGAACTTGGGCCCATCATAATTTATACAAATCAGGACCGTGCATTGAGTGTGACCTAATTTATGGCAAGGTCAATTTTGATGCATTAGAAAATGCTTAAACAGTGGATTTCTCAGAAACCATTCAAGATGATATTTGGTATTTATGGTTAACTAAGTGAGCCTATGAAGATATTATGTTGTTTAAGGTCAAGGTCGTTCTTTGTTCAAGGTCACTGTGATTCTGTTGCCTGTCAACATTTTCAAACATCTTCTCTGAAGCCATTGGGCTGTTTGAAGCTATGTTTCATACAGAGCTTTACTGGGTTAAAAGAATCAAAGTTTGTTGAGCTGGTCATGGTCACATGACCAAGATGGACACCATGCCCATATATGGTAAAACTCCTTCAAAAATCTTCTGATCCTGAATCAAAGGCACAATGACCTCGTGGTATGGTATGTAGCATTGAGAACTGGGGCCCATCATAGTTTGTACAATCATGATTGTGCATTGGCCTTGACCTAATATATGGCAAGGTCAACTTTGGTATGTTTTGCTTTTATATGGGTAAATGCTTAAACAGTTGATTTCATGGAATTCTTTTAAGCCTAGATATAATAATTGGAAAATATGGTTAACTAAATGAATACATGAAGACATAAGGTCATTTTTTGAACTTTGCTCAAGGTCACTGAGATTTTAAAATTAAAATATGCACACCTTTAAAGTTACTGGTTTCAAATTTGTAACAAATGAGCAAAATGACAAATTGTGTCTGTTGACAGAAGGTGTCAGGTGAGCTACAGGACCATTGGTCCTCTGGTTGTAAAAGATTTCTCGCCAACTCTGCTGTTTCATAATTGATAATTGATACATTGCTTGACAACTTTTCATAGCAGACTTCTCAGCAAGTGTTCATCATTAGACTGCTCATACAAAGATTTGTTTCTTTCATGTTTTGTTTTCTCCATACAGGTCATATATATATTGGAAGTGCTACAGCAGGGGTATAGTCAGATTTTCTGACAGTTTTAGTTCCTCTTGTTCCTCAAAACATATGTTATGAACCTTCATTAAGACTGTCTTGGCAGTGAGGGGTCAGAACATGTTTTTATGCAGAATTATCAGAAATTTTCTTAGATAGCAGGGATCAAGCTAGACTCAAAGTTTAGGGAGAAGTGACTTCTCCCTCCAGCTGAAATAGGGAGAAGTGACAGCCGTGAAGGGAGAAGTGGTATTGCACGATTATGACATTTTTCATTCAGTTTTTAAAAAAAATAGCTATTATGCATACTATTAACATTAAATTGAAAGATTAATAAGCTGCAATGGGTTTATAGGGTAAATTGTCATAACAGCTTGTTTGTGGAATGATTTGATGAAAATTCTACCAAAAAAAAAAAAAAAATTTTTTTTTTTTTTTTTTTTTTTTTTAGGGAGACTCCCACTTCTCCCTGAGCCCAATTTAGGGCGAAATTTCGGCCCCTAGGGCGATTATTTCGCCCAAATCGCCCCCTAGCTTGATCCCTGGATAGGCCCTCAGATACTCACCTTATCTCGGCCCCTGTCAGACCACTCCGTAGAACCCCTCATAGGGGCCTTTCTCATGCAGGGACACAATAATTGAGCAGCAATACGACAAAACCAACAAAGTGGCATGAGCACCTAGCAAAAACTCAACCACCCAGTCTGATCAGAGTCTTTGTTGTGGGCTTACAGGATAGGAAAGGGTCTAAGCTAGCTCCATGCGGACAGAAAGCTTCTGATCAGACTGCAGTATGATCAGAGATTCACTATGCGCTTACAGGGTAGGTATGGGTCTAAGCTAGCTCCATGTGAACAGAGAAGACTCTGATCAGACTGGGTGGATGCCCAGGCTGATCTGAGTCTTGACTGGGTGCACATGCCACTTTGTTGTTTTTTTCATGTCATGGCTCATATATATTCATCATGGGAAATAAAAAACCAATATACCCCAGAATTGAAATTAAAAAAAAATATTATTACTGTTCCAATATGCTGAATAAGGTATTTCTATTTACAGCTTCATGTGGCACAAAATTTACAGAAATTTGAAACAATGGCGGAAGAAGATTTTGAAAAGAAAGATTATAGAAGGGTAGGTCTAAAATCGAAAACATTTAATGTAAAGGAATACACTGTCAGGGGGAATTAACTCTGCCATTTTCAGTTTTGCCTCTGCTGTCAACTCTATCAGCATGGATAATTTTAATGTGAGGTATCGCCGCAAACTTCTCATCATACTTCCATCATTTTGAATGGCCACAATTAGCAACAACAACAACAAAAACACTGAGTTTCAAATAAAAAAGGCCCAAAAATTGATTTGGGTCATTTTAGTTGCCAACTAAAATGACCTACATTTGATTCCATAAACAATGAATAAAATGGTAAAAATACAATACACAGGCATGGGGCCCCATACACTGTCCCGCTTTTACTTATATTGCATCGCTTAACGGGGAACCAGAAAGGAAAATTGTATTCCGTGGAACCATTTGTTGTCTTTCAGAAACACATTCCCCATACTTTTTACCAGGTATATGGATCAATATATGCACATTAACCACATTTAATCACATATGTGAAGGTTTTTATAGTGATTTACATTTAGAGGTTTTTACCACTCATAGGACTATGGAGACATTAAATGAAAGAATTTGGCCTCTCAAGACCAAATTCTTTCCTTTAAGAGCAGACCTTTTTTTTAGCTCACCTGAGCCGAAGGCTCAGAGGTGAGCTTATAGGATGGGAGTCGAGCCGTCGTCCGTCTGTCCGTGGGTGCGTGCGTCAACACTTTCAAACATAAATATCTCAGAGACCAGTGGGCCGATCGCAATCAAATTTTATCTGAAGCATCATTTGGGTGGGGGAAAGGCTGCATTAGATTTTGGTGCCGATCAGCTCAGAACTCTGGTTTCCATGGCAACAGATAGCCCCCATAGGGTTATAATGGGGAAAACGGCGTCATCACGTTTTCTCAACTGTTTTTGATTAGATCCTTATCATACTTGCAGGTAATGATGACATACACAAGAGCTTGGATGAGTTCGAAATTTGGTCGGATTCGAGCACAGACTACGGAGTTAGCTGCCCTTGAGCGTTTGAAAACAATCCCATAGGGTTATAATGGGGAAAATAGCGACATCACCTTTTCTCAACTGTTTTTGCTTAGATCCTTATCATACTTGCAGGTAATAATGACATACATAAGAGCTTGGATGAGTTCGAAATTTGGCCGGATTCGAGCACAGACTACGGAGTTAGCTGCCCTTGAGCGTTTGAAAAAAATCCCATAGTGTTATAATGGAGAAAACAACGTCATCACATATTTTTAGAAAAACTTTGTCATCGCTCTATTGCCTACATTTCTCAACGGATTTTAAAATAACTTCACACAAATGTAGGGCGTGACAATATCTCGAGCAAGTTCGACTTTCAGGATGCTGCGCCCAAGGTCAAGGTCACTGTGGCTAATTTTAGAAAAACTTTGTCAGCGCTCTAGCACCTACATTTCTCAATGGATTTTAAAATAACTTCACACAAATGTAGGGCATGACAATATCTCGAGCAAGTTTGACTTTTAGGGTGCTGTGCCCAGGGTCAAGGTCACTTTGGCTATTTTTAGAAAATCTTTGTCATCGCTCTAGCGCCTACATTTCTCAATGGATTTTGAAATAACTTCACTCAAATGTAGGGCATGACAATATCTCGAGCAAGTTTGACTTTCAGGGTGCTGCGCCCAAGGTCAAGGTCACTGTGGCTATTTTTAGAAAAACTTTGTCATCGCTCTAAGGCCTACATTTCTCAACGGATTTTGAAATAACTTCACACAAATGTAGGGCATGACAATATCTCGAGCAAGTTTGACTTTCAGTGTGCTGCACCCAAGGTCAAGGTCACTGTGGCTATTTTTAGAAAAAACTTTGTCATCGCTCTAGCGCCTACATTTCTCAACGGATTTTGAAATAACTTCACACAAATGTAGGGCATGACAATATCTCAAGCAAGTTCGACTTTCAGGGTGCTGCACCCAAGGTCAAGGTCACTGTGGCTAATTTTAGAAAAACTTTGTCATGGCTCTAGCACCTACATTTCTCCATGGATTTTGAAATAGCTTCACACAAATGTAGGGTATGACAATATCTCGAGCAAGTTCGACTTTCAGGGTGCTGCGCCCAAGGTCAAGGTCACTGTGGCTATTTTTAGAAAAACTTTGTCAGCACTCTAGCACCTACATTTCTCAATGGATTTTAAAATAACTTCACACAAATGTAGGGCATGACAATATCTCGAGCAAGTTCGACTTTCAACTTTGTCATCGCTCTAGCACCTACATTTCTCAACGGATTCTAAAATAATTTCACACAAATGTAGGGCATGACAATATCTCGAGCAAGTTTGTCTTTCAGGGTGCTGCAATCAAGGTTTTTGATTAGATCCTTTTCATACTTGCAGGTAATGATGACATACATAAGAGCTTGGATGAGTTCGAAATTTGGCCAATTCGAGCACAGACTACGGAGTTAGCTGCCCTTGAGCGTTTGAAAAAAAATCCCGTAGTGTTATAATGGAGAAAACAACGTCATCACATTTTCATTTTTCATTGGATCCTCTTCATACTTGCAGGTAATGAGGATATGCATAAAAGCTTGGATTAGCTAGCATTTTGGCTAGATCTCACTACTGACTATGGAGTACCTGCCCTGAGCATCCAAAAAATCAATGTCGCCACTTTTTCTTGGTTTCTACTAATCCGATCCTTTTCAAACTTGCAGGTAATGAGGAAATGCATAATATCTTAAACAAGTTTAAATTTTGGCCAGATCAGGCCAACCACTACGAAGTTAGCTGCCCTTGACAGCTCTGTCTATTGTGCTCTTGATCAGATACTTTTTAAACTTGCATATATTAAATGAGGGCATACACAATGTTTTGGATGAGTTTAATTTTCAGCCTGATTGGACCACTGACTGTGGAGTTAGCTGCCCTTGAGCATCTTAAATATCCCTATAGGTTTACAATGTCTCTCAGGTGAGCAATTGTTGCCCTTTGGGCTACTTGTTTATTTTAGTTGTTTAGGGAAGCAAATAGGAAGTCACAAAACTTATTTTTCTTCTTTCAAGTTGTATGCTAAAAAACCAGAAGGTCAAAGGATCTTGATACTTATTGTATCAGACACCTGCTGTCCTGATTGAATTGAGATTCATCTTTTCAGGCAAAGCTGGCTTTATCATTGAGGTGGCTCAGATTAGGGGTCACAACATATATTTTCGTGCAGATTTATCAAAAATGATCCCTATTTACCACGCAAACTTCCTCTTATCTAGAGCCATGAAATTTCATTTATCATATGACGTCGCATCTGAGAGTGTAATAAAGCCATGCATTAAAAACGATAATCCACTAGTGGATTAAATATGCAAATAACGTCGTAACGTTATACGTTGACGTCCATAGAAACGTCGCGTTTTCTAATGGCGAAATAGTGACGTTTTAGTGCAAATTTTGCTAATAAAATGCGATTTTAGTATCATATGATAAATAGAATCTTGCATTTGTGCTCCTGTATTATTGAATTTATTAAACTCGTTGGGGAAAACCGATAAGATGCTCGGCAAAGCCTCGCATCTTATCTTTTTCCCCAACTCGTTTAATAAATTCAATAATACATGAGCACTCATGCAAGATCCTCTATTTCTTTATTCCAGGCACTATTTTGTATAGACCAGTGTTTACAGCAGTGTACAACATGTATAAGATATAAAATAAAGAAAGCGGAGTTGTTGACTTTACTCGGAAGATTGCCAGAGGCACAGGAACTTGCAAAGTAAGATTTAGAAGAGATCAAAAGTATGAATTGATGACTTGCAATTTTACATCCTTTTAACAGTATTCTAGGCATATCAGAAGGTTGGGTGAGTGATAATAAAAGGCTGTGTGCAATGAAACCCATTTACGGTTTGAAAGATTTAGTCTTCAGCGGAATCAAACTTGGGATTGCTTGATTGGCAGGCCAGAGTTTAATCAACTGAGCTGTTGGGGCTCCTAAGACCAAAAGAACTGTAAAAGGCTAAAAGGGATCTGTAAAAAACTTGGATACACTTCCAGGGTAAGCAACTCCACTATTTGAGCCACGACACGACAAAACCAACAATGTGGTTGTGCGCCCCGCGCAGACTCAGATCAGCCTAGGCATCAGCCCAATCTGATCAGACTCTTTGCGAAGCGCTTAAAGGGTAGCTAAGAGTCTAAGCTACCTTCATGCGGACAGCGAAGACTCTGATTAGACTGGGCGGATGCCCAGGCTGATCTGAGTCTGCGCTAGGCGCACAACCACATTGTTGGTTTTCACACGTCGTGGATCATTTATACCCCCAACATACAAAGTATGTCAGGGGGTATATAGTTTTTGGCATTCCATCCGTTCGTTCGTTCGTCCTGGTGTTCGTCAACTTTACGTCAAAGTTTTGCGTTAAACCTTTCTTGATTGCTCATATCTCTGTAACCACACATCAGATTCTTTTCATATTTGGTTCATGATATCTCTATAGCATTACCTCTGATGCAAACTAGCTAAGCCCCTGGGTCAGACACCAGGGTGAGGCTAGGATTCAATAATTAGGACTTAGTCCTTTGTTTTGTGTTTGCAACAGCATTGAAGATTTCTTCCAGGTTTGGTTCATGATATCTCTGTATCATTGTTTTAGATACTGACTACCTAAGTTACTGGTTCAGGCTCATGGGTCAATAACTAGGACTTAGCCATATGCTGTAGTTTTTATTTTGCTTATAGTTCTAATTTACTTCAATTGAGCCTAATGATACATGACTAGGCTTATTTCATACTAGTTTACGTCATACGGATGCTGATGCTGACCTAAGGTCAAGGTCACAGACATACTTTGAATTTTGTACATATCACATTTACATTGAAGTTGTGTGTTGAAGTATGCTTTCATTAGGCGGTGGCCCTGGTCGGGGGTATACGTGAGCCCATGCTCACTTGCTCTAGTTGATTTTTCCTCCCTTCCCAATAGGTGTCTACTCGTGAAGAAAAGAGTTTGCTCCCAAAGGAGCAAATTCTTTGCTGTAAGGGTTGACCCCATTTTGAAGGGCTATATTGTCAAGGGAAGCAAATAGGAAGTCACAAAAGTTGTCACCCTTTGTTGTTATTGCAGAAAAACATAGTGGTGTACACCGACACTTTAAGATATGAAATCCCCTGCAGGTCGGCAGCACTGTAGAGATAAGGCTGCTTGTAATCACTATTGGTCATTTGAAAAGAATGTGTGCTGCAATAGATTTTTTTAGTTGAGCCGCGACTCGACAAAACCAACACAGTGGCATGTGCGCCCAGCTAAGACTCAGATCAGCCTGGGCATCAGCTGACGCATTGCCGTAAAAGGAAATTTTTCCGACCATAAAACCGTCAATTTACCTCCCCAAATGACAATTTTGAGTTCAGTTATCCCCTAAATATGGAGACAGATGAAGGCCACTTAAACATTGGAGAAGCTTTGGTTTACTCTCCAGTTTGCATGATCTTTTTATCCTGAGAGTTGACAAAGCTGTCCAGGCTGATCTGAATCTACATGTATGCTTATGCAGATATCTAGATAAGATGGGTATTTGATGATAATTGACAGATATTTTTTTTTATTTCTCATTGAACCCATATGTTATGACCCCTCATCTGAACCGTCTTGTTGAGACGGTTCAGATGAGTGGTCACAACATATGGTTTTACGCAGTATTTACAAAAATTATTCCTAATTATCCCTAAATACTCCCTCTTATCTAGAGCTCTGCTTATGCCAAAAAGTATCTTCTTTGCAGCAACTCAAATGTAATAATTCTTTCTGTTCTAGTGATATACTACGTCTTGAAAATATGAATGCTGATGCAATCTATGTGCGTGGGATGTGCTTATATTACGATGACAATATAGACAAAGCTTTCCAACATTTCCAACAAGTATTACGGCTGGCTCCCGACCATCAGAAAGCCAAAACCACATACAAAGTAAGTTAGTAGAAATTTAAGATAGGGCATATTGATCCTTAACATTTGGAGAGAATTGCAAGACCTGGACAGGAATAGTCTGAAAAGGCCTGCTGGTAGTCAGTAGCTTTATATAAATCCTTCTCACTTCTAAGATATCAGCCATTTTAACTAACATCAACCTTTTAAATGTATTAACATGTTTCATTTCCATGCTTTTCAGTACTATTATTTTAAATCTCCATAGTTACGTTTCTAGTACAATGTGTATTTTGAAAATAAAGCATAACCTTATAGACCCAAATGACCCAGTGGGTTGACTTGTCATTAAACGTTTTAAAAATCATCATCATCATCATTCTCACTTCAGCTTTGAGAGGGATTGTTCTCTTCCAAGACAAAACCAAAAATCTAGACCCATCTCATTAGATGGGTCTAGATTTTAGGGATTGTTTTAGAAGGGAAAATTTTCCATCTGCATGTAATGACCAAAGAAATACATGTATTTTTTTATTAACAGAAAGCAAAGTCCCTGCTAGCCAAGAAAGAAGAAGGAAACAAGGAATTCCGGGCGGGAAGTTACCAGGATGCGTATAAAACATACACAGAGGCGTTAGCGATAGATCCCAACAACAAGTTTACAAATTCAAAGCTGTACTGTAATAGAGCTACTGTATGCTCAAAAGTAAGTTATAATAGAAACTGGCCTCGTTAAAATTGGCTGAGTGGCTATGAAACATGGTAGACTCAAATCCAGAGGTTTCAAAGACCTTAGGTCATGATTCATTTCTTACTTCTGGATTAAATCATTCTCGCCATTATCTTGCCCATTTCTCCACAGATCTATTGACTGAAGTACTGTTGAAAGGCCTGAAAGAACTCCAAATTATCCAACCACCAATAAAAACTATGATAATTTGGATAAATGTGCCTGAGGAAACATTGCAATTTTGAGTCCTGCTGGAAGTGAGATGTTGTCCAAGCATAAACCATGCTCCATTGCACAGAACCTTCATAGTCATGACTGAAATACTCAGAGTTCCAGATAAGAAAGGGTAACAGGAATAATTTTGGGATGATTTTCCTTATTGTTACATAAAAACATATGTTGTGACCCCTCATTGGAACCGTCTCACCGAGACGGTTCTAATGAGGGGTCACAACATATGTTTTCCTTGAGAAATATGCAAAATTATCTTTGAATTATCCTTAATACCTTTTATCATCTGGAGTACTAAATACTGTTGAAAGAGAATGTAAAAATGTCAAGTCATTCAGTGCTCCAGATAAGAAGGATAGCAGGAATAATTTAGGGGTAATTTTCAAAATCTCTGCTCGAAAATGTATTTTGCGACACCTTGTTAGAATCAGCTTGTAGAGATGGCTCTAACAAGGGCTCACAACATACCATTTAGCCAAGACAATTCTAATGAGGGGTCAAAACATCATGTTTTCCATGAGAAATAAGAAAATAATCCTCAAAATTTTGCCCTAGCTGGAGCTCTGGCTCATTCAAGTCATTATCTGAGCAAACAGTGCAGACCCAAATTAGACTGCTTAACCCTATTGCACTCAGAACAGCCAAAACTCCATAGAGTTTTGGTCGTTCTGAGTGCAATATGGTTAAGGTGTACACTGCTTGCCAATCACTGTCAGTTTTGTATAGCATCTGACAATGCCAGTTGTCAAGTTCAAGTTCAAAGATGAAAACAAATGTTATAAAAATTGGGACACCTAAATTAATTAATTACTTTAATTGTCCTGAAATGGAATGGTTCTTTTGTACAGTGCAGTAAAGGGTAAAGGTTTCCCATAGCCTAAAATTCATAGGGGAGTGGGGATTAGAGACCCACTGTATCTTGGGCACAGCTGATGAAAGGTGGAGCTCATCTTTCTCCTTTCGCTGCCTTACCCTTCCCTGATTCGAAAAAGGTACCCATTTACTGCTGGGTTGACAGAGAGAGTTTTCCAGTTGTCTGATGGCAACGGTGAGTGGCCAACTCCAGACCTTCGGGTGACTTTCTGCACAATAACCGAGCCACTCTAACCACTCTACTATGGGGCCTCTCATGGCAGAGAGAATTTCCAGTCGTCGGATGGCGACAATGGCGATGGTGCAGTGCAGTAATGCATCCAAAAGATGCAGATGGAATGGCAAACAGTGTAGCTCTCTATCACTCTGCTAAAGGAGCAGAATTAATTTATTTGGTTATTAGCCAAGTCTCACAGAAAAGGGCTTCAACCTGATATCGAAGTTTGTGAACCTATTCAGTCTAGCTATATAGCCTTTTTCTTGTGTCTGTGTAGTCAGTAAGGACCCCATTTGATGTATAAGAAAAGCAAAGGCTGTTTTCAAACAGTGCAACTGCCCAGGCTGATCTGAGCCTATGCTATTTTTACATACATGTATGTAGAACTTTAATGGGCTTTTTGCTTCCAAAATAACCTGAAGATCTAAATCTATCTTACAAGACGCATGACGGATCTAGATCTTTGAGATTGTTTGATTGTTTTAGAAGGGAAACCTGATCTTATAGTTGAATACATCTGAGCCATGACAAGAGAAAACCAACAAAGTGGTTGGGCGCCCAGTGCAGACTCAGATCAACCTGGGCATCCCCCAGTCTGATCAGAGTCTTCGCTGTCCACTTGGAAGTAGCTTAGTCCCTTGGCTACCCTTTTAGCGCTTAGCGAAGAGTCTAATCAGACTGGGCGGATGCCCAGGCTGATCTGAGTCTGCGCTTGGCGCACAACCATTTTGTTGGTTTTCTCCTGTCGGGGCTCATATAGTAAGCACCCCTCTTGGATATCACAAATGATATTGTCTTCAAATACATATATGGTAGAAAAAATGAGTAAACAGTAAGAAAAATAATAGTTTTCATGCTAAAACTTTGTTTAGCAGGAGATTACAAGATGTTTTTTGTTTATTTACAGATAGGTAAAGATGAACAGGCCATAGAAGACTGTACAAAAGCTATAGAATTAGATGAGAACTATATTAAAGCTTACATGAGAAGGGCAAAATGGTAAGGTTACCATGGCAACATTATTGGCTGCAGGTGAAGGGAGTTTTATCTCCCCCTGCTAGTCACAGGTTTTACTTTGCCTGTGGCTAGCAAGACACAGATACATGTATTACTTTTCCAGCCTCAGTCTTATAAATGTTTGTCAATTTTTCTGGTTAAGCTCTGTTTCGTGATTGTGGACTGACAGGCAAGACTCCACGTTTGGCTGAATTTTTGTCATTGAAAATTCAAGAATTTTTGAAAATTGAAGAATTTCTGTATTAACAGTGTTCTACCCAGAAATTTCAGAGGGCATGTCGCTTTTAACACAAATAGCAGATTTTGACTGGTTGATCATTTTTTAAAATCCTTAATACAGCAATGCTTTGTCAAAATTAGCCTAAATTTACATTATAAGTGATGTATTGGTGGATCGAAAACAACTTTACTGGCTGATAAATGAAAACATTAGTATTTTTATAAATTTCTTTGGAAATTAAGGCATGTTGCAATGGCAGTTTGAAGAGGAAATACATATTTGGTAGAAAATGGTAATGGTTTTCTACCAAATACATATTTGGTAGAAAATGGTAATGGTCTGGGGAGATCACTGATTAAAAAAGTGTTACAGTACTTCATTAGAATCCCATTGGCATGGTGATACTAAGGAGGGATCAGCATTTGTATTTATGGATGAATAAAAAACAGATAACTCTAATCAGAAGCTAAGGTTTTTACTAAAGCAGTATTTTAGCAATAGATTGGGTCTGATTTTCTATTTCTTCATCTGTCTGTCCACTGTTGTATCAGACCAAGCATTAAAGTGTCTCAGTAACCTTGCATGTTTTTTCTTACCTACGAGTCAGAGTTTGTTTCTATTTTTAGCGGTGCTGGAATATTCTGTCTTGCCCATGGGCTGGGACAGCTCACACGTGCTTGAATTCTGCGTATCACTACTAGCTCAATGAAATGCGATAAGCCCGGCTCAGCGATTCTATGCATTATTTTTAAAGCAATGTATTTCCTCAAAGAAAGTCATTCTTATAAGTCCATCATTATCTGTTTCGTTTCTATGTTTTAAAATCGAAAAAAACCTCCGAAATGGTCAATGTTTCACACAAAAACTGTCGAGGGTGCCGCCATTTTGAAGAAGTCACCATTTGAATTAACGGTGACGTTACGTCACAATGCTACTTAAGCTTGTGCATATTCGCATGGACTGATAGTTCCCCTTTCAATTTGAAATAATTATTATCGTAGGTAAGAAAAATAATCAATCATTGGTCTCCTATGCGGACAGGGAAATCCCCAACCCTCGGCACAAGAGGTGTGTCGGAAACTCGGCAAGCCTCGTTTCCGACACACCCCGTGTGCCCTTGGGTTGGGATTCCCCTGTCTTCATCGGAGACCAATGATAGATTCTATTTTTCTGCCTTTTTGACAATGGTAAACAACTTTTGTGCTTTCCTGTTTGTCCATGGACAAAGAAATTCCTCCAAATCAGGGCTACTAGAGAGTTCTGCCCTCTAAATTTACCCAAAGATGTCCAAACCTGTCTTACAAGATGGGTCTAAAATTTTTGGGAGACAGATTTAAAAAAGTCATTGTGACTTTCTTCTGAATCCCTTTTGTATGAATAGTTTATGTCCATGAAATGTATTTGTATGTATGTGAGAAATTTGTACAAATAAATAAAGTTTAAACTAAACTAAAATTTTTGTGGTTATTTTGGAGCAGATAAAAACAACATTTTACGGGATATACTTAAACAGTTTTGTCTGTTGACAGTTATATGGACTCAGAACAATATGAAGAGGCGGTGAGGGATTACGAAAAGATCTGTAATTTAGACAGAAGTAGAGGTAAGCAATTCAAAATTTAAATGAGCCGCGACACGACAAAACCAACAATGTCGTTGTGCGCCCTGCACAGACTCAGATCAGCCTGGGCAACCGCCAAATTTGATTAGACTCTTCGTTAAGTGCTCAAAGGGTAGCTTAGGGCCTAAACTACATCCATGCGGACAGCGAAGACTCTGATCAGACTTGGCGGATGCCCAGGCTGATCTGAGTCTGCGCTGGCCGCACAGCCACATTGTTGGTTTTGTCGCGTCGCGGCTCAAATTAGTCTGCCTTAGGGCTATATAAATGTATGAAATCATAAAAAATGTCTATATTTGATACAAAATCAGAGTTTGGTGCAATTTTTCGGAAACTTTCTGCAAATGATAAAAAGTAATGGAAACTTCCTGCAATGTGCGCAATTTTACATCACAGAGGTTTTACATCACTGTGCTTTGCAGGGGGGGGGGGGGGGGGGGGGAATCACACAGTCATTTCCAGTGGGTTTAATTTTTTTCTTGGTTCAGCTAAACTCATTAGTCAGAAGTCTGCTAGTACACACACACACAAAAAAACAAAACATTTTTGTCAGCAGATAGCTTAAAAATTAATAATCAAATGCCCTTCATCTCAAAGAGCTTTTGGCAGTCATGACATAGCCATTCAAAGAGTTTTTGTATGTGACAGGTAATTAATTCCATGGAATTCTTGTTTCTATTACAGAAAATAAAAAATTACTACAGGATGCAAAGTTAGAATTAAAGAAGAGTAAGAGAAAAGATTACTACAAACTTTTGGGGGTGACTAAAAATGCTACCGACGATGAAATCAAGAAAGCTTATAGGAAGAGAGCCCTAGTCCACCATCCAGGTAAGTATTGTACTTCGTTGGTTCAAGATGGAGGTTTTGCCCCTTTCAAAACAATTCCCAAAAATCTAGATCTGTCTTATAAGACAGATCTAGATTTTCAGGACTGTATTGGAAAGGAAAATACAAATGAGCCACGACACGACAAAACCAACAATGTGGTTGTGCGCCCAGCGCAGACTCAGACCAGCCTGGGCATCTGCCCAGTCTGGTCAGAGTCTTCGCTGTCTGCATGAAGCAAGCTTAGACCCATAGCTACCTTTTAGGCCCGCAGAAAAGACTTTGATCTGACTGAGTGGATACCCAGGCTGATCTGAGTCTGTGCACACAACCACATTGTTGGTTTTGTCGTGTCGCAGCTCAAATCTCATAGCAGAATTTTGTAAAGCTGGTTAGATATTTTGGGGTCATTCTAGGGAGGGATCTTTAGCTAGGAGGCAATTTGGGCCTCTGAAAGATTAGCTTGTATAGCTTTTGGGCCACCGCAATAATCTTGTAAGTTTTCAGCACAGCTTATGTTGGCTTATAATAATTGTTCAGTCATAAGCACCCCCAAACAGCTCGAAAAATTTTGATTTGTCTTATAATATGAACCTAGATATTCGGGATTGTTTTAGATGGATGGATGACTAAGGATTTTACAATATTTTAGTCATATAAGGACAATGGGAGGGTGATAATGAAAGGCCGTTTGCAGTGGAACTCTTTTCATAGTTTTCACAGTTGAAAAGAATTTGCTACAGCCTTCAGCTACTGAGACTGTGATAGTTTTGAAAGAGGAGCACCTTTCTTACAGCAGAACTACAAGACAGATTTACAAATGACACGAAAAACCAACAAAGTGACATGTGTGCCCAGGGAAGACTCAGATCAGCCTGGACAGCTGCCCAGTCTGATCAGTCTTCGCTGTGTTCTTAAAGGGTAGCAGCTTCTGTGCAAGGACTCTGATCAGATGCCCCGGCTGATCTGAGTCTTTGCTGGGCACTCATGCCACTTTGTTGGTTTTGTCATGTCTTGGGTCATATGTTTTATAGACAAATTATTGTTATAGCAAATTACTGATGTTTACAGATCGTCACTCACACGATACTGTAGAAGTCCAAAAGGAAGAAGAAAAGAAATTTAAAGAAGTTGGTGAAGCGTATGCAGTTTTATCCGACCAGAAGAAACGGACGCGTTACGATAATGGACATGATCTCGAAGATTTGGAAGGTGGTGGATTTGGTATGTACAAAGCTCCAGATTACAGGAGAACCATATTTATTTGGTTGGTAGATGGAGGGGTTTTTACCTTCCAAAACAATCAAAAAAAGTTAGATCCATCTTACAAGATGGATATAGATTTTGGTTTATACAATATTTTATTAACTATAAATTACATACATATATGAGCCACGACACGACAAAACCAACAACGTGGTTGTGCGCCCAGCGCAGACTCAGATCAGCCTGGGCATCCGCCCAGTCTGATCAGAGTCTTCACTGTCCGCATGGAGATAGCTTAGACCCTAAGCTACCTTTTGAGCACTAACGAAGAGTCTGGTCAAACTGGGCGGATGCCCAGGCTGATTTGAGTCTGCACTGGGGGCACTACCACATTGTTGGTTTTGTCGTGTCGTGGCTCATATTACAATACAATTTCAAAAGATATAGATTTTATGGACTCTTTTGGAAAACAATCCAAAAAATCTAGATCTGTCTTACAAGATGGATATTTTTTTATTCTTTTGGAAGAGGAAAAACTAATAGCCAACTATCACAAGACTGATTTACACATTTGGGGTACTTTGAAATAGAGAAAGCCCAGTCTTATAGCCAAATAAATACATAGAGGATCTTACATGAGTGCTCATGTATTATTGAATTTATTAAATGAGTTGGGGAAAAAGATAATGTGAGGCTATGCCGAGCATCGTATCAGTTATCCCCAACGAGTATAATAAATTCAATAATACAGCAGCACGAATGCAAGATTCTGTTTATCATATGACACTAAATAGCATTTATTAGCAAATTTTGCACTGAAACGTCACGATTTCACCATCAGAAAACACAACATTTTTATGGACGTCAACGCATAATGTTACGATGTTATCTGCATATTTAATCCACTAGTTGATTATCGAATTTGATGCATGGCTTTATTACACTCTCAGATGTGACGTCATATGATAAAATATATTTTTCAACAATTCTGGGATATTTTAAACATCTTCTATAGCTGTAAAATCAGATGTTTCTTGAATACAAAATATTATCCTTCAGTTTTGAATTTTGACATGGACATGCTTATCCAGAAAAGATTCCTTATTGAATAGAGAATCTAACATGAGTTCTTTTATATTATAAATAAAATGATTCAACAAGTGTGTGTGGTGTGTGTGGAGGGAGGTAGGATGGGGAGGGGATGTAAGCTTTGCAAGTGAATTTTATAGAAGTTAAGAGTTTTCCTTTTCCTTTTTTTTTCCAAGTTTGCTTATAATAATGACTGATTTTATTCTTATTTACAGATCACTTTGACCCCAACATTATTTTCCAAAGTTTCTTTGGTGGCAATGCTGGGCCAGGATTTTCCTTTGGTGGTGCTGGTGAACAGCATGGTTTTCCTGGTGGCTTCTCGTTCCAGTTTGGATGAGTTGTGGTCCCAACGCTGTCTCAGATGAAGATGAATAAAATAGAGCTCCAGATAAAGCAGACTTTTCAGGATAATTTAGAGATATGTTTTCTTATTTCTCCACAAATACATAAGTTGTGACCCCTCATTAGAACCGTCTCTGTGAGACGGTTCTAATGAGGGGTGAGAATATATGTTTTAATAGAAAAATAAGGAAATTAATCCCAGAAATACAGTCAAATCTGCTTATGTGATCACCACCATTAAGGGGTCACCTGCTTTAAGCAGCCACTTCTACTGTTCCCTAAAACCATAATACAGTGCAAATAAACCTGTATCAAGGGGGCACCTGTCTTATGCAGTCAATTTTTTGGTTTTCCTTGGGTGACCCCTTAAGACAGGTTTGACTGTATCTGTTACCCCTTCTTTTTTTCTGAAGCTCTTATAGAAGCATTTGACTTTGTTACCATGGAAACAGCCCCATAACTCAGTGGGGTAAGCACTGGCTTGCTGATTTAATGTTCTCAGGTTTAATTTTTGCTGGAGGTGGAAATCTTATCAACTGTAAACAGGGTCCATTGCACACAGCCTTTCATTATCTCCTTTCCATCATCCTGATATGACTGAAATACTGTTGAAAAGGATGTAAAATTGCAAGTCATTCATCCATCATGTTACCATAGCTGGATGGATGACTTGCAGTTTTACATCCTTTTCAAAGATATTTCTGTCATATGATAACAGGTCATTGGGAGTGTGATAATGAAAAGCTGTGTGCATGGGAACCCCTTTTAAGGTTGAAAAGATTTCCACTCCTACTGGGAATGGAACCGAGGTCCACTAGATCCACTGGCCAGTGTTTAACCCACTGAGCTACCAGGCCCAGAGGTTATAAAACTTGAGTACATTCTCAAACTCAAAATAAAGCACACTGATTGGCTGCTTCCGAGCATGTGCCTAGAAGCAGCCAATCTGTGTGCTTTATTTTGAGTTTGAGATTATTCTCAACTTTTATTATCTCGAACCCTGGGCTTGACTTTTTTTCACCAAAAATGAACTGTGTGTGCCACATACGGATAGAACCTGTCTTCAGGGACTTTTTCAGACCCACCCTGTACTGTTGAATGTAAAAGGGTCTGATCCACACCAGTCATAATATAATCATTAACAGTCCAGTTGAGGTAAATGGGTACTCTTCCAGGGGAAGCAACTCTGTTATTTTCAGTTTTATCTCCCTTCTCAGGGTTCCCCTCTTAAAAGAAAAGAGTTGCTCGTTTAGAAGGGTTATGCTCCCTGGGATGCAAGCAGGCAGTTCCAAAAGTTGTTGTAGCCGGGCCGCGTAGCGCAATCGGTAGGGCACCTGACTCATAAGCCAGAGGTCCTGGGTTCAAAACCCGATCTGGCCACATACGTTCGTTTCTCCTTCCACTGATTCAAAAAGGGCAGTTGTCAGTTACTGGCAAAAGTATGTGCACTTAGTACTGGTTAACCGCTTGGAGGTCTAAGCCTGCCCAGGAATAGTGTGGTTAGGTTAACTGACCGTCCCAACATGACCATAGCTGTTTACCATGGACGTTAAGCAACAAATCAATCAAAAAAAATTCAAAAGTTGTCTGCCCTTCTGAAAATGTCTGAAAAACAGGGTGGTATACTCATACACTTGAAAAGCAGTCTTTTGTATTTTTTATTTAAGCATTGTGATAGAGATTTAAACATTGGGATACAGGTTTAAACATTTGAATACAGATTTAAACATTGGGATACAGATTTAAACAAGTCAGGCGACTTTTTTTCTGAATCCTAGTTATGTATTGTATTTTTGTTTGCATTGCCTATCCAATGATGTTAAAATGTTACTTATACAGATAAAATACTGTTTACACTAAAAAGAGTCTTGTATAGTAGGTTCGATACAAATCGAACATTGGATTCGTCTGGAACTTATAAAAAATTTGATTTGTATGACTCATATCATAACCAGCATTGATTAGATCAGTGAATATTTGAATGTACAGGGTGAAACTGCTTTCTCAGTCTTGATTGTGCATATTGGCAGTCTGCTTAATCCATGCTACATTCATCCTGTTACTTAGTGGAACTTTTTAAGATGTGTGGATACAGCTCCATGTTTATCTGCCATTTTTAAAAGGGGAAAAGCTTTTGACTTCCTGTTTGCTTCCCTGGATGATTAAGCCCTTTCTAAAGGGGTCTTCTCTTAGAGGAAAGAATTTGCTCCCCTAGGAGCAAATTCTTTCCTTTAAGAGTTGACCCGTATTGAAAAAGGAGGCAAGAATAAACATTGCAGAGTTGCTTCCCTTGAAAGTGTACCATTCTCCTTCTTAAAAAAAAAAATGCATTGCCCTGACCAGGCTGTGCATACAAATATGTGCAGACTAATGCTGGTTCTGACCTGTGGAGTTTGTCTATTTCTGGAGACAGGTTTTCTCATGGCGTGGTGCTTGAATGCACTGGTTGTGAAACATTGCTGGGATGAATGGATGACTTGCAGTTTTACGTCCTTTTCAATACCATTTCAGTCATATCCAGAGGATATGGGAGAGCGATAATAAAAGGCTCAGGCTGTGTGCAATAGATGGAACCCCATTTACAGTGGAAAGAATTTCCGCCTCTAGTGGGTATCGAACCCAGAACTGCTAAATCACAAGGCCAAGGCTTAATACATTACTGAGCACATGGGGCTCCTGAAAAATTGCCATGAAAAATAATGCAAGGAAATTCATACATTTATATTTGATATAGGGAGAATTTATCCATTTGGCAAGTGAAATCATCTAAATACTTTTCCAACCCTTAGATTTTTTTCCATTTTCTGAAAAAGTGTCATTTTTTGCTCACATGAACGAAGTTCAGGAAGAGCTATTGTACTACCCTTGGCGGCGGCGTTAGCGTCTGTGGCGACGGCAGCGTTAGCAAAATGTTAAAGTTTTACGTTAAAGTTTTTTATGTGATGGGCAAGGTGCTGCCAGGCAAGCTATCCTGGCCTTGTGGCAGGTCTTGTTATCATAGAATGTATCATGAATTATACTTTTTCTTCAGTTCTTTCTTTTTTTTTTTTTTTGTTAATTTATAGCCTTCTGTTTGTTAAGTGTGTGAGTCCTAATTATCAGTTGAAAAGATACCTTTTGGCATATGCAATCAGAGAAGATCCAGTTCAGCCTGCACATTTGATCACAGTCTTCCTTTTTCACAGGGAATATCTATAAACACTTGTGAGTCTTAAAAGTGAAGGTCAGTCCTAGCTGATACCCATTATGCAAATAATTTAACCCGTTTTTGAACAGTGGACTTGTCCATCCTTATCAATTGGATCAATTCATTCTAGTTATGGGGTTTTCGGTGGATGTATTCATTTTTTATTTTGGATAGAAATTCCTGTAAGCAAACAGTGAAGATCCTGATCAGAGGCCACATTCTGCGGGGTCTTAGGTTTCATATGTCCTTTAAAGTGTTTCCAGTCTAAAAAGGGTTAACCCTTCAAGCGCCAAAAAGCAGACGACAAAATTTACGTCTGCAAAAATTTCAAAATATGTTTCATCCTAGCTATATCATATTGAAAATTCAAAAACTAGAGGGCAAACAGTGTAGATCTAGATGAGGTGGCTCATTATGAGCCACCTCATCAGGATCTACACTGTTTGCAAATTCTGCTAATTTTGTCACTGGCGCTTAAAGAGCTAATATGTTTTCACATGAGGCAAGTCATATTTATTTCTGCTAATGATTAATCATAACAGCCTGGTTACTTAATTGGATTTGTGAAAAGGTAACTTTGGGCATGTGGACTCCTGCAAAGACTCTCATTAACCTGTGCATCCAGTCTGATCAAGGCCTTCCCTTCTGGCTTATACAGTCTATGAGTGAGTGAGTGAACAGGGGTTTAACTTAACATCTCACAAATACATAGGTCTTCCGGCTGTACAGTCTAAGTCTTCAGGAATCTAAATGTGCAGTGAAAAATCACAACTCTGTTCACTTTTCTCAGATGCACTTTCCAGTTTGAGTTTTCAGTGTGTGAACATCGTTTAACCCTTAAAGCGTGAAAAAAACAAGATGACAAAATTTATGTCTGTAAAACTTGAAAAAAAGGTTTATGGAAGTGATATTGTATTAGGAATTCAAAGACCAGAGGGCAAATAGTGTAGATCTAGATGAGGTGGCTCATTATGAGCCACCTCATCTGGATCTGCTCTGTTTGCGGATTCAACTTCGTTGGTTTTGGCTTTTAAATTGAAAAATGAAATCCCTGATAAAGCCACTTTTCACATGACGCCAGTCACCAAGAATACGTGAATTTTAAGTCAGCACATATGTTGGCATATCCAAAGCTTTTATAATGTGTTTCGGCCAGTTCACCGTTCTGAAACCACACCTTCTTCAAACAAGTATGATCTTTTCATTAAGGTAAAATTATGGACTTACTAGTATTGTGGGACATTCAACATGTGCGATTTCGTTTGTGGGACTATGTCACATGCTAAGTTGTCATTTCATTGGTCAGTTATACACATCACATGATGTTTGAGTGACATTCTGGGTGTGGCTCGGAAAGATGAATTCTAATGAGACTGAAGTTATGTGAGTAGACCTACCATGGTTTTCCACTAAAGTTAGCCGGCCGGGTAGCGCAATCGGTAGGGCACCTGACTCATAAATCAGAGGTTCTGGGTTCGATGCCTGGTCTGGCCACATTCTTTTGTTTCTCCTTCAGCAGTTGTCAGTTATTGGCGAAAGTATGTGCACTTAGTACTGGTTAACTGCTTAGGAGGTCTAAACCTCTCTAGGAATAATGTGGTTAGGTTAACTGACAGTCCCGACATGACCTAAGCTAACAGAGGACGTTAAGCAACAAATAAATTAAAAAAAAAAACACAAGTTTTACTAAGGTGCCTCCTTTATGGCTTCCTGTTTTCTTCCCTGGGCATCAAAACCCTTCCAAAAGTGGGTCAGCTCCAAAAGGAAAGAACTTGCTTCCCGATGAGCTGTCTTTTTTTCTGTTTGTACATGTCATAAGGTACATTTTCACATTAGATAATCAGCACAGCTTTGAGCAGAGCTTCAGATAAGAAGGGGTAACAGAGATAATTCAGAGATAATTTTTTTATTTCTCAATGAAAACATACGTTGTGACCCCTCATTAGAACCGTCTCAGCGAGACGGTTCTAATGAGGGATCACAATGTATGATTTTATGGAAAGATTGTGATACATTGTGACCCCTCATCATTTTATGGAAAGTTTGTCATACATTCTGACCCCTCATTAGAACTGTCTCAGTGATTAGAACTGCCTCAGTGAGACAGATCTAATGAAGGGTCTTAATGTATGTTTTTATGGAAAAATAGGAAAATTATGTGTAACTCATTCGTAGTAGCCCTTCTTATGTGGAGCTCCCTTTGAAGGCTTATCTGAGTCATGGCTGGTTGAAGATTTTGTAAAGCTCATTTTCTCATGAAGTGATTTCTTTGTTTATTGTTGGTTCGTCATTGTAAATTGTATAGCTAATTGTGAAATACAGTGAGGACAGTTTTTAAAGAAACTATGGAAATAAACTGTTTTAAAGAAGGTGACTTTAGTTGTATTTATTGCTGGTGCATACATAGTAGCCCACAAACTTATTTTTCCCAATTCATATCCCCGTTACTGCAGCTATGGATTCGTTCCGCTGAGGTGCGGGGGCAATGTCGATATGAGAATTGAATTACTACCACCCAATTCATATTTACTTGAAATATTTTTTAGTAAGTGGATAATGGCTCAAAAGATGACCATTTAATACCAGCTTTCAGACTGGCTGCTGTGGAGAGGTGCTGTGGTCGAGTGGTTTATAGAGAATACCATGTTAGTGTCTTTTGATATCAAGTTTATCATGCGAGACCAGAAACAGCGTAGGAATGGCGAGGCTTGCCGAGCCAGTCCTACATGTTTCTGGTGGAGCCTGATAAACTTGATATCAAAAGACACTATCATGGTTTTCTATTTATCTTGCATTATTGGATGATTTTACGGCGTAAACAGAGTCAAACAAACTGAAAACAAATGCAGTTTTGTCCGAACTTGATGACGTTGCAAATGCCTTATGACGTAAGTCGGTGACGTCATTTAACCAGTCGAACACTGTCATCATGGCCAACGTTAGCATATAGCCAATCATCTTCAGAGCAGTGGGAACGCGTATCCATGGCGGAGTGATATTTTTATACAGATAGCAACGAAATAACGTTCGAAATTTCTCAGACTCAGATTCAATCGACGAACGTGTCACAATTTCAGTGATGCTTTGTCGGCGAATCAAGCTACACAAAGCCGAAAATAAGATATGGTTTTATTCCTTACATCTTAATTTAATTCTCTATGCCTTTAAGAGCAGAGCTAAACAACGAGATATTCTGCAATCGAACGTTTTACGTGATCATGTAAGACGACTCTTATCCGCCAACTTCAACAGCAATTTTCAAAATAAATCGACTTTCTCCCGTCGGCGGACATATGCCATGAAAAAACATGGTGTCTGCCCTTTCTCCATTATAAAAATTAAGTAATTCGGTGTTTGGGACAATTTCCTTTGCAAAATAATGTTTAGGTACCCTATTTCATTTTCTCAAATTAACGGCGGATTTTTTACCTGATCGATAGACAGCAAAATAATCTGTAATAAATTTAAACATTACCGAAATGTTCTTGAATCCTGAAATCCGACACACGAAGAGGAACGCATCTAGTAATTCAACATACAACAATATTTTTTCTGTACTTTCTTCAGAATGATTGGGAAAAGAATTCTGATCAGTAGCCTGCACCATACTGTAAACAAATCGATCGATTTATGACACTTGTGACGCAATTACAGAACTGCGTCAACTGTTTCAAACTTCGCATTTACTTGCTTATAAGTTATTACGACCGGTACATTGTGGTCACAATCAGAGGGACTGCTAGAAAAAAATAATTTTGCCATCCAATTAATCCTGCACGTCCCAATATTTCAAAGCCTCTCCTGCAACTCACACGATCACCCTACCCAACTTAAGGCCCCTCTACCCCTCCCCCTTCTTCCTCTACCCTTCCTCCATCCCCAACCCCCACCCCTACACACACACACACACACGCACACAACTTTTAACCTTTCTTTTACATGAAAAACTAAGCAAAATATAATAGATGTTTAGCCATGTTTAGCCATAACAAATACTTGCAAAACTTCATTGACTAAAATCCTTGATTAAAAAGTGCAGTGTAGACCTGGGTTAGACTGTACTATCAAAACAGCAGTCTAATCAGGGTCAGTACTATTTGATTTTCCCAGCAATTTCGACACACTGTCAGATGGTGAAAGTGGTAGGACAATTGCAGTAATGAAGATTTTGTTTCAACTTTAAGCTTAGAAAATAACTTGGCCATACATACTTATACACTCCTTTACACTCCATATAATTTCAGCCAACATTGAGAAGCAGCATATGTACTGTTAAATGAGCTTTTGAGCATTAAAATTGCAGTATGCATTTTTATAACATAGGTTTAGGCCCTCTGTGGAACTACCTTAATGAGGGGTTACAACATATATATTTACTTGTTAGTTGTTTATCCCCTTTTTAAGAGTGTAAACAATTGATTCTTCATAAGAAGAAACCAGGGATTTAATAAAATACATATTCATTATGAAATGTCAGGTGTGTCAAATACTAGCTCATCAGGTGGGGGTGGGGGCTGTCAGCTCTGCAATGCCCTTGGTTCATAAATTAAAATGCCACAGTGTGTTTATATACTCAGTGATCTTTTGAGGGATTTGCTCTAACTGTTGCCAAAAATCTCATGGAAATCTATCAGTAGGGGCAAATCTCATGCAAAAATTATATAATTTATAATGAATGGTACCCTTAACTTTTCATTGAGAATGGAGATGGAGAATTTCTCAAAATTTTAGTTCAATGTGATGTGTTCTCTAATATGATTCTGAGTCACACTCACAAAAAACAAAACAAATAAAAAGCACAGCTGTCCAGCAAACCAGAAAACTTGATTAAATATGTGGCAAAGGCTCAGGACTTGGTAATCTATTCTCTAAGTTGAATAATGGTAAGATATAAACATGATTAAACAAGAAAAATAATAGGCCAATATCTAGTGAACCAAAGTGGAGTTATTCTTTATCATTTCACTTCAAGTAAAATGTACAGTATGTTGTGGTGTCTCATCACAGTTGCTTTTGATCAAAAATTAAAATTTAACACAATTTTCAAATGAACAAATTAGTACTATATAGGTATTCTAAATGTAAAAAGCTCTGATCAAATTATTATATTCACATGCAGTCTGACATTGCCCTTCAGTGTTTTCCCTATAAGTATAAATAAATAAATAGCCAAAATAAATTATAACACATGTACATAATAAGAAAAAAAAATCTGGAGACAGTTCCACAAGTGATGGTTTTATAATAACGATTATACAAAGACTCAGCTGGAGCATGATAGCAATTCTGGGAATTCTGTCTTATTCAGCCATAAAAACATTTGTTGTGATCCATTAATAGAACCATCTATGCTCTTGCTGAAGTGCTTCTAATGAGAGGGCACAACAGGTGTTAATATGAAGCCCATTGATGCTGGTGCAACAATTATGCTGGAACTGTGTAATTGTTTTCATTCTAACATAGTCTTGACTTGTAGAAGGACAAACAGCATTATGCAACATTCCACATAAAGTGCAGGGTCCATCAGTTAGCAGGGCATGCCCCATTCATTATTTTGTGCACTTATAATGATATAAAAAAGCTTGCTAGCATAATAAAGTCCTAAATATTTGGCCAATAAAATCCTCTGTGAAAATGCTTTTTAATAGGTTGGTGTGTGTGTGTGTGTTTGGGGGAGGGGATAGACAGGAAGGGGCTACCTCTCATTCAACTGCACTAAACTGCATCCCTTTACAGTCATGACTCATCATTTAATGTCTGTCATCAAGCTTTTCTCTCTAGTAACTTAATAACGGATTAGTAATTACAAGTTTCTTTGCTTTGGTCTGAAGCTGCAAACATTTAAGATGGATTAAATTAATCAGGAAATATAATTTTTTTTTATTTTTCAGTTTATGGTATCATTTCTATTAATATAACTTCAATATGAGCCTTTTAATTTTCTTTATGAGATTTAAGCTAAAACATAACTTTTGGCATTTAATTCTACAGAATATGTATTTCTTCATGCCCCTTTCCCCTCCTCCCATCTCAGCCACAGGCCAATCATAAAAAGTATTTTGTTTGCAGTTGCCTAGTAACTAGGATTTTTGGAGAGTACTTAGGTAGGTAGGCTTTCTTTTTAATCCCTGCAAACTATGAAAACAACAAAAACAAATAATAGTTCTATAAAAAAATGTCACACACAGTTACAGTAATTACCCATAATACTAAGATAACAGCATCCTACATTTTGAACATATCTATATCACCCACAAATGGAGTACCCAAAATGTGCAGGTATTAAGGAAAAATTGCTGACCCAGATCAGACTGCTCCTGGGTCTACACTGCTTGCTCAGACCTGTTTGTCTTACTATGCAGGTTGATCACCGTAAATGTGCCATTAAATAAAAAAATTAGATCTAGGGTGTCCCAAGTGGCCATCTTTTTTTTTTTTTTTTTTGGGGGGGGGGCGGGGGAGGGAGGGGTAAGGTGAATTTTGGTGTGTAGGTAAGCAGTTGCTATCTACCCACCAAAAGTGCAGGGTCCAGACTCAGGGGTAAGGTGAATTTTGGTGGGTAGGTAGGCAGTTGCTATCTTCCCACCAAAAGTGCAGGGCCCAGACTCTTTTTTTTTGGAAATTTTGGGTGGAGCCAGCTTATTTTTTTTTTCACTGATTTTTGAGGCCAGATTATTTTTTTGAAATCCCCTTATGAGCTGATTTATTTTTTACTTGCACATTTTTTCTTCCATCCAAAGACCTTTTTTTCGAAAAATATACCAGCCCCCCCCCCCCCCCCCCCCCCCCCCCCCCCCTCCCTCCCCCAAGAATATCAAATGGTCGATACCTTAGCGCCTAGCGGGACAGGGTTTTGGCAGATTTATGAGGAAGGACAAGCTGTCTCTTGTACTTTTTGTAGGATGACTTCTGAAATGGTACGTGTGTGGTGAGGGGGTAGGGGGGTGGCGTCGTTCGGGACAGAATTCTTCAGAAGAGCGAGTGGTCTCAGAATGTGGGGCGCGTTATCTTGGGGGAAGTTGTCTGGGAGAGTTTTCTTAGAATCTGGGGCGAGTTGTCACCTGAAGATGGGGCGACATGTCTTGTGGCTTTTTCGTTTGTCAAACTTTGTGGTTGACCAGTGTGTTTGTTTTGCTTTCTCTCGTTCTCGGCGTGTAGCCTAAATTCAGAAGCCCAAAAAATCGCAGGCAGACAGGCTAACGCAAAATCTTAATAAATTCACAGTATGCTAAATGATTACAAGCTTTACTATACCATAAATGAAGAAACAGTTGGTCTCCTCAAGTCGATCCAGCTGAAAAAAATGTCTGTGTGTTGACGAACGCACGTGCCATGTATACGTAAAAATGACCAACTTCATTATCGATTTTCAAACTAAATAGACTTTCTCCCGAAGATATACCACGCTAAAAGACGGTCGAATGTATGAACTACGGTTCAGTTATAATGGCATCTAATTTGGTTTTTGGGACAATTTTCTTTGCAAAATAACTTTGGGGTACTGTCGTAGGGTTTTACTTTTCTGAAAAACGGTTGTCAAACTGTGATCGTTGTTTTGGGTGTGCAAACTTCATTGAGGTACCGATATGCGTCTGATTTCAATAACAAAACATCAAATTTCATTCTGATCTGGTCCGTTGGAAAATTATGACTGCATATCTTATCAAACGAGCATTATTTTGGGACTGTTTCTGTTCATAATTTCCCGCCATTTTTTCCGGCGAAAAAAGGGATTATTTCTTTGTGCGTAGACGGCCGCTCAGAAAATGATTTACTCAAATGTGATGAGTCTGCGTTCCAACTGGAGATCGCTTCTAAAGACATCGCCTGATAACATTCGCGCAAGGGCAGTTCTACAGTGACATGATATCACATTATGTTATCATACCCCTGTTATCAGGTGAGATTTTGCAGCAAATGCATGATAAAACAGAGTGACTAGGTCATGTCATGGTGCAAAATGCCACACATATGAATCGGGTTTGGCCAGCTGATGACTGGGAAAATCTGCCAATCCAGCAGTTGATGGATACCTTTTTCGACTTAGGGAAGGACAAGGCAGCGCAAGGATAGGGATGGGCTTACCTTTTACATGCTGTGCCCAAGATACAGTGGGCCTCTCTCCCCAACTGCCCTACAGCCACTGAGCTATGTGAAATTTTACCTTTCCCCATGGAAATACCGTATATGCGGTAATTTTCGCGGGTTCAAATTTTCGCGGTTAAGGGTCAAAAACGTAAACATCGATTTTTGCGATTTTCAATTTTCGCGGTTAGCAGCATGCGTGAAAAGCAAAACTACTTCTTTTTCACTTTAGCCAATTCTTTCATTAACCTGCGGCAGGGCTGCCGCAGGTTAATGAAAGAACTAGCTCAAGTGAAAAGTACCAGCAATAACCGAAGCAAACAGAACTAAAATATATGAACACTGTGTCTACAGAAGATACTTTGTAAGAAACAGGAAATTATTTTGCGAGTTTAAGATTCACAGTTTCTAAGTGACTGCGAAAAATGGAATACCGCGAAAATTACCTTGTATACGGTATTTCAAATTTGTCATTATGCACAAGACTGTTTTGGCAGTTGTGTCCAATGCTCAATCCATTACTTGCCATTACTTGTCAACTCGCGATATCAAAGTCAAAGTTTGTCTCAAACTGGTCCTAGAAAATTTATTTCGAAATATCAGTAGTTTGAGTTAACAGGAGTTGAAATGGAAAGAAAAAAAAATAAGAAAAGTGCCCAAACTATATTTAGGGGATAACTGTCTTGAAAATTGTCATTTGGGGAGGTAAATCATCGGTTTTATGGTCGGAAATTTCGTTTTACGGCGACGCAGCAGCGGAGCCGTAAAACGTAATTTGCGAACATAAAACCGATGATTTACCTCCCCAAATGACAATTTTCAATACAGTTATCCCCATTCTAATGCACTTTTCCACATTTTTACCTTTCATAATGTAATAGTTTGCACCCATTTCAAGCGCTGTCAGCAACGTAAAACCAAACGTCAACCAATGAGAAGCGACGTTACTTAATGACGTCGGGTTTGTGACAGTATATCGCAGAATATACTGTCGCAAATTTTTGACGTTATCCAATCAGTCGTTGCGTTACATTTGTAAGTGCATTAGAATCTTTGATATATGAGGCTTTTTTCGGATATCAGTGTTTGAGATAACAAGTCTACTGTGTATATTGATTTCACAGAAAGCTATGGTACACGAAAAATGCAAATGAAATGGATGTACAGTCAACTCCTGATATCTCAAACACTGATATCTCGACATATTCTTATATCAAAGAATATATTTCCTATATTTATTTACATTTCAACTCCTGTTATCTCACACTACTGATATCTCAAAGTAAATTTTCTGGTACCAGAAAATTTACTTAGAGATATCAAAAGTTTTCGCTGACATTTGATTTCGAGATATCATGAGCTGACTGTAATTGCCTATTTATCCATTTGACTTTTGTCCACTAAACATGCAAATTATTTAAACAGAATAATGATCTGATAAAAAAAATTTTGCACCCTCTTTTGATGATATTACCATTGACATTGATGCAAATCTACTTTTTTTTTATTATTTACACTCCTCCAATGCCTCCTCCCGCCCCCCCCCCCCCACACACACACCACTTTCCCCCTTCCCCCACCACCCGGGGTGGTCGGGTGGTGCGAAGGTGCTGTGTGTAACTTGCAGTGCCGGGGCGTCCTACTTATTTAAACAGTAGTAGGGCAAGGGCTTACTGTGCTTGCAGTAGGTGTGGGTGGGGGTTGTTTGGACATTTTTTCTCTCGTCTATCATTTCTCTCTTCTTTCTCCTTCTCTTTGGGAGACGGCCCGATATGGACTGAAATACTGTCTCAAAGGCCGTTAAACCCAAAACAACCAACCAACCCCCTGCCCCATACCCACTTCCTCCACTTTGGGGGGGGGGGGGGGGGTGACATTGCTTCTAATTTTGTGCTCTCTATATGTAAGCCAGAGATAAAGTGAACAAGTGAACAGGCCAATTTCAATGATAGTGGCTCTTCTTAATTATCTCCATTTAAAATAGGGGAAAACAAGTGCAAATAATTCATGTGGCAAAACTTAATATGACTGGTATAGTATATTACTTGATTGTGGAGGTTTCACCCATAAACAAGTTTGTCCCAGCAATATTTCACCACTGTCCTGGGTCAAAAACTGCAAGTTGCGGTTGCATTTGTTTTATGTTCGGTGCTGTTTAATTTATTGTGTTCTCATTTTAACCCTTCTATAATAAAAATAGACAATAGGTAAAAATAATTGTTAAATGTTTTTCGTATAATTTGCTTAGTCTGTTGTAACCCTTCTGTTGGTCTAAATTATTTAGTTCAATAAAGATATCTGAGTTGCCACCTATTTGGGAAAGAGCTGCTGACTCGGCTTATCACTTGTAATTTATTGTTTGTTGGGATGTCTTTGTCAATCTTTCCCTTTGATGTTGGGGATAGGGTTTGGGATCTGATTCAGTCAGTTCCTGAAGTGTAGTTACTCTTTAAATTTATTTAGTGGCGAAACCTCTGATTGCCAATACCCCAAACCTCTGATTGCCAATACCTCAAACCTCTGATTGCCAGTACCCAAAACATTTGATTGCCAATACCCCAAACCTCTGATTGCCAATACCCCGAACCTCTGATTGCCAGTAAACCAAACCTCTGATTGCCAATATCCCAAACCTCTGATTGCTAATACTCCAAACCCCTGATTGCCAATACCTCAAACCTCTGATTGCCAGTACCTCAAACCTCTGATTGCCAATACCCCAAACCTCTGATTGCCAGTACCCCAAACCTCTAATTGCCAGTACCCCAAGCCTCTGATTGCCAGTACCCCAAGCCTCTGATTGCCAGTACCCCAAACCTCTGATTGTCAATACCCCAAACCTCTGATTGCCAGTACCCCAAACCTCTGATTGCCAGTACCCAAACCTCTGATTGCTAGTACCCCAAACCTCTGACTGCAGTACCCCAAACCCTTGATTGCCAATACCCCAAACCTCTGATTGCCAGTACCCCAAGCCTCTGATTGCCAGTACCCCAAACCTCTGATTGTCAATACCCCAAACCTCTGATTGCCAGTACCCCAAACCTCTGATTGCCAGTACCCAAACCTCTGTTTGCCAGTACCTCAAACCTCTGATTGCAGTACTCCAAACCCCTGATTGCTAATACCCCAAACCTCTGATTGCCAGTACCCCAAACCTCTGATTGCCAGTACCCAAACCTCTGCCAGTACCTCAAACCTCTGATTGCTGTTCCCCAAACCCCTGATTGCTAATACCCCAAACCTCTGATTGCCAGTACCCCAAACCTCTGATTGCCAGTACCCCAAACCTCTGATTGCCAATACCCCAAACCGCTGATTGCCAATACCCCAAACCTCTGATTGCCAATACCCCAAACCGCTGATTGCCAATACCCAAACCTCTAACTGCCAGTACCCCAAACCTCTGATTGCCAGTACCCCAAACCCCTGATTGCCAATACCCCAAACCGCTGATTGCCAATACCCCAAACCTCTGATTGCCAATACCCCAAACCGCTGATTGCCAATACCCCAAACCTCTGATTGCCAATACCCCATACCTCTGATTGCCAATAACCCAAACCTCTGATTGCCAATACCCCAATTATTTATGATTTAAGGTGAATGAGAACATTTTCAGGAGAAACAGCTTCCATTTTCATTTGTTCCTTTCCTTATCAGTAGGGGTCAATTCTTAAAGGAAAGAATTCGTAGTTCAGTCTTAAGTTATTGCAAGGTCAGCTTTGACATGTTATGCTTTTATATGGGAAAATGTTTAAACAGTGGATTTCTCACAAACCATTTAAGTCTAATGTGTAATATTTGGTATTATATGTATGGTTGGCTAAATGAGCAGATAAAGGCATTATGTCACTAAAGGTCATGGTCATTCTTCAACCTTTGTTCAGTAGCACTGAGATTCTGTCCCCTGTCAACATTTTCAAACATCTCATCTGAAGCCACTGGGCCAATTGAAGCCATTTTTAGCTCACCTGGCCCAAATGGCCATAGTGGGCTATTGTCATACCAAAGGGTCCGGCGTTCATCGTGTGTCGTCCGTCAGCAATTGAAAACAGTTTTTCAAACATCTCCTTCTCTAAAACCACTGGACGCATGGGTCTCAACTTTCACATGGAGCATCATCTGACTCAAGTTTCTCAGAATTATAAAATTGTGTCAGGTCCAATATCTAAGATGGCAGCCGTTACTAAAAATAGTAAAAACAACAAAATCAACTTCTTCTCAAGAACAACTGGGTATATTTGTCTGAATTTTTGCAAGGAACATCAGTGGAACTTTAGTATTCAAAATTGTAAAAATGAAATAAAAAATCTATAGCAGAGTTTTGTCGCAGTGACCTACTTTCTGTTTACGAGTGCAATTTTGCTCTGATGCCAGTGTGTAAATGTAAAAACAGCTTATTCAAACTACTTCAAACAGCTTCTTCTCTAAAACCACTGAACCCATGGGTTTCAAATTTCACACGGATCATGACCAGACTGCAGGATTACAGAATTGTACAATTAGGGCAGGTCGAGAATCCAAGATGGCTGCCATTACTAAAAATAGCAAAAACAACAAAATCGACTTCCTCTTCAGAACCATTGGGTATATTTGGTTGAAAGTCTGCATGAAGCATAAGTGGGACCTTGGTATTAAAATTGTAAAAACAAAAAAAAAATCCTTATCAGAATTAGGTCACAGTGACCTACTAAGCATTTGCCGGACAGATTCTGCTCAAATGTCAATATCTCAAGAAAACACAAATGGATTTTGGTCAGGTATGGTCAAAATGGTCCTTGTATGTAATTATTTAAAATCTATGCAAATGAACTATCCAAGATGGGAGGGGGGGGGGGGGGTGCATTCCTAAAAATAGCAAAAAAATGTAAAAATGTCAATTTCTCAAGAACCCTTACATGGAACTGACCAAATTTGTGTCAGAATGTTCCTTGCATGAAGCTATTTTGATTTTTATACGCCCGTTTTGAAAAAAACGGACGTATTATGTCGTGGCGCTGTCCGTCCGTCTGTCCATCCGTCTGTCCGTGAACATTCTTGTGCACGCCATAACTCAGTAACCATTTGGGATATCTTCATGAAATTTTGTAGGCATATGTATTAGGTAGGGAGAAAGTGTCACATACAAGAATGGTTGCTCCCCCTTCCTTGGTTTCAAAAATATGCCCCTTTGATTGTTTTTTACCCTACAGGTCTTGTGCGCGCCAGAACTAGATAACTGTTTGGGATATCTTCATGAAACTTCATAGCAATGTGTATGAAGTCACAACAATGTGTCGGGTACAACAATGGTTACTCTCCCTTTCTTCGTTTCTGAGTTACATCCCTTTTATTAGTTCTTTTCGGCTATTTTCGTGTATACTCATGTTGTGCATTCATTAACACAACTTTATGGAGATGTGTATATTGTCAAGGGAATGTATTAGAACCAAGAATGGTATATCTAGTATACATGTATTTAGTTTATGAATTATCTCCCTTGTTTGACTTTGGCATTACTCAACTTAGGAGCCACTTTACCTTCGAAGCTGACTTTTGGTATACTAATAGTATTTGATGTGTTAAATATTTAAATGATGTTGCCGTCATTAATTAAAGTGTGGTTTCCCCTACTTGTCTGCCTGTCTTTCCTTACGTAAACAATCCTGTTCATTCTATAATTCCTTTATGACATTACAACGGGCGTATTATGTGCCGCTTGCGAAGCCCTTGTTCGCAATTTGGCATACAAAGATGGCGGCCATCTGCCATTACTAAAAATAGAACAAAACATGAAAATGACAATATCTCAGTAGCCGCTGAATGGATTTTGACGAAATTTGTGGCAAAATGAATCTTGCATTGAGGTGTTTCAAAAGTAAATATATAAAGACCAGGCAAGTTGGCCTCTGTTATTAAAAATAGCAAAATGTGAAAATGAGGAAATATCAAATGAAATTAGAACAATTTTGTGTCAAAATGTTCCTTGCAGGAAGCCTTTTCGATTTCTTGCATTTTGTGATTCCAAGATGGGCGCCATCTGCCGTTACTTATAATAGCACAAAACATGAAAATGACAATATCTCAGAAACCGCCAAATGGATTTATTGAAATTTGTGGCAAAATTGTTCTTGCGATGAGATGGTTCAAAATTTAATAAAAATTGATCAGTCAAATTAGCTTCTGTTATTTAAAATAGCAAAATGTGAAAATGAGAAAATCTCAATGGAATTGAACCAATTTTGCGTCAGAATGGTCCTTACATGAAGCCTGTTCGATTTCTTGCATTTTGGCATTCTAAGATGGCTGCCATCTGCCGTTACAAAAATGGCACTAAACATGAAAATGACAATATCTCAGTAACCGCTGAATGGATTTTGACAAAATTAAAATAGACCAGTCCAGTCGGCCTCTGTTACTAAAAATAGCAAAATGTGAAAATGAGAAAATCTTAATGGAATTGTACCAAATTTGTATCAGAATGATCCTGTGGCAAAATAGCCAGTTGAGCGATATCAGGCCCATTTGGGCCTTTTGTTCATGTGGAGCCTCTCTCGGTCAGGGGAATAAAAGTTTGTTCATGTGATGTTGGTCACATGTCCAAGATGGCTGTCATGCCCATTTATGGTAAAGAATAATCTTGCTGAGGATGAATGGTCTCAGGCGAGCTACAGGACCATTGGTCCTCTGGTTTATTGTCCCCTGGCATAGTTGAAGGGGACTATAGTAATGGGTTTTGTTCATCCATCCGTTCGTCCATCAGTCTGTGGACAAATGTTGTGTCTTCAACTCCTCTTTCATTTTTAGCCCTCCTGAACGAAGTTCAGAAAGACCTATTGTACTATCCCCGGCGTCGGCGTTAGCGTTGGCGGCGGCGTCGATAGCAAAGTGTTGAAGTTTTACGTTAAAGTTTTTAAGATCTCATAGTTTCTAAACCCTTTGATCAATTTGAATTATATTTGGTATGATGATAGATATTGGTCCAAAATTCTCTTCAAGACCATCCTCTTCCCTGGTCATGACCCATAGGTCAAGGTCACGGACTTAGAAATTTTATGTTAAAGTGTTTTGTTAAAGTTTATAAGATCTCATAGTTTGAAAACCTTTCGATCGATTTAAATTGTATTTGGTATGTTGATAGATATTGGTCCAAAATTTTATGCAAGACCATCCCCACCCCTGCTCATGACCCATAGGTGAAGGTCACGGACTTAGAAAAATATATGTTAAAGTTTTACATTAAAGTTTTGAAGATCTCATAGTTTGTAAACCTTTTAATCGATTTAAATTATATTTGGTATGATGATAGATACTAGTCTGAAATTTTATTCTGCAGTATCCCCACCCCTGCACATGACCTTTAGGCCAAGGTCACGGACTTAGACATTTCATGTTTAAGTTTTCTGTTAAAGTTTTTGACAACTCAGAGTTCCTTAGCCCTTTAATCAATTTGAATTATAATTGGTATGATGATAGATATTGGTCTGAAGTTTTGTTCAACCACACCCGCACACCTGGACATGACCTATTGATTAAGGTCATGGACTTAGCAGTTTTATGTTTGTTTTCTTCAGATGTCATAGTTTCTAAACCATTCGATCTTTTTGAATTATATTTGGTTTAATAATTGATATTAGTTGGAAATCTTATTCAGTCGCAGGAGCCCCGGAAGCTGAGTGGGTTAAGTGCTGGCCTACTGATCTGGCGGTCGCGAGTTCGAGCCCCGCTGGAGGCGGAGTTCTTTCCTTCATTGCACACAGCCTTTCATTATCACAGTCCCATCGTCCTGATATGACTGAAATACTGTTGAAAAGGACGTAAAATCGCAAGTCATCCATCCATCCATCTATTCAGTCGCATCCCCACCCCTGGATATGACTTATAGGTCAAGGTAACAGACTTAGCATTTTTCTGTTAAAGTTTTACAAGAAAGTTTTTTTAAACTCTCATAATTTCTAAACCCTTTGATCAATTTGATGTATATTTGTTTTGATGATAGATATTGGTTAGAAATTTTATTTAACTGCATCCCCACCCCTGCCCAAGACCTATAGGTCAAGGTCACGGACTTAGAGAGATTTGATGTTAAAGTTTTATGTCAAAGTCTTTGAAATCTCATAGCTTCTAAACCCATTTGATGGATTTGTATTATATATGGTATGATGATAGAAATTGATTGGAAATTTTACTCAGCACCATTCCCACCCCTAAGAAACAAATACTAGCACTTGAAGATGGACAAGCGCAGGTTCAGGCGAGCTGTCCTGTCTGGCGACAGCTATTGTTTGTCTGATTTTCATAAAAGTTTCAGGATATTGTTTGTCATCACCTGGCGTGGATCAAATTTTATCGAGGTCTTGCTTAGACACTTTCTGTCAGAGTTACGGCCCTTTATATGAGCCACGACACGAGAAAACCAACAATGTGGTTGTGCGACCAGCGCAGACTCAGATCAGCCTGGGCATCCGCCCAGTCTGATCAGAGTCTTCGCTATCCGCACGGAGGTAGCTTTGACCCATAGCTACCCTTTAAGCGCTTAGCGAAGGGTCTGATCAGACTGGGTGGATGCCCAGGCTGATCTGAGTCTGCGCTGGGCGCACGACCACTTTGTTTGTTTTCTGGTGTCGCAGCTCATATGTGAATCTGTGTCAGATCTTGTGTCCTCCCTCCATTCCTTATTCAGTTTGCATTTGAATTTCATAAACCTTTCAGTATATTGTTATCACCACCTGATGTGGTTCATATTTCAACGGGGTCAGGATCGGACCAGCTTTGACAGAATTATTGCCCTTTATCTATATGTCTGTCCTTAGACAGACTTGTGTCTGCAACTCCTCCTTCTTCAGTTTGCATCCGATTTTCAAAAGCACTTGCAGGATATTGTTATCCTTACCTGACGTGGATCATATTATATTGGGGTTTTGATCGGACCCTTTCTGACAGAATTATTGCCCTTTATCTGTATATCTGTCCATAGACAACTCTTGTGTCTGCAACTCCTCCTTCAGTTTTCATCTGATTTTCATAAAACTTTCAGGTCGTTGTTTACCTTACCTGACGTGGATCATATTATATTGGGGTCTTGATAGGACCTTTTCTGACAGAATTAAGGCCCATTATCTGTATATTTGTCAATTGACAAATATTGTTTCCTCAACTCTTCCTTCAGTTTTCAACACATTTTCATAAAACTTTCAGGATATTGCTAGCCTTACCAGGTGTAGATTATATCTTATTTAGGTTGCGATGGGACCGTTTCTGTCAGTGTTATGACCGTTTAAATGTAAATCTGTTGTCAAATCTTGTGTCCGCAACTCTTCAACGGCGTTTCATAAAACTTGTAAGATATTGTTATCACCATTCAATATGAATCCTATTTTATCAAGATCATGATTTGACCCTTTCTGCCAGAGTTACGACCCTTTATGTGTAAATCTGTTGTATGTATGAAACTTAACCAGGAATTGTATTCAACATCTGTTTTTAAGTTAATTACGTGATCAGATATTTGTCAGAATAACTTGATCTCTGATCATCACTCAAATTCTAGCCATAACGCCTTTCAAAATAAAATTTCCCTGTTACAGACATGTCTATACGTCGAGTGAAGTTAGGCCTTTGGCCTTTTAAACAACCTTAGACTTTCCCTATGTGGGCAACTTCATGCCTGGAAGGAAGAATCCCTCCTCCCAATTATAAATTTTGGGAATGTCACTGTTCCTAGAATCTATATAAAACTTAAATTGGTGACTGGTGCTTATGTCCACCAGATCAACAGGGCATCCTTTAACTAGAGCACGTGAGCTGGGGTTTACGTATACCCCGACCAGTGCCACCGCCTAATGAAAGCATACTTTACCACAAAACTACAATGCAAATGTTATACATGTACAAAATTCAAAGTCTGTGACTTTGACCTTATGTCAGCAGCAGCATCCATATGTGTAAACTAGTATGAAATAAACCTAGTCATGTATCATTAGGCTCCTTTCAAGAAAATTAGAACTATAATCCAAAACTAAGTCCTAGTTATTGACCCCAGGCCCCACCCATGAGCCTGACCCTGCAGCTTAGGTAGTCCAGATCCAAGGTAATGCTATAGAATAGATAATAAAATGGCTATAAATAGGCCAAAACGTTAAAATGGCTATTTACAGTTAACTGTCAGTAGCCAAAAACGCCAAAAACGTTCAAATGGCTATAAATAGCCATTTTAACGTTTTTGGGCTATTTACAGTCATTTTATTATTTAAGCGTGACTTCAAGTCCTTTGCTAGTTTCTGCTCAGTTACAAAAAAAAGCAAAAAAAAAAAAATGTCCGGTCGTGCTGGTCTTAGAGTCTAAAGGATGCGGGTTCGGCGAGTTCTGCAAGATCGTAATTCTATTATTTTATCCTTATCATCATTCATCCTCGCCCCTACCCCACCTCACCCCGCCTCCCTCCAACATGGCACAAAAAGGCTGAAATACCGTTGAAAGGAAATTCGGAGCATCATCGCTTTCATTACTGAAATTCTGCTATAAGGTGCGCGCTACCTCATATTAACTATTTGTTGCTAGTTGGTTGGTTGGTTGTTTTGGGTTAAAGAGTCCTTTTAGATAGTATTAAAGTTTATATCAAGCCGTTTTCCAGAGAGAGAGAGAGAGAGAGAGAGAGAGAGAGAGAGAGGAGAGAGAGAGAGAGAGAGAGAGAGAGAGAGAGAGAGAGGTCCAAACTACTCCCATCCCGCACCTGGTGCAATCACAGCCGGGCCTTGCATTGCTGTTGTTATTTTGGTTGCTTTACGTCCACGGTAAACGGCTATGGTCATGTCGGGACGGTCAGCTAACCTAACCGTACTATTCCTGGAAGGCTTAAACCTCCTAAGCGGTTAATCAGCATTAAGTGCCAGTAACTGACGACTGTCCGTCTTGAATCAGAGGAAGGAAACGAAAGTAGGTGGCCGGACGGGGTATCGAACCTGGGACCTCTGGCTCTCGAGTCAGACGCGCTACCGACTGCGCCACACATCCCTGCTTGTCCTGTTATTATTCAGATTAGTAGGACGCCCTGACACTGAAAGTTATACAGCACCATCGCCGGCATGAACCAACCATCTCCACAGGGTATAATCGATTCCGCTGATTTTCGCTTCCTGCAGAGACTGTACATCACATTGGACTTCCGCCGAGACTGTGCGCGATCTCTTGCTTCCTGCCGAGACTTCTGTACATGATAAATGGCTTCCTGCAAAGACTGTCCGCGTGATTCTGCTTCCTGCCGAGGCTCTCTCGGCAGGAAGCAGAGTCACGCGGACAGTCTCGGCAGGAAGCAGAATCACGCGGACAGTAGTCTCTGCAGGAAGCGAAAATTGGCGGAATCGATACCCTGTGATCTCTAGCTATCTGTACCCCCATATCAATTATGAGTTTTCTGCCATATTTACAAAGACAAATAACTTTTGTGACTTCCTGGATGACGCTGCTCTTCCAAAATGGGTCTGAGGTAAAATCCTTCCCTTTAAAAGATGTATAATAACTGTAGGTAGCCACTTTAACGCTTTTGACATTTAAGTGTAAATAGCCATTTTAACGGGTCTGTTTTTGGCTATTGACAGTTGACTGTAAAGAGCCACTCCGATAGAAATGTCATGAAGCAAATACGGAAGAAATACGGAAGAAATCTTGAATACAGTTACAGAGATAAGCAATCAAAAAGGTTTAATGCAACACTTTGACATAATAAAAATGCCTAAATCCTAATTACTGACCCATGACCCAACCCTGGGGCATGGCCCAGGGGCTTAGATAGTTTATATCAAAGGTAATGCTATAGAGATATCATAAACCAAATGTGAAAAGAATCTGATGTGTAGTTACAGGGAAAAGGTTTAACCCAAAACTTTGACGTAAACTTGACGAACAGACGAACGAACAAACAAACGGACGGACGTACGATATGACAAACACTATACCCCCCCCCCTCCCTCGACATACTTCGTATGCCGGGGGAATAATCAAAGCCAAATAGACGAGAAAACCAACAACGTGGTTGTGCACCCAGCGCAGACTCACATCCGCCCAGTCTGATCAGAGTCTTCGCTGTCCGCATGGAGTTAGCTCAGTCCCCTAGCTACCTTTTAATCGTTTAGCGAAAAGTCTGAGCGGACCAAGGGGATGCCCAGACTGATCTGAGTCAGCGCTGGACGCACAACCACATTGTTGGTTTTCTCGCGTCGCGGCTCACTGATGTCACAAGCTAGTCATAATTGAGCCGCGACACGAGAAACCCAACAAAGTGGTCGTGCGCCCAGCGCTGACTCAGATCAGCCTAGGCATCCGCCTTGTCCGCTCAGACTCTTCGCTAAGCGCTTAAAGGGAGGCTAAGGATCAAAGCTACCTCCATGCGGACAGCGAAGACTCTAATCAGACTGGGCGGATGCACAACCACATGGTTGGTTTTGTCATGTCGCGGCTCATATTGTCAAGTTGATGGGACGCTCGACCTCTTTCTGCTGGACTGTCCTGGTCTCCAGTAACATCCAAATCACGAGCTGCCGCTGCTAGCCTCAGCAGCAGCTGCTGATAGCCTCGCAGCAGCTGCTGATAGCCTCGCAGCAGCTGATGACGTTTTACCCCAGTAAGTTTGGTTTTAGCCCACTTTCTAGGAACGATCGGCTCGATATAGGTAAGTGTTCTTGTAAGGGCTGTAAAGCCCAAAATAATAATGACAAATGATGATAATAATAATAATAATAACGTCTATGTTTAAAATGAATAACTGTAGTTGCAGTTATACAATAATAGGATTTATCTTTCGCAGGCTTCTCCCTTGTGCCTATATATAGTTTACGGACATGTTAACTTATTTCCTTTGCGAGAATAATATATACTAGAATGGAATAGCTACAAAAATAAGTTTAAAAAAAATACAAAAAAATAAAATAAATCTATTTCCTTGGCAAAGATTAAAACATGGTACATATAAGAGACTGAATTGGAATAGTTTGCTTCCCTGACATACCAACAAAATATAATAAGCTTCTAAATTATAAGTAAAAAAATAAAGGTGTACCGTATTCGATCCGTTTACTGTGCGCTAAACATTAAATACTTTCAGTAGACATTCTTCCTAATAAACGCACATTTCAAAGAATTATTATATATAGATTAGAGAAAAGCTGCATATAGTCATGCAGGATGGAGATGCTTTGTAAGTGAAAACTGTAAGATTTTATAGTGTTTTCAGCACTTGTAACAAGCAATCAAAGGGATAACCCAGTAAAAATATGTGCGCTAAATTTCATATGCCTCAGAACTTCCCATGATCTGCGCTTATTGGGTCACGTGCGCTAATAGGGTCGATTACAAAATATAAATTTGGACGGCTGTGTGCAACTATAGTCATAGTTACGTATCGCTGACCACATGGGGAACGTCGTTAGGAGAAGAGAAGAGAACAAAACAATATACATAGGACTTGAACGAACACTCGGCGCCAGGGGTGTGCAACTATAGTTACGTACGCACTTGGCGAACGTCGTTAGGAGAACTGAAACAGAACAGTACATAAAATCCAATGTCGTTACGAGAATTGAAATACACATACAATAAAATCCAACAGATGGAAACCGCTGAGCCACTTCGGGAACATCGTTACGAGAGATGAAAAAAATCAGCAGTGCGAATGCAGGTTGGGGTGGGGAAGGAGACATTTTCAGCACTCTTTTATTTGGTTGATACATGTAAAAAATGCTGAAAAATAAAGTTTATCATATATCTCAGCCCTGTCTCGTAGATCACACATGTAATCTCTTTCATCGGAAATTTGTGTTACAACAATAATTCTGGAGAAGCAAGAAATTTTGCTGGTCAAATAAAAGTATTTGCTTTCCCAGTGCGCAGTGAGCAAGTAGAAAATTGTTACATTTGTCAGGTCTTGGTCAGCCCATTTATTGATATCACTTATTCAAAGAATGGATATCACAACTTCGAATTATGGATGTCAAATATCCGATTTTATGGATATCACCAATTCGAATTATGATATCACTAATTCGATTTATGGATAGCCATAATTAGAGTTATTGATAGCTATGGGCAGTATTATGGAAATACATATGAGCCGCGACACGAGAAAACCAACAATGTGGTTGTGCACCCAGTGCAGATTCAGATCAGCCTGGGCATTCGCCAAGTTTGATCAGACTCTTCGTTTAGTGCCCAAAGGGTAGCTAAGGGTCTTAGCTACCTCCATGCGGACAGCGAAGACTCTGATCAGACTGGGCGGATGCCCAGGCTGATCTCAGTCTGCGCTGGGTGCACAACCAGATTGTTGGTTTTCCCGTGTCGCGGCTCATATATGTAATTTGAAGTAGGGATATCCATATTTTAAATAAGTTATATCAAGAAATCGGGCTGAATAATTGATATCCATAATTTGAATAGTAAATATCCATAAATAATCGCAGAGCAGTCGTTATTTAAACTTATTATTTGTAACGAAGAATATCTGATATCCATAATTCTAATTAGTGTTATACATAAACGGGCCCAAATATTGATATCCGTAACCCGAATTATGGATTTTACTTAATATTTGAATTATGGATATCTAATAATCTTAATGATTAATGGATATCACTAATTCGACATTGGTTTCAGCTATTTGATTTATTGATATCCATTAGTAATAAGTGACATCCGATATTCATAATTCGATTTATGACCATCCATAAATCAAATTATGAATATCCAAAAATCGGATTTGTGATATCCATGATACAAATTATATCTATTAATAATTATGATTTTCGGATATCCTGAGTTCGAATTATGGATATCGATAATTCGAATTATGGATATCTATAAAAATATTGACGATCATAATTCGAATTATCACTAGGATACGTGTACAGTGTTTGAGAGTCCGCGTATTATTTAATGTTATTAATTATTATAAATGAAATAAACTCAGAGTTAAATATGACCATTAACATCTTAAACAGCGTTGAATTTCGGAGTTAAAGTACTTATTACAGAAAACGTATCTTAAAAAAAAACATGATAAAGTTGTCTCACAATACCGTAATACCGATATATCGCAAATCCGTTTTCGCTCAGCTTGCAAGTTAATTTAAGGTAGGTCAATAGTACCTCTGGCATCAACTATCAACTGCAGCTGTACAGAAAGAAACAACTGCTGCTGCCCCTGAGACAACACCAGGTCCGCAACTTCAGCTGAGACTCCCGCAGAAGATACTATAATTAACTATTCAACATGACATTTATTTTTTCTCATCGTTTTTAAATTTTCCTACAGATCTTGGCCACTCTTTTCTCTTTTTCCCTCTCTTCTTATTTGCCTTTTTATTGCTCATTTATCCCCTGTTTTTAGTTTGGCTCTACTTGTTGGGTAAGATCAGCAAGATGTTTGAAAAAAAGACAAGGTCAAAGTTAATTTTCAGAAGTTAATTTTTCAAGTTTATTTATTTAATTACAATTATTTTTTCCTGCATTTAGAGCTTCTAGTGTCATCTCAATGTATGTGTTTGAGGGCAAATACTAAGAGCATGCAAGACCATGGTACTGGTATAAACAGAGAAATAAAAACAACAGAATCCTTGAAGGTCGTTAGGGTTGTTCAGAAAGCCATTGTCAGCATCAACGAAAAAAAATATATAGCAGCTGATGTCCCATTGCTGCCATATATTTACGTAAGGTTTATTTTCTCTTATTTCCTTCAAATATAGGCTATGTGTTTTCAGTGTAGACACAAAACTGTTTTGTTTGTTTAGGTACTCAAACTGGTGTTTGCTTTTTCACATAGCCACTTTGGGTGTTTTGCATGACAGATATGCGTTATATGTAGTTTAGGGCTCGCAACGAATTAAGTTACCTTTCAAATATCCCTTCGGGCGCATGGGGTTTGATCAGCTTTGAGCCAACGTCGATTCGACGTCATGATATCGAATCGGCGTTGGTTCAATGCTGGCTAATCATAGTGCCCGAAGGGATATTACAAGAAGAAGCGTCACACAGTTCTCTTCAATTTGCATAACAGATGTGCCTTATATGTAGTTTAGGGCTCGCAGCGAGTTAAGTTACCTAACAAATATCCCGTCGGGCACATGGGGGTTTGATCAGCTTTGAACCAGCGTCGGTTCGACGTCATGATATCGAATCGACGTTGGTTCAATGCTGGCTAAACATAGTGCCGAAGGGATATTACAAGAAGAGTCACACAGTTCTCTCCATTTTGCATAAGAGATGTGCGTTATATGTAGTTTAGGGCTCGCAACGAATTAAGTTACCTTACAAATCTCCCGTCGGGCACATGGGGTTTGATCAAGTTTGGACCAGCGTCGGTTCGACGTCATGATATCGAATCGACGTTGGTCAAATGCTGGCTAAGCATAGTGCCGAAGGGATATTACAAGAAGAGTCACACAGTTCTCTCCAATTCGCATGACAGAGGTGCCTTATATGTAGTTTAGGGCTCGCAACGAATTAAGTTACCTTACAAATAACCCGTCGGGCACATGGGGCTTGATCAGCTTTGGACCAACGTCGATTCGACGTCATGATATCGAATCGACGTTGGTCCGATGCTGGCTAAGCATAGTGCTCGAAGGGATATTACAAGAAGAGTCACACAGTTCTCTCCAATTCGCATGACAGATGTGCCTTATATGTAGTTTAGGGGTCGCAACGAATTAAGTTACCTTACAAATAACCCGTCGGGCACATGGGGTTTGATCAGCTTTGAACCGAAGACGATTCGACGTCATGATGTCGAATCGACGTTGGTTCAATGCAGGTTAGGCATAGTGCCCGAAGGGATATTACAAGAAGAGTCCCACAGTTTTCACCAAGCAAAGATAAGGTCTAAGTGGGATAGGTTAGGATATAGCTCAGGGGAAAGAAATTAATAGCTTTAAGTATTAATGATTCTTGACTCACATATTATTCTGTATTTATTAAGGTGATATTATGCACTTATTGTACTACCTGTCACATCGCTTATATTTGTATTGCAGGTATGTACATGTATATGCTCAAGGGCTACATAACCTATATAGCACTTGAATAAACATTCTTCTTCATATATATATATATATATATATATATATATATATATATATATATATATATATATATATATATAAATGCTACGGGTGTGAAAAGAATTTGTGATGCAACATTTGGTTGTGAGAGAGACACTTCCTGACACTCTTTTTATTGCAAGACTGACATCTTTTGATATTTTGTGCTTGGGCCTAATATTTGTTGTTTCTAGTTGTTGATAGAGAGTGTTGCAACTTTTTCTACTTTGTTGCTGTTACACTGCTGCTTCTGTTCGTGGTATGATAGTGACAACTGATGCTGATGTTTTCAATATTCTTTTCTTTTTTTAAGATTGATATATGCTGCCTGTGATAATGGTGTTATTAAAAGTGTCAGCCACTGTTAATAGTAAGGATTTAGGCTTACATTACTGTTTTTGCCGTGTGTAGTATTTGCAGACACTAATGTTGGTGGTTTGACAGGAGTAACATCTGCTGCTCCGCCAGTTTTCATAAGCAGATGCTGATGTTTGTACCAGAGACCACATCATCTGTCGATATTGAAGATCAGAGGGACATCACGTGCTGCCATTAGTACTGAGAATAACTTTTGCTGCTGCTGTAAGTAAAAGCAATAGCTGCTGATGGAGAAGTCAGTTCCTGATGCTGGTGTCATAAGCAGCTGCTAGTGTTTTTTTATAGTTACACCACCATCTGCCGATATCGGAGAACAGAAGGACATCAGCTGCTGCCATAATGTATTCAGGATAACTTTTGCTGCTGTTGTTGATGCAATCTTCAGCTTCTGATAATGTAGTCAGTTGCTGATGGTAGTGTCATAAGCAGCTCCTGATGTTGTTTATTAGTGATAGTGACACCACCATCTTTTGATATTGGAGAACAGCGGGACATTAGCTGCTGCCATAAGTATTTAGAATAACTACTGCTGTTGATGAAAGCATCAGCTGCTGATGGTGATGTCAGTTGCAAATGGTGGTGTCAGAATGAGCTGCTGATGTTATTATTAGTGACAGTGATCCTACCATCTGCCGATATCGGAGAACAGAGGGATATCAGCTACTGTCATTAGTATTGAGAATAACCATTACGGATGCTGTTGATTAAGTATTAGCTGCTAATGGTGATGTCAGTTGCTGATGGTGGTGTCATAAGCAGCCGCTGCTTTTAGTAAATGACACTATCATCTGCCTATATCGGAGATCAGAGGGATGTCAGCTGTTGCCACTAGTGTTTAGAGTACATTTTGCTGCTGCTGTAAGTAAACGCATAGGCTGCTGATGGTGGTGTCAGTTACTGATGGTGGTATCATAAGCAGCTGCTGGTGTTGTTTTTAGTGGCACCACCATCTGTCGAAAGCATTAGCTGTTGATGGTGGTTTTTAATAGGTACAATTGCTAATGCCGCAGTTGCAGTTAGTACGGCTTATCGCTTTTGTCTTATTCTTTTCTGATGATAGAAGTAGCAGATTTTATGGGGGGTTTTAATTCACACGCTGCTGCAGCTGGTTGTAAAAGAGCCGCATCCTGCAACCTAGGTGGAGAGTAAGATTTGCTGTTGTTGTCTAAGGGGAGGAATGAAATAACTTCTACTGCTGTTAATTTGAAGATACAACAGCTGCTGCTGTTGTCACAGCAAATATCACAGAAACCATCAGCATCAGTTTTCACTCGTTGATAAACAACAGCACAATATATCACTCTAGTCACGTACACCACGAGAAGTAGTAACTCTCACTAAAACTTACTGCAGATATCACTCCGTCCACTGTCAGCAGCAGCTATCACCCTCGTAACAGAAGGCAGCAGCAAAGGTTAGTTTCGTCTCCAGAAGCAGCTCCTGGTATCATGAGTATAACCACCAACAGATGGAAGAAAAAAAGATATAATTCAAGCAGCAGCAACTGAAGTCACTCTCACTACTTTCCTTCATCAGCAGGCAGTCCACAAACAGATGACATATACAGATATTTAATCCAGCAGAAGCAACACCTGCCATTCTCACTACCTATCTTCAACAGCAGGCAGTTCATCAACAGATGGCAGATATAGATATTTAATCCAGCAGCAGCAACAGCTGTCACTCTCACTACCTATCTTCAACAGCAGGCAGTCCACCTACAGATGGTAGATACAGATATTTAATCCAGCAGCAGCAACAGCTGTCGCTCTCACTACCTTTCTTGAACAGCAGGCAGTCCACCAACAGATGGCAGATACAGATGTTTAATACAGCAGGAGCAACAGCTGTAACTCTGACCACCTGTCTTCAACAGCAGGCAGTCCATAAACAGAAGGCAGATACAGATATCTAGTACAGCAGCAGCAACAGCTGTCACCCTCACTACCTATCGTCAACAGCAAGCAGATGGCAGATATATAAATTTAATCCAGCAGCAGCAACAGCTGTCACTCTCACTATCTATCTTCAACAGCAGGCAGTCCACCAGATGGCAGATACAGATAATTTGTCCAGCAGCAGCAACAGCTGTAACTCAATACCTATCTTCAAAACGGGCAGTGCACAAACAGATGGCAGATACAGATATTTAATCCAGCAGCAGCAACAGCTGTCACTCTCATTACATATCTTCAACAGCAGGCAGTCCACCAACAGAAGGTAGATACTGATATTTAGTCCAGCAGCAGCAACAGCTGTCACTTTCACTACCTATCTTCAACAGCAGGCAGTCCACCTACAGATGGTAGATACAGATATTTAATCCAGCAGCAGCAACAGCTGTCACTCTCACAACCTATCTTCAACAGCAGGCAGTCCACCTACAGATGGTAGATACAGATATTTAATCCAGCAGCAGCGACAGCTGTCGCTCTCACTACCTTTCTTGAACAGCAGGCAGTCCACCAACAGATGGCAGATACAGATATTTAATACAGCAGGAGCAACAGCTGTAACTCTGACCACCTGTCTTCAACAGCAGACAGTCCATAAACAGAAGGCAGATACAGATATCTAGTACAGCAGCAGCAACAGCTGTCACCCTCACTACCTATCGTCAACAGCAAGCAGATGGCAGATATAGAAATTTAATCCAGCAGCAGCAACAGCTGTCACTTTCACTATCTATCTTCAACAGCAGGCAGTCCACCAACAGATTGCATGAACAAATATTTAATCCAGCAGCAGCAACAGCTGTCACTCTCACTATCTATCTTCAACAGCAGGCAGTCCACCAACTGCTTGCAGATACATATATTCAATCCAGCAGCAGCAACAGCTGTCACCCTCACTACCCTTCTTCAACAGCAGGCAGTCCACAAACAGATGGCAGATACAGATATTTAATGCAGCAGCGGCAACAGCTGTCACTGTCACCACCTACCTTCAACAGCAGGCAATCCACAAGCTGCTTGCTGATACAGATATTCAATCAAGCAGCAGCAACAGCTGTCACTCTCACTACCTATCTTCAACAGCAGGCAGTCCACCAACAGATGGTAGATACAGATATTTAATCCAACAGCAGCAACAGCTGACACTCAGCTGCTGCTATTAGTAGTAAGAATAGCTTCTGCATATGCGTTTGATAAAAGCATCAGCTGCTGATGGTGGTTTAGCAGTTGCTGATGGTTGTGTCGTAAGCAGGTGCTCATTTTCGTATTAATGACAACATCATTTGGCAATATTGGAGAACAATGGGATATCAGCTGCTGCAATCATGAGAAAGAATAGCTTTTGCTGCTTTTTTTATGAAAACAACAGCAGCTACTGTTGGTGGTTTGGCAGCTGTTGGTGGTGATGTGGTGGTGATGTGATAAGCAACTGCTGATGTTAATATCTGCGACCACATCATTTGCCGATATGAAAGAACAAAAGGACACTTGCTACCTATTAGAAGTAAAAATAGCTTTTGCTGCATCTTTTGACGAAAGCATCAGCTGCTGATGGTTCTTTGGCAGCTGATGATGGCGGTAACATAAGCAGCTGCTGATGTTACTGTTAATTACACCATCATCTGCGATATCGGAGAACAAAGGGACATTAGCTGCTGCGATCAGTAGTAAGAAAAATCTTTTGATGCTGCTTATGATGAAAGCATCAGCTGCTGATGGTGGTTTAGCAGCTGCTGTATGGTGGTTTGGCAGCTGCTGATGGTGGTGGCATAAGCAACTGCTGCTGTTATCATCAGTGACTACAACATCTGCCGATATGAAGAACAGAGGGGCATCATCGGCTACTATAAGTAGTAAAATTAGTTTTTTGCTGCATCGTTTGATGAAAGCAACAGCTGCTTATGGTTCTTTGGCAGCTGCTGATAGTGGTAACGTAAGCAGCTGCTGATGTTACTGTAAATGTCACCATCATCTGCCGATATCTGAGAACAAAAGGGACATAAGCTGCTGACATCAGTAGTAGGAAAAACTTTTGATGCTGCTTTGAGGAAAGCATCACCTGCTGATGGCGGTAAGGCAGCTGCTGCTGCAGCTGCTTTTGAAAAATGCATCAGCTGCTGATGATGGTTGAGCAGCTGCAGATGGTAGTTTGGCAGCTGCTGATGCTGGTGGCATAAGCAGGTGCTGCTGTTATTATCAGTGGTACAATAAGCAGCTTCTGATGCTACTGTTAATCAGCATCAGCTGCTGATGGCGGTATGGCAGCTGCTGCTGCAGCTGCGTCTGATAAAAGCATCAGCTGCTGATGTTGGTTAAGCAGCTGCTGATGGTGGTTTGGCAGGAGCTGATGGAGGTGGCTCTTTGGCAGCTGCTGCTGTTACTTTTAATGACACCATCATCTGCTGATATCGGAGAACAAAAAGGACATAAGCTGCTGCCATCAGTAGTAGGAAAAACTTTTGATGCTGCTTTGGAGGAAAGCATCAGCTGCTGATGGCGGTATGGCAGCTGCTGCTGCAGCTGTGTCTGATAAAAGCAACAGCTGCTGATGGTTGTTTTGCAGCTGCTGATGGTGGTTTTGCAGCTGCTGACGGTGGTGACAGAAGCAGCTTTGCTCTTACTGTTAATGACACCATCATCTGCCGATATCGGAGAACAAAAAGGACATAACCTGCTGCCATTAGTAATAGGAAAAACTTTTGATGCTGCTTTTGAGGAAAGCATCAGCTGCTGATGGCGGTATGGCAGCTGCTGCTGCAGCTGCGTCTGATAAAAGCATCAGCTGCTGATGGTGGTTTTGCAGCTGCTGATGGTGGTTTTGCAGCTGCTGATGGTGGTGGCATTAGCAGCTCCTGCTGTTATCATAAGTTACCGCATCATCTGACGATATGGAAGAACAGAGGGGCATCATCGGCTACTATAAGTAGTAAGAATAGTTTTTGCTGCATCATTTGATGAAAGCAACAGCTGCTGATGGTTCTTTGGCAGCTGCTGATTGAGGTCAGTAGCACTATCAACGGTAAGTTTTGTTCCAGTAGCAGCCCCTGTTATCATTACCATCACCAGACACAGATATCATTTCAGCAATATAACTAAAGTTACTCTAATTACCTACATTTTAACAGCAGGCCGTCCACCAACAGATGGCAGATACAGATATCATTACAGCAGTATTAACAGATGTAGCTTTCTCTACCTATCTCTAACAGCAGATCACTCCAGCAGTATCAACAGCTGTCACTCGCATTACCTGTCTTTAACAGCAAGCAGTCCACCAATAGATGGCAAATAGAGATATCATTACAGTAGTAGCAGCAGATACCACTATCACTACCTAACTTCAACAGCAGGCAGTCCACAAATTATGGATATCAATAATCCAAAGTGTGGATATCCAATAATCTAAATGAGAAATGGATAGCACTAATTCGAATTATAAATATCACAATTTCGATTTATTGACATCAATAATTTGACTTAGTGATATCCATAAATGGGCAAATTTGTTGATATCTATAAATCGATTTATGGATATTCATGAATCGAATCGGTGATATCCATAAAGTAGTTAGACAAGTTGATATTCATACTTCGAATACTGTACATCTATAAGTCGAATCACGGATAGTCATGAATAATTATGGATGTCGCTTATTTGTATAGTGGATAGCACTTTTTCACTTATCGATATCATAAAACGATAATGAATAGTTAACCGGCACCCCATAGAGGTTCGGTGATATCTATCTTATATTACTTACGTAAGATATAGGAAATCCGCTGGTGACAGACGGACGCATAGACTGGCGGATGGACAAAAGGTGTTGCGGAATATATTATCATATACCTCAAGAACCCTTAAGCAAGCTTCATAGTCTAGTTGACATAGTGCATTGCTGGAATTGCTTATAATTGTCAATCTTTAAATAAAGACTCTCTCAAAATCAAACTCTTACAACTGTGAGCTCTGGCCAGTTGGACATGGTCAGGCGACATAGTTTCAACGTCTAAGTTCTCGCAAAAAAAAAAGTCTTTTTTAATCGTAAACGGGGTTCCATAGCCCACAACCTATCATCATCACCCTCCCATCGACCGGATACATGTACATGTATGACTGAAACCTGTTGAACAGATCGTAAAATCGCAGGTCTTTTCTGAGAAAAAAGTGGGAAAAGAATAAAAAATATAACCTGAAAATGTCATTTCTTAAGCAGATGACCCATTCGAACATTCTAAGACTTGTCTCCGAATCAATCCTTGGTCTGTGTTACGTGTATTTATCGCAAAAAGAAAGAAGAAAAAATAAATGAAATATATGCCGTGAATCCAACTCGCTGCATTTAGCTTCCCTACAACGTTCCGACTGGACAGAAAAGCGTTAGCTGGGCACCTCGCGTTAAATCAACATTGACACAACCTTGATTCAATGTCACAACGTGGAATCAACGTTGAGTCAGTGTTGATTCAACTCTGTGTGCCTGCTGTGAGGAGACAACCGATGGTAGGATAAACCCTTTTCACTGAAGAATTTACAGTTTGAAATTTGCAAAAACCCAATGACAACACTACTGAAAATGTTACATGACGTTTGACTCTCCGTATTTTTCAGTATTTTCTTGTGTATAAATACCATAAATCATTGCAAGATATTGTTTAGCATTAATGCTTCACCCAAGCACTTAGCTGATTAAAAACACACAAAAAAACTCTTTCCCTACACATAAATTTGTCTTTTAAACGGTATGCCCAATGAGCGTTGGCATTTTTTTTAAAAAGCGAATACTTGCAAAATGAACGAGAACTGCTAATGTCTCACACTTTCTATACATGCAGCTGCACTCTCAAATATCAATAGATTGGCATTTTTGTTTTTGTTTCAAATCCAGGCATGTAGCAATCGTTCATTAGGTAGAATTTGCAATATATTAGAGTATGACGGCTTCACACATACTTTCCTGCATGAATTTTAGTCAAAAACTATAATATACAGAGAAATCCTCAGCAGCAGCTATTGTCGCAGTAGCAGCTGCTGTTGGGAGATCAGCAGCTGCTGTTGGGGACAGCAGCGGCAGCTCGTGATTTGGACCCCTCTCCTGGTCTAAAGCTACCCAGCAGGCACATGACGTCGATTCGACGTCGTACTGACATCAATGCGACGTAATGACGTCGCATCGACGTCAGTACGATGTCATTTCGTCGCCATGTGCCAGCTGGGTAACTTTTTAAAGAAACATGTGGGGTTTTTTTATTATTAATTTTTCACCTAAGGGGATCAACCACCATGAACATATTCTTTAGTGTCAGATAATCCCAAGCCTAGCCTCCGCCCCCCACCCCCCATTTTAAATCATCACTCAGCCTGTAGTCATGGCTCCTTTCAGAATCAAATTCTCCTGACTTGATGGAATATATGAGCCGCGACACGAGAAAACCAACAATGTGGTTGTGCGCCCAGCGCAGACTCAGATCAGCCTGGGCATCCACCCATTCTGATCAGAGTCTTCGCTGTCCGCAAAGAGGTAGCTTGGACCCTTAGCTACCATGTAAGCGCAAAGCGAAAACTCTGATCAGACTGGGTGGAAGCCCAGGCTGATCTGAGTCCGCGCTGGGCGCACAACCACATTGTTGGTTTTCTCGTGTCGCGGCTCATATAGTCCAGGAGACCCCCTTTCCGTGTTTATTTCTCCTTTAAACGACTCCAGCGCATGAGTCCATGAGCCGCACCGGTCTCTCAAGGATGCCATCATTACCAAGGGTCTTGATGGGGCTTACTGATTAGAGGATAATGGCCATTTTTCATACTGATTAGAGAAAAAAACTGTAAAAGAAAATACTGATCAGAGAAAGAATAAAGAAAAATCTGAAAAAAATTAAAGAATAGCAGGAGAAAAATAAAGGAAATGGTTAGTGAGAAATAAAAATATAAAGAATAAACCTTAACGAATTTATATAAGGAATAAGCCTAAAAATTATAAATATCAAGGTTTTGGTTTAAACATATTTTATTTCGAAAAATCTATGTACAACATATATTGTTACAATTATATAAGGATACGAACGGAAGCAAAATGCTTATATAGTTCTTCTCCTTTAAAGTCGATCTGGTAAACATATACACTGTAGTTGCGAAAAATCTATCAACTATGAGCTTAATTAGTTTGTAATAATCAACATAGTGAAATGTCCAGTCAACAGATTAATTGTAAAATGGAATATGTTTCAGGAAGAAAGAAAATGAAAAACATACATGTATAAAATATTAGAATGAAGACAATTAAATGGAAAAGAGAGAAATTTCACCCCTTGCTCTCCTGTTACATTTTGAACTGATGCATATCATTTACCACCTCCGGAAGTGCATCATGACCGCTGCCCCTGTCTCCTTTCAAAGAGGGAAGGAAAGCAGCCACAATACGCTTCGAGCTGCGGGTCAATCTCAAACCATAAGGGGCAACAAGAAAGCATGGAGGAAACTCGTCACATAAGTGGCATCACAAAAAGAGATCTACCGGGGAGAAAGGATGCACACAACAAACAGCTAAAAGAATGTCGACAAAATGACTTATAAACTGTGAAACAAATTATTTGCCTAATTTGACGCATGTCACGTATCCAGGTTTTAGAAAATAAAGATTTTTTTGTAAGAATAAGCAAAATATTTAAAGAAAGAGAATAATGGTTTACATTTTTTACTGATTAGAGAATTCCAGACCTCGGAACCCCACCCAGACCCTCATTACCGTGAGAGGTATAATGGAAAAAAAGACAAAAGTAATTAAAGAAGGATTCCTGGGGCCGTATTCATAAAGCCACTTAAGTGGTTGCTATGCGGTTGCTAAGGCTAAATATCTATAAAGGAGATTCCCTACAACAATGAAATTTGGTTTGGAGGAACAGTCTTACAAAGACAAAGACTGTTCCTCCAGACCAAATTTCATTGTTGTAGGGAATCTCCTTCAAACAAATTTAGCCTTAGCAACAGCATAGCAACCACTTAAGTCGTTTTATGAATACGGCCCCTGACCTATATATTCGTATTCTGGGCCAAGTTGAACTAAAACACTCCAAAGTTCTTGAAATGGGTAAAAACAAAATATGAACACTTTCAAATGTTTGTACTTGGTATATTGCTCTTTGATAGAATATTGACAAAGACATTGCAGTATTTTCGACATAGGTTAAATGGGCATACCTCCATGATTTGCGTTGCTTTAAAAGGGAAATAACTTTTGTGAGTTCCTGTTTGCTTCCCTGGATGACAAAAACATTCCAAAATGGGGTCTACTCTAAAAGGAGAAAATGGGATCTACTCTAAAAAGGAAGAATTTGCTCCTAGAGGAGCAAATTCTTACCTGTAAGAGTTGATCCCTGGTGATAAAGAAGCGAGGCAAAATAAATAAGGCAGAGTTGCATCCCCTAAAAGTACATCCAGTAAGCTTAGGCAGGCTCAAGAATACAGGTTCCTGCTAAATATAACTGTTCGCTCACAGAGATGTTAAAAACGAGTGTAGTGTGAGATATAGTGGATTCAGGGAGATTATGCGGGTGTAGCTGTAGGGCATGGACTGGTATTGCAGCTTTCCGTATTTGTGATAATCTTGGTACACAGTGCTGAGCAGCAGCGCCCGAACCTGGTCTTACTGCCTCCACCACAAGTTGCAGAACAAGGAGAATAGTCTCCCCAAAATTCAGCTAAAAAGTACAAAACTGGCTGTTAGCATGCATTATAACATGACATGTTATATAGAGGATCTTACATGAGTGCTCATGTATTATTGAATTTATTAAACGAGTTGGGGAAAAAGATAAGATGCGAGGCTTTGCCGAGCATCTTATCGGTTTTTCCCAACGAGTTTAATAAATTCAATAATACACGAGCACGAATGCAAGATTCTATTTATCATATGACACTAAAATCGCATTTTATTAACAATATTTGCACTAAAACGTCACGATTTCGCCATTACAAAGCGCGATGTTTTAATGGACGTCAACGTATAACGTTACGACGTAATTTGCATATTTAATCCACTAGTGGATTATCGTTTTTAATGCATGGGTTTATTACACTCTTAGATGCGACGTCATATGATAAAACTTGTTATGCCTAAGGCTTAAACAATCAGTATGTCATTTTTATGTAAGGAACATGTTCTTAACCATTTTAGTGACTCATTCTACATAGTGTTTAATTCTAAATGAATCTTTCTGCAAGTAGAATTTAAATTTTTTATCGAATCATTCTTTGCATATGTAATTCTCTTAGGTCTCCCAGACATCTTAATGGTATGACTGTTTAATTTCTTTTTATGTTTTATGAGGACCATTTTTACTAAGTATGTCATCCTCTTGAAATAAAGACTTTATTATTATCATGACAAGTATAAACATTGTTGCAGTTACACAGACTACAAACAGGAATTGACATGTACAGGGGGCCATTGCTCCTACTTTGACTACATCAGAACTTACAAGTACAGATATTACAGACATAACTCCTACATCGACTATCATGGAACTTACATGTACATGTGTCAGCTGCTCCTACTTCACCTACATCAGAACTTATAAGTACAGATACTGAAATCATTACTCCTACTTCGACTGCCATGGAACTCACATGAACAAGTGACAATTGCTCCTACTTCGACCACATCAGAACTTATAAGTACAGATACTGCAGACATTACTCTCCATTCGGCTACCATGGAACTGACATATACAAGTGGTCATTGCTCCTTCTTCGAGTACATCGGAACTTACAAGTACAGTTATTGCAGACATAACTACTACTTCAACTGCCATGAACCTGACTGGTACAAGTTGACATTTGCACCTACTTCGACTACATCAGAACTGATAAGTACAGATATTGCAGACATTACTCTGCCTTCGAATACCATGGAACTTACATGTACAAGTGGTTATTGCGCCTACTTCGACTTCATCAGAACTTACAAGTATAGTTATTGCAGACATTACTACTACAACTGTTAAGTGGCCAATACTTCAACTTCATCTACTACAGAAATGACGAGTACAGATATTGTGACGATTACTCCTTCTTCGCCTCCTGTGGAACTGACGAGTAATAAAAGATGAGCCGCGACACGACAAAACCAACAATGTGGTTGGGCGCCCAACGCAGACTCAGATCAGCCTGGGCATTCGCCCAGTCTGAGCAGAGTCTTCGCTGTCCGCATGAAGGTAGCTCAGACACCTAGCTACGCTTTGAGCACTTAACATAGAGTCTGATCAAATTGGGCAGCTGCCGAGACTGATGTGAGTCTGCGTTGGGCGCACAACCACATTGCTGGTTTTCTCGTGTCGCGGCTCAGATAAAGATGAAGAGGCTGTAGCGTTTACTCCTGCTATGACTACCAAAGAACTGAGGTACAGATACCGAGGCCATTACAGAAATTGTGGTCATTACTCCTACTTCCGCTACCACCAAGCTGACAGGTACGGACCATTATTCTTTATTCGACTATCACGGAACTTACAAGCACACATACTGTGGCATAATTCTCTTTTCGACTATTTCGGAATTGACAGGTACAGATATAGTGGCCATATCTTCTACTTCGACCACCGTGGAACTGACAAGTACAAATATTTTGTCAGTTACTCCTGCTTCGACTTCCACCGACCAGACGAGTACACATATTGTGGCCTATACCTCTGCCTCGACTACCGCTGAACAGACAAGCGCAGATATTGTGGCCGTTACTCTTGTTTTAACTACTGCAGAACTGACAAGCAGAGATATTTTGCTCCTATTTTGACTACTGCTGCACTGTCAAGTGCTGTGGTTATTAATCCTTTGATTACTGATAGATACGGAGCTGACAGGTACAGATATTATGGCCATTACTCCTTCTTCGACTACTGCTGCATATTCCTACTTCGACTACCGCGGAACTGACAAGTACAGGCCTTAAATGACCCTTACTTCTACTTCGACTACCGCGGAACTGACAAGTACAGGCCTTAAATGACCCTTACTTCTACTTCGACTACCGCGGAACTGACAAGTACAGACATTATGGCTATTATTTCTACTTCGACTACCGCAGAATAGACAAGTACAGTCAAGTCTAGATATCTCAATGTCAAACGTCAGCCCAAACTACTGATATCTCAAGGTAAATTTTCTGGTACCAGAAAATTTACTTTGAGATATCATTAGTTTGAGATAACAGGAGTTGAAATGTAAATAAATATAGGAAATATATCTTTTGATATAAGAAGATACTTTGAGATATAAGTGTTCGAGATGTCGGGAGTTGACTTACAGTCTCGTGGCCATTTCTCATAAGTTCCACTGTTTATGACGGAATCAAAATGCTGAAAATCCCATCGTTAAATTCTAACCAAAATGAATACGAGTATTTACAATATCAGTGCAGAGCTCTCTGTTAACCCAATTAAGTGATGCGGGGGTCAATGTTGTTTACAAGTCAATATTTACATTGTGGCTCTGCTTCAGAGTGACAGCGCATCTCACTAACTAGCACGTGAAATCTACAACATGCCATGTACTTGAATGGCTAGTAAACATTGAGTGACAGCTCGCTACGCCTACTTGCACATGAGATCTACAACAGGAGGTGGAATTTACTGGTGGGCAGTGACAATGCGGCTGTAAACTATCAGTACGAAAATTCGACCGGTAATGTTTTTAAAACAATTCTTATAAATGTATTTCTTATTTTGTTTATCTTCTTATTTATCTAAAGCATCGTTTAATAATATAAATATGAGGAATGAATGTTATTTTCTAAACGTTTACTGAAATATAAACTACATCGGGTCACGAGCAAAGTTTATGTCAACCCCTTCGGGGTTCACTTATTTTGCTCGTGACCCGATGTAGTTTACACTTCAGTAAACGTTGAAAAATAACATTCATTCCTAAATCAAAGTTTATGCAAAATAGATGTTTAGGTCCGCCCACATAGCTGTTAAGGCCCGCCCTTTTTCTTTACTAGTGCGTTATCTAGATAATACTGTTTTGACAGAAGTTATTATCACCATATTCTTTGACTAATTAACTCTCGTTATCTCAAAGACTGATATCTCAAAGGACCCTCTTATATCAATGATAATAGTTTTTGAAACATGTCGTATTTTCTTTACAGTACTAGTATTACAAACTACTGGTGTCTCAAAAAAATTACTTTGGCATATCAGTTGTTTGAAATGAACTTCGTCTTTGAGATATCGAGGATTGACTGTATTTTTACCACTACATGATGTAATTTGTCACTCTTAATTTATTTCAGAAGAAAAAATGTTTGAAAAAATAATTTGTAGAATTTTCATGTTTCAATGGTACAAAAAACTCAAATGACCATGCATATGTTCAGCTAATTAGGATAAGCTAGAATTTAAATTCCACATAACTTTAAAGCCATTTGGGATGCTTCCATGCAGTTTTCGAAACTTTTCTAGTTAAACAATAGTTGAAGCATTTCATTGGCCCATCAATGGCATAGTCTAAAACCTTGCATGAAATGGAATGAAATGGATTGTATCGGACGAGATAATCTACATTACCGTGGCGGCAAAAGAGCCTGGGATGGTTCTCTTACAGGAAAGAATCTGCTCCTTCTGTGGGAGCAAATTCTTGCTGTAAAACTGTCTTCTCAAATCCATGGATATTGAACAGAAGTGAAGGAGATTACCCCTGCCTGTCCATTCCATTCCACTCCATTTCATTTCATGTTTTAGACTATGCTCCTTTAAGAGATATCCCAGTCTTATTGTAATAATGGTAAGAAAATAAGACTTACTACAGGGCTCTTGTTCGATGCAAGGCATGTTAACAGTGCTGAAATTAAACGGAAAAGATTCTTTACTGAGGTTATTCTATATACTGATGTCATTCTATACTAGGTCTTTTTACGAGGTCATACACTGAGGTCATTCTATAGTCACGATGAGCCCGTAGGTTAAGCGCTGGCCTGCTGACCTACTGGTCCCGACATCGATTCCCGCAAGCGGAAATCTTTTCAATCGTAAACTGGGTTCTATTGCACACATCTTTTCATTATCACCCTCTGATCGTCCTGATGTGACTGAAATACTGTTGAAAAGGCGGTAAAAAGCGCAAGTCGTCTATTTTTATTCACACCAGATAACTCGCAGTTTCAGTACCAACTGGATGGGTGGATGACTTGCGAGTTTACGTCCTCTTACGTATTTCAGTCATATCAGGACGATGGGAGGGTGATCATGATCGGTTGTGTGCAATGGAACCCGGATGCTAAGACTTCCGCTTTCAGCGGGTCTCAGAATCAGAATCAGAATTGTTTACTGGTGATACGTTCAAAAAACAATCATTCACCAGAAAGACAATCGTTCACCAACAGAGTCTCGAAGTCTCGGTCTCGGTAGTTTCGAACCCGGGACCGCTAGATCAGCAGATCAGCGCTTTACATACTGAGCTTTCAGGGCTATTTAGTTCCACCTGAAAATTATGAGAAATGAAGCTTCAGAAAATACCGAAAACATTTTAAAACATGGGACTCTTAAAGTATTTATCGTACTTGTCTTAGCCATTAAAGCGCCAAAAATTAAAATTGTTGAATTGGCAAACAGTGTAGATAGAGTTGAGGTGGCTCATAATGAGCCACCTCATCTGAATCTACAATGTTTGCCCTCTAGTGTTCGAATTCTTAATATGATATCGCTTGAACGAGACATTTTTGAAATTCTGCAGACGTAAATTTTGTCGTCTGCTTTTTGGCGCTTTAAGGGTTAAACTCGAGTAGTTTGGTTTTTCGGTGCAGTGGCACGACTTAAAGATGCATGTGAAATGGCAAACAGTGTAGACACTGGTCAGACTGCTCTTGTGATCTGGTGTTGCAATGAGTGCTTTTTACCTAGCTGTCCCAATATTTAAAACTTCCACGGTAGTTAGCGAAAACATAACTGCTATTCTAAAATTAGTGTAAGTGCCATTGAACTCTTGAAAGTGGCCTGCATGCTGATCTACCGGTTCCGAGTTCGATTCCTGGAGGCGGAATTCGTTTCAATCGTAAACGGGGTTCTATTGCATACAGCCTTTCATTATCACCCTATCATCGTCCTGATATGACTGGAATACACTGTCGAAAAGGACGTAAAATCGCAAGTCATCCATCCATCCGTTCTTAAAGCAGCTAGGGGTCGAGACGGGTAACTTCGGACAGCGGGTAAATTTGGACATACCATTGCAAACAGTGAAAATCCAGATGAGACGGCTCATCATGAGCCGCCTGACCAGGATTTTCATTGTTTGTCCAGTTAATTTTGTTTTAATTCCAAACAGCTAACATATAAAGGAAACAATGTCACTGTCCGAATTTACCCGCTGTCCGCATTTACCCGACTTTACCCTAAACCGAATATTTGTTTTTGCCACCTTTATCTTTATTGCTTCTTTAACTCTTTCAGTACCAAAAAGCAGACGACAAAATTTACGTCTGCAAAAATTAAAAAAATGCTTGTCCAAGACTTTTTATATTGAGAATTCAAAGACTAGAGGGCAAACAGTGTAGATCTAGATGAGGCTGCTCATTATGAGCCGCCTCATCAGGATCTACGCTGTTTGCAAATTTTGCTAATTGCGTCACTGGGGCTTAAAGAGTTAAATGCAGTACGAGGGATGTCCCAAAAATTACAGACACATTGTCATATATCTTAGGAATAAATTCTTTCCTTTCAGAATAGACCCCTTCTATGAAGGATTTCTTTGCACAAGGAAGTAAACAGCAGGTCACAAAGGTTGTTACTCCAAAAACATGTAGGGGTACGCATACAGTTCCGATCACAAATCGGACTCAAGGTGTAGAACAAGCGTGTATAGCTTTCTATTTAGTTGGGATTTTTTGTATAGTTTATGAGTATCGCCTAAAATGTATGGGCTGTCGTTTTAAAACTAAGATGGATGGATGACGCGCGATTTCACGTCGGTTTCAACAGTATTCCAGTCATATCAGGGCGATGAGAGGTTGATAATAAAAGGCTGTGTGCAATAGAACCTCGTTTACGTTTGAAAAATTTATCGCCTCAAGCCGAGATCGAACTCGGGACCGCTAGGGCAGCAGACCAGCTCTTAACCTACTTAGTCAGCGGGACTCCTCCGTTAAACTAAGTATTTATTCCCTTTTAATCAATTTTTAGATATCCCTAAGTCGCTATACGGATATTCAATTTTTCTCTTGATTTTTTGATATTCGAAAATCAATTTATGGATATCCAAAAATAAAATAACGGATATCCATATATCGAACTTTGGGTATCACAAAATCATTCAACTTGCGGATATCAATAATTCGATTTTTGGATATCCAAAAATTGAGTTATAGATATCCACAAATATATAAGGGTATCCAATATCATTTTGTGATATCTCAAAATAAAATATTGGATATCGAAAAATGGATATCCTAAAATGAATTGTAGATATCGAAAAATCGGAAATATATAATCAAAGGGGGTCCGGTAAGGACAAAACATGTTGAAATAATGTTGATAACAATTATGATATAATGATGTACTGGCACATATCTCCAATGCATTATTACAAGAAAAAAAAATCAATTTTACACCACATTTTATCAAAAATTCTCGACAACCAGAAAGGTACTGTACCCGTTCCTTCCAACTAACATTGTCTCGCTTTACAAATTCCAAACCGATAGGAAGGGTGTACAGTTCCGTTACAACGCTGTCTTTATTCGAATATTTCCGGTGAACAAGCAGACAGGTAACAAGGGCGTAGCTGCCTATAAGCAAATACGCAGATGCGTATTGAAATTTTGTCAAATTTACAAAATTTCAACACACACCTGCGTATTTTCTTGCTGAAATGTTGTTAATTGGGCATAATTTTAATACTTACTGCCAACAGACTCGAAAATTTGAAATATCGTAGCGGTATAACTCCCTATTATTGCTCTCAATGAGTGTAAAACATGATTTTGCGTACTGTATAATTGCGCCTAGCTACGCCCCTGGGTAGTCAAAAAAGTTTTTTTTTGTAAAATCGCGGAGAAACAATAAAGTGTAGCCAAACACCTTAAATTGATAGTTCTAGTTGCATCAAGCACCAATTAGACATCGTGTTGGAGGCCTGTTAGTGAGCGCTACTAGGCCGAACACCAGTCGGAACTCCTCGACCAGTTCCGCAAATCAGTCTGATACACGGAACTGGCCAAGCGTTGTTCCGATTGGCCGAACACAATTCACCTTTCCCAAATCACGCCTATTTTATTCAGGTATATATCCCTCCATTCACGGGCTTATTGTGGGACATTGACCACGTGCGATTTTGTTTGTGGGACTATACTAAATTATCGTCGCATTGGCCAGATATATACTAACAGGTGACTTTTGAGTGACATTTTGGGTGTGGTTTACATAGGTTAATTCGTGCGGGCGCTTGATATACTGGTACCAGGTTGTACACATTTGTGCGGGCGCTCGATATAGGGCTACTCGTACCAAATCGTACATTGTGTACAACCGAGCGACCGACAATTGAATATTGTGTGCACAACCCACAGTCAAGCGCTCACAGGATTGAATGATTACTCACATTTCGCGGCATCGAGGGAATCTGTCACATGGTTGGCCTATGGTTACGTTCATCTGACACACTGAAGCATACGAACATGTGTCACTGAAATTATAAGAGAGAAAATAGGATTTCATCCCAAACAGTCAAATGTAAACAGATCCTATCATCACCAGCAATGGAACGAGTCATGCATACCCTCTAAACAATCCATGCCAGACCAGGCCCCGAGGTTATAAAACTTTTTTCGTGCTCAACTCAGCTGAGCATGAAATTTTACCTGCTAATAGATAGCAAATTACTGATAAATACAGTTGTTTTCTTGCTCAGTTTCGCTGAGTATGTAATTTTCTCTGCTTATGAATATGAAAATGCCAACATTAGTTGGCATTTTCATATTTATCAGCAGAGAAAATTTCATGCTCAGCTGAGTTGAGCATGAAAAAAGTTTTATAACCTCGGGGCCAGCCGTCAAAGAATGGACAGTGTCCTATCACAGGCACTCGACAAAAAGAATGTTAAATTTCTAAATATTATCAAAGTCTAAATCAGTCGATCGGATGCGAAATAAATAAGTTGCAATTCAGCCCACTGCAGGATCGTAAACAACTAGAAGGTGCGACACTACGCCATTTTGATTTAATTGCAGCTTGACGGAAGTGATGAAATCGGGTATTTTCCACGGAAATTCCAGTCGCGTTCTTTGATGATGTAGCTCTCCTGCCGTAATCGCAACCAATCTGTCGATAACAAAGTTTTCAAATCACGTGGATTTTAAACTTGTGCAGTCGAGACCAATCAACGGACTCGCAATATTGGGATTTACCGACAGACCGCCATACGCGTTTGACCACTTCCGTTAATTTGATCTGTTTTTCATCCCGATTCAGAATTTTGTTGTAAATTTCGCATTATCCTTCACTGTCATGAAATGCTTCGATCGTAGGTAAGTGCAGATATATATCATCGTTTCGTTATATTAAAGTATCATGCATGAAATGCTTATTATGAGTGAGAACATGCGACTCCAAAATGTAAACACAAAATCAAAATGTCGTAGTGCCCACTTTCTTCTTGTTTACGATAATACAGCGGGCTGAATTGCAACTTTCTTATTTCGCAACCGATCGACTTGAAGTTTTACAGAGTGTGGAAAACAGATTGAAATTTGACAATATTTAGAAATTTAACAAATTTTTCGTGTATCCTTTTAACCCCGATTTGTTTGAGAAAATCTGAAGTTTCTGTTGAAAGAATTTCTGCTTGTAATGTCATTGAAAAATTGCCGGAGCATGGCAAACATAGATGTGCGACCAAAGCAACTAAGACGTCATACTGATGTCAAAGTGACGTAATCGAAACGTCATTTTGCCTTGGTACTAAGTACAACAGTTGGCAGTTCCATAGTTGCTATGGTAATAGACTTATTGATTGCCATCTCCGCCAATGGCAAAACATTGCAAACTGAAATTCTCTCAACAGAAACTTCAGATTTTCTCAAATTCATTTAATTTCGTGTTATAAATGATCACTCGAATAGCGGACTTGTTTGAATTGCATCATGACTGTTGGTGATTATATCTCTTTAGGAGATAACGGGAATCCCCGCAGTGATGTCATCGGCTGATCACGCGGGTAGCTTGGTTGGCAAAATTTTAGCGGCCGACAGTGTTTCTACGAAGTAATCGCTAAAATGCGTAAAAGATGTTTGAAAAAAAAAAAAGTGCGAATAAAAAGATAAAGAAAACAATTGGAATTAGATCTTAGTGACATGTCATACGAAAAGGAAGTCATTTAATCAATTTAGTTCATCTAGTTAAACGTACATTTGGAAAATTAACCGGACTGTTTCTCTTAATAAATACGATTGAAAAAAATATTAATGAGAGTAAATAGAAAAGAACGTAAATATAAGCAATGACTTTAATTTTTCTGGTGTTTGCTGAAGTATAAACTACATTGGGAATAAAACCAGCATCAGTTCTTGCTTTTCGTAGGATGCTAAGGCCTATTGCCTTGACTTTTATCGTTAATATAAGAGCCGCGACACGATAAAACCAACAGAGTGGCATGTGCGCCCAGCGAAGACTCAGATCAGCCTGGGCATCCAAGTCTAATCAGAGTTTTAGCTGGAGGTACCTTAGACGCTTAGCCTCTTTAAGCGCAATAACCAGTCGGGCACATGACCTAGAAATGACGTTGTACTGACGACACAATTACGTCGCATCGACGTCGTGTGCCTGCTGTGAAGTAGGCCTGTAGAGAAATATTAAATGAAACACTCGCCAAAAAGCAAACTGTTTAAATAGATTTATAGTTAAATGCATAGTAAAGCCATACTGTTCAATTTTCACGACAATTACTGTAAGTTTTTCAAAAGTTTATAGTAACTCAACATCCCAACAGACACACGAGGTCCAAACGACGCCACTGTTACTGAATGCCATGTATATACACGGCTTTCAGTATCATCCGGTACCGGCGTAGTGATACATAAATGTAATATGTAGTTCATGCCGCACTTTATTTCATTGCGGATACATACTTGGCGGTGAAGCCAGTTTACAATATTTGGCCTACGATAGCTAGCAGTTCCAGATAGAATCTCTCATTCAAAACGAAACGCCACAATGGTACAAGAAAATCGAAGTATTCAAATGGTATCGTAGCACAAATACGAGTATATACCGCTCAAAATATTTAAAGGATTACTGTTTATAGTTCCCACACTGTAAAAAAAAATTGTAGATTCTACGGTAGAATAAATGGAAACCGGCTGCCAGTCCCTTTCCCGTTATTACGGGCGTTTGCCTGTAAGACATTGTTGGAAATCACGAAATGCAAGTTATATGTTAACTCGCCGCACTCGAAAATTACTTTGTATTGTTGAAGGGCTATCTGACCAAAACGACACCTGCTCTATTCTGTCCCACTCTGCTTGATGACTCCTGCAATTTTTACGGGCGCCCGTAAAAATAACGGTAAAAGGACTGGCAGCTGGTTGCCAGTTATTTTACCGTAAAATCTACGGATTTTTTTTACAGTGCATAAGTCCTGGTCATCAAAACTTATAAATATCCCAACAGGTACATGGCGTCGAAATAACGTCAAACGGACATTGAAGTGACGTTTGGACGTCGCATTAATGTCCGTACGAAGTCTTTTCGACGTCATGTGCCCGTTGAGATAGGCTAGGCATTCATTTAGCGGTGTCAAATCGATAACTCTATACTACCTGTGAATTTAAGCCCTCGGCCACAAATGTAATTGTTTCCCTTTCCACTGTCTTAACGCTTTATAAATAGAACTTAGAAAAAAATCGGCCAAGCTAATAGTTTGAAGTTAGCAAAATTGGGAATAAATAGAAGAAATTTCCCATTTAGCTATATATGTAAAAAAATACATCATTGTAATCAATGGAATACAAAGTTTCTGCTCATACGTTATAATAAATCCTCGCCAAAAATTTAGCATAATGTGAAAGCAAAAAAAAAAGAAGATTATTCCAGATAATAACAATTGAATTCTTACTTTCTGTGGAAGTTAACGTATTCTATCATCAAACCCAATGATTCATCAACGTGGAATTAGCAACTTTGATTTGAATTTGAGTAAGAACTGCACAGGGCGAGCGGGGACGTAAATGTAAAAAAATCACATTTTAGGAAGAAATGCGCTGTGACTGACTTTTTTTACACCAATTTAGCGTTTCGTAATGCTAAATGTTCTTGGCGAATACGAAATTACTACTTATACAAACATTAAAACCAAATATTATTTTCTCTCGAAAACGTGAATTTTGGGGGTATTCATTTCTGTGCTCTCTTTGTGCAGCGCTTGCGCAAATCTATTTAAAACTGATGTTTTTGCAATGCTCAGACACTGATGTTGATGGAAGAATGCATCTATTTTAATACTAAAAATTGGAAATAAAGTATTATGATTTCTCATCATCATATTTCAATTCTCATATCGACGTTACCCCCGCACCTCAGCGGAACGAATCCATAGCCGCAGTAACGGGGCGCCGAGCGTCCGTCCACATTTTGATTTCTAATGATCTTGGTACATTTATCTTAAATACATGCTAAACTTTTGGCGAGGAGTATTAATTTCGCAAATCACGGTGAATTTATGTACCTAACTTGGTTTCAAAAAACGAGGATTCACGTAATTTAAATAAAATATGTTAAGAAATTTAGGATTTATAGAAAGATGAAGGTTATGGGCTCAAATGGAAGAAACTTCTCATTGACCTATTTCTATGATTTATATACAAGATTAAAGAGCTTGAAATACTCTTTCATCCCAGGCGTTATAATTTAAAGTCGGAAAATATATTGAATTAGGTAAGGACATTTATTTATGGACTTTTATACATCTCCCTATTAAAATGAGGACCGTATACAGGTATAACAGCTTATCTCCGGGCCCCTCGGAGATTATCGGAAGATCCCGTGACTTTTACGTCTATTCTGCCCTATGAATGTCTGTCTACAAATAGAGATTGATGCAGAACATATTTATAAGTTATATATAGAGGAGTTATACAGAGTTTTATATCGAGAGGATCTGTGCTTCTGTATTATCAAATTTAATTCATTAAATGAGTTGGGGAGAAAGTTAAGATGCGAGCCTATGCCGTACGTCTTATCGGTTTTCTCCAACGATTTTAATAAATTCAATAATACAGGAGCACTAATGCAAGATTCTGTTAATCATATGACTCTAAAATCGCATTTTACTAGCAAATTTTGCACTAAAACGTCACGATTTCGCCATTAGAAAACGCGATGGTTATATGGACGTCAATGCATAACCGTTGGATACGACGTAATTTGCATATCTAATTCACTAGCTGATAAATAGAGGATCTTACACGAGTGGTCATTTCATATGAAATTTATGAAACGAGCCTTTGGCGAGTTTCATAAATTTTATATGAAATGACAACGAGTGTAATATTCTGTTTATCATATGACCATTTAAAGGTAGGTTCCTGTACTTTGGAATGCATCATAATTTTGATGAACTTTCATCCAATTTGTTGGAAAGTACTTATAAAAGGGAATTAACAAGTTTCACTAAAAAGTGTAAATCAAAAAAATTTTGCAAGGGATTTCCTAATACTGCTTCGCACACCAGTTAGCGCTATTTTTAGTTCGCGCCAAAAATAGATAACGCAGCTGATGTCATGCTGAATTGCATTTTGGGATAGTTTTAACCCATCCGCCATGTCAGGACCTCTAGGAGAGCTCACGTCAAGGGAAAATTGACCTTTGGAGAATGGCATCAGAAATTGCGCACTTATAGACATAATAAACATAGTTATTTTTAGAACTGGAATTCCAACGAAAGAAAATAAACCAAAAGGGAAAACGACTATTTTCTTCAACATCTGACGAGTTTCTCAGTAGCAACAAATTCAGAAAATAAGAGAATTCAATACTGCTCAGAAAAAGACGAAATTATTTTGTGGACATAATTGACATCGCTAGCCCAGGAACCTACCTTTCAAATGGGATTTTTTTCGCTTTCAAACTGAACATTATTGCAATAAGAAAACGCATTGTTGACATGGACGTTGTCAATGACGTTACGTATTCGCGCCAAAGTGTTATTACACGTGTGGTCGTACGATTTTTATGACATGACGTTATCCAGTGGAATAGCAGCGACGTCATATGATAATCGTTTTTAATGCATGGCTTTATAACACTCTCAGATGCGACGTCATATGATAAATAGAGAATTATGGAAATTAAATAGTGGTCCTTTAATGATTTTGAGCAGTGTATTTTTGAGTAAAAATATTTCATTGGCATGCGTCACAGTTGTTCGTTGCTCCAGGCTTAAACTTTATTCATCAATTAATGGTTCATTCAGCTTAGTTTCATGTAAGTTTCGTTTACACGGGTAAAGTTTCTTTGACAAAGTAGGTTTGGTATAGAAAAACATGCTCGAGCGAATGTCAAATTTTCTTTGCTAAATTATTTGGTGAAATTAATTTTTCCTTTTGAACAGAAAATTTGCCATAGAATATTTAATAAAGAAACATGATATGGAGATGAACACAGAAAACTTTGCTCATAATCAAATCGGTTTGATCTTGAACAAAGTATACCCCGGTATTAAACAAAGAAAATGTGGCATGGCTGGCCGTTCACACGAGCAAAGCTTATTTGTCCAGGTAACTTAGACGAGAAATATTTGTTCGTGTGAACAATGCCGCAAATATTTCTTTGCCAAAGCTTATTTGGCAAATATTCTTGTATACATTTTTCTGTGACAAATAATTTGCCCCTTGAGAACGTAAAGTGTTTGGCAAACTTTCTTTGCTATACTTTTTGTAACAAAGAAACTTTGGTTGTGTGATCGAAACCTAAAACTGATGGAAATAAGCCAAATCATATTATACATCTTATAGCAACCAACCAACGAGTTGTTTGCCGCCGAAGGCGGCAAACAACGAGAGTTGGTTGCTTTACGATACAGGCGTATTTCTATTCTATTCTATTCTGTCCCGTACCACTAAGGCTTCGAAATTTTTGTGTCACTGAATTTCCGGTCGGCGTTTTACTTTCTATGGAGAAACGAGATGCTGGCATTTTTATTGGACGAAAATAAATTCCTGAACTTCCGCCGCCACTTCCCTAAGAACGCATGAATATGTTCCAAGAAAAAATCCTATGACGGCCGTCAGAATTCGGCTAGAAAGCCGTACAGCTCGAAGAAAAAAATAACCCTTACCTCTTCACTGTGTCTTCTCGGACCTGTTTGTTGGAGACACGCATTAGATCTAGATCTATATTTCCAGGTCGGCAGCAGGTGCACACGTGATGTAGCTAGCAAGCTTTACATCTTTCTAGAAGCGACATGAGCTGTCTTTCTGCAAAACAGCTAATGACTTCCAAAATGCCTATCGGTTTTCCCTTAGTTATATAAATAATCTAGTAATCGATTGGTTGCAGCAACAGTGTGACGTTGCATCTTTTATGTGTGACGTCAAAACCAATAGTGGTTGCGTTCGGGGTTTTGCCAATGTCACTATTGGCATGCCAATGCCGCTCTGAGTTTCATTTTTTGTTGTTGTGTTTTTGGAGTCATAATGTTGGTTGGTTGCAACATAAGTGGCGCCTATTTCATATTAATCTCTTTAAGTAGTGCAGTATACATACCTTTCAGACAGTTGTGCCGGAAATATAGGGTTAGAAAATGCTTCAGATTCAAAGAATGGTCAAAGCTGCATGACCTTTTCAGCGATTAGTACTTTACAGAGCCGTCACCGGCGCATGATGTCTAAATGACGTCATACTGATGACGAAGCGACGCCATTACGTCGCATCGACGTCAGTACGGCGTCATTTTAACGTCACGTGTCTGCTGGGGTGATACAGACGGTACCAGTGTGATTTCAGTTCAAGAAGTATGTTACAGCCTGGTAAACCACCCGAAAATTATAATCTTAAGTTTCTTAGTCGAAATTTTGGTTTGGCCACTTTCTGGAGTTTTGTCATAACTCCACCAGTTTAATGCTTACAAAGCTTAAATTTTGTACTGACATGCTTTTGTACATGTACATATAAGTCGAAAAGCAATGCTATGTGTGTGTGCGTGTTTTATTTTTATTTATTCTTTTATTTTTCCTGAAGCTTAAAGGAAAACACTCACTAAAATGCATGTTGAACTCAAATAAAAGATCGTAATAAAACATAAAATTTGCCGAAAATTTCATGAAAATCGGACTTAAATTAGGAAAGATATGACAGTTTAAAGATATAAAAATGTTGAGCTGGGAACCAGCAAAAGTGTGAATTAGTGACGTCATAAGCTCACAGTCAAAACTGAAAATCCTAAATAACTTTAGTTTTAAACAAAATATAGGTGATTGAAATGCATAAATCCATATTTTACTTCATAAATAAATGATTAAAATTAAATAATACTGTAAAAGTTAGCAATTTATGCACTTATTCTAGATTAAAATTTTTATCACGTGACAGGAACTTCCAAAATGACGGCCTCCAAGATCGCCATTTTGATTTCTAAAAATCTTCATATCTTTCTTATTTTAAGTCCGATTCACCAAATTTAATTAGTAATCGAAATGTACAATTTGTAGTATGTTCATATTTAAGTAAGTGTTTTCCTTTAAGTTTATATTTTCCAAGGGGAATGGGATTTTGTTGTTATTATGTTAGTTGGTAGGTACACAGTTGGTTGGTACTTAGCAAAGGAATATATTGGTCGGTGTAGCAGAACTAAAATATAATATATAATATATAAACATACGATTATGTATAAATGGTGATTTACCTCACGGTGGGCACGGTGACTCCTCCACTGGGTGGTTGCTTAGTCCCGGTGAGCGATGATTTTTTCTGACAATCGTCAACGATTTTTTCTGACAATTAGTGTCTCGTAAGCGTGACGAAGCAAAAGGGCAAGTGAACAAACTTATTTTCAATTTTTTCTCCTGATCTTTTGCAAACAGGCTGTTTTCTGAAGCATTTTTTGAGCGCATTTAGTCGTTTGTCACATTTTTCTGTGAAATAACCTCTGCAAACCCTTGACGAAAATTACAGCAAATGTCAAGGATTTGCTCCTACAATGAATTTAATGTCCCGGATTTTTTCCTACAGTGTCCCGGATTTTTTCCTACCACATGTATTGCATTTCAGAGACCCAACACTCGGATTATAGACTCAGCAATTAGATTATTTAGTGTGTAATCTAATTTTATTTCGCCGATTGAACATCAGAACCATTACTGTCATGTATGCCGTGGTATGCCTCAAGGAAAACTATCACTACAGGTGTTCATGAGTGAAAAAATTCATTACACGACAGAAACAGAGGATTTTTTTTATCTTTTATGCTTAACAACTACAGTGCCTTATACTTTATAATTACAGTGATCAGATTGTTCCAAGTTGATATTGCTGGCGCCAGAGAATTAACCTTTCTCCTTGCCATTTCGCTTCAGTGTGGTGTTGCTGAGCGTTGATGGATGAATGACTCCTTTTCAAAAGTATTTCAGTCAGATAAAGACGACGGTAGGGGGATAATGAAAAGCTATGTGCAGTGGAATCCCGTTTACGATGTATAGATTTCCGCCTTTAGCAGGTATCGAACCAGAGACCGCTAGATCAGCAGGCCAGCGCTTAACCTACTGAGTTACCTGGGCTGCTGTTGCTCAGCGTGTTTAGTGGTATGATATCGGGTGTAAACGCTGTTTGCCCCTAGAGGATGGTGTGGAAGTGTCTAACAAAAGCAAAACCAAAGAGTGCCCATCAAATCATAAAAAGTTTGGAGTGGAGGCCCTATTAGCAAATTCATTGATTTAGTAGGCCCTACATCCTTAAATACGGCCATAGGCCTACTCATACTTGTGAATCCATTATATAACCTAATTGCTGTTTGAATAAGAAATGCCAGCATTAGATAGTCTGACGTCACTGTGACCTTGGACGTCACGAGATCTCTGATGTGGCGTCATAAACTACGCAAAATCAAAGTCAGGAGATCTACTCCAACCCACGTGTTTCCACCATCTTCTTCGATTTGCCAGATAATTTCCAGGTAAAATTTTGTTTGCGCACATTTATACAGTTGATTACTTTTCGAGTATACACGGGGGTAATACCAATTTGCTCACCTGTGCTGTCGACCGAACCATACAAAGACGCCATTTGAAGATGCCAAAAGGAAGTGACTCGCGACAGAGAAGGAGGTAGTAAGCAGTACCAGTTATGGTAGATGACACGTGTATATTATAATGAGGTGGTTGTAGACCGAATGATACTTCTGTCGACTGTCTCGGTCGACAACCACTTTAGCATGTATAGAAACTGACTGGCTCTGTTGACAACACAGGCGTGGGAAATTGGTGTTAGCCCCGTGCTTCACTATGTATTTCATTGTCGTGCTCAGTAAATAACTGTTTATGAACAGATTTTGTAGGTGTGTTAATTCTTCCAATGTGATTGTTCTAGTGTGTATTGACATCTTGTTGTTTGCAAACTGGATATTTTGTATGTCACATCTAACGAACTGCCTAACACATCAAATACTCTTGCTTTATATTTTATTAGGTTCCCCTCTGCATCACAAGCGGCCACAGAAGACAAAGTTTTTCGTTTGGATGTTTTTCAACACAATGTCGAAGGGTCGTAGTGGCATCAGGAAATGACTTGAGACAGTATTTGCATTTACTGTTTTTGCCTTCATCATGCAAATGGTGACAAAATCGAAACTATGAACCCTTCGGAAGCAAGGAATACGTAAAAGACATTATACAGAAGTCATTTTTTTCAAACTTGAATCTTCTCTTCACGTGCAGATTACACCGAGTCTGCTATTTTCATTTTTTGGAAGTGTTCCATTTTTCTAAACAAATCTAACATTTCAAATCTTATTTAACTTCACATGACGCTGGAGGTGCCGTGCGACTATTAAAAGTTCCCCCGTACTCCATCATAGTGCAATAAGTGCTGTGTGGCGGCCGAAAAACGTCTCGCCAAACTTCACCATAGGGCAGATTATATAATTTTCTGGTCATTTTGGAAACATTTGTTTCATTTCGAGTCATTCTGAAAATAGAGTGGCCGAGCGCTGCTAGGGGCATGGCTGGTGTTGCACATTACATGTATAACACGGAACGGAATACCGGTAACTTGATAATAATTATTTGTCTGAGAAAATCTGAAGTCTGTTGAAATAATTTCAGTATGCAATGTCATTGAAAATTTGATGGATCATGGCAAATAGTTATAACAATGACGTCATATATCTGTTACCATAGTAACTAGGAGTTCAAAATCATGCCAGAGTGACGTCATATAGACGTCATTCTGCCAAGAGTTTGTAATTCCGCAATAGCTAGTATCATTTGTATGGGAGTGTGGCAAACAGTGTTTACTACGCTCCATCAATTTTTCAATGGCATTACATACTGAAATTCTTAAAACAGAAACTTCAGATTTTCTCAAACAAATAGAAACGTCACTTAAACAGGCGTTAGAAGGCGTGTAATGGCCATTAAATATCTCACCGTGCCCAGTCATTGTGCAGATTATATAATTTCTGGTCCTTTGGAATCATTGATTTCATTTCGACAATTTTTAAAAGAGATTAGCTCCTGGTAGGGACATGGCTGCAATTGATTTGATTGATTGATTGAGTTGATGCTTAACGTCCACGGTAAACAGCTATGGTCATGTCGGGACGGTCAGTTAACCTAACCAAACTATTCCTGGGCAGGCTTAGACCTCCTAAGCGGTTAACAAGTACTAAGTGCACATACTTTCGCCAGAAACTGACAACTGCCCTTCTTGAATCAGCAGAGGGAGAAACGAAAGTATGTGGCCAGACCGGGTTTCGAACCCAGGACCTCTGACTTATAAGTCAGGTGCCCTACCGATTGCGCTACGCGGCCCGGCGGCTGCAACTGAACCGAGTATGTTATTTTCATTTATTCCTTTTATGTATCCCTTGCTTTCAAAGGATTGACTTTCAGAACATTTTGGTTTAAACATTTCTGTTCTGGTTTTGATGTGTAGTACATGTATGTAAAAAATGTTCAGTCCCTCAAGCGTAGAACCGGCTGGACCTGTGCATTTTCAAGCCTCACATACACTATGCTATGGTGAGGATTGTGAGGAACAGGCAAGCACTGTACACCAAAGATAGTACGAAAGGAAATATTGATGCTTTGGAATCACACACATACACACGTACGCACGCATGCATGCATGCACAAGTCTGGAGAAACAATGTAAATTTACTATGCCTCATATGAGAAAAAAAATAGCCTGACCGTGGCGGCACTCAAATTTACAACCAAATTTGAAGCAATAGAACGGGCTACATGGTGCATACAATGGAAAGGCTGGTCTTTTGATGACCGACAAATATTTTGTCATCCATTTATGCACCAAAATTAAGTTTGAAGCATTTTTTGATCTTGCTGTTCAATATATGCGCAATAACGTATCATAACAACTACTCATTTTGTGGTTTGCGTTGTCAGAAAAAATCAGGCGCTTTAAATCTATTGTAGGAGCAAATCCGGGACTTGTAGGAAAAATCCGGGATCTATGAAAAATGAAAATGGGCTTACAGACCTATTTATATTATTGTAAAGTGTCAAAAAATAATGAGACATTTTTCCCAACACCGATTTATGATTAAAACTAACGTTACCCTATGGTAAACTTCGCAGACATATACATAGAGGACAGTTCTTCAAGATGTACCCTGAACGAAAATTTCCAGGTATCTTTTATCTGTTGACCACGTTAAACATGTGTATTTTATCTAATTTGCCTAATCTCTACCAAGAATACGCATAGGATTTGTAAATAAATGTTTTAATCGACTAAACTCGCCAACTTGTCGCATCAGTTTTCTGTTATGACGTCACGGAGAAAAAATCATTGACGATTTGGAAAAAATCCGGGACCGTTGTCAGAAAAAATCGTTGACGATTGTCAGAAAAAATCATCGCCCACCGGGACTAAGCAACCACCCAGTGTCCTCCAGCAGAACTAAAATATGATATATAATATATAAACATACGATTATGTATAAATGGTGATTTACCTCATGGTGAGTACTCCAGCAGAACTGAAATATAAATAAAAACATGAGATTATGTACAAGATTTTGAACACAATTTTCACTGACTCTTGAGCCCTCCCAGCAGGCACATGACGTCAAAATGACGTCATGTGGCGTGACGTCATGTGCCTGCTGGGCATATTCTATATAACTGCAGTTCGATGCGGGGGAACGGAAATCCACTTCCTCCCCCTCCACACCCAACCACCTCCCCACCCCATCACACAACGTTGATACAATAATGAATGAATCAACAGTAGGATGCTGAATCAACGCTGATTCAATATTGATTCAACGTCGTGAGACTGCAGGGAACGGATATCCGAGTAGACTACGTATCGTTTTTATACGCCCGTTTTGAAAAAAGAAAAAAAAAACACGACGTATTATGTTATGGCGCTGTCCGTCCGTCCGTCTATCAGCTCATCCGTCCGTCTGTGGCCCGTAAGTCCTTAACCGTTTGAAATATTTATTGAATTTTTTAGGAATATATGTAATGTTGGGAAGATGAAGATGTGTCGTGAGCAAGGAACATAACTCTGGCTTACTTATTTTCTGTATAATATGCCATTGCATGAATTTACCGTTCATTCAGTAACTCATTAACCCGGCATTTCAAATAATTTAACGAAAATTTATGGTAATATGTATTCTGTCGCGGCAATATATCAGGACCAAGAATGGTAAAGCTGATTTTCATAGTCCCTGAATTACCTCCCTTGTTCAACTTTAGCATTTTTCCAACAGCTGAACCGCTTCACCTAGGAAACTGATTTTTGACATACTAATGGCATTTGCTGCGTAAAATGTTTTAATAAAGATGAAACTACTCTGCAACCATTCATTATAGAGTTATTGCCCTTCTGCCCTTCTGCATAAATTTCCCGTTCATTTCATTACTCTTTAAAAGGAAACCTTAATGATAATGTGTAATTGTGAAGGCGAGATATCGGGACCAGGAATGGTAAATCTGAGTTACTTAGTTCCTGAATCGTCTCCCTTGTTCGAATTAGTCATTTTTCCAACTTCTGAACCGTTTCACCTTGAAACTGATTATTTATTAACTAATAGTATTTAATATATAAAATACTTTAATAAAGGTGAGGTTACTCTGCAATCATTAGTTATAGAGTCGTTGCCCTTCTGTATTTGCATAAATTTCCCGTTCACCCTAGATAAAATCCTTAATCTCCCTTGTTCGACTGTTCATTTGTCTAACCTCTGAACCACATCACTTGTTCTGTTCTGTTTCTATTATTCTTGTTGTCGCAATTATCGTAACGACGTTCCCCAACAATTCACACTAAATAAGATTACGTACCGCTGAGCTACTTCATACTTGGAAAGCTGATTGTCACCCGACGTAGGCGGAGGGGGACTATAGAAATGACCCTTGTCCGTCCGTGTGTGCGTCCGTCCGTCCGTCCTTCCGTCCGTCCTTCCGTCCGTCCGTCCGTCCGAAATCTTGTCCCCGCAACTCCTCCAACGTCTTTCATCGGATTGATTTGAAATTTTACAGATTGTATTCTTATGATATGAAGATGTGCATGTGGTTTTCGCTTTTTGTTTCGGCCATTTTTGATGGAGTTACAGCCCTTGCTGACTCAGACCTTCCGAAATCTTGTCCCCGCAACTCCTCCTACATCTTTCGTCAGATTGATTTGAAATTTTACAGATTGTATTCTTACGATATGAAGATGTGCATGTGGTTTTTTATTTTTGTTTCGGCCATTTTTAATGGAGTTACGGCCCTTGCTGACTTAAATCTTGTCCCCGCAACTCCTGCAACATCTTGTATCAGATTGACTTGAAATTGTGCAGAATGTTTCATCATGATCTAAAGATGTGCATGTGATTTTGGAATTTCAATTGTCCTATTTTGTACAAAGTTATGGCCCTTTGTCGTTTTTTGGCATTTTTCCAACTTTGGACCCGTTTGACCGAGAGAGCTGAAATTTGGTATGCTATTAGCATTTGGTAAATTGATTATTCTGATTACTGTTAGGATGTGCTAAATTATAAGTGACAGAGTTATTCCCCTTTCATAGATAATAGACATTCACTTAAAGGTAAAGGGATAACTCCAGAACTATTCATATTAATGGGCTGAATTTTCATAAATGCATTGTTCATTTTTCATCAGATTCATATAAGCAGGATTATGGCTCTTGTTATTTTGTTACTGGGTATACAGTCTTGACGTTTTGGTCATTTTGTAAGGGCCTATAGTTTCAGTAACCTGATTTTACACATATATGCCCCGTTCTGAACTTAAGTATTTTACAAAGAGGCCCAGTAATTGGGTATATCTGTAATATATATATTTCCTGTTTTTGGCCATACATTTACTCTGAAACAGAATAAAGAGCTGAAGTTTGTGACACATTTCAAACGTCGGGTGACACTTGGCCGATGGCCTTTTATTTTATCTACTAATAGTATTTGATGAATAAAGCGCCATTTTAAAACGAATTTAATAAAGGTGAGGTTACTCTGCAATCATTAATTACACAGTTTTTGCCTTTCTGTCGTTGTGTAAATTTCCCGGTGTTCACTCCAGAATTCCTCCTTATTATTATGTTGCTCTCACACCCTCGCGAATATGCTTGCGAATGGGCTTACGAATGCAATTCGCCGCCAATTTGCAATGATCGCAAGGCATTCGCAAGCGTTCTCAGGGTTCGCGAAGATTAAAAACATACTCCTAAAATTCGCAAGGAAAGCATATTCGCAACATATTTGTAATGCTAGTGTCACACATTGGCGTATCAGCTTGCGTACGTACGGCGTATCTGGATACGCGGCAGAAAGAAAAGAACGCCACAGCAACGTCACAGCAACGAAAGCTTACGTAGCTGATACGCAGCACGATCTCCTTGTACGTCAGGGTGCGGCGATTATTTCAAACCGGTTTGAAAAAATCGCCGCACGTACGTAGCACCTTTGATACGCCATACATACGTCACACGAACGCCGTACAAGCGAAAACAACGCAGCAGTGACGCAGCGGGTACGTACCTTGATCGCTTGGTACGCCATGGAAACGCGTACGGTGTAACTGTGGCGTACGTATGGCGTATAAAGCGTTTTAACTGCGTACCTACGGCGTTCTTTTCTTATCTACAGAGTATCAGGTGCGAACGAATGACGTATATTATACTTCTATGGAGTGTCGTTGCGTATGATCTGCGTACGAACTGCGCACCTTGCGCTGTTGTGGCGTTGCCGCTGCGTAGGTGCTACGTTGTCAATGTTATTTCGGCGTTGCATGAGTACCTACTACGTCAACACGACGATAATAGGGAGAGAACACATTTTTCTTGTTTGTTTTCATTCTTTCCATAGTCATGCCTGGAAGATCCACTTTCTCCAGTACTGAAGAAGGGAGCTTTAAACTTGGTCTTTATGAGGTTCAGTTTCACCATCTAATCCCTATTTATAAATATCATTAATTTGATTAATGGATGTCCATTATTCGAATAAGTGATATCCATAACTCAGCCTATCCATTAATATCACAAACTGAGCCGCGACACGAGAAAACCAACAAAGTGGTTTTGCGTAAAGCACAGAATCGGATCAGCCTGGTCATTCGCTCAGTTTGATCAGAGTCTTTGCTTTGCGCTTAGAGGATAGCAAAGGGTCTATACTAACTCCATGTGGACAGTGAAGACTCTGATCAGACCGGGCGGATGCCCAGGCTGATCTGAGTATTCGCTGGGCGCACAACCACATTTTTGGTTTTCTCGTGTCGCGGCTCAGTTCAAAACTTCGAATCAAATGTACTGAATTACGGATATCCATAATTTGAACGATATATATCCATAATTTGAATCAGTGATGTCAATAAAACGAACCAAATCAATGAAATCCATACCTCGAATTATGGCTAGCAATATATTACCGTTACGGAAGAGGCTTTTATTTAAACTTATTATTTGCAAAGACGAATTATTGATACCCATATTTCTAATAAGTGATATCCATAAATAGGCCAAACTTTTGGCAACCACAATCCGATTCATGAACATCACTTATTCTTAATATCCAGAAATCTAAATGATAAGTGGCTATCACTAATCTGAATAAAGAATATCACTAACTCGACTTATTGAAATCCATAACTCGAACAAGTGATATCCATAAATTGGCAGAGTTATGGATATCCATGATTCGATCCATAACTCGAAAAAGTGATATCCATAATTCGAATCAGTGATATCCATCAATCTTTCAGATGATTGGGTATCTATAATTCGAATTTTGGACATCCATAGTTCGACCCATGGATGTCCATAAATATCTAGGGAAACTCATAGATAATTATGACTATCACTTATTCGAATAATGGATATCACTTTCTCGAATAATAGATGTCCATACGTTTTATCGATATCTCTAAATAGGGAATACCTAATAAAACGGCACCCCATAGGTCCTGGCCTCTTTGTCCGCTGTTAGGTTGACTGCTGTCTCAGACTCAGCTGCTACTGGATCTCAGTAGTGACAGCTGACTGTGTCCGAAGGCCTGGCTCGGTGGGTGCAGCCGATTTCCCCGTTCCCGTGGTGCTTCCTTGGCGTGATTTTTTTTTTTTTTGGGGGGGGGGGGCGGGGTGATGGAATAATGTTATGCTAGTGACTTGCGGTGACTGATTTTGAAAGAAAAACAGCAGTGCAGAGCACAGAAACATTTAGACGCAGCTGTTTACGCCGCTAGTACTCAGTAGTTACGTTGCATTTAAAAATGAAACGCCGTGCCAACGAAACAGATACGCCACAGCAACGCATTATACGCCACACAAACGCCACACATACGCCTCAGATACGCCAAGGTACGTCGCAGAATCGTCACACATACGCCGTGTACTAAAATTTGCATAAAATACGCCACAGTTCTTTGCGATCGACACGCGTATGTAATTTTTGTGAAATACGCCGCTGATACGCAATAGTGTGACACTAGCATTAGCAATCGTAAGCCATTCTCTTTGGTGGCAAGGCATTTGTAGTGATCATAAGACGTTTGTAGGCATTTGCTAGCATTCGTTCCTACTTTTTTTTCAGCCAATATGACCTTTGCCTTTTTTGTGGGCGTCTTCTACGTTGGGCCTGTTGCTGCTGCCTTCTTTCTTGTTCTTCTTGCTGCAGAGCAACAGTAGCACGGGGCGTAACAACAACATGTTCAGACACCAACTTGGCCAATGTTGCCACTTGCCTCGGTCATACCTGAACTAAACAAGGAAGACGGGGCATTTTAAATTTTAGCTATCCTAGGGACAGCACCCGAGTCGAATACACAGTATTCGCACTGAAATTGCTAGGAATTAGCAAGGCATTCGCATGGCAATCTTAATGTTTGTATGTCATTCTCAAGCATTTGCAAGTACTCGCAAGTGATGGCAAGCCGTTCGCAAGCATTCTCAATGCATTCGCAAGAAAGTGTAAAAAGATCGTAACCCATTCGCTTTACTTGTAATGGATTCGCAACTGTTTGTTCGCATTCGTATGACATTCGTAAGGCCTTACTTTTTTCAGTATTTCTTCCGACCAATCGTATCATTTTTGGCGATTTTGTCGCGCATTTCAAATTTTGATATTCGCAAGGATATTCGCTTAGGTGTGAGAGCAGCATAACAGTTTGAAAAAATTAAGGAAACAATGATATTGTGTAATTTGTGAAGGCGATATAACAGGACCAAGAATGGTTAATCTAACTTTCTTTGTTTCTGAATTATTTCCCTTCTTCGTCTTTGGCATTGCCATTTTCCAACTTTTTAACAGCTTGACATAGAAAGCTAATCTTTGGTATACATCTAGTATTTAGCATCTAGTTATGTTTCTATAAATAATTTGCGGCTTAGCAATGTTTGTATTTCGCTTTTAGAAACGATAAATAAAATGCACGTTACGTTAACGGGCCGGGTCAAGTACCGGTCGTTATGCCCGTCGGTGGCCCGTGCGAAAAAAACTGGTACGGCATAAGTCATTAATTTTGTATGATATGAATTACAAATGCATTAAGGTTTTATAGGCTGAATTTTTATTGAAGAAAGAAAATAATAACGAGAATACAGCACTTTTCCGGGAATTTTTCAATCATTCCTCGTATAGACGTTCAAGATATACCACTGAGGCAGGTGACATAATATGAGCCGCGACACGAGAAAACCAACAATGTGGTTGTGCGCCCAGCGAAGACTCAGATCAGCCTAGGCAGCCACCAAGTTTGATCAGAGTCCTCGTTTTGTGCTTAAAGCATAGCTAAGAGTCTAAGCTAGCTCCGTGCGGACAGCGAAGATTCTGATCAGACTGGGCGGATGCCCAGGCTGATCTGAGTCTGCGCTGGGCGCACAACAACATTGTTGGCTTTGTCGTGTCGCGGCTCATATATTTCTGCCGCCCACTGTTGAAACTTTAATAACGTCATTGCGAACGTCATTTAGTTCGCAAGTTAGAGCTAAATGCGTGTTTCTGGCGAGTGAAACATGAAAACCTCTGAATAACGCGTGAGCTCATGTTTATGCGGTTTGATCACAAATTACAAATTAGGAGTGTCACCATTATAGACTTTAGAACTGTTTAATTAGACATACGGACAATCACTAGAGAATCGTCTGAAAACCGAAAGACCTGTATGTGCAATGTCAGACATTCTAACACAGTGCGCCTATAGAAGCAATGGAAAGTTTCCGTGTTTTATTCTGCAACAATTCACTGTTTCGGAGCGCGTGAGTCTAATTGCTGGCGTCACTGGCAACACTAACGTAATTTTGAGACGTTAGGCGGTGTAACGTCTCTTATTCTTACTAAAATCGCCAATAAAACGTACATTTATCGATGATACAGTTAAGAATATTGACGGGAGCATGAACGCGCTGGCATGAAGGTTGGGAGAATTCCAATGAAAAGAATACTTTTCGGCGTTTTTGAGTAGTTCAGCTGTAGTATTGAATTGTTGAGTAATAATGCAGTGTTTGTCGATCAGTAGTTAGTAGAAATGTCACTGGCGCTTCGCGCTCGTGATATCATCTACTTTACAACTGAACTCCACAAAAAAGTGAATTATTACTCAACAATTCACTGCTAGAGCTGATCTATTTCTTAAGTAACGTCACTCCTATTTAGACCCCATACTTGAAGATCGATGTTCTGCAGTCTTAACATGGTGTAAACAAGGGCGTAGCTACCGTTACGCAAATACGCAGGTGCGTATTGAAATTTTGTCAAATTGACAAAATTTCAACACACACCTGCGTATTTTCATGCTGAAATGTTGTTAATTGGGTATAATTTAAATACTAACTGCCAACAGACCTCTATTATTGCCCTCAAAGAGTATAAAACATGATTGTGCGTACTGTGTAAGTGGCCCTAGCTACGACCCTGGTAAAGACTTGAACATGAGTCGCGGGGCGATTCAAATAAAATTGAAAGATGAGATGAAACATGGGTGATCAGAAATAAGTGTTAAATTATGCTGAAACAAGGGAGATGCTATTTTGGACATGAAACAATATCGGAACTTCGTTTGGAACCTCAGCAATGTCACTGACGTGCTGCGCGTGTCGTTACCATGTCTTTTATCTATCTCGATATCTCGATTACTGTGCACTATATTCTCTGTGACATTTTCAGACCATATTGCAAATAGATTAAGGTACTTGAAGCTTTCTACTGATTTTACACGATTTGATATCTGCAGTGGTTTTACTTTTAGATCAGCCCTCGTATAATATCGGGGCGATGTATTATGTGCACGAAGCACAACTTTGGCTTACTTTCTGAATTAACTGCCCTTGCATAAATTTTCAGTTTACTCTGTAACTCCTTAGCCTTTCAAAATATTTAAACGAAACTTAATGGTCCTATGTATATTACCAAGGCAATGTATACAGATTAAGAATTTCTGAATTGTTTCCCTTGTTCGACATTGGCATTAATGCTTCACCTAGAAGCTGATTTATGGTATACAAATTGTATTTGATGTGTAAAATGTTTTAATAAAGATGGGGTAACAATGCAATCATTAATTACAGTGCAATTGACAGTGTTTGTCCATCTATCCGTCCATAAACAACCTCTTTCACTCAGTAACTCCTTGACACTTTGAAGTATTTTAATGAATCTAAATAGAAATGTGTAAATTATCGAGATTATATGTTGTGAACAAGAACAATAACTCTGGCTTACTTACAGTCTGAATTATCTGCATATTCATTCCGTAACTTTAACAGTTTGAAATATTTTAATGACACATATTAATGGTAATGTATATATTTTTGAGGTGATATACCAAGAGTAAGAATGGCAAGTCTTACTTTCATATTTTCTAAATTTTCTCCCTTGTTCATCTTCGGCATTTTTCCAACTTCTGAACCGCTACATCTAGGAAGATGATTTTTTTTATACTAATAGTATTATCATGTGTATTTTGGTAAATATGAGGCTGAGTTTTGATAAGCTTATAGTAGTTGGTATGTAAAATATCTTGATAAGGAAAAGGTAATTCTGAATTCATTAGCTACAGTGTTATTGCTCTAGTTGGATATGACGCTCACTCGGGCGCATTATGCTCCACTTGCGAATCTCTTGTAATAATTGGTATGGATGGATGAATGTCTTGCGATTTTACTTCCTTTTCAATAGTACTTTGAACAGTCATATTAGGACGATGGGAGGATGATGATATATAAGGCTGTGTGCAGTGGAATCTCATTAGTGGTTGGAAGTTTGAGTAGACCCCATTGAGCTATCGAGGCTGTTCACAGTTGTACTGAAACTGAGATTTTTTTTAACAAATCTGATTTTTTTTTTATTCAAAACAAAAAAGATGATAGAAAAAAATCAAAAACAATAAAAGAAAAGCATAAATTCTGTCATGTCTTCCTTAGAAATGTCCCTACCCATTCATGCCTAGCGCCCCATAAATGGGACACAGGCAAATAGTGCAAACCCAGATCAGACGCCGCAAAACGCGGCGTCTGATCAAGGTCTCCACTGTTTGCTTAATATTCAAGCATTCCTGTAAAAAACTCAGAATTGAAAACTCACCAGATACCCCTAAAATAATGAATGGACTCATCCATTCCATAAAGGTAGAAGAATCCATTCGTCATTAATGGGTTAACAGAAATTACATCAAAATTATTAACAAAATCAAAATTTATACTTCCTATACCATCAAACATTTGAAAAAAAAAATAAAAACCTTAATAACAATAATGATAATAATAAAACAATTTATTTTATGTATATATTATTGAGATTGTTGTTTATATGAATAAATATTGTTTAAACCTAAACAATAAAATCTCCTAGAAGACTACTCACGCCAGTCCACATAGCGTCAAAGCTGCACCAACAATACAGAATATTTCCCTCATATTGTTAAATATTTCCGAATGTCTTCTGTACTGTACGTGTTGGTTCGAATCTCACAAACTGTTGTCCTTGCCGTCGTATTTATGCGAGTCTCAGAACTGTGACAAATCTGTTCCGCTAGACTGATAATCTTACGAGCCGCGACACGAAAAAAGAACCTCTTTACAGGTTATCCGGGTGGGCAGAAAAGTCAGCGGCGGAACTCTAACAAGAAGAACGGTAACAGAACAGAACAGCGCTTGAGGCAAACGCGACCAGCAATGCTCAGACCAGCCGAATATGCAGGCTGATCAGAGTCTTTAGTGCTCGCACTAAACATGCATGGGCTCTAAAGAATCTACATGCATAAAACGATGGCTCTAGCTTAACTGCACGGATTCAATGATTAGTTCGGCGAAGCCGTTTAGCATAATTTTGCGTGATGCGGCTACTATCCTCTTCTTCTCACCCTCACAAGGCCGTGCTATACCAGAACGTAAGAATTGTATCAGCAATAGGATCCCCTGCCTTACATATTACGGAATATTCTTGAATGAAGAATCCATGACCCTGATCAGACTGAGCGGTTGTTTTTTTACCGCAAAAATTCTAAAAATTGGTCGCAAAAATGCCAAAAATTGGTACACCTAAAATAATTACACTAACTAACAGTTTGATTTTACAATGCAGCAATACGTCCAAAATATGCATACTGAATGGCAAACAGTATAGGCCCTGCTCAGACTGCTCCTAAAGGAGCAGTCTGATCAGGGTCTGCACTGTTTGCTCAGACTCATCTATCCCAGTATTTAGATTTTTTGTGGTAGTTGGAGCCATCAGGTATTATGTATTATATCAAGATTTGTTTATTTTCTTACACCATGAAGCAAAACATCATTGTTTTATAACCAAGTCAGGCGTGATAATAAGGCTTGTAGGTGTTTTTGAGTGAAATGAAATGGAATTCATGTGTCGAAAAACAACCGCTATAGGGCAGGTAGCTTTTTTTCTATTCTCTTTGCTTGTTTCCAACTTTTTTTTCTTTCTCTTTAATATAAAATATACAGTCAACCTTCTTTATAACAGCACTCATAATAACAGCAAAATTCTTTACAACGTCATTTTAATTTGTACAAAATGGCTTTATTGTTTAAAATATGTATTCTTTATAACAGCAAATTCAGTTTGCGTCAAAATGTTTAGGAACAAATGCTGTCGTTGTAAAGAGGGTCCACTGTACAATATTTTTTCTTGTCCCTGACTTTCATTTTCTAAATCTATTTGGAGCAAATGCCATACCTCAGCCGATGAAGGGCAGTCACCGGCGTGTCGTGACGTTAAACTGAACTCATACTTGAGCGACTTCATTGAACGTTACTGTATAACGTTCAAATGACTTGACGCAATAGCTATATGACTGTTCACTATGTCGTTATTTTTCTGTTTTTCTCTCACCAGAGCCGAAGGCACCGTAGGAAGCTTATAGCATAGGCAGTTGTCCGCCATTGTCGTCGTCGTAATACTATATCGTGTGTCGTCCGTAGGAACATTCTGGCCTATATGACCTATGACGTCATGATGTACGAAGGATACGGAAAGTGCCGGCTGTGGGCGACAACAGTTTTGACAGTCCTTTGTCACTCACAGATTTAGGGGGCTTTTAGAGCCTCAAGGCTCTACTGACCAAGTTTAAACCTCATTTAATATGCTCTACCGACCAAATTGAAACTTCAGACAGTGAGGCTTCACAGACCAAACTGAGACCTCAATGAGGCTCTACTGACCAAATTAAGAAGAGCCAGGGGTGGATGATCACGTGCTTTCTTGCGTCATTTTCTTACGTCATTCTGAACAAGGAAACCCCGGAAATTTTTCACGTTTTATTTAATAATTTCATTGTTTCTGTATGCAGTATTTCAAAATGCAGCGCAGTGAAGGTGTAGTCATGAGTAGCCTACTTTCAGACGATAGTTGCGATTTTATACTGAGTTTTAGTTTCCGTATTTAAAGATTTACTCCCTTGATAATAATAACAGAAAATGATTTGATGAAATATTTCATGCAATACCTCCGACTTGGTCTAACTATACATTTGAAATAGAGTTTAGATAATAATATTTGATAAAAGTGACCTTAAACAAAAAAATAAGTTAAATTTTTAACGATGGCGGACCGCGGTCGAAATCGCATTCATGGACAAAAATAATTTATTCATACGTCACAATTACGAGCGCGAATAAGAAAAATACCCGTCCATGATCACACGACACACGTGGTCAAAATCGATATTCTTACAGGCCGTGAGGAAACAGGTAATTTGCACTTTAATTTGAAGGTTATTTTTCATTCCACATTTATCGAAAAAACATGTATTTTCTCAAAACTTGTATGATTAATTATGCCATTATTACATATTGTCTAACGAAATTTTGTTAAAGTATTTGTTCCTGAAAACATGAAATAAACATGATAAAACGAGGGAGACAATCTTTAATCGTCCCTCAACATCCGAAACTGAAAGTAGCCTGTGGCACGTGAATGATGTTGTTGCTCCAAAACTGGGGGAGGTTTAAACGTGAAAGCAAGTAAACTCTCAGTAAAAACAAGAACACCAGTTAAGGTGGACGTATACGGAACGACTTTGTTCTAACTTGTTTCAAAACAAAACAGAGTCATTGTTCATCATCAAATCGATTAACTGTGGAGTATATACAGTTATAACACACACAATGTGTACCGTAAAGATCCTAAGTTTTCGGGCACATAGGTCTGTACAAACAGTGGAAACCGAGATCAGACTGTTCCTTAGGAACCAGACTGATCAAGATCTTTACAGTTTCCATCCCATCTGCGCATTTTGTCGACATTAATCTATGGTAGAACCGAATAACAGGAAAATAAATAGTAGGGCAAGGACCGGCTGTACTTGCAGCAGGTGCAGAATTAGGGCAGTCTGTTTTGGGGATATTTTTGAACTTAAACATTGTTTTTCTAGGAAACGAAACTGTGAAGTGTTTGTTTTCTTGTTTTATTCTTTAACATATAATGTAAGTTTTACTAAAATAATATGCATAAGCATGCCGCATCGATTGAATATATTTTTCATGACGTTTTTCATGAAATTCAATTTTCTTGCGTTTTTAACAAGATAACTGCAATTTTTTGTTACCAGTTTGTTTCAAATACCCTGTATTACAGATTATATGAATAATTGAAATGAAAGTGCGTTCATGTGCTAGAGGTATGAATTTTAATGGAAAATGTGTAAAAATAAATGTAGAAGTACAAAATATTGTTGTTTTAGGAAAACAAAACGGTGAAACAATTTTTTTTCTTATCCAAATGTTTTATAGCTCTATATGTTGTTAAGACGGTATAATGGTTTGACTGCCCCGCCAATATTTCCATTCAGTATTCGTCTACCTTAAAACGACTTACGAGCATGCACTCACTGCGCTTAATTCTATAAGACTGCATTTGGCAACAAAGAAGTTATCCTGAAAAAACTAACCACGGAGCAACCGTTGTACTGGAATTTCAAGTATTTCCTGTGACTGGCGTGAAAACCACGTGATCAGCCGTCCCTGAAAGCGCTTGCCTGCTGATCTAGAGGTCTCGGGTTCGAGACTCGCTGGACCTGAAAGCGCTTGCCTGCTGATCTAGAGGTCTCGGGTTCGAGACTCCCTGGAGGCGGGAATCTTTTCAAATTAAACGGGGTACCATTGCACAGAGCCTTTCATCATTACCCACCCATCGTCCTGATATGACTGAAATACTAATAAAAAGGACGTGAAATCGCAAGTCATCCATCCATCCTATGCCAAAGTAAGATCTCATTGAGGCTGTGCTGACCAAAGTCCAAATCCTAAGCGTCAGTGACGTAACTAATAAGGACGTTCCCTCTGCTTGCTATAAAAGGTAAAAGAGCATAAGTGGCATGTTTATGCGTCAGGCCAGAACCTAAAGTCCTAAAGTAGAGACAAGTACGCACGTATTGGGTGCCGTTTTGCTATTTATTCCCTATTTATAGATATCCATAATAAGCTATGGATATTCATATTTCGAAAAAGCGATAATAAGGGATAGATCTATCTATAATTATTGATGGATATAAAAAATTCGACTAAGGATATCCATAGTTCGAATTATAGATATACAATAATCTAATTGATTTATAAATATCACTACTTCGAATTATTGGTATCACTGATTCGAATTATGGATATCCATAATTCGAATTATGGACATCTATAATTCCAAATATGGATATCAATTAATCGAATTAGTAATATTAATATTTCAAATTAGTGATATCCATTTATCATTTAGATTTTCGGATATCCATAATTCAGTCAGAGATACCTATAATTCGTCACCACGTCGCATCGACGTCAGTGTTACGTCATTTGAACGTCATTTGCCTGGTGGTTAAGTGGCATCTTGCTGTAGAATGGTAGTCAAACTGATGTACAAAATTGAACAAGCTTTCTGTTTTCTTGTGCTATTAGAGGCTAGTTAACAATCAAAGGGCTCTGAAGCCCTGAAATGAGAAATTCTATCAGAAAGATGAAACGCTCAATCTAGCAAATAACTCATCGGCCAGCATGAACGCCTGTCTTATCAGAGTCTCCCTTATCACGGGCCGGGCCGGGTAGCGCAATCGGTAGGGCACCTGACTCGTAAGTCAGAGGTCCTGGGTTCGAATCCCGGTCTGGCCACATACGTTCGTTTCTCCTTCCGCTGATTCAAGAATGCCAGTTGTCAGTTACTGGCGAAAGTATGTGCACTTAGTACTGGTTAACCGCTTAGGAGGTCTAAACCTGCCCAGGAATAGTGTGGTTAGGTTAACTGACCGTCCCAACATGACCTTAGTTGTTTACCGTGGACGTTAAGCATCAAATCAATCAACCAACCAACCTTATCTCGGGGGTTATACCAATTTGGCTACCCGTTCTTTCGACCGAGTCTGTACTATATAAAGTGGCTTTCGACCGAGCATACGATCCTAAGCATTACCAATAACGGTAAATGGTACTATTATTAATGGCTGTCGACCGAGCTGATACTGCTGTCGATTGTCTCGGTCGACAGCCACTTCTGAATGTATGGTAACTGACTGACTCGGTCGAAAGCACAGGTAGGCAAATTGGTATTACCGCCGTGTTTTTCTTATCTGCAGGCTATGCATCATGCAGACTATACCTCATCAGTTTCTGCTCTATATCTGTATCCTCTACATTTAGAAACCTTGATTTTGGGTAGCCCATCATTTAGATTTCTTTCTTAGGCCATTGTCACACCAAACTAGTCCTCAACATGTCCTACCCCGTCCACAGAATACAGGCCCGGATCCAGACCACCACGTACTGGTGGGGCTCTGGCTAACTGGTGGGGCTGAGAGTTGCCGAGATATGTGTTTGTGTGTGTGTGTGTGTGCGTGCGTGTGTGTGTGTGTGTGTGTGTGTGTGTGTGTGTGTGTGTGTGTGTGTGTGTGAGCGGAGGGGCTTAAAAATATTTTACTAGTTAGGGATCAGTTTGGTGAGAATTTTTGAGAATGTCTTTTTTTGCCTTGAAATATATGTTGTGATCTCATTAGAATCGCCTCGGGAGGCGATTCTAATGAGATTTCACAAAATATGTTTGAATCTAACCGCATGAATAAATTATCTCAAACTGTCATCAGATACTCCTAATTATCTTGAGGCGTACATATACATAACACAGTGGCCAAGATGGCGGGGCTGAAGCCCCAAAGCCCGCCCCCTGGATCCGGGGCTGGAATATCGTGAAACGGGCTGTAGTCGGGGTCAAACGTGTAACTTTTAGCCTAACATGTCTGTAATACGATTCTAGTTCGTTCATAAACAGTCGTCAATACGTCCATCTCGTCTGTATCCCGTCCGCAGTCAGTTCGTATTGAGTTCATATCGGGTCAGATTTCCCGTTCACCTCGCCCAGAGACCGTTTCCAGGCAGTCCAAGCACGTCCGTGGTCAGTTCAACCCCGTTCGTAGCTTTTTCTACTTAGTCCCCAATACGTCCAAACTAGTTCGTACCTCGACTACCTCGTTCTGAAGCAGTTCTTCTCGTTCCGACTACGTCCTCATCTCGTCCCTAGTGCGTGCAAAACGTAATTGCAATCACGTCCTGGGGCCGTAATCATAAAACGACTTAAGTGGTTGCTATGCTGTGGCTAAGGCTAAATTTCTTTCAAGGAGATTCCCTATAACAATGAAATTTGGTCTGGAGGAACAGTCTTATAAAGACTGTTCCTCCAGACCAAATTTCATAGTTGTAGGAAATCTCCTTTATAGTTTTTTAGCCTTAGCAACCGCATAGCAACGACTTAAGTGGCTTTATGAATACGGCCCCTGGTCCGACAGCTACAAAAGCACCGCGTTCTATCTAGATCTCATTCGCGTTCGACATTTCGAGCTGTGTAGCGCATTGCATCCTTGAGAGTAACATGCCATCAAAAAACAGCGAAGCTAGAAAGACGGGCCATACTACAGCAGCTACTGTTTGATCCCAAACCTACACATCATCTGAAGCCCATTCAGCTCATCCCCAAGTTGCAGAGTCTCCTGGGCTGTTTCATGAGTCTGGGAGTCAAGAGAAGAAGAGTGCTGCATACCCTGGTCGAGTTTCGTCCGTCTGCGAATCGGAAGAATGGGCTACAACGGACAGGTCAGTGTGCACACGTACTACCAACAGTGCCCAACCGCACCACGTTGTTGTACGTCCTAGTAGGATCGAAGTACGGCAATTCCGCTCGTAGCACGTCCATCTCGTTTAAAAACGTTGCCACCCCGTCTAATTCCAGAACGGGATGGTCGCAAGAAAATTTTAAACATGCTCGACGTTCTGGAGCACCCTTCCCATCCGAACCCATGAGGTTCGTAATCAGACCTTAAACGTTGATACTACGTTCACTCCGTTCGCACACAGTTTGAGCCCGTTTGGCAAAATTTTCCAGAACGTAGTGAGAACGAGTTTGGTGTGATAGGGGTATTATCACAGACAGCATTGTAGGATGATATATACGGTTTCGTCATTATGCGATGTTTGACTCTATCAAATGCCGATTAATTAACTTATTCGGCCAACGGTCAGATAATGGTGCCATTCTGATTCTGAAACTGTTAAGGTGTAGAGTTTTGTAAATTCGTTTGTTGTTTTTTCAGTGTGAATAGTTAAGATTAAATGAATAACTGCAAAATAGGTTCTTCTAGTTTCGATTTCCAATATACCAGTATGACCTGACTAGACGCTGTTTTCTGTGACGTCTGGGGCCGTATTCATAAAACGACTTAAGTGGTCGCTATGCTGTTGCTAAGGCTAAATTTCTTCTAAGGAGATTCCCTACAACAATGAAATTTGGTCTGGAGGAACAGTCTTACAAAGACTGTTCCTCCAGACCAAATTTCATAGTTGTAGGAAATCTCTTTTATAGTTTTTTAGCCTTAGCAACCGCATAGCAACGACTTAAGTGGCTTTATGAATATGGCCCCTGATCTTGGTATACACGTTTTCCTCAAGACTTCTTCTACTTGACGATATGCGTAAATTTTATAGTTGCTTTAGCCTACTGCGCACAAGTTCAATTACCGTAATCATCCGAAATGCTGGAACAGCCGGTGTAGACCCAGAGCTGAGCAGGGTACTTTTAGCCTACTGCGCAAAAGTTCAGTTACCGTTATGACCCAAAATGCTGGAACAGCCGGCGAAGACCAAGTATTAGCCAACTGCGCATAAGTTCAGTTACCGTAACGACAAAAAATGCTGGAGCAGCCGGTGAAGACCCAGATCCGAGCAGAGTGTGCATTTGTACATTGCTTTGGCAATATGTCAGTGTAGACCTTGAAGGATTAGTCCGAAAGACAGTGGAGATTCAGATCAGGTTTCATGAAAAGTAAACTCTAAAAGGCTATAAAATGAAATTATTACTGTTTTTCTTCTGTTGAATATTGTCTTTAGCGTATACGCTCGTATTGAACACAGGGTAGTTTACACGGCATTCCGTGTTATCAATAACTGGCGTAGTGATATGCACTAATTCATGCCGTACTATATTTCATTTCGGATGTACGTGTATTCTTGGCGGTGAAAGTCAGTTCCATATTTGGCCTACGACAGCTAGAAATGACATTAAAGAATCTGTCATTAAAGGCCAGAATGAATTTATTGAGGAATAATAAAAATGTGCTTGCTTATTACAGGTACATTTAAATGAATTTCTTTTTACGAATACATACTTGCTTTATTTAGGTTGCATGCTTTACAGTAGTATATTACAAGTTCTCGACCAGCAGACTGAAATGGCCAAATTGTCACAATGAACTGGCCAAAGGCAAATATTACATTCGTTTGTTTATTATATGTTCTATCTCATCTAACGGGTAAATATATATTGAATGGCCTTGGAAAGTAGCGTAAATAATTATCACTGATGGAAGATATTTCGACCAAAATAGATTTGAGACGCCACATGACAAAACCAACAAAGTGCCATATGCGCCACGCGAAGACTCAGAGCAGCCTGGGCTAACGCCCAGTCTGATCAGAGTCTTTGCTATGCGCTTAAAGGGTAGCTAAGGATCTAAGAGCACTTACATGCCGACAGCGAAGCCTGATCAAACTGGGCTGATGTACAGGCCGATCCGAATCTTTGCTGGGCGCACATTTGCCACTTTGTTGGTTTTGTCGTGTCGCCGCTCATTAATCTAAGGTAAATGGGTACACTTTCAGGGACAGCAACTCTGCTATTTTCATGTATTGCCTCCTTTCTCAATGAGGGTCAACCCTTTAAGGAAAGAATTTTCTCTTCCAGGGGCAACTTATTTCTTTTAAGAGCAAACCCCAATTTTCAGACGCTCCCTCCCCCCCCCCCCCCCGCCACTCCCCAACGGAAGTAAATAGGAAGTCACATAAAATATTCCCCTTTGTCAAAGTTTAAGAAGTCATGAAAAAACGTCCTTCTCATTGTTCTCATTGGCCGACTTCTGATTTTACCTTGCTGAAAGTGCTTGCTTTTGGAAAGTTAATAATGAGAAAAGTGCATTAAAATGGAGATAACTGTATTAAAATTGCCATTCAGGGAGGTAAACCGTCGATTTAATGGTCAAAAGTTGCACTTGCTCCTTTTCTGAGCCGTCATTGTAAAACGGAATTTCTATTGTACTTATGTATATAACGCGACGTCTGATTGGGTGACTTCATAGCGAGCATCGCGAGCGGGCCCGAAGGGCCCGCTAGCCCGAAGGGCGAGCTCTTATGGTAGGACATTAGTCAAAAGAAAATGTAGATGATGTTGCATATGTTGCTTCAGAAAACCATCGTTCGATTTCTCGACCGGAATTTACCTCCATATGGGGGCTGCCATTATGAATAAACAGGAAGTTTGATCGATTTCATGGTTGCTATTCTCCGTAGACACAAAGATAAACACATTCTTATTCACAAAACCTGATATGTGTATGTAAATAATTTTAACGTTCGACCGGAAGTTGAAAAATAAGCCGTGATGCAATCGTAACACTTCGGTCAATTATAGGCGAGGATGTCCGATTGCGACGTTGACGGGTTACCGTAAAAAAATCCTGCATCGACATAGAACAGAATAGAATATACGGCCCTTCATAAGGGCTACAGCGATGCTCGCCAATAGGCAGTGCCTATTTTCATATTAAATTTGCAACAGCACACCCTGCGATATACCGTCGGAAACCCGACATTATTGGAGCCATGTGACGACAAAACAAACAAAGTGGCATGTGCGCCCAGCGAAGACAGATCAGCGTGGGCATCCGCCCAGTCTGATCAGAGTCTTCGCTATCAGCATAGAGCTAGCTTATGCCCTTAGCTACCGTCTAAGCGCACAACTAAGACTCTGACCAGACTGGGCGGATGCCCAGGCTGATCTGAGTCTTCGCTGGCGCATATCTCACTTTGTTGGTTTTATCGCGTAGCGGCTCATTCAGTAACGTCGCTTCTCATTGACTGACGTCTAGCTTCACGTTGCTGAAGGCGCTTACTTTGTATTCAGATCAGTTCACGTGTAAATTGCATTAGAATGGGATAACTGTATTGAAAGGTGTCATTTTGGGAGGTAAATCACCGTGTTTTTTTTTCTTTTTTTTTTTCTTTTTTTCACCGGGTCACAAATTGCGTTTCACGGCTACGCCAACGTGTCACTGAAAGAACCAATGATCTATTTCCCAAAACGGCAATTTCAAGTATCGTTATCCGAGTTTGCGACCATGAATATCGACGATTTGCCTCCCCAAATTGCAAATTATGAGTACAATTATCACAGGGTATAATCGATTCCGCTTATTTTCGCTTCCTGCAGCGACTGTCCGTCGTGTATTGCTTCCGCCGAGACTGTACGCTCTATTTCGATTTCTGCAGAGAACTACGGCCTACGCAGAGACAGAAATTGCATCTTCCGCGAAAATTGCTTTTATTTTCTCATGTATACTTATTCCTACCATCTAGCTATTGCGCATACATTGTGAAACAAATAAATACCTTGAAAAATGCAAAAGAAGGTCATATTTTAGTCTTACGTGTTAGAACTATGGTATTTCTACCAACATTATTTAACGAGCTATTCTGTTGAATCATGCAGCATTTTCTGTGCAAAATATGTATTTTGCATTCTTTTTTGTGAAGCCGTAGGACTTCACTTCACTTCTGAAAGACTGCCAGTTGTTAAGAAAAAGAAAAATACAGATGTTGTGTACGGTTTCCGCCTTTCAATATTTACCTTCTGTACAGCAACCGCTTCGCTCCTGTACTGTTTCCGTTTGAGATTTACATGGTAGTTTGTGCTAAAACATCGTTGAAATGTCCCCAGCTAGTCAGTTGCCTCAGGATAGTGAGAATAAACTTATCAGAATGTGTGGCCTACCTTGGTTTATTACATAAACGGCGACAACTCCAGTATTTTAACAAGTGCTTTAACTCAAAGCAAAATTTGTGGGATATTTGAACAGTTTACTCAAGTTTTTTGTTTTGTAAAACGACTTTGCACAAACACTATAATATATATCTGATAAATCAACTGTGGTAGTCATTTTGGCTCCACAGGTGATAAATCAGAGGGAGTATCTAGTGATCCTTGTCGGTTAATTTGTTTGTATCTGTCAGAAGCTCGGAAGCAGTCAATCAGCGTGCTTTCAGTTCGAGATTATTCTCAAGTATTATAACCTCGAACCCAGTTTGTTGTAGTTATATGCTGAATATTGGTTTAAACAATATTTTATTTACTACAAACTAAATGGTTACAGTCAGAGAGTGGTTTTCCCCCTTTCCACCGGAAAAATGGCTATAGAAAGGGCGACTATATAGTGGATTGTCCGGACCTCATAGAGCCACTTTTCCCCCATAGTCCTTTTTCCCCACCTGGAAACTGGCGTTTGGTGAATTTTGTATGGTTATTGGTAGTTTGCGGAACGGAACGAAACGGAATGGAATGGAACAGAGACATTTCACGGGATTAATCGCATTAGAAATGCATTGAAAATGATAATCAGACGTGTGTCCCGATGGGAGTCGAGCCCACGACTCCTGCATGAAAGGCGAACACCAGTCCAGGCACTCCGCTGCGCGCACGTACAGATGAACGCTTGTACAAACAAAAAATTATAGATATTTTTGACAACACAACCACGTACACTCATACTCATAGCCGTTTTAGGCAAACATGGAAAAGCAAAATGCCTGCCTGTTTTCCCAAAAACAAAAATAAGACAGACTGATGGACACATGCATGCGGTTCTAGCATCTATTATCCATTGATAATTTTACTCACAGATACTAATATTTCTGTTTCACGTCACTATTATGATTGGAGAAGGAGCAAATTTCACTTTGTAGCGTGTTTTCCTGCAATCACATTACCAGGGGGAAAAGCCACTATAGAGGGGAAAAACGGCTATGCAAAAACACCTATAGTAGATTTTCCCCGGGGAAAATTGGCTATATAGTCATATTTCTGGGGCGGGGGGAAATTATACTATATAGCCATTTCTCCGGTGGGAAATTCTACTATGGAAAAATCAAAATCATTTTCCGGGGGGTGGGGGGGGGGGGGAGGGGGAAACTACTAGGGGGGGGGGCTACTCTCTGACAGTTACAAAACTTTACTATATACCTATCAATGATACACCCTTTGAACTGCCTGTTTTCTCGCCATATGATACAGACAGCCGTATCAAACTGACGTTCACTATCCCCTAAAACGATGCTATTTCTGACTTCCAGCTTCAGACGCGTCATTTGTTAATGTGCATCGTAGAAACGAGAACCAGAGAAACGGGACTAGTGACGTAACGTCAACAAAAACGTTCAAGGGTGCGCCACGATTGTTTATTTATTCACAATTTTATGGCAACATATATACTGGACAAAATAAGTTAAGGACCAAACGTTAGACTGAAATTTATACATCGAAAAATGTAATTTTCAAAAAATCATTTTCTTCTGTTGAATACATTCTAAAAATGTTGCCCAAGACTGCACGACACATATTGGAGTCTGATCACGTGACATACCAGCAGAAATGAATTAACAAGCATACCCTTAAAATCAAAGTGAAAACTGGCATTAACACAAAACTGAATGTCCATTATGTTTTTGGCTTTTTCCATCTTTCTCCAAGCAAAATCATTTTCGGTTCTCAGTGTAACCTCCAAGGGCCTGAATAACTGCATGACAGCCACTCGGTATGCTTCTACATGTAGTAAATTCCGAGAGGCCCATTTAGGGACAAGTTTGCCATTTTTGCACGAAAGGGCTGAATGAGCTCTCCTTGAGTTTTAGGAAGCTCTTGTGATCAGGTTTGGCGGTGTAACATGGCCAAAGAATGCTCAATCGGATTTATAACTTGTGCTCAAATTTACATGTCAGCGCGGGCAATTGTTTCTATCGCTAGGTGCTGGTCCACTACGTTTGCCCTGTGATTTGATGATATCATCGCCGAAAGTTTCAGCAAACAGTCCCGTAATTGGATAAAACGTGTCATTCCTAACTCAAACACCTATCAGAGCACCTAGATTTGTCTGGCATGCGCAAGTCCACACAGCTGCCAATCCAGATGCTACACCATACCATCACCCACCCTCCTAGAGACATGTCATATTCCGCAGCACGATTTAATTCATAGTCTACAAGATGTGTACCTGGCAGACTTCACACCCTTCTCCCATCATCGTGGATATCTACATACAAATCAGGACTCATCTGTGAAAAGGACATGGACCCAATGACCCAGCTGCAAATTTGTGACACATTTTGCCGACTGTCGCCTCGCATTTCTATGGAATCGCATTAATCCTGGCCTCATTACCAGCATGCAAGTGCAAAAGTCTGTTTCTAACCGTTTTCGCTGAAATTGTCCGATTAAATCATTTTATGGACAAGCAATGCGCGTCCTCATAGTGTTATCTTGATAAACCAGTAGCTTGGGATAGAGGCTATCGTCCGTATGGACAAATCGAGTTACTCGCAAGTTTTAAATTTCATTGAACATTCTTGACAGATATTACAAAACACCAATTCTAATCACAAGAGGGTTAAGAAAACTCCTGGAGAGCTAATCCAGGCCTTTAATGAAAAATGAAAAACGAGTCCCCAAATGAGCCTCTGGCGCTTTACCAAAGGAGCACCAAGTACCTGTCATGCAGCTATCATACCCCAAACATATCTATGAGCACTGGCAATGGTTTTGCATGGATAAAGCCAAGAATCACGGACATTCAATTTTGTGCTAATGCCAATTTTCACTTCAGTTTTAGGGGTATATCTGGTTATTCATTTCTATTGGTGTGTCACTAGATCCGATTCCAATAGTTTTTATGCAGCTCTGTGCCGCTTTAACACCGTATTGAACAAACAAATATTATTTTTGGATAATTTATTTTTCATGATTTAAGCTTCATTTGATCCTTAACTTTTTTGGCCAGTATATATAAAAGTACATACATCAGCCAATGAATTTGACGTAGGCACTGCAATCCACGATTGTCAAGTGCAAGTTCTAGTTTTAGTATTTTGTGAATATATATGCTATATACTCGTATATATCTTCCACTAGAGGATTGAGCAAAAACAAGTTTCTTATTTCATCCTTTTATTGACACCTTGGAAAGTATTCAGTCTAATTCTCAAACTACTATCATTTACACCTACATAATATATCAGTTCACTTCTAAAAATGTATCTTTGATTATATACAACTGTTACGACTCCACTATAAATTCCACTAAGACTTCTCAAAGTTAAATGTTACTGAATTATATCACACAGCTAAACACCACTCAGACATATCACAAAGCAACTCTCTTTCAAAATTAGACCACTAAGGGTTTTGTCAAGTGCAACAGTCATTTATAACCAACAAACTATCTTTCAATATTCAATTTCAAATACAAATTAAGAAGTGAAATGATCAGATTGTTATCTCTATATATACCAACACAACTATTGCAGTCCCATTTAACCACCTATTATTCCTAATATATGAATAACAATTTAGGTTAAGAACTATAATCTGTCTCTATTAAGCATAAATTCTTGCTTCTCGTAACTCAGTTAAAGATCACAACATCAAATAATAACAGTTAATCACAACTCTTTATGGCGGTGTCCATAGTGCCGTCCCATATTGGTCTATTAAAGATTTACACCCTCAATATTTCTATTAACGTTTAAATTTCTCGCAAAAGATTATATCCTTGGCATGAAAATGATTGCTATTAAAAGTACATTTATCTGCCAAATTTATGATTTGTGATTGTTACTGAAAATAGGAGAATTTAGCATAATACACAAAAAGGGCGCCAATAGCGGACCGCCATTCCCGCCAAAAATGAAGACTGGATACGCCCAGCAATCGTAGTTAATCAGGTTAAAGTTATATCATGAATAATTTTAAGCCCTTTCTTTAATCCACTTCAGACAGTTATTGGCTGAAAAGAACTCATGTGCACAGATTAGAGGTTAATGCTATTGTAAAGTTATTTACTCCGCCAATCATAAAATTGAAAACATGCTTGCAGAAACGCCTGTGGGAGTCAATAGATTTATGACGACAAAATATTCGTGAATATTCAATAAGGGTATGCACTGATATATCGTCTCTGCCTCCGTAACAAAGATGTTTTCGCTGAAGATTTTTTGAACATATCTTAATTATGTTGCATACAACTAACCAGTTTTATAATTTTGTGATTATTTCGTAATGAAACACGAGGGAGTATACCTTTAAACTTGTCAGAAATAAAACACTATTTTAGTAAACCCTCAACTGGTAAGTCGTTTTGAACAAAGCTTCCACAAATCACTTTATCTGACGTATAATACAAAGTAGGTTGCACTGTCTTATCTAGGCCAAATCAACTTCCACTTGGTTAATGAGTCACAATATGGCTTAGTTCAATAAAATAAAGCCTATATCTTTACAACTTCAGTATGTATGCTGAATATGGTTGTCAATACTATGATTTTTGTATCTTCCACATGATAAGATCCTGGAAGCCTAATTATGAACTTTACACCTCAGTTTATGTATCTTCAAATAAATGCTCCCATAGTGACAGTCTTTACTGACACCAACAGCATACTTTCTGATTTTAGTCAACTAATGAACTTCCCATCGTTCATGTCAGTCTCTCTTTACTGCCATAGCTATTGGCCCAGCATCACATTCAATGAGGCCACAGTTTCATATCTTTCTTCTTAACCAACTATTTACATCAACTCCTTTACAATTAAACACATCCTTTATCATCACCCAAAATCACCCAACTACCAAACAACAGAGTATTTACAGTTAAGAAAAATACTCACCTTGAGCTTTAGAGCTATAGTTGTCAGATTACTTTCAATTGTGACTTTTCACTAATCCCTTTACCATAAACTGTCTATAGATTACTATGACAAAGTCAATGTAGTAAGGTAAGATATAAAGCTATACAAACTCAACCATGACAACGATAGCTCAGTCGGTAGCGTTTGTCTATCGACCAGCTACATACCTCTGTCGCACAGGTTCGACTACGGTCGACACATTAGCGCTGGCAAGTATGAATAGTTGACTGTTCCAAAAGGTATATGACAAACAAATTATTATAACAGTAACTTGATCTGGCGTACAGAATCACGTCTCGTGGATGAGCTCATACCATCGGATCACCGTCGACGCAAGCGTCTCGGGTATTTCGATGGTATGAGCTCATCCACTCAAGCGTTGAGCTCATCCACTCGACGTGATACAGTAGGCCAGATCAAGTTACTATTATAGTAATATGTATGTACAATATGCATTATGGTACAGGATATTCTGAATAATCTTAACAAGTTTCAGTATTATAGGCATAGTTTGATGTCATATTTACTATGGTGCCTACAGTTGAAACAATCACTGAAAAACTTCTTTTTTTAAGACTAAATCAATGGCATTTTATAATGTGCTCGGGCTATGAAACTGGTCATGTTGTGACCAGCCCTCATTTCACAGGCCATGAACAAACTGTTTTATGATGTGAGGCTCCCAAGATTGTAAAGTCTGGACTGGGTATGCTGTTAAAGCTGAGTGTTTGAGATCCTAGCCATATGAAATGACACTTTCTGCCTTATTTAATTGTCTGTTTTTAAATTGAACAATTTCTAGAGGGCCATATTTCTGATAAAGAGCATTTTCAAATCGCAAATTTGAGTGTTTCTCTCTGTTACACGTATAAAGTTATACTCTGATCACGCTCTAAATAATACGCAAAAATAAAAGGAGTTTCAATCAACAAAGTATTGAGTACTTTTGCTGTAACTTTTAGGTCCTTTTTGTAAAGAAACTTTCTCATGCAAAGCCTCAGACTTAAAAATTATGATTTAGTTAAGGAGAGGTCCTTTATTTGCCTCGCCATAGGACAGTGTAGATTCGAACCCATTCTCCACCAATCTTACAATCTTAACTTTTACTATTCTCATATGTCATATAAGACCCTTGTGCAAATAATTAAAAAAGAAACTTTGGCGAGATGAACTTTCGAATTATAGTGGAGAATCGGGTAACTTCGAAGATGCGGGTAAATTCGGACATACAATTGCAAACAGTGAAAATCCAGATGAGCCGTCTCATCAGGATTTCCTCTGTTCGGCCAATTAATTTTTGTTTTAGTTCCAAACAACTGACATATAAAGGAAACAATGTCAGTATCAGAATTTACCCGCTGTCCAAAGTTACCCGACTCTCCTCTACTGGACAGTGACACTTCGCTAAATTCTATATTGTGAGGACTTTAACTGCACCAGAAGGCGTACGCTACATGATTACAACAGTTAATTTCATTACATTGAAAATGCAAAAAAATCATTCAATAGGTAACCTATTTGAAAGGCTGATAGACATTCCAAAAACACGGGAATGTGAGATACTTAAGCAAAAATAACATATAATACATTAAGGAAAATATAACATATGATGCATAAGAAAAGGTTTAGCTTCTAAATTTTAGTCCTATTCTGAATCATACTATTATCTATTGCAGGAACCAGCAAGCCAAGACACACGTAGCGGAGCCAGTATCCAGACAAACATGTCCTCAGTACCAGTCCCTGCGGGATTTCATCAAGGCTGCAAACGACACATTCAAAATCGAATAATTTTCGAGTAGAAAGGGGGTGTTCCAAATCTGCCCACGCAAGGATTTTCTTGTTACTTTGCATGTTCATTATCTTCAACCTTACAACTACAAATATGCATTTATCTATCTCAGTAGAGATTTTAAGGTCTCAGGAGAGCACCCTGAAGTACTCCCATTTTTTTGTGATACCAGCCTTATAATTTATCAATCTTAAATCCTCATCTTTATTAAATTTCATAAAAGTAAAAAGGCTCCATATGGATATCTTTGATTTCGTTTATGCTTATGCAAATATGCAAACAAAACTTCTTTTTTAAACATTAAGTCAGAAAATATGGCTAAAAGTGACACTAAAACTATTAAAAAAAGAAAAGCATCCCAAAATTTATGTATGTTCCAGTCAGTGTCAACCTATGAAATGTCCTGAAAAAATAGGCCATATGTTTCCTCTTTATACCAGAGGAATTTCATAAAATTTGGAAACCGGTAACATTGTCACATAATGCATGATATAGATGAAGGTGATTTGTTTGACAAAAATGCATGTCTTATTTAAGTGTTAATATGTTCATGGAAACACTTCATTTTCTTGAAATATTAATAGTAACCTAAACTACAATCATAATAAAAAGCTCCATATGCAGATATAGATCTACACTGCCTGAGGAATAAATGGAAAACTAAATTAACCCCGACCACTCGACAGTGTATAAAGTAAAAAAAATACAACATTGGACCTACCAGAATAAATATTTCACATGACATGTTTACTCATCAAGAAGACCAATTGTGCCAAATTATTTTGAATTCCATTCATAAATGTAAAATTAATAGCTGGGACTTGCTCAACAGTTTATCATTTAACCTTCTATTGTGACCTTGACCTTGGACCCAGAATAAATCTCAAGACACTTCTACTCATCCAGGAGGACAACTGTGCCAAATTATTTTGAAATACATCCGTAAATATAGAAGAAATTGTCTGGACAAGCTCTATTTATAACCATTGTATCATTTGACCCTCAAAAATGACATTGACCTTCAACCAACCTAAACAAATCTTTCAAATAGCACTTCTACTCATTAAGAAGGGGAACAACTGTGCCCTATTCTTTTGAAATCCATGCATAAATGTAGCAGAAATGCCCTGGACAAGCTCAATTTATGACCATTACATGTATATCATTTGACCTTCAAGTGTGAACTAGACCTTGGACCTACCTGACCAATTGTTTTAAATGGCACTTTTACTCATCAAGGAGAACAATTGTGCACAATAATTTTGAAATTCATTTATAAGTGTAGAAGTTAGGGCCCGGACAAGCTCAATTTATGACAATTTTTATTAATTTGACCTTCAAGTGTGACATTGACCTTGGACCTACCTGACCAAATGTTTCAATTGGCACTTTTACTCATCAAAGAGAACAATTGTGCCAAATTATTTTGAAATCCATCCATTCAATGTAGAAGTCATGGCCCGGACAAGCTTAATTAATGACAATTTTATCATTTGACCTTCAAGTGTGACCTGGACTTTGACCTACCTGACCAAATGTTTCAAATGGCACTTCTACTTATCAAGAACAATTGTTCCAAATTATTTTGAAATCCATCCATAAATGTAGAAGTTATGGCCCGGACAAGCTCAATTTATGACCATTTTATCATTTGACCTTCGCGTGTGACCTTGACCTTAGACCTACCCGACCAAATGCTTCAAATGGCACTTTTACTCATCAAGGAGAACAATCATGCCAAATTATTTTGAAATCCATCCATAAATGTAAAAGTAATGGCCCGGACAAGTCCGAACGGACGCACAAATGCATGCACGCACGCACTAACGCACATTCGCACATACACCGAGCTGAAGTTGTAACAGCTATGTCTCGCTCACCGCAAGCGGCTCAACAATAAAGGATTTGGTGAAGCAAATAGATGATAAAATTCACTAAAACTAAAAATAATTAGCATAAAATACTCACAAAACTACATGTATATGCATTCCTAAATTTTGTGTGTTTTTTTTTCATCTGATACTATTCAGCATTCCAAAAAATCATGTTACCGGTTTTCAATTTTCAAGAAAATTTATAATTATAATTTACACATGTAAGGCCTAATTTCATATTAATTTGAAAGGTTGACAAGAACTGCAACATAGTCAAATTGAAAATTTAATTTGTTCAAAAAAAATTATGGAGCTGAAATTTGGGGGCATCTGCAAACAAAAGTTAATATGGAAAGTTTTACGGTATACATTTGAATACAAAAGTGGTACATACATAATCAAGAATTACTAAGAATCATTTTGAGAATAAAACGGGTCAGAAATTAAAAAAAATCCTACAGCTTTGGGCTGCTTGAAATTGGGATGCCCCTATTTTTTGCATTCCATCCAATTAAAATGTTGTAATTTAACAATTAAAATAGATGGATCAGCAAATATTTCATAAAGGCAATAGTAATGTCCTAGACAATCACTATGCATAATATTATGGAATTCGGTGAGTGGGCAGAACCCTATGTAAATTTCCTATAGGGTGGAACTTCCTCTTTATAATTAGACAAGTGAGCCGCGACAGGAGAAAACCAATAAAGTGGTTGTGCGTCCAGTGCACTCAGATCAGCCTGGGCATCCGCCCAGTCTGATCGGAGTCTTCGCTGTCCGCATGGAGGTAGCCGAGACCCTTAGCTACCCTTTAAGCGCTAAGTGAAAACTCTTATCAAACTGGGCGGATGCCCAGGCTGATCTGAGTCTATGCTGGGCGCCCAACCACTTTGTTGGTTTTTTCGTGTCGCGGCTCAAGTAACTAGACAAAGAATCATGGGCTCGTAAACGTAAATATTCTTGCACGTTAAGACAATTATAACATATATACTACTTTATGAAAAACGTTAGCATCTTTTAAGCTCGCTGTGGTCCCCTAAATGGTTCTTTGAAATAGTTTTAAATACTGAAGGGACAGCAAGGCCAGAAACATGTGGCGGAGCCAATTTCCAGATAAGCATGTCCTCAGGCATGTCTAGGACAAAACTAAAAGATAACAAAATCGAAAATGGGGAATGTTTTTTGCATTTCCGAGCAAAAATAGCCGATACTGAACCTTGAATTTAAAGAGTAAATACACTTCAGGAACTGACTGAATCAGATCCCAAACCCTATCCCCAACATCAAAGGGAAAGATTGACAAAGACATCCCAACAAACAATAAATTACAAGTGATAAGCCGAGTCAGCAGCTCTTTCCCAAATAGATGGCAACTCAGCTATCTTTACTGAACTAAATGATTTAGACCAACACAAGGGTTAAAATGAAAACACAATAAATTAAACAGCACCAAACATAAAACAAACGCAACCGCAACAAAAGTACCACCTTGGGACGGTCAGAAATAACTACTGGGGGGTGTTAAACCGGCTTTACCGGACCCAAACCTTCACCCTCACCCTCCGCCGCGGTGCACACAATTAGTTGGTAGTTCGGCTCGTATGGAGGTCCCCTAACTCATCAGTGAGTCATCACGGACAACAATTAAAATGAAGAAAAGACTGTGATGAAGCAAGGATGAGGACTCAACAGCCAAAACGTGTTGAGACACCTGGAGATCCTGGGGGTGTCAGCAACACCACTTGAACACTGGAGCAAAAGAAGAACACCAGTTGAACCACGGTGGGCCAAGAAACAGACAAACATCCGGCCCCAACCAACTAATATATAGCTTTATGTAGGGGCTATCATAGAGTCTGAACCCCGACCCACCGGCGTGCAATTAAAGAGGACAGCAAAGTTGTTAACTGTGTTTGGGTTAACCACTAAGCATGCAGACTGTCGCATTACATCTTTGTTATAGCCAATGCATTTATTTTCTCAAATTGATCAGGAAATTCTGTTTTCCCTACGATTTTGCGTAATTTATATACTAAGTTACCATAAAATTCAGGTTCCAATAGGCCTTGTTGCAAAAGTGACCTTAACCCTGTATTATAGTTAGAAAGCAATTCAAAGTGTCTACGATAAAATTTAGAAAAAGCTTTCCGAAGTTTATGATACCGATACCCGTGCTGTAAAAGCAGGGGTATGAAAATTTAAAGAGTAGCTACACTTCAGGAACTGACTGAATCAGATCCCAAACCCTATCCCCAACATCAAAGGGAAAGATTGACAAAGACATCCCAACAAACAATAAATTACAAGTGATAAGCCGAGTCAGCAGCTCTTTCCCAAATAGATGGCAACTCAGCTATCTTTATTGAACTACATAATTTAGACCAACAGACGGGTTACAACGGACTAAGCAAATTATATGAAAAACACTTAACAATTATTTTTACCTATTTTCTATTTTTATGATAGCAGGATTAAACTGAGAACACAATAAAATAAACAGCACCGAACATAAAACAAATGCAACCGCAACAAAAGTACCGCCTTGGGACGGTCAGTAATAACTACTGGGGGGTTTAAACCGGTTTTACTGGGCCCAAACCTTCACCCTCACCCTCCGCTGCGGTGCACACAATTAGTTGGTAGTTCGGTTCGTATGGCGGTCCCCTAACTCATCAGAGAGTCATCAGGTCAACAATTAAGATCAAGAAAAGACCGTGATGAAGCAAGGATGAGGACTCGACAGCCAAAACGTGTTGAGACACCCGGAGATCCCTGGGGCGTCAGCAACACCACTTGAACACTGGAGCAAAAGAAGACCACGAGTTGAACCCCGGTGGGCCAAGAAACAGACAAACATCCGGCCCCAACCAACTAATATATAGCTTTATGTAGGGGCTATCATAGAGTCTGAACCCCGACCCACCGGCGTGCAATTAAAGAGGACAGCAAAGTTGTCAACCGTGATTTGGTTAACCACTAAGCATGCAGACTGTCGCACTACATCTATGTTATAGCCAATGCGTTTAAATCGTATGATAATTTTCTTAAACTGATCGGGAAATTCTGTTTTCCCTACGATTTTGCGTAATTTATATACTAAGTCACCATAAAATTCAGGTTCCGATAGGCCTTGTTGCAAAAGTGACCTTAACCCTATATTATATACTTAGTAAAACAATTGAAGGATATTAAATTTTAATCCTGTTTGTGACTTTTAATGGAATATATACCAAATTAAATGTGCATGCATGTTCTTGTACCGGGCGTATGCAATTGATATGCAGGATTAATCAACGTCACGCTACAGTGGTTACTGTAAGGTACCATTCCAAATGTACTGACCCCCTACTGCAAAAAATCACAAACAATTAAAATTGAGTTTAAACCTGCTGTTTCGCAAGTAATTTACATTGGCAGCTTGCCTGATCATTTAAGCGCCTCTTACAATATTCTGATGCCAACTATTCTGCTGCTGATCAAGGCTAAACTAAAGAATTTCCAGGGCAGTGAGTAGGAGTAGTCTTGATTCTTCAAACTTGAAAATGTGTCAAATGCTTTCATTGTATAACTAACGTTTTATGGGAATGATGGTCTCCCTATGGTAAACCATTCAATTCCTTAAAACCGGTATTAACAACAATATAGCGATAGGTATGTATGTTTGTGAATTCATGATGTAAGGGTTATTCCATTTGGAGCGGTACTGTACTGTAACCACTTAAGCGTGACTTTTATTGGACAGGCTTTTAATTGTAGATACCCGATACTATTCAATGCATGCATATTAAATTTGTAAACATTTTGTTTTAAGTAAAAATAATCATAGAATTTTATTATCCTTCAATTGTTTTACTAAGTATATTTAGAAACCCAATTCAAAGTGTCTACGATAAAATTTAGAAAAAGCTTTCCGAAGTTTATGATACCGATACCCCTGCTGTAAAAGCTTGGCAGTCAAACTTTTATTACGAGCATTGAAGTCAGCCAGATGACTAGACACCCTAGTGAAGCCTATGTCAGTAAGCGATTTACTTTTGTGGTTTCCAAAGCCGTAAACTGTGCAAACTTTTATGAATATCTGCAAAAATTTTATGTTGGCTTAGTTATATGCCTTGTGCAGAGCCAGATTAATACAAAGCAAGAAAATTAGCAGTGCCATCGTCACAGAACCATTTATTTTTACAGATGACATCAAGGGAGTAGGCAGGTACTGATTCACGCACACCCGGACCTGTTTTGCAGCTGTATAGTAAAAATCAGAGAGAGAAATCACCGTTGATGTAGTAGTGATAATTATCTGGCCGTCTCTTTCAGTAAATTCGCTCTGATCAAGTTCCACTTGTTTGCAGAATAGAATTGGTGACAAGTCTTGATAAGTTTGGATTCCGTGGTCTGCGTAATAATTTTCTTTTGAATAATCTAATTTTAATTCAATTTGTTTCTGCAAGTCAAATGCAGACACGAGACGGTTGTTTATGTTCCTCAACGCTATTTTGTTCCCAAGTTCTACCAAATACCTGTTTTTATTGGTTGTGACTTTCAGGAACTTGTCAGAATACAGATTATCTAATAATAGTTTGAGAGTTTCTTTAGTGTCGTGTCCGAAGTCAGAGCGAATTATAGCCAAAAACAGCTGATAAGAATTAGTCTCATTCTCTTGTTTAAACGAGGCAACAATATCAGCATTGACATGTCCTATAGTTTTTGTCACTGCTTTCTGTAGGGCCTTGCGGAATTTGGCAGCTAGCGCATCCGTGGAAGGATAAAAACTGCCTGGCTCTGGTGTGACTTTTAACTTCAGTAGGATGGGCATACCGGACACAACTTCTAAGAATTCAGTGCAGCAGCATCCCGAGTACAGCGATCCAGGAGGACAATACACTGGTCTGCAGTTCTCCTGAAATTATCATGTCAAAGTATTGTGGTGAATATAAGAATCTGCATAAAATGCTGAAAATACAATAGATCTTCCCAGGACTTTGCAGTTGCTTATGTTGTTTCTCACAATTAAAAATTCCAAAATGTATGACTTGTTGGTGTTAAAAAGGTTTTTATAAGAAAAGATCAATGGGTAATTTTCTGCACAAAAATTAAAAAATAAATAAAAAACATCGTCATTGAAAACATTGAAAAGTGCGTCCGAGCAATTATTTTCTCGAATTATTTCACACATTGTCCGGTTAAGCAGTTAAAAAGGAAGTAGCCTATGTCCTCATTTTAATCAAAATTAAGAAGAGAACACAATCACATCGTACAACCGTCTGCAGGAGTTGATAATATACCAACAGAACTTCTTCAAGCTGGCGGGGAGACCACGATTGATGTTTTAACAGATATCTGTAACAGGATCTGGAGAACGGGAGAATGGCCTACCCCATGGACTCAGTCGCTAATTATTACAATCACTAAAAACGGCAGCCTACAGCTCTGCCAGAACTACGGAACCATCAGCCTCATCAGTCATTCAAGCAAAGCCATGCTGAAAGTCATCTTGAACAAGCAGAAGAGATAATTGCTGAGGAACAGGCTGGGTTCCGAGCAGAAAGGAGCACCACAGAACAGATCTTCAACCTTAGAATCCTGTGTGAAAAGTATTTCCAACATCAGCAGAATCTGTACCATGTTTTCATTGATTTCAAAAAGCCTTTGACAGGGTATGGCATGCAGCCTTATGAGCCACCATGCGGAAGTACAATATCAGTGCAAATCTAGTTCGCACCATTGAACAGCTATACGACAAGGCTACAAGTGCCGATCTGATAAACGGAAGCACAGGAGAATGGTTCAGAACAACAGTTGGAGTAAGACAAGGATGTGTTCTGTCACCCACCTCTTCAACATTTTTCTCGAACGGATCATGTCTGATGCTCTGGAAGAACATGACGGAAAGGTTAGCATAGACGGCAGAAACATTACCAATCTGTGCTTTGCCGAAGACATGGACGCTCTAGCTGAAGAAGAGCAGGAACTAGAAGCTCTAGTTGAAAGTCTCGACTAAACCTGCATAAGGTATAAGATGGAGATCAGTGCTGAGGAGACCAAACTGATGACGAACAGCGCAAATTGCATCCAGAGGGAGATCAAGGTAAAAAGGCAGAAGCTGGGTACCATAACAAGCTTCAAATACCTTGGAGCAATTGTCTCAGATGATGGATCAAAACAGGAGGTTCTCTCAAGGATTGCACAAGGCACTTCAGGTCTTACCATGGAGAGATAACAACATATCTCTTGGATCAAAGGTAAAAATTATGCGCTGAGTGCGCTCCCTTGTCATTTCCATATTTCTGTATGCCTGTGAATCGTGAACATTGACAGCAGAGTAAGAGAAAAGAACGCAGGCCTTTGAGATGAGATGCTACCGAAGGTTACTGAACATTTCGTACCAGGACCATATAACCAATGAGGAGATTCGCAGAAAGATCCAAGCAGCCATTGGAGAGCATAATGAACTCCTGCCGCTGGTCAAGAAACAGAAACTAAGGCGGTTTGGCCACGTCTTAAGGTCTTCTGGCTTAGCAAAGACGATTCTGCAGGGCACAGTGAAAGGAAAAAGAAGAAGAGACAGACAGCAGAAGAGGTGGGAAGACGATATTAAAGAGTGGACAGGGATGGACTTTGCCAGCTCAACAAGGGCAGCTGATGACAGGATAAGGTGGAAAGGGATTGTTGCGAAGTCTTCTGTGGTGCCCCAACGACCAAGTAAGGTTATGGGATAGAATAGAATAGACAGAATAGGCTCAAATCTGGCTTATGAAATCCTGCTATGAGATGGAATTGTTCCTTCTTTCACAAAACCAGAAAATCTAGATTTATAACTTAATACAAACCGAATTTACTCGAATATAAGACGGAAGTTTACCCTTCTAATATTATCGCAAATACACCGTATACGCGATAATTTTTTCGGTGTTCCATTTTTCGCGGCATTTCACGGTCACTTAAAAACCGAGAATATTAAAATCGCGAGATAATTTCTTTTTTGTGACAAAGTATCATCAGTAGATACAGCGTCCATATATTTTGTGTTTGTTTGCCTTGCTAAATTCTGATACTGTACCCCTAAACCGCGAAAATTTGAACCTGCTAAAATTACTGCGTATTCTGTATGAATCAGTCTAGTGTAATTCAGCTACAGAATAGGGTTCCTCTTCCAAAGCAATCCAAAACTCTAGATCAGTCTTCTAAGACGGATTAGATTCAGGGATTGTAAGATTTAGGAATTGTTTTGGAAGAGACCATCCGTCTTATAAACGAAGAAATCACTATACACTAGATATTGTTAGATTTTCTTTGCATGTCGGTTTTGAAGAGAAGTATTTTCTCTGTTAGAAGCAAATGCTTTACTTTGACAGACATAAGCTCAGAATAGGTAGATCCTTTGGAAGCGAGGAATATAAAAAAAAATTAACTTTGAATAGCAGACTTGGTGTAACTGAGTCTGTTTATGACCAGTAATGAAAGGCTCAACACAGGCCAAGCCCCCCCCCCCTCCCCCGCAGCACCGGCTTAAGCAGAACTCTAATTTGAACATAACTAAATGAACTAAAAAACACCCCAAAGGACCAGAGAATCAACCGATGGTAATGTGCACAACCCGTGGTGAATGTAGAATAATCAGTTTCTGGTGCCAGAAGGAATGTATGGAAATGAAGCGTTTTCGCTAACTGATAACGGACGGACGTACTGACACTGTGATTATAGTGCAAACCTGCGGGTTCTGCAATAAGAAGTGTTGCATACCAGTGGCTGGGCAATGTTAAATTACATAAGTATACAAAATTTGAAGCAAATATACCAAGCGGTCCAAGAGTTATGAGCATTTTCAATAAAAGAGCTCGACCGGCCAAATTAATGCTCGGTGAAGCCTCGTCACTGTTTTGCATACCAGTGGCTGGGAAATGTTAAATTACACTAGTATACAAAATTTGAAGCAAATATACCAAGCGGTCCAAGAGTTATGAGCATTTACAGTAAATGAGCTCGACCGGCCAAATTGATGCTCGGTGAAGCCTCGTCACTGTGTTGCATACCAGTGGCTGGGCAATGTTAAATTACATAAGTAAACAAAATTTGAAGCAAATATACCAAGAGGTCCAAGAGTTATGAGCATTTTCAATAAAAGAGCTTGACCGGCCAAATTGATGCTCAGTGAAGCCTCGTCACTGTTTTGCATACCAGTGGCTGGGTAATGTTAAATTACACTAGTATACAAAATTTGAAGCAAATATACCAAGCGGTCCAAGAGTTATGAGCATTTTCAATAAATGAGCTCGACCGGCCAAATTGATGCTCGGTGAAGCCTTGTCACTGTTTTGCATACCAGTGGCTGGGCAATGTTAAATTACATAAGTATACTAAATTTGAAGCAAACATACCAAGCGGTCCAAGAGTTATGAGCATTTTCAATAAAAGAGCTCGACCGGCCAAACTGATGCTCGGTGAAGCCTCGTCACTGTTTTGCATACCAGTGGCTGGGCAATGTTAAATTACACTAGACGGATACAAAATTTGAAGCAAATATACCAAGCGGTCCAAGAGTTATGGGCATTTTCAGTAGTTGGCCGTAAATTTTCAACTTGTGCTCAGCAAAGCCTCGTCCATCAAATAAGGTTGTTAGGCATGTGAGTCGTTAGACCATGTTGACATGTATAAGTATGCAAAATTTTGTCAAAATATCCCATGCGGTTCAAGAGTTATAAGCGTTTTCGCTAACTGATTACGGTTTTCGCTAACTGATAACGGACGGACTCACACAGTGATTATAGTGCAAACCCGCGGGTTGTGCAACCTGCGGGTTGTGCAATATAACCTGCAATATGAGACGTTTTACTGCCGCCACACGGCACAACACCAGCCGCAGTGAAGATAAAAATAATTGGTAATAGTTAGATCCTTTGGTAGCAAGTTGTACACAAAAGAAATGAAATAGCAAACTCGCTTTAATTGAGTCTGTTCATGGCCAGTAATGACATACGCGACACTGCCAACGCTCCCTAGCACAAGCTTAAGCGTAACTCTATTTTCAACATGACTCTTAACCAATTCAACGATCCCAAAAGCCCATTTAGGAAGGGCCATGTCGCCAAGGGATGTGGACAACAGTTGAACCATTTCCTGTGGTAAAAATGGCGGAAAAACATGGATGTCAACTCATACGCCTTAAAACTGATGGTATTGGCACCTGCTCGGGCCTGTCTCGGTGGCAGATCTCGTCCAGCTTTTCGATTCTTTAACCCTTAAAGCGCCAAAAAATAAAATAGTTAAATTTGCAAACAGTGTAGATCCAGATGAGGTGGCTCATGATGAGCCACCTCATCTGAATCTACACTGTTTGCCCTCTAGTGTTCAAATTCTCTGAATAATATCGCTTGGACGAAACATTTTTTGAAATTCTGCAGACGTAAATTTTGTCGTCTGCTTTTTGACGCATTAAGGGTTCACTGAGATAACTGTGTGGATCGATCTGGCATCTGCGAATAGAGAACTTCAGATCTTTCTTCCGGATCACACAGTCTGACCAGAGTCCTCCTCCTTCGTATGAACAATCTAGAAAGCTAAGCTCTAACAAGAGGGCCAAGAGCCCTGAATCGCTCATCTGAGCATAAAGGTCAAGCGTCAAACTATGATCATCATTTGAACAAACCTGATAGTATACAAAGTGTCAAAATATGAAATGCATTGGCTAAAGGTCAAAGAATGGTCTTAACTTCTATTACTCAAAAAGTGTTTAACTCATTTAGTCGTCAGACTGCATTTATCAAATTTTGCATCAAAAACTTCTATAATTTCCTTTTGCTCTTATGTTTAAGCATTTTGCCATATAAAAACACCAAAAGGCAAATTTGTCCTTGCCGTAAAAAAAGCAAGGTCAACTCATGGCCATCATTTAAACATTCTTGGTAGAACTCCAGTGCTTAATGCTAAATACCAAATTTCAAGGCCATTGGCCATTTAGATCTGGAGAAGAGGATTTTTAAAGACTTTCTACACCATATGGGTGTGGGCACCATGTTGGTCACATGACCTGGACCGCTTGAACAAATGTTCGTTCTCTCAGCCCCTTCTTTACCAAAATCAAGCATTTGAGCCAAATGGTTCTGAAAAAGAAGATTTTTTGAATATTTCCCTAATGCATTTCTATGGATCAAACACAGGACCCATGGGGTGGGGTCATTTTGAACCCTGGGGCCACTATTTGAATAAACTTGGTAAAAGACCACTAGGCGATGGTACATACCAAATTTCGACAATCTGAGCCTAGCAGTTCTGGAGAAGAACATTTTTAAGTATTTTTTAGTTTCGAACCAAAACCTCCCTGCCTCAGGGCCGTTTTGAACCCAGCATCTTAGCCAAGGGGTTTTGAGAAGAAGATTTTTGAATATTGTATTTCTATGGTTCAAACCAAAGACCCCCTGGGATGGAACTATTTTGGACCCTGGGTCCACCATTGAATAAATCTAGTAACTGACCATAACACAATGCTACATACCAAATTTCAAGCATATGGGCTAAGCAGTTTCTGGAGAAGTAGAGTTTTTGAGCATATTTCATTTGCGACCCCAAAACCCCTGCCCTGGGGCCTTTTTTGAACCTGGTGTCACCATTTAAGCAAACTTTGTAGAACATTACTAGACATTGCTTCATACCAAATTTCAAGCATCTAAGCCAAGTGGTTCTGAAGAAAAAGATTTTTGAATATATTTTTACGTATTTCTATAGTTCAAACCTAGGTTTCCCCGCTTTGGCGCCATTTTGGACCCTGGGGCCACCATTGAACAAACTGGGTAAAGGGCTACTAGCCAATGCTACATATCAAGTTTCAAGTATCTGAGCCGAATGGTTCGGAGGAAGAAGATTTTTTAATAGTTTTCTTTGTATTTCTATGATTCAAACACAGGACTCTCTGTGGCGGGGCCATTTTGAATCCTCGGGCCACTATTTGAATAAACTTGGTAAAGGGCCACTAGGAAATGCTACAAACCAAATTTTAAGCATCTGAGCCAAGCAGTTCTGGAGAAGACGATTTGTTAAATATTTTGTCTGTTTTTCTTTGGTTCAAAACCAGGACTCCATGCCCTGGAGCCATTTTGGACTCTGGGGACACCATTTGAATAAACTTGGTAAAGGACTATTAGGCAATGCTACATACCAAATTTCAAGCATCTGGGTCAAGTGGTTTTGAAGAGGAAGATTTTTGAATATTTTTCTTCGTTTTCTATGGTTCGAACCCAGGACTCCCTGCCGCTAGGCCATTTTGGACCCTTGGGCCACCGGTTGAACAAACTTGGTAAAGGACCACTAGGCAATGCTACATACCATATTTCTAGCACCTGAGCCAAGCAATTCTAGAGAAGAAGATTTTATTTTCGAACCCAGAACCACGCCGCAGGGCTATTTTTGACCCTGGGACCACCGTTTGAACAAACTTGGTAGATAATTAGTAGACTTTGCTTCATACTAAATTCCGAGTGGTTCTGAAGAAGAAGTTTATTTTTATATTTTTATATGTATTTCTATGATTCAAACCTAGGACTATCTGCCCTGGCGCTATTTTAGACCATGGGCTACTATTTAAACAAACTTGGTAAAGGACTAATAGGCAATGCTACATTCCAAACTTTAAGCATCTGGGACAAGTAGTTCTGGAGAAGAATATTTTTGACTATTTTTCTATGTATTTCTATGGTTCGAACCCAGGACTCCCTGCCGCTGGACCATTATGGACTCAGTGGCCACCATTTGAACAAACTTGGTAAAGGATCACTAGGCAAAGCAACATACCAAGTTTCAAGCATCTGAGCCAAGCAGTTCTGGGGAAGAAGATTTTTGAGTATATTTTATTTTCGAACACAGGATCCCCGCCGCAGGGCCATTTTGAAACCTATGACCACCTTTTGTATAAACTTGGTAGAGGTCTACTAGACAATGCATCATACCAAATATCAAAGCCCTAAAGACCCAGCGGTTTCAGAAAAGATGTCATTAAAGGCAAATTGTTGACGACGCACGACGGACGATGCACGACGCACCACCGACGCACGACGGACACAGAGTGATCACAATAGCTCACCCCGAGCCTATGGCTCAGGTGAGCTAAAAAGTGGAAAGTGAAGTTCCTAATGAACTGACTAATCAGTGTAGGAACGCGGTCGAAGCTCTCTATTAACCCTTAAAGCGCCAAAAATTAAAATATTTAAATCTGCAAACATCATGAGCCACCTCATCTGAATCTACACTGTTTGCCCTCTAGTGTAGTAGTAGTAGTATTTCAATTCTCATATCGACGTAGTGTTCGAATTCTCAATATAATATCGCTTGGATGAAACATTTTTTGAAATCCTGTAGACGTAAATTTTATCGTCTGCTTTTTGGCGCATTAAGGGTTAAAGATACATAACTTACCTCTCGTAAAAATTTACACCCAATATTGTACTGCACTTGAGTATTTCTTACCTGGTATTTATCGTAAAATTCTCTACATGAACAATGTCCGTTTCCATGCGGGTTCATATCAGTAGTGGATTCTGTCTCCCCGGGTAGGCGGTAATTAAGAAGGGCCGTCATAGACCCTGGTGGATGTTTTTCGTCAACATTGAAATTGCATTCATATTTGTCTGGGCTTTCGACAGTTTCTTGATCGCAAATTAAACAAAATATATTTTTTCTGATATTTCTTCTCATGATGCCTGATATAACAGGTGAAGTAAACATATTGCATGTCTCGTAGAGAAATCGATGAGCTGATTCTTGTACATCGTCACGTCTCGTCCTGCAAGTTCTCTGAGCCTTCTTAGGAACACAGCGGTTGAGCTGCATCTCGAATGGTGGGATGAAAATAATCTCTCGAAACCTTAGCAGCTGCTTGTAAAATGCTTCTAATGAATCAGCATGCAATTCAGTGCCAAGAGATTCCCTATAAAATAGAACGTCTCCCTTGAACACGACGGTCATGTTCCAAAATATGGTATTATCTGAATCATTGTTACATTTTGCACAATGCTGGTTCCAGTACGTGCGTCCACTGCTCAATGATGTAACTGGAATAGTGTCTGCCATATCGTAGGGGTTAGGAGTTTCACACTTTAACGAGACGGACATGTTTGTATGATAAGAACATTTAGTGGTCATAAAATAGTTTTGGTAATGGTAGCTGAATTGTTCGCGTAAGTAGCTCTTGCTTGTAGCAGTAATGCAGTCACTGTTTACGCTAGACGCCGTTTTGACGTTTGTTGTTTTATTTTCAAACGCTTTAGTTAGGCAGCAGTTGTTGTCAACTTTGCAGGTGTCTTCACAAGAGCAGGGGAGGCAACACACACCAATTAAGGCGTGCAACTGATCAACCGGTACTGTGTTATTGTCAAAATCCATCGTGACAGGTAAAGTGTTCATGAGTTCTTGCCTTGTTTCTGAAGCTGACACACCACAAAATGGTTGATCTGGACAAAACAATGCTTGGATCTTTGCAACGTATTCAGTCATACTATCACTGTCATTTCGCAACTCAACAACAAAGTTATGAATGCTTCTGAAACTTGGAAATTCACCTTGGATATTGTCATGTATGACAGAAAATAAAAATAGAACATAAGTGAATGACAACATGTTGATGAAATCTTAATTGCACTAATTTTAACAGTTTTCAGTACTGTTCATCTGCGAGTCTGTTATTGTAGATCAGTTGTTGATCGCATACTGAACATTCTTTACCGGTCCCTTGGCTTATCGATTTTGTTATCTCCCCTGTTTTCCAGTCTTACCTGTCCAATAGCGGGTATTAAGTTTATATGGAAATGTATAGGGAATATTTATATTTATATGAATTTTTTATCTTTTTCAAAATATTTGAATCTTTTATAACCTATATTCTGAAAGTATAATGCAATACCTACACGATGGTGCTTTTATTTTTCGAAAAAGTTAATGTTTACTTGCTTCCTTTGGCGTTTAAATTACAGACCTATACTGACCATTATACTTAATGGCGCATACGGTAGAATTACGAAATTTTCCATTTTCAGAGCATATTTCTGATAATTTGGAGCTTTTCTGATATTTTTTATAACCTAAATTCTGAAAGTCTATAGTCTAAGGATTAATATGATACTTTTATTTTCAAATTAACATTATGTCTTGATGCTTCCCCATGCGTTTAAAAACCGAAACTTTAAGAGTTTGGCGCTGGTAACTCAAGCGCCTAAGTTTAATCATGCGCACTCCTGCATTACTCTTTTGGCTGCTTTATATGAATCGGACTAACGAATCAAATTAACCATACTAGGATGAAATGTAGTGAAATAAATAAAGAATTGAATAAGAATTTAATCATATTTGATTCAATTTTTCTTGAGCACGAAGAATTTTGTTTTAAATTATCCAGAAATTCAAAATCGAAAGTATCACGGTCAATGTCTAAAAAAGGTAAATAAATAAAAGTAAAATAAAAGAAAAGAAACAAAAAGGGAAAAAAACTTTGTAAACGTATAATTATTTATTGATTTGTTTGTTTTGTTATTTAAATTAATGTAAACACATTACATGGCAGCTAGCGGTCCTTTTGCTCAGCGATGTAAACATACAATAATTGACAAATTGCTAATGGTGTCAGAGTTTCGGCGGCTACATAGAACGTAACCATTTAGGAAATTCAAATCGAAAATATGTTTTTGGACAAACTTAATTGATTTCGGGAGATAATACCATTGTCATTTTAATTTGTTTGTATAGGATTATAGACACATCATTAAAGCTCAAACAAGTGAAGCGGTCAGTTTTAGAATATAATTGACTTGTTTTGCTCACCATGTCACAAATTAAATTTCTCCACTGATACCATATGTTCGTCAACATGGCTTCATCTAAACGTGTTCGCAATAGTGTGGATTAAATAAAATTGCATGAGGGAGAAGTCCTTTCTAGAAACTGTTTGCAAAAAGTGTAAAGCGTTCCTTTTTTCCAAAGACCTACACAGTAGAGAGGATTATTGCCAGAATCTTCTTATTCTGAAATGGAATTTGCCTAATCTTGCTATTTTTTCTTTCTTTCTTTATTCCTTTCTTTCCTTAGCATAACATTTGATCAAGGTGTTATAATTCGCTTGGCTTTTTATTATTCTTGAGTTAGATTCATGTTTAATACACCTTGCGGATTAACAATATAGTAGGGACAAGTCTGCGCTTTTGATTTCATAGCTCTTTTCGTGACAACACTGCATATCAATATCTAGCCTCCCAAAAAAGTGGAACATAGGCAAACCGTACAGACCCAGACCAGACGGCGCAAAACGGCGTCTGATCAGGATCTTCACTATTTGGATAAGACAAATGATAATTTCTACTTAAACAAAATACAAAACGATAAAATTACACCCCCTTAAATGACAAATACTCTCTTCCAATATATGCAAATAGGAGAGTCCACTGGGCGTACATCGGGTTAAAGAGCAATATACGTATTTCAGAATAATCCACGACACGCATAAAAAGGGTCAACTAAAATGTGCGTGTGCATTCTCGCGCTGACTAGTTCTCTTATAAAATATCGTTAATAATTATAACATATTATGCAAAAATGAAATGAACTTGTACGTAAGTTCTCAAAATAATTCTATTGTGAAAGAGACAGCTTTTCCAAAGAATACTGAAATAATACATGTATATATCTTGGATTCATATGTTCTATTGATAATCATATAATACTATAACTGTATTAATATATGAGACGCGACACGTCAAAACAAACAAAGTGGCATGTGTGGACAGCGAAGACTCCACCCAGTCTGATCAGAGTCTTTGCTGTCCGCATGGAGCCAGCTTATAATCGCAATGAAATGTGACTGATTCTTCGCTTCAACCCCTAAGGCAGGTTAATTTATGACGCTGTGTCGCATTAATTCCCCACGTGTCGTCTATTCTTATGATAACCTGTATCGCCGAAGATTCTTTGATCAGATAAAAATGAGAACAACAACAGACTAAACAGTCTGATCAGTCAGTGTAAGTGCCTCAGATAAGAAGGGGTAGCAGGGATAATTTGGAAATAATTAACAAAGCATATGTTGTGACCCCTTATTAGAACCGACTCGCCGAGATGGTTCTAATGAGGGGTCACAATATATATTTTCATAGAAATAAAATAAAGTATCCCTGAATTATCCTTGAAGGAAAAATTAGTTGAATTACTGCAGAAACAATTGCTGAGTGAATGCCTCAGATTAAAACCATTTGTGGCGAGTTAACACTTTTGTGGACAGGCCATATTGAAATCTGCAATTTAAATTTCCAAATATCGTAGACTGTTCGTGCAAACAAATATGACTCTGATTAGACTGTGCAGGCTTATCTGAGTCTTCTGTGTGCGAAAATGAAATATAGAAGAACCCATTTATATGGCCCTGTTATCCTCATCGCATTGTATAAAAAACAGAGATTTTGAGCAAAATAATGGTAACATTTTCAGTTAAACATGGTCTGGTCCAATTACATCCTGTTTATAACCATATTCCCTTTGTTATTGACATTGACATTGACAGTTGATTTCCCTCTATCTGGCCCCTACCTGGATTTCAGTCACAAGTCTTCTAGGCTGTCTTATCTCTGAATAGCATGTTTCATAAAGGGGCATTAGGGTATTATGCAATCAGAAATGTGTCTTTGAGGCAAACTATGCAGACCAATATAAGACGCCGCATTTGCGTCTGGTATGGGTCTTCACTGCTCGCCAGAGGCCCCTTGAGGAGATGCCAGGCATAAATGGGTTAAGCAAACTGAACATGGTGTATATGGTGTCAACTATCAAAACATTTCAGCCGCGACACGACAGAATCAAGAAAGTGGCTTGTGCGCCATGGGAAGACCCAGATTAGCCTGGACAATCGCCATGAACGGGTTTAACCCATAGAGCGCCCAGCGAGGATGGATGCTCACTGATCTGAGTCTTCCCTGTGATCGAATATCGTCTTGTAGCTTTTATTATGCTCGGCCTTATTTCAAACGACTTGGCGATTTTACGTCCTTTTTCAACAGTGTTTCAATCATATCTGGACGATGGGACGTTGATAATGAAAAGCTGTATGCAATGGAACCCCGTTTGTGGTTGCAAAGATTTTCGCCACAATCGGGGCTCGAACCCGAGACCGCTAGATCAGTAGGCAAGCCCTTAATCTAATGAGCTACCGGGGCACGCCTCATAAAGCCAGTATAAATTATTACTGGAAAAATTAATTTAAACCTGTTTATGCCAATCTGGGTCTACTAATACATCCATTTCCATCTGGTATTTTTCAGTTTGATATATTTTACTCATCTTAAACAGTGTAGACCCGGATCTGCGGCGTCAGATCAGGGCCAACACTGTTTGCCAATGTCCCTTTATATCAGACATTTGGCATTAATGGATTTTTAGCTAATTTTAAAACTCGACCGCCATAAATTGTGAGAAAAATGCTAAACATAACACTGATCGCACTTAAGCCGATAACTTGAGCTGCCATAAAGTTATCTGATATACCACTTAGGTATGTTTATTCCACTAATGCTTAGTAGGGACATCGATAATCCTCTAGATCGGTGTTAAGGGAAATAATCCAGTTGACAATGCTGTACAGGTAAACAGGAACGATTACTCGTCCAAAACCCCGTAGAATGTTCAACATGATGATTTTATTCCTTTTTCGTAAGAGTCAACTGACGCTGTGGACCAAAGTTCTGCCTGATTTTATTCCTTTTTCGATGCTGTAAGAGTCAACTGACGCTGTGGACCAAAGTTCCGCCTGATTTTATTCCTTTTTCGATGCTGTAAGAGTCAACTGACGCTGTGGACCAAAGTTCCGCCTGATGTTTTTCCTTTTTCGATGCTGTAAGAGTCAACTGACGCTGTGGACCAAAGTTCTGCCTGATTTTATTCCTTTTTCGATGCTGTAAGAGTCAACTGACGCTGTGGACCCAAGTTCCGCCTGATTTTATTCCTTTTTCGATGCTGTAAGAGTCAACTGACGCTGTTCCGCCTGATTTTTTTCCTTTTTCGATGCTGTAAGAGTCAACTGACGCTGTTGACCAAAGTCCCGCCTGATTTTATTCCTTTTTCGATGCTGTAAGAGTCAACTGACGCTGTTGACTAAAGTTCTGCCTGATTTTATTCCTTTTTCGATGCTGTAAGAGTCAACTGACGCTGTGGGCCAAAGTTCCGCCTGATTTTTTTCCTTTTTCGATGCTGTAAGAGTCAACTGACGCTGTTGACCAAAGTTCCGCCTGGATTTGTGCCTGAGTCTATTCAGTTCAGTCTGGATTGGCATCTGAGTTTGTCCTATAGTATAGAAAGTGTATGATCCGCGACACAACAAAACCAACAAAGTGGTTGCGGGGCCTACGCAGACTCAGATCAGCCTGGGCATGCGCCCAGTCTGATTAGCATCTTCGCTGTCTGCATGGAGTTAGCTTAGACCCTTAGCTACGCTATAAATGCATAGCCAAGACTCTGACTAGACGGGACGGATGTCCAAGCTGATCTGAGTGTTCGCTTGGCGCACATTGCACTTTATTGGTTTTCTCGTGTCGCTGCTCATCACAGTAGTAATTTGACTCGGCTGAAATGTTGTGATCGAGTATCAGTTTAGGAAAATAATCGAATAAACATCGATTAATGAGCCTAATATTTGGTTGATTTGATGCTTAACGTCCACGGTAAACAGCTAAGGTCATGACGGGACGGTCAGTTAACCTTACCACACTATTCCTGGGCAGGCTTAGACCTCCTAAGCGGTTAACCAGTACTAAGTGCACATACTTTCGCCAGTAACTGACAACTGCCCTTCTTGAATCAGCGGAAGGAGACTAATAAAAGCCTATTTAGAATAAATTCTACGTTCTGTCCTAGAGCTATTTTCTTGCTAGGTTTTATTGCATTTCCAGTAAGAAGTCCATAGGAAATGCTTAAAGTATTTTCTATGGACCCCTTAAGTCACGCGGAGTCAAAGCTTCAAAGGGGCGTGTAATATACAGTATAATGCAACAAGAATAGCCAGAAGACAAAAAAAAAAAAACTAGCGGAACCTTGACTTTAACAAGTGTAAGTTTAATATGGACAATCAAAGCCAAGTGAAATGGGATCAACTGCAGTGCCAGAATAACATTTTCTCCTAAGGAAAATTCAAACCTCGAAATTATTGCCAGAGATATGACAATATGAATGAACAGTGAATTATAGGTCAAAGTGACCTAGAAAAACAGGAGGTCACCACTGTTTCTGAATGTACCATTACAGTAAGTACAATAGAAGTCAATGAAATAGTTTAAAGATATTGAACAGTTAAATCACAGTGATATCAAACAGTTAAATCACTGGATCATGAAATATTGGTCAAACTGACGTACAATTAGTATGAGGTCACTCGTAGTGTCAGTAGAAACCATGACCCCAAGTATAATGCAAATCCATGAAATAGTGTAAAAAATATCAGGTTAAATCACTGGACCATGAAATACAGGTCACGCTAACCTTCAACTAAGATAATATCATTCAGCCCGAACCATTTAACCAGGTATAATGAAAATCCATAAAATAGTGATAGAAATATGGGGCAAAATCACTGGACCACGAAAAAGGGGTTACACCGGCCTACAATTAGTATAAGGTCACTCACAGTGTTAGCCCAAACCATTAACCGCAGTTTAAGTTTATTTCATTAAATAGCGTTAAAATATAAGGCAAACTCACCGGACCATGAATTATAGGTCACTGTGACCTACTGTTATTTTGAGGTCAAACACCCGGCCAAACTAAGTCACTGTCGCGGGCAATCATGTTCGTACATCTAATAGTCTTAAAGAAATAAGGCAAAACCACTGGAGCATAAAAATAGGTCACAGTGACCTACTGTTGTTTGTGGTCAAACTTTTGATCATGCTGAGTCATATTAAGAAGAATCATATTTGTACATCAAATAGTCTGCAAGATATAAGGCAAAATCACTGGATCATGAAATATAGGTCACTGTGACCTATTGTAAGTTTGAGGTCAAATTTTTGGTCAAACAGGTCAGTCATTATCATAATCGTTCATCAAATGTTCTTCAAGATATAAGGATAAATCACTGGACCATGAAATATAGGCGAAGTATCGCTAATTACCACGCGACGTCAGTCCAACGGCAGCTGCAAGCAGCTTTCTTAAATCGCCGGTTTCTTTTTATTCTTTCATTAAAATGACATTATAAACCATTTTCTAAGTGTAAACTTGGTTTACATTATACCCACTAAGCGCGCTGAGACAAGCAAAATTAATGAGAAATGCCTAGGGAAAAAGTTATTCGTGAAGCGGTTTGTTTTGAAAATAAAAAGAATATTTACTATTTTTTAGGTTATTACCAAACATATTTCATTTCATGTATTAAAATATCAGCCATTCCACTCATGCTATGCACTCATGAAATTGCGGATATTTTCAAAATATTCGATGCAATATATTTGGTATAATATTCACCTAAAACAAGTAAATATCCTCTATATATTGCACACAATGTAAGATTTTTGCGGTTAAAAGCATGTTTTTACAATTAACTGTATGGAAAATGGGTAGCGTTTTATAAAGATGATTTTCCACCCGTGCGTGAGCAAGCCACTTTGCATGCATATGTGTACTTTCAAAATTCACATTATATACTGTTCAAAAAAAGTAGGGGATATCAAGCTATATTTTTATATAAATAAGAGAGACTATCAAGTCCATCTGAAATCGCAAGTGTTCATCAAATAAATAAATATTCGATAAGACATTCTGCTAAATAATTTATATGGTATATCCTGCCATGTGATCTGCACGAAGTTCGTTTTAGACAGGGGGTCGACACCCAGATTTCACACGAATCTAGCATGGCAACAAATCGTTTTCAGACAACAAAATTTACACGGAAACACTTGCCATTATTCAATTAACAAGCTGAAAATTAGTTTTACACACTGTCTCGTAAAACATAAATAGTGCGTGCCATAAACGTCAATTTTTTTCGGTGAATTGATGCACCTGTATGATTTTTGGTTTTGAAGAAGAAAAAAATTCTTTTAGCATGCAGATTTGAAGATATTTTTGTTCGAATTGTAGATCACGAGACAGGATTTATCGTCCAAACTTTCATTAAAAGTGTCTTAACGGATATCTGTCTTATCGACGCTTTTTGTTTCATATGGTTATCACATTTGTTTTAGCTGCTACAATTTTTTCATAACTAAATATCCCCTACTTTTTGTGAACAGATATATGAGTGGCTAGCTGAGGCACGTGGGGTTAAAGATATTCTACAGATGAAAAACTGAAAAGTGGGTGGGGTATTTAGTTTAAACATATTTATTGAATCACAAACTGTACATGATTACAATATAAACATGATACAAACAATTGGATCAGAACGAAAGCATAAATGAGCCGCGACACGAGAAAACCAACAAAGTGGTTGTGCGCCCAGCGCAGACTCAAATCAGCCTGGGCATCCGCCCAGTCTGATCAGAGTCTTCGCTGTCCACATGGAGGTAGCTTTTACCCTTAGCTACCCTTTAAGCGCTTAAGAAAGACTCTGATCAAACTTGGAGGATTCCAGACTGTTCTGAGTCTGCGCAGGGCGCACAACCACATTGTTGGTTTTCTCGTGTCGCGGCTCAAATGCTTATCTAGTTCTTCTCCTGTAGGGTAATTAGACCCTCATTGTCTAAAAATAAGGCGAGCATTCTTTTTATTCACCTATAATTGCTATTCACAGCTGTAGTGTTTTATTCATTTTAAGCATATTTTACAAATGAAATTCAGTAAATAATAGCGCGAAAAATATATGTAATAAAGATGACCGAAAGTTTCACTTACCCCTCGTGCGAGAATCAGTACGAGTTAGGATACAGGTGTAATAATTGTTCAAAATCAATATCAAAACCTCTTTATAATGGATAAGTCTTCCCACTAATGCTAAAATTGTCATTTTTGGCTTCACTAGAAAGTTGCAGTAATTTGTTGAAAAACAGGCAATGGGGCAATGTCTATAAGGCCTGTTTCATAGCCACGAACCGACTTTCTTTAAACTTTATAAACTCAAACTACCATGTCTCGGCTGTAATATCACATAATATCAGATCAATTGATGAATGTTTCTTTGTTAGTTACAAGATGGAAGTAGGTGGGGTAATCCTGACCCGAAGAGGTTTCTGTTAAGAAACCATTTCGTGAAAGCTGATGCAATGCCAGATTTAACAAAAGATGATAAAACTTTTGTAAAATTTCTACATGCAATGTGTTTTGTACTCGATTACATACCTAAATTTTAGTTGTTTTTATTCTCCAGCTTTACGCAAAAACACAACAGCTTTCTACGCTCGAAGCGATTCCAATGATATTTTGTATTCTTACTGTAAATAAGATGGTTGTTCCAAAATTATGCCGATAATTTTCTACAATGAATATTTTCTTAGTCATCTACCCTTATAATATTTTGTTTTTGTTTTGTTACTACTCAGTTTTATACCCCGCCGCATGCTACTGGCGTGGTATTAGGCTTTCCGGCTGGTTATCTGTGCATCTGTCGTGCGTACATCTATCTTCCTTTCTGTTTGTCTGTCTGCTGTCCGTCCGTCCATGAGCCCTTCGCTTCCGTTCGATAACGTTGAGAATTTTCGATAGATTTATTCAAACTTGGCATGCGCATTGGTCTTGGGTCTTCACAAACTGCAAGATATGTTACTGAATGTATGTGTAATAAGAAGGGGCACTAGGAAAAACATATTACAATTCTGGAAAATTTCCTTGAGAATAAACGAAGCCATTTTACTATGGGCATCAGTTTTATCAGCTAAAAAAACATACTCCAAAAGACAAACATTTTGATGCAAATTGTCAATATAAAATAAAGAATGTAAAGAAAATTACATTCTTTAAGTATGGGACTCATTCCATGCAAATGCTCTGAAAGAGTTATTTAATTCTTTGCAGTCTGAAACAAGACCCCAAAGGGTACCAGTCTGAGTCTTATCTGCATTGAAATTCCATACATAGAAGAGAGAACAAATAATTAGAGCAATTACCTTAAAATAATAATGTCGACAGAGAGTAAAGTAATATGATCATAAAATTATTTGATGAATTAAAGTGTGCTTTTTATAAATTTCAAAATGTAAACTATCGCTTCAAAAGCAGTAAACAACATCATAGAATTCAGTTTGAATTATTGATATAGCGTAACTGGATGACTCAAACTGCATTTGACTTTGTTTAAATTGAAACCAAATTTGGAAAAATAGGAATTAACAAAAGCATTGTAAAATCCTACGTAATACACCGCCACTGCAAACATTAAATATCGGTGTTTTGTAAGATTTCATACATGTACATAGTTCCGGAACATGGGCAGATAACCCCATTGAAACAAAAATGTTAACCATCACTAGAAGCTATTATTGGTTTGCACATTTGTTATATATTTTATAAAAATCCTTTTGAGTTCTGATTTAATATAGATGTTTTCCATGATTTCATACATGTATATTGCCCTGTGTCAGGGGAAGATAATTCATCGAGTCAACAGTTTGATCCTAACAGGAAGCTTGTATTACTTTGATATTTTGCTGAAAGTTTCAAGAAAAGCTCTTTCGACTCTGATTTTATATAGATTTTCTATTCTTTTATAAATGTGCATATCCCCGAGACAGGAGCAGATAACACTGTTGTAGGATTAAATTCTGGCTGTGAAAGATCGGCTATGTTACTTAGTTTATTTCTGTGAAATTTCAAAAGGAGAAACCGAAACTCTAATATCATTATTATTTTTTTGCATGATTTTTTACACCGAAATATCTCTATGCCAGGGACAGATAACCCCAGGGGACAAATTCTGATCATGACAGGAAGCTTATGTTGTTATGACAATTTGTGCAAATTTCAGCAAATATTGCACTCAACCCTGATTTTATGTAGATGTTTTCATGATTTTATACATTAATATAGCCACGGGACAGGGGCAGATAACCCTGGTATACTGAATTCTGCTTGTAACAGAAAGGGTATATTTTTTCAATCATTTTTGTGAAATTTCATCAAGATATTTCAAAGTGTAATGGAATTATAGACCATAAACCACTTTCGAGACATTGCAAAGGGCCAGAACTTTTGCCAACACCAATGCACATGCCAAGTTTTAAGAAATCCATTAAAATACTCAAATTTTCGAAAGGTAACAAAGTGTTCATGGATGGATGGACAGATGGCTCGATAGACAAGCAGACGTAAAGACAAGCAGCGGGAAAACATCAAACCCAACCACTTAGTTATCACACATGGCGCGGCAGGGTACAGAAACTGAGGAACAATTTTGTAAGAAAAAAATAAAGGTTTTAAGGGGGAGATAACACAGAAAATATTTATTATAGAAAATTATCGGCAAAATTTAGAACTATCATCATATATAGTGTATAACTGCAAAATATCATTGGAATCGCTTTGAGTGTAAAAAGCTGGTATGGTTTTGCATAAAGTTGGAGAATAAAAAAAACTAACATTTAGGTATATCATACAAGAGAGTATAAAGACATTGCATGTAGAAATTATACAAAAGGATTATCATCATTTGTTATATCTGGCACTGCATAAGAAGTCATGATCGGTTTCACTTCCAGTTTTAAGTAACATTATAAATATTAGCATTTTCTTAAAGGCCTACTGCACTGTTTTCTTCACTTTTTCCAGAAATATTCCCAATTAACAGGTATTCATGAGAGAAACAGATTGCTGAAAGCCCCATCGAAAAATTTTAACCCAAACTATTATTATTGACAATTAAAATCATGCAAATCAGTTTTTAAGCCCTCCTCCCCCCCCCCCCCCCCCCCAGCTTTTCTTTTCTACAGTTTTACTTGCATAACTCGATTTAATTTGTATTCCAGTTATTTACCACCGTTTTCTGATGCAAATTTGTTTTTCAAGAGACTATGTAACTTGTTACACTTAATATATTTTAGGACAAAAGAGTATTAAAAATATAGAATACAGATTTTATTTTAAATTCTATTGACATGAATTACTCAAATGATGTCATATGAGATCTTTCATATTTTTCAGCTATTAAGAATTTAAATTCCTTATGACTTTTCACTATCCTGGATTTCTTCCTTCCAGTTTTCGGCTTTCTTTTAGATAAAGCAATACCAGTTATTTCAAGAAATTTCAACGCATGTTAGAAAACAGTACAGTAGCCCGTTTAACAGAACCCTCTTCGGGTCAGTATTATCCTACCAACTTTCATCTTGCACACATCAAAAAATCTTCACCAACTGATCTAATATTGCATGACATTACAACACATTTAAAGAAAATCGGTCGTGGCCATGAAACAGGCCTTATAGACACTGTTCCTTTGCATGGAAACTGTCCTTTGCGAAGGAAGAATGCATACAGGAGACTTAGGCCGCCTGACGTCGAGTACACTAACAATGTTACAGTGGCGCTTTTAGTGACATTATTAAAGTCGGAATAACGTGCAAGCATTCGTGGCGTAATCTATGACAAGCCAGATAAGGCTTAGCCAATTAATCAACAAATAAATTTAGACGATCTCACGAATTCCTTTTTTTTGAAACAGTGAAATCTACAGTGATAATTTCACTGTTTGAAATAGTGAGATTTTCAGTTACGATTTCACCGCCAAATCTCTGTAATTTATTGAAAAGTACAGAAGAAAAACAAATCTGCTTTGTTAAATATTTACGTGGTCATATTAACTTGAAACATAGTTTATTTAAACATATCCAGATTTAAGATATATGTCTCGAAGACGTTTTATTTCCCCTAATCTTTTTTATCTGACAAACTGCAACTTTCAACACTCAATAGATATATTTGCATTCATCAAGTGGTTATGCGCAAGAGATGGAAAAAAGGTAATAACAGAGCTTAGAAGAACTTTTAACAGCACTTGCTTTTGTATGCAATTAATACCTTGAGGAAGAGCAAAACAAAAGGAAAAAACGAAAGGAATAGTTTATATTTGAAAGCTTTTTATTATTATTCAACAAGCGTCAAACCATAACATTTTGTTTCACTCTCAAATGAAAGTCATTTGTGATTTGAAAAAGGCTAATCCTTTCGATCACTGTATCTTTTTACATAAAAAAGTAAGACGTGTTATTATTTTCCTAGTCCACCTGATGGTGTTCACTGTCAGAGTCAACAGATACACATCTGTATTTATACAAAATGTTTAATTTATTCTTACCTCAATTGAATCAGCTCTTTAGTTAGCTATATTTCATCGTCTTTCCAAGACGAAAAGCGACAAAGAACTGATCATACGAGATTGAGACTAGCAGTAAAAACTCTGAAATAAATTAATGGTTGGCATTTGCTTTCTACACCTCGCTAAATCCGTTAATTACCTAACTATCCTGCATATCATTTGTCACCGCAAAATGTGCCAAAGATGTCCGCTGACCGTGTCCTGAACTTTACTTGTTAATGAAAAACCTTATTTATTTCTTTAACTCTTTCGGCGCCAAAGTCGCAAAAATGCGACTTTGCAAACAGCGTATATCCAGATCAGCCGGCTCTTAAAAGAGCCGTCTGATCAGGATCTACACTGTTTGCCATTCAAATATGAATTTAAAAAGCCTGATTTTATGAAAAATGTCTTTAGATTGTTAAAATTTCCAATTACAAATCTGTCGTCTGATGATTTGAGCAGACGAAAATTTGTCGTCTGAAAAAATTGGCGCCGAAAGAGTTAATATGTCGAAACAAGGTATATTCATTCCCGTGCTATGTTAACAATGATTAGATTTCACAGTTCAGAAGAGGCATAAAAGAACAGTCTCGATTCAGGAGACTCGTAGACAGTATTTCAGTTCTTTATCGCAGAAAAAGACAGGGAGGAGTTCCAAATAGCGTCTTTCTGTCCAGCTAATTACCCTCAAAGGAACAAAGTGTGACATTTTGCGCAGTGTTGGTTCCAATGCGTGCGTCCACTGTTCAATGACGTAACTGGAATAATATTTGTCACATTGTAGGGAGGGGTTAGGAGTTTCACAGTTTGACGAGATGGACATGTTTGTATCATTAAAATATTTAAATATTCAAACACTGCATAGATACTAGACGGAATGTCTTTAAAAATCTGGTCTGACTAAGAGGTATAACAAACTGCCGGGTCCGTAAGAATAATAGTTCGAAATTAATCTAAAAGATTCGGGAAAAAAATCAAGTTTTTAGTACGTTGCCTTCGTTGCCTGTGATAAATCCAAACCAGTGTGAAGCTTTTTTCTGATAGTTTCTCATCAGTTTGTTAGACTGAGTTCGCAGCTGTTTAGTTGCTATTATTCTATTACAAATTTTCGTACGACAACAGAGCCTCGTGAAATTGAATCCAGAATCGAACAATGAGTAGTCAGATCACTGTCTACACTTCGACCACGCACTTTACAGTTAATATGGTAGCAGCCATAGACAGTCGTTTTCATACCACCCACACTTAAAATACTAATCAGCATTAGTTATGCTAAATTTCAATTATATTAAAAATTCTTAGGCTGTCCCTAGCTTTGAACAACGCCAGACAGCCGTATCAACGCTGATGCAATGTTGTCAGAATCTTTTATCGACGTTGATACGATAATTCAACGACCTGTTCTGTCAATAAGCTAAAAACAATGTGGCATTTCTTTTTCCTTGCCTTTCTTTCACTTGTCTGTCTTTCATTTCTTCTCTCTGTTTCATGTGTATATCAAAGAGTCGTTTTATTGTATCCCCTAGACACTAATGTGAATCCAAGCTGCCTATTATTTTTACAGAGAGAAAGTCGCCAAAGTCCAGTCGTTGGAACGCTATGTTATTGTGCAAAATATAATAGATCCTTTCTTGGGTCGGGTCAGGAACTGGAAAACTTGACTCGCTTACACTACATACAAACGACAAGTTGACAAGGGAATTGTTCAAATGTCACAACACGCTGAAGCCTGTCCTAAAGCCGTCGTATCTGAGAGTTTGTCAACTCGGGTGCGCGTCAGCTGTATGGGAGGGCATAATGGCAATGTTTTCGAGGGGAGGGGGTGGGGGTGGGGGGGGCGGGGGTAAATAAAAATAGTTGGTTCAGTCGGCAGTATGCAGAGATTGAGAGAAAAGTATTACATCTGCCTTCATCTTGCACTTTCCCGACGATGACTATCATGAGTGATGAAAGTCCCAGACAAATTTGCCGACAGCCTACAAAAAGCGATAGTTGATATGTGGCGCGAAAAGTTGTTACGTTAACGTCACCATGCGCAACATTAAGATTTCAGTCTAAAGAGACGGCAAGCCGGGCATTTTATGCACATTAGCTCGATAGTGAGGTCGGCGACCTACTATTTTTATTGCTTTAATGTAAACTTACATCATTAGGCCATACTGTGTTAGTTTTTGAAGAAAAAATGTGGTTTGTTTTCTCAGAATGCAGGTTTTTATCCAAGAGTGACGAGCAAAAAGGAGCGTTTTCCATAGAACGCCATTAAAACATCGGCTCGAAAAAGTGGAAAATTTGACGTTTTCGAGGTCAGCTATCTTGAAAACGACATCGGCGACCCCCCTTTTTTATTACATTTTCTGAAAGAGGGACTCAAAATGTACAATATAAGGAAGTATGAATAAAATCATGTGTTTTGTCAATTACTCCCACCTCACCTTAAGAAGCAATTTCTGAAGGCGATTGGCTGCATACTGACGTTGGTTGTGATAACAACGTTCTATTGGTTAAATGATGTCACCGACTTACGTCACAACGCATTCGCGATGTCAACAAGTTCGGACAAAACTGAGTTTGCTTTTCATTTGTTTGACTCCTTTTATGCCGTAAAATCTTCTAACGATGCATGATAAGTAGAAAACCACGAAAGTGTCTTTTGATATCAAGTTTATCAGGCTCGACCAGAAACACGTCGGACTGGCTCGGCAAGCCTCGCCATTCCTACGCTGTTTCTGGTCTCGCCTGATAAACTTGATATCAAAAGACACTAATCACTGATTCTCAAGAAATTGTAACTTTTGGGTGGTTAAAAAATCGAAAAAGTAAACAAGTCATACAGAGATCACTCACAGTCATTTCACAACTTTGGTATCTCATGAAGCTAAATCTAAAGTATTGCACAGTAAATATCAGGTAAATTCAGGTAACGACAGACAACGTGAAGGCACTACAACTTCTCTTGAGTATTCTACGAGTCGTATGTACCAATAGACTTGAAGCAATTGCCAGTAGTATAAGGGTATAAAACACCGTTGATGTAAGTGATTTTGTTTAAGACGAAGTTGAGCTTTAGAAATCTTCACTCTGTTGTTTCTGAAAACGCAAAATGCTCTTCTTCTACCAAAAAGAAGCACTACGATCTCATTTTACTTAACTAACATGAAAGAAAACTATTCCTGCAAAACACATAAAGTAAAAGATTTGAAATCCTCAAGGAAAACTCCTGTTTTAAACTTTAAAACTTCAACCTGTCTGTATAAAACGCATATGCTTTATAGAGCATCTAGAATGGTTACACTGCTATTCATGTCTTCTGTACTGTCCCGTAAAATACACGATCTTAAAACGTGACAGTGAATTGTTTGTGTTTAGATACAAATATTAACATAAATACTAAATGCGGTATTGTTACATTAACAAGTTCTATGTTGTGGCACAAAGAAGTGTTTGCGTTACAATTTGCCAGCCTGTTTGCTTTTTTTTTATATCAGCAGTACTGCTTTGACGTCGCGCACGATGTTCGAACAATACACACTTCCAGAGGGTCATTTGCAAAAGAATCTTTTATTCTTAGCAGAAACTATTCATGTTATACATCAAATGAAAGCTAAAACTTTGCAGAATATGACTGTGTATATTTTAATTATTTCAAATATACCGTTTTAAGGAGGAACGGCAAAGCTATACGATTTTTAGTCCAAAATCGCATGTCCAGCGTTACATTTTTCGCCACCTCCAATCACAAAATGATCAAAGAACCGAATAAAACGCACGAGAATATATCAAATTTTTAAAAGTCCATTACCATAATGTATTTTTAACACAATTTCCTATCTTTTTTCATACATGCGTCTTTTGAGGTGAGAATATATGAAGTATAATTGTAAATAGAAAATGTCCATCGAGAGTAGAAATGTCACTGGCGTTATGAGCCAATACATATAAAAACGGAAGGAAAAGGAGGATGGGTATGATTAAAATTTATCTGAAATGCACAATGTTTACTGTTTATAGAAAGATATATTTATTTAAGACAGTTCGTGAAATAAAAACTTTAAGATGCCAGTTTCGATTTCTCAGTAATTGTCCCATGACGTAAAAACGGCATTCCAAATTTTGAACTGCTTTAGGAAAACTTAATTTGTCAGATTTTGAATTAACATGTACGAATTAGCGGACTTTATAAGAAATGCACATTGTTTGTAGATTACAGAAATATGCAGCTTTCTAAATTGCGCTTTAAATTTTAGAAATAAAGAATATCAATTTGATTTCTCATAAAATGTCCCAGGAACGCGATTTTTAGCTCTAATGACGTACAGTCATTCCGGTTTGTTTGATAATTTCAGTATGAATGTCCAGCTGTTGATATATAATTTAAAAAAAAGTCACCGAAAAATAATTCATCATATACAAGTGACATTAAACATTTTAGAGAAAAGAGATATCTTATTAATTAGCTGCAGTTATTGATAATAATGAAGTAACGAAGTAAAGGTCTTGCATTATGGACAAGAGAGAGAGAAAAAAAAAAGAACTAAAAATGACGCTTTCTAAACCTACTAAACGCCTAATTCGTGTAGGTAATAGACCATGCTTTCAGAATATGTTATAATATTCAAATAATTTGACAAAAAAGTAAGAAATGCATAATATCATTAATACGAAAGTGACCCACTTGAACTAGGTTCGTGATATTTGGCATTCTGTTTTCAAATAAAGCAAGGGTTATCTGATTAAAACGTTTGAGCAAATTTTGTAAAAATTTTGACAGAATTATGACTCTTTTCAAATTAAATCAAATTGTCAGATAAACCTTGGGAGCAAAATACCTCGAGAACTCCTTGAGACTGTTGTGTCATAATCCCACCAGGCACATGACGTCAAAATAACGTCATACTGACGCCAGTGCGACGTCGCGCCGACGTCAGTATGACGTCATTTCGACGTCATGTGCCCGCTGGGATTCAAAGGTGACTGATGAGCTTTTGTGCCAATTCTGTAAATTTCTGACTTAATTATCCCCTTTTTGGACTTAATTATTATGTCTTGCATGTGTCCCCAAAAAAGGGTTTTAGTCTGAATTGTTGTTGTTGGTTTGTTCCTTTACGTCCACGGTAAACAGCGATGGTCATGTCGGAACGGTCAGTTACCCCAGCCACACTGTTCCTGGGCAGGCTTAGACCTCCTAAGCGGTTAACCAGTAACTAGTAACTGACAACTGCCCTAGTATGTGGCGGACCGGGTATCGAATCCTGGACCTCTGGCTTTTGAGTCATTCGCGCTACCGACTGCGCTACGCGGCTCGGCGTTTTAGTCTGAAAAGGGTTAATTGAATACCGTAAAATAATAAGTATTGGGACAGATAGGCCTTGACAAAGAGTTCGGGGCCAGATCAGACTGCTCCTCAAGGCAAGGAGTAATTTCTTTGCAAAATACAATAAAAGTGGAAACGTTCACCAGAAATCACTAAAACTAGAAATAGATGGAGACAGATTAAAATCTTACAGGTTCCTTTAAGAGCAGAGAACACACTAGATAAAAAGCGGGTCAAACTTGAACAAGTACAGTCAACTCTCGATATCTCGAACACTGATATCTCAAAGTATTCTCTTATTTCATGAATATAGTTTGGTCTTATTTCCTATCTTTATTCACATTTCAACTCCTATTATCTCAAACTACTCATATCTCAAAGTAAATTTTCTTCGACCAGAAAATTTAATTTGAGATATCAGTAGTTTGAAATGAATTTCGACTTTGAGATATCGAGAGTTGACTGTATCTCTAAAGTGAGTGGCTGCGGTCGAATGACGGTCCTGTATAACCTTCTGCGGGTGTCTTATTAATTTAGATAGTAGTAGGGCATGGGCCCACTGTGCTTACAGTAGGTGTGGGTGGGGGTAGTTTGGGTATTTTTCCTCTCGCCTATATAACTCTATCTCTCTCCCTCTCTCTGGGAGACGGCTCGATATAGACTGAAATACTGTCTCAAAGAGCCATTAAAACCCAGGGGGCGTCCTATAAGTTTAGATGATAGTAGAGCAAGGGCCTACTGTGCTTACAGTAGGTGTGGGTTTGGGTTGTTTGGGTATTCTCTCGCCTATCATATCTCTTTCTCTCTCCCTCTCTCTTGGAGATGGCTCGATATAGACTGAAATACTGTCTGAAAAAGGTAAAGGTAAAGGTTTCCCATAGCCTAATAGCCGTAGGGGCAGTGGGGGTTAGAAACCCACTGTATCTTGGGCACAGCTGATGAAAGGCCGAGCCCATCTCTCTCCTTTCGCTGCCTTATCCTTCCCGAATTCGAAAAATGTATCCATTTACTGCTGGGTTGATAGAGAGAGTTTTCCAGTCGTCGAATGGCGACGGTGAGCAGCGAACTCACGACCTTCCGGCGACTTTCTGCACAATAACCGAGCCACTCTAACCACTCGGCTACCGCGCCTCTCTATACTGTCTGAGCCGTAAAAGCCCAGGGGCGTCCTATTAATCTAGATAATTGTAGTGCAAGGGCCTACTGTGCTTACAGTAGGTGTGGGTTGTTTGGGTATTTTTCTCTCGCCTATTATCTCTCTCTCTCTCTCTCTCTCTCTCTATCTCTCTCTCTCTCTGGGAGATGGCTCAATATAGACTGAAGGACTGTCTCAGAGAGCCGTTAAACCCTAAACAACCAACTAAAATAGAAAGTACAGCCTAAAATTTTAGCGGTCAAACCAATTATGGCTGGATAAAAGCTGTCTTCCGCTAGAAAGACTACATACGCGGTGTACTGCTTGTGCTGTGCATCTGACCAGCCTGTGCAACACCAGAATTATGCTTTCTAAAGCAAATCTTGACCATTTGGAAAACAACAAAATTTACGGACACGAAATTATTTTTAAAAATAAAAATGCCTCGTCCAAGCTATATCATACTGCGGATCCAAAGGCTAAAGGACAAACAGTGTAGATCCAGATGAGACGGCTCATCTGTATCTATGTTAGATCCGGATGAGGCGGCTTATCTGGATCTACGTTTGCAAATTTTCGTTTTTAGCGATTTGTGTCAAACAACGGAGAAATATTTATCAGTAGATACTGCTTCAACCCCCCTTGACTTTCGGGCAGGTGCGCAGAGGCGTCGCACCAAGAAAAGGAAAAGGAAAGGAAAATAAAAAATAAAGAGCAAGATAGGACAAATTTAAAATCTAAAAGTTACAGACTATTGTAAGATTCAAGTCATAATTTTATTTCAGTAAGAAATAGATGGAACTGTTGACGAACTTAATTCAGTTACAAATAGTTGCTACATGTACGTGATTGACCTTTCATTAGGGGGCGAAACGTGCGGGATCGAAATGTCCCGGGGTCCGACATTCATTACGTTTCGTCTTTCCTTCCGCTTAACCGTCTCTCAATTTGTCCGTCCGTTTGTCAGATGATTTTTGTATAAAACGTTTTGCGTTAAGTTGGTAATTTGTTTCATTAGCCGCCCAGTAGGCACACAACGTTGAATCAACATTGGATCAAGGTTGATTCAACATCATGATTTTGAATCAACGTTGATTCAATGTTGATTCAACGTTAAGTGCTGAGATGGCGGGCGTCTACGCAAGAGCCTGCTTATTTTGCTCTGGTATATTTTAAATGTGTCTCACCGCTATAGGTTCAAGGCCCGGCGCGCACAAGTGAGAAAGCTACAAGTCCTGCTTATGGATGGTCAGGTGTTTTCCCGGGGAGCTCCCGTTTTCGCCCACTTTTGCTTTATGATCAACTCGACATTTATAAGTGAAATATTTTTGAAAGGGCCGTAGAAATATCAAAACTAGATCTGTCTGCGTACAGGATAGCTCTTGTCCATCACATAAAAACTTGAATGTAAAACTTTACACATTATGCTAATGCCGCCGCCGCCAATGCCAACACCGACGTCGGGAGCTCTTCCTGAACTTTGTTCAGGCGAGCTAAAATCAGTGCGTGGAACAAACGCTTAAGGCCATGCTATTGTTAAATTTGCCAAAACTTGATTGGATAGTTCTGTGCATTTTCATTGGTCTAGTGCGTGAGTTCTTTTCATGCATGTATCTTTTGTGTTTGACCGTAGATTTGGCTCTAGAACTGATAAAAAAGGTGGACTATGGATTTTTACACTGACTTTCCCTGCTGAATTCTTGTTCATTTCAACATATTTGACTCTGTAAGTAGTACCTTTCTTTTTAGGTTGGTTGGTTGTTTTGGGCTTAACGGTTCTTTCAAACAGGGAGCCCCGGTAGCTCGGTGGGTTAAGTGCCGGCCCATTGATATCGAGTGCGAGCCCCGCTTGAGGCCAGAATATTTCCCCCACCGTGAACGGGGTTCCATTGCACACAGCCTTTCATTATCACAGTCCCATCGTCCTGATATGACTGAAATACTGTTGAAATACTGTTGAAAAGGACGTAAAATTGCATGCATCCATCCATCCATTGCACACAGCCTTTATGATCATCCTTGCATCTTCCTGATATGACTGAAATACTATTGAAAAGGACGTAAAATCGCGAGTCATCAAACCATCCCTTCAGACAGTATTCGGTCTATATCGAGCCGTTTCTATTTAGGAATCGCAGTAATTTGTTGTTGTTTTTTCTACCATAAAATCTTTGTGAACTTTGCAGTCCTTTTACCTAGTCAACTCACTTTTTTTGTGGGAGTGGGGGGGGGGGGGTCGAATCGGACAATGGCGCTGTGTATCTTTCAGCGCTGGAGCGTGTACTTATTTAGTATAATAGCAGGGCAAGGGCTGGCTGTGGTTGCAGCAGGTGCGGGATGGGGCTGGTCTGATCTATCCTGGAGCCCCGGCAGCTCAGTAGGCTGGCCTGCTGGTCTAATTATCCCGGGTTCGAGTCCGGCTGTAAGCGGGGATCTTTTCAATCGTAAACGGGGGTCCGTTGCACACATCCTTTCATTATCACCCTCCTATTGTCCTGATATGACTGAAACATCTACAGCTACATCATACGCGCTGCCGTCACACTTGACTACTATAGCGCGGGGGTTTGCTGCATGAGAAAGAGAGAGAGTATGATAGGAAAGATAGAAGTTAACACTGTTAAAAAGGACGTAAATTCGCAAGTCATCAATTAATCCCATCTCGCTTCTTTTCTCTCTCTCTCTCTCTCTCTCTCTCTCTCTCTCTCTTGAAGACGCCTCGATACTGAAATACTATCTCAATAAGGCGTTGTTCCCAAAACAACCAACTACCTTTTTTTTAGAATTTTTTGTGCCAGCTTCAGTATATAGTGACACCACAGCTAGAATGGATAACTTGGAGAGAACAGTTGTGCTTGATTGGCTAGTTGCTTTTGGGTTTAATGGCCCTTAAGACAATATTTCAAACTAGAAAGAAGAGATATGATAGGGGAGAGAAAAAAGTCCAAACAGCTAGCACCCGCACCCACTGCAAGTACAGTAGGCCCTTGCCCTAGTATAGGACGAACGCCACTGAAAAAGAACAGTTGTGTATCAGTCTATAGGTCTAGTTAAGCGCCAGTGATGAAAATAGCAGAATTTGCAATGAGCGTAGATCCTGATTACGCTGCTCATAATATTGAGCTGCCATATCTAGATCTACACTTTTTGCCCTCCAGTTTTTTGAATAGCTTGAACAAAGTATATTTTGAAATTTTGCGGACGTAACTTTTGCAATAACTTTTGTCGTCTGCTTTTCGGCGCTTTTAAGAGAGCGAGGACACCTGAAATTAACTTCTTAAAATAGAACAGTTTGGCTGGCTTACAGCGCAGTAAAACGTCCAAAAGAAAACAGTGTAGACCAAGACCAGGCCCAGAGTTTATAAAACTTGAGTACATTCTCAAACTTAAAATAAAGCACACTGATTGGCTGCTTCCGAGCATATGCTCGGAAGCAGCCGATCAGTGTGCCTTATTTTGAGTTTGAGATTATTCTCAAGTTTTATAACCTCGAACCTAAACTGCTCATACAAACAAAGTAAACCCTATTCAAACTGCTCCTTTAAGAGCAGTTTGATCATCTAGGTGTGCACTGTTTTCAGATGTTTTCTGTCCATATACTTAGAATTTTTACGGTCGTACATGTAACGGTCGTGTTGGCTTTGAAAACAGAGCAGACCCAGATCAGTCTGATCAGACTCTACCATTTTTTCTTCATTTTATTTGCTTGCTTTTTTTAGACGCATTTCTGCATTGGAAAATCAAAATGTTCGATTTTTATAATGATCTTAAGCCGTGTTCATGTGCACTTTTTGCGTCCGGGTGAAAAAATACACCCAGGGTGCAAATTTGCACCCCGGGTGTATTTTTGGCCACGTGAACGGTGTTTCAAGAAAAAGCACCCGGGTGCAAACTTGGCCCCGGTGCAAATTTGACCCTACTTTCGAGGTGGTGCAATTTTATTTGCACCCCGGTGCAAATTTGCCCCCGGGTGCAAATTGTGCCCATGAACGCAAATTGTGTTCATTAGTATACAATTTGATCTAGGATTTTTCCAAATGACTGGTCTTTTTATTATGATCTTGTATAATCCGATACTTTCTATTATGATCTTGTATAATCCGATACAAAAATCAGACTGTTATCAAAATAGATATGCATAAATTACTGAGACTACGATTTTGGTCATTCTTAAACAAGATGTCCACCCGTCAACGTCGTATATGTGGAAGCGGCTGGGACGACAAGACAACAGATGCCCTGTTGGGCATCTGGAACGATGTTACGGTGCAAAACAAAATTGACGAAGCTGCGGTGTCCGATACAGTCATTTATAAGAATATTTCCAAGTTAATGAAAGAGAGGGGCTTCGAAGTGTAAACAGAGGATGAACACTCTTAAAACAAATTATCGAACAGCTCGTGACAACCTGAAAAAAAGGTGGAAGAGGCTCATTTCCCTCCGGAAACTTAACGTAGGCTGTGAATAGCTTGTCCACGATTGCCGATCAAACCCATTTCACACATTCACACACAGTGGACTTGGCAATCCCGAAAAGATTCCCTATTGTCCTACAGTGGACTCGACAGTATCGGATCAAGTTCAATAAAACTTCTGTTTTGTTGTATGTGAATGCTAAAAGTATGTATGTTATGACACATAACAATTGCAAAATATTCCTTCTATCTATTCATGTCAAAATATTTACGAAATTTATTCCTTTAAGGGCAGATAACCTATCGAGGCAGACAGGAGGGTCTTACGACAGTATCGGACCATATGATGTTATTTTATAGGAGAGTTTTTCCGAGGCATTCTGACAACCTTCTTAGCCTCAATAAGTTTACTTCATAAACAGTTGGACCTATTATTTTCTCAGAGAAAACTTTAACGGCCTTTCAACGATATTTTTCTGTGGCCCTTCACCAGTAATGGGTCTGTCTGTTAAAGATTTACTCCCTTTATAATAATAACAAAAATGATTTGATGAAATACACTGCTCAAAACATTTGAAGGAATGCCAAATATTTTTCCGTAGACGACAGTGCAACGCATTCCCACTTTGAGGGCCATTTACTTTTGCGCGACAAAGACCTTTTTTCCAATTTTTTGCCAGTTTTCTTAAAGAGGGTCGATGTTACTGACAGCACATGTTTTGATCCAATATTTGCCCTGCTCATGCCCATGGACTGTGTTTTGTACAAATGAAATTTTGGTAAAAATTGCATTATTTCAGAACAGGCGAAGAGCATGAAAATTACAACCAAAATCAACACAATCAGTTTGCCTATGAAGCTGAATGTCTTACAAGGTGACCTGTTTGAAAGGATTACTTTGAACTCAAGTTTATGAGATTTTATAGACTTCCAGAAAAATACATAATTTTCAGAAAAATCTAAAAATGCAAAATCTGTTCCATGGAAATGATCTGGGTATCAGTTGTATTGAAATTCTTGTTGTCTAAAACTGGGATTGTTCTTGCAACCCCTGCAAAGGAATGGTGAATTCTTGGCCTTTAGCGATCCAATTTATGGGCCGTGGAACTGAGATTATGTTGTAGTAATGTCTATGGGAAAATGTCAGCTGTTCCTTTAAATATTTTGAGCAGTGTATTTCATGCAATACCTCCGACATGGTCTAACTATACATTTCAAATAGAGTTTAGATAATAATATTTGAGAAAAGTGACTTCAAACAAAAATATAAGATAAATTTTATACAGTCGCGGACCGCGGTTGAAATCGCATTATTGGACAAAAATAATTTATTCATACGTCACAATCACGTGCACGAATAAGAAAAATACCTCTACATGATCACATGACACACGTGGTCAAAATCGATATTCTTACAGGCCGTGAGGAAATAGGCAATTTGCATTTTAATTTGAAGATTATTTTTCATTCCACATTTATCGAATAAACATGCATTTTCTCAAAACTTTTACGGTTAATTATGAAACTATTACATAGTGTCTAACGAAATTTTGTTAAACTATACTGAAAGGATTTAAAAACTTCCACTTTTTATTGCTGGCTGCTGATCTGTTTACTCATGACAGTGTTGACTATTTAACGAAAATTTCCTGGAAACTTATCAAATTTAAAGATTACGCAGTTTATTTGTATCATTTACCTAAATGACGTCAGTAAAAGAGCGTTACGTCACCGAAATACATAAGGCGATGCCGGATTTATCTTATGCAACACTCTTTCGACCACTTCTTACTATCTTAATATTGTGACGTCATCAACGTTGATTTGCAAGTATCACTGCGGATGATGCTGTCGCGCAAAGCCTATTACGGAGACGGATTCGACGTTAGTTAACGTCATGTCCTCTGGTTTTCAGTCTTGGTTAGGTGCTTTTCTGACTGTCTTTTTAGCTTCCTGTAAACAGTGCACGTCGTCTGAGATTGTAAATTGCCGTCATTAACGCATAAAATTGTACCGCGACGTCACTTTTTGAAATTTCAGCATTTATCTGGCCCAAAACTCCGCGCCTGTTTGCGATATTTAGGCGCGGTAGGCTAAATAAAGCCACTGACCGAGTTCAAATTTTTAAAAATCAATTTGATATTATAAGAGAAATGTTTCATCAGAAAACTGTATACATGAAGCTATTCATCATTATGTAAACGGTACTAAGAACACGAGGAGCACGTGCTTGTTCCTGACCGATTCGGTTGAATGATTTCAAATTCCGTATATTGATAGAATCAGGTATAATAGAATATATATGCTGTCAAAGTTTGGTGGGCGTAGCTGCATTCATTTTTGAGATATTCAAAATTAATGGGTGGAAGTTTTTAAATCCTTTCAGTATATTTGTTTCTGAAAACATGAAATAAACGAGGGAGACAATCTTTAAATAAACGTTAAATGTATACAAAAATATAAGCATGCCAAAAATTCTTAACTCAGTAATCCCCTGTGCCCCATAGCATGGAACTACTCAAACGGTAAAGATCAAAAACTGCCTTTGCAAAGTGTAGACCATGATAAGACCGTAGTGTCTTATCGGGATCAACAGATTACGGTGATTTTCCGCCTTAAAGATAATCAGTGCATTCAGTGTATAAACACTACATGGTCATTCAGCGAGTTCCCCGGCATTAATCTGAGTCTACACAGTGTACAGATGTCCATCCGATGAACGCCAGTCATTACTGGGTTCACAACACACATGCGAGCTGACCTCGAGTATTTCTTCAGAATGTTTAGCAGACGCTTAGTTGTTTTATGCATAAGCTTCATTATCATATGCTAGAAAGTAGGGCGTGGGATGGGGAATATTTTACAAAAAGGATGTTGTCTCAGTTTTATACGGATATTCTTTGAAAGAAGACTCAGCAGCCACTCGTGTAGTTGATTTATGACTTGTTTTCAGCATCAGACCATACATTCAACATGCAGTTTTCAAGCTGGGGCCTGTATTTCAGTTCAAATTATATAATGATCCGTTACTGTCGCACATCGGTGCCTCACTTTACAAGTCTTTTGTTTCATCAAATACTGGGATGTCACAAAAATTATGAATGCCTGCAATTTTAGCGATTCGATGACACATTACAAAGTAAAATTGGTTTAAATCGCCTAATGATAAAATAGTATAAATAACCGAAATCTATTTTTTGGGGGGAACGAGCAACATGCAAAATGCAAGCGTCACTGAAGAGGGGCCAAGCTTTTCAACAACTCTGATTTGTTTCTGAGCCGCAGATTTCGATCCAATATTCACCCTGCACTTTGCGATTGGTCGAACTTGATGACTGTAATATACTGGTAAAAAATATTTGCTTCTTTTGTGAGAAAAACGGATGATTACCTACGAGAGATCCGATACTGTCGATGATCCGATACTGTCGATGATCCGATACTGTCGAGTCCACTGTATACGCTGAAGTCCCAGCTAAATAATATAGAGTTACTGCCACTTGCTGCTGAACTGAAGAACGTGTACCCGCGCAGCCCGTTGGAGCTGCCCGTGCAGTCTGTCACACAGATTGTCAAAAGAGGCCTTTGACATGCGGAAATCGTTCCGCCACTGATCATCAGTGTAAGTCCCAAGCACAATAGTCGTCCACCACTCTTGACTACGCGGTTTCTCCCAAATGGCCTTTTCTCTGCTCTGTTCTAAACATCTTGACACAGCGAATTTCTCCTCAAAACGTGGTAACTTATGTTAAGTTTAATGTCAATTCCAGGTACGTATGGACACAATTTATTGGCATATGAACGCTACACAAGGGGGTGCAAATTTGCCCCCGGGCGCAAATTTGCACCTGGGTGCAGATTTGCACCCGGGTGCAAAAAGTGCACATGAACACGGCTTTAGTCTCCCTAGGCCTGTCAGTGGTTAAAACATCTAAAAACAAATTATTATGAAAGCAGTTTAATCGTCACGTTTTGTTAAAAAAATATAGGTTGATGCGTATATTTTGAGCTAAAAGTAAAGGGAACTAGTTTTTGAAAAATACTAAATCGCACAGCAAAATAAAATTTCCAGTTCTGGTTCTCTGTCTACAAGGGATGCTATATAAACATAGGCGGGATAATGAATGGGAATCCACGCCTGTATATTGTATTTTTACCAATTCATGTTATCGAAAGTAGCTCATTTTTGTTGCCAACTAAAATGATCCAAATAATTTTCAAAACTTGTTTATGTGAAATTCAAGGCCGATTCATTTGTTTAAATGTGGCTAATCACGGTCATATTCACTGACGGAACTGTAGTGAGAATCTTGCAGCAATTCTTCTCGATAAAATTTTTCATAACTGATAGAGCGATGGGACCTTTAAATGTCCCAGTTTTGATTAGATCATCAGTTGTCAATGAGACAATGATTTCTTTTCATTATTATTATTTTATTTATTTTTATTTATTTATTTATTTATTTTTTGTTTAAACTACGACAAATTTTATTTATTTGCAGTACGAATAAAGAACAAAATTTTCCTTTACAGTTACAGAAGGAAAACAAAGCCCAGAGGTTATAAAACTTGAGTACATTCTCAAACTCAAAATAAAGTACACTGATTGGCTGTTTCCGAGCAAGTTTTATAACCTCGAACCAAAGTGAGCATACTGCTTTATGTCGTGTCACTTTGTATTACAGTATATGAATGTAATAGATGGATAGATGAAGCGATTTTACGGCATTTTCAACAGTATTTCAGTCACATCAAGACGATGACAGGCTGACAATGAAAGACTGTGTGTAATGGAACCCTGATCTCAATGTGTTACAATGTATGTAAGTTTACTACAGTGGTCAGATTTACTTCCAAGGGTTCATGCCTCGGGTCGGGGTCGATATATAGGACATCGTAGACATTCCCTTATATCTTGAAGTCTAGTCGATGAATAATATATAGCTTTAATATGTTGGCTTAGTGTGACACAACCATTTACCGGAATATACATCCATGGTCATCTTGTCCAGAGATTTTGCCATATATTTTGAAGGTTATTTTGTGGATTTTGCTTCCATAAACTGGAAACATCTGGTTCATTCCATGAGTTTGGTGATCTACATTTCATGATCCAGTGATCACTGTCATATCTTGAAGAGATTAATGTTGTCCTTGATGTATTGACTTAGTGTGCTTGCAACAATATATATGGGTCAATAACTTATATGCCATGGACTTAAAATTTTGCGTTTTTCGTCCACATTGGACGTTTTGGCTGAAATTCAAGTTTGCTCAACGGTGAACATTTTTTCTTTTCTATTCTGTTCTATCCCCTAATCTTACAAGATCATTGGGGCACCACAGATGACATAGAAACGACCCCTTTCCACCTTGTCCTGTTTTCAGCTGCCCTAGTTGAGCTGGCAAAGTCCATTCCTGTCTACTCTTTGATATTGTCTTCCCACCTCTTCTTCTGTCTACCTCTTCTTCTTTTTCCTTTCACTGTGCCCTGCAGAATCGTCTTTGCAAAACCAGAAGCCCTTGAGACACAGTCAAAGCACCTTAGTTTCCGTTTCTTGACCAGGGTCAGGAGTTCATCAAATTCTCCAACGGGTGCTTGGATCTTTCTGCAAACCTCTCCATTGGTTATATGGTCCTCGTACGAAATGTTCAGTAACCTTCGGTAGCATGTCATCTCAAAGGCCTGCGTTTTTTTCTCCTCTTACTCTGCTGTCAAGGTCCACGATTCACAGGCATACAGAAATATGGAAATGACATCATCTGAGACCACTGCCCCAAGTTACTTGAAGCTTGTTACAGTACCAAGTTTCCGCCCTTTTACTTTGATCTCCCTCCGGATGACATCTTGCCATACTTGCCATCAGTTTGGTCTCTCAGCACCATCTTATACCTTGTGCAGATTTTGTCGAGACTGTCAACTAGGGCATATAACTCCTGCTCTTCCTCAGCAAGAGCATCTATATAACCGGCAAACCGCAGATTGGTAATATTTCTGCCGCCTATGCAAATGTTCATCCAGAGCATCAGACATGATCCGTTCTAAAAAAAATATTGAAGAGGGTGGGTGACAGAAGACATCCTTGCCTTACTCCAACTGTTGTTCTGAGCCATTCCCCTATGCTGCCATTCATCTGGACTGCACTTGTTGCCTTGTCGTAAATGGTACGAACTAGATTTGCACTGATATTGTACTTCCGCATGGTGGCCCATAAGCCTGCATGCCAGACTCTGGCAAAGGCATTTTGAAGTCAATGAAGACATGGTACAGATTTTGCTGATGTTGGAGATACTTTTCGCACAGGACGGGGGTCTCCGCCTGTCGGGCGGCCCGTTGTGTCTGTTGGGTCCTCGTCTTTGCTTCTTCGTGGTGTTGGGGTTTGATTTATGTGTTTACCGTGATGATTCATTGACGAGTTAGAGGGTTATCATGCGAACCGAACAGCCAACTGGGTGTTTTGTGCCACTTCAGAGACTGAGGGTGAGGTTGGGCCTGTAAAATCGATTTAAGCCCCCCAGTGGTTCATTACTGACCGTTCCAAGGCGGTAGTTCTGTTGTGGTTCTTTGTTGCCTGTTTTTGGTGTCAGAGTTTCTGTGGTGTTTTACCTTATGTATGTTATTATTATTTTTGGTTCGGTTTGGGTTGCTGAGTGGCCACCTTTTGGGAACAAGCTGCTCACTCGGTTGGCCATATGTTCTCTGTATCTTGATTATTTGTAATCTTAGTTGTTTCCAACTATGGTTTGAGGGCTGGATTTGGATTTTGATTGTTTCAGTTCCTGGTCTTTGCATACTTTTTACTTCTAAGGTTAAAGATCTGTTTTGTGGTACTCCTTCCTGCTCTGACCCCAGCCTGTTCCTCAGCGATTATCTCTTCGGCTTGGGGTTTAAGCCTGTTCAAGATGACCTTCAGCATGACTTTGCTTGAATGACTAACGAGGTTGATGGTTTTGTAGTTCTGGTAAAGCTGTAGGTTGCCCTTTTTAGGGAGTGTAATAATCAGCGACTGAGTCCTCTCCTTTCTCCAGATCCTATTACAGATTTCTGTTAAAACATCACTCATGGCAGCTGTGTGTGTGGGGGGGGGGGGGGGGGGGGAGAGAGGGCGTGGGAGGGAGTCTCTTGCTCTCTGCAGTGATTTACCATGCTGCCTTGTACGGTACGTGCCCAGCGGACACACGTCGTCGAAATGACGTCGTACTGACGTCAGTGTGACGTCATCACGTTTCATCGATGATGTCAGGTCGACGTCATATGTCTGCTGGGTGTATTCCGTTCCATCTGTATCTATTTGGCGCATTTATCTATTTTAAAAATAAATAAAAATAATGTTTCGTCCAAGTTATGTCTTATTGTGATTTCAAACACTACACTGTAAAAATTTCCGTAGATTTTACGGTAGAATAACTGGCAACCAGCTGCCAGTCCATTTCCCGTTACTTTTACGGACGTTTGCCCGAAGAACATTATTGGAAATTACAATGTGACAGTGTTATGTTTACTGGCCGCACTCGAAATACCTTTTTTAGTGTTGAAGGGCAATAGGACTGAAATAACTCCCGTTCTATTCTTGATAATCCCTGCCAATTTTTACGGGCGCCCGTAAAAATAACGGGAAATGGACTGGAAGCGGTTTTCCAGTTGATCTACCGTAAAATCTACGGACTTTTTTTACAGTATAGAGGGCAACGAGTGTAGATCAGGCTGAGACGGCTCATCTTGATCTACGCTGATTGCAAATTCAACTATTTACGTTAATGAGCGCTTTAAGGTGAGGTGGGAGTAATGCAGCGCCGCCGTGCGGCAGTTTCTGTCGCAACGTTACGTAATGACGTCAAACGTTCCGTCTGAGAAAAACAAGATGGCGTCAACATTGTCCGCTTCTGTGATTACATGCACTACATGGTCTGATTACAAAATGCATTGAGGCTGAGCGCTGGGTGAAATTAAAAGGAAATAGAAAGTGGCGTAGAGAAGAAACTACAGAAAATATAGCTAGTTACTACTAGCGGGAAAGCTTTTCTCTGGCGGATTAGATGGAGTTTGCAACTGCTGTTGCAAATTTCATACGATAAAATTGAAATGATAGATATCTGCCTCCAGCAGTTCTCGAACCCGAAACCGCTAGAATCCTAAACCGCTAGATCAACAGGCCAGCGCTTAACCTACTGAGCTACCGGGGCTCCTCGGGTGTTATCAGATAGATCGGGATGGAGGGATGGATGGGTGATTGGTGGATGGAGATTTTACGTCCTTTTTAATAGTAATGCAGGCATATCAGGACCATGGTAATGTGATAATGAAATGCTGTATGCAATGGGGTGTTATCGTTATCATACCACCCACACTTAAAAAATACTAATCACTTAGAATTAGGCCACATTGCAGTGACATTAAAATTTTTAGACTGTCCTTAGCGTTTGAACAACGCCAGGCAGCCGTACCAACGTCGATGCAATATCAACAGGATCTTTTTATCAACGTTGATACGGTAATTTAACGCCATTTTCTGTCAATAAGATAAATGAAATCTGGCGTTTCTTTTTTTCTTGCCTTTCTGTCATTTTTCTGTCTTTCATTTCTTTATTTGTTTTCAAGTGTATATCAAAGAATCGATTCATTGAATCTCCTAGACGCTAAGTGAATTCAAGCTGCATATTCACAGTCATTTTCACAGAGAGAGAGAGAGAGAGAGCGAGAGAGAGTCGCCAAGGTCTAGTTGCAGTGCGAAATATTATAGGGCGGGTCATGTACTGGAAAACTTGACTCGCTTACACTGTACAAACGACAAGGGACAAGGGAACTGTTCAAATGTCATAACACGTAGACGCCCAACCTAAAGTTAATGCTTCAGAGAGTTTGTCAACTCAGGTGCCCGTAAATTGTATGGAAGGGCATAATGGCAATGCTTTCGATTCCTTTTTTTGTCATTATTAAAGAAATGTTAGCCAAGACGGCTAATGCATTGAGAGAAAATGTACTTCATCCGCTTTCCCGAGGATGACAATCATGAGTGACGAAAGTCCTAGACAAATTTTGCCGGGATCCTACAATAAGCGACGGTTGATACGTGGCGCGAAAGAAAAGTAAAGTAACGTTAACGTCACCATGCGCGACGTTAGCATTTCAGTCTAAAGAGACAGCACGCTGGGCATTTTATGCACATTAGCCCAAAAGTTAAGTCGGCGACCTACTGTTTTTATTGCTTTAATGTAAACTTCTATCATTTGGCCATACTGTGTTAGTTTTTAAAGAAAAAAATGTGTTTTGTTTTCTCAGAATGAAGGTTTTTATTCAAGAAAGACGTGCAAAAAAAGTACGTTTTCCATAGAACGCCATTATAACGTCGTGTCGAAAATGAGGAAAAATTGACGTTTTCGAAGTCAGATATCTTGAAAACGACAACGGTGACACCCCCTTTTTATTACATTTTCTGAAAGAGGAGCTAAACATGTACAATATAGAGAAGTATGAATAAAATCATGTGTTTTGTCAATTACTCCCACCTCACCTTAAGTGTTAAAATGAAACTGTTAGAGAGGACTTTTCACCCCGGAAAATAGGCGGCGTACCACCATTGACGTCATATTGTTCCTTAAAACATTCCATAGATTTTACGGCAGCCTAACTGGAAACCAGCTGCCAGTCCAATTCCCGTTATATTTACGGGCGTTTGTCTGTAGAACATTTTCGGAAATTACAATATGGTACTTTTATGTTTACCTTTATAGTGTCTAAGGGCAATACGACCAAAACAACACCTGTTCTATTTTACTCTGCCTTATAATTACTGTAAACTTTTACGGACGCCAGTAAAAATTACGGGAAATGGACTGGCAGCTGGTTGCAAGTTTTTCTACCGTAAACTCTACGGAATTTTTTTCTAACGGTTTGACACCGTAACGCTTTTTCTGCGAGATGAAAATATCTGAAAAACCGCTTGAGCTAGGGTCATGTTGTTTGACCTGCTGTTTTGTCATAAAGTGATGATAACCTAAGCCAAATTTGTATTTTTGACTGATTTTGCCCCTTTTCCGACTTAGAAATTTTTGCTAGACTCAATCCTGTGAACAAAATATCTGAAAACCCACTTGAGCTGGGGTCATGATATCATGACTCGGCGACACTCCCGGCGGGGAAAATGCTGATACGCCTTCGATCATTTTTATGCCCATAGTTTCGGAGAAGTCGAGGGGGCCATATTGGTTTTGGCCTGTCCGTCCGTTTGTCTGTCCGTCCGTAAAGCTTTTTTGGCAGCTGGGAAACTCAAGAACCCTTATGCTAGGATAAAATTGAGCCGCAACACGAGAAAACCAACAATGTGGTTGTGCGCCCAGCGCAGACTCAGATCAGCCTGGGCATCCGCCCAGTCTGATCAGAGTCTTCGCTGTCCGCATGGGGGTAGCCTAGACTCTCAGCTACCATTTGATCACTTAACAAAGAGTCTGGTCGAACTGGGCGGGTGCCCAGGCTGATCTGAGTCTGCGCTGTGCGCAAAACCACATTGTTGGTTTTCTCGTGTCGCGGCTCATATGTGGGATGTTTTCCTGAAAAGTAAGCGGACCCGTATTTTTCTTCCTCAGTAGGTCTTTTCGTTCAGGAGTTATGCCCCTTTTTCGACTTTGTCATTGTATATATAAACAAAAGGGGGTGGTGGTCGGGCGATGGTGCTTGTTATAACTTCCAGTGCCGATTGGTCCTACTTATTGTGCTTGCAGTAGGTGCGGGTTGTTTGTATATCTATACCCCCGGCATACCAAGTATGACGAGAGGTATGTAACTTTCGTCCGATGTCCGTTCGTCCCTCTGCTCGTCCGTCTGTCTGTCCGTCCGCGAGTTTACATTTGCGTTAAAGTTTGTTGTTTTTTAGATCTTATTTTATCCAAATAGTCTGGGTGCCGGGACGAGAACCCAAAAATATAGTCCGAACAAAATGTTTTTGCACAAATGTGTTCATCAACATGTCCGTACACTGAAACTGAATGATGCCATCATTGGGGAAATGAAAATATTCAAGATGGCGTCCAAGATGGCCGCCAAGGGATAAAATCCTCAATATCTTCTAAAGTATGTGGGTTAGAAACATACTTTTGGTAGTTACATATAGGTTTTCGAGGTCGAGGAATCGATTAAGCATGTTAAAATTATTTCAGACGAATCAGTTACAAAATGGCGGACAAGATGGCCGCCGAAACATAAAAATCTCCATATCTTCTTTAGTATACGGGCTAGAAACATGATTTTGGTGTCTGCGTATAGGTTTTCGGGGTCAAGGAATCCAATAAGCATGTTAGAATTTACTTCAAGGCACTTAGTTACACACAATGGTGGACAAGATCGCGGACGATGCAACGGTCAAGGCACTGAATGTCGGAGAAATGCACTTTCCGATAGCAGAATTCAGGTTTTTGTATTAGAAATCCAGATTTTGCATGTATAAGATTAATAAATATAGAAGGAAGTGATATAAGCCCCATTCTGACAGTGTTTTAAGGTAGACGAATGGTGAATAAAGATATTGGTGGGGCATTCATTTCATTATACCAGCTGAATAACCCAAGGGGCTATAAAACATTTGGATAAGAAAAGAAAAAATTTCACCGTTTTGTTTTCCTAAAAAACAAACTTTTGTATTTATACACACTTTTTTACACATTTTCCATTAAAATTCATGTCTCTAGCACATGGATGCACTTTCATTTCTGCAAATCATATAATCTTTAATATAGGATATTTGAAACAAACTGATAACAAAAAAATGCAGTTTTCTTGGTAAAAGTATATTTTTACATTTTTTTAAAAAATGCAAGAAAATTGAATTTCATGAAAAACGTCATGAAAAATATATTCAATCGATGGGGCATGCTTATGCATATTGTTTTAGTAAAACTTACATTGTATGATACAGAATAAAACAAAAAAACAAACATTTCACCGTTTTGTTTCCTAGAAAAACAATGTTTAAGTTCAAAAACATCCCCAAAAAAGACTGTCCAAATACTGCACCTGCTGCAAACACAGCCGGTCCTTGCCTTGTTATTTATTTTCCTGTTGTTCCGGGTCTACCATAGAGTAATGCCTCAAAAATGCGCAGATGGAATTGAAATTGTAAAGACCTTGATCATTCTGGTTCCTAAGGAACAGTCTGATCACGGTTTCCACTGTTTATACAGACGTATCTGCCCGAAAACTTAGGATCTTTATGGTAGGCATTGTAAGAGTGTATATATTGCATAGTTGATTGATTCACCATGAACAATAACTCTGTTATGTGTTTAATAAGTCGATACAGAGTTATTGTGTATCTAAATACCTTAAGGTAGACGAATACTGAATAGAAATATTGGCGGGGCATTCAAACCATTATACCGTCTAAATAACCCAAAGAGCTATAAAACATTTGGATAAGAAAAAAACAATTTTCACCGTTTTGGTTTCCTAATAAAGAATATTTTGTATTTCTACATGCTTTTTTACACATTTTCCATCAAAATTCATATCTCTAGCACATGAATGCACTTTCATTTCAGCAAATCATATAATCTGTAATATAGGATATTTGAAACAAACTGATAACAAAAAAATGCAGTTTTCTTGGTAAAAGTATATTTTTACATTCTTTGAAAAAATGCAATAAAATTGAATTTCATGAAAAACGTCATGAAAAATATCATCAATCGATGGGGCATACTTATGCATATTATTTTAGTAAAACTTACATCGTATGTTAAAGAATAAAACAAAAAAAAAACATTTCACCGTTTCGTTTCCTAGAAAAAACAATGTTTAAGTTCAAAATATCCCCAAAACAGACTGCCCAAATTCTGCACCTGCTGCAAGCACAGCCTTATTTTCCTGTTATTCGGTTCTACCACAGAGTAATGTCGACAAAAATGCGCAGATGGAATGGAAACTGTGAAGATCTTGATCATTCTGGTTCCTAAGGAACAGTCTGATCTCAGTTTTCACTGTTTTTACAGACCTAAGTGCCCGAAAACTTAGGATCTTTACGGTAGATATTGTAAGTGTATATTATAACTGTACATACTCCACAGTTAGTCGATTTGATGATGAACAATAACTCTGTTTGTTTTTTAAACAAGCAAGAACAGAGTTCTTCCGGGATCGTCCACCTTAACAAGCGGACCATAATGGGTCACAAGAACCTAGTGCAGACAGGGGTAGTCCCGATCCTCTGACGTTACGTTACGCTTCAGAAGCTACACTAACCAGAGGTAGCGATGTGTAAGAAGCTACGGCGGGCCCTGTGTACAGGTCTAAGACAGGGGCAGATAACCCCGTTGACTAAGCTTTGGTCATTGCAGAAAGCTATTGTTACGAGTAATGACCTAAAGGCTACCAGAAATGTGTTTTATTCTCTTAACTATTTTACTTTCTTCAATTAAAATTCTGGTTAAGAAACATATATTTGATGTTTGCTTGCGCCGTTTAAATTATAGCTCCTGGTCGATACTATTGAATAGTGATGTGAGCGTCGCAGGCTCGTGCCATGCCACAGCCAGATGTTTTGGCATCTGGGATGTATTTAAATTTACATATCAGAAAAAGGTCATACGTAACAAATTTTGTAAACATTTTTTTTTTTTAATTTTCGTATTTTCCAAGTTCTTTCAGGTATAAAGGGGACAGCACTACCCATACTTATAGACAATGGACTGCAAATTTGTATTTGCAAATTTAAAATGTTTTAGCTTAAAAAGTGCATACTTGTCATGCCAGTTTCTACAAGTATTCTTACCTGATTGAATCTTCCGAGCAATGCTATGGGAACGCTGAAAGCATAAACTGACTTCATAGTCCGTCAGCTAAGACCACCTATACATTCAAACAGAGTGTTCTCCGAAGCCGCTGGGCTGATCAAAATCACTTTTTGAGTGTCTAGAGAATTTGGCAGTCGGGGGTTTGAATCCTGTATCTGACAACAACTGAAAAAGGCTATCTGTCGACTCAGCGAAAAATGTGTACCTGACTAGAATCAAGGATGGTCAAAAGACGGCACAAGGATAGAATTTAGCCCGACCTTTCATAATAGCGCTATGCCAAAGACACAATGAGAACGTAACAACCCACTGCTCCAACGGAACAAAGGCTACTGGGATAATTTGATATATACATGTAGCTATACTTCTCTTCGTTTGAGAGAAGGAAAGTCGGTATGAATGCTTGCGGCTCAAGATGTCACCGTTTCGTCTAAAAAGTCTTCTCCTGAACCACTGAAGTACACATTAGTTGGTATTTTCATGTTATATTTCGAATTCCTCAAAAGATTTAAATACGCTTAGATAAACGTTCTTCTCCGGTCTTTCGGATGAGACTTTAAACCGAGGTCCCGTCTCCATATGACCTCGTTGTTGGTGGGACGTTAAACCCGAGTTCACTCACTCACTCACTCACTAGATAAACGTTGGGTTACGTATGCCCCCAAACCCGGGTCGCATACTTTATAGACAAACTGAATAACCGATTTTACATTTGGAAACGAAAATGTACAAGAAGAGTTAGAACCAGCTCTGAAAGGGATTTTCCAAAACTGTAATAAAGTTTCCTGGCAGAGTCAAACTTTTGTCGCCAAGGGTTTGTTTATACCTGCTTCTAGCCCATTTGGTATAAGTGTGACACTGAGATAATTTCAGCGTAAACTCAAAGAGCTGAAAGCGATTTTTATTAAACTTCTGACAAAAGATGAAAGTAAACAGGCTTTTTTTACTGTTACGATTGGAATGTTATCCTTCTGGGTTATTTACCCCTGCTTAAAGGCTAATGTACAGGTACAGAAGTAAAGTCAGGGGAAAATGATTTTTCTTACAAAACTTAAAATCAACGAAGCAATCAAAGTAGTAAACCCTTTGTGTCAAGATCAAAATGTTGCCCCACTGCTTGGCCATTCAAGGGTTCAACTGGTGGTTTCTTTTGCTCCAGGATTGCTGTTTGATATCTGAGGGACCTTCTCCAGTGTCGCAAATACATTGTTTCTGTCGAGACCTCATCTTTAATTCATCACAGGTTTTACCCGTGATTTATTTGCTGTCTGTAATGTTTCATGGATGGGATGGGTAACCTTTATGCAGACCAAATGTTGACTAAATGTTTTGCCGGGCCGCGTAGCGCAATCGGTAGGGCACCTGACTCATAAGTCAGAGGTCCTTGGTTCGAAACCCGGTCTGGCCACATACTTTCGTCTCTTCTTCCGCTGATTCAAGAAGGGCAGTTGTCAATTACTGGCGAAAGTATGTGCACTTAGTACTGGTTACCGTGGACGTTAAGCATCAAATCAACCAACCAACTAAATGTTTTGAACCACTGCAGAAGCAAAAGGCGAAGGCTTGGAGTATGTAAAACTGGTTAACTTCTTCCCAGTAATGTATTACTAACCGTTCCAAGGCAATACTTCTGCTGCGGTTCCTCAATGTTACGTTTTCTTATATCCGCTTGTCTGTGGTTTTCTAGCAATATGATTATCTAATAGCTGCCTCGTTTGTTTTCTGTTTTGTCCTATTCAAAGTATTAAATAGGTAAAATAAAAGTTACTGTGGTTTTCAATTGGGGCTGGATGTCTAAGAAAGGGCTGTTCATTCGATTTGTACCATGCTTGTCTTTCGCGAACTTTTGTCATGTTGGGTCTGGTTGTATAAGTTCTTGATTTTTTGTATCATTTGACTTTGCCAAAAGTTACAAGCATGGAATTATGAGCAAAGAAAACCATTAGAAACGACATGCTCAAAATAATAATGAATGATCGAGATGTCAATGTCTTTCTGTTGCGACTGGAGTTTTCTAGACGGGGCTGTTCATCCCTACCGGGACTGGGTTCTTATGGATCACCGTGATCTCCTTGGTAGAAACACTATCAGATGCAAAATGTGGTCTTTATGACTTCGGTTTTTTATATTCATAGAATTTATAATTTCAAACTTCCGGGTTAATATACTTCTAAAATCTTAATTCTGCTGTCAAAATTGCATTTCTCCGACATTCAGTGCCGTAATCGATGCATCGTCCGCCATCTTGTCCGCCATTTTGTGTAACTAAGTGCCTTGAATTAAATTCTAACATGCTTATTGGATTCCTTGACCCCGAAAACCTATAGGCAGCCACCAAAATCATGTTTCTAGCCCGTATACTAAAGAAGATATGGAGATTTTTATGTTTTGGTGGCCATCTTGTCCGCCATTTTGTAACTGATTCGTCTGAAATAATTTTAACATGCTAAATCGATTCCTCGACCTCGAGAACCTATATGTAGCCACCAAAAGTATGTTTCTAACCCACATACTTTAGAAGATATTGAGGATTTTATCCCTTGGCGGCCATCTTGGACGCCATCTTGAATATTTTCATTTCCCCAATGATGCATCATTCAGTTTCAGTGTACGGACATGTTGGTGAACACGTTTGTGCAAAAACATTTTGTGCGGACTATTTTTGGGGGTTGCACCTAAAATTTTCATTTGGCAACCAGACTAAAACCCTATGTTAGATCGGGTTAACATTTGGCATGACGATAGATAACGGTCCAAACTTTTATTCCAGTGCATGTGACCTACAGGTCAAGGTCACGGACTTGAACTTTTCGTGTTAAAGTTTTGCGTTAAAGTTTTTGAGATCTCTATATAATTAAAACTCTTTGTCGGTTTAAACATATTTACTTCTCTTTTTTCATAACATATATATATTACAACATACAAAATGTACTAGGATTGGAACGAAAGCAACTTGCTTATTTAGTTCTTCTTCTAAAATTATTATTAAACTCTTTGTTGAGTTGGGTTGCTGTTTGGCATGATGATAGATATTGGTCCAAAGTTTTATTCTGTACCATTCCCACTCATGACTGTGACCTAAAGGTCAAGGTCACGGACTTGGACATTTCATGTTAATGTTTTGTGTTAAAGTTTTTAAGATCCTATATCAGCCAAACGCTTTGTTCAGTCACATCGCCAAAGTATTATTTTGTACCATCTTACACATGCCTGTGACCTAGAGGTCAAGGTCATGGACTTAGACATTTTAAGCTATTTTGGGGGGTTTTATGATCTCATGTCATCCGAATTCTTTGTTGGGTTTGAATTATATTTGGTATGATGATAGGTGCTGGTCTAAAATAATTCTATACTTCCTCCAAACATGCCTTGACTTAAGGTCAAGGTCACAGACTTACGCTTTTCCATTTTGTGTAAAGTCAATGTTCTTTGCTTATTTTCCCATCTTCTTGGATAGGACCTTTTGATATGTGACTGTTTACCTCAAGGTTGCAACAGTTTACATCATCTGGATGTTGCTGCTGACATAAGGTCATGGTCACATACCTAAACAGCTGCATCAATATACTGCGATTATATAATTCAGAAATACATCAGTGGGATTTTTTAACACGTTACTCTGTTTACTTCTAGCGTGCAGCAGATTAGTTGCGCTGCTGCTGACCAAAGACAAGGTCACTGTCTTTAAAATTTGTATTTTATATGTGTTAACTTTTAACTTTTTGTGTTTAAAGTTTAGTATTATTAGGCGGTAGCGCTGGCTGGGGGTATACGTCAGCCCATGTTCACTTGCTTTAGCTTTTATTCTCGTCTATCATTTCTCCCCCCACCCCCACCCCCACCCCACTCCCTCTCTGGGAGACGGCCCGATTGACTGACTTGGCTGAGATGACAAACTCATTCACTCACTCCAGACTGACTGATCGGTCAGCCTGGTCTCTCCTGACTGACCGGTCTGACTGGACTTGAGCAGTTGGTCTTAGACTAGTATTTGCATACAACACATCATATAGTGTATCTACCCTTATTATTGGGACACTGTGGGTCTAACCATCCAAGCAACAGTGTAGACTGTCAGTCTGCTTCCATGAGCAGTCTGATCAGGATCTGCAAAGTCTAAACGTCAACATGTGGCTATTAGTGGGATACCACAACCTCAGTTTTGAACTAAAGAGGAAAATGAAACAAGAAGTCTCTGACATTGTATCTCACTGTTTATCAAATTATTTCATATTTCAGGTAAAACAACCAAAGTTTAAAAGGTCACCTGCCACGTACGAGAGCAGAATTCCCGGCAAGCCATGTTTTGGTTTACAAGAACAGATCTTTTTCATGGTAAGAACTTTGTTTTCACGCTCCTCCACCGCAACATATATTGTAGTTCTCAGCAGAATCATCAGTTTTGTGAAGAAATAAGAAAAATGGCCAATTATCCCCAAACTTTGCTTATCTTTAGCTTTTTCGGTATGCCCGTTAGAGTTAGTTTTGAGCCAATCTTGTGCTCTTGTAGGCTGATGGTGAATGATGCATTGGAAAATAAAAACAGAGCTACTTAAAGAAAACATAATGCTTTAAGTGTGATCACAAGAGTGAGTTCTAGAAACAGTGTATCGGTCAAAAGACAAGGGTCTGCACGTGCCGATAAAACATGATATGTCTTCTGACACCATAGATTGATTCCAGTGAAACTTGGTTTCTAACTTCCAATTAAGGTACTCTTTTTCTATAATGTAACCCTGGACAATCTGGCCAGTTTAAGTGAAATAAATAGTTATATGCATATGTAAAATCACAGAAATGAATGTAATACCAAAATGGTACAAGGTATCACTTTGATATTTGAAACAGGTCATCTCATGCATTTCTGCAACTGACAGAGACCATTTCTATTGTTTTTCTTTATACTTGGGAAGAGTTATAGGTCAGGCAAACAATGTACCATCATACAAATTTTGTTCCACTGAGAAAATCAAGTTACTTCCTCTAGGGGGTACATGCAGTATGCCCTGGATTGCTGGAAGCTACTCAACAACAGATCATATTTTTGTCTTAAACTCGCTGAATGAAATTTTGAAAGCCAGCAAGCAAAACCTATTTTGTGCCTTCGTAGATTTTTCCCAAGCCTTTGATTCCATTTGGAGAGTCGGTTTGTGGAGAAAACTACTGTTTAACGCAGTGGACGGTAAATTCTTTCGTATTATCCATTCCATGTATGAAAATATCAAATCATGTGTTAAGTTAGATAATCAGTCGTCCTCCTTTTTCGCTAGTGAATGTGGGGTTAGACAGGGTGAAAATCTCTCACCGCTATTATTTTCTCTGTACTTAAATGATCTTGAGAGTTTTCTCCTATCTGGTGGCGTTGAAAGTTTGGATCTTGCCGTGAAATTATTACACAAGAACTGCACGTACTCGTATCCGAGCAGTTCTCGTCACTTTTTTCTAACAATTTTCTGTCATGGGCAACTTTTTTCCTCAGCCCCGTATAATCTACATGTAAACGACGATATCGCGTGAGCTTGAAATAGCATTAAATTATATAGGACATTGACAGTTTTTCTCTTTTTTTGTCTTCCTAGAATAAAAAATGAAAAATGTTGTGTTAGGTCAATATAGTGCACTTTTTTAGCTGCACATAGATATGTTTTTCTAACTATTAAGTTTAAATTTAATGCGGTCATTTTTGCTCTGATTAATATGGCCATCAGTTTCTAATAGTATATAGGGAAAATAGAGAAAATGAGCAAAACGTTACTCAGTTTTCTACGTTTTTCTTAAAGCACGGATCTAAAGTCAAAAATGTTGTGTTATCTTAGTATTCTACACTATCTTACAAACCTTTTGATATATTTTGTGGGAAAATCAAAGAAATATTAGTGCGGTCATTTTTAGCTCACCTGAGCCTGCGGCTCCGGGGGAGCTTATAGGATGGTAAGGCTCCGTCGTCCGTCGTCGTCCGACGTCCGTCCGTCGTCCGTCCACAATTTCAAATGACTTCTCCTCTGAAACCGCTGGGCCGATTGTAACCAAATTTCATATAGAGCCTCCTGGGACCTTAGGAACGAAAAGTTGTTCAACCAGTCCTGGTCACATGACCAACATGGCCGCCATGCCCATACAGTAAAGCCAGAGAAAAACTTGACATAAAGTGCAACTGATGTGCACTACCCCAGAGAGAGATGTGCACATGACTTTGAGTAAGCTGAGAGACACAGGTGCACTGGACTTTGCGACCCAAGTGCACTAGACAAATTTCCAATTCAGCAATCACCTGTGAATTCAAGGTGCACATTTATGTTCAGTATATGTGTTATTAACCTACTCTACAGTTCTCAGATCAACATGTTAGGCACCATTTATTCTTGATATTTTCTTTTTATTTATCTTTTATCATTCAGTCTTTTTTATTTAACCAAACAAATCAAATTTGATCTTTTTTAGCCATTTGAAGTCTGTAATCATCATCAATTTATGAATGAATGCCTATCAAGGAAAACTAATGATAAAAGGTTTGGATAATTACATCAAAAAGAACATTCTATCAAAGTAATTAAAAGGTGCGCAAACAACGATTTTGTCAAATCGGTTTTTCCATATGATATAATTTTGAGTAGGTGGAGTGTGAAGTACCATAAAATTTAAAGTGACCTATTTTACTAATCCTTACTTAAGATGTTTGAGTATATAGATGTTTGGGAAGTGCTTGCTTAAATTTATTTTATTTATTGTTTTTTTTTTCTTTCATTTATTTATTAATTTATTTATATAAGTCGACACGATAGTATACTTGGCTATTTATCCCTTTAACTATTTCAGAAGTAATTACATAATTACAGAATTATGTTGACTTTTATATTATGATATTATATTGTTACAATGCTATAATCACTGGTTATCTACTGGCAAACCCATCGCATGGCCTGTCCACCAAGCGATGACGCAAATCAGCCTGGTACTCCCTCCAGTCTGATCAGTCTCTACTGTGTTTCAAGCAAACAGCGAAGATTCTGATCAGCCTCAGTTGATGCCTAGCTGTTCTGAGTCTTCGCTGGGTTATTTCGTTCTGTCACGCAGCGGTTCGAATGAGATATGTATGATTTAAGCGTCTGTCAATACATGTTTCCTTCGGTAGTAGATGTTTAGGTGTTGTTAAGAATTTGAGTACTGTGTGCTTAAAGCCTGGATTTTGCTCTAGCAAATTGGCACCTCATCCCACAATGTAATCTCCTCCAATAAACAGGTAATAAGAATATCCAAGGCATCTCCTAATCATTCATTATTAGGGTCATAAAATATTAAAATACTGAGACCGCTGCCGGCTTCAGGGGTCCCAGTGGTGTATATTCATGAATCATTCAAGTAAAGCCTTGAAAGTGTTAGAGATCAGAACAAATGTTTTATAATTTGCGGATAAGCAATCTAAGAATAAAAATAAAAAGGACAAATTGCAAAAAAAAAAATAAATAAATAAAAACTGAACTGGTAAAAGGAAAAACAGAAGAAAGAAAGAATTTTTGATGAATTAATTAATATATTTTAAAATATTTTCTTGTATTATCACTTACAATTCGTACTTACTTTCCTTTTAACCATTTTATATATTTTCAATTTATTATTTTCAATTTCAATATTATTAACGTTTTAATTTCTTATTTTATCTACTTTTTTTTTTGTTCTATAAATTCATTTATTTATTTGTTTATTTATTGGTTTAGTAGTTAAAATTTTTTGTAATTTGATTTATTTAGATATCTCAAGAAAAACATTGCAAGTTGTAAAGATAGAATTTTATTTTAAGCCTTCCTGCATAGATCCCAAAGACTTCAATTAGATTGTGAAACCTATGTTTTGAAAATCATTGATAACCAATTTGATAAAATAAGTTTTTCACACCTTTTGAAAACATTGAAATTGTAATAGTTGACATGTTTTTACAAAGAAACTGACTCTGTTTGATTGTGTTTTTATCAATATCTGTGAGGTGAGTAATAACTCATAAGAGCATAAGGTAGTCACATTTTGATAATAAAATTGATAATCTACCATATTTTCCCTAAATATTTGGACACCATATTACATTATGACATATCACAGAATGTTGTAATGGGTGGTAAATTGGGTAATCTGGGTATTTCACTCAGTAAAACTGTCTCAGTGTGTAGGGTGAAAATGGTAGATAATGATGTTGATAATAGAGGAAGGACCAGTGGTTAAGTTTGTCTTGCAACATATGCTACTTACTATGAACGCTCAGATCAACCTGCTGATCTGTGCATGCTTGTTAACTCTAAGTTAATCCTTAAAGCCAGATAGATTTTAAAATATTTTGTTCAAGCTGTATCATATTGAGAGTCCAAATACAAGATGGCACACAGATCCAGATGAGGCATTATGAGCTCATTCACGCCAGTGACGAAAATATCAGAATTTGCAACGGCGTAGATCCTGATGAGACGGCTCGCAAGGAGCCGACTCATCTAAATCTACACTGTTTGCCCACTAGGCTATGAATTCTCAATATGATATAGCTTTGACAAACTTTTTTTTTTAATTTTGCAGACGTAAATTTTGTCGTCTGCTTTTTGGTGCTTAAATGGTTAATAAACTAAATGAGGATGTTGTCCCCTTCAGGTGCCTGGATACACTTTCACCGGTGAAGCAACTCTTATCATTTTCATTTTTGTCTCCCCAATAGGGTTCAACCCGAAAAAATTGAAATGCTCCCCTATAATCAAATTCTTTCATATAGGAGTTTATTTTGACCAGGGAAGCAGACAAGAAAGTCTCAGAAGTTGTTCCCCTTTGAAAAAATGCAGAAAAAACATGATAAAGTAGTGAACTGCCTTTGCCCTTGCATTTCATATCTTGAAGAATGTCTTTAACATTTAAAGCTTTAGAAAAAAAAGAAAATGGCTGAATTAGCAAATAGCGTAGATCTGGATGATGCGGCTCATAATGAGCAGCCTCATCTAGCTCTACACTGTTTGTCCTCTTGTCTTTGAAATTTTATCCATTTCTTAAACATCTAAAGCGCTTAAAAATTTGCAAAAAGCGTGGATCTAGATGATGCGGTTCATATTGAACAGCCTCATCTAGATCTACACTGTTTGCCCTTTAGTCTTTGGATTCACAGTGCGATATAGCTTGGGCGAAACGTTTTTATGACATTTCGATAAATTTGAGTAAAACCAAAGCCGTTGCGGCCGCCTTGGCCTTGGTCGGACTACTTTTTTTGCCAAGCATTATATGGACCTTACTTCTTGGCCTCTTTTTCTTTTCCATTTTTATTCTCTCTCCCTCATTTGATTTAATATAAACTAATACAAACCGATTATCGGAATAATCGAAAACACGCGATTGTGAAACAGTGTCACCAAATGATAAGCCTGAGGGTGTAAAGCGAAGTGTCGGCACACTTCTTGTACAAACACTGCGTCGTAAAACATGATCCGCGACACGAGAAAACCAACAAAGTGCTTGTGTGCCTAGCGCAGACTCAGATCAGCCTGGGCATCCATCAAGTCCGATCAGACTCTTCGCTAAGTGCTTAAAGGGTAGCTAAGGATCTAAGCTACCTCCATACGGGCAGCAAAGACACTGATCAGACTGGGCGGATGCCCAGGCTGATCTGAGTCTGCGCTGGGCGCACAACCACTTTGTTCGTTTTCTCGTGTCGCGATGTTTTAAAACTGGGAATTACATATTCTTGTATCATTTCTTTTTAAAATGGTTTTTATTAAAACTAAAAGATGGAGAGGGAGGAGATGCGGGAACCTAATGTTACGCTAAAAAGCAACTAACTCCTCACTTTCTGTGCTGTGTTTTTATTATCATTTTTTTGGTTTATTGTATTTTTTTTCTTTCTCGATGAAATATCTTATACAGCATTTTTTCAAATGTGTTAATGTAAGAATGTAAATAAATAAAACATTAAAAATAATATTTTTCATTGCCATTTATGAAAATAAATGAGTAGGCGAAACGGCAATAGTGATATATTTTAGAGTAGGCGAACTGGGAGTAGGCGAAATAGGAGTAGGCGAAATAGGAGTAGGCGAAATGGAACAAATCATAGGCGAAACGGGAGTAGGCGAAATGGGAGTAGGCGATACGGGAGTAAACCATTTCTTCATAGAAAGTTCAAACATGTTGTTAACCCTCATTAGAACCGTCTCGTGTCTATATTTGAATTTGTTTACTTAAGCCAGCGTAGAAGTGCGAATATCTGTATCTACTCAGTTTAAGAGTCAAAACAAAAGTACAATAACCCGCGAGATTCAAAAGGGTATTGGGTACATTGTACATGGATTGAACAAACCAAACATAATTACATTTGCATTTGCTTGATCCACAACTCACTGTTTTAGTTTTGTCATGATTCAAGATCAAATAAAAAAAAATGATAGTTTAAAAGCTAACAATACATGTCTTCTCTGATACTTAAAATAAATAATTACAATATTTTAATTGTCTTCTATGATATTTAGAATATATTAATAGATATGCATCATTTTAATCGTCTCCTCATATACTCCAAGAAAGAATGAAAGACAGAAACAAAGACAAAAAAACACACACACAGACGAACGAAGAGTTCCAAATTCTTCGAGAATTTTCACTTTAGCAAATAAAAGAAAAAAAGAAAGACATCAGAAAATTAAAACTAATACAAATTTAAAATATTTATATTTTCTTTACTCTTGCAATAAAGATTTAAAAAAAAGATGTTCTGGTTAGTGCACAAACTGTTATGTCCATTCCATGACTGGCTAATGATACAAGTAGAGGGTGTAAAGGTTCACTCTGAACTCTGAACTTCAGGTGCACTAGGGTTTGAGAATGGGGTGCAACTCAATGCTCAAAGCTAGCTCAGGTGTAGTGCAACTCATGTGCAACTGGGTTGCACAAGGGTGTCAACTCTTTCTCTGGCTTTACTGTATATGGTAAAAACCTGAAAAATCTTCTTCTCAAGAACCAATAGGCCGATTGCCTTGAAACTTGATATGTAGCATCGGGTACGCGAGTACTACCAAGATTGTTCAAATTATGACCTTGGGTTGACCTTGACCTTTTTTACGATAAGGTCAAATTTGCTTCCTTATGCTATGCTTTTATATGGCAAGATGCTACAACATAAGATATCTTGGAAACTGTTGAAGATTTTGGGCTAAAAATTGGTATCTACAGTCATCTTAATGACTACATGAAGATTTACGAGTACAAGAGGTCAAGGTCATTCTTTGACCTTTGACCCTGAACTCTCATATTTTGATAAGTTCTAACAATCTCCTCAAAAGCCACTGGGCCAATTGAAACCAAATTTCATATAGAGCCTTCAGGGGTTGAGGGAACAAAAATTTATTTATAAGGTCCAGGTCACATGACCAACATGGCCACCACGCCCATATATGGTAAAAACCTTTAAAAATCTTCTTCTCCAGAACCAGTTGACCGATGGCCTTGAGACTTGGTATGTAGCATTGGGTACTTGAGTACTATCAAGATTGTTCAAATTATGACCTTGTGTTGACCTTGACCTTTTTTACCGCATGGTCAAATATGGGAAAATGCTAGAACATGAGATTTCATGATAAGTTTTGAAGATTTTGGCCTAAAAACTGGTATATACAGTCATCTTAATGGGTACCAGAAGAATTGTGAGTACAAGAGGTCTAGGTCATTCTTTGACCTTTGACCCGGAACTCTCATATTTTGACAGTTTCAAACAATCTCCTCAAAAACTACCGGGCCAATTTGTGACCAAATTTTTCATAGAGCCTCCAGGGTCGAGGGAATGGAAAATTTTTTAAACGGTCCTGGTCACATGACCAACATGGCCACTATGCCCATATATGGTAAAAACCTTTAAAAATCTTCTTCTCCAGAACCAATTGACCGATGGCCTTGAGACTTGGTATGTAGCATTGGGTACTTGAGTACTATCAAGATTATTCAAATTATGACCTTGTGTTGACTTTGACTTTTTTTACAGCAAGGTCAAATATGGGAAAATGCTAGAACATAAGATTTCATGGAAAGTTTTGAAGATTTTGGCCTAAAAATTGGTGTATACAGTTGTCTTAATGAGGTCGTGAAGAATTATGAGTACAAGAGGTCAAGGTCATTTCTTGACCTTTGATCCAGATCGCTCATAGTTTGACATTTTTAACCATTTCCTCAAAAGCCAAAATGCCAGTTGTAAACACATTTCATATAGAGCCTCCAGGGGTTGATTGAATTAAAATTTGTTCAAACGGTCCAGGTCACATGACCAACATGGCCGCCACTACCACTTATGGTATAATTCTTTAATATTTTTCTTCTCCAGAACCAATTGACCGATGGCCTTGAGACTTGGTAAGTAGCATGGAGTACTAGAGTACCAAGACTGTTCAAATGGTGACATTGGGTTTACCTTGACCTTTTTTGCTGCATGGTCAAATATGGGAAAATGCTAGAACATAAGATTTCGTGGAAAGTTCTGAAGATTTTGGCCTAAAAATGGTATATATGGTTGTCTTAATGAGTACATGAAGATTTATGAGTACAAGCGGTCATAGTCATTCTTTGATTTTTGACCCAAGACTCATATTTTGACAATTTCAGACATGATAAGAAAAAGCCACCTTGCCAATTGGCCAGGTGAGCGATTCAGGGCCTCATGGCCCTCTTGTTTACAAACTTAATACTACCCTACATCCAAAAACTGAATTTTCAGTACAGTGCGTGACTATATCGAGGTGAGGAGAATTGTTGGGGACGTTTCTCCAAAACAAGCACGTTTTCTTTCAGTTTGCCGTAGTTGTGTATTGTGTACCTGATAACTCAGGTTCTGACACACACGTCATTAATTTATTTATAGAAACGCACCTCAGGGAGCGATCATTATTTGATATGCTATCACGCATAGACGACGTCACGTCCAGAAGCATGTTGCATTGGGGCTCGATTTTACAATAATTATGAAACCCATTCTGCTGTTGTTGTTTAAAAATGTTTTTCGACATCTTGTCCATGTAACAAAGTCAGTTTCAAGCGATTATTATACAAATTGCTGCTTGTACAGCCCCTTCATTACGCCTACCGCATCCAACATTGTTAGCCTTGGCCAAAAATAAAGTTTTCCGACATTTTTTTCTTGTATTTTTTTTATGCAACTACGCTTTTATTCTTACACCATGTATGAAATTTCAACCCTATCTTACCTTGCCGTGGCCTCGACCACGCCCGAGTTGTAACCTAAGGAGGCCAGCATGGAAGGTAGGCCTATTGAGAGGAATTTTTACAAGGGTGGAGTCTGCACACTCTCCACAAAGCTGGTTCGAGCATCGGACAGAGATCTCGGTTTCCTGCTTCATAACTCCAACAAACGAAACTCTACTTTATCATGACGAGGAATAATCCCATTGTGTTGGGGAAGGGGGGAGGGGGTTGCTTCTGTGTTAGGATAATATGGGTACGTACCGGCCATACTATGGCCGATTAAATAAGATCCCAGTTTTTGGTGCGGTCCGCTTCCAAAGATCTTTTATTTCATGAAATACGTTTCTGTGACGATTTGGTTTACAAAGCCTCCTTCTGTCTTTTGTACGTGACCACTCCCAAAGTCCCCTATTTTCAGTAAGAGGCTGTTCCCTTAGCCCACCCCATTTCCACATTCTTAAATCATCGGCGGCACATACAATGCAGCGTCACACTGAAATGGACCATACCCATGTGTGTACAGAAAGTACACAAAAATCCGTGCACAGACTGAGTCGAGTTTTCGCTTCACGCCAAACAGAGTCTCCCGGGGGAGGGTGGAACAGGTGGAACAGGACATTGTCTTTTCAAGGACCTGATCACAGGCTACGGACGTGCAGGCCGAACTGGGTTTTTCATGATGTACATGTATATATGCTTAAGGTATCTTGTTACACAGTCTCACGAATACAAATTAGTCTTATAAGTGGAACATTTTTATTTCAAACTGTTTTCATCCATTTCACAAAATCATTTAATGTTGCAGGATGTCGCCACCAAACGTTTTCCACAGCCATCTGCCTTCAATTTCCTCACTGTCAAAGCCAGCCTCATTTTCAGCAACTAGAATAATCTCAAAATGTTACCAGTCCAATTGTGTGAATATACATGCCTTTGACTAGATCCGTAGGTTCTAAAATCCGTAGACAAACAGCTGGAAAATCCCGTTTAGAATTTTGGGGATGGTACAAAAATGTACGTTACCAAGACATCTCAAATGAGATATTTAATGACTCATGCACATTCAGACATATGCACACAAACAAGTTCTCGTAGTTTTCTTTTATATATAATTCTTGTAACAGTTAAGCTTCTTCGTCACATACGGACAATGCTGATGAAATTTAAGCAACATGACTGTAAATTTAAGCGGACTGCTAGGATAGGCTGCGTGTCGAAAGCTGTTCTTGCAGTGAGACCAAATAAATGCCGCAATCATACACTGTAAAAAAATCCGTAGATTTTACAATGAATCAACTGGCAACCAGCTGCCAGTCCATTTCCCGTCATTTGTACGGACGCCCGTAAAAATTGTAAGAATCCTTAAGCAAAGTAGGATAGAATTTTGGCCAGATAACCCTTTAACACTATGAAGGTATTTTCGAGTATGGCTAGTTCTAAAATAGAACACTACTATATCGTGATTTCAAACAATGAGCTACAGGCAAACGCCCGTGAAAATTACGGGACATGGACTGGCAGCTGGTTGCCAGTTATTCTACCGTAAAATCTACGGATTTTTACAGTGTAGTTAGCCTGAGCAAAATACAATTACTTTGTGTGTTTCACATTCTGCGCAATCATTCAATGATCGTACTGCTGATGTCCCAATCTCAGCGAAAATGTGACGTAAAGGTGTAAATCATTTTAAGAAAATGTTTGTGCGCGGCAATTTGCAAACTCATATAACGAGGCCGAACTGCTTCGTTTCTTGATGAAGACGGTGCCTATGCCTCTCCTTTCCTGGGTCGAAAAACATACCCACTTAGTGCTGGGTTGACGTCACTAGCTGATCTATTAAATATCCAGTTACCTTCAGCACCAAAGCCGAGCGCTTTAAACCACTCGGCCACAAAGAAAGTAATCTTGACAAACAATATAGATCCAGACTAAACGCTGTAGAAGAGGGACGATCAGATGTTGCAGAACGGCAGCGTGTGATCAGGGCCTCCACCATCTGCTTTAAACACACAATGTTTGTCCTTGCGTATGGCATGTGCACCTCCCCACCACCCCGCCTCCAATATACACACTTGATTTGATATTGTACCATATCTTAATTCAAATTTTTTTGTGTTATTCCGGGTAGACCATATTCTCTCTATTCCCCCCCCCCCCCCCCCTCACCCATCCCCACCAACACACACACAGACACAACCATATTCCCGTAACATTAAGAGCACCGGTAGCTCAGGGGACTGCTGACCTACCGGTCCTTAGTGCGATTCCCGAAGGCGGAAATCGTTTCAAGCGTAACCGGGGTTCCATTGCACTATTAACCATTACCCTTTCATTGTACCGATATAACTGAAATATTGTTGGTAAGGACGTACAACTGCAAGTAATCCATCTATCCCATAACATGAAAATAGAAAAAAATATTGACTGAACTGTCGTAAAATCTCAATTCTCAGTGAGTTATGTTGCGAAGCAATATGTATTGTGTCTTATGACAAGAGCCGTATCAGAATGCGCATCCACAGGTAATAAGAACATAAGTTGCTGCTTACAAGCGCAACGAATCTCGTATATACTCGTATTTAGAAAAGAGTACTGTTCTTATCTTGAAGCGGCATTTATACTTAACACAGTTCAGAGTTTACGGTGGATAAACAGAAAAAGGGAGAGAAGAGAAAAAGAAAAAAGGAACCGAAAACATCGCCAAGGCATTGTGTTTTAAATACAAATCGTGCCCTCAAATCTTGCTATAAAAACTCAAGAACTCTAAAAATGTAAATCTCTCTCTCTCTCTCTCTCTCTCTCTTCAAATTCGGCCAAAGTCAAAATTTATTCAAGACCCTAACGGGGGTATGTGAATTAAACATACATATATACACAAACACTGTCGGGCTTGTACAAGATCAGGTGTCCGTAAAACCATGCACTGAGATGAAAGAATAAAGTTTCTAACAAAAAAATATGAAACTTTGATCAAAACTCTGTTATACAATATATCGAACAAATATTCTGAAAATTTCATGAGTTACACTTTGGCCACTTTGAGGAGCGGCAGTAGTCAGTCTGGGGACTTATGGATTTCCGTCACGCATATTTGTGATGGTCAGCCATACTTCTTACATTTTACAGTCCAACCTACTAAAATGGCAAATTAACCTACTGGCAGTGTTCAGTCTGACCTGTCTACACTTAAAATTAATATTTGGTCCAGCCCTTAACTATTCTCAGTATTAACAGTTTTATTTCGGTTATGTCTGAAGAATTATGGTCAAAATTAGGCAAATATTGCTGTGCATTTGACTTGTTTTATTTCCAAGAAAAATAGATATTTACTTTCAATTTTTTATAAAGTGTTACGATCAAAATTGTCTACAATGCTTGCTTTTTTGTAACGGATGCTAACCGTACGAGTTACTCAAGGTTTTGCATCAGTTACGCGACAGAAAAGTACTTGGGGTTTTTAGCCTTTGTTATGGTCAGCCATAACACCAGAAGAAACCAACGTTATGGCTTTCCATCACGTTTCATCCTTCGGACATGTAGTGACCTCTTGTGGTAAAAATTTCAGTAAATATGTTATGGTAAGCCATCATGTCAGTTCATTTAAAATGCATGGTTAACCATCACAAATATGCGTTATGGAAATCCATAAGTCCCCAGACTGGTAGTGTAGTGGATAACACTCCGGACTACCAATCCAGGGCTCGCAATATCGATCCCCCGCTTCTCCGGTCTTTCGGATGAGACTTTAAACCGAGGTCCCGTCTCCATATGACCTCGTTGTTGGTGGGACGTTAAACCCGAGTTCACTCATTTGAGAAAACTGCCGTTAGAAGCTACAAATACCTTAGCCGTCATGGACACTACATTTTTTTCTTTTTCTTTTTTCATGACTTCCAGCGCTAAAAAGCACCAAGAAGAAATTAGTTATCAAATCAAATGCTTATGACATTAAAACTATCGTAAGAGCAGATGCCAAAATAGATCTGTCTTTTTTTACAGTTTGCGAGAATTAATTGAAGATGCACTCTTTCCAGAAAACAGTTTTCATGAAAAATATAATGAATCCCTTATGAGTACACCAGCACCGACTGGACACGTTCGGCCTTATTTCACGAGTTGCCTGAGCTCTAGGTCGGGGATACCTACTCGAGCTGACCACAGTTAAACTCTTCTCAGAGTGGAGTTTCTATCATTCAATGGATGCTGCATCTACGCTGTGAAGAGGACTGTCGGACAGGATTGCATAAGCATTGCACCATTCGGCCAATCATTGCGAACAGGCAAATCTATACTCATGGTTCTACTTGAGGCAAGTTACTTGGGTTCGTATGCCGAATACGCTCTATTGTTGTTGGTTTTTTTGGGTGAGGTCACAGCTGACGAAAACAAACACAAAACTGAGCCGAAAAGTTTGCCTAGTTCACGAGGCTGCTGAAAACGATAAATGATGACTGGGTCAGGTTTGCTTTTTTAATATTCTTGAGTTTTTTCCTACACTGTTGATTTACCTTCGGAATTTGTTTGCAAAGTAGAAACAATTATGAACAAACCTGACCCAATTAAGAGAGGTCAGCACGTGGTTTGAACGTGCTCACGTGAATGCCCCTGACGTAAACACGCGACTTTGCGAATCCAAAATAGAAAAAAAACGGCATTTATATAATCACCGCTCGATTTTTTGATGCGTTTTTGCACTAGTTAGATCAAATCTATTATAAACTCAGATTTTAGGCAGTTGACGCTTAGAAAATTTACGCATAGACCTCGTTTGAAGCGGAATGACGAGAACTACTACTAGCTGACGAGAACTACTCGGATACGAGTATACTTAAAACTGCTATTGCTACTTTATGCAGATGATACAGTGATTTTTTCAAATGGCAAAGAAAATTTTCAAACATGTTTAGATAACTTTTATGAATACTGTACGATATGGAAACTTAACATCAATTTTGACAAAACAAAAATTGTAATTTTTAATTCGAAATCTAAAAACAACCCCATATTCAAATTAGGAGCAAATGATATCCAAGTAGTTGATACCTATAAATATTTAGGTGTGATTTTATCTAAGTCCGGTAGCTTCTTAAAAGCAAGAAAGCATATAGCAGAGCAGGCAAAAAAAAAAAAAAAAAAAAAAAAAAAAAAAGCAATGCATCTTTTATTCATCAGAGCAAATAATCTGGCGTTACCATTAGACCTACAATTAAAACTTTTCGATACTACAGTCCTCCCTGTCTTAACATATGGTTCTGAAGTCTGGGGCTACGAAAATAACAATATCATCGAACGAATACATACAGGATTCTTTAGACGAATTTCAAGAAGTAGGAAAAGCACTCCTAAATATATTTTATATTCAGAACTAAGAAGATATCCCATAGAAATCACTATTAAGCAAATAATGATAAACTTTTGGGTTAGATTACTGAAAGGGAAAATATCTAAGCTGTCTTATAATATGTATCTGTTTATACTACATTCGAATCATGTTCATTCCAAATGGATTCATCATATACAATCAATACTAAACAGCACTGAAAGGCCCGATATATGGTTAGGGCAGTCAGACCAAACGTCTGTTTTAGTAGGGAAGTTAATTAAACAAATTTTGCATGATCAGTACTTCCAGTCGTGGAATTCACAACTGGACACCTCATCTAAGGCACGCAATTATAGCTTATTTAAAACCGGTATTCGTTGTGAAAAGTATACAACTGTCCTAAATGGATCAAAGTTATATTCGTTGTTAAAATTTAGAACATCTAACCATAAGCTTCCGGTTGAAGTCGGACGATGGAACAATACCGAATTGATAGACAGGACATTTAATCTTTGCCAACTAAACGATATTGGGGATGACTTCCACTTCTTATTAATCTGCCCTTTTTTTCAAAAACGAACGGAAATTGTGTATCAGTCAGTATTACTATCGGTCACCGAATATAATAAAATATAAAGAGCTCTAAAGGCTTACAAATACAGTCCGAAATAAAATTGAAACGTTTAAGTAAATTTATGAGAGTAATAATGAACCAGTTTTCGTAAGTTGCGAGTGGTGGTTTTCCGTTTATACGGTACTAGCCATTGTAATTTTGAAACACATGTTGAATACTCAATCAGAAAATGTAGGTGCCTCCAACTGCATGCGACTGCGCTAGACAGCCTCAGTCATGTGAATTGGTGATACCGCCCATGATTATACATTCTTTATATGTGACGTCGCATTGAACCCGATATGCGCATAATTAAGGAATGAATTTCATTTTTCTGAGGTTTATCGAAGTGTAAACTACATTGGGTCACGTGCAAAGTGAATGAACCCCGAAGGGGTTCATGTTTACTTTGCTAGTGACCCAATGTAGTTTACACTTCGATAAACATCAGAAAAATAAAGTTCATTGCTTATATTTACATTCGTTTCAATCAAAACCTTGATGAAAATTCTTATATAAGCGCTAAAATTGAAGCAGTAAGACATGTACACGCAATTTTTCTGCTAACAGCGGAACAGCGTGAATGACGTCATTGCGTCGCCGACGTCCAATCAGATTGTAGATGACGTTGTTTATTTTGACGTCATTAACGTCGCGTGGCTCAATGTAATTATTGGAATGTAAACTACATAAGGTTCCAATGGTTTACTATAGGGCGTTTTAGTAAATACACCAAAAATGTAAATATTTGTAATTTAAAAAAATATATAAATATATGTGTGATGTTGTTTAAGTTCATTGTCTAGTGTTATAATCTAACGGATCCTGTTGTTTATTGTATCAACGCAGGAAAATCTCCGAAGAACCCATTTCTCTGGGATGCAAATGTAGCTTTTTCAGTCAGTTTATCCCTCTAAAAGCATGAACTATTTAGCCTCGAAACGCAGCCGCAATGAAACTACTCATTTAAATGTTTTCCCTCTGCATCCTGAAGAAGAGGTTCTCTTTTTGCGTATTTCGAGGGTATTGCCTACCTTATTATGCTCGGACCTGTTAATTAATACGGTATAAACTGTAATAATTATAACATAAAGAAGGTACTGTAGGATCAGACCAGACTGCCTCTTGTCTGTGCCAGCAGTAGCTTCCGACCAGATAGCAGTTTATAGAAGTTTCCGACATGATAATCAAACATGTAGAAGCTTTGATGTCGCAGAGTTCATAGCATTTCCACTGGTCAAATGGCACTGGGTCGGCATTGGGCCAATGTTGATCCAGCGCCTGCTGCAAATAGCTTTATTATTATTATTCATTATTGTTGTTGCTTTCAATATCCAAGATTGTAAATAAGTTGAATGTATACTGAGAGGCAAAAGAAAGTATACAGATAACGCAGTCTTGATTTTCCTTCAGATGTCTTCACGTCTGATATAATCATTGCGTCGGTGATAAAAACAATCCATTTCACATGATTTGCGACAATATCCAATACAATCGGCAAAAGGATAAGGAAATAACATGGTTTTAAACAGACAAGGGGTCTAAGTCAAAATTGTCGCTGGAGTAGCTCCCCTTTAAACATACAATTTGGACAATAAAGATTGATTCTGTGCATTTTTATGCATTATATCAAACAAAGGATGAAATGTTTGTTAGGACATATCAAACTCTCATATGAAAAACTGGGAAAAGTATCAAATTTTCGTACCAAGAAATGATGCATTTGGCGTCTTCTGGTGACATGCATTGAATGTGCATTGAGTTCTTATGGGGAGTTTATTTGCAATTTTCTTTCAAACGAACGAGTCAATGAGCTTCCTTTCAAGTGCACACAAAAGCAAGAAGCCAAACAACAATTTTCCGAATATTTCAAGTGAAAACTTCTAATACCGGGTAAGAAAGAGAAACATTTAATTCTCTATAATTTTAATTAAAAGGGAGATAATTTAAGACATGTAGCATTTCTCACTATGATTGAAGAAGTTTAATGGGGGTTTCAGTTAAAATGACGATGTGGTTTTACTCACAGACAGTAGCGATTTACATTCGTGAAGTGCAAAATGCTATTTGTCATGTGCAAAGCGAGTTTTGATTGGAACTGCTGAATTTGAATTAAGGACCTTAACTCCATTATTAATGACTGCAAAACAATTTGCGTTTGTGTTTTGCACAGCTACACGTTTGCCCAAAATTGCATTATTTATATTTCAATGCAGCCATTTACACGAAACCCAGTATTCAAAATAAAAAAAACTGTATACTTTCTATTGCCTCTAAGTATATAATATTTCCCGCAACAAGGGAATGAGTTAAAGCAATTCAGTTTAAAAAGAGTTGCTGTGAAGACATACCACTATGTTTACCTACTATCAATGAAAACCTGGCGCTTTCTGCGAGCTGACAGAGCTGTGTGAAATGGCAACAACGTTATTCTGGCTATGTGTATTCCTTCATGTTTTCTTCCCTGCCATTTTTATAGTGGGGTGCAATTTCTGTGACTTCCTATTTGCGTCCCTGGTCGGTGGATCCTTCCGAAATGAGAGGTTGCTCTTAGAGGGAAGAATGTCCCATTGTAGAACAAATTCTTCCTTCTGGGAGCTGACCGTCTTTGGGAAGGATGCGAGTATGAGGTTGGCAAAGTCTCTTCCCCTGAGGGTGTGTCGGTTCGTCCTAATAATTTGTTAGAGGAGAAAATACCAGCTTCATTAAACCCCCTGGTTTGTATTACTTACCTCCGATTTCTTACTAATAACGCAGCGCTGAATCAACGTCGATTCAACGTCACGTCACGACGTTGAATCGACGTTGATGCAATGTTGAGCCAGCAATGTGCGCTTGCTAGGTTTAAGTCAAGTCAAAGGGTGGTAACCGTCAAATTTTCCCTAAATAGTTGAGAGGTATAGTATGTTTTTTTGTATAAAGTATTTCGCCCTCTCAAATCAGATGATATTACATGTACATGTATATCTTGATATTATCATATAAAATATAGCTAGGTGAGTTGCTAATGGGGATGGCTCCGAAATACTTTGCTTGTACAACTGGTCGCGGTGCTAGTGATTTTCGCAGCCAGCAAGATTTAAACAAAGTTCTACAAAAGAAATGTTAAGGAAAATCAGCTTTGCCGACTGTATTAAGTCGAGAACTCATGTCAACGCGGAGGCCCCTAAAGCCTTGTCTTGTACCCTTCCACGGAGCCTAGTCAGTGAGGCGGCTCTGGGGAGGGGCACGTGATCCTGTGACTCTGTGTATATAGAAATCGTTAATATGGAGCTCAATGCCCCCTTGCCAGCTCACCCACAGGGCACGCAGCGTTGAATCAATATAGGGATCAAACATTGTTTTTCATACATTAACGTTTGCCAGGTCCCGAGGGAGATGTTGGAAACCGAGGCCGAAGGCCGAGGTTTTCAACATCTCCCGAGGGACCTGGCAAGTGTTAATGCATTGGAAACAAATGTTTGATCGCTGTTATTGCATAAATTCAACGAATTATTTGTTAAAAAATTGAGAAAAAACTCGGAACTATATTTTGTCAACGTTTGACAGCCAACGCGCTGGTGCATCTTTTTACTAATATTCATCTTCCGGGCCCGAGAGCTTTCTTTCTATTCAAAATGGCTGCCATCATCCTATTCAACCTCAATATTTCGGAAAAGTGTGCAACATGTTCGTTGTAGTTGATGCAAAATAGATTGCAAATTAATCAACAAAAAGCAGATACCTTGAGCAATAATTTCCATGCAGAACAAGCCTGATCCATTCATATACCATCCTGCAGTTCTTGATTGCTGAAAGCTTGAGATGCATGTTTTCTTAAACAATTATTTGCTCTCCATTTAACATCGTAAGAATGTAAACAACATCGCTTTAAACCAAAGTCTCGATGATGACGTCAGATTACAAATGCATGATGACGTCATAAAGGCATATATACATGTAGGTAGTGCACCTCCAATTTTTGTTATTCGATCGAAACGGGAGGGACAAAGTTGCATGCCGTTTTTTTAATGACCCGGCACAAGCATAATGAAAGTTCTGTCATCGTGCATCAACAGCTCGTGAAAACCGTTGTTGAAACATAGCTTTTCGCCGATTGATGCACGGCTGTTAATACCTCTCAGCACTGCTTTTTATGCAATAACGTTTGATCAATGCTACAGTAGGTGGACAAAAGTATTCGTCACATAGTGACGTCGCCGTTTAGATTAATGCATTTCCATATTTTTTAAAAAGACTACTGTCGCAAAGTTTTTAATGGTAATGTAATAAAACTTGCAGTGATAAAAAGTGAATTGAAAACAGCAATATAAAATGAAATATCAAGATGATTCCATGTTTAGTATAGGAGTTTAAAGTGATTGAAATGAACGTAATTTTTTTTTAATCTTGATCCCCATTGACGTTAATGTTAACGTCATCGAAAAATGGAAGTTTTTGTTTTCCTTTCAGTAAAACCTGTTGGTACAAAGAAATAACAAATGAATCGAATTTCTTGTACTGCTTGTTTATTGCGAAAATCAATTTGCATTAACCTGGTGAAAACAGAATGGTGATTACTATCGTAGTTTTGCAGTAATAATTTTTACAAAATTTGTGAAAATACATTGATTTAAACGGCAACGTCACTTAGTGACGAATACTTTTGTCCACTTACTGTAGTTCGACGTCATGACGTTGGATCGGTGTTGATCTGACGTTTATTCAACGTCGTGTGCCTGTTGGGCTGCGATTTTTGTACATACCTGTTCGAAGTCACCATCATAATTCACTTATGGAAAATTAATCCATGTTCAAAACAACAGAAAATAATAATCATTATTATTATTATAACTGAAACACTAAAACTTCTTCAACTTATAGCGACCGCGTTGTAGAGGTGTGTTTTCTAATCTGTGCCAAGCTGGAAAAGTCCGTGCAGGAATGTAACGTTTTAGTGCAATCTGACCTCGATAATTTGTTGAATGAGTTTACAATCATTCATCCCAAGTCAATGTCGGGAATAAATTCTTATGATGGTGACCTCGACCAACCACTGATTAGAGATAGTTACTCTCATTTTTGCTCATCACAGTTTTGTTTTCGTTGAATCTGTTGTAAAGACTAAGGTGATTCTGTCGACTTGAATGATTGTCATGCACTGTGTGCTCGGGCTAGCCGGTACACTGGCACAGGATGATCAGGGTACCAACATCTTGGGCTATAGATTCTTTGAGATCTGTGGATTGTGCAGAGCATACGCTGATCAGACTGTGCCTTACCTACGTGCGTCCGGTTATTCACTGCATCACATTCTGTGAAAATTTTGAAATTAGTGCTACGAAAACAGCATGTTTTCCCTCAGATGAACATAAATATGTCAGACTGTCCGTATAGTCGCCTGATCTAGTGCAAAAATCAACATATTTCACCTTCACTAAAGTGTCTTAATGTGTGTTCCTCATATGTCATGTTTCATGTCTTGAGAGAATAAAGTTTTGTCTGTCTGTCTGTCTGTCTGTCTGTCTTCATTTCTTTGTGTTTGGTGGGCACTATATAGATGGGGCACGCACCAGTCTACCTGCTATTGGTCTCTATGATGGTACCACTGCACTGACATGCCTAGGCAGTGAATAATCTATACTCAGTACATTTAAAAACGCAACATTTTTGATATTGCATTTTCGTGAAATGCATGAATATTTGGAACAATAATAACATGTACATTTATGTAAGGCAATTTTAGCGTTATTTTTTGGCATACAATAGCCTCTCATGTACCTGTATTGGAATGGTAAATCGCTCAAGTGTGAAAATCGAGTTTTGCTCGTCATATGAACACTAAGATATTCGCGACCAACGCTACTGGATAGTCAGTAGATCAGCATTAAAGAAAAACAATCAGTAATCATGAAATTGCAACAAACAAAGGTTTCCTTCTCGATTGAACTTGAAGAAATTTCGCCTCCAGAATGCCAGCTCATAAAGTCTCAAAGCAAAAGCGAACTGGATGTCTCAAATGCCATATTGCGACGTATTTTGGACACTATGTACCCTTTTTACTGACTGGAACCCAAAACGCGCGATAACGACCGATTTTGTCAGGAGAATCCACCCACAGACAAATCAGGCAAATCTTTGTCACCAATTAAACCTAACGTGCCTATGACAGGCTGATGCTGTCTGGCAACCAGCTAAGACCCATCAGAATGTTTCTCTTTGTCAAGTGGAAAGAAATTCGGAGAAATGCAAATTTTTAGGAAGTTTAAAATTTTATGCTCTTTGCCAAATTTTGTTCTGCATTTCTTTTTACAAGTGGTATACAACAGTAAATATTGTCGTTAAACAATATGAATAAGAAGATTTTTAACAATGCCATACATAACTAATGCCACTATGCCTTTCTCGAACCAAATGGCATGGGTATCATTATGCCAGATTGACCTTCTTTGCCATTAGAAAGGTCATCAAAACAGCATGTCTCAGATGAAACAAAAAATAATGTGCACGTTTGACTGCCTGAAACAGTTTTAAATAGCGTAAAGACTTTAGTAAAGGACTAATCGAGAAATGGAACACTTTGATGAATAAAAAGTGTCAATGAATGCGAGGGAGTGAGGGCAATACACAACCAGTTGATCTTGTGAATTTTGATTTTAGGGTAACCCTCTTTGATAAACTCAAGCTTTACGGTTTATCAACTAATTGCAATGAAATTTAGCAACATGGTAGAAAAGATACCAGTCTAAAAGTCTCCTGAGTTTCAAATTTGTACGTTTAAAATTCAACAAGTTATTCCAGAAAAATTAAGTGTTGCGTTTTTAAATGTACTGAGTATACATCTTGGGTAGTTGTTAAAGTAGTTAATATATCATATCACTGAGGCTGCTTGAGGGCTAGTATGTGTTTATCCAAATTGTATCATATATATGGCACTTGTATCATCTGTTAGATGTGTTTGTATCTCTTATTTTGCTCACATTCTGTCATTTGGAATTCTTTCCTCAATTTGTTTGGTTGCTCATTCTGTACCACCATGTGTGCTTCTATGAGGGCCGAAAATTCGTAATAAACAGCTGGTATCTTGTACTTCCCCTGCACTGTTGTTACAAACTGCTCTGTAGTTAGCATTACCATGAAATTCTAGGAAAAAGTGCAATGTGCTCTATGTCAATAAGCAAAGACTTCACAAGTCTGATATTTTGTACAGTCTGATCCTGGTGTACTCTTCTGTACAAACTTTCAATTGAAATTCAAAGTCACACAATGGACTTGATTGCACAAGGTATGTTTTCTCCTGACATTGTGTTCAAATTTAAGGCGAATCAGTCTGGTCTCACCTGACTGACCGGTCTGACTGGACTTGAGCAGTTGGTCTGAGACTAGTATTTGCATACAACACATCATATACTGTATTTACCCTTATTATTGGGACACTGTGGGTTTACCCATCCAAGCAACAGTGTAGACCCAGGTCAGGCTGTTTCCATGAGCAGTCTGATCAGGGTCTGCACGGGCTAAACATCAACATGTGGCTATTAGTGGGATACCACAACCTCAGTTTTGAACAAAAGAGGAAAATGAAACAAGAAGTCTCTGACATTTTATGTCACTGTAAATCAAATTATTTCATATTTCAGGTAAAACAACAAAAGTTTGAAAAGGTCACGTGCTACGAACGAAAGCAGAATTCCCAGCAAGCCATGTTTTGGTTTACAAGAACAGATCTTTTTCATGGTAAGAACTTTTTTTTTCATGCCCCTTCACCGCAACATATACATGTATTTTAGTTCTCAGCAGAATCATCAGTTTTGTGGAGAAATAAGAAAAATTGCCAATTATCCCCAAAATTTGGTTATCTGGAGCTCTTTCAGGCTGCAGGTAAGAGTTTTAGTTCATCAACACTTTTGAGCCAATTTTGAGTTTTCGCAGGCTGATGGTGAATGATGCATTGGGTAATAAAGAAAGAGCTACTTAAAATGATTATGATAATAATAACGGAGTGGCTATTTACAGTTAACTGTAAATAGCCAAAAACCGTTAAAAACGGCTATTTACAGTCAACTGTCAATAGACATTTTAACGTTTTTTGGCTAATAATAATAATAACAACAATAATAATAATAACACTGCTTTAAGTATGATCACCAGTGTGAGTTCCAGAAACAGTGTATCGGTCAGAAGACTTGGGTCTGCACGTACCGATAAAAAATGATATTTCAAGGCCGTCATCGGCGGTCCGGCCGGTTCGGCCATGGCCGGACCACTTTTCGGCCGAATATGGTATTGGCCGTACCACTTTTTTCATTCGGCCGGACCACTTTTTTGAGTTATTCCTTCTTTGCCTTGGTCTAAAAATGCATCAAAATCGCTTCTAGAGACGTCCTGAATTCAAAGATTTTCTCGGGAGAGGTCCCCCGAACCCCCCCCCCCCCCCCCTTACAAGAGGAAGGACACCCCCTCTCGTGCTCTCCCCCACTTGTGCCTTCGGCACTCGGAGAACACCTTTGGCAGTCTTTAAAAGCTGGGGTAAGATTTGAAATACAGCAAACACTCATAAATAAAATCAGTTTCACAAGCAAAATCGTCTCAAATTGCATTAAAATCGCTTCTAGAGACGTCCTGAATTCAAAAATTTTCTCATGGGAAGTAAATACTCATAATATCAATTGAGTTTCACAAGCGGAATTGGTCTCAAAATGCATTAAAATCGCTTCTAGAGTCGCCCTGAATTCGAAAATTTTCTCGGGGGAGGTATCCCGAACCCCCCTTTCGAGAGGGGTGATAAGCCTGTCGTGCTCCCCCCCCTCCCCTCGTGCCTTCGGCACTCGGGGCGTTCTATGGCCGTACCACTTTTCAAAAGCCGACGACGGCCCTGCACTTCTTCTGACACCATAGACTGATTTCATTGAAACTTGGTTCCTAACTTCCAATTAAGGTACTCTTTTCTATAATGTAACACTGGGCAGTTTGGCCAGTTTAAGTGAAATAAATGGCGTACCACCATTGACGTTACATTGTTTTGGTACGTGTAAAGTAGTTCCTTAGAAAACAACAAAATCCTGATTTGAAGGTATCTCATGTGAGAATTATAAAATACAAGCTTGATTTGGTTGTTTTAGGTTGGACTGGAACTAATGATTAGTGATGTTTGAACACAATGAAAATGGCCCTATTTTTTGTTTCAGAAAGAGGCAAGAACCTAAGAGGTTTCCCCAAATTGGCCACCTTGAAAGTTCATTTGGATACCCCAGTCAATAATTGGGACGTGTCACGGGAAAAGATGGTGGTGAAGGTATAGTGAAAGTATGCAGGAGCTGTTTGAGTCTGCTTGCCCTAAAGACTGAGACAGGAGGCGTCAACAGATTTGGGATGGTCATCATTCGGTAAGTACTGGAATCTTTATAAGTTTGCATGCAGGCCTAAGTCAATGGGCGAAATTAATGGTAGTACGGGGATTTTACGCTAGCACAACTGGAAACCAGCTGCCAATCCATTTCCCGTTATTTTTATGGGCGTTTGCCTGTAGACCATTGTTTGAAATTACAATATGGTAGTGTTATGTTTACTTGCCGAACTCGAAAATACCTTTATAGTTTTGAAGGCAATTGACCAAAACAACACCTGTCCAATTCTACTCTGCCTGGTAATTCCTGTAAATATAACGATGGACTGGCAGCTGGTTGCCAGTTATTCTAACGTAAAGTCCACGAAATATGGACTTTTCTGAGTAATACAAAGTTAATTCTTGCGCATGCGCGTCCAAGATGATTGACTTATGCCCCTTGTTTGAATTTGGCATTTATCCAACTTCTGAAGTGCTTGACCTAGGAAACTGATTTGTTGTATATCGATAGCCCTTGATATGTGAAAAAAAATTGATAAAGCTGAGGAAGTTATTTCCCCGTTTTGAGACTTTCGGACTTATTCATTTTGCTACAAGAACTTAACAATATATCTGGAGAACCATTTGAGCCAGGAGGCGTAGCTACCTGTACGCAAATACGCAGATGCGTATTGAAATTTTGTCAAATTGACAAAATTTCAACACGCTCAGCATATTTTCATTCTAAAATGCGGTAAATTGGGCAATTATTTTAATCACAAACTGCCAACTGGCCCTTAAGGAAGGGGCTAAACCCCATTTTTCCATTAAAGCAATGTGGAAACCCTTTTTGTGCATATCGTGTATTTCCACTAGGTGCGCCCTTGTATACGTAACGAGATGCGAGACCGCAAAAAAGAGAACTTAAAGGTAGGTTCCTGGACTAGCGATAACAATTTCGTCCACAAAATAATTTCGTCTTTTTCTGAGCAGTATTAAATTCTCATATTTTTCTGAATTTGTTGCTACTGAGAAACTCGTCAGATGTTGAAGAAAATAGTCGTTTTCCCTTTTGGTTTATTTTCTTTCGTTGGAATTCCAGTTCTAAAAATAACTGTGTTTATTATGTCTATATGTGGGCCATTTCTGATGACATTTTCCAAAGGTCAATTTTCCCTTGCCGTGAGTTCTCCTAGAGGTCCTGGCATGGCGGATGGGTTAAAACTATCCCAAAATGCAATGCAGCATGACGCCAGCCACGTTATCTATTTTTGGCGCGAACTAAAAAAAGCGCTAACCGGTGTGCGAAGCAGAGTTAGGAAATCCCTTGCAAAACAACTTTTCTAATATTTTTTTGATTTACACTTTTTAGTGAAACTTATTCATTCCCTTTTATAAGTGCTTTCCAACAACTTGGATGAACGATCATCAAAACTATGATGCATTCCAAAGTACAGGAACCTACCTTTAAGCTATGTGAGTAAGTTGAGTACCCAGATAAGCCTGCGAATATGAGCAAATTGCTGACAGTCTTCAGTTTTCATTATTCATACTTCTTAGGTTTCATAGACTGATTAAGCCAAAATAGAATACAATAATCAGACTTCGTGGACATGCAGTTGATATGGGTTCTCTCTGTTAGAACAGGGGTGGATGCGGTCGGGCGATGGTGTTGGGTAACTTTTAGCGCCGGGGCGCCCTTTTAATTTGGATAATAGTATGGCAAGCCGCCTTGATCTACTTTGCTTCGGATGGGAGTTGTTTGTGTATTTTTCTCTCGCCTATCATATCTCTTTTCTCTCTCTCTCTTTCTCTCTCTCTCTCTTTCTCTCTCTGGGAGACGGCTCGATATGGACCGAAATACTCTCTCAAAAGTCCGTTAAACCCGAAACAACCAACAATCTGTTCGCACATTTTAGCTCGCCTGAACGAAAGTTCAGGAAGAGATTGTTATCACCTTGGCGTCAGCGTCAGCGTCCGCGTCCGGATTGGGTGTTTTCAAAGACCTATATCTCCTTAACCCATGGATGGATTCTTTAAACACTTGCACTGTAGTTAGATATCGGTCCAAAGTTTAACAGGATACCACCCCAAACCCACTCAGTGACCTTCATGTCAAGGTCACGGACTTAGAAAATAGGAGTTTTTTGGAATGGATGTGTTGGTTAAAGTTTTTTAAAAGCTCAATTTATTATCTCATGGATGGATTCTTTTGATACTTACACTGTAGTTAGATATTGGTACAAAGTTTTCCAGTGTACCACCCACCCCACTCAGTGACCTTGATGTCAAGGTCATGGACTTATAAATTGTCTTTTTATCGATTGGCTGTTTTGGTTAAAGCTTTTTAAAGACCCATTTCTCTTGAACCCATGGATGGATTCTTTTGATATTTGCACTGTAGTTAGATATTAGTCCAAAGTTTTACAGAGTACTTCCCCATCACCGCTCGGTGACATGGATGTCCTGGACTTAGGAAATCTTGGGTTTTATCAAATCTAATTGCATACTGATTCATAATGCTTGTCATAGATTTAGTTTACACTTGAACTAATGTTAGACACTTGTTTGAGCTTTTACAAAACACTAAATACTTACCGAACTGGATGACCTTGAAGTCAAGGTCATCGACTTAGAATTTTGTCTTAAAGATTTTGGTTGAAGTTTTATATTTATGAAGACATAATTTCACAAATGCCACGGTGGAGTCAGTCGTTACTCATACTTGGACTGATGTTAGTAGATAATGGTTCTGGGTTTTGATACATCCTGCCTCCCCCTACCCCTCTGTTCATTGGCCTCAAGCTAAGGGACTTTGACATTTCATGTGGATTTTTTTATTTTGATTTTATTTTAAGATTTATTTCTGAGAGAGCTTTTGTTTATATATGTGTTATCATTATGGACATGCTTGCTTGAAGTTTTATGCATAGCAAGTCACACCACCATAGCGACTGTGCGATGGGCAAACACCAATTCAGGCGAGCTATGCTGTAAGGCGACAACTCTTATCATATCAGAAGGTACCGTTTCACAATACGTCAGTCAATCTGTTATATTTCTTGCGTCTGTTAGCAGTCTACTTGCCTCTTACGTAAAGATATAGGATCAACCCTGTTTTAAGAAAGCTCCCAAGGAAAGGACCAAAACTGCTCGCTTTAGGCAGGTGCTTGCTTGATACAGGTAAATTTACATTGAATATGCTACTTTGGGAAATGAGATTTTTGCCCTTTTAGACAGGTTTTTGTTTAATAGAGGCGGCCTTTAAAACAAATTTGACTGTAGAGGTATACCCCAATGTTTTTATCGCCATTTTTTACTAAGGGGGAACAACTCTTGTGACTTCCTGTTTGCTGCCAAAAAAACCCAAGCTATATTGGTTGTATGCTGTAATGGAAGGAATTGGCTCATAGAAGAGGATATTATTTACCTTAACCCATTAAAGCCTATTAGACTCTTCTTTCTGTATATATAGGACGAGTCCATTTGACACTTAAGGGGTGTCAGGTTTAGTTTATTTTTCGATATTTTGTTTTAGTTTGAGGAAAAATTAGGGGATAACTCAAAATTGTCATTTGGGGAGGCAAATCGTCGGTTTAATGGTCGGAAATTTCGTTTTACGGCGACGCGGCAGCGGAGCCACAAAACGCAATTTGCGACCATAAAAACCGACGATTTACCTCCCCGAATGACACTTTTTAATACAGTTATCACCATTCTAATGCACTTTTCACAATTTCACCTTTAAAAGTGTGCTTCGTTGCATCCATAGCGAACGCTTTCAGCGACATAAAACCAGATGTCAACCAATGAAAACCGACGTAACGTAATGACGTCGGGTTTCCGACAGTATTGTCGCAAATTTCTGGCGTTATCCAATCAGAAGTCACGTTACGTACGTAAGTGCATTAGAGTATCCATTTGTCGTATGCAAAAAGTGTAGACCCTGATCAGACGCCGAGTGTTGCCGCGTCTGATCTGGGTCTGCACTGTTTGCCTATATCACATTTTTGGGGCGCTAGGCATTAATGGGTTAAGAATTTACCCATTGAGTAGGGAGGTAAAAATTAAAGTTGTGGAGTTGCTTCCCCAGAGAATGTAACTATTTACCTCAAGATAGTTACCTTTCATTTACGCCGGGCAGCAACCCGGCGTATCTATTAGTGTAGATGCATTCGGAAAACTTTGTTTTCTTCCTACTTTTTGGGTTATGTTTTTTTTTTTGTGAATGACCGTGATTAGTCAGCTTGTACAAATTAAACATCATTGAGTTTCACATAAAAAGGGTTTGGCAACTAAAATTACCTTCTTTCGATTTCATTTAGCTGAATAAAATAGTAAAAATACAATGAACGGGCGTGGAGCCCCAATTATTATTCCACCTATGTCCATATAGCATTGCTTAACCGGAAACCAGAACAGGAAATCTTATTAACTCGCCTGTACGAAAGTACAGAGAGCTATTGTTGTCACTTTGGGCGTCGGCGTCCGCGTTGGCGTGGGCGTCACACTTTAAAGTTTTACGTTAAAATTTTTTAAAGTTTCATATCTCAGCAACCACTAACCAGAACCTTTTGATACTTAGAATATAATTATATCATAGCATATCCTTCTATTCTCTGACACCATACCCCTGGGTGAGGTCTTGGGGTGGGGCATAAGGATCAAAATTTAGGTCGCAGTCACTTTAAAGTTTTACGTTAAAACTTTTTCAAGTTTCATATCTCAGCAATCACGAGCCAGAACCTTTTGATATTTGGAATATAATCATATCATAGCATGTTCTTCTATTCTCTGACACCATACCCCTGGGTGAGGTCTTGGGGTGGGGCATAGGGGTCAAAACTTAAGTCACAGTCACTTTAAAGTTTCATGTTTTTTAAAGTTTCATATCTCAACAACCACTGGCCAGAATCTTTTGGTATTTGGACTATAATAATATCATAGCATATCCATGTATTCTGTAATACCATAGCCCTGAGTGAGGTCTTGGGACATAAGGATCAAAATTTAGGTCACAGTCACTTTAAAATTTTATTACAAAGTTTTTAAACATTCATATCTCAGCAACCACTGGCAAGAACCCTTCTATACTCAGAGGCAATAGAAAGTATACAGTTTTTGATTTTGAATACTGGGTCTCATGTAACGCGGCTGCATTGAAATATAAATAATGTCATTTTGGGCAAACGTCTAGCTGTGCAAAGCACAAACACAAATTGTTTTGCAGTCACTAATAATGGAGTTAAGGTCCCTAATTCAGATTCAGCAGTTCCAATCAAAACTCGTTTTGCACATGACAAATAGCATTTTGCCCTTCACGAATGTCTAGCGCTAATGTCTGTGAGTAAAACCCCAACCAAGCTTCTTCAACCATAGGTAGAAATGCTCATGTTTCAAATTATCTCCCTTATAATTAAAAGTATTGAGAATTAAACGTTTCTCTATCTTACCTGGTATTAGACGTTATCACTTGAAATTTTCGGAAAATTGTTGTTTGGCTTCTTGCTTTTGTGTGCACTTAAAAGGAACTTCATTGACTTGTTTGTTTGAAAGAAAATTGCAAATAAACTTCCCATAAGAACTCAATGCATATTCATTGCATATTACCAGAGGACGTCAAATGCATCATTTCTTGGTACGCAAATTTGATTCTTTACCCCGTTTTTCATATGACATTTGATTTGTCCTTACAAACCTTTCATCCCTTTTTTGATGTAATGCATAAAAATGCACAGAATTAATCTCTATTGTCCAAAGTGTATGTTTAAAGGGGAGCTACTCTAGCGACAATGTTGACTTAGACCCTTTGTCTGTTTAAAACCATGTTATTTCCTTATCCTTTTGCCGATGGTACTGAAATTTGTTGCAAAATATGTGAAATTGATTGTATTTATCAACAGTAGCATGGTATTATCAGATGTGAAGACATCTGAAGGAAAATCAAGACTGCATTATCTGTATACTTTCTTTCGCCTCTCAGTATATACAAGGGTTGATCCAGAAGTAATGTCACTGTGTCCACTGCGCGCTTATTCATCGTAGCATTATTATAAAAATCATATCAAGATGCACTGTAATTCAGTTCTGATTTACAGAATGAATATATAACTGGAATCTCTTTTCTTTCCAATTATATAGACGTTCAAAGTATGCCACCGACGCCATCGCGCCGCACGTCAGAATAACGTTAATTACATGACCATAATTTTCAAAGCAATCGCATATCAAAATCAAACTAACGCGCTAAATCAGATGAAACTTTGATACGATGACGAAATATATTTCTGTCACCCACTGTTGAAATTTTAATATCGTCACTGCAGTTTTAAGTTTGCTAGCTAGCGCTAATGCTTGTTACTGCCGAGAGTAAAAACGCTGATTTCTGACAAAAACGCGTCAGCTGATATGTGCGGTTTTGCCTCGAATTTTGAATATCACCATTGAGACTCTTGGGCTGTTTAGTTAGACATGTGGTGAAATAGCAGTTATTATGAGGCTTGTTTAAAGCTGCAATCAGCGCGATACGTGTGCAGATGAGTCGCTAGAGGATAGTTTGAAAACGGGAAGACCTTTATGTGCAATGTCAGACAAAAACGTCACTCTTGTTTGGACCCCATATATGAAGATCAATGCTCTGAAATTCGAATATTGTGTAAAATTCTTAAAATTGAGTTGCGGGGACGTTCAAGTAATATTAAAGATGAGATAAACATGGTTGAAGAGACATTAGTACTATGCTGGAACAGCGAATATACTACTTTGGACATGACATAATATCGAAATTTCGTCTGGTGCGTCAACAACGTCATTGACGTGCGGCGCGTTTCGTTACCATGCCTTCTGTCTATCTCGATATCTCAGTTACTGTGTACTGTATTTCTATGACATTTTTAGCCCGTAATGCAAATAGATTAAGGTACCTAGATACGAAATTTTATTGGTCTCCCTTTATTCTACATGATTTTATAGCTGCAGTGACATTACTTCTGGATCAACCCTCGTATTTGGAACATAATTATATCATAGCATAACCTTTCATTAGATAATACTTTACCCCAGGATCAGGTCCTGGGTGGGGCATAGCGGTCAAAAATTAGGTCACACTCACTTTAAAGTTTTGCAACAAAGTTTTTAAGCGTTCATATCTCAACACCACTGCCAGGAAGCCTTCCATATTTGGAACATGATTATATCATAGCATAACGTTTCATTACATAACACTATACCCCAGGGCCAGACAATGCAAATATCAAAAGAATCCAATTATGAGAAAAGGAGATACATTTAACTGAATCCAGGGTCTGACCCTGGGGTGGGGCGTAGGGGTCAATAATCAGGCCACACTCACTTTAAAGTTTTTCAGTTAAATATATCTCCTTTTCTCATGATTGGATTCTTTTGATATTTGTATTGTAGTTAGATATTGATTCAAAGTTTCGCAGAGTAGCACCCCACCCCACTCACCGACCTTGAGGTCAAGGTCATGGACTTAAAAAATTGGCGTTTTGTTTAAGTACTCCGATAGCATACTGTTCCATAATTTTTGGGATGGAATTAATTTATACTTGAAGTGATATTAGATATTGACTTGAGTTTTCACAAAATACGACCCCCACCCCACAGGGTGACTCTTAAAGTCAAGGTCATTGATTTTATAAATATGTTGACAATACTTGGACATACTTGCATGAAGTTTTATGAAGTGCAATCCATACCGACAAATGCCTTTGAGATGGGCAAGCACCAGTTCAGGCGAGTTATGCTGTCAGGCGACAGCTCTTGTTTTTTGTAGCGATTTCTTAGTTTCCAAAAACTTATTTTTCTCCACTTTTTGCTATTTACTTGACTCAATGTACGCCACATTAACACTCATTTTATTACCAAACGTGAAGATTGAACCGCTTGTTACACTGATTTGAGTTTAGACGTTTTCATCACTGATAGGAATATGGAGACTTTAACGTACATTAGTTTTCTCTAAACTGTCTGATTGTGAACTCACGTGGGATAACAATTCAATTTAATCTAGAATAAGATTCACTTCACTAGTGTTAATACGGTCCTTAGTATCTCCACAGTTTCAGGTGGGAAAAGATAAATATGACTGAGTTTCCCGGCGTATTGATGCATAGTTCTCTTGTATTTGTGTATTTGATATCTGCCTCAGGGCAATACTCCAGGCATGCTGAGATGGATGGCTGTGTGGCTGACTTGGCGATTTTATGTCCTTTTCAGCTGTATTTCAGTCATATCAGGATGATGGGAGGGTGATAATGTAAGGCTGTGTGCAATTGGACCCCGTTTATGATCCAAAAGATTTCCACCTTCATCGAGAATCAAACCCGGGGCCGCTAGATCAGCAGGGCAACGCTTAACCCACTGAGCTACAGGGGCTCCTAGGCATGCTGTGTCATAAACAACAGTTTCTTCTCTGTAAATTTAGTGTAGACCAAATTGTGGAATGACTTCTTTGTTTGTCCAAGACAGAAAAATAAACGGGAAGACACACGTCATTCCCCTTTTATAATATGACGGAACTTATGGAAGTGTACCTATACACCTTAAGAGAATTCTGAGATGATTAGGGTTGATTCGGGTAACTTCGGACAGCTGGTAAATTCTGACATCTCACTGCACACAGTCAAAATCATGATGAGACGGCTTATGATGAGCCGTCTCATCAGGATTTTTCACTGTTTGCCCAGTTAATTTCGTTTTAATTTCAAACAACTGATATATAAAGGAAACAATGTCACTGTCCGAATTTAACTGCAGTCCGAATTTACCTGACTTGATCCTTCTGCTCTTCTGAAAATGTATATGACCCTTCCTTCAGTGATGGGATTTGATGAGGGGACATACAGAAATGAGAAATACTGAAACTTGATTAAGTTAGTTTCTTTACCATCAAGCTACTGCGCAGTTGCAAAACGAATATAAGTAGTAAACGTGCTGTATACATGGACAGCTTCGCCCAACTCAATCACCGGTGACTAAATATTTCGATATTAGATACATCTCGAGACTTGCTTTACCGAAATTAGTGTCGTAAAGCGCAGATACCATATTCGTGTTTTCTTAAAAGACATCGTTTTTATACCCCGCCACACGTTAGTGGCGGGGTATTATGTTTTCATGTTGGCCGTGCGTGTGTCCGTCCGTCCGTATAAAATCATGAAAAATTCCATATAAAAATCACAGTTTGAAGCAATTTTTCTAAAACTTATAGCAGATGATCAAAATGATAAAAGCCTCCCGTGATGCTCAAATTTACCCCATCGGATTTATTTCCCCCCTGCCCCGGGCTATATACATGCATAAAATGATGATAATATCTATACTGAACAAAAAAAGAAACGTTACATGTACGTTCCATGCATGTTTTCTTTGAACTGAATTACGATTTTGCCAATGTTATTTTATGTCTAACTGACAAAAAGTATTCACAGTTCAGAAAGTGAACAGCACAACAAAAACTGCGAAATTAATGTCTCCAGATTAGTTTAAGTCAATCAGGGGTCAGAATTTGAAAATGCCCTTTTGAGGTGGTTTTTGAAGACCCGTAATTCACTCAAGTTGCCAGTCCATGTGAGCAAGTAACTTCTGAGATGTTTATCAGGCACTAGTTGTTACGAAAATGGTGCAATCGCCGCTTCCAAAGGGTTGATAAGTGAAGCACAAGGCTTGGAATATCGCTTTTCAGGACACTTGACACCGACTTTCATGTTATGCATTGAAAATCCCAAAGACAATGCAAGGTGGTTTACCACGGACAATTAACCAGTTTGAACATTTCTTTTTCAACATGAACCATTGTCAGGAGAGGCTGGAATAAGATCCATAAATTAAACTTGAAAATTTTGTCGAAACGTACTGGTTAATCGCAGTTAATGATTTGCTATACTTTTAATTGCAAGGGAGATAATTTCAAAGACACAAAATCTTTAACATCATATTTCTTCGAACTGCTGGTTAAATGTCATAAGGTTCATTGTGATTCTTATTGACAGTTATAAGGCAAATCTGAAAGTGTAAAAAATTAAGCGCTTGCGCATGCGCATCAAGCGTTTCACATTGTCTGTGGTGTTTTCAGTCAGATAGGAATGATTCTGTAACAATTGATGCAAATCGAAAACCGATTACTTCATAAGGTTGTCTGACATCTTGCATGCGTCAGAATAACGAAGCAATATTTGGAAATATTGTTCTTCAGCTTAAAATTCATGAAAGCATCTATGTAACGTTTCTTTTTTTGTTCAGTATATATAAATTCATGTGAAACAGATTTTCAGAAATTTACATCTGATGATAGAAGCAATAAACGCTTCCTGTTGTGATTGGACCGTTTAGGGTTTATCTGCCCCTGCCCCGTGGCCACATGTTTAAAATCACTAAAATCATATTTGACTAGAGTGGTCAGTTATTTATCGGAAGATTATTGTAAGTGATCAGAGTAATGAAGTGTCCTGTCATGACAAAGATTTTTATCCGTGTTCAATGGGGTTAGGCTGCCCCTGCCCTGGGGTTATACAGAGAAAAAAATATTCTGAAAAAATCGGTGTGTAAAAAAGGTTTGCAATGGCGGGGTAGCACGCAGTCGTTTGCGATGCTTCTATTATATATATATAATTTGAAGCTACCCAACAAACTCACTTCACTCCATAAATTGATGGCATTTGGGACATTCAAACGGTACAGGCTAACTGCACTTTTCGACATTAAAATCGATTTTGTAAGACTTGAGATATCACAGATAAGACAGATGTGGGAATATATTGACATATTTCGACCGAGAGAGTCAGACCGACAAAGATGGCATCAGGAAATCGTTTTGATGATTGCTTTTGACAGACTCAATTATCGTGCTCACAATTTCGTCAGGATGACAGTATTCGTTTAATAGCCCAGGAGACACACAACATTGAATCAACACAGAATCAACGTTGATTCAACGTCATAACGTTAAATCAACGTTGAATCAATGTTTATCCAACGTCGTGTTTCCAGTGGGTCGCTGCTGATCCAAAGCATTTTGACAAAATTTCATAAAACCATATAGAACAAGATTAGACTGCTCAGTAGGAGCAGTCTGATCAACGTCTACATTGATGTCCGATGTCAACAAGTTCAAAAATTTTGGCGAATTACAAATGGTTAATAGCGACCCACTGGGCGCGCAAGGTTGAATCAACCTTGAATCAACCTTGATTCAACACCATCAACCTTGATTCAACATCATGATGTTGTATCAAGGTTGATTCAACCGTGTGTGCCTGCTGGGACTGGGTACCGTATTCTTCAAAAATCAGATTCTTTATACACATACGCACACACAGATAGAGAACGAGAGGGAGGAGAGACATGCAGAGAGAGAGAGAGAGAGAGACGTGCACGCGCGCGCCCACACACACTCAGTCGGCAATTAGGAGCCTCGGTAGCTTGGAAGCTTAAGCGCCTGCCTGCTGATCTGGCGGTTAGAGGATGGATGGAGGCGGAAATCTTTTCAACTGTAAATGGGGTTTCATTGCACACACCCAGTAGGCACACAACGGTAAATCAACGTTGAATCGAATTTGATTCAACGTCATGACGGTGAATCAAGGTTGATTTAAGGTTGTATGCCCAGTGAGTGCAGCCTTTCATAATTACCCGCTCATAGTCCTGATATAACTGAAATACTGTTAAAAAGGACATAAACTTGCGTCATTCATCCATCCATTCGTCCATCCATTCAGTCGACAATTCCCTCACTAAAGCTCGTACGAAAGTATACATGTAACTTTCTGAAACAGATCCTAGCTGCCGTGGGAGACTGAAAGATCTTTATCAAAAACGCCTGAGCGCAACAGAAAAAGGGACAGAGGATGAGGGAGATTGAAGGATCATTATCAATTACCGCGTCAGTGCGTCAGAGAGAGAGACAGAGAGAGAGAGAGACTGATGTGGGAGACCGAAAGAACATTACCGATAAGCGCTAGAGCGCGACAGAGAAAGCGAAAGGGGATATCTAGATAGAGACTGCGGTGGGAGACTGAAGTATTAAAATCGATGAGTGCCTTAGCCGGACAGAGAGGGAATGGGAGAAAGAGGCTGTTGTAAATGACTGAAGGCCCATTGTCGAAAACGCCTTAGCGCGACAGAGAGAGAGGCTGCTGTGGGAGACTGAAGGATCATTATCGAAAAGCGCCTCAATTCGAGAGAGAAAAAGATGGAGAGATATCGAATGACAGCTGCGGGAGACTGAAGGACCACTGTCGATAAGTGCCTCAGCGCGTAAGAGAAGGTGAGACGATGCTGTTGGAGAAGGATCATTGTTGATAAGTGCCTCAACGAAACAGAGAGAGAGAGAGAAAGAGAGAGAGAGAGAGAGAGAAAGAGAAAGAGAATCCTGTAGGAGACTGAAGTTGAAAACAATTTTCAGTCATATCAATGATTTTTAATCATGTAAATGGTGTTTTATATCGATTGACCAGGTAAGCGTAATGATGACCTATCGGATTTTTCCACACTTGACCTTTCTCCTCCAGTCCAACCGCAAACGCGGAACTCCGAACTCGCTTATTTCACGGTCTATATCGGCCCATTTACCAAAGAGAGGGAGAAAGAAATGAGCAATGATAGACGAGGGAAAAAATATCCAAACAACCCCCACCCGCACCTACTGCAAGCACAGAAAGCCCTTGCCCTACCACTGTTCTAATCCGTAGGATGCCCCGGCACTGGAAGTTACACGCAACGCCTTCGCACCACCCAACCACCCCGCGACAGAGAGGAAAAGGGAGAGAGAAACTAGGGGAGACCGACGGATTGTGACATGGAAGAGCGCATCAGCTCGTCAGAGACAGAGAGTGAGAGAGAAGGCTGTGGGAGACAGATAAGTATCGATTAGCGCCTCAATTCGACAAAGAGAGAGAGAGGGAGAGAGAGTGCCGCGTGAGACAGAATAGTCAGTATCGATAAGTGTCTCAGCGCGATAGAGACAAAAATGCTGCGGGAGACAGAAGGATCATTATCTCGATTAATTATGATTATAGCTTTTTAAACAAGAGGGCCATGAGGCCCTGAATCGCTCACCTGAGACATTATCACAAAAAATCTCTTCTGAGCTATTAAGTGAGCATGCAGCCATCTTGGATCATGAATCAAAGGTTTTACCATATATTGGTGAGAAGGCAATCTTAATCATGTGACACTGTTAATGTTTGACTATGAATGGATATTAAATACAGGCTGGGTATCTAATACATGATAGATGATGATGCGATTTTGTACCAAATGCAAGCCAGCACAACGATTGATTCCTGGTTTCTCTTTACTTCCAAAAGCAGTCGTATAGAATATAATGCATAGAATTCATACTGGCGAGTCCTTTAAGTTTACAGACATATTAACCCTTTTTAAACCAGAAATCTATCTTGGGGACAACAATCCCCAGTTCAGGTGCCGCAGAATGTGGAATCTGGTCAGGGTCAACACTGTTTGCTTACAGGAATTTCTATGAAAAATACAATAAAAGTGTAAACATCTGTTACGAAGAGTTATACTATTGTTGGCTCGAGGGCTATATAATGACGAAGACGATGATTTTTAACAATAAACAATAATTAATAAGCGACGAGCATGATTCTTAAAAACGTTTTCGATGCGAAGATTCGGTGGTCTCATAATGTCAGGGAACAGGAAGTCTCACACTAAACCCTTCAAAATATTTCTCAAGCTTAAATAGCAAACTTATCTCATACTTAACTATTCAAAAGTATGTCTCATACCGTAAAATCTGCCAGGCCGGGTAGCGCAATCGGTAGGGCACCTGACTCGTAAGTCATAGGTCCTGGGTTCGAATCCCGGTCTGGCCACATACTTTCGTTTCTCCTTCCGCTGATTCAAGAAGGGCAGTTGTCTGTTACTGGCGAAAGTATGTACACTTAGTACTGGTTAACCGCTTAGGAGGTCTAAGCCTGTCCAGGAATAGTGTGGTTAGGTTAACTGACCGTCCCGACATGACCTTAGTTGTTTACCGTGGACGTTAAGCATTAAATCAACCAACCAACCAACCGCAAAATCTCTTGACTATTCAAAAGTATGTCCCATACTTTACTAAAAGGTACAATGTATGTCTCATACTTTACTAAAAAGTATCTCATACTTTACTATTCAAATTTTCACTGTTATTGCTCAAGTACTTTGACTATCAGATTATTAAAAATTAAACATATCAAGCTGTCTTCAAGCATGTACCTTCAAACAGACAATGACAGTAATTTAGTCCTATTATCAGAAATTTTAACATCTATAGAAACAACATAAAACTGAGATATGTTTTTGAAACAAATCATGGTTCTAGCTATTCTTGAGCTTTCTTGCCATCTATTTATTGTCAGTTATTTCTGATTCAATAAAGCTTACGCATAACTAAACAAAATGGCTAAAAGTAAATTTAAAGAGTAACTACACTTCAGGAACTGACTGAATCAGATCCAAAACCCTATCCCCAACATCAAAGGGAAAGATTGACAAAGACATCCAAACAAACTATAAATTACATGCGATAAGCCAAGTCAGCAGCTCTTTCCCAAATAGATGGCAACTCAGCTAACTTTATTGAACTAAATAATTTAGACCAACAGACGGGTTACAACGGACTAAGCAAATTATATGAAAAACATTTAACAATTATTTTTACCTATTTTCTATTTTTATGATAGAAGGATTAATCTGAGAACACAATTAAACAGCACCGAACATAAAACAAATGCAACCGCAACAACAGTACCGCCTTGGGACGGTCAGTAATAACTACTGGGGGTTTAAACCGGTTTTACTGGGCCCAAACCTTCACCCTCACCCTCCGCTGCGGTGCACACAATTAGTTGGTAGCTCGGTTCGTATGGAGGTCCCCTAACTCATCAGAGAGTCATCACGATAAGTTATCCATGTAAGCCTACATGGCTTACGGTTGTACTGGGGATTATTGTGCCCCTATTAACACTGTACAACCCAATTTTACTACCATTAACACTATTTTTGTATATATTGTTACATTAGTCTACGTGACTAACATGGAAGTACAGGGGATTATTGTGCCCCTTTAAACACAGTACTTCCGTCTAAATTTTGTACTAAAACACAAGACTATCCACTGAATCATACACTATCAAGCACTGTCTGTTAATCTGAAATTGGCCAACTCTCGATAAATGATATCTTTGTGACGGCTCTCTTTGGAATCGCCTTTCCAACACCAACATTAACGACCCTAACATGGCTGTCACGACCCTGAAAAACTTCTGTTATGCGCCCTAATGACCAATGTCCTCTCTGTGAATCCGCTTCTATGACTAAAACGATATCTCCTACTTGCAAATATCGGTGTCGTATGCCACTTTTTTCTAGACCCTAACGTGGGCAAGTACTCACGAAACCAGCGTTTCCAGAAATGCTTTACTTACTCTTGTACTCACCTGCAGCATTTTCTGGGGCTGAACACTGTTTCATCCACTGACTCGGGTGCAAACACCCCACCAACCTGACCGAATAAAAAGTGATTTGGAGTTAACACTTCCTCATCGTTCGGATTTGAAGTTTGGTATGTCAAAGGTCTACTGTTCATGAGACCCTCAGCTCCAACGAATGCTGTTAACGATTCTTCATCAGTAATATCCACCGACTGTAATATTGTGTAAATTGCTCGTTTCGCACTTTTAATGAAGGATTCATGGATGCCCCCAAAATGAGGCGCTAGCGGCGGATTGAATTGCCATTTAATTCCTCGATTAGCTGTTGATTTTACAATTTTGTCTCTATCCAACTGATTTAATAATTCCGCTAATTCCCTTTTTGCTACAACAAAATTTGTTCCATTGTCTGATATCACATTTTTTGGCAATCCCCTTCGACTAACCATGCCGGGCGCGTAGCGCAATCGGTAGGGCGCCTGACTCATAAGTCAGAGGTCCTGGATTCGAAACCCGGTCTGGCCACATACTTTCGTTTCTCCATCCGCTGATTCAAGAAGGGCAGTTGTCAGTTACTGGCGAAAGTATGTGCACTTAGTACTGGTTAACCGCTTAGGAGGTCTAAGCCTGTCCAGGAATAGTGTGGTTAGGTTAACTGACCGTCCCGACATGACCTTAGTTGTTTACCGTGGACGTTAAGCAAGAAATCAATCAATCAATCGACTAACCATGCGGTAAAAAGCATTAAGAAACGAATCAGTGTCTAATGCATATGCTATCTCAAGATGCACTGCTCTTGTTGATACACATGTGAACAAACATAGATACCTCTTAGTCTTTACCTTACCGCGACACTGCTTTGTTATAAACGGTCCCGCGAAATCCATAGCTGTGTGGGAAAACGCCCGAAGTGAAGTTCCGACCCTAAAATCTGGTATTGGTGCCAATATTTATACACCAGGCTGAGCTTTTCGAAGTTTACACACAGTACAATCTCGTTCAACATCTCTGATTTCTTCCCTGCCTGCTATTATCCAGTTTTGAGCAGAAAGGGATGCTAGAGTGTGATTTGTACCACAATGATTTCCCTTTACATGACTATCTCTCACTATTAGCTTTCTAATATAACTTTTTCTGGGAAGTATAACTGGAAACCTCGTTTCATATGACACATGTTCTGCATATTTTAAACGACTGTTGCAGCGCATTAATCCATCACTGTCAATATACGGTTTCAGACTAACCAACTTACTTTTGTTAGATAGTTCCTTCCCTGTCTCTATAGCAATATACTCTGACTGAAAATATTCCTTCTGAGCACCTTTTATCAGTTTGATTTTAATGTCATTTAATTCCTCAGGCTGTAATTCTCCTGAAGCGCGCAATTCCTTTGACTGTAACTTGCAGTTGTCAATAAAAACGAACCACCCACGCGTAAATTCTGACCATGTGTTGCCAGTTTGAGTATCGTTCCACACTGAGACGATTACTATAGTCAGATTATTGTTGATCAAGCTGCTGATTATCTGTAGCACCCAAGACTAGAGTAATATTATTATTCACTTTTGACTTTCTTTCTTCATTCTCGAGTTTTTCAACCTTATTTTTGGGCCACTGACTTTCAGATGTCTATAAAAATTCTGGCGCATCCCACCATGATTTTCTGTTTACTAGTTCAATGGCACTTAAACCTCTAGATATGATATCAGCTGGATTTATTTCAGTTGGAATGTATCTCCATTGTTCTGGTTTGCTTACTGTTTGAATCTCTCCCAGTCTATTTGCAATAAAAGGTTTAAAGTTCCGACTATGATTTCGTACCCACCAAAGGACATTCATGCTGTCCGACCAAAATGTCATATTCCCGCTTGGAATATTTAGAGTTTTTGAAACTTCCTCAGTTAGCCTTAATCCTAACACTGCTGCACACAACTCTAAACGAGGTACGCTTAAGGACTTCAAAGGAGCAACTCTGGCTTTTGCTGCGATAAAACGAATCACTATTTCTCCACTCTTCATGACATGTCTGACATACATAACGGCGCCATAAGCTTCTGTAGAAGCATCAACAAATGTATGTATAATTGAAAGTTCAATATCCTCTTTGAACTGAAGACTCCGAGATATTCGTAAATTGTTCAGTTCTGGTAATTCTGCCAACCAACGTTTAATCTTACTTTGCAATTCACTATCTAGAGGCTCATCCCAGTCACATCCAGCTATCCATATCTCCTGTAACAGAATTTTTCCTCGAATAGTATATGGAGCTGCGAAACCTATAGGATCGAATATCGACGCTATTTTCTTTAACACTGTTCGTTTATTTAACTCTGATGTATGACTCAGTTCTGGACTTTTAAACTGGAACACATCTTCTGATGCAATCCAATAAACTCCAAGAGTTTTCACAAGCGGTAAATTTCCGGTTTCGAAGTTGACTTCTTTAGCTCTGTCTTTAAATGGTATTTCTTCCAGCACTGTTGTTGAATTCGAGAGCCATTTTCTCGCATACATGGCTGCTTTTCCCCATACATAAGATAACTGGATTGAGTTCGATGGCTAGTGCATTGTCCATGACCGAATCGATACTGTCATCCATATATGTGGCATTAGCGATAGTTGCTGCCGCCATTGGATATTTATGAACATTCAGTCTTGCATTTTCTTGTGACACAAATTGGACTAGAAATGGCGAGCAATTGGACCCAAATACTAGTCTATTAAACTCATATGTGTCTGGTGGCTGTGTATTGTCTGTTTGCCACAGAAAACGATGAAATGGCTTGTCATTTTCATGTAAATTTACCTGAAGATACATTTCTTCAATGTCACAGACACGAGCTATAGGGTGTTTTCTGAATCTGAGAAGGACATGGAATAAATCACTATGTAATTTCGGCCCCTGATGTATAACATCATGCTTAGCTGAGGCATCAAAACAATGCGAACTTTAGTCGTTTCTCTTTCCGGTCGGATAACTGGGAAATGTGGTAATAGCCACTTTGTGTTTTGATCAGTTTCAGAGACCTTGTGTACGTAACCCTTTTCAATATATCTTTCAATAGTCTCTCCATATGCCTTGCCTACTTCTGGATTTTTTTCTCAATCTTTTCTCTGTGTTCTCTAACCTTTTGACAGGTATTTGGTAATTGTCATGTAATTCAGGCACTGAGTCTTTCCATGGAATTCTAACAGAATAACGACCACCTGAATATGTAAAGGAGTATGCAGTACTTTCTAACACCACAGAATCAAGTTTTGACAATATAGGTGGTGACAATGTTCCCGAAGATTCTATCTCCCAGAAGCTATGCAAAGTATCATTAACTGCTTCCAACTGTAGACTATCTTGTACGAAGAATGTCAAAAAAGAGTCTCCTCGCTATTATAATGACTACGATCCAGACTACCAATACAAGTCCATCCTAAAGGAGTTAGACGTGCGATGGGATCTCCTGGATGACCTTTTATGTCTCTGAGAGAATAATGTAAATCTGAATAGTCTGTTCCAATCAATAAATCTACTATGGGACGAGAAGTCAATTCTGGAAACTGAATTTCCTTCAGATGATCCCATTTACTCTTATAGCCTGTCCAATCTATTGCTTTCAAATTTCCGGTAACTTTATCTGCAGTCCAAACTGACATTTCTGCTTTACACTGTCCATTTAAACTTTCAAGATTTACAGTCACTGGCATAGTTTCAAAAGTTTCTGTGTTGCCATTCAGTACATTTACTTTCACTTTCTGGGATATTGTTTGAATTCCGAGTTTAGCAGCAATGTCACTGTTCAGGTAGGATTTAGTACTGCCGAGTAATGCGTTTATCTTTATACGTTTTGTGTCCGAACGAACGATCACTGGAACTGTTCTTAATCCAGTAACAGATCGAGTTAAATGCGATGTATGGGTTCTCTCCCCTTCAGAGACAGAACCCTGTCCATTTTCACTGTTCTGTGATACACTTTCATTTCTAACAGTTTGGTTCTGATTCAAGCTTTCAGGTTGTATGTGAAGAAGTCTATGATGTGTTTTCTTACAACCCTGTAATCCAAACTCTCGGCTAAGTTGACAAGCGCCACCTACATGATCATGTCCTAAGCAACGAAAACATAACTTCAGCTCTTTTGCCTTATCCCAACGATCACATTCTTTCAATTCTTGAAATGCCTTGCAATTTCAAATTCCATGAGGACCATTACAAAATTTACATGCCTGTTTAGTTTTCTCCTGTACATTCGAACGGGTATAATAAGTTCTATTGGCTCCCTTAAACTGTTCATTTTTTGCAACTTTATTTTGAGGTCTCTGAATTTTTGTACGTGACAACCCATGAAGTGTTTCTTCTGCTATAGTGTGAAATTCTGATTCCTGCAGAATCCATTTTCTGAGTGTTATTACAGATAAAGTCACTTCATTTTCGAACACCTATGATACCTTGTAACCTCAAGTATAATGAACCAGTTTTCAAATCATCAAGTCCTTTAGATTCACTGAGGCCTGCGAACTTTTCAATAGACCTAGCATTTTCTTCTTTCATGGGGTAAAAGTTCTCCAACTCTTCTAAATACCGAGCAACTTGTCTACGGTGACCGCCAAATTTACATTCAAGTCTTTCTAAAGCTGTGTCGTAAGCGGATGGTGAATGACCTAACTTATCAATACATTTAAGGCAACCCCGGATACGTATTGCCTTAACTGCAAAATTGTGTATTCCTTTGTTGCGGGCGCTTTATCTATGCACGCCATGAACGCTGCTTTCCATGAATCATATTTAGTTTGTCACCATTGAACACAGGGATGGAAACCCTCTTCATTTGCTTCCACAAATCCTGGCCAATCTGATTCTGATGGCTAACAATACCATCATTATTCTGAGACTCTATATCTTAAACCGCAGCAGCTGAATTACTCTCTTGCGGATTGGGCATGTCATAAGTGGACCCATAAAACTCCTGATCATCAGCAACACTCTAGGTTTCTCTCCTTGTGTTTCTATTTTCTCTGAAGAACTCTTGAACAGTATCAAGTGTTTGCGAATAGTCTTTTTCTAGAGTTTCTAATTCTACTAACATCTGATGTAAATTATCAGTATCACCCATAACACCATACATGAACACTGTCACTTGCATTTTCTAAATCTGAATCAAGTTTAGAGTTCACTGATCTTATTACTGAAGGAGAGTCTCTTGTCTCAGGGTCATCTAATAACTGAAGTAACTGATTTTTGTGCCGAGTAAATACTGCCTTGGCCCTGGATTTATTCATTTTTAGTTGATCTAAGTTTGTTGCCGAACCTGGGTCCCTGTCCGAAATCTGATTCGGCTCAAGTTGTTTATCGCCGTCTTATTCGGCCGACATGACTAATTTTACGAAGCAAACCTCGCTCTGCTACCAAATGTTACGAAGAGTTATACTATTGTTGGCTCGAGGGCTATACGAGGGGCGTTCGAAAAGTTTTGCAAATGGCCTTAGAACTTTGTTTAGGGGCATGCTGGGTACACATGCTATGCATGAACTGAAAGCACTACTTTTGGTCTTTACAATGGTACCAAACACTTTACAAAGGCACTTTTCCTTTTTGAGTTACAATGCATTTTAGTAGACATTAGTCATACCACTGGGCTAATTTCACATGTAAAATCTTTTCAGTGTTAGGCCCTAGATTCAAATATAGTTGTAAATACAAAATATTTCTTTGTCAACTGCTTGTCTATCGTTGCCTACTTTATCCATACATAAATTAGAAGGGTGGCAACTATTATCGATTCATTCCTTGAAAAGCAATGTGAAGTTCTTATGACGCCATTAAAATCGACGTTAACGTCATTTTTGAAAGATTGTAGCGTGTTCATATTTTGCATATATTTTAATTTATTGACAGATTTTAGTTGATCAATACAAATGCTCTTGCTGACAAGATTTGAAATACTGACAGACTTGTTTTCATTACAGAATCATTATAACTTTAGTAGAAATGGAGAATTTGCTATTACATAAAATACGGAAAATACATATTTACGGGACAGTATGGAACCGAGATTAAATATAATTTCCGCGATATTTACAGGACAATATTGTCTGGGCATTGTCTTTAAGCAGCAAAGATTTTAAAAAATCAAAGACTGCTCATCTGAAAGTACTTATCTTTTCTAATAATATCTGTAATCAGTCCGAGGACAGTATTGAAAAGAGACTTGCTCGGCGTCAGTATGCAGTTAAGAATGATAAGAGTAACAGCTGGTTTATTGATTAAGAGGATCTTGTGGCTCTACGATCTTGACGATATTGAAATTTATCTGGACAATCCGGTTGAACGGTTACTATGGAAATCTACAGTGAATACAGCAATTTTCGCTTATTGGTTAGAGAAGTTGCAAACTCTTAAGCCACTATATGAATCTCTCAAATATCTGAACTCTGACTCAGTTAAACTTGGAAAGTTACACCCAGTTCTGCAAAATGGTACAGGCTCAGCTAGAGAAAATACACGTTTTCCAGTAAAATCGAAATTAATAACTGGTGCATATATCCTTCAAACAAATCGGGCAAAATTCAATGGGAACGAGATTAGTTCAACTTGTCCATTGTGTGGTACTGATCCAGAGACAGTCGAGCATTTCATTTTGATTTGTCCACTTCTTGATAACATTAGACGTCCAGTTTTGAGTCAGCTTATTAAAGAATTCTCAGAACTCTCTAATATTGTTTGGACTAACCTTACTGTGGAGCAGAAAGTTCAGATTATTATTGACAGTTCAGTGCTGCTTGGTGTCGGGCGGATTAAGCTGAATGATTTGACAGCAATTGAGTATCATAGTCGAAGATTGCTATACATTCTGCATACACATAGATTTAGACTTTTAAAGTCAGTGGCGAATAGGTCCAGCAAGGCGGGCACTGATACCAATACCTAGAAATAAATATTATAATGAAACTTTAACACAGAGCAAGTGTCCATATGTATATTTTTGGTGGAGGGATATAGAAGTGATATTCTACCAGCCGTGACGACGCACTCTGATGCGGTTCTCCTTTGAAGGAGGTTTGGAAGAAGAACAAGAACAACAAGAATTACTGTTTTCAATACAAGCCGACCGGCTTACGCTGTTTTGCAGTACAACGGATAACCGAAACCGATGGGTAAAGCCCACGAATGACTGCATAACTGTTGAAACAGAAAACCCTTTACAACAACATCCACTAGAAACCCCTAAAATTAGAAATGGACTCATCCATATTATAAGGATGGGCAAGTCCACTGGTCAAAAAGGTTTAAGGGTCAACACTGTTTGCTTACAGGAATTTCTATAGAAAATACAATAAAAGTGAAAACATCCACTAGATACCCCTAGAATTAGAAATGGACTCATCCACATGATAAGATGGGCAAGTCCACTGGTCAAAAAAGGGTTAAAAGTAAAAAGTATGCAAAGACCTGGAACTGAAACAATCAAAATCCAAATCCAGCCCTCTAACCATAGTAAGTTCTTTTTTTTTTCAGAAAAAAAGGTAACAAATGCTTTTATACTAGAGCTAGATTTTGAAAGGCTGCCCCTTAAAGCATCTCCAAACACTGTAGCCCAGACTAGCTTGTCCATATGTGCAGTTTTCCCAAATAATAGACCTTATAAATTTTCCAGTTATAGTGTCCTTGCATAAGCACAAGCTGATATGAGCATCTATAAATATGTGTATTAATTTACAAGATGGGGGAATCATGTGAATGGGTAACAATACTGTTATTTCCTAAATAGTTTTTCATGAAGTAAAGTGCAGATACCTTGTGTTCAGTTGAAACAAGTAACTATTTAAATGACTTTATGCTCTGAGCTGTAGTTTTTAACATAGCTCAACTGAGCTGTAGTTTTTAACATAGCTCAAGCAAAGGCTATCTGAATTTGCTTGAGGTTGTTTTGAAAAATACAGTGTGCATGAAAACAGCTTGTAGGTAAGGGCTTGCTGCAAAAGTGACAAGGTATCTGCACTTAGCTGTATGAAAATTTATTGAGTATTATAGAATAATGATAAATTTCTTACCCATTCTGTGCAACTATATATACAAAATGTCATGTGATTCCCCACAATACAAGGGGGGGGGGGGGGTCGGGTGGCATGGTGGTACTGCATATAACTTCCACTGGTGGGCGTCCTGCTAATTTTAGATAATAGTAGGACCTACTGTGCTTGCAGTAGGTGCCGGTAGGGGTGTTTTGGACATTTTTTCTCTCATCTATCATGTTTCTTCGTTCTCCCTCGTTCTGGGAGATGGCCCAATATTGACTGAAATATTGTTTCAAAGGGCCGTTAAACTCAAAACAACCAACCAACCAACCCACCGTATGATTTAATTAATTCAAATTTTCAAATAAAAATTTTAAGATATCCACTGTGTAATTGGCCTCCTGTTAAGCTGATATATCAAATTTATGATTTAAAGCTAAGAATATCAAACCCCACATGCGAAAGAATACTGAATAAACATTGTATCAACATTGTTTCAATGCCACATTCCATTGAATCAATCTTTATTCAATGTTTTGTGCCTGCTTTGAAGACATATAAACCATTTAACTTATACAGACATGTTTACACGGTATATTCATAGCTCAAATAAGATATAATAATTGGTAGATTGGTAGTATACTGTCTCAGAAAAGAAATGGTACACAATATCACCTGTCAACAGGTTTATGATAATTTAGTTCAGTCCATGTATCTATGCTATCTCTATCCAACAGCTGAGATACTCTTATTCTTCACAGTCAATTTAAGAAAAAAGGCTGATGAGATAACTAGACAGTCAAAATGAGATTAATGTACCAAGTGTGTGCTTCATTTGCATTGCTATTGTGGTAATGCATCAAGAAATTACGAGTGTCTCCCTTTGGTATGGCATGTCAGAACTGCTCTGAGGTAATGTCTTTGGATACAGATATCTATCACAACGACACGAAATATTCCACATGGAAAAACATTAACATGATGCTGGTAGTGACAAACGCCATATCATAACATGCATTGTTGGAACAGCAGTCACTTGTCTGGCCACCAGTATGTAGTTTGCTGTGACAACTGACATGTTAAATTAGATGAAAGGACGAGTTACACTTTACTATTGCAATGTGCCCACTGAAAAGGCCGATTTTCGAAGGTTGGCAGATAACCACAAAAACATGCAGAAATGCTTGCTATATGTTTCTTGTTTATTCTGTACGATTTCATTTTCTAATATTTTAAGGCCTTTTAGGTTAATTTTGCGGTTAAATACATGGACTGCTTCAACATTTAACATTGAGCCTATGGGAATTTGAACTAACAACGGCTACTATGCATCCAAAATTCACTTCATCCTACCTTCGTAACCACTTCAATTTGTATACATAATTATTCCTCATATACATATTCATCATAAACGGGCTACATTACAGTGGTTACATAGGTAGGAGTAAAGGAAAAATAAACTCTTTGGGTGAATTTTCATGTATCCAACACTAGGACTAAAGGATTTATATCAAAATCGCATCAGTATATTTTGTAATTGATAGAAAATAGAGGCATTATTCGCCACAACACATCTTTTTCAAAGTGTTCATCTATGTAGTATGTGTTCCTAATGCCCCCACCAAGAATTCTGTGTGCTTGTGGGAGGAGGGTGACTTGTATTTCATGATGCGTTGAATTTCTGTTTTATTTCGAACTAATATTTAATTGAATCTCCATTGGACTTGGAATAGTAAGTCACTCCAGCGCTGCGTCTCACTTGGTACTACATGAAGGTCCCTGTGACCTATATTTCTTGGTTCACTGATTTTGTCTAATATTTTAAACATAGATCTGTGTAGCATCCAAAAATGCGTAATATCTCATACGTGATTAATATTTGGTATCATGATGAAGCTTTCATTATATGTATAAATAGTGAATAATGCTTAAGGTGGACGAATACACAAGAACTCTGTTCTTACTTGTTTAAAAACAAAACAGAGTTATTGTTCATCATCAAATCGATTAACTGTTGAGTATATACAGTTATAATACACACTAACAATGTCTACCGTAAAGATCCTAAGTTTTCGGGCACATAGGTATGTACAAACAGTGGAAACCGAGATAAGACTGTTCCTTAGGAACCAGAATGATCAAGATTCTCACAGTTTCCATTCCATCTGCGCATTTTTGTCGACATTACTCTAAAATAAATAATAGGGCAAGGACCGGCTGTGCTTGCAGCAGGTGCAGAATTTGGGCAGTCTGTTTTGGGGATATTTTGAACTTAAACATTGTTTTTCTATGAAACGAAACGGTGAAATGTTGTTTTTTTTTTGTTGTTGTTTTTTTTGTTTGTTTTTTTTGGTTTTATTCTTTAACATACGATGTAAGTTTTACTAAAATAATATGCCCCATCGGTTGAATATATTTTTCATGACGTTTTTCATGAAATTCAGTTTTCTTGCATTTTTTCAAAGAATGTAAAAATATACTTATTAACAAGAAAACTGCAATTTTTGTTATCAGCTCGTTTCAAATATCCTATATTACAGATTATATGATTTGCTGAAATAAAGTGCATCCATGTGCTAGAGATATGAATTTTAATGGAAAATGTGTAAAAATAGTATATAGAAATACAAAATATTGTTTTTTAGGAAAACAAAACGGCGAACTTTTTCTTATCCAAATGTATATTAGCTCTTTGGGTTATTTAGACGGTATAATGGTTTGAATGCCCCGCCAATATTTCTATTCAGTATTCGTCTACCTTAAGAAAATAAGACGGTTGATGTCCTTTTCACTCACTCGCCAGAACACAAGCGTGCAAAAGCAACAATACATTTGCTTAACAATATTGGTCTGTTATAATCGACTTTCTGATCATTTGTTTCATTATTTCACAAAAGCAAACGCTTTAATGCTTATTATTGTGTTAATAAACACTTGTAAAATCTACTGTTCTGAGGTTTCGTAAAAATTCAAATAAAATTTCTTCTTACTAGAAGGTTTGAGCGAAAATATATCTTTTAGACTGCCGAGAGCGGTTTTGGCGGGCTTTAATGGCGGTTGCTGTTCCTTTGTCTCGTCCGAGTTACCACGTGTTTTTGGTGTTTGTATAGGCTGTATGGTTTCTTGGTAGGTATTTTTGCTTGGAAACCTTCTTTTGAAAGCTATAAAAGCTTTGAGAGGTAAAATTGTGATTTAAGGGAAAAAAACTCAGCTTTGTGTTTATCTCGTGTATGACGAGGGTCATGGATTCGGACAACATCAAAGTTTCGGAATCTGTTAAAAGAGTTGAGCCAATGTTCTTTTTGAACACAGATGTAGAACAGAGAGAAGGTACGTGGTTAAATACACTGGAGGTGTGTTTAGCCGTGTGCAACGTGGTGCGAAACGAAAGTGCAGTAGAGGGGTCCCGTAGAATAGAGGGGCTTTGGCGAGTGTATCTCACCGACGCGGAAGCTCGTGTTAGCTTACTGGCCACTGGTTTAAGTCTAAGAGGGCAGCAAATAAATCTAAAAGATAGAAATACATTTATCAGTGCAGGGTTTGAAGGGGTAGACACGTCAAGGTTAATTGTGAGAAATATACCTCTGTCTTATGACAACGCAGAGATAGAAAAGGCTCTTAAAGATAAGGGGGTAGAAATGATTGGGTCACTGAAATATGTTAGGGCTAGGACGGCAGCTGGGAAGTTGACAAATTTTTAAACGGGAGATAGATTTGTTGACATGGTTTTTCCAAAAGACCCACTGCCAAAGAAGCTAGCGGTGGGAATTTTCACAGCATCTCTGTACCATAAGGAACAAAGACAGTTAAAAGATGAAATTGAGTGTGGAAACTGTAAACAAAACGGGCACACGTAGGGACTGCAAAAATGAGGCAGTAAGTTATGCATGCCTCCAAACAGGACACAAGAAAGGGGATGAAAATTGCCCTATATTCACTGTGAGAAACCTAAGGGAAATTAGGAATAGAAACCAGGAGGGGGGGAACAGATAGTCTGATAACAGCACAGACACTGAGAGTAATTATGATGAGGAAGATGGGGATGAGGAAGATGAAGGTAATGTGACAGAAATTGAAGCAGACAGGGAAGTCATTGATGATACTGTTAAAGGTAAGGTGGCTGAATTGAAAGCTGCAGGGGAAACTGAACCCTCAGGTCCTGAGATAATACACAAATCAGGTTATCAGAGTAAAGAGCAGCAACAACAACTCATTACTTCACTTTGAGCTGTAGACACAAAAGCTCAGTCAACACCACAACGTACAAGTAGCCCAGCAAGAGTGAGACGCATGTCTGACAGAAGCCCTGATGAAACAGGGCAACAACAAAAACATTGCAAAAAGAAAAAGCACAAAAAATAATGTAGCATTGTCCGTTATTAATTCATGAACCGCACAGCATCTCTAGTAAATATCTGTTCTTTAAATGTGAGGGGTTTAAGAGAACAGAAAAAAAGAAATAATCTTTTCTTTTGGCTGCTAAAAAAACAGTTTGATATTATTTTGCTGCAAGAAACATACTGGACAGATAATTTGATGCAAAAAATACAAAAGGAATGGGAAGGGGAAGTTTTCTTCAATTTTGGGACTGACCACAGTAGGGGCAATGCAATACTTTATAGAAAAAACTTAGCATTTGAAACAATAAACACACATAAAGCAGAGGGTGGGAGACTAATACTAATGAATATAAAACTAGAGGATGAGGTTATTACTCTTTTAAACATTTATGCACCAAACATAAGAGCAGAAAGGAAAGCCTTTTCTACTAAAGTGCAGAGATGGGTAGATAAGTATGCTTTAAATAAACAACTAATAATCATAGGGGGAGATTTCAATCACACAGAAGTAAATGATGTTGATAGACATCAATCATATTCACAAAACTCTAAAGATGTTAGTTCAATAACATATAAGGCACTTCTGGAAAATCATAATCTTCATGATATCTGGAGAGAAATGCATCCAAACAAAAAGCATTATACCTATAGAGATATAAGTAGATTAGATAAATTCCTCATATCCACTGATTTAGTTGACAATACACAAAAACACACATAGTTTCTGCAGGAGTTAAAACTGATCATAAATGTATAACCCTTTAAATAAATTTAAATAAGTCACACAAAGGCCCAGGGTAGTGGAAGCTTAATACAAGTATTCTAACAGATAAATTGTATCAAAACAAAATAAAAAAATCTATTAGAAAAGACAAAACAAGACTAATACTCATTATCAAAACAACTTTTCTGGGAAATCTGCAAAATCAAAATAAGAGAATTCACCACTGGATACTGCAAACATAAGCAAAAATTTAAAAAGGATTTACTACAAGAGCTTGAACGGAAAATTGAACTGAAAGAAGAGGAATTAATCAAATCCAGTCACGATCATGCGGTTCAAACCCAAAGGGACACAATGGTAAACGTCTTACACCAAATGATTCATGAACAAACTATTGGGGCACAGATAAGAAGTAGGGCTAAATGGATAGAGGAAGGAGAGAGAAGTACAAAATATTTTATAACCTAGAAAACACCATGCGTCAATAAATACAATAAAGCGACTACAAAAAGCTGATGGCTCAAATGCTGTAACACAAACAGAAATACAAGTTTTATCAGCACTTATATACCCAGGAAGGTAATGATAATATTGAAAACGCAACAGAATACATTAAAAACACTAAGTTAAATCACCTTAATGAAACAGACAAAGAATTACTCGAGGGAGAAATAACAGAACAAGAATGTGAAAATGCCATCAGCTCGATGAAACTGAATAAATCACCAGGAAGTGATGGTATTTCAGTAGAGTTTTACAAAACATTTTGGCAACACATTAAATCAATATTGGTACAGTCATTAAAAGTAAGAAGTATGCAAAGACCAGGAACTGAAACAATCAAAATCAAAATCCAGCCCTCAAACCATAGTTGGAAACAACTAAGATTACAAATAATCAAGATACAGAGAACATATGGTCAACCGAGTGAGCAGCTTGTTCCCAAAAGGTGGCCACTCAGCAACCCAAACCGAACCAAAAATAATAAGAACATACATAAGGTAAAACATCACAGAAACTCTGACACCAAAAACAGGCAACAGAGAACCACAACAGAACTACCGCCTTGGAACGGTCAGTAATGAATTACTGGGGGGCTTAAATCGATTTTACAGGCCCAACCTCACCCTCAGTTACTGAAGTGGTACAAAACATTTAGTTGGTTGTTCGGTTCGCATGATAACCCTCTAACTCGTCAATGAATCATCACGGTAAACACATAAATCAAATTTCAACACCATGTAGAAGCAAAGACGAGGACTCAACAGATACAACGGGCCGTCTGACAGGTGGAGATCCCTGTCCTGCCAAACAACCCCACTGGAAATCTGAAGCAAAAGAAGGACACCAGTTGAGCCCCGGTGGACCAAGCAACAGACAAAAAGGCTCCGGTCCCAACCAACTAAGATATATAGCTTTAGGTCGGGGCCATCATAGAGTCTGACGACCGATCCCCCGGTGTGCAATTAAAGAGTGCAGCAAAGTTATCAACCGTGATTGGGTTAATCACTAAGCATGCAGGCTGTCGCATAACATTTAAATTATAGCCAATACGTTTGTGACGTATTATTATTTTTCGGAATTGATCAGAAAAATCAGTCCTACCCTTAATCTTTTTGAATTTGTATACTAAGTCACCATAAAATTCTGGTTCCGATAGGCCTTGGTGTAAAAGAAATTTTAATCCGACATCAAATTTTGAAACCAATTCATGGTGTCTGCGATAGAATTTAGAAAAAGCCTTTCTAAGCTTATGATACCGATAGCCCTGTTGAAGAAGTTTAGCAGTTAAACATTTATTACGAGCATTAAAGTCATCTACATGACTACACACTCTAGCAAATCTTATAAGTTGAGAAATATACACTCCATAAGAGGGACGACGTGGAACGTCACCATCCAAAAATGGAAAATTAACTATATCAAAGTCAAAGTCATCACGTTTATCATAAATTTTAGAAGATACAAAACCGTTAGAAATAGATAGATGTAAATCCAAAAAGGGGGCCTCGGTATCTGAAGTATTAGCTTTATTCAATTTAAGTTCAGGTGGGTAAATTTGGTTAACCATGCTTTCAAAATAAGGATTATCAATGTTCAGAAGATCGTCTAAATATCTAGAGGTTGAGTTAAATGCCTCAATGATATCAGCTTGATTATCAACGTAGCTTATCACAAAGGAGAATTGTCCCCAACGCAAAAAAGAGGTATTCTAACTTTACTGTATAAAATAAATGATAAAACTTTACTAACTAATTGGAGACCAATTAGTTTGCTCAACACTGACTATAAAATTTTAGCACATGTTCTTTCAAACCAATTAAAACAGGTCATCCATAAATTAATAAATAAAGATCAGAATGGATATATACGAGGCAGAAATATTGCTTATAATATAAGATTAATTCAGGATGTTATAGAACACTTTGAAACTGACAATACTGAAGGTGCCATTATTTTTCTAGATTTTCAAAAAGCATTTAACACAGTTAATCATAGTTTTCTGTTCACCACTTTACAGCAGTTTAACTTTGGAAATTCCTTTCTGAAATGGGTAAAAACTTTATATAATAATGCTGAGTCTTGTGTATCAATCAACGGATGGGTATCACGACCATTCCAAATAAAACGCGGTATCAGACAAGGATGTCCTTTAAGTGCCCTTTTGTTCATACTAGTGGTAGAAATTTTTTGCTGAAAATATTAGAGCACAAAAAAACTGTGCACTTGAGATTTCAATAAAAGGAAAGGTAAAATCGATACATCTATCACAGTTAGCAGATAATACCACATTATTTCTAAAAGATGAGAGAGCTGTGATGCACTGTTTACAAATTGTAGAAACTTTTGGTACATTTTCTGGATTAAAGCTGAATAAGGATAAAACTGAGGGCCTATGGCTGGGGCGAGGACAAAACAGAAATGATTCTTTAGCAGGAATAAGTTGGAAAAGCAATTCAGTAAAAACTTTGGGAGTGGCTACAATAAAGAAGAAATTGAAAAAAAAATGGAATGAGAAGCTGCAAAATTTAACCTTTCAAGGAAGAGTACTGATAGTAAAATCGTTAGCCTTATCAAAACTTGTGTATTTGGTGGCATCTATTTGTGTGCCACAATGGGTAATAAATGAAGTAAATAAGGAATTCTGTGGATTCATTTGGAAGTTAAACGTGATAAGATCAGCCGTAAAGTTATGACAAATGATCTACTGGAAGGTGGTATGAATATGTTAGACTTTAGGTCATTCTGTATAGCCATGAAGGCAGTATGGGCATATATATTGCATAAAAGTGAAGGAGAAACTTGGAGTTTTATACCCTTAAAACATATGGAACATCTTGATGAATATGAACTTTGATAAAGAAAAAATAATCCCTATCAAACTGCCTATATTTTATACTGAGGTGTTTGTCAGCTGGCATTTATGCGATGGAGGCCAAAAAGCACCACAAAGTGCAACTGATATAAGACAACAGCTGCTATGGGGAAATAAATATATACAATCCAAGGGGAAAACTTTATACTTCTCAAACTGGAACGAAAGCAATTTTAACGTAATTGATGACCTTCTAAACAAGGACGGTAACTTTAAAGCGGGGGAGGAAATATTTGCTAAATTAAAGACCAGATCTAATTGTTCAATTGAGTATAACGTCCTGCTTAAATCAGTCCCTGCACAGTGGAAAGATAAACTCAAAAGTGCCAACATAAACACAAAAGCTAAAAAAAAATCTCAAACCCTATATCTTTTCAGATGGTAGACAAAAACATGACCTGCCAACAAAAGCAAACGAATACAACCAGCTATTACCAGAAAGAAGATGTCAAGACTATATGTTGAAAAATATTGGCAAAAGTTATTTCCTGATAGACCACTATGGGCTGATATTTGGAAGTATAGAATAAAACACCCACGTAACAAACAAATTGCAGATTTTAATTTTAAACTGCTACATAGAATTTTGCCATGTCAAGAAAACCTGTATCAATGGAAAATATCCAATTCAAGTATGTGCAGATTTGGCTGTCACACTCTTGAAACTTTTGAACATTTGTTCATCACATGTAGTAATATAAGACCAGTAATATTGAAGATTGAAAACATACTTAAAATAAGGAAGCTGACGGTTAAACTTACATACCGAACATTAATATTTTGGCATAAGATATGTTACTCAGCGTATGAAAGTTTAAACACATTGCTTTCACATATTTTTGTAGCCATTCATAAGTATTGGATTTATAATAATCATAATTTAAATATCGATGCATGGTTATATGGTCAGCTTAAAATGTTGAGCAGAATATACAAGGAAAATAATGATATTGGCATGTACAACACTATAGATAGCTTTTTAAGTATATGGTAATATATTGTTCTTCACTCATAAATGAGTTTTACACCTTTTGTATATCTACTTACACATTTAGATATTCAAGAAAGTTGGTTAAAAAAATAACGATAATAATTACATAGACAAAAGACATTTCTTAAAGGCCCCATTGCTCTATCAGTATGAAATATTATTTCGTGAAGTATCGCTGCAAGCTTCTCATTGCAGTTTCTTCTTTTTATATCATCGTGATTGGCCGGCTTTGAAAAATTAAAACGTCCTTGAGTTTCTCATGAAAACGATTTGAAAAATATCTAGGTCATTTTGGTTGGCAACTAAAATGACCTACTTTCGATTTCACAAGTTTCTTTCGTGATAAAAATACAAGGTACAAGAGGTAACAATACAAGATACAGGAGGTAAAAATACAAGGTACAGTCGTTTGAGAGTTGATAAAAATACAATGTAAGGCAAGTAAAAAGTATGCAAAGACCAGGAAAGAATGCCATTTTTGTCTCGCTGTTGTGTGAGTTCATTGCCCAACGGGGAACCAGAAACGAAAACCGTATTTTTACGGAGAGACTTGTCATATTTTCAAAAATACCTTATTCCTTCTCTTTATATGACACAAAAAGCACATCAACCGACATATTATCATCAATCTGAAGGCTGTACCAATTTTATAAGGATTTGTGCTTCGACGATTTTTACTACTGATAGGACTATGGAGACTTTAAAAAAATTCGTCTGGAAAGAGAACACCTCTTCTGTTGTTTCCATTGGCTAGATGCTTACATATACTGACATCATAGCACTCAAGACAAATATTCAGTTAATTACTACGTAGTTTGCCTGAGTAACCAGAATGTAGTATCGCTCAGTCTCCCTGGCTGATGTATGATTCTGCAAATAACTTGGATATCCATATAACACAATGGTGACATAAAGCGAAGGAGCACATATAGATAGTAATAAAATATACCATTGATACTCTCTATATTCCAATTCTTTTTTTCTTTTTTCTCATTCTTTTCCAACAAGTCTGTCCTTCTTTGTCTTCAGCTAGTGATCACTTCTGATGCTGGTAGGAGGACTGCATTAAACCAAAGATATGACTGATATTTGCAAGGCAGCCACATGGGTGTTTATAATTTAGTCCAACCTATAATTTATTACTAAACTCTTTAAAAAATAGTAAAGGATAGTAGCATTCACACGTTACAAGGAAAATCAAGTAAGACAGCTACATCCGGCCATACATGTCTAGTCGCATCAGCCGATGGGCTAATGCTCTAAGCTCATGTGGTAGAGATCAGGCCCTAAGGTTGAGGTTCGAATTTTACCAAGGTCAGGATTCTTCTTTAACCAATACTGATCCTGCCGGAATGTATATTTCCTGCTAAATTCTTAAAAAAAGGAAAGGAAGGTAGTGTTCACAAATTACCGGGGAAATCAACGTAAAACTGGTACATCTGGACATACGTGTCTGGTCGCATCAGCCGATTGGCTAATGCTCTAAGCTCGTGTAGTAGAGATCAGGCCCTGAGGTTGAGGTTCGAATTCTACCAAGGTCAGGATTCTTCTTTTACCAATACTGATCCAGCCAGAAGTACCAAATTACGCATAATTAAAGGCAAGCATAAAAGGTGAAACTACGAAATAAAAATATTTGATTCCTGTCGTGTGGGCCGAGAGGTTAACACACGGGATTCAATTTTGTTGAATCTGGTCGAGTTTGCCGAAAGGTTAACACTCTGGATTCAGAATTTCGTAGACCAAGGTCATACTTTGGGGAGGGAATGGTTAAGGTTTGAATCTATTCTTTGTTGCGACTCTTATCTGAATATCATTTTAATTAACCGCAAGGCTATCAAATAAAATTATTAGCATCTATGTGAGCTTTTAAGTTGCTGTTGTTCTGGCTCTCTTATAGCTGTCTTGTGTTTCGCTTTCGTCAAGAGAGTAATAATTTCTGTTAGCCTGACAATAGGCATGGAATCCAAGAAAAATGGGAGTAACTTTTGGTTTTTTTTTTCCATCTAATATTTATCGTTTCGACAAGATGGAAAAATTATCTGAGAAAAAAAAAGAAAAAAAAAACACTAAGAAGATAATACTAATAAAATCGAACAATTAGCTAGTATTATTAGATGTCTAGAATCTTAGGTTCGGAGCTATACTTAACCCGTTTCCTCTTAAACAACCTGTGTATATAAGCTACATTCACATTAAGATACAATTATTTTATTTTATGTATTTATTTTTTTTTTTTTTTTTTATAATTTTCTTTTGTTTTCATTATCAATACAGAATAGCATATTTACTTGAGCAAAGTATAAACAATTGCACTTTTTAAGCTCCTTAAACTTAACGTTAAGATCGAATGAACCTTCAGACAAAGATCCATCCTGAACATGAATAGATGTTAATGGGATGTTACTCCCAAGTATACTTATCAAGGAATTCAAGATGCATTTAGTTACTATCGGCTTATTTCCCTTTTGGCTACAAATCCTTAATCTAGAATTGTATCTTTTTAGTGATTTTTTTTACTTGATTGAACTAATAAACAATTTCTCTTGAATCAAGTAATTAAGTAGTTTGCTCAATCATCATTTTATTTATTTACAAGTTGGGGAGTTATAAACATGGAGGTACATGCCTTTTCTCTTGAATATTTTACTAAAAATAGTAAATTGAAATATTAATTTTTCCACAGCAAACACATTTGGCAAACCTGAAGTGCAAACAATGTAAAATTGAACTTTTTTTTTTCTTTTTTTTTCTCTCTCAATATCAGTTAAAAGTATGCAAAGACCAGGAACTGAAACAATCAAAATCCAAATCCAGCCCTCAAACCATAGTTGGAAACAACTAAGATTACAAATAATCAAGATACAGAGAACATATGGCCAACCGAGTGAGCAGCTTGTTCCCAAAAGGTGGCCACTCAGCAACCCAAACCGAACCAAAAATAATAATAACATACATAAGGTAAAACATCACAGAAACTCTGACACCAAAAACAGGCAACAGAGAACCACAACAGAACTACCGCCTTGGAACGGTCAGTAATGAATTACTGGGGGGCTTAAATCGATTTTACAGGCCAAACCTCACCCTCAGTTACTGAAGTGGTACAAAACATTTAGTTGGTTGTTCGGTTCGCATGATAACCCTCTAACTCGTCAATGAATCATCACGGTAAACACATAAATCAAATTTCAACACCATGAAGAAGCAAAGACGAGGACTCAACAGATACAACGGGCCGTCTGACAGGTGGAGATCCCTGTCCTGCCAAACAACCCCACTGGAAATCTGAAGCAAAAGAAGGTCACCAGTTGAGCCCCGGTGGACCAAGCAACAGACAAAAAGGCTCCGGTCCCAACCAACTAAAATATATAGCTTTAGGTCGGGGCCATCATAGAGTCTGACGACCGATCCCCCGGTGTGCAATTAAAGAGTGCAGCAAAGCTATCAACCGTGATTGGGTTAATCACTAAGCATGCAGACTGTCGCATAACATTTAAATTATAGCCAATACGTTTGTGACGTATTATTATATTTCGAAATTGATCAGAAAAATCAGTCCTACCCTTAATCTTTTTGAATTTGTATACTAAGTCACCATAAAATTCTGGTTCCGATAGGCCTTGGTGTAAAAGAAATTTTAATCCGACATCAAATTTTGAAACCAATTCATGGTGTCTGCGATAGAACTTAGAAAAAAGCCTTTCTAAGCTTATGATACCGATAGCCCTGTTGAAGAAGTTTAGCAGTTAAACATTTATTACGAGCATTAAAGTCATCTACATGACTACACACTCTAGCAGATCTTATAAGTTGAGAAATATACACTCCATAAGAGGGACGACGTGGAACGTCACCATCCAAAAATGGAAAATTAACTATATCAAAGTCAAAGTCATCACGTTTATCATAAATTTTAGAAGATACAAAACCGTTAGAAATAGATAGATGTAAATCCAAAAAGGGGGCCTCGGTATCTGAAGTATTAGCTTTATTCAATTTAAGTTCAGGTGGGTAAATTTGGTTAACCATGCTTTCAAAATAAGGATTATCAATATTCAGAAGATCGTCTAAATATCTAGAGGTTGAGTTAAATGCCTCAATGATATCAGCTTGATTATCAACAGAAAGAGAAGTCATGAAATCTCTTTCATAACAAAATAAAAACAAATCGGCCACAAGAGGAGCACAATTTGTACCCATCGGAATACCAACAATTTGTCTGTATAACTTATTACCAAATTTGATGTAAATATTATCTAAGAGATATGATAAGGCGTCACATACATTCTGACATGACCAAAGACTATATCCTCTATATATTTTACGGTCAGTAGAAGTGAAAAACGCTTTCTTATCGTTACAGGCAATATAAAGGGTATCTTCATTTTTGGAGAACTTTTTGAAGGCCCTCTCAATCAAATCAACAAGTTTTTCCTTTATTAAATTATGGGGTAATGTGGTATAAAGAGTAGAAAAATCATAAGTGGACAAACTAGTCGCACGGAACCCTCTTGACTTCAGTTTACTAAGTACCTCACCAGAATTTTTTATAGACCAAAACATATTTTTCCCTGACCTCTCATACACTGTCTCATAGTACCAAATGACACGAGATTTCACAGCAGTGAGGCAAGAAGTTAATAATTTAGATAATTCTGTAGTAGTACAAGAGCTAGAGTTGGCAATGAATCTAGCTTTATACGGTTTTTTATGAAGCTTAGGTAACCAATACATCGTAGGAAGTTTGTCTTGGCGTTCCTTAACGTTAACAGCAAACTTTAAAGGCAAATTATTTGAGTGGCTATTAACGACAGTCTTCTCATCTGTAAAAGTCTCTTCGTAAGTCGTGGTGCCATTAAGTTCCTGCTTCAAAGTGTTAATATAGTGCATCCGACAAACAACAACAATGTTGTTTGCGGCCTTGTCAGCAGGAACCAAAACATACTTCCTATGAAAATCCTGGATACCCTGCTTCAAATATCTAAAGGAAGATTTAGGCTTAGGAGGTAAAAGATTAGTATTGTGTGAATAAAACTTTATACGTTTATCCACAATATTAAAGATACTTAGTTTCCATTTCTTTAAAGCGTTACTTTCAACACCCTCTCGTTTACACCAACGATTACCAAAATCATTTAATGCAGATGCAATTTCTTCCCTACATCTGTTGAAATCGATATGGGAAGGGAATCTATACTTAGGACCCTTAGAAACAATGTTACGAATTCTAGAATCCGGGATGATCTTCAAATTTCCAGTCACAACATGACCTGCTGATGGGTAAATAAATTTGGAATCTTTACAATCTCATGAATCAGGAGTATTAGCATCGATGTCAAGATCAGACACAAGTTTATTGAAATTAAATATGATACTTCTAATCAACCTGTATGCATATTCAGCTTTACCATGTCTATGTTGTGGTATTCATAATTAGATCTTTATAAACAAGGCAACCTTGAACACATTGTACATATATATTAGGGAAAGACCATGATCGGATGTGATGTAACACCACTTTAAACTAGTCATGAGGCATAAGCATATTACTGCAATATGTTAAGTTCAAATGTAAAAATGTATATATGTTACTATGTATACATGCAGGTGTATACGTGTATGTATATGGTAGGTGTATATAGGTATGTGTATATAAATGTATAATTTCATCTTGAGAGAGTCTGATTCTTCTCTCAAACTATAAAAGCTGTAATAAGATAACAAAACTTACCTTCTCTGCAAGTCTTTGCGCTATCTTCATTTCATTACTAACACAGGGCCTCATTTGTGTGTCATGTCATTATGTGCTTGGTAGTCGCCGCCAAGACAGAAGATAACCTCATTGTACTGTTAACACTTTATATGTTTATTACATGTATCTGTGTCTGTTTTTGTGATGTCTGTTAAATGTTATGTCTCTTCTGATGTTCTGTCTCTTCTGATGCTCGAGAAAGCTAGAAACAAATACAGGTATACATTAAAATACTACAGAGTACAGTAACTGCAAACCTTTTTTTTTCTCGCTTTCTCTTTTTTAATTGAATTAAAGGGAAGTAGGAGTGAAACTCTTGTAGGTACACACACTTACTTAACATAGTTTCTTTACACCCTAAGCAATTACTTAGCAACCTGGAAGAAGGATGAATTTTTCTTTTTTATCAAATAAATAAATAAATAAATGAATAAATAAATAAATAAGTAAATAAAGAAGCACTGAAACTATAAAAAAAGTAAATAAACAAATAAAACAAACCTTTGGTTAATTAAAATATTCTTTGAAACTGTGTCAAAATATAACTAACCTAGTTTATTTAAGCTAAAAGTAATCCATTAGCAAGTTTGAGAAAAAACAAAAACATTTTAGGAAAACAATGCAGTACATCAAAGAAATATAATATGTATGACAGAAAAGGAAAATAAATAAATAAAATAACTAATTTGGGAAAAGGGCGCTAAATTAGATAACAAAAATAAATAAGCATATAAAAGAAAATACATTATTAACAGACGAGTAAAAAATGAACAGGACACATGTCTGTATATTTAATATAGGTGTTTGCATAGGTGTATGTATATAAAGGTACAAAAGGACATTAATGTATGTGTAAGTGTATAACTGTGAGTGCGAGTGTTTATGTGTGGGAGTAAATGTGCATATAAATTAAATTTAATAAAGGATAAATATACATCAGTTGAAAATGAAGCCTTTCATCTGTATTGGACATCGAGGTATTGTTCCCATCAAAACAAAAATCTCTTTTAGACTGTGGATAAGAACCAAAAGTATTCTATCTGTCAGTTTGGAGGGCTGACATGTCGGCGGAATTGCTGATTATATCGAAAAACCGCAGGTAGTTAATGTACCCCGTTCAGCACCCCATATGCAATAACCCGGAAGTCACGTGATTATTTATGACACCGCAAACTTCAAAATGCGCTTTTATAAACTGCCACATGCCGAGCTTTTATAAACATAAAGGACGGGTTACACTTTGGCCGTTTTAGTGCCCACGACCGATCCTTATAAAATTTATGTTTATAAAAGCTTGGCATTTGGCAGTTTATATAAGCACATTTTTGAGTTTGTGGCTTCATAAATAATCACGTGACTTCCGGGTTATTGCATATGAGGTGCTGAACGGGGTACACTAGCTATCTGCGGTTTTTAGATATAATCAGCAATTCTCCTGACATATCATCCCTCCAAACTGACAGATATAATACTTTTGTTTCTTATCCACAGTCTGAAAGAAATAATTGCGCTCAAACCATCTAGTAAGGAGAAATTTTATTTGATTTTTTACGAAACCTCTGAACAGTAGATTTTACAAGTGTTTATTAACGCAATAATAAGCATGTGCAGTGTTTGCTTTTGTGAAAATAATGAAACAAATGAACAGGAAGTCGATTATAACCGACCAATATTGTTAAACAAATGTATTCTTGGCAAAACGCGTTTGCACGCTTGTGTTCTGGCAAATGCGTGAAAAGGTCATCAACCTTTCTCTTTTCTTAAGCATTATTAACTACTAGTATTTATACATATAGTGAAAGCTTCATCATATCAAATATTAATCACGTATTAAATATTACGCATTTATGGATGCTACACAGGTACAGATGTTTAAAATATTAGACAAAATCAGCGAACCAAGAAATATAGGTCACAGTGACCTACACGTAGTACCAAATGAGCGCAGCGCTGAAGTGACATACTATTCCAAGTCCGATGAAGATTCAATTAAATATTATTTCCAAATAAAACATTAATGCAATGGATCATGAAATACAAGTCCCAATGACCTACAAATAGTATGACGTCATTTGCAATGTCCGACTGAACCATTGTCTTTAGTATGATGCATATATAGTGTTGAATATATAAGGAAAAGAACAGTGAACTTTTCAATATATGTCACAGTAACCTAAAAATAGTATCAGGATTTTTTTTTGCATCGTTTGACTGACCAATATTTGTAATTATGTTGCGAATTCAAAAACTGTGTTGAGATATAAGTGAAAATCCTGTTCCATGCATAAAGTTCAAGGACTCAGTGTGCATGGATGCTTTGCAGTTCCTACATTTAAAAGGATATGATCTGATCAAATATCAGCACTCCTACACAAAACATATCAAAAGAGGTAAGGAAAAAGCTCATCCAAGTAATTTTTCATACAAAGTTAGTGGACCAAAGTTCAAGGTCACAGAATTTTACAATGCATCAGCTTCAGGCAGAGATACATCATCTGACCATGTTGCAACATTATAACATCAGACGTTATATATATGACAGCATGATGATGGAGGACATTCAGACTAACGCCTTACATACGCACAAAACGCCATACCTATAGGCATGTCCATGCCCAGCGCTGCGCCCCATCCCCTCCCCCATACTCACACACACATAATCCTTGGTGCCGGGCCGGGTAGCGCAATCGGTAGGGCACCTGACTCGTAAGTCAGAGGTCCTGGGTTCGAATCCCGGTCTGGCCACATACTTTCGTTTCTCCTTCCGCTGATTCAAGAAGGGCAGTTGTCAGTTACTGGCGAAAGTATGTGCACTTAGTACTGGTTAACCGCTTAGGAGGTCTAAGCCTGCCCAGGAATAGTGTGGTTAGGTTAACTGACCGTCCCGACATGACCTTAGTTGTTTACCGTGGACGTTAAGCATCAAATCAACCAACCAACCAAAATAATCCTTGGTGGGGGCATTAGGAACACATACTACATAGATGAACACTTTGAAAAAATGTGTTGTGTCGAATAATGCCTCTATTTTCTATCAATTACAAAATATGCTGATGCGAATTTGATATAAATCTTTAATCCTAGTGTTGGATACATAAAAATTTACCCAAAAAGTTTATTTTTCGTTTACTCCTACCCTCGTAACCACTGTAATATAACCCGATTATGAAGAATATGAATATGAGGGATAATTATGTATAAAAATTGGAGTGGTTACGAGGGTAGGATGAAGTGAAATTTGGATGCATAGTGGACGTTGGTAGTTCAAATTCCCATAGGCTCAATGTTAAATGTTGCAGACAGTACATGTATTCAACCGCAAAATTAATCTAAAAGGCATTAAAATACGGGAAAATAAAATCGTACAGAATAAACTAGAAAAATATAGCTAACATTTCTACATGTTTTTGTGATTATCTGCCTACCTTCGAAAATCGGCCTTTTCAGTGGGCACATTGCAATAGTAAAGTGTAACTCAACGGTCGTGGGCACAAAAACGGCCAAAGTGTAACCCGTCCTTTTGTCTTAAACAGTTATGAAAATGTGGCAGTAATACCATGAGATCTTCATAACATGCCATATCCTGCAGTGTACATAAGCATCTGAGAAGCATTCAGTGTGTTTCCTGTATCCTCTCTTGAGTACGTCATGACAACTTTCGAAAGCAGAATGCCGATTCAGCATTAAACAGCACTGCTTTTCCACTGATTTTGAGTCATTTGAATGTGTGGCTGTGCCTACCGAGCCCTGTCAAAATAAAATATAATGTTTATGTAACAGTTTTGAGCATGACCCTTTTACTGGCAATGGTTATCAACTGTTCTGTAAATTAAGTATCATCTTGAATACCACATTGTATCTATATTAGATTCTAACATTTCAGGAAGTGTCTGATTTTGATTTGATCCAGCTAGGGTTCTCACCAATCTATTTCAAATATTTGTTAGTTGACATATCCACATTCTGTATTTCACACTGGTTGTCCTAGAATTTGATTATCAGGTACTTCCCTTCTCAGTTACAGACAGATGGCTGGCCAAATATCAAACTTCAGGCCCATTGATCAATAAAGAAAATAAAGATGCTTGAATACTGGTGTATCAACTATTAAACTTGATATTTTTAAGTGTCATTCCACTGTAACTTTGTACCATTTCTTTCTTTGAGTCAGTTTACTACGGTCTCCACTCTCATTAGAAACAAATGCCAAGACTGACATACCACTGGCCCAAGATGTGTAAAATGTTTCATTAATTTGACTTGACAGTAATTTGAGATATCATAGGTTTAGATAGCAAACCTGTTACAGAAAGTGGCAATCTCAGAAAAGTCAATATGATGCTTCAACAACTGGATGTATTGTAAAGTTTGGGCACTTAAAGAGACAAATGGAAAAAATTGTATCTTAAGGTGTCCCCATATTTAGGCACATTACGGTTATTCCTTAACAAATGATTCAGAAAAATCATACCTACAAGAAATGAAAAGGTTTACAGTACAAGAAATTAAAAAGTTTACCGCAGATATGAAAAAAATAGTTTTGGTTTCAATGAAAACATAATGCATAGCTACTCTTCCTTAATGAAAATTCTGCAGGAAGGTATGTGTTCTGCCTATGTGCTCACTGTCATGAGAGCTAAACCAGACAACTGCAATAAAGTTCAAGATGCCACTGTCACCACTTGAAAAGTATTACCTGTATCTCACTTTCTAGTATTTTCAGGCATGACACAGAAGACTCTGTCTTGAAATATTGTATTACCGTACAAGAGAAAATGCACAACACAGAAGGAAACTAACATGCACAGCAATTCTGGTATGAAGTGTGGATACTAATATGCGCTAAAATGCCCTACAACACTATGTAACTAAATATTTTTATTTAAATCATTAACACATCTTTAGCATATCTTCACCTTGAAGTTGTTTATGACAATATTAATTAAAATAATTTCAAATTTTTGGCTTCCTGGCCTAAATGCTGAAATCAAACTACATGTTTCACAGCTGCACCCCCATTACACTTTGAAAACAATTTTACAATGTTGTGCTATTGACATTAGGATGTCACTTTCTGCTAAAAGCCACATTTCTTCTCATACACTAAGCAAAGTTATGCCATTTCCTACAAGAAACAGCATGAGACAAAATCCAACAGTCCAAATTTCATTCAATATGCTCCCTTATTTCAATAACCCTCATTTAGAGACAAAGACATGAAAATTTATTTAATGAAACCATACCAGAATTTAAAAAGCAGAAGGTCTTTCATTTATACTCACTATTTGGATTTTAATTACAAAGCAACCAGTGCAGAGCAAGATTATACTGGTCCTTGCTATATCTGCAATGCTTGCCAATTTCTATAATCTATCTTCAAGGAGGACATATGTATTGTCAAATTCAAACATTACAGATACATAAGTGAGGTGGGTACACCTCCATGCGTGCTGCCATTCACACAAAGGGAAACCACTTTTGTGACTTCTTGTTTGCTTCCGATGTCGAACTCATAGAGAATCTGCCCAAAGTGGAGAAAATTCTTCTCTAAAACCCCTATTGAGAAGTAAGACAAGATAGAAAAAGGCAGAGTTGCTTTCCTTGAAATGTATCCAAAAATCTGTAAAAAAAATACTAAAGATTGGGACCCCCAAAACAATAATCATAACTGTCCCAAAAATGGAACTGTTAGCTTTGCAATTAATACAGTAACAGGTATGAAAGTTGCAGAGGGAATGGCAAGCAGTGTAGACTCTGACCAGACTTCAGGTTTATAATGTTGGCTCAGTTCTTTAAGATTTTTACAGTACAATTAATTCTGCAATGTGTAAAACACTAATATTTTTACTCTGAAATCACTAACTTAACTTATTTTATTTTGAGACTGACAATTCATCTAACAAAACTCTGATTAGGACCTGCGAACTCCAAGTTACCCCCATCACTACCAACCCAGCTCTGAAGGGGTAAACATTATATGCTCCTGTAGATAAGGATGGTGGCACATCTCTAAAACTACAGATAGTCTAAAAAAACATGGACCTTATTTGAAATAGCTGTAACTCATTTATTTATGAAGGAAACTTTGCAAAATCTTGCATGGATGTACAAACATGTTACTGGATAAGATTCTTCATCAAAAAGTACTTCAACCGAAAGTGACGTCGTGATGACTACATAAAGTATATATGACATCATTTTTCTCATCTGCATTGCTGGAAACATAAAATGGCATTAAGCAAAAAAGAATGATTTCAGAGCGCTCTCAGTTCTACATTCTTAGAAAACAAGGGTTCAAAAAATCTTAAATAGTGAAAGAAAATCTAAGAAAAATAAAACGCAGGGGAAATTGGCTGTTATGTTGTGGTTAGAACTGGGTGGTAGAATAGGCTGTGAATGATAAAGCCAGAAAGTTTAGCAAGAAAAGGGAAAAGGCAGGCCCATAAAGGCAGTATCATCAAAGATCATTAAAGAACTGAAACTGGCAAAGAACTGATAAGCAGCTTGTTTCGTTTTAGTGTCCTACTAATTTTTAATAGCTAAACGACTTCAAAGCTATAATTTGACCATTTTAGTTGATTTTTTATTATAAATCTGAAGATAATTTTGTGTTGACCTGCAATCTTGCTTTAAAGCTTTAAAAAGGTCATTTGAATACAATTTTCTTTGCATTATTCAAGATATCCATTATCTAAGATAATGTAAATCCTTCTCTCCTTAGAATGTAAGCTTTAGAACGCTTTAAGTTTGAATATATTTCACTTGATAACAGTATGCAGTTTCAACAGTGCAGTCAAAATAGAAATGACGCAATAACCGTCAACTTAAAACATTATGACGTCACTTGCTGTAAGCAAGGCCACCTGTTAATAAACATCATAAATGCAAAGGAGCATCATAGTGCTACTATCGTTTTGGAAAGTTTCCTCGATAAATAAAGGAGTTACAGCAATTTCAAAAAAGGTCCATGTTTTTTAGATACCCTGTATGGTGTCACAGGGACGAGGCCTAGCACACACAGGCAACTTTAAAGAAGTACTAAAACAGCAGACTGTCAGGTAACTTGGTTAAGAACATAATACCAATCTGCAAGAGCATACATTGTCTTTCCCTACAGATACAAGATACATGTATATATCACTTCCACCACTATAGTAGCCGATGGTCCAGACCTTGCTTTATCAAAATAGCAAGCCTAGACCCACCTTTGCATATGATGGCAAATAACAGAATTTTGTTTGGTGGCCACCCATCCTTGCTATAACCACCAGCAATACCAACCCCTGCCTGCAGGTTGGTATTGCTAATTACCTTGTGGGTGAATTCTATGTGTTCTTTCAGATGTACCTATGCATCCAGTGCACAATAAAAGTAAAAAGTATGCAAAGACCAGGAACTGAAACAATCAAAATCCAAATCCAGCCCTCAAACCATAGTTGGAAACAACTAAGATTACAAATAATCAAGATACAGATAACATATGGCCAACCGAGTGAGCAGCTTGTTCCCAAAAGGTGGCCACTCAGCAACCCAAACCGAACCAAAAATAATTAGAACATACATAAGGTAAAACAACACAGAAACTCTGACACCAAAAACAGGCAACAGAGAACCACAACAGAACTACCGCCTTGGAACGGTCAGTAATGAATTACTGGGGGGCTAAAATCGATTTTACAGGCCCAACCTCATCCTCAGTATCTGAAGTGGTACAAAACATTTAGTTGGTTGTTCGGTTCGCATGATAACCCTCTAACTCGTCAATGAATCATCACGGTAAACACATAAATCAAATTTCAATACCATGAAAAAGCAAAGACGAGGACTCAACAGATACAACGGGCCGTCTGACAGGTGGAGATCCCTGTCCTGCCAAACAACCCCACTGGAAATCTGAAGCAAAAGAAGGTCACCAGTTGAGCCCCGGTGGACCAAGCAACAGACAAAAAGGCTCCGGTCCCAACCAACTTAAACCAGTTTGTGGTCACTCCAGTAAGCCTCAATAACATCACTGGATGCTGGATAGTTTGTGAAAATAAGATCTATCACCGATCAAGAATCAGTAGTTGACTGATTGTTGTGCTGCTCACATTTAAATTGTTTCATCATGAAAGCTACAAATGTTGAAGTGTTGGCATTTGAATGTATGTTAAAATCACCCATTATTACCAATTTGGTATGCATATCTACCATTTGCACACTTTTAGGAAATTTGTAGAAGTATACAACTTGGAAACATCCCTTAACACTGCTGTACATGCTAGCCAACATGAATTCGCATATGTCAGAATGGATTTTTTCTATTCTCTGAATTTCAAAATAATCCTTGATGTACAAAGTAAGCCCATGGTATGGACTGTTTCCAGAATCAAGTTCTGCTTCATCCAATCTCAAAAGTTTGAAATTCTTCAGAGCAAAATGACTACTATCATCTCTTGCACACAGCCTGGATTCTGCAAATCTAGTCACATCTGCTGACAAAACTTTTGGCTCAAATTCAATGTCTTTAAAGTGCTAATGTAAGGACCTTGCATTATTAATGAAATTTTGATCTTGTGTGAATCAACTTTATGTAATGGAACATAACACAATTCAAGAGGTGCTTCTGTTTTTAAGCGCTGCATCTCAATATTCACTTGTTCATCCACTGCCATGGCGGTTTCATGCAAATTCAAAATATAGAAATTCTCTAGTTTTCTGACTCTACTAAGAGCAACATAGTGAATATGAGGTTGCTTCCTAAGTCTCCTTTGAGGCAGGTCTACTACAATTTCATCTACTGTAGACCCCTGAGCTTTATCAATACTTTTACCTGCTGATGGTTTCAAAGGAAATTGAATTCTTTGGCATGTTTTGATGTTGTAGATAAATGTTCCTTCTACATCAAATATTGGAGTCCCTGCTTTATCTATGTTTGTACTGTACAAACCCCTATTAGAAAATTTCTCACGAGTTGACTGGCCAATTTGAGAATCTTCAAATAAAACCCATATAATACTGGGACGATTTGTGCCTTCCATTTTGTACTCAATGAATTTGACAACACACGTAGACCCATTTGTCAAACCATCCTCTACATTGACATTGACTGGTATATCATCAATCATCCCAACTGCTACTGTCAACAGCTTTTGCAAATTAGCAGTTTTGTTCGAGTCATCTGAAAGTGCTTCAATTAGTGTCCTGCTTTTTTTAAGGAAATATTCGCAGAAACAACTGTATCATGACATGGGATAACAACTTTTTCTTCTGATAATCTATTCAAATAATTCTCATTGTATCTATCTACAAACTTTTTTTCAGTGAATAAATGAGGAGCCTCCTTCGGATAATTCGTCATATTGGGGTTGACAGTATGTTTCTTCAGTTCATTTTTGTCATCTTCTGTCAGCTCATTCTGTCGAAGCCGGTTTAGCATCTGAGCAAAGTCAACATCATCTTTTTGTCGCATAATATCAACAAGTTCATACAATTTAAAATAATCCTTCCATAAATTATATGCTAGAGCTGAAGCACCCTTTGATGGGTCACTGAATATCCACTTGTCACATACTGACATAAGCTGGTACAAATCTCCCTCAGCAATGATGCTTAAACCACCAAAACTGACTTTTGTTCCATTGAGCTGTTGCAAACGTGTATCTAGAAAGGTCAGTGTGTTTGTTCCTACCATAGAGATTTCGTCTATAATAATCACTTTCAAATGTCTATATTTCACTCTGAATGTGTTCAGTTCATCTGCTGACAAAAGGTTGCTACCTTGTTTGAACTTCTTTAAGAAAGCAGAGGGAATGGTGACACCATTAATATTATATGCAGCTTTGCCAGTGTACGCACAAAGAAGAACTCTAATATCATCAGGATTTTCTCCTTCTCTCAAGTTAAGAAATCTGTACAGACTCTGATACAGTGCTTTGATGAGCACAGATTTGCCAACCCCAGCTCCACCTGACAAGAAAGCGTACAGTGGTTCTTCCATGCATTTCATCCAATATAATACATGATTGAAAAATTATCTTTGTCTCAAATTTAAACTAAGCAAATTTAAGTAATTTTCATCAGGTAACATGACTCCATTTATTCCTACAGATGGCACTGAACAAGCAGCCTGTATCTCTATACCAATATCATACTGTCGATGTTGTACTACTCTATCTGGATTAAAATATACATAGTTTTCAGCGTCTCTTTCACCTTCTTCCTTTGCTTCTCTGATTTCATGTTCTGCATTTGGTGCTATCTCATCATAAGCATCTTCCTCTTCTGTCATTTGCCTTGAAAGCTCAAGTTCTTTAATATGATGTTCATTTTGGCTGCGTTTAGATTCAAGATTGGCTTTCAAGAAATTGTAATGAGCTTCATATGTTTCAAAGGAACCTAACAAATCTTTTGCTGCGTTTCTCCAGGGCATAATCAGCATAAGTCGTTCTCTGTAGGAATTTTCTTGGTCCTTCTTTATATCGTATCTCACATAACGTATTATTCTAGGAACTCTCCTACGTTTATACTTTGTCCCATTCTTTGCTACATATAAGGGACCGACCATCTGATATTCTGGGGGTGGGGGGGGGGGGGGGGGCTGGTATTCTTGATGGAGACACAACATTTTATTTCACTGGCCTCTGGAAACGATTTCTTTTTTTTTTCACCTTGTGGGAGCTAATTTATTTATTTTACAAACTAACTCAAACAGGTTATTTTTTTACTATTTTATAGCTGAAGTGAACTATCAAATCCTTGTTTACTTGACCTTAATATCCTTCAATTTTACCCACATCAGTATATTTTACAACTTTTTTTCTCACAAAAAGAACATGGTGCTGTCTTTAACCGGCTTAGCTTGCTTTTGCAAACAGTACCTGGAGCATGTTACTCTTTTCATCTAAGGTACTGATACAAACATTCCTGTATGAGTTTGGCAAAAAATTAGGCCTTAAATTAGGGATATTTTGGCCAAAATTTAGGGCTATTTTGGCAAAGTTTTAGGGCTAACATTAGGAATTTAAGGGTTTTTTTCTATCCCAATATATGGCCAACATGCTTTATTCGTACTTGAGAAAGTTTGATAAACATTTACTGATAGAGTCGCATTTATACATGAATGGCAATTAATAAAATGGCTGAAAGTTATGTGCTAAGAAGTTAACAAAGTGGGGTGTGGGGGGCAACTCACCCCAGAAGCTAAAGCAATTTCCCAATTTCAATGGCAATTTTAAGACTGAAAACAATAGAGAAAAGCTAAGTGATGATAAAAAAAAGGGTTTTTATATTAGGACTTTTGCCTTTTAGAGTGTTTATTTTGCCATAATGGTTTTGTCTCCCATAAGCTAGTGACTCTTTTGCAATTCAGTTTTAGTGAAAACATTTACTTAGTAATGTGGCAGATCATTAATACATGTATGTGAATGTTGCATTGTATAGGATGTTTTTGTAAATGTATGCTCATGCGGGCCCGCTGGTGTAAACCAATTGTAGATAATATTAAAGTATTACTATAAATATGGGGGTCTTGGGAGCGCAGCCCCCCAGAAGCCAGAGACATTATAAATACTCAATTCCAATGGAATTATCTGCAGACTAAATTTTTTTTGAAATTTGGGGTGGAGACAGGTTATTTTTTTCTCTTACTTTTGAGGCCAGATTATATTTTGAGCCCCCTAATGAGCCAGGTTATTTTTTTCTTGCATATCCAAAGACAGGGAATTTTTTGATGAATATACCAGGCCAACCCCCCCCCCCCCCCCCCACCCCCCCCCCAGAATATCAAATGGTCGGTCCCTAACAGATCTGATCCATGCTATTCAGATTCAACACTCTTATTATTATCATCTTCATCATTTTCGTCACTCGAATCATATGAATTACCATCATCTTCATTTCTGTCTTCAGTCATGTCAGGTAAGCTATTCTAAACAATAACATTTGTAGAGACATAATCTGCCAAACAGAATTTCTGAAGCTGTCTAGGTCGTTTTGTGTACCTTTGAATTATATTGTCTGCTTCTATGTCAGTAGATTCAGCAGGAAGTTCATCAAGACCAGATTTGGATTTCAGTAAAAATACTCTTTCCTCTGGGATGGAGGTATTGATGAAAACAATCTCCCTTGTAGCTTTTGTAAGAGGAATCTGCAAAGCAAGGTATACTGCTTCTTGTGCACTCACTTCAACACAGTTTGAAAACACATTTCCAATATGTCTTACTTGTTTCTTTATATCAAAATTTCCTTTTCGAGCTTCTCTTGCTGCTGCATCAAGCTGTGCGCTCGTGCCTCTTTGAGATTTGCTTATATAGCCAACAACATATGCTGCACAACCATATGGTTCAAGAACCATCTGAATATCAAGATTTGCCTTCCAACCAAGAAGAACTGTTTTGTTAAACAAATTAGTTCTCATCTCATTTGGATTCCGCCTGAGGAAAATATTTGGAGCATTGAGTGGACTTCTTATACACTTGATGTAACTTTCAAAGTCCATCTTGGCAACTTGCTCCAAAAACTCATCAAATCCAATTTCAGAGACATCTTTGTACTCATTCATTGATTTCTGAAGTTCTGAGTGTTTCTTTTTATAGTTTTCAATTTCTTCATCCAAAGGATGCAATAACATTGTTCTTGGAAGAGGAGGCAAAGGAAAGCCAAATCTATATATTGCCTTTCTTTCCTTTCTGCATGACTTTGAATGTTTATGTGACTGAAGTTCAACAAGCTCCCCAATTTCTTTACGGTATGTAAGGTAATTATCAACAAACTGAATTATTTCTTCATCCTTGTTTTTTTTTTCAATTTAGGCGCATTTTCAATCCAAATAAGCATGTGGATATGAGGAGAACCACGTTGCTGAAATTCCACTCTGTAGAAGAAATCTATCACTTTCCCAACAGGTTCAAATTCACTTTTAAGGACAGTGTTCAAGAATTCTTGTACCCTGTGATCAAAATATCTTGAACAAGTTACTGGGTCTTTCTGAACAAGTCTTGTTTTCTCTTGCCAAGTTAAAGCCTCAACACCCTTGTCTGAATAGTGAATTTCATCATTCAGTTTTGTTAACATCTTCAGAAGATCATTTCATCTAGTATCAGCAGCTGACAAAGATATCAACCTAGTAGGTAAAGACAGTTGCCTAAACATTGCAAATATGTCTTTCTTCCTTTTTTCTAAATATGCTGGAGAATTTCTAAGCTGGCGAAATATACAATAACCTTCATCAAGTTTCACAAGTATCTCCAAATATGCTGGATCTCTTGCCTCTGCTGCTGTAATGTTCTTGCCTTTATATTTACATCTTCTTACAGCTAAGTTAACTTTGTCACTTAGGGCACGTTTACACGAGCAAAGTTTCTATGTCACAGAAACTTTAACAAAGAAAGTATGACAAACATTTTGCGTTTACACGCAGCAAATTATTTGTTAAAGAAAATGTGCCATAGAATCTTTGTCACATAAACTTTGGCAATGAAATATTTGCCGCAGTGTTCACACGACCAAATATTATTCGTCAAAGTTACCTGCAGCAATGAAACAAAATCTTTGTCACATTTTCCACGCTTATAGCAAAGTTCATTGTTACATAATCTTTAGCAAAGTTCTCCGTTTACACGGACAAATTTAATTTATCGAAGTAACTTTACCATATATATTTGTCAAAGAAACATTGTCATATTTTGGCATTTACACGAGCAAATTTTTCTGTGACAAACCTACTTTGTCATAGAAACTTTGCTCGTGTAAACGCGCCCTTATTTGTTTCATTTGAAGCTTTTTATGCTTGAAGAAAATGTTTGGACTAGACTCAGCAGCTCTTCTATCAATGCTTCGTAGCTCCCATTTAACAATGTCACTGTAATGAACTAAAGTTGGTCTCCCAGTCTTATCAGGACGTCTCTGACCACAAAAGATAGTAGGGAAACATAAATACTCTGCATCTGTATCTTGATACAAACTAAGGGGATTCGTTCTTCTCCAGGGGCAAAAGTCAACACTTGATCGAACTTATTTTCAATATTAGCATCATCCACCAAGGTATCAACATTTCCAACATGCTCATTACAATCTACCTCACTGAATCTATCTGATTCATATCCATCACCCTTTTCCCTAATTTTAGGTACTAAAGGAACAGTTTTATCTTCGTCCATCATTGAATCATTTATGTCCGTATCAGGATTTGAATTTTGCACTGACATTTCCAGAAACTCTTTTACAGTTTCCTCTGCACTTTCAGGTACTGACTGGAACCAGCTGTTATCAACTGCAATACCTGAATTTTTATTCATATCACTATTAGTTAGAAGCCAGTGTAATGCTGTCAGAAACTTTTATTAGTCTTACATTTTCTTTGAAATCTATTTTCTTATGCGACAGTTTTTTCTTCAACTGGATGGCAATTGTAAAATTTTCATCCATAGGTCTTGGAAGAGAGTTCACAGTGGGCTGAATAACAACGGGTACATTGATTACATTTCCTTTAAGTGGATACTGACCACTACGTGGCAGTTCTCTAATTTGCATAAAGGGAATACGCAGTGCTATTAATCTTTCTTCAAGCTGGTGCAAATCTAACTCTGAAGGTTTGGTTGGCCATTTCATTCCATTGGCAACTAACAGTTTGGGAACTTTACCATCTTTTAATGCTGACAAACAAGTGTGACTTATCCACTCTTCACTAGCAACTGATTTCAGTTTGGTGCAATAATTCATACTGCACTTCATAATGTTAGTGTTTTTTAGCATTGATACACTTTTTCGAAACCATGTTTGGTGACAACAAGTACAAACAAACAGAGGACCTACTGCAATATTTTCATGAAATTGTTTAAGACATTCTGCTACACTTTCATGTCTTTTTCTATCATATACTTCGCATGGATCAATTTCATGTGACTTTCTTCAGCAATTTTACGCCTTTTGTTTTCCATGTTCAGCTCACGTGTATCTTCCAATTTTCTTTTCCCTTGCCTACGCTGCTGTTGGGCGATTCTTTCACATTCCAAAATGAAAGGTTTTTGCCTTTGCCTCCGCTTACTAGCTAGCTGATATATCTTCTCTTTTTCTTTAAAATCTGGGTCCTGTCTGTATGCCTGCTTTTGTACAAATTCTTTCATTGATATACCTGGTTTTTTTCTAGCAGACTGCTTTGATGCAAGCTGATATACCCTTTCATTTTCTTTAAATTTTTGGTTTTGTCTGGCTGACTGCTTCTTGGCACATTCTTTTGCTAATACATCTGTCTTCTTTCTAGCAGACTGCTTTGATGCAAGCTGATTTACCCTTTCTTTTTCTGTAAAGGCTGGCTTTTTTCTAGCAGACTGCTTTGATGCAAGCTGATTTACCCTTTTTTCTGTAAAGGCTGGCTTTTTTCTAGCAGACTGCTTTGATGCAAGCTGATTTACCCTTTCTTTTTTCTTTAAAATCTAGCTTCTTTCTAGCAGACTGTTTTGATGTAAGCTGATTTACTCTTTCTTTTTCTTTAACAGCTGGTTTCTTTCTGGCACACTGTTTCGATGCAAGCTGATTTACCCTTTCTATTTCTTTAAGAGCTAGATTCTTTCTCGCAGACTGCTTTGATGCAAGCTGATTTACCCTTTCTTTTTCTTTAAATTTTTGGTTTTGTCTGGCTGACTGCTTCTTGGCACATTCTTTTGCTAATACATCTGTCTTTTTTCTAGCAGACTGCTTTGATGCAAGCTGATTTACCCTTTCTTTTTCTGTAAAGGCTGGCTTTTTTCTAGCAGACTGCTTTGATGCAAGCTAATTTACCCTTTTTTTCTGTAAAGGCTGGCTTTTTTCTAGCAGACTGCTTTGATGCAAGCTGATTTACCCTTTCTTTTTTCTTTAAAATCTAGCTTCTTTCTAGCAGACTGTTTTGATGTAAGCTGATTTACGCTTTCTTTTTCTTTAACAGCTGGTTTCTTTCTGGCACACTGTTTCGATGCAAGCTGATTTACCCTTTCTATTTCTTTAAGAGCTAGATTCTTTCTCGCAGACTGCTTTGATGCAAGCTGATTTACCCTTTCTTTTTCTTTAAAAGCTGGCTTCTTTCTATCAGACTGTTTTGAGGCAAGCTGATATATTTTTTCTTTAAACGCTGACTTACTTCTTTGTTTCCTTTTAAATACAGCGGTGTACTCGGTACGTTTTTTCTTCATTTTGTTTTCACATGTTTTCTTAGGCATACTCATTTCAACATAAATATTTTGTGTTTTCTTTTGCTGTCTGATATTCTGATCCTCAAAATAATTGTCGAGAAGATTTTCTGAATAATCGGTAACTCTGTATTCATGTTCACTTATACTTATTGTTTCAGGTAATAAATCAAACTGCATACTCCTACAAGATGGCCATAAATTGCTTGACTGAGCTAGAGGTAGCGTTTGAGAAGAAACCACACTGTCAATCTAATCTATGCCAAAAAGAGAATTTTCTGTAAATGTCATAGCAAGTGGCAGCAAATCATACTGTGTTGTCCTGTTTATTTGCATGCTATCATATAATGCGTTCATGAAAGTGATCAAATCATCTCAACATCTGAATCTTATTAAAATTGAATATCCATCGTATGATGAAAGACCATTTTGAGCACGAGAATATGAATCAAAAAAGTGTACATGCCATCTTTTTTGTATTCTGCAGAACATATTGCACCAATCATGACCAGAACATATGAAGAGGATTGAAATGCTGTGTACATTGACTGGTAAAGAGTTGGAGATGATGTATTAACAAATTGCTGTACTGCAATGCCCGAAACAACATCTGACCTTATGATATGTATATCTCTTTTGAAGACATTTACATTTTCTGGAATTTCATCAAACGTTAACAATCTACTGGTGTATTTCTGTTCAGCTTTCAATGAAGATTTTTGGTATAAAATATCTCCTTCAATAAGTATTTGATCTACCTCAGTACTTGAAAAGTATTTGAAAACTGAGAATGAATTAGGGCACAAAGAGCATTTGAAACACATTGACTTCCCCGAGACTCTACACTGAATCTGTCACTTCCTTGATTGATTGATTGATTGATTGATTGATTTAATGTTTAACGTCCACGGTAAACAGCTATGGCCATGTCGGGACGATCAGTGAACCTAGCCACACTATTCCTGGGCAGGCTTAGACCTCCTAAGCGGTTAACCAGTACTTAATGCACATACTTTAGCCAGTAACTGACAACTGCCCTTCTTGAATCAGGGGAAGGAGAAATAAAAGTATATGACCAGACCGGGTTTCGAACCCAGGACCTCTGACTTATGAGCCAGGTGCCCTACCGGTTGGGCTATGCGGCCCGGCACACTTCCTTGATGAAATGAGCCACAGATAAATGACTCAAAATGAAATGGTTTTAAGCTCTGAAAACAATGACTGCAAGAGCTGGGCAAAATACTATCAGTCACCGGTTTGGCAATACATGTGTTTTTACTACTGTCTAACTCGAACGATGTCAAAACTGACGTTTGCTGAAAAGGTTGGCTTCCATTATCATATTCAGTCAAACAAGGACCCTTAGTTTTAGTCAAAGTATGTGGGATAGTACTGGTATCAGTATTATGATCTGGAATTTGTGTATTTATTTGACAATGTCTCTCTACTAAACTTGCTTTATAGCCTTTGGTCAATTGACAATGA